>JADWQK010000025.1:2599395-5198791 GCA_017933935.1 Sesamia nonagrioides
CCCATGTCTGTATATTCTAGGTCATAATGGTATTAAAAGACCTAAAACATTAATTAAAAATGCATCTTATGGTACTTTTCTCAATAAAGGTTCAATGCTACATAATTTCCAACAGCGCCAATGAAATTAGTTTTTTATTTTATAATAAACGATTATATATTTTGCCAGCCATTCAAACATCACTAAATGATGTCAAAGATTAAATATTTAGTAATGACTAATGTATATATTTGATACTTTTATCTATAGGGTGGCACCGAACAACGTACGGACGTATAAGCTTGCATTTAGTTATAAATCTATGACTTTCCAATAATGAACATAGACATTCATAGACTGGACGGTTATATATATGAACATCAGACTTATTTGTCTATGGTTAGATCGTTTTTCTTTATGGTTAGGTGAATAAACGTTAAAAAACTCCTTAAAATCACTGTAGAAAGCCAGTACAAAAACTAAATCCATACTAATATTATAAATGCGAAAGTATCTCTGTCTGTCTGTCCGGCTTTCACCCCAAAACTACTGAACCGATTGTAATGAAATTTGGTACACAGATAAGCCCGAGCCTGAGAAAGGACATAGGCTACAAAACATCCCGCTATAACCAATAGGAGCAGAGCAGGAACAAAAAATGTTGCGAAAACTGTAGTAAACGCGGACGTACATATTGCTCCCATTATTGTAACAGGCGCTTATTTTATATGAACTGAGCTCTTTCGGTTCGAAGCTTACGCGGGTGAAACCGCGGGGCACAGCTAGTTTCAAATAATTGAAAAGATATTGTTAAAAAGATTTTTTTTATGTTATAAACTAGTCAACTAGTGCTTGGCCGTGATCCCGTGTAATGGTAAGCAGTGATTCAATCGTTGATGTTAAAGAACACTAGTGTTTTATGAGCCTATTCTACTAGCCTTAAAAATACTGAAATTAATAACAATAGTGAATAGGCTTAATAAACTAGCACGCCTTACCATCAACGATCGCATCGCTGCTTACCATCAGGCGGGATTGCGGTCAAGCGCTGGTTTATGAATAATAATAATAAAAAGAAAACTAGTGCGCTTTACCATCGACGATTGCATCACTGCTTACCATCAGGCCGGCATCATCAGCATCATCATCAAACTTTTATCGTCCCACTGTTGGGCACAGGTCTCCTCTCATACAGAGAAGGATTGAGCGTAATCACCACGCTTGCTCACTGCGGATTGGCGATTTCAGACTTAAAAGTCCAGGTTCCCTCAAGATGTTTTCCCTCACCTTCAGTCATTGGTGCCCAAGATATACTTAGAAAGTACATATAACTTTAGAAAATTGACATTGGTACTTACCTGACCTGTCCCCTAATCGGCAAACACATTTTTGACAAATGATTGCGACTAGTTGGGATCGTTTGAATCGAACGGACCAATGGGCGGCCCGAGCGATACTAACTGATCCCAACTAGTCGCAATCATTTGACAAAAATGTGTTTGCCGATTAGGGGGCTGGAATCGAACCCGCGCACTCATACTTGAGAGGCTGGTGTTTTAACCACTAGGCCACCACGACATTAGTCAAACACTAGTTTATAATTATTTAAAAAAAAAAGATATTCTTTTTAATCTTTTTTTTTATTTCTTGTCTATGAATGTCTTGTTAGCCTTTTACACTTAGTTACCACTTTATTATTACCTGTTTTAACTTACTGACTAACTCGATCGTGCATTTTATTTTATTATTCCAATTATATTAAAACTTTATTATAAGATCGACATGAGAAAACGCATTTATTGAGAAATGGTGACAACTCTTGCGAATTCGCGTTAGGTATTGTAACTTTGAATCTGCGATCTTAAAAAGAAAGAAAACTATGTTAATTTGTCACAAAAACAGTACCATCTAAAAACAAATAGATAACACGCGGTGTCTTGTCGGTCACGCTCGTGCGAATTCAATACTTTTCCCCCATCCAACAAGTACATCGATAAAGTTTTCAAAAAATGACCATTGATTGTTGACATAAATTATTAATTTCGGGAGTAACCCTATCTAAAACTTAAAGTATAACCCGTGCGCGATAAGTTGGGACCTGACTGCACACTATTTGAATAAAATAGGACCCTAGGTATTTAATTATGTATCACCGAAAGTGTTGACTATGGTTTTGTAATCAATAAAAATACAATGTTTAATTTTATACATTTATTTTATCTATTATTTATATTATCTCATCTCTCAACGTCCCGCACTCAGGTCCCAACTTATCTCGCACGGGTTTCTACTTGAAGTTTCCGTTGCTAAAAAAACTTTATACGCACTTAAGCAAGAGTTGTCACTCTATACTTCAATGCTGTCATATTTTTTAAACTAAACTAAATAGCATAATGATGTAATGCAATAAAACTACTACTTACGAATTATAACGACCAACGTTGGTGAACATTAGGTTTATTATAAGAGTATGTACACAATAGATAAATAGTCCACGCTGAGCAATTTGTCTTGCGCAGACTGGTTTAGAATAGAATAAGAAGGTGCTAATGAAATGTCTGTAAATCGCAAAAGGCATTTCTCATGGCTTAGTGTTAAAGTCCCTACTTATCAGACTTGACTCCTAAAAGTCAGCTAAGATAAAGAATGATAGGAAACTACGCATTAGAAATTGCCCAGCGGACGGCTTAGTATAGCATAAGGAGGAAGCTTGTGGACGCACAGCCTGACGGCTTCACGCAATGTGTATCGAATACTCCTGTGTGCACATGACTTAACATTTGTTTTGGTGGTCACTGCTACTTTCCAAATTACCTTGCTACAGGGATGTTTTGGCGCTTGTGTGACATTGACAGGAGGCATAACAAGATGGCAGAATAGTACACATCAAAAAAAAAAAAGATGGCGGAATTTTAGCGCCAAAAAATCCTTGTACAAATATATGTCACAATCTTATGAACAGTTCTAACTGTTGAGCTCTAGGTATATCTAAGTCTTTCTCACTTTAAGAGACAGCTGGCGATATGACTTTATTATTATCTGAGCGGGAGCTGCGCAAAGTGTCATGTGTGTTTACCTATTATGGGTATAATTGTATTGGAAGACTTACGGTGCGTGCACGTTTGCTACTTTAGCTGATCATCACAACGATCAAACAAAGGGTGTAAATAATAGGTCCTGTCTGTAATGAGAAATAAACATTTAACGAAAGTCTAGTAATTCTGGAAGCACCTTAAGACCTCGGTCTCAATGTCGGCGATTGCGGGGCAGGGGGAGCGGCACAGCAACGTTACCGGGTCTTGATGCCAGCAAGCAGACCGCGCGGCACTAAATCGTCGTAGTGTTTATATTTATTCCCATATCTGGTTAATTAACCTTCAATTATTATGGTTTATGTCTTTATTGTTTCAAATGGGTGCCCTATCAAAATCTACTACTTCAATGTAGGCGCGCGGGCATCGCTAGACTGGTGCCTATCGCTCGTACCCCACTCCCCACGCCGCCGCTATACCGCGCTCGCTGCCTTTATATATGTAGCCCGTAACTGTCGGCGATCATCAAAACAATGATCAAGATTAAAGAATGCTCAAAAAGCATAAGTTTTATATAAAAACCCTTAGGTAATAAATGAATTATGTTAAATAATTAGCAAGTACATACCTACACGAATAATGTCAAGGAATACAATATTTATATCAATGGTGCGGTATGGATAGTTCAAGGATTGCATTGCCCAGCATATCAGATGATGTAGATAGGTTTTGGTGTTGACTTTAATAAAAAATTGTTAAATTTGTATTATGGAGTTTTATTTTTCACCTGCATTTCCTTTGTTCGTCCTATTTTCATATTTGTATGTGTACAAAACTAAAATTCTACCAGTACATAATTATATAGCTCACTGACTTATATACAAAGTACCCTGAGGCCCAGCGCACACCGCTGAAGGCGCGGCGCCAAGAGCCTTTGAGAGCCTTCGAGCGACGCCAAAAGCCCTTGAGAGCCTTCGAGCGGCGCCAAGAGCCCTTGAGAGCCTTCGAGCGATGCCAAGAGCCCTTGAGAGCCTTCGAGCGGCGTCAAGAACCCTTGAGAGCCTGTGAGCGGCGCCAAGAGCCCTTGAGAGCATTCGAACGGCGCCAAGAGCCCTTGAGAGCCTTCTAGCGGCGCCAAGAGCCCTTGAGAGCCTTCGAGCGGCGCCAAGAGCCCTTGAGAGCCTTCGAGCGCAGAAGAGCGCGGCCATGTTATTTAGTGCTGATTGTTACTTTGCACACACAACCCGCTCTCGTTCGTAATGGATGTTGCACTGTTGCTGTTCGTAATGGATTGGGACATGATTATTATTACTGCGCTTTCAGAAGAAGAAATATGGGTCAATGAAAGCCAGCCGCGCACGGAGCAGAACGCAGAGCAGCATGGCGGCGACTGGCGCACTCGCACGCATGCTTTTCACTCTTGTAGTAGCTTGAAGGATAACGGATAAGAGGAAACAATAGATGCACCACAACAAACGCGTCGACTTTTGACACCAATTTCTTCGCTCCCATTGGTCATAACTTGTATGACATCTGCATCCGCATTGATTGTTGCGCATGCAGATGTCCAATTTAATGTGAATGCCCCGCATTTGCAGATGAAGATGCGAATATTCGCAACATCCCTGATCCATAAGGCCAGGCCGAGTAAGATCCGGCTGATTTCTTTACACTTAATCAAGTTGTAGAAAAAAAAGCTTTTCTTTCAACAAACTTTCATAGTGATCACACTAATGAGGCTGACCGTGCCAATACTGCGAATTATCGCATGTAAAGGGCTTTACAGAAATCCTAACTGTTCTGTTGTTTTTTGCAGTAAAACAAACATCAAAATGATCGAATAGTTTTTGGGATTTTCACAGGGAGGGGTCAGCCTCCGTGGCCTGTCGGTAGCGAACGCGGCTGCTGCTCAAAGATGCGCGGGTTCGATCCCCTCGCAGTGCAAGTATTTGTATTTGAGTATTTCTATATCAAATATATGAATATGTGCACTGGTCTGGTCGTACCTCTGAAAGCACGTTAAGCCGTTGGTCCCGGTTGCCATACCAACATCTAATGGCAGCCGTTACGGGTTGTTGGAGCCCTCAAAAGTCCAACAATTGGTCTAACTGCAATGCTTCGATATCGCCTTTGGGTTGCGGAGGTCGAAGTTTAGCCAAAGGCAGCAATTAAGACTGGTAAAGCGGATCCGAAGCTGAAAAAGCTTCGGATGCGACTGGGATTAACTCTGAGATGGCAATGGTTGATATGTTGTTGTGGAGATGGTTACTGGGATAAAAAAACGTAGTTGGAAAAATATTTCTCTATTAAAAAATTTACTAAAGCTGAGGTAAACAAAAAATTCTAGTATTTTACGAGGGCACAAGTTGAGTCAGCATTTTAACCACCGTTTTCTTGTCGAGTTTGCATTTTTGGTAGAGTGTGTGGCAATCGGAGTCCGTCGACCTTCCTGCTGACACCGCTTCGTAGACTGCCGTACCATCTAACATGCGACGCACTAATGTGTTGCTGGGAACAAAAATAATGTCATTTGGTAGAAAGTTGTTACGATTACGACTGTACCTACCTATAATCAGCGTCAAAAGTCGATTAACACTTTTGCTTTCGAAATCCTAATTGAAGAAATAAAATTCCAGATATTTTTAGTTAAAAGCACATTAAGCCGTTGGTCCCGGCTGTCATTTGTAGATCTTTGACAGTCGTTACGGGGCGTCAAAAGTCTGACCACCAATCTTACCAAGGTTTATCATATTACCCAGTAACTGGATTTTGGAGGACAGATAGGCAGTCGATCCATGTAAAATACTGATATTCAGCTGAATCCGGTTAGACTGGAAGCTGACCCCAATACCTATAATTGGGAATAGGCTAGGCAGGTGATATTTTTGTTTTGAAAGTTACATTTTATTTATTAAATTACTAGCTTTCCGCCCGCGGCTTCGCCCGCGTGGAGTTTGGTTATATCGCGCTTTTTAGATTTCCCTCGGGAACGTCATTTTTTTTCCGGGATAAAAAGTAGCCTATGTTCTTTCCCAGGGTCTAAAGATTGTCTGTGCCAAATTTCATCAAAATCGGTTGAGAGGTTTAGGCGGGAAAGCGTAACAGACAGACAGACAGACAGAGTTACTTTCGCATTTATAATATTAGTATGGATAAACTATCGCTTGATCACAATCCCGCATGATGGTAAGCAGTGACGCAATCGTTGATGGTAAAGCGCACTAGTTTATTAAAAGCCTATTCACTCTGTATTTCACATTCACGTTAATAACTGAAAAAAAAGAAACATCACAAAAGTCGCTGGAATTTGGTAAAGTTACTTACTTCGACAAAGAGGACAGCAATGCATCAAAGTCTGTAGCATTCCCGTTCACCATGTTCTCATTAGCAAGTTGAACGTAGGAACAGGCCAGTCTCTGCATGCAGGCTGTGGAGTCTACATTGTATCTACTGAGCATCTCATCTATCTTCCCAAACACTTCCGAAGCTTGACCAAAGTCAGTTTCCAAACCTAGAAGAAAGATTAACAAATATATAAGGGAAATATTTTTATGACTTCGAAGACGGACCTTTGTGTATTTCATAAGGTCTCGGTGGTAGGCCATATCATCGGCTGCCGGCAGAAGTTACCACCCACCAGACAAAGTCTTGCCGCCAAGCGATTCGTCGTGTTCCGGCATGATGTCTGGTGAATCTGTACGGAGGACGGGTCTGAGCAGTTGTGTGGCGGGTACGATGCGCCAAATGTTGTTGTGTCGGGAGTTTGGTCGTAGAGAGTCTCCAGATCAAACTCCCTCTAGCGCAGCATCGTTTGGTCGTGTTAGTCTTGGGTTTAACATTGCATCACCTCGCTCAACTGCCGTCATCCTTCCTATTCCTAAGTTTTTTAAGTGAATAGGCTTAATAAACTAGTGCGCTTTACCATCAACGATTGCATCATTGCTTACCATCAGGCGGGATTGCAGTCAAGCACTAGTTTATAATTATATATATAAAAAAAATAAAATAAGGGCCTTCTATTAAATACACAGCAAGAGGCATCAATTTTCTTGAAATTCACGTTCCAATAATGGGTGAAGGTCACGATTCTTTTATTTACAAACTAAACTTAACTATAACTTGATAGGTCATCTTTTTGTTTTTATTTAATTAAGAAAAGGATAGAATATCTCTATACTAATATAATATATGTATATCTATATATACAATATACGAGCAAGCGTGGTGATTACGCTCAATCCTTCTCTGTATGAGAGGAGACCTATGCCCAGCAGTGGGACGATAAAAAGGTTGATGAAGATACAATATATATCTATACTATATAATATATATATACAACGTGTAACATAAAGGGTATATACATAACAAAGGCATGGCATCTTTACATAATATCAAACGATATTGGAAGGGTTTTTTTAATTATATCTCTTTATATTAGGAAGTTATGAGGGAAAACACCGCCTGTGATAGGCTACTATCATACTAGTCGCACAGAGTTATTGAAGACATTTATCGGATTTTGGCAAGTAACGTGACGGGTAACGAGTAGTTATTAACATATGTAGTGTGCTGCCACGTTTGTTATGATTTTATTTTAAGAAACACACGAAATCGAAAATTTGGTACCAATTTTTTGAGTTGAAACCCTTCCGATATCGTTTTATATCATCTAAAGATGCCATGCCCTTGGTATGTATATACCCTTTTTGTTACACGTTTTATACTAATATATAAAGCTGAAGAGTTTGTTTGTTTGAACGCGCTAATCTCAGGAACTACTGGTCCGATTTGATAAATTCTTTTTGCGTTGGATAGCCCATTAATCCAGGGCCTTCCTGGAGGTCCGAGGCTTTAGGCTATATAATATTACGCTGCGACCAATAGGAGCGGAGCATATATAAAGCTGAAGAGTTTGTTTGTTTGAACGCGCTAATCTCAGGAACTACTGGTCCGATTTGATAAATTCTTTTTGCGTTGGATAGCCCATTAATCCAGGGCCTTCCTGGAGGTCCGAGGCTTTAGGCTATATAATATTACGCTGCGACCAATAGGAGCGGAGTATATATAAAGCTGAAGAGTTTGTTTGTTCCTTTGAACGCGCTAATCTCAGGAACTACTGGTCCGATTTGAAAAAATCTTTTTGCGTTGGATAGCCCATTAATCGAGGGCCTTCCTGGAGGCCGGAGGCTTTAGGCTATATGTATGACATGACTAAACTTATACGTATTTATCTTCTGTCCTTTTCTTAAAGAAATAGAAAGAAAACGATGCACTGAACTTAATCCGTTTTCTCGGTGGTAGGCAACAACATCAGCCGCCGGCGTAAGTTACCACCCACCAGACAAAGTCATGCCGCCAAGCGATTCGTCGTGTTCCGGCATGATGTCTGGAGAAGCCGTACGGTGGACGGGTCTGAGCAGTTTTTTTTTTACATATATAAACCAGCGCTTGACCGCAATCCTGCCTGATGGTAAGCAGTGACGCAATCGTTGATGGTAAAGCGCACTAGTTTATTAAGAGCCTATTCACTCTAGCCTTGAAGACACTCAAATTGTAGTCCGACGGAAACACCGCCGCTGGCAAATTGTTCCAGTCCCTCGATGTACGCGGTATAAAGGAGGAGGCGAAACGCTTCGTCCGGATCGTAGTGGTGTTAACAACGTAAGGGTGGAAACCAGCCGTACGACGGGTCGTCCGCTGGTGGAACGGGGATGGGGGAATTAAATCATGTAATTCCCTCGCACACTCCCCGAAATGCATCCTATAGAACACCGAAAGGCTGGCTACTCTACGCCTGTGCTCTAGGCTTTGGAGACCAACTCGAGTTAGATCAGGGTCACCAATCAGCCTCTTTGCACGTCTCTCCACTGAATCCAAAGTGGCCAGGTGACACTTGGCAGTTGTGTTGCAATGTGTGCCGGGTACGATGCGCCAAATGTTGTTGTGTCGGGAGTTTGGTCGTGGAGGGTCTCCAGATCAATCCTCTGGCGCAGCATCGTTGGTCATGTTGTTGGATTAAACATTGCATTACCTCGCTCAACAGCCGTCTTCCTTCGTATTCACTCAGTTTTTTTTAAGTGAATAGGCTTATTAAGCTAGTGCGGTTTACCATCAACGATTGCATCACTGCTTACCATCAGGCGGGATTGCAGTCAAGCACTAGTTTATAAATATATTAAAAAAAAATCTAGTTGTGCAAGTCAGCTAAGTAGTAGGTATTCATATTTAAACAGTCTGCTTTTTTCAAACGTTGCCCCACACTAGGAATATTTTCAAAACGTTGCCCCACACTAGGAATATTTTCAAAACGTTGCCCCACACTAGGAATATTTTCAAAACGTTGTCCCACACTAGGAATATTTTCAAAACGTTGCCCCACACTAGGAATATTTTCAAAATGTTGCAGAAAATATTCCTAGTGTGGGACTAGGAATATTTTCTGTATCGTAGATGCATTTATAAACATTTAAATACACATACATACACAGCCAAACCTGAAGCAACAGACGTGCGGGAACGTGCGGGAATCGAACCCGGGTCGCTACACGCAGCGCAGCAGTCTATCGCTTAACCCCTGTGCCGAACGTACTGTCCTTTATTCTCAATCTTACAAACTAGCAATATATTTAAATTTAAGAGTTTAGATATCTCAAATCTTCAGGTTACTTGACTCTTCAGCAAAGGTCTCTACCAGGCTTTCCATAGGTCACGGCTGTGAGATTTTCTCGTCCATGTCCCTCCCGTAGTAATTATCTGCCTAGCACCATAACATAGGTTAAATAACCATGACTACGTGAGACGACTAGCATTTCCCTGCTGTAAAATAACCAAAAAGAAGTCAAATTGTTCCAAGCACTTACTGCGGCCGTATCCACCTCCATAGCTGTACGACAAGGCATGTATAATCTTAGGCAGTATGATTACCGCACCGAAGCCCAGTAAGGAGCCTATAAGAACTCCTCCGAGGTCTATCTTCACGGGTCCGTACAGGCCTGGAGCGGTGCTGCCGTAACCACCACTCTGGAAATATAAAAACCAATTTTATTTAGTGGACTTATTTAAAATAATACCATAGTCGACTTCATAAATGCTTTACCACTTTTGACAGCAATTTCAATAAATTAAATCTTCACTCGGGTAATTTGTAGATGTGACCATTAGCATTGTTTTACACATACATAGTATAAAGGTTGTCTCTGACATCGACACACAAACGAGTACTATAAATCCAGTACATGATTCTGAACCCCCCAGTGGTGGAATTTTTCATCGGTTTATTCCTGATTTTTTTTAAAAATGCAGTTTTTCACTTTAAACCCTTTATAATTGCTATACTTTTATAACCCAATAAGATTTTAAAGTAAAAATTATATAATTTCCTAATTACACAAAAAAAAGCAATGTGAACAAAACTATCCTATCTACTGATTTAATAGAGTTCACATCAGGGGTCAACATCATACCCACAAACATGCGCGGCGGCACACTTGCAACGTTCAAAGGCCGAGCCGACACATTTTTTTAAACACTGCGATTTCTGTAACTGCTCATTAACGATACAAATGACTATCATAATTTTATTAGTGGCATGCGGTGTAGTCTTTTCGCGAAGTTTGCGTTACGATGTCAGATTCACCCTGTATTTAATCGGCCTGTAATGTTCCCACTCCTGGAAAATAAGCCTCCTCTCGTTGAGAGGGAATGGGCCGTAATCTACCACGTGGGCCCAATGCGGGTTGGTCTCATGTCTTTGAAGTTTTTGGCTCTAGGATTTGTCTGGGTACGAACATACAATTCGCTATCACACCCTGCAGTATCACATGAAGGAGCCAATTTAATACCAAACCGATAGAAGCTAATAACGGGCATTACAATAGGTCATTACTGAAACGACAATGCTTAAAGACGTTATCTCTCTTATAATATCTTGATTATTTTTTTCTCGCTTGGCTGTTTGGAAAAATGAGCACATTTCTCCGTTGTCGCCTGCGCATCAGGCGGTGAGATGTGTAGAGTAACTAATAAGCGGAAAATCGCAACAATGTGTGTATTTAAATGGGCAGATAAAATCGAGGCTTTTAGTAACGGTAGTGGAACAACACTTTGTCACATCAAAGGGCCGTAAGAACCTTGCTCTAGACTCAAGCATTATCTAATATGGAATACAAACCTAGGTATACAAATTAATACAATTTAAGTATCTGTTGAAAATGTTAAAATAACACAAAATAAATTATCTCGCGCTCTGCTCTTCTTTTTTTTTTGTTCCAAAAAAAATTGCCCCGCGTTAGGAATTTCTGCTCTATCGTGAGTGAGTTTACAAACATATACATAAACTCACATACACAAACATCCACATCCAGAATAACGACTTGTAGGTCATACAAATACTTGTTCCGTGCGGGAATCGAACCCGCGACATGCAGCGCAGCAGTCAATAACTTGACCACTGCGCTAACCGTGCAGTCATTTCTAACCAGGTTGATCTACAAAATGTTTAGGTAGCTAGGCAGTAAACTAAGTGCCCAGTTTACTTTAGGGCTGACTACTGTTGATGCTTACCCCAGTGCTGCCATAAGAAGATATGCCAAATCTCTGTGTCCTGTCAGCCTGATTGTCTCTCTCATCTCTGTTCTTCTCCATCCTGGCAGAAGGTTCGGCGAGCTGGTCCTCAGTGCGCTGGAAGCTTGGCATGAATCCTCTGAAATCGAAACTGAGATAGATTTTAAAACTGTCCCCTGCATTCCAAGTAGTGATATAAAGGTATCCTTAAAAAGGTCGGTCACAACTGCCTCGTATTACTTGGGCTATTTATTCTGATCTGGTACCTTGTAACGCCTAGGGTTAGACTGTGTGGTCTTGGTCTCCAAACATCAAAATATGTTCTTGATGATCCTTGACACCGCTTCCTCGAACCCAAAACGAGAGAAAATAATCAAGGAGTCTTACCCATCATTGCTGTACTCTGCTCCTGCTAGCACCAGGCAAGCCACGAGTACCACACAAGGAACCACCGTAGGACCCATCTCACCAGGCTCTTGGAAATAACTGCCGTCTTCCAATTCCGCATACGTCTATATACAGGGCGTTCCGTAGCGTGCCCTAACACAATGACATGGGGAAACACCATTGTCACATGTGGTCTACATTGCATAATACTTTTACGACAACGTCACGCTTTTGCCCTGATACTATCGTAGTAGGAAGCCAGTTAATTCCCTACTGACTTACATATCTCTGTATGTTTCCTACTTCCTAAGTATGTAGGAAATTCTGAAGCTTCTTCCTTCCCTCTGTTTTAGAAAAATACACGCAAAATGCCACGCAGGTGTTGATGTTGACTCCTGAAATAATGATTAGCATAACTATTCTATGATACCTATGTTCTAAAATTATCAGATGGAAATGTAAACAATAGGATCAGAAAACTTAAATACCTGTGGATGTCAATCTGTATTGCCACATAGGTGCTAATTGAGTGCTTTATTTATTTTGGGTTACTTAAATCCAAAATTTTAGAAGATATTTTCAATATAACTCATAGCATTATCTACGTATAGTAGGAAGGTATTTCATGTTTTGACGTTTATTTTGGAAACCACTGTCTATTGTCATCATCCGTGCGCAAATCCAAACACCCTCATTCTAAATTAGCTTCTGAAAAAATATTTTCAAGAGCTAATTGGGATTACTCTATGGTCTTCATAAAATAGATCAGTAGTGATCAGTAATCATTACTCATCGGGTATCGGGGTCAAAGTTGTAAAAACTCTCAACCAATGAGAGCGCCAAACGCGCTCGGAATCGACGATCGAGTCTTGTAATGAAAACTCGTACTAGGCCTACAGGAGTGATCAGTAGTATTTTACTCACATTTTTTCTCAATAAGAACCTTCTTAATGGGTTGAAAAGAAGCCGTGGCCCTGGCGCATAGGCTAGTGACGGAACACGGGTGGGTTTTAGTGACACAAAAGTCTGACACGACCTTCCGCTCCGCCCAGAACGAGATAGGGCATTTGAAGATTTCCCATCCCAAACAAAAAAAAAAACTACTTAATGCCTTAACGTAAATATGAAAACGAATATTAGGAACTGGTGAAGCCGTTCTCGAGTTTTGCGTTTAGCAACATATTGGCGACTGTCTTTATGTACTTTAAATAGATAAGTCCAATAACACTTTGCTGGGTAATTGCGTTACACACTATTAAACTCAATCTCAATCATTTTGGACTATATTGCCAATCCATTGCTTCATATGTTCGAAAAAATTGTCTGCTCAACAACAAACATAACGCAATGAATGTTGAAAAATATATGACCAAAATGTACTCACTCCGCATGTACCTGCACTTTTGAATTCTTACCGGCCATCAATTGGACAGCTTGACAAGTGACGGCATAGTGCTGAATCTTATTAATGTATGCTGTTACTAGCTTTCCCTCCGCGGCTTCGCCCGCGTAGAATTCGATTATAGGTATCGCGTTTTTTAGATTTCCCTCGGGAACATCATTTCGGGATAAAAAAAAGTACCCTATTATTTATTCCGGACTTCTAACTTTACGTCTGCAAAATTTCAAAGCAATCGGTTCAGTAGTTATGGCGTGAAAGCGAAACAAACAAACAAACTTACTTTCAGATTTATAATTTTAAGTAAGGATATAATCCTATATAACGTCACCTGGTGGTTCATATGACCCATTCATTTTTGGACATGGGCCTGTAGTCTATTGTAGAATGGTCAAATACAAGCCGTTACTCTGATAGTGTGTTCGGAAATAACACCGCTAATCTGTGAATCGTGCAGGACAGGATCACAGGACATTGTGTTAAAATTAAAGTGATCTTTATATTCTTTGTAATAAGGTAGCTGTTACTAGTTGCTGCTACTAGTAAGTCTCACAATATTACAGTGAAATACAAACAATTAAATAGATCTCGAATAATCTCGATATGTTAATGTTGTTTAAAATAAAATAATGTAAGAACTTATACCTACCAGTTCGCCAATAACATCACCATCAACAGATTTGTAGGTTTGTAAATAAGTAGTATCACGAGAATCGAATCTCGAATGTTTTTTCTGTTTCCGGATTTTTCTTCCTTTTACTTGTGCTCCTTGGCATCGTTTCTTGCTAAATGTCTTCTACGGCGACGTGAAGTACGCTCTAAAAGCTTCGATTCTCTTACGTGTGCATAAACTAACATAAATGCCGTATATTTGAGAGCGTGGATTGCGGCCCTGAGTGTAGTGAATATTTCAGAGCGTGGATTGCGGCCCTGATTGTAGTGAATATTTCAACTAGATAATTCCACACATTCTAAAAAAATACGTCTTGACAGACGGATAGACAAAATAGGCAGCGAAGTGATCATAGGCTCCCGTGTTTCTGTTGAAGTATGGAACCTTTTTTGGGTGTCAAATTATCAAATGACTTCTCCCGCTCTGAGCGGAGCGGAAGGGCGTGTCAAACTTTTTCTGAATAAAACCCACCCGTGTTCCTTCACCTGCCTGTACCAGGGCCACGGTATCTCTTTCAAACCACAGCTCTGATAGGCATTCGGTCCTAGTGGACCCTATCATAATGTGCTGACATCTCTTTGGGGCGCCCGTGGAATACAACGTGCTATTGACCTGCACCCTAATTGCGTCTATTATTATTACTTGGAATCATTTGGAAGCTTATTGCTGTTCCATTGCTCCCTATGTTCTAAAATGTATCTTTTTTTTTAGGGACAAAACCCGCCAGACTTTATCCCACCCACTGCAACTCCTGAAAGCCAGAATCAACAGTGGAGACCGCCAGAAAAACGCCGAGCAATGAAGCTTGACGAGTCCCGGAGAACTGTCTTGGGTCCCGCAACGAAATCAATCAGAAAAAAATAGCGGGGGAGTAAGAAAAAGATATTTCTTCCGCTTCCCTCGCATAACAAGAAGGAGACAGAACAGAACTAGGTCAATCGGCACAAAAGGACATTATTGCAACTGGGAGAAGCCCAGATTGCCAAGCGCCACGGAATAAAATTTGATTAAGTTAATGGGTCCTAAGTAGGTATGTACTGTTACAATTGATTCCAATAATACGTATGGCAAAAGCGCCTGAACGCACGGAAATTGGTTCTAATTTCTACAAGGTCCGTATAATAAACAACTCCGGATGTAACTTGTACACTATCCAACATAATATGTATTGCGTTAATTCTGCCAAAGAATACACTCCCACAAGATGTGATGTGCGGACTGTTCAAATTCACAGTTCTCAGAGAATGTTTGTCTCAGAAAATGTGTCTGCTCAACAACGTAAATAACGCAATGTGCATACCTAAACACATTTATAAACGTTTTAAGTTTTAACATTTTTATTTTTTACGTTATAGTACATACCTCCATACGGTAAGGACGTAAAAGAAATCATAATACCAAGATATGAGCATTCAGAGCGTGAAGAGTAAGCATTGTTTGACACAACAACGTGCATTCAAGATCAAAATACTTGCTACCGGCATAGCATTCTGTCTTATTGCAAAATAGTATCGTAATGCTTGCGCATGTAGGTAAACGCACCCACGATAACAGCAGTAATTTAGATGAGGCAAAGTTAAAAAAACAATATCCAGTTGTCCACAAAAAAAAACTGGAATTGGTAGGTACAGACGACAGCATATCAAGCTAATATAATCTGTAAGATTTCCTTTTCAGATTTTCAACTTTATCTCTAAAGCATTGAAGCTCAAGGCTGATTGAGAATATCTGACAGTTTGGGGTAGCTTGACCTGCCGTCGTCTATATGTACATGATCGGCCGGTTCGAGATTTTCTTCAATGTTGCCCCACACTATGGAATTGCCTACGCCTGTATGGTAGGTGCGTTTACAAACATTTAATCTTACATAACAAACAGCCAAATTATAAATTCATTTTACTTTGAACCGGTGACATTACGAGTGTAAGGCATTGTTTGTTTGTCACTAAATCTTTATTCAGTAACAATTCCTCTAAGGACCTCAGGGAGATTCAGGTTGGCCGACCGTTCTGATATCAGGTCGTTCGGCCATAACTACCTAAATGCTTCTCAACTTTCGAACTGTTCTGTCACAATTTCTTTGACTGGCACCTTTATGCGTCACATAATCGTCACTAAAACCTATAAGCTAATTACCAGTAGCAATGGGTTTCATTTTGACAGTACAAGAACATTCATTGCTTTATTTACGTTGTTAAGCAGAAACATTTACGAACACTTGTAGCAATAGATAAGCAATATAGTGCTCTCAATGGGGAAGAAAACGCAAAGCTATTTGTAGATGTCGCTGATGGCGTTTGACCCCAATTAGCTGTCAGTCGTATCACGTTTTATGTTGAGGTTCTTTTTTGTGTTTGACGAATTTTTTTTAAGTAAAGCGGAGCAATGTATTTATTGAACATGGACTGTTTCAAGTTAAAAAAGGAGTTAAAATTCTAGAGGAGCTTCTGTAAAAGGACGAAAAGCTGATCTAATTACCAGGCAAATAACAATGCCCAGACTTTAAACTGAACGCAGACTTGTTAGTGTTTTAAGTTACATTAATTTTGTATTAGGTTTAAAGTTTCTTTAGTTATATTTAAGTAAATATTAATGTAAACTCTACTAACCAAAAATTATTAGGTATCCAGACATTCCAGACTTGAATCGTATGACCGGAATTTTAACTTCCGAGGTTCCTCAAGAACAAGAAATTCAAGAGAAAAAATTTATTTACCGCCTCCAGAAAGCTATAAAGACATCAAAATAATCTTTATTGAAATCTATTTATATATTCTGTTCTAAATTGCAATGCATATCTTTAGGGAAAGAGTGATTTCCATTATTATTGCAACAACTTGCTACACAACGCGGCATATTTTTTACATTTTTAAAAACAACGTAAACTCGAACAAATTACCCACAATGGGTTTTGACAGTTTATTTGGGGCAAACGATATCAGTGCCCCTAGTGGCGATATTTGTCAGTTTTCTTCCCCATTGGCCGAACATTCTGATGTAGATAAATTGTGTAGGTAACACAGTATCAGTAGCAATTGCTTTAATTTTGACAGTTCAATATTTATTAAGTTATTTACGTCCCTGAGAAGACTTCGAATGGATTAGCAATCTCCTTCCTAATCATGCAGATAGTGATCGAAATAGTACATTACGATATTAGTGCGTAATGATGGTTATAACATGCGAGGCGGAATTTCAGCCCGAGCCGAAGGCGAGGGTGTAATTGAGCCGAGCATGTTATAACCAATACGCACGTATATCGTACGACGTTTTTTAACACACTTGCGAGGAAACAGAAAAAGAAGTATTTTATATTTTGTTCATTTTAAATAAACTCAATCTGTGAATGCACACTGTTGCTTTCCCTCCATTAGTATTATTATTTGCCATTTCAAATATGGAACAGCGCGCAGCGCGAGCCGTGCGGCGGCGATCAGCTCCATAATTACTTAAAATGGAAAATAATGCTGTTATGGACTATAACTTAACTATTTGCTTTGATAAAACACGCGTTTGTTATGGCCTGGTTTACATATTTAAAACCGGTGGAATAACATCAGCTTTACGAGCAAGGGTGTTAAAAAATATTTTACGCAATTAGAATGCTGATTGCCAGCATATTATTTTTAAATGAAACTTGAAAATAGAAAAATATTCAAATGTTTTTCTGTTTTCAAGTTTCATTTAAGTCGCCCATTTTTACTTTTTTCATAATTTGTATACAGAGTGGTGCTGACAATACGACAATAAATTAAACATCGTGTACCTCAACACAGTTGCAGTCTACCCAAAAAAAATCATAGAAATATATCAATTAGATTAGTCACAGGAAATTATTTTTCTTTTTTCACATTTTCAACATGATGTACATATTGATATGGAAGCGCTTACAGGTTAATGACCGCAGCATCCAGCGGTACTAAGCTTTAATAATAATGGTGCGAAAAAGCAAGTAGATACACAACCGCGCTGTCGCCCGCTGATCGGAGGGCATTGAACCAATATCTTAAAGGATGTTCTACTCCGTTTGCAATTTTATACGATTTAGTTTGCTTGAATTTTTTTTTTTTTTGATGCAAGTTTTTTTTCTATGATTTAGGATTTTTCCTATGAACCAGCATAATCTGTATTTTCATTTATTGTCGTATTGTCAGCACCACTCTGTATATACTTTGTTGGAGATCCTAAATAAATAAATAAAAAATGCTAGCATGTTGCTTCACATTTTAAAAATAAATGGCGCAGCGCTGGTAAACAGATCCATCACATTACGCATTACCACCATTCATTAGGGGCCTAAGTCCAGCAATAGAATAGGCTAAATAAGGATGTCATAATCAAAATTTACCGGCAGCAGAAGATTACTAAAACCATTTAATAGCGGATGAATGCCTCACTTTTGTATTATTCAATCAAGACGCGCCGAAAAATTTCCGTTTCGTCTCCTTGAAAAAATGTTATTGAAATGAAATATTTTTTCTTAGTACTTCGATCTTTTAGAAACTAGACAATAAAAGTTTTTAGGTCAATATGTTTTTTAAACTAGATAGCGCGATATAACTATTACATGCCCGGAAAGAAATGCCGAGCCAAAATCACATGACCCTATTACAAAACACAATGTAACTTTATATTTTGTTTTGTTCCTGTCGGAAAATTCACTACAAAATGATCCCCCACTAAATTAACTTCTCCAAAAAATGTCCTACTGTTATTTCATCATATATCAACTGTAACTGAGATTCTATTATAAATTGCTCCCTTTCAATGTAACACTGAAGTCTTTTAGAAAATATTGTGGTTTCATTTTGTATAAAACTTAACTTAAGCTTTAACAATGTGACATAATTTTTGTTTATATTTTTACTAAGCTTAGAATGGCAAGCTTCCAGGACGTGGGTTGTTCTATGCCGTTCGTTAAAAACACACCATTGGCTTATAAATACTTCTTCTTTTAGCTAGTACCTATGACTCCATATACTTCTGTAATTTCTTTAATTTATCAGTAGTCGGAAGGAGACAAAATAATAAAACATCTAAAAAGAAAACATTGATAGAAAATATCTCTATAGTGGGTCTTCGAAGATAATAAAATTTCAGAGGACCCGCTAGTTATCAATGTTCAGGGACCCACCGGTGGGTCTGTTTGGTGGGTCCTTGAAGCCCGGGGGGAAGTTCTTAATACAAAAGTGACAACTTAGTATCGAACTAGGCTAACATTTTTATATAAAGAACTGCATTTCTATAATGGTTAGGTGCAAAATTCAATAACCATTTAGGTGACTTAAACCTGATCTTAATAAAATCCATGTTTTGGAATAAGGGGGAAGAAGATGACCTCTTCCCCCTTATTCCAAAACATGGATTTTATGGATGGATATAATGTTTTGACTTACATAGACCTCATGGTCTATGTAATCAGTAAGATTTTATGTGTCTTAGCAATGCAGGGCAAACGTAGCATAGGACGTCCTTGGGCGAGATGGAGCGACGACATCAAAAAGGTGGCTGGTAGTGGCTGGCTGAGAACTGCTCGTCGGATCGAGCTTGTTGGCGTGCCATGGAAGAGGCCTATGTCCAGCAGTGGACGAGTAGAGGCTGATGATGATGGTGATGATAATAATCTTCAGCCTATAGATGTCCACTGCTGGACAAAGGCCTCCCCAAGGCTTTTCACGATGACCGGTCTTGTGCTGCCCGCATCCATCGACTTCCCGTGACCTTCACCAGGTCATCGGTCCACCTTATTGGGGGCCTTCCTACGCTGCGTCTTCCGGTACGTGGCCGCCACTCCAGAACCTTACTGCCCCATCGGCCATCGGTTCTACGAGCAAAGTGCCCTGCCACTGCCACTTAAGTTTAGCGACTCGAAGAGCTATGTCGGTGACTTTGGTTCTTCTGCGGATCTCCTCATTTCTGATTCGATCACGCAGAAAAACTCCGAGCATAGCTCTTTCCATTGCCCTTTGTGTGACTCTGAGCCTTCGCATGAGGCCCATTGTGAGGGACCACGTTGACTTTGTCTGGTTGGTGGTAACTTCTGCCGGCAGCCGATGTTATGGCCTACCACCGAGACTCACATGGAGTGCTCACATGTTTTTTTTTTTTCATTTTATCGCGTACAAATTCAAACAGACAAACACGGCAGAGCTTTGCTTTATAGTATGTAGTGTCGTGGACAATTATATTTTTTTATACAGTGAAGTCCGTGAAAGTGTCTCCCTAATTACTGCCTTTTGTATTTTAACGATATATGTGTTTATTGTTAGTGCACACTAATCTAAGAAAAGACATTATGTTGATCATAGCCGTGAAAATGGTAGAAATTTGAATGAATGTAGAGTCAACAACCCTTAGAAGGGACATCATAGATTTCAAAGAAATTCATTTGAAAAGGCTCGTCCTACGTACAAATACCTACAGTTAATTTATCGGATACTACAGCTGACCTCTTGTCCGACACGTTGCCTGAGGTAGTAATGCAGTGCGGGGATGATTTAGTGGTTGGTCAACGAGTAACTTTTTCATATGAACCTTTTCAAAAAAGGAGAGATTCAACTCACGCCCATTTCAAGTTACATTTTTAAGAAGATATGTTATCGTATTTAGAGGGCCCCGTGGATTAATAATATTAAGCCAACTAAACTACGTTTGCGATAAATGTAACCTAATATTAGGCTACAACTTAAAACATTTTTATAATAATGCACGTCAATCTGAAATCAACTAAATTACTACTGAAATAAAGTTTATATTTCTTTAACATGAAAAAAATATACATTCTAAACAAATTGGAATACATTTATGTGAAGGAAATAAGAACAATGGTCTTGTCTAATCTTTCTCCAGGCATACGCACGATAGTTTCGCAAAGGCTCTAACTTGTGACCAGACATTTATTGTGCTTAACAATACGCGGAAACTGCATTCACACCCATTTCTTTCAACATTTTAAATAAAAACCATATATAAATGCTGGCAAACCAAGCTGGGGTTTGGCGCAAGCAACACCACTTATTGGCCCAATTAAAAATGTGATTCAAATGTTCAAAATGTTAAAAGTGTTTGTCTCTTTGTGTTTCGTGATGGTTTTGGTGAAAAGTGAACAGGTGCGGAAAAGGAGAGAGGGAGGGCGGCAAGGAAAACTGTTCACTTTTAATACTCTCGATGAGGATATAAGGGTGAGTAGATTTTTTTTTATATAAGGCCGTGCTTTTACTTAAAAGCTTAAAAATTAACTCCACTTACATCAGATAGACTACATATATTATGTAGTTCAGTGAAGGACTACAACATTATTAACAAAATTTTATTTTATTCGTCTAATTTTCGGTTGTAAGTAAAAATCAACTTTTTGTTCCATATTCCAGATAGACTTGGATTTTACAGTCCCCTTCCTAAGCATTCCGGTGAAGAAAACTATAAACACGGCGTATGGAATATTGGTATGTTTCTAAATTTCCCTTGTCTGACTATCTTGAACTTTGGGAATTAGCCTTTTCAGCTTTTCTTTTCTCTTGTCTTATCGATAAATTGCTACATATTTAAAAAATTTAAGTGAGAGAAAATATCTTTACTGCTTGTTTTCCAAAACATTCGAAATATAATAAAAAGGTGAATATAAGTGTAGAACATCCTCCAAATAACGAAACAATTTGTTTTAATTTCGTACTATGACTAACGATTTCCGCAAGATCGTATCATTGCCTCTGCTTTATTTTAACTAAGCTTCCAAGGAGGTCAAGCCTACTAATTTACTAAAGTCGCAATCTTCTCGCCTTTGTAAGTTTATGGTAGATTGCGTACAGCAAACCTGTCTTGGGCTTAACAGTTTACTGGAACTAGGCCATTTTTTATTTCGTCAGCTGCTTCGAACCAGAGAAAAGCAGACGCAACATTTTAACTAGTAGACCTCCTAAATTCGTCTGGATTACTATTCTGATAAGATGTTATATCTCTAGGACTTTCCAACAATAAACATCAACCCAGCATCGTTGGCGTTGGGTGGAGCCGTGGTCCTCGGCACCAGTATTATGGTACCCTTCATCCTCAAATACTACGCACACGAAAACGGTGATCGATACAGCAGGAGTAAGTAATATCGATGACAGCATAATACACTATTACCAGCATGGCTTTCATTTTGACAGTCCAACAACATTCATTGCGCTATTTACATTGTTGAGCAGAAGAACTTTTCCTACATATAAAGCAATGTATTAGCAACCTTCAAAATTATTCAAATTGCTATTGATAGTGTGTTAAGCAATTAGGGTGTTTATTGGCGAAACTTAACATACGCCGAAACTTTGCCTAAATTTTGTGTTAAATGATATAAGGATGATGTATTTTTAAATTACTTCAAAACAACACTTAACAGCAACAATTACTTGTTTTAAATTACATCAGTTTGGTATTTCATACCTGACTGCTCTGAGAAGTAAGACCGAAAAAAACTCTTGTTTTATTTTTATATATCTTCTATTATTATGTTTTATTTTTATTGTGATTTATTGGGAGTGTGGGTGGTGTAGGTTGTATGGTTTACAGGGTAGGGTTATCTCTCGCAGAGGTTATGTGAATTGGCCACCAAGATCGTGTGATTTGACTCCACTAGACTTTTCTTGTAGGTTTTTCTAAAGTCGCAGGTCTATGCCAATAAACCACATTCGACCAGTTGCCCTGAAACTAACATAACGCAGGCCATCGCTCAGATTCAGCCCAATCTATGCAGCAGAGTCATTAAAAATTGGATCTCTCGGATTCGTGCCACCATGCGAAGCCGCGGCGGACATTTGAACGATGTTATATTCCATCCATAATGGCATAAATGGGCCTTTCAAATAAAAATTAATTTTTGTTAATATCTCACACACATCTTGTTTTATTCAATTTTAAAAGCGACCCCTCCTTGTTGAAAGATCCTTTATAAACTCCTCCAAAACGGCTGAAGCGATTTTAATGAAATTTCGTATACATATGTATATATACATTCGTTAGGCATGAGAATAGATTTTTATCTACTGTCCGGACCGGGTTTATTTAAAAACATTGCAAGTCCCATGATATAAACATATTTGTATTAAGAAATAATACGAGTTAAAACATGATCGAATCAGGCATGAGGAGATCCGCAAAAGAACGAGAGTAACCGACATAGCCCGAAAAATAGCAACACTAAAGTGGCAGTGGGCCGGGAACATTGCCCGTAGGACCGACGCACCATGGGGCCGACGGGTTCTCGAGTGGCGACCACGCACCGGAAGACGCAGCGTGGGTAGACTCCTGACAAGGACCGACGACCTAGTGAAGGTCGCGGGAAACCGCTGGATGCGGGAGGCGCAGGACCGGTCGTGGTGGAGATCCTTGAGGGAGGCCTATGTCCAGCAGTAGACGTCTTTCGACTGAAATGATGATGATGATGATGAGAGTTAAAACTGAAGACATGTTCTGGGTGATATATTCTTCTAATTAGTTATTTTTTTAAATGTTATGCTAAACACTTAACCCAGAAAATATCAATCAGGAGGTTAATTGAAGATTCATAAATATTTAATAGCAACCGAGGGGTTGAAGTCGCTATTTTTCATAAGAGAATTGTACTTTTTTATACCACTATAAATTCCCGGGGTCCGCTTTCCTGCACATTCTCCTCCATTTAGCACGATCTTTAGCATCCTGTGGTAAGAGTTTGTTGGCACGCATGTCATCTCTTACAACGTCAAGCCAGCACTTCTTTGGCCTACCCCGCTTGTTCCGGCCCGGCGGAGGCGCCATGCCAAGATATTTGTTACCCACGTAACATGCCGGTTTGCGTAAGACGTGGCCGTACCAGCGTAGGTGACCCTCCTGCAGTTTGTCTGCAATGTCACGGACACGAAGGCTGCCCCGGATGCGGGAGTTCCTGATGCGGTCTTTCCGCGTAACTCCACATATCCACCGCAGCATATTCATCTCCGTGACACGCAGCTCCTGCTTGTGTCGCTCAAGCACAGGCCACGCCTCACTGCCATACAGGAGAACAGGTCTAATGATGGTTTTATAGACTTGCCCCTTAACCTTAACCGGCATTTTGGGGTCACAAATGACACCTGTCACTTCACGCCATTTCGCCCAAGCTGCGGAAATACGTGCCTTGACATCGCAATCAATGTCGCCAGACGCGTGAAGCACAGACCCAAAGTATTTAAAATGGCCCGTGCACGTCTCCGCCTATGCGCATAGATGGGGTCTATCTAACATGGGGTCTGTCGTGTTGCTGGCCAATTACACGGTCTTCGCCACGTTGAGTTTTAGACCTCCGTTCTCAAGCGAGTCCTTCGCCGCATTCACACGCCGCACCAACCGTTCCCTGTCAGCGTCCGCCAGCGCGATATCGTCAGCATACATGAGTAGCCAGGGAGGCTGCTCATGTGAGTCCTTGATGCTGTCCGACAAGACGTCTAATATCACGCTGAACAGAAACGGACTAAGGACGGATCCCTGATGGACTCCGACGGTGATGGAGAAGGGTTTAGTGTCGCCAACAGCGGTCCTAACAACGGAATCGGAATTGAGGTACATGTCACGAATTATGTCAACATAGGCTTCAGGTACCCCTTTAGACCTCAGTGCCCACCGGATCACCCCGCGAGGGATACAGTCGAAGGCCTTCTGCATATCTAGAAAGAGCATATGCAGAGGCGTGTTCTTCGATCTGTATCTCTCCATGGTGATCCTTAGTGCGAAGATAGGGTCCATAGTTCCGTACCCTAGCCGAAACCCATATTGACACTCCGAGACAGCACACTCCTGCCGGATTCGGGAGTCTATGATTCTCTCAAAGATCTTCATGGTGTGGGACATGACCTTGATACCGCGATAGTTCCCTC
The DNA here is from genome assembly GCA_017933935.1 of Sesamia nonagrioides. Classification (NCBI taxonomy): domain Eukaryota; kingdom Metazoa; phylum Arthropoda; class Insecta; order Lepidoptera; family Noctuidae; genus Sesamia; species Sesamia nonagrioides. The sequence continues at coordinate 2,624,299 of JADWQK010000025.1, forward strand.
CTCCACACTCCTGAACCGAGCCCTTGCCTTTAAAGCCTGGAGTAATGATACTCAGCCTCCATTGGCTTGGGATTTTGCCGGTCAGGACCACGCGGTTGAAAAAGTTAGTTAACATGCCCACACCGCGAGGACCCATCGCCTTCCAGGCCTCAATGGGGACTCCGTCAGCTCCGACAGCTGTCCGATTCCCCATACGACGAAGAGCCGTTTGGACTTCCTCAGGCGTTATCAGAGGCACTAGTCCAAGGTTCGGAGGGAGTTCCGGTGTGTGCACCTCTTGATGCTGCTTGTTCAGCAGCTCGTGAAAGTACGAGCGCCATCTATCCTTCACCGCGAGGTCCTCGCATAGCAGGTTGCAATTTATGTCTTTTACACAACGGCACTTGGATATATCCTGTGCCGCTTTGACCCTGGAACGTGCCAACTTGTAAATGAGCTTTTGCCCCTCAGACGATTCCAACTTCTGGTAGAGAGGTTGCAAGTGGTCTCGTCTGGCTCTGGCTACAGCTCTTTTAGTGGCACGTTTGGCAACCTTGTATGCGTCCCACCACCAGGTTTCTTTCTCACGTTTGCAGCCGCCCTTAGAGACGCCGAGTACCACCCGCGCCGCCCCCGTAATAGCCGCCTGGATCCTGTTCCAGTGACCTTGCACAGGTTCTCCTTCGGTACCGACGCACTTGTCGCCAATAACCGACGCAAAATCCTGGGACATGTTTTCATCAAGCGGCCACCACCGGATCTGGCGCCGACAGTCCTCTACCTTTACATCCACAAAATTTAGTTCAGTGGTTACGGCGTGAAAGTGGAACAAACAAACAAACAAACTCACTTTCCTATTTATAATATTAGTATGATTTCTGTAAAAGAAGGTAAAAGGATCATAATAGGTAAAGACTGGTAGACCAGCACTTGCTTTTATTTACTTTTAGAGCTGAAATCCCAGTGATAACGTTGAATACGTTACAATAATTGAACATATTTTATTAATAAATTTCAGAAAGACTATGTTGTACCAAATACTGAACGAAATTGAAAGCGTTAAGATTAAAAATCCAATCAGATACCACAACTCATAACTTTATGAAAACCGGACACACTTAACTGAACTGAAGTTATTAAGCACAAGGACTACAGCAGGATTTCTTAAAACATTTCCTCCTAGGTCGAAGAGAGGTACACGATCTCCTGCAGGTTCTGGGCTTAGGCGGGGGCTTTGGGGTTTCAACTATACCCGCGTCAGCTGGTATGTATTGCGTCTCAACATGAATAAACGTCTGCCGTTTCCTCGGAGCCAAGTCAAAGCACCCAAATGGAGGAGTATACTCTATATCCCAAGTTGCATTGCTTGACAAAGAACTCAAAGATTCTTCCTTACAGATGCAATCAGGATCTTTAAATGCTGGACAGCTATCAATGACCTTATCTATAGCAGACAAGTCGTTGCAATACACGTCCATGTAAGCACACTTGCATATGTCCTCCACGGCTTCTGATAACGCCTTCCGAATTTCGGAATCTCTTTGCTTTTTTAATTTCACCATTCTCCGCGCTTCCACCTTCGCTTGCTCTTCAGGGCTTCGCTTCTTTATTATTTTGAAAATCATTGGATCACAGTCCACATATGGATCCTCGTTTGGCAATATGTCAGTTAAATCTTTCAATGGATTTACCTGAAAATTTATTCCATTATGTACACTTTTTCAAATTAGTCGATTAGTCATATAAATGTCATCCTCATCACTTTACCTGAATAGTAAAAACGTCGCCTTTCCTCTGAACTTTTAGCGCGGGTTTAGGTTCGAGAGGTTCTTCAGGTTCGGAGTCGCCTCCTCCAACGTCCGTTCCCGGTCGGTTCCCTTTCTTTTTCTTCTTTTTGTTCTTATCTTTTTCGGCACCACCACGCGGACACTTGAATGTCATTATTTTTGCCACGCTTTTGCCAATGACGCCCGGTGACCAGCCCTTACGGACTGACTTCATGATTGCAAACAAAAATCGCTTTTAAAATATAAAACTTATAGTTAATAATATAGTGTTCAATTTCATATAGTTTTGGAAGTACTATCTTGTTAGTGCATTTAAGCACGTAATCAAATCAAATCAATCGTAATCAACTTAACATGTATCGTGATTGGTTAATACTATAGATCAATTATATATAATATAATCCTCTCCATAGATACATGTTTGTATCAAATGAACCTGGCAACAATGTCAATTGCGCTTTCATGTTTTCTATGAATTTTAGGTAAAAATCTAAAATTTAAGAAGAGAAAGTACCTTCATGCCTGGCACATCGGACGCATTCCACAGCCATCCCATGTTCGCCGGCACAGGCAGCCCGGTCCGTTGTAAGAGGCAGTGCTTGTGTCCAATAACTACTCCTGAAGTAGATAAAACGTTTTTAATCCTCATCCATGTTTTCAAAAAATATAATACTGGTATTAATCTGCATCAAGTTGGCCTGGAAGCCGACCACGAATATGTAGTTATGTAGGTAAGACAGTAGAGGCTATACAGATTTTTGGCAAAACAAATTAACAATCTACGAGTATCGTAGAATTTGCAGAAAAGTAGAGTGGATATTTGGAACCCGCACACTTTACGGCTATGATCACGCCCATCATCTTCGTCAGAGCTATTAATAGCAAACAAGGTTTTAACTATTAAGGTAAGCGATATGTATATTTATTTATATACCTGGATATAAATCGCCAAAAGTGTAGTTGTACTTCGAAGAACTTTTCTTTTTTTTCTTCTTGTCCTCCTCCTGTCCATTTTCGGTTTCTTCTTTTTCCATTGTGGATCAGGAAGAAGGAAATTCTATATAATCATGTTTACTTTTAATTAAGAAAACTTAATTATTCGACGCGTATCAAGTACCTAACGTAATCTGGATACAGTAACAATTTCAATATTGCAGGCTACCTTGGCGCTTCCCCATCAGATCATCAGTAGTACTCTCATAGAAAATGGCTATGACTAAGCTAATGCATAAAGTAATATAACATCACGCTTGCATACCCAGAAAGGTTATGCAGACATATATATACTCGTATATACCTACAGTAGCCCCACAACTATAAATAAAACAGCGATTGTCAGTTGTATAAAAGTCTAATCAGGTTACAAAATAAAATATCAATGAGCTCATGGTTGCTTCTTATCTTCTTTCTTATACTTTTCTTGAATTGCCAATTTGTGCGAACCACAGCATGACTTCCCGGTAAGGGATATCAATACTTGCTCCTTATCGCAACACCGTCTCTCAGTATCTACGTTAAACCTATTAATGCAACGGAAATCGCTGCCTTTATCATTCCTCGTGTATTCCCTAATCGCCTTCTTTATTCTTTCATATTCCTTAGAACAGCAAACTTTTCCATCATTACTGTAGCTGAACGGTTGGGTGGGCACCTGTGCGTTCTTGTACATCCTGGCAAAACCGTCTGGCACTGTGCAAGGTCTTCCCAAGACAGGACACGGGCCCAGTTTTACTGGCGGTAAGCCATACGGCAAGGGTGTGACTTCTTCTTCGTCTTCCTCCAACTTCTTTTGGAGTTCTTCCTCTTCATTCATCATAGTAACGGGACAGTTAGTCTTATGTTTATAAGAAGGACAGTATGGCTTATGATGTTTCCTAGCAGATATGTTTTGGGTCTCCGCTAAACAGTCGCAATCGAACGTTTTGCAAGGCGGTGATGGTTTTTTTGGAGTGCATCTGCAATCTTTTTCCTCTCGCATTTCCGTGACATTATAAACTTGAAATCTACACGGTTCTGGGTTGACCAGTTGACCTGTTCCTGTGTAGTTCGCTGCGGCTTGATAAGACGATCCTGACTGACTCACATTGTATACAATAGGGTTATTGATTCCGACACCGATCATTGATTTGCTTCCATGAATTTTAGTGTCTGATTTGCTTATTGTTGCTTTACGGCAACCTTGGCTAGTAGCTGTACAAGCTTTACTATTAACTTCAACTACACTATTGAATTTAGAATGGAAACAATCTTCAACGATGGTATCGTGCCCAAACATACCTTGTTTATAATCTGGAAATTTTGTAATACTAAAAACGTAACCGACATGGGTTTCACTCGTCTTGGGAGTCACTCCCGTGCCGTATTGTTTATCTTTTTTATCTTGGCAGGTGTTACCAGGCGATGTCATTCCTTGGCAGCCTGTGCACATTGTCTTGACCACTGCGTCCTTCGGGCACTCGTCTCTGTGAAACCGATCGTCTTTGCAGACACACTTTCCGCATACTTTTCTTTCTTCTACTGGTTTCGTATCTGTGATACCAGCTGCTTTTGTTTTATAGGTGTCCAAGTTTCTTATATACTTTCTCACTCTATGCGCTAATGCACAATTTGCATTACCACATGGACCTATAATATCACCCATTCTGATCTTATCGATGGGGTATTTCTTCTTTGCAGATCCGGATTCAGGTCGATCACACACAAATTCACCTACTTTGCCACCTACGCCACAGCTCTGTAGTTCTGTACATACTTCGATCTTTCGGTTTGCTTGGTCAACTATATCTGGGTCTTCCAACGTGGTGGTCTCATACAGACTACCAACCATACAAAAGTTGGGGTCATCGCCCTCGACTCTGTGGCATTGAAACATGCTCGGTGCTTTGTTAGTTCTAAACACAAATGATTCAGGATCTTTCAATAATTGTTGGAATTCGGTTGTTATACTGTTCCCTAAAGCACTCAATCTAAGAATAAAATCAACAGCACCAGCTTGCACGCAGCAACATTCAGCCATTATGATAGTCCTATTTTTAATAGATAGTGGTTCGTGGATCTTGCAGGGATCTGCTGTTTCCTTTAACATGTGAAAAAAATGTGTATGCCAATGCATATTGCCGACACCAACGAATATTTGGTTCTCAGGTTCAGATGCGTCATCGTTCCAAACTTCTATTTCTAATGGAAACTTGCTCAACATCATGAGTACTGTGTCTGGGAATGAAGGAAACAGATATGATTTACCAATTCTTATGATTCTCGACCATTCTCTGCGACCGGTGCTTTCGTTAGTTTTAATTATGTCGTCTGGCCTCTCGTTCACAGCTAGTTGGCTTTCTTTGACGATGAACTGCACATTGGGTCCAAATTTTACTTTAATAATCAAATTCTTATTGGTAGTGCTCTTGTCCTCATCATATTCGTATATGGTCACCTTGTCTATGAATATCTCAATCAGGTACATTTGCTCCATGACCTGCCAAGTTCAACAGTTGTGTGAGAATACACCTTATTTCTTGTTATTGATCGGATTTAAATGGTGTAAATGCAGGTTTTTTTACGCTTGGAGATTTCATTAGAAAAGCAAACAAGCAAGGCGTGAAAACTTCGCAAGGTAAGATTACACGACTGAAATTATATGTTTAAAAATAGACAAGTTACGAATGTACTGCTATCCTAACTACAATAAAGATTATAATAATCGACTGGCCTCAGGGCTATTTGAGAGCCGCGAAATCAAACAAGATCTCGGGTAAGACAGAATTGAAATCTTAAGGGAAAATATAATATACTTACGGAGGTTTATAAATTTACTTCGTGCTATGCTCGTTTTATGGAAAGTAATTCATCACTATTGACACTGATAATTTTATTTTGTAACCCGAAAGTTTGTGATGTTTTCTTTAACTTTTATACGACTGACATTTTCTTGGCAGGCTTCTTGAAAATAGAAGCGCAACCAACTAGTTTATTTTTAAACGCTAATCGTTTTGTTGTTTTAACCAGTTTCTAATAAACCAAAGAGCGGTCGAACTCTTTGGGTAACTGTTGCATTATAAAAATAAATACTAATTCCATGGCTGCAGAATTCATTGAGATTTTAAATTAATTGGAGTTTTGGCGGGAAAGTCAAGCTGAGTGTTACGCTCGTTTTTCATTGGACTTTTAAAAATATTTACAGTGTTGTATACTAAATGAAAGTGCGTGATTTATGTAGTAAAAAGTGCATTCAGTAAATAAGTCATAAAGAAAAGTAAAATATCGTAGCATAGTGGCCACATCATGACTTTACCTCAAACCTCCCTCGTGAGACGGTTCACGCGGCCGTCTCTTTTGACATGAATAATTCATTACTTGACATTGGCTAAAGCACTAACCGTGTGAAGCCAAAAAAGAAAAAAAAAAGAGTTTCAAAAAAAGCTTGAAAAAGTGTCAGACATAGATGAGGCTATATGTGTATAACGAATAGCGTAATGGTGGCGTTAACACGTACAGTCCCAGTATTGTATTTGTTACGAGAAACACTTAAATAAAATTCAAACTTTTCATACTTTACGTAGTCTTCACGCAATCTTCGCATACAGCATTAAAAAAAACACGCAGCCGATAAAAAAAACCTCAATGTAACTTTAATTAGTTGAACCTAACTAGAAAATGTACATGAGTGGAAACACTTAGTGAAAAAGTAGACATGGTGTATAGGGTAAAAAAAGTTGGTACACTTTTTAATAGACTTCACTCACTGCTAGGGCACTCTCATTTCTTATGCCAATACCTACAATACCGTACCAGCCTCAATCGCGCCCGCCCATCTCGCTACCGACCGGACAAACGACATCTTGTTTTTTAGAACTTGGACCACGCACACCTTTTCTCGAGCTGTCATCCCAGCGACTAGCCAGAAGGCCAATTATCGTAATTGAAACCGTTCAAAATCTAGTCAATTAAGTATATCTCGGCGAGAAACAAATGCCAAAATGAAGAGAAATTAGTGGTATTTCTGACAGATTCAGAATAAGATCGGAGAGGGCTAATTTTTTTTTCTCTCTGAGTAGTTGTGTTGCCATGTGTGCCGGGTACGATGCGCCAAATATTGTTGTGTTGGGAGTTTACTTGTGGAGGGTCTCCAGAACAATCTCCCTCTGGCGCAGCATCGTAGGTCGTGCTGTTGGGTTTTAACATATTGCATCACCTCGCTCAACTGCGGTCTTCCTTCCTGTTGACTCAGTTTTTTTTTGAGCGAATAGGTTCTTAAAAAACTAGCGCGCTTTACCATCAGGTAAAGCAATCAGGCGGGATTGCAGTCAAGCACAAGTTTATAAATATTTAAAAAAAAAATCTCTTACCGCAAATACAGTTTTTGTTTTTGTCAGATGGTAATGAGCCTTTCGGCTATATTGCGGACCCCGGGCTCCAACGCGAAAGCCGCGGATGCAACCGGGATAAACGCTGAGATGATGATGATGATGATAGTAATGAGCCTTTCGGACACGAGTCAGACGCGCACTTGGCCAGCTTCTTTTTTAATGTTTGTGTAGATAGATTCAAAGAGATTTAAGATAGGTAGTAAATAATTTAATGCCTTTGAATACAGTATTTTATCTCTCGAAGCGACGCGCGTATTTCTGGCGTAACTACAAACTTACACACATGTGTTAATTTTGTTATGTTTATTTTCTCTGTTATCTGTTATCATGTCTGTCAGTTTAAGTAATTTTGTGGTCCACCCAAATATCCTTTCTTTGGTATTGTTTGTCTAATCGTTGAGATTTTAATTTATTTTATTTTATATTTTAATTTAATTTATTTTTGACGACCTCCGTGGCGTAGCGGTCAACACGCCTGCCTGCAACGTGGAGGCCCCGGGTTCGATCCCCGGCCAGGTCATGATGGAAAACGATATTTTTCTGATTGGCGCGGGTTTTGCATGTTTATCTATCTATTATGTATCCATTATAAATATATTATCGTTGAGTTAGTGTCCCATAACACAAGTCTCGAACTTACTTTGGGGTTAGCTCAATCTGTGTGATTTGTCCGTATATATTTATTTATATTTATTTTATGGGACAAAAAACAGTCATAATAATAATAATAATAGCGCTGTGACGACTCCGGCCGCGGCAGTTGCGTCGAGCTCGAGCGACGAGTATTTTTCTCCGCCGACGACGCCACCACCTGTTCGCCGACGGGGAGGACGCCGGCCGCCGGACTGCTTAGGACCTCGAGGCCCACCGGCTTCTGACAGGGTCCCAGCTCCCGGCGGAAGTGTGCAGCGCATGAGATGGACACAATCCATCAACGAAAACGTCATGCGCTCATACTATGGGGCTACAGAGGGAGGAACCAACCTGACCGCGTACCGTGTTCGAATGCTCTCTCTGTTTCAGGTGCTTGAGCCAGCTGTCAACGTGTCGGCGCAACGACTGTCGGATCAAGTACGGGTTATCCAGCGTAATCATATGTTGGATGATACTGTGCTTGATCGCCTGCGAAACGAAATGCAGAGTAGCCGTATCATTGCTCACCAGTCGCAGTCTGCGGAGATACCACCGCAGCCAACAAACTGTGCTGACGAGGGAAGTAATGATAGGGCTACAAATGTAAGTACCCAGTGCAATGAGGAGTTAAGAAATGCTTTGGAGGCTGCGATTCGGGAATATCGTTCCATCTCGGCAGAGTTAAGACCACGCCTGCCACGGTTGCCCATGCATAACCGAAATAGGGCACTGATAGGTGCTCTGGATGCGCAGTTATCAAATTATTTTGATACCTGCGAGGACCTCACTGATACTCATTCAATCCTGTACTGCGCAGCTGTAGCAGCTTGTCGTGTAGCTCATGTCAAATTTCCCAGTGACTCTAGAGCTACACGACCGAAACCAGTAGTACCAGCTTGGCAGCACAGGATTGAACGTCGTATTGGTGGGGCCAGAGCACTCATCGGTAAACTAATCTGCTTCAGGGAGGGAAATACTCGTCCTAGAGTGATGCGCTTTGTGAGGCGGGCATTCTCAGGTACAAATACCAGCCCTCAAAATTATATGGCCCGTGTCACGGAGCGCATCGACTTCCTGAAGCAGAAAGTGTATGCATGGGCGAACCGTATTAGAAGATATAAACGACGAGTGGAACGGTACACCCAGAATCGCACCTTCCAAAGCAATGAAAGGAGGGTTTATAGGGACTGGGAACGACCAGAACAAGGTGTGACTGACACGTGCCTACCGGATGATGATGCCATGTGTTCATTTTGGCGCAGTATCTGGTCGGTACCTGTCAGTCACACTGAAGGTGACTGGGCCCAGGATGTCGAGAGAGCCTGCGATCCAATACCTGAAATGGGGGCTATTACCATCTGCCCCCAAGATGTAGCTCATGCAGTCCGTTACCTAACTGGAAGTCTCCAGGACCGGACGGGCTGCATAACTTTTGGATAAAATGGTTTCCAAGGTCGCACGCTCGCTTGGCATCTCAATTCCAGACTGCCTTAGTGTCTGGTTCGTTACCTCAGTTCCTAACTACTGGAATAACCCACCTGCTCCATAAATCAGGTAGCACCGCGGAACCCAAAAATTATAGGCCCATCACCTGTTTACCGACGGTCTATAAAGTTCTTACATCCATTTTGAAAACTAAAATTAACAAACATATTGACAGCAACTCCATCTTGTCTGCCTCTCAAAATGGATGTAGGAGCGGGTCCCGCTGTACTAAGGAGCTACTCCTTATTGATATGGCCATTAGCCAACAGGTTCGTCGTTCCCGAAAGGATCTGTCGACATGTTGGATAGATTATAAGAAGGCCTATGACTCAGTGCCACATACATGGCTCATGCGGGTGCTGGAGTTGTATAAAGTGGATGCAACTCTGCGCACCTTCCTGATGACGTGTATGAGGACATGGAGGACAGTCCTTCGCTATCCAGGATGTCGAAATATTCAGAGGAATAGCGAACCGATAAGGATCGAGCGAGGAATATTTCAGGGCGATAGTTTGAGTCCACTTTGGTTTTGCTCAGCATTGAATCCTCTAAGCACACTATTAGAGGATTCAGGTCTAGGCTATCGGCTGAGGAGAGGTGGTCAGGTTATATCGCACCTCCTCTACATGGATGACCTGAAACTTTTTGCTCCCAACAATTCACAACTGAACGAGCTACTGAAAATTACTGAAATTTTCAGTAGCTCCATCAGGATGGAATTTGGTGTGGACAAATGTGCGGTCATGCATGTAAAGCGAGGAGAGATTATGGAACCCGTGGGAACCCAACTCACGAGTTCCATAAACCTTAGAGCCCTCTCCGCATCCGAAACCTATAAGTACCTATTTGGGTATGTCGGAAGCGTTGGGTATCAATGTTACTGACATGAAGCAATCGTTGAAAGAACGCTTCTTTGGCCGCCTGAAGAAAGTACTTAATAGTCTTCTATCAGGCGGAAATAAGGTGCGCGCTTTCAACGGTTGGGTCATGCCGGTATTGATGTACTCTTTCGGCATACTCAAATGGACTCAAACCGAGCTTGACGCCCTGGATCAGAGGGTCCGTACGCTACTGACTGCAAATCGATTGCATCACCCACGGTCATCGGTTATGAGGCTGTATATCCCGCGAAAATGTGGAGGTCGTGGCTTTTTAAACGCCAAGACTCTCCACAATCGCGAGATATGCAGTTTCAGGGACTATTTCCTAGAAACCGACGTGGGGATGCATCGAGATGTGGTCGCGGCTGACAAGGGCCTCGCTCCGCTCTCCTTGGCTAAAGAGAACTGGCGTAAACCAGTAGTGCTTGACATAAATGATCGCATGGAGGTATGGAAGAGCAAAGAGCTTCACGGACGCTTTTTCCGAGCCCTACACGGGCCCGATGTAGATTTTCAAGCGTCCGTAGCCTGGCTACGTTTCGGTGACCTCTTTGGGGAAACCGAAGGTTTTTTCTTTGCAATTATGGACGAAGTTATGATGACGAACAATTACCGGAGATTCATTGTGAAAGACGGCACAGTTGACATCTGTCGGGCATGTCACCGGCCGGGAGAATCAATTAGACACATTATTTCCGGGTGTTCTCGTCTAGCTAACGGAGAGTACTTGCATAGACACAACCTTGTAGCCAGGATAATTCACCAGCAACTTGCTCTTAAATACAAACTTGTGGAATCGGAGGTGCCGTACTACAGGTATATGCCCGACCCAGTTCTCGAAAATGGCCATATCACATTGTACTGGGATCGATCCATCATCACTGACAGGACTATTATTGCCAATAAGCCTGATATAGTGCTGGTGGATCGATCAGAGCGGCGTGCAATGATTGTTGACATAACCATCCCACATGATGAGAACCTCGTGAAAGCTGAGAAAGATAAACAAACCAAGTATCTTGATTTGGCTCACGAGGTTGTCGACATGTGGGAAGTGGATTCAGCAATCATTGTACCGATAGTCGTGACAGCCAATGGCTTAATTGCCAAGAGCCTCGACCAACACCTCAGGAGGCTCTCGTTAGGCAGCTGGATCAAGGGCTTTATTCAGAAAGCGGTACTGCTGGACACGGCTCGCATCGTTAGGAAGTTCCTCTCTCTGGAGCCCTGACCGCCGGTAGCTTGGACCCTGTTCCCGATACCGGTGGGCTACTATTTTTTATATTTTTAAATGTTTTTGTTTTTTTTTATACAAATATTTAAAAATGTAAATTATATGTAAGGAAGGTAAATAAAAGAAATAATAATAATAAATTTTATTGTTCAGATAAATAAATGTTACAATATTTACATAGCACTAGCCTCCACACTAGGATTCCCTGTGTCGTGGAGACTAGTCTCCTTCGTCTAGGCACATTATTAGATCGGTGCATCAGTCATTAATTATTGATGTGACAAAGACAAGTTGTTACTCCAAACAAATTTTACTAAAAATATGTATTAACTTATTTAGTATGTGTTAATTAGAATTTTGAAATTTTATGGTGTACCGTGTATTGTGTAGATGTGTGATGAATGAGTGAGATAAGGTGGGTTTGGATCAATCGAACGAAGCCTCATAGCACTCCCAAGCCTGCCATTTATATTATTCCTGTGATATAGTCCATTAGAAGAAGAACAGTGTGGGAGAACACTGTTCGAATTGCGGAAATCTGTCAAAGTGGGGACAGAGAGTACTAGTTCGATTGGTCCAAATCATCCTTTATGTGTTTGTGTGATGAATGTGTGCGTGTTGCGTTCATGTAATAAGGAACTTCTCCGTGCTTTCATAGTCCATTCTCGCCAGAAATTTTGAGACATAATTTTTGCATTTATTTCTGGTCATAGGTAGTATATCCATTTTATTATTCAGCTTGCTATAGATAAACGGTCCCATATAAAGAAAGCTAAAATAAGTTACAATATTAATAGTCGGCTAAGGTATAATACATAGTAAACAAACATATAACCCACACCAATGTCCACGGAATCATAAAGATTGTAATTTTCAGTTGAAATTTTCAAAGAGTTATGTATTTCTGTTGGCGCTTTAACAACAAATATTAAAAATTATTAAAAAAAATATTTAACGGGGGCGAACGTGATTTTTTTTTGCCGTATTTTGCTCCATATTAATAACGGAAATAGAGGCTTGAAATGTTCACAGAAGATATATGAGAAAAAGATATTTTTTTTTTCCGTTTGTAAAGATAATGGTTCGGAACCCTTCGTGCACGAGTCCGACTCGGACTTTACCGGTTTTTTTTTTTTAATATTATTGGCATGTGAAAGTGTTTTATATGTACAGATGACAGCACATCAAGCTACTACAATCTAGCAGATTTCTTTGCTAGATTTTCAACTTTATCTCTAAAGCATTAAGGCTCCAGGTTGGTTGGGATTTTTTGGCAATTTCGGGTAGCTTGACCTGCTATCGTCTGTACGAACCTACTTATAGAATACTAGTTGCGTCTCGCGGTTTCACGCGCGTTTTATTTATATACCCCGCTCCTATTGGTCGCAGCCTAATGTTATATAGCTTAAAGCCTTCCTGGATTAATGGGCTATCCAACGCAAAAATAATTTTTCAACTCGGACTAGTACTTCCTGAGACTAGCGCGTTCAAACAAACAAACTGTTCAGCTTTATATATATATATTAACCCACCACACTGTTCCCAACCCACTGCAACTCCTGAAAGCCAGAATCAACAGTGGAGACCGCCAGAAAAACGTCGAGCAATGAAGCTCGACGAGTCCCGGAAAAACGATTCAACTGTCTTGGGTCCTGCAACGAAATTAATCAGAAAAGAATAGCGGAGGAGTAAGAAAAAAGGTATTTTTTTCCACTTCCCTCCTTAACGAGCAGGAGACAGAACAGAACTAGGCCAATCGGCACAAAGGGACATTATTGCAACTGGGAGAAGCCCAGATTGCCAAACACCAAGAAACAAAATTTGATTAAGTTAATGGGTCCTAAGTAGGTATGTGCTGTTTCAATTGATTCCAATAATAGGTACCTATGGCGAAAGCGCCTTAACGCACGGAAATTAGTTCTAGTTTCTACAAGGTCCGTATAATAAACAACTCCGGATGTAATTTGTACACTATCCAACATAATATTGCGTTAATTCTGCCAAAGAATACACTCCCACAAGATGTGATGTGCGGACTTTTATATATATATTAGTATAGATAATCCTATTATATTGTTAAGCTCTTTGTTTACCAAGCGTAGACGCTTTCAGTACTGCTCGGTTCCAATTCTCTTGTTCCCAAACTAAAGTAATTTTAAGTGAAGTTCATTTACCCTACTGGCTACGATAAATTGCCTACAATAAAGGGTGTATCTGACATCGACGCACAAACGAGTACCATGGATCCAGTACATGATTCTGAACCCCCAGTGGTGGAATTTTTCGTCGGCTTCTTCATGATTAAAAAAAGAATAAATGTAGTTCTTTTTCACTTCAGACCATTCACAATTGCTATACTTTTATAATCCAATGAGATTTTAAAGTCAAAATTAAATTATTCGCTAATTACATAAAAAAGCGCAATGAAAACAAAACCCCAAAATCGATCTTAACAGCTGATTTAATAGAGTTAACATCAGGGATCAACGTCATACCTACAAACTCGCACGGCGGCACGCTTGCAACGTTCAAAAGCCGAGCCGACACTTTTTTTTAAACACTGTGTATTCTGTATCCGTTCATTAACGACATAAATGACTATCATAATTTTATTAGTGGCATGCGGTCTAGCCTTTTCGCGAACTTTGTGTTACGATGTCAGATTCACCCTGTATATTATCAAACCGTATAAATAGAATCTTTGTTCAGTTCTAGACAACGCAGAGTTTGGAGCTGACGCTGTACTGGACTTCGCTCAACAAATGATGTCTGGAAGTCATGGGTTCCGAGGATGTACTCTGAAGGTTGCCTGCTGGGCAGCACAGCAAGAATACATCTCACCGAGTGTGGTACTCAATCAAATTGTGAAGTAAGTTACCGTTTTCAGTTCAGTCATGCTCAGGATCATCAATTCTGCCGAAAGACGTACTTAGTTACGATATCGATAGGATGCATTTTGGAAAGTATGCGAATTGCATGACTTAATTCCCTCATCTGACGACCCATCGTACGACGAGTGTCTACCCTTACGTTGTTGACATAACTACGATCCGGACAAAGCCTTTCGCCTCGTCTGTTATACCGCGTACATCAAAGGACTGGAATAATTTGCCAGCGGTATTTCCGTCTGACTACAATTTAGTGTCTTAAAGGCTAAAGAGTTAATAAACAAGCGCGCTTTACCATCAACAATTGCTTCGCTGCTTACCATCAGGCTGGATTGCGGTCAAGCACAAGTTTATTCATTCAATATAATAAAAAAAAACTACTGCTGGACTTATGCCTCCTCCAGGCGCCTTCATTTAGACTTGTTTCCAAGGTATCACATTAGTTACATTCTGGGAGGCGTTCATCCTACGCTAATGTCACGACTTTGTCTACCATCGACACCCCCCACTACTTACCTTTGGCAATACTTTGGGCTATGTTTTTTATAAATATAAACTACAACCCCCCGTTCGGAGACTGCCCGTAGTGCAACATTCGTAAGCTCTACCATAGTCGCTTTCAGACCAGATTGATTCCTTACTAGCCGGAGCACCCGGCCTGTATCTCTCCACGATTGTGCTGTCATCTGCATACCTGTAGACACCGGGCATCAGCAGATCTTTAATATGCTGCAGGAACGAAGAGTTACAGAGAGAACAGACCCTTGAAAAATTAGTCAACATGGGCTCCGATGAGCATCCGTCGACAATAACGCCGAGGGACTGTTCATTCAGGAAGTATATTACCCAGCCAGTCAGACCAGGGGAAATACCGTACGCTTGAAGCTTACTCAAAAGACCAGCGAGCCATATCCAGTCGAAGGCCTTCGAGACATCTGGGGAGACAGCAATCGCTTCCCCATTTTTTCGAGGGCCTCGCCCCACAAGTGACTGGTATACAATAGTAGGCCAAATTAACCCATTGCGGCGAAACTGTCGGTCACTGAGGAGATCGTTACCTTCTAGGTATGTCATAAGGCGCGAGTTCAATACACGTTCCATATTCTTGCTCTCAAATGGAGGTTATTGAAATCGGCCGATAGTTGGTAGGATGGGCACGACTACCCTTTTTGGGCACGGGCTGCACGTTGGCAAGCTTCCAGGACTTGGGCACTATACCAGTCCTAACTGAGAGGCGACACAAGCGCGTCAATACAGGAGACAACTCGAGCGCACAATCCTTAGAGAACAATCGCTGGTACAACATCTGGACCACTAGTCATGATCATTAGCAAAATAGATATGTACCAATGTCATTAATTGTTGAGCAATATTCCAAGACTTTTACTGATAGTAGGTACCATTCTAGGGAGCAAAATCTGAAAGAAATGAAATTGCTTTTCCTGTACATTATTATTCATATACTTTATTGTACATGCACACCACAATATAATCAAAAAATACATCGAACGGGGGTCCTATTATGGACATCTTAAAACCAACATTAAGCCTTTGTCAGAATGGAATAGCGCTATTATGAACATCATAAAACCATCATTAAGCCTTTGTGAGAATGGGATAGCGCTATTCATCCTGTATAGCTTCATCTTTGTTTTACTCAGTGGTAGGCCATAACATCGGCTGCCGCCAGAAGTTACCACCCACCAGACAAAGTCTTGCCGCCAAGCGATTCGTCGTGTTCCGGCATGATGTCTGGTGAAGCCGTACGGAGAACGGGTCTGAGCAGTTGTGTTGCGGGTACGATGCGCCAAATGTTGTTGTGTCGGGAGTTTGGTCGTGGAGAGTCTCCAGATCAATCTCCCTCTAGCGCGGCATCGTTTGATCGTGTTGGTCTTGGGTTTAACATTGCATCACCTCGCTCAACTGCCGTCATCCTTCCTATTCGTTAGTTTTTTAAGTGAAAAGGCTTAATAAACTAGTGCGCTTTACCATCAACGATTGCATCACTGCTTACCATCAGGCGGGATTGCAGTCAAGCACTAGTTTATAATTATTTAAAAAAAAACACTGGAAAATATACAATGGGCGGCGGCCTTATGGCCGTCTGCGATCTCTTCGCGTGACATGTCCGAAGAAGGTTATCTTATTTTTTTTTTCAGCAACAAACTGCTGTCATCGATGGTGAACTCCTCAGCAGTGGAAGACGCGATGATCTCCGGGAGGCACGGCCGCAGCTGTAGCAGCTTCGGACCCTGTCCCCTCCAGGAGCAACATATGCCGATGCTGATAACCAACCTGGCCGTCCTGACTAACACGCCAGGACTTAAGTAAAATAATATGGTTATTCCGTTTATCCATCTCGGACATGCGACTCCGCTTATCCACCTTTGGGCAGATTGTTTGGGATGAATAAACGGAACCCGATCAATACAAACAATAAGCAACGAATAAGATAAAAGAGAGAGGCGGTAGCCTAGTGGTATTGACTTACAAGGTCGTAGCTTCGAACCCTATCAGGCGCTTTACTTTGTGTAAATTATTTCATCACCACTGCTCTCAAAACGGTGAAGGAAAACATCATGAAAAAATGTCCTTGATTGCCTCTAGGACATGCCGGTTTCCTCACGCTGGTTTCCTTCACATCGAAGACATGTGACATCTACTAACCGGTGGTAGATTACGGCCTACTCCCTCTCATCGAGAGGAGGCCTGTATCCCAACAGTGGTAACAAGAATAATATAGGTTGATTATGCATGTATAAAGGGTGTATGTGACATCAACGCACAAACGAGTACCATGGATCCAGTACATGATTCTGAGCCCCCCAGTGGTGGAATTTTTCGTCGGCTTTTTCATGATTTAAAAAAAATAAATGTAGTTTTTTTTTTACTTCAGACCATTCACAATTTCTATACTTTTATAACCCAATAAGCTTTTAAAGTAAAAATTAAATAATTCGCTGATTACATAAAAAAGCGCATTGAAAACAAAACCCGAAAAACGATCTTATCAGCTGATTTAATAGAGTTCACATGAGGGATCAACGTCATACCTACAAACTCGCACGGCGGTACGCTTGCAACGTTCAAAAGCCGAGCCGACACTTTATTTTAAACACTGTGTATTCTGTACCCGTTCATTAACGACATAAATGACTACCATAATTTTATTAGTGGCGTGCGGTCTAGCCTTTTCGCGAAGTTTGCGTTACGATGTCAGATACACCCTGTATGTAAGATAAAACGCATGCAATATGCAAGGAATTAACTAAAGTATGTACATATAATACGCGGGAAATGATGTAAAATAAGTCTAATACGCCAAAAATTAATAACTTTCTGTATATTTTGTACTGAATAAAGACTCTGTATTTCATTGAAACGAGATGTTTTTTTTTTTATCCATTTATTTCAGGCATCAATGCCCATATAAACATATCAAAATGAAAAAGTCATTTATTTTTTGGCTGAGAATCGGTACTTTTTGAACGTCAATATTGTAATTTAAAGGGTGTATCTGACATCCACGCACAAACGAGTACCATGGATCCAGTATATGATTCTGAGCCCCCCAGTGGTGGAATTTTTCGTCGGCTTTTTCATTATTTAAAAAAAAATAAATGTAGTTTTTTTTTACTTCAGACCATTCACAATTGCTATACTTTTATAACCCAATAAGATTTTAAAGTAAAAATTAAATAATTCGCTAATTACCTACATAAAAAAGTGCAATGAAAACAAAACCCCGAAAAACGATCTTATCAGCTGATTTAATAGAGTTCACATGAGAGATCAACGTCGACGGCAGGACGACCGTCCGTCGTCGGCGGCGACGGTCGTCGTCGTCGGGTAAACTCGCACGGCGGCACGCTTGCAACGTTCAAAAGCCGAGCCGACACTTTATTTTAAACACTGTGTATTCTGTAACCGTTAATTAACGACATAAATGACTATCATAATTTTATTAGTGGCATGCGGTCTAGCCTTTTCGCGAAGTTTGCGTTACGATGTCAGATACACCCTGTATGTAAGGTAAAACGCATGCAATATGCAAGGAATTAACTAAAATATATACATATAATACGCGGAAAATAAGTCTAATACGCCAAAAATTAATAACTTTCTGTATATTTTGTACTGAATAAAGACTCTGTATTTCATTGAAACGAGATGTTTTTTTTATCCATTTATTTGAGGCATCAAGGCCCATGTAAACATAACAAAATGAAAAAGTCATTTATTTTTTGGCTGAGAATCGGTACTTTTGGAACGTCAATATTAAAATATATGCAATAGTATATTAACATAAACGCTGGTACGGCCACGTCTTGCGCAAACCGGCATGTTACGTGGGTAACAAATGTCTTGCCATGGCGCCTCCGACGAGCCGGAACAAGCGGGGTAGACCAAAGAAGTGCTGGCTTGACGTTGTAAGATATGACATGCGTGCCAACAAGCTCTTACCACAGGATGCTAAAAATCGTCCGAATTGGAGGAGAATGTGCAGGAAAACGGACCCCGGGCTCCAACGCGAAAGCCGCGGATGCAACCGGGATAAACGCTGAGATGATGATGATGGAGTATATTAACCTAAAAACTTAAAATACCTACTCTAAATTACACATAACATAATTAATATATTTTTCATGAAAAAAACGTAATGATTCTTTCTTGTTTCTCGGTACTCCTATCGGTTATATCACTATTAGTTCAGACGAAGTATGTGTGTAGGTAGGTGTACGGTTTTGAAATACGGTCGGCAACAAAAGTCGGTTAACATTTTTGGCATTTTACAATAGAATCTAAAAGTTAAACAAGAGAGAAAAGTAATTTTAGAGTGCTGCTCTTTAATTAAACGTCAATTCGTTTTCGATTGTAAATAAAATAAAATATTTTATGAATATTAATAAAAAATATTAATTGACTTATGTTGTTGACTATAACTGTCAACAAGTAGTAAGTTAGCATTTTTAATACACAATGTTACTTTTTCTTTATCCTAAACCTGAATATAGTTTGTTTAAAACAATCATTTTCATCCTCAACCTTTTTATCGTCCCACTGCTGGGCACAGGTCTCCTCTCATACAGAGAAGGATTGAGCGTAATCACCACGCTTGCTCAATGCGGGTTGGCGATTTCAGACTTATAAAGTCCAGGTTTCCTCAAGATGTTTTCCTTCACCTTCAGTCATTGGTGTCCAAGATATACTTAGAAAGTACATATAACTTTGGAAAAGTTACATTGGTACTTGCCTGACCTGGAATCGAACCCGCACACTCATACTTGAGAGGCTGGTGCTTTAACCACTAGGCCACCACGACTTCACAACAAAAAACAATCATTTTACACCATGTTATATTTTTTCCCAAATATATTTATAAAATGTTGCAGTGTGGTTACCGAGCGAACAACAGTTCACAGCGAATCGATGGCCAACGATTCGCTAGGGACAACCAGGTACATAACAAGCTTATAACTTTGTGAGTTTTTCAGGATAGCTTTTTGAAATTTTGTACATTAATTCTTTACATAAACTTTATTGAATAATAATAATTATTATGATCGTTCTTTATTTAAGCTTATGCTAGTTTTCACGCATTATTAATTTTTTATAGTAATGTGAGGAGTTGGTGAGGCTCTGAGTTGGGCGTAATATGCTTGTATTACAAATCACCAGATCCTCACCCCACGGAAGATGGAGAGTTTCACGGCCTTACCTGCTCGTGAGCGGAAACCGCGAATTAGTAAGCGTAAGGTGGAACGCCCTTAGGCTACGTGCGACGATCTTCGCAGGATACCTACCCCCTAATCGGCGAACACGTTTTTGTCAAACGATTGCGACTAGGTGGGATCGTTTGGACCGAACGGATCAATGGGTGGTCCGAACCAGTCGCAATCGTTTGACAAAAATGTGTTCGCCTATTAGGGGGCTGGTAGTAACTGGAGGACATTTGCCGTAAATCGAGTTGAAAGACGTGAAATAGGAGAGGCCTATGTCCAGCAGTGGACTGTTATATGTTAAATGAATGAATGTTATATCATTAATCCAGGAAGGCTTTAGGCTATATAACATGACACTGCGACCAATAGGAGCATAACTAACTTCACGCGAACGAAGTCGCTGGCGACCGCTAGTTCTGAATAAACTATATTCAGGTTTAGCATAAACAAAAATTAACGTTGTATATAAGGAGACGTAAGACTAAAAAATTCACAAATATTGTGAATAATACAAGCCTACCTAGTTGGATTGTATGTCCCCGTGGTACACAAACAGTCCAACTAGGTAGGTCCAACTTCGAGAAAGAGGTGTCTCGTCGAATCCAGCGCAGCTGGGCAGCGTACGGGCAGCTACGCTACATCTTCTCGTCGTTCAAGATACCACAGTGTCCCAGGACTAAAGTCTTTGACCAGTGTGTGTTGCCAGTGATGACTTACGGAACTGAAACGTGGTCGCTCATAATAGGCCTCATACGAAGGCTCAGAGTCACACAAAGGGCAATGGAAAGAGCTACGCTCGGAGTTTCTCTGCGTGATCGAATCAGAAATGAGGAAATCCGCAGAAGAACAAAAGTCACAGACATAGCTCTTCGAGTCGCTAAACTTTAGTGGCAGTGGGTAGGGCACATTGCTCGTAGAACCGATGGCCGATGGGGCAGTAAGGTTCTGGAGTGGCGGCCACGTACTGGAAGATGCAGCGTAGGGAGGCCCCCAACAAGGTGGACCGATGACCTGGTGAAGGTCGCGGGAAGCCGATAGATGCGGGCAGCACAAGACCGGTCAGCGTGGAAAGCCTTGGGGAAGGCCTTTGTCCAGCAGTGGACATCTACAGGCTGAAGAGAGAAGAAGAATAATAAACCCCCTTGAAAGTTCCATACAATTTGATTCTTCTAATAAAAAACATATTTGGCAATGGAGAGTCACTTCTCATCTACAACAAAATTTTATTTAGACACTGTGAAATGAAACTCATGTGTTACTTGATAATACCTTTTATTATATGCCACAAATAAATAAAACATACTATACAATACAGCATAAAATAGTTAAAATACAATGCTTTGCGGCTGTACTAATGCCCGCTGTGTTCCAACTGTGTCCCCGCAAAAAGTTACTAGACACAAATATTAGGTAAAAGAGATTCTAATTGGACTTCAATAGCTGTGTCACAACTTTGCCGCAACTGTGTCCCCGCAAAAAGTTGCTAGGGATAAGTATTAGGTAAAAGAGATTCTAATTTGACTCAATAGCTGTGTCACAACTATGTATGCCGCAACAGTGTCCCCCAACAAGTTTCCAGGGGCCTAGTCTGTTATTACAATAGGGTTAGAATAATCGATGATCGTTTGAATGATCGATTTTGTTAAGTTTCGTAATCTACTAACAAAATGTCGTCATTATAACATTCCAGTAGTCAATCACCGCATTCCATAAGAATAAATGTTCAAATTGAGTATTGGTTTTTAGAAAATCATTTCTATTAACGGGTTTCATAATAACGGCAATATGGCAATGTCATTCTATCACCATTCCATTACGAGACGACTGATATAATTGATCGATCATTATGAATTTAGCAGATTAGAAACTTTTAAGCACAATAACAATGGAATCGTGTTGGAATGACAAATTTATAAAAATAGCAGACTAGGTCCCCAGGGATATAAATATTTATAATACACAAAGAGATTCTAATTTTGTTTTTGATACTCATTGTTTAAAACTATTTCTTGCTTTATATGATTTTGTATCTGTGTGTTGCATCAGTAAAGCCGCTTAGCTAAAATCATATAAAATAAATCGCGACTTTATCACAGATTGGTTCTGTCGCGTCTAGTCATTTGTACTCAACTTTTTGACAGCTGACCTTAAGTGGTGCTACAGTAGCGCAACTGTTGCCATTCAATTAATTGTTTTCAATAAGCTTTAAGACTTCTGACAACAATTCCCGGTAAATTGAAACTTCATGAAAGAAGATAAATAGACCTTCGTGTCAAGTGAGATTAAATTAGAGATTCACCACACAATAACCCTAGAAAAAATATTTTAGAGTGGTTTCCCAAAAAGCTAAATTACCTAATGCCGCACAACAGCCATAATTATGTTGCGCTGTTGCGCAACTGTATCCCCACAAAAAGTCTACCACACATATCCAAAATAAAATACTATAATGGTTCAAAAAGCCAATAGTTAGCGGAAATAAGAGATCATGCGGTTTCCTCTGTCCAGTTTCATGGCGTAGTCTATCGGGCTGTGACCCATGATGTCCTTGGTGTGTTTATTAACCCCCTGTCTCAAGAGGTACTCGGCTGCTTCAGGCCTATTGCAGAGTACAGCCTGGAGGAAGATAAGAGAGATTATATACGATAGTTAGGATCGTACGCAATTATAAATTATGTGCCGGTTTTCCTCATTGTCAATATCAAATTGGAAAAACCAATGATTCACTATCCATTCGACCCCGTGCCATAAGTCAACATTACTGGCTACTGCAATTGATACGGAACCTAAGGAATGGGGCTTCCCCGGCTAATTTAAACGGTAAACTCTAGTGATGGGCAAACTTACTAAATATTATGTTACTGACTATTCCTCTTGTGTCTGCCAGTCATAGCCATGCGAGTGCCAGTTTTTAAGACGGGAAATCATTAAATGACTTCTCCCGCTTCGATATCCTACATTGGGTTTTAGTCAGTCTGACGGTACTACATTTGCCTTTGCCTAAGGCCAAGGGATCTCTTTGGAACAATCCACACCGCTGGCAGACAGAGCGGATGTCTCCGCCCAGTAGTATGGTCAGAAGTTTAAGCACATGGTTGATTATGATACATTAACAATATGATATGTTTAGAAGGCTCAAAGTCACTCAAAGGGCAATGGAGAGGGCTATGCTTGGGGTTTCACTGCGCGATCGCATCAGGAATGAGGAGATCCGCCGAAGAACGAGAGTAACCGACATAGCCCGAAGAATTGTAACACTAAAGTGGCAGTGGGCTGGACACATTGCCTGTAGGACCGATGCCCGACGGGGCCGAGGGGTTCTCGAGTGGTGACCACGCACCGGAAGACGTAGCGTGGGTAGGCACTCGACAAGGTGGACCGACGACCTGGTGAAGGTCGCGGGAAACCGCTGGATGCGGGAGGCGCTGGACCGGTCGTCGTAGAGAACTTTCGGGGAGGCCTATGTCCAGCAGTGGACGGCTTTCGGCTGAAATGATGATGATGATGATGATGATGATATGTTTACGCCAAAAAACGCCGCGGAGAAACAACGCTTTCTGGTGTAATAAATTCCAAAAAGTTTTTATAAAATTACTTCTACTGAAGCCGTGTCACGCTGTCCAGTGTAACTATGCTCCGTTTACAAGATGCCAAAGAAACAAAGTGGAAGCACCTTATATTTATTTACACTAATCCAGCCTAATGCCTTGCTGAGCACCAAATGACGCCTCAACACGAGGCTTAGCTTTCAAGTGTTTTACGCCTTACCTGAAGGCCTTCATTTATTGAGGCAATCACAGGCATGTCCGGTTAGGTAGAGAGTAGTCCCGGTAAGTAAAGAGAGCCATGGAGGTATCAACCTCCCAGGTCAAACTGCGAGATTGCATTACCAAAAAAAAACATTACCTTATGCAAAGGCGTCTGCCTCAGCTCATCCATTACATCGAACCTTGCCCCCGCAAGTTTCAAAGATTCCAGTTTGGAAATGGACCCGTTCCTGATGGCCGTGATCATGATTTCTGTGACTGGGTATATGTCGGCGCTCGTCAGGTGGGCCCCGCATTTGAGTAGCAGATTGATGATCACAGGGTCCTCCTTTAATACTGCAGTGATGAGAGGACACTCGCCGTTCCTGTGCGTAACAGTCAGATATAGTAAACCTGTAGTTGGATTTACAGTAGACATCACATGCTTAGGTGAATTTGGGTGGTAGATATAGGCAATACGAGCAAGTGCGTGTACTTATGAGTAAGGATTTGAAGGCCAATGCTCCTGAAAGTGTATTACGCAATTACAGCACTGGAACAATATCGCCCATCTAATACTATAAGGGCACATTTACTTTTTTATATTTTACAGAAACAAGGATCAAAGATCTTGATGTCTGCAATTAATTTATGGGTTTATTTAAAGTTTTTATACAGATTCATGTTTCAACTAGTAATCAAATAAAGTGATGAAAGGGTTCGAGATATTACTATAGACGCTAATAACTAATAAGAATATGTAATAAAAGTTATATTTTATAATTAAATCTTCGAAGTTTTCCTTCATCGTTTTAAGAACACTGGGCCCGCATGGTAGATTACGGCCCACTCCCTTTCACCGAGAGGTGACCTAAGTCCTTTGAGTGGGATCATTATATGCTGATAATGTATGTAATAAAAAATTTCACATTTTTTGCAGATGTGCCAATATAAGTATATTACTAGAGGAGCAATATGCCATATTGTTCTTGTGCAGAATAAAATACTTTCGTAGGGAACTTAGCAATAATGGTAACATAGGTTTGGTTTATAAACTTGTAGTTTAGTAGAAAATAATTGCAAGTTGCGAAATATAAGAAGCATGTCCTCTGTGCAAGTGCGTAACTGCCATACATGTCGTGAAGTATATAAATTTGTTAAATTAAAACTGTGTTTTTCTAATTACCTGCACCGCCTAAAAATAAAAAGACACCAGTAAAGTCACTTGAAAACAGACAAAAAAGTGGTATGATATGTACTTGTAAAACATGAACATCCACGGACCGACCTCAGAAAACAACGCTTAACCTTCGACCGATCTTTGCGTGGTGAGAATACAAGTATGTATACAACACTGAAACATATAGCTAAAACATAACGTACCTTGTCTTAAAGTGTACGTTAGCGCCATGCACAAGCAGACATTCGACCATATTCTGATTGCCGTTCCGAATAGCTTCATGTAGAGGAGTCCTTCCTTCGGAATCTTCTGCGTTGACGTCGGCACCCATATCTGGTAAAAAAAAGTAATCTGTGTAAAGTGGGTGTCGTGAGAGGCAACTAAGGGATCTCTCACCAGGGAAGCGGGTCACCGTGCTTCACCTGTGGAATAACAAATTACTGCGATGCCCAACCCACCTGCCAAGCGTGGAGATTATGGCAACCCCAAAAAAGTCGGGTTAATTACACCATGTAGTTATGATTAATCTAGGACGGCTGGACGGATTTTTCCAATTTAATCCTTTAGTACAGCTGTCTGTCTTAGGGAACATTAAGAATTATCAGTTTTGAATAATCAAATCAAATCAAAATATTTTATTTCACGTAAGCCTACATGAGTACTTATGAAACGTCAGAAACTCTAATAAAAAATTTTCTCTATTTAATAACTAATGAATGGTAATCTATAATCTATCTTGGGGAGGCCTTTGTCCAGCAGTGAACCTCTATAGGCTGGAAAAGAAGAAGATGAAGAATCCATGAACAGCGTTGTGGGCCACACTATTACTGAAATTATTTATGTATAAAGTCATGTATTGTTTAAAATGAAAAGACAGCTGTGTTGCTGTGGAGTTTGATCCTCCACTTTTTCCCAGCGAAAGCACTAAGAAGTGCCGAAGGGTGGGCGTTTTGGGAGACTGTCTTATGTAATATTGACGTTCAAAAAGTGCTGATTCTTAGCCTAATTTAAATAAATGACTTTTGATTTTAATTTGATTACGTTTTTTTCTATTTATTACATTGCACAATGAAGTTGTACGTTGAACCCTAAGTAACCAAATAAATAATAAATTATTGCTTATTTCTTTTTCTTACAACAAATATACTTATACTTATATTTAATTTAATTCGTTAAAGAACAATTCTTCAAAATTATTACTATTTACAACACTTCTTCTAGATACAATGTTAGACATAATATGCAACTAAAACTATTATATATAAAATGGTAATAAAACATCCTTATTTACAAAATTTAAATAATACAATCTATAAATCGAATAAACATTTAGTCGATTATTAATTTTGAATGCGGCACATTTTCCCACCTCTATAAGAAAAACAAAAGTGAACGACAATGTAGTTCTATATTCGGGGTTTTCCCGAGATACATCTCGGGAATAGATATACTATATGATGTGTATATATATATCATCTGTATACCCAGAAGTGTGCTATCAGCTATACTATGTTATACATTGTATGTGTTTAGGTTTTACAGTCTTCAGACTTTCTTAGAATTGAACAATGAACATTTATATAATTATCAAAAACTACATACGTAGCTAGGTTTGTGATTGTAAGTTTATCTGTCAAATAAAGGATCTTAAGCAAATTATAATGCAATGTTTTTATTCACAACAGAATTTTATTTATGGTCTGTATTTTACATTTTTATTGACAATAGATTTTTATTTATGGTTTGTTTTACATTTTTATAAACAATATTACATTTTACATTTATAATAAGCGATT
The DNA here is from genome assembly GCA_017933935.1 of Sesamia nonagrioides. Lineage (NCBI taxonomy): Eukaryota > Metazoa > Arthropoda > Insecta > Lepidoptera > Noctuidae > Sesamia > Sesamia nonagrioides. The sequence continues at coordinate 2,650,997 of JADWQK010000025.1, forward strand.
AGATACAACGATTATAAAAATAAAAAATACTTTTTTTTATAAATGACTGTATTTCTGTGTATTTTAATTTATTTGAAACACACATTTCATATACATAAAACACATTTATTTTTTAAATATAAGTAGTTATTATGGTACTTACTTAAACTGATTTATAAAACAATATTCCATAGGTATTTACTTTGATAGATACTAGTTTTAATATTATTAGATTATGAAAAAAAAATCATAAAAATACTATGGGAAATGCGAATAATTGTGTAGGGGTTTCCCCCCTTTTCCATATTTTCAATTTGTATAAATATAAATGCATTGCGAAGATAAAGATAAGCCTCTCATGCCAATACGGCTTGCACATTATCGACAATTTCACAAGTTATGACAACAAAATACAATAATACGAAATAGAATACAAAATGCTAAGAGAAAATACGGTCACATGGTCGTCAACGTTCATTCGCATTATGATGCTCGTGTCTTGTTTTTTTTTTTATCTTACTCTAGAAAAAAAGATTCTCGATTAGACTGTATTTTGTTTTTAAGTTTGCTACCTGAGAACTTTCAACTGGTTGGAAGGAATTTGACGATTCTTCTTTTTTTTTTTTTAAGTTTAGTCCGGTAGTTTTAATTTGTAAAATCAGTTATCGATACCTAACAATACCTTCACGGATCGGACAGGGTTTTCTTTACATATTGTACCTAAAATTTATAAAATTACTGTTTCTATATTGTTACTTAGCATAGCAGTTAGCCTTCATAGTACCCACTGCTGGACCACAGAACTTCTCTGAAGAAACAAAGTTGGCCGTAATTAACCACGCGGGCCCAGTGCAGGTTGGTAGAAGTCGACGTCCCATGACTTTAACACAAACACGTCATTACCGTTTATAGTTATGTTGTTACGTATTAATACAAAAATGCCAATCTTACAAATCCGTCTAATCTTAAAGCTATTTAACACAGTTTAATTATACAGCCTCAATAAATGGACACAAACTAGGCTAAAATACAAAAAGCTACAAAAACCAATAAATTTTTTGTTTTTATTAATTTACATTTATTTAAGTCAGCGTCTCGTTCGTTTAAAAAAAAATCTTTTCCAAAAAGGCTTATCACAAAATTTATCACATAATAATGAATACTGAATTTTCAATTCATCTATTGTTTACTTATAATAATAATCTCAATACTTTACTATTTCTTGGATAAGAAACCACTTCGGCTCATACATTCATTGGCTTTACGTCATAAGTCAACAGGATAGCTTTCTAATAGCAAATTGAAATTCGGTATTAATCGTCCTCGCATTTAATAATAATAATAATAATATTTATTTATTTGCACAAACATGTGTGTACATACAGAAATTATTATTCGTATATGTAGGATGAAAAAATATAAATTGGCTCTACATGTTTGCCATTTGACAAGGCATGCAAATATTAAAAATAATAAAAAATTACTTATTGAAATAATATTTACATTAAAATTGTTCAATCACATCACAAAAAAGAAAAAAAGCAAAGTCATTAATAATAATAATTTTAACAATTTTCTAAACAACTGAAATTGAACCATTACAAAAATATAAAAAAAAATATTATGAATTTTGGAAAATTGAAACATTACTAGGTATATCAAAACTGATCAACGAATTTATATAATACAAAAACCTTAGTGTATAAATTGGTAAACCTTATCATCTAGAAAGTCAGTAAGAGAATAGTAAGCCTTTTTATTAGAAATTCCATGAGTTTATTTTTAAATATTTTCTGGTCAATTACGTCTTTTAAATTATTAGGCAGTTTATTGAACAATTTTGGTGCCATACCAAGAAAGCTTTTTGAATACAATGTAGTTTTGTGTGGCTGAAGGACAAGTGTGTTTGGATGGCGCTTAGAACGAAGTGTTTTATAGAGATGGATATTTTTTTTAACAAACATTATTGTTTCGAAAATATACAGGCATGGTAAGGTCAATATTTTTAATTTTGTAAAGTAAGGCTGGCAGCTATCCGTGACCTTGATTTGACAAATAGCTCGTAGGCATTTTTTTTGCGTCTTAAATATTAGTTCTCTGTCTGTGCAGTTTCCCCAGAAGATAACGCCATAACGTAGTGTAGAGGTCACGTACGCATGGTATGCAGTCAATACCGCTTTCTGTGACACAATTTTTGCTAAATTGTGTAGTGCGTATTGGTACTTATTTAATTTGTTTATTATATGATCAGTGTGGTTACTCCATCTCATATTTGTATCAAGCCACAATCCTAAAAATTTGGTGCTGTTTGTTTTAGTTATAGCTATATTGTCGTAATGTATAGCTAGATTAACAGGGTCGTTAACATTTTGTTGTTTAAAAGACATAATGTGGGTTTTCTCCAAATTAATTTTGAGGTTATTATTATTTAAATATTCTATTATTTGGCTAAGACTTCGGTTAATTTCAGTTTCAAGTGACAGTAAATTTTGTCCAGTAAATATAATTGTACTATCATCAGCATATAGTGTGATAGGATGCTGAACGGCTCGGGGCATGTCATTAATATAAACGAGAAATAGAAGAGGACCAAGAATACTCCCCTGTGGTACACCATAATTAACTATTCCACTCTTGGATTTATAGATGTATTCAACTTTCGTGCGTGGATTAATTTTTCTAATACTAGTTATTTGTTGTCTACCGCATAAATAAGACTCAATCAAATTTAATACGTTTCCTCTTATTCCATAACTTTCCAATTTGGATAAAAGTATTTTAAAATCTACACAGTCAAAAGCTTTAGACATGTCTAGAAATAAGGCAAGTACTGGTTTTCTATTATCCATTTTTGTTATAATTTTTTCAAGTAGTCCATAGATTGCCATATTAATGTCCTTACACTTCCTAAAACCATATTGTACATCAGATAAAATATTTTTGCTCTCCAAAAATGCATATAATTTATCATATATTACCCTTTCTATAATTTTTGAAAGAGTAGGGAGTAATGCAATGGGCCGGTAGTTTTTGGGGTCTTGTTTACTCTCTTTTTTGTAGACAGGATTGATAATAGATATTTTTAGTGCATCTGGGAATATTCCGTTTTCTATTATTAAATTAACGATAAAGCTCAGTATTGGACAAATTTCCTTGGCAACGAGCTTAATTACTTTTGTACATATTTCATCGTATCCTGTGCTACCGGTATTTTTAAGGGTATTAATAATTCTAAATATGTCATCAGGACAAGTAGGTGCCATATACATTGATACTGATATTCTAGAAGTAAGTGACAATTTTGAGTTTGAATTATTACAGATGGGCTGGACTTGGTTTATGTAATAATTATTAAAAACTTCAGCGATTTCAAGGGGATTATTTATACATTTATTGTTATAAGTTATTTTTGTAATACTATCCTTAGGGCAGTTCAATTTGTTTGTTTTTATAATCTTCCACGTGGCTTTCATTTTATTTTGTGCTTTATCAATAAAATAACTATTTTTTGCGTTTTGAGTAAGATGGATTATTTTTTTCAGTCTTTTGGAGTATTGCTTAAACTTTTTAGTATTTTCATCACTGGGTTGTAGTCTTGAGGTCCATAGCATTTGCCTTTTACGCTTACAACACAGCTTAATTCCTTTTGTTGCCCATGTGAGTGTCTTAGAAGTAGGAATTTTTATTTTCATAAGTGGAAAACATAAGTCATAAAAGAGTTTAAACATTTCAATAAATTCATTATAAGCCTCATTTGGCATCGTGCACTGATAGACATTAGAAAAACTCAAACTTTGGATTGTTTGTTTAAACTTTAGAAGGTTCTCCGAACAATAATAATAATAATAATTTGCTTTAAGGTTGAATCTCACTTGTACATCTCAAACGAGAAAGTCTATTTTTCTATGACAAAGTATGACAGTTTCAACCTTATTATTATTGTATATATAATATTATATATTAAGTGATACAGAAATAGTCGACTACACCTGTCAATACAAGTTTACAGGTAAATTACTTATGTATATAATGCACTCATGGCAGAGAGCTAATAATTGTTTCGTTTCTGCAATCTAATCAATCAATTTCTGCAAAAGTTTGTTACTCATTTCTTCTCAGAGTTAGCCACAATAGGATATATCATCTCCATCCTGTAGGGTAATTACGTAACACACTATCAGTAGCAATGTTGTTTGGCAGTTTAACCAACATTAATTGGGTTAGTAAAGTTGTTGAGCAGACACATTTTTCAATAATATGCACCAATGGACCAACAGATTCATACGCAATATGCTTCAATATGATTTCAATTGCTAGTAAGAGTGTGTTACGCTTTGTTCAGTTTTTGTTTTCGTTTTAACCGATTAAATACCTCAATTACAGAGACAATAAAAAAGTCATTGTTTCCCGCGTAGTAGATCCCCGTCCATAGGATGGGTTAATGTAACGTGTAAAAATAGTTCTCATATCCCATATAAAGAACAAACTCTTTCATTATGACAGTTGAATCACGTACATTGCGTTATTTACGTCGTTGGGCAGGCGATTTATGAAACCTATGAAGCAGTGCATTAGAAATGTCCGTCAAAAACTCTTCTTCTCCTCTTAGATTGCGATTTCAATCATGTTACGCAATTAGCATGCTATATAATTCTGCAATTTCCAACAATAACAAAATTGTACTTGTCTTTCATAAGCAGCATAACTTCTTAGGGGCCATCCATAAAGTACGTCACACGAATTTCATGATTTTTTGAGCCCCCCCGCCGTCCTTGTCACAGGTGTTCACATTTCTGAAACCCCCCCCCCCCCTAATGTGACGTCACATGTTTTGCAATTTCACATCGAAAAATTATTAAATTAAAACAGCAGTTCCGAATTTAGTTTTATTTCCATTAAAATATAGTACTTTTTTATGAAATCAACAATATATCAATTATTTGAAACAATAACAAAGCAATAAACTATTGAATATAAAGAAAAGAAAGAAACTCAAAGGGCTCGATCGGCGAGTGTCACTAAAGCGAGCATGATCTCGTAAAGAAAACAATTTAAACCGTATTGTCCCAAAGATAGAGTTGGAAATATTTTTTAGTTTATAATTAATATTTCAAATAACGCGATTATTACCTCTACCTATATTCGATTTTGAAATGTAATGTCACGAAACATAGTACACCACCCACCCCTTGTCACACCATGTCACACTTTGTCGACACCCCCCTCCCCCCTTTATGTATGATGTACTTTATGGATGACCCCTTATTCATTAGTCGTACGAGTATACAAAAACATATTTTCTGAAGTCCGTGGCATCAACAGCTCTGCAGATGAAACATTCTTCTCAATTGGAGGCTGTATTATTATTATTATTCCTCGCCATATCTAAATTTTGCATTAATCCTAAAGAATAAAATAAAGAAATATTTACAAGAGAAATTTGCAGGATGGCTAGTAGCAGCAGGATGAGATTTGCCGAAAATCGAGTAGAATGGTGTTCAATAGGAGATGATTAAGTCTAGCAGTGGATTATAAACTGGTGATGATGATGAACATTAGTCTACTTCCTGATCGTCTGAACGGAGGACGGGTATGAGCAATTCAAAATCAAAGGTCATTTATTCAAATTAGGCTGAATATCAGCACTTTTTGAACGTCAATATTACATAAGACAGTTCCCCAAAACGTCCACCCATCGACACTTCCTAGTGCCTTCGCTGGGAAGAAGTGCCGGAAGAAACTCCCCAGCAGCACAGCTGTCTGTTCATTTAAAAAAACACATGACTTTATACAATACTATGTATAGTGATGAATACAAGAAATTGACAAAAAAATTGTGTTGCGATGTGTTGCGGGTACGATGCGCCAAATGTTGTTGTGTCGGGAGTTTGGTCGTGGAGGGTCTCCACATCAATCTTCCTCTGGCGCAGCATCGTTGGTCGTGTTGTTGGGTTTAACATTGCATCACCTACCTCAACTGCCATCTTCCTTCCTATTCCCTCAGATTTTTTGTGTGAATAGGCCTTTAATAAACTAGCGCGCTTTACCAACCACGATGGCATCACTGCTTACCATCAGGCAGGATTGCAGTTTAGCACTAGTTTATAATTATATATAAAAAAAGGAAATTCAGGGAATTGTCGACCTTCCTTGGAAGAAAGGCCATTCTTGTCAAAGTTACCATCTATCAAAAACAAAGAAATAAATAAAAGAAGGTTCTAACCTAACAGTTTCGTGACGATTCCCTCGTCTCCTTGCTTGATGCCATACAGCAGAAGAGAAGAGAAGACGTTCTCCGCGACTTCGGACAGCTTCTTCGGAGACTGGATGTTGAGGCTCGAGCCTAGGGCCTCTATGAGAGATTGGTCCTAGAATGGTAAAGGTAGATTAAAAAATGAACGCCAACTGGATGGGGACAACCTTCTGTAAAGTCATTTAATCATATTTTAATCAAAATACAACATAATACTGGCATGAAAATGGCAATAAAACGTAAATAATAGCCTTCACCATGCATCTCTTCTGATTCATACGTCACTTTTCATTTAACATCGAGAGACTATCAACGTTTTACAACGGGAAAGTGCAATAAAACTGGTAAAACAAGGTAATAAAATGCGCGTCTAAATTACATAGTTACAATCATCACACGTGCCAAATAAGGATTACAATGATGGGAAACTTACTTGAATGGACATAGAAGTCAGGTTGGTCAGCTCTCCTCTGATGTTCAGGCCCATCATCTGTAAATTAGAACTTGTTGAACAAAAATATGATAGGAATTAACATTGAAACTGCAATTGACATTAAGATTGCAAATGATATAAAATAACATGTAACATTAAAATCGCAATTGACATTAAGATTGCAAATCAAATATATTTGGGTACTTACGTCAATTTTCTGCTGGAAGCTCAGCTCAGTCTTCGTCAACACATACGACAGTTTGGTGAGGGCAGCTTCCGGGGTCATGTCATATCCTGAGACCACGCCTGCTTTCGCGATCGCCTGTATTAAAAATCGTCATTAGTATCTATATATTGGATAACGGTAGACAAGTTCATGGATGAACCATACAGCTTCCTTAAAACTTCAAAGAATAGAATAGAAGAGTAGAAAGAATAAAAGATCCAATGCCAAAAAAATCACGCATTGTGTAATAATACAGAAACCAAATATCTGCGAAATTAACATGTACGTAAAAAATTAAACTTTCACATACCTATTTTAAGGCGGATAAACCACTTTAATTTATCTCATAAAAATATTATCATGTTCATCATTAATTTTACTGCAACTGTTGTAAATTTATAGCAAAGTAACGACAGTCTGTTTCAAACATAATCAAAATATGAAAACGTAAACAAATCGGATCAATTAATGCCTTTACGCCCATAGTATGTTTTGTTTTATTGAATGTATTTTGATCGATGTATGTTTTGTCAATAAAGTATATACAATATGTAAAGAAAACCCTATCCGACCCATAAGGATAATAAAGGTTAGGTAAACACTTGACCAAATATAATATAAAATTTTACATAATCATTATAGTAACAATACTAATGAATTTTGAAATAATCTTTTTTTCCCGGGAATTCATTCCAATATCCCCGAAATTTGATAATTTTTAAAAAAGTGACAACTCCGGTATTATTATGAGCGAATAGCGACGCGACCACGTGCCGCGTGCCCGGCCCCCCGCCGCCCGCGGTAGGGTTGCTTACCGCACATGTATTAAGTTACCTCTTTTTGCGAAATAATATTATTATTTTTAGGGTTTTTTCTAAGTTTAGCCCGGATTTGTATACATTAGTAGAATCAGTTATCGATACCTAACAATACCTTCACGGATCGGACAGGGTTTTCTTTACATATTGTATAAATATATAAATCAATAAACACACCTATGAACGATATAGTACCACTTCGACAATGTTATTACACTATACTAATAATCATCTAACAGATGTTTTTCATTTCATAAAGTTAATTTGAACCTTGATATCCTGTACATCTCCTATTGGGAGAGGGCACTGCCTCTTGTAACACGGGTGTATCACCTAGCACAGAAGTCACATATTATTGTAAACAATTCTTGCGTAATAAGGATTAGTTATTACAAAAAAAAATTATAACCTCAATTTTTTCGAGGAATTTTCAGTAAAAATTTAATTGAAATAATTGTTGGAAAGAATGGTGAAATATGCCTTCTAAATACAGATAAATAATTGTTACTTACTTCCTATAAGTAATGAGAGATTGCATACGAATTTAATTTTATTTTTCTCTTAAATAGACTGTTTATGATTTCATAACATACTACAGATTATATTCACGTGCATTGCCACGCAAACTTGCAGCCCTAAGCGATACATATATGGCAGACCTATAACTTCATACAATAACCTCATAACACGAATATCACGCTAATTTAACGTCCAACGGTGGTGTTCATCAGTCGTCGTCGACGTCATCGTCCAACTGGTGAATAAACCACCAGTAAGTAACGCTACATAAACGGGGTTAGTCCATTTTGTAGCATAATGTCATCTATATATTCAATCCATCAAAAGTTTATAGGAAATCCCATTCATATTTTGATGTGAATTGTTTGTTTACTCAACCACGCAAAAACTTATACTTTTATCGTTATTTTTCTTTATACGAAACCTGAATACAGTTTATTTAGAATATACAACTGAATCGATTCCAATCATTTTTACACCATGTATTTTTTTTTTTTCAAAAATATTTTAAAAAGGGTGCAGTTTGGTTACCGCGCGACAGGCATACAACACAGTTCACGGTACAAACTTACGAGTAAAGTACATAATAATATCTACCAACACTTGACCGTTCCGACAATCCAAAGCCTGCAAGTCTGATGGGAAATGTTATCACTAGTTAATTGCAATACAAATAGAAATTATTATCAACTAGCTGCCGCCAGGGACTTCGTTCGCGTGGAGTTAGTTATGCTCTGCTCCTATTGGTCACAGCGTGATGTTATATAGCCTTAAGCCTTCCTGGATTAATGGACTATCCAACGCAAAAAGAATTTTTCAAATCGGACCAGTAGTTCCCGAGATTAGCGCGAACAAACATACAAACAAACTCTTCAACTTTATATATTAGTATAGATGGCCGCAAGACGAAGCCGCACCGTTGCAGGCGCAGGTTGAGCGTCGCGTTGACCATATTTTTGTTGGGACAACCAGGTAACATAACAAGCTTATATCTTTGTAATTTTTCGTGATATCTTAATGAAATTTAGTATCTAAATTCCTTACATAAAAATATTATACACGTGTTTCGAATTTCGCATAATTATACCATAAATGACGTTGTAAAGGGTGTCTCTGACATCGACGCACAAACGAGTACCATGGATCCAGTACATGATTCTGAACCCCCTAGTGGTGGAATTTTTCGTCGGCTTTTTCATGATTAAAAAATATATATGTAGTTTTTTTTTACTTTAGACCGTTCATAATTGCTATACTTTTATAACCCAATAAGATTTTAAAGTAAAAATTAATTAATTCGCTAATTACACAAAAAAAGCGCAATGAAAACAAATCTCGAAAATCTGTCTTATCAGCTGTTTTAATAGAGTTCACATCAGGGATCAACGTCATACCTACAAACTCGCACGGCGGCATGCTTGCAACGTTCAAAGGCCGAGCCGACACTTTTTTTAAACACTGTGTATTCTGTAACCGTTCATTAACGACATAAATGACTATCATAATTTTATTAGTGGCATACGGTCTAGCCTTTTCGCGAAGTTTGCGTTACGATGTCAGATACATCCTGTACTTATAGTAGAATGTATTTACTTTTGTCTCGGTAAATTAAATAAACGTGGGTGAAGCCGCAGGTAAAATATTGTAAGTATACTATAATTGTCGTGTCTGTCGTTCTTGAGTATTGTTTTACATATGTTGTTATTTTATGTCGTTTTTCCAGTACCAAAATAATCATACTTATTTTTAGAATGGATGTATGACCATTTTAGGTGAAACGCGATGGTTGCCAACATTCTCAATCTTTCAGGCATCCTATTTTTCGTATATGACACCGGAGCCGCATCGGCAGCCTAATCCGACCGCAGTTGATATTATTTAAGCGGCGAACACATTCTTGTCAAATGATTGCGACTAGTTGGAATCGTTTGGACCGCAGTTGATATTATTTAATCGGCGAACACATTCTTGTTAAATGATTGCGACTAGTTGGGATCGTTTGGACCGCAGTTGATATTATTTAATCGGCGATCACATTCCTGTCAAATGATTGCGACTAGTTGGGATCGTTTGGACCGCAGTTGATATTATTTAATTGGCAAACATATTTTTGTCAAATGATTGCGACTAGTTGGGATCGTTTTGACCGCAGTTGATATTATTTAATCGGCGAACACAATATTCTTGTCAAATGATTTTTTTTTTTTAATATAAAGTACAAACTAGCGCTTGACTGCAATCCCGCCTGATGGTAAGTAGTGATGCAATCGTTGATGGTAAAGCGCGCTAGTTTATTAAGCCTACTCACTCAAAAGAACTGAGTAAATAGGAAGGAAGACGGCAGTTGAGCGCGGTGATGCAATCTTAAACCCAACAACACGACTTTTTACCGACGACGGAGATTGATCTGGAGGCCCTCCACAACCAAACTCCCGAGACAACAACATTTCGCGCATCATACCCGGCACGTAAATCGCAACACAACTGCTCAGACCCGTCCTCCGTACGGCTTCACCAGACATCATGCCGGAACACGACGAATCGCTTGGCGGTATGACTTTGACTGGTGGGTGGTAACTTACGCCGGCGGCCGATGTTGTGGCCTACCACCGAGAAATACAGTCGAGAATCAGTCGGTAGGACCATAAGTTGGTGAAGCAATGAATATACGCAGTTTCAGTTCGGCGCATGCAAGATATTTACTTACATTCACACTAGTTAAGTTCCTACCTACAATGATAAAATTTATAACCAGACCTTATCAGACTTAGATTAAAAGAATTAGAGAGTGCCTCTCGTTATTATCAGGCTTATTTTAATCATTCGATGGTTGGCGCAGTTGTTAAGATATTGACTGATGCGCTGCGTGTCGCGGGTTCGATTCCCGCACGGAACAAATATTTGTATAACCTATAAATAGTTGTTCCGAGTCTGGCTGTTTGTGTATGTGAGTAAACGCACCCATGATGTATTGAGGGTACTATTGGTCGTGACGGGGTTCACGAAAACCGATGCCTCCTGGGTCAGGGTTGCGGGTTGGTTAAAAAAGAAACCGTGGCTGTGGCGCACAGGCAAGTGAAGGTTTTAGTCAGTAAAAGTCTGACCCACCCTTCCGCTCCGGGGAGAGAGCATTTGATGATTTCGCATCCACACAAAAAAAAGGCTGCAGGAGGCGCCCCGGTCCGGAGACAACATCAAACTCCCGGCCACCGTAGGCGCGGGCTTACGGGCGGTGAGTAGTGAGCAGCTCGCCGCGCCGCCCGGTAAGGATCAGGCCCGAGTCAACGGCTCGTTGTGTTTCACGCGCGCCTCATAAAGATGTCAGCACATCGTGACGGGGTCCACGAAGACCTATGCTTCCTGAGTCAGGGTTGCGGGTTGGTTAAAAAGGAAACCTGGCGCATAGGCAAGAGAAGAAACACGGGTGGGTTTTAATCAGTAAATGTCTGACACGCCCTTCCGCTCCGCCTAGAGCAGGAGAGGTCATTTTATGATTTCCAACCCAAACAAAAAAAAAGGTTAACTCACACACTCATACTCCACTCAACGCGAATCAGATCCTAGCACATGTTGTTCGTTCAATGATTCAGAGAGCTCAGACCGCTTTTGTAGCTTGTAGTCCTCACCTTTAATTCATTAAACATAAGTTGCGCCAGATAACCTTTTATAAGTACCATTAAAGATTACATCGAGAACAAAAAAAAGGCTTGGATTGGAAAATTGGAACCAGTTCAGGTTCCAATTTTACAGACTGAATGTTTTTGTTTTCTTTCTATGTGTTTTGTTTATTTTAGGCATATTTGCTAAGGATATTATAAGTTACGGGGTCTCTGATGTCCGAACAGTCAAACGAATCACTCCGATATAATTATGTAGGCATATAAAACAGTCCCAAGTATATTTATAACGTACAATTGCGTCATTTCATAAGCTATCGCATGTAAGTAAAACAATCCGTTTTTAGATATTCTAAAGTGTTCAAAACTTCACAATCTTCATTGACAACTAGTTTGTTTGGCGCCCAATCCAGAGTTATCTTAACTTTTAATTAGGGGTTATCATTCGTCAATAAATTCAGTATAAGGTCAATGATTATATGGGATATCACTCACTGACTTTGATTTCATCATTTGCCGAGCCCCATTTTAATCAGTTTTTATTACAAAACTGATTAAAATGGGGCTCGGCAAATGTATATGTATGTATAATAAGTTGGTTATAGTTGACTTGATTGGAAAAACAATCTTTACATAGAATGCTTTTATTAATTAAAAGAAGGCTAGCTCATCCCGTCATCCCCGTCTGGGTGTCCTGAGATGGCACTTTATATAGTTATAAAAAAAGAAATATACAGGGTGTCTCAAAAATCGACGATAAACCGGAAGCAGGAGATAGACCAAGTCATTCCAACTATGAGGAAAACAGACAAAATCTACACCCCGTGGTTACGAAAATATAGGTATTTAAAAAAACCTAGGATCAACACCCTGTGATGATGATTCATTTTGAGAACATAGCCCTGAATAATGCTGCTATCAATTGTAGGTTTTTATTTAAAGTCATCTATTTTAGTTTAGAAAAAAATTGCTTGTTACTTCCAACTAAAAATAAATACTTTACTTTCTCTAATTAGATTTATTATTAATTTATTTTGTTTATTTGGATTTTTAGTAAACAGTTTTTTTTTTTTTTTTTTTGAAGTAATCAAGCAAGTGCTTTATTAAATAAACAAACTTCTAAAACTACTTGCCAAAAAAGCTTTGTACATATTTTTTTCGGGACAGTAGGTTAAAGTTGAGCAATGTATGTATTTTTTTCTAAACTAAAATAGATGACTTTAAGTAAAAGCCTACAATTGATAGCAGCATTATTCAGGGCTATGATCTCAAAATAAAACCGAGCAAAACGTTACATCTTGTAGCAACAAGGTTGAAATGATCAACAAAGGGTGTTGATTTTAGGTTTTTTTTTTAATACCTATATTTTCGTAATTACGGGGTTTAGATTTTTTTCTTTTTTTTCTCATAGTTGGAATGACTTGGTCTATCTCCTGCTTCCGGTTTATCGTCGATTTTTGGGACACCTGTATATTTCTTTTTTTTTTATAACTATATAAACTAGTCATCATTATCAACCTTTTTATATAATAAACTAGTGCTTGATCGCAATCCCGCCTGGTGCTTACCAATGATGCATGCTAGGTAAAGCGTTCTATCTAACTTAAAACAGACAATATATTTAAAACACAAATACTGTTCATAAACCTAAAATATTGATAGAATATCCAATTACTTGGATCTTTATATTTATGTTCTGTAATCTAAATATATGGTGTACATACCTAATAACGAGTATTCTATTCTATTCTATTCTTACCTGGCCAGTCTTATAAAGAGCAGCTACAGCCCCAGTCGTACACTGTGTAATATTAACAATGATCACTCCTCTTTTTACGGCTTTTTCGATCACCTCTAAAAGATCAGGTCTGTTAGACGGAATATTTCCGGCACCATAAGTCTCCATCACTAGACCTGGGGAGAAGGTGGAGGAGTTAAAGAATGTGCAGAGCTATGACGGCTCGTTCTCATAGAGCCGGCAACCAAAAGTCGATGAACACTATTGTTGTAAAAATATGTTAAAGTTTAACCCGTTAAGACGTTTGCACGTCACTTAACTTTAACCATCGTTTATTAATAAACCCCTTAAACACCATAGTGTTTATTCATAAAGAATGATTAAAGTTACGTAAAATTAAAAGTCAAAAATGTACAGCTAAACAGTCGCTAATCACTAATTAACTTTAAGCAACGTTTATGAATAAAGAGGTAAATGTATAGGAGTCCGAATTTTCGCTTAAGAAAGTATTTTTGAAGGAAAAATAATAACACTAGATAGAAATTAAATATCAATTGAAATTGTATTATCCCCCGTTTGTACATTCATCTCTAAACATAAAAATAATTTGCAGTGCATTTGTCGTCCAAAAACACGATGGCTCGACCGATTGTTATGAAGCTTTGGTAAGAGGTAAAAAGCGCGCAAAAAAAAAAAATACAAAAGTTGTTTCTTAGGCGATAAAACTTGATAAAAATGAAGACGGAAGTCTTGTTTTATGGATCGAAATGATAACATCAAAACGTTTTAACGTACCCTGGATAGGCGGTTGACAAGCAGACTTCACAGCCGCCATACTGATACTAGGGAACATCCTCAGAAGACCCACGTTCTTAGACATCTTGGCGTGAACATGAAATTTGTCGATGACAGTGGGCTTAAAGATAGCCGTCTTATTAACTTCCATGTCCAGGCCCACCTTGACGAGAGGCACGGCGTTCGGAGAGTCGAAGGCGAAGAGATTGTTCACGGAGATCTTGCGAGTTCTAAAATAATAATTTTTTTTTCAGAAGTTTCCCGAGGACAATTGTCCAAGATTTCATCAACCGTCATCATTATCATCAATCTATTTATCGTCCCACTGCTGGGCACAGGTCTCCTCTCATACAGAGAAGGATTGAGCCTAATCACCACGCTTGCTCACTGCGGGTTGGCAATTTCAGACTTAAAGTCCAGGTTTCCTCAAGATGTTTTCCTTCACCTTGTAATCAGTCATTGGTGTCCAAGATATACTTAGAAAGCACATATAACTTTAGAAAAGTTACATTGCTACTTGCCTGACCTGGAATCGAACCCGCACACTCATACTTGTCATCAACCGTAGGAGTCCCGAATTGGAGGCAGAATTCTCTTCTAATCACTTCTTTCTACGATCACCGATTTATGTAAACAGTTTATACAATATGTAAAGAAAACCCTGTCCGATCCATGAAAGTATTGTTAGGTATCGATAACTGATTCTACTAATGCATACAAAGCCGAGCTAAACTTAAAAAAAAATCCCATCCTCATTATTAACTTAATACATGTGTGGTAGGCAATCCATGCGCGGCCGACGGGGTGCAGGGCACGCGGCACGTGGTCGCATCGCTTATAATAATACAAACAAAATGATGTTGTCACTTTTTTTAAAAATTACCAAATTTCGGGGATGTTGGAATTAATTCGTGGGAAAAAAAGATTTTCAAAATTCATTAGTTTGATGATTACGTAAAATTTTATATAATATTTAGTCATATGTTTACCTAACCTTTATTATCCTTATGGGTCAGACAGGGTTTTCTTCACATCAATACATAGTATAAAACAAAGTCGCTTTCGCTGTATGTCCGTATGTATGCTTAGATCTTTAAAACTACGCAACGGATTTTGACGCGGTTTTTTTTAATAGATAGAGTGATTCTTAAGGAAGGTTTAGACTACCTTTTATCCCGGAAAAAATTGATATTCCCGAGGGAAATCCAAAAAGCGCGATATAACCGAACTCTACGCGGGCGAAGCCGCGGGCGGAAAGCTAGTGTTGTATAAATAAGCTTCTTTCCTGTGCTCACTGTTCATTTGAATCGAAGACCATAATTTGGTAGTATGTACGTGGTAGTGAATTAATACTACCCAGATAAGTGAATAAGCTGTTATGTATGATTTGTTTTTAAAAAACGGTGTCTCACAATAGGAATTATTCCTGTATAGTGAGTGCGTTTATAAACGTATAAACTTACATACAAAACAGCCCAACCCGGAACAACTACTTGTAGGTCATACAAATATTTGTTTCATGCGGGAATCGAACCCGCAACATACAGCGCAGCAGTCAATAACTTAACCACTGTAGCCAACCGTGTCGTGTTAAGATCAGCTGTATTGGCGCTGTTCAGTGCATCTTGTTATTTATATTTCACTAGCGGCCGCCAGCGACTTCGTTCGCGTGGAATTAGTCATGCTCAGCTCCTATTGGCAATATGTACGGTTGCGTTAGCTCCCGTTTTCGCAACATTTTTTATTACTGCTCTGCTCCTATTGGTCATAGCGGGATGTTATATAACCTAAAGCCTTCCTGGATTAATAGGCTATCCAACGCAAAAAGAATTTTTCAAATCGGACCAGTAGTTCCTGAGATTAGCGCGCACAAACAAACAAACAAACTCTTCAGCTTTATATATTAGTATAGATTATAAAAAGACAGATAAAATATCAGTTTAGTCCTGTTAAATAACGGTATTCCATAGACATTAGACGAATATAAAATATGGCGAAAAATGTGTCAATTTACGCCAGACGCTAATAATAGTCTAATTTGAATAGAAAGAATAAGACGAACTAATCTCAAATTTCAGTGCATTTTCTTAGTACACTTTCTTAGTACACTTTCTTAGTACACTTTCTTAGAACACTTTCTGTTTCATTAGGAAAATAAAACAAGATAGAAATTAGTTTAGTCCAATCACTTTAGTCAGAGTTTAGTCGCTACTTTTTGTATCTTCTTAACCCACTACTTCCCCAACATGGGCGTGGAAGTTTTTATGGAGCATTCCGCAATTTTCTAGGTGGAAAGCTAAAAATGGGTGAAACTCTTTGCATCAACGAAAAATACCTGTCTTAAGTCTTATTTAATCTTCGCCTAGCCCCTAAAATAGGGGATGAAAAATTGTGAAAGAAAAAGCGTGTTACCCCTGAATTTAACACGAACGAAACCGTGGGCAAATGCTAATAAAAATATGTTCCACGTACCGGTTACCACGAAACAGTTTGCCATAAAAGAAAATGGCGACTTCGGGGATGTTGAAACCACCAGCGATGATGAGGGATGACACGAAGTTGTCCACTCCATCGCTCCGAGGCTCGAAGATTGGGATCTGTTGTGAATATAATTACATGAAATTCTCAATGAAAATTTAGATAATTTGCCATTACTAATACTTTTTTTTTTTTTTGGTTTTTTGAAAGCTTTGCCCCACACTAAGAATTTCTCCTGTATCGTGGGTGCGTTTACAAACATATAAACACACATACACAACCACCCAGACCCAGAACAACTACTTGTAGGTCCTACAAATATTTGTTCCGTGCAGGGATCGAACCCGCAACACGCAGCGCAGCAGTCAATAGCTTAACCAAACGCCAACCGTGCCGTCAAATTAAATGCCGTTATGTAATTATCGCGCAACTTCAAGACCTCTCTCTGAACCTCCAATGTTGCGCACGAGTTGTACATCGTGATCAATTACCATATAAATTCACGCACACAGCAATTTTAAATTTGGACTTAACCTGAACTACACCTTCTTGTACTTATCGTCTTCTATCCTCTGCATACAGTCGAATATAAAACGCATTTTTATATGGACATAATCATAAAAAATATGTAACATTTAATAAATACCTACATAGTTCAATAAAGTGTCAATAGCCTAGGTTGAAAAGTGACCGTGGATAAATTAAAAACGTATAAAAAAATATACAGGCCAAATTAAAAATCTCCTCGTCTTTCTTAGGTCGATAAATAAACAGTATTGATTAAATTATTTTCGCGCCTTAATAGACTTTAATGGGTAGATTTGGTTAATATAGGAGCAATTGAAGAGACGTGGGCAATTTAGTGAGGCATCAAATAGGTGCACAGTTTTTCCTATGTTTATAATATCTTTAAGGAATGTTATGTGTGTGTGTGTTCTCAAGTGCTACAAGAACTTGATGAGTGTGCGGCGCTACGACAGAGTGTGTAGCACTTACTTACCAGAGACCAGTAATGAACTTCGTAGCACTTGTGTAGTAGACCTACGACGTAATTTGTAGCACTTGTGTAGACCTACGACATAATTTGTAGCACTTGTGAAGACCTACAGACAAATTATGTAGTATTTGTTGTAGTTTTGTGTGTGTTTTGTTTTCGCTGCGACAGTCTTGGTTCCAGTTCTGTAGCTTTATGAGTGACGTCGTAGACCTGCGACCGAGTCCGCTAGCACATGTGTAGCTCTACGACAGACTTACTGTAGACCTACCTGCGACCCGGTGAGTACCACAGCCTTGCCAAGATTTTCAAACATGAAGGAGAGAGCGGACGCTGTGTAACACAATGTGTCTGTACCATGGAGGATCACGAAACCGTCGTATTGTTCGTAGTAAGTCTGTAATTAAAAAACATATTAATCACATTATCTACATATTATGTATGTTGTAAGTTAACTTGTAAGTTAACTTGTAGATGGAACAAATAACAGCATATCCAAAAGTCACTCAAATTTCATCTATGGTTAATGAGTACCTAAGCCTCATTTCTCAGCCTATACTAGAGATACACTGCTGGACAAAGGCCTCCCCTAAGGCTTTCATTCCATTATGGGATGGCATTGCCACAATCTCCACGTTTGGCAGGCGGGTTGGGGATCGCAGTAATTTGTTATTCCACAGGAGAAGTGCTGCTGTCCGCTTCACTGGTGCCGCCACTTACGACACCCACGGGAGTATACGGGTTGGTAGTTGGTACTATTACCCGGGCCCGGTACCACACGGAACTTAAGGCTCATTTTGTTTAAAAATTCTAATACAAAACAAACCCAAATTTTAACGAAAACAAAATAATCTAGAAAAATACGTACAATTCATGGATGGGGATTGCTTTTTACCTTAATATCTTCAGCGATTTGGATCCACTCCTGTTCAGTCATATCCGATGAGTCTAGTAGCTCCTCATACTCCTTGACTTCGTATAGAATTGTCCAGGGAATATCATTGGTTTCTAATGGAGTAAGAATAATTCAAGTTATCTATAATGTTATCATAAGACTGAAGAGTTTGTTGATTTGAATGCGCTAGTCTAATTAGTTGTCGATTGCTACTCACGTGATGGCGGTAGGCTCGCTCCATCAACATGAGACTTCCACATAACGCCGGCTGTCATTGAAAACCAATGCTGCGGCTCTCTTTTGCATAGGGTCGCAGCATAATGCTGAGCCACAGCTGGTTTGATTGGATGTGACGGGTGTTTCTCTTATCCATTTCATTGTTTTTGTAATTTTATGTGTCACGTTTATCGAAAATAAAGGTTTTCTTCTTTCATTCTTTCTTTCATAACTGTCAACTACTACTGTACCTAATAACGCTTCACAGAATACAGGTTTCCTAACATCTGATTAAAAATAAGTGTGTGTTCTGCAAACCTAGTTGGGTTTGAAGAACACAATTTGTTTATTTCAACATTGTGCACAATATTTTGCTACCGTGATTTTGCAAGTAATATAGTATTGTATAATGTAAAAGCACTTTTCAAGTTTGTGAATGTGAGGCATCATGGACTATGGTTTGTTTTTTTTTTTTATATATATACATATAACTTGTTTGACATTACGAGATTGGCAGTTGAGAGTTTGTCATGCTCACTCAAATGTCTTGCTGATGGTGACGCGTGTTGTTGGGTCATTTGGTTCCCTTCTATATGGTTGAGCTAAGTGGGGCTGATGCGCGCGTCATGCTCGTGAACGGGGGCCATCAGTGGAGACTGGTCATCTCTTAGCTGCCAGTGGGTTTAATGCATTTTCTATATTTTGATGAATTTTACATTGTGCTTACATGATAGAAGCAACATAAATATGTAACGAAGAAATGTAACCCATACATTATGATTTTAAAAGAGTGTCCATGGAGTTTCTTGCACGTTCTTCTCCATAGAGATCTACGCTTTGGAACGCGCAATTTAGCTTCACTTTTCTTTGACTGACCGACATTGACTATTCAAAAGTACCAAGTGATGGTTAATTTGAAATAAACAATTCTCATTTTGATTTCATTTTTGACAAATCTATTTTTATTCTACTACTAGTGAATTTCCACCGAGTCATACTAAGACCTAGAAGTGGAATACAGCCCTCTGCTAAGTAAGTAGGACTTCATTCATGTAGTGGGAACATTATAGACCGATAATGACTTATAATATATAATGAACATTATAGAACGATAATGGCTTATAATAAGTAATGAACATTATAGACCGATAATGGCTTATAATATGTAATGAACATTATAGACCGATAATGGCTTATAATATATAATGAACATTATAGACGGATAATGGCTTATAATATGTAATGAACATTATAGACCGATAATGGCTTATAATATGTAATGAACATTATAGACCGATAATGGCTTATAATATGTAATGAACATTATAGAACGATAATGGCTTATAATATGTAATGAACATTATAGACCGATAATGGCTTATAATATGTAATGGACATTATAGACCGATAATGGCTTATAATATGTAATGAACATTATAGACCGATAATGGCTTATAATATGTAATGAACATTATAGAACGATAATGGCTTATAATATGTAATGAACATTATAGAACGATAATGGCTTATAATATGTAATGAACATTATAGACCGATAATGGCTTATAATATGTAATGAACTTACTTGGTAATACAAAGAAGGACTCCAGTGTTTTATCAGCAGAAAACGAGTTAACCATTCTGTTGTAGTAGTTCTCGTCATGGAGCTGTGGGTAGTTCCGGATCAAGGGTTTGAACAAGTTCTTTCCCGGAGATAGTCCTGATAACAGAAATAGGAAGATATTATAAAGTTACTGTGATAAGACTAGAAGAATTAACCGTTCGATGTTAGGTGAAGGAGGGAAAATTACCAAGGACGTGTTCTAAAAGACCCATTCATCATACATTATCCTACCCTTAAACCAATTTATTTGGGATCCGCGTTGCATGTATGATGTTCCCACTGCTGGGCTACTGGCCTCCTCTCGGTGTGAGGAAGTGGGCTGTAATCAACCACGCTGGTTCAGTGCGGGTTGGTATAAAACATGTATTTTTCTTCCATACTTCTCTATAAGTCGTCATTATCTTTAACCAGTGTTAACCAGGGGTATCGCATTGGTAGGGGACTCGTGTAACTCAATATCTTGGTTGTAGAAGTCAAATGTACTAAGTTTACGTCCTTAATTAACATAATATATTTTTTATCTCTCTCTACTGTTTATATTATGTATTTATGTACTTATTATAATACTTTTTGTGGTTCTCTTTTAACTTCTCTTTTATTTCTTTGCAGCTACCATGTTTTGTCTCTGCATCACCTTAAGGTTTCAGAGTAACTAGCACAATAGAAAAGTGTGCTTAAGCATAATGACAATGGAATCGTATGTTCGTTGTCTAAGTAGTTATCTAAGGCATTAAGTCCGCCATTGTGCAATGTTTTTCTTTGTGCATAAAGTTTTAATAAATAAATATCCCTTGGTAAGACGCGTAATAACTATAGCAACTGTCGAAAGATCTAGGAATGCCAACCGAGACCAACATATAAAAAGATTAATTTTTTTGCTTTTACTAACTTATGTGTCTAGTATATTTTATGTATTTTAGTCTGTACTAAAAAAATCTTTCATGCTTCCCGTCCAAAGCATTGAGGGGTGATTGACCTATCAATGATCCACCCGTTCGTCAGTTGTTAGTACGGAACGAAAACATTCCAGAATACTCGAAAATAAGAAGGGTAAAAATAATCGATTCGATCAACAAATATAACGATGTAAACAATATTAACCTTCACCCACTCACCAGGTAAAGGTTCTGTAAACAAGATTGAAATCATACAGGGTTCTAGTCTGCTTACAATAGTGTCAGAATGGTCAATCAGTGATCTCATAATGAGCGTTTTGAAAAGTTTCGTAATCTACTAACAAAATGGCGTCATTATAACTTTCCAATGGTTAATCAGGTAATCCACTCCATATTAATAAATGTTCAAATTGAGTAGTAGTTTTTAGAAAATCATTTCTACTAGCGGGTTTTGTAAGAATGACAATACGGCAATGTCATTCCATCAAAATTCCATTAAGAGACGACTGCGATAATTGATCGATTGTGATGAATTTAGCAGATTACGAACTTTTAAGCACAATGACAATGGAATCGTATTGGAATGTTTATAATCTTTTATTTCTTTGATATTACATGTCCGACTTGGATAGACTGTTGAGCCAAAGCATTGTATTTACACAATTAAATAACATCAATATGTACACAGTTACGCAATAAATGAATCTTTATCTTTTAATGACAAGTTTATAAAAACAGTAGAATAGGGCCACAGTTTATTCTTAGTATATTAACAGTGGCATTGCGATATGTTCACCAAAATAGAAACAAATATGAGTATATGGAAAAATAGTATTAATACCTACACAACAAACTACAGTATACGCTACAACTTAAAAAACTTTCTATTGTGCTAGTCATTCTGAAATCAACTTTATTAAAATTAAAATAAATTTGATATTTGTTTAACTTGATATAACGTCAATTTGAGGGGATACCGGTCCGGATCAGTCGTCGTGGAGATCCTTGGGGGAGGCCCATGTCCAGCAGTGGACGTCTTTTGGCTGAAATGATGTTGATGATGATGATGAACGTCAATTTGTAGCAAATGCAATTTGAATAGTAAATACGTAAACTATAAGCTCTAACTATGGTATCAACATGCTTATTAAGATTATATAATCCATACTTCCGTACTAATATTATAAATGCGAAAGTAACTCTGTCTGTCTGTCTGTCTATCTGTCTGTCTGTCTCTTACGCTTTTCCGCTTAAACCTCTCAACCGATTTTGATGAAATTTGGCACAGACAATCTTTGGACCCTGAGAAAGAACATAAGCTACCTTTTATCCCGGAAAAATATGATGTTCCCAAGGGAAATCTAAAAAGCGCGATATAACCGAACTCCACGCGGGCGAAGCCGCGGGCGGAAAGCTAGTTATGTATATATGTGGACTTATCAGCGGCCGCAACCAAACCGGAACCTCATTACAATGAGATTAAAGTTCACTGTGAACGACCTGTACAGACGCCAACACATCAAGCTACTGCAATTTGTAATATGTATTATAAACAGATTTTTATCGTTATCGCGAAAACATTAAGAAGAACTTTAATGCTTTTATGCGATAGTGATAAATATCTGTTATCAAAACCTGAAGTTGATTGAGAAAATTTGACATATTCGAGTAGCTTGTCCTGCTGGTGCCTGTATATTTGTCACAATATTCAACGGAAGTGACAGCTGTGTCTATAGTTCATTTTGCGGTATTACTGGCAATTCATTGAATGTCAAAGTATAACAGTACTTTTTAGGGTTCCGTTGTAAACTACCTTAGGCCCAGCGGCCTAAGGAACCCTTAGGCCGCTGTCTCGAATCTTGCGGGCAGCGGGGCGGCGGCGGCGGCAGCGGCGCGGGAACCGAGCGGGCATCGAAGACCCGTTCTCGAAACTAGCGGGTAGATCGCGCGTCACTATACCCGCGTAGTGTTGTTTCACGATTGTGTCGACGAGATATTTGTTTTTATTCGCGAAAGAAATGTCAGAACAATGGCGGCAACATCTTTTTGATTCAAATTTATTCCTAACGCTCGATCACCGCTCCCAGCCCGCAAGATTCGAGCGCGAGAAGTACACCGTACGCTACCCGCCACCGCCCCGCTGCAGCGGGGCGGTGGCAGCGCGCTGCCGCGCCGCTGTTTTCGAGAACCGGTCCGTTTGATTTTACGTATAAGATTTTGCCGCTCACTCGCCGCCACCGCCTCCCTGCTGCCCGCAAGATTCGAGGCAGCGGCCTTATAGTTTCGCCAAGTCTGCAGCCTAATCGGCGAACACATTTTCATAGAATAAAGAGAGGGAAGTACGTTATCTTCATACAAACGGACCGCGCGCGGCTTGTATGTGTGCGCCATAGTATCTATGCGTCGCCGCACGCACACCTAAACACAATATTAGAGTGCCTATGACTGCGCTAGTCGCGGCTAGCACGGAACGAGGTTCGCGCGTCACGGCTTTTCGGCACATTAGCTTTTAAAAAATGATCACATAAACTGCAAAGTTGGTATGTCTATTTATGAACAAATAAAAGACTTATATTTTTCAAATTATATTTCTAAAAGTTATTTACAAGGATACGGATATATTACACATTAAAGTTTAATAACAACGCGTTTCGTAATAGTCGAAACCGAAGAAAGTAGGTATTTTTCTGTAGCTAATTTGTAATTTTGTATTAAATGTGTGATTCAATAGATGTTATGTTTGTATTATTTATATTTGTATTAATTAAAAATAAAAATAAATATGGTTCTTTATGTGTACAAAACTAAAAATAAAAATTACAAAAAAAAATACTGACTAGTATATGTAAACTAAATACTAAGCAAATAATTTAAACATAAGCTCTTAGTCTATAAATATTTGTTAGCGATTTGGGCGACAACCGTAACCGACGAAGCGCGGACAGTCGTCAACCCTAAGACAGTAGGCAATTAAATCGCGGATTGGGTCGCAGATAACCTACTTCCCCTCTTTATTCTATGACATTTTTGTCAAATGATTGCAACTAGTTGGGATCGTTTGGACCGCAGTTGATATTATTTAATCGGCGAACACATTTTTGTCAAATGATTGCGACTAGTTGGGATCGTTTGGACCGCAGTTGATACACTAAAATAATATCAACTGCGGTCCGTCCGTCCGCGGATAATCTAAGGCGCTGGACACACAGAAAAGGCGTAAGACGCAGACAGGGCGCGGACATTTGTCTCTACCGCGGCCCTTTCATACAAAATTTATAGAAGCGTAGCGAAGCAAAACATGCAGAAGAGACGGCGCGCCCTTCAAATGTCCGCGCCCCGTCTGCGTCTTACGTCTTTTCTATGTATCTAACACCTTAGTGGTTGTTAGCATTAGAAGGCCCAAATTTGATACCAATCTGTTAATCAATCACGCCTATAAAGTTATAATATAACAAGTTTTAATTTTTTTTTTTGTTGGGGGGGGGGTTTAGATCGTAAACTATGGTATTATGGTTTAACTAGGTATCTAATTATGTCTACGGGAACCTTAAACAGTCTTAAGTAGGTAATCCATTTACGTATCGGTATCAACATACAGACAGTTACAAACCACAATGAGTGGCACCTACATACCTATTCCCCTTTTATATGGCATTTTATTTACCCCCTATGGCACTAAGGTGTTATAAATGAAAGCTCGCATATTTCGCTGCTGGTGGCATATTAGTGACGTAATTGTTCAAGAATGAAATTGAACTTAAAAGACGATGATAATGGACAATAAGGGTTGATGTATCGAATGCAAAACACTAACCCCCCTATTCATAAACGCTGCTTAAAGTTAATTACTGATTAGCGATTCTTTAACCATACATTTTTTCATAATAGTGCAATTAGGGTGCTCCCTAATTGCACTATTACTATCAATTGGAATCATTTTGAAGCATATTGCAACACCATAGTGTTGAAGGGGTTCATTGATTAACGATGATTAAAGTTAAGTGACGTGCAAACGTCAAAAATAGTATCAAAGTCATCATCATCATCATCAGCCTTTACTCGTCCACTGCTGGACATAGGCCTCTTTCATGGCACGCCAACAAGCTCGATCCTGAGCAGTTCTGCGCCAGCCACTACCAGCCACCTTTTTGATGTCGTCGCTCCATCTCGCCCAAGGGCGTCCCACGCTACGTTTGCCGAGACGCGGTCTCCACTCAAGGACTCGTTTACCCCAACGGTTGTCGGTCCTGCGGCATATGTGACCAGCCTATTGCCACTTCAGCTTGCTAATCCTCTCAGCTATGTCGGTAACTCTGGTCCTCTGTCGGATCACCTCATTTCTGATGCGGTCCTTCAGAGAGACGCCCAACATAGCCTGCTCCATAGCTCGCTGAGCGACTTGAAACTTATGGACTAGTCTGACCGTTAGTGTCCACGTCTCGGCTCCGTAAGTCATGACGGGTAGTATCAAAGTACCTATGGTTAAACAGTCGCTAATCACTAGTTAAAAGGAACGTTTATGAATAAGGGAAGAGAAAGAATATTACATCGGCGTATTTTTTCTGTTGCAAACATTGATGTGTAGAGCAGCACCCTAATTGCACTATTACTATCAATTAGAAAAATTTTGAAGCATATTGCTCATTCATTGCCGCATACGGTCGAAAAATATGTTTGCACAACAACGTAAATAACGCAATGAATCTTGTTGAATTGTCAAAATGACAACTGTAGTATTATGTATATTGTATATCTAGCTTTATTTACCTTTTTACTAGATATTATGTTCCGGCCTTTATGTTAGAACAGATTTTGAAAAACTCTCTTGTCATTCGCTGTCACTGAATAACTATAAGATTAAAACTACGGAAATATTAAATATGTTTTAATGCAACATTTCTGGCGACGACGGACGGAGCAATGACCGATCGCGTTGATCGTTTTCATTTTGAAACCTTCGATAACAAAACCGAAGAATAGGACTATTACGTACAACGTTTCGAAATAGAACTTCAACTTCACGGACTCGACAAAAATAACGAAGACAAATGTAAACAACTGCTCCTTTCTCGAATTGGTCCTACAGCATTCAAGGTGCTCGTAGATTATTACCGACCAGCCGCTGTTACTTCCAAGTCGTATGACGATCTGAAAAAAGTACTCAACGAATACTATGGTAAGAAAACATACGTACTCTCAGAAAGAGTCGCTTTTGTAACGAGACACAGAAAAACTGAAGAAACAATTATACAATTTATTCTGGAATTAAGATCACTAGCTGGTTACTGCGAATTCGGCAACACTCTGGATGAGCGCATACGAGACCAGCTGGTTATAGGCATCAACCACAACACGTGGCAGCAAGAACTCATCAAAGAACACCCAACAAACAGCGCTAAACTCTGTGACGTGATAGCAACAGCAAACAAACTAGAACAAGCGGAACTACAGAGCCATCGAATAACCAACAACACTCAAACGATTACCGAGCAACAGAACATTAACAAAATAAGACCAAGAACACAACGACACATTCAACGACACCTGCCAAAGGTGAAAATATGTATGTATTGTGGGAGAGATTTTCACACAAACATAAACGATTGCCCGGCAAAAGGGAAGAAATGCCACTCTTGCGGCAAGGAAAACCACTTTTCAAGCGTCTGTATAACCAGTGGTCGACTCAAGTTACCACAACATACCCACACGACAAGACAAATTACGCGACAAACAAACAGCGACACGGAGGACTCTGATGAACATAGCGTACACACTTGTGCAGTAAAGAAAGGCAAGCAGGTATCAAAGATTATGGTACCAACCCAGCTCAACACAAAAAGTATTGAAATGCTTTTTGACTCAGGCGCAGCCCACTCCGTTATTGGAAAGAAAATTTGGAAATATATTGGACGACCCACCCTTAAGAAATCCACTAACCTTATTGCTTACACGGACATAATAATCGAAACATTAGGAACATGCCAAATAACAGTAAAAGCCTTTAACAAGGAAAAGGTTTTGACCGTATACGTCACCCAACAGAACGACATCCCTCTATTTGGTCTAGATTGGATTGTAAGCTTTGACCTGCCAATACCTCCGGGAGCTAGACTGTGTACTGTAAAAACACCAACAGCGGTCACAAATCAGTTTGACACAAGCAATAACAACACTATCAACAACATTCTACAAGGATTTAAGTCACTTTTCGATGGCAAGCTGGGAACAATAATAGGGCATAGCGCTAAAATCCACATACCTAACGACGTTCGGCCGAAAACATTTCGACCTCGCCCTGTACCACTCGCCTTAAGGGAACAAGTAAACAACGAACTTCAGCGACTAGTTCAAGAAGACGTTTTAGAGCCAGTTGATAGAATGTCAACGCCTATCGAATGGGCTTCCCCAATTGTTATAGCGATTAAATCAAATGGTAGTATTCGAATATGCGCTGACTTCAAAGTCACAATCAACCAACATGTGCAAACCGACGACTACCCACTTCCAAGATTTGAAGAGATTACATCGAAATTGTCTGGAGGGCAACTTTTTATAAAGATCGATCTCAAAGATGCTTACCTACAGCTGTCAATTCATCCGGAATCGAGAAAATACCTAACAATATCAACACATAAGGGCTATTTTCGCTACAAACGCCTACCTTTCGGAATATCCTTTGCACCAGCTGTTTTTCAAAGAACAATGCACCAAATCCTCAGCGGCATCGATGGCGTCGTATGTTACCTCGACGACATTCTCATAACAGCCAATAACACAGAAGAACATTTAACACGACTCAAAACAGTTTTGCATAGATTACAAGACGCCGGAGTAAAGAGCCAAGTGAACAAGTGTGCTTGGCTTCAGAAGAGTGTGACCTTCCTCGGACATAAAATTGACGCTAACGGGTTGCACCCGACCGAAGAAAGAATCAACGCAATTAAGAACATGCCTCTTCCTTCGAACACAACCGAACTCCGTGCCTTTTTGGGTTCGATAACCTACTATGGCCGTTTTATACATAGCCTTCATATGCGATGCGCGCCGTTATATAGACATCTAAAAAAGAATCAAAGATGGAACTGGACCGAAGAAGATACAAGAATAACAAATGAATTAAAAAACATTTTAACATCATCCGACACGCTAGTACACTACGACGACAACAAACCTATATTTGTTAGCAGCGACGCCTCAGAGAAAGGAATTGGGGCTGTTTTGTTCCACAAAATCAACGAAACAATGAGACCTGTAGCCTATGCGTCAAGAACACTCTCCGACATCGAACAACGATACTCAACAATCGACAGGGAGGCATTGAGAATAGTTTATGCGGTCACTAAATTCCATCAATACCTCTATGGTAGAAAATTTATTTTGCTAACGGATCACAAACCTTTGGAAAGAATTTTTAGTCAAGATCGAGAAACACCTAAAATCGCTAGTAACAGGCTTCTGAGATGGGCTATGATTCTAAACAGTTACGAATACACCATACATTACCAAACAGCCCGGGAAAACACCCCGGCCGACGCTCTATCAAGATTACCCTTAACAAGCTTGGAAACAACAGTGGAGGAACGAACCGGTTTACCACAATTTGCCCACTTACTACACCTGAGACTCGAGAACATTCCAGTCACCAAACGTGAGCTACAGAAACAAACAATTAAAGACAAGACACTGAACGAAGTCAAAACTTATGTCACGACACATTGGCCTGAGAAGAAAAACCTTCCTAACGAACTTCATCATTTTTACGAAAAAAGAGACCAGATGTCATACGAAGACGGGATTTTACTGTGGAACGGAAGGCTCGTCATTCCCGAGACACTTCGACGATCGATTTTAGAGATGCTGCACGATGGACACAACGGTATTACAGCGATGCAGTCACTAGCACGCTTTCACGTGTATTGGCCAAACATTGACAAAGATATTTTAACGTTCTCGAAAGAGTGTCATCTATGCCAGCAGTCCAGAAGCAACGTAAATGAAGCACCGGTGTACCCGTGGGGAATACCAGTCGAGCCTTGGCACAGGTTGTAACCTGTGCCAAGGCTCGACGTGTACGTCGATTTTGCAGGGCCATTTCTGGGTCACATGTGGCTTATTGTCATAGATGCGTAAACGAAGTGGCTAGAAGTTGTGCCAATGAACATAACAACGACCAGAGCTACAGTACAGAGATTAAGTAATATATTTGCAACATTCGGAATGCCTAGATATATAGTTAGTGACAACGGGCCCCAATTCACATCTGAAGATTTCGCACATTTTTGCCAAGGGGCTGGCATTACACATATAAAAACAACACCATATCATCCAAAAACCAACGGGTTGGCAGAGCGCGCAGTGCGGACTTTTAAAGAACACATGTTGGCCAGTGACAGAAGAGATGATATACATGAAAGGCTAAACAGTTTTCTTCGGGGATATCGAAATACCCCTCGACGATCGACAGAAAGGTCACCGTACGAAATGATGTTCGGAAGGCCGATACGCACCACGTTTGATCTTTGGAAACCTAACGCAGTGGCGGCGTAAAGGGGGGGCGGTGGGGGCGGACCGCCCCGGGTGCCAAGCATCAAGGGGTGACAAAATCTTACTCAAGATCTACAATGAGCCAAACACGACTTTCCAGTCTATCCATATTGTCCATTGAAAACGAGAGGAAAGTAAATTTTGATAATGTCATTGAGTCATCATCATCATCATCTCAGCGCATAATCCCGGTTGCATCCGCTGCTTTCGCGTTGGAGCCCAGGGTCCGCTCTCCTACACTTACTCCTCCATTTCGCACGATCTCTGGCATCCCGTGGGGTGAGATTGTTGACACGCATGTTATCTCTTACAACGTCAAGCCAACACTTCTTTGGTCTACCTCGCTTGTTTCGGCCCATGTCAAGACATTTGTTACCCACGTAACATGCCGGTTTTCGTAAGACGTGACCATACCAGCATAGGCGACCCTCTTGCAGTTTGTCTGCTATGTCACGGACACGAAGAATGCGACGGATGCGGGAGTTCCTGATGCGGACTTTCCGCGTAACTCCACAAATCCACCGCTGGATATTCATCTCCGTGACACGCAGTTCCTGCTTGTTTCGCTCAAGCACAGGCCACGCCTCTTCTTCTTCTTCTTCTTCAGCCTATAGATGTCCACTGCTGGACAAAGGCCTCCCCCAAGGCTTTCCACGTTGACCGGTCTTGTGCTGCCCGCATCCATCGGCTTCCTGCGACCTTCACCAGGTCATCACGGCCACGCCTCACTGCCATACAAAAGTACAGGTCTAATGATGGACTTATAGACCTGTCTCGTAATCTTAACCGGCATTTTGGAATCACAAATGACACCTGTCACCTCACGCCATTTTGCCAAGCTGCGGAAATACGTGCCTTAACGTCGCAATCAATGTCACTGGATGCGTGGAGCACAGACTCCAAGTATTTAAACTGGTCTGTACACTCAACCATGTCTCCGCCTATGCACAAAGACATAGGGTCTGTCGCGTTGCTAATCATGTACACCGTCTTCCCCACATTGAGTTTAGGACCTCTGTTCTCAAGCGAATTCTTCCACACATACACCCGTCGCACCAACCTTTCCCTGTCCGCGTCTGCCAGCGCTATATTATCAGCATACATGAGCAGCCCGGGAGGTTGCACATGTGAATTCTTGATGCTGTCTGACAAGACGTCCAATATCACGCTGAACAGAAACGGACTAAGGACGGAGCCCTGGTGAACTCCGACGGTGATGGGGAAGGGTTTAGTGTCGCCAACAGCGGTCCTAACATCGGAATCGGAATTGAGGTACATGTCTCGAATTATGTCAACATAGGCTTCTGGTACCCCTTTGGACCTCAGTGCCCACCAGATCAGCATATGCAGAGGCGTGATCTTCGATCTGTATCTGCCCGTGGTGATCCTTAGGGAGAAGATAGGGTCCATGGTTCCGTATCCTGGACGGAACCCATATTGACACGTCGAGACAGCACACTCCTGCCGGATCCGGGAGTCTAAAATCCTCACAAATATCTTCATGGTGTGGGACACGACCTTTATACCACGGTAATTACCACACTCCTGTACCGAGCCCTTGCCTTTGAAGACTGGAGTGATAATACTCAGCCTCCATTGGTTCTGGATTTTGCCGTATAGGAGCACGCGGTTCAGGAAGTTCGTTAACATGCCCACACCGCAAGGACCCATCCCATTCCAGGCCTCAATGAGAACTCCCTGAGCTCCGACAGCTTTCCGATTCGCCATGCAACGAAAAGCAGTTTGGATTTCCTCAGGCGTTATCGGGGGCATAAATCCAAGGTTCGGAGGGAGTTCCGATGATAATGTCATTGAGTGTTTTTGCAAAATAAAGTCACGTAAACACGTTTAATATTTGTCGTTTTATTTTGAGGGTGCTCGATAGTTGGGTACGCCACAATAGCGGCGGTAAGTCCCCTCTTTGAGGAGTGGCTAGAGAGGCGCCAAGGCGCCCTCACCTTCCGCCTGACGCAGGTCCTCACCGGACACGGTTGTTTCGGGAGGAAACGCTAGGGTGTCACCAATGTGTGGATCGCTCTGAAGACACGGTGGAGCATACGGTGGAGGTCTGCCCGGCTTTGGGTAGAGCACCGCCGTGTCCTCGTAGCGGCGATCGGCGGCGATCTCTCGCGTCTGAACCTGGTCCAGGTCATGGTCCGGACCGAGAGTGCATGGCAGGCCGTCACCTCCTTCTGCGAAGTAGTACTGCTGGCAAAGGAGGAGGCAGAGCGCGTGAGGCAACGGGAATCCCAGCGCGCTCACGCCGCTAGCCGCCGCAACGGGAGACAACATCGAGCTCCCGGCCACCGTAGGCGCGGCCTGCGGGCGGTGAGCAGTGGGCAGCTCGCCGCCCGGTAAGGACCAGGCCCGAGTCGACGGCGCGTCGTGTTTCACGCGCGCCTCAAAGAGATGTCAGCACATCGTGACGGAGTCCACGAAGACCGATGCCTCCTGGGTCGGGGTTGGGGGTTGGTTAAACAAGAAACCCTGGCTATCCCACAGGCAAGTGAAGAAACACGGGTGGGTTTTATTCAGTAAAAGTCTGTCACGCCCTTCCGCTCCGCCCAGAGCGGGAGAAGTCATCAGATGATTTGCCATCCCAACAAAAAAAAAAGGGTGCTCGAATAGAAAGTCGCCCCGGGTGCCAACCTATGCTACGCCGCCACTGACGTAACGTAAGGGAAAACTTGGAAAAAACACGCCTGAAACAAATACTAAGGCCAACTAACAAAGTAGTCACACCCCCAACATACAAGCTCGGAGATAAAGTATGGGTAAACAAACCAATTGGAAAATGATCCGACCCCGGAACAATAATTAAATGTAACGGTCCATACTCTTACGAAGTAGAACTCACTAACGGAGAAATTAGACGAAAACATTCAGACCAGCTTCGCCTAAGATTCGAACAAGTGACTAAGGCAGCAATTGAAACAAGACAACCATCTTTCAGACATGAAGTTGAAACTAAACGACCAGAATCTGAGTTAGCCCCGAGAAGAACGACCAAGACTAGGAGTTTTACCTATTACAGACGAAATCTTGACACACGTGAACAGAGCGGCGACCATGGCGAACAGCCGGCTCCAGTGGCGTCCACTAGCAGGGGTCATCCTGATGGTTCCACGTCATCGCAGGCACCTGTCGCTTCCACCAGCAGGGATCACCAAGACAACGCCAATATTCCAACATCACAGTCTGTCCAACCGGATGCACCATCGCCGCGCCGGTCAGGACGAAAGACAAAACCACCTGCACGATTCGGGTTTTTGGGGTTTTAGACCAACTTAATTAAGGGGGGGAGTAATGTAGTATTATGTATATTGTATATCTAGCTTTATTTACCTTTTTACTAGATATTATGTTCCGGCCTTTATGTTAGAACAGATTTTGAAAAACTCTCTTGTCATTCGCTGTCACTGAATAACTATAAAAATAAAACTACGGAAATATTAAATATGTTTTAATGCAACAACAACCATTGCTACTGATAGTGTGTTACGTAATTACCCTGTTATATTTTGAATAAAGATTTCCAATTGATTTTCTTGTTCACAAACTAAACTAAAAAGATTGACAGGACTAAACTAATATTTTATCATCTGTCCCTTTCTTAATGAAATAGAAAGAAAAGGATGCACTTAACTTAAAATTACTTTAGTTTATGAAAAAGGGAATCGGCACCAAAGTTAAAAAATGAGTTTTTTTTTTATAATTATAATCTAGTACTTGAGCGCAATCCCGGCTCGTGGTAAGCAGATATACAATCGTTAATGGTAAAGCGTGCTAGTTTATTAAGCCAATTTACTCAAAAAACTGAGTGAATAGGAAGGAAGACGGCAGTTGAGCAAAGTGATGCAATGTTAAACCCAGAGGGAGATTAATCTGGAGACCCTCCACTACCAAACTCCCGCATCGTACCCGGCATACATCGCATCTGTACGGCTTCACCAAACATCATGCCGGAACACGACGAATCGCTTGGCTTGTGTGCTAAATAATGTAAATAACGCAATCGATGTCGTTGAATTGTCAAATTGAAAGCCATTGCTACTACGCCATTGTGTTACGCCATTATAAATCTTAAATCAAAATCGTTTTCTTAGCCTATAAAAACCCAGACGCAATGTCACCTAACAGTCTAGATATTTTATCAAACAATCGTAATTTCTGTTTGCATATGAAATGACGTGAACGATGAATAGTTTTGTGAGAAGCCCAGAAGTGTTTTAATTATATCGAAGGTATGGAGCAATTTGTCTGAGACGGTCTTCCCGTAAGTTTGCAATTTTCTTCTGAGCACGCCACAATAGCGGCGGTAGGTCCCCTCTTTGAGGAGTGGCTAGAGAGGCGCAATGGCGCCCTCTCCTTCCACCTCAAGCAGGTCCTTACCGGACACGGTTGTTTCGGGAGGTTCCTGTTCCGTATTAGGAAGGAGGAAACGCCAGAGTGTCACCATTGTGTGGATCGGTGGAGGTCTGCCCAGCTTGGGTAGAGCGTCCGACGCTGGTCCAGGCCATGGTCCGGAGTGAGGGTGCATGGCAGGCCGTCACCTCCTTTTTCTCTCGCGTCCGACCCTGGTCCAGGCCATGGTCCGGAGCGAGAGTGCATGGCAGGCCGTCACCTCCTTCTGAGAAGCAGTGATGCTGGCAAAGGAGGAGGCGGAGCGCGTGAGGCAGCGGGAAACCCAGCGCCCTCACGCAACTAGCCGCTGTAGGAGACGCCCTGGTCGGGAGACGACACCGAACTCCCAGCCACCGTAGGCGTGGGCCTGCGGGCGGTGAGCAGTGGGCAGCTCGCCACCCGGTAAGGACCAGGACCGAGTCGACGGCGCGTTGTGTTTCACGTGCGCCTCAAAGAGATGTCAGCACATCGTGACGACGTCCACGAAGACCGATGCCTCCTGGGTCAGGGTTGCGGCTTGGTTAAACAAGAAACCGTGGCCCTGGCCATCGCACAGGCAAGTGAAGAAACACGGGTGGGTTTTAGTCAGTAAAAGTCTGACACGCCCTTCCGCTCCGCCCAGAGCGGGAGAAGTCATTTGATGATTTACCATCCAAACAAAAAAAAAAGAACTGGAACAATTTGCCCGTGGTGGTCTTCCCGTCTGATTACAATATAAGTGTCTTCAAGGCTAGAGTGAATAGGCACTTAATAAACTACAGCGCTTTACCATCAAAGATTGCATCACTGCTTACCATGAGACGGAAACGCAGTCAAGCACTAGTTTATAACTTTAAAAAACTGCTTTCAAAGTTTTGTTTAGACTCCTAATAACAGTTGGTATAAACCAACTCTTTTTCTTTTAGTATCTAACGCTATGAAGAAGACAACTCTTTTGCACAGACCCCAGCAGGTCAAGCTATTCTTGAACCTTAATGCTTCAGAGACTAGTTTATAACTTAAAAAAAAAGGTAACACGGGCTTCTGTCCACATCCCTGCGACGGTATGATGAATTGCGTAATAAGTAAGTCCCCTCTTTGAGGAGTGGCTAGAGAGGCGCCATGGCGCCCTCACCTTCCGCCTGGCGCAGGTCCTCACCGGACACGGTTGTTTCGGGAGGTTCCTGTTCCGTATAAGGCGGGAGGAAACGCCAGGGTGTCACCATTGTGTGGATCGCCCTGAGGACACGGTGGAGCATACGGTGGAGGTCTGCCCGGCTTGGGTAGAGCACCGCTGTGTCCTCGTAGCGGCGATCGGCGGTGATCTCTCGCGTCCGACCCTGGTCCAGGCTATGGTCCGGAGCGAGAGTGCATGGCAGGCCGTCACCTCCTTCTGCGAAGCAGTAATGCTGGCAAAGGAGGAGGCGAAGCGCGTGAGGCAACGGGAATCCCAGCGCCCTCACGCCACTAGCCACCGCAGGAGACGCCCTGGTCGGGAGACGACACCAAACTCCCAGCCACCGTAGGCGCGGGCCTGCGGGCGGTGAGCAATGGGCAGCTCGCCGCCCGGTAAGGACCAGGCCCGAGTCGACGGCGCGTCGTGTTTCACGCGCGCCTCAAAGAGATGTCAGCACATCGTGACGGGGTCCACGAAGACCGATGCCTCCTGGGTCAGGGTTGCGGGTTGGTTAAACAAGAAACCGTGGCCCTGGCCGTCCCACAGGCAAGTGAAGAAACACGGGTGGGTTTTAGTCAGTAAAAGTCTGACACGCCCTTCCGCTCCGCCCAGAGCGGAAGAAGTCATTTAAAAAAAAAAGGTACTATACCTACAACTATCGCCTACTATGTAGTTCAATACCACAATATTTTTTTTTTATAATTATAAACTAGTGCTTGATAGCAATCCCGCCCGATGGTAAGCAGTGATGCAATCGTTGATGGTAAAGCGCGCTAGTTTATTAAGAGCCTATTCACTCAAAAAAACTGAGTGAATAGGAAGGAAGACGGCAGTTGAGCGAGGTGATACAATGTTAAATCTAACAACACGACCAACGATGCTGCACCAGAGCGAGATTGATCTGGAGGTAACGCAATGAATATTGTAGAACTGTCAAAATGAATCCCATTGCTACTGATAGTGTGTTGCGCAATTGCCATGCGGATCCATGATCCATCCACCTTCCACCTTCAGAAGACGAGTAGTCACTACCAAGATCAGGAGGCCGTAAATAATGAATAAAATAGAGAGGTTTGGTTCAGAAGTAAGTAAGAAAATCAATCGGGGTTAGGTACAGACGACAGTTAGACAAACCCTAAACTTGTGAAATGGTTGGATAGATGGACACTGTGGTATCTTGGACGACGAGAAGATGTAGCGTGGGTTCCCGAACGCTGCCCAGTCGAGCTGAATTCGACGAGACACCTCTTTCTCGAAGTTGGACACTATAGATTGAACATAATTGTGTATGTCTAATTGTCTATGGGTAGACTGTGGTTTAATAAATCTTATTTTGAGGTGAAGTCTTCTTGTTATTAACGGTTACAGTCTTTCGCTGTATGTCCGTATGTATGCTTAGATCTTTAAAACTACGCAACGGATTTTGACGCGGTTTTTTTTAATAGATAGAGTGATTCTTAAGGAAGGTTTGTATGTATAATAAATGCATAATATAGTAGAGAAACACTGAGAAATCTAAAAAGCGCGATAAAACCGAACTCCACGCGGGCGAAGCCGCGGGCGGAAAGCTAGTCAAAAATAAATTATACTAAACAGTATTATTGCTAGATTACATAATACTGTGTTAACTTGAAGATCAGGCGGAGATGTAATATAAATAGAATAAATATTTATTCGCGCATTTTTAAAGGATGTACGAAGAAGACGTATCTGTATGTAGTATTTATAGCTTTATTTAGTATTTTCTATAAGTTGCATAAATTTTTAATTTTTCTTTAAATGGCGTCGATTCTCTTGTCACAAACTAAACTAGTTGCTGCCGATGGGGCAGTAAGGTTCTGGAGTGGTGGAGAAATTGAGCGTAACTTATATGAAAATAACGAATTAAAGATTGTAGAGAAATTGGGCGTAACTTATCGAGACAATAAAGGAATAAAGATTTCGGAGAAATTGAGCGTAATTTATGTGATATTAGAGAAATAAATATTGTGGAAAATTGCGCTTTTTCATTGTATAAATTATTTACATCACTACTGCTCTCAGAAACGTTGAAGAAATACATTGCCGCGGCGCCGCGAGACCGGCATCTCCTAGAACCAAAAAATCCCATATTATGACATCTGCCAATTCGCACCGGGTCCGTGTGGTAGATAACAGCCCACACTCCTTGCCGAAGAGGGGATGTGGGATGGTTATACAATATGTAAAGAAAACCCTGTCCGACCCATAAGGATAATAAAGGTTAGGTAAACACTTGACCAAATATAATATAAAATTTTACATAATCATCACAGTAACAATAATAATGAATTTTGAAATAATCTTTTTTTTCCCGGGTATTAATTCCAATTTCCCCGAAATTTGGTAATTTTTAAAAAACTGACAACACCATTTGTGACGGAGCGAATAGCGATGCGACCACGTGCCGCATGCCCCGGTGCGGTGTTGCCTACCGCACATGCATTAAGTTACCTCGCTTTTTCGAAATAATATTTTTTTTTGGGGATTTTTTTTTTTTAAGTTTAGCCCGGCTTTGTAGGCATTATTAGAATCAGTTAACGATACCTAACAATACCTTCACGGATCGGACAGGGTTTTCTTTACATATTGTATGTATACCCATCTAGCACTATAATTGCAGTTAAGGAAAAATATATTGAAAACGTCAAAACGCTTTTCGTCTATCACATTTCTTAAATACAATGATAATCTACTAAAAATCGAATATTCTGTGGAAAATATTATGTATAACATCACGCTCCGACTAATAGGAGCGGAGCATATAAAAAACATATCGAAACTTACGCGGGTGAAACCGCAAGGTAAAACGATAATATAGTTCGTTTAGTAGGCTCGCCTACGCTGGTACGGCCACGTCTTACGCAAACAGTTGTCTTGCCATGGCGACTCCGCCGGGCCCGAACAAGCGGGGTAGACCAGAGAAGTGCTGGCTTGACGTTGTAAGAGATGACATGCGTGCCAACAAGCTCTTACCACATGATGCTAAAGATCGTGCGAAATGGAGGAGAATGTGCAGGAAAGCGGACCCCGGGCTCCAACGCGAAAGCCGCGGATGCAACCGGGATGAACGCTGAGATGATGATGATGATGATAATATAGTTACAAACGAATTGAATCTGGTATTACATATGGTTCGCCAACTAATTCAATTCAATTCTATTCCTTTCTAATATACTGTAGTAAATAAGTACAAATTGCATAAATAACTAGACGAAACATCATCAACTGTCATGTTATCTGTGAGTAAAGTGTAGGCCACACCGTCAGCTGACGGACGACGCGGGCGCAGCGGAAGACATCGTTTCACCTCTTTTCATACATGGATTCACACCGCCAACTAACGAGCTAAGCTATGGCTCTCCAATATTTCGCGTAGTATCCTTCATTCGCTTCGTGTGCTCCGTTTGTCAGCTGGCGGTGTGGGGACACGGTATCGAATAGAAAGTATCGATACTGTACTCATGGCTAGTATCGATAAAAAAGTATCGTACTCGTAAAACTATCGGTACAAAAGTATCGATACCTCAAAGTATAGAGTACTTTTCTTAAGCAGGGGCTTACGCCATACGTTAGTAGAGACACGGCATCAAATAGACAGTACCGATACTCTATTCATGAGTAGTATCGATAAAAAAGTATCGTGCTCGTAAAAGAATCGACACAAAATATCGATACCTACCTCAAAGTACCGAGTTCTTTTCTCAGGCAGGGCCTACGCCATGTAAGTGTCGTCTGTTACCTACATTCAGTTAGACAAAAATGGAAAAATAACAAACGGTACAGACGACAGGACATCAAGCTACCACACATCTTTCAGATTTCTTTATTAGAATTTTATATTTATTTCTAAAGCATTATGGCTCAAGGTTGATTGGCAATATTTGACATTTTCGGGTAGCTTGACTTGCTGTCGTTCTTAGGTAAATAAAAAAATCGCTGTCGACGGTATTTCCTTTCCAAAATAATTTTTCTAAGTGCATTGCAGTTGCAGGAATCAATAAAAATTTAACAAACGAGTTAGAATCAAACAAGTGAAATGTGAATCCGGCAACGGAATTTATTCGATACGATACCTGGTCAAAAGTACTTGTTAAGTAAAAGTATCGAATACATAAGTATCGAGTACAAAAGTATCGGTAGCGAAAGAAATGTACTCGATACCATAAAGTATCGATACTTTTTTCGTGTCCCTAGGTGTGGCCTGCGCTTTAATCTTATTACGTTCGTGAAGTGAGTTGCACGCCAGAAATTAACACATGCGTCACGAACAATTGCGTTAAACAGGCAGTCCTCGACTTACGTCGTTTCAAGTCACGTCGAACAATGTTTTGACACTATTCCTCAAACATACGTCAGTTGTTTCGATTTCCGACAGGACAATTCACTCGTCGCGAGTGTTTATCGAGGTATTTCCATGGGTTCGAAACTTATTTGGGTGAAAACGCGGGGCGCAGCTAGGGATTATTATCCCTAGCTGATATAATATAAATGCTTGGTACACCTAGGTACTAGAAGCTGTCCTGTTTTTTCGGATAGGAAATCATCAAATCAATTTCCCATTCCATGCGGAGCGGAAGGAAATGTCTGACTTTTACTGAATAAAACCTAGTCGTGTTGTCACTTGTCTCTTGCCTGCTTGCGCAACTAGTATTTAATCTATAGGTACTAATATATAGGGCTAATCTCTTTTTGCGTTGTACAGCCCATTAATCCAGGAAGGTGCTACTGTAGGCCATTTAACATCACGCTGCCAACAATAGGAGCGGAGCATATAAAAAAAACGTATCTAAAACTGCTCGGATGAAACCGTCAGAAGCAGCTAGTAATAATTATATATTCTTTATTTCGTAATTATTCTAAGCCAAGGCCAAGCCAAGCCAAGGTGGCTGCCAGGAAACTTGGCGTTATCGCAAAGGTCCGGCAGTGCTTCACACCTGGGCAGCTTCTAATGTTATACAAAGCACAGGTCCGTTCGTGTGTGGAGTACTGCAGCCACATTTGGGTTGGTGCTGCCAAATGTCACCTGGCCACTTTGGATTCAGTGGAGAGATGTGCAAAGAGGCTGATTGCTGACCCTGATCTAACTCGAATTGGTCTCCAAAGCCTAGAGCACAGGCGTAGAGTAGCCAGCCTTTCGGTGTTCTATAGGATGCATTTCGGGGAGTGTGCGAGGGAATTGCATGATTTAATTCCCCCATCTCCATTCCACCAGCGGACGACCCGTCGTACGGCTGGTTTCCACCCTTACGTTGTTAACACCACTACGATCCGGACGAAGCGTTTCGCCTTTCGCCTTCCTTTATACCGCGTGCATCGAGGGACTGGAACAATTTGCCAGCGACGGTATTTCCGTCGGACTACAATTTGAGTGTCTTCAAGGCTAGAGTGAATAGGCTCTTAATAAACTAGTGCGCTTTACCATCAACGATTGCGTCACTGCTCACCATCAGGCAGGATTGCGGTCAAGCGCTAGTTTATAACATATAAAAAAAAAAAAAAACTGTGGTAATATTCACAA
This sequence comes from Sesamia nonagrioides, assembly GCA_017933935.1. NCBI lineage: Eukaryota > Metazoa > Arthropoda > Insecta > Lepidoptera > Noctuidae > Sesamia > Sesamia nonagrioides. The sequence goes on from JADWQK010000025.1 coordinate 2,692,121, forward strand.
TCCTCATAGTATGACAGACTTCTATTCTTTTGTAAAACAGACTTCTACTGTCCTTGTAGAAGTCTGTTTTACAAAAAATAGCCACTAAGTATATTTCATCGGTTTAGATAGTTAACAAAAAGTAAACAAAACCACGTGACTTATCTTCAGTTAATGACCGAAATCGATTGAGTATAGATATAATTATTGACATTATCTAATCTACATGTATTTATATACATTAGGTCTCTAATTATTATAAAACAAAGTCATTATCCGTCCTCTTTCCGTATGTCCGTGTTGTTCTTTTAAAAGTCAGAACAGGTTTTGATGCAACACTCACCATCATTGAGAAAAATTTATTGCGGAAGGTTTATATGTATAAGATATATTATAAAAATCACAATGTTATCAAGATGTAAATGACAAGCAAATCAGGGGCGGCTCGTTAGTGTGATTTGTCAAAAAATCTCTAAGATAAGTAAGCAATCGATGGACCTCAGCTGCAGATTTCTTCAAATTAAAGAAGTAACAAAATATCCCGCAAATTACGCTTATTCGGCACAAAACTTGACATTTTTGCACAAAAATAAATATGTGATACTGATACCTACAGAGTCACTAATACCACAGTCTAAAAATCATACAGTCGTCCAACGAAGACGTCTAGACAGAGCAATCGTGCGGGTGTGAGGGACGAGACGCGGGTAAGCGGCACCCGAGCTGCAAACAAAACGATGTTCGTAGCTCGGTATCTATCATTAAGGGCTAACGCGTGTTTGTTTTTTTGTTTGTTTTATAATTTGATATGAGTGTCAATTTTGAGTATAATTGGGGTGCATGTTACGAAAAAGCCATCCTTTTTGACATCCAAAATGGCGGACGTCATTTTTTTTATAATTTGATACGAGTGTCAATTTTGAGTATAATTGGGGTGCTTGTACGAAAAAGTCACCCTTTTCGAAATCCAAGATGGCGGACGCCAATTTAAATGTATATTAATATGATATGGGTGTAGCCATAAATATACGTATATCATTATCATTGTATATACCTACGTATATAATTTTTCCTAAAGTCAAGGTAACACTCATAATACGCAAACATTTGTATACTACAGACGCCATACATACATCCATCAACGTACTACAATTTGTAAAATTTCTTTAATAGATTTTCAACTTTACCGTTCAAGTATTAAGGTTCAAGGTTGATTGTGCAAAATTTATGGCTTCGGATAGCTTGATGTGCTCCTACTATCATCCTTTACATGCTGTCACCAGCGCCATACCTAATTTGTAACGTAAAACGGAAGAACAACATTCAAACACAGACTAAATGTTTATCCATCAAGATAAGGAATTGTTTGCATATTAATTAAAATACATTCTCGGAACAACGTAACCAGTTCTTATATAAACGTAATCAGTTGTTGATATTCTGAGACATTTATCGTAATCGTTTTGCTATAAATATTTAGAACGAAGAGTTCAAGATCAATGTTTAATTACTTGATGTAATAGATCATAGAGGCAGACGCAAACTGGCAGCGTATATTATTTTGAAGCGCGACTAGCTTCACCTTACTGACTGACCGACCTTCTGACAATTCAAAAGTGCCTGTAACTGGTTTATTTGAAACTAGCTTTCCGCCCGCGGCTTCGCCCGCATGGTGTTCGGTTATATTGCGCTTTTTAGATTTCCCTTGGGAACATCAATTTTTCCCGGGATAAAAGGTAGCCTATGTTCTTTCTCAGGGTCTAAAGATTGATGTTCCAAATTTCATCGGTTGAGAGGTTTAAGCGGTTAAGCGTTACAGACAGACAGACAGACAGAGTTACTTTCGCATTTATAATATTAGTATGGATAAATGCTTTGATTTGATTTGATTTGAAGCTATGTGTACAATATGTGGAAAACACCTATTACTTTACCGAAGTGGCTCTAAATAAATATCAAAATTGGTTCAGCCGTTTGGGACCTACGATGGCTTAAACAAACACACAGATACATAATTTATGTTAAGGTTATAGCACTGTTGTCGTACTTTACTGTTGTTATTGGTTAAGAAATTTTTAATTAACCAAATAAAATAAAACAAAATAGAAAAGATCTCTCAGTTTTTGCCGAAGTTTAAAAAATAAAAACAGCTACCTAGTACCTATAAATTCACGGAAGGGATTCCAACTAAAATTATGTTAAGGTGATTTTAAATTAGGATTTACGAGTACCATTATAGAGACTGGCCTATTTACCTAAAAAAAGAACGTATTTTTAGAGAAACTAGACAAAATAAGTAGAACAAAATATTCTCACCATCGTCAGTCTTCACCATGCCAATGGTTCCACCGGTGTAAATAACCAAAACACGTCGTTCACTGGTCTCATGAGCTGCAGAAAGTCTCCTTCCTCTTTTAAAATCCGGAAGATCCGCGCCCAACAATGACATATCCAAACCATTGGTAATTTCTTTTAAACCGTCACCGTACACTTCCATTTTTGAAAAATATACTTTTTTTATCGAACTTTTTTCACGCAATGATTCGCGGCCGTTTCGCTTACGGTGCGTACGTCGCGACTCTGAAACGCAGACTGACTGAGGGACCAGACGCTGACTGAAGTCATAAAACTGAAATGTATCGCAGCGTGGGATGACGTTGTTGTAGTCCACGTGCATTAGATGACAAGAGGCGCTTACAGCTTCTCTAGTGATGAGAAATGTTATCCAGATCATAATGTGAAATAACTGACCTTGACCTTTCACAGAGTTTATCTATGCTTATGACCAAATTATGATAAATAGGTCTAAAAATTATCTAAATACGCAGATGTGATACTATATTTAACTCACATCACATATGTATGAGAACACGTCCTTTTATTACTTAATCACATATAAAGTCATGCGTATTCCCAACTACGCCAAGTCAACAAAACCATCGCTTAGTTGCTGATACGTTTTTTACTTTTCATTTTGTTTTTTTAGGTGCAATTAGAAACCCAAATCTTAAATTCTAACACACTTAGGTCGCAGGAACGCACTGGCTGCTTTTCCCGCAATGATTTTCATTTTTTTGTTTTCGCGCATTCGAATTTCAACGCTCTGCTTACCATCGAGCATAGAAAATAAAACAGTGGTTTTTGGATGCGGTGTAACGCGCACTGTTGGATTCTCGATGCTGGTTTCAACAATTCACATCCAAGCAAACGTTGGCTTAGTTTGTAACCTATACAAATATTTATTACATGCGGATCCAAACCACTACCGCCTTGTTGAAGCCCATCGCTCATTCAACGAATCGATAAAGTAGTACGGTCACTAACCGTAAGAATAGATTTCATATTGACACACCAACATTCATTGCGTTATTTACGTTGTTGAGCAGAAAGACTTTTGAAACATACAAAGTAATAGATTAGCAATATGCTTGTGTTACGGAATCAAGGTGTGGCGTAATAGTACATTACGATATTAGTGCGTAATGATGGTTATAACATGCGAGGCGGAATTTCAGCCCGAGCCGAAGGCGAGGGTGTAATTGAGCCGAGCATGTTATAACCAATACGCACGTATATCGTACGACATTTTTTAACACACTTGCGAGGAAACAGAAAAAAGATATTCAGAATACAAGTACAAAGAAAAGAAAATTTGAGAAAAAATGGCGCGAGGTTTATTTTCTGCCGTAGCTGCGTGAAAATGTTGGCAAAGATGCTAGAGCATGCAGTCAAGTTTTTAAATTACCGAATAAACTGTTTTTTTTTTTACAAATACTCATTTAAATACAAACAAATACAAATTTGTTTGTTTCAAATAGGACATCAGTTATTTTAAATAAACTCAATCTGTGAATGCACACTGTTGCTTTCCCGCCATTAGTATTATTATTTGCCATTTCAAATATGGAACAGCGCGCTGCTCACTGGCTAGAGCCACGCGGCGGCGATCAGTTCCATAATTATTTGAAATGACAAATAATGCTGTTATGGAATTTGTATGGACTATAACTTAACTATTTGCTTTGATAAGACACGCGTTTGTTATGGCCCGCTTTACATATTTAAAACCGGTGGGATTACATCAGCTTTACGAGCAAGGGTGTTAAAAAATAGCATATCGTCATCAACCTTTTTTTATCGTCCCACTGCTAGGCACAGGTCTCCTCTCATACAAAGAAGGATTGAGCGTAATCACCACGCTTGCTTAATGCGGGTTGGCGATTTCAGACTTAAAGTCGAGGTTTCCTTCACCTTGTAATCAGTCATTGGTGTCCAAGATATACTTAATATAGCATATACATACATATTATTATGAAACAGTAGCAAAAATCGTCAATCTTTATCGGGTGGCCAAATGACCTATGTGAAAGAAACCCCTATCGATTATATCAAAAGATACAGGATTTGTTACAACTTATTAAAAAGGCGATAAATGCAAGTAAGGAAAAAAACCGGGAGAAGACCAGAGTTATGAAAAACTTTACAAAATCTACCTTCTATACAATATAACAACGACGAGTAGAAAAGATCAAATCAAATCAAATCAAAATTGTTTACTTCAAATTAACCATCCCTTGGTGCTTTTGAATACCTAGTCAATGTCTGTCAGTCCAAGAAAAGTCAAGCTAAGTTGCACGTTCCAAAATAGATCTCTATGGAGAAGAACGTACAAGAAACTCCATGGACACTCTTTTAAAATCATTATATGGGTTACATTTCTTTGTTACATATTTCTGTTGCTTCTATAAATATCTAACGACCTGGAAAGGAGACCGCGTATCGGCCACCATAGTGTGGGACCCCCAGCTAGGTGGACGGACGATCTAAATACGGTGGCTGGACGGAAGGCGGAACACTGAGGGAGGCCTATGACCAGCAGTGGACTACAATGTACTACATTCATTGATTTTAATACTAAAGTGGTCCAAAAATATCACAATGATTTTGTTAGCAAAGTAACGCAGATGTGCATGCATCTTGAGCTGTCCTGTATGTACAGGATAAGTTTACTGCTTGAATTCCGGGTGTTTTAAAATTGGCTAGTTAAACTCCGCAAACGCGATAGGTGTCGATAGAGTAGAATACTCTTTATTATGCATGTACAGAGTTATCTACAGACACCAGCAAGTCAAGCTCTGGGCGGTGCGGAAAGACGTGTGAGACTTACTGACTAAAACCCACCCCTGTTTCTTCACTTGCCTGTGCGACGGCTAGGGCCACAGTTTTTTCTTAACAGGCAACTGCCTATCTGACCTCCACAACCCAATTACTTGGTAACTTTACTCCTTGTTAAGACTGGTTATCAGACTTTACCTACAGCTTCTGACGACCCGTTACGACTGTCGAAGACCTACGAATGACAGCTACGACCAATGGCTTAACGTGTTTTCCATCCATCCAAAAACCAAACGAGGCAAGCGTAGCTTAACCTGATCAATCCACCTGTGTAGCTGTTATTATTTGCTATTTTTATTGCCGTTATTATTTGCTGCCCCCCTGCTGCTGGCCCTTGTTTTGCTGTTCCCTATTAAGTGCTGGCGTCTGTACACAATATAGATATTGTGGAAATATCACAAATGGACGGTTTTATCGTCGGTTTTAATGGTCTTCAGATATCTATCTGTGTCTTGTTATAATATATTTTGTGACCATTAAGCAAACCATTTATTGACAGACGAAACAAGTGATTGCAGCAACACACAATTAATATATTATGGATGGTGTTATAGTACATAGTTTAATAAAATAAGGCAGTTTAGGATTTCTTTCTTTTTACTAGGCATTTAAAGTTAAAATTTACGTAAGCCGGAACGTGTACGTTTTAAGACAGCCGTCGAAAAATCGTTATCACAATGGTCAGGCTAAAAGCAAACATAAAAAAAAATGTTATTTTGCACCTCAACAACACCTGTTAGCGTTATTACTTGAAATATGAATTAAGAATTGTTTTCGTTTTTTCCAAAGAAGAATAAAAAATTGTTTCCTTGTTTTTCAAGCTAATTTTTTTTTTTTTGTTTTGGTTGTGAAATCATCAAATGACCTCTCTCGCTCTGGGCGAACCGGAAGGGCGGGCGTGTCAGAATTTTACTGAATAAAACCCACCCGTGTTTCTTCTCTTGCCTGTGCGCCAGGGCCACAGACACACACGGTGGCTGGGAGTCTGATGTTGTCTCCCGACCAGGGCGTCTCCTGCGGCGGCTAGTGGCGTGAGGGCGCTGGGATTCCCGCTCCCTCCTCCTCCTTTGCCACTGCTCCGCAGAAGGAGATGATGGTCTGCCATGCACTCTGGACGCGAGAGATCGCCGCCGATCGCCACCTTGAGGACACGATGATGCTCTACCCAAGCCGGGCAGACCTCCACCATATACTCCGGCGATCCCCATACTGGTGACACCCTGGCATTTCCTCCCGCCTTATCCGGAACAGGAACCTCCCGAAACAGTCGTGTCCGGTGAGAACCTGCATCAGGCGGAACGTGAGGGCGCCGTGGCGCCTCTCTAGCAACTCCTTAAAGAGGGGACTTACCGCCGCTATTGTCGCGTGCCCAAAGCTAGTGTTCACAAAGCACTAGTTTATCATCATCATCACCTCAGCGTTAATCCCAGTCGCATTTGAAGCTTTTTCAGCTTTGCAGTCTGGGGACCGCTTTACCAATCTAACTGCTGATTTTAGCTAAACTTCGATATTTTCCGTGAAGTGACTGCCGTCTGACCTCCACAACCCGAAGGCGTTATCGAAGCATTGCAATTTGACCAATTGTTAGATTTTGAGGGCTCCAACACAACCCGTAACAACTGCCATTAGATGTTCGTATGTCAACCGGGACCAACGGCTTAACGTGCTTTCCGAGGCACAACCAGACCAGTGCAAATATGAATATTTGCAAAGTGCGGGGATCGAACCCGCGCCTTCTTGTGCAACGGCCGCGTTCGCTACCGCTACGCCACGAAGGCTGTGTGGACAAAGCACTAGTTTATAACAAAACATGTGAATACGGCACCAATGACATTTGTGATTTGGACAAAAAAATATATGCAGATATTTCAAGCGACTTCCAACAGCTGCGGTCAATGATCCCAGACAATAAATCCCATAATAATTATTTTCTTATTTTATCATGTATTAAATACTTATACTTATAGCATCTGCGCAGACTAGGTACCCTATTCAAAATCACACAAGTTGTCTGTCAGGTATTTTCCCGCATATAGAGTCAGGCTCAAAATTCAGCCAAGCGAAAGTGTGGCCTTATGAGAAATTAGTACATATTTTGTCATAAGGTCACATTTTCGCCAGATGGATTTTATTTATTTTTGACTCATTATTTTTGCATGACATCAGTTGAGCAGGTAAATTGGAGTAGGTACCAATTTCATTTAGGAAACAAATAAAACCCTTTTGACAGAATCACATCAATAATTTGTAACAGCAAATATTTTGCTCTAACACATTCATCAGGAACTGGCTGTCTACACGTTATTTTTGTTTATGCAAAACCTGCATATACAGTTTGTTCAGAATAAGCAACTGAATAGATTCCAATAAATTTTACACCACGTTATATTTTGTCCCAAATACATTTAGAAATTGTTGCAGTGTGGTTACCGAGCGCGCCACGCAGCTTACGGTAGATTATAGTACCTACTGCTTACACCCGCGCAACAGCTGATGCCAGAGGTCAACGCACCGCTCGCCCGCCCGAGGGGCGCGTTGACCATATTTTTGTTGGGACAGCCAAGTAGCATAACAAGCTCAAAACTTTTGGTTTTCATGATATCTTTGGAAATTTTGTGCATAGATTCTTTACTTAAAAATACTGGACACGTGTTTCGGGTTTTACATAAACAAAAAATTATGTTGTATACATATACGTATACTTATGTATATTTTTTAATATTATACAATCGTTGATGATAAAGCGCACTAGTTTACTCTAGCCTTGAAGACACTGAAATTGCAATCAGACGCCAAGACCGCCGCGCCGCAAGGCCGTAAGCAAATTGTTCGGTGTTCCAGTCTTTCGATGTGTGCGTTTTAAAGACGAGGCGAAACGCTTCGTCCAGGTCTTAGCGGTGATTAATAACGTAAGGGTGGATACTCCCTGTACGACGGGTCGTCCGAAGATATTTTTTTTTTTTTAAAAAACGTTACCTAGGAATTTCTCCTGTATCGTGGGTGCCTTTACAAACATATAAACTCACATACACAAACAGCCAGACCTGGAACAACTACTTATAGGTCAAACAAGTATTTGTTCCGTATGGGGATCGAACCCGCAACACGCAGGTCAATGGCTTAACCACTGCACCAACCATGCCGTCAGTAAAGTTGCCGAAGATGGAACGGTGATAGCGGTATTAAGTCATTTATTTACTTTGATACCGAAATGGTGAGTTTTTAGAGCCAACGCTTCTTTTTAATATACAGGTGCTATTTTGTACTACAGCCAACGGTAGTGGTAAATACCGGAAACTACAATTCCCTCGCATCCCAAAAAATAATCTCACAAGTTTTATCAAGCCGTAAAACTCTGTGAAGCAGGGGGTTGCTAAACTAAACTTATATCTTACATAGAAAAAGTTTTTAGAATATTAGTTCATTTGTGCATACAAAACGATACTTTGTAAGTCGATCGCAATATTCCCACGGAATAGAGACAATACGGGTGAAACCGCGAGGAGTTGTGAATAAAGGCAAAGCAAGAAAGTAAACATCTTACCATCAGGACTCGGTACCATGCCTATGGTACCGCCGGTGTATATCACCAGGACAGATTTCTCCATGTTCTTGTTATGACTTTTGGAGGCCGAAACAAACTGAACGCCGGGTGTATAAATTTCATCAATTTTAGATCCCCCAGATGTAAACTCCAGTGGTCCAGGAAGCGACAGCATTCTGATTTTGGAGTTTTAGCAGAACTAGCACAATTTTGCAATTTTTTTGTTGATTTTTTGTATAACGTGAACTCGTGTTTTGACAGTTTATTTTTTTTTAATACTTTTTTTTGAGGTAAAGGTTTGCTGTCGTTCTTCGTTCTGAGCACGAACTAAAAACAGTTACCTCTTTAATTTTCGCAGTAGTTATTAATAACTCCGAAAAGTCCTGTGCAGTCACAGCCTACCGACAGTAGGAATACGCATGCCTGTAATCTAGAGAACATTATGCATGTTGCTTGTATGTGATAATGGTACATACTCAGCGATGAGAAGTTCTTATAGCACACGGGTGCAAGCTCCTTGCACACTACGCAAAATACAGGTATGGAGGTATGAGGAACAGACGTAAAGTTCACTAATCCTCCATAGAAAAGGGAGGATTGTCCGACCAGACAGGTGTTGTGTCTGGCGGGCACTTGCCAAACGTTTAATCTTGGGAAGTTGTATATTTTTTTTTTTTTTTTTTTTTTTACCAACCACAAAGATTGAGCTAGCCCCAAAGTAAGTTCGAGACTTGTGTTATGGGATACTAACTCAACGATACTATATTTATAATAGATACATATATAGATAAACATCCAAGACCCAGGCCAATCAGGAAAAGATCGTTTTCCATCATGACCTGGCCGGGGATCGAACCCAGGGCCTCCACGTCGCAGGCAGGCGTGTTGACCGCTGCGCCACGGAGGTCGTCAAATATAATAAATATATACAATATGTAAAGAAAACCCTGTCCGAACCATTAGGATAATAAAGGTTCGGTAAACACATGACCAAAATATAATATAAAATCTTACGTAATCATCTTAGTAACAACACTAATGTGATTTGATATAATCTATTTTCCCGCGAATTAATTCGAGCTTCCCTGAAATTTAGTCATTTTTAAATAAGTGACAACACCATTTTGACGGTATTATTATAAGCGATGCGACCAGACGCTGGGTGCTGGGTGGTTTGCCTACCGCACATGTATTAAGTTACCTCTTTCTGCGAAATAATATTTATTTTTTTAGGGGTTTTTTTTTAAGTTCCGCCCGGTTTGTAAGCATTAGTAGAATCAGTTATTGATACCTAACAATACCTTCACGTATCACACAGGGTTTTCTTTACATACCTATAGTATAGGCTAGTTGCAAGATAAACTCTGCTTGTGAGCTGCAGGATCTGTGTGACGTCAGTATAACGCGTTGGTCACATGCGGCGTTTGTAGATACCGCTACACAGGCATATTTACTCTGGGCCTTAGTAATGCTAGGCTTAGGTACTTTGCTTGATAGCTATTACCAGCTGCTTATAAATAGATGTTTTTTAACTATAAAAAAAGCATATATACGGTCGAATTGAGTAACCTCCTCCTTTTTGAAGTCGGTTAAAAAAATAACTTGGACCAGGGGCATCAGTCTCGGGGTGCGTGGCAGAATACCTCCCCGAGTGCTCAGTGGCTGCTGGTTCTCTTGCTTCCATGAGGACAAGCAGACACTGGGCTGGTGCACCCTGGGCGCGGGCAATAATCCGACAAGAGGAGATTGTTGTCCGCGATGAATTTCTGCAATTTCCGCATTTAATAGCGCGCTATAAATTAATAGTTTATATACTGTAGCGTGCTATTGTTTTATAGCCGTTTTGAACAATTCTAATAAGGCACATGGAAACGTGGCGTATGACATAATCCTGGTGATCTGTCATCCCGTGGAAGGAGCCACCCACCACCCAATCTTTCTAGTGAAGAGCATCTACTCCCTCACCGGGATTATCATCGAGAAGCCCCACAAGAACGGCACTATTGGCCAATGCCACAGGTGCAAACTTTACGGGCACTCCCAGGCTCACTGCCATGCGAAACCCCTATGCGTCAAGTGTCTAGGTGACCACGGCACAGCCGATTGCCCTCGGCCTAAAGACCGCGCGCTGTGCTCAGAGCCACCCAGTTGTGTCCTCTGCGGCACGACCGGCCACATGACCAACTATCGAGGGTGCCCCAAAGCCCCTAAGTCCTCCTCCCCGAACGATTCATTCTCATTATATCATATTCTCACTCCCATTAGCCAATCGGGCTAATGCACGCCAGCAGCGTAAATCTGCTGGGAGTCAGATCCCAGTGCGTCTGAGCCCTCAAAGGCCCAGCCCTTGGAACCTGTTAAACCACCAGAAGGCTTTTCCGGCTCTCGTGACGACTGCTCCCCAGACCCCCCCAACCACCCCCGCCTGGAAGGACAGGGATCTTCGCATCCGTCCCACCACGGCTCAAAAGGTGGCCCCATCCCTCCTGCCCCTGCCCCTAAGGCTGTGGCAGCGACCCCCGCACCCACTCCTTCAACCCCAACTGTAGGAAACGGTCCCATGGATGTGTTCAACGTCATCTCAGGGACCTTCCTCATTTTTATGTCCCCCCGCGCCAAGCAAATGGCGAACGAACTTTTAGCCGCCAGATCCTCTAGTAACCTCCATGCTGTAATCAGCATCTATAATGCGTATCCGGAGATTACGCAAGCCCTCTCCACTATTTGCGTCTAACTAATGGATATTATATGTAGACCCAATCAGTGAACCAAGCCCCGAACTCTCAAACTGGCGCGTTCAATGCCGACGTCATAAGAGATCAGAAGTTCGAGATCTCAACCTTCCTCCGTGAGCAACAGGTTGACATCTTCTTCGCTCAAGAGATTTTCCTCAAGCCTAGCCATCGCACACCCCTAATTGCAAACTACCGCGTAGTTCGCAATGACAGGTTGCGATGTCACAAAGGCGGCACTCTTATTTATTTCAAAAGGGCTTTTTATTGCATCCCATTGGACCCCCCTCCCCTCTCACGACTCGAAGTTTCAATGTACCCTCTCGGCATGTCAGGCCACCAACCTATTACCATAGTGTCAGCACCCGGCTCCTCTGCAGAGAATCACCAACTCTTAGCAGACGACATCGCCTTACTTCTTGGGTTGAGTGACTCCGTTATAATAGCGGGCGACCTCGACGCCAAACACACCGCCTGGAATAGCACCAGGATCAATACCAGAGGCAGACTCCTGTTTGACCTCTCCACCCAAATGTTTAATGTCGTGGGCACTATGACGCCCACCCATTTCCCCTGTGACATACCCCAGACGTCCTCGAGGTAGCGCTCCTAAAGAACGTCAACCTATGGTAAACTCCATAGAAGCACTACCAGAGCTATCGTCCGATCATCGCCCAGTCATCATCCGACTCCCCGTACTGGCCTCTCTGACCCAGGTCAAGTTCCCCAGACGAAAGTGATAACGGACTGGAAAAAAAGTAAGCGATCGGTTGAAATCCACCACATCCCCCACTTCGACTCCATACCTGCACGCCTCGACTCTATCGCGGACACGACAGCTGCGATCGACTTGTTCACGGATCACTGTTCAAGGGAGGCCACAGTGACAGAAGACTGTCGCTGCAAACTCCCGGCTGACTTGCGTGAACTGCTGACCGAGAAGAACGCGGCCGTCCGTGTCTACAGCAACTTCCCCTGCGAAGCTAACAAAGCCCATATGCGCTATTTACAGAGCCGCATGTCGGAGTGGCGTGAAGCCAGCTGGGATAAGCTGCTAGACGAATTAGAGCCGACCCACCTAGCCTTCTAGGGGCTTCAGAGGAAATTAAAATCCAAAGAAGTTGTCACCATGCCTCCCCTGGTTCGCCCTGAAAATACCATCGTCTTTGACGACGATGACAAGGCTGAATGCCTTGCCTACTGTCTAGAAGCCCAGTGGTCCCCCAGTCTCCTACCAGTAGACCAAGCTCATCTCCTTGAGGTCGACGCTGAAGTCGAACGAAGATACGTAGAAGGGAGGTTCCCTTCTACGTATCTTCCTTCCTATTCTTCCTTATAAATATCTAAACATAAATTATAAACTGTTTAGATTAGTAGGAAGTAGGATTACTACTTATATGAAAATCATCTATGTCGAAAAGATTGTTAACATCTGTATTTTAGGCGTAAACTACTCGTTGCCTAGCAACGGCAGCTACCTCTATTCTTTATCGAATTTGGCTCAAATATAGATATATCCGAGACGGAGGCGCGCGCCGGCAGTCGCGCGCGCCGCCGCCTCGGATCTATCTATATTTGAGCCAAATTTAGAGGTGATGAACGGGGTAGTTAAACACCTCACTACCCCGAGCAGGAGACGAGGCCCGGACAGACCGGGCCAGCGTGAGTGGGCCGTGGAAGATTCTGGATTCCCGTGGCCCTGCGCGGATGTGAGAGGAGAGACACTGGGGTGGTTTTTAGTCAGTACGAGTATGACAGACCCCGTCGCCCACCCCAGGGCGGCGGACATCCATGAGATTTTCCACCTAAGAACAAAAAACAAAGGGGCATCAGTCTCGGCATTGCTATCTACGTTGTTATAAACTTGCGATTGTTAAATAATACCGATTATAATCTTATCTCGTAGAGATCCTTACGACAAACGCTAGTCATCCAAGATGCCGTAGTCCAAGATGTCGGTATATTAGCGAGAACGTTCGGTTCTTTCAAAGGCAAATTATTGACTAACTAAATATCCATTAATGCATTGGAAAAATCGTTACGTTTGCTTTATAATTTGAATTATAACGATTACAACAACTTTTGTTTACCTTTAGTGGAGTACCTGAACCGGTGGAGTATAACCACAAATTCTACCTACCTACCCATATATGTTCTATCTTACCAACTTCACCTACTTTCCATCAGCTTGCTACATACAGTAGGTATTACATTACAAGACATCGGATTCAGTTATCAGTCATCCCGCGTTCTCACACCGTAATTGTCCTGTGTGCATTTGTGTAATCTGCAATGGTGAGCGAATTTTCCATTATCTTTAAATAGGCTATAATTAAGATAAATTCTATACCAAATGTATAATAGTATACATATAGTGTAATAGTATACGTTATTTCATTGGTAATAACGTTGAATTTATAGTACCTACCTAAAATTCTAAATTTCCTAAAACAGTTGATTTTTTTAACAGAACTGGCTGCTTGTGCTTTAACAAATACATATAATTAACTAGCTTTCCGCCCGCGGCTTCGCCCGCATGGAGTTCGGTTATATCGCGCTTTTTAGATTTCCCTCGGGAATATCAATTTTTTTCCGGGATAAAAGGTAGCCTATGTCTTTTCTCAGGGTCTAAAGATTGTCTGTGCCAAATTTCATCAAAATCGGTTGAGAGGTTTAAGCGGGAAAGCGTAACAGACAGACAGATAGACAAACAGAGTTACTTTCGCATTTATAATACTAGCTTTCCGCCCGCGGCTTCGCCCGCGTGGGGTTCGGTTATATCGCGCTTCTAGATTTCCCTCGGGAACATCAAATTTTTCCGGGATAAAAGGTAGCTTATGTTCTTTCTCGGGGTCTAAAGATTGTCTGTGCCAAATTTCATCAAAATCGGTTGAGATGTTTAAGCAGGAAAGCGTAACAGACAGACAGACAGACAGACAGACAGACAGAGTTACTTTCGCATTTATAATACTAGCTTTCCGCCCGCGGCTTCGCCCGCGTGGAGTTCAGTTATATCGCGCTTTTTAGATTTCCCTCGGGAACATCATATTTTTCCGGGATAAAAGGTAGCCTATGTTCTTTCTCAGGGTCCAAAGATTGTCTGTGCCAAATTTCATCAAAATCGTTTGAGAGGTTTAAGCGGGAAAGCGTAACAGACAGACAGACAGACAGACAGACAGACAGACAGACAGACAGACAGACAGACAGACAGACAGACAGACAGACCGACAGACAGACAGACAGAGTTACTTTCGCATTTATAATATTAGTATGGATTAGTATGGATAATTGTAAACTCCAAGGAACGTATTTCTGTGTGTAAACTTTTTTTTTTTAAATAATCAGCCTTCCTTTTTTAGTCTTTAGTTTTTAATAAATTTAAGATGAAAAATAAAAGGCGTTTTTAACAGACTTTAATACTGGCAATAGATACAAACGTCGCGTTGTTCAGCGGTACGCAACGAGTCCGACTCGGACTTGGCCGTAGTTTGTTGCGACATTTCTTCTTAGCGAAAACACTAAGAAATGGACAAGAACGTTTTGAAGACTGTCTTATGTAGCTAATTCTGACGATTAAAAAGTGTTCATTCTCAGCCTAGTTTGAATAATATGGTAACCCTAGTAGTCGAGTCTGGGAGGGCATCCCCTGACCAGAAATATTTTAGCTATATGAAGTGTTACCTGTATAGGCTATACTGGTTTAGCACTGGTCGACCTTGAATTATAAATAAAAGCTATTATGCACTGTCGACTGGTCGCCGGCGACTCGGTTTATGGCAACTGTGACTTACTATACAGTCCATTTCAGATAATCATACGATAAAGTTTGTTCACCCTTCCTACTAATCCTTCTCTTCATCTCAGCGTTAATCCCAGTCGCATCCGTAGCTTTCAGCTTTGGAGTCTAAGGTCCGCTTTACCAGTCTAAGTGCCAATTTTGGCTAAACTTCATCATTTTCATTGAAGCGACTGCCGCCTGACCTCCACAACCCGCAGGCGATATCTAAGCATTGCAGTTAAAACAATTGTTAGACTTTTGAGGGCTCCAACAACCCGTAACGACTGCCACTAGATGTTCGTATGGCAACCGGGACCAACGGCTTAACGTGCTTTCCGAGGTACGACCAGACCAGTGCAAATATTTGCACTGTGCAGGGATTGAACTCGCGCCTCCTTGCGCAAGGGCCGCGTTCGCTACCGCTACGCCACGGAGGCTGTCAAAAAGGCGACAAGGTCAGCACAACAATACGATATTCTTATTGTTTTTGTATCGTGTGAGAATATTGGGATACATTAGTAGGAGGGTGAACAAACTTTAACGCATGATTATATGAAATGAACTTTAGTTTAAATTAGGGTTGTAACGGAGCTTCGCCTCCTCTTCCGTTACTGCGGAAGTTCCGCAAGAAATCGTATCTTCGCTTCCGCTTCCACCTCCGCACAATTTTTGCGGACGGAATTATAACGGAGGTTTATTTACGTATTTATAAAATAAGTAACGCGCAAACTGCAACGCTCGACAACCGTCCGGCCGCGTTTGAGCGTGAAATGGTCAAGAATCAACTAGTGCGAGGCGGGAATGCGGCAAACGATTTATTTTCCTTCATTTTCATTACAAGAAGATAATATTTTTACCAAGTATACTACTACTAATGTAGATACGTATTTAAAATAAAAATATTGTTTTAATTAACCATAAATTTCAATTTTTTCTATATGTACCTCCGCCTCCGCCTCCGTTAACCTCCACATCTGCCTCCGCCTCCGCTAAAAAGCCTCCGTTACAACCCTAGTTTAAATAGATGCGCACGCACTTGATTGACGGTCGCCCAGGCGACTATGCCTATGTTCTGGTCTTTACTATCAATTGAAATCATTTTTAAACGTATGCTCATCCATTGGTCCTCGTGTTCGAAAAATGCGTCTGCTCATCAACTTTAATAACGTAATGAATGTTGTTAAAATGTCCAAATGAAACCCATTGCTACTGTTACGCAATGATCTGCTGTTTTGTCTTTTAATAACACAATATCATGGCCGTAAATTGTGTCATCAGTGATAATTTTTATCACAAACATGTCTCCAACGTGGACAAATACCTACTACAGGATTTAAGAGTCATCCATCTGTATGGGGTTTACGAGGACTGATGCCTGCCAAAGGCACGGGATGTTCCAAAGAGATACATTGGCCATTGGCGCACAGGCAAGTGAAGGAACACGAGTGGGTTTTAGTCAGTAAAAGTCTGACACGCCCGTCCGCTCCGCCCACAGCGGGAGAGGCCAATTGATGATTTCCCATCCAAAAAAAAAGTTCATCGACCTAGTATACGATAAAGATAGGTCTTAGGCGATTAACACAGTAAAGCCGATTTCATGTCGCATTGACCTCTAATAGATCCGTAGATGCCTAACACACATTTATCAGCCGGCCTAGCATTGGGGCGGCGCCTCACACACGGAGCGCCTCATAGAAGCGCCGGTCATCATGGGTGCAGCACGAAGATCGAAGGTTCTTGCCAGTGTCTCTGAACAAACTGGTCAAAACCGTGTTCAATCCATCCGCACAGACAGGCGCGTAAACCGCCTTACCGCGCGGGGCACCACTACGCAATCCGCTTTCGCGTCGCCGCCCTCCGCGGCAGTACGCGGTGCTGTGTTAATCGCCTAAAACCCCCGCCTACAATAATTTATTGAATTAACTAGTTTTCCGCCCGCGGCTTCGCCTGCGTGGAATTCGGTTATATCGCGCTTTTTAGATTTACCTCGGGGACATAATTTTTTTTCTAATAAAAGGTAGCCTTTGTCCTTTCTCAGGGTCTAAAGATTGTCTGTGCCAAATACAGACAGGCAGATAGAGTTACTTACTTTCGCATTTATAATATTAGTATGGATAGGTATATTAGTACTTAAAAATTTGCGCGTAGAGTTCTATTATTTCTCGCGGGATGGTTGCGGCCTTTGCAAAGCAGTGGATCTCTATAGGCTGAAGAAAAAGAAGAAAGAAGAAGATCTCTTATACTCCTTGTGTCCTAGTTCCCTATACTCCGACTTCCATTTGTTTTATCTGACCGCAGGTTTTTAAAGTGGAAGGTGTTCTGGCCCCAGTATTTACTCCCTTCTCGGAGTCAGGGAGTGTAGACCTGTCCATCATACCTATTTACATGGCACATTTGAACAAGCATCGAGTCAATGGCATTCTTGGTAAGTAATATCTGAAAATAAACGGGTAGACCCCTTGTAAGGGTAGATCATTTTAGATTTCTAGGTCACTGGCCACTGACCTTAAGAAAGTTATTGATACGGAGCGGAGGGCGCTCTGTGTGAGAGCTAACATGATTGCCTGCAGATTCAGGCGTGACTCTAAAGAGGTCAAGCTCACTATACATATTTATTTAGTACGTACTGCACGTCCTTTTATACCTGTAGTCTGTTTCTTTTTTTTTTTTTTTTTGGTATGGCGTCTCGTAGGTGGCTACTAAGAGACCGTAACTACTTAATCGGACTTTCCTGTGGATGCTTTAATTAAAATTAAAGCCTCCAGCCAGGGGTACTTAAAACTAAATTAAAATTAGGCGACTACGCACTAAGGGCACCCCCCGTGGGGTACGAACCTCGGCTTAGGACGTCGCTAGAGAGGACAGCAAGGGGCGGCTGGATCGAAAGTTATACTTAATGGTTTGATGACCACGGCGTTTCCTAGTACTAGCTCTGAGAAGAAACGCCGAAACAAACTCAGAGGTCATTGTTGGGACATTATGATAATTGCTGGCTCAGCTGCGGCGCGGGCTGGCCTTCTTCGGACAGGGCCTGTAGTCTGTGGGTTCATTATACGCAATAATCTTACAGCGTCCTTTGCGTCCAATAGAATTCAGGATGCTGATGGGGTTGCCCCGATACTGCGGTGCATCAGGGAAATATCCCTGATGCTACGCAAACAAAACAAACACACAGCCACCAAACAGTTCACTCGAGCTTCAGCAAACATGCTGAAGCTCGAGTGAACTGTTTGGTGCGCATCCTTGGTCCGTAGGGTGCGGGATAACGTCAACAGCATTCTAGCTACGATAGCTGGCAGGATGGACTGCCAGTGTGTGAACCAGGAAGTACTGCAATGATCACATAGTTTGTAAGCACATAATTATTATGTAATGTAAAATAAATAAATATATACGGACAAATCACACAGATTGAGCTAGCCCCAAAGTAAGTTCGAGACTTGTGTTATGGAATACTAACTCAACGATACTATAAGTATTTATAATAGACAAACATCCAAAACCCAATCAGGAAAAGATCGTTTTCCATCATGACCTGGCCGGGGTTCGAACCCAGGGCCTCCACGTCGCAGGCAGGCGTGTCGACCGCTGCGCCATGCGCCGTGTCGACCGAAGGTCGACTAAATATGGAGACTTGTTTCTCGAAATAGAATGTTTTTTTTTTTACTATGAAGCATTTTACACAAACAGTTGCCTTTTACACGTTAAAGGGCGTATCATACGCTACAAACTTGTATAGTGATAGCGCTATTTTGTATGTTCTCATAGTGGAAATTTTGCTTTAAGTCATACGTGATAAGGGACCGCTTTACACCTTTATCACAATTTATTTAGTTTCGGCGCAACATATTTCTTTCTTCCATTTGTCTAACCGTCATCTCATCAGCCTTTTCTAGCCATACCATTTTTCCTACTGTCCATCTTACATTTGTTTTTGTTTTAAGATATTATTTATTTAATATTGAAAGTCTCTTATTTTCTCACAAAGTAGGTGGAACTACAGGAGAAGGCATGTCCTTAAGCGTGGCCGAGAGGAAGTCGCTCCTCGAAGCATGGATGACAGCTGCGAGACCTTTTGGCGCCAAAGTCATCGCCCAAGTCGGTGGTACTCCCTTGCCGGATGTTTTAGAACTGGTAATTATATTAAAACTTATTTGTTTTCGCATCTCAGTTTATCCATTCGTTATTGAAATGTTTGACTACCTGGGCCTGTAGCCAATGTAACATCGCTTCGTAGCGAAGCGAAATCGAAACCAAACGAACCAATAACGAAAACGATTATCCACGCGACGCGATAAATCACGTGGTCAATCGTTCCCGCCATTGGTTGGTTTGGTATTCGATTTCGCTTCGCTACGAAGCGATGTTACATTGGCTACAGCCCCAGTTATAAATACGATTGGCATGCGCAAAGGCAGAGGCATCCGTCGACACACAACGGTGGCAGCCGTCGGCAAGTTTCTACGGCGGCCGTCAATCTTCCTGAACGAGTCATAACCGTGGCAGAAAAGTACCGTACCATAACTAAATACAAACGTACCACACTTATAATAATAATAATAATAACTGGCAACACCAGCGTCAACTAATCATATTCGTCAAGCTCCAAATTATATATTCATTTAAAATACATTTTACAATCAGTTTTATCAGCATTTATAGAAAAAGAACAAAGAAAATAGCCCAACATCAGTTATATCCATTTTTTTTTTTTTAAATAAATATGAAATAATGTGCAACAATGTATATAAAAAACTGCCGAACCGGAGGTGACATGACAGCTGTCACCTCCGACAAAACTGTAAAATTCAGACGAAGACGATGTTGACAAGATCTGCCGCTCGCCGTGCACGCTCACCACCTCCGGACTCGTCGCCCAGCTCCGCCTCGCCGCCGCCGGTCTCCAGCCCCACTGTGAACGCTGTGATGACCCCGGCCGCGGCAGTTGCGTTGAGCTCGAGCGACGAGTATTTCTCTCCGCCGACGACGCCACCACCTGTTCGCCGACGGGGAGGACGCCGGCCGCCGGACTGTTTGGGACCTCGAGGCCCACCGGCCTCTGATAGGGCCCCCGCTACCGGTGGAAATGTGCAGCGCATGAAATGGACTCAATCAATCAACGAGAACGTCATGCGCGCATACTTTGGGGCTACAGAGGGGGGAAGTAACTTGACTGCGTACCGTGGTCGGATGCTCTCTCTGTTTCAGGTGCTTGAGCCAGCTGTCAACGTGTCGGCGCAACGACTGTCGGATCAGGTGCGGGTCATCCAGCGTAACCATATGCTGGATGATGTGGTGCTTGATCGCCTACGCCTCGAGTCACGGAATAGCCATGTTACGCCTGCTTCATCACTGGTCGCGGTACAACTTAACAGTGTTCCATCGCGACCCAACCTCGTCGATGAAGAGGATGATGATGAGGCTATATCCGTGACTCCTCAATGCAATGAAAAAGTAAGGAGCGCTTTGGAGGATGCTTTCCGTGAGTACCGCTCTACTCCGCCTGAACTTAGACCACGTTTACCTCGATTGCCCATGCATAAAAAAAACAAGGCGCTGGTGTGTGCTCTAGACTCTCAGCTGTCTAATTATTTAAAGGACAGCAAAGATCTAGCTGATACACATTCAATCTTGTACTGTGGAGCTGTTGCGATATGTCGTGTGGCTCATGTCAAATTCCCAGACAGTGACAGAGCCACACGACCAAAACCAGCTGGCCAGTGCAGTTGAACGTCGTATCGGAGAGACTAGAGCACTCATTGGCAAGCTTATTAGTTTCAGGGAGGGCAATACACGCCCTAGAGTGATGCGCTTTGTGAGGCGGGCATTCTCGGGGACTGATGTTAGTACCCGAGACTATTTGTTACGCGTCACAGAGCGCATCGACTTTCTTAAACAGAAAATATATGCATGGGCAAACCGTATTCGTCGGTACAGGCGAAGAGTGGAGCGGTATTCTCAGAATCGCAATTTCCAAAGCGATGAAAGGTGGGTCTATAGAGCTTGGGAGCGATCAGACCAAGGTGTCACTGACACGTGCCTACCGGATGATGATGCCACGCGTTCATTCTGGCGCAATATCTGGTCGGTGCCTGTCAGTCACACCGAAGGTGGTTGGACTCGGGATGTTGAGCGAGCCTGCGATCCAGTACCAGAAATGGGGGCTATTACCATCTGCCCCCAAGATGTAGCTCGTGCAGTCCGTCCGTTGCCTAATTGGAAGTCTCCAGGGCCGGATGGGCTGCATAACTTTTGGATTAAATGGTTTTCCGGGTCGCACGCTTGCTTGGCATCTCAGTTCCAGACTGCTTTAGAGTCTGGTTCGCTACCCCAGTTCCTAACAACAGGAATAACCCACCTGCTCCATAAATCAGGTAGCACCGCGGAACCCAAAAATTATAGGCCGATCACATGTTTACCGACGGTCTATAAAGTTCTTACATCCATTTTGAAAGCAAAAATTAATACGCATATTGACAGCAACTCCATCATGTCTGCCTCTCAAAATGGATGTAGGAACGGGTCCCGCGGTACTAAGGAGCTACTCCTTATTGATATGGCCATTAGCCAGCAGGTTCGTCGTTCCCGAAAGGATCTGTCGACATGTTGGATAGATTACAAGAAGGCCTATGACTCTGTGCCACATACATGGCTCATGCGGGTGCTAGAGTTGTATAAAGTAGATGCAACTTTGCGCACCTTCCTGATGACATGTATGTCACAATGGAGAACAGTCCTTCGCTATCCAGGATGTCGAAATATTCAGAGGAATAGCGAACCGATAAGGATTGAGCGAGGTATATTTCAGGGCGATAGTTTGAGCCCACTTTGGTTTTGCTTAGCACTGAATCCTCTAAGCACACTATTGGAGGATTCAGGTCTAGGCTATCGGTTGAGGAGAGGTGGTCAGGTTATATCGCACCTCCTCTACATGGATGACCTGAAACTTTTTGCTCACACCAATTCACAACTGAAGGAGCTACTGAAAATTACTGAAACTTTCAGTAGCGCCATCAGGATGGAATTCGGTGTGGACAAATGTGCGGTCATGCATGTACAGCGAGGAGAGATTGTGGAATCCGTGGGAACCCAACTCACTGGTTCCATAAACCTTAGATCCCTCTCTGCATCCGAAACCTATAAGTATTTGGGTATGTCGGAAGCGTTGGGTATCAATGTTACTGACATGAAGCAATCGTTGAAGGAACGCTTCTTTGGCCGCCTGAAAAAAGTACTTAATAGTCTTCTATCAGGCGGAAATAAGGTGCGCGCTTTCAACGGTTGGGTCATGCCGGTATTGATGTACTCTTTCGGCATACTCAAATGGACTCAGACCGAACTTGACGCCCTGGATCAGAGGGTCCGTACGTTGTTGACTGCAAATCGATTGCATCACCCACGGTCATCGGTTATGAGACTGTATATCCCGCGAAAATGTGGAGGTCGAGGCTTTTTAAACGCTAAGACACTCCACAATCGCGAGGTATGCAGTCTCAGGGAATACTTCCTGAAAACTGACGTGGGAATGCATCGAGATGTGGTCGCGGTTGACAAGGGCCTCACTCCGCTCTCCTTGGCTAAAGAGAACTGGCGCAAACCAGTAGTGCTTGAAACTAACGATCGCATGGAGGTATGGCAGAGCAAGGAGCTTCACGGGCGCTTTTTCCGAGCCCTACGCGGGCCGGATGTAGATTTTCAAGCGTCCGTAGCCTGGCTACGTTACGGTGACCTCTTTGGGGAAACCGAAGGTTTTGTCTGTGCAATTATGGACGAAGTAATGATGACGAACAATTACCGGAAATTCATTGTGAAAGACGGCACAGTTGACATCTGTCGGGCATGTCACCGGCCGGGTGAATCAATCAGACATATTATTTCCGGGTGTTCTCGTCTAGCTAATGGAGAGTACTTGCATAGACACAACCTTGTAGCCAGGATAATTCATCAACAACTTGCTCTGAAATACAACCTTGTGGAATCGGAGGTGCCGTACTACAGGTATATGCCCGACCCAGTTCTCGAAAATGGCCATATCACATTGTACTGGGATCGATCCATCATCACTGACAGGACTATTGTTGCCAATAAGCCTGATATAGTGATGGTGGATCGATCAGAGCGGCGTGCAATGATTGTTGACATAACCATCCCGCATGATGAGAACCTCGTGAAAGCCGAGAAAGATAAACAAATCAAGTACCTTGATTTGGCTCACGAGGTTGTCGACATGTGGGAAGTGGATTCAGCAATCATTGTACCGATAGTCGTGACAGCCAATGGCTTAATAGCCAAGAGCCTCGACCAACACCTCAGGAGGCTCTCGTTAGGCGGCTGGATCAAGGGCTTGATTCAGAAAGCGGTACTGCTGGACACGGCTCGCATTGTCAGGAAGTTCCTCTCTCTGGAGCCCTGACCGCCGGTAGCTTGGACCCTGTTCCCGATACCGGTGGGCTACTATTTTTTATATTTTTAAATGTTTTTGTTTTTTTTTATACAAATATTTAAAAATGTAAATTATATGTAAGGAAGGTAAATAAAAGAAATAATAATAATAAGCCTTTATTAAACCATGAATTTCTTAAGTAGTTTATAACATAATTTAAGTATATCGAAAAAGGAAACAATAAAAAAAAGAAACAATAAAAATAAAAGTAAATAAATAAATTTAGATTTCCTTATAATTCATGGCCCCTTTCGGTATAGGCCTCCTCCAAGTGCCATTTATTTGTATCCGTTGCCACATTTAGCTAATTTCTCCCTGCGGTCTTTACTATGCTGTCTCTAACAAACATTCTTTCAAATATTTCTGTGTAATTTTGTATATATCTATATATTTAATTAGGAATCCGACACCGTAGTGATCTTTTTGTTTCTCATGTGTAACAAAATATATCTGTCGTCTTCTAGGATACTGTTCCCTTGTCGTCTGACCTCCAACAGTCCTTTAATAACGTACTTTATTTTTCCAATGCGTATTTAAAAAAAACTTTTTTTTTTTTTTCTGGTGACTTTAAAGATCTAACATTGTATGAACATATATATAGATTTTATGTACCACACTTACTCAAACAAAAGCAGATTCCAAATTCAGTTTGTGGTTTCCAGTAAGCAGATAGGTACATATCACAGAAATCGTTGACTTGTTATTACGATTTCTGTGGTACTTACATATGGATGCGGGCAGCACAAGATTGGTCATCGTGGAAAGCCTTGGGAGGGGCCTTTGTCCAGCAGTAGGCCTCTATAGGTTGAAGAAGAAGAAGTTAAGTACAGAAATACCAAGATTTTTGAAAAAATCGGTTATGAGAGTTTTGTCGACAAATTAAATATGTTTTCCTTTATTTCTATATCATCATAATCATCCACAGCATCCTAATTACGTAACAGACTACTAATAGGAATCTACATCATTTTAAAGCAAATTTCTAAACCATTGCTTCATAAATTCGAAAAATTTGTCTGCACAATACTTAAATACCGCAATGATTCTTGCTAAACTGTCAAAATTAAACCGATTGCAATTGATAAGGTATTACGTAATTGCCCCGCTGGTGTGATCAGATACTGAATTTCTAGAACTTCGTAATATTGCCAGTGACGCGCATGTGAATTTTTTTGTGTCCATAATAATGACTGACTGCGACATAAACAATTTACCAGCTATTTCTCTGTTACCAGGCAGCACACGCAGCGATGCTTAAAGCTGACGGGATCATGACCCTTCCAGAGCTCTACTACAAGCCGAAGAATGTAGACCAACTATTGTGTTACCTGCAGAGGGTGTCCGAGGCCGCACCGTCCCTCCCCCTGATCTACTATCACTTCCCTATGATGACCGGAGTGGATGGTAGTTTTTTTCTTGATAACAGTCAAGTAGATTGCAGTCGATCGCTGATATAAAACATTCAGGGTACTTATAGTCAGGTTCGAAGTAAAGAATAAAGTGAAGATTTCTTACTTTAAACCCACATAGATAATTTTCTCTTGGGAGTTTCTCTGCGTTATCGAATCAGAAATGAGGAGATCCGCAGAAGAAACAGTCACCGACATAGCTCTTCAAGTCGGTAAACTTAGTAGCAGTGGGCAGGACACATTGCTCGTAGAACCGATGGCCGATGGGGCAGTAAGGTTCGGGAGTGGCGGCCACGTCCTGAAAGACGCAGCGAGGGAGGCCCCCAACAAGGTGGACCGATGACCAGGTAAAGGTCGCGGGAAGCCGATGGTTGCGGGCAGCACAAGACCGGTCATCGTGGAAAGCCTTGGGGGAGGCCTTTGTCCAGCAGTGGACATCTATAGGCTGAAAAAGAAGAAGAAGATAATAACGACATTTGCTATTTCCGTATCGTCTATGACATAATGAACGACTCTGCATGAAATGAACGCCAAGTTGGTATTGTTTTAGCTGTTACTTTTAACCATGTTGTCCATACGATTTACATTTCCACCACAATATTGACGTAGTCTGCACGCCGTTGGTCCCGGTTGCCATACGAGCATATAGTGGTAGTCGTTACGGGTTGTTGGAGCCCTCAAAAGTCTAACAATTGCTCTAACTGCAATGCTTAGATATCGCCTTCGAATTAGACTGGTAAAGCGGACCCCAGACTCCAAAGTTGAAAAAGCTGCGGATGCGACTGGGATTAACGCTGAGATGAAGGATGAAGATCTTAGTATTGTATAATTGCATGGCAAACGTGTGAGCACAATGTACGAATGTGCTGTAAGGCATTTATTTGTTGGGTTAGTCTTTTTTATTGACTTAATTGTGCTCTGGCTGTTGAGAGTATGTCATGCTCACTCAAATGTCTCGCTGATGGTGGCGTGTGTTTTGGGTCATTGGGTTCCCTTCGATATGTTTGAGCTGATTGATGCTGATCCATACGTCATGTTCGTGAACGGACGCCGTCGGAGGGGACTGGTCATCTCTTAGCTGCCACGGCGTATTTTAATTTCTGAATTGATTTTTGTATGTTTTCCATAATGGACGCTTTCAGCGTACAATATATTTCTGCATCGTTCTCACGCGGTTGAATTCAACATGAATGATGTAATCAAATATTTGTAACAATAGCTTAAAAATTTAAAAGAGTGTCCATGGAGTTTCTTGCCCGTTCTTCTCCATAGGTACCTACTCTTTGGAATGGGCGACTAGCTTCATCTTATTGACTGACCGACCTTCTGACAATTCAAAAGTGCCTGTAACTGGTTTATTTGAAATAAATGATTTGATTTGATTTGATTTGAAGGATTGACGTAGTCTGCACGCGGTAAGAATGAATCCTTGATCGATCCAGTGTTTCTATAAACGGCGTGTCGATGCAGCTTTTAACTTTGTACAGGAGACCCTTGTCTATTGGCAGTCGGTGGTTTACGTGTCATGAGCGATCAATGGCCACTGTTTTGAGCTGATCAATACCGACCATCATAATCATCATCATAATGTTCCCAGTCCTGGGACACAGGCCCAGCGCGGGTTGGTAGATATCACATTTCTTAGACATACCGGTTCAGACCGGTCGACTACAATCTAGTTGAATGTGTTGAAGATATCATATCTAAGTATATCTATTTACTAATATACAATATGTAAAGAAAACCCTGTCCGACCCATAAGAATAATAAAGGTTAAGTAAACACTTGACCGAATATAATATAAAATTTTACATAATCATCATAGTAACAATACTAATGAATTTTGAAATAATCTTTTTTTCCCGGGAATTAATTCCAATTTCCCCGAAATTTGGTATTTTTTTAAAAAGTGACAACACCGGCATTATTATGAGCGAATAGCGACGCGACCACGTCACAGGTGCCGTGTGCCCTGCCCCCCGCCGCCCGCGGCAGGGTTGTTTACCGCACATGTATTAAGTTACCTCTTTTTGCGAAATAATATTTATTTTTTTAGGGAGATTCTTTCTTAAGTTTAGCCCGGCTTTGTATCCATTAGTAGAATCAGTTATCGATACCTAACAATACCTTCACTGATCGGACAGGATTTTCTTTACATATTGTATAAAGCTGAAAAGTTTGTTTGTTTGTTTGAACGCGCTAATCTCAGGAACCGCTGGTCCGATTTGTACATTTATTTTTGTGTTAGATAGCCAATTAATTCAGCTTTAGGGTACATAACATCACGCTGCGACCAATAGGCGGGGAGAATATTAAAAAAAACATTTCGAAACCTAAGCGGGTGAAACCGCGCAGCGCAGCTAGTGTGTATATAAAATCATGCTTTTACTAGCTAAATAAAATTACAAATCACCCCCCCAAAACACAACGCCCCCATTTTCTTTCTGGGTCACTTACCGCCTCCCTTGAGACATGCAGCGCCCACAAGGGGGCGTTATCGCCTACTTTGGGAAACACTGCTTTCATTCACACAGTAACTGCGCCTCGCGGTTTCACCCGCTTAATTTTCGATCCCGTGGGAATATTGAGTTATAAAGTATCATTTGTGCTATTCGTAACACAACGCCCCCATTTTCTTTCTGGGTCACTTACCGCCTCCCTTGAGACCTGCAGCGCCCACAAGGGGGCGTTATCGCCCACTTTGGGAAAGACTGCTTTCATTCACACAGTAACTGGGCCTCGCGGTTTCACCCGCTTAATTTTCGATCCCGTGGGAATATTGAGTTCTAAAATATCATTTGTGCTATTCGTAGTTTTAAACCATCTGTGTGCCAAATTTCATCCAAATCCGTTCAGTCATTTTTGCTTGAAAGAGTAACCAACATCCATCCGTACCTACATTCTCACAAACTTTTGCATTATTTTATAGCATTAATAGGATAAAATATATTTTCTTTATTTCAGTAAACATGCGAAAATTATTCTCAGAAGCTTCATCCAAACTGCCAACGTTGAAAGGGGCAAAAGCAGACCTGGGAATAGCAGACCAAGTGGCCGACTTGCTGGGTGAAGACCAGAATATATTCATTGCTAACCATGTATGTAAATATATTATTTATAATCTACTAGCTGATGTTATTGAGGACAAAAAGGCTTGGGCTTGAGCTGCGTCTGATTTCTATACAATGATTGTTCTTTGATTTTTCTCTTGTAGTTTTAATATGTAATTGTTTATGTTATTTATTCAAAGCCTGTATTACACACTATGTAGCCAAGCATATTGTACGTTACGGAATTGTATCGCTGACAGAGGTGTTCGGCACTTGTACAGCTACACAGGAGCTAAACTTTCCACATATTCGGGAACACTGTTGGAGCTGCTGAACCTTGGACAAAACTGTCTTAGCATTGTGTAGATTCAATTTCTTAGTATTGTATAATTGCATGGCAAACGTGTGAGCACAATGTACGAATGTGCTGTAAGGCATTTATTTGTTGGGTTAGTCTTTTTTATTGACTTAATTGTGCTCTGGCTGTTGAGAGTATGTCATGCTCACTCAAATGTCTCGCTGATGGTGGCGTGTGTGTTGGGTCATTGGGTTCCCTTCGATATTGTTGAGCTGAATGATGCTGATCCGTACGTCATGTTCGTGAACGGACGCCGTCAGAGGGGACTGGTCATCTCTTAGCTGCCACGGCGTATTTTAATTTCTGAATTGATTTTTACCCGACTACGGCAAAGCAAAAGGAGGGTTATGATTTTGACAGGCTATGTATGTATGTATGTATGTATGTATGTATGTTCATCTGTTCCCTCGTAACTTCTAAACTACTTATCAGAATTCGACAAATGACATATGATTAGAAGCGTCTTAATTGTTCGCTAGTTATAGGCTATATGGAGTTTCACAAAATCTATAGTGGCTCCCTCTAGCGGACAAAACATACAGGTTAAAAAAATAAAGTTAAGATAAATATGCCGTGTTTGGTATCATTTAAAAGCGCTTTACTTGTACATTTTGAATATATATATATATTACTAGCATTTGCTTGTGACTTTAGCTGTATTCATGGGCTGATTGCATATAATTCACATCTTTTCGTTCATAGCTTCTTTACTACTTATCAGAATAAGACCACTGCAATACCATTAGAAGGGCCTTGATATTCTGTTGGTTATCTATACTAATATATAAAGCTGAAGAGTTTGTTTGTTTGTGCGCGCTAATCTCAGGAACTACTGGTCCGATATGAAAATTTATTTGCGTTGGATAGCCCATTAATCCAGGAAGGCCTTAGGCTATATAACATCACGCTGCGACCAATAGGAGCGGAGCATAATTAATTCGCTGGCGGCTGCTAGTGAGCTATAAAGCTTGTCACCAAATTTAGTACTGCGCCCTATAGCGGACAAAAGCTTCTATGATAATGTGTGAGCATTAACTATCCTAATAATTTATCCATGCATTTCCATTTTTCCTTCCTTGTTGCGTCAACGACGATAAAAATAAGCGCGGGCTTCGCTTAACTCGTGCTGGTGGCGCCTCTCTCAAGAGTGCCAAGAAAAAGAAGAAATAAAAATAAACTTGGCTGTATGGCGTACTATGCCTTTGCCTTTTCCATTCGCCCGAACGGAAAAAAAAGAAGTACAAAACAAGATGGCGAACTCAGCTCATCCAACGCCGCGTGTACTCTAAATAAAATCGAATATCTGACTTCCTAAGGGCTTCGCTGGCCAAATAAACCCTCAGTGTCCATATTGGTGGTGTGTCTGTGCTTGACGAGTGTAGGCAGTGAGCAAGCAGCATCAAGTCCACGAAGAAGGAGTAAACTGACCGACCGGCACCTGACTCGTCGTTGGTAACTCCTTTCCTGTCCAACTGGATCCAGGTTAGTGCTTTGCATGTTTGTTTTCCCTGCTTTGAGACCCTGGGGTTGATAGGAGAATGCAGCGACTCTTCCAGGAAGCGTCAACATTAATTATGGTGCCTCCTGTGAGGAATCTTCCTCGCGTAATTATTTCAAAATTACCTACTATCGGAAATTAAATCTTTCCATTCTCGTTATTACGTTAAATACGTAATCCCAATTATAATTTATTCGTATACTTACCTACTTAAGGCAATTTCAATTTGCCTTTCAAGTTCTAAGTGTCTAAATAAAACCTAGGTCATCCCATGATACCTAGTTATTGTTTCTTATTTGAGACCGGTTGACTATTCAATCGTACATTCATACCTCGTTAATTCCCGTTTTTCGTTTATTTGTATTAAATAACAAATTGCATAAATTACTTTTAAAAACGTGAGTTCGAAGTTTCTCGAATTTAGTACCGAGGTACCTACACTCGTCGTACTTATCTCCGGCGGGAGACGGATTAGCTTTGCACTACCTCAAAGTCAAAACTTATATTCTAACAAATAACCTTGAGACGTGTGTGCGTGTATTTCATTCAATACGTTCGCGCGTGCATTGCTGCCAACCGGCTTACGTTCTTTCCGTTTTACCTACTTTTATAACTTTTATCTTTTTGAGCGTGCGGATATCGTATTCCACGTGAACTATGAGCGAGGTGGAATTAATAACCGCTATTAAAAGGCGGGAATATGAGTATACAAGTATGCGGATACTTTATGATTTAGCCAATACAGTTAAGGAAACTAAAACTAAATTTCCAGCTTTTCGAGCTAGGTACAAAAAGATTGAAGAGATTCGTAATAGATTTTTGGAATGCAACGATGATGTTAACCAGTTGCAATTAAAGCTTAAACCTTCGTTTGTTATCGATCATAAAGTGTTACTGTCATTCGATGAATTGTATTACTGTGTTATCGAGTTTGCGGATTCTCTCGATACGAGCGCGGGTAGCGACTGTCGCCCGGAATTAGGTCAAGGTCACGTGCGTTCGCAGGTGAGGTTACCCAAGCTGGAACTCCCAAAGTTTGATGGTAATCTAGAGAAGTGGCAAACATTTAAAGATAGTTATACAGCACTAGTTCATAATAATAGTTCATTGTCCGACACTGAGAAATTTCACTATTTGCTGTCATGCTTATCTGGTTATGCATTGACATTAGCGAAGGGCGTGCCTGTGACATCGGCAAATTATTCAGTGGTTTTTGCAACTTTACTGGACAGATATGACAACAAGCGTATTCTTGCAACAGCTTATTTAGAAAAAATAATTAAAATTAATCCCATACAAAAACCATCTTTATCTAACTTATCTGAGTTATCTAACACACTTTATGAATGCGTTAGTGCCTTGCGCGGTTTGTGTATTGATGATTTATGCGAATTTATTTTATTCTACATTGCATCTAGGCCTTTAGATACAGAAACAAGAAAAAGGTTTGAATTACAAAACACTGAAGAATTTCCGAAATTTAATAACTTCATTACTTATTTACAAAATTACATAAAAGTATTAGAAGTTAGCCAACCAGTTAATATTCCATCATCAAATTCTACAAGTAAACAAAATCGGCCTAATACAAATAAAGATTATTTATCGCGTCAACCAAATTCATCTCTAATTTCTTCCAACAATAATCCTTGGTACAGCAGTAGTTCGTGTGAAGCGATCGGATGGTTCGTGGCAGTATGTCCGCACAATTATTGACAGTGGCTCGATGGATTCATTTATTACAAGTAGCTGTGCGCGACAATTAGGTTTACATATCAAGAAATGTAAATTAAATGTAAGTGGCATCGGTCAAAATTATGGGTGTAGCATTAAAGGTCACACCTTCGGTTCAATAAGACCTCGATTGAGTGACACTTCTCAGTTTGATATTCAATTAGTGGTTCTACCTAAAATCACATCCCTGATTCCTTCGATGTCGTTGCCGACAATCGTCAAGGATAAGTTTACACATCTAGATCTCGCCGACCAGGACTTTGATAAATCCGGTCCGATCGATCTGTTGTTAGGAGTAGACTGTTTTGACCAGATATATACTGGCTCACGTTTCAGTCCAGGCCCGGGCTTTCCATGCGCACCCTCTAGTGTATTCGGCTGGGTGATAAGTGGTCAGTTTCTTCAAAACGTGGTAGCTAAAACTCCGGCTACACCCGTTACGCTCCTCGTCGCGTCTTCTAGTGCGCTCGACGAGATCGTTCAACGGTTTTGGGAGTCCGAGGAGCCGCCGAAATGTAAAATTTCCGGCCCCGAGGATGAAAAATGCGAACAAAAATATAAAGAAGGCACGCATCGCACCTCCGATGGGCGTTATGTTGTCCCAATTATGCTTAAAGATGATGCTCCAGCCTTAGGAAAATCATATAAACAAGCGTTTAATCGTTTTCTAAATTTGGAAAAAAGACTAGCTAGTCAAAATGAGTTAAAAACTGAAGACAAAGAATTTATGCAACAGTACGAGGATCTCGGACATATGCAGCCAGTGCAGTCCTCGTCTACTGACTGTTATATAATTCCCCACCATTGTGTAATCCGACCTGAGAGTACCACGACACGGTTACGAGTGGTCTTCGATGCTAGTAGTCGGACTTCGAGTGACCTGTCACTAAATAATATTGTTCATGTGGGTCCAAAACTTCAAGTAGACATCGTTGATCTAATCACAAAAGTCAGAATTCACAAAGTTGTTTTTACTGCGGATATTCGTCGCATGTATAGACAAATATTAACAAGACCGCAAGAAAGATGTTATCAACACGTTCTTTGGCGTAATGACCCAACTGAGGTTTCAAAGGAATACGAACTCAATACCGTTACGTACGGAGTTAGTAGTTCTCCTTACTTAGCCATTCGAACACTTCATCAACTTGCTGAAGACCACGGTGCTGAGTATTCTCGTCGTACAGCACAGGTTATCCGTTTGATCATACCTTCAAATCATATTCAAGTACATTTAGTTGGCTCTTGTGATGGATCTTTGAAAGGTTATGGTTGTTGTGTTTATATCTGTGTAGTTACCAATGAACCCGGTAATGTAACCACGACCAGTTTGTTAATAGGGAAATCTAGAGTTGCCCCCTTAAAACCAACAACGGTGAATCGGCTTGAGCTAAGCGCAGCTGTGCTTCTAGCAAAGGTTCTATCACACATGTATGATTTACTTAAAGATAAAGTTTCCATCGATCCCATTCGAGCTTATTCAGACAGCAGCACTACCTTGTCTTGGCTTAACACTGGCCCTCATTTACTAAAGATGTATGTAGCCAATCGTGCGGTTCAGACAACTGATTTAATTAGTCGAGATCGCTGGTACTATGTACCAACAAATGATAACCCCGCCGACTGTTGTAGCCGCGGAGTATCATGTCCAGAGATTCTAGATCACCCGCTTTGGTGGACAGGGCCTTCTTGGCTGAAAGAATCACCTGAGCAATGGCCTAAAAGGCAGGTATTACTTCCGAAGGAGAGCTTGCCTGAGCTTGAATCAATAGAAAGTAAAAGTCTTCTTGTTACGGATGATGAGAATCCACTGTTGAACTTAATGTCTAAACAGAATTCATTTACAAAAATTCAAAGAATGGTAGCATGGTGTAATCGTTCTGTTTCTAACTCTAAAACGGCCAGGCAAGACCGAAATCTCTCTCCTCTTAGTGGTGCTGAGCTTGAAAAAGCAACGAAAGTGCTGGTTAAATTCCGTCAAGATAATTACATGACTTCGGAAGTTGACCGGGTGCGTAAAAACGAACCTAATACTCCGCCGATGTTTTGGAAAATGGCTCGTATCGTGCAAGTGCATGCAGGTTCAGACCAGGTAGTTAGAGTCGTTACTCTCCAAACTGCTAACGGAAAGACGTTTCGTAGGCCGGTGGTAAAGGTTTGTCCCTTACCAATTAATTAGTTTATTTTCCTTTTATATACCTAACTAGAGTATAAGTACACACTGTCTTTAGGTTATTTAAAATAAGCCACCAATTATTTACCCTTATTAACTAGAATTTTATGCATTTTTTCGGCAGTAGCTCATAGTCCAGCTATTGCTGATTTCACTCTTAATTTTTCGCATTCTTCTTGAAACCCTTGTGGATTTCAGGTGGGGGGAAATGTGTGAGCATTAACTATCCTAATAATTTATCCATGCATTTCCATTTTCCATCCTTGTTGCGTCAACGACGATAAAAATAAGCGCGGGCTTCTCTTAACTCGTGCTGGTGGCGCCTCTCTCAAGAGTGCCAAGAAAAAGAAGAAATAAAAATAAGGCTGTATGGCGTACTATGCCTTTGCCTTTTCCATTCGCCCGAACGGAAAAAAGAAGTACGATGGCGAACTCAGCTCATCCGACGCCGCGTGTACTCTAAATAAAATCGAATATCTGACTTCCTAAGGGCTTCGCTGGCCAAATAAACCCTCAGTTTCCATATTGGTGGTGTGTCTGTGCTTGACGAGTGTAGGCAGTGAGCAAGCAGCATCAAGTCCACGAAGAAGGAGTAAACTGACCGACCGGCACCTGACTCGTCGTTGGTAACTCCTTTCCTGTCCAACTGGATCCAGGTTAGTGCTTTGCATGTTTGTTTTCCCTGCTTTGAGACCCTGGAGTTGATAGGAGAATGCAGCGACTCTTCCAGGAAGCGTCAACAGATAATATAAAATTAAAATAAATGTACCGTATTTGGTATCACTTGAAAGAGCTTCACGAGTACTTTATGCTTGTACATAATCCCGAGTAATGCTTCGTAGAAATTTGAATGTAAACCAGGATTTGGTAAACGGAGCGATGGGAGTGGTGAAGACCTTCGAATGACCTGCTCTTCTGCGCGATCAGTTGGAACAGGGAGAACAGCCTAGCGCTGTTCTCATACAATTTGACGACGCATCCATAAAAGCAGATATTAACGGACTTATCAGAATCGAGCCTTGCCTCACTGAATTTGATGGCTTGAGGGGGTCTAGGAAAATTCAGCGTAAAATGCCCCCGCTGATTCTTTTTTGGGGTTGTACTGTACATAAATTACAAGATTGTACTCTAGATAAAGCAGTTATCGATCTAGGAAAGTCATTGTTTCCTAAAGGACAGGCCTATGTTGCTCTCAGTAGAGTCAAAATCATAGAGTGATTGTTTATAACTGCCTTGGATCATAATAAATTACTTAAAAATCCACATGACAGTCGATCTTTACCAGAATTACATAGATTAAGAAATCTTCCCAGGTCCTCTCAATATATGAAACATCCAATTTATTTATACTTACTAACGACCTCATCCACTAATTCATGACCCATTCGCTGCCATCGACGCAAATGTGCGTTGCTACTACGAAATACTGGGAGCTTCATACGGGGAAACCATTGCTATACGCGCTACGATCCACGTGCTACGAAATAGTAAAATAGGATATCTCTACATATTACTATGCGCCGATACATAAGTCAAAAGAGATGTCGTATGTTAACTACCTAGTTTTTAGTTCGTCATTTTAACTTTTGTTAATATCACAGTATAAAATACATACAGTAGGTCGACACCTTTGATCTCGTGTAAAATGCCGACATCGTCTAGAGAGTAACGCATCGGCCAGGGTTGTCACAAATAAACAATATTTATGACATTATTGCAGATCAACATCGATAGCTGTATTATATTTCATTAATTTGCTATTTTTACTACAGGAACAACTCGAGAGAGATTTAAGTTATTCAGATGGCATATTCGTAACCAGCACCCCAATCCACCTCAGAATACAACCCATATCACTCACCCATCACTCACCCATATGACCCATATCATATTAATATACATTTAAATTGGCGTCCGCCATCTTGGATTTCAAAAAGGGGCTTTTTCGTAACAAGCACCCCAATTATACTCAAAATTGACACTCATATCAAATTATAAAAAAAATTACGTCCGCCATTTTGGATGTCAAAAAGGATGACTTTTTCGTGACAAGTACCCCAATTATACTCAAAATTTACACTCATATCAAATTATAAAATTAACAAATAAAAAAACGAACACGTGTTAGTCTTTAATGATAGATACCGAGCTACGAACATCGTTTTGTTTGCAGCTCGGGTGCCGTTTACCCGCGTCTCGTCCCTCACACCCCGCACGATTGCTCTGTCTAGACGTCTTCGTCGGACGACAGTATGATTTTTAGACTGTGTTAATATTATTCGCCACAAATACACTTTAACACCAAAATAGTAGAAATAATAAAAAGTAAAAGAACTAAAACCCAACTACGACAAAAAACGACGCTGAAAAAGTATAAAACAAGATTTTCAGAATACTGAACTGAACAAAGTTGTTAATGTAGTTGCAAGTAAATGGACAAAGTAGACTCTACCAAGATGCCTAGACATGTAGAGATAAATTTTCATGTTTGGAAAGGCGTAGTCACACGTTCTCAAGGTGCTACGGTAGGTAGGTATATGTAACGTGTGACTACGTCTTTCCAAACATGAAAATTTATCTCTACTTGGTGAATATTGCATACTTCAGAATAGTATTATATGACATTATTGTCAATTTACAACGAAGGCATCTTGGTAGAGTCTACTTTGTCCATTTACTTGCAACTACATTAGCAACTTTGTTCAGTTCAGTATTCTGAAAATCTTGTTTTATACTTTTTCAGCGTCGTTTTTTGTCGTAGTTGGGTTTTAGTTCTTTTACTTTTTATTATTGTGTGTGTTTTCCATAATGGACGCTCTCAGCGTACAATATATTTCTGCATCGTTCTCACGCGGTTGATTTCAACATGAATGATGTAATCAAATATTTGTAACAATAGCTTAAAAATTTAAAAGAGTGTCCATGGAGTTTCTTGTCCGTTCTTCTCCATTCCACTCTTTGGAATGGGCGACTAGCTTCATCTTATTGACTGACCCACCTTCTGACAATTCAAAAGTGCCTGTAACTGGTTTATTTGAAATAAATGATTTGATTTGATTTGATGATATCCGACTACCACAAAAAGTCTTTTTTCGTGTTAATATATAGGTAAACTGGTGCCGATTCACAAACTGGACTAAATTTCAGATTCTTTTTTCTTGTTCTGGCGCTCCACGGTTTGTGTTAGCCAATGATGAGTAAAAGGTAGAGAAACGGGATAAAGGTAAAATGGAACGTAAAATTTGGATATTTATCTGTAAGATATAGGATCAGTATAAGAAAAAAATATTTACACATATTACAAAAGAGGATGGGGATATGAATTGGATGGATATTTACAGTTTTATTTTATTTAATGAGATGAATGTAGCTATACTTTTATATACATTGATGCCGTTAGTAAGGCAATAATGGAAGTTGGAAAGGGAATATCAAGAGATAAAAGACTATATAAAAAGGAAGTGCGATCATAAAGAGGACAGGAGAGGATGATATGATTTAGATCACCAACATCTGTTCCACACACACAAACAGGGTCATCAACATTTTTCAGCCTGGCGAGACGGGCTGGGGAACAAACATGTCCTAATCTCATGCGCGTCAAAGTTGACGTCTCAATCTTACCGAGTTTTGCTTTTAAGAACCATGGCTTTCGTGTCATCTCTAGCAATGCTCATACATTCAGTCCGGTCCCAGCGAAATTTTATAAAAAATGGTTCAGTAGTTTGGTATTTAAACCAAAATTACGGGTAAAAATAAGGTGCATCTTATTCATTATACTTCATTAACAAAATGACGGAAGATAAATTATTTATGATAGTAAATTTATCTTTTGTCAAACAGGTAACTGGACTAAACTATTAGGTCCGTATTCCAGAAGGAAACTCAAGCATTGATCTCTGTTTAAACATTACTTAAAACTAGTTTCAACTAATCAAAAGGCTTCAAACGAAACTTAAGTAGAGCTGGGGTTTTGAGTGACGTTCTGTAATACGCACATTAGTCCTGTCAAATTAATCAGCGCCTGACGTAAATTGACGTTTTGTAGACGCCATGTTTTTAATCACGACTCAAATCACGACAGAAATTTAAAAAATAGGCCTCTAAGGAAACTATTGCCGTCACGCCGCTTCTAACCTCTCCCCGTAAAATGCGAAAGGGACAGTTGCAGCTCAGGCTGATATTACCTACAAAAAGGTTGACCAAAAGACGTTTCGAATTCCGCTGTTTTCTTTTTCAAAATACGACAGATCTCAATTATTTTTACATCAAAATTTAGAGGTAAAATATACCTATGCTTCTATTATTTTCTCTTTTGTCAAAAACTTATCACGTTTGCCTAATAGTTGTCTTAACACCGCGCTAAAAATTGGTTAATTTTTGGCATTTTGAAATATCATATTTGTTTTATTAAGTTTTGGAAAAAATCAAACGATAGGGGCACCTATAATCAAGGTGTAAAATTGTAGAAAAAAGTGCTCTAAAAGCGTCATCCACGAAGAAGAGATATTTATATCCATACTAATATTATAAAAGCGAAAGTAACTGTCTGTCTGTCTCGTCTATCTGTTATGCTTTCCTGCTTAAATCTCTCAACCGATTTTGATGAAATTTGGCACAGACAATCTTTAGACCCTACAAAAGGACATAGGCTACATTTTATTGATAAAAATTG
Organism: Sesamia nonagrioides; assembly: GCA_017933935.1. Classification (NCBI taxonomy): domain Eukaryota; kingdom Metazoa; phylum Arthropoda; class Insecta; order Lepidoptera; family Noctuidae; genus Sesamia; species Sesamia nonagrioides. Next base: position 2,730,669 of record JADWQK010000025.1, read on the forward strand.
ATATTCCCGAGGGAAACTTAAAAAGCGCGGTATAACCGAATTCCACGCGGGCGAAGCCGCGGGTGGAAAGCTAGTAAAGATATTTTTTTGTATAGAAAAAGCATCATTAGACCAGAGGAGACCCTCTTAACTGTCTATCATCATCATCATCATCAACCTTTTTATCGTCCCATTGCTGGGAACAAGTCTCCTCTCATGCAGAGAAGGATTGAGCGTAATCACCACGCTTGCTCAATTCGGGTTGGCGATACTCAATGCGGGTTGGCGATTAACTGTCTATGGAATATCTTAATTTGAGTAAAGGCTATGAATAGGCTTCCATTGATTGGCTGCCTGTGGGTACAGAACCCTATAAAGCAACAGAAGAAAACCATTAAAAACCCTGATTTTGTTTAGATCAGAGCTAAAAGTATACTTCCATAATTCCATCTTATCCAAATAGCTTTTAAGAAAGTTTTATTCAGAACTAAGAAGTAGGTAAGTACTTCTGCTAAATTCTATATGTAGGGTACCTAATTAAAATAGAATAATATATCATTTCAATTCACAGCACATTGCACCATCAGTCATGATGGGCCATGATTCCAGTATTGCGACCGTTGCCAACCTGTTCCCAGACTTGGTCCATAATATTATAGAGATGGTGAAGGATGGAGATATGATTAAGGCCAGGGTCCTGCAGCAGAGACTGAACAAACTGGTCGATGCTATAGCTTCACAAGGTGATCAATAATACCCTGAACTATTGTTTGGTTGTGCACGCTTTGACATGATAGACAAACATAAATGTAATGGATTTTGTCGATTCTTGATTATTAAGTAAAGCAGATAAAATAAAAATGTTGTTACTTCAACCAACACCGCTTATCACTGTCAAATCAATCAACCAACTCAGTCTCTCACTGTCTGCTACTAGACTAATCACTCAATGAACTCAGCTCATCTCTTTTAACTACTAAACTAATCAGTCAATCCACTCAGTCTATCACTGTCCACTACTAGACTATTCACTCAATGAACTCAGCTCATTTCTTTTCACTACTAAACTAATTACTCAATCCACTCAGTCTGCCACTGTACACTACTAAACTAATTACTCAATAAACTCAGCTAATCTCTTTTCACTGCTAAAGTTTTCACTCAATCTACTCAGTCTATCATTGTTCACTACTAGACTAATCACTCAATGAACTCAGCAGATCTCTTTCACTACTAAACTAATAACTCAATAAACTCAGCTAATCTCTTTTCACTGCTAAAGTAATCACACAATCCACTCGGTCTATCACTGTACTCTATTAAAGTAATCACTCAATGGACTCAGCTCATTTCTTTTCACTACTGAACTTATCACTTAATCCACTCAGTCTGTCACTGTCCACTACTAGACTATTCACTCAATGAACTCAGCTCATTTCTTTTCACTACTAAACTAATTACTCAATCCACTCAGTCTGCCACTGTACGCTACTAAACTAATTACTCAATAAACTCAGCTAATCTCTTTTCACTGCTAAAATTTTCCCTCAATCTACTCAGTCTATCATTGTTCACTACTAGACTAATCACTCAATGAACTCAGCAGATCTCTTTCACTACTAAACTAATAACTCAATAAACTCAGCTAATCTCTTTTCACTGCTAAAGTAATCACACAATCCACTCGGTCTATCACTGTACTCTATTAAAGTAATCACTCAATGGACTCAGCTCATTTCTTTTCACTACTGAACTTATCACTTAATCCACTCAGTCTGTCACTGTCCACTACCAGACTATTCACTCAATGAACCCAGCTCATTTCTTTTCACTACTAAACTAATTACTCAATCCACTCAGTCTGCCACTGTACACTACTAAACTAATTACTCAATAAACTCAGCTAATCTCTTTTCACTGCTAAAATTTTCACTCAATCTACTCAGTCTATCATTGTTCACTACTAGACTAATCACTCAATGAACTCAGCAGATCTCTTTCACTACTAAACTAATAACTCAATAAACTCAGCTAATCTCTTTTCACTGCTAAAGTAATCACACAATCCACTCGGTCTATCACTGTACTCTATTAAAGTAATCACTCAATGGACTCAGCTCATTTCTTTTCACTACTGAACTTATCACTTAATCCACTCAGTCTGTCACTGTCCACTACTAGACTAATCACTCAATGAACTCAACTCATCTCTTTTCACTACTAAACTAATCACTCAATCCATTCAGTCTGTCACTGTCCCCTCACAACAACTGCAAACCTCCTCAACACAACCTCCCATCAACTCAACCCCAAATCCTCAGATTCCAGGATCAACTGCTGAGTTGCTTATTAACTTCTAAAACAAATCAATGTAATATTTTTCAGGTGCCTTCGTTCCAGCCATGAAGACAACTATGGAACTGGTGACGGGCATCAGGGTGGGTCAGACGCGTCAGCCCTTGGCTTCTTTAAATTGCGAACAAAGGAAGCGACTCAGAGATGCCTTGATAAATTTAGAAGTCAAACTCTAAATGGCGGTTTAGATTCCCTGCACAATACTACGTCATAAAATAAAATGAGATGCGGTTTTGTTTTTTTATGGTGTATGTTTAAATAAATTCTAGTTTTTTGAGTTTTATTGTTCATTTACATAGTCTACTCCTTGGCAGGTAATATTATGTTGTAGTCTCCAAAGACAAACTTTCAGAAAAAAATATATCTGGATATATCTATCATATAATAGTCCCCAATAATAATAAAATAATAATCGTACAATGGGCCTTATAAGAAAGCTCAAGGTCACTCAAATGGCAATGGAGAGGGCTATGCTTGGGGTTTCACTGCGTGATCAACTCAGAAATAAAGATCAGCAGAAGAACGAGAGTAACCGACATAGCCCGAAGAATTGCAACACTTAAGTGGCAGTGCGCCGGGCACATTGCCCGTAGGACCGATGCCCGATGGGGCCGACCACGCACCGGAAGACGCAATGTGGGTAGGCCCCCGACAAAGTGGACCGACGACCTGGTAAAGGTCGCAGGAAACTGCTGGATGCAGGAGGCGCAGGACCGGTCGTCGTAGAGATCCTTGGGGGAGGCCTATGTCCAGCAGTAGACGTCTTTCGGTTGAAACGATGATGACAATGATAGCGATGAATAGTCGTAAAACTCAAGGCTTGAAGCTTTGTGACTAATTACATAATCAGCCAATCATAATTATTGGTGAGAGGGATGATCAAAAATACACATACGAATAATAGCATAAATAACATTCCATACGAATAAAAGGATTATACACAAAACGCTTTATTAAAATATAACAACAGTATAATTATATAAATGCATGATTTTCAACAACAAACCCTGTATTTTGGACATACAGCACATTTTCGTTTGTTCACTTGGTAAGACCTAACGCCCTCAATTTGGACTGGATCCTCTGCTTGGCCTCAGCGGAGAGGGGCCTTTGTGGAAGGGAGGGAGGGCCGACTTTGATGCCGGTGGCTATTTCCATACCAGCCTTCATTATCGGTACCCAGGGACCTGGAAAATATTATATTCGAACTAGGTAAAAAACAAAATGGGGTATTGTTATTATAAGTAACTTTTGAAGTGAGTCTACTACCTACTTCGTTACGCACGCCTGACTTTGGGAGTAAGTTACTTAGTTACATCCGGTCAGAATGGAAGCTGACCCCAAAATTGGGTTGTATCATAAAAATAATTTATGTCCATCAGATACTTAGATTTATAAAAAATATTGAACACGTATTTTTATTTTTTATTTCATTCAAATATTTAGGAAGATACATTGATTTCAAATGTCGCATGACGTCACGCCGTGGTACAAAATATACCACGGCGTGACATAATTAGCCCCCACTCCGTAACTTTAATACGCTATATCTCAGTAGTTTTGGTCATTTCGACAAAAAAAGGCGCCTAAATTTTCTTTATTATCTATAAGACCCTACCTACTAACACACCTACCTACCACCTACCTACTGACTAATAATTTTTTATTTTCATACCTTGGATACATCCCTATTGTTAGGAAAGGCAGACATGGTGATGATGCTAGCCTATCAGAACACTCCCATGTAGATTCCTAATAGGACCTTTCTCAAGAATAGGACTATAAAATGTAGATTCCTAATAGAACATTTCTCAAGAATAGGACTATAAAATTTTGATTCCAAATAGAACATTTCTCAAGAATAGGACTATTAAATGCAAAAATAATCTTCCATATCAAAATGGTATCGTAGTTCCTGATCAACTATTATAGTATCACCAAATAAGTTATTTTTTTATTTTATTTTTTAAACTAGTGCTTGACCTCGATCCCGCCTGATGGTAAGCAGTGATGCAATTCTTTCTTCTTTCTTTTTTACGGACAAATCACACAGATTGAGCTAGCCCCAAAGTAAGTTCGAGACTTGTGTTATGGGATACTAACTCAACGATACTATATTTATAATAGATACATATATAGATAAACATCCAAGACCCAGGCCAATTAGGAAAAGATCGTTTTCCATCATGACCTGCCCCCTAATCGGCGAACACGTTGTTGTCAAATGATTGCGACTAGTTGGGATCGTTTGGACCGAACGGACCATTGGGCGATCCAAACGGTCCCAACTGATGCCAACTAGTAGCAATCATTTAAGAAAAATGTGTTCGCCGATTAGGGGGCTGGCCGGGGATCGATCCCGGGGCCTCCACGTCGCAGGCAGGCGTGTTGACCGCTGCGCCACAGAGGACGACATCGTTGATGGTAAAGGGTACTAGTTTATTAAGAACCTATTCACTCTAGCCATCAATACACTTAAATTGTAATCAGACGGTAAGACCTCCAAAGTGGAATATGACAAAATAATAGCCATATTATCAGATACTAGATATTAGGTACTGTTTACTGGCCATAATACCCTTACCCTCGCAAGTGTGAGCTTCAATAGCTAAGCTGAGTTTCTCTTGCAAAGCCTTGGCCCTGGCTAAATCGTTCTTTTCGACAGCATCCAGGATGTCCTGCGCTAGTCTTGGGAACAGGTTGAAACTGGTTCCAATGCTGGATTTGATGCCCAGGAGCGCGGCTGGCGCGAGTAGCTGAAATCATATTAAAGTTATTAGTGGTGTTGATATCTCCTCTGATTTTGTGTTTATCGGTGGTATACGCTGCCAAAAACTTAACTGTCGCGACACATCTGTGAAACATACGGCGCCGCAAGTTTGGCTAAATACGCACGCAGTGTATTTCAAGTACTCTATGACACGTCAGCTGAAATTACGCCGCATTCGGCGTACGTCGCGTAGGCTAAGCCCTCTATAATAGCTAATATTTTAATTAAATTAATTTTTCTGGAGTCTGGACATTTCAGGTACCTACGTCACAAAAACCGCACACCATAAAGTGTCAACACAGACAGACTGACGATGACGCCGCCGTCCGACTTTCCGTTGCGTAGAGCGCTGAACAAGACGCCGCGTTTTGACCTTTCGGTTTGTCATAACAACTGAATATTGCGTCTGACACTTCAGCCGCTGAGCCTTCGGCGCCGTACGTTGCGCAGATGTGTCCCCACCCTTAATAATACGGAACGTGGCCATAGTGGGACCACGTTGTTCCGCTGACCGCCGAACTACGTGGCGAGCGCACTTTCTTTCGAACTGGCAAGCTAGCGAGTCATGGCCACGATCTTTTAACGGTCACAAAATTTTATTAGTTTTAAGTATTTAAAGTAACCTCTGGAAGAATTAGGACTCAAAATTAACAAAGTTAGGGAAAAATCGCCTTTAAAAACAAGTGGTTAATCGTAGAATGATGAAAATTTATGAAGTTGTATGTGTTTTTGAATGGTAAATAAAAAAAAATGTCTTAAAAATGTTAGGGGTAGCTTAGGGATATAAAAAATAGATAGTAGCCGATTCTTAGGCCTACTGAATATGAATATAAAATTTCATAGAAATCGGTCAAGCCGTTTAGGAGGAGTAGGTATGGTAGCTAACTAACACGAGAATTTTAAATATACATGTTCATCTGCTTTTGTCGATCATTCCGTAGGTGAAAGATGCTGATTGCTAAAATCCAAAATCCAATTATTGCCCCACAAATAAGTAACTCATTGGGTTCAGACATTTCACTTCGGGTGCATAATGCCGAATGAATGGAAAGAATGAACAAAAAGCGGAGCGTCTGTTACAGACTCATTCTTAGTATAGTATTCCTACATAAAAGTTAGAATACTCACAGTATCAGCTCCGAGGAACATCTCCTGGCCATCCTTCAGTGTCCTTAGAACTTGAGCACCTTCGCTGAGATCGTTGGAAGTGAACTTGATGCCTTTGAAGTTGGGTATGGTGACTGTAGCCGCCGCCACAAACGACGGCATATGGACTAAGGAGAAATACATTTATATTGGATTGATTAAATACCTGCTTCAGTTATGAAGAAGCGTGACGTGTCAGACGCTTGCAGAGATTAGCCGACTATTATACTTCACGCATTTGTTTCTTTAAAAAAAAAAATTGACATTCTGGCAGTTATGTCAAATAAAACCAGCCAAACGTTAATCTAATTCCAGGAATAAAAATTATCTGCCGATGAAAAATCAGCTGTTCTTCTTCTACTTCTTCAGCAAACCGCAGAGGCCAATTATACGTTTTTAATGAATGGCTATATTATTGACAACAGCCCCAATACCATTTGTGGTTCAAAATATTATAAAACTTGCAGCCGCCCGCGACTTCGTTCGCGTGGAATTGGTTATATTCCGCTCCTGTTGTCGCGGCGTGATGTTACGAAGCCTAAAGCCTTCCTGGATTAATGGGCTATCCAACGCAAAAAGAATTTTTCAAATCGGCCCATTAGTTCCTGAGATTAGCGCGTTGAAACAAACTCTTCAGCTTCATATATTAGTATAGATCAGTATATAGAAGTATAGATTATCCTTAAGAATCAAGCTAAGTCCAAGTAAACATGTCATACTCACTCTCAACTTTGCTCATAGAAGGAATATGGTAGTATAACACGGGCAGTTTAGGTGCTGCCTTAGCGACCTGAGATACGTAGAATACCAAGTCTTGAACTGACGCCGGCTTGAAGTACAGCTCGGGGAGGGTCAACAAAGAGTTAGCTCCAGCTTGTTGGCAGTAACGGGCCTGGTGGTGGAAAAGGAGGATGATGAAAATGCACGAAATGGACGGACAGTAGCAGATCTACCCGAAACTGTCCAAGTTCTCCCTATGAATCTTGAACCTTAATATTTTGCGATAAAGCTGAAAATTTTTTAAAGAAATTTCACAGATTGTAGTTATTGATAAAATACATAGTTTGATGTACGGGCGTCCATACTTGGACAAGCAAAAGTGTATGGAAAACGTAATATTATAACATAGCGGTTTTTCCCCGAAGGTTTGGGGTGTGTTTTTCGGTTTTCGGTGTGAAGTGGGCGTCTGGATCTGTGCCTGGTTTATAGCAATAGGCTATCTATTATATGGGACTTAAAATATAACTGGCTAAATAAAAAGTTTCTATCGGTCCGTTATAATACATTTTAATAAAACATTGTTTCCTCTTCGTCTTCTTCAGCCTATAGAGATATAGATGTCCACTGCTGGTCAAAGGCCTCCTCAAGGCTTTCCACGCTGACCGGCCTTGTGCTGCCCGCATCCATCGGCTTTCCGCGGTGTTTCAACCACTAGGCCACCACGACTTTTTGAATGTTGACATACTGTCGCTCAAGCTGTACACCTCTGCCCAACCATTTGGGCAAAACAGGCTTGAGGTTATATTTGTTTAATGTATATGTAACACATATCGGGTACTTTCAATGATTTAAGTTTCGTACCAATGTTTTTTACATTCGCTACCTATATCTTATCAGCTGTCATAGAACTTCTCACGGTGGAAAAATCCATTTCATATTATGTCATTCTGCAGTACAATTCAGTAAACATCTCGCCGTGAAGACTAAGGCTTCGTTCACACGGCATTACCCTGCACGTTTTTTTGCAGTATACGTCCTTCACTACATATTATAAAACAAAGTCACTTTTACATTCACTATTTCGCTTTGTTTGATTCAAACTTTAAAACTACGCAACGGTTTTTGAAGCGTTGATCCATCAGTGACGTCTACTCACTGTGACAACTGTGCGGAAACTGCGGCTATTCATTTTTACACGAATGAAAATTTACCATATGAACACCCTGTTGACTATTCGTTAATAAAACGATTACAAAAAAACGTGCACGACAATGCCGTGTGAACGAAGCCTTAGGAGTGTTTCTTTTTTAAACGTTGCCCCACTCTAAGCATTTCTCCTGTGTCGTGGGTGCGTTTACAAACATAAGTGCAACAATAAAGTCACACACACAAACAGCCAGACCCGGAACATCTAATTGTAAGCCATACAAATATTTGTTCCGTACGGGAATCGAACCCGTGACACGCAGCGCAGCAGTCAATTGCTCAGTCACTGCATCAATCGTCAAACTAAAGACTGATTTACACGGTGCAATTTAATTAACTATGGCATACAATAAAATTGATGCAACAAATGATTTGCGTCGTCTAAATGGTGTTTAGACAATGCAGCTTTTATTAGTTTTATCGCCATATATTATTTCTCCAAGGGTCTGAAACCGTTTTCTCCCTTCTTCTCTCTATCGAACCAATCTGAACGTCCGACCCACCAATCGACAGATATTCGTCCCTGGTACCATGGAATACTATTTTCAAATTATTCCGCTTCACTCTTTATTTATAAAAACGACTTAAAAATTCTAATTTACGCTTTAAGCATCTTATTTGCTTATGGATGAGTCGATACCAATGCACCTGCCCACTCATTCCTGCTTACTTAGTCTATGGGCTACTACTCGACGGAGATTACCGACAACGGCCATTTTGTGTTGACATTTATTTGTTTTACGAATTTTATGGACAAATGCGGTCTTTTTGCTACATTTTTCATCAATAAACCATTTTGTACTTTATACGATTTCCCCTTCATTTCCCATACTTTCTTTCCCCTCAGGCGGTTCTGTTAGTATAGTGCGAATTTTTCACACGGGTCAGCTAGTTAGTCTTAATGCTAAGTAAGAAGTAACAGTTCACGTGAAGGTGAGATTATTACAGAATCGACCGGTTGTTGTCATAACAACATAATTTAGGTATTTGAACACTACACATAAATAAGTAGCATTGTAATTTATCTTGAGCGACGGCAGATAATGTCATTTACAATAACAACATTTTATGATAATAATATTGGTCGTTAAAGATTACAGAAAGAATTTATGTGGGGGAAACATTCATTGGCGCCGATTCTATTGTTCATAAACTAAAGTAATTTTAAGTTATCTGCATCTTTTTCTTTCCATTTCGTTAAGAAAAGGATAGAAGATAACATTTTAATTTAATCAAATTAAGATACTCCATAGACAATTAAGACGCGATTATAAACATGGCGAATAAAAATTTGTCAGTTTACGTCAGGAGCGCACTAATTTGACAGGTCTAAACTGCCCCCTAATCGGCGAACACTTTTTTGTCAAATGATTGAGACTAGTTCGGATCGTTTGGACCGAACGGACCAATGGGCGGTCCGAACGATCCCAACTGATACCAACTAGTCGCAATCATCTGACAAAAATGTGTTCGCTGATTAGGGGGCTGCCCCCTAATCGGCGAACGCGACGACGGCGAGCCGCCCATTGGTCCGTTCGGTCCAAACGATCCTGACTAGTCGCAATCGTTTGACAAAAATATGTTCGCCGATTAGGGGGCTGATCTATTATCTTTTGTCCTTTTCTTATTGAAATAGAAAGAAAAAGATGCACATAACTAAAATTAGTTTAGTTTGTGAATAACAAAATCGACGCCATTATTTTAATACTTAAACTTCGGTATTATAATGAATGCCTCCTCTATTGTTTTCTTGTTACCTAAAGATGACCGAAGTTAAATTTAGTTTAGTTTGTGAACTAAACTAAATTTAACTTCAGTCATCTTTATCTTTTTATTTCATTAAAAAAAGAACAAAAGATCTCTTCTAACTAATTTTACAGGACTAGACTAATATTTCAGCATCTCTGCCATTTCCGATAACACTTCTGACTAATTTTACAGGACTAGACTAATATTTTAGTTTAGTACTGTCAAATTAGTCAGAAGTGTTATCGGTAATGGCAATCTGACATGACCGGAGGGATATGAGCAGGGTGATTACGTAACGCATTGTCAGTAGCAATGGGTTATTTACTGACAGTTCAGTAACATTCATTGCTTTATTTGTAGACAGTGAGTAGAGACGTTTTTCAAACATATGGACCAATGACCTAGCAATATGCTTCAAAATTATTCCAACTGATAGTAATAGGTTGTTACGCACTAATCAGCCCCCTAATCGGCGAACACATTTTTGTCAAATGATTGCGACTAGTTGGCATCAGTTGGGATCGTTCAGACCGCTCATTGGTCCATTCCGTCCAAACGATCCCAACTAGTCGCAATCATTTGACAAAAATGTGTTCGCCGATTAGGGGGCAGGTTGCAGGTGTTCTAGCGCACAGTCGTAGAGTAGCCAGCCTTTCGGTCTTCTATAGGATGCATTTTGGGGAGTGTGCAAGGGAATTGCATGATTTAATTCCCCCATCTCCTTTCCACCATCGGACGACCCGTCGTACGGCAAGTTTCCACCCTTACGTTGTTAAACACCACTACGATCCGGACGAAGCATTTCGCCTCCTCCTTTATACCTCCTTTATACTACTTTATAGTTGATATTATATTGTATGTAAATACTCTAAAATAAATCTCGATTTTTCAAGCTTTCCTATCATTTCATGGGACTGGAACAATTTCTCAGTGGCGATGTTTCCGTCGGACTACAATTTGAGTGTCTTCAAGGCTAGAGTGAATAGGCTCTTAATAAACCAGTGCGCTATGTTATCAACGACTGCGTCACTCCTTACCATCAGGTGGGATTGCGGTCAAGCGCTAGTTTGTAATATAATTTAAAAAAAAGTGGTTTTTCGATGCACCATGTGATACCCCACCGCCAACTTCAAAATTGTGGGCAGAAACAGACATTGCTAACGACGCTGCTGCAAACAACTGGTCGTTTAATAATACCGAAAATAGTCGCTAGTCTCTGCATCCGAGATACAAAGTCGCTAAAAAAAGAATCGAAGGTAGCGAAAAGCGTACTCGATAGTTCGGGTTTCCAAAGACAAATTAAGGGCCGATACTAAACCTCCTTGTATGCAAAGAAAATTGACTATAATTTAGTGTAAATAATTATTTTCATTATGAAAATCCGATGACAAACGATAACTTGAGTCGTCTTTGCGACCGATATCCATCGTAACCTGAACGCTATTAATGTCGAAACTACTGTCCCTGGAATGACTTTCATTTTGACAGTTCAATAAAATACATTGACGTTTTTGAACAGACGATTTTCGAATGTATGAATAAATTGTCCAGCAATATCCTTCTAATTGATTCAGAGGAATCAGAGGTTAGATTAAATCATAGACGCAGGATTTCATTGGGATTAAATAATAAAATTTTGTTGCAGTCTATATATTTTTAAAATATTTACCAATTGCAATATCATTTTAGGTGTTGTTAATTATTTCGTAAACTCTTTTCTGGCATTGACTATTGAAAATTATTTCAAAATTTGGCTTTCATTATTAAAAATTGGAAATATAAAAAAATATTCATTAATGAAAGTCAGAAACTTTCATTAATGAATATTTTTTTATATTTTCCTGGCTTTCATTGCTGAAAATTATTGAATATCCTGGCTTTTCTTAAATGAAAAAGCAATAATGCAATTTTCCTAGCTTTTAACTAGCCTTTACCTTTCCTAGCTTCTTTGCTTTTTAGATGATGGAAATCAGATAGCAACTTACCAGTTCTGTGACATCAGGGAGGGGAGCTCCACCCACTTGCACTTGGATATGAAGACCAGTGGTCTGGGCGGCTGCAACCCAGGCATCTATCACCTTCTTCCTGTCTGCCACTGACAGAGACATGTGCTCGCCTGTCGTGCCTCCAACTGACAATAGATAGAGCTCATAAATTTCCAGTAGTGAATAAAACACTATTGGAACTCGCATCTCCTCTGAGTAAGAGAGGAATTCGCCATGACTAACCTTGCAGGCCAACGGCTTGGTGTCCACTGTGAAACTTAGGACAAAAATAATGTTCTTCATTTCTGAAAGTAGATCCTTTAAGATACTTCTACACATAATTTTTTTAACAATATTTTATTTTATAAATCTACTAGCGACCCGCCCCGGCTTCGCACGTGGACAAATCATATAGGTGCCTAAGCCTTCCTCAAGAAACGGTGGCTCTTCAATAAAAATAATGTCTACTGTGCCGCCCATCAGCCAAAATCTGACTGCAAGATACATCGACCTTATTGTCCATGGATAGCCGATTCCACCACTTACAAACAGAATGAAAGCCTACCGGGGTAGCAAGTTTGTTCGAAATAATGGTGCCCCACTCGGGCCCACTCACTCCGCCCGCGGTTTAGACAGAGAAACAGGCGGCCGGCACGGGCGCGAGCGGCACGCGGATTTTTTCTGATGTTTAGTTTTGAATAAATCGTTATATCTCCGGAATGAAACAACCAATTCCAATAATTCAAAAAAGGATCTGCTGTTACTAAAATTACCTTTGATATGACGTAATTTATTTGGATAAAGATTAATAATAAGGAACAAATAGTGGACTCTGATTTCGACTGGCATTTTAATTAACTTTTCAAACATAAAAAAGTAGTCATAATAAAGAAACTATAGTAGATAGAGATATGGTGTCGCGGACTTTTTTGTACACATTTTTAAGGTCTACAATACTGTAGTACATTATTTTGATCTATCTCATATGGTTCAGCCAGCGTTTGCAATGTAAGCTCAAAAAAATGGGTTTATTTTGCGACATGTGTTAGAAACCTCAAAAATTATCAGTGTTACTCTTATATATTATGCATATTACGTAAATAGAAACCTTCCTCTTGAATCACTCTATCTATTGAAAAAAACCGCATCAATTTTCGATGCGTAGTTTCAAAGATTTAAGCATACTAAAGGGACATAGGGACAGAGAAAGCGACTTTGTTTTATACCTACTATGTAGTTATGAGCATTTCCTAGCTGACTGACCCTTGCCCCCCCTACGGAGGGGCCGTGGCTCCCGCGTGGTGAGCGATATAAGGCGGGCGTCGGCACCTTTCCCGTGCCTCACGCCCGCCGCTCACCTCAGGGGGGGAGAAAGCGGGCAAAGTCCCGCCTTCTCCTGCCCCTACGCCGCCTGCGGAGCGCCGCAGCGAGGGGATCCTCCTCCCGCTCGCGCTCCGCAGCCTCCTTCTGCGACATCACGACCTCGCAGAAGGAGGCCATCGCCGCCCAGGCCTCCTCGCTCCCCACCATCTCTCTGACGATGGCGGGCAGCGAGAGGTTCCCTCCAACCGCCGTGACAAGATCGTGGCGCGGCACGGCCCACGACGGGCACACCGCGAGGCAGTGACGGATTAACCCGTAATCAAATTAAGCAATTGCTTAAGGCATCACGTCTGGGGGGGCACCAGATTGCCTAGGGCATTACGTCTGGGGGGCACCAGAAGAAGCACAAAATGTTCGTCCTTAGGGCATCGCGAATCACGTCTCACTCTCACGTAGCGTTGCCAGATAGGAAGTTACAAAATCCGTCGTCGACACACAAGTCGTCGACAGAGAGGAAAAAGAAAAGAACGGCTAAAAAAAAAAAAAAAGCTTATTCCAAATGAAATCCGGGAGAGTCGAGGAAGGACGGCTAAAAAAATCCGGGAGAGTCGAGGAAGGACGGCTATAAAAAAAAAAAAAAAAAAAGCTCATTCCAAATGAAATCCGGGAGAGTCGAGGAAGGACGGGAAAAAAAGCTCATTCCAATAGGGGGCCCACAGGCGTGGGTTGCTTAGGGCATCAAGTAGTCTTAATCCGTCACTGCCGCGAGGGTATGTTCCGCCGTGTCCTCCGCCGCACCACAACCGTGGCACGACGGTGTCTCCTCTCATCCTATCCGGTGCAGGTACCTGCCGAAGCAGCCGTGACCGGAGAGTACCTGCACTAGACGGAAGGAGAGGAACCCGTGACGCCTGTCGAGCCAGTCCTTCAGGACCGGCCCGATGGCGTCGAGGGTACGGCGGCCGAGCTGACTGACCCCTAAGAAATAACACATAAACTAACTCAATATTTTAAAGTTCAAACATTATTTTAATAAGATTTTCTTTGAATGAAAACTTACCCAAAACGGATTTTATTCCTGAATCAGAAAGGAACTTGGCATAAGCAGGGATGACTCCGTAGTTAATGGTAAAATCATCGTTGAGAGGGGTGAAGACTGGAGGCATTAAACCACGGGCAGTAAAAGACACCTAGATACAAAAACAAATCATTAGCACATTGAATAATAGATGTAGAAATTAATTAGGTAATTTAAATGTTGGTGTTAGTTGATAACAAAATGGACAGCCTCCGTGGCGTAGTGGTAGCGAACGCGGCCGCTGCGCTAGGAGGCGTGGGTTCGAACCCAGCGCAGTGCAAATATTTGTGTGCGTGAATATGAATATTTGCACTGGTCTGGTCGTGCCTCAGAAAGCACGTTAAGCCGTTGGTTCCGGTTGCCATACGAACACCTAATGGCAGTCGTTACGGGTTGTTGGAGCCCTCAAAAGTCCAACAATTGGTCTAACTGCAATGCTATGATGTCGCCTTCAGATTGTGGAGGTCAGAGGGCAGTCGCTTCACGGAAAAATTTAGCCAAAATCAGCAGTTAAACTGTTAAAGCGGACTCCAAATTAACGCTGAGATGAAGAAGGAAGAGTTGATAACAAAATGATTCTGTCGTAAGCTTATTGAAATTGGTAAAGACGACAGTACATCAAGCTAATACAATCTGTCAGATTTCTATAGTAGATTTTCATCTCCAAATCATTAAGGCTCAAGGTTAATTGAAAATATTTGACACTTTCGGGTAGGTCGACCAGCTGTCGTCTGTACCCACAATTTCTTTGTCTGTACCTAACTAGACTGTGAAGTTAGGATAACAAAAAAACTTTTTTACAAAAAAAAGAACCGACTTCCAAAAAGCACTACAAAGTGAAAAATAACTAATTACGAAAGTCGGTGTCTTTGGTTTTGTATATTCATTTTTGACACCGACTTCCGAAATTAGTTATTTTTTACTTTGTAGTTGTTTTTGGAAGTCGGTTGTTTTTTAGTAAAAAAGTTTTTATTTTACACTTTTTAGTTGTTAAAAGTAATATGTATTCAGTTACATCCGGTCACACTGGAAGCTGACGCAAATATAGTTGGGAAACAACGTAATTTTGTTTACTTTAATTTTTACCCGTAAGTATTCCCTCAACTGCCTATCGTCTTCATCATCAAATTTACTGCAGACCATTATTTTAACCCAATGGGTGCAATGGTCTCATCAATATAAATGAATCGAGTCCAAATACAAGGTAGCTACTGTAAATCGTTTAGGAGTTCCCTGAACTGACCTTTGTCATCATCATCAGCTCCCTAATGACAGTCACCACCCATCTAGGTGTAATCTTAAAAAATAAATTCTTGTCAATACAAATTATTAAAGCACAAACACAAGGTAGCTGCTGTGAATTGTTGAGGAGTTCCTTCGACTGTCTCCCGGCTCCATCATCAGATCTACTCCAAACCTTTATTAAATTGTAGTGCTTTAAAATACTTAATGAAAATGCTAAGAAATGCACTAGTCGCCCCTGCAATTTTTAAAGAAGAAGAAAGAAGAAAAAACGTTTATTTGCACTAAACATGACGCAAGCGTTTACAAAAACATAAAAATAAGAAATTGTTGAGGGAAACATGCGTCTTCTTTCCAACAGAAAAAGAATTATCAAAATCGGTTCATAAACGACGAAGTTATGCGCGAACAAACATTTAAAAAAAAGCATAAATACGGTCGAATTGAGTAACCTCCTCCTTTTTGAAGTCGGTTAAAAAGTTCTAAATGAATTTGGATGACGTTTAAAAAACAATTTTTGTATAACCAGATTAACATTCAGGATACCTTTTATCCTGATTTTTTTTGCGGGGCAACCGCGGGACTTAGCTAGTACTTAAAATAAAAGGAGAACTAATGAAAAAAAGTTTATTTCAAGGAATCAATTCTATAAAACAAAACTTTACTCACCATTTTATATGGTTTTTATTTCTTTATTTTACTTTATTCCACTCCGCACGGTTAGTACGACAGACGAGCAATGAAGATTTTTATAAAGTTAATCTCTGACATTTGTTATATTATTTACTTCTTATCAGTTCAGTCAATTGTTTACAACTTTCTTATCAACTTCACCTTATCATCCTTTTTTTTTTTTTTGGTTCATTTCATCATTTGTTTCCGTTCGGGCGAATGGAAAAGGCAAAGGCATAGTACGCCATACAGCCAAGTCTTCAGTAATTTTTTTTCTTCATTAAATATCTATCCTAACTTATCCTAGCATAACTTAACCTAAACTAACTCCTTTCGTTTTACGCGTTTGGACGATAAGGAGCGGTTTAGCGTAAAGACATGATGAGGCCACTATGCTACAATATTTCACTGTTCTTTTTGAATTATTCACTGAATGCACTTTTTACTACATAAATCACGCGTTTTTATTTAGTAAACGACACTATAAATAATTTTAAAAGTCCAATGAAAAATGAGCGTGACGCTCATCTTGACATTCCCGCCAAACCTCCCCTTATCATCCATTCGAATCTTTTTTTGTACCTATACTCTGTTTTTTAATCTCGTAGACTAAACTGACATTACGAGTGTTGGCAGTTTATTGCAATTCTTTAAATAGTGCCGAAACTTAGCGTTCATAAAATCAAGTATCGTTTTTTTACAATAAGTTATCCTGAAATAATGTGTAGGCACTTATTAAAAACGTAATAATACAAAATTAATAATGTAAATTTGACATTTGCATGTTGCAATTTAGTCTACGAGATTAAAAAACAGAGTTTAACTGAAATGTTTTGACTTTCATTTTTTATTGAAATGTCAGTGTCAAATTGTGTAAGACGCTATCTCTTTTGCTAGAATGGGATACGTATCCAACCGTCCTGCTGTCATTTTTAATGCTATATATAGAAATAATATTAATGGAAAACGAAAAATATTTGCTCCTTCATTCATTCTTCCTTTGAGCATAGAGCATAGACTAATACAAATTAAATTACAAATGAGACGCTGGACAGTGTGACCATATGTGGCAGGATCCTGCCTTTTTGGCAGGTTTAGCCCTTTATTTTACTCTCTGGCACTTTTGTTTGACGTTTTAGAAATCTGGCAGGATTTGGCACTTTCGGCAGTATTAACAATATAGTATAGCCGCTAGCCGCTACAGCCCACAAAAAGAGTAGGATGCAGTATCCAATTCAAATTCAAATAATACCTTATTCAAGTATGCTTAGATACAAGCACTTTCGAATCATGAGTTACAACCAGAGAACAGAGCAATTTGTTGTTAGGAACAATACAAAATAAATAAAATAATAAAAATCCTAAAAAGAAATGTCAAAAGAAAATAATGTTGAATGTATCTAGATAAAAATTCTTATGTCAAATTTAAAAAAAAATAATTTAGAATGTTTCTAGAAGGAAATTCTAATGCCAAAATGTAAAAAATTAAATTATGGTTAAAAAATTAATACCTAAAGAGGTAATGGTTAAAAACAAGCCGAATGCTGCTTGTGAAAGGATATTCTTGAAAATCAATCTGATAAAACAAAAACGCCGAACAGATTTATTAATGAACATGTCGCCTCTATTTTAGTTGTTAGACAGGGCATTAGTGAATATGGTGACTGCGTTTCATTCCAGCCAACTAAAGAAATGACAAAAGCGATGTATAAAGAAAGTGATCCAGAAGAATACGATGCTAATAGGAATGTGTAATTTAATTCAGTTCACTTTTAGACTTTAAGATCTATTATTTATCCTACTAATATACATATAAAGCTGAAGAGTTTGTTTGTTTGTTTGTTTGAAAGTGCTAATCTCAGGAACCACTGGTCCGATTTGAAAAATTCTTTTTTCGTTTGATAGTCCATTCATCGAGGAAGGCTTTTGGCCATATAGCATCACATTGCAACCAATAGGAGCGGAGCATTTTCAAAAAAAAAGCCTGTGAATCCATGTGGCACAGCTAGTTTTAAATAAAACTTCAAAAAATAATGTGTTTATTTATTTTAAACTTTTAAATTATATTGGCATTATTTTGGCATTTTGTGCTTTTGATTGTGGCAGGACTTGTCAGTTTTCTTGTCTAAGGTCCGTATTCCAGAAGGAAACTCAAGCATTGATCTCTGCTTAAGCATTACCTACTTAAAACTAGTTTCAACCAATCAAATGGCTTGAAACGAGACTTAAGTAGAGCTTGAGTTTTGAGTGACGTTCTGTAATACGCACCTAAGTGGGGCAGGATCTCTAATTTAAGGTTGGTCACACTGACGCTTGAGCTTCCTAAGGTCCGTATTACAGAACGTCACTCAAACTCAAGCTCTACTTAAGTCTCGTTTGAAGCCTTTTGATTGGTTGAAACTAGTTTTAAGTAATGCTTAAGCAGAGATCAATGCTTGAGTGACGTTCTGTAATACCCACCTTAGTTCCTATTACTTACTACTGAGATCAGGATTTATCAATGTTAGTAAATAAATAGAAGTATAAGCCCCGCACGATGATATTGCGATGGAACCTTGTCACAATAACAGCTTTGTGACGTCACCTGTCACACGAAAGGACAGCTAGCAAAAGAATGTTAAATGCAAAATTATAGTTTATTAATTTTGCATTTAACATTCTTTCGGGTTAAGGATTTATTTGTATTTTATAATTCTATTATACATACACATACCTACTCATCCATATTCTGACAAATAAACTTTCATTATTAAAAAATTCAAGGAAATAATTCTTGTAGACGTAAGAAAAATATACTTATTCGTATATCTTTCTTACATGTTTATTAACTTTTGCTAACTACATTTCTGTTAATTTGTGAGCGGGAATTAAACCAGAGTACCAAATAACACCAGGATAGTATGTAAATTTTTTTTATATATAATTCAATATAATCTTACTCTATTTATTCAATTCCACTCATACAGTCTTCCGAATCAGAACGGCTTTCTGTGTCTGTCGTTTCCGATTCACTGTCGTCTGCCGTATTTATGATAAATAACTCGTCAGTTATTCGATCTTTTTTCCAATATTCCTCTTCAAGCCGTTTAACATGATTGACTTCCTTTCGCCAGTCATCTGGAGTTATTGACGCCAACGCCTCCAATGTCAGAGCTTCAATGCGACTTTCCAACTGCTCCACATTTTTTTCTGACACTCTCATCTTTACCAGGTTCCAGATGTACTCAATGGGGTTGAGGTCGCAGTTGTAGGGTGGTAATCTAACGACCTCATGGCCATTGGCAGCTAATAAATTGACAATTTTATAATTTTTCGGCGGTCTGTGCCGTTTAATTAATAAATACAGTTCAGGTTTTGTACTGTCGTTGGGAAAGTCGATGTTGTGAGCTTGTAGCCACTCAACCATCAACTGTTTTTTATTGTTCATACTTGGTGGCCTATTCTCTTCCCTACTGTGATAAGGGGCGTTGTCCATCACAATTATGGAGTTGCGTGGTATGTTGGGTACTAATTTTTCTGTAAGCCACTTGGTGAAATTCTCAGCATTCATTTGATCATGGTAATCCCCCGTTTTGGTGTCTGCTTTAAACATTAAAAGGGCATTGTCAACAAAACCGCTTTCACTTCCCGCGTGAACTATTATCCATCGGCGGCCGGGGCTGTCGTTCCGTCTCACTCCGACATCGGTTGCTGTTTGCCAACATTTTTTTACCGTGTAGTGTGCGTGTATCCACGTTTCGTCGAGATAAATAACGGGTCTTTTGTTATTAGCAAGCGAGTCATTTTCTTTCATACGTCGTAAATATTTAGCCCTCCACGCTTGAATTTGGGGTCTTTCAATTAGAGCCAGTCTTTTTTTGGTAGCATCGTTTAAATTGGTAGCCTAAATCACATTTAATTATTTTTCTTAATGTAGTTTCACTATTGGTATAATTAAGGTCTAATTTTGAAGCCGCCAAGATTTTGCGCATTGTGGGTATTTCTCTCCTCACCGTATACATTGAATGTATAATATTTCTTAAAGCTGTTAAGGAAAACCCGTCGAAATATTCCTTCTTTTGTCTTTTTCCTTTAGTAGGAGTTCTCATTTTGCTGCCACTGGCTGTTGCCGACTCATGCTCTCGTCGCAATTTAGTCACAGTATTTTTTGCAACGCCTGTGGCACATGCCACACGCTCCGTGACTTTGGTTTAGCTGTTGCTTCGGTATTAAAATGTCCTCAGTAGTGTCCGAAGTACTTTTTAAAGCACGGTTTATACTTTCAAGAACTAACTTACAGTCCTCTTTTTCTTTAACAAAATAATTGTCCACTTTAATTATAATTTCACGAGCACGATTGTGAATTAATTTCTTACTCATTTTAACGAGTAACAGCTAACAAAACTAAACAACAAAACTCAAGAACAACAATAAAACAGGATAACAAAAACAAAAAACTAACAAAAATATTCGATGTGCGTAAGTGGGTAAGCGCGGACTGAACTTGCGAACGGTACTGACGGTGCGAGGTCGACTACGTCACCAAGATGGCCGCCGATCGCAATATCATCGTGCGGGGCTAGTACCCGATATTTAAAAGTAAAATATCAATTTAAAAATACACTGTTGTCGGTTTTTGGAAAATGACGATTTTGAATTAAATTAAATGAATACATGATTCTGGAAAACAATTTTTTTGACAATTTATATTTTATCTCATCATTAAGAGTTAAGAGAAAGATGGAATGATCTATTAAAGGGGAAAAAGAGAGACAGCACTTTCCCCATGACATGAATGAAAAGGTAATCAATCTATCACAACAATTTTTCAGAATTAGTATGTATTGTGAATTGTGAAGTGAATTATTATATTTCAAAATAAATCCAAGAAAATGAATACTATAAAAAGCGAGTTAAGTATGCACGATTTGACCGTAAGGTTTTTTGAGATAATGAAAAATGATATGCATGCCGAAGCTGCTGCAAATTACATTTACGAAGCTGTTTGCGAAGATGTAGCCCTAGGATTTGCCTTCGAGTTCCACCACGGCCTGAAGACCGGTCTTACAGATCTACTAGAAGGTGAAAAAGAAGACGAAGAACCTTATAAGATCGTGAGCTCACCAGAATGCGATGTGTTTGGCTTCTCAATGATGAAAAAGACCCCTGATTCTAATTGTTCCTGTCCAAATTGTGAGCGGCCAGTTTCTGCGACTAGGTTCGCTCCTCACCTAGAAAAATGCATGGGTAAGTCCTCCGAAAAGTTCCTGCCAGTAGTCTTCTCTTGCTGCCCAAATAATAATGCTTGTCACCTGTAATATCTTTCTTGTAACATAATCAATCATTGTGCTATTAATTTTTCTAACAATGCTAACGTATTATCTACGGTTTTATATTTTAGTGTATATTACTCTATAAATGAGACAATATTTGTAAGTGTGAAATAAAAAAGACATGATCTTTTTGGCATAGTAACAACATCAACATTTGAAAGGTTTCATGAAACCGTTTTCTTAAAATTAATAGAAAACTGAGGAAAAATTAAGTCACATCAATTGATTAACATTTTAAGGGTACTACCTACTAATTTAGATAAAAATATTTTACTATAACACTAGTTGGCATAACCTCTCTATGTTCTTTCTTTGTATACTTCATCATCAAGTTGTTTTATCGTCCCACTGCTGAGCACATGTCTCCTCTCATACAGAGAAGGATAAATACTTACCTAACCATTTTGTGTATACAATAATATCAATTTTAAATTCTCCTCAAGGATATGTAATTTGAAAAGGTATAATGCATTATGTCTCATCTAAATTATATGTCCTAACGGCCATGAGAATATTTTTATCACAATACAATCCTTTACAGCGCATAATTCTTAAATAGCATTCGTAGTAATATTCTATTAGCAGTAGGTATTAATTAGCTAGTATTTTATGGGACCTAGTTTGAAGATGTATTGATCACTTTGTACCCACACAAAGAAATTTTTAAGAAATACTTTTCAACCCATAATATTTATGACTATCTGTGTGTTCAGTAAGGCTTAAAATGGTATGTTTTTTTGTGCAATTAATTCATTTTGTAGGTGATGAAAATAAACAATTGAAGTTTGAATGAATTGTACAACAAATGGTGTGTAAATAAATTATAATTGTTATATTGCGTATTGCTTCATTAAACAAAATCATTGAACGAAGAGCCTTGGTTTCTTATTCTGGTTATCTGTTGGTTATTAATCAATTAACAAGTAGAGTATAATATTTTTATTCGCATTAAAGAATTGTACAATTCGGTAAAGTTAGATAGAAGTGTACTTATAGGCAACTTTCAATCAAGATTTTTTCATGTAATATTGAATTTAACATTCAAACATGGTGACACATTACATATATAGGTTCAAAATGCTATGTTTGTAATAACATAAATTTCATGCAAAAATAAAGATGTAAATCGCTTTTGCATAAAGCAGAGTGTATAATACATACTTTTGCTTGTGCGGGCACATTTCATCTGCCTGAGTGCAGAAACAACAAAACATGCATGTTGTCTTGCAAGTCAAAGTATTTGTTTTGGAACATAAAGGAACTGTTGAATGTCAAATAAGGATAATTAGAATCTATATAGGTGCATCATCATAACAAGGGTCAAGGAAATGGAGGTTCTACCTACTTAATTTAAATAAAGAATTTGACTTTGATTTTAATTGATTGCATTCTCTTTTTTAGTTTCGATATTTAGTATCACTTGAAAGTTGGAACTTGTCAATTGGAATAATTTTTTTTTTGTCCTGCAAACATCTTTGGCTTCATTGTGATTTGAAAGTTTATGAAAGAAATAAGCAACAGGAAAAGTTTACATTATGTTGAAACCAACATTTTTGAAGGTTTTACTTCTACCATGCGTGAATTGCACAGTCTTTTTTTAGAAATACCTACTGATTTGTATACACTGTGTACTTAATGAAATGATAAACTATATAAATAAATTCAAACAAAAGAACACTAAGGTGCGTATTCCAGAAGGAAACTCAAGCATTGATCTCTGCTTAAGCATTACTTAAAACTAGTTTCAACCAATCAAATGGCTTGAATCGTTTTAGAGCTTGAGTTTGAGTGACGTTCTGTAATACGGGCCTTAGAGGCCGAACTACTGAAAGAAAAAGAATAAGAATTGGGCAATTAATAGATGTAGTATCTACTTAGAGGTTCCCTAGGAAAGCATGTTAAGCCATAGATCCAGGCTGTCAATGTAGATCTTTGACAGTAGGCTGAAATTCTGATAACCAGTTATACCATCAAGTATTGTATTAACCAATAACTGAGTTATGGAGGTTGGACAAGCAGTTACTCCATATAAAATACTGGTATTCGTTTGAATTCTGTTAAAACTGGAAACTAACCCCACAGGTGCGAAAAGGCAGGTAGATAATGCTATAGGTATAGTATAGGGATTTATTTCTAACATAACCTCTACTAGCACAATGCTATACATCTCTCTCCTAGTATCCTCTCTCTTAGTATTCCATCTAGACTCTAGATGGAATACTAAGGCAAAGGACAGAGAACCTCTAGATTCTAGAGGTTCTCTGTAAAAGATTTCTCTTAGCGATAAGACCGCCCTTTGTGTCACCCTTTGTAAAATCTTTATATTTATGTTTTGTAATCTATATGGTGTACATAATAAAGAGATCTAGATGTGTGGTGTGAGAGTGAGATTCT
Source organism: Sesamia nonagrioides (assembly GCA_017933935.1). Classification (NCBI taxonomy): domain Eukaryota; kingdom Metazoa; phylum Arthropoda; class Insecta; order Lepidoptera; family Noctuidae; genus Sesamia; species Sesamia nonagrioides. Next base: position 2,754,600 of record JADWQK010000025.1, read on the forward strand.
ATTCTATAATTATATTTAGCTTCATCACATAAAATAAATATTTTGGATATTGTAGTTTCTTGGTCAATAAAATTCATGGTCACTTAAGGTACCTACTTAATAGGAGTTTTACAAAAACATTAAAATATTTCATATAACATTGTTTTAAATATAAATTAGTTGAGCTGCTAAAATTAAGTGGCAGTGGGCGAGGCACATTGCTCATAGAACCGAAGGCCGATGGGGCAGTAAGGTTCTGGACTGGCGGGCACCCACAAGGTACACACATGACCTAGTGAAGGTCGCGGGTAGCCGGTGGGAGGCATATGTCCAGCAGCGGACCTCTATTGGCTGAAGAAGAACAAGAAGAAATATAAATTATTTACAAAACCTTTTTGAATACAAACATTAATTATCATTACATATGCCATATAAATTACAGTGTTATTTTCCTAGTAATGCCACATAAAATAACTTTATAAATAAAGCAAGATAACAGGCCTCATTTAATAGCCAATTATACCAGCTCCTGTGTAGGAGATACTGATATTTGTTTTGTATTCTGGTTAAAAATTATCATTTTAGTCATAATTTATTGTTTTTATTATGAAGCTAGATTAGTTCTGACAGTCAAATAATATCTAGAATGGGATGATAGTCCTTTATTAAAACAAACTCCTACTTCTACTTCACTTTCTAAAAAACTTCTCTCGCTCAAATGATGCTATTCAAAATTATAAAATGCCAGCTGCTATGATCCTTTACCCTTTTACACTAAGAATTACTCCTGCATCGTGGGTGCGTTGACAAACATTTCAACTCACATACACATAAAAAAGCGACAGATCACTCACTCACTGGCATAACAAACTCACTGTCTCACATAATCTCAAGAACTGACTCCTTGGATCATAAAATTTTGGCAAGTAAGCTCTTCATACAGCGAAGCTGCTTCCTAAGAAAGGTTTTTTTTTTATTACAATGTACCCCTAAATTGAATCAAAAATTGTGTGGAAATCTATCATTTTCAAAATTAGAGGCATGACAAGTATATCTCTATTGGTTTTCAGTTCTTGGAAATTCTACATTTAAATTTGCATTTGCTGTTCAACTACCCTTAACAGGGGATGAAAGTTTTTATCCACTGCCCTCCCTTCCTGAAAATACCAGCATGATGTGATATTATGTTATGCCAATATACTTATATGGTCCAATATGGATGTAATGAAGATCTTTTTTTAGCAAACTTATGATTTTATGGCATAAATACTTATAGGCATGGGACGCAACAGTTCCCGCATAGCATCGCGACGTATCGCTTCGAATAGCCGCGAGCCGACGTCCTACGCAGGACTCCTCAGCGATGACGAAGATGACGTCGACTGGTCTGGGGGTTCTGTGCAGAATGAGCGGAGGAAACGCAGGATCAAGAATAACAACAATAGGAAACCAAATAAAATGCATAAGTATGTATACTGTAGATGTAGTAGGTAGGTGCTAACATGGTTTTTAGAGTAACATAGTACTTAGGCTTCTGTTGACTTTAACCTTTTGTAATTCAGATGGCTTCCAAGGGAATCGCGAACGATAATTATTAGGTGTACTAAGCCAATGCTTAATGAAGCAGAATCCCTAATTCTTCCTGGTATTATGTTTTTTTTTTTTTTTTGTATTGTGGTGTAATACAGCTGCCAGGACATTGTAATTTCTTTTTTCCATAGGTTTTCTACTTTATCTCTATAACATTATGGTTCAAGATTGATTGAAGAAAGGAGATGTTTAATTTTGGGCCACCACTATGTACAGTATATAGAAAAAAAGGTAAAAAATAATAGATTTGCATAAAAATACTACTAAATTAATTTGAATAAAGATATAAATATATAATAATTGATTATTTGAAACGTTTTTTAGTGAGATAACCCTTTTTAAAGGTAGCCATGACACTTTTTATGACGTTTGATTGGGGACTTTGACAGTTCTATTTTCCCGTTGTATTCGTGTCGAGTGTTTATTTGAGTTGATTGTGTTTATTTAATGGGCCGTATGTTCGGAATTCATGTTTTGTTTTTTTCACAGTCATATGGTAGATAATATAGATAGCCTTAGATACATGAAACGTCAATCAAATGTCACTGTCAAAATCTTATTTTGCTTATTACTGACTACCATATTTATTAGTAGTTGTGTTGCACTCCTTGGCCGAGTTAAATTGAATCTGTCTAAAAACTAAGCCAAAATATAGGAAATTAACATTAAAAACTTAACACTTGACATTAAAAGCTTAGTTAACTATAGCGTAACTATACCCAGCATTAAGTGTACAATGTGCTGGCCCAGGCTCCATACATTTCTGAAACATCTCCTCAGTTTTAGATGTAGATTCCCAGCATTACTTTTGTATAATGTTACTTATTATTTACATGACGGCTTTGTTAAGTTAGGGTATGATTAGGTGTGAAATGACAGCTATTTTCGTCTTGCTCATTTAGTACGTGTGCGAGTGAGAGACAAATAACAAGACGAATAGCAGCATTTCCAATCCATGTAGTTTCATGTGAAACAGGATCTAAATTAAGGTTAATCTAGATTTAGTAAATGTTTTAAATTATCATCAAAAATTCTATAAGAAAAAAATTAAACAATATGTATCCTAAACAATGAAATATAATACAGAGTGAATTGTTCTTTGTTTCAAACATCTAATGCCCTGGCTGGCTACAGTATTAATGGTACGTTCATATGTTCCAAGAGTCAGCTTTTAGAAAGACAATAAAAAACCATAGATACCGCATTTTTATATAAAATTTAGCTAGCACTTGCATGCATTTAAAAAAATATACATATACTTTTAAAAAAATATGTCATATTTCAGTGTTGGAAACGAAAAACGAAACTGAAACGTGTTTGTGCATTTCTTAATTATTTTATTTATAAAATACATTTATGGCGACTCACCAGTGCAGTGACGGATCAAGGGACTGACAAGGGCTAACCTAACGTGACCACACGTCCCGTTTTGAACAGGACTGTCCCTTTCTATAATTAAGAGTCCCGGTATCCCCAAAATGAATTCCGGGAGGCAATATTGACTGTTTTCAGAAGCTGGGCGAAAATTTGTTTAGCAGTCGCTCATTCAGTTTTAGTTCTAACCATGATATTGATAAAACAAGGTGAACATAAAAAAAGTTCCAGGAGTTTTATTTTTCATTGAAATAATTACCTACCAGCTATATTAAAGCAAATTTATTCTTCTGATAAATATAACCAAGTAAGTACCGAAATTTTTCGGGTAACTATATTTATTGATTCGTAACATTTAAGCCAAGTAACTTGAAAAAAGGCTTTTTTATTGACTATCTATTATTTGACTTAAATAAACCAATGTCCCGTTTTGAGGCAAAGAATAAATGGTCACATTAGGCTATCCACATCCTTCCTATAACAGATTGTTTTTATTTACCTTTCTAAGTCCTCTAAAGGAGTTCTCACATGGCCTGATACGCCACTGTTACTGGTGACTCCACAGCACAAGCAAAGTTGTCTTTTCGTTATAGTAAGCCTACAATGCAAGTTACCTACAGGAACAATAACGGCACGGCGAACTCGGACGCGAACGACGGTGGCGCCACCTACGAAACGATGACCGCCAACGAGAAGAAGAACTTGCTGCAGCAGATCTGCGGTGTCGTATCAGAACACACTAAAAAATTATGCACTAGGTAAGAATTTGTTTATTTTGGACACGCTAATAATTCCCACCAGTAAGGTGAAAGAAAGCCATCGCTACTGATAGTGTGGTGGCCTTAATTTTGACTGAGGGGTTATTCTGGTCCACCAGGACCGATGCCTCCTGGGCCAGGGTTGCGGGTTGGGTAAAAAAAGAAACCGTGGCCCTGGCGCACAGGCAAGTGAAGGAACACGGGTGGGTTTTAGTTAGTAAAAGACTGACACGGCCTTCCGCTCCGCCCAGAGCCGGTAAGGTCATTTGATGATTTTCCTTCCAAAACAAAAAAAAGGGGGAAGTTCTGGAAATTTTAAAAAGTTCACTGTCTGATCTCAGTCTCAATATTTCAAAATTAAAGTTTATTTTCCCTTCATTATGACGTTGTCGCTGAGATGATATTGAGATGCGACTAGATTTTGATAGTTTTAATTTCGTGAATCGGGTTAATCAGGTTTCGTGGCGGGCTGCGATGGGGCAGTAAGGTTCTGGAGTGGCGGCCACGTACGGATTCTTTAATTTCATAAATCAATGGTACAGAACCCTTTGTGTGTGAGTCCGACATGCACTTGGCCGGTTTTTTCAGTTAAACGGTTTTATTAAAAATAAAGATCTAAGATGATGTGCTCAATGTACTAAAAGCTAAAAAATAATCCGAGAGGTACCGGTCATCACACCACTCTCAATAATCAAGGGCAGGGCTGGAAATTTCTATCAACTGCTATATAATATAAAAAAAATAAACTAAAACTACCATAAAACTAAACTATAAACTTTTTATGGATAAACTTTCCATTCATGTAACAGTGTAAAGTGCTATGTAGTTTTTGTGAAATAAATACTTATTATTATATTATTAATATTCAATGATATTGCCATATTTACGCAGATTACGCGCGCTCAAAAATTTTATATCACTCAGCATAATGCTATAACCCATAGCATAATGCTGGGCGTAACGAAAATAGTTTTTTTCTTTTTCTTTTTTTGACTCTGCGTCGTGTTTGTCGGAAATAATCATTCTACTCTTTCTTATTAAAATTGACAGATCAACTCGCTGCCCTCAACACACTGAAGAACAACGCCGCGCTCTTCGCAACAGTGTTCTAGAACCTTCAACCCCCGAATCCCAGACCATGGGCCTCACAGCCGAAGAAGCTGGTTCCCCCCCTGACTCCAGCCCCTCATCTTCATGCTCTTCATCCAGCCGCAAACGAGACCGTCACCGGGCCCCACCCAAGTCAAAAAACAAGAGGGAACGGAATATATCCCCTAATACAAGGGATTAAGAACTGATTTTGTGTAAGATGAACCTTGTAGGAAATAATTTTATTTTGCTTGACCATTATTACGGTCGGTCCTAGGTACAGTCAACTGTTCATCTGTGGTAACATTTTGACATTGTAGCTTTATGAGTAAGTTATCGCAAACATGAAATATGTGCTTAGTTCTTCATTTGGGAATAGGCAGGGATGTCACTGAAAATAGTAACATAATTATTATTAATATAATTTTCTTTCTTCCTTTTCATTAAATACTTTACAATGCGATTGATAGCAAAAATACTCTTATCATTTATCTTTGTATTTTTGCCCCGCGGGTCCCGCAATCCGCCTGGTGGTAAGCAGTGATGCAATCGTTGACGGTGAAGCCCGCTAGTTTATTAAGATCCTATTCACTCTAGCCTTAAAGACACTTAAATTGTAGTTAGACGGAAACACCGGCGCTGGCATATTGTTCCAGCCCCTTGATGTACGCGGTATAAAACACGTGGCCATCCGGCGAGTACCCACATACTCGCCGACGGGTAACTCGTTGAACAATAATCTCATAACAGTCTTATGTTACCACTAGACGAACAGTTGACAGTATGCATGAGTGCACGAGTTTTCTTTCTTTTTATATTTAATAAATTAAATTTCCTTCTTTGACGAGTTGGTTCCTCAGCATACTACCTGCAGTAAATTTAGTTTAAGTTTTTATTATTCCACTTAGCTGTGGCATTAAGATTAATCAATGATTTTTTTTTTTATATTTCTGGGACTTACTTAAGCGTTTTTCCTTGGCGTCTGGTGGTTTTTCACGCATTTGTATTGTAGTGCGGTTTTAGAAGAAAGCCACTTTACCTAGATTCACAAAATTCTCGTTTTTGGCAGAGCGTTATTTCTAGTGCATATTGATTATAGATATAAAAAGACTATTTCATTGAAACCTGAAAATAACAATTTTACCTTTTACCTTTGGAGCGATGTTCGCCCAACATTCTTTATAATAGGAATCTATACGCTTCAATTCAATTCTTTAGGCATGTGTACTATACAGAGTGGTACTGATAATACGACAAAAAATGAAAACACGACCAATGCTGGTTCATAGAAATAACCCTAAACCATAGAAAATAAACCTAGCATCAAAAATAAATAAATGGAAATTTCAAACTAAATCACATAAAATTGTAAACGGAATAGAACGTCCTTTAAAATATTGGTTCACTGACCTCCGTTCGGCGGCAGCGGTTCTGTATCGACTTGCTTTTTTCGCGCCATTATTATTAAAGTTTAGCACCTGCCGCTGGATGCGGCGGTCATCAACCTGTAACCGCTTCCTTATCAACATGTAGAAAATGTGAAAAATGAAAAATAATTTCCTGTGACTAAATTTGAGGTACACAATGTTAAATTTATTGCCGTATTGTCATCACCACTTTGTATAAAAAATAAATAATGGACACGTTAAACCAAAAGATTATATGTATTCAATTGTATTGAAATTGTTGCATGAATATGAATATTTGCACTGGTCTGGTCGTGCCTCGGAAAGCACGTTAAGCCGTTGGTCCCGGTTGCCATACGAACATCTAGTGGCAGTCGTTACAAGTCGTTGGAGCCTTCAAAAGTCCAACAATTGGTCTAACTGCAATGCTTCGATGTCGCCTTCGGGTTGTGGAGGTTAGACGGCAGTCGCTTCACGGAAAATGTCGAAGTTTAGCCATATCAGCAGTTGGACTGGTAAAGCGGACCCCAGATTCCAAAGCTGAAAAGTCTTCGGATGCGACTGGGATTGGCGCTGAGATGATGATGAATTGTATTGAAATTGTTGAAAAATCACATAGATTATAAATAACGCACTTATTTGTACAGATCTGAAGTAGGGCGGTCTTTGTCAAACAAAAATCGACATAGCATGGGTCTAAATAAAGTCGAAAATAAATGAGCTACAGGTAATGCTCTTGCTGAACAGAGTTTTTGTTAATATTTTTTTTTAACAATATAATGTTGTTCAGCAGTGAAAACCCCCACTTCTTTAGTTCTGTACGAACTCATAAAGAACTATTTTTACTTAGTTGAGCAGCAGAAACATATACAATATGTAAAGAAAACCCTGTCCGACCCGTAAGGATAATAAAGGTTAGGTAAACACATGACCAAATAACATATGAAATTTTACATATTCATCACAGTAACAATATTAGTGAATTTTGAAATAATCTTTTTTTCCCGCGAATTAATTCCAGTTTCCCCGAAATTTGGTAATTTTTAAAAAAGTGACAACACCGGTATTAATATAAGCGAATAGCGACGCGACCACGTCACAGGTGCCGCGTGCCCTGCCCCCCCCCGCCGCCCGCGGAAAGGGTTGTTTACAGCACATGTATTAAGTTACCTCTTTTTGCGAAATAATATTTATTTTTTTAGGGGGATTTTAGTTTTAACTTTAGCCTGTCTTTGTGGGCATTAGTAGAATCAGTTATCGATACCTAACAATACCTTCACGGATCGGACAGGGTTTTCTTTACATATTGTATAGATATTTTTGATATATGATAATGTTGAATTCCTTACTATTAAATCCATGTAATCTTTCGTCTATATTCTTTTCATATAAGATTATCCATCAAAACAAAAATGTAGAGCTAGTCTTTGAGCTTCTAGGTAGTTTTAATATTAATAAAATGTTGTAAGTATAGGTAGGAATTACAATTTCAAATTGGATCTACTCCCTTGGCGCAGTAGGTGCCACACCCTAATGGGCATGCCGTACGCGTAAAATCTGCAGTATTTTTTTGGTTTGAAAAAGTGTTTTTATTCGCAAAAGAAATGTCTGAACAATGGCGGCAACATCTTTTTGATTCAAATTTATTCCTAACGCTCGATCACCGCTTGCTTCCCGCCCGCTGCCCGCCAGATTCGAGCGCGAGAAGTACACCGCTCGCTGCCCGCCACCGCCCCGCTGTCGCGCCGCTGTTTTCGAGAACCGGTCCGTTTGATTTTACGCATAAGATCCTGCCGCTCACTCGCCGCCGCCGCCACCGTCCCGCTGCCCGCAAGATTCGAGGCAGCAGCCTTAGGGCGGCCAGAGGTCGGTAAAATACATCAACATAATACAGGGTGTATCTGACATCGTAACGCAAACTTCGCGAAAGGGCTGCACCGTATGCCACTAATAAAATTATGATAGTCATTTATGTCGTTAATGAACGGTTACAGAATTCACATTGTTTAAAAAAAGTGTCGGCTCGGCCTTTAAACGTTGCAAGCGTGCCGCCGTCCGGGTTTGTAGGTATGACGTTGATCCCTGATGTGAACTCTATTAAATCAGCTGATAAGATAGTTTTTCGAGTTTTATTTTCATTGCGCTTTTTTGGGTAATTAGCGAATTAATTATTTTTACTTTAAAATCTTTTTGGGTTATAAAAGTATAGCAATTATGAGCGGTCTAAAGTGAAAAAAACTACATATATATTTTTTTAAATCATGAAAAAGCCGACGAAAAATTCCACCACTGGGGGGTTCAGAATCATGTACTATATCCATGGTACTCGTTTGTGCGTCGATGTCAGATACACCCTTTATACTAATGTATATGTTGACGTATTTTACCGCCCTCTAGCCGGGTTCCTAAATGTGCCCATTTCTGATTTACATACCAAGGAGACGACTGTAATTCTTGTGAAGCACATCTGAGGGGTATTCTCGTAATTTTAGAAACTTTCACAGCCTAATCTCAAGGCTCGAATTTGTCAAAAAATTCTGTAATGTCGCTACACTTGGTGGTATTTAAGATGTTGACATTTTGTTTGTCACCGAAATGAGCTTGCGACTGGATTTTGAAAGTTACGAGAATTTGTCTTCTGATGCGCAAATCAACTCATCCTGAATTTAAGCATGCGCATGCAATGGTTGTAGATGGCGCTAGTGTCTTTGCTACGCCAAGCTCTGACTTGGCTCTTGCATCGAGTATATTTTTTTTTGCCATGCCATTGATACGGCCAGATAATAATAGTTCCATGTACCACCTACATTCTCCTGCTGTTTAAACCTGGCATTTTGACCTAAAGTTGGCTATTAAAATAATTTACAATAAGTTGTTTTCTTGGACTTTGCGGTTACCTAAACTTTAATCCATACTAATATTATAAATGCGAAAGTAACCCTGTCTGTCCGTTACTCTTTCACGCTTAAACCTTTTAACCGATTTTGATGAAATTTGGCACAGACAATCTTTAGACCTTGAGAAAGAACATAGGCTACCTTTTATCCCGGAAAAATGTGATGTTCCCGAGGGAAATCTAAAAAGCGCGATATAACCGAACTCCACGCGGGCGAAGCCGCGGGCGAAAAGCTAATATTTAATAAAACTGTAAGTTTTAGTAATTGGATCGATAGATAATTAACTAGTACTTCAATCTGCAATCTAACAATCAATCCCTAACAAAAGTGATTCTTGAAAAGTTTTAGGTAAAAATAATTTAGAGAAATGTAGGTACGGACGATACCAGGCCAAGCTACCACAAACTGTCAGATATTCCCAATCAACCTTGAAAACTGGCAGATTGTAGTAGCTTAAAAGCTTATGATATTTAGTATACCGTAGACAATATGACAGATTACTTTAGCAAACTGTCACAAAACCCGTTTCTGTGATGTTAGGTATGCTGCACGTGATGGAGAAGAAAAATTAAGAACTTCTTAAAACATCTTTATTTATGTTGTTGACTGTCAAATTATGAAACAAAACAATCCGTTATTAGGAATCCCTTAATTAAAGGTTAGGGAACTGTTGGTAACCGTTAATTCACATTAAATATGTTATGACGCATGTTTTAATTAGGTTTAGATTATACACAGAAAATGTCACAATCTAAAGATGTGTAAACATAATTATTATTGAGATTAAAATGTATTCATGTTTAAGATGCGTCCTGTATATACCACTATAGGTTGTTCGTGTAAATATTCTTCATTTAAATATAACTATTATTGTATTACCTATTTGACTGAAGTGGTTATTAAATAATATGAAATAAAGACATATATTTCGAAAAATGCGTTTTTATTTCATCAAAACGATTTCAGTTTTATACTGGACTCTTATTTCAGCTGTTTGGAGTGTGATTATGTGATAACGACACCTCCTACGTACAACTAAGTAACTGAAAAATGCAAATTTTATAGCAGAGCGAATTGAAGATTTCAATTTTTTTGAATCGCCATAACTAAGCCCCTTTATGGAATTGAAATATAATATTTGGTGAGCGGGTTTAAACTTAAGTGTAATTTATAATGAAGAATATATTTTTGTGGTATTCTTGGATAATATTTGAATGAAACAAGGAGCGTCGTTGCACAGTTTAATGGCTGGTCGCAGACTGACTTACATTCGTGAAACAAGTACCCACACATTATAATATATCATAATCCCTCCACCAATAATTCAAACATATAACTATTAAAAACTAAGTCTTAACATTTATAATTTACATTTTTGTTCCTAGCTGCCCTAACTGGCCTTTGGTATGTACTCAGTGGCTCCGTGCTTGGTTGCTGAGGTTGATCAGTCACCAAAGGTATATCGATCCTTTCGCAATCCTTTCTCCCTTCTTCATCGGAATTATTATTTGACGTCTGATCTGTTTGCTGTATCGTAGGTGGAGTCTCAGGAACAGAACAAAACGAAGTATCACTCTCCTCTCCCTCCAAGTCAACTTGGGCCGTGGGGTCATGTTCCATGGGCGTATCAGCGGGATCAGTTACTGTTCCATGTGGTAGGAAATCGCCTACCTCCTCGCACTCGGATGATTGCGATTGTGTCCCTTTGTAGCTTACAATATGGTCTAAATGTTTTTTTAGAACAGTTTTTAGCACTGGTACGTAAATACCATACAGTCTATTTCCTATTTTATGTCTTACGACACCATAAAGCCATTTATGTTTTGTTCCATTATTATAAAAATGTTTAATTAAAACTTGATCGTTATAACTCCATTCACTATTACGACTGCCTCCGTAATGTTTAAGCTGCAAGGTCTGTTTTTGAACAACATTATTCTTAGCAGCAGATGCGTACGACACAGCTGATGCGTTATCAGTATGACTCATTTCTTTGGAATGTGCAGTATCGGATGTTACTTCCAACAAATCGAGCCTACTGCGTAATGAGCGACCGAACAACAACTGAGCCGGCGAAAAACCTGTCGTACAATGTTTTGAATTCCTATAATTCAGCAGAAAGTCATTAAGCTGGTGTTGTATTACCTTTGGATTACAACTTTCATTCAACATTAATTTCAAACCCCGTTTAACCGTTTTGACAGTATTTTCTGCCTGGCCATTTGATGCCGGATGATATGGAGCGGTTGTTAAATGTTGAATGCCGTTAACCAAACAATACCTATCAAATTGGCTTGAACAAAAATTCCTACCATTGTCTGTGACCAAGGTACGCACTATTCCAAACCTACTGAACATTTCTGACAACTTAGAAATTATAGCTTCACTATCCGTACTTGCCATTGGAAAACATTCCACCCATTTTGAGTGCGCATCTACAGCAATTAAAAACTGTTTGCCGACGAGCGTAAACATATCTAAATGCACCCGTTCCCAAGGTCGCGCAGGGTATGGCCACGCAGCGAGCGGACTGCGAGGCGGGTTGCTGCGTAGAGAATTACATTTAATACAGGAACCTACCTTTTCTTCTATATGTTTATCAATATTTGGCCACCAGAAACGCGATCTTGCTTCCGTTTTTGTCTTAACTACTCCAAAGTGTGGAATATGTAGCATGTCTAGAATTTGTTCCCTGAAAATGGATGGTATTACCAATTTGTGGCCTCTAAGTAAACACCCATTTTCATAACTCAAGTCACCCATCTAAATGCACCCGTTCCCAAGGTCGCGCAGGGTATGGCCACGCAGCGAGCGGACTGCGAGGCGGGTTGCTGCGTAGAGAATTACATTTAATACAGGAACCTACCTTTTCTTCTATATGTTTATCAATATTTGGCCACCAGAAACGCGATCTTGCTTCCGTTTTTGTCTTAACTACTCCAAAGTGTGGAATATGTAGCATGTCTAGAATTTGTTCCCTGAAAATGGATGGTATTACCAATTTGTGGCCTCTAAGTAAACACCCATTTTCATAACTCAAGTCACCCCTACAAGCGAAAAAGTGTTTCACACGTAAATCGGAAATCTTCTTGGGCCAACCGTTTCTAACATAACGTGTAACTATGCATAACATTTCATCTCGTTCAGTTTCCCGCTTAATATCCTCTAGTGTAATCGGCTTTAAATTGCTATCGGTAATGTGATAAACAAACATTGATTTATCGTCATTTTCCAATACCTCATTGTTACACTTAATGTATTCGGCAACCGAACGAGATAAATAATCTGCCACATTTTGCTCACTTCTAACATACTCAAGGTTAAAGTTATATGCAGACAAGAACAATGCATAACGTTGTAGACGATTTGCCGCTATCTCTGGCACCCCCTTTTTGTTTCCGAATATAGTTAGGAGCGGTTTGTGATCTGTACGCAAAGTGAAAGGTACAATACGACCGTATAGGTAGTGATGAAATTTTTTTACAGAAAATACAATAGCCGCAGCCTCTTTTTGTATCTGCGAATAATTACACTCCGCTTTGGACAGGGCGCGTGAAGCGTAAGCGACTACTAGCCCCGCACGATGATATTGCGATGGAACCTTGTCACAATAACAGCGTTGTGACGTCATCTGTCACACAAAAGGACAGCTAGCAAAAGAATGTTAAATGCAAAATTAATATTAGGGTTTAGGGTTTATTTGTATTTTATAATTTTATTACACTCTTTATAAAGAGTGTATGTATAAAATATAAGGGTTAAGGGTTTATTTGTATTTTATAATTTTATTATACATACTCTCTTTATAAAGAGTGTAATAAAATTATAAAATACAAATAAACCCTTAACCCTAATATTAATTTTGCATTTAACATTCTTTCGTAGGTATACCTACTCACCCATATTCTGACAAATAAACTTTCATTATTAAAAATTTCAAGGAAATAATTTTTGTAGACGTAAGAAAAATATACTTATTCGTATATCTTTCTTACATGTATACTATTTTTTTCTAACTACATTTCTGTTAATTTGCGAGCGGGAATTGAACCAGAGTCCACTGTATAGTAGTCATGTTTTAATTACTACCTACATCTATCAGCTTATAAATAAAACCAGGATAATATTATGTAAAAAAATGTATATAGTCTTCCGAATCAGAACTGCTTTCTGTGTCTGTCGTTTCCGATTCACTGTCGTCGCCGTATTTATGACAAATAACTCGTCAGTTATTCGATCTTTATTCCAATATTCCTCTTCAAGCCGTTTAACATGATTGACTTCTTTTCGACAGTCATCTGGAGTTATTGACGTCAACGCCTCCAACGTCAGAGCTTCAATGCGACTTTCCAACTGCTCCACATTCTTTTCTGACACCCTCATCTTTACCAGCCCCCTAATCGGCGAACACTTTTTTTTTCAAATGATTGCGACTAGTTGGTATCGTTTGGACCGAACAGACCAATGGGCGGCCTGAACGATACCAACTGATCCCAACTAGTCGCAATCATTTGACAAAAATGTGTTCGCCGATTAGGGAGCAGGTTCCAGATGTACTCAATGGGGTTGAGGTCGCAGTTGTAAGGTGGTAATCTAACGACTTCATGGCCATTGCCAGCTAATAAATTGTCAATTTTATAATTTTTCGGCGGTCTGTGCCGTTTAATTAATAAATACAGTTCAGGTTTTGTACTGTTGTTGGGAAAGTCAATGTTGTGACCTTGTAGCCACTCAACAATCAATTGTTTTTTATTGTTCATACTTGGTGGCCTATTCTCATCCCTACTGTGATAAGGGGCGTTGTCCATCACAATTTTGGAGTTGCGTGGTATGTTGGGTACTAATTTTTCTGTAAGCCACTTGGTGAAATTCTCAGCATTCATTTGATCATAGTAATCCCCCGTTTTGGTGTCTGCTTTAAACATTAAAAGAACATTGTCAACAAAACCGCTTTAACTTCCCGCGTGAACTATTATCCATTGGCGGCCGGGGCTGTCGTTCCGTTTCACTCCATCGGTTGCTGTTTGCCAACATTTTTCTACCGTGTAGTGTGCGTCTATCCACGTTTCGTCGAGATAAATAACGGGTCTTTTGTTATTACCAAGCGAGTCATTTTCTTTCATACGTCGTAAATATTTAGCCCACCACGCTTGAATTTTGGGTCTTTGAATTAGGGCCAGTCTTTTTTGGTAGCATCGTTTAAATTGGTAGCCTAAATCACATTTAATTATTTTTCTTAATGTAGTTTCACTACCAGTATAATTAAGGTCTACTTTTGAAGCCGCCAAGATTTTGCGCATTGTGGGTATTTCTCTCCTCACCGTATACATTGAATCTATAATATTTCTTAAAGCTGTTAAGGAAAACCCGTCGAAATATTTCTTCTTTTGTCTTTTTCCTTTAGTAGGAGTTCTCATTTTGCTGCCACTGGCTGTTGCTGACTCATGCTCTCGTCTCAATTTCGTCACAGTATTTTTTGCAACGCCTGTGGCACATGCCACACACTCCGTGACTTTGATAGAATTTTTAAAAATATTTTTAATAACTCTAAGCAGTTGCTTCGGTATTAAAATGTCCGAAGCACTTTTTAAAGCACGATTTATACTTTCAAGAACTAACTTACAGTCCTCTTTCTCTTTAACAAAATAATTGTCCACTTTAATTATAATTTCACGAGCACGACTATTAATTAATTTCTTACTCATTTTAACGAGTAACAGCTAACAAAACTAAACAACAAAACTCAAGAACAACAATAAAATATGATAACAAAAACAACAAGCTAACAAAAATATTCGATGTGCGTAAGTGGGTAAGCGCGGACTGAACTTGCGAACGGTACCGACGGTACGAGTTCGACTACGTCACCAAGATGGCCGCCAATCGCAATATCATCGTGCGGGGCTTATACACGCTCATAGAGTTGTTCAAAACGGCTATAAAAAAATAGCACGCTATAGACTATAAACTATTAATTTATAGCGCGCTATTAAATGCGCTATGTTATAGCGCGCTATAAATAAGAAAGCACGTGGACGTCCAGCAGGCGCGATAATTCTTGCAACACGCTACATTTCATAGCGTTCTTCGATACATAGACCGCATGCTATAACGGAACGCTAAAAAAAGCAATATAGAAAGATATCAATGAACTCTCTTTCATACTTTTCAGGCTTAGGACTGTCTATAATTGGTAAAGGTTATTCTAACATTAATTTTAATAAATCGTAAATCAAATATAGGCGTATTTAAAATTTCATTGATTGTATATATACAAAAAAACAACTATTTACATTATACACAGATATATACAGTAGTTCTTCTTTAATTTATATTTTATTTACATTTAAAAACATTAGTTGAACTACTTTTGTAGTAGACAACCGTGTTCCTCGATTACTGATAATATATCCTGATTTCGAAAAAATAAATTTAAAGGACAACTGTCAGTGACAATAATTACAAATAGCAGTCTTGCTGCCGTCTGCAGATTTTTCAAAAAAGTTCCAGATTGGCAAACCACCACCTTTGCGATTAGACATTTTTACATAGAGTACACACTAAATAATATCCACTAATTCGTTTTGCAACAGAATTATATATCAATATTTACACACACTAATAATACCTTTGCAGCCACTAAATAATCGTCACTAGTTCGTTTTTCAACAGAACTTTATACTAATATTTACACTAACAATTAAGATCGCGCGCGATGAAAATAGCGTGCTCCGACAACAAACATACATTTATAGTCCACAGCGCTCACGCGATTACTGACTGCCCGTATAGCGCATAGCGCCATTCTATAGCACGCTATTTTTTCATAGCGCATAGCGCAGATAGCGGCCAGCGCCCGCGGAGAGCAGGCGCGCGCTGTGCGAGTCGTTAGATCAATTTCATTCATAGCGTAAATAGCGTTATAGCGTCATAGCGTCTTAACGTCCACCTACATAGCGTGCGCTATGCGCTATGAAAAAATAGCGTGCTATAGAATGGCGCTATGCGCTATATTAACCACCTCTACACGCTCAGTGCCATCGGGGTATCGGTGCGATAATACCGCGCCTAGACCGCGCGGCCCCGCGTCTGCAGTCACTATCGTAGGAAGTTTGGGATCATAATGCGCCAAGGTCCTGTCTGATGCTAGTTCCGTTTTTATTCTTTTAAAAACCACAGCCTGTTCCTCACCCCAATTCCATTTAACGCCTTTTTTTAAAAGTAAATGTAGGGGAGCCATAAGGCTAGATGCTGATCGAATGAATGACCTATAATAATTGACCATGCCCAAGAATGACTTTAATTCGCTTACATTTTTAGGAGATTTACTAGTCAATATAGCTTCTACCTTAGAATTAGATTTACGTAATCCATTTTTGTCAATAATATATCCTAAATACTCAACAGAATCTTTAAATAAATCGCATTTGTTTTCTTTAACAGTAAACCCTGACTTTTCAAGTCTATTCATCACTTCTTCTAGCCTTGAAAGATGCAAGTGTTTATTTTCTGCCGTAACCAAAATATCATCTAGAAAAATACAGACTCCATCAATACCCGCAAGTACTTCTTCTAAAATTCTCTGGAATATGCTTGGAGCTGTTGACAACCCGAAAACCAATCTGTTGTAGCAAAATAAACCCTTATGAGTGTTAATACATGTTAGTTTTTTGCTGTCATCCAGCAATAACTGGTTATAGGCTCTAGATAAATCTAATTTTGAAAACTGAACCCCGCCATGAAGTTTCGCAAATAGATCTTGAATGCGCGGTAAAGGATAACTATCCGCATATAACCATTTGTTTAGTGTAACCGAGTAGTCACCGCATATCCTAATATTACCGTCCGGTCGTAACACCGGTACGATTGGCGTCGCGACTTCCGAATGCTCAACTTTCTCTAATATACCTAATTCTAACAATCTATTTAATTCTACCTCCACCTTTTGTTTTAAAGCTAACGGTACAGGTCTTGGTTTAAAAAATTTTAACTGCGCGTCTGGCTTAATTTTCAAAGAAACTTTGTGCTTATTAAACGTACCTAACTCGTCGGTAAACAATCCAGCGTATTTTCTTCTCAAATAAGCAACTAAGTCTACATTTTTAATGTAGTTACATGGAACCATACATAGCTGTAAACTAAACTTGGAAATGAAATCCCGACCTAACAGCGACGGTTGTTTGGTAGACTGTCCCGTATCTACGACATAAAACTTTAAATTTTCCGTACGACCCTTATAAGTCACAGGCAAGGTAACACAACCCAACGGTGTAATCTTACTACCATTATAGCAATTCAAAACCGTGTTGCAGGACTTTAAATTGTATTTATTCCGAAAATTCAAGTTGTAAAAAATATCTGCCAAAACTGAGACAGCACTACCGCTATCCACTTCACACCTAAGCATTGTACCGGCCACCGACACTAGTTGTTGCATCGGTTCGCCATTAACACATTTAATGTTAAACAAATCATAAATACCTTCAAAAGAATAATCGTCACCCGCTGCCAAGAAATTACTATTTTTCACGTTATTTCTACACATACGCTTTAAATGACCTTTTTGATTGCACTTTTTGCACGCATAGTTTTTAAATCGACACTGGTCCATACTATGGTTCTTATATCCGCACACACCGCAGCACTTCCGAACTTCCGAGAGATCGGCGGCGGCGGCGGCGCGGCCCGCGGCGCCTGCTCGTTGCGTACTGACTGCGCCGCGCTGTTTTAATGCGAACACGGGATGCGCCGGCTCCGCTGGCAGCGCGGTGGGCTCGGCGACAGCGCCGCTGCTATGCGACTCCCTCAAAGCTAATCGTGCGCATCTTACCCCTTGCGCTATTTCCAATGCACGATTCAATGTTAGCTCGTCTATGCTTTCTGCGAACAACTTCTCCTTTTCCTTGATATTTTCCAATCCGAGGACAAACCGATCACGTAATGCTGACTCGAGTTCCGATTTAAACCCACAGTACTGTGCGAGATTACGTACCCGCGAAGCCCATTCAGCCAAATCTTCTTCTGGACGTTGCTCCGCTTTGTAAAACTTGTACCGTTCCGCAAATGTACTCTTTTTAGCAGCAAAATGATTGTCTAGCTTAGATAGTAGACTTTTGTATTCTATCGATTCGAGTTCTTCCGGAAAAACCAAATCCTTAACGATGCGGTATGTATCTTCCACCAAGCACGTCAATAACAGACATCTTCGTCTCACTTGAGCCTTGTCAGTGTCGTCTGTGATATCGTTCACCAAACAAAACTGAGTGAAACGACTTTTAAAAATCCTCCATTCCTGCACGTGATGGTCGAACGTAATATGTCCTCCAAACATAATTCTTCCTTGAGCCATTATATTTTCAACACCTATTATGTCAAAATATTCCTTCTTGCTCGCGTGAATATCGCCTCGTCGCCAATATGTGGTATTCTTGGATAATATTTGAATGAAACAAGGAGCGTCGTTGCACAGTTTAATGGCTGGTCGCAGACTGACTTACATTCGTGAAACAAGTACCCACACATTATAATATATCATAATTTTGTGTCTAAATCTTCAAGTTTTTGTTTTATCACACATGCATACTTTTACTGCGTTGTAAAAAACAATCAAAATATGCTAACTGGCACATACACATTTCTTCATTGGAATATTCAGGCACCCTATTGCTTTAACTGCCAGATACGTTCTTATAATCGGTAAAGTCAATTGTAATATCCTGTGTATCTGATACTTACATAATTTATCACCGTAATTATATTATTGTGCATATAAGTGTAACTCAATTCCAAACTTGTAAAAATAATCACGTGTGTTGGTATTTTGAAATAAAAGCAGTGGATATATTTGTACTATCTAATGTTTATTTTCAAAACACAAAATATAAATTTCAACCAAAAATATTATTGTATGTTTATAACACCAAAGATCTTATGTAACATTAATTAAAAATGGTATCTACCTACTTACTGGTAATCAGACTTTTCTCTTTTGTTTAATTAGGTATAAGTTCTTATTGAACTAGAAATCACATAAATAAAACTAAACTAAAAAAGAAATAATATTCTTTAACTTAAAAAACTGACAGTTTTTGTTAATTTCGTAAAAAGGGGTTGGTCTCAAAATAAATTCTCAAAATATCGTAATGTTAATTCTAAATATCGACACCCACTAAGTATACGTATGTATCTGCCAGATACACGAAATGGTTTTTATTGCATTTTTGGCATCTATGTACGCATATTTAGCACAGACATTTTTATTTTATTTTTTCAATTAACTTAACATACTTTTTTCTCAAACGTATAATTGTTTATCTACATAAGCTGACAAAAAAACACAGCGTACAACAATTTAAGTACCAGTTACATACTTTAACGCGGGGGGAAAGTGCGCGCGGTCCGGGTAACTGCCGGATTACAACATTATGAGTACAACATTATGTACAACGTTATATACAACATTATGTACAACACAATGAGAACCAACATGACAATGAAGATAAAGAAGATGAATGAAGAAAACATCTTGTGATCGCTGTACTGATTAGTTAATTATTGTTGCGGTCATTAGTCTTCTATACTACTAATATATAAAGCTGAAGAGTTTGTTAGTTTGAACGCGCTAAACTCAGGAACTAATGGATCGATTTGAAAAATTCTTTTTGCGTTGGATAGCCCATTAATCCAGGAAGGCTTTAGGTTATATAACATCATGCTGGGACCAATAGGGGTAGGGCATATTAAAAAAAACGCGGGTGAAGCCGCGTGGCGCAGCTAATTAATGATAAAACGTGCAATTTTATTACTCAATAAGTAAAATAATATAGAATGAAACCTTGTTAAAATCATTATAAGTAAGTACACAATGATAGTTCAGTAATAAGTACCCATCATATTAAATTTGATCTCAGTGCAAGAATGTCCAAATAACTTTGTGAAAGGACTGATTTATATTAATTGATAAGTAATAATTTTATATGTTCATTATATTTAGAATTAACATTACGATATTTTGAGAATTTATTTTGAGACCAACCCCTTTTTACGAAATTAACAAAAACTGTCAGTTTTTTAAGTTAAAGAATATTATTTCTTTTTTAGTTTAGTTTTATTTATGTGATTTCCAGTTCAATAAGAACTTATACCTAATTAAACAAAAGAGAAAAGTCTGATTACCAGTAAGTAGGTAGATACCATTTTTAATTAATGTTACATAAGATCTTTGGTGTTATAAACATACAATAATATTTTTGGTTGAAATTTATATTTTGTGTTTTGAAAATAAACATTAGATAGTACAAATATATCCACTGCTTTTATTTCAAAATACCAACACACGTGATTATTTTTACAAGTTTGGAATTGAGTTACACTTATGTGCACAATAATATAATTACGGTGATAAATTATGTAAGTATCAGATACACAGGATATTACAATTGACTTTACCGATTATAAGTACGTATCTGGCAGTTAAAGCAATAGGGTGCCTGAATATTCCAATGAAGAAATGTGTATGTGCCAGTTAGCATATTTTGATTGTTTTTTACAACGCAGTAAAAGTATGCATGTGTGATAAAACAAAAACTTGAAGATTTAGACACAAAATATATTCTTCATTATAAATTACACTTAAGTTTAAACCCGCTCACCAAATATTATATTTCAATTCCATAAAGGGGCTTAGTTATGGCGATTCAAAAAAATTGAAATCTTCAATTCGCTCTGCTATAAAATTTGCATTTTTCAGTTACTTAGTTGTACGTAGGAGGTGTCGTTATGTAACATTAATTAAAAATGGTATCTACCTACTTACTGGTAATCAGACTTTTCTCTTTTGTTTAATTAGGTATAAGTTCTTATTGAACTGGAAATCACATAAATAAAACTAAACTAAAAAAGAAATAATATTCTTTAACTTAAAAAACTGACAGTTTTTGTTAATTTCGTAAAAAGGGGTTGGTCTCAAAATATCGTAATGTTAATTCTAAATATAATGAACATGTAAAATTATTACTTATCAATTAATATAAATCAGTCCTTTCACAAAGTTATTTGGACATTCTTGCACTGAGATCAAATTTAATATGATGGGTACTTATTACTGAACTATCATTGTGTACTTACTTATAATGATTTTAACAAGGTTTCATTCTATATTATTTTACTTATTGAGTAATAAAATTGCACGTTTTATCATTAATTAGCTGCTCCACGCGGCTTCAACCGCGTTTTTTTTAATATGCCCTACCCCTATTGGTCCCAGCATGATGTTATATAACCTAAAGCCTTCCTGGATTAATGGGCTATCCAACGCAAAAAGAATTTTTCAAATCGAACCATTAGTTCCTGAGTTTAGCGCGTTCAAACTAACAAACTCTTCAGCTTTATATATTAGTAGTATAGAAGACTAATGACCGCAACAATAATTAACTAATCAGTACAGCGATCACAAGATGTTTTCTTCATTCATCTTCTTCGTCTTCTTTATCTTCATTGTCATGTTGGTTCTCATTGCTGCCTTCTATCAAACTCATGTAAAAGTCATGATAAACAGATGGTTTACTTAATATTATTTCGGCATAAGTACTTCAAATCCTGAAGTTTAGCCTCGGGTATTGGTAATTTCCCCTCGTAAGCTTGGGTCAATGTTCCTGCCAGTGGGGCTGGAAGTAGACTCTTGTAGTCTTTTGTACTTCATTTTCATCTGGTATTTTATCTATTTTTGTTGGTAAATAATACCGCAAAGTAAATTCTCTTCTAGAAACAGTTTCAGTAGTCACCCTACGTGTTGGAATTTTATCACAGTATTTATTGATAAAATCCCAATGACGAACTATATCTCCCATTGACCAAAATGCCCCAAAAAGCAAATCTCAGTCAACATTAGTAATTGTTTGTGAACATTTAAACTTACATTTCTCTCCACAAGATGGTCCCATCTCTTTCTTGTTCCTCATTTTACCATCCCTGCTTTTGTACGCATTTCCTAAATTTTTGTTTTTCTTACGCATAACATCCAACCATTAGTCTTGATGGACCATTCGTAATCCAGCTTTATCTTTTTTTCTTGTGGATAGCCTGTGCCGCGGTGATGGTTCAATGTCAGAAAGAGTGTTTTCTGTTTTCCGGGTTTGTATTGGCATAGGTGAGCTAACTGGTATGACAACGTTTGGAGTAGGAGCTGGTGATATATCAAAATCTAACTGAGCAATGGCTGGAGCTATGACTGACGAGAAATTTGGTGACTCAATAGAAATGTCATTTCGAATGCTTAAACTAACATTGGTCATCATGGGTGATTGTGGCGTTATTGTTACTAATGTGGGGTCATGAGAGTTACTCGTCAAAATCACTGGAGCTGTATGACTTGTGACTGTTGGGTAATATGTTCTGGAACATTCTGAGGGTTTAAGATAGTTTTGTGCAGTACTTGTTTTTTCATCACTGTCTTCTATGAATACCGTCATTTGTTGCAAGTCTTCATCAGTGAAATATTTTGAGAAGTGTACTGGAGTATCTGAAACATTCAAACCACAATAAAACACTCAATTTTCTACGATAATCAATATCATTTCATAAAAGTAAAGCTATGTAAGTATACAGATATATATTAATAATCAAGTTAAAATCCAATGTAAAACAATGTATGTGTTAGTTAACTGAATTTATTTTAAAACCATTCCGTAGAATAACCATGTAAGTGCCTAGATACATTTTTCGCTCAAACTAAATTCCGACGTAAAAATATGTAACTTCGTAGTTATATATTTATGCATCGGGAATGATTAAATTTCAATAATGTCGTCAAAATGATAGATTTTCATTCTATGACGTGTTCAAATATATACAGTATAGAAAGATATCTCAATTTATTTGTGCGCTTAATATATATACTTTAATAATTATACAGTGGCGGCGTAGCAAAGGTTGGCACCCGGGGCGACTTTCTATCGAGCACCCTCAAAATAAAACGACAAATACATATTAAACGTGTTTACGTGACTTTATTTTGCTAAAACACTCAATGATATTATCATCAGAACTCCGAACCTTGGATTTATGCCCCCGATAACGCCTGAGGAAGTCCAAACTGCTCTTCGTCGCATGGCGAATCGGAAAGCTGTCGGAGCTGACGGAGTCCCCATTGAGGCCTGGAAGGAGATGGGTCCTCGCGGTGTGGGCATGTTAACGAACTTCCTGAACCGCATGCTCTTGTACGGCAAAATCCCGAACCAATGCAGCCTGAGTATTATCACTCCAGTCTTCAAAGGCAAGTGCTCGGTACAGGGGTGTAGTAATTACCGCGGTATAAAAGTCATTTCCCACACCATGAAGACCTTTGAGAGGATTTTAGACTCCCGGATCCGGCAGGAGAGTGCTGTTTCGACGTGTCAATATGGGTTCCGTCCAGGGTACGGAACCATGGATCCTATCTTCGCCCTAAGGATCACCATGGAGAGATATGCTAATCTGTTAGGCGCTGAGGTCCTAAGGGGTACCAGAAGCCTATGTTGACATAATTCGAGACATGTACCTCCTTCCGATTGCGTTGTTAGGACCGCTGTTCTTGAACCCTTCCCCATCACCGTCGGAGTTCACCAGGGATTCGTCCTTAGTCCGTTTCTGTTCAGCGTGATATTGGACGTCTTGTCAGACAGCATCAATTTACATGAGCAACCTCCCTGGCTGCTCATGTATGACAAGGAAAGGTTGGTGCGGCGAGTGAATGTGTGAAAGAATTCGTTTGAGAACGGAGGTCTTAAACTCAAGGCGGTGTACATGGTCAGCAACACGACAGACCCTATGTCTTTGTGCATAGGTGGAGACATGGTTGAGTGTACAGACCAGTTTAAATACTTGGGGTATGTGCTCCACGCGTCCGGCGACATTGGTAGCGACGTTAAGGCACGCATTTCCGCAGCTTGGGGAAAATGGCGTGAGGTGACAGGTGCTATTTGTGACTCCAAAATACCGGTTAAGCTTAAAGGACAGGTCTATAAGACCGTCATTAGACCTGTTCTTCTGTATGGCAGTGAGGCGTGGCCTGTGCTTGAGCGACACAAGCAGGAGCTGCATGTCACGGTGATTAATATGCTGCGGTGGATGTGTGGAGTTACGCGGAAAGACCGCATCAGGAACTCCCGCATCCGTAGCAGTTTTCGTGTCCGTGACATGGCAGACAAACTGCAAGAGGGTAGCCTACGCTAGTACGGTCACGTCTTACGAAAACCGGCATGTTACGTGGGAAACAAATGTTTTGACATGGGCCGGAACAAGCGTGGTAGACCAAACAAGTGCTGGCTTGACGTTGTAAGAGATGACATGCGTGCCAACAATCTCACACCACGGGATGCTAGAGATCGTGGGAAATGGAGGAGAGGGTGTAAGAAAGCGGACCCTGGGCTCCAACGCGAAAGCCGCGGATGCAACCGGGATTATACGCTAGGATGATGATGATGATGACTCCATGACATTATCAAAATTTACTTTCTTCTCCTTTTCAATGAACAATATGGATAGACTGGACAGTCGTGTTTGGCTCATTGTAGATCTTAAGTAAGATTTTGTCACCCCTTGATGCTTGGCACCTGGGGCGGACCGCCCCCACCGCCCCCCCTTTACGCCGCCACTGTAATTATAAAATATTTAGTTAATATTACTTACCTTGCCTTGATGGCGAGTCTATCTGGTCTGATGTTACGCTTACTATTTGGTCCACAGCATTTTTTGGTCTCTTAATTGCATCTTCCCTTAATGTAGTTAAAAATTTATAACGTTTACCCGACATGGTAAAAAACAACGCAACACTCGCGCGCACAACTCTCTACCCGCCGGAGAACTGACTATCCGGCAGTTACCCGGACCGCGCGCACTTTCCCCCTGCGTTAAAGTATGTAACTGGTACTTAAATTGTTGTACGCTGTGTTTTTTTGTCAGCTTATGTAGATAAACAATTATACGTTTGAGAAAAAAGTATGTTAAGTTAATTGAAAAAATAAAATAAAAATGTATGTGCTAAATATGCGTACATAGATGCCAAAAATGCAATAAAAACCATTTCGTGTATCTGGCAGATACATACGTATACTTAGTGGGTGTCGATAACTCCATGATGACTGATTTAAAAAGTAATAGATATACAGCATTGATAAAATATTAAACAGATACGATATATTCTAACAAACTGACCAAAAAAAATGTGCCGAACACAGCAGCAGCACACATGCATATTTTTATTCGGCATACATTGGTACAGTGTGAGTGAGATGGGGCGCAATCTAAAGCATAGAGAAAAAAAAGATGGCTAGTGTTTGTCGTTTGCGCTGTTAGTGTTTGTCGTTTGTTTTTACGAGTGTATCGAGAGTGACTAAAGCGAGATACAGGACTTACTTCCTTTTGTACGCTTCATTTTTAGTGCGTTAGTGACATATCTACCTTAGTTTAATATTTTATCAATGGTATACAGGGAAACTTTTTTTCGAGTGCGCAAAAACAAATGAGTGGCTCAGAATCAATAACAGAACAAATCTGCATTATTAGTTTAAAATAAAAAATCATGTTTTTGTCCGCCCTAAAATCAGCAAACGAGAGACACCAATTATTCATATCAATATCGTAGTAGTAGCATATGGCCACGTAGTGAACATGCGGGCAGCGCGGGCGCGCCTGGGGTCCTGTGATGTTCCCGCTGCGGCGCCGTCCCCACTCCGCCGAACATGAATGGGACCGCGTGCGGTGACCATAACATCGGTTTCATAATAAACATCTTTCGTTATCAATAACTATTTTTTTGTACTAAAACATACCAAAGTAATAATATTTTTATCTATAACACTTATTTAGCTATAAGTTGACAAAGTTTGCGCACTGGATAAAATTTTATCCTGTATAGGTCAATGGATAACTCTCTCACACACAATGAATCTGTTTTGTAATTGCGTAACACACTTTCTAGTAATTATGGGTTTCATTTAAAAATTCAACAACATTCATTGCGTTATATACGATGTTAAGCAATAGCTATTTATGCTACTGTCAAGCAATTATAACTATTGTAATATGAGTGATAGTTTGTGTCACGAAACGAAGCTGAGACAACAGATCGCGAGTTTGTGCCACGAAGCGAAGCTGAGTGGCAATAGATTAGCACGAGTATTACAATAACTGTTTGCGACAGTGGCACACATTACTTTTCTACGACCTTGAAATAAATAAATAAGTACAAAAAACATGGCGCGAAAATAGCGCGGCACGTGCAATGTAGTTTTGTTGTTATAATTACACAAATGAAAGGCAAAGGCAATTCATCCATACAGCCTAATAACATGCGATGTTTAGTCGTGACGCAAATACGCGCGCTTTTTGGCATAATCTTCCTAATATTAAACGGCTAAATCCACTCGGTTGAATGTTGTTGTCTATAAATTCAGAAAAATGTAATCGAAGTTCATTACACAAATGGATAACTTTGGATGGTGTTGACTTTTTCGCTGACAACTCAAAAATCATAAGTCTTGCAGAACGTTGAAAAGGGAAGGAATGGATGTTTTTGGCACACAACAGGTTACAGGATCAAATTACAAATAAAACACACGAATAAAAGAATAAACCGTTTTATTGGCATATTAACTGTAATTAAATATTTACATTGATATTATTAATATACATGAATGTAAATATTTACTTAATTATACACAATTATATCACATAAAAAACACGATTCACAGAATGTAGAAGCAAAATCATGATTCGTTATTAATAAGTACATAAAATATTTCAATTGAAAAGATCTTTGGAATGGGCCTTTGTAAAATTGTATTAAATTGGTAAAATTGTTTCAAGGCTTTTCACGATTACTGAAAGCTATAAAGTAGCCCTAAATGATAAAGTTAGTAGAAAATAATTGATTTTAAACAGAAGTTAACAATATTAACACTAAAAAGGTATGTATTTAATAGTATTGCTATTTCGTTTGTGCAAAAAAACCGACCCAGTCAATTTATATAAAAAAAAAATAAACAAAATTCGTTCCAGGGAATTCTTACGTGTTTGTTTACAGTACTTTATTATTAGAAAATACTAAAATTATTTTGTCATCCTGGAAACATTGACACCTTAGAACGAGTGTACTAAAAATAAACTCTAGGAATAATCAAGGCTTGGTGTCTTTTTAATAATACTTTACAAGTATATAACTCCACCATGAACGTGTCCTGTACCTTAACAGACTGTTTAAACATTAATTATCCTATTATTGCTGCGAAAGGAAAGTTGGCAATGCGCCGCCAATAAATACCATCAACAGTTCTTTTGTACTAAGTCCGCTGTGAAATATATTCTATAAACTTTGATTACAGATACTTCAGCTGAAACGTTATTTAAAAATAAGCTAAATTATTTTACTATCGGTAGAGCATTCCGCACTGCGACATAACGAGTCAATCGATTATCCGAATGAAAGATCGATTACAAAAATTATGAATCAAAATCGCATCGCAAACACGCAACTCTACCAAGTACGCCTCAAGCTATTCTTTTCGAGAAAGACTTTTAATTCTAAATACTTCCACAAAATTTCGACAATACCAATGTAATCATGAAACTTATAGGTAAAACTGTAAGCCAAACTTAGGTCCGTATTACAGAAAGTCACTCAAAACTCAAGCTCTACTTAAGTCTTGTTTGAAGCCATTTGATTGGTTGAAACTAGTTTTAAATAATGTTTAAGCAGAGATCAGTGCTTGAGTTTTCTTCTGGAATACGAACCTTAGACTATTGTGTTGAAGATAAGAATTTTGACCGCGAGTAACCTTTTACGGACAACGTTGACCACCTGTCTCTTTCTTACACACGCTACAGCGTGAAATTATTACTATGAAAGAGATAGCGAGTCAACGACAATTTTCAAGGTAATTTTTTATCTTCACTTTTTAGTTCAGTATGGCTTTTAGTTTTACCTATAAGTTTCTTGAATGTAATAAATTCACGTACACGACACATCGTCTATAGAATTACAGGCAAGATAATCTATCAACAGTAACAGCCAATACGCTATACAGTACCCGGGTGTTAAAATGACAGATCGAGTTTAGAAAGTCATACACGCCGATCGACGTAATGTAATTATTTTATATTTTACCCAAATTTGAAGATTTAGTAATAAAAGATAGACCAAAGTGCTTGTGATTTATAAGAGTTACGAGTAGTTTTTGGACATTTCAGTTCTAGAAACGTTGAATTTTTTTTATTCTGGTGTGGTCCGCATTTACGTTAAAAATTATGCCGCATCTGGGTAGCGAGAGCAAAATTTGTTTGCTGCATCGAATGGGTTAACGTGCTTTTCGGTGCACGAAGTGATTTTCGTATGTAAATAAGGTCACCCGTCAACGGACCAACATCGGCAAGTGTAGCTTAACCAGGGGCCCTAGTAAATGGAACATCGCTTCACAACGAAACGAAATCGAATACCAAACCAACCAATAACGAAAACGATTGAACACGCGACGCGATAAATCACGTGGTCAATCGTTCCCGCCATTGGTTGGTTTGGTATTAGATTTCGCTTCGCTACGAAGCGATACTACATTGACTATAGGCCCTGACAGAAACTTTTAGCGCTCGATGTGCCATATTCACGATGGTCGGGTACTATAGTATCAATGAACAATACTGAATTATATTTCGTGTATAAGTTTATATAACTTTTAGGAGCGTATTACAGAACCTTATTCAAGATTTAATCATTACTGAAAACCAGTTTCATCCAGTCAAATTGCTTCAAACGAGATTTAAGTAAAGCTTGACTTTTGAGTGAGGTTCTGTAATACGGCCTTAGTTTTAATTATTGACTAGTGATGAAGCTTATAATACGTTTTTTTTTTTTCAACTATGTATTGAGAAATGTTTTGCAGTGATTATTATATTCGCGGCATATGTAAGGCATCTCAATATTTCGGACGCTGTCGCGTATGATTACTTAGCCCAGTGTGGCTACCATGAGTTTTCATTACGAGACTCGACATACGCATCAACAGCGTTTGGCGCTCTCATAGGCTATTTGACAGATTTATAATTTTTATCTTGAATTACTTGGTTGCGGTTAAGAAGTTCACCGAAAGTATTTTTTTTAAATTTTAAATACGTATTTCGTAAGAAATATGCAAATAAAAATTCAAAATTCAAATAAGCCGCGAAAACGATTTATTCAGCAATATGGCGTCGCGCTTTGTAAGTGACGTCACAAGCGGTTTTCGGTTCTCAGTGGTGTTTATTTTTATTTATTATTTGTTGTTGTTATCTAATAAAATGGTTTCCAAGTGGTGTGCTGTACCGGGTTGTACAAATAAATCGATAAAAACCCCCGAAAAACAGTTTATAAGTTTGCCGAAAACAAGCGTTGATACGCGTATGACGTCATCGCGACATTAGCCAATCCGGATCGTTTCACAATGTGTGGCGCGAGAAACAAAACGCCAAACATATTTTTGTGTTTTGGATAAATTAATTGTTATTATTTTGTATCTAAACTCATGTAAATGACATAAAGAACCCTCATTATATGCAATTAAAGCAAAAAATCACAAAAAATTGAATACTGTCAAATAGCATATTGGTTGAGAGTTGTTATAACCAAACGCGGTTGATATCAGTGATCGAGTCTTAGTAATGAAAACTCATGGTAGCCACACTGTTACCTCTGCTGGGATACAGACCTACTTTCTGGGACCACGTGGGCCCAGAGCGGGTTGTTATATCACATGTCTTCGTATTATTTGTACTAGGACATGCCGGTTTCCTCATAACAATGTTTTCCTTCACCATTACGCATGTTAAAGCGCCTATTTTCGAACTTACAAGTCGTTAATGGCGACAGTGACCGCTAGGCCACTCCTCACGGCGCTGCTATCGCGTATACATATGTCAACAAAAAGCCTAATTCCCAACAATAAATACATAATATAAAATATTGAACAACATATCTTGGTTTTGTAACAGCACCTAAAAGCTAAGGTTTCCTAGTAGAGCGGTGACCGCCACATAACGGCCGTCATGAAACTTTAGTGTAAAAAAAATGGTCTCCAGAAAGAATAACACATCAATTTACTTTCATTAACGTCTGTCGGTCAGTTGGCGCTCTACGACCTCCGCTCTAGGAAACCATAGCTAAGATAATGTTTTTGAAATTATAAGAACACGAAGTTCTATTGTTATAAAAATAATAACTATTAATCGACGACATTCAATGTAAAACCTGTCTTATGTATACAGAGTTAAAGTTGACATTGTTACAAAAAAACTCATTCAATTTAAAGGCATAAGGCATATTTTTTAACACTTTATATGATGTATATTGTCATAAAAATTGTTGTTAAAATATTACAAACATTCAATTCCAGCTGTGATAGGCAATTGGTATGGCCTTAACTTATAAACAACATTTAATAACTGTGGGTTCGACTATTTAAAAATATGTTTTGCCTTTTTAAAACAACTGTTAGGTAGATAAGGCAGCGGCAAGCTGCTATAAAGGCCAGTGCCTCTTTTGCGCTCATTATCCATTATTTAATTGTATTTATCATAGATGCTTCGACAGTATTTATCGTAGATAGTTCGGTCACTGTTACAATCTCCTTAGAAACTTGTCTATGAATTGTTTTATTTTTTCATTCTATAAAACAAGAAGGCTAGTCTATTTTGTATGCTTTAGCAAAGGTCAAGTTTGTGGAAAAAATAACCTTAAATCCAATGAAATAAATTTCAGTTTACGCTACAACCTTAAACATTTTTATAATTTTATCAATAGTGCTTGTTATTCTGAAATCAACTTTATTATCAATAACGTAAATTTCAAACATAAATAATAGGTGTCAGAGACAGTAAAAAAAAAAAAAACTATCCCAACTCTGGGTGGTTTAATCTCGAAACTTGCTGACAAATGATCAGTTGTTATTATCTCGACTTCAATTATATTTTATAGCCAATAAAAAAAATGTTTCAAATCATTTTCAATAGACATTCAAAAGCCTTTATGCCGAGATGGAGATTAAGGAGTTTGAAAGAAAAAGACGTTGGCCCGACCCTAATAAATTGGAATAATCCCCGGAGAATGATGATAAGAAACTTCCTATTTTTAGCTAGAACAATGAGCACAAAAGCGATGTAAGCATCGCAGCTGTACCTTCACTTATAAAATAACAACATTAGGTAAGAAAGTGACACTAGGTGGCGAGCGAAGTCCGACGTTAAGCGTCTGTGCTGATGATGGACTCCCGGCCTTGTCCGACGCCGATGTATTTTACTGTAACAGAAAAGAGGTGGGTTAATAAATTGTTGATAAAACGAGGTTTAAATTTTTTTTTTTTTTTTTTGTTAATTAAATCGTTGCGTTTGCGAATTTCGTTGCGTTGACCGTAACAACAACGTATTTACTAGTGTCTAATAGTCAATGGATTGATGAAGTGGGCAGTATTTATAAGGCAACTAAAATTCTACGGTGTACTACCCCCTAATGGTAATCTCGCAGAATATGAACGAACTGTACTAAATAAACGAGGACTAATATCTAACTTTTAAATACGTAAAATCAAAGCGTTCAAAGTTGTCTGTGTTCAATTATTTTGTAGCCTGCTACACACACCCAAATGTGTTCATAGTGTACAAATATTTGTCTGTGTCTGGTGCCGGCTTAAGAGTACTCTTTCAACAACATTGGTCGATTTTTGATAGCATTTAATATACAATGGTTGTGAATTAGAATGAAACTCACCAGGTATTTGCAAGAAGTCTTCGATAGCCTTCACGTAATTCCGCGCCTGCTCGGGCAGCTTGTCCAACTGCCGAACGTCCTCTATACTGCACGCCCAGCCGGGCAAAGTTACGTATTCCACCTGTTTAGAGAAAAATACTTGAATATAGTGTAAAGAAAAGAAAGAGAAATATTTATTGACCTCGTACGGGAAAAACTAAACAATAATTATTTATATTAATTATTTTATTACTATTAAACTAGCTTCTTAAACCGTAACAAGTATAATACATATATCTATTTACAAGTGTTTGTCATCACCTTCGCTCGTTAGTAGCTATTTTTTAAATATTATATTCTTTAGCAAAAAAAATTATGTAAGTCGTGGTGGCCTAGTGGTTAATACACCAGCCTCTCAAGTATGAGTGCGCTGGTTCGATTCCAAGTCAGGCAAGTACCAATGTAACTTTTCTAAAGTTATATGTACTTTCAAGTATATCTTGGACACCAATGACTGAAGGTGACGGGAAACATCTTGAGGAAACCTGGACTTTAAGTCTGAAATCGCCAACCCGCATTGAGCAAGCGTGGTGATTACGCTCAATCCTTCTCTGTATGAGAAGAGACCTGTGCCCAGCAGTGGGACGATAAAAAGGTTGATGATGATGATGATATTCTTTAGCAATTATATTGTTAATCTATAACCCTTCTTTTAAAAAAATATCTACAAAATAAAATCATCTATATAGCTGTATAATGTATTGCCATGGCGCCTCCCTCCGCCGGACCGGAACAAGTAGACCAAAAAAGTGCTGGCACGAGATGACGCTCTCACCACGGAATGCCAGAGATCGTGCGAAACGGAGGCGAATATGTAGGAAAGTGGACCCCGGCCTCGAACGCGAAGCCGCGGATGCAACCGCGATTATATGCTGACGATGATCGCTGTCAACTGCTAATGTAACCAAGAAATTGGCGACATTGTATGGCAATGTTTATCCTCTAGCCAAGGTAAAAACCAGCCCTTAGGAAACGGGAAGTGTCAGCAAGCCGTTTAGAGTTCATTCGCCCTATTCATTGATATTTCATAGTAATTCAATAGGGTTATATGAACTACCATGTGGGGTTCCCTGGCGCTCGAGAAGCGCTCAAGAAGGTTTTTGAAATAAGTATTCACCTCCACACTGCTGAGCTCGGCCATCGATGAGGGGAAGTACTCGATCTTCTTGCCGTTCAACTTATACGCTACGCCGATCTTGATCTCCTTCAACGTGTCTAGGATGTCCATCTTTGTGAGACATAACCTGAAACATTAATTCACTTGGTTTTATATACGCCCGCCAAAAGAGCGTAAATTCTGACGGGAGCTTTTTCAAAATGTTTGGTAGAGTTTATTTATCCTACACCCACATTATTTTTTTTTTTTAATTTTGTCCCTTACTAGTAATGTCCTGCATTGGGTGAGTTTGTAGACATTTAAGCTCACATATACAAACAGACCTGGAACATTCACTTGTAGGTCATACAAATAAAAAAATCACGACTGCACGTTTAGCGCAGTCCTTAAGCTATTGCTACTGTTCGACTCCCGCACGGAATCAATATATTTTGTATGACCCACAAGTAGTTGTTCCAGGTGCGGCTGTTTGTGTGTGTGAGAAATTCTTAGTGTGGGGCAACGTTTAGTAGTGACAGTTTGTTTTACGTTAACGCGATTGACACGTTTACAACGCTTTAATTGAGCCGCTCCGAGATTGCAGCTTCTTGCGCCCCAATTAGAGCGCCATACGCCAGAAACGTGTCAATTGCCTTAACATAAAACAAACTCACTAACCGGCCCCATGTTATAGCAAGACAATTGCCAGGAACCTGGCATCTTTACTGCGCATCGGCCTGTATTGCAACTGAATCGATTCCAATCATTTTTACACCATGTTATAATTATGTATTCCCAAATACATTTAGTAATTGTTGCAGTGTGGATACCGAGCGCGCGCATGCAGCTTACGATAGATCATAGTACTTGCGCGCACCCAACAGCTGACGCCAGAGGTCAATGCACCGCCGAGCGGAGCATTGACCATATTTTTGTTGGATAACCAAGTAGCAAGCTCATAACTTTGTGGTTGTTCATTATTATCTTTTTGAAATTTTGTACATACATTCTTTAGAACCCGCGCAGATAAAGAAAAGATCTAAAAATGGCGGCGGATACTTATGGTACGGTTGACAAAATATGCCATTGTTCAATCACAAATCAAAAGCTAAGATAGTAAAATGTCAAATTAATTGTTTGTTGTTGTGTTTGTTTTTATTGTTGTTTTTGTTGATTTTAATAGTTCAAACTCAACAAAAACAACAATATCAACAAAATAACAGAAACGGAACGAAATTAACGGTAACTCGGAGTGCGTCAAAGTAGCTTGAGTAGTTTGGAAAGCGAATCCTGGATTCCTGATTGATGATTTTTTTTTTGCACCGCTTACTTCACATTGTGAGTATAGACAGCGATAGAGACTAAGTGAGAACGCATGCGAGCGGATGCCATTTACAGATCTTTTCTTTATCTGCGCGGGTTATACTTAATATACAGTACACGTGTTTCGAATTTCGCATAAACAAAAAATTATGTTGTATAGACTTATAGGTCAGAACTCACGAGGTGTATCCATTAACCATGGCGGTGTATCGCACGACGACGAGGTCGAGCCAGCCGCAGCGCCGCACTCGCTTCGTGGTCACGCCGACTTCGTGGCCTCGCTCCTGCAGCAGCATACCTGTTTCCTGCAAAGTAAAGTAACAATTATTATTATTTTATTTTCAGAAAACTTTAGTAAATATCAGTTTCTCTAATCGTACGCATATCGATGGGTCTGTCTGTAATCTGGTCTCAGTATTAATCTATACTAATATACAATATGTAAAGAAAACCCTGTCCGATCCGTGAAGGTATTATTAGGAATCGATAACTGATTCTACTAATGCCGACAAAGCCGGACTAAAGTTTAAAAAAAAATCCCACTAAAAAAATAAATATTATTTTGCAAAAAGAGGTAACTTCATACATGTGCGGTAGGCCATGCAGGCGCGGGCGAAGAGGGGCAGGGCACGCGGCACGCGGTCGCATCGCTATTCGCTCAGAATTAAACCGTCAAAAACAATGTTGTCACTTTTTAAA
The DNA here is from genome assembly GCA_017933935.1 of Sesamia nonagrioides. Lineage (NCBI taxonomy): Eukaryota > Metazoa > Arthropoda > Insecta > Lepidoptera > Noctuidae > Sesamia > Sesamia nonagrioides. The sequence goes on from JADWQK010000025.1 coordinate 2,789,618, forward strand.
ACTTACCAAATTTTGGGGAAGTTGAAATTAATTCGCGGGAAAAAAAGATAATTTCAAAATTCACTAGTATTGTTACTATGATGACTATGTAAAATTTCATATGTTATTTGGTCATGTGTTTACCTAACCTTTACTATCCTTACGGGTCGGACAGGGTTTTCTTAACATATTGTATAAAGCTGAAGAGTTTGTTTGTTTGAACGCGCTAATTTCAGGACCTACTGGTCCGATTGGAAAAAATCTTTTTGCATTGGATAGCCCATTAATCCAGGAAGGCTTTGGGCTATATAACATCACGTTGCGACCAATAGGAACAGAGCATAACTAACTCCAAGCGAACGAAGTCGCTGGCGGCCGCTATTCTATCATAAATACATAGAATTTCCCTACATTTGTTTGTCGAAATGAGATTTCGACTAGATTTTTAACGTTTTAAAATAAGGGAATTGTCCTTCAGGGCATGAAAGACGTCTAAATTGAATTTCGGCAACAACTTAAAATACCAACTTTATTTCAAAGAAATTAATTTTCTTTGAAATAAAGATTTGATTTTGAATTGATTTTGGGGTGATTATTAAAAAAGTTGTAAAAATGTTTGAAAACGTAGTGTAAATTGAACTTTATTGTGTAGAAATTAAAGTTATTTTTCCATAAACTCATCTCGCATTTTTATAAATTATAAATAAGTGCTTGACCGTAATCCCGCCTGATGGTAAGCAGTGATGTAATCGTTGGTTGGTAAAGTACGCTAGTTTATTAAGAGCCTATTCACTCTACCCTTGAAGACACTTAAATAGGCTATTTGACAGTATTCAATTATTTGTGATTTTTTGCTTTAATTGCATAAAATGAGGGTTCTTTATATCATTTACAAGAGTTTTAATAAAAAATAATAACAATTATTATATCCAAAACACAAAAATATGTTTGGCTTTTTGTTTCTCGCGCCACACATTGTGAAACGATCCGGATTGGCTAATGTCGCGATGACGTCATACGCTTGTTTTCGGCAAACTTATAAACTGTTTTTCGGGGGTTTTTATCGATTTATTTGTACAACCCAGTACAGTACACCACTTGTAAACCATTTTATTAGATAACAACAGCAAATAATAATTAAAAACAAACACCACTGAGAACCGAAAACCGCTTGTGACGTCACTTACCAGGCGCAACGCCATATTGCTGATTATATCGTTTTCGCGGCTTATTTGAATTTTGAATTTTTATTTGCATATTTCTTACGAAATACGTATTTAAAATTAAAAAAAATACTTTGGGTGAACTTCTTAACCGCAACCAAGTAATTCAAGATAAAAATTATAAATCTGTCAAATAGCCTATTGTAGCCCGACGGAAACACAGCTATATATAGATTTTTTAGCTTTGTATTTTTAAACTAGCTCTGTAAACGTTTTTTTTTTTTTGTTTTTATTATTTTAGCTTCTTTTCTACTTATTTATGCAAAAAATTTAGTCTAAAACGTTTTTAAAGGTTTTTATATGCTTATTTAAAATATGTTTAAAACAATGCAATAAGTTTTAGACTGATTTTATATATTATTTTATAAAATATAAGACAAACCTGAAAATTAATGGTTTTATTTTGTCAGTTAAATTAATTACTGCTTTTCTATCAATGTGTGTCAAAGTTACCCATGTAAAGACTAGAAAATCAGGGTTTTTATTGACAGATGAGTTTTTAGATAATTTCATTAATCTTTTCGGACGAAAAGTGTTAAGAGCAGCACTAACAGAATAAATACATTCGTGTGATAGAGTTAAAATGTTAAAATATTGTGTAAAATACTGCATTTATCTGACACAGGTTACTCAGATTGATGGTACTAACATCATGTAACTCGGTGGGGAAGGGACCGTCGCCGACGCGCGTCGTGTACGCCTTCACGACGCCGAGCACTTCGCCGATCACCAGCGGAGGGAGACCCAGGCCCGTGCATACACCGCCGATGCTGCAGTTTGATGACGTCACATAGGGGTAGGTACCTGAAACGTAATATATTTATATAAAAAACCGAACAAGAAAGAAACGTTAGGACGGGAAATGATACACATAATAGATATCTGAGGTTATCCGAAAACCTGATATTAGAGATGTTGATGCATTCCGCTCGTTTCTATGATAAATCATTTTCTGTACAAGCAGTTCGGCTACGATGACTTGCCCGTGTCCTCTCAAGGTGTGCTCAAACTCTGTCCACTTTTAAAACTATGATAAAGCACTTCCTCTCTCTTTAAACATATCATTATATTTTATTTGCACTTGTATGATGTTTATTAATTAGGATGTAGGATGTATAACTATATATTTATTTAAAATAGTTTGATACACCTAACATACATATTTATTATTTAATCTATGTAAATAGTACACTGTAGACTACCTACATTATTTCTCTCTCGTTCCCCTTAGTATTTAATTCAAAGGTTGTTTGTAAAAGATCGCTCTTAGCGACAAAACCATCCATTGTGACACCCTTTGTAAAATCTTCAGATTTATGTTCTGTAATCTATATGGTGTACATAATAAAGAGTATTCTATTATATGTCTACGTTACGGGTTTGGTTTCCGCACTTAGTCCTTCCAGTGGACCATTGTGCGTGGGCCATGGTGACCGTTGGCGGTTATTCCAACCAGCCCACCTCCCTCCAGAAGCCCATTAAGTCTCCTGGCTTATTAAGTACATCTGTATAAGATCTCGGTGCCCTGACGTGACGCCTGTACATGCCCAACTGTCTCGTCAGCCTCCATGCAAGCTCTGCAGAGAGGGCTGTCCGTTATGCATTACATATATTATTTTAAACATTTCTCTTGAAATTTTTATAGTTGCGAACCGAATTAGTCGCAGGAAATAATCCAAAGCCCCTCTACCAAATGGATATAAATTAAAAACCTTCTTGTTGGATAGATGTATAATTATATCTGACCTTTAGTTTGTATATCTATTGACATACCTTACTTATAATTGATTGACTTGATATGTCTTATTTAAATTCCAATTCAACATTTTCTTTTTTTTTTAGCCGCATATGGCAATTTTATACGCAATGTTCAACATAATGTAAATTGTTATGAATAAACAAATGATGTCAATGATGATGATGATAAATATAGTAATGTGATCATCTCAGTGAGAGCCAAGCACTATCTGTCAGGCGGTTGACTAAACGGCTAATTTATCCAGTTGAGTCCACAAACGGTAACTGACGAAATATTTCTACATTATTAAAATGGTCTTTGCCAAAGAAGCATTTGCCAAATTCATGTTTACAGTTAGTGTACGCTAGGTAGAATACGCTATTCGCGCGATGAACTCAGTTTGCGTGACATCAGTATTTTGCTTAGCATGTTGAATTTTAGATGCCGTCACAGCGCAATTTTTTAAAAACAAAACGAATCACTTGTTGGACATTTAAAAATGATATTGCTTCAACCTAGTACCCTGTGTCCTAGTGTGGGGCAACATTATTTTTTTAAAAGCAATGATAAGAAAAATATCAGCATATTGTATTTCTCAAAGCATGATTTTTTTTATGAATTATAAACTAGCGCTTGACCGCAATCCCGCCTGATGGTAAGCAGTGACGCAATCGTTGATGGTAAAGCGCACTACTTTATTAAGGGCCTATTCACTCTAGCCTTGAAGACACTCAAATTGTAGTCCGACGGAAACACCGCCGCTAGCAAATTGTTCCAGTCCCATGAAATGATAGTAAACCTTAAAAAATCGAGATTTATTTAGAGTATTTACATACAATACAATATCAACTCATGCACTTCCAGATACTCCAGACGCCTGTACTATCACTTGGATGATAACTGTTATCAGCATGCGAACCTTGTGTTAACTCTTTAAAGCAAGGCATATTGATAAAGTGATTAACTGTGTCGATTTAGATAAGATTAAGAGCTAATACGGTTTACATGTTGTTCTAATCTGTTGTAATATAAGTGTAAAGCCCGCCCTTTACACACGACATAAGTTTCTTTACGGTCTAAGATTTAACTTATTCCTATTATTTAGGTAACTAAATTTAAGTTTTTTTTTTTATTAGTTTATCATTGTTCCTATCAACCAAAGCATCATCATCATCATCTCAGCGTTAATCCCAGTCTCATCAGAAGCATTTTCAGCTTTGGAGTCTGGGGTCCGCTTTACCAGTCTAACTGCTGATTTTGGCTAAACTTCGATATTTTCCGTTAAGCGACTGCCGTCTGACCTCCACAACCCAAAGGCGATATCTAAGCATTGTAGTTAAACCAATTGTTAGACATTTGAGGGCTCCAACAACCCGTGACGACTGCCACTATATGTTCGTATGGCAACCGGGACCAACGGCTTAACGTGCTTTCCGAGATCTCAGTAATAGGTAATTCTCTAAAAAAACTGTTTTAAAGGATTACCTCATAAAAACAGACCTAACTATACATAAAGATATTAAACTTTAGAGAAATGAGGAACAGGGTGTAAAGATCACCCATCCTCTCTAAAAAAAGGAGGATCCTCCGACCAGTGGCTACCATGAGTTTTCATTACGAAAACTCGATCATCGATATCGACCGCGTTTGACCCATCGATTGACCCGCTTCAAGGTTGTAAGAACCCTCAACCAATGAGAGCGCCAAACGCGCTCGATGCGTATGATCGAGTCTCGTAGTGAAAACTCATGGTAGCCTCTCAGGCGGGTGTTGAGTCTGGCGGGCACTTGCGCAACGGTTGTTGTTGGGAAGTTGCATGTAAGCTAGTTGCACGGTGAACTCTACTTGCGAGATACAGAATATTTGTGCCGTCAGTATGACGTGTTGTTTTCATGTGGCATTTATAGATCCCGCTACAAAACTATTTCATTTATATGCTGACGCTGGGTTTAAAAAAGCATATCATTTTGAACAAGAATTTACATAACAGGGTTTTTTAAATAAGCCGTGTGATACCGGGCTTAGAACAGTACCACCCCATATCCCCCCCGTAGGTGTCGTAAGAGGCGATTAAGAGAACTCTCACCAGAGAAGCGGGCAGCAGCGCTTCTTCTGTGGAATATCAAATTACTGCGATACCCAACCCGCCTGCCAAGCGTCGGGATTATGGCAAACCCCTCCAATATAATGAAAGCCTTGGGGGAGGCCTTTGTCCAGCAGTGGACCTCTATAGGCTGAAGAAGAAGAAGGATTTTTGAAGTTTAACCCACTAAAGATAAAATTGAATTTGGTCAGTTTTGCTGCTGCAACAATCCCATCGGGGTACGCGCCTTGTATTTACTAAAAGTTTCAAGAGTTTCCTTCACTTACCAAAATCAATATCCAACATGGCAGCATTAGCTCCTTCCACCAACACCTTCTTCCCCTCTGCGATAGCCTTGTGGAGGTAGGATACGGTGTCTCGCACCATGGGCTTGATCTTCGCAGCGTACTGCTGGTAGCGGCTCAGTTCACCCTCAATGTCTACCTCTAGAGACGGGAACATCCGCTTGTAGTTGGCTGCTAGTGTACGGAACCTGGAAAAATTTGAGGTATATTTTAGTTTCCAGACTTTTAGAATTAAAGTTCCTGAAATTTGTTCGGTTTTATTATCATTTCAGTGAGAGGTTTGTAGCTAAAATAATAACACCCGTACGACAGGGTACTTGTGTAACAAGCTATCAGTAGCAATGGGCCTCATTTTGACAGTTCAACAACATTCATTGCGTTATTTACGCTGTTATGCAAACAATTTTTCGACATATAAAACAATGGACCGGCAAAATGCTTCAAAATGATACCAATTGACAGTAATAGTGTATTGTACAATCAGGGCGCAGGTCGATAGATCAGGTTAAGCTACGCTTGGCGTTTGTGTTGGTTTGTGGATGGATGTGGATGTGACCATATTGACACATCGAGACCCTTCGTGCCTCAGTCGTTAAGATCAATAAATTATCTTTGACAGTTGTTACGGTTCGTCAGAAGTCTGAAAGTCTGACCAGTCTTACCAAGGGGTATTGTATGCAGTATGACCCAGTAGCTGGGTTTTGGAGGTCAGATAGGATGTCACTATACGTAAAATACTTGTATTCAGCTGACTCCGGATAGACTGGTAGCCGACCCCAACATATTGGGAAAAGGCTATGCAGATGATGACCATCATTTCAGTCGCAAGAAGTCCACTGCTGGCAGACCTTCAATTGTGGGAGGCCTTCCAACGGTACGCCGTCCGGTACACGGTCGCCACTCCAGAACCTTCCGGTCACATCGGCCACCTGTTCTGCGAGGAATGTGCCGGCTGCTACTTCAGATTGGCTATTCTTCGGACTGTGTCAGTTACTTTGGTTATTATGTGGATCTCCATATTAATCCATCTCTAACGAAGCATATTAATCATTGAATGTTGTGTACAGGAATAATTGGACTTCAGATTTATGTACTGTATGTCGTATTAACTGTGTTGATTGTCATGGTCTGTAGTCTGTCACAGTTTCGATCACGGAAGGAAAGTCTAAACATTGCCTCCTTTCGTTTAGACTTTTAGCCTTCGAATGAGGATTTTGTCCTTCTCCGTATGCCAATCAAAAACTCGTAATTGCATTAGATACATAAACTTACTTCTCTTCAAACATAACGAAGTCTCCGAGCAGGTCTCCTATCCGCAAACTGTTGCGCGTCGCCTTGGAGGAGTATGTCGGGCCGATGCCCTTCTTTGTGGTTCCCAGCGAGTTCTTGCCCTTCTCCGCCTCCTGAAGACCATCCACCTGGAAAATGTAAAGGAAAATTATTACCACGCGAAAGCCTCGTTGCTCCAAATTCTATTTAAATATAATTCTTCGTTTCCGATGTTATTTATACTTAAACAAACATCAATTTTACAGACGACAGTAGATTAAGCTACTACAAATCTGTCAGATGTCTTTATTACATTTTCAACTTTATTAATAAAGTATTAAGGCTCAAGGTTGATTGGAAATATGTATTTGACAGTTTCGTGTAGCTTGACCAGCTGTCGTCCGTACATTAAGTTACTTTAAAAATAAAATTTATAAACTAATAAAAAATATTGCAAGTGCAGTAATGCAAAATGAACTTAATGTGGAAGTATTCACAGTTTGGAAACGACGCAGTTTGCGAACGCTGGATAGTGGTCTCAAGAACAACTGCTGAGCTTGAGATGGCAGATTCGAAATCGAACCGAGCAGTGAACCATTATAGAGTTATATCATCATCATCATCTCAGCGTTAATCCCAGTCGCATCCGTAGCTTTTCAGCTTAGGAGTCTGGGGTCCGCTTCAGTCTAAATGCTGATTTTGGCTAAACTTCGACATTTTCCGTGAAGCGATTGCCGTCTGACCTCCACAACCCGAAGGCGATATCTAAGCATTGCAGTTAAACCAATTGTTAGACTTTTGAGGGCTTCAACAACCCGTAACGACTGCCACTAGATGTTCGTATGGCAACCGGGACCAACGGCGTAACGTGCTTTCCGAGGCACGACCAGATCAGTGCAAATATTCATATTGATGCATACAAATATTTGCACTGTGCGGGGATCAAACCCGCGCCTCCTAGCGCAACGGCCGCTTTTGCTACCGCTACGCTACGGAGTCTGTCAACATTATCTTTATATATATATATATATTATATAATTCTGCTGTACGTGTGTATGTCATTGAACTCCTCCTAAACGGCTTGACCGATTTTAATGAATTTTTCTGTATGCGTTTGAGTGGCGACCTGGATCGTTTAGATTCACAAATCAACCCGGCAGATGGCGCTAATCGCTTGAAGAAGCATGTGATCTCGGAAACGGCCCTAACGATTTCGCTGAAAATTAATATGTGGTGGTTTTCGGGGTCGAAAAATCGATCTAGCTCAGTCTTATGTCTGGGGAAGCGCATATTTTCGAGTTTCTCTTTCGCAATATTTCACGCATAATATGGGCGCTAATTTCGCGCGGCTTGACATAGCGGCTGTAGCGTAGTCGATATTGGTATGGTCTACTCGCGATGGCTGGTGTTCGTCGGTTCAAACCCGGTCAATAACAAGTTTTTTTTTTTTTTGTTTTTAGACAAGTTTATAGTTTTTTTTAATTTTTTTAGTTACTTAAAAATATAATTGTACATAAGAACTAAAAGGCGAAAAAATAAAAGAGATATTTCTTTTTATTTAACTAAATTTGTACTTATGAACTAAAAGAGAAAAAAATAAATAGAAATAAATAATTATTTAAGATTTTTTATTTTACTTAAAGAGACAGAAACAAGAGCTCTAGGGGTAGAGAGAGGTATGATAACTTTGTTACAAATGTAACTAAAACTAAATATCACATAGAATACTTTTTATCCCGTTCCCGCGGTTCCTGTCGTTCCCGTGTGACGTGACATAAGACATGGTTTAACAAAACGCAACTGACATGGAATAACAAAACAACTCAGTCAAAATATAAGTTAGCGGTTCATTTGTTAAAAATGGTACAAACACACTCCTACACTACTCAGCATATTAAAAAAAAGTCTTACCGGTTGAATGTTGATGCATTTATTTAAAGCAAGGAATATAAATGCTCTCTGCCGGTTTAATTTTTTTAATAAAAGCCCCAAAGCAAACTTCAACTTCAAAATTTCTAATATTGTATTGCTGTGCCATTTACCACTTCACTACATACTATAAAACAAAGTTACTTTCTCTTTCCCTATGTTCCTTTGTATGATTAAATCTTTAAAACTGCGAAACAGATTTTGATGAGGTTTCTTTTAATAGATAGAGTAATTAAAAAGAAACGTTTATATGTATAATAACATCCATTAAATTGTGGAGAAACACTATCCCTCGCCCACATGTGGGAGTGATGAGAGGAGGCATAACTCTGTTGCCGCGAAAAATCGCAGTACAGCGGACAGAGCTCCGGCGGGGTCTCATGGCGACATGGAAAGTGTGATTGTCGCAATCCAGCACTGAGCACGCCGCAATAGCGGCGGTAAGTCCTCTCTTTGAGGAGTAGCTAGAGAGGCGCCACGGTGTCCTCACCTTCCGACTGACGTAGGTCCTCACCGGACACGGCTGTTTCGGGTGGTTCCTGTTCCGTATAAGGCTGGAGGAAACGCCAGGGTGACCACTGTGTGCATCGCCTTGAGGACACGGTGGAGCATAAGGTGGAGGTCTGCCCGGCTTGGATAGAGCACAGCCGTGTTCTCGTGGCGGCGATCGGCGGCGATCTCTCGCGTCCGACCCTGGTCCGGGCCATAGTCCGGAGCAAGAGTGCATGGCAAGCTTTCACCTCCTTCTGTGAAGCAGTGATGCTGCAAAGGAGGAGGCGGAGCGGGTGAGGGAGCGGAAATCCCACTACACTCACGGCTCAAACCGCCGCAGGAAGCGCCCTGGTCGGGAGGCAACATCGGACTCTCAATCGCCGTAGGCGCGGGCTTGCGGGCGGTGAGGGATAGGCAGCTCGCCTCCTTGTAAGAACCAGGCCCGGGTTGACGGCCCATTGTGTTTCACACGTGCCTCAAAGAGATGTCAGCACACCTTGACGGTGTCCACGAGGACTGGTCCACAGGGTTACGGGTTGATTAAAAAAGAAACCATGGCACTGGCCGTTGCACAGGCAAGTGAAGGAACACGGGTGGGTTTTACTCAATAAATGTCTGACACGCCCTTCCGCTCCACCCAGAGCGGGAGAGGTCACTTGATGATTTCTCATCTACAACAAAAAAAAAAAAAACTGAAGAAGAGCAAGAAATTGCACTTGAAGGCGCAGCCTTAGTATGGCTCGACTTCGTGCTTCTCACTCACCAGAGCAAAGGGAGGCAGCCCGTGAAATGGCTCGGTTGGCAATGCGAAATCGTCGAGCAAACCTCAGAGATCAAGCGCTAGATAATTTACGAAACACAAGAAGAAATTCATCAAATACTGATTTGAATCGGGCAGCGGGTCAATACGCATATAATATAGCGCAATAGACTTCATTTCATTTCATTTAAAGATTTCCGGAGAATCGCCAGGATTGTGCTCCCAAATAAAGAATCATTGAATAATAATATTCATTTATTTAAAATTATCGTAATTTATAAAGTAGTCATGTGATATTGCCTTTAAGGCGGAACGAAGTTCGCCGGGTCAGCTAGTAGAGTTATATATTATAGAGTTTTGCATAATAAAATTTTCCGAAGAATCCTACAGTCTGAGTTTGTGCCCAGCTAATCGAAGCATTCACGTCCCTTTGCTATTCAATACATGCCAATTATTCCTTAACTAGGCACTCATAACCGCTAATTCCATAACGAGCTATACATATATGTACTTAACTCTATTTTTAGTCATACTTTAAATAAGTACCACTAACATCCGTTTATTAGCACACTAGTCATAATATTCGCATTATCATTTGCTATCACCTAAGATCTATTTTTTAGCGGATGTTATTTTAAGAAGAGAGAATTAAGATTACATGTTTGTTCAAGACATAATTTCTTGTAAAGTTGTCGACGTGCTCGATAGATGGCGTTGGCGTCGATTTAGGAGTCGCTATGGGTTCGTTACCGTGTGTAGTATATGTATAAGATACGTATTTTTTTAATAAATGAGAGAGATCGAGAGAAAGAGATCGAGCTATCGAGATCGAGAGCAATCAAATCAGATCAGTACACAGTGGTTTTATTTACAACCCTCACTAGTGTACCAAGAGGTCAACCTCCCTAAATACCATCGGGGTATTTAACAATGTTATTATAAAATTTATAAAAAATATCTGACCTTTATTTTGTAGGTATTAGTTACTTTTTGAATAAATTGTTTTTGTTTACATGAGTGTAAACTAAATCGCGAACACAGATAAGCTGATACAGTTTTATCATAACCCAGTTTTGGACGTACCTTAATAAATATAACTAATACTCCTTGCAACTCCTGAAAGCCAGAATCAACAGTGGAGACCGCCAGAAAAACGCCGAGCAATGAAGCTCGCCGAGTCCCGGAGAAACGATTCAACTGTCTTGGGTCCCGCAACGAAATTAAACAGAAAAGAATAAAATAATATTTTTTCCACTTCCCTCCATAACAAGCAGGAGACAGAACAGAACTAGGCCAATCGGCACAAAGCGACATTATTGCAACTGGGAGAAGCCTAGATTGCCAAGCACCACGGAATAAAATTTGATTTAGTTAATGGGTCCTAAGAAGGTATGTGCTGTTACAATTGATTCCAGTAATAGGTATGGCACACAGTTACATTTTTTTTTAAACGATGCCCATACTATGACTTACTCCTGTATCGTGGATGCGCTAACAATCATATAAACTCACTTGTAGGTCATACAAACATTTCTTCCGTGCGGGGATCGAACCCACGACACGCAGCGCAGTAGTCGCTCGCTCAGCCACTGCATTAACCAAGTCGATAACGACTTGATTAATGATAAAGCAAGTATAAACTTGCTTTATCATTAATTCATATTACCTAGAGTCTACTAAAACTTGTTTTCAGTTGATGTTATTTTGAGTAAAACAAATATTAATTTTGTAATAGAGTAAATTAAGTTGATTTCGTAAGCAGTTTTCGAGTGATTACTATTGAAAAATTTACAAAAATGTTTGATGTTACACTTACATATGTGTAACTAAATATGAACTGTGGACTTTGATAACAAACGACACACATTACTCAGTAGGTACGAAGTTGTCGGATACGGTTGTCATATGGCGGAATTAACTCATCATCATCATCATCTTAAGAGTTCATCCCGGTTGCATCCGCGGCTTTCGCGTTGGAGCCCGGGGTCCGCTTTCCTGCACATTCTCCTCCATTTCGCACGATCTTTAGCATCCTGAGGTAAGAGCTTGTTGGCACGCATGTCATCACTTACAACGTCAAGCCAGCACTTCTTTGGTCTACCCCGCTTGTTCCGGCCCGGCGGAGGCGCCATGGCAAGACATTTGTTACCCACGTAACATGCCGGTTTGCGTAAGACGTGGCCGTACCAGCGTAGGCGACCCTCCTGCAGTTTGTCTGCAATGTCACGGACACGAAGGCTGCCCCGGATGCGGGAGTTCCTGATGCGGTCTTTCCGCGTAACTCCACACATCCACCGCAGCATATTCATCTCCGTGACACGCAGCTCCTGCTTGTGTCGCTCAAGCACAGGCCACGCCTCACTGCCATACAGGAGAACAGGTCTAATGATGGTTTTATAGACAAGCTTAACCGGCATTTTGGGGTCACAAATGACACCTGTCACCTCACGCCATTTTGCCCAAGCTGCGGAAATACGTGCCCTGACGTCGCAATCAATGTCGCCGGACGCGTGGAGCACAGACCCCAAGTATTTAAACCGTATTTATTATTATATGACCGAATTAACTATCCTATGTATTCTTATAAGCTAATAAGGGCCAACTCGATATTAGATAGGTACTATATTATTTTATATTAATATTCCGGCGAGCCAATATCAGGAATTCAGGATATTGGTTCGCTCCACTAATTGGGTGGGTTAGATAGAAATTGGTCTACATTAATTTCTGACACTTGGCGGCATCTACACTTCATTTGGAATAAGATTACACACTTAAATAAACCTTTTTTAAAGACTGTTCAACCGATTTTAACTCCATTCCATAGGCATAAGGATGGCATTAAAGGAATAAAGTGGTTACGATGAAAATTATTTACAGTAGCTACCATTTGTCATGCTACCACCGCAATAGGAATCAAAATTGGTTGAACGAAGTGTCTTCTTCTTCTTCAGCCTATAGATGTCCACTGCTGGACAAAGGCCTCCCCCAAGGCTTTTCACGATGACCGGTGGATGCGGGCAGTACAAGGCTGCCCGCATCGGCTTCCCGCGGCCTTCAACAGGTCATTGGTCCACCTTGTTGGGGGCCTCCCTATGCTGCGTCTTTCAGTACGTGGTCGCCATTCCAGAACCTTACTGCCCCATCGGCCATCGGTTCTACGAGCATTACGAGAAATGTGCCCTGCCCACTGCCACTAAATTATAGCGACTCGAAGAGCTATGTCGGTGACTTTGGTTATTCTGCGGACCTCCTCATTTCTGATTCGATCACGCAGAGAAACTCCGAGTATAGCTGTTTCCATTGCCCTTTATGTGACTCTGAGCCTTCATATGAGGCCCAATGTGAGCGACCACGTTTCAGTTCCGTAAGTCATCACTGGCAACACACACTGGAACGAAGTGTAGGCAGACTGAAATCCGTCATCCTATCTATTTAATCATCATTATTTATTGGTAATCATGTCATTTTTTGAACAAAATAGAAAGAAAAAGATGTGAACTTAAATTGAGTTTAGTTTCCTTTACAAAGGAATGAATTCATCCGTAATTATCCGTATTGATAAATTAATTATTCCTGACAAAAAACATCATAATATTAATATTGTTCATACCAAACTTAATAACGTTTTTTTTTTTTTTTTTTTTAATAACTACAAACTAGTGCTTGGCCGCAATCCTGCCTGATGGTAAGCAGTGATGCAATCGTTGATGGTAAAGCGCACTAGTCTATTAGGAGTCAATTCACTCAAAAATCTGAGTGAATAGGAAGAAAGACAGCAGTTGAGCGAGGTGATGCAATTTTATAAACCCAACAACACGGTCAATGATGCTACGCCGGAGGGAGATTGATCTGGATGGATCATGATCAAACTCCCGACACAACATCATTTGGCGTATCGTACCTGGCATACTTCACAACACAACTGCTCAGACCCGTCCTCCGTACGGCTTCACCAGACATCATGCCGGAACACGACGAATCGCTTGGCAGGAAGACTGTCTGGTGGGTGGTAACTTCTGCCGGCAGCCATGTTATGGCCATTGTATTGTTTGTTTACTTCAAACGCTCGTGTAACGAGCAACGCATTCCAATACATTTCACAATAATATGACAGTATTCTTATAAATTGAATATATTTTTACTTTTTAATGTTCCTTACGCAAAAGGTAAACGGTCTGCCTGTCTGTCACCGGGCTATCTCATGAACCATGACAGCTAGACAATTTATATATTCGCAGAGGATGCATTTCTTTTGCCGCTAAAACAGGATATAATAAAAACAGTTTTTGTAGATAAAGGTATGAAACGCTACACAAGTCCGAATCGCATTTAGTCGGCTTAAAATCTTGTCTTGTTTTTTTTAGTGTTGCTCATTTGGCCGTGTGGTGATGAGCTCAACTACTGAGCACGAGGTTCTGGATTAATATAAGGAGAGAGTATCATTGGGTTTTTTCTTAAAAAATTCTCAGTAGGATGCGGGAATTCTAGATTTGTGCCGGTTGATTGCAGTAGAGTCACCCTATTACATAGGTTTTCAAAATAAGTGGTAAAATGTGGGTGTATTCATTACATAGGATTGAAAGATCATTAAAAAATAGAAACCTTTAATAATTCATTAAATTTGATACACCGAACAGTCGTTACGAGTACCTATTCAGAAGCCCGAAAGCCTCACAACCGTATCGTAACCGCAGTAACTAGGTTGTCAGACAGTCGCTCTATAATACCTAAATACTGGTATTCAGCTGAATCCGGTTAGATTGGAAGCCGACCCAAAAATAGCTGGGATAAAGGCTATCTATGTAGATGATAACGGCACTAAATAGTAAGTTCGTAACAGGAAACGGCTGAACATTCGGCCGATACGATAAATTTACCACTTCGAAATAGACCCCAGGGTCCGAATGTACGACACACAATTTGTAAGTTAAAACCTTTTTTTTGTTTGGGATGGGAAATCATCAAATGTCCTGTACCGCTCTGGGCGGAGCGGGAGGGCGTGTCAGGCTTATACTGACTGAAACCCACCCGTGTTCCTTCACTTGCCTGTAGGCCAGGGCTGCGGTTTCTTTTTTAATCAACTCGCAACCCTGACCCAGGAGGCATCGGTCTTCGTCGACCTCGCCAAGATGTGCTGATATCTCTTTGAGGCATGCGTGAAACACAACGCGCCGTCGACTGAGGCCTAGTCCATACCGGGCGGCGAGCTGCCCACTGATCACCGCCCTCAAGCCCGCGCCTACGGTGGCTGGGAGTTCGATGTTATCTCCCGACCAGGGCGTCTCCTGCGGCGGCTAAGTGGCGTGAGGGCGCTGGGATTCCCGTTTCCTCACGCGCTCTGCCAGCATCACTACGTCGCAGAAGGACAACTTACGACAGCTCCATGTATCATTTCAATCAGGGCTTATTTGGCCTTAATAAGGTTTGTATTAGAGTGTCAATTAGTTCCCCTCACTCAGTCATTATCAGCACCGTATCATAATGGATATAGGCGTACAAAACGACCGTTTAAGCACGTGTTTAGATAATAAATGTACTTTATGTTCCACAGATGAGTGTGTACGTCATAATGTTGGGCATGATTTGCATGTGTCAGTAATGGTAGATCACGTTATGATTACGTAATCTATACAATATGTAAAGAAAACCCTGTCCGACCCATAAGGATAATAAAGGTTAGGTAAACACTTGACCAAATATAATATAAAATTTTACATAATCATCACAGTAACAATAATAATGAATTTTGAAATAATCTTTTTTTCCCGGGTATTAATTCCAATTTCCCCGAAATTTGGTAATTTTTAAAAAACTGACAACTCCATTTGTGACGGAGCGAATAGCGATGCGACCCGATAGCCCCGCCCCCCTTCACCCGCGCATACATGCGCGGGTGAAGGGGGGCGGGGCTATCGGGTTGCCTACCGCACATGCATTAAGTTACCTCGCTTTTTCGAAATAATATTTATTTTTTTTGGGGGATTTTTTTTTAAGTTTAGCCCGGCTTTGTAGGCATTATTAGAATCAGTTAACGATACCTAACAATACCTTCACGGATCGGACAGGGTTTTCTTTACATATTGTATAGGAGTTGGTTTGAATGGAAAAGTTGTTTTTGAATTTGTATGCTTATATCTTCTTCTAAACAAATCTATACTGGAACTGTACACATAAATCAAATTGGTACTGAACTATTACGGAATTTATAACAAAAAAAAAAATGACGTTTATATTTTTCCGGCTGATCCCCGAAACGGAGTTCTTCTCCATAGAGATCTACGGAACGTGCAATTTAGCTTCATTTTTCTTGGACTGACCGACATTGACTATTCAAAAGTACCAAGTGATGGTTAATTTGAAATAAACGATTTTGATTTGATTTGGAGTTATAATTGCCTAAGTACTTAAAATAATCTCATAAATGGTTCTTATGAATACTTCAGTGAACGCAGTTCGTGTAACAAAATTTCGAGACAAAGATAGAAGATTTTTTTCGATAGGTACGCCTAGATGAAACAACTCTTTCATACAACAAATCCATAATCAGTGTAACAACAAGAAAGAAGGAAAGAAAAAAGAAAGAAAGAAATTATATTTAATTGCTGGATTCATGACGCCACATAAAATAACACAAACGCAAAAAAAACAACAATAAGAAGATGGGGGGGGGGGGGATGCGTCACATCCATGTAAACTACCATTGTTTAGCATAATGCTAATACTCTCAGTATATGAGACCACAGAGAGGTCAAAAATGTACGGTTAAAGAATCACTAATCACTAGTTAACTTTAAGCAGCGTTTATGAATAAGGGGGATAATGACCAGTGAAATACAATCCATACTAATATTATAAATGCGAAAGTAACTCTGTCTGTCTGTCTGTTACGCTTTCCCGCTTAAACCTCTCAACTGATTTTGATCAAATTTGGCACAGACAATCTTTAGACCCTGAGAAAGGACATAGGCTAGGTTTTATCGAAAAAAAAAAAATTGATATTCCCGAGGGAAATCTAAAAAGCGCGATATAACCGAATTTCACGCGGGCGAAGCCGCGGGCGGAAAGCTAGTTTGAAATAAACGATTTTGATTTGATTTGGAGTTATAATTGCCTAAGTACTTAAAATAATCTCATAAATGGTTCTTATGAATACTTCAGTGAACGCAGTTCGTGTAACAAAATTTCGAGAGAAAATTTTTTTCTGGGTAGGTACGCCTAGATGAAACAACTCTTTCATACAACAAATCCATAACACAAGTAAACACGATTTTTGAGTCTGAGTTCTGTGGTGCTGATTTTGATTAATAATGTCTAACTTAACAATAAAAAAATACTTTTATTTGATAAAGTTTGCTTTTGTAGCAACCAGAACGCAATTTCTAATTTTAAGAAAATCTTATTTTTTTAATTCAGTAGAATACAAAAGCAAGAAAAAGAACTTTAATTTATATGTTAATCACCTTTATTTACAAAGAACAATAAAGATAAATCTCCAAATACATAAAAAGAATCAGTAAGAAACTTTAGAAATGAATATTTTTTGTTTTTCTTCTGTGTAAGTAGGAAGCTTCTCGTATTAGACTCCAAATGTAGTCACCCATCATATTCTCATTATATTGTCCTTGATAACGTTGTTCAAAGTTTATCATATCTTGGTGAAAGCGTTCTCCTTGCTCTTCTGAATATGCCCCTAAGTTATCTTTAAACTGGTCTAAGTGAGCATGTAGCATATGTACATTAAGGGACATTCTGCATCCCATGAGTAAATTGTACAAAAGCAAACTTTATTTGCAATGAACGAAGTTTCTGGTTACTTTTAGTTGTAAAAAATCAGAAAATATTAATTTAATAACAAACCCAAAAAAAAATTTTTTTTTTTTTTGTTGACTTGTGTAATCAGTGTAGCAACAAGAAAGAAGGAAAGAAAGAAAGAAATTATATTTAATTGCTGGAAACATGACGCCACATAAAATAACACAAACGCAAAAAAAAACAACAATAAGAAGATTGGGGGGGGGATGCGTCACATCCATGTAAACTACCATTGTTTAGCATAATGCTAATACCCTCAGTATATGAGACCACAGAGAGTTCAAAAATGTACGGTTATAGAATCACTAATCACTAGTTAACTTTAAGCAGCGTTTATGAATAAGGGGGATAATGACCAGTGAAATACAATCCATACTAATATTATAAATGCGAAAGTAACTCTGTCTGTTACGCTTTCCCGCTTAAACCTCTCAACTGATTTTGATCAAATTTGGCACAGACAATCTTTAGACCCTGAGAAAGGACATAGGCTAGGCTTTATCGAAAAAAAAAAAATTTGATATTCCCGAGGGAAATCTAAAAAGCGCGATATAACCGAATTTCACGCGGGCGAAGCCGCGGGGGGAAAGCTAGTTAGACATAAAAAAAAAAAAAAACATGAAATAAACCATACTCCATTCGGAATAAAATTAAGTACTTAAACAAAACTTTTTTACTGTCCGTTCAACGGTTTATGGTTACGGATTAGAAGTAAGATTGCCAACCGTACTCTAAAATAGAGTATTGTGCTGTAATGATGTAGGCGTATTTTACAATCTAAAACATGGCATACTAGTGAGTACGCCAAAATACCTGTTTTTACACAATGTTTACTATACTAGTGCCAGTGATGTAACATTATGCAAACAGCCGTGTATCAGAGCCAAAAGGCGACTATTCACTGTTATAAATAATATAAATTCTGAGTTGGAATATTTGGACTCGTCTAATTATTTTATTTTTATTTAATTACAAATAAAATTAATAACACAGTTTTATAAGTCCGTACTCTTTATTTACCTCCTTTGAAATCAGATATACTATATTTCTTATAATAAAAGTTGGCAACCCTAACTAGAAGTCAAAATCGTTCAAAATTACACATTCCAAATTTAGAGCAGCACACGATACAAAAAGTTGTTAATTCCATCTCTGTACTGAGAAGAGGCGTTTGTACTGCAATATCTGTGAGGCCGATATTATCTATAATATAGTATAAAGCTGAAGAGTTTGTTTCTTTGTTTGTGCGCGCTAATCTCAGGAACTACTGGTCCGATTTGAAAAATTCTTTTTGCGTTGGATAGCCTATTAATCCAGGAAGGCTTTAGGCTATATAAAATTCCGCTATGACCAATAGGAGCAGAGCATGACTAATTTAACGCGAACGAAGTCGCTGGCGGCCGCTAGTTTATTATAATATCATAAACTTCGTAATATGCATATTGCATATCCTCGAAGGCTCGAACCTCCTTGACCACAGCTGGTGTCACAGCGTTCATATGCGCATGCGTCACTCGTCACGCGTTTGAATTTTCAGTAGGTACCTATGTAATATCTGGATCTAATGTACTATTTTTAAAATTCTTTTACCAATAGAAAGATGTGGTATTTGGGAGTGTCATGAGCTATATATTTTTACCGTGATGTTCAGATGACTATTAAACAAACGTCTAGGTCGCATAGCTATACTTTTCCTCTAAATTTTGTTATAAAAATAATTGAGATCTGTCGTGTTTAAAAAAAAAAAAAACAACGGAATACGAAACGTCTTTTGGTCAACGTTTTTGTAGGTAAAATCAGCCTGAGCTGCAACTGTCCTTTTCGCACTTTACCGGGAGAGGTTGGAAGCAGCACGACGGCAAGTTTCTTCAAATACCTTTCTTCCAAATTCCTCGGCACTAGAGTCCCCTCTTAAGCCTTAATGGTTTCAAGCTATCCGAAACTGTCAAATATTTATTTATTTTTAAATACTTTGTCGACCTCCGTGGTGCAGTGGTCAACACGCCTGCTTGCGACGTGGAGGCCCCGGGTTCGATCCCCCGGCCAGGTCATGATGGAAAACGATCTTTTCGTGATTGGCCTGGGTCTTGGATGTTTATCTAGATATATGTATCTATTATAAATATACACACATCAAAAGTGTCTAGGGATCAACATATATTTTTGCAATAACTTTTCTCCTGATTGATATTAATTAAAATTTTCTTTAAGGATTCATCAAATAAAGTGTTTTCGTTTGTCACAGTAACGATAAACCAAGTCACCTTTGCATTAATAAAGAAATTTGCCATTTTCCTAATAAAGGGATATTTGACATTTGAACCACTAACACAAAAGTTCGAAAAAAAGACTGAAATAACAGTTTTCTCCAAAATTTTATTGGGTAACTTAAACAATTAATAATCCGTGTTTCTACCGCGAACACTAACAACACAAGAACATCGGTTTGGCATACTCAAAATGAGTTCATCCAAATCACGCTGTGGAATGGCCGCCCATGTTCGTTGCAACAACAAAAAAAGGTCTTCTTGCGACTGGATACCCTCCATATTCGGCAGAGCTCTTCTCTGTAGCATATCCCATGCATGCTCAATCGGGTTCAAGTCTGGCGACTGAGCAGGCCAGGGCAGGACATTGATGTTAGCTGCGGCGAGAGTCTGTCTTACAACTCTTGCGGTGTGCGGTCGTGCATTATCATGCATTAACTGAAATAAGGGACCGATTTGCACTTGTAGAGGAACGATGACGTCTGATACAATCGTTTCAGCATAAATTTGAGCGTTGAGGTTGCCTCTGATCCAAATCAACTCAGTTCTTCCGCCGATCCAAATACCCGCCCATACCATGATGGTTCCACCACTATAAGGATGGACTTCCTGGCAGGATTTTAATCGCTGTTGGCGTCCAGGGGTTCTCCAGTGTCGTATACGTCTTGTATCCGGTCTCATACCAAAACGAGACTCATCAGAAAAGCACACGAAACGCCATTGTTCTTCTGCCCAATTTCTGTGTTCAAGAGCCCATTGATATCGAATCCTACGATTGTGCATTGCTATAGGTGGTACCCGTAGCGGTCTTCGGGAATGAAGGTTCACTTCATGCAAGCGGTTTCTGACTGTTTGGTCGCTAATTAAGTTCCCTGAAGAGTGATGAAGCCTCACGGCTAACATCATGGCGGTTATTGTTGGAGCTCTTCGAGTTAAGATTTGAATGTATCGGTCTTGTCTCCGTGTGGTGCAGCGATACCGTCCTCCATGGCGCTCAGCCACGGTACCAGTGCTTCGGTAACGTGTCCAAAGTCGACTGATAACACTCTGACTTGTATTCAGAGCTAAAGCCACAGTACGTTGCCGGGAACCAGCTTCTATCATTCCCACGGCTCTGAGCATTTCTTCCCTGCTTAAATGACGTCGCCGCTCCATAATAACGTTGGTTTTAATCAGTAGTAGGGAAACAGTAGCACTAATAATGTCTTCAATGCGTTGTATGTTTTATAGGGAAAATATTGACAGCTGATTTTCATCTTTTACTCGAATTTGATTCACAGTTCCTGATTCAAATTATGAAATGCACCAAAAAGGATCCATATAAATTTATAAAATCATAAATTTATTACAAAGCCACATCTCAATCTCAAGAAATCCGCATAAAAATGCTTGATCCCTAGACACTTTTGATGTGTGTAGTATCGTTGAGTTAGTATTCCATAGCACAAGTCTCGAACTTACTTTGGGGCTAGCTCAATCTGTGTGATTTGTCCGTATATATTTATTTTATTCCCAATGAACCTTGAGCCTTAAAGGTTGATGGTGTTGTAATGTCGTCCGTGGGCACATACAGAAACGCAATTGTTCTAATCATATTGTCAACTTTTAATGACTTCCCCGAGTTATGAATGTAAGTATTCGTTTATACTGGCCTAGAGCTTGAATTATCTAGAATTGTGTGACGCAGCCTGTAAATATCCTGTGGAATATAAATAAACTTTGTGGAGCTAGATTGTGAGAAGCAGTACAATAAATATTTTGTTTTTGTTCTGTGAAATATAATAAAAGGGGGTTTTGTATTGTGGCTAAGTCTTGAATTGAATTTGATTACATTATTCTACCTACCGAATCTTAAAACATTTGCCAGTCTTGAACAATGGAAGGTGTGGTATAGGTGAGCACATGGTATATGACGTTGCCAAACTGGTTTAATTATAATAACAATGTTTATTTCCAGTAAGATTATTACATACGTTATAAATAACATCGGCTGCCGGCAGAAGTTACCACCCACCAGACAAAGTCTTGCCACTAAGCGATTCATCGTGTTCCGGCATGATGTCTGGTGAAGCCGTACGGAGGACGGGTCTGAGCAGTTGTGTTGCGATGTGTACCAGGTACGATGCACCAAATGTTGTTGTATCGGAACTTTGATCATGGAGGGTCTCCAGATCAATCTCCCTCTGGAGCAGCATCGTTGGTCGTGTTTTTGGGTTTAACATTGCATCACCTCGCTCCACTGCCGTTTTCCATCCTATTCACTCAGTTTTTTTTGTGTGAATAGGCTCTTAATAAACTAGCGTGCTTTACCATCAGGCGGGGTTGCAGTCACGCACTGAATTAGGTATAATTAGAAAAAAATAATAAAAAATATGGTACAACAAAAGGTGCATTGGGTATTATTATCTCCTGGCTCCCAAACTATACCATCGCCTAGCTCCTTAAAGAATAGATGTAAACAAACCAATTTAGGGTTATCACAACTCACGTTTTACAAATCTCCTGTTATTTACAAGATTATCGACTTTTACATGCTAGCTATTTATTAACAATTCCTATTGTAGCATATTTTAATAGAATCACTAAAATAACATGCATAATAACTTGGTATTTCGAAAAACCTATAAAAAGTCGACATTAATTTTGCGTGATAGCCCTACAAAAAAAGAAAGATGGATGAAACCCAGGTATTAAACACATTTTGTGGAATGCAACCAATGAATAAAGTTGAGGAATTTGTTAGTACAATTTTGCGTGTTTTAATTACTTTCAAATCAACTGCGTAACACATGCATTGTAATACTTTCAAGTACGAACTAATTTTAAATGTATCAAAAAATTTAACCTATTAGTAGGAAATTAGCTTACATGTGTGTCATATTTCATTAAATAGGTTAAGCGTTCTATGCAAATCATAAATATCTAAAGATAAATAAACTGTTTAGATTAGAAGTAGCACTATTACTTTTATGAAAATCATCTATGTCGAAAAGGTTGTTAACATCTGTATTTTAGGCGTAAACTACTCGTTGCCTAGCAACAGTTTGTTTACCTCTATATCGAATTTGGTTCAAATATAGGTTTATAGCCTGTGACTTGGGGACCAGTAATTTCATAAGGGTATAGGCAGTGGCGGGCCTACCATACAAGCCCAGATGCCCGGCTTGCCTTCCAAGCCTCACCCCCAAAAATAAAAAAAAAACAGTAAACAGAAGAAAATAGTTTTCAAACTAAATTTACGTAGACGTAATTAAAAATACAACGCATAGCGCAACTCAGTTTGAACACGCGCCCAGGGTCGCACAAGGTCACGGCTCAATATCTATCTCACTCGCACTTGCGGGCTCTAACCTAGTGCAAGCCAGGTTTAACCTCGCTTGCAATGCACTCTTCTTTCGTTCCGTAATATGAAGTATCTAGTAACATAAGTATACATATAACTATTGACATTTTATATGGCTGGATTCTGCTCAATAAAGCACGGCTTGCATCTGACGTTGTACACAACGCACTGTTGGATCAGTGTTGCCGTTTTAGTTTGTTGATTTTTTAGTAGTTAAGTACGATAATTTTCATTTATTTTAAGTTTGTGGGCTGATGTCACCGAAATAGAATATATTACACGAGGGAGTCCCAGGTATAATAGATTATTAAATAGGCTCATTCATGGACTGAATATAAGTAGTTTTCTTCGTCTTTCACGTTCGTTGATATTAAATATGAATGAGTGATAAAGTTATGGTTAAATACATCGAGTATATACTATACTTACTTTAGTATGTATTATACTTTTTCAATAACATTCGCTTTTTGACTCATTCAAGTGAAAAAAAAGGGTTAAGAAATTTCAGTGACAAAAAAAAAATATTTCTTTCATTGTAATTCAAGCGTTTATAAAAAATACCTAGTATAAAACAAAAAACTGGCCGTGTTACACATGTGAAATAGTTTAGCACTTTCTTGCGGGTTTTATTTTTTGTTATATTTTTTTCATATCTGGTAGAATTTTCAGATAATTAAGCGCTTTTAAAATTCATGGAACGGCAACACTGGGTTTGATTTGTATGAACATAGCTACGATTTGAATAGTCTCTTTGTTGTTTTTTCGAAGTTTAATTTTGAATTGATTGTGTAAAATGAGTGTAAATCCGTCGGATACCGATAATATTTATGTCCCTTGTGACGATTTCAAGTGTATTTATAGTTTGCTAAGCGGGGGAAAGGTAAATTCTTTAAGTTTTTCAGAGAAAAATAACCTCATATCTTCGCCAAAACCTACGCCGGATTTAAGCTCAAACAAGTAAGTCTCATAAAAGGAAATTCAATAGATCCGTTTATAAAACTAATTGGATTGCGGGCTGTTCCCATTCGAACAAACTTTATTGTAAACTTGCCCATTTGATTGTAACAATTCCCGCTACGTCAGCTTCCGCAGAACGCGCATTTTCTTCGCTAAAGCGTATTCACACATACTTACGGAACTCACAGGCCCAAGAGCGACTTTCTGATCTTTCGATGATCGCGATCGAAAAGCAACTTTTAGTAGAAATCAAACGTTCACCAACTTTTTATTCTGACGTAATAAAATCATTTTTAAAGAAAGATAGACGCATTGATTTAGAATATAAGTAAAAGCTTTTTTTATTTTTTTATTTCTATGTTTTCGAAATCCCATAACTTTGTAGCATATTTAGATCGTTTGCAATTGGACACGCGCCGTTATGAATATATGTAGGGATTGTAGGTAGGTATCTTCGCTCAACACAATGAAAAGAGAAAGGCTTTTTTCGAAGCCGCCGAGGGTATGTCTTTGCTGGTACGTGTTATTCTTCTGCCTAGCAATATCATGCCTTCAGTGTGCTTTGATTAGCTCGCCGTCGTTAGACCACCGGCTTCTTGAAGCGAAGAATATGGTGATGTGGATCACAAAATCTTGTTTTGTAAAGAACGGTAAGAAAACGTATCATGGGCTTGCGTTATCGGTGGACCCTAGGCACGCCACTGGGTATAGGTACATATGATAAAATGTCATACAAAAACGGTTTTCACCAGTTATAACATGGTGAACATAATAAAACGACTAGCCGTTTAGTTAGCCGCCTAGTTTTAACCTTTAACCTTTTAATCGCCATGTCATAATTCGCGTGGAAGGTATCGCTAGGAACGTCAGATACAATTTTGCATATTGTTATAAAATATAGTTCTCGATAAACAAACTGTTGAAATAAATAAAAAAAAAAAACTAATTTTAATAGAAGGTACATTTCTTTTACCGAACATACATAAGTCTTCAAAGATACGTTATCTAATCTCTTTTCTATTATCATAGGGACAAAAATGACAAGACATTTATGTCATAATTTGATCTAAGGGGTAATTCTCGTAACTTTAATACCGTTCACAATCAGAACCCTAATTGCAGCACTCTATTACCACAGTATAAAAATCATACAGTAGGTCGACGCCTTTGATCTCGTATAAAATGCCGACATCGTCTAGACAGTAACGCATCGGTCAGGGTTGTCACAAATAAACAATATTTATGAAATTATTCATTTATTGCAGATCAACATCGATAGCTGTACCTATTATATTTAATCAATTTGCTATTTTTACTAAGGGAACGACTCGAAACAGATTTAAGTTATTTAGATGGCATTTTCGTAACCAGCACCCCAATCCACCTCGGAATTAACACCCATATCATATTAATATACATTTAAATTGGCGTCCGCCATCTTGGATTTCAAAAAGGGTGGCGTTTTCGTAACAAGCACCCCAATTATACTCAAAATTGACACTCATATCAAATCATAAAAAAGGAGACATCCGCCATTTTGGATGTCAAAAAGGATGGCTTTTTCGTAACAAGCACCCCAATTATACTCAAAATTGACATTCATATCAATTTATAAAAGAAACAAATAAAAAAACAAACACGCGTCAGCCCTTAATGATAGATACCGAGCTACGAACATCGTTTTGTTCGCAGCTCGGGTGCCGCTTACCCGCGTCTCGTCCCTCGCACCCCGCACGATTGCTCTGTCTAGACGGCTTCGTCGGACGACTGTATGCTTTTTACCCGACTACGGCAAAGCAAAAGGAGGGTTATGATTTTGACAGGCTATGTATGTATGTATGTATGTATGTTCATCTGTTCCCTCGTAACTTCTAAAGTACTTATCAGAATTCGACAAATGGCATATCATTAGAAGCGTCTTAATTGTCCGCTGGTTATAGGCTATATGCGGTTTCACAAAATCTAATGTGGCGCCCTCTAGCGAACAAAACATACAGAGTAAAAAAATAAAGTTAAGATAAATATGCCGTGTTTGGTATCATTTGAAAGCGCTTTACTTGTACATTTTGAATATATACAACGTGTAACAAAAAGGGTATATACATAACAAAGGCATGGCATCTTTACATGATATCAAACGATATTGGAAGAGTTTTTTAATCCTATCTCTTTATGTTAGGAAGTTATGAGGAAAAACACCGCCTGTGATAGGCTACTATCATACTAGTCGCATAGAGATATTGAAGACATTTATCGGATTTTGGCAAGTAACGTGACGGGTAACGAGTAGTTAATAACGTATGTAGTGTGCTGCCACGTTTGTTATGATTTGATTTTAAGAAACACACGAAACCGAAAATTTGGTACCAACTTTTTGAGTATTTTATTTTGAGTTGAAACCCTTCCGATATCGTTTGATATCATCTAAAGATGCCATGCCCTTGGTATGTATATACCCTTTTTGTTACACGTTGTATATATTGCTAGCATTTGCTTGTGACTTTACCTGTATTCATAGGCTGGTTGCATATAATTCACATCTTTTCGTTCATAGTTTCTTTACTACTTATCAGAATAAGACCACTGCAGTACCATTAGGAGGGCCTTGATATTCTGTTAGTTATAAGCTATAAAGCTTGTCACCAAATTTAGTATAGCGCCCTCTAGCGGACAAAAAGTTCTATGTTAATATAAAATTAAAATAAATATACCGTGTTTGGTATCACATGAAAGAGCTTCACGAGTACTTTATGCTTGTACATAATTACAAGAATGCTTTAATGATGTTAAATATGAACGATAAGAGTAAAGCGCGGATCACGGGAATTGTGAATCGCTTTAGACAATGGTAATGCATTAATGAAAATGACATAAGCTGGGAGTAACTCCACGCGGTGAAGGCAGAAACAGTTTGATAACTGGCTAAAGCTCCCATAAAAATGTCCTCTGCACTATATGCCTTCGGGATTATGTTGTTATATATGCGTGTAGATGTAATATGTCAAGTACCTAGTTTTTAGTTCATCAGTTTAACTTTTGTTAATATTATGCGCCACAAATACTCTTTAACACCAAAATAGTACAAATAATAAAAAGTAAAAATACTAAAACCCAACTACGACAAAAAACGACGCTGAAAAATTATAAAACAAGATTTTCAGAATACTGAACTGAACAAAGTTGCTAATGTAGTTGCAAGTAAATTAGACTATTCTAAAGTATGCAATATTCACTATGTGGAGATAAATTTTCATGTTTGGAAAGGCGTAGTCACACGTTACATATACTTACGTACCGTAGCACCTTGACAACGTGTGACTACGCCTTTCCAAACATGAAAATTTATCTCCACATAGTGAATATTGCATACTTTAGAATAGTCTAATTTACTTGCAACTACATTAGCAACTTTGTTCAGTTCAGTATTCTGAAAATCTTGTTTTATAATTTTTCAGCGTCGTTTTTTGTCGTAGTTGGGTTTTAGTATTTTTACTTTTTAGACTGTGCTATTACTATCAATTGGAATCATTCTGAAGCCAATTGCTAAACCATTACTCCATATGTTCGGAAAGTGTGTCTGCAACAACGTAAATAACGCAATGAATGTTGTTGAACTGTCAAAATGAAACCTATTGCTACTGATAGTATATTACGCAATTACCCTGCTGATCTCGGTCTCGATCTGATAAAAAGTACTTCTAATTTCCCTACATTTTGACATTTGCCTGTCGCCGAGATGAGATTGCGGCTAGACTTTGAACGCTTTAAATTACCCCTTCTGTTAAATACTATTAATGTTTTAAGTGTATATACATTAGGATACAAATAATATTAATTAACAAGAAATAACTAAGTTAACTTGACTGTCTTCTTAAGCAAAATAAATAGATTATTGTTATCTAGCTGTTTTGAATGTACAATAAATAAACAAACTTGAAAACAAAAGTGATTTACCGTTTCATTATCAGTATCCTTTGAACTATTACTATAAATATTATAGATTGTTGCAATATGTTGAGCTTAGAACTAAGTATAAGAGAGCACAGAACTGTCACGTCGATGGCGCTGGCGCAATCGCGGTAATTTTTAATTTTTCGATTTTTTTTTCAATGCAAAATATGTTTTATAAATGCTTATTAGTCATGATAATATGTATAATAGGGATGTATCCAAGGTATGAAAATGAAAAAAAAAATAGTTCGTCTTATAGATAATAAAAAAAAAATAAGACCCGTATTTTTATTTTGTCGAAAATACCAAAAGCTACTGAGATATAGGACATTAATGTTACGGAGTGGGGGCTAATTACGTCACACCGTGGTATATTTTGTACCACGGCGTGACGTCATGCGACATTTCAAATCAAAATTCCTAAGTATTTCATTGAAATAATATATAGGTATTCAATATTTTTTATAAATCTATCTGATGGACATTAAATTATTTTTTAAGATACAACCCAATTATGATGACTTAATTTTATTTTATTTTAAAAAGCCTTCAGAACACAATTGAAGAATTGATTTAATAAATTTCCCGTTGATGTATAATTAATATATGCAAAATATTGGAAGTCATTTAAATAGAGAAAGAATTGAGTCCGCGGCTTAACCCGCCTAAGTTTCAATCCAGTGTGAATATGGGAATAAATTATCCCACATCTATGTACAATGTTAATCCAGGTGCTAAACTACTAGTTTGCCAAATTTTATGCAAATCTGTTCAGCAGTTTTTGTGTGAAACATCCAACCTCAGAAACTTTCGCATTTATAATATTAGTAGAATTATTTACCTGTTGATGCATATCGAAGACGAGGTGGGCTCTGTCTGATATGATGAGTCTGTCCTGCCAGCCCTTCATGCCTTTCAGCTCGTTCTTCTTCAGCTCCTCGAAGAGGCCGGGGAGGTGGATCACCACGCCATTTCCTGGACAGCAATAAAGGCTATGTTAGACTAGACTTTAGATGGCATTACGGGCCACAATGACTAATCTGTGCATCCTAGTATTATCATCCCTAGCATGGCTTGAAAGGTCTAATAACCAAGCCTGATATAAATAAAAAAAAAACATCCGTAGCATTAGTTGGAATGACATTTCATGACTGCTGCGCTGCATATCACGGGTTCGATTCCAGCTCGGAACAAATATTTGTATGACCTGCAAGTAGTTGTTCCTGTATGTGAGTTTATATGTTTGTAAACGCACCCACGATACAAGAGAAATTCATAAGGTGGTAAAGCTAAAAATTTTGTTTAAAAAAAAACAAAGAAAAAAATTCACGGTGACATTTACAAAACGAGATTCTCCCCATGATTTCGACCGTTTAAAATATCTTGTTCTCCTGTCACATCGCATCGCCTGTCTTAACGTATAATCCATACTAATATTATAAATGCGAAAGTAACTCTGTCTGTCTGTTACGTTTTAACCGATTTTGATGAAATTTGGCACAGACAATCTTTAGACCCTGAGAAAGGACATAGGCTACCTTTTATTTCCGAGGGAAATCTAAAAAGCGCGATATAACCGAATTCAACGCGGGCGAAGCCGCGGTCGGAAAGCTAGTGGCCTATAACTTTCCTCACTGATTGGGACATCAAATGCAAAAAGATTCTTTGATACTTCTAGAGACTAACGCGATCAAAATCATCCCTTTAGCTTTACTATTATTATGTATAGGTAGATAAAGATTAATCTTACAAATGACTCTTCGGCCTTCGCCGCCAAGTAGAGATACTGCTCTAAATCCCCTTGATTACACTCATGAATATATTACGAGCTTTAACAACGATTACGAGAAATTTACACATCCATATTCAAAACTTTGTATCAATTTGACGTATTTCAAATTAAACAGATTTCAACTTTATTTTAATCGTAATTAAATTGATTTCGAAGTGACGCAGTACTCAAAAGTTATAAACAATGTTTGAAGTTGGACAGACGACAGTACATCAAGCTACTACAATCTGTCAGGTTTCTTTGTTACATTTTCAACTTTATCTCTAAAGCATTAAAGCTCAAGGTTGATTGGATATTTAACAGTTTCGGATAGCTTGATCTGCTGTCGTCGGTACGAATTCATTAGGATGTATCCCACATCCTCCAACACACGGAGGGGTATGTGAAGTGAAGTGTGAAGTTTAACCTTGGACAAAACTATCTTTGCATTGTGTAGATTAAATTTCTTACTATTGTATAATTGCATGGCACACGGGTGAGCACAATGTACTTGCTGTAAAGCATCTATTTGTTGGGTTATTTTAATTTCTGAATTGTTGTTTTTTTTTACATTTTCCGTAATGGACGCTCTCAGCGTACAACATATTTCTGCATCGTTCTTACACGGTTGATTTCAACATGAATGATGTGATCAAATATTTGTATCAATAGATTAGCTTGATAATTGAATAGTGTCCATGGAGTTTCTTGCCCGTTCTTCTCCATAGGTACCTAGACCTACTCTTTGGAATGGGCGACTAGCTTCATCTTACTGACTGACCGACCTTCTGACAATTCAAAAGTGCCTGTAACTAACTGGTTTATTTGAAATAAATGCTTGGATTTGATTTGAAGAGTGTAGGGTAGTGTGATCTTGGTATGTGAAGATGGTCACCCATCCACGGACAACCGCGGGAAGCGTAGCTTAACCTGATCATTAAAACTATGCGGCTTTTATTACTTGACCATTTCTTCCAAATCGAAACACAGTTATGCTTTACTATCACATTAAGTCCTAATAACCAAAACGACTTGACAAATCATTTTCCCATTAATAAATGGGTAAACAAGTCCTCGATAACGACTGCCATGTCGTCGATGTCATGACATGCCATGACAAGTACCTTGCAATAACGTAGTAACGTCAGCAAAATAAACTTGAACATCTCCGTACATACTTTATTTAACCTTGAAAATAAATTAGTCGTTATGTAAATCTATTAACAATACTGTGATTTTGCTAACCGTGCCTGGTACAGAACTTGATTACCAATGTCACGATTTTTTTTTTGCATGTTTGTTTGGCGTGCTCCGTTTGTTACAAAATATTTAATTTGACATGCTAACGGTAGATTTTGTTATGCTTTCTTATTGTCTTGTTCGTTGCTGAGCATAATTATAATTAGCCTATAATGTTCCCATTGCTCAATCTCACACCACGGGATGTCAGAGATCGTGCGAAATGGAGGCCTATATGTCGGAAAGCGGACCCCGGGCTCCAACGCGTAAGCCGCGCATGCAACCGGGATTATACGCTGAGATGATAATGAATTTTCCCATTGCTGGGAATCAGGGGCCCTAGTCTGCAATTACAATACTGTCAGAATGGTCGATCAGTGATATCATAATGATCGATTCTGGCAAGTTTAGTAATCTACTAACAAAATGACGTCATAATGTCTTCCCAGTGGTGTATCACCGACACTCCACTTTTTTTTTATTAAATGTTCAAATTGAGTAGTAGTTAGTTTTAGTTTTAGAGTTAGTACTATCGTGTTTTATGATATTGGCAATATGGCAAACTCATTTTATTACCATTTCATTATGAGGCGACTGACCCAATTAACCGATCATTATGAATTTAGCAGATTACGAACTTGTTTAGCACAATGACAATGGAATCGTGTTGAAATGACAAATTTATAAAAATAGCAGACTAGGGCTCCAGGGCTCGTCTGTTCTGTAATCTAGCACGCGCCCAGTGCAGTAGTGTCACATCTCTTCGAATGTCTGCTTCAAGAGGGTGCTGGTTTCCTTACGACATTAACTTTCATCGTTTTATGAAATACACAAGGGAATCAGCTAGTGTCAGGTTATATGTGATACACGAGCGTATCTATACTAATATATAAAGCTGAAGAAAGAAGACTTTGTATGTTTGTTTGAACGCGCTAATCTCAGGAACTGCTGGTCCGATTTGAAAAAATATTTTTGCGTTAGATAACCCATTAATCCAGGAAGGTTTTAGGCTATATAAAATGCTGCCACCAATAGGAGCGGAGCATATAAAAAAAAAATCGAATCCTACGCAGGTGAAACCGCACGGTGCAGCTAGTCAAGTATAATTTCGAACGACATTGTCATGTCAGACAAAGCTCTCTAAATAAATAATTATGTATAATATCCTGAATACAACACCTTTTTTGCCCCCCGCTCTAACAGACTTTTACTGACTGAAACGCACCCGTGCACCTTCATTTGCCTGTAACGAAAAGGGCCACGGTATATCCTTCGAACAGACCGTGGCCCTGGCAGGCGAATGAAACCCAACCCCCAAGTTCATTATAATCCTATTGGAATGGAATCGAATACTCTTTATTGTGTACACCATACAAATTACAGAACATAAATATGAAGATTTTTCAAAGGGTGAGAAAACGGTCTCCAAAGCCTGGAGCACAGGCAAAGAGTAGCCAGCCTGCCGGTGTTCTATAGGATGCATTTTGGTGAGTGTACGAGGGAATTGCATGATTTAATTCCCCCATCTCCGTTCCACCATCGGACGAGTTTCCATGCTTACGTTGTGGACACCACAACGATCCGAACGAATTGTTTCGCCTCGTCTTTTATACCGAGTACATCCAGGGAATGAAACAATTTGCCAGCGGCGGTGCTTCCGTTGGACTAAAATTTAAGTGTCTTCAAGGCTAGAGTGAATAGGCTCTTAATAAACTCGCGTGCTTTACCATCAAAGATTGCATCATTGCTTACCATCAGGCGGGATTGAAAAAAGATGTCTATTTCATGAAATATCAAGCTAGCGCATCATCTTTTAAAATAAGTTGCGAAATGATAATTCAATTTGCCTTGCGCCTACTTATTACTAATCCCAAGTTCGTCAAAGCTTAGCAATAGGCATCAATTAATCCTTAATCTGTGCCATTTCTCAAAGGGATGATGGATGTTATCTTAATTTGTAACGTAATATCCTTATAATCATTAAATGGCAAATTACCAGTCCCGGTGGCACATATTATAATAGCTTAACGTTTAAGAAATGGTTATTAATATATAACTTGACGTGGAAATTATGGCCTCCGTGGCGGAAGGAAATTTCATAGCGGGAACGTACAGACGACAGTACATCAAGCTACTACAATCTGTCAGATTTATTTATTACATTTTCCACTTTATCTCTAAAGCATTAAGGGTCAAGGTTGAGTGGGAATATCTGACAATTTAGGGTAGCTTGACCTGCTGTCGTCCGTACTTAAACTTACTTCCGTAAATCTGTCGAAGAAGCCAAGTGAATAATACTCAAAAAATGAAAACTCTTCATTTTATTTCGTCCTTTCTTTTAATAACTTAATATTTCTATATTTAGGTA
Source organism: Sesamia nonagrioides (assembly GCA_017933935.1). NCBI lineage: Eukaryota > Metazoa > Arthropoda > Insecta > Lepidoptera > Noctuidae > Sesamia > Sesamia nonagrioides. The sequence continues at coordinate 2,823,107 of JADWQK010000025.1, forward strand.
CTCTCTAATTTACTGAAAACTTTTCGATTTTAGTGGACATCTTACACGGATACTTTATTTTTTTATTTTTTCTATAGTTGCTATGACCAACAATTTTTTTATGGAAGGGAAATTATCAAATGACCTTTATCGCTCTGGCCGGAGCGGAAGGCGTGTCAGACTTTTACTGACTTAAACCCACCCGTGTTCCTTCACTTGCCTGTGCGCCAGGGCCACGGTATCTCACGGTATCAACTCACAGTCCTGGCAGGGCAATTACTAACCATAAAACCATAACATTTCTTGAGTATTGGTTACTTGGACCATCTCTACATTCCCGCAATGTCATTCTATGGATGTATTCAGATGTAAAAGGTAAAAGATCGTCAATTAGTCAGAAATAGAATTACTTTGGCATTTATAACATTAAAGCTGAAGATTACTTAGAAAGATCAACAATAAGCGCCCGTGTGGGAGGAGTCCGTAATACCTATACCATCTAAACGACCATGACAAATTGATGGATTGGTGGTAGATTAAAAGTTTGATCCGCTTGCTCCATTTAACAACCGAAACTGTTCCGGACGGATAGCATGGTAATGGACGCGATGACTTTGGAACTTTATTGAAGGTTAAAGACGTAGGTAACCCATCAGTTAATCCTACTTAATATTATAAAAATTGGTATACAAAATACCCGTACATCCATTATTATAAACGTGAAAGTTTGTATTATTTGGTATTAGTTCCTCTTGTACGCAAAAACAACTTCTTTTTAGCAATTATAAACTAGCGCTTGACTGCAATCCCGGCTGATGGTAAGCGGTGATGCAATCATTGATGGTAAAGCGCGCTAGTTTATTAAGCCTATTCACTTAAAAATCTTAGTGAATAGCAAGGAAGGCGCCAGTTGAGCGAGGTGATGCAATGTTAAACCCAACAGCACGACGTACGATGATGTGCCAAAAGGAGATTGATCTGGAGACCCTCTACAACCAAACTCCCGACACAACAACATTTGGTGCATCGTACCCGGCTCAAATCGCAACACAACTGCTCAGACCTGGTCTCCGTACGGCTTCACCAACATCACGTCGCATGAACACGACGAATCGCTTGGCGGCAAGGCTTTGTCTGGTGGTCTTTGTCTTCAGCCGGCAGCCGACGTTTTAGCATACTGATGGTTTATAATCAGGATTAACATATAGGTTAGTTTTTATCCGTTGTAAAGGTAGGTAAATTATAGGAATGAGTCAAGTATAAAGAAAACGCTATAATTAATACAAACGGGACGAAGCGTTTTCTACAAGAGTAAATGTTGTGAGATCGGAGGTCAAATGGTTGGAAAAAGGCAAAGGGCCTTTCACGACGACAGAAAGAAAAGTTGTTTATTCCGCACAAACAATACGCAAATTGCAAGTATTAATAGTAAGTAGTAGTCACTTATTAGACGTACGTTTGACAGCCTCCGTGGCGTAGCGGTAGCGGACGCGGCCGCTGCGCAAGGTGGCGCGGGTTCGATCCCCGCACAGTGCAAGTATTTGTATGCATGAATATGAATATTTGCACTGGTCTGGTCGTGCCTCGGAAAGCACGTTAAGCCGTTGGTCCCGGTTGCCATACGAACATCTAGTGGCAGTCGTTACGGGTTGTTGGAGCCCTCAAAAGTCCAACAATTGGTCTAACTGCAATGCTTCGATGTCGCCTTCGGGTTGTGGAGGTCAGACGGCAGTCGCTTCACGGAAAATGTCGAAGTTTAGCCATATCAGCAGTTCGACTGGTAAAGCGGACCCCAGACTCCAAAGCTGAAAAGGCTGCGGATGCGACTGGGATTAACGCTGGGATGATGATGACTTATTAGACGTACAGACGACAGCACGTCAAGCTACTACAATCCATCACATTTCTTTATTAGATTTTCAACTTTATTGCTAAAGCAGGCTGTAAGGTTCAAGATTCATTGGGAATATTTGACAGTTTAGGGTAGCTTGACCTGATGTCGTCTGTACCTAACATATTCACATGCATCTCTTCTTCTTCTTCTCTTGATCAATGGCGCCTGTGGAAGAAACGCCACAATTTTGCCAATAACACGTGTAAAAAATTATAGAAATTCTTTGAAAAATTTTATTCACAATAATGGCGGATGTCGTCAATGACAGTCGGACACGAAGTCCTATTCACATCTCGTTCAGCTAAGTTTGAAGTTGAGCTGTACGATTTCTGTCAAACGCGTGCACTGAGTGGATAAATCTTTTCAATCTGTGGAGTTCTTGCCTCAAAAGACCATCTAAGACATCAGCATTCTACATGATCTGCGTATGACCTGACCATGATTATGTCTGAACTTTAAAAGAGTCTGTGATGTTTGAGTTAAGTTTTTCTTCTCAGATAGATATTCGGATATGAAACGCCGATCGCATATAGTTTAAAAAAAAAATAATTGTAAACATATTTGCATAAACCTACTTAAAGAAATTAACTAAATTATCATCGTTTTTAGGTGCTTTCGTAGAGGATAATAACGCGGTAAAGTACATAGGGTTGCCACCCTTTAGCGCGTTCTTATCCTGACGGATGCATCGACGCGGTAACTGTCATCATCATAATCTCGGTTGCATCCGTGGCTTTCGCGTTGGTGCCCGGGGTCCGCTAGCTGACTAGCTACAACTGTATAACCATGAATTCATATGGTTCTAAACAGCTGTTTCATGGAAAAGTGCAATACCACACAATGCAATATTAAGCGACCTTTTTTATAAAAAAAAACTAGCTGTTTCCTGCGACTCCGTCCGCGTGGACTTCAGTTTACAGCGCGCGGTGGTTCCCGTTTCCATGGGAATGCCAAGATAAATGCCTACATTACTGCAAGGTTTCCTCAAAATCCATTCAGTAGTTTTTTCCAAAGCCGTAGTCCATTCCGAAAAACATTAAAAAGAGCTCAGTTGATATAAAACAAGCGCCTGTTAAAATAATGGGAGCAATATGTACGTCTGCGTTTGCCCCCGTTTTCGCAACATTTTTTGTTCCTGCTCTGCTCCTATTGGTCATAGCGGGATGTTTTATAGTCTATGTCCTTTCTCAGGCTCTAGATTATCTGTGTACCAAATTTCATTACAATCGGTTCAGTAGGTTTGGCGTGAAAGACAGACAGACAGAGATACTTTCGCATTTTTATTATTGGTTTGGATAGAATCGCCAAATAATTTCAATTCCGGCACGGAACAAATGTTTGTATGACCTACAAGTAGGTGTTCAGAGTTTGGATGTGTGTGTGAACCACGACACAGGAGAAATTCCTAATAAGTACGTTCGAAAAAAAACAGTGTCGTTTAGCATCATGCCCTGAATCCTAGGCTGATGCATGCCACCCTCTTTATTCAGTACCTAACAGTATTCAAGAGACTTTCTGTGTGATCAGTTGATAAGAGTTAGGTATGATTATACTTTTTTTTTCATATTCCATACTAAAGCGGAGACATTATGGGTGATATGTCGAGATGTAGATATACTATAATGACGCAAGCTTTTGGCAACCGTTCAAGGATAGATAGCATAGTGTTATCGGTCAATTATCAATGTAGTGTGCTGTTACTGACGTCACAAAATTTGTTTTTCTGTAAAATTAACCATAAATAACTTTTTGCCCTCTTTTTAGGGTTCCATAGTATTTTAGAGAAACACGGGTCATATTATACTTCTGGTAAAGAGTTTCGAAGAGTGCGGTGAACGCCACATAATGTACGAAATAAATATAGTTAGCATATACATAGTTCGGCAGTTTTGCATGTTAGAGTACGAGACTTTTGATGATATTTTTTTTTAAATGTATTTTGTTTGTTATTATTATTTTATGGTATTTAGTTGTAATTTGCGTTTTGCTTGTGCGGAATAAAATTTTTTTTCTTTATTTTCTTTCAAATATACCGTCGAATGGTGTTAGTGAAATGTTCTGAAAGAAAGTTGGTATTTCTCTAGGCGCAGGCCAGACAGAAAGGACGTAGACTAGGACGAGTCACAGACAGCGCCGAGACAAAAGCATTGCGCCCGCGCCCTGTCTTTCTGTATGTTTTGCGTCGCGACGCCTCTAACATTTTGTATGAAAGGGATGCGGTAGAGACAAATGTCCGCGCCCCGTCGCGTCTTACATCTATTCTGTGTATCCAGCGCCCCAGAAAGCGATCTCTGACACCGACTACCACAATTCTTAAGAAATTATACAGTACTTAATATCACACTACAACACTTAAAGCCGACCTAATACTACACAAAAATCGAACGAACCCTAAGCTGAAACGAAATACAAAATGCAAGGGTGGACGATGCGATACGACGCAGTGGGTTGGGGGCTGCTGAGGCCAAAACTAGAAACGTAGTATACAAGGAAGTTTTATACAAATGTGGCTATTATTTTAGTAAATTGGCCTTACGAGTTTTACCGAAGTCGCTGGCCAAAGCTTGTCTTATAATGATATCGTGCTATGAATCCGTGATCTTGGAATTATTAATTAATTTTCTCGGTGGTAGGCAACAACATCAGCCGCCGGCATAAGTTACCACCCACCAGACAAAGTCTTGCCGCCAAGCGATTCGTCGTGTTCCGGCATGATGTCTGGTGAAGCCGTACGGAGAACGGGTCTGAGCAGTTGTGTTGCGATGTGTGCCGGGTACGATGTGCCTAATGTTGTTGTGTCGGGAGTTTGGTCGTGAAGGCTCTCCAGATCATCCTCTGGCGCAGCATCGTTGGTCGTGTTGTTGGGTTAAACATTGCATCACCTCGCTCAACTGCCGTCTTCCTTCCTATTCACTCAGTTTTTTTGAGTGAATAGGCTTAATAAGCTAGTGTGCTTTACCATCAACGATTGCATCACTGCTTACCATCAGGCGGGATTGCAGTCAAGCACTAGTTTATAACTATTAAAAAAAATTATGTAAAAAGTTCTAGGCCACGAAATATGATGGCATTTTAAACACTAATGTTCTTTAATAATATTTCTTTATCGTACTGTTCTAGGTAACAGCACAGCGCTGGAAAATATTGGCATTGTTTATTCATGAAGCAAAATACTTCATTTATTGCAATTGCCATTTTAGAGTAAACTAGATTTGCATCCGATAAAATATTGTTTTGTATTTAGTAAGTTCATCATCATCAGCCTTTACTCGTCCACTGCTGCACATAGGCCTCTTTCATGGCACGCCAACAAGCTCGATCCTGAGCAGTTCTCCGCCAGCCACTACCAGCCACCTTTTTGATGTCGTCGCTCCATCTCGCCCAAGGGCGTCCCACGCTACGTTTGCCGAGACGCGGTCTCCACTCATGGACTCGTTTACCCCAACGGTTGTCGGTCCTGCGGCATATGTGACCAGCCCATTGTCACTTCAGCTTGCTAATCCTCTCAGTTATGTCGGTAACTCTGGTCCTCTGTCGGATCACCTCATTTCTGATGCGGTCCTTCAGAGAGACGCCCAACATAGCCCGCTCCATAGCTCGCTGAGCGACTTTAAACTTATGGACTAGTCTGACCGTTAGTGTCCACGTCTCGGCTCCGTAAGTCATGACGGGTAGGACGCACTGGTTGAAGATTTTGGTCTTCAAATATTGGGGTATGGGCGACGAAAATACCCGACGAAGTTTACTAAATGCTGCCCATCCCAGCTGGATCCTTCTATTTGCCTCATTCTCGAAGTTGTTTTTCCCTAATTGCAACGTTTGCCCGAGGTATACATACTCTGAAACAACTTCGAGAGGCATTCCATTTACGGCAACCGGTCCCGGAGTGACCCGTTCATTGAACATAATTTTGGTCTTGTCTAAGTTCATCCGGAGACCGATGCGTTGGGAGGAGTCAGCTAAGTTGGCCAGCATTTGTTCCAGCTCTTGCTGCGTTTCCGCCATGATGACGATATCGTCCGCAAATCGCAAGTGTGAGATGTACTCGCCATTGATGTTAATGCCCCGACCCTGCCAATCCAGCGTCTTAAACATATCCTCGAGGGCATTGGAGAATAATTTGGGGGAAATAACGTCCCCTTGTCTCACTCCTCGCTTAAGGGGGACATCTTTAGTCTGCTGGTTCTGGACTTGGACGGACATTGTGGCGGCATTGTAGAGACATCTCATCACTTGGACATATCGCCAATCAACTTGGCATCGCTGCAAAGATTCCAGAACAGCCCAGGTCTCGATGGAGTCAAAAGGCTTCTCATAGTCCACAAATGCTAGAGACAGGGGCTGATTATACTCTTCGGTCTTCTGTATAATCTGCCTCACTGTGTGTATGTGGTCTATGGTACTAAATCCTCCTCGAAACCCGGCCTGCTCAGGCGGCTGGAATTCGTCAAGTCTGCGCGCTAGTCGGTTCGCGATCACTCTCGAAAACAGCTTGTAGACATTTAGTAAGTTATGTTTTTATAATTAAAAAAATTGTAGTCGTTTTCAACATTTTTATTTACAGAGTGGTAGCCGTCACAAGTTGTGGCACGGCAAGGTTAGAATTATCACGGCTGTCAATTTCTATGAGTACCTACACCAAAAGTCATTTGACACGCTTTGTTTGCATGACAAGTGTTGTCAATACGTCTCTGGCAGCTGTCGCCGAGGCGGCGCCAGCTCTGGATTTGACGAAGAAATACACTCCTGGACTTCAAACTCGAGCCACTCTGCACTTTTCTACGTCTTTTATTTTATTAATTATTATTATACTAGCTTTCCGCCCGCGGCTTCGCCCGCGTGGAGTTCGGTTATATCGCGCTTTTTAGATTTCCCTCGGGAACATCATATTTTTCCGGGATAAAAGGTAGCCTATGTTCTTTCTCAGGGTCCAAAGATTGTTTGTGCCAAATTTCATCAAAATCGGTTGAGAGGTTAAAGCGGGAAAGCGTAACAGACAGACAGAGTTACTTTCACATTTACAATATTAGTATGGATTATAAATTCAAATTAGAAATAATGACGAGACCTAAACGAAGTATGTACGTATGTCCCTGAGGCCTGAGAACAATGTGGAGGTCTGTGTTTCACGCGCGCCTCAATGAGCTGTCAGCACATCGTGACGGGGTCTGCGAGGACCGCGGCCTCCTGGGACAGGGTTGCGGGTCGGTAAAAAAAAAATCCGGGCGCACAGGCAAGTGAAGAAATACTGGTGGGTTTTAGTCAGCAAAAGTCTGACACGCCCTTCCGCTCCACCCAGAGCAGGAGAGGTCATTTGATGATTTCCCTTCCAAAACAAAAAAAAAAGGATGTATGTATGTAGGCTTCGAAGCTGCATAAAAACTTTTTCGTTAACTCATTATTTTGTTGTTTTTACATTTGTACTTTATACGATTTCGGTATCCGGCGTCGTAATTACGTAACACAATAACAATGGCTTTTAATATTAATAGACAGCCTCGGTGGCGTAGCGGTAGCGGACGCGGCCGCTGCGCAAGGTGGCGCGGGTTCGATCCCCGCACTGTGCAAGTATTTGTATGCATGAATATGAATATTTGCACTGGTCTGGTCGTGCCTCGGAAAGCACGTTAAGCCGTTGGTCCCGGTTGCCATACGGACATCTAGTGGCAGTCGTTACGGGTTGATGAAGCCCTCAAAAGTCCAACAATTGGTCTAACTGCAATGCTTCGATGTCACCTTCGGGTTGTGGAGGTCAGACGGCAGTCGCTTCACGGAAAATGTCGAAGTTTAGCCATATCAGCAGTTGGACTGGTAAAGCCCAGACTCCAAAGCTGAAAAGGCTTCGGATGCGACTGGGATTAACGCTGGGATGATGATGATGACAATAACAATGGCTTTTATTTTGACAGTTCAACAACATTCATTGCATTCTTTACGTTGTTGAGGAGGGAAATTTTTCGAACATTATGAAACAATGGCGCCGATTCTGTTGTTGTTGTTTTAAGTTAAGTGCGTCTTTTTCTTTCCATTTCTATAAGAAAAGGACAGAAGATAAAATGTCAGTTTAAACCTGTCAAATTAGTGCGCTCCTGACGTAAACTGGCGTATTTTTAGTCGCCATGTTTATAATCGCGTCTATACTATCTATGGAATATCTTAATTTGACAGGATTAAATTAAAATGTTATCTTCTATCCTTTTCTTAACGAAATAGAAAGAAAAACAGACACAACTTAAAATTAGTTTAGTTTGTGAACAACAGAATCGGCGTTAATGTATTAGTAACATCGTTCAAAATGATTTAGTTATGTGTTATTACGCAATTAGTGGTGGGAGTGTACTAATTAACGTTATTGTTTTTTTTTTATATATACAGAGTGGTCCTGACAATACGACAATAAATTAAACATCGTGTACCTCAACACATTCTCAGTCTACCCATAAAAACATTATATAAATATAGCCATTACTTTAGTGACAGGAATTATTTTTCATTTTTCACATTTTCTACGTGATGTACATGTTGATAAGAAAGCGCTTACAGGTTGATGACCGCCGAATCCAGCGGTACTAAACTTAAATAATAATGGCGCGAAAAAGAAGTCGATACAGGAACGAGCTGTCGCCCGCTGATCGGGGGTCATTACCAATATTTTAAAGGATGTTCTACTCCGTTTGCAATTTTATGCGATTTAGTTTGTTTGAAATTTTATTTTTTTTTATTTTTGATGCTAGGTTTTTTTCTATGGTTCAGGTTTATTCCTACGAACCAGCATGGTCTGTGTTTTCATTTATTGTCGTATTGTCAGCACCACTCCGTATATACTTATATCATTATATTAATTTTTTAATTTTTTTAATATTAATTATATACTCCGTATATAATTTTCCACCTTTATTTGAAGATCTAGAACTGAGTGACAATTCTCGTAATCTTATGAATGTTCTCAGTCTAATCTCAGCCTCAATCTATCAGAAATATCCTCGAATTTCCCTACATTATGACATTAGTTTATCGCCGAGATGACACTACAACTAAAGTTTTAACGCTTTAAATTACGAGAATAAGCCCGCTGAACAACTAGTGTTTTCAATATATTTTCACGTGTGCTCTGCTGTTCAAAGTCTGCCAAAACTGTATTGCAGTAACAATAGGGTTACTTACCAATAACAGAGATGCATTTCTGGTTTATAATACCGCTCGGTAGTAAATGGAAGTCGAACTCCTGCCCATCGACCACCACCGTGTGTCCGGCGTTGTTGCCACCCTGCGGATATAAATATACAATTGACCACAATCCATGCTTATTAAATACATACACGCTGTATTTTGTAGGTAAGAACTGCTGTTTGACCTTTGTTGGTAGGTCTCCCTTTAAACATATCATTTTTTTTTATTTTGTTCTTGTATGATGTTTATTAATTAGATGTATATGTATATTTATTTAAACTAGTATGATACACTTAACGTACATATTTATTGTATATTCTATGTAAATAGTACAATGTAGACTACCTACACTATTTCTCTCTCCTTCCCTTTAGTATTTCATCCAAAGGTTGTCTGTAAAAGATTGCTCTTAGCGATAAGACCACTCATTGTGTCACCCTTTGTAAAATCTTTATATTTATGTTCTGTAATCTATATGGTGTACATAATAAACGGTATTCTATTCAATTTTCTTCAGTGCTGCTAAAGGGTTAGGTAGGTTTGGTTTTTAGGTTCTTGACTGGCTACGGCCTGTCAACTGTTACAGTTCGATGGTTCATTGATAATGGGATAACGAGGTTTTCCGAGAGTTTAATAGGACCTTGGTCGTCTTAGAAGTGTCACCAATCAAAGGCAAATTCAAAAGCCACTTATTTAAATTTGACTGAGAATCAGCACTTTTCTAACGTCAAAATTATAAAAGACAGTCCCCGAAAACGCCCGCCTTCACCACTTCACTGGGAAGAAGAAAGGGTACTCCAAACTCCTATTTAGTTACAGAACTTGCTTCTATATAACGGTTGCTATGTAAAGTAAATATCATGAAAGACAAGACGCCACCACTCGTAGGTGAGTAATGCGCTGTACTTGCATAAATAAATGACGGGTTAATAGGCTTATCTAGTGTATCAATAGAGTGGCACAGGCATTTTTTTCTGCAGAAGCTTAAAGCTGTGTATTTTTATACATCACTTAAGAAAAAATCCAAAATACCGTTGTAAGATAATATCGTAAGCTAGTATTTTTGATACTGTAGACTCCTACTCCTTTATGCCTATTAATTAAAACAATATAGTGATTGTGGAAGTTAAAAAAAAACTTGTGCTTGTATTTGATGTTTGTATATAGGGACTTGGTGCGTTTGTAAATCTATACTAATATATAAAGCTGAAGAGTTTGTGCGCGCTAATCTCGGGAACTACTGGTCCGATTTGAAAAATTCTTTTTGCGTTGGATAGCCCATTAATCCAGGAAGGCTTTAGGCTATATAACATCACGCTGCGACCAATAGGAGCGGAGCATAACTAAATCACGCGAACGAAGTCGCTGGCGGCCGCTAGTAAATAAATAATAGGCGAATAGTCTATTTCTTTTACCAACAAATGAAGTCATTCACAAAACGCTGGAAAATCTTCCACTGACTCTCAATTATTATGGTAAACAGAATTTTCAAGACTTTCCATTGACGATGACGTAGAATGATCTCACAATGGGCAGACGAACGAAGTTAGTCATAAAAAACAGATTTGTATGCAAAAAACTGTTTTAGTACAGCATTATTAGATAATGAGAGTTTGTCAGGTTGCTCTTGATTTTGTATATTAATTAATACAGAGAGAAACAAAAGCAGTAGTATGATGTATGTACTCGTATTACATATAAAGTACTTTCAACCATAGATAAGTGACACAGAATTGGTCCACAACCTTTTATGAACACAATGGTGACATTTATGCCAGCGCCATTTTCTTGTCTAGGTTTTCACAACTGGTTTTGATGTCAAGGCCGTCGCATTTCTGGGAAAGCTATGTATACATTTGTCTTATTAAAAGCTTCGAAAAACAATGACTGGATAGAGAACAAAAGGCACACAGTCAAAGATATTTTCAGGATGTACACAAGCGTGCTTGACTAAGTTACGGCCCAAAGGATGTTTTAAAGGTTCGCCTTTTGAAATTAAAATATTTTAGCTTCCATAAACCTACATAGACTCTTATGAAATGTCAGAAGCTGAATGCGGGGTTCTAATTGGTCGTTTCGTATGTAGAAGAGCCGGCAAGAATCTCTACGGGTATTCTTTTAAAACAAATGGTTTGTACGAAGTCCGTCGACAGCAGGTAAGGTAACCTAAACTGTCAAATATTCCTAATCAACTTTGAGCCTTAATGCTTTAACGACAAATAATTCGAATATCTAGTAAAGAAATTTGACAGATTGTAGTTGCTTGATGTGCAGTCGTCTGTACAATATTTTCATATAACAGTCATCATCTCAGCGTTAATCCGAGCCGCATCCGAAGCTTTTTCAGCTTTGGAGTCTGGGGTCCGCTTTACCGTTCTAACTGCTGATTTTGGCTAAACTTCGATATTTTCCGTAAAGCGATTGCCGTCTGGCCTCCACAACCCGAAGGCGATACTGAAGCATTGCAGTTAGACCAATTGTTGGACTTTTGAGGATTTCAACAACCAGTAAGGACTGCCGTTAGATGTTAGTATAGCAAAAGGGACCAACGGCTTAACGTGCTTTCCAAGGCACGACTAGACTAGCGCAAATATTCATATTCATGCATACAAATATTTGCACTGCGCGGGGATCGCACCCGTGCTTCCTTGCGCAGCGGCCAAGTTTGCTACCGCTGCGCCACGGAGGCTGTCTGTCATTTTCAAATACCAGTGTTAAAATGAATGGGAGGACGTGTTAGCCTATCAAGCCCTTTAGCGAAAGGACAGCCCATTACCCTACTTATTTCTATATTTATGACTGTTTTTATGGTATAAGTATGCCTCCAAAGTGAACTACTCTCTTGGCTTTAAAGTATTTTACCAAGCTTGAAAGATGAGCTGTTTCATTTTATTTGCCAGCAAACAACAGCTGCATTGCAGTCTCAAATTGAGGGATGAGCAGAGTGAGACATTAATAAGCAATAAACAAAACATTGATTGTTCTTATCCTCTCGTTCTATACTCGACATTAAATCACGTTGTACAGCTGGCGTATTTACACGCACAATTAGAAGAAAATTCCCCACAACGTAGTCGAGCTGCCAGTAACATACTTCACGAATTCTGGCACATAGCTTCCGCTGACATGACATTGTAGAGGTGATCTTGAATGTCTACGTCTCCATTCAAAAAAACACTAATCTGTCATCTTTGTAGCGCTGCTATTTCTGCCAGGACATATAGGTCATGGGCAGAGAAATATGTACAGTAAGATCTACAAGAGGTATTTTTTTTATATTATTGACCAGTGCTTGACCGCAATACCGCCTGATGGTAAGCAGTGATGAAATCGTTGATGGTAAAGCGCACTAGGTTATTAAGACCCTATTCACTCTAGCGTTGAAGACACTTAAATTGTAGTCAGAAGGAAACACCGCCGCTGGCAAATGTTTCCAGTCCCTCGATTTACGCGGTATGAAAGAGAAGGCAGACAGAAAAAGAAGACAACGCTTCGTGCAGATCATAGTGGTGTCAACAGCGTAAGGGTGGATAGTGGATACTCCCCGTACGACGGGTCGCCCGATGATGGTACGAGGTGCCGTAAATAACTCATGCAATCCCCGCGCACACTCTCCAAAATGCATCCTATAGAACACTGACAGGCTGGCAAACAACAACAAAACTTTCAACAAGGAACAATAAGAAAACTTTCGTAGAAAATCTAACAGGCAGTGGATTTGGTGCATTGATGTAATTTATATCTCCACAATACCGGGCCAACCTCGGTCAAGCCTGCGAGGTAATTTCGTAATACACTAACAGTAGCAAAGCTTTCCTTTTCACAGGTCAACAACATTGATTGCGTTATTTACGTTGTCAACAGCGTAAAAACTTGAGCTCGGTCAAGGCTGGTTAATAACCAAATTTTTTCGGTATGAGTATAGAACCTAGATGTCTAGAAGACCAGATTCAAACTCGAACTCATCAAGTCTCCGAGGTTTACTAGGCATATCTTTAAAGTTCTGTTATTTCCATATTTCCCGGCAATTTTGAATTTGAAACTGTTCTATATTCGTGTTTAAATTTAGAATCTCAAAACAGTTGAAAGCGCTTGGTGTGAGAAAGCTAGTTTGCTGTTGGATACCGCATCTGCTTTCCGACGATCACAAGGCGTCCCCTGTCAGATGTTGTAAGAAAACTGCAAAGGTTCAACCGAGGAGAGTCAGATCACGTCTACGACTTCATCAGTGGTGACGAATCTTGGAACTATGCCTACGATGCTGATTTTAAACAATTTAGAATCTAGGTATTTCAAGACCGAAGCACTTCTAGGAAGGTGGTGACCACGTTCGTTGGAAAAACCGGTCATGCTGCGACTATTGCACTTGAAGATCGTAGATCGGTTAACGTAGAGAGGTATACCAGTTTGTTTATCATAAGTCAGAAGAAAATCGAAAATCTAACTCAAAGCGACGCATCATCATCATCATTCTCCTGCCCTTATCCCAATTTATTTGGGGTCGGCGCAACATGTCTTTTTCTTCCATACATCCCTATCAGAAGCCATCTCGGCAGTCACCCCCTTCTTAGCCATATCATCCTTCACACATTCCATCCATCGTTTCTTTGGTCGAAATTCGAATTTAGTAGAAATTCTTGACCATCCTTTATACAGTCCTGATCTAAGCCCTAACGATTTCTTTTCATTTCCTAAAATTAAGAAAAGTCTTCGTGGTCAAAGTTTGCAGTCCGGTGAAGAAGCAGTCAACGCTTTCATGTCAGCCATTTTGAACTGGGGGTGTTCAAAATGGCTGACATAAAAGCGTTGACTGCTTAGAATAAATGTTAACGGGTTTGAGCCAATAGAAGAATGTATTAAGCTATGTGGTGAATACTTTGAAAAACAATAAAAGTACTATAAGGTTCTAGTTGTGTTTGTGTGTTTTACTTCAAACGACAAAAATTAATAGGCAAGCGTCGTAGTCTTAGAACGTAAGTACACATGATATTACCTTTACTGTTTTGAAGGGAGTCGTGATCAAATTATTTACACACCTGTGTAAATAATTTGATCACGACTATAAATTGGTCTTCGCCCTGCTCTGCCACCTGGCAGAGCAGGGCGAAGATGGAGTGACAAGCTTGACAGGACTGGCATAAGATACAATTGGGTGGTAAGGAAGTAGGTAGCCTAATGCAGAGTCATTGCGATAATAGAGACTAGAAGAAAGCCCAGAACCTAAGACTCAATTTTGGGTTCTTATCAGAAGACCACCACTGCTCTAACGAGATTTATGACACCAAACTAAATATAAATTAAACAGCGAGCGCATTAAGAACGTAATTAAAATATCTGCCATCCATATCGATCATCGACTATTTCCATTGAAATTGTTATTTAATAGCACGTTCCGATTGAGGTGAAGAATAACTAGATTTGCCTTGTTTGCACTTCATAAATATGTAATTATTAGTCAGAGTTCCAAATTTGTACGGGCGTATCTTATAATCTCGCTACGTTTTTATCGCTTAGACTCCCTAAGCGATAAAAATTTGGTTCCAAATTATTATATGCAAAACATATCTGATGTCTCTGCTTAGTCATAAGCGGAGTGTAAGCGCTAGCGCGCTTTGCCATCAGATTTTGCATCACTGCTCACCATCTGGTGGGATTGCGATCAAGCGTTAGTTTATATTTATAAAAAAAAACACGAGTATTAGAGAATAGTTTGACAGATTACATGAGTGAAATAAGTCAACAAGAACAATGAAATGTTTATTTTAAATCAGGATTTGGGGTTTAGCAGCACTAAAATTGTACCAAACGTTCCTTTCACATCAAAAAAATCCTTATCCGTTTGACCATATGTTTCAAAAATTTGTCTGCTTGACAACGTAAATACCTATCGCAATAGATGTTGTCGAATTATCAAAATAAAGGGCATTGTAATTATTAGTATGTTACGCCATTACAGCACAAAGTAGACCATGCTTGATTAGAGTACACTGTGAAGTCTGTGTGGTTTACAGCGATAACCTTATTCCCTTCAATGACCAAGCACCAGTTTTTCTATAACTAACCCGTGTTTATGTGGCAGTATTTTTACTGTACTTTGTTGCATTGGCTCTACATACAACTGGCTATGCTTGGAATCTCTTTGAGGGATCGAATCTGCAATGGGGTGAACCAGCAGAGAACCAAAGTTGTCGACATGGCTCACAAAAGTGAGGCATTAGGCCAGCCATATTAGCCGTAGAACGAAGACTGTTGGAGTAGACGTGTTCTAGAATGGAGACCGCGATTGCTAAGCGTAAGGTGGGACGCCCTCAGGCTTGGTGGAGCGACGATCTTCGCAGGATGGCTGGTAGCAGGTGGACGAGTTGCCGAAAATCGAGTTGTATCGTACAATGGGGGGGCTATGTACAACAGTGTACTCCTAGGTACAAGTTAATGAGGAAGACAAAAGGGACAAACCAAGCTTACAATAACATAAGCTTCTGTTCATTGAGTTGATTACTAACATGTTATGATGGTTACGAAGGTATTATTTTCCGGATTAGTATATTCAAGGTTTAGTGGCCGCGTCACTCATACAATTGTTACTAATAACAGCTCCTGTCCATATGTTTATCTATATGTACTTCTAAGTATAACGATGTACAGCCAACAAAAGGACGGTCATTTGAGTGATGTTGACGAAATGTCACATATTTAAAAAAAAAATTACACGCAAATTTTTTAATCCAACCAGGATTAACATTCAAACCATCAAATTCCCAAGGGATCGAAACTTATTCGGATGAAACCATGGGCACAGATAGTACGTATACATATAAAACTCACAACTCAAATTATGTTCGTAGAATTCGTACTCTCTAAACTCCATAACCAACCGTCCGATTTCGATGAAATTTTGTAAATGTGTATGGTTGGTTCCAACTTAAAAAAAATAGGGTAGTTGGCGCTCCTTGCTAAGAAAGGACGAGTAGCTTCTCCGTTTAAAAAAATCCACTATGAAAATTATCACGCGTTATGCATGTAGCCGACGAATAGGGTACCTAGTCTGCAATCAACTATTTTTATTGCATCATAACGGTAACTGAAGAAATAGTGCCTGAGGTACTATAATATTTTATAAGTTACACCACCGCATAGTCAATTTACTAGATATAATTAATGTACTTTCAATTACTTTTGTATTCAGTCAAACAACGAAAGCCAGCAAGTAGCCTTGTGATAAATACGATACAGATTTCTCTATCTGGCTGTTGTTTATTTGAAAACAAAATGACACAATATTATGAAACAAAAAAACTGATACTGTAAACCATTGCGAAATCCTCGTGTTGTCAACATCTGATTAAATACGAAACTTTACGATAACAATTACATTACCATCATTACATTCTCTTTCAATTACTTTAAGGCATATTTCAGGGACGAGGTGTGCGTTTCATCATCATCATCTCAGCGTTAATCCCAATCGCATCCGAAGCCTTTTTTCAGCTTTGGAGTCTGGGGTCTGCCTTTACCAGTCCAACTGCTGATATGGCTAAACTTCGACGTTTTCCGTGAAGCGACTGCCGTCTGACCTCCACAACATCATCCATCGCAGCAGACATCGAAGCATTGCAGCTAGACCAATTGTTGGACTTTTGAGGGCTCCAACAACCCGTAACGACTGCCACTAGATGTTCGTATGGCAACCGGGACCAACGGCTTAACGTGCTTTCCGAGGCACGACCAGACCAGTGTAAATATTCATATTCATGCACACAAATATTTGCACTGTGCGGGGATCGAACCCGCGCCTCCTTGCGCCGCGGCCGCGTCCGCTACCGCTACGCCACGGAGGCTGTCAGGACGAGGCTTGCGTTTGTTTACTTTTTATTCTATGAAAGCATGAAGTGCTTGTACCAAGCCATAAACACATCGAGCTCAGGCCCCCAATTGGGTTGTATCCTAAAAAATAATTTGCATGTGCATCAGATAGAATTAAAAAAATATTGAACACGTATTTTTTATTTTTTCTTTCTTTCAAATACTTAGTAAGATATATTGATTTGAAATGTCGCATGACGTCACGTCGTGCTACGAAATATACCACGGCGTGACGTAATTAGCCCCCACTCCGTAACGTTAATACGCTATATCTCAGTAGTTTTTGGTAATTTCGACAAAATAAAAAATACGGGTCTTAATTTTTTTTTATTATCTACTTGCGGCCACCAGCGACTTCGTTCGCGTGGAATTAGTCATGCTCAGCTCCTATTGGCAATATGTGCGGCTGCGTTAGCTCCCGTTTACGCAACATTTTTTGTTACTGCTCTGCTCCTATTGGTCATAGCGGGATGTTATATGTATAGCCTAAAGGATTAATAGGCTATCCAACGCAAAAAGAATTTTTCAAATCGGATAAGTAGTTCCTGAGATTAGCGCGAACGAACAAACAAACAAACAAACTCTTCAGCTTTATATATTAGTATACAGTATAGATAAGACGGACTAATTTTTTTTTTTGTTTTTCATACCTTAGATACATGCCTATTCTGTATGGTAATTATTATTTTCCGCGTAATTTTACTACGTGCATAACATGTCCATATCCTGTCTTATAGACACCTCTGTAAGGGCAAGGAATCTAGTCAAACGTCGTATGTCAATGGCCCCGATTCCCTCATACACACACTAAATTAGATTTAAATTCAGTGCATTTTATCCTTTCTATTTAATTAAGGACAGAATTAAAATTAGTTAGCGCCTGACATCCATTGGCATGTTTTGGTCGTATGTTTTCAATCACGTCTAATCTATTGGGTAAGCCTTGGAGGAAGCCTTTGTCCAGCAGTGGACCTCTATAGGCTGCAGAAGAAGAAACTATCTATGGAATATATGTATAATAATTTGACAGGGTTATTTTTTGGCTTCTGGCCTTTTCATAATGATGGTCATAGTAAAACTTGGGCAGTGATGAATCCGATTTGATTCGTACAGACTTGTAGTTTCTTACCTGTTTTTGTCCATAGAGATTACGTTTTGTAACGGACATCTAGCATTAACTTTCTGACCAACTGGCAAACTTCGAGAAAATTCAAGTGCCTGGTTTCGTGGAAATAAATGCTTTGACTTTATATGGGACTGGGTCTGGTGCTGTCCGTCCTGCTGTAACTAGCCTTTGAATTCATTAAGTAATGACGAGGTATATATTCAAAAGCGAGATTCTACCCCCAACTGGAGTAGAATCCACAAATTTGCACAATTTTTTTAGGATTCTAGAGACGGGTCTAGAGTTTATTTTGTAGCATCTCTTAGTATCTGGCCTATTAAGAATCTGGCACACAAATAGTTGAAAATAACTGGCAATTAAACTACACATAGAATTAGATTTGCCATAATGGTAAAATCCAGTTTTTCAAACCACAGACAAGCATTTAATCTTTATTTATAGCGTATGTTGTGCGTAGTAACTCCAACGGCTGCTGTTGGCAATAAATTGTGATGTATGTTTACAATTAAAACAGCGGTGGTATACATTCACACAAGGGGGTTTTAATTGTTTCCTTATGGCTTCTACAGACAGCCTAGCTTTTTCTCAACTAAGCTGGGGTCGGTTCCCGCAGCATCAGGTTAGACCGAATGCGAACGAAATATTACTGGAAGCCAAAATATTGGTCAGGGAAGGTTTTGTTTTTCTACAGACAGGTATTAAAGTCACCCATGATTCTGCTATGACTGTGAGAAGAGACCAGCATTTCTAAAAGGTTTTCAAAAGAAGAAAAGAAACTAATGCGTAAAAAGGGGACGATAATAGATGCCAAGAAGTAACTTTGAATGGTGTTGTTTGACTTCAAGATATCGAATGGTGTTGTTTGACTTCAAGATACGAGATGTTCACCAGAATTTATAGATGACGGTGGCTGCTTATAAACCATCTGTGAGCCGAATATCATCCAAATCCGTTCAGTAGTTGTTTCATGAATGAGTGCATACATCCAAACTTTCACGTTTATAATAGGACGTAGTTAAACAGAAAGGACTCGCGCCATAATGTAAGTTATTTTAATTTGATTCGTTTTTGTTTAACTGTGTCCAATAATAGTTGGATGGTACGGAAACCTTCGTGCGCAAGTCAGACTCGCACTTGGCCGAATTCTTTATATACATACAATGGTCTTCATTATTCTATTATGTAATTGGCATAAGTTACGTAGATATTTCGCGATTTACTACGCACAATATAATAGGTATTACACAATATTCCAATTATTCTCAACATACTATCGTAGTTTTCTTTCGTTTAATGAAAATATCATCAGTGATACAACTGTGGGAAACACGTGACTCAGTTATTTATTTTAGATAACACAACTTCCTATTTTTCAAGATAACCGGCAGAAGTAAATGTATCTATACATCAGTCATGAATATTATCTCTAATAACATATTATGCAAATTGTGATAACTGTAGTTCTGTGTCTTTTAGCTACGTGTAAAATAAATGTTCGTATGTTCGAGGATTCCACGCTCAACAGCAGCGAACTCTTAGCCATCATAGGCGCGGGTTTGCGGGCGTTAAGTTGTATTTCACACGCGCCTCAGAGACTCATCATATTGTTCATGACGGGGTCCACTAGGACCAAAGCCTGCCAGCCAGACACCACCACCTCGGGCAAATGAAGGAACAAGGGTGGGTCTTAGTGAATAAAAGGCTGACGAAAATAAAGAAATAAAACAAAAACATGGTTCGGAGCCCAAAGAGTGCTAACGTAACCCAAAAAAGGTTTTTTTTTTTATCAGGCGGGATTGCAGTCAAGCACTAGTTTATAATTATTAACAAAAAAAAATTGTTATTTTTAGATCGCAAACGAGCCTTCGGATTGTATGGCACGTACCTACGTCCTTCCACCAGACCCTGGCGGTGAGCCCCGTAAGTACTGATGGCACCAACTTTCAAGACAAATACCCACGTAATCAAGACTACATGAGTTATTCTCGTTTTGGTAAAACATATGTATGAAAAAAATTATGATAGCGCATCTTACAAAATGTGTGGTTTTCTATAAGACAGAATAACTTCCAAGAGGGAGAATACCTTCTTGGGAATCTGTACCTTCTGACAGACTCAAATATGACGTAGGCGGTGGACCAAAAATATCGCTGTTCGTCACACCCTCGCCGCGCCTTCCATGTGACGCGGGCTTTATACCGCGACCATCTCTCAAAATAATACTTAAATTAAATGGGACAAATAAATAAGTGTGCTAAAGAATGTCTGAAGAAATCTGCATACATAGAAATGGTGGACTTTGACTATGAAATTGATATTTAAATGATTAAATGGAATATTGAACTTGACCTAAAAGTAATTCAGCTCTCAAAATAATACATACTTAAATTATTAAATAAGACAAATAGGTTTGCTAAGGAATGTCTGAAGAAATCTGCATACATAGAAAAGGTGGACTTTGAACTATGAAACTGATATTTAAATGATTAAATGGAATATTGAACTTGACCTAAAAGTAATTCATTTAACATGCATTAAGTACTATAACATTTACATTGTGCTCACATGCATTTCCTTCACACATTTCAGTCAATAAAATTCACCAAGAAATAAAGAAAGCAACTTTTACGAGTTTTAATTAATTAGTATTGTTACTCTATGATTGAATTTATGAAGGATTATCAAAAACATTATTGAAATTTGATATTTTTATTTTATTATATGCTGCTTAAATTATAAATTTAATGTAACATGTGGTTGTATGCAGAGCAGAAAGCAGTGTAGCAATATTATTATGTTAACACATATTCTAAACTATGTACCTGCATAAAGACAAATAAAATTATTTGATTTTGTAGGTACTGCTGTTCTGTTAATCTTGCTGATATTTAGGTAATTATAAAAGAGTCTACCTACAATAAATTACGTTGAAAGGTTGTTCACCTCTGTTGCTAATCATTTTTACAATAGTTTTATATTTAAGTTACCAATGGGTACTTTATTTTTGTAGTTCAATTTAATAAAGTAGCAGTTAGTTTAACCTGTGTGACTTCTTTAGATGTGTCCCACGCTACTTATATGTCAAATTTCATAATAATTGGTTCAGAAGTTTAAGATTGAAAAAATAACAGAGAGATACAGTTACTTTCGCATTTATAATACTATATTAAAATATGGATGTTTGAGTAGTAACAGGCATAAGTATGATTACACTCTGTATACATTTATTATTATTTTTTGAAGAAATTTTATGTTGCTATGAACATACAATTAATTTCTTAACACAATAAAACATAATTTCTGAACTTATACAGGGTGTATCTGACATCTTAAAGCAAACTTCGCGGAAAGGCTACCGCATGCCACTAATGAAATTATGATAGTCATTTATGTCGTTAATGGAGGGTTACAGAATTCACAGTGGTTAAAAAAAAGTGTCGGCTCGGCATTTGAACGTTGCAAGCGTGCCACCGTGCGGGTTTGTAGGTATGACGTTGATACCTGATGTGAAGTCTATCAAATCAGCTGATAGAAAGATAGTTTTTCGAGTTTTGTTTTCATTGCGCTTTTTTGTGTAATTAGCGAATTAATTAATTTTTACTTTAAAATCTTATTGGGTTATAAAAGTATAGCAATTTTGAACGGTCTAAAGTGAAAAAACTTCATATAATTCTTTTTAAATCATGAAAAAGCCGACGAAAAATTCCACCACTGGGGGGTTTAGAATCATGTACTGGATCCATGGTACTCGTTTGTGCGTCGATGTCAGATACACCCTTTATACTGTTAACTATTATATGTCTAATAAATAAATATTTTTTTATTTTCTTACATCTTCATTAGGTACCAAAATACCTGTCGAGTTTCGATTTAGGTAATTTAACCACACCATGTCGATAAAATATACAGGCAGAGTCATAGACTAAATATAAAGTTCAGAGGAAATAATCAGCATGTAACATATTAATAAATAGTGTCATCATATTGGTTAGTTCCTGTTTAAACTGGATTGTGAATGAGATATTATGACTGTGTCTCACTTGTTTACATTTTACATCTGATTAACTTATTAATATGTATATTATCAATATTTGTAAGATAAATGGTTTTGTTCAAATAATTTTTCTGTTAAGTAGATACTGGGAAAATGAGGGCATAGACTTTTTTAGTTTTTCAAAAGTGATTTTTTTTTCGTGGTACACTATGGTCATAGTATAAAGAGGGACAGAGTAGGCTATCTTCATATAAACGGACCGCGCGCGGCTTGTATGTGTGCGCCTTAGTATCTATGGGTCGCCGCACGCACACCTAAACATAATATTAGAGTGCTATCAGTGCGCTAGTCGCGGCTAGCACCGGACGAGGTTCGCGCGTCACGTGTTCTTGTTAAAAAAATGCATGGATCGTCACGAGGATTGCGAACAACTTAAATCATATTTAAATGCTAATCAGCAAGTTTGCAATATAAATGCAGAATCTAGGTATCTTCACTACAAAAATTATTCTAGAAACCAAATTTTATTAGTGGTTCCACCTGACGACTTTGTAGAAAATATTATTAAGAGGATTGAGCAGATGTTCCAAAAAGCATTTAAAAATGATCACATAAACTGCAAAGTTGGTATGTCTATTTATGAACAAATAAAAGATTTATATTTTTCAAATTATATTTCTAAAAGTTATTTACAAGGATATATTACACATTAAAGTTTAATAACAACGCTTTTTGTAATAGTTGACACCGAAGAAAGTAGGTATTTTTCTGTAGCTAATTTGGTATTAAATGTGTGATTCAATAGATTTTATGTTTGTATTCTTATTTATATTTGTATTAATTAAAAATAAAAATAAATATGGTTCTTTATGTGTACAAAACTAAAAATAAAAATTACTAAAAAAAACTGACTAGTATATATGTAAACTAAATACTAAGCAAATAATTTAAACATAAGCTCATAGTCTATAAATATTTGTTAGCGGTTTGGGCGACAACCGTAACCGACGAAGCGCGGACAGTCATCAACCCTAAGACAGTAGGCAATTAAATCGCAGATTGGGTCGGAGATAACCTTCTTCCCCTCTTTATTCTATGCTATGGTTCAGCCTATCAATCTAACTGTTCACTATACTGCTAGGCACACATTTATGAAAATAATTCTAGAACAATAATCGTAACAATCAATAACATGTACTTTTTTAAGTACATGTTATCAGTTCCTTGAGAAACAAAGTTGCACCATACAATTTATTGCACAGATGTGAAGTGATAAATATTATTTATGATATAAGAGAGTTGAATATGTATATACAATGAAATGCAATGTTATAAGCCCCGCACGATGATATTGCGATCGGCGGCCATCTTGGTGACGTAGTCGACCTCGCACCGTCAGTACCGTTCGCAAGTTCAGTCCGCGCTTACCCACTTACGCACATCGAATATTTTTGTTAGTTTTTTGTTTTTGTTATCCTGTTTTATTGTTGTTCTTGAGTTTTGTTGTTTAGTTTTGTTAGCTGTTACTCGTTAAAATGAGTAAGAAATTAATTCACAATCGTGCTCGTGAAATTATAATTAAAGTGGACAATTATTTTGTTAAAGAAAAAGAGGACTGTAAGTTAGTTCTTGAAAGTATAAACCGTGCTTTAAAAAGTACTTCGGACACTACTGAGGACATTTTAATACCGAAGCAACAGCTAAACCAAAGTCACGGAGCGTGTGGCATGTGCCACAGGCGTTGCAAAAAATACTGTGACTAAATTGCGACGAGAGCATGAGTCGGCAACAGCCAGTGGCAGCAAAATGAGAACTCCTACTAAAGGAAAAAGACAAAAGAAGGAATATTTCGACGGGTTTTCCGTAACAGCTTTAAGAAATATTATACATTCAATGTATACGGTGAGGAGAGAAATACCCACAATGCGCAAAATCTTGGCGGCTTCAAAATTAGACCTTAATTATACCAATAGTGAAACTACATTAAGAAAAATAATTAAATGTGATTTAGGCTACCAATTTAAACGATGCTACCAAAAAAGACTGGCTCTAATTGAAAGACCCCAAATTCAAGCGTGGAGGGCTAGATATTTATGACGTATGAAAGAAAATGACTCGCTTGCTAATAACAAAAGACCCGTTATTTATCTCGACGAAACGTGGATACACGCACACTACACGGTAAAAAAATGTTGGCAAACAGCAACCGATGTCGGAGTGAGACGGAACGACAGCCCCGGCCGCCGATGGATAATAGTTCACGCGGGAAGTGAAAGCGGTTTTGTTGACAATGCCCTTTTAATGTTTAAAGCAGACACCAAAACGGGGGATTACCATGATCAAATGAATGTTGAGAATTTCACCAAGTGGCTTACAGAAAAATTAGTACCCAACATACCACGCAACTCCATAATTGTGATGGACAACGCCCCTTATCACAGTAGGGAAGAGAATAGGCCACCAAGTATGAACAATAAAAAACAGTTGATGGTTGAGTGGCTACAAGCTCACAACATCGACTTTCCCAACGACAGTACAAAACCTGAACTGTATTTATTAATTAAACGGCACAGACCGCCGAAAAATTATAAAATTGTCAATTTATTAGCTGCCAATGGCCATGAGGTCGTTAGATTACCACCCTACAACTGCGACCTCAACCCCATTGAGTACATCTGGAACCTGGTAAAGATGAGGGTGTCAGAAAAAAATGTGGAGCAGTTGGAAAGTCGCATTGAAGCTCTGACATTGGAGGCGTTGGCGTCAATAACTCCAGATGACTGGCGAAAGGAAGTCAATCATGTTAAACGGCTTGAAGAGGAATATTGGAAAAAAGATCGAATAACTGACGAGTTATTTATCATAAATACGGCAGACGACAGTGAATCGGAAACGACAGACACAGAAAGCCGTTCTGATTCGGAAGACTGTATGAGTGGAATTGAATAAATAGAGTAAGATTATATTGAATTATATATAAAAAAAATTTTACATACTATCCTGGTGTTATTTGGTACTCTGGTTTAATTCCCGCTCACAAATTAACAGAAATGTAGTTAGCAAAAGTTAATAAACATGTAAGAAAGATATACGAATAAGTATATTTTTCTTACGTCTACAAGAATTATTTCCTTGAATTTTTAATAATGAAAGTTTATTTGTCAGAATATGGATGAGTAGGTATGTGTATGTATAATAAAATTATAAAATACAAATAAATCCTTAACCCGAAAGAATGTTAAATGCAAAATTAATAAACTATAATTTTGCATTTAACATTCTTTTGCTAGCTGTCCTTTCGTGTGACAGATGACGTCACAAAGCTGTTATTGTGACAAGGTTCCGTCGCAATATCATCGTGCGGGGCTTATACATTTATAATTTTGTAATAATGCTACAATAACTATTTGACTACACTGATAACATTCATACTATTTTTTTTTTAATATTTATATGCCAGACTAAGGAGACGTGTAACTCATGATAAGACCAAAAAGTATGGATGGCTGTTCAACAGGGAGTCGGTTTCCACACTTAGCCCTTTTAATGAACCATTGTCTAAACAGAAGTTTCTGATTGAAATGTAAAGCCTTAAAAAAATGATAATATATATTTAGACAGAGCCCTAGATTACAACATGATGTTTTTAAAAATATTTATAGTATAACAACAATAAATGTCGGAGACCTTGGCAGTAATCCACAATTAGTGAGCACACTGCACAAGGTATGTTTACGTATTTAAAAATATACTAGAAGCCTGTATAAATAAATCACATGACTATTGAAAATATACAAAATCTCAGAATATAATTGTTACATAATGAAGACCGGAACTGGCTAGTTTACTGGTTTACGCAACATTGAACTAACTCAAAGCAATTCTGAATTCCCGCTAAGTCTCTTGGCAGGCGACTTGTATTCGCGAATTCACATAAAAACATTGTGTTCACAGTTCACATGTTTTCAAACAAATTCTGGCGCGCCGCCAACGATAAAGGCTCTTCAAAATATCTGTTTTCGTAGCCCGAAACATGATAATGTAGATGAAAGTAATGAAAACACGGTAAAATTAATTAATAGTTATTAATTCTCGTGACTAATATAACCTCAAAAAGTTATCCATAAACATAGCAGTGGAGAGCAAATACAAGACAATTATGTTAAAAAGACCGATGAAAAAATATAATGATAACGTAGCAAAAATTAGGAAAATAATAAATCTGTAACTAACCTGACAACGGCACACGATGTCACAGTTAACAGCCAATAAATCCACAACTTTTCCTTTTCCCTCGTCCCCCCATTGAGCACCCAAAACAACAGCAACTTTATTTTCCATTTTAGATTTTTTGCACGGATGTATTCTTGACGATACGTCACCGTTTAAGGCTGTTTGCTTCGAATTTACCGTCGAAGCCATTATTTATTGCAAACTTCTGAATTTTATAGGAAAGAGCGAGACATGCGCGCGCCGGGGTCGCTGTGTAAAAAGGTATCACTATCAGGGATGCCATATTCAAACACTATAATTACCTTTGCTAAGCCTGTATTTGATAGACGATTCCCTTATAATTAGAAATATTTATAATCATAAAAACATTAATGGAACAAAACCTGTTGACCTCTGAAATGTAGTAACATTTATAGGATCTTCACAGATTCGCGTCGTCCTTATTCCCTTTGGTCTCGTATTGTTTTGAAAATACCATAATTTAAAGAATAATGTAAGCAAATTACAGACTAAGAAATTTTATCTATTGAACTGCTGTATATATAAAATATAAAGGGTGATGCCGTTATCAGGAATCGTTAAAGTCTCCCGGGCATAGTGAAAAACTTGAAAATTTAATTGTTTAAAACTTGTACCTTTTTCATCAAATATTCCCGTATTCCAAGGTATACTCGAGGGTATGACAACATTGAGTTGAAAATTGTTCACTCATTCGTTCCATATAATCATGTTAAGTTTTTTGGGCGGGAAACTTCAAGTGTGGCGGTCAATTTAATTTTGTTCGCGATTAAAAAAAATATTTTTTCTTTGAATAAAATAACTGTAAATACTTTGATAATAGTGTAAATAGTTCGCAAAAATGGAGGCCGGGGAGGACCCAGGATCCGGTCAGGAACCACCTCGGAAAAGGACATTTAAAGAGTTAACAAATAGTGGCGGGAGCGGTGAGGACTTTAAACCTTTTTTCAAACCTAATTACAAAAGACTATACCCAGACTCTTCGTTAAATTTCGAATTTAAAGTATACATCGAAAGTGCCAATACTAATGAAAAGTTGGGTAATAAGAGCCCATTGTATTTAAACAATATATTCACTAGGGAAGTAAAAGGAGTGGTGGCTATCAGCCGAGTCAATGCACTAAAAATAGCAGTTTTATTTAAGCAAGCGATAACTGCTAATAATTTCTTGACAAATAATAGTTTTTTAGACAAGTATCAATTAAAGGCATACATACCAGCAAGACAAATTGAAAAAACAGGTATAATTCGGTTTGTACCAACCAATATATCTAATGAAGAATTGTACTGCAAGCTTTCGTCACAGTATGAAGTCATTGCAGTAAGAAGATTCACTAAGAAAATAGGACAGGAAAGATTACCATTACAAACAGTTAGTCTAACTTTCCTTAGTAATACTTTACCGGACTCAGTTCAATACGATTTATTTTCTTACAGAATATTTGATTATGTACCTCCGCTTCTTCAATGTTATAAATGTTTCAAATATAATCATTCTGCAAAAATTTGTACTAATAAGCAAAAATGTTCTATTTGTTCAGAAGAGCATTACTACAAAGAGTGCCCCAAACCAGATGAAATAAAATGCGTGAACTGCAGCGGGCCACACTTATCCATTTCCAAACAATGTCCAATCAAAATACAAAAGTTATTAGAGAAAAAAAATAAAATAACTTATTCATCCATAGTGGAATCAAAATCAGAGTTTCCACCTCTAACTGTAAATATTGTAAAGAAGCCTATACCATATAAATTGCCTGCTAAAGATGTAAATATAGTCAAAGAATCTAAGAGTTCTAATAAAAGTAATGTAAATAAAAAGGATAATATAATAAATAATTCAGATACTTTTTCTGAAATAATAAACAATAAAGACATTATGGGAGCTCTCGTAAAAACTCTAGTACAGTTGGGTAACAAAACAGACGATGTGCAGATAAACCATGCAATCATAAAAGATTATCTTATTAATAACCTGACTAATAATGGATAATAACACCCCTAACACTAATTCTTTAATACGAATTGCACAATTTAATATACACAGTGTGATAAATAAAAAGCCCTATCTTATGGACTTTCTTATAAAACATGATATTGATATTTGCCTTTTAAATGAAACTTTTCTTACAGATAATAAACAATTACATTTATCAGGTTATAATATTTACAACAAAAATGCAAAGAAACAAGGCGGTGTCGCCATTATTATTAAAAATTATTTTAAACATAAATTTATTGAAACTAGATTTTATCAGGATATACAAAACATAGCAATTTCAATTGAGACTTCAATGGGACCTCTATCTATTTTATGTGTGTACTGTCCTCCGAACAATAATCACATTAGGATACAGAGATTAAGATATCTTATTAGAGATTTGCCTAAACCACTTATAATCTCTGGTGATTTTAATGCTCACCACATTAGCTTTGGCTGCACAACAACAAAGGGACGTGGTAATGATTTGTATGATTTAATAGATTCAGAAAATATGTGTATTTTAAATGACGGAAGATTTACTACTGTTCCCTACTCTTATAATAATAGTCCCTCTGCTATCGATGTGACCTTTGTTAGTTCTACCATTGCACCATATTGTCATTGGGATCTTCATGATGATACTATGGGGAGTGATCATCTTCCTACACTCACTTATCTTACTCTTCGTGCTTCCAAATATGTAATAGGTGAACCGATAGATAAATACATTTACAAAAGAGCTAATTGGAACAAATTTTTAAATATTTCAGAAACATGTTTTAATCACATTAAGATAGATAAGAATGATCCTATTAAAGCTTACAATGAGTTTTGCATAGAATTACAAAAACTAAAACACGAATGTATACC
Source organism: Sesamia nonagrioides (assembly GCA_017933935.1). Lineage (NCBI taxonomy): Eukaryota > Metazoa > Arthropoda > Insecta > Lepidoptera > Noctuidae > Sesamia > Sesamia nonagrioides. Next base: position 2,852,238 of record JADWQK010000025.1, read on the forward strand.
TAGGCTTTCTAAATCAACTGCTTATAAAACTAGACCCCCAGTTCCTTGGTGGAACGATAAATGTAAAACTGCTGTACAGCAGGCTTATGAAGCTCTCAAAATATATAGGAGATATCCTACTATTGATAATTATATTACTCATAAAAGATTAGTTGCTGTTAAAAAGCGAGTTATCTCAGAAGAAAAAAGAAATAGTTGGCGTAATTTATGCGAATCTTTCACAAGATTAACACCTCCAAAACGGATATGGGACTACATTAAGAAGTTCAGTGGAGTATTTTCGAAAAATAAGCATAATAATGATGATTTTGTCGATCCTCTCTTTTATAAATTAACACAACCTGGGTTTGATACTTATACAGTTGATTTACATAACTTATTTGATACAAACAATGATTTAAATACCTCAAAATATTTAATTGAACCATTTACTTACAATGAATTCAATATAAGCATTTCTAGTCGAAAAGACACGACTCCTGGACTAGATGATTTCCCTTACATTCTTATTAAGAAAATGCATGTATCAGGACAAAAAATTTTACTTCATATATTTAACACAATGTGGTCAATAAATATTATACCAGAAACATGGAAAACTCAATGTGTTATACCTATTTTGAAACCAGATAAATCTCCAGATGATGTAAATTCGTACAGACCAATATCTTTGTCCTCTTGTATAGGTAAAATATTCGAGAATATGATTAAAACACGACTAGATTGGTTTATAGAAAATAAAGAATTGCTCCCTCCAATTCAATTTGGTTTTAGACGAGGTAGAAGTTGTAGCGATAGCTTTCTTTCATTGATTTCTGACCTGAAACATGCCAAAAATACAAATTTGAGTGCTGTATGTGCATTTTTAGATGTGCAAGGTGCATTTGACAACGTCGATCCAGTTATATTGGTTAAAATATTGATAGACCTAAAGATTCCTGGTAAGTTATGCCAATGGATTTATAACTTTCTTACAAATAGAAAATTATTTATTAAAGTTAACAATATATTGCATGGGCCTCAACATGCCTCTAAAGGAACTATGCAAGGCAGTACTATGTCCCCATTACTTTATAACTTATATATAAGCCAAATCTGTAAATATGTTACTGACAGTAATGTAAATATATTACAATTTGCAGATGATATTGTTGTATATAGTTTAAATAAGGATTTAGATGTTGCTAAAAATAGTGTAAATAGTTCTTTGGATAGAATTCTCTATTATTACAAGGGACAGTTGAACTTAGATGTTAACCCAGATAAAAGTTCTGTTTTGATTATAAGTAAAGATCGCTCAAACTTAAACATTAAATATAACAACAAAACTATTAGAGAAGTTGACAGTAAAAAGTTTTTGGGTATAATAATAGATAAACAGTTAACCTTCAAGCTGCACATAAATTACATTATTAATAATGCACTTAAAAAACTTAATATAATGAGATGTTTAGCTGGAGTCTCTTGGGGCTCAGATCCAGTTGTCTTAAGTTTACTGTATAAAAGTGTGGTGCGCTCGCAGTTTGATTATAGTTTTATTGCCTATATAGGAAGCTCACATATATCTCAACTTGACAAAATACAAAACAGAGCTCTTAGAATAATCTCAGGTGCTATGTGTTCCACTCCCATACGAGCTATGGAGGTGGAAACTAATGTGATGCCTTTAATTTTGAGAAGAGTAGAATTAGGATTAAGATATTGTCTGAAGCTTATCTCATCCAAAAATGAACCTGTGATTAATAGAATAGTACGCTCCCCTCCTATTAACACTGACATATTTACCAGGGCAGTTAATCTTCTATGTGGTATTAATCCCACTATTAAAGAATTGTTGTCATATGCATACAATGAGTTCTCTAATGTGTTTCATAATTATTACACACAATGGCCCTGTTATTCAGGCACATTTTATAGTAAAACTTTAGAAGTTTTAACATGTACAGTAATAGTAAATAATAATGTAGATTATTTAGAGTATGTAGATAATAAGCCCGAATATTATAAGATATTTACAGATGGAAGCAAGTCTGAGCACCATGTCAGAAGTGCCATATATGATCCCACCACTAAGTTTAAAGAAAGTTATAATTTAGATATAAATTGTACCATATTTACTGCCGAGGCTTATGCAGTGTTTAAGGCTTTGCAGTATATTAAGCGTATAAATAATTGTAAAAAATTCATAGTTTTTACTGACTCTTTAAGCTTAGTTCAATGCTTACAAAATACTAAACTAGTATATAAACAGAATTATATTATTTATATGATAAGGGAATTAGTTTATTATTTCCAATTGACTGATGTTATAATAATCTTCAAATGGATACCTTCTCACAAAGGTATCATAGGAAATGAAGAAGTAGATAATATTGCATTTAATGGACTTAATCAAGTAGAAGATAGCGGTCCTGTAAGAGTTCCATTTACAGATTATTTTGCCTCTATCAAGATTATTAGTAAGAGGTTATGGAATGAAATGTGGAAGAAGGATCAAGAAGAGAAAGGAAAATGGTATGGTACGATTCAGACAGACTTACCTGTTAAGCCGTGGTACTGTAAAGAGAGGTATAAACATGCCACCCGTGACTTTATAACCACTATGAATAGGCTAAGATTTGGCCATCATAAAACTCCTGGACATCTTGGAAGATTGAAAATTATACCGGAAAATACTTGTCATTATTGTAACAGTGGCGAAGTCGGACATATAGAACATATTATATTCCAATGCCGTTCTTTCTCCATTGAGAGGCTTGTTCTAGTTAGTGAACTTATTGAAGTTGAAGTGAATAGTGATGAAAACACCTGTGATAGTGATTTAAACATTGATTCCTCCCGCCGCTTAAAGAACATTCTAAAAAATGAAGACTGTTTTGTTCATGTGTACAAATTTATTAAAAATACTGTGCAAAACTTATAAGTTATGATTAGGTCTCATGAGTGTTAAAATCCTAATAAAATTAAACAAACAGTGACTGACGACGATAAAAACAAAACCTTACAAACTGAAGACTTAAATAACACAATTAAGACATGGCCTAAAGGACAAAGATTCCAGGCCAGTAAAAATATTTAAAAAAAAAAAAAAAAAATCATGTTACTGTCAATGAATACAGAATTCCCATTGTAATTTAAACTCAGCTGTCATGATAGAATGGAACAAACTCCACACACCAAGCTACTGTGTACTCTGGATGTATGTCTATAAAGTCGTGAAGTTAATGTTTCTGGAACTAAAAATTTTAAAAGTAGGTTAACATTAAATTATAGCACATCGAATGACATCGGCTGTCGTATATTTGTTTTGTAACTCAATATCAATTGCATTCATTGCTTTGCAAATCTACATGGATAAAACATTAAAAATGAGCAAAACAAATTAAGGTTCGATGTCTGCTAGAACACGAAGCTGGACAAATTTTATCAAATTAGGAGGATATTTATGCTTGAACAGTTGCTGTAACAGGTATGTAATCGTGTTACTGTTTGTTTTTATCTACCAGAAGTTTTAAATTTATTAGCTTAACGATTTTAAGACCAAAATGAGGATTGTTTACATTGCGCATTTATAGGTTAGATTGCAAATATAAGTAGATCATATTGTAGTGCGACTAGCACAGTTTTGATACTTTAGGTGATTTAATTTACCGCTGATTTTAAAAATGAATTACATCATGTTCGGAATTAAAATTACTGCTAACTTGCTAGCTGCTAGCTGAAAATGTGAGAGTAAACCTTTTATCAAGATATGTATATTTGAGTTAGTTATTCGCTTAAGTGAAGATAGCAGGCTGATGATAGCAGTAGCGGAGACGTTGTTAGTGATGCAGCTGACAATGAAAATACTTTTTAACGAAGAATATTTTGAATCATATAATGAGAGCAATTATTGTGTTTGGAATACTTTTTATTGCTAAAAACACGTTAAAACATATAATAATAATAAATGTGTATGATTTTTTTGTTATACTCATCTATACTAATATATTATAAAGCTGAAGAGTTTGTTTGTTTGTTTGAACGCGCTAATGGAACTACTAATCTGATTTCAAAAATTCTTTTGCGCATGAAGGCTTTAGGCTATATAACACCACGCTGCGACCAATAGGAGCGGAGGTGAAACTGCGCGGCACTGCTAGTTTTATTTAAACTCCAGAGACCATAGATTTGTGTTTTCATTATAAGCAGTTTTGCTTCTAGTACAAAATAATGTCCTAGTATCAAAATGATTTCAGTCAGACTAACAGGGTTGCTTTATGCACAACCGCAGCGTCTTCATTTATTTTCACGACTTTATAGACTAAGGGTACTACAAATTATAATCTCTATTTTAATGGATTTTCAACTTTAAGTATAGGTAAGGAATTAAGGTTTAAGAATGATTGCGACAATTTGATAGTGTCACAAAGCTTCACCTGCTAGCACTTGTACATGGTAGCCCGTAAATCTCTACCTTTTTTTCTATCGTCTGCCTCTTTGGTGTTCATACGCAGATAGTATACTGATACTGGCGCAGATTCTATTGTTAGATAAGATAAGATAAGATAAGATAAGATTTTATTTGCATAAACATGTGTGTGTACATACATAAAAAGTGCATACAAGGTAGTAAATAATGTTAAGCTCAACATGTTTGTCACTATATGACGTGCAAAATAATAGAGTTATACAATTTAAAAAAAAAAAAATATTATCACGATATTAAAAATTGTCATAGGTACTTATTTACTAATGTATTACAAAATTATCAATTAAATCAATATTATTATTATATTAGTCAGTCAAAATGAATCCAATTAGTATTTATGTAAAAGAAAAATTTTTTTCATTAAGGAACTCATTAATACTATAATATGCTCTGGCGGTCAAAAAAGTACGAAGTTTGTTCTTATACATTGATAGAGGTAGTTTTCTCCAACTTTTGGGTACTTTATTATAGATGACTGGACCCATACAATATATGCTTTTGCGCATGAGGCTCGTCTTAGCGGATTGGAGACAAAGTTGGGCATTGTCACGTCTATTACGTGGGAATATGTCGGCTAGATGCTTATAGTAATTTGCATTCGACTTAACAAACACAGCAACTTCTAAAATGTACAAGCACGGCAAAGTCAAAATTTTGTAATTTTTAAAATAGGGCATGCAGCTATCCGTCTTCTCAAGTTTAAACATCGCCCGTAAACATCTCTTTTGAGACTTGAATGCTGTTTCTTTTTCCGTTGAGTTGCCCCAAAATATTAGCCCATAGCGTAAATGGGATTCTGCTAAACCATAGTACGCTGTAAGTAAAGCATCCTTATATAAGGAAAATGAAAGCATGTGTAAGGCATATGCGGATATACTGAGTTTTTTACATAACATCTCAATATGTGCTTTCCAGTTAAGATTTTTATCAATCTGGAGGCCAAGAAATTTTGTAGCATTAACTTCTTCTATATTTTCATTGCAGTATTGTATATTTAGATTCATGCTAGGTAACCGTTGCGTAAAATGTATAGCTTTCGTTTTCTTTAAGTTTATTTTCAAATTGTTTACCTGCATCCATTGTACAGCTGACTTTAAGCAATTATTAATATTATTCTCATACGTCTCTACACTTTTACAAGGTATCGTCAAACTACTGTCGTCCGCAAATAGGGTCACCGGTTCTTTAATGCATTTAGGCAAGTCATTGATATATAATATAAAAATAAATGGTCCCAGCACACTTCCCTGCGGTACTCCATATTTCACTTCACGCTCTGACGATCGATAAATTTCTTCTTTTTTCTTTTCGGTATCAATATGTCTTATTTCAGTAATTTGTTTTCTATGTCTTAAATATGATTCGATTAGGTTAAGGACATTGCCTCTTATGCCATAAGCGTCCAACTTTCTTAATAGTGTGTCATAATGTACATGGTCAAAAGCCTGGGTCATATCACAGAATATGCCACAGACTGGATTTCGATTATCAACATTGTTAATAACATTATACAAAAAGTCATATACAGCCATATTGGTAGTGTTATGTTGTCGAAAGCCCTTTTGTTCATCACATAAAATATCACTCTTTTTGACGAATTCTGTGAGTTCTTTATATATATATTTCTCAAATATTTTTGATATGACTGGAATAAGTGCGATAGGGCGGTAGTTTTCCATTAAATCTCTATTTTCTTTCTTGAAGAGAGGTTTTACTATCGATGTTTTTAATGCAGACGGATAGACACCCGCGCTTATACTTAAATTTAAGATATGACTTAGATGTCCACATATTTCCGCTGCTACATATTTTATTGCTTTGGTGGCGATATCATCATAGCCCACGCTGCCTGTATTATTTAATGACATTATAATTTTGTGTATATCTGGCGGTACACTTGGTGCCATGAACATAGTTTTGTCATTCCAGTCTAAATTTAAACATTTGGGATTACTGGCAACGTGTAGTTGTGGTTGGATTTTGTTAATGAAATAGTCATTAAACGCCTCCGACATTTGACGGGGACATGTTAATAAGCGATTATCTAGTTTAATTTTTTGTATGTTTTCTTTGGGTAAATTATGTTTAGCACGATTAATTATTTGCCATGTACCTTTTGATTTGTTTTTCGATGTTTTTATAAAATAATTATTTTGTGCCTTTTGCGTTAAATGTATTATCTTTTTAAACAATTTGGAGTAGCTTTTAAAACTAGTTTTATTTTGATTATTTGGGTTTAATCTACACTGCCATAAAAGTTTTCTTTTTTTTCTACTGCACACTTTTATTCCATGAGACAACCATTTTGGTTTTTTTATTAAGTCAATTTTGATAAGTCTTTTTGGAAAGCATAAATTGTATATTAATTGGAATATGTCAATGAATTTGTCATAAGCAATATTAGGATCAATTGTCTCATAAGTTTCCGAAAAAGAAAGATTACTAATATAATTTTTAAATTTTGCTAAATTGTCATTGTTATAGTCTCTTCTTGTCATGTACCAGTAGTTTAATGCGTATAATGTCTGTACGGGACAATGAAGAAGCTGTGCTGTATGGTCAGATAATGCAAATTCCATAACATCAGTCTTACATGTTTTATTGAAATTATGAGCAAAATTATCTATACATGTCAGGCTAGCCATACGAGTGGGTTGTTTTATTGCCAGCTTTAGATTATAGCCATTTAATAGACATTCAAATTCATTACTGAATCTATTCTGTTTAAGGACATCTATGTTAAAATCACCACATAATATGACATTCTTGTAATGCAAGCGTGATATTTCCCGCAACATTGTTTCCAATTTATCCATGCAGTCGTCAAAATTGTTTACATTTGGTACCCTATAGATACAAGCTACAATTATCTTATACATAGTAAGCTCTATGGCACAGCATTCAAATACACCTGGAGTTGAGAGATTGGATATTTTGGATATATCTTTTGATTGTATACCATTTTTGACTAGGATACATACACCTCCTCTTCTTTGCTGCTTTCTACAGTAACATGAAACTAAATAGTAATTCGGTACATGTAATTGGTTTTGGAAACCTTCCATGATGAAGTGTTCTGTGATACACAAGACTTCTACATTAATTTGCTTTTCAGATAGCTCATTCAAACATACAGTGAGATCGTGTGATTTATTTATCAACCCAGCAATATTTTGATGCATTATTTTGACATATTTAGTTGATAGTAATTTATGATATTTAACATGCAAATGAGCCATACGTGAATTAGTTAATTTGTCGTCAATACAATTAGCGAAAAAAATTACTACTATCATTATTTACTGTTGAATTAGTAGGGCTTATCAAGTTTTGATAATATTCTATGTCAATTTGCAAATTTTCCATAATTTTTTTAAAAATATTTATAAGTGCCCTTCTAGTAATTGCACCTGTGTCATTAGAAAACATGTCATAACTTAAATAAGAATTTGTGTCAAAATAATATGCGTATGACCCACCATTTATTTCCTTAAATAAAAGGTTATTGAATATCTCAACCTTATAATTGTATATAGGAGATCCGCAAACATAAGTAGGACTGCAAACTATTACATTTGTATAAGTTATATGCTCTAAAGATTTTCGAATGGTCTCTACTATATGTAAGCAGTTTGAGGAAGTTTTAAGATCCTTCTCTCCTAGCATAACTATACAGTAATCATTTATACCGAAATCTAACAATTTATTATTTATATTACTCAGAAGACGATCTGTACTACAGTTTGGATATATGTAATGACAGTATGTGAAATTCTGTCCAAACGTGTCCTCTATGATCTGGAGCGTGTTGTGTGATGCAATGTTGCTCAGGATACAGAGTTTGTTCTTCTTCCGAACAATTGATTTATTTGCAGCCGCAACGATTGAGGAATTTCCATTGATGGGATATACTGGTTTGGAATTATCAGTTTTTATATTTACCTGAACTCCTTGCAATGATTTATTATTAATATTATCAGGTACATGTTCGGTCTGAGTTGCCTTTGTGTTCATGGTAATTATTCGGTTTGTTATAGGAGTTGTATTTGGTGTTTTTAGTTTCTGTTTAATTGGACTGTTCGTAATTTTCTTATAGATTTCTTTTTTTTTAATAAGCTCCGTATTCATTTTTCGCAATTTGCTGATTTCCAATGTAAGTGTTTCGATTTCTTTGTGCGCACTATCAAGTTGCAACTTTAGGTTCTCTATCTCTTCCTTGTCTGACGTGTTATCGTCATCAGACATATCTGGCATGCTGTTTGTGGTACAGTCCAGAGTACGACTAATTATGCTGTCCTCATTATTATGCTCTGATTGAGTGCGAGTGCGTCGAAACGTGATATTGTCAAGGAAATTCATTATAATTTAGTTGATTTGTTATGTTTGTCAATTTATTTTATGTCTTGTTTGTATTTTAAATTATTTCAATTAAATTAGTCGATGGAATTTGGTCAGGTTTTTTTTTCTACCAAATAGTAAATTTATATTTTAAGTGGCAACACTACCACTTCTACTACTCTCCACTAGAGGCAATATTGGCGGTAGTTGTAATAAAAAATCTTAGTCAAACAAGGTCAAAGTTCATTTTTTGAATATTTTTCTATAACGTTTCCTTAAGTACATTACAAAGTTATTGTACACATTAAATATTGAATAAAAACAGTATTTCTCACTAAGTTTACTGTTTTCTTAAGTTGTCAGTAAAGTTCTTGAGGACACTGTTTGTTTTTTGTTGTTTTTTAGCAGCAATACGTTACTACGGGAACTTTGTCGTTTTCACTTAATTTCACTAAACATCTATTGTCACAAGTAATATACCTTGGTAATAATAGTCCACACATGCACTTTCTAAACTTTTTACGTAACTTTTTACGTAACTTTAAAATTAGTTTAGTTTGTTCACAAACTAAACTAATTTTAAATTACGTGCATCTTTTTCTTTCTATTTCTTTATGAAAAGGACAGAAGATAAAATGTCAGTTTAGACCTGTCAAATTAGTGCGCTCCTGACAGTCCTGACGTAAACTGGCTTATTTTAGTCACCATGTTTTTGATCGCGTCTAAACTGTCTATGGAATATCTTAATTTGACAGGATTACACAAAAATTTTATCTACTATCCTTTTCCTTTAGAATTAGATAGTAAAAAGATGCACTGAACTTATAATTAGTTTAGTTTGTGAACAACAGAATCGGTGCCACTATCTGCGTCCAATGCTTACAAACACCAAAGAGGTAGATGAGGCGACATTTCTAAAACGGCGCGGCGTTGAGCTTTGAGTTCAAAATGCTTCAATTTTACATTTTGCTTATCATCACCAATCACGTATGTGTAAATTGATGATAGATTGAATTGAAGCTGATTGAAGTACGATGTCTAATTATTGTTATTCACTTGAACGTCCCAATGTGACAGTTAGGAAAGCGTTCGCTTTGTACGTCCGAGCGCGGGATCGGTATCAAGCCGCGCTGAGCGCTCGTAAAATCCTCGTTATTTTCTTATTACTTTTTTTTAGCACAAGTCTATTTAATTACTTAATATGAACAATTTTTTCTTCAGGGATTATTTTGTGAGGCCACCATGGTTACCTGAACGCCTAACTGGAAAAATTTTTAGGCAACTTTGGTGGCCCGGACGCTTGAGTGGACTATAAAAATCAGTCTACAGTCCGACATAGAACGAAATGAATGTGGTGAAATAGAAAACTAAAAGCACCTGTCAACACTGAACTCATGAACCTTGCGAGGCTGTTTTTCCTTTTTTCTAATGAGTAAAAGTAATTCCTTTAATAAATTTCCCCAAGTTCAAAATTTCTTACCTTTCTGTTAATTGCAGCTTTATTATAAGAATAAAATCTATTAAATAATTCCTTCGCATCTGTTTCGCTGCTTTCACGTGTAAGATCCGTATCAAATGTTGAAATATTTTCTCGTATTTCAAAAGCACATTAAGGCACGTATTACAGAACGTCACTCAAAACTCAAACTCCACTTAAGTCTCATTTCAAGCCATTTGATTGTTTGAAACTAGTTTTAAGTAATGCTTAAGCAGAGATCAATGCTTGAGTGACGTTCTGTAATACGGACCTAAGATTGACTGTAAATGTTCCCCTGAAGGTAAAATATTACTTAAAAAACCTGTGTCCATTGTAATAAAAAAGTTTCAGTTTTGACAGCAGATGGGTAGTGACATATGTGACATTTCAATTTGACGTTGACAAATAGTTTGTTGATTGATTTTGATTAATGAACAGTCGTCCGAGGGTCTGTTAGCTGTTCGTTTAAAAAATCGGGTGAATTCATAAATATTATAATGACTGTAAGATATATGTAAATAGTTTTGAATGAACATGTACTTCTTTTAGTGTCTGTTAATGTTAAGCACTTTTAATCAGGACGTGTTGTAGGAAGGTAGGCGTTAATCATCGAAATGAGAGATTGCCTATTTTTTGTTTTATTAATTGTGTGCACCGGGCTTATTCTTGGTGAACAAGAAAAAATAGAAGATGATGCAAATAGGAAGAGGATACTTGAGCAGTTAACAAAGACCCGCACGGTGTTACTAGATGATTACCATCTTGTCACCAGACAGATTGCCACTGATGTATATATGTTTAGAAGTTACCGCACCGTTTCTGTTGTGTTTTACCCGGTTATGAGGGATGTAATCGACGCTCGCTTCACTTTTCAATCGGAGGAGCTTCATTTAAATACCATTGGTAGGTGGCATGCTAACACTTTTTAGTTTAATAAGCCTTTCCCTGCTAAATAATATTGCTGCAACTAGAATGTGTAATTTAATTCAATAACGATTTAACACTGCATGTCTGTATTAAAATTAAGTTTGTGAGACCCTGACTGGTTGGTAATATTGTGTTCTAACTATCTAACTATATTTATATTCTTATTATTTAAAATTCTTCTGTACCTGTACCATGTATTTTTCATCTCACATTCAGCTCCTGTATTTTTATATTTTGACTTCAGTTGGATTTGCTAGTGTTCTATACATAATTAATCATTGTTTGTGTGTTTGCCCTCTATACATTCCAAAATCATTGACCAGATTGTATGAAACTTTGGGGAAGCCCGTGAGAGTTCCTATATGACATTGCAATGCAAGCCATGTGCAGTTAATTTTATAAGTCATAACTTTAATTTCAAAAAGTTCCACTAATATTATAAACATGGAAGCTTGTGAGGATGGGTTGATAGATGTTTGACTGCTTTCATGCATGTAAAAACTACTGCATGGATTTTTATAAAATTTGGCTCACATATAGTTTATAAGCAAGATTAAAACAGGATATTTTAATTCTGATATTCTGACAGCCTCCGTGGCGTAGCGGTAGCGGACGCGGCCGCTGCGCAAGGTGGCGCGGGTTCGATCCCCGCACAGTGCAAGTATTTGTATGCATGAATATGAATATTTGTACTGGTCTGGTCGTGCCTCGGAAAGCACGTTAAGCCGTTGGTCCCGGTTGCCCTACGAACATCTAGTGGCAGTCGTTACGGGTTGTTGGAGCCCTCAAAAGTCCTACAATTTGTCTAACTGCAATGCTTCGATGTCGCCTTCGGGTTGTGGAGGTCAGACGGCAGTCGCTTCATAGAAAATGTCGAAGTTTAGCCATATCAGCAGTTGGACTGGTAAGACGAACCCCAGACTCCAAACCTGAAAAGGCTTCGGATGCGACTGGGATTAACGCTGGGATGATGATGATTTTAATTCTGATATTCCGATTGGAATTAAACTTACACCCGTAAAACTTGGTGCAGCTAATATTGGATAATTAGAAAACAGTAAATGTATATCTAACACACAGAATGTAGGTGCTTGTTCAATCCCCGCGAAGTGCAAATATTTGTATGCATGAATATCGACGCTTGAAAGGCAATCATATTTAAGTGACAACAAATCGTAAATTGAGTTATATACACCAAACGACGCAGAAAAATCTGGCAGTTCGAATGGTGTATATAACTCAACTAGCGGCCGCCAGCAAATTCGTTCGTGTGGAGTTCGTTATGCTCCGCTCCTATTGGTCGTAGCGTGATGTTATATAGCCTAATGCCTTCCTGGATTAATGGGCTATCCAACGCAAAAAGAATTTTTGAAATCGGACCAGTAGTTCCCGAGATTAGTGCGAACAAACATACAAACAAACTCTTCAGCTTTATATATTAGTATAGATTTACGAATTTTTGTTGCTTAGATATGATTGCCTTTCAAGCGTCGATATGAATATTTGCACTGGTCTGGTCGTGCCTCAGAAAGTATGTTAAACCGTTGGTCCCAAGTTGCCATACGAACATCTACTAGCAGTCGTTACGTGTTGTTGGGAGCCCTCAAAAGCTCAACAATTGGTCTGACACAAAACACAGGCGTGTCTTTTCACCGCCAATACGAGCCTGTTCACCTTGGCTCCTACTTTTCGAAATGTATCCTTGGAGTGTACTGACCGCCTTCAGCTTTTGGGAGTAGAGATTTTCTCGAACCTAAACTTTGGGAGGTTCATTGAGTCTAAGGTTAAGGTGGCTGCCAGGAAACTTGGCGTTATCACAAAGGTCCGGCAGTACTTTACACCAGGACAGCTTCTAATGTTGTACAAAGCACAGGTCTGTTTGTGTGTGGAGTACTACAGCCACATTTGGGCTGGTGCTGCTAAGTGTCTCCTGGCTACTTTGGATTCAGTGGAGAGGCGTGCGATGAAGCTGATTGGTGACCCTGATTTAGCTCGAGACGGTCTCCAAAGCTTAGAGCACTATCTATAGGATTTCACTTACTCTATAGGATGCATTTTGGCGAGTGTGCGAGGGAATTGCATGATTTGATTCCCCCATCTCCGTTCCACCATCGGGTCGACCCGTCGTACGGCGAGTTAACACCCTTACGTTGTTAACACCACTACGATCCGGACGAAGCGTTTCGCAGGCGGGAAAGCACTAGTTTATAATTTACTAGCAGCCGCCAGGGACTTCGTTCGCGTGGAATTAATTATGCTCCGCTCCTATTGGTCGCAGCGTGATGTTATATAGCCTAAAGCCTTCCTGGATTAATAGGCTATCCAACGCAAAAAGAATTTTTCAAATCGGGCCAGTAGTTTCCGAGATTAGCGCGAACAAACAAACATATAAACAAACTCTTCAGCTTTATTATATATTAGTATAGATAGATAAAAAAAGAACCGGCGAAGTGCGTGTCGGACTCACGTACTAAGGGTTCCGTACCATTGATTTATGAAATTAAAGGATTTAAGTTATTTGTATGAAAGATTACGCGGTAATAAGCCGTTTACGAATTACGAGGTATTAAAAAAAACTACTTACTAGATCTCGTTCAAAACAATTTTCGGTGGTAGTTTTTATAGTACTTAATTGTACATCATGTGTTTTTTTTAGATAAATCAAATAAAAAAAAAACAAATATTCAATCAATTAATCAAATAAAAAATATTTTAGAAATCTCGATATCGGTTTTGAAGACCTATCCATAGATACCCCACACGTATGTGTTTGATGAAAAAAGAATTTTTGAGTTTCAGTTCTAAGTATGGGGAGCCCCCAATATTTATTATTTTATTTTTATTTTTGCATCAAAATCTTAATGCGGTTCACAGAATACATCTACCTACCAAGTTTCAACAGTATAGCTATTATAGTTTTGGAAAAAAATGGCTGTGACATACGGACGGACAGACATGACGAATCTATAAGCCCTAGATCTATAGAACCCTAAAAAAACTGCAATACTTCAATATCGCCTTTGGGTTTTAAATCAGCAGTTAAGACTGGTAAAGTGGACCCCAAACTCCAAAGCTGAAAAAGCTTCGAATGCTACTGGGATTAACACTGAAATGATGATGATCTAACAACCGCAATGGTCTACTTACATACTACTAGATGGATTAAGTGCGGAAACCATATGCATAACATAGAAAATAGGTACATGTATCTAAACATAAACCTAACCTTGGTAGGTACCTGCAATGACTAACACGGCTGTATGCACTAATTTTAGCACTACCAAAACTATGATGCAAGCTGTACACCCACATAAGTGCACTTATTGCATGTCCTGTTACTGTGCTGTGTTTAGTGGCTATCTTGTCTGAGGGTAATTGACAGACTTCCTGTGTTATCTCATGTGGTCATTGTATGATGAGACCATTAAAGTTATCTTCTTTCAGGGTATTTAAAGTTTATTTAATTTAATGGTAGTTGATAAGTGTCAGCAGCTGCATTTGCCTATGCCTATAAAATTAATAATAATTTATGGGTGAAACTATTGAACTATTTCTACTACTTCCATAAATCTCTAAGCGAAAATAAGACCTTTAAGACATGTACAAATGACATATTCAATATTAGGGTAGTAAAGGTACAAAGTGACTGATCTTTTTGGAGACGACTTTCAAAAAGGTCAGGTGTGCTGTGCACGTAACCAGCGCGTGGACTTGATCAGCAAAAGCACTTCTAGGATCGCAGTGAGTGGCGTCCTGGGTAGACTACCTACCACGCCATGGGAAAAGCCCGTTTTATGTATAGTTTTACAAAAGTAAACTTCAGATTTCGAAGCAAGCACTGCTACACATTAGCTAGACATGACCAGTATAAGTTGATTTCAAATTGTACGAAGAACCTATACGATACGGAGTCAGCTCATATTGGAAATGTGTATATAGCTTGATATGTAGCCGTGTTTAGTCATTAGTCAATGCTATCTATTCGTAATTTAAAATAGCATGATCTAATCTTATCGAGTTTTTTTAAGATAGTGAAACCCTCTGCGTTCTGTTTGGTTTGAGCTGGTGTAAATCGTACATTAGTGGCAACTGATCAGTTGGTCAGTAGAGTAGAGCAGTTGTGGTTTGTAGCTGAGTAGCGCGGTTCTGCCCTAGCTTCGGGTTGTAGGCTGTGGATGCGAAATTTCGCACCCAGGCATGCTCTTAGCGGAATTTTCTCTCAAAACGATGCAGATTACACATCGTGGAGAAACCGGCATGTCCTGGAAACTATGCTTCGAAGACAAGTGATATACAGCCATTGAGGAGCAGTGGTGGCCTAGGGGTATCGACTCAGACTTACGAGTAGAGTACGTTCGTGAGTTCGAACCCGGGCAACCAGTTTTTTCTGTCTTAATTTAATAATTGTAGCTCTTAAAACCGTGAAGGACAACATTGCGACGAATCCGGCATGTCCTAGAGCAAGAAATCTAAGACATCTCACATGTGCATGATTAATCATCATCATTTCAGCCAAAATATGTCCACTGCTGGAAATAGGCCTCCCCCAAGCACCTCCACTTGGACCGGTTCCGTACTTCTTCATCCCATAGGTTACTACGGTTCCAAGCGGCGTTAACGAGGACATCGGTCCACCATGTGGGATGCCTTCCAACGTTACATCTTGCCGACACTCCAGTATTTCGATTTTGTATTAATCGCATGTTTAAAGAATCGATCGGCAGAATCTTTCTTCCCAATCGGCTATCTGTTGCGAGGAATATGACCTGGCCCCTGCCATTTAGTTTGGCAATTCATCGGGCTATGTCGGTCACCTTGATTCCCCGATTTCTTCATTTCTGATGCGATCACGCATGGAATCTAAGTCCCTCTCCCTCTCCACTGCCCTTTGACCATCATATAGGTACTAATTATGATTTATTGATTGGGTTGTCAGTGCAGTTTTGCTATGAAGCATAACTGAAAGAGATGCTGCTCCTATAATTACACTGACCTAGACTTTGGTCATTACTAGATATTTTCGTTAGTCTTCTGATCGCAAGCATTCCTACTCCTCGGTATACCATGACGTGTTAAAACCATCATTGTTCCGTTGTGAAAAAAGGATAGCGCTACTCATCTTGTATAGCCCCATCTTTGTCTGAGACTGGAATATTAGTGGGTGATAGGAACCCTCCTGTGCTCTATTCCTAGAGCAGTTTTGTTGGGAATTTCTCAATAGCAGCCCGTAGTCTAGTCTAATTATGCTCAGTTGATGTCTGGCGATATTTCGTGGTGTACCTCTACCTAACCCTTCAGGGATTTAGGCGTGACATTTTATAATGGTCAATACTACTCAATCTTATTACAGTCGTGGTGGCCTAGTGGTTAAAACACCAGCCTCTCAAGTATGAGTGTGCGGCTTTGATTCCAGGTCAGGCAAGTACGTACGTTATACGTACTTTCTAAATATATTTTGGGCATCAATGACTGATTAAAAGGTGAAGGAAAACATCTTGAGCATTGAGCAAGCGTGGTGATTACGCTCAATCCTTCTCTGTATGAGAGGAGACCTGTGCCCAGCAGTGGGGCGATAAAAAGCTTGACGATTATGATGATGGTGATAACTCAATCTTATTGGTGTAAGTGTAACACATTTTCAAGGCCAGGAAAGGCCAGATAATTAAGCAGATAATTTACCAAAGTGCAGTTATTTGTCGCTTCTATAAGTGAGACACTGCGTAGATTGTTCACAAGGCCAAATCAGTTAATTGTCATCAGTAAACGATTACTAAGGGCCAGCACCCTAATTACGTAACCCACTATTACTAACAATTGGAATCATTTAAAAAAAAAATTGCTGATCCATTGCCCCATATGTTCGAAAAATGTGTCTACTCGGTAAAGTTAACAACGTAATGGATGTTGTTGAACTGTCAAAATGAAACCCATTGCTACTGATAGTGGGTTATCCTAATTACCCTGCGGCTTTTATTGTTGTCGTCGTTGCGTAACAAACTATTAGTAGCAATGGGTTTCATTTTGACAGTTCAACGACATTCATTGCATTGTATACGTTTCTGAGCAAACAAATTTTTCCAACTTATGAAGCAATGCATTAGTAATAAATGCTTCAATATGATTCCACTCGATAGTAATGTGTGTTACGCAATAGGGATGAAAATCAAAAAAATAATTAGTCCGTCTTATAGATAATAAAAAAAAAAAAAAAAAATTAAGACCCGTATTTTTTTTTTTAAAACTACTGAGATATAGCGTATTAAAGTTACGGAGTCGGGGCTAATTACGGGGTATATTTTGTACCACGGCGTGACGTCATACGACATTTCAAATCAATATAATCTTCCAATGTATTTGAATGAAAGAAAAAATAAAAATACGTGTTCAATATTTTTTATAAATCTATCTGGTGGACATTAAATTATTTTTTAGGATAAAACCCAATGAGGGTGCAATGTCCCTCAGACCGATATTCAAACCTATTTAAATTTTTCATAAGAATGGCAATAGGTACTGTAAAACAATATTTTTTTATTCGTAATGACCTGCAGGGTAATTGCGTTACACATTATAAGTAGCAATAGGTATCATTTTGACAGTTGTACAGCATTCATAATTTACTGAAAAGCCTCGTACTCGAACAGGAAAAAAATATAAACAATGTTTTCCTGTTGTCCAGGGTCAAAGCAAACGCAATTGGGGTGTAGGTTTTTTTATGCTCCCCCACTGGTGTACTCCATGGTAAGCAATAGTCGCTGCAGCACCATGAACTCATGTTCATGGCGTAGCCTACAGGAGCTAGTGTTAATCCTTTAATCGAGTCTCATTAATCCACGCTGGATTTGGTGCAATTCATTCATTTATTTCTTTTTTTTAATTACAGGGTCATGCGAACCACAACAGGTGATTATAAACATAAAGCACGGAGCCTACCCAGCAGTGAACCCTGATGGCTACGACTTCCCCAAAGACTTCCTAGATCCCGCGATCAGGGAACCAATTTACACTCTAGCAGTCCAGTCTGATGGCAAGAACAATACCTATACGATAGAGAACCCAAAGCCAGGAAACTGGTACGCACTCATCTATATTAAATGGGAAGATCCGAGGGAGCAAAAAGTTAAGCAGCAAGGTGAGCATCTTATTAAATAACTAGCATTCCGCCCGCGGCTTCACCCGCGTGGTATTCGGTTATATCGCCCTTTTTAGATTTCCCTCGGGAATTTCAATTATTTCCGGGATAAAATGTACCCTATTATTAAATCCGGACTTCTAACTTTACGTCTGCAAAATTTCAAAACAATCAGTTCAGTTGTTAGACAAACAAACTAACTCACTTTCCGATTTATAATATTAGTAAGCTACCTGCGCATGGGAGCAATGGCCACATGTCAAAACGTCATAAATCGAAGGTGGGGCAGTCAGACTTTCCAAAGGGAGGTCAGATAGGTAGTCGATCTATGTAAAATGCTGGTGTTCAACTGCGTCCGGATAGGCTGGAAGCTGATCTCATTGTAGTTGGGAAATTGTTAGCCAAATGATGACTTTTAGTACTTAATTAGCGGGCAATAATAGTGTTATTGCACATTACAATTAAATACATCAATAAGCCAGCATATTCAAATATTCAATCTTCGACCTCATTGCTTGGCGGAGCATCCAGTCCGCATTAAGAAATGGAGAACGAACAAAACGCAAGAAGTTTTTCCATTCACCCGTCAGTATACTTTTTGTTTCTCTCCGTAACCCTGGTTTGAACAACATCAAGTAACGGCTGGTGAGCTTATCGGCAAGTCTTAGCGCTAAGTGAACATCTGGTAGAGGTCTCCATCCACTCTATCACCCCAGGAGTACAACGCCTGAAGCCCCCTGTAAGTCCAACCTCTTCATTATTTGGGGGTGCTTGCTCGCGGTTTCTCTCCGTAATACAATTTCAACCCGCAACCCTTTGTTTTTTTTTTCTTCTATCACGAGCGCGCGTGGGACCGTGGGAGTCTAAATTCTTCCACGGCCCCACACTCTCGTGCTGGCCCGGTCTGTCCGGGCCTCGTCTCCTGCACGGGGTAGTGGGGTGTTAAACTACCCCATGCATCGCCTCAGAGGCGCGCGCCGAAACTAGCGCGCACCTCCGCCTCGGGGTCCAACAAATAGGAGGCGGGGACTTCCCCATGTCCCTCGCCCCTGGCCCCATTCATGGGGGGCGGAAGAGGGCATTATACGCCCTTCCTCGACGCCCGGTGCGTCTTCTGCGGCCCGGGAAGGGAGTTGAGATCTCCCTCTCCCGTTCCGCAGCTTCCTTCTGTGATATCACGTCCTCGCAGAAGGACACCACCGCGTCCCACGACACTGCGCTACCGACCATCCTCCGCACTACTGCCGGCAGCCTCCTACTTCATTTGTGAGGACACGGCGCTGCTCCTCCCAAGATACACACTCGGAGAGCGTGTGCTGCGCCGTGTCCTCCCCGCATTGGACGCAGTGGTGGCACCGAGCGTCCGGCTCCCTGCCTAAGCGACGCAGGTACTTGCTGAAGCAGCCGTGCCCCGACAGTACCTGCGTCACCCTGAACGACAGGGAGCCGTGCCTTCTCCCGAGCCAGTCGTCGAGTACTGGCCGGATCGCCTCGACGGTAGCGAGGTAGGGCGCATGAGCCTCTGCCGCCAGTCCGCCACCAGGACCTGACGGAGTCCTCTCGGCGCAGCTCGATCTGCCGCTGCGCCGGACTGAAGCCCCGTGTCCGCTCTTCCTCGCGCCATCGGTACAATGACGCGAGTACTTTCGCCTCTAGGTCCGAGGGCGTGGATCCGGCCAGGACGCAAACCGCCTCGTAGGAAATCGTGCGATACCCGCGGACGACCCTGACAACCCGCAACCCTGGCCCAGGAGGCATCGGTCCTCGTGGACCCCATCACAATGTGCTGACATCTTTTTCGTCTATTTGACAGTCTATATATCGAGGGAATATGAAACCAAAACATATATTGTGGCTTGATCAGCGTCGCCGACGCACTATCTTTTACCATGGATAACCAGAATCGTGTGCTGGACTCATTATTTCAGTTTGCGCGCCGATGACCCCTGCCATGGCTGGGTTTAGTGGAATATTATATTATTTACATAATAAGAGTTGACCAATTTTCTTTTTTCGAACATAAAACACAATTCGAACTATGATTACGAATATAATACCCAAACCCGTGCAGCAGATAATTGATTCTGCAAAATTTACAGTTACGGAATCATGCGACTGTTCTCAAACGGGATTTCATTTCTAAAAACAGCATTTCATTACTTATTTTTTCATAGAATAGGTATATCGCTTTAAAGGTCCACTTCAAACCTTTTTGTGACCAGCTTGTCATTTTTTGTTTCCGCAAGCCTTCGCAAATGTGTGTTAGGAATCGTTTTACGAACAATTATCATCATCATTATCAACCTTTTTATCGTCCCACTTCTGGGCACAGGTCTCCTCTCATACAGAGAAGGATTGAGTGTAATCACACTTAAAGTCCAGGTTTCCTCAAGATGTTTTACGAACAATGTTTCGTTTCAATAAAACTATTATGCAGGGCAATCTTTTTAATTATCTCCCTCTATTATTAACGTGACCCAAGACCCCAGTTATCTCAGCACTAAACATACTATGTTGTAGCTATTAGTTTGACATAACGTTGATTGATTGTATCCTGAGAACGTTTGGGAATGGCAACAACCGCCCGTCGCTACTTAAACCCGGTTACTTCGAGTGACGAACCATTATTTGTTGACTAGAACAACAACGATACCTCGTTGTTACGTTACGGTTTTATAAGATGTAGTAATAAGAAGGGATTGAAGATTTTTATATGGAGCCATGGAGCCTGGTATATCTACTGTCGCATCTCGCATGATGTCTATATTTTCTTACTTACATTAATTTTCTTACACAGTAGCCAAAAGACCCTACTGGACATAGCCCCCCCCCAAGGATCTCCACGACGACCGGTCCTGCGTCTGCCGCATCCAGTGGTTTCCCGCGACTTTCACCAGGTTATCGGTCCACCTTGCCGTGGGCCTATCCACGCTGCGTCTTCCAGTGCGGGGTCACCACTTGAAAACCCGTGTCGGCCCCATCGGGCATCGGTCCTACGGGCAATGTGCCCGACGGCCACTTTAGTGTTGCTATTCTTCTTTGCTAGACTTTTGTCATGAGACACTGCGGTATTTCGCAGGAGAAGATTCTACGTAGCTTCCAGAAAGCAGCCCAGCCGAGTTGGATACAACGAACGACCTCTTTCTCGAAGTTGAACCTTCCTAACAGGATAGTTTGTCCCAGGTATACGTAACTGTCAACAACTTCGAGAACAGAGTCTCCAATCATTATAGGAGTCGGTACAACATACTTAGTAGCTGAGAGTTCATTCACCCTAATGGACTCTGGTAAAGATGTCGTCGCTCCACTGCGCGTGCCCTTGGAACTCAAGACTCGGACTGTGCTCACATATAGGATGTTTCGAACGACATAATAATGAATGATATTTTCTTTTTTCAAAGTTCAGCAATTGGTCTACTGCAATATTTCAATGTCGCCTTCGGGTTGTGGAGGACAGACGGCAGTCGCTTCACGGAAAATATCGAAGTTTTGCTAAAATCAGCAGTTAGACTGGTAAAGCGGACCCCAGACTCCAATGCTGAAAAAGCTTCGGAAGCGACTGGGATGAACGCTGAGATAATGATGATTTTCTCATTTTAAATTATTCAGATATCGTTTACTTTTTCTACTAATGTTTATTAGTCATTGGGTAGATGAAGTGGGCTGTTTATTTGTGGGTATTTTGGTTGCATCGGTAACCTGACACTTTACGGTGTTTTTTTTTTTTTTTTTTTAATAATTATACACTAGTGGTTGAGAGCGATCCCGCCTGATGGTAAGCAGTGATGCAATCGTTGATGGTAAAGCGCACTAGTTTATTAAGCCTATTCACTTAAAAAACTTATGAATAAGAAGGATGACGGCGGCTGAGCGAGGTGATGCAATGTTAACCAACACGACCAAACGATGCTGCGCTAGAGGGAGATTGATCTGGAGACTCTCCACAACCAAACTCCCGACACAACAACATTTGGCGCATAGTACACGCCACACATCACAACACAACTGCTCAGACCCGTCCTCCGTACGGCTTTACCAGACATCATGCCAGAACACGACGAATCGCTTGGCGGCAAGACTTTGTCTGCTGGGTGGTAACTTGTGCCGGCAGCCGATGTTATGGCCTACCACAGAGACTGGTTGGTCATCATCGCTTCTGTATTCGCAATCAGGGTGCGAAAATTACCAGCTCCCAATTATATAACATTCTCGACTATTACTATCTATCATTTAATCATTCTGAAGCCTATTGCTAATTCATTGCTCCATATATTTGAAAAATGTGTTAGCTCAACAACGTGAATACCGCAATGAATGTTGTTGAATTGTCAAAATGAAACACAATGCTGCAGATAGTGCATTACGTAATTACCTTGTTGATCTATGAACGTTCACGAAGCAATATAAGCATGTAGCTGATGTCAGTTTGTGCCATCCGCAGGAAGGAGGGAGAAGGCGTAAGTTTATGTATTGAAATATGTAAATTAATGTTCCTTCCTAAAATCCTATATAGTAAGCAGTAGATTCCAGTTACATGAAAACTGTTGTTAGTCAAAGAAAATATTGATTTATTAGCATGAACACGTTGATATAAGGGAATAGTGAATTCAAAGATTTCAAAGAAAGATTTATGTGTAATTTTGACATAAAAATTGATGATAGGTAATCTATTTTAAAATGATTTATATGATTACACATATTAATGAATGTTAGTGTATATCATCGACCTGAGTATTCATTAGTTATAATGTATTTTCACATAAAAATAATATTCATGATAAAATAGATTTTGAACGACCACTAGATATTGTAGATTGTTAGATTAGATGTTATAGATTACACGTTGTAACGTATCAGCTAAGTTCAAGTTGGCGAGCAGCACCGTGTGTAAATATAACTCGCGCGAATTAACTGCGCACCTCGTTGGAATGCGACCCCTCTCCCGCTTCCACGCGCGGTGCCCCGCATTCGCCGTAAGCGCTGAGTAGCGTTAGCATCTTTGTTACAATTGTCTAAGTAACTGTACTTAAAGGTGATTTAAACTGTTAAATCCCCTTTTGTCATTACTGTTTCTGTGGAGTTTTTGCTTTAAGTTCTTTTTTTAAATAAAGTTTTTTTTTTTGTTTTTTTTCGACGCGTTAGTGAAGTCTGTTGGTTGCACCAACATTATATTTCAGTCCATATGTATCAATTTAATTGAAAAACGTCACGAGTAAAATCATCTAGTATTATGACGCTGTATCATCAAAACGACCTTTTGTTAGCATAAAAAAAATGTAATTTATATTTTTTAACATAATTCTCATTTTTTACAAACGGTACCTTCCGAATGACGTCACAGAGCGAGGTGCACAGATAACTCGCGCGAGTTGTAGGCATCTGAAACCAAACCTACCAATTTATCATCTGCTTCTAATCTAACCGGATTCGGCTAAATACCAGTACTTTACATGGAGCAACTCCCTATCTGAAATGAAATCGTTTATTAAGCAAGTAGGATCACTGATCACTTTTACACGCCATGTTTTTTTTTTTTAAACTGGTTGAAGCTTTTCTGACAACCTCAGAAGAAATAGCCGATACAAACTCAGGGATCATCGTCTTTTTACCCGACTACGGCAAAGCAAAAGGAGGGTTATGATTTTGACAGGCTATGTATGTATGTATGTATGTATGTATGTATGTATGTATGTATGTATGTATGTATGTATGTATGTATGTATGTATGTATGTATGTTCATCTGTTCAGTCGTAACTTCTAAACTACTTATTCGAATTCGACAAATGACATATCATTAGAAGCGTCTTAATTGTCTGCTGGTTATAGGCTATATGGAGTTTCACAAAATCTAATGTGGCGCCCTCTAGCGGACAAAACATACAGAGTAAAAAATAAAAATTAAGATAAATATGCCATGTTTGGTATCATTTGAAAGCGCTTTACTTGTACATTTTGAATATATATATATTACTAGCATTTGCTTGTGACTTTACCTGTATTAATGGGTTGATTGCATATAATTCACATCTTTTCGTTAACAGATAGCTTCTTTACTACTTATCAGAATAAGACCACTGCAGAACCATTAGAAGGGCCTTGATATTTTGTTGGTTATGAGCTATAAAGCTTGTCACCAAATTTAGTATTACGCCCTCTATTGGACAAAAAGTTATATGTTAATATAAAATTAAAATAAATATACCGTATTTGGTATCATTTGAAAGAGCTTCACGAGTACTTTATGTTTGAACATAATCCCGAGTAATTCTTCGTAGAAATTTGAATGTAAACCAGGGTTTGGTAAACGGAACGATGGGAGTGGTGAAGGCCTTCGAATGGCCTGCTCTTCGGTTCGATCAGTTGGAACAGGAGAACAGCCAAACGCTGTTCTCATACAATTTGACGACGCATCCATAAAAGCAGATATTAACTGACTTATCAAAATCGAGCCTTGCCTCACTGAATTTGACGGCTTGAGGGGGTCTGGGCAAATTCAGCGTAAAATGCTCCCGCTGATTCTTTCTTGGGGTTGTACTGTACATAAATTATAAGGTTGTACTCTAGGTAAAAAAGTTATCGGTCTAGGAAAGTCATTGTTTGCTAAAGGACAGGCCTATGTCGCTCTCAGTAGAGTCAAAACCATAGAGGGATTATTTATAAGTGCCTTGGGTCATAATAAATTACTTAAAAATCCACATAACAGTCGATCGTTAGCAGAATTAGATAGATTAAGAAATCTTCCCAGGTCCTCTTAATATATGAAACATCCAATCTATTTATACTAACGACCTCATCCACTAATTCATGACCTATTCGCTTCCATCGACGCAAATATGCGTCGCTACTACGAAAAACCGGGAGCTTCATACGGGGAAACTGTTGCTATACGTGCTACGATCCACGCGCTAAGAAATAGTAAAATAGGATATCTCTACATATTACTATACGCCGATACATAAGTCAAAAGAGATGTATGTTAACTACCTAGTTTTTAGTTCGTCAATTTAACTTTTGTTAATATTATACGCCACAAATACACTTTAACACCAAAATAGTACAAATAATAAAAAGTAAAAAAACTAAAATCCAACTACGACAAAAAACGACGCTGAAAAAGTATAAAACAAGATTTTCAGAATACTGAACTGAACAAAGTTGCTAATGTAGTAGTGTAATTTTCATGTTTGGAAAGGCGTAGTCACACGTTACATACCTACCGTAGCATTTGGATAACGTGTGACTGCGGTTTTCCAAACATTAAAATTTATCTCTACATACCTAGTTAATATTGCATACTTCAGAATAGTATTGTATGACATTATTGTCAATGTCTTAGTAGAGTCTACTGTGTCCATTTACTTGCAACTACATTAGCAACTTTGTTCAGTTCAGTATTCTGAAAATCTTGTTTTATACTTTTTCAGCGTCGTTTTTTGTCGTAGTTGGGTTTTAGTTTTTTTACTTTTTTTTCAAGTCCAGACATTAAAAATGAAAATGTTTACAATAATTTACGTTATAATTGCTTAATAACAATCCTTAACAGAGCGAGCAGCTCAGTCCCAAGCTTTTTTGTCTTCTAAATAATCTGTGATTTTATAATACCCATTTTTGCAAAGTATGGCCTTTATATAGTTTTTAAATCGTTTAATGGGTAAGTTTCGAATATCTGACCTCCCCAACCTAGTTACTGGGTAATGCGATACCCTCTTGGTAAGACTAGTGGTCAGACTTTCGAACTTCTGACGACTCACAGTGACTGTCAAAAATCTACGAATGACAGTCGAGACCAATGGCTTAACGTGCTTTCCGAGGCAACGGGGGACCTCGGTGTGTAAAGATAGCCACCCATCCACAGACCAACCGCGGCAAGAGTAGCTTAACCTGATGATTTACTTGTGCGACTGTTATTATTTAGCCACGAGCCCCTCAAACCAAAACCTTTATATGAAGTAATAATTAGCTATGATTTTCACAGTATAGATACGACACAATGGCGCCATTTCTCTTGTTCACAAAATAAACTAATTTGAAGATATGTGCATCTTTTTCTTTCTATTTCATCAATAAAGGATAGAAGATAACACTTTAGTTTAATCCTGTCAAATTAAGATACTTCATAGACATTTTTTTTTGGTTCATTTCTTTCCGTTCGGGCGAATGGAAAAGGCAAAGGCATAGTACGCCATACAGCCAAGTCTTCAGTAATTTTTTTCTTCATTAAATGTCTATCCTAACTTATCCTAATTTAGCCTAACTTATCCTAGCATAACTTAACCTAAACTAACTCCTTTCGTTTTACGCGTTTGGACGATAAGGAGCGGTTTAGCGTAAAGACATGATGAGGCCACTATGCTACAATATTTCACTGTTCTCTTTGAATTATTCACTGAATGCACTTTTTACTACATAAATCACGCGTTTTTATTTAGTAAACGACACTATAAATAATTTTAAAAGTCCAATGAAAAATGAGCGTGACTCTCATCTTGACATTCCCGCCAAACCTCACTTCATAGACAGTTTAGACGCGATTA
Source organism: Sesamia nonagrioides (assembly GCA_017933935.1). Classification (NCBI taxonomy): domain Eukaryota; kingdom Metazoa; phylum Arthropoda; class Insecta; order Lepidoptera; family Noctuidae; genus Sesamia; species Sesamia nonagrioides. Next base: position 2,879,118 of record JADWQK010000025.1, read on the forward strand.
TAAACATGGCAACCAAAAATACGTCAATTTACGTCAGGAGTGGACTAATTTGACAGGTCTAAATTAATATTATATCTTTTGTCATTTTCTTGATGAAATAGAAAGAAAAAAATGCACTTAACTTAAATTTAATTTGGTTTGTTAACAATGGTCGACAGCGGGGTGTCATGGGACGCGGTCGTCTCCTTCTGCGAGGAGGTAATCTCCGCGAAGGAGACGGCCGAACGGGAGAGGGAAGCACTGAGCACTCTCCCGTCCCGCCGACGGCGCGCTGGCCGGAGGAGGAGGGAAGCCGAGGTCGATCCGCTTCCTCCATAACGAGAGGCCGACGGGCCGAGGACCGGGGGAGTCCGACGTCCGTCGCTAGGGCCGGTGTAGGCGTGTAGTGGCTGTTCCTACACGCCTACCTGATGGAAGGAGGGGAGGAAGAGGGACCCGCCAATCTCGCGCGCGGCGGGTCAAGGCCTGCCGGGGATGCGGTGAATGGCAAACCAGGCCCCGCACCCCGGGCTATAGGCAAGAAGAGGAACGCTCCAGTGGTTTTAGCCGGTGAGAGCCCGGCACACCCTCCGTTAACCCCCAGACGGAGGACGGTCTGGTAGAGATTTCCACTGGAAGAAGAACAAAAAAAAAAAAAAGGAAGCGTGGCCAATGTATTGTAATTGCAATTATTTTTTCGTAAGAATTTCTTGTAATGCAACAGGAAATTCCACATTAAAACTAAGTTCAGTCACGAGCACCAATATGTGAACACTTGGCCCGTTTCAAATGCGATTTTTCCGTGAAATAACGAATCCATAATCAGCCTATAATGTTCCCACTGTTGGGACACAGGCCTCCTCTCGATGAGAGGGAGTGCGCCGTAATCTACCACATTGGCTCAGTCGGAATAGAAATAACGAATGCAAGGTAGCACCTTAATAACAGTCTTGTTTATCTTATGAATTCTGAGTTTTTATTTTGAACGCAAGTTATAATTTTTTTCTCCATGATTTTTGTTAGTTAATCTTGTAGGTCTTTAGGATAAGTTATTTAAAACTATAGCTTTTGAAACCCGTTATTTTTCGCGATTTTGAGTAGCATGTTGCTACCTATTACTATGCAGAATACGAGACTGGGATTCATAAGCGTTCCGGCCAAACAGAAATCCGGTCCCAACGCGGAAGTTCGCCAATGGACTTCAATAGACAAAAAATATGTAGAATGGCCTTGTGCATTCTAATTACTTACATTACGCCTAGGCAAGGACCTCCCTCCATCTTTCGCGAGCCCGCGGTTTCTCCTTTTTGTTTTGACGAAACCGATATCTGGTTGGTCCTGCCACATCCTCGGCCAGCTGCGACCTCACATACTGTCCAGTAGGCCGAGTATGAGTTTTCATTACGTAACTCCATCGTCGGTAATGAGCGCGTTTGACTCATCGATTGGCCCGCTTTAAGGTTGTAAGATTATCTCGGTGGTAGGCCATAACATCGGCTGCCGGCAGAAGTTACCACCCACCAGACAAAGTCTTGCCGCCAAGTGATTCGTCGTGTTCCGTCATGTCTGGTGAAGCCGTACGGAGGACGGGGCTGAGCAGTTGTGTTGCGATGTGTGCCGGGTACGATGCGTCAAATGTTGTTGTGCCGGGAGTTTGGTCGTGGAGGGCCTCCACATCAATCTCTCTCTGGCGCAGCATCGTTGGTCGTGTTATTGGGTCTAACATTGCACCACCTCGCGCAACTGCCGTCTTCCTTCCTATTCTCTAAGGTTTTTTCAGTGAATGGGCGTAATAAACTAGCGCGCTTTACCATCAACGATTGCATCACTGCTTACCATCAGGCGGGATCGCAGTCAAGCGCTAGTTTAGAATTATTTAAAAAAAAGAACTCTCAACCAAACGCGTTCGATATCGACGATCGAGTCTCGTAATGAAAACTCATACTAGGCCTAATGTACTGTACTGGCCCACACTTTATCCGGCTGATAATGCGTAAGTTTGTGAGAATGTATGAATAGATGTTTGTTACTCTTTCACGCAAAAACTACTGAACGGATTTACATGAAATTTGACACACAGATGGTTTATAACCAGGAATAACATATAAAATACTTTTTCTCCTCATATTCTAACGGGATTGAAATTTATTCAGGTGAAACCTCGGGGCGCAGCTAGTGTCTTATAATCAGCATCATCATCATCTAAGCGTTAATCCCAGTCGCATCCGTAACTTTTCAGCTTTGGAGTCTAGGGTCCGCTTTACCAGTCGAACTGCTGTTTTTGGTTAAACTTCGATATTTACCGTCTGACTTCCACAATCCGATGGCGATATCGAAGCATTGCAGTTATACCCAGCTAGTGTATAATATCCTGTCCTATTTGGCGCAACTGTAGGGCACATAACACTATTCATCATCATCAACCTTTTTATCGTCCCGCTGCTGGGCACAGGTCTCCTCTTGGATTGCGATTTCAGACTTAAAGTCCAGGTTTCCTCAAGATGTTTTCCTTCACCTTCAGTCATTGGTGTCCAAGATAAGTGATGATGATGATGATGTTCCCGACCGATTTCGGCCACGGCGACCACTTCGACTCCTAGCCGATGCTTTAGCGCTCATGCACCCGAAGATGGCTTATGTAGCCTATCTTGGCGGCGAAACTTCGTGCACACTGAGAGCACGTAAGCACGCCGTCGACGTAGTTGTATGTGATGGCAGCAGGTGGGCGGGCCTTTGATTGGTCGCGTTTGGCATCGAGGTCAGCTTTGCGCTGCTCCTCAAACTCGCGTACTTGTCCGTACACCATTCTGCGCCATTCTCACCGTTTTGCTGCCAAACGCTCCCATTGAGAGGGTTCTATATTGCATCTCTTCATGTGTCGTTTTAAAACATCCTTGAACCGGAGGAGTTGTCCGGCATGCTTTCGCTTGCCCTCCTCCAGCTCAGTGAAGAAGATGCGCTTCGCCACTCTTTCGTCCGCCATACGTGCTACGTGTCTACACCACCGAAGCTGTCGACGCATTAAATAAGCCTCAATGCCACCAACATTGGCTCGTCGCAGGACTTCGGTATTTCGCACTCTGTCAGACCATTACACAAACATTACATTACATTACAAGTACACAACACACAAAGTATACATAACACTATTATATATTTTTTTCGTGTGATTATTGTATCTCTTATCCTGGGTCAAAAACAAATTCCTTTTTTTCTCTTTCTGCATAGACAAGACTTGAAGTCAAACAACACATCTATAGAATCGCAGCATAATGCTGAGTGACAGCCGTTTTGCGTGGATGTGACGCATGTTTCCCTCAACTATTTCTCATTTTGTATGTTTTTGTAAACTTTTGCGTCATGTTTACTGCAAATAAACGTTATTTCTTTCTTTCTACAATCAAAACTCATTTTACGCCTCTAAAGATAATGCTTGTCCCACACTCTGTCCCGCTCGCGACCGCTGTATGTGACCTCGTTAAGCCTTGATTGTTCGACTGCCGACATCCTGTGACAATTGTATGCAGTCGTGATGTTACACAAAAGCTTCGCTCTAATGTTATTTAGATTTATGTTACCTATTGTTGTAATAGAGTGGCCGTTTTGGCGAATTCTCTTTTGAAGTTTTTGGATACTTAGCACAAGGATGTTAGTGTCGAGTGTGAATTAATATATAAATAAATAAATATATACGGACAAATTACACAGATTGAGCTAGCCCCAAAGTATGTTCGAGACTTGTGTTATGGGATACTAACTCAACGATAATATATTTATAAAGGATTATGTATCTTTTATGGAGGATAAGTTTTTTAAAACTGCAGGATTTGAAACCCGTTATTTTTCGCGATTTTGAGTAGCATGTTGCTACCTTTTACTATGCAGAATACGAGACTGGATGTTTATCTTTATGGATAAACATCCAAAACCCAGGCCAATCAGGAAAAGTTCGTTTTCCATCATGACCTGGCCGGGGATTGAACCCGGGGCTTCCACGTCGCAGGCAGGCGTGTTGACCGCTGCGCCACGGAGGACGACTAAATATAAGATTATCATAATGATGTTATTTATGCATTGCAGATAATGTTTTGGCAGTTATACATCCTATTCCGTAGTTAAAATCTTGTTTCCAACTGATTTTATTTCCACATAAACTTATTGCAGTGTTAATTATGAAGTTGATTACTACTGTTGAAAAGTCATAAAAATTACAGAACTTGTACCGTAAACTGAATTTTATGTTTATTGATTACAGTTTTTTTTAAAAATCTAAACATATTTTTTTTCTTTTGGAACCATAAGTGCGACAGTCTACATTGCGATCCAACATCCTAATTAAGTAACACATTACTACTATCAATTGGAATCATTTTAAAGCATATTGCTATTCCATTGCTCCGTATGTCCGAAAAATGTCTGCTCAACAACGTAAATAACGCAATGAATGTTGTGCACCTGTCAAAATGAAACCCATTGCTACTGATAGTGTGTTACGTAAGTTCCCGGCTGTTGTGTACCTATACGATTATTATTTTGATGTTATAAATCAGCCAGCCATATTAGGACATTCAACTTTGTTTAAACTTTTACTAAACTAAATTCGTCACAAGAGTCGTTAACGTTTAGATTTGTAAAAAACGTGTTGACTCATCAAAGTTGGTGTTGACACAGTCAAGGCCATTGGTTATTTCCAACGTTTATTTGCAGTTATTTTAGTAGAATTTAATTCACAAAACAGTTCATGCAAATAAGATATGCGACGGATCAATGTTTACTGGTACATACGGCTACATTTCAAGCAAAATCCAGTTTTAGTTGACCTCACATTGTTTTGGTTTTTCGTACAATTTCGAGCCAGCTTATATTGGTTATTAATTGTATAACTTGATTTGTAGTCGGGCGTTTCCTATGGGCGACTGTGCAACTCGCTGCATTGTTACTATAATATTATCCTACGAGCAAGACAAATGCGTCTTTATTTTCTGGTTAAAAAGGATCATGATCATATGGCATGATGAATTGCAGACAAGTAAACCTGACATTTCCTTCTTTCCAGGTCTAGTGCCAGACTGCCAAACGATACTCTACACAGATTTACAAGTGAAACGAGATGAAAATATAGAATTAATAGATTGCTACCTTGGTGTGACAGAGATAAACTATTCAGACCTGCCCGCTACCTTCAAATGCATGTGTGTAGACAGAGTTGACCCCATCGCTCTGAACATTACGATAGTGAACACTTCGGTTGGCGACAAGGAACTGTTCTTCCGAGTACAAGCTCTTTCTATCCCCACAGAGGAAAGCAACCTCATATACTGTGCCTTCGACCCTCGAGTGAACAATTATCAAACTATTACGTTCATCCCTCACCCAAACGCCTGGCACTACATCCAAATTAGCCCAGTCGAAGGCAATGTCTCCAAAATCGCTGACTGCGAATCGTACTACATGAGAACCGACATAGACGAACTAGTCAATCACACAGTTATCGACCTTATGCGCGATGACAAAGGTCGCTTTTTCACTTTTGATTACGGTCTGCCCACGACTGATATCCAAGACGCTACGAGTCTAATCAATATATCTTCGTCGGAAATTAAGTCGTTAAGGTTCAAAATAAACCAATTTTTGGATATTGGAGGCAGCTTGTCGATAGCAGCGAGCCTTCTTATGAGTCTAAAGTACTACATGGGATATAAAAGGGAGTTCGAAAAGGACGCATTGTTGGCCTTTACCGAGGACAACCAATTTTTCAGGACTGTCATATGTATGGACATTGGACACCCGAGCATACCATTGGAGACTGGTCACTGTCGGTACAATGATAAGGTGAAGCCGGCTTTGTTCGTGCTGAACAGTACCGACTCGGAATCGATATATGATAAGACGTATATCCCGTTTCCTGACAGTGGCACTTGGTATTTAACTTTTAGGATATTTTGTGACCAAAGTGTGTGTCCTTGTCGGACTTCGAATAACGGGACCAAGTACTACGTGGACACTGCTGATAAAGAGGGTGATGAGTCTATGGTTGGTTTTAACGGGACTCGGCCCGGGACTTCGGAGTGCAACGCGACGGTCATGCTGACTGTATCGTCCATGTCATGCGTCTCTGGAAAGTGCAGTAATCATGGCAATTGTTTGCTGAATACTTTTGGAGCGCTGGTGATGTCGTTTTGTTCCTGTAATTCTGGTTACGGAAGTAAGTACATAGAAAACAGTTTCTCTCCCCTCTTAAACAGCTTTTAATTCATTTTACAAGAAGTCCCTTAAAGAAATTTCTGATATATTAATAAAATAAAAGGCACTAACGGTTGTTGGTGCATTTAATTTAACTTTACGAGTTCTCGAGCGGAGACCGCGTCTCGGCAAACGTAGCGTGGGACGCCCTTGGGCGAGATGGAGCGACGACATCAAAAAGGTGGCTGGTAGTGGCTGGCGGAGAACTGCTCAGTATCGAGCTTGTTGGCGTGCCATGAAGGAGGCCTATGTCCAGCAGTGGACGAGTAGGGGCTGATGATGATAATGAAAATGCACTATACATTTTAAGACTTTAAGACCAATTATATTTCAATAAAATTCAAAACAGATTTGTTTTCGATTACTACACGATTTTTTTGGATTTACGCCATGTCAAAGTTCCTAAAATCGTTCCAAATAATTGGAATAAAAATCGATATCAATAATAAAAAATTCTCCTTCTCATTTTCAGGTTGGGACTGTTCGGACAACTCTAGAATGGACAGCAAAGTCTACATGTTGGTCTCCGTTCTTCTACTCACTCTGAGCAACATTCTGTTTTTCTTCTCAATATACGTCGCGGTCATACGTCTCTACTACACGGAAGCCATGATGTATGCCTTCACAATGATCTTCTCCACATTCTACCACGCTTGCGATGCGCCTGCGCAGGTCGCCTATTGCATCATGAGAGGTAATATTCTCCAGTTTGGAGATTTCTACTGTGGACTTATGTCTTTCTGGGTGACGCTACTTGCTATGAGCATTATCCATGAGAAATTAAGGTCCTCTTTGCAACTCATCGGTGCCATTGTAATAGCACTTTTAACTACTTGGAATATGCACTCTTTTGTCTCGTTTTTACTGCCAGTCGCGGTTGGCATATGCGTCGTTTTCAGTTCCTGGTATATATCCTATAGAAAAAGCCGTAGCTTTATGTATCCTAGATCTTACTATACCCTTCACTTGCCGTTTGGTATTGTTTTAGTTAGTATTGGCTTAGTGTGTTACGCTTTTTTGCAAACCGAACAAAATTATAAGATAGTGCATTCTTTTTGGCACATGATTATAGCTGTTAGTGTTGTGTTCTTGTTACCTGATGACAAGCGAGGGGGTCGCGTCAATCCGTTCTGTCCATCTCGCGGACGTTACAAGATGCCATTTTTTAGAATATTCCGCAGACCTCCTGCAAGACCTGCACCCATAGTTCCTGTAACAGATAACTAACTCACATTTACGAAGTTTTCATGACCCAATTGGCATATTTTTGAAGTTCATTGAATTAGTATTGATAGTTAAAATATACAAATGTAGTTGGTCATTGTACGACCGACATTTGTGGTGTAAAGTATAGGACGCAAATAGTTGGTTGATATGCAGCCAACATTTGCGGCATAAAGTACAGGACACAAAATAGTTTTTTTTATACCCTATTTTTATGTCATAAGTGTGATAATTACGAACAAATTTAGAGGTGCAACTATTATTATTTAGTTTAGTTATAAGTACAATTTATTAACACCTAGTATTTTTTGTCTACTAGTCATCAGTGAAGTACCTACAGTTTTTTTTTTATATTTTGCCAATTTTTGTAGTTAAAACTTTCTATATCTGGATACTCAATGTAAAAAACTTGTCAAAGGTGTAGTTATTTTTGACAAATTGAGACTGAAATCAATGTCACATTCTTGAGATTACGAGAATTACCCCTCAGGTGTCGTGGCAATGCTAAACTTTTCTATGGCGTATTTTTATACAGACAGTCCTCGTAGTTACGGCATATTACGTTCTCAAAATACGTGACGTAAGTCGAGACATATTTTTTCATATGTTTACATGTAAAACTCAAGGGTCAGGATGCACAAGGATCGACAATAAAAAAAAAACTGAATTTATGACAAAGGGTATATACACTTTGTCATCAAAGTACCTAAGTGCTTTGTAGACTATTGACTACTGAATTCACCTATGCGGGAAATGGAAACCATTTACGTATGTTTGAGGAAGTGTCAAAATATTGTTAGACATAACTTGAAACGAGAGTTTTTGACGGGAAAGCTAAGATGAGTGTCACGCGCAGTTTTCATTAGACTTTTAAAATTATTTATAGTGTCGTTTACTAAATAAAAGCGCGTGATTTAAGTAGTAAAAAGTGCATTCAGTAAATAATTCATAAAGAACATTGAAATATCGCAGCACAGTGGCCACATCATGACTTTGCCTTAAACCTCCCTCATAGACGGTTCACGCGGCCGTCTTTTTCAACTGTCAATTGCGATATCCGCCATTATTGTGATATAAAATATTCAAAGAATGTCTATAATTTGTTACACGTGTTATTGGCAAAATTGTGGTATCTATTCCATAGAGGCCATTCATCAAGAGTTGAGCGTTGAATCTCACCTTGAAAAAAGTAGAAGAAAACTTGAAACGACGTAAATCAAAATGGCGTAAGTCGAGGACTGCCTGCAGTAAACTAAGTAAGTTAATTATCTCATATATAAATTGAGAAAACTATGTTACCAAGGAATTGAAGCATAATAATATATAATTATTAAGTTAGACTGAAGACTCTACTTGTAAATATCGGCCCACCAACATTGGCGTAATCGTTTCCTCCCATAATATTCGACTGTTGGGCATAAACCGACGTTCGCAAGGATGAAAAAATATCGCGACTGGATTTTATCGTGAATTGGAAATTCTACTCTTGGTGTTGCGCTAAGCATTGAAAATCCAACAAGGCACAACCTAGGGCGTCAATAATCACACAGTTGGATTTTCATATCTCGGCGCTAAGAAGAGCGTGGAAAATCCAATAGGCGATAAAGCCTTTCGTTGGTGTTGCCCAGTCAACTTTTGGCAAGGTTGCGCTTATGGCCCAATGTATGTTTGGTCCATCTTCAGTCAGTAATGGTGATACCAAATCTACGAGTACTATAAGTACCAAACAATTTGTAATTCTGTACTTTCCATACAGCTATTGTAATGTACTGAATTTAGCATAAGAAAAGTACCTACGTGGTAGTAATGTAAGCATGCTAAGACTTGGTCCTGCCGCAGGTTTGAAGGCTAAACCTAGTTCAAACCGAAGATAAGTACAACACATGTAAGGTTAACCGCATGTGGTCCGCTGCACTTAGTTGTCCCGGCTAAGGCCCGGTATCTACCCAAGCGGAGAAGAGAGGAAATGTGGTGCAAAGCTGATACGATATTTCGACCAAAGCGGAGAGATGTGGGCTTTATGTAGCTTGCCATCAGAACCAGTCAATCGAATGACGCTTTTGGGTGTGCGAGGTCGGGGGAGAAGGCTGTGGTGTGCGGGATACACGAACTCCGCCCGGTCGCCCGACTGGAAAATTCTGCGCTCTGCCGCACCGCTTGCTCGCTCGCCGTACAAACTCTATTATATGCATAGAATAATTAACTAAAAAAAACTGTATTCTTTTAAACTTGTTCCTTCGCGTTTGTGTGAATATTCTACATCGAACTGTGAATTTGAACAGTCCGCACATCATATCTTGTGGGAGTGTGTTCTTTGGCAGAATGAACGCAATATTATGTTGGATAGTGTACAAGTTACATCCGGAGTCGTTTATTATACGGACCTTGTAGAAACTAGAACCAATTTTCGTGCGTTCAGGCGCTTTTGCCATACCTATTATTGGAATCAATTGTAACAGCACATACCTACTTAGGACCCATTAACTTAATCAAATGTTATTCCGTGGTGCTTGGCAATCTGGGCTTCTCCCAGTTGCAATAATGTTCCTTTGTGCCGATTGGCCTAGTTCTGTTCTGTCTCCTGCTTATTATGGAGGGAAGTGGAAAAAATATCTTTTTTCTTACTCCTCCGCTATTCTTTTCTGATTAATTTCGTTGCGGGACACAAGACAGTTCAATCGTTGAATTGTTTCTCCGGGATTCGTCAAGCTTCATTGCTCGGCGTTTTTCTGGCGGTCTCCACTGTTGATTCTGGTTTTCAGGAGTTGCAATGCGTGGGATAAAGTGTGGTGGGTTTTGTCCCATTAAAAAAATGTATAGAATAATTAGACATCTCTTTTCCTCTCCGCTTGCTCCATTTCCACCAAAGCTAAGCAGAGATGAGATGTCAGTATAACTACATCGGATCGGTTTGTTCAAACACATCTCTCGTTCTCTCCGCTATGGTGCATACCGGGTCTAAAGCAAGATGTAGTCACACTTCGGCTATTAGCCTTAACATCTATACATGAACACTACAAAAGATTGTTTCTATATAGGATGGACATCGATCTGCAACTGTTGTCATGGATTCGGTACAAGATTCTGAACCTACCAGAGATTTCAACACAGAGGTGCGCAAAATATTTTGGAAGGTTTAAAAAAAAGTTTTCCATTTATTTTGACTGCGTTGGTGTTGTACTTATCTATGAAATAATAGTTTTCTACGTCTGCACTGGGGTCTAGAGTCGGATAGTGAATTTATGGTTTCAGTTTTCGCCTGTACCCTCAAATATTTCAAAGTAGTTCTTTCGAGCCCAATTCTTCTACTTTGACAATAACTTACACAATATACATACAAACTCTAACAAAAGTAGACTTTTAAGGTCTAATACGATAAAGTTTAAACTGCCCTATCCTTAGTTGCTTCCTATTAATTGCATTTAGAACTACACATCACATTCCTTACAATGCTCGTGTTTTTTTTTCCTATAAACTTATTGCACATTTCAATTTACCAGCGACATCGGGAAATAAATCGGAATGAAAAAATATATTTAAAAAAAGTGAAGCAAATAAGATTTTTAAAACTAATAGTAAGTAAGAAAACCAAAGAGAAATGTAAAGATGATTACTTACAATAAGTTGTTTAAAATTTGTAGAATTCTTCCTGTCAGCCTAAACCATAAATACCTAGTTCTGGTTAGCAGTTATGGTGGCTGGGAGCGTCACTCGCTAGTAACCTATCACTACGCAACTAAGATGGTGTCAGCAGGTAAATTTAATGTACCAAGAGTTAATAATTATTTTGGCGACCGAACGCTGGACAGAAGAGTACCATACTGGCTCAACCAATTGCCTGCTGACATAAGAGGTCAGAACAAAAAGAAAATTTGCCAGATCACTTTAAATGTTCTAACTTAGTACCTAGTCTGTAAGCGATTCTGTAAGACCAAATATTTATAAACAATGTAACTTCTTTGCTAGTACCTAATAATTAAATATTGCTGATACACTGTTTGTTCCGTTCCCACAGACAAACCGTGAAAACGGTTTTGCGGGGCATGGCTTTTATCTCAATGTATTGTACACTAGGTTAAGAAAATAAATAAATAAATAATAAACATGACGACCAAAAATACGTCGATTGGCGCGGACTAATTTGACAGTTCTAAACTAATAATTTATTTTCTATCCTTTTCATAATAAAATATCTAGGTACCTAAACTCCATTTTGTCATAGATAAATTGAAATGTGCTTTGTCTACAATTTCTTTTGAAATTGGAGCGATATTTTTTTTTTTAGTGCAAGTGACAGCTTTTGCTAATAATTTAAATATAATTAGGTGCTTTAATATTTAAGGAAATGATAACCGGGCCTACATTTTACAATTTATTAATTATACCCCGAGTCTTAAGCATCACGTTAAGTAAATCTAAAATATACTGTTGATTTATTATTTACAAAGCTAGAAGCTTACAAGATTGTGCATAATTTTTGTTTATTTTTCAGCAGCCAAGTGTGAATCATGTATATATTTTTCTACTCATACTTTATTGTACCATAATGACTTATGATGATAATGTCCATGATGCAAGTTGTAAATACTGATACGGTGCCTTATATTGTCCACTTGAAACTCTTTAAATATATTAGAAGTGTTGTGCCATTATATTTCGTAGTTTTTAATACTGAATAACTCTGTATTTTTTGGAATGAAGTTGCATGCACCCTCGGCGAATGCGAGCTAGAACGAAAAAGTGTAACATTTTGACTACAGTCATTGATAAAATATTAAATTAAGGTAGATAAGTCACTAGCGCACTGAAAATGAAGCGTACAAATGAAGGTAAGTCCAGTATCTCGCTTTAGTCACTCTCGATAACTCGTAAAAACAAACGACAAACACTAACAGCGCAAACGACAAACACTAGCCATCTTTTTCTTCTCTATGCTTTAGATTGCGCCCCATCTCACTCACACTGTACCAACGTGTGAAATGTACGCAGAATAAAAAAATTGCATGTGTGTGCTGCTGCTCCGATCGGCACATTTATTTTGGTTAATTTGTTAGAGCATATCATATCTATTTCATATTATATCAATGACTACAGTCATAAGAGGGGCGATGAATCATTTCAGATCCGAACATAGCCTCTCCAAATAGGGATGTATCCAAGGTATGACAATAAAAAAAAACTAATTAGTCCGTCTTATAGAAAAAAAAATTAAGACCAGTATTTTTTATTTTGTCGAGATTACCAAAAACTACTGAGATATAGCGTATTAAAGTTACGGAGTGGGGGCTAATTACGTCACGTCATAGTATATTTTGTATCACGGCGTGACGTCATGCGACATTTCAACTCAATGTAACTTCCTAAGTATTTGAATGAAAGAAAAAATAAAAAATACATGTTCAATATTTTATATAAATGGATCTGATGGACATTCAATTATTTTTAAGGATACAACCCAATTGTCACGCATATTCTGTCATTTACACTCGCCTCGAGTTTTTTACCTTTTGGTTGCTAAGAAATATTATTGCGCAACCTTTTGCGCGATGTTCAGAGCCGCCATGATCCGTCGGCCTTACTGTACACTTTTTCGCTCTAACTCTCATTCTCCAAAAATGCAAAAGTGAAAAGAACTTCATTGTAACCAGCGGCGTAATTACGGAACACACAAACATTAACACTCACTCACACTTCTGGGCAGAGTACATTCCGCCCAGAAGAGAAGTAGCAATGGTTTTCATTTTGACAGTTCAACAACATTCATTGCCTTTTTATGTTGGTGAGCAGATAAACCTTTCAAACATATAAAGCAATGGATTAACAATATACTTCAAAATGATCCTGATTGTGATTGAAAGTGTGTTACGTCAATTAGGGTGGAGATATTTTCTTTTGTATAGCTATATGCAATTGTATGCATAAGATGAAAAATAAATTATTTAAAATATGTAATATGTATAAAGTACAGCAGCCAAGCTACCCGAATCTGTCGAATTTTCCCAATCAACTCTGAACCTTAATGTTTTAGCTCTTAAGTTGAACAAATATTTAAGAAATATAACAGATGGTAGTAGTTTGATGTGATGATATCTATGTATACATTATTCTACACATAAAGCCTGTTCTCTCTCTGTTTAAATGTAAATGTACCTCCATCAGTTTCAGTATATGCATTTCTATTCAAACTGTCATTTTTGACAATGAGTGGAATGTTCAGTTGAAATAAATGTCACAAATAGTGTGATGAAGACAAACGACAGCTCTTTCTTAAGTGCAATATTACTATTATACAATATGTAAAGAAAACCCTGTCCGATCCGTGAAGGTATTGTTAGGTATCGATAACTGATTCTACCAATGCCCACAAAGCCGGGCTAAACTTAAAAAGAAAACTCATAAAAAATAAATATTATTTCGCAAAAAGAGGTAACTTAACACATGTGCGGTAGGCAATCCATGCGCGGGCGACGAGGGGCAGGGCACGCAGCACATGGTCGAGTCGCTTATATACCGTCAAAATGGTGTTGTCACTTTTTTTTAAATTACCCCGGGAAGTTGGAATTAATTCGCGGGAAAAAAAGATTATTTCAAAATTCATTACTAATGTTACTATGATGATTACGTAAAATTTTATATTATATTTGGTCATGTGTTTACCTAACCTTTATTATCCTTATGGGTCGGACAGGGTTTTCTTTATATATTGTATGTATAATACCGATACGATTTACATAAAATAAATTATATATTTACAAAAACTCCGCAAATCATGTCGCTGCGTAGTGTTAGAAAGATCGATCAATTTCATAGTCAATTTTATATTGTGTGTATATTTCAATGTGAGTTTAATTAGATAATTATTATAATTATGTGCAATAGTTCTGACATATTAAGCCTCCGTGGCGTAGTGGTAGCGGACGTGGCCCCTGCGCAGGGTGGCGCGGGTTCGACCCCGCACAATGCAAGTATTTGTATGCATGAATATGAATATTTGCACTGGTCTGGTCGTGCCTCGGAAAGCACGTTAAGCCGTTGGTCCCGGTTGCCATACGAACATCTAGTGACAGTCGTTACGGGTTGTTGGAGCCCTCAAAAGTCAGAGGTCAGACAGCAGTCGCTTCACGGAAAATGTCGAAGTTTAGCCATATCAGCAGTTGGACTGGTAAAAAGTAGACCCCAGACTCCAAAGCTGAAAATGCTTCAGATGCGACTGGGATTAACGCTGGGATGATGATGATGAGTTCTGACATATTATATTTAAACATTGTTTGTCGCTTTCTAAAACATTCCTTCAAAGGTATCCAAGTCTTTTTTGACATAATACTAAAAATGAGTGTCAACTTTCGAAAAAAATTTAGATAGGTAAAATAATTTGATTACAAAGTAATATTAATTATGGGAAATAAGTGTTTAATGTTTCTTTTGTGTTTATTATATCGTTGTTTGTTTTAAACATCGATTCTTGTTCACGTTTATTGATCGTAGCAAATCTGTAGTCCAGTATATATGTTACCGGCCAAACCCGATTTCAGGACAAACTAGTTTTGCCTAGGCTAAACTAGTTCTGCCTATACGCGATAGGATAAACCAGTTTAGGCTAGTCCAAACTAGTTTGTCCTGATATAAAAACACACACTCTAGGATAAATTGGTATGGTCTACTCTAAACATTATAGTATATCTAGGAAGTCAAAAAAATAGGTAAGCTGAATAAAATGCTCCTTAATTGGAAAAATAATCAAAGTGAAAGTCGATTTCTGGCCACAGAATGGCAAGCTCACTGATAACATTATTTAGAAATTCCCTACCGTTGTCGGATTGAAGAATGCACAGCGCTCCTAGAGTTAGAAATATATCATTCAAATGGTAAGCGACCTCTAACGCTCTCTTAGATTGGAACTCAGAATTGTGCACAGAGAACCCAGACACAGTCAAAGCCTGGGCTCTGTTGAATGTGCCAATCAAAATATTGAGAATATGATAAGCTCTTGGATGAGATATGTTCAATTCATGAAAAACCGCGCCTACCATTCAGGGATAAAACAATTCCTTCTGCTAAGCAGTGATGCTGGCAAAGAAGGGGGCGGAGCGCGTGAGGGAGTGGGAATCCCAGCGCCCTCACGCCACAAGCCGCCGCAGGAGATGCCCTGGTCAGGAAACGACATTGAACTCCCAGCCACCGTAGGCGCAGGCCTGCGGGCAGTGAGCAGTGGGCAGCTCGCCTCCCGGTAAGGACTAGGCCTGAGTCGACAGCTCGTTGTGTTTCAAGCGCGTCTCAAACAGATGTCAGCACATCGTGACGGGGTCTACGAAGGCCAATGCCTCCTGGGCCAGGGTTGCGGGTTGTTTAAAAAAGGAACCGTATACCGACTTATAATAATCGGCCCGGCGTATGCGCCAGGGTCACATGTGAAGAAATCCGAGTGGGTTTTAGTCACTAGAAATCTGAGAGGCCCTTCCGATCCGCCCAGAGCGGGAGCATTTGATGATTTCCTATCCAAAACAAAAAAAAGGATAAAACAATCGCCACACAAGGCATTATTTGGAATAGAACCCAAAGTAGGACTTTCGACTTCCACTTTGATTATTTTTCCAATTAAAGAGCATTTTATTCAGCTTAACTATTTATTTTGACTTCCTAGATATACTATAATGTTTAGAGTAGCCATACCAATTTATCCTAGAGTGTGCGTATTTATATTAGGATCAACTAGTTTGGCCTAGCCTAAACTGGTCTATCCTATCGCGCTTAGGACAAACTAGTTTGGACTAGCCTAAACTGGTTTATCCTATCGCGTATAGGCAGAACTAGTTTGGCCTAGGCAAAACTAGTTTGTCCTGAAATCGGGTTTGGCCGGTAACATATACATACGATATGTAAAGAAAACCCTGTCCGATCCGTGAAGGTATTGTTAGGTACCGATAACTGATTTTACTAATGCCTACAAAGACGGACTAAACTTAAAAAAAAATTACCCCCTAAAATAAAAGGAGGTAACTTCCATGGCAATACATTCGCGGGCGACGGGGGGCAGGGTACGCGGTCAAACAAAATGCCGCCAGTATTGTACATTCAATAATTAAATACTAGGTACCTACCAATAATTAATACCGTCGAAAATGCTGTTGTAACTTTTTTAAATTTACAAATTTATTGGGGGAGTTGGAGTTAATTCGCAAAAAAGGGTGTTTCAAAATTCATTGGTGTTGTTATTTTGATGATTATGTAAAATTTCATATTTTATTTGGTCATGTGACTACCTAACCTTTATTGTCCTTATCGATCGGACGGGGTTTTCTTTACATATTGTATATGGGTCACGGCCAAGACCAGTTCCCTTAATTTTAAAAGTTCCAAATTTAGTCACTTTGGCTTCGATTCCCTTGTTCATAAATTAACTAAATTAGGGTTAACAATAAAATACACTAAAAAGATGAAACTCAACAAAATTTAAGTTCAGCGTATCTTTTGTTTCTATTTCATTATGATAAGAACAGGAGATAAAAATATTAGTTTAGTTCATTCAAATTAGGATGATTAAAAAACACATGGCCTAAAAATACGTCCAATTAGGTACGCCCGGTGCGGACTAATTTGACAGGACTAGATTAATATTTATTTTCTATCCTTTTCTTAATCTATACTAATATATAAAGCTGAAGAGTTTGTTTGTGCGCGCTAATCTCAGAAACTACTGGTCCGATTTGAAAAATTCTTTTTGCATTGGATAGCGCATTAATCCGGGAAGGCTTTAGGCTATTTAACTTCACGCTGCGACCAATAGGAGCGAGGCATATAAAAAAAAAACGCGGGTGAAACCGCGTGGCGCAGCTAGTGAAATATAAAGAAAAAATTGCACGGAACTTAAATTTAGTGAGTTTGTGAACAAGAAAATCGGGGCCGGTCTCGTTTCAGTCACAATCATTGTCAAAATCGGGGCCGGTCTCGTTTCAGTCACAATCATTGTCAAAATCGGGGCCGGTCTCGTTTCAGTCACAATCATTGTCAAAATCGGGGCCGGTCTCGTTTCAGTCACAATCATTGTCAAAATCGGGGCCGGTCTCGTTTCAGTCACAATCATTGTCAAAATCGGGGCCGGTCTCGTTTCAGTCACAATCATTGTCAAAATCGGGGCCGGTCTCGTTTCAGTCACAATCATTGTCAAAATCGGGGCCGGTCTCGTTTCAGTCACAATCATTGTCAAAATCGGGGCCGGTCTCGTTTCAGTCACAATCATTGTCAAAATCGGGGCCGGTCTCGTTTCAGTCACAATCATTGTCAAAATCGGGGCCGGTCTCGTTTCAGTCACAATCATTGTCAAAAACTTGTCAATAATGTAGCAAAATTAGAAGTTTAAAGTCAAGCTGAGTGTCACGCTCATTTTTCATCGGACTTTTAAAACTATTTATAGTGTTTACTAAATAAAAGTGCGTGATTTATATAGTAAAAAGTGCATTCAGAAAATAATTCATAAAGAACAGTGAAATATCGCAGCATAGTGACCACATCATGACTTTGTCTCGAACCTCCCTCGTAAAACTGTTCACGAGGCCGTCTTTTTCGACATGAATAATTCATTACGTGACATTGGCTAAATGCACAAACCATGCGAAGCCAAAAAGAGATCAGTCTGTGAATATTTTTAAAATTACGAGTATTGCCATCAAATTGCGTGACTGGTTTTTTACTGTTTCAAATTTTTACACACATTACAGTGCGAACAAAACTGACCAATACTGATATTGTAGTGTCTTTTTAACAACAAACCCAATAAAAATCAAATAATTATTATTTGATTATTGTTGTCCTACCATTATTATTTTTTGAGGCAAATTATGTTGTCTTTCCTTTAGCTCAAAATTTATTTATTTTTTATATAAATGCTCAACTTTTTTTTATTTTTTAACAATGTATCAGTAAAACAATGTTTAGAGCACATTTTTTTAAATTTGGCGCTCTTTTATGTTTGTGTGAATAAAAAGTTACCGACGTTATATTTGAATCAATACAAGTATTGTATGGTATTGTATTGGTATAATATTCTATTAGTATTGCGTTGCATCTATATTTGTGAAATTTATAATAGGTATATTATTTGTTGTCAATTTGTAAATGTGATTATAAAAATGGAAATACAATTTGTAATTAATTTTGTGGTTTTATTTCTTTAATATTATCGGATAACTATTATTCAGCCGGATAGGCATCCCAACGAATTAAAAAAATCTCTAAAGTAATTATTTGCTTTATTTAGTTAGTCTTAATGTAAATTAAGAAAATAGTATAATAGTAGTAGTTGCAAATTTTTACTCAATACTAAATGAATGTAATAGAAAGAAAATTAGTACTCCTACTCCATTCAGGGTAAATTATAGCGAATAAATACTAACTTCTCTGCATTGAGAGGTAGCAGGCGGTTTTGCTTCTCTTCAGAAATCAGTCTTTCACTGTACACACTGCTGCAAGTTTCTGAAAGATAGATTTTTGGCAAACTTTGGGTATTGTTTGGCATAGCTACCAATTCGCACTGACTTAAGACACATATCAAACAATTGCTAACTTCGCTCATTATGGAAAAGACCCGAATCGAACCGAGTCCACCCGATTCTTTGCGCGCCGCCTACGCAAGTGTTTGAAATGTTTTGAGTTTTAGTGTAAACTGTAATTTATCGTGTAGGGATTAAAGTTATTTTTCCTTTAATTCATTTTGTTTACATTTTTGGCAAATAAATCGCGAATGCAGGAAAAATTCACCTTTAGTGTCGTGAGACTCGTGAGGTGAGGTCAAGTTTCGTGTTTCGAATTGGATAAAAAAGTAAAACGACTTTATGGTTTTGAAATAGATTATATTAAAATACCGTCTTTTAGTGTTCAGATTATATCAAGAACATTCACTTAATAAATAAACTACATAGAAATAAATAGAACATCAATATGACATACCATCGCCTAGCTCCATAAAGAACAGAGGTAAACAAACCAATTTAGAGTTATTACAACTCACGTTTTACAAATCTCCTGTTATATACATGATTATCGACTTCTACATGCTAGCTATTAATTAAGAATTCCTATTAAAGCATATTTCAATAAAATCACTAAAATAACATGCATAACTTGGTATTTCGATAAACCATTAAAAATTCAACATTAATTTTACGTGATAGCCCTACAAAAAAAGAAAGATGGATGAAATCCAGGTATTAAACACATTTTGTGGAATTCAACCAATGAATAAAGTTGAGGCATTTGTCAATACAATTTTGCGTATTTTAATTAATTTCAAATCAATTACATAACACATGCATTGTAATTTTCAAAGTATGGACATAATGGATCATAATATCTAAACATAAATAAACTGTTACTTAGTAGGAAGTAGGATTATTACTTTTATGAAAATAATCTATGTAAAAAAGGTTGTTAACATCTGTCTTTTAGGCGTAAACTACTTGTTGCCTAGCAACGGTTTGTTTATCTCTATCCTTTATCGAATTTGGCTCAAATATAGTTATATGGATTGTACCATTACATCTAATGTGTCCTTTTTTCCAGACCAGACAGATCTAGGTTAAGGCTTTCCAGGCAATATTACGAATCGAGATTATATGGAGGGCGTCACCTCCGTAATCCAATCAGTAATGCTCGTATAGCAACAGGCGAAGTGCTTGAGGGAATCGCAATGTCTGCTCCCTCACACCCTTAGTGCGACGTCCGTTATCAGTAGCAGACTCCCGGCTACCATAGGCACTGGCTTGGTCGATGCCTGCCAAGATCACGTTATTCAAAAGATATACCATGCACGTACACCTGGCATGGCCAACTGAACTGGCCTGATTATAGTCAGTTTAAGTCAGAGACCTCCCGCTCCATCCAGACCAGGAGAAGTCATTTGATGATTTCCTACACATAAAAGGAATGTCTTTCCAGGCATGTTCATGGGGCGTTAAGTTATCGTATAAATATGGTGTAATGAAACAGGCTTATCCCTCTTATATACAACGTGTATGTATGTTTTATAATTATCACGTAACATAATATTCTAATTGGTATAATATACAATTCTTTTAGTTTGTGCATTGACAATGGGGAAGAAAACGCAAAGCTATTTGCAGATGTCGCTGATGGGTGATGGCGTTTGACTCATAACAATTAGCTGTCAGTCATATCACGTTTTATGTTGAGTTTTTTTTTTTTGTTTGACGAGTTTTTTTTTAGGTAAATCAGAGCAATGTATTGTACATGGACTGTTTCAAGTTAAAAAAGGAGTTAAAAGTCTAGAGCTTCAGTAAAAGGACGAAAAGCTGATCTAATTACCAGGCAAATAACAAATTGATTCACTGCCCCCAGAAAGCTATGGAGACATCAACATAGTCTTTACTGAAATCTATTTATATATTCTGTTCTTAATTGAAATGCATAGGTATCTTTACGGAAAGAGTGATTTCCATTATTATTGCAACAAATTGCTACGCAATGCGGCATATTTTTTATAAACAACGTGAACTCGAACAAATTACAATGGGTTTTAACAGTTTATTTGGGTCAAACAATATCAGCGCCTCTAGTGTCGAGATTTGTCAGTTTTCTTCCCCATTGGCCTGTTGGTTACTTAAGTAAAATATGTTTTAAATGCACACATACAGAGTGATCAACAAAAAAAACTTGACATACATTTTGATTACTGGCAACACAGCTATTAAATGTACCCTACTCATTCAGATATTCTCATAGGTAACAGATCCTTAAAAATTTCTAACAGTGCCCACACCATATCGTATCTCCCGCTCAAATTGCTCTGGCTTTAACGATCCTTCTATACTAACACAGTTTCTGTTAAACACACTGTAAGCTGAGACTTCTCCTGGTTTCTTTGGTCCAGTGCGAGTGTTCAGATAAATGGCTATTAAAATCGATATTACAAAGTATACAGCACCAAATTCTAGATACAAGAAGATTCCCCAAAATACCATCCATACTGCAATGCGTAATATCCATCTGAACATGCAGAATTTATATGATACTTCGTTATCATCAAATGATTCCATTTCGCTTATTTCTGAGACATCCATGTCATATTCTTCAATTGGTTGGATAGGATGTTTCATGGGTTCCTTGGGTTCTTGTTCTTCATTTGTATTCAACTGTAATAGGAATAATATATTACATTTAGAATTCACAATATTATTCACCAATGCGGCGACCATTCACTGATGCAGCCATTATGTATAAACAAACTAAAAATCTGTATTTTTTTAATGCTATTTTATGACTAAAATGGTGACCCAAGTTATAACATCACCGTGGATGAGTCTCTTGAATGTATTATAATTGTAATTAATTTGATTATAAATTTTACAGTTTAATAAATAATTTTCAGTTTAATATTTTAGATACTACAGTTTCTCTTAGAAGTGTGAAGTGTTTAGAACTAGCTTTAAATGCCAGTTTATAGCAAACACTTTTGAGGAGGTATTATATTGCACAATCTAGAATTTGAATTCTTTTTCATTTTTACCTTTATAAGGACACATTCACATTTCTTAAGACATTGCAAAATAGGGTTAACTAATGATTTGCATCAATTATTCTGCAAATGCAACAAAGAAATGAGTGTCAAGTTATTTTGTTTTTATTATTTATGTATGTTCAAGGTTTTTAAACTAACATTCTAAAGTTTAGTGAACACAGATACCTACAAGGTGAGCAACTTACCAATGGGGCTTCATCATCATGTACTCTTGCCATGTCTTGTATTATTTTTGGAATGAATAAGTTGACTAATTTCGACTTGGACTTCTCAAACTTCTCCTTAACGTTATCTTTAAGCCATTGACGGCGACGTAATTCTCGGTATTCTTTTAATTTCGCCTCCATCCGTTCTTCGTTATCAACCTCTTGATTTTTACCTACCGATAAGAGAAGGATGAGTTGATCGGGTAATTTATTACTAATAGATGATACCACTGTGTGTATAAATGATTATTTCATGTATTTATCTCAATTAGATCGAAGTTATGATCACACTACCACTGATTTTTGACCACTGACGATTGCTGCCCAGATTTTTAGCGTATAGTATATTTTACTGATGAAAACATATATGGCATATACTAATTCAACTAAACAAATGTTACATGTCAGCAAATAATGGTATTAATTCTAAGAAATAGGAAAACTAACAGATGTGTTTATCAACATAAACACGTATGTTCACAGCTGTAGCTGCAGTGACAGCTGTCACTGATATTGCAGTGTTGCCAGTAGGGTCATGTCAGAAATTACCTAAAATATAAAAAAAAGTAACCTTTTTGTATAAAAAGTAACCTTTTATATTTTTTTACTGAAAGGTACCTATTATAAGTTGATAAAATAATTAATAATAATTCACCAGCAACTTGCTCTTAAATACAAACTTGTGGAATCGGAGGTGCCGTACTACAGGTATATGCCCGAACCAGTTCTCGAAAATGGCCATATCACATTGTACTGGGATCGATCCATCATCACTGACAGGACTATTGTTGCCAATAAGCCTAATATAGTGCTGGTGGATCGATCAGAGCGGCGTGCAATGATTGTTGGAATAACCATCCCACATGATGAGAACCTCGTGAAAGCTGAGAAAGATAAACAAATCAAATATCTTGATTTGGCTCACGAGGTTCTCGACATGTGGGAAGTGGATTCAGCAATCATTGTACCGATAGTCGTGACAGCCAATGGCTTAATAGCCAAGAGCCTCGACCAACACCTCAGGAGGCTCTCGTTAGGCAGCTGGATCAAGGGCTTGATTCAGAAAGTGGTACTGCTGGACACGGTTTGCATCGTCAGGAAGTTCCTCTCTCTGGAGCCCTGACCGCCGGTAGCTTGGACCCTGTTCCCGATACGGGTAGGCTACTATTTTTTATATTTTTAAATGTTTTTTTTTATGCATTTATATAAATATTTAAAAATGTAGAACAATATGTACATATAGAAGAATAAAGGAATAATAATAATCGTTTATTTGGAACAAGACATAAGTTTACAAAGAGAAACGAAGATAGCTACAAAAGTTAAAACTGTGGCGCAGCTATCGACGCCTAGCTAAACAATATGTTACATTAGTTCCAGACTAGTAATAAAGAAAGTTAATAATTAAACTACATTATCATTATCAACATCACTACTTTCATGTTCTCTCTCCTTCCTCTTCTCCGCTGTTTTCTTCTCACTTTCCATATGTATTACGGTTCGCACAATGTTAGGTTCCAACGAAACAACACAATCTCTTTCGCAATTCGACGAACTATCCAGATCACTTCCACTTTCATCTTCAGCACTCTCCATTGTTTATTAAATAATTGTTTATGTAGTGTCACTAATCGCGTAACTTATAAACACAGTAGCGGGCATTGATAAAATATTAAACACATACGATATATTCTAACAAACTGACCAAAAAAAAAATGTGCCGAACACAGCAGCAGCACACATGCATATTTTTATTCGGCATACATTGGTACAGTGTGAGTGAGATGGGGCGCAATCTAATGCATAGAGAAGACAAAGATGGCTAGTGTTTGTCGTTTGCGCTGTTAGTGTTTGTCGTTTGTTTTTACGAGTGTATCGAGAGTGACTAAAGCGAGATACAGGACTTACTTCCTTTTGTACGCTTCATTTTTAGTGCGCTAGTGACATATCTACCTTAGTTTAATATTTTATCAATGGTAGCGGGCTATTAAACCAACCGTCAGTTACGGCTACGCGACAGCGACTCGACCGTGGCTTTTAGGTTAAAAATTAAGAGTTAATTCTACTAATTTCGAAAAATCACCTAAAAGTAACCTTTTCATTAGTGTAACCTAAAAGTAACCAATGTAGTTCAAAAATCACCTAAAAGGTTACAAAAGTAACCTTCTGGCAAGACTGTGATATTGTCAATGTTGTCATGGTTGTCATACAATAGGCTATTTGACAGATTTATAATTTTTATCTTGAACTAGCTTTCCGCCCGCGGCTTCGCCCGCGTGGAGGTCGGTTATATCGCGCTTTTTAGATTTCCCTCGGGAACATTAAAGTTTTCCGGGATAAAAGGTAGCCTATGTTCTTTCTCAGGGTCTAAAGATTATCTGTGCCAAATTTCATCAAAATCGGTTGAGAGGTTTAAGCGGGAAAGCGTAACAGACAGACAGACAGACAGACAGACAGACAGACAGACAGACAGACAGAGTTACTTTCGCATTTATAATATTAGTTAGTATGGATTACTTGGTTGCGGTTAAGAAGTTCACCCAAAGTATCTTTTTTAATTTTAAATACGTATTTCGTAAGAAATATGCAAATAAAAATTCAAAATTCAAATAAGCCGCGAAAACGATATAATCAGCAATATGGCGTTGTGCCTGGTAAGTGACGTCACAAGCGGTTTTCGGTTCTCAGTGGTGTTTGTTTTTAATTATTATTTGCTGTTGTTATCTAATAAAATGGTTTACAAGTGGTGTGCTGTACTGGGTTGTACAAATAAATCGATAAAAACCCCCAAAAACAGTTTATAAGTTTGCCGAAAACAAGCGATGATGCGCGTATGACGTCATCGCGACATTAGCCAATCCGGATCGTTTCACAATGTGTGGCGCGAGAAACAAAAAGCCAAACATATTTTTGTGTTTTGGATATAATAATTGTTATTATTTTTTATTAAAACTCTTGTAAATGATATAAAGAACCCTCATTTTATGCAATTAAAGCAAAAAATCACAAATAATTAAATATTGTCAAATAGCCTATTATCGAAAAATTGATTCAAGTGACAGAAAATTGAATGAGTGGAAGGCGTGGATATGGCGGAATATTGAACGTTTTGTTACACGTTACAGCCGGGCTAATATGATGTGTTAAAAACATCTTGGTTTTAGTGTCAGACAAAGGTGGAGCTATACGTGTTACATATTGGTATCCCCTTTACAAAGCAGTCTAATGAACATTTTAATACATTAGTCACGTTGGACACGTTTTCGGAGCATATTTTGTTGACCCTAATTATTTTTGATTTATTACAAGAAACGTAAACAGATTATGATTATTGTAACACATAGAATAACATAGACCAACAACGGTCCACCGGTGGCCTGTTTTGCTCTATGTTGTAACTATTCAGATTACTATTTAAAAATGGTAGTTTTTTAATCATCTGTTTTTACCTTTTTTATTTACTATGGCAACACAATAGAAAGGCGCGAAGGAGGATCGATATCCTGTCCTGCCGGAAGTCATTGTTTAGAAAATGGTTTTTCAGTAAATAAATATTAGTATTAATTTAGCTAAATGGAACATCAATCTGATATGGGGGCCTACGGAGAAAATCCGAATGTGCAAAATAGTGGAAATTATATTACAATAATCCCAGTGGATTATTCTAGGCGTGGATATCCCATGCAAGCTGAATATCAATACAAGTAAGTGTGAAAAGCTCTAAATATACAATTGTAAGCGGATTATTAAATTAAAATAGGATAAATCAAGCCAAGAATTCTAACAGTTAATGAATAAGGAATGGCAATAAACAGCGCGTTTATTATATTTATTTAAAATATTACTTTTTGTCCCTAGTGAATTTAGATCCCGTGAAGAATACTACAGCGTTCAAAGTCAAAAGCTACAAGCTGAGGTGAACGCTCACTTGTACTCCGTCTCACAAAGATTGCCGCACTTGTCGTACAGTCCTCTGGGCCGGCACAGTGACTGGGACAAACATGACCCCCACAAACCTTTGCAGCCAGATTCTAAGGAGAGCAACAGCTCGGACTCACTGGAGAAGAGTGTTATGGGTAAGCACGAAAAATTCGAAGGTTTTCTTATTCTGGTAATGATTGTGAATAATTCATATTTACAGGAAATGGGTGAAACTGCTGGACTATTTTCCAGTTCCTTTTATTTCTTGCTGTTTTCACACGGTACGCCTTGCAGGCTCAAATCTCAGCAGCTGTTCCAATCAGACGGGGTCCAGCAGTATCGCAGCGGGATCGTTCAGCACCACGGAACCCATCACCAGTGGGGGCAGCTCCTCAAGTGCTATATCACCACCTTTGCCAGGTTTGAATATTTCGTCATCTTCATTCCTAGCCATTGCAGCCATCAGGAATTTTGTAACACCTACTGAAATCTTTTTTTTTATCGGCACCAATAGCCCTGCGTCTTTATTGCGCAACACATTATTAACTATAATTCGTGTGTGTGTTCTAGTTTATGAAGGAAAACCCTGATTCATTGGTGCATAGGTTCGAAAAATTCGTCCGCTCAATAACGTAATGAACGTATCTGAACTGACAAAATGAGGCATTGCGATCTACTTCCATTTCCAAAAAGTGTTGCACAATTATCCCTCTGTAAAATTATATTGTTTACTTATTTTTAAAAATTACAATGATCACACATGATATGGTAAAACATATTTAGAAAAACAAAGTAGATCTCAGCGAAGACTGTTCACTGTTCAGTTTATGTACATAAAATATTTAAAAATAGTTTCTCAAACCCAGGCTCATCTGGCAGCACAGCTTCATCATCAACGGTATCCTCGAATCCCGTGACCTGCATCTATCTGATGTCTCGCACAGCCGTCATGATGGAGATGAGCTCTGAAGAAGTGCCATCACACGTAACAGCGGCGCGGTTTCTCAACGCGTTGCTAGCGACTGAGGAATTGGGGCTATCGCAGCCTAGCACCCGGAGCTTGGCAGCCAATGTCTTCGCATTGTGGATGTGCAGCCCGTTGTTAGGTAAGAAGAGTTTGACCAACATAAGAAGGCCCAGTGGGCGGCGTAATTGGGACCGTGCCATCACTCGAAGAATCAGGCTAAAAGAGGTGGCATGCAGTATGATTGGCTGCACTTGCCTTTGGCGTCCGCTAGGCATGGCGGGCTGATCATTGATATACATAGAGTTGGTAGGAACAGGTGGGATTTAGTCGGTAGGAGTCAGACATAACCCTCCGTTATTCATAGACGGAGGGCATTCATGAGGATATCTCCACAAAAAAAGAAAACCATTTTGGATATCTTTTAAGGCCTTCTATAATACATAATCACAATATGACAAAAGTTCATACACACAACACAAGTTCAGTTTTTGAAAATTATAATAATAATTGCGAGATTTGGAGTAGGTAAGTTGTGGTTTAACCCTGGAATACATAGTCTCATGTAGGTATATCTAGTCTGTTGGTTTAACAAAAGCATGAGCAACAGCGATTGTCAAAAACAAACAGAAAACAAAAAAAAAAACATCAGTAACAAATAGAATAAAAACTTTTTTTACAAAAAAACAACCGACTTCTAAAAACCACTACAAAGTAAAAAATAACTAATCTCGGAAGTAGGTGTCTTTGGTTTTTGTATATTAGTTTTTGACACCGATTTCCGAAATTAGTTATTTTTTACTTTGTAGTGGTTTTTAGAAGTCGGTTGTTTTTTGTAAAAAAGTTTTTATTTTACACTTTTTAGTTGTGAAAATTAGGTACTATGTATTCAGTTACATCTGATCAGACTGGAAGCTGACACAAATATAGTTGGGAAACGACGTAATATTGTTTACTTTAATTATTACCCGTAATTTTGAAGAATTCTCTCGACTGCCTATGGTCTTCATCATCAGATTTACTGCAGACCATTATTTTAACCCAATGGGTGCAAAGTTCTCATCAATATAAATGTAAAATTAAAACCAAACACAAAGTAGCTACTGTAAACCGTTGAGGAGTTCCCGGAACTGGTTTTTGTCTTCATCATCAGAGCTCTTATGACAGTCACAACCCATCTAGGTGTAAAGTTCTTATTAATACAAATTAATCAAGCCCAAACACAAGGTAGCTGCTGTGAATTGTTGAGGAGTTCCTTCGACTGTCTCCCGGCTCCATCATCAGATCTACTCCAGACCTTTATCAAATTGTAGTGCTTTAAAATACTCAATGAAAATACTAAGAAATGCACTAATCGCCCCTACGATTTTTGAAAGTTCCCCTTGATTTATCTGGTCTTCCATCATCAGACCCTGATGTCCTTATCATGGGACCACCTTGGGAATGTCTTCTTTCCAACAAAAAAAGAATTATCAAAATCGGTTCATAAACGACAAAGTTATGCGCGAACAAACATAAAAAAAAAAAGCATATATACGGTCGAATTGAGTAACCTCCTCCTTTTTGAAGTCGGTTAAAAAACAAACAAAAAACACAGAGAAAACAACAAAAAAAAAACAGTATGACAGCAACTATATCAATCATACTGTTTCTTATTCAGTTTCAGGATAATCCAGAAAGTCATTAAGAAAACCTATTGTTCTATTTTAGAAATCCAACTTAAACCTCATCATTGCCCGTGGAGGTTCTGGGCGAACTGGCAGAAGCTGGTCCATCGCTACGGCCACGGCTCGGAGTCCAGACTCAATCGTGACCAGCCTGTGTTGCGACTACAAAGAAACGTGTTCTTTCCAAAACATTTAGAAGAAGGAATTAAGTAAGCAAAGTTTGAATTAAAATGGATTTTTGTTATTTTACAAATCATTCGATTCATGTTTACCATAGTATTTTTATCACATAAAGCGGTTGCGTATTAGTATTTTTATCACATAAAGCGTCCAAGATACCACAGTGTCTCAAGACTAAAGTCTTTGACCAGTGTGTGTTGCCAGTGATGACTTACGGAACTGAAACGTGGTCGCTCACAATGGGCCTCATACGAAGGCTCAGAGTCACACAAAGGGCAATGAAAAGAGCTATGCTCGGAGTTTCTCTGCGTGATCGAATCAGAAATGAGGAGATCCGCAGAAGAACTAAAGTCACCGACATAGCTCTGCGAGTCGCTAAACTTAAGTGGCAGTGGGCAGGGCACATTGCTCGTAGAACCGATGGCCGATGGGGCAGCAAGGTTCTGGAGTGCCGGCCACGTACTGGAAGACGCAGCGTAGGGAGGCCCCCAACAAGGTGGACCGATGACCTGGTGAAGGTCGCGGGAAGCCGATGGATGCGGGCAACACAAGACCGGTCAGCGTGGAAAGCCTTGGGGGAGGCCTTTGTCCAGCAGTGGACATCTATAGGCTGAAGAAGATAAAGCGGTTGAAAAGAGGCCCTTTTTCTATTAAACTTTGCCCCCACTCTAGAAGTTACTCCACATGCATAAACAGCTACTATATCCGGGACAACTACTTGTAGACCATACGAATACCTATTTGTTGCATGCGGGAATGGAAACCATGTAAACCACCACCAACACTACACCAACAGTGCCGTGATTCAACATGTTCTTCCAGGGACTCCCGTATCCAAGAATTGTTATACGAAGAGGCTCGTCACAACGTGGTGACGGGGAGGTATCCACTCGAGAGCGCACAAGCAGTCATGCTGGGAGGGCTGCAGGCTAGAATACAGTTAGGACCTTACGACCCACATCGACATACGGCGAGGTTTTTCAGGTCAGTGGCAGCTCTGTTTGGGCAGTTTTTTGGGTAGGCCAGAATAGTGTGAGTTTCTGGATTTAGAAATAGCTTCTGCCATTAGATTGATTTTAAGAAACATTTTTTCTTTTTTAATATTTGTACGTTCGCTCCGTTTGCAACTGCAAAGCATAAAGATGATTTAATTGCACAAGTTTTAATATTTTTACCTATATTTACCAAATAAAAATAAAAAAATGCCAATTGCTAGTCGGACTCGCAAACATCACGAATGGCTCAATATCATTATCCACGGAATAGATATGTCTTTTATCTGTTGTGTGGTCGTGATTTACGGAATTATTGAAAATTATTGTACCGGAGCCCTCCGTTAATTTGTTTTATTTATTCTGTTTTTAATACTTGTTGATATAGTGGCAATAGAATACGACGTTATATGTAAAAATTGCATATTATAAAATATGGTGACAGACAAAAAGCGGAGTTTTAGTAAAAGAAGTGCCGCTTTTAGCCTTTAGATGTGGAATTCTAAAAAAATACTTTTAACACAAATTAAGTATGACATACAAGATACTTCCAGGTTTTTTTTGTTAAAGTCTGTGCCCCAATATTTGCCATTGTTGTTTTCCATGCTACACAACTTCTTATCATCGTCAGAAATCCCAAGATCTGAATTACCAAGGGCATTATCCACTTGTCATATGAAGGCCAGCCTGCGCCGCAACTGAGCCAGTAATATCATAATGTCCCAACAATGACCTCTGAGTTTGTTTCGGCGTTTCTTCTCAGAGCTAGTACTAGGAAACGTCGTGGTCATCAAACCATTAAAAATATATTCGATCCAGCCGTCCCTTGCTGTCCTCTCTAGCGACGCCCTAAGCCGAGGTTCGTACCCCACAGAGGGTGCCCTTAGTGCGTAGTCGCCCAATTTTAATTTAGTTTTAAGTGCCCCTGGCTGGAGGCTATCATTTTAATTAAGGCATCCACAGGAAAGTCCGGTTAAGTAGTTACGGCCTCTAATGGCCACCTACGAGATGCCATATCAAAAAAAAGGGCATTATCCAGGGGGGGTATTATCCAGTAATTGAGCTGTGAAGGTCAAATAGGCAGTCGCTTCATGTAGCTTACATTCGGTTAGACTGGAAGAAGACTTCAACATAGTTAGGCAGATGATGATGGTGTGAAGTTCAGTCCTGACATTCATAACATCGCTGGTAGGGCGCAGCAGGACAAGTACCTGCCGGCGCACGCGCGCTCGGGGCGCTGGGCCGCGCTGCTGCCGGCGGGCCGCAAGGGCAGCCCCGAGGCGCGCCTGCTGGACCAGGCGCAGCGCCCGCCCGCCGCGCCGCCGCGCAAGCTGCGCCACAAGTACCTCGCGCACACGAGGACGCTGCCCACCTACGGGTAGGTACATACTTACACAAGGGCAGCCCCGAGGCGCGCCTGCTGGACCAGGCGCAGCGCCAAAACTTTAATTTCAACACAACAAATCCAGTTTCGCTACAACTTCTCACACTCTGAAATTAATTTACCGATCACAATCTATGGAATAACCTTAAAAGCTGAGGCTAACACCCTAATGTGACTCTCATACAGGGCGGCGTTTTTCCAAGGCCAGATTGAACAGCCGGTGCGCAGTTTGACGAGCCTGCTGACCCATGAGGACATCCCTGTGCTCGTTGCGGTCAATTCCAATGGAGTCTATGTCATTGATGACACGGAAAGTGTAAGTACTCATT
Organism: Sesamia nonagrioides; assembly: GCA_017933935.1. Taxonomy (NCBI): domain Eukaryota; kingdom Metazoa; phylum Arthropoda; class Insecta; order Lepidoptera; family Noctuidae; genus Sesamia; species Sesamia nonagrioides. The sequence continues at coordinate 2,910,737 of JADWQK010000025.1, forward strand.
AACTTCCTGGATCTCTCCCATATCGGATACATTTTATACCGTCTTCAACGCTATAACTGTGAAATTTTATTTGCATGTATTAACGTATCCATTATTTGAATTGAATTTATTTTATAATTTTAGTGTTTTGCATGATCCTTTAAATGTTTTAATCTTATCATTTCTAAATTATTCATTAATGAAATTTGCCACTCAATGGTATTCCAATATATACTATTATTTGTGTTCCTTTATACTGTGTTTCCGTGACATCAAAATACTGGTATTTCTCTCGGAGTATGACAAGATATATCTTTGTGTGAATATGTTTGCAACCTGCTATGATTTTATGCGACTGAACCCTGTGTGCACAATACTTGTTGTCTTATACATATTTATGTTAAGACCTCTTTTTAATGGATAATAACGATGTATCTATTTATTACCAAAATTGTAGAGGGGTGAGGACCAAATTGCAAACCTTGTATCTGGGTATTCTATCGTTTACCTTCGACATAATCATATTGACTGAGACGTGGCTTACACCTGACATTGCTAGCGATGAGTTTGTGGATCCCCGATATATTGTGTATCGCTGTGATCGAGATCGCGATACAACTTGTAAACGTGATGGTGGTGGGGTTCTGGTCGCCGTCTCGCGTGCACTTCGGTCTTGTTTGCTTCACACCAGTGGCGGCGTAGCATAGGTTGGCACCCGGGGCGACTTTCTATTCGAGCACCCTTTTTTTTATTAGGATGGGAAGTCATCAAATTACTTCTCCCGCTCTGGGCGGAGCGGAAGGGCGTGTCAGACTTTTATTGACTAAAACCCACCCGTGTTTCTTCACTTACCTGTGGGATGGCCAAGGCCACGGTTTCTTGTTTAACCAACCCGAAACCCTGACCCAGGAGGCATCGGTCTTCGTGGACCCCGTCACGAAGTGCTGACATCTCTTTGAGGCGCGCGTGAAACACGACGCGCCGTCGACTCGGGCCTGGTCCTTACCGGGCGGCGAGCTGCCCACTGCTCACCGCCCGCAGGCCCGCGCCTACGGTGGCCGGGAGCTCGATGTTGTCTTCCGTTGCGGCGGCTAGTGGCGTGAGGGCGCTAGGATTCCCGTTGCCTCACTGCCTCCTCCTTTGCCAGCATTACTGCTTCGCAGAAGGAGGTGACGGCCTGCCATGCACTCTCGCTCCGGACCATGGCCTGGACCAGGGTCAGACGCGAGAGATCGCCGCCGATCGCCGCTACGAGGACACGGCGGTGAGATCACCGCCGTGTGGGTAGATACCCAAGCCGGGCAGACCTCCACCGTATGCTCCACCGTGTCCTCAGGGCGATCCACACAATGGTGACACCCTGGCGTTTCTTCCCGCCTTATACAGAACAGGAACCTCCCGAAACAACCGTGTCCGGTGAGGACCTGCGTCAGGTGGAAGGTGAGGGCGCCGTGGCGCCTCTCTAGCCACTCCTCAAAGAGGGGACTTACCGCCGCTATTGTGGCGTGCCCAACTATCGAGCACCCTCAAAATAAAACGACAAATATTAAACGTGTTTACGTGACTTTATTTTGCAAAAACACTCAATGACATTGTCATCGGAACTCCCTCCGAACCTTGGATTTATGCCCCCGATAACACCTGAGGAAATCCAAACTGCTCTTCGTCGCATGGCGAATCGGAAAGCTGTCGGAGCTCACGGAGTCCCCATTGAGGACTGAAAGGGGATGGGTCCACGCGGTGTGGGCATGTTAACGAACTTCCTGAACCGCGTGCTCCTGTACGGCAAAATCCAGAACCAATGGAGGCTGAGTATTATCACTGCAGTCTTCAAAGGCAAGGGCTCGGTACAGGAGTGTGGTAATTACCGCGGTGTAAAGGTCATGTCCCACACCATGAAGATCTTTGAGAGGATTTTAGACTCCCGGATCCGGCAGGAGTGTGCTGTCTCGACGTGTCAATGTGGGTTCCGTCCAGGTTACGCAATCATGGAGCCTATCTTCTCCCTTAAGATCACCATGTGGAGATACAGATCGAAGATCACGCCTCTGCATATGCTGATCTGGTGGGCACTGAGGTCCAAAGTGGTACCAGAAGCCTATGTTGACATAATTCGAGACATGTCAACACAATCGGAATTTAGGTAATTTCGATTCCGTTGTTAGGACCGCTGTTACCGCCACTAAACCCTTCCCCATTACCGTCGGAGTTCACCAGGGCTCCGTCCTTAGTTCGTTTCTGTTTTCACAATTCTGTTTCTGTTGTCAGAATTCACATGAGCAACCTCCCTGGCTGCTCATGTATGCTGATGATATCGCGCTGGCAGACGCGGACAAGGAAAGGTTGGTGCGGCGGGTGTATGTGTGGAAGAATTCGCTTGAGAACAGAGGTCTTAAACTCAATGTGGCGAAGACGGTGTACATGGTCAGCAACACGACAGACCCTATGTCTTTGTGCATATTCGGAGACATGGTTGAGTGTACAGACCAGTTTAAATACTTGGGGTCTGTGCTCCACGCATCCGGTGACATTGATTGCGACGTTAAGGCACGTAATTTCGCAGCTTCGCAAAATTGAGGTGACAGGTGTCATTTGTGACTCCAAAATGCCGGTAAAGCTTAAGGGACAGGTCTATAAGACCATAATTAGACCTGTTCTTTTGTATGGCAGTGAGGCGTGACCTGTGCTTGAGCGAAACAAGCAGGAGCTGCGTGTCACGGAGATGAATATCCTGCGGTCGATTTGTGGAGTTATGCGGAAAATCCGCATCAGGAACTCCCGCATCCGTCGCATTCTTCGTGTCCGTGACATAGCAGACAAACTGCAAGAGGGTCGCCTATGCTGGTATGGTCACGTCTTACGAAAACCGGCATGTTACGTGGGTAACAAATGTCTTGACATGGGCCGAAACAAGCGAGGTAGACCAAAGAAGTGTTGGCTTGACGTTGTAAGAGATAACATGCGTGTCAACAATCTCACCCCACGGGATGCCAGAGATCGTGCGAAATGGAGGAGTAAGTGTAGGATAGCGGACCCTGGGCTCCAACGCGAAAGCAGCGGATGCAACCGGGATTATGCGCTGAGATGATGATGATGATGACTCAATGACATTATCAAAATTTACTTTCCTCTCGTTTTCAATGGACAATATGGATAGACTGGAAAGTCGTGTTTGGCTCATTGTAGATCTTGAGTAAGATTTTGTCACCCCTTGATGCTTGGCACCCGGGGCGGACCGCCCCCACCGCCCCCCCCCTTACGCCGCCACTGCTTCACACTCCGGGTCAACCGCCATGCATCGATCATCTTGCGATTGGTTTTCCGAGTAAGGAAAACAGCTCTAAAATGCATGTGGTTAGTGCTGTGTACATGCCGCCCTGGGTGACTACCGATATATATAAAACTCACTTTGATACACTCCAGGATATGTTAATTGAACCTCATGTCGAAAATATATTCATTATAGGTGACTACAACCTTCCTGAAATTACTTGGAAAATTGGGACGGGGGATTATGATGCCAGGGTGCATCTGCCTAATGGTATGTCATACTCCGGAGCGTCCCCAGTATGTACACAACTGGCGCAACTCATGTCAACCCTGAGTGCATACCAAGTTAATAATATACTTAATGCTAATGGGAAGATCTTGGATCTGTTTATCTCTAACACCACCAGCACTATCAGCCAACCTCTTGACTCACTAGTGCCTACAGACACACATCATCCTCCGTTTGTTGCCACAGTGACCACAAATGTATCCACAAAAGCTCTGAGAAGAAAATCGCTAAGAATATATGACTTTCGCAAATGTAACTATGATTCGATTAATGAACAAATTAGTGAGATTGAGTGGGGGAACCTGCTCGAGAGCCTTCCTGCGCAGGAGGCCGTGCAATGTTTTTATGATATCCTCAATAGTATTACTGAACGCAATGTACCACGCATTAAGTCCCGGACACTTGATTTTCCGGTGTGGTTCTCAGCACAATTAATAAAAATATACAAAAGAAAACAACGTCTCTGGATTAAATGGAAGAAGTTTGGGAACATCAAAGACTACAATGAGTTTTCGGAGTGCAGAGTTGCTTGTAATACCTGTTACTTAAACTATATTAAGTCAGTTGAAGAAAGACTTACCACAAATATCAAGTACTTCTGGACATATATATCAAATCGCAAGAATAAATCAAGTATCCCATCAACTATGCACTATCAGAATCTTAAGTCAAGTGCCCCAGAAGAGATTTGTGATATGTTTTCAAACTTTTTCCAGTCTGTGTTTGAGAGGGGTTCACCCTCATTGTCTGCGTGGACCCCGCCTACACACTGTAATGCTAATGTAAGTCTAATCAATTACTTGCATATTGAAGAGGACAAAATACATAAAGAGTTGCAACTACTAGATCCATCTAAAGGAGCTGGTCCCGACGGATACCCTGCTCTCTTTTTTAAGGCCACCGCTAGCAGTGTCTGCAAGCCACTCTTTGTAATTTATAATAAATGTTTAGTTGAGGGTCACTTCCCGGATGTTTGGAAACGGGCTAACATTACGCCTGTACACAAAAATGGCTCGAAACATGACGTGGAGCAGTACCGCCCTATCTCAATACTGTCGGCCTTGTCTAAACTTTTTGAGAGACTCGTACATAATGAAATCTATCCACTCTTACACAGCATCATCATCCCAGAACAACATGGGTTTGTTAAGCGACGTTCAACTGTTACAAATTTATTAATTTTTTCTAATTATCTTTTTGAAAACATGGACAGACGAGTACAAGTTGATGCGGTTTATACTGATTTCAAAAAAGCTTTTGATAAGGTCGACCATGTACTCCTATTAAATAAGATTGCGTTTAATGGTATACGCGGAAATTTGCTTCGCTGGTTCTCATCCTATATTACAAATAGAACTCAAAGGATTGTCGTGAGTGGTCATCAGTCTGATGCAGTGCTTGTAACTTCGGGTGTTCCACAGGGTTCAATCCTAGGACCATTATTGTTTATTCTATATATAAATGACATAGACAAATGTTTTAAAAACACTAAATTTCTCGTATACGCTGATGACCTAAAAGCTTATAGATCTATACAGAATGTAGAGGATTGTCGCCTCTTCCAAGAAGATCTGGGCAGGCTCGCTGACTACTGTCTTCAAAATAAGTTACACCTTAGTCTTACCAAGTGCAATTGCATAAGTTTCACAAAGAATAAAAGAATTATAAACTTTCAATACTCATTGCACGGCACAGCGCTCAGTAATGTAAATATGGTAAAGGATCTTGGTGTGTGATTGATGATAAGCTGTCCCTTTTTTTTTTTTTTTTTTTCGGTGTGGAAATCCTCATAGGATGTCCGCCGCCCTAGGGTGGGCGACGGGGTCTGTCAGACTTTTACTGACTAAAACCACCCCGGTGTCTCTTCTATCACGAGCGCGCGTGGGGCCGCGGGAGTCTAAATTCTTCCGCAGCCCCACACTCTCGTGCTGGCCTGGTCTGTCCGGGCCTCGTCTCCGGCACGGGGTAGTGGGGTGTTAAGCTACCCCGTGCATCGCCTCAGAGGCGCGCGCTGACACTCGCGCGCGCCTCCGCCGCGGGGTCCATCGAATAGGGGGCGGGGACTTCCCCATGTCCCTCGCCCCTGGACCCATTCATGGGGGGCGGAAGAGGGCGTTATCCGCCCTTCTTCGGCGCCCGGTGCGTCTTCTGCGGCCCGGGAAGGGAGTTGAGATCTCCCTCTCCCGTTCCGCAGCTTCCTTCTGCGACATCACGTCCTCGCAGAAGGACACCACCGCGTCCCACGACTCTGCGCTGCCGGCCATCCTCCGCACTACTGCCGGCAGCGTCAGGTCGCCTCCTACTTCATTTGTGAGGACACGGCGCTGCTCCTCCCAAGCTATACACTCGGAGAGCGTGTGCTGCGCCGTATCCTCCCCGCATTGGACGCAGTGGTGGCACCGAGCATCCGGCTCCCTGCCTAGGCGACACAGGTTTTTGCCGAAGCAGCCGTGCCCCGACAGCACCTGCGTCACCCTGAACGACAGGGAGCCGTGCCTTCTCCCGAGCCAGTCGTCGAGTACTGGCCGGATCGCCTCGACGGTAGCGAGGCCGGCGGTAGGGCGCATAAGCCTCTGCCGCCAGTCCGCCACCAGGACCTGACGGAGCTCCTCTCGGCGCAGCTCGATCTGCCGTTGCGCCGGACTGGAGCCCCGTGTCCGCTCTTCCTCGCGCCATCGGTATAATGACGCGAGTACTTTCGCCTCTAGGTCCCAGGGCGGGGATCCGGCCAGGACGCAAGCCGCCTCGTAGGAAATCGTGCGATACCCGCGGACGACCCTGACGGCCATCGCCCTCTGCGGCTTGCGCAGAATGGCGAGTGTTCCGGCCGTCAGGTCCATCGCCCACACAGGGGCCCCATACAGGGCCATGGACCGCACGATTCCCACGTATAACCGCCTACAGGCGGCGCTCGGGCCCCCCATGTTGGGAAGCAACGTTGACAGCGCGCCTGCTGCACCCATCAGCTTGGGCGCCAGCCGCCGGAAGTGGGGTCCGAATTCCCATCGGCTGTCGAGCACCAATCCCAGATACTTCATGGTGGACTCGACAGCTATCCGGGCACCACTGACCACGATATGTGATCCCGGCGCCGGCGCACGCCGGGGGCCATGGAAAACCATGGCCTCCGACTTGTCAAGGGCCACCTCCAGGCCCAGGCGCCGGATGCGGGTCACCACCTGTGACACCGCAGCCGTGGCTATCAACGTCGCTTCCCTGTGCGAGCTCCCCCGGGCAGTGACAAGCGTGTCGTCCGCATAACACGTCAAGTCGGCGCCCGACGGGAGCTCGCCTCTCAGCACCCAGTCGTATGATAAGCTGTCCCTAAACCAACATGTTGAGAGTATTGTTCATAAAGCATTTAAAATGTATGGTTTCGTTATGAGATCATCTACTGATTTCAAGCGGGTTTCTACATACCTTCACCTTTATAAAACTATTGTACGATCACAATTGGAATATGCCGTCCCTGTCTGGAATCCGTTTTACCAGAAGTACATAGATTTAATTGAAAGGGTCCAGCGTAAGTTTCTACGAGCCATGCACTATAGGTGCCATAAAACGTATTTGTCCTACCAACAATTACTGCATAAATATGGACAAGTTAGCCTAGAATCTAGGCGAATATATCTTGAAGCCTCTATATTGTATGGTATTGTTCGTGGAGATTTTGATTGTATCGATCTCACAAGCAAATTATATTATGTAGTCCCACGTACTGTTAACATGCGTAGTACCCGAGCGGATGCCTTATTTGCTGTCAAGGGCTGTCGAAGTAATTCTGGGTTGCGCTGCCCCATCCGTCGTATGGTTGAATCTTATAATTGTAATTTTGTAACAATTGATATCTTCGTGTGCTCAAAATTTAAATTTAAATGTAATGTTATGAATATTATTACCGATAATCATAAGAATGGTATTAGGAATGTAAGTTAGGCTAGACTTTATTTATCAATTATTTGTTATTAATGTTTAATTATTCTTAATTATTTCCTAATTGCCAAGCAATCGAGTTGGATTTTCTATTCTTTTTCTATTTTGCATGATATTTTGATTATTTATTTATTGAATTAATAAGAGAAGTAATAAGATACTTCTTGCCTATCTAATGGCACTCATTATCATATATTTTTGTTAATATGTGGATAATGTAGTGGGCTACAATATTGTTAATATTATTAATTATCCTTTCTGTGTGTGTATTTATATTGTAGCTGTTTATTGTCCCTAATTAAATAAAATAAAAAAAAATTTTGAACTCTCATTTGTGCATTACCATGTTGTTGTAAAGGTCTTCTGTTGTTTCTTTTACTTTTATTACTATTAATATTTTTAACTTTACTTGCAATTACAGAATAGGCTACTTAAAATTGGTGCCTGCATCCTGTTATAATATTAATGTTATGGAACTCTAAGTCCATATGTATCTAATTGAATTGTAATCATTGATTTGTAAGAGACTGTTTGTTTCCTAAATAAAAATAAAATAAATTAAATAAATAAATAAAATAATGGGACACAAGCCCACTTTCTGAGGGAAGCCGTAATCCACCATGCGGCCCAATGCGGGTTGGTAGATGTCACTTGTCTTCGGATTTTTGGTTCTAGGACATGTCAGTTTCTTCACAAAGTTTTCCGTCACTGTTTTTAGAGCAGTAGTGAAAGTGATGGAATAACTTCGCAAAGTAAAGCGTCTACCTGGGTCCATACTCACGACTACTCGGCAGTGGGGCCCGTTACATTTGGGCCACCATTGCTCACCAGTCACAAAAGGCCCTTTTTGTAAAAACTGCAGCCCTTAACGATCCACAGATAAAACAATCATCAGTTAATCACGCTTTTTGCCGGCTGTCGCCGAAAACCAACGCTGGGTTTCTTTTGCATAAGGTGGCCGTGGCAGCATAATGCTGAGCGACAGCCGTTATGTGTAGCTGTGACGCATGTACTGTCAACCATTTCTTATTTCTTTGTGTTTTTGTATTTACAAATAAACGTTTCCTCTTTCTATCTTTCTTTTCTTATCACTATTTAACATTGTAGACTGTTCTACTTGGTCTTCTCTACGAGGAGCTGTCGTGGGACTTCGGACTACCATCAGACGACAATGAAGACTGCCTGCCTTGTCTCTTCCTACAGTTTATGGTAGTAGAGAATGGACTACGAGTCTCTAAAATACTGCAGGTACAAACAGTTTCATATATTTACTTACCACTTTATCTCCGGATTTATCTAATTAAACGTAATTTATTGAGAATAGACTGAGTCTCTCTGACGCCCTTCCGCTCCGCCCAGAGCAGGAGAGGTCATTTGATGATTACCCATCCCAAACAAAAAAAAAGTGTATCGTATTCCCCAGTAACAGGTCTAGCAAGGTATGCAAAATAACTAACATTACATCGGTATGAATTGATTAAAAAGAAACGGTAAAGTATCGACTTTACCGTTTCTTTATAATCAATTCGGGTTTCATTTCCGCGAAGATAGTAAAATCCATTTTGCGTGGATATGCTCATGTGCGTATCAAACATTTTTTATTTTTTATGTTTTTTGTGTCATGTTTACGGCAAATATACATATTTTCTTTCTTTCTTCCTAAATAAGTTGGTAGTACAAAACCAAGGTCGTAGTACGGCCGTAAAGGCACGGGATATTCCTGTGGTACAGGCGCCGTCCACTCTCTGTGAAAATACCAAATAATACCAACCAGCATCAGGTGCCACGATGGCAGAGTCTCTGTTAACATATTCAATCTTAGTTTATTTGGGAAACAGTCAAAATCGTGTAATACCACCTAATGTTTCACTTATACATGCGTTAAGGGTGGGCGGTTAGAGGGAGCTGTCTTTTGTAATTTTGATTTTCAAAAAGTGTTGATATTCAGCCTAATTTGAATTAATGACCTTAGATTTAGCAGTCTTTTAAGTATATAGACACCCATGTTTCACAAATTAACTTTTGACTAACAGAGACTCTGCCATGGTGACACCTGATGCTGGTTGGTATTATTTGATATTGTTAGATTATGTGACTATTATTAGATTACTAGCTTTCCGCCCGCGGCTTCGCCCGCATGGAGTTCGGTTATATCGCGCTTTTTAGATTTCCCTCGGGAACATCATATTTTTCCGGGATAACAGGTAGCCTATGTTCTTTCTCAGGGTCCAAAGATTGTCTGTGCCAAATTTCATCAAAATCGGTTGAGAGGTTTAAGCGGGAAAGCGTAACAGACAGACAGAGTTACTTTCGCATTTATAATATTATAAGTATGGATTAGTATGGATTTGACTTAGAAAAATAACCTAAGATATATAATTTTTTTGCAGGTGTTCTCAAAACAAGCCATTATGATGGACACATTGATCGAGCACTTCGCCGGCGAGTACCGAAAGAGGCTCGGACAGGAGACTCCCAGTGACCATGCTAATTACGACTATCATTCTGGTGCGTGTAAATAACAGATCAAAAGACAAAACAATTTAGCTTCAATTTGTTCCAATTAATTCTTTTGTCAGTTCAGATCAGTTACACTGTAATGAATGGATGAATGAATGGACGAATGAACGAAAAAATGGTTTTATTTTTTAATAATTATAAACTAGAGCTTGACTGCAATCCCGGCCGACGCGATGGCAAGCAGCGATGCAATCGTTGATGGTAAAGCACGTTAGTTTATTAAACCTATTCACTTCAAAAACTTAGTGAAAGGAAGTAAGACGGCAGTTGAGCACGGTGATGCAATGTTAAAACCAACAACACGACCAACGATGCTGCGCCAGAGGGAGATTGACCTGGAGACCCTGGAGACCAAACTCCCGACACAACAACGTTTGGCACATCGCACATCGTATCCGGCACACATCGCAACACAGCAGCTTAGATTTAATTCATTCTTATCAATGAACATTTTAGAATTGGGGTTTCGTTTTATTTTCACTGTGTTACTGCTAGGTGAAGGCCTGGTGAGCTTATAATTTCTATAAAACATTAAATCCGTTTTGATAGCCATAACGAGGAGGCCAACAAATGTTGGCAAATAAGTACTTTTTAAACTGTTTCTGATAAAGGAAAAGTCGCTTGTAATCTCAAACCTTCATATCAGCATGTTTCATTCCAGATTCAGGCAGCATATCCTTGCCCCCTCTGTCCAGACCGGATTCCCCGCAACGTAGACTAGCCAACAAGCTGTCCCGCTTAGCTCTTGCGACACACGACGGCAGAGGAAACCTGCTAGGTGGCGCTGGTGACTGGAACACCGACCTCAACTACCCACGACCTTCATGGATACTGCCCAAGCATTAGGGAAGAATGAGGAACTCTTTGTCCGCGCGTTTTTTAACGCTGCTGCATTAAAAGGAAGCAAAATTAGCCGAAAATGATTACACTGTGCCTCATGCCTCCTCGCAATCGTCTAAAGTGTCCTATAATCTACCAGGAGGACCATAGTTGGGTTGGTGAATGAATTAATGATACAGTGCTATGTGCAGGGTGAACCGTTCAGTGGCAATATGTGATTTCATTAAAGATAGATAGTTCATAGACCTTTACCATTTTACCCAAGCGTTTTACTAGCTAATGCCTCGTCTACACGCTCCGTCTTACCTGCGAGCATGCCTGTGCAAACCAGTTTGCGCAGGTAAGCGCGTTAATGTTCCGGCTTTATGTACAGTCATGAGAGCACAGGCCTGTACTGCGCAGGCAAGACGGAGCGTGTAGACGGGACTTAACACTGCCGAAAGTTGATACTTGACGTTACCAGCCTGTATGTGTCCCCTACCGTGTAACTACGTAACAAATTAACAGTAGCAATGACTGTCATTTTGACAGTACCTACAACAACATTCATTGCGATTTGCAGCATCCGTCAAAATGATTCAGATTGTGGTAGTATGTTACGGCAAATAAGACACTGAAGTGAAAATCATTGGAAAATCTTGGTAGTTAAATGAATTAAGTACATCATTTAGTCAAATAATGGCGCCGATTCTGTTGTTCACAAACTAAACTAATTTTAAGTTCACTGCATCTCTTTCTTTCTAATTCAATAAGAAAAGGATAGAAGATAACATTTAAGTTTAATCCTGTTAAATTAAGATACCCCATAGACAGTTTAGGCCGCTGCCTCGAATCTTGCGGGCAGCGGGGCGGCGGCGGCGGCGGCGGCAGCGCGGGAGCCGAGCGGGCATCGAAGACCCGTTCTCGAAACTAGCGGGCAGATCGCGCGTCACTATAGCCGCGTAGTGTTGTGTTCACGATTGTGTCGACGAGATATTTGTTTTTATTCGCGAAAGAAATGTCTGAACAATGGCGGCAAAATATTTTTGATTCAAATTTATTCCTAACGCTCGATCACCGCTCGTTGCCCGCCCGCTGCCCGCAAGATTCGAGCGCGAGAAGTACACCGCTCGCTACCCGCTACCGCCCCGCTGCCGCGCCGCTGTTTTCGAGAACCGGTCCGTTTGATTTTACGCATAAGATCCTGCTGCTCACTCGCCGCCGCCGCCGCCCCGCTGCCCGCAAGAATCGAGGCAGCGGCCTTAGACGCGATTATAAACATGGCGACTAAAAATACGCCAGTTTACGTCAGGAATGCACTAATTTGACAGGTCTAAACTGACATTTTATCTTCTGTCCTTTTCTTAATCAAATATAAAGAAAAAGATGCACATAACTTAAATTTAATTTAGTTTGTGAACAAGGAAATCGGGACCAATATCTTAAACTGAGAGCTACGGGTCTGATTGTATTACTTCACTATGTTTTTGAAGTAATAATTCTCGAATAAAACACTTTATTGTAAATTGTAAATAAAAATCTTATTACCAACGAAATAAGTTTTATTTCAAACGAAATATTATAAAATTCAATAGAGAAACAATTTAGATTAACATAATAACATTAAACTATTTGCTACCTTTAAACGTAACGTGAATGTAAATAATTTGGCTAGAGACAAATTTCTAAAAAAGTATTTTAAAAGCTAACTTATGAATACGGATCGCACAATACAACACGTCATGCAACGGGCGTAGAACTTAGTAGAAATTTTGGGGAAGTTGGAATTAATTCGCGGAAAAATAAAGATTATATCAAAATTCATCAGTATTGTGACTATGATGATTATGTAAAATTTTATATTTTATTTGGTCATGTGTTTACCTAACCTTTGTTATCCTTATGGGTCGGACGGGGTTTTCTTTACATATTGTAAGTATACAACATTATTTGGTTTGTTCAGAATAAGCAAACGAATCGGTTTTAATCATTTTTAAGCCATGTCATACTTTTTCCCAAATATCTTTATAAAATGCTGCAGTGTGGTTACCGAATGCACAACACAGTTCACAGCGGATCATAGTGTCCTAGGGCGGGTGAGTGGCGCGTTGACCTTATTTTGGTAGGGACAACCAGGTAACATAACTTTGTGATTTTTCATGATAGCATTGTGAAATTTTGTAATAAATTCTTTACTTAAAAATACTGGACACGTGTTTCGGGTTTCGCGTATTACAAAAAATAAAAAGTTATATATGTCTACTACGTTAGTATGGAGATGGAAAAGGTAACGATTTTGGAAACAAGTATGAACAGTCTAGTCTCTTCTTCAAACGGAAGTTGTTCTTGCACGATGTAAGTAGGTTCTGCGTGAGTCAGATGCTTTCCATAGTTCAGCTATGTATATGTAGATGTCGCCACAGGGATGATTAAAATCAGTTTCCGAGAGAGTCTGTTCTTTCCTGTCCTCGCTTCCTTTAAACCTGTGACCTTCTAGGGTGGTGGTGTCGAGCCAATCTGTTATACTCTTTGAGCAACGGGTGTTTATCCAGGTAATCCATGAGCGCCTTGAATCTCGGCCCAGAGAGGTCCCGGTGACGCGTCAGTCTCATCTCCAGAGCGTGGACTTTGAAGGACAGTTCAGCACTGAGAATTAAATAATGGTTATGTAAGTGATCACACGAGAAATTTCATTACCTTTACGTTTTTTGCAACTTACAGGTCAGTTTTAGGTTTTATGTTAAAGAAAATATGATTCGCGACCGGAACAATTATACAATATGTAAAGAAAACCCTGTCCGATCCGTGAAGGCATTGTTAGGTATCGATAACTGATTTTACTAATGCCCACAAAGACAGGCAAAACTTAAAAAAAATATCCCCCTAAAAAAATAAATATTATTTCGCAAAAAGAGGTAACTTAATACATGTGCGGTAAACAACCCCATTCCGCGGGCGGCGGGGGGGAGGGCACGCGGCACCTGTGACGTGGTCGCGTCGCTATTCGCATAATAAAACCAGTGTTGTCACTTTTTTAAAAATCACTAAATTTCGGGGAAATTGGAATTAATTCCCGGGAAAAAATGATTATTTCAAAATTCATTAGTATTGTTACTATGATGATTATGTAAAATTTTATATTATATTTGGTCAAGTGTTTACCTAACCTTTATTATCCTTATGGGTCGGACAGGGTTTTCTTTACATATTGTATAGTTATAGAATTACTATCATTAAAGTCATGGCTATTGATGGTTTTAATTATAATAATCGTGTTTTAATTATAAATAATCAATACAGGTGAATCTTATCTAATATTTTGTTCAATATTGCAAAAAAATGATCTATAATTGTTTTCGTATAATTTGCGGATTAGTTAGGTTGTACCTAACGAAAGCCAACATTGATTATTTTTTAAATTGGAAAAACATTAAATAACTGAGTTTCGTAGGCTACATTCGCCCTTTCCCATTAGAGAGTGACCGGAGGAGATTTGGGTTATAATCAGCCAATCTCGGTGAGAGGAAGTGGGCCGTAATCTACCACGCGGGCCCAAGTGCATGGTGAATAGATGTGTGGTAAAAGAAAACTTGGTACGAGAGCAGAAATATGACGGTCACACGGTTTTGTTGGCCTCCAGCAAAATCAAGAAGTACTTAAGAATTAAAGAAAGTAACCAACTAACTACGTACCTTAATGCGAAATAAGCAGCCTCTTTTTCCGCTGTAAGAATGAACTGGTTGGCTAAATACCAGAGCCTCTTATTTTTGTATTCAGCGTTGAACTGAAAAAAGGTGGCAAATTTACCATGAAATGACACATACTATTCCTTTATTAAATTACTTTACTTAATTTTTTGACACGTATAGCTGCTAAAATAATTGTTAGGTCACTGAAATTCGGAATGAAAATGTATTTTTCTACGACCATTTGGTAATTTGCTTAATACATAACCATACGTCATATCTCAATGGTACTCATACCTGCCAAGTCGTGATACAATGGCCATTTCCGCCAAAAAGCGTGCGCATTTGTGACTAAACATAGCATGTTATTAGGCTGTATGGATGAATTGCCATTGCCTTTCATTTGCGGAATTATAACAACAAAACAAAACAGCGCGCGCGGCGGTATTTTCGCGCCATTGTTAACTTTTATCTGCATTTATAAATAAAATTGTTTAGGTCGTAGAAAAAGTTTTGTATGCCACTGTCGCAAACCGCTATTGTAATACTCGTGCTGATCTTTTGTGCTACTCAGCTTCGTTTCGTGGTACAAACTCGCGATCTATTGTGCCACTTAGCTACGGTTCGTGGCACAAACTGTCACTCATATTACAATAGCTAACATTGCTTGACAGTGGCATAAATAACTACATATTTCCGTATATAAGCGGACACGCCACGCACAACGTATAACTTGACTTGTTGCGTCATGCGTTGTAGTGACTGTAATTCGCCTTTCTACTACAACTAGCATAGAATAATATTGGACTGATTGATAGAACAAGACACGGAAAAATGTTTTTCTTTTTTTTGGATAACGGCAGTGTGTACACTCTCACAAGGCTATGTTATGGTCTCATTTGATGTAACTTTAAATAGGAAGGGGCTTTCATTAATCTCTACACGTTTTAATGTCACAAAATACCTTATCAAATCTCTTCTGCACGAGGTTCTGCCTAGCCAACTGCTTGGCCTTAAAGTCGTTAATGCACTGTTCCCTGATAAGAGTTGCTTCCCTCACAGAGACCGAACCTGTCCCATGGCCGGAGCCAAACATACGAGCTAGGTATGGGGCCAGAGGATCTATCTCGGCTTCCTTCTCTCGCTCTGTCACTTCCGCCTTTTTGAGTTCCTAGAGAATTTGTTAAAATGTTTTAGTCGTATTCGGAGTAGAATTTTACAGCGGTCGATCGATGTGACTGTGTGTGTGTTTTAAATACATGCAGGGTGGCAGGGACACCGAAGCGAATACTGTAAGCATTAATTCAGCATATAATTCTAGAAACTAACATAGACATTTTTCGCCGTTATTAAAACTGCTGTCTCTTTGAAAAAATCTTAAAAGGTCACGACGAATATTTTTTTTCTAATACCCGACGAATTTTTTCAACGTATATCGTTCAGAATCATGTACCGAATCTATGATAACAGGCCGCAAGTTGACGATCCTGCCACCTTGTAATGGCGATGTCCTACCATATGTCCTTTAATTCATTCTTACCTGATCAGCCCATCCTTTCTTAGCCGCCTCGTTCCTCTCAGTGTCATAGAGCGCGACGTACAACTCTGGCTCCTTCAGCTCGCGGTACCGCTGGCGCAGATAGCTGTTGATATCGGTCTCCCGATCTCTATTGTGTTTACAGGTCTTGTACTCCTGGTCTATGCTCTCGCACAGTGAGTAGTACACGTCTAAGGGACGGGGGCGCTCAGCTATGGGGTCTGCCTGGAAAATATGGAACGAGATTACTTCCCTGCTGTTAACGAGGTTTTGATAAACCTGATATGTGGTGTTGTAATTATCGGTTTGACAATATTTTTGTTTTTATTTAAATAATTGTGCATAAGCATAGCATCAGACGCTACGTCTGTCGAGACGCTGTCTCCATTCGAGGACGCCCTTGGGCGAGATGGAGCGACGACATCAAAAAGGTGGCTGGTAGTGGCTGGCGGAGAACTGCTCAGGATCGAGCTTGTTGGCGTGCCATGGAGGAGGCCTATGTCCAGCAGTGGACGAGTAGAGGCTGATGATGATGATAGCATCAGACTATAGTATTCCCACTGGCTGGGACATAGTACTCCTCTAATTGAGAGGGAATGGGTCGTAACCGACCACGCGGGCTCAGTGCAACTTGGTAGATATCATATGTCGAATTTTTGGTTTTAAGACATAAAAGTTTTCTTTAACAATTTTTCTCAACTGTAGCATTGATCAGTGGACGTTCAGTGAGTAGGTAACAGATCATGGATAAAAATTAATCCATAGATTAGTGTTGAGTGTATGCACTTATCAACAGTAGCTATATCACTTTACGCACTCTTAAAAATCAATGATGAATATTAGAATATTGTTTAGGTCTGTTAAAATAATCTTTAATGTTGATGTAATAAAGTTCATATTGGGTTACAGCAGTCAGAGGTACATAAAACAACTGAAAACGGTCTATATGTATATAAAGTTAAGTGTACATGTTTAAGGGAAACATGTATACATACAATATATCCCGAGGTCTTTTCCGGATAGAACAAAATCTTTCCACCAGTTTCTGCCAAATTAGGTTTGATGAAGTTCCTGGTGTTATTGGTGACGAAGTTATAAGCATAATGGTACAGGAGGTCTATGGTGTTATCCTGAATGTGAAAGATCTTTTTCCAGATATCCTTCTTGGCAGGTATGTCGACATTGCGGCTGTATGTCTCCGTAATGTCTTTTACTTGGCGCTTTGGTTCTGTCTTCGTGGGTGGTGTGTAGAGGATTTTTCTGGATTCCAGCCTGAAATAATATTTTGAATATGGGAGGAGCAGTTTATATCAGCAGTTTCAGTTAATAAAAGATTTTTATACAATATGTAAAGAAAACCCTGTCCAATCCGTGAAGGTATTGTTAGGTATCGATAACTGATTCTACTAATACCCACAAAGCCAGGCTAAACTTAAAAAAAAATCCCCCTAAAAAAATAAATATTATTTGGCAAAAAGAGGTAACTTAATACATGTGTGGTAGGCAATCCATTCGCGGACAACGGCGGACACGCGGCACGTGGTCGCATCGCATATAAATAATAATAGTACCGTCAAAATGGTGTTGTCACTTTTTTTTAATTACCAAATTTCGGGGAAGTTGAAGTTAATTCGCGGGATAAAATGATTATTTCGAAATTCATTAGTAGGTATTGTCACTGTGATGATTACTTAAATTTTGGAATTATATTTGGTCATGTGTTTACCCAACCTTTAGTATCCTTTTGGGTCGGACAGGGTTTTCTTTACATATTGTATACATTTTTGTAAGTTATCCTCCATGTTACGAAAAGTACGTTAAGCCGTCGGTCCTGGCTGTTTACTCGTTAACGCTGGCTTTGACATTAGTTGCGGGTCGCCAGAAGCCCGAAAGTTTGACAACTCCAAGATATCATAGTTACAACCTCCGTGGCGCAGCGGTCATCACGCCTGCCTGCGACGTGGAGGCCCCGGATTCGATCCCCGGCAGGTCATGATGGAAAACAATCTTTTCCAAATTGGCCTGGGTCTTGGATGTTTATCTATATACGTATCTATCATAAAATATAGTATCGTTGAGTTAGTATCCCATAACACAAGTCCCGAACTTACTTTGGGGCTAGCTCAATCTGTGTGATTTGTCCGTATATATCATCATATTAAATAGTAGTAGGCTGTGGAGATCGGATAGGCATTCACTCGCGTGTAATAGTGATATTTAACCGGGATGTCAAGAAGTATTAAGTTTTAAAAAGTCAAACTCACCTATCAGCCCGATCAGTGTAATATTCTTCGAATATTATAGGACTGCAGACTAGCTTCGTAAGATGATCAAGGCGAGGATAGTAGTTGAATTCCAAGACGCGGTTACCTTCAACTGTGGTTGCCGGCGCGTCCATGGAGTATTCATGTTCTGTAGACGAAGAATGACGAACGTTAGAGTGAACGATTAATAAAGCATTTCATTCAGCACAAGGAATGTGACAGTAAATTGAACGAAAAGTTTGAAGAGTTCAAATGGATGGTGTTTTGAACTTAGGGGAATTACATGCTGAAGACGGCTGTACTGCGATTGAGAAATTAATGAGGATAAGAGATAATAAGAACCTAAATACGTCAGTTTTGTGTAGAATTCAAGATTGTCTGTCACTGGACACTTGAGGGAAGAAATAGCAGTCGTGGTAGACCATGATGACCGGCATGTTACGAGGGTAACAAATGTCTTGCTACAAGGACAAGGAGGGGGGTGGGTACAAGCGACAAGGGACAAGCGAGGTAGTTCAAAAAAATTCTGGCTTGACGTTGTAAGAGATGACGTACGTGCCAACAATCACTCACCACAGGATGGTAAAGATCTCGCGAAATAGAAGAGAATGAGGAGGAAAGCTGACCCCGGGCTCCAACGCGAAAGCCGCGGCTGTAACCTGGACTAAGCGCTAAGAAGATGATGAGGGAGGAGGTATGACGGTCTGATAAGGTTTGCAAAGGCAGCGTGGCTAGTGATCACAGGATGAGGTTTGTAAGGAATATGGGGAGTTCTTTGTCCAACTGTGGGAAACAAATAGGTTAAGTAACAAAAATATCAAGACAGACTTACTCAGGAGGTGGTCCCTCCTGCCGATTCCAAATGTTTCTCTAATCATTTTCGCTACATGATCAATCTTAACAGTCAGCATCTTGTCTGCCCTTTGTTTGTACCATTCATACCTGAAATTCATTATGTGTTATTTTGACTTCATTAATCACCGATTTTTAATTTAATTGTCTTTACTAAGCTTGGTTTATCATTACCCATTTGGACAATACTCAAAGTATAGTATATTTTATTTTTATTATATTTATATTTTATTTTTAGTATATATACAGTATGTTAACTAACAGAGGGCGTTCCCGTTAACCCGAAATAGTATAGCATACATACATGCTAAAAAAAATATTTCCATTCGAAAACAAAATGTTTAAAAAAAATTTCCAATAAGAAAATATTCAATAAAAATTTTAAATTGACATTCAAAAGAAACACACTGTACACGCGAACATGAAAGACGGCAACGTCGCAATTTATTTATACATGACGACTACTATTTTGATTTAAAACAGGAGGTTTCAAATTTATTTCCAATTAGATTTTTTTTTATTCGGATTTTTTAATGCTTATTTTTCTATGCTGATATTTTTATTTTAATCTATTAATGATATATATTAACGAGTTTAAGGGAACGCCCTCTGTTATTTAACATACTGTATATATAGGCATGTATTTAAAATGATTAAACTAAATAATCGAATGAAAACATAGTGAAATTGGATTAATGTACAGAGGTATTTTAAAGTGGTTACAAAAACTTCGTAGACATGTTGGATATTTACACCTAAAAATGATACATATGTTGAGAAGTACACCCACCGCTGTTAATTTTGTTATTACAATAACAGTTGAATAAAAAATATATAAGTAAGTATACATATATAAAGGGTGTATCTGACATCGACGCACAAACGAGTACCATGGATCCAGTACATGATTCTGAACCCCCCAGTGGTGGAATTTTTCGTCGGCTTTTTAATGATTAATAAAAAAAATGTATGTAGATTTTTTCACTTTAGACCGTTCATAATTGCTATACTTTTATAACCCAATAAGATTTTAAAAGAAAAAATAATTAATTCGCTAATTACACAAAAAAGTGCAATGAAAACAAAACTCGAAAAACTGCCTTATCAGCTGATTTAATAGAGTTCACATCAGGGGTCAACGTCATACCTATAAACCCGCACGGCGGCACACTTGCAACGTTCAAAGGCCGAGCCGACACTTTTTTCTAAACACTGTGAATTCTGTAACCATTCATTAACGAGATAAATGACTATCATAATTTTATTAGTGGCATGCGGTCTAGCCTTTTCGCGAAGTTTGCGTTACGATGTCAGATACAGCCTGTATGTTATAAGTATACATATATGTATGTTATACTTACACGACTAGCCGTCCTCTATAGCTCAACACTGTCTCCTAAGAACAGGATTACCTAGTTTAGGAGACAGGGTGACATTATCTTTATAGATTCGTGTAGATATTTCATGTTATTGTACATGATACATCTGCTCTTATGTATCATGAATCATGTGTGTTTGTTATAATAAAGGTTAAGGTTAAAGGTTAAAAACAACAACAACTTTTTGAAACTAAAATTTCATTTGACTACCTAGCAACTATTTGACGACTATTTAGCAACCGCGAATGATACTTACGTGGTCAAAAGCTCACTGAGTGCGTAGTCATGATAAATTTTAACCCTTTTGACGATTCCATCATTTTGGGAATACGGCGAGAACTTCTCTAGGATTACCTTCTTGTAATGGATGACTTTGTGTTTCCCTGGGTATCGTTGTTCGTAGTCTGGAAAATGTGTATAGAAAATTAATGAATGTAACAGCAAGGAAAGGTGGCTTCAAGTTACGAGAGTTTGGGCCGAAGCAGGCAAAATTGGACAGCATTGTGTACACAATTTCATTACCACTGCTATCAAAACAGTGAAGTAAAACAACGTGAGCAAACCGGCCATATCATAGATCCTAAAATTCGAAGACATGTGACAACTTTTTTATTTCTGGATGGGAAATCATCAAATGACCTCTCCCGCTCTGGGCGGAGCGGAAGGACGTGTCAGACTTTTACTGACTAAAACCCACCCGTTTTTCTTCACTTGCCTGTGCGCCAGGGCCACGATTTCTTTTTTAAACAACCCGCAACCATGACTCAGTAGGCATCGGTCTTCGTGGACCCCGTCACGATGTGCTGACATCTCTTTGAGGCGCGCGTGTTATACGACGCGCCGTCGACTCGGGCCTGGTCCTTACCGGGTGGCGAGCAGCGCACTGCTCACCGCCCGCAGGCCCACGCCTCCGCTGGCCAGAAGTTCTATGTCCCGACCAGGGCGTCTCCTACGGCGGCTAGTGGCGTGAGAGCGCTGGGATTCTCGCTGCCTCACGCGCTCCGCTTCCCCCTTTGCTAGAAACACTGCTTCGCAGAAGTAGGTGACGGCTTGCCATGCACTCGCGCTCCGTACCATGGCCTGGACCAGGGTCGGACGCGAGAGATCGCCGCCGATCGCCGCCACAAGGACGCGGCGGTACCACCCAACCCGGGAACCCAAGCCGGGCAAACCTCCACCGTATGCTCCACCGTGTCCTCAGGGCGATCTACACAGTGGTGACACTCTGGCGATTCCTGCCGTGTCCGTGTTTCAACCGTGTCGGGTGAGGACGTGCGTCAGGCGGAAGGTGAAGACATATCACAGTTGTCAACCCGTTTTGAGCGAGTGTGGCTGATTACCCCAGTAGGAACATTATTGCCTGATTATGTTAAGACTTAAGACTACTTCGTTGGTCTAGCTAGAGAGTGGGCCGCAACCTGCAGAGCGATTCTCTAACCAGTGTAAATACTTAGGTGAAGTCACCGTGAAGAGAGTCGTCATTCCAACTGATACTATGGATTGATATTATTGACAGCCAAGCCTTTACCTAACATTTTGCGGTATAATTTAGACAAAATCGATTGTTTGTATTGTCGAATATGAGTGGAAGAAAAATGAAGATCCTCCGACTAGACGAGTGTTGTGTTTGGTGGGTTTTAACGGTTAACTCTGGTTGTGAAATGCAGGATTTTGTGTATATGAGTTTAAATGTTTGTAAACGCACCGACGATACAGGAATAATTCCCATTGTGGGGCAACGTTTTTTAAATCAAAAATAATAAAAAAAATAGCTTTCCCTTAGAGGAAGAGTGATATAATGACGACTATAACTCACCGTCAGCAGTGATATCCAACTTTTCAACCCAGCTGACTGGCATATCGAGGTGTTTCTCCGTATCCCTAGCTGTTTTCTTGTCAGCGGTGTCGATGCCTACCATCTGTCTCCTGTAGAAGGGTTCTCCAGCTAAAAGGTGCTCCCAGCAATTTAGGTCACCGAGGTCGTAGTTGAGGGCACCGACACCTTCTTCGGTCACTTTTTGAACGTTTACCTTTCAAAAGAATTAGGAATTTGTTAAACAAACATTAGCTAATGATGAATGTTATGTTGGAGTGTATTGGAATGAAATAGAGTTTGTAGAAAGCGCCTTTGACACGTTTGCAGAAGATTTTTTTATTGTTTATTCTCAAATGAAAGCGATAAATAGGTCTACGATGAAACAAGCGAGGTCAAAAGATGCCTGTTTACTGCTGATTTGAAGACAGACAGGTCAGATCTGGAAGCGCATAAAACGCCGGCAGAGAGTTCCACTTTTTGTCTTTGTCCATAATATATATGAAGAAGAAGCTGAGAGTACGATTGGTCGTAATATCATCAAAGTGCTGATGGTACGGAAGACAGCTGGTCAAGCCAACCGTTACTGTCAAATCTCAATCAACCTTGAACCTTAATTCTTTAGCGAAAAAGTTAAAAATCTACTCAGATTGTAGTCGCTTGACGTCTGAGGGTAATTCACATAATTTTAAGAACGTTCACAGTCTGATCTCAGTCTGTCAAAAGATACCACAAACCTTCTTTTTGGAGAATTGTTCTTCTGGTTTAGAGAAACATTTGATTCGACAAAGAGAGGTTTCTAAGACGCTAATATCATTGTGGCTATGCGATTGAGCACTGGGCTATGGACGTAGCCAGATGAACATGGCATGTTTAATCTACTACGTGGAAAAATATAGTTCTTTATAGCTTGCGCAGACGAGGGATTTTTGTCCGCGGACTTTTTTGTCCGCTAAAATAGATCGCTTATGACTGTATCGAGTAACGCAAACGAGGGATTAAAAGTACCGCGTACAAAAAGTCCCTCGAATAACCGAGGACTTTGCAGAGAGCGGACCGGACAAAAGTACGGGGGAGTCCCTGAATAAAATAGAACTCGTTTGACTCGGCGAAGCAACGCACATGGCGGAATTTAGTCCGAGTTGTGTGCTCTTACTTCTTTACATTTCTGGGCAACAAATGATCGCACACCGTGTGCGTTGAGTTCGTGGTAAATCCGCTGTGGACTTTTTATTTGCGGAGCATACTTTTTTCTCCACCGCGGAGAAAACTCCGTCGTCTGCGCTGGCCCTTAAATATTTAACAATACATATTTGTTATACGACACGAACGCGTGTTCACGGTGGCATCTTCATTATTCTCAATGTTTCGCATCGGTGGGATTCCCCCATGTTGCGGAGCTGGATGCAGCTCCACGCTGAGTTCTAATTCTATGTTTATCTATGTCTGTAACCTACTAAAACAAAGTTAAGTAAAATTGTTCTTACCATAGGATTACTCCTGTCTGAATTCTCATTTAAGTTCTAAAGTTTTGATGTCGAAAAACACAAAGAAACTGTTTAGACTTACATAATAGTTCTCATTATTATAGACACTCTCAATGTACTGATACTGCTCAGCGTTCAGCGGGTAACCGTTACCCTCACTTGGCTCGATGAAGAACGGCTCTTCAATCCCCAAGTTGGGTGGCAGCACAAGGATCCAAGCGTGTGTGCGCCAACCGTCGATCTCATCAGGAGGAGGTTTTTCCAACTCCTGAAATTGTGCATGGCGGCGATAAGTATGCAGTACGTACCATCAGTTTGTTTTCATTATTGGAACAGAGGCCTCCTATGTGAGAGGAAATGGGCCTTAATATATTAAGCGGGCCCAGTGTGGTTTGGATGATGTCAGGTCTTACATTTTTTGGTCCTTGAAGATGTTGGTTTTACCTCACGATGTTTCTCTCGCCATTTTGAGGGCAGTGCAGCAGGCTGGGTTCAAACTCACGATCTAAATAGGGTTCTTTAGCCCTGGGCTACTACTACTCTCACTCTGTATATTGTGGTGTAGTTCAGAACTAAGTTTAATTAGTGTATATTTCATACATGTCGTTATTGTATTATATGAATGGAGTTCACAGAGACATACCTATCCATTCAAAGGTTGTCCTTAAAATAACGCTCTAAACGATAAGACCGCCATTGGTAAAATTTCTATATTTAATGTCTGTAATTTATACAAAGTTATTTTTTATTTATGCGAAACCTGAATACAGTTTGTTCAGAATAAGCAACTAAATCGATTCCAATCATGTTTACACCAGGTTATATTTTTTCACAAATACGTTTAGAAATTGTTGCAGAGTGGTTACCGAGCTGTTACGATAGGTCATAATACTTGCGCGTTCGCTACAGGTAACGCCAGAGGTCGACGCACCGCGCTCACTCGCCCGATCGGAGCTTTGACCAATTAGAATAGTAAGCTCATAACTTTGTGGTTTCTCATTATATTTTTTTGAAATTTTGTACATAGATTCTTTACTTAAAAATAATGGATACGTATTTCGGGTTTCGCATACACAAAAAATCATGTTGTTTAATCTAGAACATAATAAAAAAAAAAAAAAAAAAAACTATTTATTTAGAGATTTTTTTTTATAAAGAGTGCAGTAGAACCCCTATAATTCGTCACATTTAGGACCATTGTCAGAACGAAAAAAAAACCTCAGTGCCAACTCGGCAGAATTCTACTTACGGCAATTTTCTTTCTCCGCTCATTCTGGACCTTGTCCAGTTCTTTCTGCTTTCTCTCAGCTTCTTTGATCTCCATCTCTGCCACATACTTAGACGTGAGGTCTGGCAGGGGCACGAGTTTGTAACGGGGCTCTTCTTCCGGTGGTGGAGGCTCTTCTACTTTCTACAATTCATAATATTGATTTTAAGAATTTGGACGAAGGACATATGTAAAGACTAAAAAAAACCCAGGTCAAATGCAGATAGAAAGCTTTAGGGGGCAGTCTTATGCAAAATATTTATTTATTGTAAATTAAAAGAGTGCTGATACTCAGTCTAATTTATTTTGAATATGTAGGGAGGATCCTCCGACCAGACTGGTGTTATGTCTGGCGGGCACTTGCCCAATGCTTGAAATTGGGAAGTTGTATGTAGGCTAGTTCCACGGTAAACTCTAATTTCGAGATGTAGAATTCATGTAAGGTCAGTATGCCACGTTCTTCCATGTGGCTTTCGTAGGTACCGCTACAAATATAATAGAGTTACTGCTTATTTTGAGAGCAAAACTTTATTTTTGATTAGTAACTTCTTATGTTTTTTCTATGTGACGAAATTCTTTAACAATAACATTATTTTGAATGTGATTTTAAAGGCCTGCCCTTGACCTCGATTACTCTTGGTGGAAAGCGGTAATTGAGGTCTATGGTGGAATGGAAGTACACAGAAGATGCCTGTTCATTCGTGCTTTGAAGGCAGGGACTGTGTTTAACCTTAAACATATCTAAATCAATAAGTCATCATGGAGACAAAGTTGGAAAGCTTGCATGACTGATTTTACAACCCTTTTAAGTTGGATCACCCAGGAATAATCGATTAATCATTGCCACTTGAAAAAGATCTTGATGTTGGCTATAAAAACTATTCAAATGGTAATATGTGTAGTTGTAAATTCAATAACATTATGTCCGCGCTGTGAATCGAATACAGGAAGAGCTCATGCAACCACAAGACTAATGGAGCAATTAATTTTTGCGAGATTATCAAATAGTTGTACGACTTCACATATTTATATGTATCTGCAGCGTCTCTTACAACAGTCTCATCAGGTATATCAGGACATTCGGTGCGGTATCTGATGGCCATGCAGATGTCACGTTTAGCACAGCCCACCACCACGTATGCATCATAACCGGCGCCGAGTAGCCAAGATACCAGCACATGCGCCAATTCGAACGGGTTCCCGCTACGACGGATGATCGCCGTGTAGGGAGATATCAAGCGCTCCGGCTGGAAAGAAAGAATAAGGTTTTATGGTGTGCGTAGATGTAAGCGTGGACCATTAAGTTGTAATGTATGGAATCGCATGAGAGAGGACATACCGCTTGAATGTACGCAAGCGTTACGTCACACAAGCGGTCTGACGCATACGCATCCGGTCTGTTTGAGCCTTAAATAAGCTATGTTTTTTATTTAATTTATGTGTTTATTTGTGTGTATGTACCAGTGGCGAAGGGTGAAATTTTGACAAAGGGAAGCCGGTCCAAAAAAATAAACACTTAAACACTTACCTACTGCAGGATATCTTGGAGGAGGTCTTCAGATAAGAATAGTATTAAAAGCCCCACCTTCACCATACAAAAAAGGACTGATGATTTGATAACAGTGTCTTTCAAGTATGATAAAAGCGGCAGCAAAAGAAAAAAAAAGCCTTTTTCGACGTGCATCTCCATACCACACATGCATGCTTGTTAGTAAGTACTAAGTTAAGTACCTATTGTTAGGGAATAAGAGTCAAGAAAAAATAAAATAAAAAATTACAAAAATAATAGTGTTAAAAACCGAACCACACAAACACCGATCCAAAACCAACAAAAATATTAAGCAAAAATAAAGCAAATTATACACAATCACAACGTTATTTATATTGTAATGCAATGCGTCTGTTTTTTTTTAACAAAATGAGCTAAAATGATGTTATAAAAATTCGGATTACTTTTCATTTTATTAAGCAAATTTTTTTTAATTGACATGATAGCCAAATCGGACAATCTCTGCTCTTTTTGGCAGTTTCGCACATATGTGTGAATGCGTTTTAAAGCAGAAAATGACCGCTCAGCTGAAGCTACTGAAATGGGGAGGGTCAGAATTAAACTGCAAAGAGTCGAAACTTGAGAAAATGCGTCTTTCAAAGACGTATTCTGGAGCTGTAAAAAAAGCTCATAGGTGTCCAATTTATTTAACGACGCTGACGTAAGACTTTAAGTTCATTCAGCAGGTAGTCAGTTGAGCAGCACTCTATATGAATTAAAGCCATAATAACAAACAAAATACACAGTATTTAAATTACGTTACAGAATCAGTCACAGTTTAAATACCACAAATATTAAAATATAACAAACGAAAAACACGAAAAACGAACACATGTCACATACTAACAATAATTTATTTTCAACCAAACGAAATGGAACACGAAAATATGCCAAAATAAAAAGAATATGACTTGCGAAGGATTTCATTATAACGTTTCTTTGTCTCATTCTAATAGAGGAGAGGAGAGAACTGCAAGCCGGTCGGCAGTAGCCTATCTTTTCTCAAAAATTACGGACGGTTAGCGATCATTAGAAAGAGATGTCTGACACGCTCTGTCTCTTTTCGCCTCATAGTAAAACGTTGGCCGAGATAAGCTGTAATTCGTCGAGTTACCTTTAATGTAATTTAGGTACGAAAAATTTAAGCGCTGATTAATTTACGACTATAAAATGAAATGTGATACTTAGGGTATTGCTAAGAATTACTATTGCTATTGTAAATCGCGCAGGCATTTGATTAATAATACTTTGTTAATGAAATAGAATGTAAATACTTTTGTATGAATATGGAACTGATTTTTGAAAGGTAACCCGGTGGGAATCGGCTTGTATGGACTCTTCGCCACTGGTATGTACTTCTGGTTATGGCTATTGAATCCATATCCACCTGTGTCGCAATCAAGCATTAGTTTTAATATGTCTATTCTAGTCTATTCATCATCTACCTATCCTTTACCAAATACCTATATTGTGGTCAGCTTTCAGTCTGACCGAATGTAGCTGATTTTTTTTAATCATTATAAACTAGTGCTTGTTGGTGGTAAAGCGCTTTGGTTTATTTAGCCTATTCACTTAAAAAACTTAGTGGGACAGCATCCGTGGCGTAGCGGTAGTGAACGCGGCCGTTACGCAAGGAGGCGCGGGTTCGATCCCCGCGCAGTGCAAATATTTGTGTGCATGAATATGAATATTTGCACTGGTCTGGTCGTGCCTCGGAAAGCACGTTAAGCCGTTGGTCCCGGTTGCCATACGAACATCTAATGGCAGTCGTTACGGGTTGTTGGAGCCCTCAAAAGTCCAACAATTGGTCTAGCTGCAATGCTTCGATATCGCCTTCGGGTTGTAAAGATCAGACGGCAGTTGCTTCACGGAAAATATTGAAATTTAGCCAAAATCAGCAGTTAGACTGGTAAAGCGGACCCCAGAATCCAAAGCTGAAAAAGCTTCGGATGCGACTGGGATTAACGCGGAGATGAAGATGATGTTGACTTAAAAAACTTAGTAGGGAGGAAGACGGCAGTTGTGCAAGGTGATGCAATGTTAAACCCAACAACACGACCAACGATGCTGCGCTAAAACGAGATTGATCTGGACACTCCCAGACTAACTCCCAACACAACAACATTTGGCACATGATACCCGGTACACATCGCAACAGAATTGCTCAAATCCGCCCTCCGTACGGCTTCACCACACATCATGCCGGAACACGACGAATAGCTTGGCGGTAAGACTATGTCTGGTGGGTTTCTGCCTGCGGTGGGGGACTTCTGCCGGCAGCCGATTTTATGGCCTACCATCAGTAATACCAGTATTTTACATGGAGCGGCTGCCTATCTGACTTCCATAATCCAGTTACTGGACAATACGATAAGACCCTTGGTAAGACTCTTCTCAGACTTCTGCCTACCCGTAATAGCTGTCAAAGATCCAGGAATGACCGCCGAGACCAAAAGCTTAACGAGCTTTCCGAGGCATGGAGAGGTTTAGGTATGTAAAGATCGTCATCCATCTACAAAAGAAACGCAGCCAGCACTACTATTTGACATTATTTTTAAAAAATCGGCCAGTGCTTTACAATAGTGGTTAAAATCTAAGGTTAGTGGTGTTGACACGATCGACGCAATGGCTGAGAAATCTACTCCAGCGCTGCGTGTCGCGAGTTCGATTCTCGAACGGAACAAATATTTGTATGACCTACAATTAGTTGTTCAGGGTTTGGCTGTTTCTGTGTGTGACTTTATATGTTTGTAAACGCACCCACGACACAGGAGAAATTCCGAGTATGGGGCAACGTTTTTTTTTTAAATGAGAAAAAGAGACCACGACTTGCGAAATATGAGTTCAAACCTAGACAGACATTTTACTTTGTTTAAATTATTCCATCACGGCTTTCAAAAAGATGAAGGAAAACATGATGAGAAAATTCGAAGATGTGATAACCACACGTAAAAACTACTTCTTGCATCAGTATTTTTTGCATTAGTGGCGCCAATCATCTCAGCGTTAATCGCAGCCGCATCAGTGGCGCCACCTTCCTTGTTTTACAAATTAAACTAAATTTAGGTTGTGGTGCATATTTTCCTTTCTATTTCATTAATAAAAAAATAGAAGATAAATATTACTTTATTACAAAATTATGCAAAAATTCAATGTTGCTCGAACGTGAATAGATGTCACTCTCCGCGATTACAACAATGCAATCAAACGGGTTTCGAGTTCTCATGGATTTCAATGCGTGACTTGGCACTCTATTAGGCGATGTATTTATTCAAAGAAAGTATAGGTGGCGCTAGTTGTAAAGAAGGCATAGATGGCGCTAGTTGCATAGAAAATACTTAGAATATTCTTTATGATACTATTACTCGTTACTGTTATCTTTAACTATTATTACTAATTATTTTTGTGCTTTTATTTATCTTTACACGTGATATAATCAGAAATGAAGAAAACGGCAGAAGAACGAGAGTAACCGACATAGCCCGAAGAATTTCAAAACTAAAGTGGCAGTGGACCGGGCACATTGCCCGTAGGACCGATGCCCGATGAAGCCTACGGGTTCTATGGCTCCATATGTTCGAAAAATGTTTTATTAAATAAATATGTGTAGTGCTTGACCGCAATCCCGCTTAATGGCAAGCAGTGATGCAATCGTTGATGGTTGGCGAGTCAATCTTTCGTGTGTGGCTGGCACACTACTTGGACCCCCAAATGCAGGTAGTTGGGGGCCCAAGTAGGTCGGTTAGCGGAACACCGTGCTTAGAATCCCGCAACCCTCCACTAACAATGTGTTTTTTTTTAACAACATAATGCATGTTGTTGAACTGTGAAATGGAACTTATTGTTGCTGATAGTCGTAGTGTATTTACAAACGCAAATACACCATGTTAAGTAATAATAATACATAATAATATCATTTTTAAATCAATATATTTAAAACTGTAACATGAAAAAAGATAAATAAAGGAGATAATAATATTTATTTATTTCAGATTCTTCATCCATATAATTAAAAAATATAACATAAAAATTAGTATTAAGTAGTAAATAAAATAAAATGGACTGGAGGGACTCTTCGATGACGCTATCATTCGCTATTTAACAGCGCGCAGCCGTATCCACCGTGCCAACATCGGAGAATCCCACCGGTCCACCACTGCGGCCAGGATGGTAATAAGTACGTATTGTAAGTACGCAGGTACGAGGTCAGACGACAGTCGCTTCATGGAAAATATCGAAGTTTAGCCAAAAATCAGCAGTTAGACTGGTAAAGCGGACCCTAGACTTCAAAGCTGAAAAAGCTTTGGTTGCGACTGGGATTAACGCTGAGATGATGATGATGATGTAAGTACGCAATTACCCTGCCAAATAGTTTACGCTATGGTAGGTAACTGTTACTGTCGTGTCATATTGGAAAATGAACATACGTATTCGTATTAATTACACACTATCTCATCATCATCATCATCAACCTTTTTATCGTTCCACTGCTGGGCACAGGTCTCCTCTCATACAGAGAAGGATTGAGTGTAATTACCACGCTTGCTCAATGCGGGTTGGCGCATTTTAGATATAAAGTCCAGGTTTCCTCAAGATGTTTTCCTTCACCTTCAGTCATTGGTGTCAAAGATACACTTAGAAAGTACACATAACTTTTGGAAAAGTTACATTGGTACTTGCCTGACCTGGAATCGAACCCGCGCCCTCATACTTGGCCACCACGACATACACACTATCTATCAACAGTTAAAATAGACTGATTTTTATTAACAAACATTTTATCCGAACTATGTACCTATCTAATTAAATCATTAGTATGGTAGGTGCCACTGCATTATACAACTTCGAAGCACAAAACATGTTTTTAAAATTAATTCCAAAGTTTTCAGGCCAATATCGGACTCATTTGTAAAAGAATAAAACGCCGCGTTTTACAAAAAGGAAAAATTAAACGAAAACCAATCGCCTTTTAAAAGTTCAACAAAAGAAAAACACACGAAACAAATCTTTGTAGAAAAGTTGCGAGAAAAAAGGTAACTTCCCAAGGTTATTGTTAGGAATCATAAACGGTTGGGGGAGCGGGGGACTCCCCCACCCACAAATTGAATCCAAAGTTGAGGGAAACAAAGTCGACATTCGCAACTTTTGCGACTCCACTTTCACTTTTCGTTGAAAACTTTTCAGCACTTTCGCTATCAATTTTCTTTTTCCCATTCGCTTTTACATTTTATTGTCGTTGCACATTTTATTGGCGCAGTTTGAAATGTAACATTGACAAGTTTTAAGTTAGTGCGTCGTATTTTGTTGAGAATTGTGTTGTCTGGGTGTTTTTTGCACTTAACGCTGTGTGGTGGAAAATATACTTAGATGAAGGATGTTTGTTTTTTGTGTTTATTATTTACGATAAGTGGCGATGGACCTTTTAATCTATACTAATATATAAAGCTGAAGAATTTGTTTGCTTGTTTGAAAGCGCTAATCTCAGGAACTGTTTGTCCGATTTGAAAAATTATTTTTGCGTTGGATAGCCCATTAATCCAGGAAGGTTTTAGGCTATATAACACCATGCTACGACTAATAGGAGCTGAGCATAACTAACTCCACGCGAACAAAGTCGCTGGGGGCTGCTAGTATTAAAATAAAGTGTAAAGCAAGATCGATAAGACCGCCAATTGTGTTACTCTTTGTAAAATCTTCATATTTAGGTTCTGTAATTAATATTTATGAGAACAGCGGTGGACTAGTGGCATCGGCCGCAAATTATGTACATTTTGTAGGTCGTAGGTTCAATCCCATCAGGCGCGTTCTTCTTCAGCCTATAGAGGTCCATTGGACAAAGGCCTCTCCCAAGGTTTTCCACAATGAGTGGTCTTGTACTGCCCACATCCATCGGTTTCCCGCGACCTTCACCTGGTCATCGATCCACCTTGTTGGGGGCCTCCCTACGCTGCGTCTTCCGGTACGTGGCCGCCACTCCAGAACCTTGCTGCCCTAAGCTCGTTAATTTGTGAAAATTATTTTATCATCAATTCTCTCAAACGGTAAAGGAAAACATTGTGAGGAAACCGGCATGTCTTAGAGCCAAAACTTTAAAGACATGTGACATCTACCAACCAGAACTGAGATAGCGTGGTAGAACGCCATATTTTAGTAAGATAAGCGATAGTCATAATATATGTAAATACCAGGAACAAACACAAATTTCCTCGAACCTTAACTTTGGGCGGTTCATTGAGTCCAAGGCCAAAGTGGCTGCCAGGAAACTTGGCGTCATCGCAAAGGTCCGGCAGTACTTCACACCTGGGCAGCTTCTAATGTTATACAAAGCACAGGTCCGTTCGTGTGTGGAGTACTGCAGCCACATTTGAGCTGGTGCTGCTAAGTGTCACCTGGCCACTTTGGATTCAGTGGAGAGACGTGCAAAGAGGCTGATTGGTGACCCTGATCTAACTCGAGTTGGTCTCCAAAGCCTAGAGCACAGGCGTAGAGTAGCCAGCCTTTCGGTGTTCTATAGGATGCATTTCGGGGAGTATGCGAGGGAATTGCATGGTTTAATTCCCCCATCTCCGTTCCACCATCGGACGACCCGTCGTACGGCTGGTTTCCACCCTTACGTTGTTAACACCACTACGATCCGGACGAAGCGTTTCGCCTCCTCCTTTATAGCGCGTACATTTGCCAGCGGCGGTGTTTCCGTCGGACTACAGTTTGAGTGTCTTCAAGGCTAGAGTGAATAGGCTCTTAATAAACTAGTGCGCTTTACCATCAACGATTGCGTCCCTGCTTACCATCAGGCAGGATTGCGGTCAAGCGCTGGTTTATAATATGTAAAAAAAAAAAAAAACACACTCGTCTCCACAGAGTAGGCAACTCCTTCATGGGTCAATGTGTACACTTTTTCAAGAAGCTTCCCATGGACATTCGAAACTTACCCATTAAACGATTTAAGAACCATATAAAGGCCAAACTTTGCAAAAAGGGGCATTATAAAATCACAGATTATTTAGAAAACAAAAAAGCTTGGGACTGAGCTGCTCGCTCTGTTAACCATTGTTATTAAGCAATATGCGTGAATTATTGTAAACGTTTTCATTTTTAATGTCTGGACTTGAAAAAAGACTATGATCCTGAGTTTGTTTCGGCTATTTCTTCTCAGAGGTAGTCAGTTAGGAAATGCCGGCTTCATCTAGTAAAAAAAAATAAAAAAAAAATAAACATGACGTGTAAAAGTAATCA
Organism: Sesamia nonagrioides; assembly: GCA_017933935.1. NCBI lineage: Eukaryota > Metazoa > Arthropoda > Insecta > Lepidoptera > Noctuidae > Sesamia > Sesamia nonagrioides. Next base: position 2,944,617 of record JADWQK010000025.1, read on the forward strand.
GTGACTTGCTTAATAAACGATTTCATTTCAGAAGAGCGCACTCCCTCTCACTGAGAGAAAGCCTATGTCCTAGGAGTGGGACTTTTGGCTGAACTGAGTCTTTTTGGTGCAGCTGCGAGGCACACTTTACTGCTATTTTTTACATCGCAGTTTTTACTTATTATTTGTTATCACCTGATATGTATTTTAGATGTATTCACCTTATGTTTATTTTAGATGTATTCTGTGTCTTCAAGTCTGCGCTGAATAAAAATAATTTTCTTTCTCTCTTCCTTTCATTATGTTATGTTAATTTATATGGTACGCACAATAAGGAGTGTCTGATGGCTACACCAAAACGCCATATTTTAGTAAAAATGCCAAACAATTTGTGCCTAACGATGGTTCTCAATTGGACTGGAAATAGACCACATTCTCCTTAGAAAGTCTCCTGCTGCTAAAAACTGTACACACCTCTCTATTTTTTTTTTTTGATATAACAAAGACTTGAATGTTAAAAGGTACTATTTCGTATTCTGCTGACTCCACCAACACTCAATTTATGTAACACACTACCAATCCATACTAATATTATAAATGCGAAAGTAACTCTGTCTGTCTATCTATATAATATTAGTATGGTTTTCTGTTGTTTATGCAGATTCCTTTTTCTCCCTTTATACGCAACCAAAATTGACAAACCAGATATCAAAATGCACGCAATTGATCAGAGATTAATTCTAAAGTATTTATATCCATACTAATATTATAAATGCGAAAGTAACTCTGTCTGTCTGTCTGTCTGTCTGTCTGTCTGTTACGCTTTCCCGCTTAAACCTCTCAACCGATTTTGATGAAATTTGGCACAGACAATCTTTAGACCCTGAGAAAGAACATAGGCTACCTTTTATCCCGGAAAAATTTGATGTTCCCGAGGGAAATCTAAAAAGCGCGATATAACCGAACACCACGCGGGCGAAGCCGCGGGCGGAAAGCTAGTTATATATATATTGCTAACGCATTGCTTCAAACGTGTTCTAAAACTGTCAAAATGAATAGACCGCAGTTCTGCTATTATTTACAAGGTAATTATAGTCAGCAAATATCATTATGCTTGTAATGTATTACTGTAAATATTTTATTGAAGAATTAAAATTAATTATTCTTTTTAGTAAACTTTTCGAGTAACGAAACGGGATAAGTAAAAGTATCCACTACGGTCGCGACTTCGAGATGATTTTTTAAAAATTATAGTATACTAGCTTTCCGCCCGCGGCTTCGCCCGCGTGGAGTACGGTTATATCGCGCTTTTTAGATTTCCCTCGGAAACATCATATTTTTCCGGGATAAAAGGTAGCCTATGTTCTTTCTCAGGGTTCAGAGATTATCTGTGCCAAATTTCATCAAAATCGGTTGAGAGGTTTAAGCGGGAAAGCGTAACAGACAGACAGACAGACAGACAACTTTCGCATTTATAATATTAGTATGGACTAGCAGCCGCCAGCGACTTCGTTCGCGTGGAATTAATTATGCTCCGCTCCTATTGGTCGCAGCGTGATGTTATACAGCCTAAAGCCTTCCTGGATTAATGAGCTCTCCAACGCAAAAATAATTTTTCAAATCGGACCAGTAGTTTCCGAGATTAGCGCGAACAAACAAACAAACATACTAACAAACTCTTCAGCTCTATATATTAGTATAGATTGATTTTCTTCTTATTCTTCACTATAAGGCTTTCAGCCCGCGGCTTCGCCCGCGTGGAGTTCGGTTATATCGCGCTTTTTAGATTTCCTTCGGGAATATCAAATTTTTCCGGGATAAAAGGTAGCCTATGTTCTTTCTCAGGGTCTAAAGATTGTCTGTGCCAAATTTCATCAAAATCGGTTGAGAGGTTTGAGCGGGAAAGCGTAACAGACAGACAGACAGACAGACAGACCGACAGACAGACAGACAGACAGAGTTACTTTCGCATTTATAATATTAGTATGGATTATCATTACAACACATTGGTGCAAGTGTAGCAACAATACCGTTACAGACTGAGAGCAGTTTGGCCGGTTCTGATTTAATGTAGCGGAAAGTCGAGCGATTAATGACTAGCGCTGGCTTATGGTGAACAATGTTCCGGCAATGACCCGTGGGTATGATTAACTATGATATTGTTGTTTTAACAGGATTAGGAATTTTATGTACCGTTCTCACTGACTGTATACTGATACATTAAAGTTCATCATCATCATCATCATTTCAGCCGAAAGACGTCCACTGCTGGACATAGGCCTCCCCCAAGGTTCTCCAGGTCGTCGGTCCACCTTGTCGGGGGCCTACCCACGCTACGTCTTCCGGTTCGTGGTCGCCACTCGAGAACCCGTCGGCCCCATCGGGCATCGGTCCTACGGGCAATGCGTCCAGCCCACTGCCACTTTAGTGTTGCAGTTCTTCGGGCTATGTCGGTTACTCACGTTCTTCTGCGGATCTCCTCATTCCTGATTCGATCACGCAGTGAAACCCCAAGTATAGCCCTCTCCATTGCCCTTTGAGTGACTTTGAGCCTTCTTATAAGGCCCATTGTTAGCGACCACGTCTCAATTCCATAAGTCATCACTGGCAACACACACTGGTCGAAGACTTTTGTCTTGAGACACTGCGGTATTTCGGACGAGAAGATTTTACGTAGCTTCCCGAAAGTAGCCCAGCCGACATTAAAGTTAGGAAAACTAATATTTTCGGTCTTTGCCATCATCCTAAGGTTATTTAACTTGTAATTTGCCCAAATAACAATATCACAACAATGGTGGTTGTTGGGTTTGTGGTCAACACTGATGGGATAAAAGGTGAATACCAGCTGGTCAATTCTACTTGACAATTCAATCTTTTTTTTTATAATTATAAACTAGCGCTTGACTTCAATCCCGCCTGATGGTAAGCAGTGATGCAATCGTTGATGGTAAATCGCGCTGGTTTATTAAGCCTATTCACTAAAAAAACCTTAGTGAATAGGAAGGAAGACGGCAGTTGAGCGATGTGGTGCAATGTTAAACCCAATAACACGACCAACGATGCTGCGCCAGAGGGAGATTGATGTAGAGACCCTCTACGACCAGACTCCCGACACAACAACATTTGACGCATCGTACCTGGTACACATCGCAACACAACTGCTCAGACCCGCCCTCCGTACGGCTACCAGACATCATGCCGGAACACGACGAATCGCTTGGCGGCAAGACTTTGTCTGGTGGGTGGTAACTTCTGCCGGCAGCCGATGTTATGGCCTCCGACCGAGAACTTAGGTAAAGTGGACCTGATGTTATAAACCCTCATTCAGGAACAACACGAGTCAACACCAGGGACGAATACAGTCGTCAACGCGTGTCGTCGACGTCTGCAGTTGCTGCTAGTTATCACGGTAAGTCTTTTGAAAAATAGCTTAACGGATTATTCATGCCTAAAAAATCTTCGATGAGTCGACGACGATCGGCCTTACGTAGTTTCTATTATCAAATCTGATATTTTAAATAAATAAATAATTTAATTTTACTATCGATCTTAATATGTCAAATATGTAAGTATGATCGATTTTAGTACGTCATTTAGGTTTTATTATCGATCAGACATCCAATCTAAGACCTACGTATCCCTAAACCACCTTTTCTAATTTCACAAATAATTGGCCAAAAGAACTGCAGCAATAAACAGAATTATGCTTAAGCGACAGTACAATTCCTTTAGTTCAGTTCCAACCTAATTAGCAAAGCTATTTAGCAATTAACTTAGTTCAAATAAACACAACAGAATGTGAAAACAATGTCAGCCTCAACAAACAGTGAATAAGAAATGGACGTACACGAACGATACGGAGATACACAGGGCAGAGCACGGTACATATAATATTCAGTTCAAAAGCGCAGCCTGAGGGGTACCACATACGGCACACACGGTATAGCCTGTAGGTACCATACATAGATCGGTACACTCTATAGCTGGCGCAAATTAGACCATGCCACGTCCCTCGCTTTGAGTCGCGCTTGACCAAGCGTTATTCGGATTTCGAACAAGACGCCCACCGCACTAGGGCTGCGCTACGTCCGCTCGCCCGGTATCGATAGTCAGTATCGATTTGGGGGGCTCGCGGCTGCCGACGCGTAGAGACGCCACTCATGCGAGACCGTGCTGTGACTCTAATTGAATACGCTGTACCTGTGTCGATGTCGATAGTCGATGATATATTATTTTATTTAATTTTCGGAAAATGAGAGGTAAGTTAAGTATAAGGGTAAGGATAAGAAGTATTAAATTATAAAGTCATTTATGAATGTAGTAAGAAAAAAATATTTTTAAGATCTGAAAAGATTGCAGAAGACGGGCGTAATCATCGCCACAAGCCTAGGAACAACTCGCGTGATGTCTCATGACGTATTAGCCTAAGAGAACAATGGAGAGTAGAAGAATGAGAGATGTGTGTTCAGCAGTATAGTTTGACCACAAAACCAATTCTGGAGAACTTTCCGTTCTGTTAAATGTTCTTAAATAATATCCCATATCCTCTTAAAACCAGAACGTATAACCTAAAACAGAAAACCTAAAATTACATCCACATACGAGTATAAACCGAATTTCCCCCTTCTTTCACCTAACATAAACATACGACATAAAAGACCAGATCCTCCGATCCACGGGTACTGCTGCACAGAACGGTATTTTTTATCGACAAATAAAACTAAACACGTTGATAAAGGAGCGCAGCGCGGGGGCGCTCTCCAAGAACGGCAGTCCGCGCGAGTGATTTGCGCCACCCGCCGCCTAGCGGTCGCGACGAAGTAGGGGTGACCCGCCATTACGACAGTTTATCGACATCGATATTATGCTTAATTATTTATGAAGGCAAATTTTTCGTTGAGGTGGGTCATGTTAGGTAGGGATTAGGGAAAAAGGCTGTTGCTCCTTATATTTTGTGATTGTGTGACTAATGAATGTGGAATATGTTGTGTAGATGTTTGCAAGGATATGTCGATATAGTCAATAGAGAAAAGAACAGTCGTTTGTCACCTATCGGCGACTCACTGTTGTTTAAACGTGTCAGTTCCATTGTCAACAGGGGCTCGTTTCCCAGGCTGGAGCACTTGGTCGTGCGCAAACAAAGGAGTGTTTTTGTCGCTAGCGGCGGGTGGCGCCGCGAGTGTTGTCCGTGGCGACGAGCGGGCCGGCCGCGGGTCGATATCGCTCGAGATCTGCCGGCCTACGCGCCCGCCTCGCCGGCCATTTGCCTACCTCGACGCCTCGGGCTCGTGTGTACATAACCCGCCACCCACCACCCCGGCCGATACTCCCCCGCAGATTACCGCCTACAAAGCAAACTTCATTGGTACGTGCATGCAATATGCGCAAGGAGCAGGCCCGAATTGCACCTCGGACGGCCACCTGCCCAGATAGCTTTGATATCCTATTCGTCTCGTATATAGGCCATTGCATCTCGAATCTTGGTTAAAGGCGTCTCTATTTCAAACACTGCTTCAGTACATAGCGCTTGGCAATCGCGTTAATTACTCAGAAGATGGCAGAGGTATTAGCCAGCGTCGCCTACAGGGTGTTTCTGTCAGAGCCATTGAAGCTGAGACAGGGGTAACGTTTCATCTGGTTTGAGTATTATTACTATTAAAGCTTAGATAATCGGGTTACGTAGATATCTGTTTGTTCTTGCTAGTCAGCTAGTAAATTTCACATATAAAAGTTTGTCGAAGTTGAGTCTACATTGGGGCAATCAACAAGTGTCAGAAGACACTAACGTTTTTATTATGTTAATTCTTCTTTTTTTTATTGTAATAGTTTTCTTCAGTCAATATAATGTTTATTTTGTCACTCTGGTAAACAATTTTTATGCATAAACAAAAACATTACAATCAATATTAATATCAATTGAAAGACAACAAGGCGCCGAACAGATCCAAAAATATCACATCAAAAAACAACCACTTAACATGTTTTAAAAAAAAGGTACGTCCGCGTACTGTAGTAAGTTTCAATTTGAAAGCCGGGGAGTGCCGTAAATCGGCCAAGTGCAGTCGCAGCGTCCTCCCGCCCTCTGAAAGAGGGAAAGTTCACATTTGCATATTGGCCTCGGCTTGACGCCGCGAACTTTACGACAAACTTTGCTCGATTGTGAGGCCAACTGATCAATGTTGCCAACATCGTACTAATAAACTAAATAGGGGTTCCGTTTTTGGAACAACAAATTTGTGTTTTGTTATTATTAACCGTCTTTCTTTTGTTTGGAATAAGTTCTTGTTTAATGCACATACACGACTTTATCAGCCAATAATGTTCCTTCAGCTGGGAATCAGGTCGTCTTTATATAAAAGGGATCTTTGATTTATTCATTCAGGGATATTTTATTTCGCATTTTACCTATTTCATTTCGTTTTTTTTTTTGTATTATTGTGTTAAAATCTACTGTACAAAAAACACGATGATCCTTTGTCTATGTCAGTATATTAATCAATCAGTACACAACTCTATTTTGTCTCACTTTGTTTTATCAGTCGCAGTGAATAAGTATTCGAACTATATTTTCCAAACAAGCTGGAAACGGAATTATTGAATCAATATCGATATCGACTGCCTGGTTTGAACATTTTGTATGTTCTTTCTATTTATTGGAATTATATCGCATAGGCTTTATTCTGTTTTTATAGTTCAAGTTTGCGTAAAATGCCACGTAGGAATAATTTTCCGAGTAGGTAAATATTCGGTCCAATAGTTTCTATAATAATTATGTAATAGTTGAATCAATAATTCCTAGAAAGGATTGGAATGCCTTATTACCTAAAATGTTAAAATATTCCGACATTGTTTTTAAATTGTGAGTTTCTCTAGCACTCACTCTACCTCTAACACAAATAATAAGACCGGATTTTTCGGAATTTTCATTTTAGGCAAATGATAGTTAATTATAATTTGAATAAAATTATATTCATAGAGCGATTTAATACTCGGCGCTAATGAGTGCTTTTTCCACAATACACTAATAATACAAAAAAAACAACCCTACTTATACACAAATTGGTATCTGGGAAGAAAAAATTAACGAGAAAACTCACTCCCCACAATAAACAGTCCGAAAAACAAGCAATAAAGAGTGAATGAAATGAGTACGAGAACTGAATGGGAATGAATGGGGCGCATCGAGCATCGAGTTGCCCGTGTCGGGTGTTTCTACCCGCGAATATTTTAGGGTATTTCAATAAAGGCGACATCTTTAATCTAGGGTTGGGGTAGGGGCATAAATCTTGCAGGTCCGGGAGTCCGGGCGAGTTTTGAATCATTTAGCGCGGTGCGGCCGCGGGGCGCGACTTCCGTCCGGCACGTGCTGACCGCCCCCCGCGCGCCCGCCCCTCCCCCGGACCCGTGCTGCGCGTCTGTCTTGTCGAGACAAAGGGGCGCCAGTGATGTGACCAAACTTCTTTGTCGATAAAAAGTTTTAAGATTTTCTTCTGTTTTACATATTTATTGGAGTAGTGCTGGTATCGGCAGTTGTAGGTCGTAGGTCCATAAGGCGCTTTGTATAAATTATTTCATCACCGCTGCTCTCAAAACGGTGAAGGAAAACATCGCGAGGAAACCGGCATGTCCTAGAGCCAAACCCTCGAAGACATGTGACATGTACCAACCCGCACTGGGCCGACGTGGTAGATTACGGCCCACTAACACACCTCTGACGGAGAGCAGGCCTGTGTCCCAACTATGGGAACATTATAGGCTGATTATGTAAAATAAGTAATGTGTGTGTGTGTGTGTGTGTGTTAAGTAAGTAATTAAGTAAGTCTGTTTATTCAAATCTTAAAATTTAGGACTATTACTAAATAATGTATTCCCAAAAAAGGCTGATAATCGTTAAAAAGCGCCACACAAGATGCAATGCCACGATTAATACATGATGGCCGTCGCCGGTCATTTTATTTCTGCCTTCATATTATGGTCGTTATAAACGTCAGTACCGTTTGTATGGAAAACCCGGGCTTTAGTCTATCTCTAGTTTAATATCTATAATATTATCCCTGTGTTCTCCGAAGTGATAGGCAGAGATTTACCCATACCCGTCAGTTATGTATTATAACCTAATTACTTCAGTTTACTGAGTGTGTGCAGGAGGATGCAGAGTGGATGCAGAGGAGCTGTGGTGCAAACTACATAGTACATATGTCAGATACTGTCCTCTGTGCCTCAAAAAATCCAGCCATAGCAAACTCTGTGTTGCACACTATAATGCCATGTAGATAGTGAAATTGTGGACCTAAATTGAATACACTGTCATGATCGATACGACGCGAAGAAGGCTTTTTATTCAACTGAGGACACTTAAACGTATCCCGCGGGATGAGTTGACCTAATGAATGTTTTGAATCTGCAGCTGATTCCATGACTTGTACAGATACGAAAAAAGTATTAAGACATTGGACATTGTTTTTTACGTACCTAAATAATCAGGAATAAGCGTCAATTGCCGGTATTTTCAAACAAATATTCATGATTGATCTAAAAAGGGTTTTTAATCTGCAAACTGTAATCCCAGTTATACATAGTATCGACGTTCCTTTGTCGACAGTAGGTTGGTCGAGGGTACTGAGCCGCATCTCTACCGCACGACGTCCGAGCCGCCTCTAATTTGAATTCACGGAGACTCCGCGACCGTCCGCCGCGTCGGGCGCGGCCGCCTTAATGAATCGCGAGGGGGGTGGGGAGACCACCTTCACCCCCCGGGGGGTGATCGGACGGCCACCGCATCCTCCGCGCGGATAAGTGACGCCCGTGTTGCTCCGTACATAGGTACGCCTTATGTATTGCGGCACATAGCGACCGGCCTGTACCTACGTAACGCTCGCCAAATTTATGTCCCGCACATGTCTAGAGACCGCGGCCGTACCTTCACAGGGATTTTGCGTGTTTACGTACAAACGAGAGGCTGCTGTAGATATTCGAGAAGGAATTTCGTTTGGACCCCTATTGATAAACTGGTCGAGTTTCGTTAATCCTGCTCCAGAATTTGGATATTCCTACACAATTTTTGATATTTTTGTAGGGCCACGTTTTGCTATTGCAAAATATTCTTGTTAAGGTAGGATAAAGTAAATAATCTTAAAGGGAAAGATCCTATAAACGCGCGTTCCGCTTAGAATTAACTGTCGACGCAGGGTTTAAATAAAATAATGCAAATTAACCCCCGAACGGTAGAGATGTGGCCTCCGGCTACACACGACTGCTCAGTCCAACTCATAGTTGGCTGTAAACAAAAACTTGCTAATGGGCAATTATGCAAATAGCTCACGAGTGACGACCAATCAAATCGCAGTAAATTATTCAGCAGATACGAATGCCCCGGGTCGATTTCATTCCGACTGCTATCAATGCCATTTATAGTTACTTGACGAACGTAAATATCTGTTTAAGGAATGAAGTCTAAACCTGTTAATTATTTTGATCCGAAGCGAAACGACTCGTTAATTTAATTTTATTAGTTCGTTGCTCCAAAAATTGAGTATAGAAGAAAATTACTTCGTCGTTGCGAAATTCTAATATGACCAAATCTCAAGTCGTCACTCATAGGATGCAATATCTCTAACCATAAAAAACAATGTCATTTCAACTTAACACATCAATACACATCGCAAATCCGCTTACTTTCCATCATAATAATAACACAGTACTCCCCTAATACCTACATAATGCCCAAATTATCCGCCGGGTCCGTGATCGGTGGCCGGGTCTGTCAGTCCGACCCGACCCGGGACGCGAAGTCCCGCGTCTCGCGACCATTATGCTCGATAATCACGCGATATCGATTGGCATGCGTGCTGCCCTAATTTGGTGCGCGGGAATTAGGGATAAAGAGAACAGCACTATAGTTTTTTTTTTCTTCGTTGGTAATTTTAATATTCTCGTGATTATGCAGAAATTTGGGTTCGTGTGTCTATGCATTAGGTAAAATTCGAATGACGTAATTATGTAGAAGTAAATCACGGACAATGGACTTTGTTATCTATAATTTGTTCAATTTTCACGCTCAAATCAGACAATGCGTGCTGCAAAAGGAAATAACGATAAATGTCATGTGAGGCTAGCCAGTATCAAATTATTTTCTGTCTTTAAACTTATCCATGGTTTCGCTGCCTTCGCATTCTTAATCGCGAACATGTCAAAAATACGAGAATCTATTAAATATCACTCATAACATCATCACTATTAGCCAATCGAATTCCATACATTCAACACTCCTTCATCTATTCATTCATTTAAACTAAACGAAAATTAATATCTTTTATAACATCATCACAATTAGCCAACCTAATTCCATTAATTCAACTATCAATCCAAATTATCGAACAACATTTCATGAAAGTAAAATTACTTACTATTAAAAAATTAACCCTCATTCAACCCGCTCTTCAAAAACAGGAGTTTGTTAACTCAACTTTCAACCGGATCACCCGGGTAGTTTGTTGCGCAACAACCGTCGGGCAACAGGTGGCCTTATTACCGGATATTTTATAGCCTTCCAATGTACGAAGGTTCCGGTTACCATTTGATGATTTGATTTATTAGGCTATTATTTGAGGCTTATTTTTTAAGTTAAAGTGGTTTTTATTTGGATATTTTTTAGGGTCTTTTAGTAAAGTACCCACTCGTAATAAGAGATGCTTGTGAGTATTTAATGATTTGTGAAGTCTTTGGAAGCGTCTATGCTATAGAGGCTATAAGAATCTAAAGTCCGTATTCCAAAAGGAAACTCAAGCATTGATCTCTGCTTAAGCATTACTTAAAACTAGTTTCAACCAATCAAAAGGCTTCAAACGAGACTTAAGTAGAGCTTGAGTTTTGAGTGACGTTATGTAGTACACACCTAAGAATCCACCTAAGAACCATTGACTATATGGTGTTTAATGTCAAAAAGATTATACAAATTTGTGCTAAATATCATAATAAAATCAAATAAAGACAAACATAAACGTATATTTTTACGGGCTACAGAACACCATCTGATACAGCTTTTTATTTCAATGTTATAAACTAGTGCTTGATGCAATGTAAAATATGAGGTGAAACGCTTCGTCTTGATCGTAGCAGTGTTAATAATGTAAGGGTGTCTACTCACCGTACGACCGCCGATAGGGTCGTCCGTTGATGTTACGGTGAAGGCGGAGTTAAGTCATATAATGCCCGCGCACACCCTCCAAAATGCAAGAAAATGCATCTTGCATTTTGGAGAGTGCGTGCGGGAATTATATTATTATAGAATACCGAAAGGCTGGCTACCCTACGCCTGTGCTCCAGGCTTACATATTCCTTTTGATCAAACAATCCATGTATTTTTTTTAATGAGTTATGCCTAATATTCTTGCCATACCAACGATCAATTATTGGTCGTCTCATAATGGAATGGTGATAGAATGACATTGTCGTATTGCCATTATTATAAAACCCGTTAGTACAAATGATTTTCTATAAACTACAACTCAATTTGAACATACATATATGGAGTGGTGTGTCAGCGATTGACCACTGGAAAGTCATAATGACGCCATTTTGTTACTATATTACGAAACTTCAAAATCGATTATTATGAGATCACTGATCGACCATTCTGACACTATTGTAATAGTAGACTAGGGCACCAGATTCACCGATTCCTTTGTTCACAAACTATACCTACTAATATCAGTGCATATTTCTTTCTATTTCATTAAAAAACAGGACAGAAGACAAACATTAGGATAGTTGCAAAATTAATCGGCGACAGATGTAAATTGACTTAATTTTAGTCGCTGTGCTATGTTAGCTTCTCGTTTTGAGAGCGTACTGTTCTTCATAAGCGGCGACATCGTCTTCGTTACCGATTGTGTGGTCTTCGATTCTTTATAGTATGTCCCGGACTGTCTCCTTCAGGCTTTGGGAGCGAGCAGTGATGTCCTGGTCAGACATCGTCGTTCTCTTCTCGACGTAATTGTGGAGCCGGGTGAGCATCCTGCGTAGGGTGCCTCGATGCTTTTTTAGTTTGTCCATTAATTCGTCGCCACTATTCTATATTATTATTTCGCCTCCTCCTTTATACCGCGTACATCCAGGGACTGGAACAATTTGCCAGCGGCGGTGTTTCCGTCGGACTACAATTTGAGTGTCTTCAAGGCTAGAGTGAATAGGCTCTTAATAAACTAGTGCGCTTTACCATCAACGATTGCGTCACTGCTTACCATCAGGCAGGATTGCGGTCAAGCGCTGGTTTATAATATGTAAAAAAAAAAGAAAAATGAATGGAAATGAAATCGTTTATGAAGCAAGTAGGATCACTGATCACTTTTACTCGTCATATTTTTTTACACTAGATAGAGCCGGCATTTCCTAACTGACTACCTCTGAGAAGAAAAGCGAAACAAACTCAGGGATCATCGTCTTTTTTCAAGTCCAGACATTAATTTAATGAAAACGTTTACAATAATTTACGCGATTTAAAAAAAAAACAGTGATTAAAATATTATAATTGTAGCATAATTACGCATATTGCTTAATAACAATGCTTAGCAGAGCGAGCAGCTCAGTCCCAAGCTTTATTGTCTTCTAAATAATCTGTGATTTTATAATACCCCTTTTTGCAAAGTTTGGCCTTTATATAGTTTTTAAATCGTTTTATGGGTAAGTTTCGAATGTCCATGGGATGCTTGTTGTAAAGGTGTATACATTGATCCATGAACGAGTTGCCGACTCTGTGGAGACGAGCGTGATGTACAGCAAGATTGTGAGAGCAATGATGATGAAATAATTTACACAAGGCACACAATAAGGTAACAAGTTACCCCCACCACTGCTCCTCTGAGTGAAGCCATCTAATTTAAAACTGCATTTGGTCGGGACATGTCATGATTAATGAATAGGAACAGCCGACCCCTTTTTCAAAAGTTGAATAAACTTTAACGACTTCAGCAAACTTTCGGGAGGCCAATTCACGTAATTATACTTAAACGATTACGGGCTAATCACAGTGTCAACTCAGCGACAATCAATGTCAATTACTTGTCAAAAATTTAGAGGAATTAGAGTTATTTTGGTCTTTAGTTTTTCAAGAGGTCGCCTTTTTTTGAAAAACAATACCACCACGCTCCTGTACCATGTCTGGAGTTGCGGCCATGTACCGGAAGACGCAGCGTAGGGAGGCCCCCAATAACAAGTTGGACCGATGACTTGGTGCAGCTCGCGGGTAGCTGATGGATGCGGGCAGCACAAGACTGGTCATCGTGGAAAGCCTTGGAGGAGGCCTTTGTCCAGTAGTGGACCTCTATAGGCTGAAGAAGAAGAAACGGTATTTTTGACAGATTGATTCAAAGGTTAGAATGGGAACGTTTTGAAGGCCAACTGTTGATATTTAAATTGTTCAAAATCTCGGCGACAAACTAATAAATAAATAAATATATTCGGACAAATTACACAGATTGAGCTGGCCCCAAAGTAAGTTCGAGACATGTGTTATGGGATACTAACTCAACGATACTAATATTTATAATGGATACATATATAGATAAACATGCAACACCCAGGCCAATCAGGAAAAGATCGTTTTCCATCATGACCTGGCCGGGGATCGAACCCGGGGCCTCCACTTTGTAGGCAGGCGTGTTGACCGCTGCGCCACGGAGGCCGTCAATGCCGACTAATGTCAAAAACTTATCAAAAAGTAGGGAAATTTCTAAGACTGTGAAGGTTCTTTAAATTATGAAAATTCTAATATTATTCTGTTAGGTACCTACTTCGTCCTTGCCAGCAATAATTTATCTAAGCTGTCGTCTAGCGCTTGAAATCACAATCTAAGACATAATCGGTCTCGAAGTTTATCAGTGTATTTGCTTTGTGGGTTAAGACATGAAAATGGGTAAAGTTTTGATACATAAAACAATGTATTTAATGCCTTATGATATGATTACTAGATTTTGAAAGTGTGAAGTGAAATGAGATTTTTGAATCTGCAAATAGGGTATGGAATCACTTTTACACGTCATATACCTAACTAGCGGCCGCCAGTGACTTTGTTCGCATGGAGTTAGTTATGCTCCGCTCCTATTGATCGCAGCGTGATGTTATATAGCCTAAATTTCCTTCCTGCCTTCCTGGATTAATGGGCTATCCAGCACAAAAAGATTTTTTTTAAATCGGACCAGTAGTTCCTGAGATTAGCGCGTTCAAACAAACTCTTCAGCTTTATCTATTAGTATAGATTAAAAAAAAACAGTCATGGGACTGACCGACAGAAGTGAAAACTGAAACCATTAAAAAACAAAAAATACACAAAAAATAATAAAACAACAATCTATACGGTGTCGGGTTGGTCCGGCTCACGCGAATTCAATGCTTTTCCCCCATCCAACAAAAGTGCTCAACTTCGCTAAAGAAGTTTTCACTTCAATGAGAACCTCCTCCTTTTTTGAAGTTGGTTAAAAATAAGTCGGCGTTTCCAACTGACTACTCAGGGAAGAAAGGTCGAAACAAACTTGAAGGTCGTACGGCGAGTATTCACCCTTTTTTTTTTTTTTGTTGGGATGAGAATTCATCAAATGACTTCTCCCGCTCTGGGCAGAGCGGAAGGGCATGTCAGACTTTTACTGACTAAAACCCACCCGTGTTTCTTCACTTGCCTGTGCGACGGCCGGTTTCTTGTTTAACCAACCCGCAACCCTGACCCAGGAGGTATCGGTCTTCGTGGACCCCGTCACGACGTGCTGACATCTCTTTGAGGCGCGCGTGAAACACGACGCGCCGTCGACTCGGGCCTGGTCCTTACCGAGCGGCGAGCTGCCCACTGCTCACCGCCCGCAGGCCCGTGCCTACGGTGGCTGGGAGTTTAGTGTCATCTCCCAACCAGGGCGTCTCCTGCGGCGGCTAGAGGCGTGAGTTCGCTGGGATTCCCGTTGCCTCACGCGCTCCGCCTCCTACTTTGCCAGCATCACTGCTTCGTAGAAGGAGGTGAGGGCCTGCCATGCACTCTCGCTCCAGACCATGGCCTGGACCAGGGTCCGCCGATCGCCGCTACGAGGACACGGCGGTGCTCTACCCAAGCCGGGCAGACCTCCACCGATCCACACAATGGTGACACACTGGCGTTTCATCCTTCCTAATACGGAACAGGAACCTCCCGAAACAACCGTGTCCGGTAAGGACCTGCGTCAGGCGGAAGGAGAGGGCGCCGTGGCGCCTCTCTAGCCACTCCTCAAAGAGGGGACTTACCGCCTCTATTGTGGCGTGCTCAGCGAGTATTCACCCTTACATTTTTGACACCGCTTTAGGCCTCGTCTTTTGTACCGCGTAAATCGAAGGACTGGAACAATTTGCCTGAGACGGTCTTCCTCGTCTGATTAAAATTTAAGTGGCTTCGGCCAGAGTACACAGGCTCTTAATAAACTAGTGAACTTTACTGTCAACGATTACATCACTGCTTATCATCAGGCGGGATTGTGGTCAATCACTAGATTATAATATTAAAAGCCAAAGCCTGGAGCACCGGCGATTAGTAGCCAGCCTGTTGGTGGTCTATAGAATGCATTTTGAAGAGTGTGCGTGGAATTGTATGATTTAATTCCCCCATCTCCGTTCCATCATCCGACGACCAGTCGTACGGCGAGTCTCCACCCGTAAGTTTTTGACACCACAACGATCCGAACGAAGCGTTTCGCCTCGTCTTTTATACCGTGTACATCGAGGGACTGGAATAATTTGCCGGCGGAGGTGTTTCCGTCGTAGTACAATTTGAGTGTCTTCAAGGCTAGAGTGAATAGGCTCTTAATAAACCAGCGCGCTTTACCCTCAACGATTGTATCACTGCTTACCATCAGGCAGGATTGCGGTCAGCACTAGTTAATAATTTATAAAAAAAGTCTAGACTTAATCAAGACATGTGAAGACCATGTAGGTTGATGCCTGTTCTTGGTCTTTTTGGGAAAGTAACACACAGATTTGAATAGGCAAGTCCAGGAAACGCAAGCATGTGTCGGTAATCGTGTAGCTCAACTCAAACTTGTGGGGTGTAATTTATGAGTTAATTGGCCTGTCAATGGGAATATTTGGTCTGCATTAGTATTCAATGTAAGTAAAGTATGTCGTGGTGGCCTAGTGGTTAAAACACCAGCCTCTCAAATATAAGTGCGCGGGTTCGATTCCAGGTCAGGCAAATACCAATGTAACTTTTCTAAAGTTATGTGTAGGTACTTTCTAAGTATTTCTTAGACACCAATGACTGAAGGTGAAGGAAAACATCTTGAGGAAACCTGGACTTTAAGTCTGAAATCGCCAACCCGCATTGAGCAAGCGTGGTGATTACGCTCAATCCTTCTCTGTATGAGAGGAGACCTGTGCCCAGCAGTGGGACGATAAAAAGGTTGATGATGATGAGTATTCAAACTTACGCTGATCATAAGCTACCCTAAAATTTGCTTCTAGAAATGTTTGGAAGAGATACGTACACAGAACACTTGGCGAATTATTGTTAATGGCAGTATTAGATCTTATGAGAAAATATGATTTATCTAAACAAAATCCCCACTAATATTATAAATGCGAAAATAACTCGCCTGTCTGTGTGTCTGTTACGCTTTCATGTCTAAACCACTGAACTGATTTTATTGAAATTTGGTACAAAAATAGGGTTGACCTTGAGAAATGACATAGGATAGCTTTGATTCCGGAGTTTTGAAGAGTTCTCTTGGAAACGCGATATAACCCAACTCCACGCGGGCGACGCCGCGGGTGGAAAGCTAGTCTATTATAAAACAATGTGTCGCGGTATCTATAACACCATATGCGAACATTACGTCCTACTGACGTTACGTAAATTCTGCATCTCGCAAGCTGAATTTACCGCGAAACTAGCACGTATACAACTGCCTAACATCAACCGTCAGGCAATTGCCTGCCAGACACTAGACTCCCGCATGATAGAAGGATCCTACCTTATCTATGAAGGATGATTGAACTTTACACCCTTATTTCTTCTATAATTACAATTGATTTTCATACAGTCTTCATCATAATATAGTAAATTTATTCTAAAATAAATGTCTGGTTTCCCCGACCCAGCCCGTCATAAGGGGTCGTCTGCCAGGGCTATTACTTTATTTTAATTATTTATTTAAACTATTCGCACAAAAGGCACAAATTCTTTAATGCCTTAATCATTATCTACCAGTCAACCAAAGGTGGAGAAGATATTACATGGCAGGTGTTTTGGTTGAGAGGAACTATAGTAAAAATAAAAAGGCAGTTGTAGGACTGACCTACAGAAATGAAAACTGAAACATTATTATGTTAACAAAAAAAAAAAAATGCAACGTCGGCTGCCGGCAGAAATTACCACCCACCAGACAAAGTCTTGCCGTCAAGCGATTCGTCGTGTTCCGGCATGAGGTCTGGTGAAGCCGTACGGCGGACGGGTCTGAGCAGTTGTGCTGCGATGTGTGCCGGGTACGATGCACCAAATGTTGTTGTGTCGGGAGTTTGGTCGTGGAGGGTCTCCAGATCAATTGTGTTGTTGGGTTTAACATCGCGTCACCTCGATCAACTGCCGTCTTCCTTCTTATTCATTCAGTTTTTTTTGTGAATAGGCTCTTAATAAACTAGCGCGCTTTACCATCAACGATTGCATCACTGCTTATCATCAGGCGGGATTGCAGATAAGCACTAGTTTATAAATCTATACTAATATATAAAGATGAAGAGTTTGTTTGTTTGTTTGTTTGTTTGTGCGCGCTAATATCAGGAACTCCTGGTCCGATTAGAAAAATTCTTTTTGCGTTGGATAGCCTATTAATCCAGGAAGGCTTTAGGGTATATAACATCCCGCTGTGACCAATAGGAGCAGAGTAGTAACAAAAAATGTTGCGAAAACGGGAGCTAACGCAGACGTACATATTGCTTCCATTATTTTAACAGGCGTGTGTGAGCATTAACTATCCTAATAATTTATCCATGCATTTCCATTTTCCATCCTTGTTGCGCCAACGACGATAAAAATAAGCGCGGGCTTCTCTTAACTCGTGCTGGTGGCGCCTCTCTCAAGAGTGCCAAGAAAAAGAACTAATAAAAAAAAGATGGCGAACTCAGCTCATCCGACGCCGCGTGTATTCTAAATAATATCGAATATCTGACTTCCTAAGGGCTTCACTGGCCAAATGAACCCTCAGTTTCCATATTGGTGGTGTGTCTGTGCTTAACGAGTGTAGGCAGTGAACAAGCAGCATCAAGTCCACGAAAAGGGAGATAGCTGACCGGCCGGCACCTGCCCCGTCGTTGGTGACTCCTTTTCCTGTCCAGCTGGATCCAGGTTAGTGCTTTGCATGTTTGTTTTCCCTGCTTTGAGATCCTGGGGTTGATAGGAGAATGCAGTGACCCTTCCAGGAAGCGTCAACATTAATTATGGTGCCTCCTGTGAGGAATCTTCCTCGCGTAATTATTTCAAAAATACCTACTATCGGAAATTAAATCTTTCCATTCTCGTTCTTACGTTAAATACGTAATCCCAATTATAATTTATTTGTATACTTACCTACTTAAGGCAATTTCAATTTGCCTTTCAAGTTCTAAGTGTCTAAATAAAACCTAGGTCATTCCATGATACCTAGTTATTGTTTCTTATTTGAGACCGATTGACTATTCAATCGACATTCATACCTCGTTAATTCCCTTGTAATAAGCTGCATTTATTTGTATTCAATAACAAATTGCATAAATTACTTTTAAAAACGTGAGTTCGAAGTTTCTCGAATTTAGTACCGAGGTACCTACACTCGTAATACTTGTCTCCGGCGGGAGACGGATTAGCTTTGACCTACCTCAAAGTCAAAACTTATATTCTAACAAATAACCTTGAGACGTGTGTGCGTGTATTTCATTCAATACGTTCGCGCGTGCATTGCTGCCTACATACCGGCTTACGTTTTTTCCGTTTTACCTACTTTTATAACTTTTATCTTTTTGAGCGTGCGGATATCGTATACCACGTAAACTATGAGCGAAGTGGAATTAATAACCGCTATTAAAAGGCGGGAATATGAGTATACAAGTATGCAGATACTTTACGATTTAGCCAAAACAGTTAAAGAAACTAAAACTAAATTTGCAGCTTTTCGAGCTAGGTACAAAAAGATTGACGAGATTCGTAATAGATTTTTGGAATGCAACGATGATGTTAACCAGTTGCAATTAAAGCTTAAACCTTCGTTTGTTATCGATCATAAAGTGTTACTGTCATTCGATGAATTGTATTACTGTGTTATTGAGTTTGCGGATTCTCTCGATACGAGCGCAGGTAGCGACTGTCGCCCGGAGTTAGGTCAAGGTCACGTGCGTTCGCAGGTGAGGTTGCCCAAGCTGGAACTTCCAAAGTTTGATGGTAATCTAGAGAAGTGGCAAACATTCAAAGATAGTTATACAGCACTTGTTCATAATAATAGTTCATTGTCCGACACTGAGAAATTTCACTATTTGCTGTCATGTTTATCTGGTTATGCACTGACATTAGCGAAGGGCGTGCCTGTGACATCGGCAAATTATTCAGTGGTTTTTGCAACTTTACTGGACAGATATGACAACAAGCGTATTCTTGCAACAGCTTATTTAGAAAAAATAATTAAAATTAATCCCATACAAAAACCATCTTTGTCTAACTTATCTGAGTTATCTAACACACTTTATGAATGCGTTAGTGCCTTGCGCGGTTTGTGTATTGATGATTTATGCGAATTTATTTTATTCTACATTGCGTCTAGACCTTTAGATACAGAAACAAAAAAAAGGTTTGAATTACAAAACACTGAAGAAATTCCTAAATTTAATAACTTCATTACTTATTTACAAAATTACATAAAAGTATTAGAGGTTAGCCAACCAGTTAATATTCCATCATCAAATTCTACAAGTAAACAAAATCGGCCTAATACAAATAAAGATTATTTATCGCGTCAACCAAAATCATCTCTAATTTCTTCCAACAATAATAATAAAGTTAGTCGGATTGTTTGTGTGTGTTGTAATGAAAATCATTCAGTCTACCGTTGTAGTAAATTGCGTTCTATGAATATGACACAGCGACAACAATTAGTTAAAGATTTAAAATTATGTCAAAACTGCTTAAGGCCGGGTCACACTGTTACCGATTGTAAATCTAAGTCAACATGTTTCATTTGTAATGCAAAGCATAATACTTTGTTACATGAAGAGCATAAGAGTTTACTGTCTCATACTAGTGAACTGGATTCATCCCAGCATCCCGATATGAACACTACTCTAACTAGTGCTACCCAGTCAAACATTTCAAATCAACCTATTAGCACAAAAATTCTTGGTACAGCAGTAGTTCGTTTGAAGCGATCGGATGGTTCGTGGCAGTATGTCCGTGCAGTTATCGACAGTGGCTCGATGGATTCATGTATTACAAGTAGCTGTGCGCGACAATTAGGTTTACATATCAAGAAATGTAAATTAAATGTAAGTGGCATCGGTCAAAATTATGTGTGTAGCATTAAAGGTCACACCTTCGGTTCAATAATACCTCGATTGAGTGACACTCCTCAGTTTGATATTCAATTAGTGGTTCTACCTAAAATCACATCCCTGATTCCTTCGGTGTCGTTGCCGACAATCGTCAAGGATAAGTTTACACATCTGGATCTCGCCGACCAGGACTTTGATAAATCCGGTCCGATCGATCTGTTGTTAGGAGTAGACTGTTTTGACCAGATATATACTGGCTCACGTTTCAGTCCAGGCCCGGACTTTCCATGCGCACTCTCTAGTGTATTCGGCTGGGTGATAAGTGGTCAGTTTCTTCAAAACGTGGTAGCTAAAACTCCGGCTACACCCGTTACGCTCCTCGTCGCGTCTTCTAGTGCGCTCGACGAGATCGTTCAACGGTTTTGGGAGTCCGAGGAGCCGCCGAAATGTAAAATTTCCGGCCCCGAGGATGAAAAATGCGAACAAAAATATAAAGAAGGCACGCATCGCACCTCCGATGGGCGTTATGTTGTCCCAATTATGCTTAAAGATGATGCTCCAGCCTTAGGAAAATCATATAAACAAGCGTTTAATCGTTTTCTAAATTTGAAAAAAAGACTTGCTAGTCAAAATAGGTCAATTTTAACTTATTGAGAAATAATATTTTAAAACCAAAGCATATTTTAAGAGGATAATAACATTTTATTTATTATATATTCTGAAATTGTGATAATAGTACAAAATTATTTAACAATTATTATTATACAATTATTGAATTAAATTCATAAAAGTTTTATGACGGAAGATAATTATTTACTTAATGTTTTATGTCATGTTATAAGTACGAGATCTATCAGTAATAAAATAATAATCAATGTAACCATGACCAGTTTGTTAATAGGGAAATCGATCGCGACTGCTAGTCCAGTCGATCGCGACTGCTAGTCCAGTCGATCGCGACTGCTAGTCCAGTCGATCGCGACTGCTAGTCCAGTCGATCGCGACTGCTAGTCCAGTCGATCGCGACTGCTAGTCCAGTCGATCGCGACTGCTAGTCCAGTCGATCGCGACTGCTAGTCCAGTCGATCGCGACTGCTAGTCCAGTCGATCGCGACTGCTAGTCCAGTCGATCGCGACTGCTAGTCCAGTCGATCGCGACTGCTAGTCCAGTCGATCGCGACTGCTAGTCCAGTCGATCGCGACTGCTAGTCCAGTCGATCGCGACTGCTAGTCCAGTCGATCGCGACTACTAGTCCAGTCGATCGCGACTGCTAGTCAAGTCGATCGCGACTGCTAGTCCAGTCGATCGCGACTGCTAGTCCAGTCGATCGCGACTGCTAGTCCAGTCGATCTTAAAACTACGCTGTTGATTTATGATTTCAAGTAGTACGTGTGTTTGGTAGATCGCACAAGGTTTCTTTGGTAAACAGTACACCTTAAGTCTACTCAAGTTGGCCACCCCTGTCCTAAACTCTCAAATATTCCCAATCAGTCTTGAGCCTTAATGCCTTGGCAATAAAGTTGAAATCTAATAAAGAAATACGATAGATTGTAGTAGCTTAATGTGCTGTCGTCTGTACTTGTTATTGACCTTGTTAACACGCCTTCTGCTGGGGCTTAAAACCATAACCTACACTATGTAGATTTTAGGTAGATATTTCCGTAAAAATCTTTATGTAAACTAAAAAATATGCATTACTGTATTTAGTCATAATTATAACGAAACTAGTCAAAACCCAACTACAAACATGCATTTATTTTTAATAATTCATAATATGTAATGCATTACACACTTCATTGTTTCTCTTTTTTATTAAAAATAACAACATTTATTAAAAAAAATAATAGGCAGACTCGATTTTTAAGGGATTTACACACGAGCGGAGAAACGCTGCGTTGTAACACTCCTTTGAGCTTTTTTTTTTTTACAAATTATAAGCTAGCGCTTGATCGCAATCCCACCTGATGGTTAGCAGTGACGCAATCTTTGATGGTAAAGCGCACAAGTTTATTAACCTATTCACTTTAGCCTTGAAGACACTCAAATTGTAGTCCGACGGAAACACCGCCGCTGGCAAATTGTTCCAATCCCTTGATGTACGCGGTATAAAGGAAGAGGCGAAACGCTTCGTCCGGATCGTAGTAGTGTTAACAACGTAAGGGTAGAAAATCGCCGTACGACGGGTCGTCCGATGGTGGAACGGAGATGGGGGAATTAAAATCATGCAATTCCTTCGCACACTCCCCAAAATCCCGAAATGCATCCTATAGAACACCGAAAGGCTGGCTACTCTACGCCTTTGCTCTAGGCTTTGGGACCAACTCGAGTTAGATCAGGGTCACCAATCAGCCTCTTTGCACGTCTCTCCACTGAATCCAAAGTGGCCAGGTGACATTTGGCAGCACCAGCCCAAATGTGGCTGCAGTACTCCACACACGAACGGACCTGTGCTTTGTATAACATTAGAAGCTGCCCAGGTGTGAAGTACTGCCGGACCTTTGCGATAACGCCAAGTTTCCTGGCAGCCACCTTGGCCTTGGACTCAATGAACCGCCCAAAGTTAAGGTTCGAGGAAATCTCAACTCCCAAAAGCTGAAGGCGGTCGGAACACTCCAAGGACACATTCCGAAAAGTAGGGGCCAAGGTGAACGGGCTCCTTTTGGCGGTGAAAAGACACGCCTGTGTTTTGGCGGCATTGAATGCTACAAGATTGGCATTGCCCCATTCGGAGACTGCCTGCAGTGCAACACTCGTTCGCTCAACCATGGCCTCTCTTTCGGACCGGATTGATTCCCTACTAGCCCGGGCATCCGGCAGGTATCTCTCTACAACTGTGCTGTCATCTGCATACCCATAGATACCAGGCATCAGCAGATCGTTAATATGCAGCAGAAACAGAGTTGCAGAGAGAACAGACCCCTGAGGAACACCGGCATTAGTTGACATGGGCTCAGAAGAGCATCCGTCGACAACAACTCGGAGGGACCGTTCAGTCAGGAAGTCTTTTACCCAGCCAGTCAGGCTAGGGGAAATGCCGTACGCTGGAAGCTTACTCAAAAGGCCAGCGTGCCAAACCCGGTCGAAGGCCTTCGAGACATCAAGGGAGACAGCAATCGCTTCCCCATTCTTCTCGAGGGCCTCGCCCCACAAGTGAGTGGCATACACTAGTAGGTCCCCAGTTGACCGATTGCGGCGAAACCCGTACTGTCGGTCACTGAGGAGATCGTTACCTTCCAGGTATGCCAAGAGGCGCGAGTTCAATACACGCTCCATAATTTTGCAAAGTATGGAGGTGATCGAAATCGGCCGATAGTTGGCAGGATCGGCACGACTACCCTTCTTGGGCACAGGCTGCACGTTAGCAAGCTTCCAGGACTTGGGCACTATACCAGTCCTAAATGAGAGGCGATACAAGCGCGTCAATACAGGAGACAACTCGGGCGCACATGCTTTAAGAACAATCGCTGGTATACCATCCGGACCACTAGCCTTATTCACGTCCAGACGACACAGTACTCTCAGAACCTCCTTGTTTCTAATGCGAACCTCAGGCATTGAAGCTCCGCAACGAGGTAAATTAGGTGGAGTAGCACTGCCAGTATCAAGACGCGAATTATGGGCAAAGAGAGATGCAAAGAGACCTGCTTTCTCTCTCGCCGTATGAGCCAGTGTTCCATCAGGCCTAACCAGCGGAGGCAGTGAGGGCCGACAGAAGTTCGCCTCAACCGATTTGGCAAGGGACCAAAAAGATCTGCTACCGGATGGCTGCGCAGATAACTTGTTGCCAATATGGGTAATGCGGTCGAAGCGAGCCTTCTTGAGCGCCTTCTTGTAGGACTTGGCAGCACGGTTAAAGGCTCTCTTCTTTGAGCTTAGATCCGGAGCTCCGCGGTCACGAGCGTCAACCCAGGCGAGAAATGCCGTGTGCTTACGCTGTTCAGCTTGGACACAATCGGCATTGAACCATGGGCGAGCCGAGCCACCGACGGGCACGTCATTGAATGGGATAAAATACTCCATAGCTTGACGCACCACATCGGTTATAGCGTCCGCACAGCTCGAAGGATTGTCAGAGGAGAAGCAGACCTGCTGCCAAGGATAAGACGCAAAGAAGTGGCGCATCTCATCCCAATCCGCTGACCTGTATCGCCACATTCGCCGTTCACCACGAGAGTCGTGATCTGGTGGGGAGAAGGACGTCACAGACTTCACCAGACAGTGGTCTGAAGTTCCCAACGGTGAGGAAACTGTTACAACACATCTGTCCGGATCAGTGGTCAGCAGAAGGTCCAAACAGTTGGCAGTATGCCCAACTACATCAGGCACCCTAGTCGCTTGCTCTACCAGCTGGGAAAGGCCCATAGTAAGCGCGAAGTTTCGCGCTTCTCTCCCAGCGTGGTCGGTCCTCTGGTATGGGAAGAGCCAGTCCTGGTGGCAGGCGTTGAAGTCCCCCAGAGCGACGAACTGAGCGTCAGGGTGCCGATGCAGCGCATTGTCAGCAGCCTCACTGAGGTGGTCAAATAAACGAGTCGTCTCCTGATCACCGCTGTGCGATCGGTAGACACATTTGCTTCCTTTATAATACTTGTTTGTTATTTAGCGAAGACATAGAATCTTATAGCAAATATATAGATTATAGATACTACACTAAAAAAAGTCTACAATGAGACTTCTATTTTTTTTTAAATAAATACACTGGATAAAAAAAAAGAATCTTATTTTAAAAATATTATATATTTATTTACTCTCCAAACTGCTAACGGAAAGACGTTTCGTAGGCCGGTGGTAAAGGTTTGTCCCTTACCAAATAATTAGTTTATTTTCCTTTTATATACCTAACTAGAGTATAAGTACACACTGTCTTTAGGTTATTTAAAATAAGCCACCAATTATTTACCCTTATTAACTAGAATTTTATGCATTTTTTCGGCAGTAGCTCATAGTCCAGCTATTGCTGATTTCACTCTTAATTTTTCGCATTCTTCTTGAAACCCTTGTGGATTTCAGGTGGGGGGAAATGTGTGAGCATTAACTATCCTAATAATTTATCCATGCATTTCCATTTTCCATCCTTGTTGCGCCAACGACGATAAAAATAAGCGCGGGCTTCTCTTAACTCGTGCTGGTGGCGCCTCTCTCAAGAGTGCCAAGAAAAAGAACTAATAAAAAAAAGATGGCGAACTCAGCTCATCCGACGCCGCGTGTATTCTAAATAATATCGAATATCTGACTTCCTAAGGGCTTCACTGGCCAAATGAACCCTCAGTTTCCATATTGGTGGTGTGTCTGTGCTTAACGAGTGTAGGCAGTGAACAAGCAGCATCAAGTCCACGAAAAGGGAGATAGCTGACCGGCCGGCACCTGCCCCGTCGTTGGTGACTCCTTTTCCTGTCCAGCTGGATCCAGGTTAGTGCTTTGCATGTTTGTTTTCCCTGCTTTGAGATCCTGGGGTTGATAGGAGAATGCAGTGACCCTTCCAGGAAGCGTCAACAAGGCGTTTATTTTATATCAACTGAGCTCTTTTTAATTTTTTTCGGAACGGGACAAACAGCGCACTCAGTTACCATTGAACTTAGCTCATGAGGAAATGCAATATTAGTAAAAGCAGTGAGCGCGGAAGAATGTTACAGCAGTTGTTAGTTTGGGACGAATGTGATGATATTCCACAAAAGGGTAATTGAAGCACTAGATCGCACAATGGGGGACATCAAAGGCAACCAAGATATCATGGGAGGGACGGTGGTACTTTTAGCTGGTGACTTTAGGCAGGCCCTTCCGGTGATTACTAGGGGTATGCCGACGGCAGATGAAATAAATGCCTCTTTGAAAGCATCTGCATTATGGGTTCGCGTGAAAAAGTACACCACGAATATGCGAGGGCAACTTCATCACGATTATCAAGCCGGGAATATGCAATATGCAGCTACTCTTTTAAAAATCGGAGTAAATCGCATGCCAACTGACAGTAACGGCATGATTAGAGTGAGTCGTGAGTTCTGTCAAGTTGTGGATAGCTCAGATGACCTATTAAATAATTCTATCCGGATCTTCAAACAAATATGGCCAAACGAGAATGGCTATGTGAAAGGGCAATTTTGGCGCCGACTAATGAAATAGTTAAACGTTCAGGGAAATGTTATCGAATACCTCTCAGTGGACAATATTACGGGCACTGAACAAGTTACATCATACCCTATAGAATTTTTCAACTCTTTAGAATTATCAGGAATGCCACCCCATAAGTTGATAAAAAAAGTTGGTGTTCCAGTCCTATTAATGAGGAATCTTGACGCTCCAAAGCTGTGTAATGGTACTCGATTACAAATAACACATTTGGGTCACAAAATTGTAAAGGCTACTATCATGGCTGGAATGGCAAAAGGACAAAATGTCTTGATTCCCCGTATTCCCATCATCCCGAATGATTTGCCATAAATTCAATTTAAAAGAGTACAGTTCCTACTGAAAGCAGCATTTGCTATAACAATAACAAAGCCGACAGACACTTAAAGTTGCCGAGTTAATTTAGAAACAACATGTTTTTTTCATGGGCAACTTTATGTGGCATGCTCACGTGTATCAAATCCAGAAAACCTTTATGTTTTGGCCAAAACACAGCAAAACAAAAAAAGTTGTTTATAAAACCGTACTTACTTAAATGTGCTCATATTTTATCAAGCGTAATAATTTTAACCCATTTCATAATATCCTAAGCATATCCAAAACACCAACCAACGCAAAATAATTAGAAGTATGATATTTGATGTTTCTTTCCTTTGCTAAACCTTTAAACCCGGTAAAGTTAACGTTGCTATAGACCTTATGTATCTTTATAACCCTACTAATACCTAATTTAAACGCGGCAATGTGTGAGGATGTTTGAAACCTTGCAGTAATGTAGGCATTTATCTTGGCATTCCCCCGGAAACGGGAACCACCGCGCGCTGTAAACTGAAGTCTACGCGGACGAAGTCGCGGGCAACAGCTAGTATATACAGTATGTTAACTAACAGAGGGCGTTCCCGTTAACCCGAAATAGTATAGCATACATACATGCTAAAAAAAATATTTCCATTCGAAAACAAAATGTTTTAAAAATTTTTCCAATAAGAAAATATTCAATAAAAATTTTAAATTGACATGTAAAAGAAACACACTGTACACGCAAACATGAAAGACGGCAACGTCGCAATTTATTTATACATGACGACTACTATTTTGATTTAAAACAGGAGGTTTCAAATTTATTTCCAATTAGAATTTTTTTTATTCGGATTTTTTTATGCTTATTTTTCTATGCTGATATTTTTATTTTAATCTATTAATGATATATATTAACGAGTTTAAGGGAACGCCCTCTGTTATTTAACATACTGTATATATAAAACAAAGTTATAACGGTGACGCAATCTATACGACTGCATACGCTATACATACACAGTATACATATGGGTGTATATCTTGCTGTAGTGATAATGGGGTCGGGTCGGTCACGCTCACGCGCATTCAATGCTTTTTCCCCATTCAACAAAGTGCTCATAGTATTAAGAAGTTACATTAAAAAAATTGTAAATCTAGTTGTCGTTAATGTAATTTGACGACACGATTGACGCAGTGGCTGGGCGATCGATTGCTGCCCTGCGTGTTGCGGGTTCGATTCTCGCACGGTACAAATATTTGTATAGCCTACTTTTAGTTGTTTTTTTTTTTAAATAAAAAATAATTAGTACACTTTAAAAACATACATTACTTATGTGTTAAAACACATTACAGGATTAAAAACTACTGTACATAGAGTCACTTTAAAAGGCGAACTGATGCTTCCTAAACTAGGACAAAAGTCTGTGGCATAGGTTCATATACGACATTATTTTTTATTTACATGTATTTTAACTAAACTTAAACTTTATTTAAAGAATGTAAAGAATCTATATATCATAAAAAACCACAAAACTATAAGCTTGTTATCCTACTTGGTTGTCCCAACAAAAATATGGACCACGCTCCGTTTGGACGGGCTAGCCGGGTGCACTGACCTGTGGTGTCAGCTGAGCGCGGGCATGCGCACGCGTAAATTGCGTTGCGCGCTCAGTAACTATACTGTAATAATAACATGGTGTTAAAATTATTGGAATCGATTCAGTTACTTATTCTGAATAAACTGTATTCAGGTTAATAACGTGTTCGATAACGTTGCATATACAGCAATTTTCTTTCACATTAAGTTTAGTAGTCGGTTCATGAATCGGTTGCCAGGTTGCATCGCAATGACCGATGGCGTTACCGCGCACTGCCGCCGATACTTCGCCGCACTCGCGGGAGGCGACGTGCCTCCCATGCGCGCGCGCCGCATCCGCTAGTAGTGTAGGATGTATCGATATCGATAATATTACGATTGAGTAATAAATGATATTATATTTCTATAAAATGGATGTATGTGAGTAATAAATGATATTATATTTCTTTAAATTGGATGTATGTGTTAGATTGCAGTCAGAAAGAGAACAATTGTTTAACGAGTTGCAAATAAATAGATATGACCTTGGTATTTTCAATCATATATTGTCCACACCTAGTTCAGAGGCCGCCTACAAAGTGTTTATATTTGTTAAATTAAGATTTAGTTAAGATTAAGTTTATCTTAATTTTGTTAGGTTAAGATTTAGTTAAGGTATTGGGCTAGGTACGATGGGGCTGGCATACACAGTTGTATAAAAGACCCTATATTAAATAAAGAGACAAAAAAAAAATGATGTTTTCAACACGTCAAAAGAAAAAATACTGTTAAATAGACAATATCTGAGACAATTTACTAGTCAAATATGGTGAGTACAAAGATGTTTGGTATATGTATATGTAAAAGTTCAAGACAATATATACAGTGAGAATGTACACGTGAGTATAAAACCTATCTTATATATATAAGATAGGTTTTATACTCACGTGTACATTACTCTCGTGTATATTCTAATAAACAATACAAAACACTATGGATGTACTTATAGTCAAATTAAAGTAAAAACACAAGAATAACAACATTTCTATTATAAAACTAAATAAATTTATTTTTTTTTATTACAAAATACAGTATGTTAACTAACAGAGGGCGTTCCCGTTAACCCGAAATAGTATAGCATACATACATGCTAAAAAAATATTTCCATTCGAAAACAAAATGTTTTAAAATTTTTTCCAATATGAAAATATTCAATAAAATTTTTAAATTGACATGTAAAAGTAACACACTGTACACGCGAACTTGAAAGACGGCAACGTCGCAATTTATTTATACATGACGACTACTATTTTGATTTAAAACAGGAGGTTTCAAATATATTTTCAATTATAATTTTTTTTATTCGGATTTTTTTATGCTTATTTTTCTATGCTGATATTTTTATTTTAATCTATTAATGATATATATTAACGAGTTTAAGGGAACGCCCTCTGTTATTTAACATACTGTATACAAAAATGAGAATAGGATTTAACCATGACCTGTATATAGTACAATTATATGTACCTAACCAATTAATAGCGAACCCTTAAAAAGGTGTAGTGAGATGATTTCAGACACGCGGCAATATCGTAGCAAATGCGTAGCACACTCGTAGCAAGCTCGTAGCAAACGCGTAGCAGGCGCCGTAGCAAGCGAACCGACCGTAGTGACCCAGAACTTACACAAATAAGTGTATTTCGTTACAACCTTCTTAATTATTTTCTAAACTATTTATCGATGATATTCTTGCTGGTCATCACTACAACGCGGCGGTTTCTCCGCGGGCTCGCGTGCTCCCCGGGGCCGTGATACAATCTCCCGCGAATGTGCGTGACCACATCCTTCCCCCTCCCTGCTCCCGCGACCGCTGCGTGTCACACCGCGGTCCGTTGCGCCCGCGCAGCCGGTGGGCAAGCTTCCGGCCGGTAAAGCTCCGCGACAAGGTCACGTGAACTGGAATTGCGGTTTGATTTATTTCTGTTAAAGGTTGCCCGGAATTATGGGCCATTTTTTACAGCATTATTATGCCTCATAATATTTCCACTAGTATATAACGCCTATCTCTTCGGATGAAGCAAAGTCTTAAGTATGGGTTAATTTATAAATATTTCTTAAAGTTAACTATTGATTAGTAACTGTTTAAATTTTTTACTTTTGTGTTTGTTATTAAACGTGTTAAATTATATCATATAGAGTTAGTTATTTGAATCTAAATAATTGCTCTTGTTATTTAATAGCTATGTCCGAAGTACTTTGGAGTACTGTAGTACAGTTTGGAGCCCATCGTATCAAGAGCACATAAACCGGCTCGAAAGAGTACAAAAGAAATTAACCCGTCATTTAGCGTTTAAGTTCAAACTTCGGAACTGTAAATCATATAAAGATAGAAGAATCCAACTAAAGCTAATAACCCTAGAATCTCGTCGTTCCATTTGTGACTTATCCTTTCTATACAAGTTACTTAATAATGGCATTGACTGTCCAGATTTACTGAGCAGTATACAAATTCAAGTTCCTAGCAGAATCCCACGCCACCCACAACCCTTATTTAAGGCTCCACAACACCGCACTAATCTGGGTAAACATTCGCCAATTTATAGAATAACCCATCAATATAATTGTACGGTTACTTCTTCGGCAGACATCGACATCTTCTCAAATACTCTGAGTACATACAAATCTCTAATTTTTGAAAACTTTAATGACATAATATGTGGACATGCGCAGGAACCGCAGTAAGATTTGATCTATAAATATTTAATGTTTAATTTATTGTCAAACAATTAATTTTAATTTAATATAATTTTGTATTTTTGTAATTCCATTATCTAATATAATTTTGTTGTCACTGTCTTAAAATTTAGTTTAATGTAACATTGTTTTAAAAGTTAATTAATATGACATTGCCTTAAAACCTAATTTTATATTACATTTAAAAATATTACGTTTTAAATTTAATTTGATACAACGTTAACAATTTGTATTCTTACTCTTATATTATTATTTGCATGCTGTGACTTCTTATATGTGGAGATGCACAAGGCCATATCCTGTTACTTATATTTTCTAGCATTTAAGGTTTTTTCTCTGTTAGAAGTTCAAATAAATAAATAAATAAATTTG
This sequence comes from Sesamia nonagrioides, assembly GCA_017933935.1. Classification (NCBI taxonomy): domain Eukaryota; kingdom Metazoa; phylum Arthropoda; class Insecta; order Lepidoptera; family Noctuidae; genus Sesamia; species Sesamia nonagrioides. Next base: position 2,976,236 of record JADWQK010000025.1, read on the forward strand.
AACACATTATTTTAACCCCAAAACAGTCAATTTATATAGATACACTATTACTCTTCTAGATTATAACATACAGCATACATTTTAAATTTTTGTTATGCTCCGCTCCTATTGGTCGCAGCCTTATATATATAGCCTAAAGCCTTCCTGGATTAATGGGCTATCCAACGCAAAGATTTTTTCTAATCGGACCAGTAGTTCCTGAGATAAGCGCTTTCAAACAAACAAACAAACTCGTCACCTTTATATATTACTATAGATATGTATCTACATATGTACAAAAGTTTCTAGGGAAATGTCTTTTTTTCCCGACCCACCCCGTAATTACTGAGATTAGTGCGTTCAAACAAACAAACTCTTCCGCTTTATATATTTGTATAGATTATACCAATAAAGATACACTTAGTTTGTAGGAAACGTGTCGACTGTTATTTAGCATGCTACTTGAAGGTATACTAGATATAATCTTAATTCACTTAATACACACACTGGGTTAAGTCTTTCAAAAATCTAGTTCAGTCTACCTTTAAACTTCTAAACTTGTTGTGACGGAAATCCATGACTCTTAAAACTTGCCATTGGTGTTAGCATTTTAAAAATATTTCTATTTAATTTAACTAAATTATGATATTTTACATAATTAAACGTAAGTAGGCAGTTTTTACCACTTTTCCCCTGCCTTACTCGAGAGGACTGACTTCTTAGGCCCAGGGAATCCTAGTGTGGGGTCCAAGGAATTCATGAAACTGAACCTAAGACTCGTAGTTCCTTTTAAAATAATACCATGTTTTTTTTTTACAAAATATGGTAACACAACACCCTAATAACGTAGTACGTACATTATCAATCATAATCTGAATAACTTTGATGGATTTTACTAACCCATTGCTTTTCATGTCCGTATAATTTGTCTGCTCACGCAATAAATGTTGTTGAACTGTCAAAATGAAAGCCATTCCTACTGAAAATGTGTTAATATTATTATCCTTCGTGTAAGAACGTACAATACTAATATACACCTTCGTAAAAGAGTAGTGGGATTAAAAATATTCTGTCAAGAGGGACGCACCTGCAGAGCATGTTAACAAAGCTTGACATAATCGTAAACGCGATCGTAAATCGAACGAGGCGCACTTAAAAAAGGGTTCCCGGTGCCTACGAGTTGTAGCACCTATTACATGCTGTTGTTTTACGTAAAGAGACGAATGTCTCTTTATATATGGTGTAAAACTTCTATAAGTTCTATAAGGGCTGTGTGGAAAAATTATCTTTTTCCACATAACCCTTATAGAAGGTTTTTTTTTGTACTAGTTATAACTTTGTGCAAATTTCAAGTAAAATAAAAATCTTCAACAGTTCTTCTTTCTTACTTTTTTAGCTTCGCACGGTTTGTGCATTTAACCAATGTCACTAATGAATTATTCATATTGAAAAAGACGGTCGCGTGAACCGTCTTAGGCTGCCTCGAATCTTGCGGGCAGCGGGACGCGACGGCGCGGCGGCGGCGGCAGCGCGGTGTCCGAGCGGGCATCTAAGACACGTTCTCGAAACTAGCGGGCAGATCGCGCGTCACTATAGCCACGTAGTGTTGTGTTCACGATTGTGTCGAAGAGATATTTGTTTTTATTCGCGAAAGAAATGTCTGAACAATGGCGGCAACATCTTTTTGATTCAAATTTATTCCTAACGCTCGATCACCGCTCGCTGCCCACAAGATTCGAGCGCGAGAAGTACAGCGCTCGCTACCCGTCACCGCCCCGCTGCCGCGCCGCTGTTTTCGAGAACCGGTCCATTTGATTTTACGCATAAGATCCTGCCGCTCACTCGCCGCCGCCGCCGCCGCCCCGCTGCCCGCAAGATTCGAGGCAGCGGCCTTACGAGGGATGTTTGAGACAAAGTCAGGATGTGGCCACTATGCTGCGATATTTCACTGTTCTTTATGAATTATTTACTGAACGCAATTTTTACTAGGCACATAAATCACGCACTTTTATTTAGTAAACCACATTATAAATAATTTTAGAAGTCCAATGAAAAATGAGCATTACAGTATAATATATTAAACTGTGTATAATTTAATAACCTTCCCAGTCTGCATACAGATCCAATCAATTACATGTCATGGTCAAAGAATGGCGAAACCGTTGGCTCCTCACTAGGTTCCTAGTTTATCAACATTATGCCCTCAGCCCACGTTAAGAGCTATTATCTATATTTTTTCCAAACATATTATACATTTAGAAATTGTTGCAGTGTGGTTACCGAGCGCGACACGCAGCTTACGGTAGATCTTAGTCAACGCATACTTTTGTTGGGACAACCAAGTAGAATAACAAGCACATAACTTTGTGGTTTTTCATAATATCTTTTTGAAATTTTGTACTAAGATTCTTTACTTAAAAATACTGTACACGTGTTTCAGCTTTCGCATAAGCAAAAAAAAAAAAAAATGTTGCATACATTTATAATTATTATTTTTAATCTGTTTGCTTTATATATTATGTAAAAGTATTAACCTTTTTGAAATTATTAGAGTATTTTAAAAAGACAGCAGTAAACACTGCTGTCTTGGTTTGCAGTGTAAACCAAGTTAAATACTGCTACCTTTTAAGATTGTGTCAACTTTACGTAATCTTACACAGGATTTTCACAAAGACTTGAGACTTTCGTCGTATGTTTCAATCCGCACTGGGACACAACTATAGACAAGTGTTACGCATTTTGAGTCTGGCACGTGTAACTATTTTTTGTTATATAACAGACCTCTAGATGACACATCGTAGCAATATATTTTGTGAATCCAACCGTAACCTGTTTTCGCCGGCGTAGCTAGGGATTTGTCTGTGTAGAAGGGGAGGGGGGAACAACGGTCCAGCCATAGACTTCTAGTATATAGACGTGAAATACCTACAGAAAAAACGTGCCATCGTTTGACATTTGTTCGAACATAATATGGCCGCCTCTTTCTAGGGCTGCCACTGTGTATTTGTTTCCAAAGATTTTAATATATTATTATTTTTTATTATTATAATTTTTTAATATAGTCTGTCTGTTATATAATTATTTTAATTCTCTCGTTTTCTGTCGGCTTCTTAGATAAAGTACTTATTCATTTATTCATAACGTCACGTCTTTATCCCTTACGGGGTAGACAGAGCTTGAGGTTATAAGAACAAAAGCTACGTTTAGCGCGTTGGTAGGTGCATAGGCATAGATAGAAAATGGAATCAAAATAGTGATGGGTTGCTAACCTCATCGCTTAATGAAATGATTCTTAAACTTGGCCAATACCCTCGACCGGTTTTTACAGTCTGCATGGGATGAGAAGCAGCATTAGAAAATTCATATTTTACATAATATGCACACATTTCCGCACCACCTATGATTAACTCATAAGTGGTGCGGAAATGTGTGTACTTGGCGCATTTTTATAACGTGGTTTCCCCCGTAGCTATACTCCACGATCTATTGTAATAAAGAAAGTTTGAATTTTGGCTAAGTCAAATGTCTATTTTGATTGGGTTACTAGATAAAAGGGTCCTCTCCCTCCCTCCTCTCAATTAAGATCCTTGTTTGAAAGTATCTAAGTGTAATTATATTGTATAGACATTATTAAGTGCAAAAGGTGCAATAATAATAAAATACATTTATATTTTTTAAATATATTCGTTTATTAAACTACTAGCTTCCATAAGCGGGTTCGCCCGCCTTTAAAAGGTGATCTATGACGTCATTTGTATCCCGTCGTCATCATCATCATCAGCGTTTATCCCGGTTGCATCCGCGGCTTTCGCGTTGGAGCCCGGGGTCCGCTTTCCTGCACATTCTCCTTCATTTCGCACGATCTTTAGCATCCTGTGGTAAGAGCTTGTTGGCACGCATGTCATCTCTTACAACGTCAAGCCAGCACTTCTTTGGTCTAACCCACTTGTTCCGGCCCGGCGGAGGCGCCATGGCAAGACATTTGTTACCCACGTAACATGCCGCTTGCACAATGTTCTTGCATGTGGTAAACATGTATTATATGTTCTTCTTCTGTTTGAATCTATAAACAAAAGATAAAATCAATATCTATTATCAAAATAATTGAGTAGATAGATAATTAAATTATTTTTATTTAAAATATCATATTTCTTCCTTTAAAGTGACAAATTAAAAAAATATTTTAAATAAAAATAAAACCGCCTTCAAAACACACCCAATAATAGATAATTGAAATCGGTGCTAAACCAAGTACATATGTTGGTCCCCGCTACACCCTGCGCATCTAACATATTGGCACCGACTTTGAAAGCTGTTTTATTTTTATTTAAAATAATTTATTTCTTCATTTTAAGCGAAATAGTTAAAATTCCCTATCTCAAAAACTACTGAACCGATTTTGATGAAACTTGCAGTATTCACTAAGTTGAACAATGTCTAATATATAAAAAAGAATACCGAAATCGGACTAATAGTTCCAGAGATATGCGAACATTGCGAACACAAACATAAAAACATACATACATATTTACATACTACACTTATACAATTCGGCACATTTGTTCAAACGCTGATATAGACTAACATATCCGAAAACAAGGCATTTTTGAAAATATTACATACATAACAGTTCGAAATGAAAACCTCCTTTTTATGAAGTCGGTTAAAAAAAAAATTTGGACAACCCTAACATATGTCAGCAAATTACGTAAACAAATAAACATTTACAATAAAGAGAAACGTGCTTATATAGTGTAAATAAGTGTGTATTTAGTAATTTAACGACTAATAAGTAATCATGGTTCATTTTAGTTTGAAAATTAGAATGATAAATGGTGATTTAGCTAGAAAAGAGGTAACTAACCTATGAAACGTCAATTGAGCTTGATTTCTGTTGTTTCTGGCACCACACATAACAATACAGCACGCAGGCATATTAAGTAATAGTTTTGTCACACGGTACACTACAAATCCACTTTAAAATGTCTTGTATATTATCAAAAAAATTAATTTTCGTTAAGTTACGTATCCCGTTGACAGCACAACTACCACGAAATTGTAACCTAAGATGGCCGGCGTTGGCACGCTGCCAACAACTGTCAGTTCATTTTAATAGTGTTACCATAATTCCGCAGTAACAAAAATATATTTGTCTCTTTTGCCAAATGCAAATGTACTGTTGAAAAAAAGAGACAAAATAATGTATTACGGTTTTGTACCCTAAATTACATATATATGTATAATGAAAAATTGTATAGCTTGACAACAGCATCTCCTTATATTTCTATCTCAATGGGTCCAGCTAACTATCTACTAACAGTAATTTAATGGGAGAACATAAATGATGCCTCATTTATAAAGAAATACTATAAATATATACTTAGTGAAAGGAAGTATGCGAGAGAGTCCACAGTGCCATGTTAGTTTTAGTAATAGTTTTTAAGTTGAGTACCTAATGTAATTGTTTGTTTCTACTTAAGTTAATTATTGTATCTGGTATTATACCGTTTTAATTAATCATAAATAAATAATAATACCGTCACCGACATAGCTCTGCGAGTCGCTAAACTTAAGTGGCAGTGGGCAGGGCACATTGCTCGTAGAACCGATGGCCGATGGGGCAGTAAGGTTCTGGAGTGGCGGCCACGTACTGGAAGACGCAGCGTAGGGAGGCCCCCAACAAGGTGGACCGATGACCTGGTGAAGGTCGCGGGAAGCCGATGGATGCGGGCAGCACAAGACCGGTCAACGTGGAAAGCCTTGGGGGAGGCCTTTGTCCAGCAGTGGACATCTATAGGCTAAAGAAGAAGAAGAAATAATAATAAAAAAATATATTGTCACACCGTAAAAACTTTCTTTTTTTTTAGAATGCTGGCCATAAAAAGTTTATGCAATTCGAATCCGATACCCGTTCGTGTGTAGAGTACTGCAGCCACATTTGGGCTGGTGCTGCAAAGTGTCACCTGGCCACTTTGATTTCAGTTGAGAGACGTGCGGCGAGGCATGGAGGCATGTCGGTATGTAAAGATGGTCAATCATCCACAGACCCGCCGCGGCAAGCGCAGCTTAGCGTGATCAATTGACCTTCTTCTTCTTATTCAGCCTATAGAGGGCCATTGCTGGACAAAGGCCTCCCCCAAAGCTTTCCACGATGACTGGTCTTGTGCTGCCTCTATCCATCGGCTCCCCGCGACCTTCACCCGGTCATCAGTTCACCTCGCTGCATTTCTGGCACTTGGCCGCCACTCCAGAATCTTACTGCCCCATCGGCCAATCGACCTGTGCAGCTGCTATTACTATACCTATGACTCCTCGCTGATACTTTAGGTATATTTTTATTTTCCATCGCAAAAGGTGAATTTATGTGCATATACGGGATGCGTCTGCCTCGTAAAAACATTACGCCTCCGTTTTACTACGTCGCGTAACATGGGTGCTAAGAATCTCGCGAAAGGTACTCTAACACTAATCTGAGTTTTAGTAATAATACATCGTCCGTAGAATATTATTATTATTATTTGGATTACACATTAGCAGTTCTGTGACTATCATGGAAGCACTAGCAGCTTATTAGGTATTCCGCGTCTATCAAATAGCTAGGACATATTTAATCTGTCCAGTTGATTTTTGAAGCAGTTTAGTGGAGGAGCCGTCACACACATGCTGTTACAGGTCAAAGACCGGACTGTTGTTGCAAATGAGCCTGATGTAGAGGGTGGATCGATCAGAGTAGCGCGCAAAATCATTGCAGCTGCTCTGATCGATCCACCATCTTGACATAACCGTCCCGCGTGATGAGAACTACGTGAAAGCCGACAAAGATAAACAAAACAAGTTTCATGAATTGACTTGCAAGATAGGGAGAGAACTTTTCGATGACATTGCCATAGATTTAAGGCATGCCCACGCAAATGTTAGTTCGGATTCAGTGCGTAAGGGTCATATAAAGTGTAATATTGATTAGTTTTTTTTTTTCTAGCCATTTGCATTTTAAAATGTCTTTTTTAACCGACTTCAAAAAGGAGGAGGTTACTCAATTCGACCGTATATATGCTTTTTTTTTATGTTTGTTCGCGCATAACTTCGTCGTTTATGAACCGATTTTGAGAATTCTTTTTCTGTTGGAAAGAAGACGTTCCCAAGGTGGTCCCATGATAAGGATATCAGGGTTTGATGGTGGAAAACCAGAAAAAACAAGGGGAACTTTCAAAAGTTGCAGGGGCGACTAGTGCATTTCTTAGCATTTTCATTAAGTATTATAAAGCACTACAATTTAATAAAGGTCTGGAGTAGATCTGATGATGGAGCCGGGAGACAGTCGAAGGAACTCCTCAAAAATTCACAGCAGCTACCTTGTGTTTGGGCTCGATTAATTTGTATTGATAAGAACTTCACACCTAGATGGGTTGTGACTGTCATAAAAGCTCTGATGATGAAGACAAAGGCCAGTTCCGGGAACACCTCAACGGTTTACAGTAGCTACTTTGTGGTTGGACTTCATTCATTTATATTGATGAGACCTTTGCACCCATTGGGTTAAAATAATGGTCTGCAGTAAATTTGATGATGAAGACCATAGGCAGTTGAGGGAATACTTACGGTTAAAAATTAAAGCAAACAAAATTACGTCGTTGCAACTGAATACATAGTACTTTTAATAACTAAAAAGTGTAAAATAAAAACTTTTTTACAAAAAAACAACCGACTTCCAAAAACCACTACAAAGTGAAAAATAACTAATTTCGGAAGTCGGTATCTTGGGTTTTGTTTATTCATTTTTGACACCGACTTCCGAAATTAGTTATTTTTCACTTTGTAGTGGTTTTTGGAAGTCGGTTTTTTTTTGTAAAAAAGTTTTTATATTAAATAATGCCTACTTATATACTGTCCACAAAAGTAAACTAATGTTTGACAGCAATCCCGCCTGATGGTAAGCAGCTGGACACGCCACAATAGCGGCGGTAAGTCCCCTCTCTGAGAGTGGCTATAAGAGAGGCCCACGGCGCCTTCACCTTTTGCCTGACGCAGGTCCTCACCGGACACGATTTTTTCGGGGGGTTCCTGTTTCGGATAAGGGGAGAGGAAACGCCAGGGTGTCACCATTGTGTAGATCGCTTTGAGAAAACGGTGGAGCATACGGTTGAGGTCTGTCCGGCTTGGGTAGAGCACCGCCGTGTCCTCGTGGCGGCGATCGGCAGCGATCTCTCGCGTCCGACCTTACGAACGTGGGGATAAACATCGAACTCCCGGCTACCGTAGGCGCGGGCCTGCGGGCGGTGAGCAGTGGGCAGCTCGCCGCCCGAGAAGGACCAGGCCCGAGTAGACGGCGCGTCGTGTTTCACGCGTGCCTTAAAGAGATGCCAGCACATCGTGACGGGGTCCACGAAGACCGATGCCTCCTGTGTCAGGGTTGCGGGTTGGTTAAAAAAGAAACTGTGGCCCTGGCCGTCGCACAGGCAAGTGAAGAAATACGGGTGGGTTTTTCATCAGTAAAAGTCTGACACGCCCTTCCGCTCCGCCCAGAGTAGGAGAAGTCAGTTGATGATTTCTCCTCCCAAAAAAAAAAAAATGGTAAACAGTAATGCAATGGCTGATGGTAAAGCGCGCTAGTTTATTAAGAGCCTATTCACTTGAAGACATTTTAATTTCGACAATTGTAGTCAGACAGAAACACCGCTGCTGACAAATTATTGCATAATTCCAGTCCCTCGATGTACGCGGTATAAAAGACGAGCCGAAACACTTCGTCCAGTTCATAGTGGTTTCAACAACGTAAGGGACTAAGGGTGGGTACTCGCCACACAACGTGTGGTCCGGTGATGAAACGGAAATGAGGGAATTAAGTCATGCAATTCCTGCGCACACTCTCCAAAATACATTCTATAGAACACCGATAGGCTGGCTAGTGTTCGCTTGTGCTCCAGGCTATGCATACCATTTTAAACCAAATCTGGTTCGCCACTTAGCCTCTTCGCACGCCTCTCCACCGAATCCAAAGTGGCATTAAAAGACTTTTCGACTCCTTAATAATTTATTTATTCCCGTGATGAGCTGTAATAACTAACTGTTCATTATCCACTGATTTTGCATCACTTTCATATACTCAGTGATTTTTAATTTCATGATAATAAGGTTGCTTTTGGATGGCTGCAACTATTAAGTCTGTCAAAAACACAATTGTCTTTATTGTTGATGTAATATGGTTGCACTTTCGATGTAGCTGTTAGTGCTTGGCCAGACTGCAAACGCGGGCGCGCGCGGAGCGGGCGCGGTGCGTCGTACTCAAACATATGAAACTTAATACAAGCGTCCATGGTGATCACGCGGGCGCGGCGATTCATTGCCATTAATTGTAATCTACAATGTCATTCGATACAAGCCGTGTACTTGGTAAGATTCCCCATAAAAAGACAAAATTCTGTCCAACTTTTACCTCGTTTTTGATCCATTTAAGTTGTGATTTCTTTTTTTTTAATCTTTCTCGCCGTTATTTCTATAACGGAGAGAAAGATTAAAAAAAAAAGAAATGCGTGAGATGCTTCTGCAACTCTTACGCAAATTTCATGCTTCTAAACTGAGGTTTAGACGGTGCGTTATCTGTCAATAGGGAGCGAATGAATTAATAATTGATAGTGAATGAATAAAAAAATGAATTGAATGAATGATAGTGATTGAATTAATCAATAAATTTGAGATTGTTATTGGATAACAAATTGGCAACAATAAACCTAATCTTTTTCCTTTATCGGTCTGAAACAAAACAATTCGATGGCACAAGAAAAAATGAAGTACTATTATAGATACTTGTCAGCGAATCATTTTCAGATTATCCCCTGTAAGTTACCGACTGCCTCGTAAGTGGGAAAGGGGGGAAAATGAATCGTATTGTCTAAAGAGGCGAATCGGAGACTGATTATATCAGGGGGATGGGCAGACGCATTCAACTGTGTATTGATAACGATACACTGTCTCAACCTATCTATTGGGAGAATTTGTACATATATATATACAACCATAGGTCCAACACGTGTAATAAAAGAAATCATTATTATAAATATGTACATGGTTCTGATTAGGAAGAGAGAACTTACAGGGGACAATCTGAAAATGAGTCACTGTCAGATATATGTATTAACAGTATTTCATTTGTTCTTGTGACATACAACGTGTAACGTAAAGGGTATATACATACCAGTGGCGAAGGGTGAAATTTTGACAAAGGGAAGCCGGTCCAAAAAATAAACACTTAAACACTTACCTACTGCAGGATATCTTGGAGGAGGTCTTCAGATAAGAATAGTATTAAAAGCCCCACCTTCACCATACAAAAAAGGACTGATGATTTGATAACAGTGTCTTTCAAGTATGATAAAAGCGGCAGCAAAAGAAAAAAAAAGCCTTTTTCGACGTGCATCTCCATACCACACATGCATGCTTGTTAGTAAGTACTAAGTTAAGTACCTATTGTTAGGGAATAAGAGTCAAGAAAAAATAAAATAAAAAATTACAAAAATAATAAAGTGTTAAAAACCGAACCACACAAACACCGATCCAAAACCAACAAAAATATTAAGCAAAAATAAAGCAAATTATACACAATCACAACGTTATTTATATTGTAATGCAATGCGTCTGTTTTTTTTTAACAAAATGAGCTAAAATGATGTTATAAAAATTCGGATTACTTTTCATTTTATTAAGCAAATTTTTTTTAATTGACATGATAGCCAAATCGGACAATCTCTGCTCTTTTTGGCAGTTTCGCACATATGTGTGAATGCGTTTTAAAGCAGAAAATGACCGCTCAGCTGAAGCTACTGAAATGGGGAGGGTCAGAATTAAACTGCAAAGAGTCGAAACTTGAGAAAATGCGTCTTTCAAAGACGTATTCTGGAGCTGTAAAAAAAGCTCATAGGTGTCCAATTTATTTAACGACGCTGACGTAAGACTTTAAGTTCATTCAGCAGGTAGTCAGTTGAGCAGCACTCTATATGAATTAAAGCCATAATAACAAACAAAATACACAGTATTTAACCAAATCTGCGATTAAATTACGTTACAGAATCAGTCACAGTTTAAATACCACAAATATTAAAATATAACAAACGAAAAACACGAAAAACGAACACATGTCACATACTAACAATAATTTATTTTCAACCAAACGAAATGGAACACGAAAATATGCCAAAATAAAAAGAATATGACTTGCGAAGGATTTCATTATAACGTTTCTTTGTCTCATTCTAATAGAGGAGAGGAGAGAACTGCAAGCCGGTCGGCAGTAGCCTATCTTTTCTCAAAAATTACGGACGGTTAGCGATCATTAGAAAGAGATGTCTGACACGCTCTGTCTCTTTTCGCCTCATAGTAAAACGTTGGCCGAGATAAGCTGTAATTCGTCGAGTTACCTTTAATGTAATTTAGGTACGAAAAATTTAAGCGCTGATTAATTTACGACTATAAAATGAAATGTGATACTTAGGGTATTGCTAAGAATTACTATTGCTATTGTAAATCGCGCAGGCATTTGATTAATAATACTTTGTTAATGAAATAGAATGTAAATACTTTTGTATGAATATGGAACTGATTTTTGAAAGGTAACCCGGTGGGAATCGGCTTGTATGGACTCTTCGCCACTGATACATACCAAGAGCATGGCATCTTTACATGATATCAAACGATATTGGAAGGTATTTTTAATCCTATCACTTTGTGTTATGAAGTTATCTGACAAAACGCCGCCTGTGATAGGCTACTACCATACTAGGCGCACTGAATTATTGAAGATATTTATCGTGATTTTGGTAAGTAACGGGACGTGTAACGAGTAGTTATTAACGTATGTAGTGTGGTGCCACGTTTGTTATGATATGAATTAAAAAAAAAACATGAAGGCGAAAATTTGGTATAAATTTTTTGAGTATTTTATTTTGAGTTGAAACCCTTCCCATATCGTTTGGTATCATATAAAGATGCCATGCCCTTGGTATGTATATACCCTTTATGTTACACCTTGTATATTGTATCAGAACGATGAAGTTTTCCACTATTTACCCGCTCTGCTATACATTTTGTAGGTATTGTAATTTTATAGTAAACATTGCAGACTTTTTTAAATACCGACGATTGATATGCTAGGAGAGTGTCTACCATCGTGTGTTGAATTCACAGTTTCAGGTTGCATGTTGACGGTTTAGGGATGCCACCAATTGTTCACAAGGTTGAAAGATAGTTTGGTTTCTTACCTAGAGAAGTGGTAATAACTTTCGCAGCATTTCATATCATTTCAACGACTTCAATTTATAAGCGTTTTAGTAGCTTATATCAATCCAATACATTTTTAACTTTTCTCGTGCTGATCGCAAGGTATGAATAAAAGGGCAATTCTGAATGCACTTAGGCCATCGATTACTTATACACTACATTCACAACCAGCGTAAAAAAATGGTTGAATTGAACAAGCGCACAACGCAGCACTTGGGTCCTTCTTTCATTTAGTACATACTTTATAATTCTGACTTTAATCCATGCGTGTAAGGTTGAATTTGGTTTGATGTTTGATGTAACACGGACTCGGTCGTAAAAAATTATGGCTTTTTGTTCTGCTTTGTGATAAGAACTTTATACACTGCACTTAAGGCTGATTTTAAATTCATCATCATCATCATCATCAACCTTTTTTTATCGTCCCACTGCTGGGCACAGGTCTCCTCTCATACAGAGAAGGATTGAGCGTAATCACCACGCTTGCTCAATGCGGGTTGGCGATTTCAGACTTAAAGTCCAGGTTTCCTCAAGATGTTTTCCTTCACCTGATTTTAAATTAATGAAAATTTATTTTGACTACTTTAGACTGCTTTATACTTGTCGCCATTTTTGATAAGAGTTTTGTTCGAGAATAGAATAGTATCTAGTGTATAAGTGATCGATGACTTAGGCGCGTCATTTGCCAAAATTACGTCTAAATATCGAAAACGGACATAGTTTCGAACCAAAAAGTTCGACATGTGACATCTACCAATCCGCACCGGGCTTGTCATGGATTACTGCCCTCTCTTTCTCGATGTAAGGAGGCTCGTCAACCAGTGGTGTGGGAACATTATTGGCTATGTATGTAAGTTTCTGCCGTAACCTAGCAACGTGACCACATCGCCAGCGCTTACCATCGGCCACGTTTTGAACACACAACTTAGCCTCGGGCTATAAATATTGGGCCCGGACTCTGCGTCACGTGTAGTCTATAAATAGCCGGTGGACGAACTGAGCACGTGCATTAATTGTGCCCTTCCTGAGATGAAAGCTGTTCCTGTATCTGTGTTATATTAAAAGAATTCTTGAATAGTTTTTGTTATCTTAACATCTTTTTTTTTTGTCATCGACACGCCAAACAATTTTTTTTTGTCGAAGTTTGGGCAGAATTTGGCCCTTATCTATATTAATTAACTAGCTTTCCGCCCGCGGCTACGCCCGCGTGGAGTTTGGTTATATCGCGCTTTTTTAGATTTCCCTCGGGAATATCATCCATCGAAATCTAATATGGCGGCAAAATTATTAATAATAATTGTTTTATTAATATTAATTAATAAAACGGGATTACATTGTATTTCTTTTTTAATTTAACGTGCCGCGTAAGCTTTGAGACGTGTGCTCATGTCACGTCGTCATTAGAGTCGAGATGAAATCTTACGAGCCATGTTAGAAAATGGTACTATTTAACGCGTCGTTTTTGAGCCCCTACATACCAGCCAGAACGTGATATCAAGGTTGTTGTCACATTATTGCAGTACTGGGGATGTACTACGTAGAGACAGGAAAGATTTCTCCAAATAACAGCCAGTGGACAACCTAGTTGGTTCTTGACGACATAGTTGGTGAAGTGACTGAGTGATGGACTGCTGCGCTGCATGTCGCGTGCTCGATTCTGGCACGGAACAAATACTGGTATTCTACAGCTAGTTGTTTCGTATCCGGCTATGTCCGTGTATGTGTCTTTTTTTTACGCACTCACGATACAGGAGAAATTTCTAGTGCGGGACAACGTTATTTGTTAAAGAAATAATAATATTGTAGTGGTGCAACTTATACAAAGGCTCCAGGAGTACCACTAGCTGCTGGTAAGCGACCAAAGCGATACGACACGAAGGAGGTAACAAGAAGTTGGTCTTCAAGCTTGAAAACATAGCTGCGACGTGGCAATCGATGTTGGCGGCTTTCGTGGGCTTGGGAGCATTTACTATAGAGTAACGGACAATGATCTTTGGTGCCTATCGCTAATTCTGCTACTGTTCACCGTTGAGTACTGGTTTTCATCTGGAGTCTGGAAGAACACTAATTTGAAGAACACGCGTTTGAATAATAGGTACGTGTCGTAGGAGGTTCACTCATGCTAAACCGGTAGGAAATCCTCTTGGCAGATGAACCGACCAGAACAACACTTGCAAAGACATGAAACCTCATACCACAACATTGCAAATTTAATTTGAAGTATGAACAGTCGATTTTAAAACCTAATCGAATTCGACGAGACCGTATTAACTCATTAAAAATATTCAAATATGTCTGTCAAAATTTTGTTGAGCGCAAATTTTCCCGGGCCTTTCCTCAGTGCTCACGACCTTGCTTCCCTTCGAGAGGACGTCTGAGTCTACTCGTGTCACCCCTCCCTTGTCGCTCCGGACTTTTGCACTCGCTTCACTTACGGCTTTCTTAGGGAGCTTTATCACAGTAATAGGTATATTTTTTAAATGTTATTGGCACTAGATTTTTATGAATAGCATAATCGGCTGCCGGCAGAAGTTACCACCCACCAGACAAAGTCTTGCCGCCAAGCGATTCGTCGTGTTCCGGCATGATGTCTGGTGAAGCCGTACCGAGGACGGGTCTGAGCAGTTGTGTTGCGATGTGTGCCGGGTACGATGGGTCAAATGTTGTTGTGCCGGGAGTTTGGTCGTGGAGGGTCTCCAAATCAATCTCCCTTTGGCGCAGCATCGTTGGTCGTGTTACTGGGTCTAATATTGCACCACCTCGCTCAACTGCCGTCTTCCTTCCTATTCTCTAAGGTTTTTAAGTGAATGGCCGTAATAAACTAACGCGCTTTACCATCAACGATTGCATCACTGCTTACCATCAGGCGGGATTGCAGTCAAACGCTAGTTTAAAATTCTAAAAAAAAAACTCATTCTCATTACTGGGAAACGCCTCCTCTCTGGGAGCGAAACCGCAATACTCTAAGCGGGCCCAATGCAAAGTTACTATATTATACTAAACTCCAAACTACTTAATTCCAATTTTTATTTACGAAAATTGACGAGTATCTACAGGTAAGGCGAGTCATATACTACAACGTGCCACGCGACGGCACAGCTATCGCGCCTCGGCACGTTTGATTTTTGATATAAAAAAGTTTCCGCACGAGAGATTTGTCTTCGTGTCTCGCACCCGCTGCGTGATGCGTAATAGGGTTTGATCGGCCTAGATACTACTCGATACAATCTAGAAAAGTCAATCAACCCGTCACTCAACTCTTAAAACTCCCTTTCACCATTTCAATTCTGGTTAGACCTAATTCCTAGTAACAACTTAACAAACAAAGCTTGAACATTACAAACTCAGCTGCAGTCTGAAAGTGGAAATTCTTGGAGGCGTCGCAACGTCCCATGGCGCCGCATATTTTTTAAGGCCCACCCGCTGCCACCCTCCGTGGGAGGGTTAATTAGTCGCGAACGCGGTCCGGCTCCACTCCATCTAACTTGTTTCCTTCTTTATTTGCCCACTCGATACAAATTTGGGGTGCTGCGTCAGCCATGCGATGCGGGATTGAGATGTTAAAGTAGTGTTGTGATGTTTGGAGTTTTAGATGTATAGTGTTTGTTCAGTTAACCGCATTGTACACTATAAGTAAACTATGTATTACTAGCTTTCTAGGCGAAGTTTATACATACCGTCTAAGAATCAATAAATATCATCATCATCATCAACCTTTTTATCGTCTCACTGCTGGGCACAGGTCTCCTCTCATACAGAGAAGGATTGAGCGTAATCACCATGCTTGCTCAATGTCCAGGTTTCCTCAAGATGTTTTCCTTCACCTTCAGTCATTGGTGTCCAAGATATACTTAGAAAGTACATATAATTTTAGAAAAGTTACATTGGTACTTGCCTGACCTGGAATCGAACCCGCGCACTTATACTTGAGAGGCTGGTGTTTTGACCACTAGGCCACCACGAATATTCATCAATAAATATAGTGGGATTAAATTCAGTTTTTTTAACAAGTTAAAATGAATTTTCTCGATAAAGTTCTCGAGAAATCATCAAAAAGTCGTTCCATTCAAAATATTAAAAAAAACATTATGGAAAAATCACTAAGCTGACCTACAGTCATAAGACGGACCTATTTATAATGATGAAAATCTCTCTGAAGTCTACAAAATCTCCAAGGAAAGAACAATATTCCTTCTATATTTTATCTAACTCCATATTATGCTAGCATAATATTTGCTTAGACTAGTCTAAGCAAATTTTAGCCTCTCAAACAGAGAGATAACCCTAACCAAATTAATAAAATAGCCAGTAGCGACTAGCGACATCAAAACTAAAGGACTTTAGAAGCGCAACTCACGAATTACACTACGAGAATCAAGGCCGGCCCCGCGGGTCTTTCGGACCCGCGTTAATGAAGGTGAATATCTTCAAAGCGGTCGAAAGGACCCCACGCCCGCGGTACTGTGAATCTTTAAACGGGTCGCACAGGCAGGGTTAGGCAAATGGAGCTCAAATGTATTCAAGTTGAATACACGAGTATTGAACGGTTTTTGTATTCGGCTTGTGTAGTTAAAGCTAAGAGTAGGTAGGTAAAGAAACGTAGATATAGGTATTTATATGTCAAATTACGACAAAAATAAAAGAAAATTCCAGAAAAAGCTATAATTTTCAAGGGCGTTTGATAATTTTACAGGACACGCGCCATTTTTATTCTTAAACATACACTAGCTTTCCGCCCGCGGCTTCGCCCACGTATAGCTCGGTTATATCGCGCTCCCTCGGGAATACCAAATTTTTCCGCGATAAAAAGTACCTTATTATTTAATCCGAACTTCTAACTTTACGTCTGCAACATTTCAAAGCAATCGGTTTAGTAGTTACGGCGTGAAAGCGGAACAAACTCATTTCCGATTTATAATATTAGGAAGGATGTTTTAGTCAGTGCATACGGCTAACAATAATCAACATTTCAGCCAAATTTGAAAGCTGCAGTCCATACCGAAAAAAAATAAATAAAAGAGCTCAGTTGATATTAAATAAGCGCCTGTTAAAATAATGGAAGCAATATGTACCTACGACCGCGTTTTCTCCCATTTTCGCAACATTTTTTGTTACTGCTCTGCTCCTTTTGGTCACAGCGAGATGTTATGTAGCCTATGTTCTTTCTCAGACTAGACTATCTGTGCACCAAATTTCATTACAATCAGTTCAGTAGTTTTGGCGTGAACGCCGGACAGACAGACAGACAGACAGAGATACTTTCGCATTTATAATATTAGTATGGATTGTTTTTCAATAAATGTCTCTTCTAAAAAATATATTTTTCTCTTTTGTAATATCATGTCCTAAAGAGTTCAAGGACGTCGTTTTCACATTGACAAAAAAAGTTTGGAAATGTTCTCGTGAAACAATACAACGACTTTAAAAATTCAACTCAGTTTATTGTTTCAAGGCTACACTAACTTGACACTTCAGAAACTTGATGTTGAGGCAAATGTCTTTTAAATATCAGTCGTAGAGACATGTTTGCAAAAAAAGTGTTCAAATAATGCATATTCCATCGCCATGCAATCAGCTATCTACTTTAGTGAAACGTATTCTAAGTTGATTTTTGGATGACTGTGATGCCGAGCCATTCTGTTAAAAACGTGAGAAGATAGATGAAGTGAGTTCGAGTGAGAATTCTATAGTGCCAATCGCTTACATTAGTCAGAATGACTGATTCACACTCAATAGGGATATCAAAAAATAATTAGTCTGTTTTATAGATAACTAGCTGCGCTGCGCGGTTTCACCTGCGTAGGTTTCGATATGTTTTTTTTTTTATATGCTTCGCTCCTATGGGTCGCAGCGTGATTTTATATAGCCTAAACCCTTCCTGGAATAATGGGCTATCCGACGCATAAAGAATTTTTCAAATCCGACTAGTAGTTACTGAGATTAGCGCGTTCAACCAAACAAACAAACTCTTCAGCTTTCGTCGTCATACGACATTTTAAATCAATATATCTTCCTAAGTATTTGAATGAAAGAAAAAATAAAAAATACGTGTTAATCCATACTAATATTATAAATGAGAAAGTAACTCTTACTGTCTGTCTGTCTGTTACCCTTTCCCGCTTAAACCTCTCAACCGATTTTGATAAAATTTGGCACAGACACTCTTTAGACCCTGAGAAAGGACATAGGCTACCTTTTATCCCGGAAAAATTTGATATTCCCGAGGGAAATCTAAAAAGCGCGATATAACCGAATTCCACGCGGGCGAAGCCGCGGGCGGAAAGCTAGTATTTTTTATAGATCTATCTGATGGACATTAAATTATTTTTTAGGATACAACCCAATTCTCCTTAAGTTTTCTAGTTACAGAATCGCATTATACGTAACATACTATCAGTAGCAATTTCATTTTGACGTTTCAATAAAATACATTGCGTTACTTACGTTGTTGAGTAGACATATTTTCCGAATACACGGAGCAATGAATTGCTAATGCTTCCAATTGATTTCAATTGATTCTTAATTTGAACTTAGTGACATTTACTTTGCTCTTCCATAACATGAAAATTATCTCATCCATTCATTAAAATACAACTTTTGCTTCGATCCTCAAAGTTGCATCCTGGCTACCATATTACGAAAACGGGTTTTCGTCAGTGATTGCCGTGAAGCCTTAATTAACTACTTCACTGGTTGTAGTTCTCTTCAAGCTTACTTTATTTATTTATAGACTAGAGGCCGCCAGTGACTTCGTTTGCGTGGAGTTAGTTATGCTGCGCTCCTATAGGTAGCAGCGTGATGTTATATAACCTAAAGCCTTCCTGGATTAATAGGCTATCCAACGCAAAAAGAATTTTTCAAATCGGACCAGTAGTTCCTGAGATTAGCGCGTTCAAACAAACAAACTCTTCAGCTTTATATATTAGTATAAATATATAATATAGATTTAACACTTTAACGGCATATTTTCTAAGTCATACACAAACAAAAATCATATACATTTTACAATTGTACCTTCGTCACTTACAGAATGCACAGCACTAAGTTTTTATTTTAAATTAAAAAACTAAAAAAACATGCTCTTAAAGAATATCAAACTAAAAAGTTAAAAATAATTTTAAAAAAAGCGTGATGCGCTTTGTACCATAAATTTTGTATATTAAGCGCCTAACACTTCTTTTTAAATTATTTTTAACATTTTAGTTTGATATTCTTTAAAAGCATGTTTTTTTTTATTTTTGAAACTATATTTATTTTCAACTTTTTAGTTCGATATTCATTTTTTTTAAAAAACGAACGGACGAACGTATTGAAAACGGTGGGACATTTTACAGTAATGAGCCGCTCACTCGTAGTCCAAAGAGTTAGAGACGGACAAACAAACAAACAAGCAAGCAAACATATACCTACAAGAGAAGATAATAAAAATCATGTAAAAAACGTCGTCCCAGCCTAGGAGTTTCTCCTGTGTCGTGGGTACGTAAACAAACATATACCTAAACCACGTACACAAACATCACGCCCCGGAACAACTACTTGTAGGTCATACAAATATTTGTTCCGTGCGGGGATCAAACCCGCGACACGCAGCGCAGCAGTCGATAGCATGACCACTGCGCTAACCGTGTAGTCAATACACATTGATAGTAAGTACAAGATATTTTTAGTTGAATGACAACCTTACCAATATTATAAATCGGAGAGTTTGTTTGTTTGTTTGTTCCGCTTTCACGTCGTAACTACTGAACCGATTGTTTTGACATTTTGCAGACATAAAGTTAGAAGTCCGGATCTATGGTACTTTTATCCAGGAAAAACTTAATGTTCCCGAGGCAAATTTAAAAAACGCGATATAACCGAATCCCAAGCGGGCGAAGCCGCGGGCGGAAGGCTTTTTTTTTTTTTTATAGTATAGCTAGTATTATAATAAAAAATCAACTAAGTTCACAATTACTATCACAAATATAAAACTACTTAAAAAAGAACAACAACAACAGGCCCGTTCGGTCCAAACCATCCTAACTAGTCGCAATCATTTGACAAAGATGTGTTCGCCGATAAGGGGGCAGATTGACAAAAAAGGGAATGACGCTAACTTTTGATAACAGAGCATTGGTTCTCATTGTTTCATTGAAACAAAGGACCTTAGTAGACCTCTGGAAATCATAGTCTCGTAGGAGTGTAATCACTGAAAATTACATTCTCATTTTCGAATTCGGTAAATGAAAACCGATTGGATAGTTGAGCAGCCTTGTTAGTACTCTTCGGTAATATAAAACTTTTCACCGGCCTCTCGTAGTCGAGTAAATATTCGGCAAAGGCATCGGTAGCACCTTTAACGAGAATTAATTAAAAAGTTTACGCTTGCCGAAAATGTTTACCGACAGTGTAGCCATCGGTTGGAGTACGCCTTGGATCGCTCCCTTAGTGACGCTCCGCGGAGCTTGAGGAATGGACGGCTACAAGGAAGGGGGGAGCAAGGGGGTCGCTGGCAGTGCACCGGCTCACAGCTGACGGCACTGAGCCATAATATACGGTACATAGTGTACTACACAGGTTGAAACAGAAGAACCAAGTATAAATTTGGTTGGCAATCTGCAATAACTTCCACAATTCGTCCACCTTAACGACCTAACAAGAGACAGATGCTTAAAGGGTCAATAAATATGTAGTTGAGATCCGTCAAATATGTATTTGAGCTACATGAAAAATTCCATTAAATCACATTAGATAGACAAGTTTACGACAGATGAAATTTTTTTAGGTGACAACGTAATGTCATCTTGACGTTATCGTCCAGCCACCATCTTTGAGATCAAGGAGGAAAGACGAACTCTTTTTACATGCTTTTTATTAGCTTCACTTGTATGTTTGCTTGCTTGCTTGTTTGCTTGTTTTTTTGTCTTTGGACTACGAGTGAGCGGCTGATTACTGTAAAATGTCCCACCGTTTTCAATACGCTCGCCCGTTCGTTTTTTTTTTAAAGATGATTGAACTAAAAAGTTGGAAATAAAAAAAGTTTAAAAAACTAAGAAAACATGCTTTTAAAAATATCGAACTAAAAAGTTAAAAATATTTTTTAAAAAAGCGTGAAGTGCTTAATATACAAAAATTATGGCCCAAAGCGCCTTACGCTTTTTTTTAAATTATTTTTAACTGTTTAGTTTGATATTTTTTAAAAGCATGTTTTCTTAGTTTTTTAAATTACATTTATTATTTTCGTGGTCACAGATTTAACAGAAGATGCGTCAGTGTAACTTCGATTTCTTCTATTCATTCGCTCAATATACATAATCAGCCTATATTGTTACCACTATTTGGACACAGGCCTCCTCTCGATGAGAGGGAGTGGGCTGTAATCTACAACGTCGGCCCAGTGCGTGTTGGTAGATATCACATGTCTTCTAAGTTTTTTGCTCTAGGACATGCCGGTTTCCTGACGATGGTTTCCTTCACCGTTTTGAGAGCAGTGGTGATGAAATAATTTACACAAAGTAAAGCGCCTGGTGGGGTTCGAACCTACGATCTGCAATTTATAAATCGCGGCCGATACCACAATGCACACTCCTCTATTCCTGCTAATTTCGGACACACCTCTCTTTGCTCTTCTTCGTTCAACGCACTAACACATTATTGGGAGAGTGTGTAAGGTTGACTGTTATACCTAATATCTTATCTATGTATCTCCATTTTGGCGTTACCTGATGATGCGTAGAAGATAAATCTTTACCGAGAACCCGACAGACGACTTGAATTTACTTCAACGTTTAGATATTTCTACGGAGTTGGTCTTCTATTTCTTCTTATATCGCGACTGTACTCGGTATATAGGCCGCCAAGATAACGCAATATGGAACACCGGTATCCGAAAACCATTGGTTCTGGTTAGCGAAATATTCTGAGGAAAACAAGCGTCGAATTTGGGTCATTATGTATTTGAGGGTTGAATTAATGAAACGGAAGAAAGCAAAAATACTTTTTATACTTTCTTTGACGACACTTACTTTTTGATAATTATGATTGGGTTGTGTCCTAAAAAAATAATTTAATGTCCATCAGATAGATTTATAAAAAATATTGAACACGTATTTTTTCTTTCATTCAAATACTTAGGAAGATATATTGATTTGAAATGTCGCATGACGTCACGCCGTGGTACAAAATACACCACGGCGTGACATAATTAGCCCCCACTTCGTTAGTTTAATACGCTATACCACAGTAAACAGACAGTAAAACATCTTCATACAAACGAGCCGCTCTCGGTTTGAATTTATGCGTGCGCGCCGTGCGCCGTGTCGGTACGCGATTTCACGCACACGCTGGCATAATATAGCTTGGAATAACATGGGGGTAGTATGGGCTGTGCCGTGTGACTGTGAGCACGCGCGTAAATTACATGACCGCTCGCGTTCGTCAACTCTCGCCGGCCACTTCTTGGCCAACCATAATATTAATTATTACGAGTATCATGACTTCAAAAGGGGGAAAAAGATATTGTAGTGTTTTCGGGTGCCTCAATAACGATTTCGCAAACCCGGACTTATCATTCTTCATAATTCCTACTGAACCAGAAATATAAGTACCTACTTATACTTAAATCTTATTAGAAAATATTTGTATTGTTTATTTCACAGTTTCTTTGCTTTATTAAGAGCGTACCCGAGTCGCATTTTTCCATATAAATGTATTCCCAAATTTACTTCCTAAATACTATCTTTAGAGCTAAAGTTTATTTATGGAGGCCTAGTTTTTTTTATAGAACAGAGGATTGAGTACGAAATATCGTTTAGGTAAATATATTTATCGCGTATAGTGTAATAAGGGCAATTTCACAATAATTACCTACTACTGCAAATTACTATCTTTTTCTATTGTTTTATGTATTGTTTGATACAAATATGGCGTCTTAATCATAATATTAACTCAATAAAATTATAATAAGATGTGACCGACTAACGCTTAAGGTTACTACTTTTACTTTTAGCTAAATGGAACATAAAGCAAAATAGACAACCCTGGGCATCAACGCAAGAGTAGGCAAATAACTCTGCGGGCGGCTTTAGATAATCTACTGTTCTGTCTCTACTGTGGCTATACGCTCAGTAATTTTTGATAATTTCGACAAAATAAAAAATACGGGTCTTATTTTTTTTTATTATCTATAAGACGGTCCACTTATTTATTTTGATTTTCATACCTTGGATACATCCCTATTGTGGTAAGATAAGTACCTACTGTGTGCAGAGAAGAGATTGCGATAATGTTAAATGTAACACAATCTACGAATATTTATTTATACTTTTTGCACAAAGAAATGTAAAAAGGCGCACTATATGCCTTAGGCATTTTCTACCAGGCAACGATGGATGGTGAAAAGATTAGTTGACAGGTGCTCCGTGCTTTGGTTGAAAAGAAAACAATGATAAAAAATCTCTTAACTCTAGTTAGAAAAATACATTAGCTGTATACATAATTATAATATCAATACTAATGATAAAGCTTAAGATTCTTACTTATATTTGTATGTTTGTCGGGCTGATCTTTGGAACTACCAGCTGCGTTTGATAGGATCGGAAAAGCCCAATTCTTAAGGTTCACATCACGCTAAGGACCCTTAGAGTCTGAGTATAAGGACAGGCGATGCGTTACCAAAGGGTAGGTATGGCGCGGACAGAAATTGTTAACAAAAGGTTAATTGAAAATATAAAAAAAACAATCCCTAAATACAACTCCCAACATCCTCATTGCCTGGTGAAGCATCCAATCAGCATTAAAGAATGGAGAACAAACCAAACTCAAGAAGTTTTCCATTCACTCGTCTTTATACTTTTTCTTTCTCTCCGTAACCCTGGTTTTTGAACAACATCAAGTAACCAGCCTCCGCAGCCTCAGTTCGATCCCCTCGGAGAGCAAATATTTGTATGCATATGAATATTTGCACTGGTCTGGTCGTGCCTCAGGAAGCACGTTAAGCCGTTGGTCCCGGCTGCCATATGAAAATTTAGTGGCAGTCGTTACGGGTGGAAATTACAACAATTGGTCTAACTGCAATGCCCCCTGTAAGTCCAACCTCTTCATTATTTGGAAGTGCTCACGGTTTCTCTCCGTATTTGAATTTCAATATACCTAACGTGCGCCTATTTAACAGTCTATGTATCGAGCGAATATAAATACCATAATATTTTTTGGCTAATCTAGCCGAAACCGAAACATTTTTGGTCAACATCCCTGTTGTTCCTTCTACATTACGTTTTAAACATCGGCAGACGGACATAATAAAGCAAATCGTTTACAGAAATTATTCAATAAAAATAATTAAAATACATATTTGATCTATACTAATCTATACTAATATACAGTATATTAACTAACAGAGGGCGTTCCCGTTAACCCGAAATAGTATAGCATACATACATGCTAAAAAAAATATTTCCATTCGAAAACAAAATGTTTTAAAATTTTTTCCAATATGAAAATATTCAATAAAAATCATAAATTGACATGTAAAGGAAACACACTGTACACGCGAACTTGAAAGACGGCAACGTCGCAATTTATTTATACATGACGACTACTATTTTGATTTAAAACAGGAGGTTTCAAATTTATTTTCAATTATATTTTTTTTTTATTCGGATTTTTTTATGCTTATTTTTCTATGCTGATATTTTTATTTTAATCTATTAATGATATATATTAACGAGTTTAAGGGAACGCCCTCTGTTATTTAACATACTGTATAAAGCTGAAGAGTTTGTTTGTTTGTTTGTGCGCGCTAATCTTGGGTACTACTGGTCCGATTTGAAAAAATATTTTTGCATTGGATAGTCCATTAATCCAGGAAGGCTTTAGGCTATATAACATCACGCTGCGACCAATGTGAGCGGAGCATGACCTAACTCCACGCGAACGAAGTCGCTGGCGGCCGCTAGTTATTAATATTTGTAAATATTATAAAACTAAGTCGCTTTCTCATTCCCTATGTCCCTTTGTATGATTAAATCTTTAAAACTGCGCAACGGATTTTGATGCGTTTTTTTAAATAGATGATTAAAGAGGATTGATTGAGGGGTGACTAAAGAGGAAGGTTTATATTTATAATAACATCTATTAAATAGTAGAGAAATACTATTATTTTTGAGGTTTCTAATGTGATGTCGTAAATAATTAATTTTTTTCCGCGGTTGCCGTGAAACGCAAGCTGAACCCTACGAGATTTATCAAAATAATGTACTAAATATTGTACACATTGAAAAGGTCTACAGAAAAGTTGGCGATGGTATAATATGTCTATCTGTTATGGATTTCCCACAATAAAATTTTTTCTCATTAATTTTTTTACGACAAATATTGGCTAATTTTCTAAGCGATTTAAACAATACAGCATTAATCCTTATCCAATTAAATACCTTACGTACATTGTTGATTTAATACAGATCTATATGGCCCTTTATAGCATATGATTTAAATGTATATTTTCGAAGATATTACAGATTCAAAAATTGCAGGACGTAGGGGCCGGACGGGGCGGGGGGGATATCAACATTGCACCCGTGTAAAGCCGGGGCGGGTCACTAGTTTGTAATATTTTACAGTTGCAATTCTGCTTGAAAAAAGCAGACATAAGCGTTGCCGCCAATCTCTAATTCATAAAATCAGATATTCTAAACATTTTTTCGAATGTGACGATTTTTAATAATTTTGACACCTCGATTAGACAAAGATTACTTTTTTAAATTATAATTTCATTAATTAAGTGCTTGTAGGTAATGTATGTCCCTGAAAGGAACAACAGGGTTTTTGTTACATAGTATACAGTATGTTAAATAACAGAGGGCGTTCCCTTAAACTCGTTAATATATATCATTAATAGATTAAAATAAAATTATCAGCATAGAAAAATAAGCATAAAAAAATCCGAATAAAAAAAAATTGTAATTGGAAATAAATTTGAAACCTCCTGTTTTAAATCAAAATAGTAGTCGTCATGTATAAATAAATTGCGACGTTGCCATCTTTCATGTTCGCGTGTACAGTGTGTTTCTTTTACATGTCAATTTAAAATTTTTATTGAATATTTTCATATTGGAAAAAAATTTAAAACATTTGTTTTCAAATGGAAATATTTTTTTTAGCATGTATGTATGCTATACTATTTCGGGTTAACGGGAACGCCCTCTGTTAGTTAACATACTGTATAATATAATAATAATCCTACTTCCTACTAATATTAAAAATGCGAAAGTTTGTGAGGATTAGGTTTGGAGTATTATCTTTGTTACTTTTTACACAAAAACTACTGAGCGGGTTTGGGTGAAATTTGGCATACAGTTAGTTTATAATGAGGAATAACACATAGGAGATATTCTTATCTCCTTTATATTATACTCCTTATTAAGTTTGTTTGTTACGTTCTCACGCGAAGTACTTAACCGATCGTCATGAAACATTTTACACATAGGTACAAGCTGAAGAGTTTGTTTGTTTGAACGCGTTAATCTCAGGAACTAGTAGTCCGATTTGATAAAAATCTGTTTGCATTGGATAGCTCATTCATCCAGGAAGGCTTTAGGCTTTTATATAACATCACGCTGCGACCAATTGGAGCGGGGCATATAAAAGAAAACGCGGGTGAAACCGTGTGGCACAGCTAGTAAGAAATAAAATTCGAAACTTATGCGAGTAAAACGGCGAGCCGCAGCCGCAGTTACAGTCTTAACAAAAAATATACATAGCCCATACAGAACTTGCCAAAACTTCTCACACAAAGAATCCCCACCGAGCTAAACATCTCAAGAAATTCCCACTTAATTACAAGCAACATTAGCCCAGTGGCCGCAGACACGCTCCATAGCAATATCACATGTTTTGTCTCCAGCAGTCGCTTCTAAGAGGCTTTAGGATCCAAAACAAAGGCGGCGTAAGACAAAGGAGTACACGGCGTACACAGAGGTACACAGACCCAACACAGTTGTGTATCGGTCAGCCAGGACATCGGGTGCGGCCCGCTGCCGCGTCCGCGCTCTAATTAAAACACCCCTCGCGACCCTCCCCTGCCACCCCACGACCGATGCTCGTCAAAGATTATTTGCCGTAATTTCTGGGCGAGGGTGGAATTGGATTTCTTTTACGTGTCTAGTTGGTTGAGTGGAATTGATGATTCGGTTTATACATCTCGTATGTCAGCGTAGTTGTTAGACTTGGACTAACAATAGTGGTCTGGTGATTTGTTTTGTTAACAATCAATTTGATTACGTCCGTAGCTTTGCCTGTGTGGAAGTCAGAAATTATACCACGGGAATGTACAGGCGACAACACAACAAGCTACTACAATCTGTCAGATTTCTTTAGTAGATTTTCAACTATATCTCCAAAACATGAAGGCTCAAGTTTGATTGGGAATATTTTTGCCAAGCGATTCGTCGTGTTCCGGCATGTCTGGTGAAGCCGTACGGAGGACGGGTCTGAGCAGTTGCGTTGCGATTTGTGGCGGGTACGATGCGCCAAATGTTGTTGTGTCGGGAGTTTGGTCGCGGAGAGTCTCCAGATCAATCTCCCTTTAGCGCAGCATCGTTTGGTCGTGTTGGTCTTGGGTTTAACATTGCATCACCTCGCTCAACTGCCGTCATCCTTCCTATTTCTAAGTTTTTTAAGTGAAAAGGCTTAATAAACTAGTGCGCTTTACCATCAACGATTGCATCACTGCTTACTATCAGGCGGGATTGCAGTCAAGCACTAGTTTATAATTATTAAAAAAAAGGTATTCTATGTCCTAATACTTTCCTAGGCTATCTATTTGCCAAATTAGATCGAGATTAGTTCGCCCTTTAATGCGTGAAAAGGTAACAGACAGAGCAGAATGGAAAAGACACGGAATGTAAGGATAGATATTGAGTAAACATTTTGATCGCGGATTGTGAGCACAGTCGCTTAGTAAATTTTGTTTGTATTATTGGAACTATTAGCTTTTAATCCATATCCATACTTATATTATAAATGTATCTCTCTCTGTATCTCTGTGTGTCTGTCTGGCTGTCCGGCTTTCACGCCAAAACTACTAAATCGATTGTGATGAAATTTGGTACACAGATTGTCTAGAGCCTGAGAAAGGACATAAACTATATAACATCCCGTTATGACCAATAGGAGCAGAGCAGTAACAAAAAAAGTTGCGAAAATTGGAGCAAACGCGGACGTACATATTGCACCCATTATTTTAACAGGCGCTTATAAACTGAAGTTCACACGGACGGAGTCGCGGGCAACAGCTAGTGACTAAATAATTGCTTAAAGAAGTCGAAGTTTGAATTCAACAAAACTAGAATTGAACAACAAAAATGACACAATTGATTTCTGAATTGTTATTTATTTCGTTTCGACAAAAGTAGCTTTATAAGTCTAAAAACAACTTCAACTTCACCTCAAAATTAAACATACATAGGTAGTTAATTTTTCATGACACAGCTATTGAACCTAAAATTCTATAATCTATTTATACCAAAAGTAAATATATTTCTCTTTAACGTGTCTACTCTGCGTCATGGTCTTTGTGTCGCGTGCCCGGGCGCCTACGGCAGCGATGTAAAAAAGAACATCCACGCACCGCGGAATAAGATTGCCTCGTAAAAACTCTACGTATAAGTACGACTACCCACATGTTTCGAGGGCACTCCTCGACCCTCACAATTAACTGTTAATCACGCCTCCCAACGGACGGGCACGTGGGAACTCAATAATCGTTATGATTTTCTGAGTAATTGCTGATTTTGGCTGGTTTTCTTCTAGTTTCGACCGTCTGCCCAGTTTTGTTTGGTGGATCAACGAAAATGAATGTAGCTTTGATTTTAGT
Source organism: Sesamia nonagrioides (assembly GCA_017933935.1). NCBI lineage: Eukaryota > Metazoa > Arthropoda > Insecta > Lepidoptera > Noctuidae > Sesamia > Sesamia nonagrioides. The sequence continues at coordinate 3,005,337 of JADWQK010000025.1, forward strand.
AACTTTTACTGACGTTTAAGAATGTAAGTATGTAGGCGATGCATTAATAGCTTGTATTTTATAATTATGTATTTATTTATTCTGATAAAGTTACATAAACATACATTCTGTACTAAAACAATAATTATATAAATTGATATTAAAACTTGATAAGACTTACCTATAGAATGGTGTAACATATTATAAAAAAAAATAAGGTAATAAGTTTCATTTTAATAAAATATTTTTATTATATTACATTAACTAAAAAAATGTGATTTTCGTAATTTTTCCTATATTTGCATTATATGACAATGCTTCATGCCAAATTTCAAGATTCTGAGTTTACGGGAAGTATCCCGTAGGTTTTGATTCCTTTGAGAGTGTCGAAAATTTGTGGAAAATATCGACATAATCGGCTGTATCTTTTGATTGGCTTGGCTTAGAAGTTTGATATTCTCACAGATTAAAGCGACAATAGACCTGAGTATTTCATGTGAATTTCAGCTTGATACGTCCACGCGTTCTTGAGATAAAGGGTCTTGACAGACAGACAGACAAACATACAGACAGACGGACAACAAAGTGATCCTATAAGGGTTCCGTTTTTTTCCTTTTGAGGTACGGAACCCTAAAAAGGTATATATATGCTCTTTACCCGTCGTTAACGTTAAACTGGCAACACTGTGCTTATTTTATTTACAACACCAATGTTTATATTTTTTAAAGGAATAAAATCTTTAACAAAGGCGCAGGTTTTCTTGTTCACAAATTAAATTATTTTGAAGTTAAGACATCTCTTTCTTTCTAGTTCATTAAGAACAGGATAGAAGATAACATTTTAGTTTAATCCTTTCAAATTAAGATACTCCATAGACAGTTTAGACGCGATTATAAACATGGAAGTCGTGGTGGCCTAGTGGTTTTAACCACTTAAGAGGCTGGTGTTTTAACACCAGCCTCTCAAGTATGAGAGCGCGGGTTCGATTCCAGGTCAGGCAAGTACCAATGTTACTTTTCTAAAGTTATATGTACTTTCTAAGTATATCTTAGACACCAATGACTGAAGGTGAAGGAAAACATCTTGAGGAAACCTGGATTTTAAGTCTGAAATCGCCAACCCGCATTGAGCAAGCGTGGTGATTACGCTCAATCCTTCTCTGTATGAGAGGAGACCTGTGCCCAGCAGTGGGACGATAAAAAGGTTGATGATGATGATAAACATGGCGGCCAAAAATACATCAATTTACGTCAGGAGTAGACTAATTTAACAGACCTAAACTAACATTTTATCTTCTGTCTTTTTTTAATGAAAGAGAAAGCAAAAGTTGCACTGACATTAAATTTAAATTAGGTTGTGAACAAGGGAATACGAGCCAATATGACTTAAAATATAGTATCTTGAAAAATATGTCCTTGAATAACGACAGCCAGACATCAAGTTATTTGATGTCATCGTAAAAGCTTTCATCCGTGAGGTAATGACAGGCAATATTTATTGGGCATTCATAGGTGTCAAGGTTTATGAAGAAGGGTAGGAATCGATTGAATACCCTAGCCTAACGGCAGACATGTTGAGGGTAGTCAAATAATATCATATCAGTCATATCTTTTATTCCTTTTTAGCTGTAATCGTAGGGGCACTAACTTAATGCTAATTATACTTACTTTTTAAATCTTACTTAAGAGGGAACTCTAGCGGTGATTTCTCTATACAAACTTATTCCGTTGCTTTCTTCGTGGATAATGCTTTTAGAGCAATAATTTCTTTTCTACAATTATACACCGTGATTGTCAAGTCATTTGATTTTTTCCGAAACTAAATTAATAAAAGAAATACGATACTTTAAAATCGCGAAAAATAACCCATTTTTACTGTAATGTTCGGATGACTATTAGACAAACGTGATAAGTTTTTGACAAAAAAGAAAATAATAGAAGCATAGGTATGATTTTCCTCAAAATTTTGATATAAAATTAATTAAGATTTGTCCTGTTTTGAAAAAGAAAACAGCGGAATACGAAACGTGTTTTGGTCAACTTTTTTGTAGGTAAAATTAACCTGAGCTGCAACTGTCCTTTTCGCACTTTACCGGGAGAGGTTGGAAGCAGCGCGACGGCAATAGTTTCTTTAAATACTTATTTTCCAAATCCTCAGCACTAGAGTCCCCTCTTAATCGTACCAATATTATAAATGTGAAATTTTGTGACGATTTATGAATGTATTATATGTATGGTAAGACGTTAGTTAATATTTCACTCAAAACCTACTAAATGATTAGTTTAAAACTGGGAATACCACATAGAAACTATTAATCTGATATTCCTACGGGATCGATACTTACGGGGGTGCAATCATGGGGTGCAGCTAGTGACTCTTAAATTCCACGGATATGACAGATATTTTTTAATTGTGGGCTAAAGCAACTTTAGTTTAAAGCAACTTTCGAATCCTAAAATGTAACTTTGTTTTCACTTATTTTGCAGTTGTATGTAAAAGATTACAACAGCATCGCTAAATTTATACTTTTAAAATATAATTAAAAAAAAAAATAGTCTTTGGTTCAGTTATTAGTGATAAACTAATTATAGATAAAATGAAACGAAAAACTGATAAAGATATTAAGGAACAATATAAATCTTTAGTTTTGCAGAACAACGTCGGTCCCCGAGACAATGTCGACGTGCCAGTTTTGTGTAATGCGTGGTCAGAGTCATGGCTTGTTCTATTAGCCGAATACGCCACGCAAGCCACGGTATTATAATAGGAGTAATTTTAATGTCGTATAATGTCGTCCTCCGTGGCGCAGCGGTCAACACGCTTGCCTGCGACGTGGAGGCCCCGGGTTCGATCCTCAGCCAGTCCATGGTGGCAAACGATCTTTTCCTGATTGGCCTGGGTCTTGGATGTTTATCTATATATGTATCTATTATAAAAATAGTATCGTCGAGTTAGTATCCCATAACACAAGTCTCGAACTTACTTTGGGGCTAGCTCAATCTGTAGTGTGATTTGTCCGTATATATTTGTTTAATGGTCCCACATGGCCGCCAATAACAGCAATTCATATAATTAACTATTATTTATTTATTACTAACTTTCCGCCCACGGCTTTGCCCGCGTGGAATTCGGTTATATCGCGCTTTTTAGATTTCCCTCGGGGATATCAAATTGTTCTGTGATAAAAAGTACCCTATTATTTAATCCGGACTTAACTAACTTTACGTTTGAAAAATTTCAAAGCAAATCAGTTCAGTAGTTACACCATGAAAGCGGAACAAACAGACAAACTCACTTTCCGATTTATAATATTAGTATAAACTAGCGGCCGCCCGCGACTTCGTTCGCGTTTTATTATGTGCTCGTTTGATAAGCGCATTCAAATAAACAAACAAACTCTTCAGCCTTATTGATTAAGTATAGATTCATTAAAACAAGTAAAATATTACTTCATACATATTTATCCAAAACTCAGTACGTGAACAAGCTTTAGGATGATCTCCCAAATCCCATTCCTTTCCAAACTTCACATCCTCAAGAGCCTTGTATCCAAAACCCGCATCGCACCGCGGCTGACGGTGAAAGTACAAATCAGAAAAAAACGATTAGAACTTAAAATCATCAAACAATAACGCATGAAAACCCTGTGAAAGTGATGGCCCAGGGTCCTGTAAGTACCTGATTTTCCAATTTACAATATCTAGTAGCTTGTTCTAACTTTTATACGGCGTCATACACGCCATATCCATTCAGTACGTACATACGCCGAATGTGGGTCCGGGGTCTAAGCGAACATTTTTGCAAGCGAAGATCTTTCGGCAGTCGCGACATTTGGGAAAATGGATGAGGGTTGTTTACGTGCACTCGAGCCATCCCTCGAGGTGATCCTTGTAAAAAAGCGTGATCGATACAGTGCGCGACGACACGGCGGCCCTGAGGGCGCGTCAATTTGGCCTCCGTCTCGTCAGCGCTAAATTATCCCGACATCTTTAAATGGAATTTCGCGGGTCGCGCGACCCAAAAGTCCCTGCACGTTTCTCTAAAGGTTTCCGAGGCGGATAGGGGGTGGATTTTGGGCCGCGCTCCACCGGCGTCCCCCGTCGGTCGCACACGCGATGTGCCACCTGACTCCGCTCGTTTATACCAGCTTATGTAGTAAATGAGCAGTAGAGTAAATACTCAGTTCCAAGCAATACATAGTTTGCAGTACTGGAATTACTTTAAAAAGAAACGTTACTAACTGGATATGATATCATGAATTAATATATTCCAGTCTCTCTAACATTTTTGTGCATTAAAAACAATTTTATACTAGCCGAGCCTCGTGGATTCACTCGCATAAGCTTCGATCCTATAGGAAAAACCAGATAAAAAACTATACTATATTTTAATCCTGAATTTAAACCATATATATTCCAAATTCGCGTCTATGTTCAAAATTCAAATACCTAACAAACATAGTACATTTTTAACACTAGTTGCGCTCGCGGTTTCACCCGCGTAGAATAACAGAATTAATAGTATCCTACATATACCGGTCTATGAATATGTTGTTCCCTATTATAAATCATCTGTTTTTGCGTGATAGAGTAACAAACAACCATACATACAATTACAAACATACATCTTCACAAACTTTCGCATTTATAATACTAGCTGTGTCACGCGGTTTCACCCGCGTAGATTTCGATGACGTGGAAATATCGGAATAAAAACTATCCTATGTATTATTCATGGCTATAAACCATATGTGTGCCAAATTCCATCCAAATCCGTTCATCAGTTTTTGCGTGAAAGAGTACCTAACAAATATCCACACATACATACATGCTCATAAACTATCGCATTTATAATATTACTGGGATTAACATTATCATGTAAATAATAATCTCGTATAGTATATATACTTAGTTTAATTATAAAAATGTGGTATAATCTTTCCATTAAATCTACAAGCATCGACTGCATTAAAAGTATAACAGAAAATATTGGTAATCCAGGAACATTGTAGTTCATCTTTATTATAAATCGGAAAGTGAGTGTGTTTGTTTGTTTGTTCCGCTTTCACGCCGTAACTACTGAACAGATTGCTCTGAAATTTTGCAGACGTAAAGTTAGAAGTACGGATTAAATAATAGGATACTTTTTATCCCGGAAAAATTTGGTATTCCCGAGGGAAACCTAAAAAGCGCGATATAACCGAACTTCACGCGGGCGAAGCCACGGGCGGAAAGCTAGTGTAACAAAACCACTGCGCGTCAACACTCCTAAAAGATTTCGTTTTTAATAAAATTGGAAAAATATAAAAAGGTACCATATTTCCCCAATCATTCGTGAAAGGTATTTTTTAAGTTTGATCGCGTAGTGTGAGAGAAAATATATTGACGGGCCGTGGGGAGGCTAGGTATATAATTAAGTTAACGCACCCGTCGTCGACTAGCACGAACAGTCGCCACCCTCGGGCGGTAGTCAACGTCCCGACATGCACACGCCACCTTAATGACTTACCCACGACGTTGGACCCAACGGCCAAACATTTGCCAAGCCAGCCAAATCCAAACGTCCTCAAACATTAACGGGTATACTAACACTGCGAGATTTTGCAAATGGTCGGATTACCAGGTTCGACCAATACGCCAACAAGCGAGTGTAATCACCACCGGCGGTGACCGCTCGCGCGTAAATTACGTAGCATGACCAGTTTGTGTAGATCCCTGTGTTCGTACGTCTAAACGAGGACGCAAATGGAACATCACGGGCCTGGTTGAGTCGGTTGGTCTGTATAACCTACGCGTCCTTCGCTAATGCCCGCTTAGGTAGCCCCCGAGGGCGCTCAAATACAATCGTATGCCTTTTATAGACCTAACCAAGAATAGGCCTGAACTGAAATGAGTATCTATTAGATTGATTGGGTACTCCGATATGCAAGTAATAGCTTCTAGAGATATCTGAGGAGTTGACCTAATTTCATCTTAAATATTATAAAGGTTTTTGGGGACGAGAAAATGATGTATCATAACTTTCGATTTTTCATTTAAGTTTTTTTTTAATTATGGTAAATTAGCGCTTGACTGCAATCCCACCTGGTGGTAAGCAGTGATGCAATCGTTGATGGTAAAGCGCGCTAGTTTATTAAGCCCATTCACTTAAAAAACCTTAGTGGATAGGAAGGAAGGCGGCAGTTGAGCGAGGTGGTGCAGGCTTGGTCTCGTGGGTGGTAACTTCTGCCGGCAACCGATGTTATGGCCTACCACCGAGTAATAGTATAAGTGGTCGGCTGCCGGCGGAAGTTACCACCCACCAGACAAAGTCTTGCCGCCAAGCGATTCGTCGTGTTCCGGCATGATGTCTGGTGAAGCCGTACGGAGGACGGGTCTGAGCAGTTGTGTTGCGATGTGTGGCGGGTACGATGCGCCAAATGTTGTTGTCTCGGGAATTTGGTCGTGGAGAGTCTCCAGATCAATCTCCCTTTAGCGCAGCATCGTTTGGTCGTGTTGGTCTTGGGTTTAAGATTGCATCACCTCGTTCAACTGTCGTCATCCTTCCTATTCCTAAGTTTTTTAAGTGAATAGGCTTAATAAACTAGTGCGCTTTACACTCAACGATTGCATCACTGCTTACCATCAGGCGGGAGTGCAGTCAAGCACTAGTTTATAATTACTAAAAAAAAAAAGTGGTGATAAAAAATGACGTTATTTAGATGCGATTAAACAAGCAGACTGTCAATAAGTACATACATAGTGATTATCTATTCACTATAGCGAAGTTAGTACTTAGAGGGGCACCGTCGCGCATCGCATCGTCGACGCAAATGGAGCGTGACACGCATATACAATTTTCTGCAATAACAGAAGTCAAGACAGACATGATGTGATGCATTGATATAATATTAAACAGATATGATATGCTCTAACAAATTAACCAAAATAAATGTGCCGATCGGAGCAACAGCACAAACATGCAAATTTTATATTCTGCGTACATTTCACACGTTGGTACAGTGTGAATGAGATAGGGCGCAATCTAAAGCATAGAGAAGAAAAAGATGGCTAGTGTATGTCGTTTGCGCTGTTAGTGTTTATCGTTTGTTTTTACGAGCGAGATACTGGACTTACCTCCTTTTGTACGCTTCATTTTCAGTGCGCTAGTGACTTATCTACCTTAGTTTAATATTTTATCAATGATGTGATGTAAAGGAATTATCTAGTAAGTATTGTGATCGAAGTTTAGTTGCTGATCGCCTTAACACTTTAGAAATAAGGTTCACAATCAGACATCAACCTTGACCTTCCTTAGGTTTGATAAATGAAACAGATTTTCTGTAGTAGCAATTTCGCAATATATTAAGGTTAGGTTTTAACTCATTGTTGCCATTATTATTTACTTGACGATTTTGCTCAGTTACTAATAAAGGCTAGGTCAGGTCCTTAATCCATACTAATACTTTTTTTTTGTGTTGATTGTTTTGTTCGATATTTGTTTGGTGTACAATAAAGAATATATAAATAAATATTATAAATGGGAAAGTGAGTTTGTTTGTTCCGCTTTCCCGCCGTAACTAATTAACCGATTGCTTTGAAATTTTGCAGACGTAAAGTTAGAAGTCCGGAATAAATAATAGGGAAATAATAATAGGGTACTTTTATCCCGGAATATCAAATTTTTTCTTACTTTTTATGGAAAAATTTGATATTTCCGAATTAAATCTAAAAAGCGCGATATAATCGAACTCCACGCAGGTGAAGCCGCGTCCGGAAAGCTAGTTGACTTATAATCAAAACCACTCAATGATTCCTTGCTTCAAAACTATGTCATTTCTTAAATAATGACGTTAAGGTTTGTTCATTGTGTTCTAGAGAATATGTCACTAGTAAGTACCTACGCATTGTTTACCACAAACCATGATGAGTCTTAACAGTCAAACATAATCCACTGAAGGAAACTAACGGTAGCAAGTGCGAATATCCTCATCCAGTTACCATAAACAACGAATAAGTATTTAACAAACATCTGGCTAATGGGCGCAAGGCACAACTGCAAGGTTATTCTTGCGCATGATTCAGTGTGTTATTACATAAATTTCGTTCAGAAAATTATTGGTAATTTATTTGGCAAGTCCCATCTGGGTCAATTGTAAAGTACTCGTCGAGCAGCATCGGAGCGTGGGGCCTCGGCATTATCTTGCGACAGAACACCACCGGCGCGCTGCGTTCCCGCCAAATCCAATATCCGCACGCGTAATAACAATCGCGACCGTCTATCGGCCGCGCGTAAATTATGCACGCCTAGACAACTTACACCTTCCCTCCAAACAAAGAGAATCAAACCTTAGACAGTTGCAATAAGAGTCAAAACAAAAGTAAAGTTAATATTGTCCGCGAACGGTCGCCGACGACGCCGTCGTGCTAATGGCTACGCGACCCTCCCTCTCCGCTTCGTTGCCCCCCTCGTCGCAAGCAAAGCACACGTTCAGAAATAAGGGAAAAGCTTTGTGCCTAATTGTGTATAGAGATAGTTGAATACAAATCGCAATGAATAATTAATGAAGTTGATACGTTTATTTTGGTGGACCGCGATTCTGTGAGGGTTCGCCAATATTAGAATTGTTTCGCTGGCGAATTATAGTTAATTATTGAGTGCTTAGAACTCGGGTTTTCAATTATCCTAATGGATTTACTTTTCCCAGGGTCTGAAATGGACAGAGAAAACTATTCATGGTAAAAAGGACCCGAAAAATCTTAGGATTTGAACTAAAAATGTTTTCGTCGAAAGTAATTAATTTCTTCGAAATATTAAACACAATATAAGCTGCAAAACATCCATCATACAAGCCATTAATTAATCCGATTTCAAAATTACTAAATGCGCGCCCATCACCGGCCGCGTACCTATGTTTTTCTACACAAAGACTTGTACGAGCCCCAAGTCCGCGCTCCAATTCCCGTGCGACAGGGCGCGATGGCGGGTGGAGCGCGGGAAAATACAGCGCTCATTTGTTCGCCATGTTTAGCGTCGCGTTCAATATATATAAGGACTTTATTTTACAAAATCTTTTTTCTCGTTTATGTTTTTAATTTGTTTTTTTTTTTCGTTAAAGGAGGTTTATAGACGATGTGGCATAAGTATTGGAAAAGCTTTTCGCTGACCAAGGCTTAGTTGGTAGCGGACTTTAAGAGATTTCTTTATGCAAAAGATTTATAGATGTCATTGCTTTATGGATTTGTAAATGCAGGTGAACACAATACTTAATAATAAAAGGATTACATTACGCGGCATACATGTTTAGGAACAAATAAGTAATTTTCTTTTATTATATCTTTCGACTGATAGATAGGTGTGGAACAAAAAGACTGTTGCGCCGACCCCAAAAAAAGTTGGGATCGGGCAGGAGAATGATGTTGATACTTGAGTTTATGACAAAATAATTTTAATTCCTACCACAATAAAGTTCAAGTTACGCTACAAACATTTTAAAATTGTTCATTAGTGCTATTTAGTCTATATAATCAATTCAATCGGCATTCAAATAAAATTCTAATTAAGACACTCAGGTACCACCACAAAGGCAAAAGTCCAACTATCTCTATTCCCGTATTATTTAGCTTCATAAATATATCACAAAAGTGAGAGTCAGTTTGTTTTCAATACACAGCGGAACTACGCATCGTGATGAAAGTTCTCGCTAAGGAAGCCGCCGTCGGAAAACGCGGACGGATTTTTTATGTCCATCGGAGGCAGTCTCCCTGGAATATCGAATGGTATATTACCGCTATCTTCTGACGGAATCAATAAAGTTTGGATATGATAAGTTTGACATTTGGAGAACTGTCAAAAAAGTGAACGAACTATATTTGAATTAAGAATTTGACATAACGCACCCTCGGAATTTTGGCGGGAAACTCAAGCTGAGCGCCACGCTCATGTTTCATTGGCCTTTAAAATGATTTATAGTGTTGTTTACTAAATAAAAGTGCGTGATTTATGTAGTAAAAATTGCATTCAGTAAATAATTCATAAAGAACAATGAGATATCGAGCAGAATGGCCACATCATGACTTTGCCTCAAACCTCCCTCGTAAGACGGTTCACGCGGCCGTCTTTTTCGACATGAATATGTGACATTGGCTAAATGCACAAACCGTGCGACGCCAAAAAAGAAAGAAAGAAGAACTTTTGAAGATTTTTATTTTACTTGAAATTGGCACAAAGTCATTACTAATGCGACACTACAAAAAAAAAAAAAACGCTCCCTCGGTACAAGACCGAAAATGCATTTTTTAAAGTATTTAAACCTTTGACATAAAACGTGATTCGCGCCAAAACCATAATAATCACACTCGCGCCATTTTATGGAAACTAAGTAAAGGGGTTGCTTCAGGACACTCAATTTTCATCAAATAACTCATTTTTCAATTATTGCAAAAGTAACGGTCTCGCACTGAGGGTGCGATAATTTCATACTAAGTACATAAAAATACTAATTATAGGTTTATACAACGATTAAAATTTCAAAGGCATAGCTTTTTAGGATTATATCAAACAATACTGGAAGGGTTTAGTTCAAAATAAATTCTGTAAAAAAATAAAAATAAAAAAAGATGCTTTTAAAAATATGACACACGAAGGCTGCCCCGGGTGCTCCCGCACCCGGGGCAGCCTTCGTGTCCGTGACATTGCAGACAAACTGCAGGAGGGTCGCCTACGCTGGTACGGTCACGTCTTACGTAAACCGGCAGGTTACGTGGGTAACAAATGTCTTGCCATGGCGCCTCCGCCGGGCCGGAACAAGCGGGGTAGACCAAAGAAGTGCTGGCTTGACGTTGTAAGAGATGACATGCGTGACAACAAGCTCTTACCACAGGACGCTAAAGATCGTGCGAAATGGAGGAGAATGTGCAGGAAAGCGGACCCCGGGCTCCAACGTGAAAGCCGCGGGTGCAACCGGGATAAACGCTGAGATGATGATGATGAGAGTTAATCCCAACTTTTGGACTTTTGAGGGCTCCAATAACCTGTAACGATTACCATTAGATGTCCGTGACAACCGGGATCAACGGCTTAACGTGCTTTTCGAGGCACGACCAGACCAATGCAATTCATGCATACGAATATTTGCAATACGCGGGAATCGAACCCGCGCCTCCTTGCGCAGCGGCCGCGTTCGATACCGCTACGCCACGGAGGCTGTCATGGGGCGTTATAATATATAGTTAAAACTATGCAGCTAACTATGACATCAAGAACGATAAGCGGTAAGGTTAATAAATAAATCATGTCGAAGATAATCACCAAAGGATGGGGAGGTGGGCAAAAACGGACAGCAGGTGTCCGATACCCTAGATTAGCCCGCTCCTACCCGAACTCTGACACGAAGGTAGAACTTCTCTCTTTTGATAAAGTAATTGTCAGAATAAAGAATTGGAGGGTTACGAATGTGTATACAATTTCTTACTAAAAACATCAAAACTCAAATAATGTCGTGGTGGCCTAGTGGTAAAAACACCAGCCTCTCAAGTATAAGTGCGCGGGTTCGATTCCAGGTCAGGCAAGTACCGTAAGTGGGGATATATGTAAATAGTAGGTACTTACACTGTAGTATTCCATCCAAAGGTTGTCTGTAAAAGTCGCTGTTAGCGATAAGACCGCCCATTGTGAAATCTTTATAATCTGGTTCTGTAATCTATATGGTGTACATAATAAAGAGTATTCCATTCTATTCAGTCTGTTCACAGTCTTAGGTCCGTATTCCAGAAGGAAACTCAAGCATTGATCTCTAATTAAACATTACTTAAAACTAGTTTCAACCAATCAAATGCCTTCAAACGAGACTTACGTAGAGCTTGAGTTTTGAGTGACGTTCTATAATACGGACCATAATCTATCATCCTTCCTTCAACCTTTTTTATCATACCACTGCTGGGCACAGGTCTCCCTCATACAGAGAAGGATTGAGCTTAATCACCACGCTTGCTCAATGCGGGTTGGCGATTTCAGACTTAAAGTCCAGGTTTCCTCAAGATGTTTTCCTTCACCTTCAGTCATTGGTGTCCAAGATATACTTAGAAAGTACATATAACTTTAGAAAAGTTACATTAGTACTTGCTTGACCTGGAATCGAACCCGCGCACTCATACTTGAGAGGCTGGTGTTTTAACCACTAGGCCACCACGACATTCATCATAACCATCAATCATAATCTATCAAAATAGCTCTAATTTCAATTTTTGATATTAACTGTTGCTGAGACAAGTTTAGGCCGTCCTTAGAAACTATTAATAAAATGTTTTATTTATATTGTATACAATCGACACAGTCTAGAATCAACCAACTCGCACAGCACTCCTTAGAGAACTTTTATAGAAATTTCCATCCATTATGAGTAATCAGTCACTCCTCGATTCGAGGGTAGGTACATCGAATGGATAGCATATTATCTTACGTCACATTATAATCAGCGATGGCCGCTGGAGTGTAAGGCCGCGGGTGAAAGCGGCCGCTCACTCGTCCACAGTGCCCGCATCCACCCGAGGTAGCGCACATGACTTAGTACACGCGCAATTTTAACAGGGCTGTCACCACTTCAAACTGTATTTATTTAGTAGAGTATTGTTTTCATTCGGGGATTGAAACGCACAGACTGAAACATGATTCTAGATCTTTCTTTCTTTCTATTTTGGCTTCGTACGGTGTTTGCAGTTAGCCAATGTCACGTAATGAATAATTCATGTCGAAAAAGATGACCGCGTGAACCGTCTTATGAGGGAGGTTTGAGGCATAGTCATGATGAGGCCATTATGCTGCGATATTTCACTGTTCTTTATGAATTATTTACTGAATGCACTTTTTACTACATAAATCACGCACTTTTATTTAATAAACAACACTTTAAATAATTTTAAAAGTCAATGAAAAATGAACGTGATACTCAGCTTGACTTTCCCGCCAAAACTTCATCTAGACCCTCGAGCGTAGTAAATTTCCGTGGGTCAACAAAAAAAAAAAACATCTGTTTAATAGAAAGCACGATACTTATGCGGTTAAAATATATGGCAAAGCTAATTTTTCCCTGCCAACTTGTATCCATGGTTGTTATAATTTTATTTCTTTTAAAATTGTATATTGTTTAGTTTTTTTTTTTTTGTGTTGTGGCTTGTGTGTGTGCGCACATATTCCGGACTGCTACTGATAACGCTTGCGAACACTAGCTCGACAAGCCAGTCCTTGGTCCATAAATGTCATGACATAGACAACGTGGCAAGAACACGCCTTTAATAAGCAGTGATAGCCCAGTGGCCATACAAGTTGCAGTCTAGTATAATATTGACATTCAAAAAATGCTGCTTCTCAACCTAATTTGAATAAATGACTTGTTTTTTTTTACAGGTCCTTGGTTCGAGCCCAAACAGGCGCTTTACGTTGAGCAAATATTATCATAACCGGCCGCTCCCTTCAAAATAGTGAAGAAAAACTCCTGAGACAACCGGCATATCCTAGGAATAAAAGTTCGAAGAAATTTGACTTCTGCCAATAGGGATTGTAATAGTATCAAAATCAAAAAAATAATTAATCCGTCTTATAGATAATAAAAAAAATTGAGAGCCGTATTTTTTAATTTGTCGAAATTACCAATAACAACTGAGATATAGTAGTAGGAGTTTTTTTTATATTTTGTACCACGGCGTGACGTCATGCAACATTTCAAATCAGTATATCTTCCTAATTACTTATTAGAAATGAAAAAAAAAATACGTGTTCAATATTTTTTATAAATTACTAGCGGTCGCCAGCGACTTCGTTCGCGTGAAGTTAGTTATGCTCCTATTGGTTGCAGTGTGATGTTATATAGCTTAAAGCCTTCCTGGATTAATGGGCTATCCAACGCAAAAAGAATTTTTCAAATCGGACCAGTAGTTCCCGGGATTAGCGCGCACAAACAAACAAACAAACTCTTCAGCTTTTTATATAAGTATAGATCTGATGGACATTACATTATTTTTAGGACACAACCCAATTAGCGATATACCTGCGTTTATATTACAACCAGTTCTCTCTGAAAGAAGGTGGCCTATGTCCTGGCAGTGGGAATATCATAGACTGAATATGCTAAATTGCTAACCCAAAGTCAGCCAAAGCTTAAACACGGTGCATCAAGCAACATTCGCCTGATGTGGTTTAGGACCCTATTTCCCACGACCGTGTATGGCCGGGGGGTTGAACGCCTTAATATCGGTAATCCCTGTGCGTGTCTGCGACCGATGACCACGCGTTTCGGATATTTTACATCACGCATTCAATAAAGTCCGATTCCAATAAAGGTTTATAATCGTAAATCCACAGTACAGAATATATGATAATGACGTCACTAATGAATCGAGAAGATATTGACCGGCGCAAAGATGTCCCAAAATCGATACACAGTCATTTATACATTTTTAAACGTTTATTCCTTACGCCATTATGTCATACTCCTTTCTTCATATAGACTTCGCCACAGCCATGCACTGTAATTCCTTAATTATAGCATATTGGAAAGATGTATCTTAACAACGTATATAACGCACGGAACATGAATAATCTCTACAAATGACAGCCATTCCTACTGTTAGTGTGCTACGTAATTTATCTTTTTGGCAATTTTTATATATTATCCCTCCCTTAATTTGCATTTCTTCCTTTAAGATTACATGCACAACATTATGGAATTGAGCCCCAAGGCTATTCATGAACATGCGACAGCTTGGTGTCATTTTATTCCATTCTATTCATAATTATCTTATTCTCAGCCGAAAGTCATAAAAGCTATAGCCCTTACTGAAAAATGGCGGTAAATGTGGACTGATCCTGCACTCACCATTTCCATACACCTCAATAGATGTATGGATATGGTAGGTGCAGGATCGGGCGCTATTTTAAATCAAGTGTTCCAAATTCAAAATATTGCCACTATTATTATCGCGCTCCACACAACCCTGTCAGTGAGGTATGGGTCGCGCGGGGAGACGCGGCCGCCTTGACAGCGCTGCGCCGTTAATTCCTGAGCGCTGCCGCGGCCGATTGACAACGCGCTCGGAATTTATCGACGCGCACACTCGCCGACGACGCTGCCGCAGCCCGATAGAGGTGGGATAATGTCGATACCATATTCAAAGATAAAATTGTTTGGTAACAAAAGTTCTAAGTCAAATTATACAATATGTTAAGAAAACCCTGTCCGACCCGTAAGGATAGTAAAGGTTAGGTAAACACTTGACCAAATATAATATAAAATTTTACATAATCATCACAGTAACAATAATAATGAATTTTGAAATAATCTTTTTTTCCCGGGTATTAATTCCAATTTCCCCGATATTTGGTCATTTTTAAAAAACTGACAACACCATTTGTGACGGAGCGAATAGCGATGCGACCACGTGCCGCATGCCCCGCCCCCCTTCACCCGCGCATACATGCGCGGGTGAAGGGGGGCGGGGCTATCGGGTTGTCTACCGCACATGCATTAAGTTACCTCGCTTTTTCGAAATAATATTTATTTTTTTTTGGGGATTTTTTTTTAAGTTTAGCCCAGCTTTGTAGGCATTATTAGAATCAGTTAACGATACCTAACAATACCTTCACGGATCGGACAGGGTTTTCTTTACATATTGTATAGGTAGTTTTGGATGCAAAGCTGCAACGTTTACTTTAAAAATATTAACAAAGATATTATAGCTATATAAAAGTTTATTTTATCAAGTAAAAATTATTTAAATCATCCTAGGACTTTGTTACTAGACGTGACGTGCTATTTACTATACTATAAGTATTTGACTTTTGCAATTAACTTATTTATTAAGCAAAGTCTTTTCAGTTAATCGATAACTTAAACCATCGATATCGATACCTAATTCCACCGCACAGCCGTAACCGCGTTTCTGCTTTCAATTCCGAATACATACCGCTTATATACCTGCCAGTACATAAGGGCAAGCCTTTTAGGTCCAACTGAGTCTACCAGCTCCAGTCGGATGCTCAATGTACTGAAATGCGATCTAAGACTTGGTGAATATCATGTAATTATGTACCTAGAAGTACAAGATTTCGATCTGTACATCTATCTGAAGATTTTGACGCGATTTTAGGAAATTACTCGTAAGGTTACGTCAGCATTTTGAAAACAAAGTGAAGGCTGTGTGTGACTAGGTGAAGGGCGGCCGTTTTAAGGGACTGTCTTTTGTAATGTTGACGTCCAAAAAGTGCTGATTCTCAACCTATTTTGAATAACTTCGTTCCGGTCTCCGGCAATTTTTTAATGTATTTATAAACTTGAAGATATGTATTTTATTATAATATAAGATTGACGTGATAAATAAAATAGTGAGTAAGTCAAAGAAATTATTGCCCAAAAAGACGGCGTTTTGGGTTTTTTTTTTATACATTTTAGTCGTTTTTTTAGTTCTCAAATCATTATTGTATTAAGAAGCGTATCATGTTACTGATATTAATTGCGTATCCATTGCTTCTTATGTTCGAAAAATGTTTCTGCTCAACAACGTAAATATCGCAATAAAAGTCGTCGAACCGTCAAAATGAATGTCATTGCTAGCAGTTAGTGTGTTACGTAATTACCCGGTTGCGGTGGCCTAGTGAACGTTGATCTAGTGGTATCTGCTGCGACTTACCAAGTTGTAGGTCGTAGAATCGAAACCAATCACGTTCCACGCAAACCGTATCACTTTGTGTCAATAATTTCATCACCACTGCTCTCAAAACGGTGAAGGAAAACGTCACATCTTGGTTACAGAATCGCCATGTCCAGCAAAACAGATCATTCAGTTAGTACAATAAAGGCAAATGTTTTTATGATAAGTCGATATACTCTAACCTTCCCCTCATGTAGACATAAAGCAAACATCACTAAGGCACGTGACTAAAGGAACAAAGATCGATCATCCACAAAAGTTAAACAACGCAACCGCGGTCAAGCCTGGGATGGGTAACCGCTGTTTGTTTAAGACCCTTGAGTCTTAAAGAGCACGTTAACCGTCTGTTGGAATAGGAATATCTATTACACTCCATTTGTTTAAGTACTAAAATATAGGTAAACAAAAACAAAGTGACTTATGTAGTCAATCGACTAAAAGTAATTCCAGTCACTTCAGTTGTCAATGCTACGTCATGGTTATACTCTTCAATTTAGCAACTTTATTATTAAACTAGCTTTCCGCCCGCGTGGATTTCGGTTATATCGCGTTTTTTAGATTCCCCTCGGGAATATCATTTTTTTTTTCAATACAGGGTAGGTGAGGTAGGTAGGTAGGGTCTAAAGATTGTTTGTGCCAAATTTCATCAAAATCGGTTGAGAAGTTTAAGCGGCAAAGCGTAACAGACAGACAGATTTACTTTCGCATGTATAATACTAGCGGCCGCCAGCGACTTTGTTCGCGTGGAGTTAGTTATGCTCCGCTCCTATTGATCGCAGCTTGACATTATATAGCCTAAAGTCTTCCTGGATTAATGGGCTATCCAACGCGAAAAGAATTTTTCAAATCGGACCAGTAGTTCCTGAGATTAGCGCGTTCAAACAAACCCTTCAGCTTTATACATATATTAGTATAGATTAGTATGGATTATAACACTTACAGTTCCAACATAAACCGTAAGACAGGACGATAATTATCAACTATCGCCTTCGGGATGTAAAGGTCAGACGGCAGTCGCTTCACGGAAAATATCGAAGTTTAGCCAAAATCAGCAGTTAGACTGGTAAAGCGGACCCCAGACTCCAAAGCTGAAAAGGCTTCGGATGCGGCTGGGATTAACGCTGTGAAGATGATGAGTGTGATTAAAGAGGAAGGTTTATATGTATAATAATATCCATTAAATATTGGAGAAGTACTATTATTTTTGAAGTTTATAATGTGATGTCGTAAATAGTTACATTTTTTCAGCGTTTGCAGTGAAACTCAGGCTGAACCCTACCAGATTTATCAAAATAATGTACTAAATATTTTGCACCTTAAAAAGGTCTACAGAAAAGTTCACGATGGTATATGTCTATCTCTTATGGATCTCCCACAATAATATTTTTTTGACATTTACTTTTTACGAGAAATACTGGCTAATTTTCGAAACGAGTTTTTTAAACCGATACAGCATTAATCCTTATCCAATTTAATACCTTAAATATATTGTTGATTTAAAGATCTATACTTATTGCCCTTTACAGCATATGGTTTAAATTAATATTTTCGAAGATATTACAGATTTAAAAATTGCTGGGCATGGCGTTTGCGGCGATACCGACCGGCCGGGGCGCTATGTTTTTTATACAACGATCACAGTTTTGCACCTGTGCGAAATCGGGGCGGGTCGCTAGTAATTAATATAAAATCCGCCGACGAATTAGTTTCTAAATCCCACGAAACTTTTTTACAAGCTGTCTTTCAATCAATGTTGATCTCGGTGCGATGGAGTATTGTCACGAGCTTTTTTTTTTACAAATTATAAACTAGCGCTTGACCGAAATCCCGCCTGATGGTAAGCAGTGACGCAATCGTTGATGGTAAAGCGCACTAGTTTATTAAGAGCCTATTCACTCTAGCCTTGAAGACACTCAAATTGTAGTCCGATGCAAACACTGACGCTGGCAAATTGTTCCAGTCCCTGGATATACACGGTATAAAGGAAGAGGCGAAACGCTTCATCCGGAGGACTGGTTTGTTTGTCAGGCTGGGAAGTTTCGGGGGACAACAGTTCAGGAGTTTGTGTGACACAAGTAAACTAATTACGTAAAAGATGACCACGTGTCAAGCGTAGTCTTTGAAAATGGTTATTAAATGCGAGAAGCGAGGATAACATTATCTACCTTTACAATCTACCCAGTTAAGGCAAGAGCAGCAGTAGCCTAGTGATACCATTTTTTTTTTCGGGTTGGAAATCCTCATAGGATGTCCGCCGCCCTAGGGTGGGCGACGGGGTCTGTCAGACTGTTACTGACTAAAACCACCCCGGTGTCTCTTCTATCACGAGCGCGCGTAGGGCCGCGGGAGTCTAAATTCTTCCGCAGCCCCACACTCTCGTGCTGGCCCGGTCTGCCCGGGCCTCGTCTCCGGCATGGGGTAGTGGGGTGTTAAGCTACCCCGTGCATCGCCTCAGAGGCGCGCGCAGCCTAGTGATACCAGCCGCAACTTACAAGTTGTAGGTTGAAGGTGCGAACCACATCAGGCGCTTTACTTTGTGTAAATTATTTCATCACCACTGCTCTCAAAACGGTGAAGGAAAACATCATGAGGAAACCGGGATGTCCGAGGCAAAACTTAGAAGACATGTGACATCTACCAACCCGCACTGGGCCCGCGTGGTAGATCCCGGCCCACTTCCTCTCACCGAGAGGAGGCCTGTATTCCAGTAGAGGGAACATTATAAACTGATTAAAGTAGCTACAAGCTACGAGTTTGTAGTCGTGGTGGCCGTTATCGGGGGGAAACCTTCTAAAGGCCCCTGGTGCTTGGGGAGAGGACTAGGGAGTGTGGGATTCTTACCTCACTAAAACCACCCCGGTGTCACCATCTGCACATAGCAGGGCCACCGTTACCTCTCAAAAGACCAATCCGGAGCCCCTGCCGTGCAACGCCTGTTAGGGCACATCTCTGGGAGACTGTGAAGGGGTCTCCCCGAACCTAACTATGTAAGACAACACATGACTACTGTGCGCCGCCTTCCCTGAAGTCGCTCAGTGGGCCGGCTGAGTCCCCGCTCTAATCGCCCGCGACCTCCAGTTCCCGCCTTTCTTATATGATACAGGCGGGGTTTCCGCATTTGTTTTTAACTTGTTAAAAAAACTGAATTTAATCCCACTATATTTATTGGTGAATATTCGTGGTGGCCTAGTGGTTAAAACACCAGCCTCTCAAGTATGAGGGCGCGGGTTCGATCCCAAGTCAGGCAAGTGCCAATGTCACTTTTCTAGAGTTATATGTACTTTCTAAGTATATCTTGGACACCAATGACTGAAGGTGAAGGAAAACATCTTGAGGTAACCTGGACTTTAAGTCTGAAATCACCAACCCGCATTGAGCAAGCGTGGTGATTACGCTCAATCCTTCTCTGTGTGAGAGGAGACCTGTACCCAGCAGTGGGACGATAAAAAGATTGATGATGGAGAAAGTAGCTAAGGTACGGTGATAGGAATGAAATGGCGACTAAGGGTTCAAATATATTGTAATAGTTCGTTTTATCATCATCTATCCAAATTCTCGCAAATTCTGTCTAATTTTTCTCGGTGGTAGGCCATGACATCGGCTGCCAGCAGAAGTTACCACCCACCAGACAAAGTCTTGCCGCCAAACGATTCGTCGTGTTCCGGCATGATGCCTGGTGAAGCCGTACGGAGGACGGGTCTGAGCAGTTGTATTGCGATGTGTGCCGGGTACGATGCGTCAAATGTTGTTGTGTCGGGAGTTTGGTCGTGGAGGGTCTCCACATAAATCTCCCTCTGGCGCAGCATCGTTGGTCGTGTTGTTGGGTTTAACTTTGCACCACCTTGCTCAACTGCCGTCTTCCTTCTTATTCACTAAGTGTTTTTAAGAGAATGGGCTTAATAAACTAGCGCGCTTTACCATCAACGATGGCATCACTGCTTACCAACAGGCAGGATTGCAGTCAAGCGCTAGTTTATAATCATTAAAAAAAAACCAGCTGGTCTTGCTGGATGCAGTTTACCAGTACTTTACCTGGAGAGACTGCCTATCTGAACTCCTTAACTCAGTTACTGGGTAATACTAAAACCTTGGTAACTAGTTGACAAATTTTCGGGCTAATAACTGCTTGTAACTATTGATAGCCGACGATTGACAGACGGGACCCAAGGGAACCTTCGTGCTTCGAAATGCATTCGATATATGGAGGTGCCGTACGGAGGACGGGTCTGAGCAATTGTGTTGCTATGTGTGTCGGGTACGATGCGCCAAATATTGTTGTGTCGGGAGTTTCGTCGTGGACGGTCTCCAGTTCCATCTCCCTCTGGCGCAGCATCGTTGGTCGTGTTGTTGGGTTTATCATTTTCATCACCTCGCTTTACTGCCGTCTTCCTTCCTATTCCCACAGTTTTTTTTTTTGAGTGAATAGGCTCTTAATAAACTAGCGCGCTTAACAATCACCAATTGCTTCACTGCTTACCTTCAGGCGGGATTGCAGACAAGCACTAGTTTATAATTATAAAAAAAACCGGCTTGTCCTAGAGCTAACATCCAAGACACGTGAAATCTACCAACCCGCACTGGGCCAGCGCGGTAGATTACGGCCTACTCCCTCTCATGAGGAGGCCTGTGTCCCAACAGTTGCAACAATATAGGCTGATTATGTTTTGTTAACATTTATATCGTTTGTTATGATAAGGTAACATTTATATCGTTTGTTATGTTATGTTAACTGTTATATCGTTTGTTATGTTAACATTTATATCGTTTGTTATGTTATGTTAACATTTATATCGTTTGTTATGTTATGTTAACATTTATATCGTGTATACAGTCTGCCTCACATCCCCGATTGTTCTAAGCACAACTCGTAACTGCATCGATGTAGTTAGCGGCCATGTCTCGCTTAATGTATTGAGCAGTGCATGTAATGGCGGTATAAAAGAAAATGGACTACAAAGGTTAACAACGGACATGAAACTGCATGCGAAACTATCGCAGTTTATATTGAGGAGACGCGTGGAAATTATGTTTACTAGAGTTGCTGGCAAACATTGTGGAAAAGTGTTGTGCACGAGAGCAATCATTGTAATGTATTGGATAGCATTTATCCAATCCATACTAATATTATAAATGGGAAACTAATTCTGTCTGTCTGTCTGTTACGCCATCCCACCTAAACTTCTCGACTGATTTTGATGAAATTCGGCACAGACAATCTATGGGCCCTAAGAAAGGACATAGGCTACCTTTTATTGAAAAATATTCCCGAGAGAAATCTTAAAAGCGCGATATAACCGAATTCCACGCGGGCGAAGCCGCGGGCGGAAAGCTAGTACTTCTTATATTTATCAGGGTGAGTGTATCTAATACTATTACAATAATGACTGATTACAAGGTGAAGGAAAACATCTTGAGGAAACCTGGACTTTAAGTCTGAAATCGCCAACATGCATTGAGCAAGCGTGGTGATTACGCTCAATCCTTCTCTATATGGGAGGAGACCTTTGCCCAGCAATGGGACGATAAAAAGGTTGATAATGGTGATGATCATGATAGGTGTGTCTAAATGCAACATCAGAGATTAACAGGTAAAATCGACCCATTATCCTATTCAGAATTGTGTGTATTTAAGTAGACAGTAGCATAAATAAAAATGTAAAGTCTGATAACTGACTTCATCTATTGTGGTTCTGGCTAAAAAGTAAAAACAATCAAATTCCTTTTAGAAAGACACTACTACACACTCAGTGTTTTTGAGTGAATGGGCTCATAATAAATTAGCGCGCTTTACCATCAACGATTGTATCACTGCTTACCATCAGGCGGGATTGCAGCCAAGCACAACTTTATAATTATTTTTTTAAAAAAGTTCCGATTCTCAGATTAATAATTGTAATAAATGACTGTTGATTTGCCGTAGCAGTAATAATTCATTTCAACTTTGACTAAGAACTATTGAAGGCTTGTATCCTTTTTTTTTGGGGGATGGGAAATCATCAAATGACGTCGAGCTCTGGGCGGAGCGGAAGGTGATCAAGATCAAGATCAAGAAGGAAGATGTCAGACTTTTACTGACTAAAACCCAGCCGTGTTTCTTCACTTGCCTGTGCGACGGCCAGGGCCACGTTTTCTTGTTTAACCAACCCGCGCAACCCTGACCCAGGAGGCATCGCGGTATCTCATCTCTTTACTCTCAGCTAATACAAGCATTATTCTATTCACACAAGCTTATCAACAAATCGTTCATATTCGCGACTTTCTCAGTACGGCTATTAGCCTCAGGCCAAGAGGGAACGAAGGCACAAGAAGACGACCACCGTCCATCCCTCTAAGAAGGGTGCCACCCTCGACGGAAGGGTTTCGCGTATGAATAACCGCTTTTAATAATATTAGGGAACTCTGAGATAAACTGGTATTATTGTACGTTTTAATTATAATTGTTTTAACGATACAGTTGAGAATATTAGTTTATTTTGAATGAGGTTTAATTATTTAGTACGTAAGCTTGTAGATATTTTTTTATAAATTATAAACTATCACTTGACCGCCTGATGATAAGCAGTGATGCGATCGTTGATGTTAAAGCGCGCTAGTTTATTAAGAGCCTATTCACTCTAGCCTCTAAATATATGTTTTCCTTCACCTTTCTGGTTAATATAAATTGTTTGTTTGTTAGCTTTGTAAGTACCAATATAATTTCTATAATATTTTGCTTTATTGTGCTCGAGCACAGGCGTAGATTAATCTTCTATAGGATGCATTCTGGTGAGTGTGTAAGGGAATTGCATGATTTAATTCCCCCATCTCCGTTCCACCATCGGATGACCCGTCGTACGGCGAGTTTCCACCCTTACGTAGTTGACACCACTGCGACTCGGACGAAGCGTTTCGCTTCCTCTTTTATACCGCGTACATCGAAGGACTGGAACAATTTGCCGGCGACGGTGTTTCCGTCACATTACAATTTGTGTGTCTTCAAGGCTAGAGTGAATAGGCCGCGCTTTACCATCAATGATCGCATCACTGCTTACCATCAGGCGGGATTGCGGTCAAGCGCTAGTTTATAAATTATAAAAAAAAAAAACATTTTAAAGGAACTAAAAAAAAACTTGCAAAAAATATAATTAACTCAAAACGTGAAACTCGATTAACTTTGAACTTGTCATGCGCAACATTACTCAGGTATTTGGGGGACTAACGAAGGGGAAACCGCTTTGAAAACCTACCCCAAATCAAAACGTCCGAACCAGGTACAAGCGCAGTAGAAAGTAATATGTTTCCTTGTACACCATACATATACAATATGTAAAGGAAACCCTGTCCGATCCGTGAAGGTATTTTAAGGTATCGATAACTGATTCTACTATGCCTACAAAGCCGGGCTAAACTTCAAAAAAATCCCCCTACAAAAATAAATATTATTTCACAAAAAGAGGTAACTTAAAACATGTGCGGTAGGCCATCCAGGCGCGGGCGAAGAGGGGCAGGGCACGCGGCACGCGGTCGCATCGCTATTCGCTCAGATGTTGTCACTTTTTAAAAGTTACCAAATTTTGGGGAAGTTAGAATTAATTCCCAGGAAAAAAAGATTATTTCAATATTCACTAGTATTATTACTATGTTGATTATGTAAAATTTCATATGTTATTTGGTCATGTGTTTACCTAACCTTTACTATCCTTACGGGTCGGACAGGGTTTTCTTAACATTTTGTATGTATAATACAGAGAACGTATTAATATTATAAACGCATTTTTTTTTGAGGATGGATGGATGGATGAATATATCTTTTTTTTTTATAAATTATAAACTAGCGCATGACCGCAATCCCGCCTGATGGTACGCAATGTCGTGATCGATGATGGTAAAGCGCACTAGTTTATTAAGAGCCTATTCACTCTAGCCTTGAAGACACTCAAATAGTCCGCCGGAAACACCGCCGCTGGCAAATTGTTCCAGTCCCTCGATGTACGCGGTATGAAAGAGGAAGCGAAACGCTTCTTTCGAATCGTAGTGGTGTTAACGACGTAAGGGTGGAAACTTGCCGTGCGACGGGTCGTCCGATGGTGGAACGGCGATGGGGGAACTTAATTATGCAATTCCTTCGCACACTCACCAAAATGAATTCTATAGAATAGTGTGTGTCTGTTACTCTTTCACTCAAAAACAACTGAAACATTGATTGTCATTAAGACGAGATTACGACTACAGTTTAACAGATAATAATTAATAAATTTATATATTTTGATATTATTTGACGGCACGGTTGCCGTAGTGGATAAGGGATTGATTGCTGAGCTATGTGTCGTCGGTTCTATTTCCGTACAAAACAAATGTTTTAATTTTGAATGGGGCATAAGTAGCTGATAAGAGGGGACTCTAGTGCCGAGGAATTTGGAAAATGGGTATTTGAAGAAACTATTACCGTCGCGCTGCTTCCAAACTCTCCCGGTAAAGTCCGAAAAGGACAGTTGCAGCTCAGGCTGATTTTACCTACAAAAACGTTGACCAAAAGACGTTTTGTATTCCGCTGTTTTATTTTTCGAAACACGACAGATCTCAATTATTTTATATCAAAATTTAGAGGAATAGTTCACCTATGCTTCTATTATTTTCTTTTTTGTCAAAATCTTATCACGTTTGTCTAATAGTCATCTGAACATCACGGTATTGTGATGAATAAATGGGTTATTTTTCGCAATTTTAAAGTATCGTACTTGTTTTATTAATTAAGTTTCCGAAAAACATCAAATAATAGGGGCACGTATAATCACGGTGTAAAATTGTAGAAAAAAAATTGCTCTATAAGCATTATCCGAAGAAAACAGCGGTATACGTTTGTATAGAGAAAGCAGCACTAGAGTTCCCTCTTAAGGGTCTGGCTGTTTGTGTATATGAGTAGTAAATGTTTTTAAACGCACTCATGATACTAGAGAAATTCGTAATGTTGGGCAAAGTAAAAAATAATAATATGAGAAATGAGAGGATAACATGTAGTCTCATCCGGCAATTACAATTAAACCACATACCCAAAAGGGAAAATATTAATAAACTATTAAAAAACGGACGCCCAGTTCAAACAGCTGCAAGTAAAACGCCCGTCCACGTCAAACCAAAATGCAAGTATAACTACGCGTGCGGCGTAGCAAGGGCTCTGTCTGCTACGAAAGTCGTAGCGATGTCAACAAGCCTAAGATGTTTCGTAGCACTAGTGCTACAAAAAGCGTTCTTAGAACGAAATGACAGTATTGAGAAGTGGTCTATAACAATCAAATTAATAATAATAATCTTTATTTATATAGAAGACAGATTGTAGTACATTTTACATTTTTACATAGTGGGTAGTTTTACATTTCTGACAATCAGGTGGGTGAAATTGTTTTAATTAACTTCGAAATAGTAAGTTGGGTATTTTGAAGTCAACGAAAATATATTTATTGGCACACATGAGCCTTCTATATGCCTAATAACTGTAACAACCTATTTGAACGTAAAATAAACTATAAATGTCGTTCAAAGTGATGTCCTAAATAACAACCAAACAAATACATAGACAGAATAACAACCCAGAAATATCAGTGGCCCATCAGTACTAGAAGTGTACAAGATTATAGTGCGAATTGCCAATTAGAGCGTATTTGGCGAGAATTTGTTGCGTAGGAGTGACACAACACGCCTACACGTGCCCACAACCTTACCTATGACCTATATCATAGAACTAGTGAAAAGGACAGATAGCGCGCCCACGCACGTGTGTTGATGAGCGAGCTAAATCCATAATTATATGTCATGAGTAGGGTTGCCAGGTGACAGTCTCCGTGGCCTAGCGGTAGCGGACGCGGCAGATGTGCGTTCGATCCCCGCACAGTGCAATATTTGTATGCGTGAATATGAATATTTGCATTGGTCTGGTCGTACCTCGGAAAACGCGTTAAGATGTCGATGTCGCCTTCGGGTTGTGAAGGTCAGACGGCAGTCGCTTCACGGAAAATGTCGAAGTTTAGCCATATCAGCAGTTAGACTGCTAAAGTGAACCCCAGACTCCAAAGCTGAAAAAGCCTCGGATGCGACTGGAATTAACGCTGAGATGATGATGATGATGAGTAGGGTTGCCAGGTGAGTCGTGAAAAAATACCGGACAACCCCAAACGGGGGAGGGGGGTGTACTTTGTGTTCCCGTTTGGGGTTGTCCCTTGCTTCTTTCAACGCTGCGTAAACACTGCCGAACGTCGCGTAGTCTAATTATCAACTAGGTAAACTAAACTATAAAAATCAAAACAAAACGTAGGTGGTTGTAATTGAGACTGTATACCCGATACAGTCGTGAAGTGAGAGACCGCAGACGCAGACACAGACAGTGAGTGAGGAGCGCGCGTGAGTTTTGCATTTGAGGAATTTCATATGCCTACTTTTTCCGCTTGTGACCAGTAGTAACGACTTTTCTCAAAATACCGTACATTGTTCTGTCCGGCATGATCATTTATTTTTTACCGAACAGGCCTTAAAAATACCGGACTGTACGCTTAAATACCGGACATCTGGCAACCCTAGTGGTGAGTTTAAAGACGACACGATTTGCGTAGTGGCTGAGCGATCGACTGCTGTGTTGGACAACTATTTGTATAGCCAATAACAACCTAGCCTATAACAGTCTACTGTTGGATATAGGCTTCTCCCGGGCGCCAAAAACACCCGGTCCACTGCCTTCCGTTGTTTTCCGCATCCAGTCTACCACCTTAAAGTCGTTCGTCTATCTAGTTGCTTGTGTAATGTGTTTGAATGCATATCGTGCAGGTGCCGCATCGCTGCCATAGCGGCGAGCACTGTCTCGTACGGAACCATGTGTGCACCGCACTAATGTGATATTTACTCGTATTTACAAGCGGAGGAGGTAAGTGTACAAGTGCGGCTCCGGAGTCTTCTTTATGTCCTATCCAGTGGGTCATGTTTCCGTGTCCCGGTACGGATGAACCACGACTCCTAATGTCTTCATTAGTATTCAGATTTACCTTTGCACAAACTACCTGTTATGTTTGGACCGACGCTGATCGGTTGTGTCGTGGTTAGATTTACGAGTACCTACTATATTGTCGTTGTGTGTATAATAAGATCGTGTATGTTTGGTTTATCTTGTGTTTGATTATATTCCGTTAAATTCATGCTTATAACACGAACCGTTTTGGAACTGTTCCCGCCCGGCCAAACAGGCCGAGTCGAAGCTTCTAGATTCAAGAAGCTTTCTTTTACAACACTTGACGCGTCTTTTGTTGATAAGAGTCGTCTGACCTTTGTCAACAAGCTGTGCACCGATACTGTGCATCATTTTGCGAATTTTAAATGTTTTATTCAAGGGACACCGGTTACGTATGCTTATAGATATTTTCTGTTCCGATGCTGCCAACCAATATTTTTCCTTCGGAAACATTTAACAAGCATCCATCCATATTCACAAACTTTCGCATTTATAATATCAGTAGTATTTGTTACTAGTTCTGCTCGCAAATTCTTTCTTCGTTCACGAAAAACAAATTGGATTTCATGACCTTTTTTTTTGGGCGGATCCTTAATTTTTTTTCATAAAAAAAAACATAAATAACCTAATTAAGTTACTCCTTATGACATTAGCTATCTGCCAGTGAAACTTCTATTAAAATCGGTCCACCCCATTTCGGACATTCCCAAAAAAAAAAGACAACATTTTAAAAACAGAAAAAAGATAAACCTTTTTTCTACGACCATTTGGTAACTTGCTTAATACATAAACATAAGTCATATCTCAATAGTACTCATTCTTGCCAAGTCGTCTTATAATGACCATTTCCACATGGGTAAACCGTACTACAATGAAATTTTTTTTTATGGCTATGGCGTCAAAAAAATCAACATATGATTATGCCAAAAGTGCGCGTATTTGCGTCACAACTAAACATCGCATGTTATTAGGCTGTATGGATGAGTTGTCTTTGCCTTTCATTTGTGGGATTATAACAATAAAACAACCTAAGTAAATTACTATAATTCCTAATAAAGTTCTACATTGACGGTTTTTTGTATTTATTTATTTCAAGGTCGTAGAAAAAGTTTTGTATGCCACTGTCGCAAACAGGTATTGTAATACTCGTGCTGATCTATTGTGCCACTCAGCTTTGCTTCGTGGCCAAACTATCACTCATACATATTACAATAGCTATCATTGCTTGACAGTGGCTTAAATAACTATTTATGCATTTAGTCAATGTTTATTTTATTTTATTTATTTTATTTTTATAAATTATAAACCGCTTGACCGCAATCCTGCCTGATGGTAAGCAGTGACGCAATCGTTGATGGTAAAGCGCACTAGTTTATTAAGAGCCTATTCACTCTAGCCTTGAAGACACTCAAATTGTAGTCCGACGGAAACACCGCCGCGGGCAAATTGTTCCAGTCCCTCGATGTACGCGGTATAAAGGAGGAGGCGAAGCGCTTCGTCCGGATCGTAGTGGTGTTAACAACGTAGGGGTGGAAACCAGCCGTACGACGGGTCGTCCGCTGGTGGAACGGAGATGGGGGAATTAAATCATGCAATTCACTCGCACACTCCCCGAAATGCATCCTATAGAACACCGAAAGGCTGGCTACTCTACGCCTGTGCTCTAGGCTTTGGAGACCAACTTGAGTTAGATCAGGGTCACCAATTAGCCTCTTTGCACGTCTCTCCACTGAATCCAAAGTGGCCAGGTGACACTTGGCAGCACCAGCCCAAATGTGGCTGCAGTACTCCACACACGAACGGACCTGTGCTTTGTATAACATTAGAAACTGCCCAGGTGTGAAGTACTGCCGGACCATTGCGATAACGCCAAGTTTCCTGGCAGCCACCCTGGCCTTGGACTCAATGAACCGCCCAAAGTTAAGGTTCGAGGAAATCTCAACTCCCAAGAGCTGAGGGGGGTCGGAACACTCCAAGGACACATTCCGAAAAGTAGGGGCCAAGGTGAACGGGCTCCTTTTGGCGGTGAAAAGACACGCCTGTGTTTTGGCGGCATTGAATGCTACAAGATTGGCATTGCCCCATTCGGAGACTGCCTGCAGTGCAACACTCGTTCGCTCAACCATGGCCTCTCTTTCGGACCGGATTGATTCCCTAAAATGTTTTTTTATCGTTACAAAAAGGAATCTAATATTTCAAATTTTTGAGAGCAGCTGTGGTCTAGTGGAATCAGCCATGACTTGCAAATTGTAGGCCATAGGTTAAAACCCTATGAAGCACCTTACTTTGTGTAAATTATTTCATCACCACTGCTCTCAATACTGTAAAGTAAAATATCTTGAGAAAACCGGCATAAGTCGAAACTTCGAAGACATATGATATCTACCAACCCGTACTGGGCCCGCGTGGTAGATTACGCCCCACTACCTCTCACCGAGAGGAAGCCTGTGTCCCAGGACATTATAAGCTTAATAAGGACTTCAATTTTATTGATTTGTTTATGGTTTTTTATGATGGCTGTTTGATCCTAAACTAGGGTAGACTGCTTTACAAAAACCCACCTTATTAACATAAACTCTCGTACAGTCTCAGAAGAAATGGTAAGTCGTCAAAAGTTCGTTATGTAGTGCCACCTAATATGTTATTTATGAATAGGTACGAAACAACGTCTCTCTAGGATTATACGACGATACTCCGCGAGATTTATTTTTTACGCTGCTTTGCTCTTCGTTACTTTTCAACAAAGCGAAAAATCCAATTTTAAAAAATACAATATGAAATACAATATACAATATGTTAAGAAAACCCTGTCCGACCCGTAAGGATAATAAAGGTTGTGTAGCTGTAGCTACACGAGCACTTCAGTGGTTAGGTAAACACATGACCAAATAAAATATGAAAATTTACATAATCATCATAGTAACAATACTAGTGAATTTTGTAATAATCTTTTATCCCCGCGAATTGATTCCAACTTCCCCAAAATTTGGTAAGTTTTGAAAAGTGACAAGATTATTTTAGGCGGTATAATTCTGAGGGAATAGCGATGCGGCAGTGTGCCGCGTGCCCTGCCCCTCTTCGCCCGCACCTGTATGGTCTGTCGCCTCTTTGTATATATGAAAAATACAATTCCAACAAAGGCGCCGAATCTCTTGCTCACACACTAAACTAATTTTAAGTTAGTGCATCTTTTTCTTTCTATTCGATTAAGAAAAGGATAGAAGATAACATTTTAGTTTAATCCTGTCAAATTAAGATACTCCATAGACAGAATTTAAACGCGATTATCAACATGGCGACCAAAAATACGTCAATTTACGTCAGGAGCGGACAAATTTGACAGCACTAAACTGGTATTTTATGTATTCACTAGCTTTCCGCCCACGGCTTCGCCCGCGTAGAGTTCGGTTATATTGCGCTTTTTAGATATCCCTCGGGAACATCAATTTTTTTCCGGGTAGCCTATGTTCTTACTCAGGGTCTAAAGATTTTCTGTGCCAAATTTCATCAGAATCGGTTGAGAGGTTTAAGCGGGAAAGCGTAACAGACAGACAGACAGACAGACAGAGTTACTTTCACATTTATAATATTAGTATGGATGCATACAAATATTTGCACTGTGCGGGGATCGAACCCTCGCCTCCTTGCACAACGGCCGCGTTCGCTACCACTACGCCACGGAGGCTGTCGAATTCGTTTAGATATCGTATAGCCTTTTATGAATGGGAAATCACCAAAAGACCTCTCTCCCGCTCTGAGCAGAGTGGAAGGGCGTGTCAGACTTTTACTGACTAAAACCAACCCGTGTTCCTTCACTTGCCTGTGCACCAGGGCCACGATTTCTTTTTAACCAACCCGTAACCTTAGCATTGTATTTTTTATACCGCACTTGTAGTTTCACATGTATGGCATAGTAACAGCAGCATAAGCAGCTAAGTAATGTAGAAAATTATATACAAAGTACGGAATTTCCTTTTAAAGAGTAAAATTATGACTTCTTAATTTTCATTAACAATCTAATCACAATAAAAACGACCGTTTAACCACTTTTTTAATAAAGCCCTCGTTATGAGTCCCTTCGACAAATTAATCCCCAAATCTCACGGAAACGATAAATCAAATTAAACGCGGCGTAATAAAAATGTTCACGAAAATAGCAATTAATTTAATGAATTCGTCGCAGACAGGCCAGACGGCAGACGAGCCCAGTCGCACCACCAGACAAACCTACTTACATACATACTTCCTGCCTTCGTAACTTTGACCTACTTCCCAGTACAACGAACTGCACAACTTTTATTGTTCAACGGTGTACACAGGTATAACTCCTCTACTTGACATTCAAAATACCTAATAATATCCGTGTTTCGCATGGTGAAGTTTACGTGAATTAAGCTACCCCTAAAAAAATCCTGCCAATGATTCGATAATGAGGAAAGCGCGACCCCCCGCCAATTTACATTAACGATTCCCCAAAAAATTCGACACAAAACGACAGGGGCACATAAAGGCGTCAAACAATTCCTTTCATCTCACGGCGTCTTGCGCCGGCAGCATAAACAAGCTCCGAGAAAAACTCCCTGAATAATAATTAGGGTTGAAGATTAGGATGGTGGAGCGGATTCGGCCTCTTGCTATTAATTACGTGCCCAGGGCGGACGCGCTATGTGCTCGGTATATAGGCTCGAATTTCCGGGCATATACCTAACGTGGCACGTATCTGGGCAGCGCGGCGTCTCGCGTGCTCCCCCTCCCGGCCCCCGTACCGCTGGGCCCCCGCACCGCCAGGCCCCCGGGCCCCTCCCCGTCTAATTGACGGCGCGCCGGACGCCGCCGTCGCCCGCGGGGACTGCGCTCCGCCTTCCGGGCTCCGTGCTCAGCCTCCGATTTACAACATCGGCTGATAATCTTTTCTTGATGACGCAGCCACATAGATATATATACAACTATCTTGAGACTTTCCTCTGTTTATCGTTTCCTCGAGGAAATCAGCATTCTATTTCCAAGACCCTCAGACTTAACCTAGATTCTCCGATGTTGCTATGGGCCATATCTAATATCGTTGCGATGGAACACTGCGGTCCGCCGCATAGATATAACCTCAGTGCGACTGGACATCGGATTTTACGAGCCATCGGATCAAAGTTAACAGGACAGAGATGCGTAAGGTTATAATGTAACGACAACTAACGTAATGATCTTGATGTCCACTATAACAATGGGATTGGTTGTCTGTCGTGGTGGTCCATCACGATCACGGCTGCAGATACTATTGAGCGTATCGTCATCTACAGCTACCTAGATAGTACCCAGTCTTAATCTAGCAGGAACGCACCGAAAGTAAGTGTCGTCAAAGGCCCCATCGTGGAGTTTATTAAGTCTCATCAGAACGGAGCAAGGTGTCAACACGGCCGGCTGCTCCCGTTGGCATAATTAAAAACTCTCATCGCAGCCGGAAGACGTGGAGAGAGGGGGTCGGGGGAGAGAGTTCGGGTGGGGTGGTAGCCACGGGGATCCGCGAACGCACTAATTAATAAGGGTCCGTCGATATTGATTTACGAGCTCGCCGGTGCCCGGTAATGACGCAACGTGCCCGGGAGCACGTGGTGCCGTGTGCCGTAAACATGATGACGTCACACGCAAGAACCCCCGGTGCTTTAATACTTCTTGTGTAATAATTCTTGGTAGCGAAAAACGTGTTGAAGGGGAAACTTTTGATTCGACAAAGAATGTTTTGAAACGATTGTTACGTTGTCGATCGGTCTCGTGACCATTCGTGCGACAGAAATAGCTGTAAGAAATTGTGAAATCGGATAGATCTACAAAAAAAAAACGTTTTTTTACATCAACAAACGTCAAATACCTACACCTCCCTGTACAAGCTTACGTCACGAACTTATCTCTTCAACATAAGTTCGCCCACTTCCATCACGCGATATCTTAAACAGCGCAGTGGGCATTAGCGAAAATTCCCTATTCCCATTCGACGGGCACACGGCGCGTCGGGGGATTTGCATCGCTCCGGGAAGAAACGCAAAAAGAGCGAGATCTGACACCCCCACACCCCCCACGTGGAAAAAATTCACCCCCAATATGTACCGCACGAGTAAGCTCACGTTATTAGTAAAAGTACAGAAGTTTGAGCGTAACTAGGACTGGTTATTGGGGGTGAAAACTTGGACTTGTTTATAGTTTGGAAAGGTACCTACAGACTTGTAGGATGTATATTCATTGATGGTAATACATGTAATAACATCGGCTGCCGGCCAAAAATTACCACCCACTAGACAAAGTCTTGCAGCCAAGCGATTCGTCGTGTTCCGGCATGATGTCTGGTGAAGCCATACGGAGTACGGCTCTGAGAAGTTGTGTTGCAATGTGTGCCGGGTACGATGCGTCAAATGTTGTTGTGTCGGAAGTTTGGTCGTGGAGGGTCTCCACATCAATCTCCCTTTGGCGTAGCATCGTTGATCGTGTTGTTGGGTTTAACATTGCACCACCTCGCTCAACAGCCGTCTTCCTTCCTATTCACTAAGTTTTTTAAGTGGCTTAATAAACTAGCGCGCTTTACCATCAACGATTGCAGCACTGCTTACCATCAGGCGGGATTGCAGTCAAGCGCTAGTTTACAATTATTAAAAAAAATACCTTTGAAGACAAGTGATATCTATTAATCCGCACTGGCCTCGCGTGGTATACAGTATGTTAAATAACAGAGGGCGTTCCCTTAAACTCGTTAATATATATCAATATTAGATTAAAATAAAAATATCAGCATAGAAAAATAAGCATAAAAAAATCCGAATAAAAAAAAAATCTAATTGGAAATAAATTTGAAACCTCCTGTTTTAAATCAAAATAGTAGTCGTCATGTATAAATAAATTGCGACGTTGCCGTCTTTCATGTTCGCGTGTACAGTGTGTTTCTTTTACATGTCAATTTAAAATTTTTATTGAATATTTTCTTATTGGAAATAATTTTAAAACATTTTGTTTTCGAATGGAAATATTTTTTTTAGCATGTATGTATGCTATACTACACACATCAAAAGTGTCTAGGGATCAACATATATTTTTGCAATAACTTTTCTCCTGATTGATATTATTTAAAATTTTCTTTAAGGATTCATCAAATAAAGTGTTTTCGTTTGTCACAGTAACGATAAACCAAGTCACCTTTGCATTAATAAAGAAATTTGCCATTTTCCTAATAAAGGGATATTTGACATTTGAACCACTAACACAAAAGTTCGAAAAAAAGACTGAAATAACAGTTTTCTCTAAAATTTTATTGGGTA
Organism: Sesamia nonagrioides; assembly: GCA_017933935.1. Classification (NCBI taxonomy): domain Eukaryota; kingdom Metazoa; phylum Arthropoda; class Insecta; order Lepidoptera; family Noctuidae; genus Sesamia; species Sesamia nonagrioides. The sequence continues at coordinate 3,040,269 of JADWQK010000025.1, forward strand.
ACTTAAACAATTAATAATCCGTGTTTCTACCGCGAACACTAACAACACAAGAACATCGGTTTGGCATACTCAAAATGAGTTCATCCAAATCACGCTGTGGAATGGCCGCCCATGTTCGTTGCAACAACAAAAAAGGTCTTCTTGCGACTGGATACCCTCCATATTCGGCAGAGCTCTTCTCTGTAGCATATCCCATGCATGCTCAATCGGGTTCAAGTCTGGCGACTGAGCAGGCCAGGGCAGGACATTGATGTTAGCTGCGGCGAGAGTCTGTCTTACAACTCTTGCGGTGTGCGGTCGTGCATTATCATGCATTAACTGAAATAAGGGACCGATTTGCACTTGTAGAGGAACGATGACGTCTGATACAATCGTTTCAGCATAAATTTGAGCGTTGAGGTTGCCTCTGATCCAAATCAACTCAGTTCTTCCGCCGATCCAAATACCCGCCCATACCATGATGGTTCCACCACTATAAGGATGGACTTCCTGGCAGGATTTTAATCGCTGTTGGCGTCCAGGGGTTCTCCAGTGTCGTATACGTCTTGTATCCGGTCTCATACCAAAACGAGACTCATCAGAAAAGCACACGAAACGCCATTGTTCTTCTGCCCAATTTCTGTGTTCAAGAGCCCATTGATATCGAATCCTACGATTGTGCATTGCTATAGGTGGTACCCGTAGCGGTCTTCGGGAATGAAGGTTCACTTCATGCAAGCGGTTTCTGACTGTTTGGTCGCTAATTAAGTTCCCTGAAGAGTGATGAAGCCTCACGGCTAACATCATGGCGGTTATTGTTGGAGCTCTTCGAGTTAAGATTTGAATGTATCGGTCTTGTCTCCGTGTGGTGCAGCGATACCGTCCTCCATGGCGCTCAGCCACGGTACCAGTGCTTCGGTAACGTGTCCAAAGTCGACTGATAACACTCTGACTTGTATTCAGAGCTAAAGCCACAGTACGTTGCCGGGAACCAGCTTCTATCATTCCCACGGCTCTGAGCATTTCTTCCCTGCTTAAATGACGTCGCCGCTCCATAATAACGTTGGTTTTAATCAGTAGTAGGGAAACAGTAGCACTAATAATGTCTTCAATGCGTTGTATGTTTTTATAGGGAAAATATTGACAGCTGATTTTCCTCTTTTACTCGAATTTGATTCACAGTTCCTGATTCAAATTATGAAATGCACCAAAAAGGATCCATATAAATTTATAAAATCATAAATTTATTACAAAGCCACATCTCAATCTCAAGAAATCCGCATAAAAATGCTTGATCCCTAGACACTTTTGATGTGTGTATTTCGGGTTAACGGGAACGCCCTCTGTTAGTTAACATACTGTATATCAGTCCTGTTGAAGAGGTGAGGTCTGTAACCCAGCCTGGTCCTTACCTCATTTTACTTAAATCCCTAAACCTGGAGGCATCATTACTGACTTAACTTACATAATATCAATATTACGACTTCGGCCCCGATTTCCTTGTTCACCAACTAAATTAAATTTAATATCAGTGCATCTTTTTTTTTTCTAATTAATTAAGAAAAGGACACAAGATAAAATGTCAGTTTAGATCTGTCAAATTAGTGCGCTCCTGACGTAAATTCATTTTTGGTTCCCATGTTTATAATCGCGTTTAAACTGTCCATGGAGTATCTTAATTTGACTCTATTCTTTCGTTAGTGAAATAGTTGTTGACACCAGTACGACCCGGACGAAGCGTTTCGCCTCCTCCTTTATACCGCGTACATCGAGGGACTGGAATAATTTGCCAGCGGCGGTGTTTCCGTCGGACTACAATTTGACTGTCTTCAAGGCTAGAGTGAATAGGCTCTTAATAAACTAGTGCGTCACTGCTTACCATCAAGCGGGATTGCGGACAAGCGCTCGTTTATAACACAAAAAAAGATAGAAAGAAATACTTGGATTTTAAATTAGTTTAGTATGTGAACCAAAGAATCTGCTCCAATCTATATAATGTATGTATGCCTACTGATTCTTATTATATAATGTCCATCATCATCATCTTCAGTCTGTTCTAAATAATTGATGTAGTTTTTCTTTTCGTTTATCTGATACTCCCTAAAGTGATTTTTGTTCTTACTTACCTACATTGACCACAAAAGTAGGTGCTAGAAACACAACTTAAAACTTGGTAAATAATTAAGGAGCTTTTTACCCGCGGAAAATAGAAAACTTTTATACGGTGTCGCCGAACACAGCTTAGTAAGATACTTTGTGTTATTATTTTAAACTGAAAGAACCCTTCCTCTCCGTCATATTAAGGCTAAGAGAAGCGAACAGTATTATTTTCCAATTTCAAATTCTATTATTTACTTTGACAGGTCTTCTTCACAGATAAAATAGGGGACGTACAAGTGAATATCCAACTGCCAAAAAGGAGTTTTGGCGGGAAAGTCAAGCTGAGTGTCACGCTTATTTTTCATTGGACTTTTAAAATTATTTATGTGTATTTAGTAAACAACTAAATAAAAGTGCGTGATTTATGTAGTAAAAAGTGCATTCATTAAATAATTCATAAAGAATAGTGAAATATCGTAGCATAGTAGCCACATCATTACTTTGTCTAAAACCTCCCTCGTAAGTTGTTGGTCTTGGGTTTAACATTGCATCACCTCGCTCAACTGCCGTCATCCTTCCTATTCCTAAGTTTTTTAAGTGAATAGGCTTAATAAACTAGTGCGCTTTACCATCAACGGCGGGATTGCAGTCAAGCACTAGTTTATAAGACAGTTCATGCGGCCGTCCGTTTCGACATGAATAATTCATTACGAGACATTGGCTAAATGCACAAACTGTGCGAAGCCAAAAAATAAAGAAAGAAAGAAACTGCCAAAAAATGAATAGGAACGTCATCAAATACTCTCACAGCTTTTAACCAAATTAATTCCCAAACCATCTCTCATCTGACGTGCTTATTGTCCCGGACACTCAAATCTTTCGTTTCACCCCTCGATAACACTCCCTTACAGATTTACGACATCACTTTCGCACTATAACTGTTTCGCACTATTTATTATTGAACCAGCAAAATATCCCACAGACTTGGGGCTATAACTGTGGATAAGCGTATCCATTAAAAATTAATACTGAATCAGACCTCTGCCTTTGGTGAGACGGACTTGATTTAAGTATTTTTTTAACCCTGGTAGTGGCACTGAATACTTTGTTCAAAAAATTAACAAATTTTCATTTTAGTGCATCTATTTCTGTCTATTTAATTAAAAAATGTCGTGGTGGCCTAGTGCTTAAAACACCAGCCTCTCAAGTATGAGTGCGCGGGTTCGATTCCAAGTCAGGCAAGTACCAATGTAAATTTTCTAAGTTATACAGTATGTAAAGAAAACCCTGTCCGACCCATAAGGATAATAAAGGTTAGGTGTTTACCTAACCTTTATTATCCTTATGGGTCGGACAGGATTTTCTTAACATTTTGTATGTATAATACAGAGAACGTATTAATATTATAAACGCATTTTTTTTTTCAGGATGGATGGATGAATGAACTTATCTGTTTTTTTTATAAATTTTAAACTAGCGAATGACCGCAATCCCGCCTGATGGTAAGCAATGTCGTGATCGATGATGGTAAAGCGCACTAGTTTATTAAGAGCCTATTCACTCTAGCCTTGAAGACACTCAAATAGTCCGCCGTAAATACCGCCGCTGGCAAATTGTTCCAGTCCCTCGATGTACGCGGTATGAAAGAGGAGGCGAAACGCTTCGTCCGAATCGTAGTGGTGTTAACGACGTAAGGGTGGAAACTCGATGGTGGAACGGAGATGGGGGAACTAAATCTTGCAAATCCTTCGCACATTCACCAAAATGAATATTATAGAATAGTGTGTAAGAGTTTGTTACTCTTTCACTCAAAAACATGACCAAAACTACTTTACACAACTTGACCAAATATAATATAAAATTTTACATAATCATCATAGTAACAATACTAATGAATTTTGAAATAATCCTTTTTTCCCGGGAATTAATTCCAATTTCCCCGAAATTTGGTAATTTTTAAAAAAGTGACAACATCGGTATTATTATAAGCGAATAGCGACGCGACCACGTCACAGGTGCCGCGTGCCCTGCCCCCCGCCGCCCGCGGAAGGGGTTGCGTACCGCACATGTATTAAGTTACCTCTTTTTGCGAAATAATATTTATTTTTTTAGGGGGATTTTTTTTAAAGTTTAAATTGTCTTTGTGGGCATTAGTAGAATCAGTTATCGATACCTAACAATAACTTCACGGATCGGACAGGGTTTTCTTTACATATTGTATGTACTTTCTAAGTATATCTTGGACACCAATGACTGATTACAAGGTGAAGGAAAACATCTTGAGGAAACCTGTATTAAGTCTGAAATCGCCAACCCTCTTTGAGCAAGCGTGGTGATTACGCTCAATACTTCTCTGTATGAGAGGAGACCTGTGCCCAGCAGTGGGACGATAAAAAGGTTGATGATGAATTAAGTAAAGGACAGAAGATGAGTATTAATTTAGCCAGATAAATACATAGTAGTAAACCTTGCTTGACGTAAATTGGCGTGTTTTAGCCGCCATGTTTTAATCACGTCTAAACTGTTCAACGAGTATTTTAATTTGACAGGACTAATGTTTATTTTCTGTCCTTTTCTTAATAAATTAGAAAGTATGAGATGCACTGCAATAAGATATGCTGATACGCTACTAGCTTTCCTTTGCAAGGTCATCATCATCATCTCAGCGTAATCCTAGTCGCATCGGAAGCTTTTTCTTTTTTTTCAGCTTTTTGGAGCCCACTTTACTAGTCTAACTGCTTTACAAGGGTTAAAGATATTTTGGTTTATTTTAATGTTCTTTTTTCATATTAAGCTTAAACCTACCTCACTAGATTATATTATACAAGTACGGTGGATATCATAGTATCGATAACTAAACAAAGACATTTGATTTTCGCCATTTTAGCGTTGAATACAACGCGAGCGGCCGCGAATCTATCATTTTTGACAGTTAGTTTGACAAAATGCGCATACTCTCATGATAAACATGTTCTAAATATTTAGTAGTATACTACTTAATACATAAAGCTGAAGAGTTTGTTTGTTTGAACGCGCTAATCTCAGGAATTACTGACATCTACCAACCCGCACTGGACCCGCGTGGTAGATTACGGCCCACTTCCTCTCACCGAGAGGAGGTCTGTGTCCTAGGAGTGAGAACATAGGCTGATTATTTTTTGTTCTGTACAAGAGTGGAGTACAACTTTTGACACTTATTGCAAGTGCAATAAAGTTCAAAAGTGGTAATGCATTTTTGACCCGTACCTGTCAAACATCATCATCATCATCTCAGCGTTCATCCCGGTTGCATCCGCGGCTTTCGCGTTGGAGCCCGGGGTCCGCTTTCCTGCACATTCTCCTCCATTTCGCACGATCTTTAGCATCCTGTGGTATGAGCTTGTTGGCACGCATGTCATCTCTTACAACGTCAAGCCAGCACTTCTTTGGTCTACCTCGCTTGTTCCGGCCCGGGGGAGGCGCCATGGCAAGACATTTGTTACCCACGTAACCTGCCGGTTTGCGTAAGACGTGGCCGTACCAGCGTAGGCGACCCTCCTGCAGTTTGTCTGCCATGTCACGGACACGAAGGCTGCCCCGGATGCGGGAATTCCTGATGCGGTCTTTCCGCGTAACTCCACACATCCACCGCAGCATATTCATCTCCGAGACACGCAGCTCCTGCTTGTGTCGCTCAAGCACAGGCCACGCCTCACTGCCATACAGGAGAACAGGTCTATTGATGGTTTTATAGGCCTGCCCCTTAAGCTTAACCGGCATTTTGGGGTCACAAATGACACCTGTCACCTCACGCCATTTCGCCCAAGCTGCGGAAATACGTGCCTTGACGTCGCAATCAATGTCGCCGGACGCGTGAAGCACAGACCCCAAGTATTTAAACTGGTCCGTGCACTCGACCATGTCTCCGCCTATGCGCACAGACATGGGGTCTGTCGTGTTGCTGGCCAAGTATACGGTCTTCGCCACGTTGTGTTTCAGACCTCCGTTCTCAAGCGAGTCCTCCCACGCATTCACACGCCGCACCAACCGTTCCCTGTCCGCGTCCGCCAGCGCGATATCGTCAGCATACATGAGTAGCCAGGGAGGCTGCTCATGTGAGTCCTTGATGCTGTCCGACAAGACGTCTAATATAACGCTGAACAAAAACGGACTAAGGACGGATCCCTGGTGGCTCCGACGGTGATGGGGAAGGGTTTAGTGTCGCCAACAGCGGTCCTAACAACGGAATCGGAATTGAGGTACATGTCTCGAATTATGTCAACATAGGCTTCAGGTACCCCTTTAGACCTCAGTGCCCACCAGATCACCCCGCGAGGGACACAGTCGAAGGCCTTCTGCATATCTAGAAAGAGCATATGCAGAGGCGTGTTCCTCGATCTGTATCTCTCCATGGTGATCCTTAGTGCGAAGATAGGGTCCATGGTTCCGTACCCTGGCTGAAACCCATATTGACACCCCGAGACAGCACACTCCTGCCGGATTCGGGAGTCTATGATCCTCTCAAAGATCTTCATGGTGTGGGACATGACCTTGATACCGCGATAGTTGCCACACTCCTGAACCGAGCCCTTGCCTTTAAAGACTGGAGTAATGATACTCAGCCTCCCTTGGCTCGGGATTATGCCGGTTAGGAGCACGCGATTTAAAAAGTTAGTTAACATGCCCACACCGCGAGGACCCATCGCCTTCCAGGCCTGTCGGCGTCAGGCGTATCTGTCAAACAATATACACAAAAAAGTCTTATTCCAGGATTAAGACCTAAATCATCAGAGACGTATTAAAAACAAGATTTACATTGACAACAATGTATTAATTTTATCACGAGACGCTCGAACGGGGAGCTTTGAATCGACACGAAAAACAATTGTTATTTCGTGTAGTATATTTACTTCAACGCACTTGTTTATTACAGTTCAGTGACCTATCTACATTATTAGTGAATGATTTTATCCTACTAATATTATAAAGGCGAAAGTTTGTAAGTATGGATGTATGGATGTTTGTTACTCTTTCACGTAAAAACTACTGAATGGATTTGGTTGAAATTTGGCACAGGGGTAGATAATAGTCTGGAATAACACATAGGCTACTTTTTATCCCGGAAAAATATGCAGTTCCCGTGGGATACGAAAAATATTAGTCCACGCGGGCGGAGCCGCGGGCGAAAGCTAGTCTCCTATAATTGGAATTGTAGTCGAGGTGGCCTAGTGGTTAAAACACCAGCCTCTCAAGTATGAGTGTACGGGGTAACTTTTCTAAGTTATATGTACTTTCTACACCAATGACTGATTAAAAGGTGAAGGAAAAATGGTTACCGTTGTGTGTATGTTATGTAGAGTGTAAGCAAATTAGATTTGTAAGTACCGTGACTGATTAAAAGGTGAAGAAAAACATCTTGAGGAAACCTGGACTTTCAAGTCTGAAATCGCCAACCCGCATTGAGCAAGCGTGGTGATTGCGCTCAATCCTTCTCTGTATGAGAGGAGACCTGTGCCCAGCAGTGAGACGATAAAAAGTTTAATGATGAATTGGAAGCATGCACTGATATTTGTGTCTGTTTTTGTAAATATGAAGTTATGTAGCTTCTATTTTAGATCCATTAAACAAATTATTACCATTCACCCATTTACCTAGTAGCATATCTACCAAAATCAACTTACTAGCCTTATTATTTCATTCATGAATGAACCCAAAACAGTAATCAGCATTTGTGAGTACGTACGCATGTTATTATAGGTAGGTACACTTATCGACTTAAAAAATAGCGCGACCTGCCGTGCACTGGATGACTACGAGTGAATGACTTTATTCCAATGATGGATGACTTTATTCCAATGATGGATGACTTTATTCCAGTCATGGATGACTTTATTTACGGCCGGTTTAATATCATGAGTGTACTCGTTAGTTCAGTGCTCGTAAACAGTGGAGGAGCTGGGCTCACCTGCTTACTCCTTCACTACGTATTGATAGATATATCTGCTATCAGATGCTATTAGCAAAGACATTGGGATTGTTGAAATTGTTCTTGTTGAATGTTCTCCTGTTTATGATAACTGATAGGCCTGTCTTTTCGTGTTCTTTATCTGGTTTTGTTTTCTAGTTTTCCGACCGCGGCATCGCCTGCGTCGAGTTATATCGCGCTTTTTAGATTTCCCTCGGTAATATCAAATTTTTCCAGGGTAAAAGGACCCTATTATTTAATCTGGACTTCTAACTTTACGTATGCAAAATTTCAAAGCAATCGGTTCAGCAGTTACGGCGTGAAAGCGAAACAAACAAACTTACTTTCCGATTTATAATATAAGTAAGGATAAACTAGCGCTTGACCGTAATCCCGCCTGATGGTAAGCAGTGATGCGATCGTTGATGGTAAAGCGCGCTAGTTTATTAAGAGCCTATTCACTCTAGCCTTGAAGATACTCAAATTGTAGAATGACGGAAACACCGCCGCTGGCAAATTGCTTACTGCCAATAAACATATTTTCTTTATAGTTCTTGTCCGCAAGTATGAATGAATTATCCGAAAGACTCTATTAGAGTCTGATACTTTTTCACTAAGTTGCTGATTTTAGAAGTATTCAACAAACGATATACTTTTGCTGTAACAATGCCCTTGCCTTATATGGCCTTTTGGCATCACAATATTTTTCTGTATTCTTTGTCGTATATTTCTTAATTTAATAAATGCATTTATCTTACTCTGTTTATCATCATCATCAACTTTTTTATCGTCCCACTGCCGGGCACAGGTCTTCTCTCATACAGAGAAGAATTGAGCGTAATTACCACGCTTGCTCAATTTGAGTTGGCGATTTCAGACTTAATCGAAACCGCGCACTCATACTTGAAAGACTGATGTTTCAACCGCTAGACCACCACGACTTTGACTTTGTTTATATGCATACATATTTATGCGTAAAATAATCACTAAACCAAAAAGATGATCACCTCTCCAAAATTAAACGCTAGCTCGACAAATTCGCACAGAAAGCCACCACCATACGTATCGAGGTCGCAGCGATAGCGACTGTATCCATGACGTCACGAAGTACAGTCAGCACAATAAAGTGGGCGCATCGCCCGGACGAACTCGTAAACGCGCGATCTCAAACGACCGCTGCTGAACAGGAGCTAGTGCGGCGATACCGCCCGCATACACCACAATGGAAACTGAGAAGGTTTACTGCAGAGAAAGAAAAAGAAACAAATGTTAATTTTGCTAATATATTAGCAAAATATAAAATAAATATATTAGCATAATTATTATTATTCTTTCTATGTGTTGTATGTGTCCTATAGGACACATAGAAGGAGGACAGTAAAGTGCAGAACTCTACATTTCATCATTCATAAACGTTGCTTAAAGTTAACTAGCGATTAGCGATTCTTTAACCATACATTTTTGACCTTTTAACGTCACTTAACTTTAATCTTCGTTTATGAATGAACACTGTGGTGTTCATTCCTAAACAAAGAATATTAAAAAAAGAAAAAGAGAAGATTAAACCCCTTAAATACTGTGGTATTTAAGGAGTTTATTCATGAAAAATAATTAAAGTAAACTGACGTGCATACGTCTAAAATGTATGGTGAAACAATCTCTAATCACTAGTTAACTTTAAGCAGCGTTTATGGATAAGGGGGCTAAAGGCCAATTCTGGCAAATTAAAAATCTAATCACAGTCTCATCTCGGTGACAATCATGTCAACAAGTTGTCGGAAATGTAGTGAAATTAAAGGTACTTTTGAGTGATACAGACTGAAGTCAAATGCGAATTTTTTTTAAATTACGAGGATTGACGCTCTGAACTGATTAGAATTAGCGACGTCCAAAGTGGCTGGAAACACCTAGACAAGGGCTACATAAAGACGTAGAACACAAAGGAGGTCTGGCAGAAGACTGGCTGTTAGAAAATTTAAAGAACCTTTAGACTCTAGAGAAACGATATAGAACAATAGCGTTGGTTTAGTGGTTGAGCGGTCGACTGCTGCGCTGCGATATAAATATTTGTATTGCCTACAATAGGGTTGTACCCATGGTATGAAAATAAAAAAAAATAATTAGTCCGTCTTATAGATAACTAGTAGCGCTACACGGTTTCACCCGCGTTTGTTTTTTATATGCCTCGCTTCTATTGGTTGCAGCGTGATGTTATATAGCCTTAAGCCTTCCTGGATTAATGGGCTATCCAACGCAAAAGAATTTTGCAAATCGGACTAGTAGGTTTTGAGATTAGCGCGTTCAAACAAACAAACAAACTCTTCAGCTTTATATGTTAGTACAGATAAAAAAAATTAAGACCCGTATTTTTTACTTTTTTTTACAGCACGCCGTGGTATATTTTTTACCACGGCGTATTTTTATGTATGTTCTGTAATCTATATGGTGTACACAATAAAGAGTACCTCTATTCTATATTGCACTCACTTCGACATACCTCCTCACCCACTTCATGCACACAAACTCTTATTTCTTCATTCTCCTCACCACAACTCATTTCAAACAAATGTTCTTAGGATTATATTAATTTTATTTCTTTAGTCTACGTTTTTGATTTTGTTTACGTTATTTTATTTTATTTTGTTACTAGCTGCACCTCGCAGTTTCACCCGCGTATGTTTCGATATCTTTTTTTTATATGCTCGGCTCCTATTGGTCACATCATGATATTATATAGCCCAAAGTCTTCCTGAATTAATCGGCTATCTAACGCAAAAATAATTTTACAAATCGGACCCGTAGTTCCTGAGATTAGCGCGTTCAAACAAATAAACTCTTCAGCTTTATATATTAGTATAGAAGTGTAGATAATTTTTGCAGGTAACGTGGCCACGCTTGCTATTTTTTGCATAAAAATTTAATAAGAACGCGCTTCCATACGGAAACTTTTTTTTGTTGGGATGGGAAATCATCAAAAGTCTTCTCCCGCTTTGGACGGAGCGGAAGAGCGTGTCAGACTTTTACTAAAACCCACCCGTGTTCCTGCACTTGCCTGTAGGCCCGTGCCACGGTTTCTTTTTTAACCAACCCGCAACCCTGATCCAGGAGGCATCGGTCTTACGGAAACCTTGGGTCCGTTTCCGCATTGTAGCCTGTCATTCGCCTAAGCTCTACTCAAAACATCTAGAAAAGTCAATCAACTCTCCAATCCTGCGCACTGTCGCGTGTGTGATCAGCCTAAAGTAACCAATCTGGACCGTGGCAACGGGATTCCCACGAACATTCAGCTCCGCACAACATCGTCTAAGGCATGATCTGTAGAGACAACACCTATAGTAATAAGATTGAATGCGACGAGCTCCCATTTTATCCAATTGGTTAAATCCCTATCAAGCAGGCCATGTGAAACTGCGCCAACGAAAGCGTTAAGCTTGTCCGTTGTTTCTGTCAGTACAAGTTGACACTGTTGCTTATCCGTTCCAGAGAGATGAGCCATTCGAAATGTACGATTCAGTAGTCAAATATGAATGCACTTGATATAATTCAAATGACGATGAAAAATTTATCGTCTCAAAAAGTCGAATCGAAAACGAAGTGGAATTCTATGAGCGATACTGATGAGGGAGAATTAAATAAGTATTGCATTAAAATAAAGGTTGGTAAGGACATGAACCCGCAAACCTAAACTACGTAATCAGCAAATAATATTTTTGACACGTATAGTAGAAATAATTAACAGTTAAAAAAAAAACAATGGAAAGTGCAAACCAATGCGGTTAAAATGTGTGGAACAGCAGGGACTGTTGTTTAATAACCGATGAAAACGTCCATCGAGAGATCAGAGTCATGTACCTAATTCATGTTAAATGGTGATGATGTGGTGGTGCATACCACCACTTCAATGGCAATGATGTGGTATGGTGGTGTTGGTATAGTTTAGTTTTATAATCTTCCTGTACGAATCATAGTAAATACTTCTTCTTTCTTTCTTGGTACGCTGATCTCAATGCCACCCTCTATAGTACTGAAAAGTTAGATGTCAATCTTATTGAAAGTCGTGGTAGAAACGTGAAATGTTCTGATAAATATCATTATCAGGTTTGTATATACCAACACATACTTGTCAATATTTGTTTTTATTAGGTGGAGGTCGGCGTTTGCTATTATACTCTGAGAAGAAACTCACATACGAACAAACTCAGATAACAACAGTCTACTTCAAAGTCCAGACTTAACCTTGGACATCATGTGATGACCGTGTAGATTGGTGTCTGCAATGGTTTTTTCAGGAAAGAAATACACGGATCGAAAGCAATCATTCTTTATTCAGGCCTTCTGTCCAGAGAATACACAATTCTCAAACACTCAGCAAAATTGGACTTCTCCATTCCCTGTCGAGTGGTCTCCTCTGAATAACGTCATTACCAGCTTTAGATATAACGACGGCATTCGGGAACGGCACAATACTGAATACTGAGCTGGGAGCATTCGCCGTTTGTTAGCGGACGGATAAACTTCTTGGCTCGCCTTCAAAGAAGAATGCGCCAGGTGCAGCAGGACTTGATCATGTATGATGGATGGGAAGAAAGAAGTGAAGTATTGGAAACAGTTTTTTTTTAATCTTCTTGGTTTTCTTACTCAATATTTTAAGTTTTGTTTTAAGTTTTCTGCACCAACTTCGAGGACAGACTTTCTAAATACTGCTTGCTGATTGTGTAAAATGCTATTAACAACAATTTAAATAATTTTGAAGCATATTGCTAATTGATTGCTCCAAATGTTTAAAAAACGTAACAAAGTAAATAACGCAATGAATGCTGTTGAACTGTCAAAATGAAACCCATTGCTATATTGATAGTGTGTTACGTAATTACCCTACTACTTACCAGTAGGGTAACTACGTAACAGTGGTGGTTGATGAAAAGGTTCTTTTTTTGTATGTTTGAATGCGCTAACCTGTGAAACTTCATGTTAGATTTGACGTATACTGCTAACTGCTTGCATTAGATCGCCTTATTTATTTATTTATACTTTTCGCGCAAAGAATTTTTTTAAAGGCCATAGCCAAACCATGGGTGGTGAAGAGATTAAAAGAGAAAAATAACTCTTAATTCTTAAATGAATACTTTAATAAGGTATGTAAATTATATATTCTATTACCAAAATATGTACTTATAATAGTATATACAAAACTAAAACTTAGTAGAGAGGTGTTGAAATGACTCTACCCTAATTGTTTAGAAAATAACTCTGCGATTTCCGCTTAAACGCAAATCGACTGGTGGCCGTCTTGATATTAAGAGGAAACGCATTCCATAGAAGAATGGAAGGTTGAGGAAGACTATTTAAGCTAAGACCCATTAGAACGCTGAGTGAAAACGAAGAAATAGTGCGGCCACCATGCGCCAAATGATGTTGTGTCGGGAGTTTAGTCGTGGACGGTCTCCAGACCAATCTGCCTCTGGCGCAGCATCGTTGGTCGTGGTTTTCTTTTTTTTTAATAATTTATTTCCAAAAATTTAGTAATAGTATACAAAACATGTGGCAACAATTATGTTAGGTTTAACATTGCATCACCTCGCTCAACTGCCGTCTTCCTTCCTATTCACTCAGTTTTTTGAGTGAACAGGTTCTTAATAAACTAACGCGCTTTACCATCAACGATTGCATCACTGCTTACCATCAGGCGGGATTGCGGTTAAGCAGTATTAAGCACTAGATTATAATTATTAAAAAAAATTTCCGATTCTCAGACTAAAATTTAATAAATGTCTTGTTGATTTTACGTAGCAGTAATAATTCATTTGAATTTTGGCTAAGAACTATTGACGGCTTGTATCCTGTGGTTAAATACATAGTACGTAAGGACGCCCGTTACCAAGCCATCATTGTATAGAATAGCAGGCATCTTGATTCGCAACATGGCCAGATTACGATGACCCAAAGGATCGAGGTCTTGAGCACAGTTCAAGGAGAAAGATGACGAACCTCAAATGTAGCTCGGACGCTTCGATGATGTTACCGGATACCGAAGTCTTGTCAAGACATAAACACCTACATGATTCGTTTTTTTTTTTTTTGTAATAATTATAAACTAACGCTTGACTGCAATCCCGCTTGATGGTAAGCAGTGATGCAATCTTTGATGGTAAAGCGCGCTAGTTTATTAAGCCCAATCACTTAAAAAAAACTTAGTGAATAGGAAGGAAGACGGCAGTTGAGCGAGGTGGTGCAATGTTAAACCCAACAACACGACCAACGATGCTGCGCCAGAGGGAGATAGATGTGGAGACCCTCCACGACCAAACTCTCGACACAACAACATTTGACGCATCGTACCCGGCACACATCGCAACACAACTGCTCAGACTCGTCCTCCGTACGTCTTCACCAGACATCATGCCGGAACACGACGAATCGCTTGGCGGCAAGGCTTTGTCTGGTGAGTGGTAACTTCTGCCGGCAGCCGATGTTATGGCTTACCACCGAGAAAATCGTTGATTAAGACCATTACCAAGAACCATTAGATCTTCTTACTCAGCCTGTGGCTCTATATTAAAAAGCTGCAATGGTTATTTATATACCAAAAATTTTGCCAAATTCAAGATAACATAATCATCCTATTATGTTCTCACTCATGGGATACAGGCCTCCTCTCGGTGAGAGGGAACGGGTAATGTACCAGGCGGGCCCATTGCAGGTTGGTAGATGTCTTCGAAGATTTTGCTTTAAGACAAGTTTGCTCACGACGTTTTCCTTCAACATTTTGAGAACAGCGGTGATGAACTAATTTATACAAAGTAATGCGCCTGATGGGGTTCACACCTATGGCCTACAAGTTGTAAATCGCAGTCGAAACCATTAGGCCGCTGCTCTAAATTCAAAATTAGTGAACAACAGCGAGATTCTAGTACAAGTAAAGTGAGTGGACTCATATAATTACAGTTAACTCTGAGCTCAGTTTACTATTGACTTTACACGGTGGGATTATTATAGAATCAACCAGCTGAAATGATCGGTTAGCTACAATCACAACAGCCACTTTAGCTTCTTTGATAAAAAATAAAATAAATATACAGTATTTTAAATAACAGAGGGCGTTCCCTTAAACTCGTTAATATATATCATTAATAGATTAAAATAAAAATATCAGCATAGAAAAATAAGCATAAAAAATCCGAATTAAAAAAAATTCTAATTGGAAATAAATTTGAAACCTCCTGTTTTAAATCAAAATAGTAGTCGTCATGTATAAATAAATTGCGACGTTGCCGTCTTTCATGTTCGCGTGTACAGTGTGTTTCTTTTACATGTCAATTTAAAATTTTTATTGAATATTTTCTTATTGGAAAAAATTTTAAAACATTTTGTTTTCGAATGGAAATATTTTTTTTAGCATGTATGTATGCTATACTATTTCGGGTTAACGGGAACGCCCTCTGTTAGTTAACATACTGTATATATACGGACAAATCACACAGATTAAGCTAGTCCTAAAGTAAGTTCGAGACTTGTGTTATGGTGTATATTAAGATACATATATAGATAAACATCCAAGACCCAGGCCAATCAGGAAAAGATCGTTTTTCATCATGGCCTGGGCGGGAATCGAACCCGGGGCCTCCACGTCGCAGGCGGGCGTGTTGACCGCTGCGCCACGGAGGACGACAAAAGATGACATGAAAGAAGCCGTGCTTTTGTTATGTATAAAGTAAGTACACCCTTTAAGTTACACTTTGCATGTTTCAGTGACGTCAGCCGCCGGAAAATTGCGAATACTATGTAATGACCAAATATGTCTTCTAGAACAATAAAGAGGCACAAAAATGAAAACTACGTACCTCTCACAACTCGATTATAACGCAAATACGCACACTTTAAATCCTGTCAGGATCCAGTGAGGCGCGGCGTGGTGGATCCGAAGCGCGGACATGAAAAATGACGTCACATTAAACAGTACGTTGATAAATACCCACCGTTTTACATAAGTCACAGGCCACCGTGTAAACTGCTGAAGTTTATGTAGTTCAAAATACTCGCTTATGGGGTCCATATTTTTCAGTCTGAGCTGCGTGGATAATTTAGGCGATAGTGGACTAGAAAAGTACACGTCGAATATTGTTTTCAAACGGATTTGTTGTTGACAGTTTTCTAAGGTACCATACTTGGAAAGGAAAAAGCTGAATCCATATATCATCACTTTGTTGTCCATCCGTCTGTCTGTCAAGATCCTTCTTCTCAGAAATGCGTGGAGGTTTCAAGCTGGAATTTGTATCAAATGCTCAAGTCTACTGTCCCTTAGAGCTGTCAAAAATCAAAATTATAAGCCAACGTAGTCAAAAGATAACCATGTCACCAATTTTCGAAAATTTTCGACTCTCGTCAGGGCGTTAGAACCTTCAGGATATTTCTACTAAACTAAGAATCTTTAAATTTGGTATGAAGCAACGATTTATAACACAAATGAAGGTAAAATAGCGAAAATCATAAATTTTTAGTTACACTATGTACAATATTAAAAATATTTTTAATAATAACTCTCTCTGTGTTGTACGGAACTACTGGTGTCGCATTTGGTTGGTTTTTTAAAATAGAATTAAGGTAAGTAGGAACAGAAATATTTTGCTCGAAATACACCTCAATAAGCAATTATAGGCCATTCACCAGGGAATGTTCATATTTATGCTCTTATTAATAATTATGGTGTACATAAAAAAGAGTATTCTATTCCATTATTCTATACTGTTTAAAGTCGGAGTTAATGCCTAGGCGTTTTACCAATCAATATTTGGGTGATGAAAACACAAAGACCTGCTATGTTGCAACATAAATAATAAATAGCTAGGAAGTGACTATAAGACAGTGATAAGTACTAATACTTCCTACAGATAATTTATAGAAACAAAACAATAGCGGGCAAACTTCAATTAATCAGCTATTTAGTGAGGTATAAATATTAAAAAAATATATGTTTAGACATGGCCTACGAACGAGTTAATAAAGTAATTTGTGCGCTTAATGCGATACTGCTGAGATTATTAGTGTCAAAGTTCATATATGCACATGATTTGTGGAATTGTTCTAAGATCAATCTAAGGTTAGTGGAACTATTTTATATAGGATAGGGAGCAATGCATGCCCGTCGGTCGCCCCTATAAAAATAAATAAATAAGGACTCTAATATAAAATTTATAAGTAGGTAAATACGGAAAACAAAAGAAACAATTTTAAAGTAAGTTGCTTGTAATAAGATGAAAAAGAGAAGAAAAATAATATCACAAATAAAATTGGCCATAAACATATTCCCCCTTATTCATAAACGTTGTTTAAAGTTAACTAGTGATTAGCGATTCTTTAACCATACATTTGTGACCGTTTAACGTCACTTAACCTTAATCATCGTTTATGAATAAACACCACAGTGTTTAAGGGGTTTATTCATAAACGATGATTAAAGCTAAGTGACGTTAACAAGTCAAAAATATATGATAAGGTATGATACGAATAAGAGGGAGAAACACCGATAAACTTTATTAAAAATGTACAAAAATAAAAAGAAAAACATTGTGGTCCTTTTCCAGGGACGCCATCATGGCTACGTATAAAGACATCAAAATAAATCCGCAACACAACGTAAAGATAGCGATACTTGGAGGAAATGAAATGGAAGGAATTTCACCACATGTGTCCGCCATGTTGGCTGCCTTACCATACGACACACTTAATCCACGTACTAGGTAAGCTAGTAAAGCTAGCTTTACGCGATTTTATCGCGGAAATGACAGTTACTGTCAAAAGCTTGGTTTTAAACCTCGTGTGTCGAACTTGAATATCTTTTCGCGAAAATGAAGGTACGCAGTTCACCACCGACTTAGAAGTAGCTGTTTGAAAGTATCACATATTCTACAGTTCCTTTTATCAGCGATTAGAGACAATTGTATTCTATTATAAATTAGCTTACCGCCCGCGGCTACGCCCGCATTGAGTTCGGCTATATCGCGCTTTTATGATTTCCCTCGGGAATACCAAATTTTTCCGTGATAAAAAGTACCCTATTATTTAATCCGGACTTCTAACTTTACGTCGGCAAAATATCAAAGCAACGGGTTCAGTAGTTACGGCGTGAAAACGGAACAAACAAACAAACAAACTCACTTTCCCATTTATAATATTAGGAAGGATTAAGTAGCTGACCCGGCAAACTTCGACCCGCCTTTTTTTGGATGGGAAATCATCAAATGACCTTGTCCGCTTTGGGCGGAGTGAAAGGGGTGTCAGACATATACTGACTAAAATCCATCAAATTCATTTGCGTGTGCGCCAGGGGCTACGGTATCTTTTCGATCATCCTGCGGCCCTGGTAGGCATAGATCCTTGTGGACCCCGTCACGATGTGCTGATATGTCATTGAGGCGCACGCGGAACACAACGCGCCGTTCTATACGAGCCTAAAAAGTTCCTATCTACAGTCTCCTATTTACTTCCTATTTACTTCCTAGCAGTATACTTTGACATTTAATAAAAAAATGTTGCCTTCAGCGAAAAGTTATCAAAACCATTTTATTAGTCAATTTATTCGTTTTTCCTCACTACAGTATTCTTAGATATCAAGTGTATTGAGTCAAAACCAATTCCTTAAAAAGCACTGCGACCACAAATCTGTAGGTATAGCGGAAAAATGTGTGGGATATTATTGCTTGCAAACAGTTTTGTCGCATTGTACAAACGACAGCACTTCAAGCTACTACAATATGTCAAATGTCTTTATTAGATTTTCAACTTTATGTTTTAACTTTAAGGTTCATGGTTGAGTGTGAATATATGACAATTATCTACAGGTAGCTTGACCTGGGGCCCTAGTCTGCTATTTTTATAAATTTGTCACTCCAACACGATTCCCTTGTCATCTCATTGTCATTTTGCTAATAAGCTCGTAATGTGCTAAATTCATAATGATCGATTAATTATCTCAGTCGTCTCGTAATAAAATGGTGATAGAATGATATTGCCGTATTGCCATTATTATAAAACCCGTTACTAGAAATGATTTTCTAAAAACTACTACTCAATTTGAACATTTATTAATAAAGACTGGAATGTCAGTGATTGACCACTGGAAGTCATCATCATCATCATCATCAACCTTTTTTATTGTCCCACTGCTGGGCACAGGTCTCCTCTCATACAGAGAAGGATTGAGCGTAATCACCACGCTTGCTCAATACGGGTTGGCGATTTCAGACTTCCAGGAAGAAGAAGTCCAGGTTTCCTCAAGATGTTTTCCTTCACCTTTAGTCATTGGTGTCCAAGATATACTTAGAAAGTACATATAACTTTAGAAAAGTTACATTGGTACTTGCCTGACCTGGAATCGAACCCGCGCACTCATACTTGAGAGGCTGGTGTTTTAACCACTAGGCCACCACGACTTACACACACCACACTTACTGGAAAGTCATAATGACACAATTTTATTAGTACCTAGATTACGAAACTTGTCAAAATCGATCATTGCTCGGCCCCTGCTGTCGTGCGAACATCGCTGTTTAGCTTTTATGCAGCCTGAATCGTAATTCTTCTTCTATTCCAATGAAAAGTTAGTGTAGTGAACAAAATAATAGCTTAAATTGCATATTGCATTTTCCAGGTTGACTTTTATAGTTTGCGTGAAGTGTGGGCTATAAGGCTATTAGCGAACACCAATAGCCTGGAGTGTGGTGATGTACAATACTACTGTAAACTCTTAAGTTGATATCTGTTAGACGGTCGTCTGTTCGACGCTCGGTTATGGTTGTCTGTTAGACATTCATGAGGAGATAAAGAAATTTAAAACAAAAATATTTTATACTAGCTGTTGCCCGCGACTCCATCCGCGTGCACTTCAGTTTACAGCGCGCAGTGGTTCCCGTTTCCGTGGTAATGTTCATTCCGAAAAAAATTAAAACAAGCTCAGTTGATATAAAATAAGCGCCTGTTAAAATAATGGGAGCAATTTGTACGTCCGCGTTTGCTCCAGGTTTCGCAAAAAAAATTTGTTATTGCTCTGCTCTTATTGGTCATAGCGGGATGTTATAAAGGGTGTATCTGACATCGACGCACAAACGAGTACCATGGATCCAGTACATGATTCTGAACCCCCCAGTGGTGGAATTTTTCGTCGGCTTTTTCATGATTTAAAAAAAATTAACGTAGTTTTTTTTTACTTCAGACCATTCACAATTGCTATACTTTTATAACCCAATGAGATTCTAAAGTAAAAATTAAATATTTCGCTAATTACATAAAAAAGCGCAATGAAAACAAAACCCGAAAAACGATCTTATCAGCTGATTTAATAGAGTTCACATCAGGGATCAACGTCATACCTAAAAACTCGCACTGTGGCACGCTTGCAATGTTCAAAAGCCGAGCCGACACTTTTTTTAAACACCGTTTATGCTGTAACCGTTCATTAACGACATAAATGACTATCATAATTTTATTAGTGGCATGCGGTCTAGCCTTTTCGCGAAGTTTGCGTTACGATGTCAGATAGACCCTGTATAGCCTATGTCCTTTCTCAGGCTCTAGACTATCTGTGTACCAAATTTCATTACAACCGGTTCAGTAGTTTTGGTGTGAAAGCCGGACAGACAGACAGACAGACAGAGATACTTTCACATTTATAATATTAGTATGGATTTTTTTTCATTAGATCGGACATGATGAGTAACCATATAAAAAATTAAGTTTAAAAACTGTAACCCGTTTACGGAAAAACCAAAGTCTTCTAAAAAGTATAAATTAACACAAATACGGGCACAAAAATGGGCGAAGCACCCAGGCCATTGTTACGAATCTATTAATAAAAATGCATTCATTCATATCACCTATTGGGACATAACACCTAGCACAGGAGTCAGGGACTTCCATATATATTAATATTGTTACCAATTCTTGTGTAATAAAAATATATTATTTATTCATCAAAATCCTGTCAGATGTTTAAACTTTACGGTGGAACATATTATTCTAAAATTCTAAATAGATACATGGTAAAATCATATCCCTTTCTTCTGGCTTTGCCATAGACGGCTAAAAGGGAGAAGCAAATCTATTTGTTTAGCACTGCGCGGATAGGTATAGTATCGATATTGTCATGGATTAACAGTAATAATTGAAACATGGTCGAGACATCTACTGGCCTAGGAACTGTTCAGTGTTTCTTCTGGGCGTTAATTCTGTAGTGTATTTTTTAAACTATATAAACTTAATATGCTTGAGATATCTGCTGGCCTAGGAACTGTTCAGTGTTCCCTCTGGGTGTTAATTCTGTAGTATTATTTTTTTAAACTCTAAAAATTTCAGCTTGATCCCGATCTCGCCTGATGGTAAGCAGTGATCGCAAAGCATGCTAATCTATTAAGAGCCTATTCACTCTAGAGTGAATAGGTTCTTAATAGATTAGCATGACTACAATTTGTGTGTCTTCAAGGCTAGCCTTGAAGACACATAAATTGTAGTCAGACGGAAAGACCGCAGAAGGCAATGTTTTCCAGTCCTTCTATATAGGTACGCGGTTAAAAAGACGAGGCGAAACGCTTCGTCCGGATCGTAATGGTGTCAACAACGTAAGGATGGTAACACGCCGTAAGACGGGAGGTCGAATGATGGAACGGCGAATAAGCAAATGTAGGTTTTATTGACACTATTGTAATTATTCTATTTGAATGGATCAGTCGAGTCAGCACAAGCAGTCGTCAATTCAACGGTTCACATTGAGGTATATAACCGACAATGACGATCTCGATCTAATCTAATGACGATCCTCTGTAGAGGATCCGACATGTTGATAAGATCGTTGTATGTATTGTACCCATTCTAATTACATTATTATAAGGAACATGGAGAGACGTATACGTGTAAGGATAATAAAGGGTGTATCTGACATCGACGCATAAACTAGTACCATGGATCCAGTACATGATTCTGAACACCCAAGAGCTGGAATTTTTCGTCGGCGTTTTCATGATTTAAAAAAATACATACGTAGTTTTTTTCACTTTAGACCGTTCATAATTGCTATACTTTTATAACCCAATAAGATTTTAAAGTAAAAATTAATTAATTCGCTAATTACACAAAAAAGCGCAATGAAAACAAAACTCGAAAAACTGTCACATTAGCTGATTTAATAAAGTTCACACCAGGGATCAACGTCATACCTACAAATCCGCACGGCGGCACGCTTGCAACGGTCAAAGGCCTAGCCGACACATTTTTTTAAAAACTGTTTATTATGTAACCGTTCATTAACGACATAAATGACTATCATAATTTTATTAGTTGCATGCGGTCTAGCCTTTTCGCGAAGTTTGCGGTACGATGTCAGATATACCCTGTATTTAGTACTTATGCATTAAAATTATTAAGCCAGGGGCCCCGATGCCATCGTTCACTAACTAAACTTAATTAAGGTTCTGTGCGTCTTTTTCTATCTCATAAAGAAAAGGACAGAAGATAAACATTAGTTTCATATATCATCATCATCCATCATTTGCCAGTTGTCGCTGAAAACCAGCGCTGGGCTCTGTTTTTGCATAGAGTGGCATGGCAGCATAATGCTGAGCGACAGCCGGTTTGCGTGTATGTGACGCATGTTTCCCTCAACTCATCATCATCATCATCTCAGCGTTAATCCCAGTCGCATCCGCAGCTTTTTCAGCTTTGGAGTCTGGGGTCCGCTTTACCAGTCTAACTGCTGAATTTCGCTAAACTTCGATATTTTCCGTAAAGCGACTGCCGTCTGACCTCCACAACCCGAAGGCGATATCTAAGCATTGCAGTTAGACCAATTGTTAGACTTTTGAGAACTCCAACAACCCGCAACGACTGCCACTAGATGTTCGTATGGCAGCCGGGACCAACGGCTTAACGTGCTTTCTGAGGCACGACCAGACCAGTGCAAATATTCATATTCACGCATACAAATACTTGCACTGTGCGGGGATCGAACCCACGCCTCCTTACGCAACGGCCGCGTTCGCTACCGCTACGAGACGGAGGCTGTCAATGCTGCATGTTTCCCTCGACTATTTCTTATTTTTTGGTTTTGTAAGCTCTTGCGTCATGTTTACTGCAAATAAACATTTTTTCTTTCTTTCATAATCATCATCAGCCTTTAATGTTCCCACTGTTGGGACAGAGGCCTCCTCTCGACGAGAGGAGTGGGCCGTAATTTACCACGCTGGCCCAGTGCGGGTTGGTAGATGCCACTTGCTTTAGATATATTTTTTTGGCCAAACCCGTGTCAAAAATGTAAGGAACTAGAAGTATTTTAGACCGATTAGAACTGAGACTGAAAATGTGAGAGCAACGGTGACTTAGTGGTATCGGCTGCGACTTACAAGTTGTAGATCATAGGCTCAAACCCCATCAGGTGCTTTCATCATCATCATCATTTCAGCCGAAAGGCGTCCACTGCTGGACATAGGCCTCCCCCGAGGTTCTCCACGACGACCGGTCCTGCGCCTCCCGCATCCAGGGGTTTCCCGCGACCTTCACCAGGTCGTCGGTCCACCTTGTCGGGGACCTACTCACGCTGCGTGTTCCGTTGCGTGGTCGCCACTCGAGAACCCATCGGCTCCATCGGGGATCGGTCCTACGGGCAATGTGCCCGGCCCACTG
Organism: Sesamia nonagrioides; assembly: GCA_017933935.1. Classification (NCBI taxonomy): domain Eukaryota; kingdom Metazoa; phylum Arthropoda; class Insecta; order Lepidoptera; family Noctuidae; genus Sesamia; species Sesamia nonagrioides. The sequence goes on from JADWQK010000025.1 coordinate 3,063,958, forward strand.
CCGCTTTAGTGTTGCAATTCTTCGGGCTATGTCGGTTACTCTCGTTCTTCTGTGGATCTCCTGATTCCTGATTCGATCGCGCAGTGAAACCCCAAGCAAAGCCCTCCCCATTGCCCTTCGAGTGACCTTGAGCATTCTTATAAAGCCCATTGTTAGCGACCACGTCTCAATTCCATACGTCATCACTGGCAACACACACTGTTCGAAGACTTATGTCTTGAGACACTGCGGTATTTCGGACGAGAAGATTCTACGTAGCTTCCTGAAAGCAGCCCAGCCGAGTTCGATTCAACGACTGACCTCTTTCTCGAAGTTGGACCTTCCTAACTGGATAGTTTGTCCCAGGTATACGTAGCTGTCAACAACTTCGAGAACAGAGCCTCGGCGCTTTAGTTTGTGTAAATTATTTCTCCACCACTGTTCTCAAAACGGTGAAAGAAAACCTCGTGAGGCAACCGGCAAGTTCTAGAACCAAAAACTACGAAGACATGTGACATCTATCAACCCAAACTGGGCCAGCGTGGCAGATTACGGCTCACTCCCCCTCACCGAGAGGAGGCCTGAGTCCCAGCAGTGGGAACATTACAGGCTGATTATTATCTATGTCATCATCATCATCTTCTCGGCGTTAATCCCAGTCGCATCCGACGCTTTTTCAGCTTTGGAGTCTGGGGTCCGCTTTACCAGTCTAACTGTTGATATGGCTAAACTTCGACATTTTCCGTAAAGCGACTGCCCTCTGACCTCCACAACCCGAAGGCGACATCGAAGCATTGCAGTTAGACCCACTGTTGGACTTTTGAGGGCTCTAACAACCCGTAACGATTGCCACTAGATGTTTGTATGGCAACCGGGACCAACGGCTTAATGTGCTTTCCGAGGCACGACCAGACCAGTGCAAATATTCATATTCATGCATACAAACATTTGCACTGTGCGGGGATCGAAGCCGCGCCTCCTTGCGCAGCGGCCGCGTTTGCTACCGCTACGCCACGGAGGTTGTCCGTGTCTGTGATAGCTATAAAGAGTAATTTGTCTTAATGCATCTACTTATTATAGTTGTATGGTAATCTAAGATGGTGCTCATTTACGTACTAATTACTAGAGAAAAGTGATAATGAAACAATATAAAGTCCCACGTTGATTGTGTGTGACTGTGATTAGGGCTGATTATCTATTTATTTTATTATTTATGTACACACAATACAATACATAAAAATACGACAAAATTAAGATCTGAGTACAAAGGTGCTATGTATATATTGATAATGTAAAAGTTCTTAAAATTACGAGACTCACCCATCTGATTTTGGTAAAATCCAGTCCTTATAAGGGATAAGTAGACATACAAAGAGGTCAAGAAAGGCAGTAGATAATACTAGCGCCTCACTATTTTTTCTCTGATCTGGAAGTAACGCGAGTATTCATAAGTACGGTTTAGTAAAGGAACGAGAACAACTTGATGTAAAGAACCTCTTTATGTACCTACGTTTTGGTCTAATTGGATTATTCCTTTCTCATAGAGTTTTACTAGAAGAAGTCAAAGCAAATATATATATATTTTTATATATATAATAATAACTAGTGCTTAACCGCAATCCCGCCTGATGGTAAGCAGTGATGCAATAACTTTGTTGTTATTTTAGGCATACAACTTGACATACTTAATAAATATTATGTAAAATTTAACAAAATCGTATGAATACGTTGTAAATATGTAGATTTAAAAGAGTGTCCATGAAATGTTTTTCCGCGCCCTAAATTCTTAACCTTACCACTGTTAAGTGGGAACTCTAGTGGTGTTTTCTCTATACAAATGTATTCCGCTGTTTTCTTCGTGGATAATGCTTTTAGAGCAATTATTTTTTCTACAATTGAACACCGTGATTATACGTGCCCTTATCATTTCTTCCGAAACTTAATTAATAAAAGAAATACGATACTTTAAAATCGCGAAAACGTTCAGATGACTATTAGAGAAACGTGATAAGTTTTTGACAAAAAAGAAAATAATAGAAGCATGGGTATACTTTTCCTCTATATTTTGATATAAAAATAATTGAGATCTGTCGTGTTTTGAAAAAGAAAACACCGAAATACGAAACATCTTTTGGTCAACGTTTTTGTAGGTAAAATCAACCTGAGCTGCAACTGTCCTTTTCGCACTTTACCGGGAGTAATATAATAGTTTCTTCAAATACCTATTTTCCAAATTCCTCGGCACTAGAGTAACTCTTAATAGGCTCTTAAGAGGCTCCGGCGGAGCCGAGGGGTGTGTCAAACTTTTACTGACTAAAACCCACCAATGTTCCTACAGTTGCCTCTGCTTTGGGCAACGGTATCTCTTTCAATCTGTCGAACAACCCGCGGTCCTGGCAGGCAACAGTTCTAGTGCCACGACAAATTACTATAACTATGGAGGTATCCTAGATTGCGCACAACACACGCTCGAGGAATACCCTGCGTGGGCCTCGGAGCAGCGGATTCTGGCTGCCAGGATCTGGCGAGACCTCTCTCTGCCAGCAGTAGTGAAGGCTTTGCTGGCAGTGATAGAGAATTGGACGGAAATAACTTTAACCTTCTGTGAGACCGTGATGGTCAAGAAGAAGGCCACTGAGCGGGATCGAGAGAGGGTTCATCCTGCTCGGGGAAGGATGCGTCGGGGTGGCAAATGCCTTGACGTCCAATATGCCTTAACACGCTAACCCACAAAAGGTAAGTGGGCCTTAAGGGGTCGCGGACGCATAAAGGGAGGGACTCTGTGCACCCATTAAGTGACCCCAGGGAAGACGGTGGCACAGTGGTCACGTGCTGCCGTACACAGCGAGGCCTAGCGGAGGCCCTTTTACAGTCTCCCTGATGAGATGAGATGTGCCTTTACAGGCGTTGCGCAGGGGCCGTTCCGGGATTGGTCTTTTAAGAGGAAGCGGGATCACACCCCTACGTGCGGATGGTGATGGGAGGTTTTAGTGAGGTAAAAATCGATGGTCCCCAGAGATAGGGTGCCTTTTGAAGGTTTTTCCCCCCGAAAAGAATAAAGGTAACAGTCCTCGTGGATCTCGTTACAATGTTCTGATATCAAACCCTGCTCCCAGACTCCAGTCGATCGATTCTCTAAAAATATCAGCGTAAAAAGTTGGGTGAAGTGATCTTAGAGTGAGCTATTAGTAGTGTCAATAAATAGCATAGACTTTTTTGTCCGCTAAAATAGATCGCTTACAACTGTATCGAGTAACGCAAACGTACCGCGCATTAAAAGTACCGCGTAGAAAAAGTTCCCGAATAACCGAGGACATGCCGAGAGCGAATCGGACAAAAGTACGGGGGAGTCCCCGAATAAAATAGAACTCGTGTGACTCGGCGAAGCAACGCATATAGCGGACTTTAGTCCGCGTTGTGTGCTCTGACTTCTTTACATTTCTGGGCAACAAATGACCGCACACCTTGAGCGTTGAGTTCGCGGTAAATCCACGGTGGACTTTTTATTCGCGGAGCGTACTTTTTTCTCCGCGGCGGAGAAAACTCAGTCGGCTGCGCAGACCCTTACTTGGAATCACCGCTCACACTTTCTTCGTCTAAGTTTTTCTGTACCTAACCATCTCACTGCAACGCAAGCCGCTGACTTGAATCGTCAAAAATCAACCGTCTCCAAGGCAGTATAATATACAGTGTTATTTTCTTTTTTATACGAAACCTGAATATAGTTTGTTCAGAATAAGCAACTGAATCGATTCCAAATTCCAATAAATTTTACACCATGTTATATTTTTTCCCAAATATATTTAGAAATTGTGTCAGTGTGGTTGCCGAGCGCACAACAATCATAGTGGTACTAGATGCGTGCGCGTCGCGGAACTGCCCAAACCGCGCCCTTCTGAGCAGGGGTGGAATACGTTCTAAATACATTTTATTTCATCACTTACGGCTGTATTTACGTGTAAAGCAAACATTGGCCCTGATTCCTTTGTTCACAAACTAAATTAAATTTAAGTTCAGTGCAGTTTTTTCTTTAATGTCAGTTAAGACCTGTCAAATAAGTGCGTCCTGACGTAAACTGGCGTATTTTCAGTCGCCATGTTTATAAATGCGTGTTTGTAAGTCGGACATCCAGGAGGAGGCACCCTGGTGCATGCTGTTCGCCGATGACATTGTTCTCGTCGGTGAAGATGGACCTGAGATCCAGAGCAGATTGGAGAAATGGCAACAGAAGCTGGAGAATGTTGGCTTGAAAATCAGCAGAACCAAAACCGAATATATGTTCTGCGATTTCGGCGGTCTCTCCACTTCTGGAGCCATTGCGCTTGATGGCGCACTTCTCCCAATCTGCTCTGACTTTCGGTATCTCGGTTCACTCGTGCAAAGCGATGGCGAAATAGATCGGACGGTTAAGCACAGAATTAACACTGGGTGGATGAAATGGCGGCAGGTCACGGGAACAATCTGCGACTCCCGCATTCCCCTTAAACTGAAGGGGAAAATATATAAAACCATGATCCGACCTGCTGTCTTGTATGGATCAGAATGTTGGGCTACGAAAGGGATGAATGAAAGGCAATTGCATGCAGCCGAGATGAGAATACTAAGAGGGATGTGTGGTGTTACACGAATGGATAGAATAAGAAATGAGTACATAAGAGGAAGTCTGAAAGTGGCACCGGTAGCTGAAAAGTTGTGTGGAAATCGGTTGTCATGGTACGGGCATGTGTTACGGAGAAATGAGGAGAATGTCGTGAGGAGAGTTTTAATTATGAATGTTGATGGCTATAAGAGTAGGGGAAGACCAAAGAAACGATAGATGGAATGTGTGAAGGATGATATGGCTAAGAAGGGGTGACTGCCGAGATGGCTTCTGATAGGGATGTATGGAAGAAAAAGACATGTTGCGCCGACCCCAAATAAATTGGGACAAGGGCAGGAGAATGATGATGATGATGTTTATAAATGCGTCTAAGCTGCCTAAGGAGTAGGTATCTTAATTTGACAGGATTAAACTAAAATGTTATCTTCTATCCTTTTCTTGACGAAATGAAAAGAAGAAGATGCACTTAATTTAAAATTTGTTTAGTGCGTGAACAAGTGCATCGGCGCCAATATCTAAATACACTTGACCGTTGCGACATTCCAAAGCCTGTGTTGAAAAATGTTATTACTAGTTAATTACAAACAAACAAACAAACAAACAGAAATCATCCTTACTTCCTTACTTATATAATAAATGGGAAAGTGAGTTTGTTTGTTCCGCTTTCACGCCGTAACTACTGAACCGATTGCTTTGAATTTTTGCAGACGTAAAGATAGAGGTCCGGATTTAATAATAGTGAACTTTTTATCCCGGAAAAATTTGATTTTCCCGAGGGAAATCTAAAAAGCGCGATATAACCGAACTCCACGCGGGCGAAGCTGCGGGTGGGAAGCTAGTTATCAATAAACGCAAGACAACGCCGCGCTGCTGCTAGTGCGGGCGGGCGAGGGGTGCGTTGACCATATTTTTGTTGGGACAACCAGGTAAGACAACAAGCTCATAGCTTTGTGGTATTACGTGATATCTTTTTGACGTCGTATTTGAATTTACCAATCTTACACCGACATGGCTTCATAGGATATTCTACCTAGGGTTGTAACGGAGCTTCGCCTCCGCTTCCGTTACTGCAGAAGTTCCGCAAGAAATCGTATCATCGCTTCCGCCTCCATCTCCGCCCAATTTTTGCGGAGTTATAACGGAGGTTTATTTAAGTATTTATAAAATAAATAACGCGCATGCTGCGACGCTCGACAGCCCGCGTCCCCAAGTCCGGCCGCGTTTGATTGCGAAATGGTCAAGAATCAACTAGAGCTAGACGGAAATGCGGCCAATACAATTTGTTTCTCCTTAATTTAATTAATAATTAATTAAATTAATTTAATTAATGTACGTATTTAAAATAAATAAATGTCTTAATGAACCATATTTTTTTTTTTCTATATCTACTTTCACCTCCGTTAACCTCCGCCTCAGCGGAGGTGAGACTCGTCGCCTCCGCATCCGCCTCCGCCTCCGCTGACAAGGCCTCCGTTACAACCCTAATTCTACCATAGTAAAAGTTCCTACTTTTCCTTTTTTTCCTTTATTGCTGATACATTGCGTAGATGAATCAATGATTCGAAAACCAATACAGATCTTTAGTGCATAAACAATTTTCACTTTGAAGTCCTGATGCCCAGGTTCCACGCCTCGCACAGTTCCGCACAAAGTCAAAGAGCTAAACGTCTAAATACCAAATATATCGTATTTGTACACTGATGACCGTACCACTGTGTGGGGATTAGACCAGGAGCCGTCAAAGCGCTGTTTAAGCCCCGCGTGAGTCTGATTTTGCAGAAATAAACCGAGTGCTCTCAGTATTTCGTGTGTAATCTATATCTATGTATACTAATATATAAAGCTGAAGAGTTTGTTTGTTTGTTTGTGCGCGCTAATCTCAGGAACTACTGGTCCGATTTGAAAAATTCTTTTTGCTTTGGATAGCCTATTAATCCAGGAAGGCTTTAGGCTATATAACATCCCGCTATGACCAATAGGAGCAGAGCAGTAACAAAAAATGTTGGGAAAACGGGAGCTAACGCAGCCGTATATATTGCCAATAGGAGCTGAGCATGACTAATTCCACGCGAACGAAGTCGCTGGCGGCCGCTAGTGTATTAGAATAGGGTGTTCCTCTCGCTGCAAAATGGTGGTGATTTTGAATTGAGTATGTAGTTGCTTTTCAATCATTTCTCATTTCTTTTGAACGTGGATTGTTTAAGTTACCAATCGTGTTTATGTGGGGGTGAGATTTAGATATTATACGCCGATTACTTTTAAAGTTTCACAAAAATTTATACTAATATATAAAGCTGAAGGGATTGTTTGTTTGAACGCGCTAATCTCAGGAACTACTGGTTCGATTTGAAAAATTCTTTTTGCGTTGGATAGCCCATTAATCCAGGAAGGCTTTAAGCTATATAATATCACGCTGAACGAAGTCGCTGGCGGCCGCTAGTTCTTTTATAACTTAACAGTTGAGCCGACACATAATATCGTAATCCATAACGTACCAATTTTCCAGCTCCATTGGGTCCATCTTTTAAAAAGCGACTGTGGAAACATATGATAACCACAAACTCTGCTTACGCCGTTTTGGGCAAGAGGCGTGAACGTTAGGCTGGCTGGGTACAGTCGCAGTGTCAACACGCGATAAACACCGTACATAAGTGTACATAAGTATAGAAGTACAATCGCGCCCGATGGTAAGACGACCGACCGCAGCGGGCAGGCTTTGTGCTCGCTCGTGGCAAAATAACGCTGAGGATACACTCACGGGCGGAGAGGGAATGAGATATTATAAAAAATAAGTATCATCATCGACCTTTTTTATCGTCCCTCTGCTGGGCACAGGTCTCCTCTCGTACAGAGAAGGATTGAGCGTAATCACCACGCTTCACTATGGAAAATATGGGTCCTTTACTGATTAAAAATCTATATCTTTCTTATTTTTCAAGATAAACAGTTGAAATTTTGCACCAACCTAGTTCATACTCTATATATTTAATTAAGTTTACATCTAATAAGCAATAGGTTTTGCTTGCGGTTTTACTCGCGTTTATACTTACGATTTTGTCAAAAAACCGTAGAAATATTTTAGTTTCACTGGAATGTATTTATTGTCTCTTTTTGAACCCTAAATAACTAAATAGGAATAATAAAACAATAAAATACAAATAAATAATTTAATAAAAAATATTTATTAAGCTTACATTTTGAACTTATGTATACCGTATAGTTAGTCTAAAATATAAAAAAATAACCTTAATTACCTCAAGTATTATTATCTCTTAACATTATAATTATGTAAAATGTAGGTATATAAATAAATAAAGGTAGGTTTCACACCTGAATAACCTCTAGATCCGTGATTAGTTGATTCACTTTCAAGAGATGCAGAGTATCTTCGTCCAATTCCTTGACATTCTTTTCATATTGTTTGCGAATACTTATAATGTATGGATCCGATGTATATAGTATTGTATGGAATACATCTTCGTTAGTTGGCGATATTGAATACTTTCTTGCATGATGTTGTTTTAAATTTTTGTAGTCTTTCTTACGAGACTCTTGCGCATCTTCCGAAAGTTGTCCTATTGGTAAGACACCAAAGTGATTTATGATGCTCTCTCCATGAATCAGTAATTTATGTACTGATGATTCATCAACTAACCTTATAGGAACAAAAGAAGCAATAAACAGATTGGCGTCTGAAACAAGTTCAGACTCTTCTGGAAGTAGGTATTTGTTTTGACTCACTACTCACTTTGTCCAGATGAGCCATCACATCCCCACTTGCTGGATGAAAAGCTTGAGCCCAACGACTATTGAACTGTGGTAATAATTTCTTTTGAAAATCGCGTATTATAACTTGTATGTTACCTTCTGAAATTTGATAATTTTCACGTAAAAATGTTGATAGGGTCGAAGTATTTTTACCGTTGTCGATATAGAAAAGTATCAATTCACGTCTAAAGCATTTAAAAGAACTCATTATAAGTATTTTGTATTGTAATTTAACAACGAACAATAACAAATTGTGGTAAAGGGTGTTCAGTGGCCAAGCTTTTTATAGGAAAATCAAATTAGGGTGGTGTACATCATATACCATTATCTTAGACGACCTTATTTTGAAATAAAACGTGTGCAAAAACTATATCAATAACAAAAAACCGCAAAATTTTACCTCAGAAACGTCATACGATACTTATCAATTCAGTTCCCATGATAATGAATATGGGACGTGTTATCAAAAACCGCAAAAAACCGCAAGTTTTTTTTATTGTAAATATTAGGTGGATACCTTGTGCATGAAATTATATCAAATTTAGAACTTCGCCAAGCTTAGCTAACATATAAAAGTCTCGTTGAAGTTAAAACAATTTAATTTTCGTCGGCATTTTACGTAAAACATTGAAATATCCTTTCTAAATATACGCACACTATATAGTTATTTCTTAACCAGTGCTCAATATCTAACTCTGAAAATATGTAATTTACAAGTTACAGTTTGTAGAATTTCTATACTTTCGAGTTCTAATGCATTTTTTTTACTATTTTAAGTATTTAATAGATAAAAACGAATTGAATATCATAGAATGGCTTCTTATGAATAAAATAAGACCAAAAACATGTACTATTTGCAACATTTTAAAAAAGTATTTTTAATCAGCTCTTGTTCTACGATAATCCATAGTGCGCTTCCTCAATGCGGGTCGGCGATTACAGATTGAAGTGCAGGTTTCCTCAAGATGTGTTCCTTCACCTTTTAATCAGTCATTGGTGTCCAGTCCAAGATATACTTAGAAAGTACATAAAAATTAGAAAAGTTACATTGGTACTTGCCCGACCTGGAATCGAACCCGCACTCTCATATTTGATAGGCTGGTGTTTTAACCACTAGGCCACCACGACTAAGGCAAAAATAAGTATACATTACCTTTTTGTTGTCTACTAAGATAAATCAATAAGTTCTAAACAAGTGGCAATGGCTTCATGAGTGTTTCATATGTACAATTTCTACACCAACTCTCAGTAGCTTTTCGTTGTAAAATTTTATTTATTTTTACTTTTCCACCATTGTTGTCCTGTTTGAATGTCACTTTGTCTAATTTTTAGGTATACTTTGTCAAACTGAGCGGCTAGCACACGTATTTACCGATGAATCCCTAAACCCAAACAGAAAAACACCGCCTTGCTTCGAGGAAGGTGAACATTTTTAAATCAATAAACGAAACTTCCATTTCAACAATCCACCAACCAGCCAACCAACCAGCTACTATCAACACGTCTGAAAACTGCTAAATAAAATTACTTAGGGTACAAAGTCCATTTCAGAACCCTCATTGCGTAACACACTACTGCTATCAATTGGGATCATTTAATGGAAGCATATTGCTAATCCATTGCTACATATGTTCGAAAAATGCGTCTGATCGACAACATAAATAACGCAAGGAATATTGTCGACCTGTCAAAACAAAATCCATTGCTACTGATAGTGTGAAGTAATTAACCTGCAGGTACTACAAAAGCCAGTAAAACGTAGTTTAAACGTTTCCAAGTTGTATAAATTAACGAGGTTGTCGATACGAGAATACCAATGGAATAAAAAAAAAAAAAAAAAAATACTTAGTACGATCCGCTACGCTATATCTACTGTGTCCCCCATGCTGGCTGGGTGCGAGCGGGCGTCAGGTGCCAGTATTTTGGTCGGTCGGCTCCGACTAGCTGTCGCCGGCTCAGTTTATGTAACACACACACCTATATATATATACATAAGCTGTATATACACATACTTAAGCTGTATATACACGCGTATATAGAATGGTTTCCACTTCACAAACCGTTGCCATCAACCAGGTGTCGTAAAACACGCAGGATATTGATGTGCAAAGCGATAAATTTATACTTTTCACTAAAATACGGTACGTGGCAGAGGAATTTAATTTTGAAGTCTCGTTTACTGAGCATGATTTTCTTTCCACTTCTTGGTACATGCATGGACAAGCGCCGAAACAGCGGTATCCAATTTAACATATTTTTTTTCTGCGAAGTTCATGTGTTCCATAGATTGTGTCTTTTTTTTACCTCTGGGTAATGAAGTCGGCGAGTTTTAGCTCACTAAAATTTATCTCAGCAACGTGCTCCGACACGATAGATATGCGCTACTCCAACTGATTATGATGGTTAAGGTAGAAGGGAATAGGTGCGCTGGATGAAAGAGAAAATCGTGACTGCGAAACATCAGGGAGTGGACCGGCATTACTTCCGTCGAAAAACTGTTCCGACTCGCAATTGACAAGACTGAGTACAAAAAGCTGACGGAAAACCATCACGATTAAAGAGGCACTGAAAGAAGAAGAGAAGAATATGCTTTTTATCCCGATATTCCTAACCCCAGGGGTTAGGAATATCGGGATAAAAAGTGCCTCTTTAATGCAGCTCTTTAATGCGCAGCTAGTAGTCGTCGTAGTCGTCGAAAATTACATACGTTTGTAACAAACAATTTAAACGCCTAGATTATCATCAACGGATCGTCCCTTCGTCTCGGAAACAGTAAGATAATAGTAGGTCCATATTGCGCATGGTTTACCTATACATCGGCAGATAGATAGGTTGAGCTTATTACACTGGAGTCTATTTCGCCCCAGTCTCAAGGCGAGAGATCGCGTGACGACGCAGCGAAAATACCGCCTCGCTTGCTACTCTGACATACTGTCTATGAGAATGAACGACAAAGCCATGGTAGTACTAGCACGCATACAAGTTCGCGACATCTACCGGTGGGCAAAGTGGCCCGCTAAACAATCCCAGTCTGGTCGGAAGATTCACCCTTTTCTACAGGGGAATGAGTCAGCTTTACTCCCTGTTCCTCATACCTCCATAGTAGAGAGATACAGCAGGGAACAAAGTTTTTGGAAATCATCGGGGTTTTTTGTTAGGCATTATAAGTAGCAATGGCTTTCGTTTAGACAATTCAACAACAACACACACACATTGACATTTACATTGTAAAGCAAACACATTTTTCGAACATACATACGGAGCAATGGATTATCTGCTAATCCATTGCTCCATATGCATTGCTAATCATTAGCAATATGCTTCAAAATGATTCAAATCGACAGCAATATTGTGTTATATAATTAGGTTGCAGGTTTACCCTATTATCTTATATCTAACTAGCTGTTGCCCGCGACTTCGTCCGCGTAGACTTCAGTTTATAGCGCGCGGTGGTTCCTGTTTCCGAGATGAGAAGAAAGATACATAAGGTCTATAGCAACGTTAATTTTATCGCGTTTAAAGGTTTAGCAAAGGAAAGAAACATCAAATATCTTACTTCTAATTATTTTGCGTTGGTTGATGTTTTGGACATGCTTAGGATTTAACATTTAAGTAAGTGCGGTTTTATAAACAACTTTTTTTGTTTTGCTGTCTTTTGCCAAAAATAAAGGTTTTCTGGATTTAATACACATGAGCATGCCCATGAAAAAAACATGTTGTTTCTAAATGAACTCCGGCAACTTTAAACCGGCGTCTGTCGGCATTGTTATTGTTATAGCAAATGCTGCTTTCGGAAGAAACTGTACTCTTTTAAATTGAAATGGCACATCAGTCGGGTTGATGGGAATACGGAGAATCAAGACATTTTGTCATTTTGCCATTCCAGCCATGATTGTAGCCTTTACAATGTTGTGACCCAAATGTGTTATTTGTAACCGTTACTATTACACAGCTTCGGAGTCTCAAGATTCCTCATTAATAGGACTGGAATAGCAACTTTTAGTATCAACTTATGGGGTGGCACTCCTGATAATTCTAAAGAGTTGAAAAATTCTGGTATGATATAACTTGTTCAGTGTCCGTAATATTGTCCACTGAGAGGTATTCGATAACATTTCCCTGAACGTTTAACATGATTTGTTCATTTATTTTACTATTTCATTAGTCGGCGCCAAAATTGCTCTTTCGCATAGCCATTCTCGGTTGGCCATATTTATTTGAAGATCCGGATAGAATTATTTAATAGGTCATCTGAGTTATCCACAACTTGACAGAACTCACGACTCACTCTAATCATACCGTTACTGTCAGTTGGCATGGGATCTACTCCGAGTTTTAAAAGAGTAGCTGCATATTGCATATACCCGGCTTGAGAATCGTGTGACGTTGCCCTTGCATATTCGTGTTGAGACAATACTTTTTCACGCGAACCCATAATGCAGATGCTTTCAAAGAGGCATTTATTTCATCTACCGGCGGCATACCCCTAGTAATCACCGGAAGGGTCTGCCTAAAGTCACCAGCTAAAGGTATCACCGTCCCACCCATGATATTTTGGTTGCCTTTGATGTCCCCAATTGTGCGATCGAGTGCTTCAATTGCCCTTTTGTGGAATATCATCACATTCATCCCAAATTAACAACTTACACTGCTGTAATATTCTTCCGCGCTCACTGCTTTTACTAATATTGCATTTCCTCATGAGCTAAGTTAAATGGTAACTGAGTGCGCTGTTCGTCCCGTTCCGAAAAATATTAAAAAGAGTAGAGTTGACATAAAATAAGCGCCTGTTAAAATAATGGAAGCAATATGTACGTCTGCGTTAGCTCCCGTTTACGCAACATTTTTTGTTACTGCTCTGCTCTTATTGGTCATAGCGGGATGTTATATAGCCTAAAGCCTTCCTGGATTAATAGGGTATCCAACGCAAAAAGAATTTTTCAAATCGGACAGTAATTCATGAGATTAGCGCGCACAAACAAACAAACAAACTCTTTAGCTTTATATATTAGTATAATATAATAATAATAATAATAAAGCTTTATTTGTTCCATAAATTTTTTTACATTTCAAATGTTTGTTAGTAGGTTAGTGTTAGTTAACTTTATAGCTATTTCTAGTATTAGTACAATTAGTTTATTTATTCGGATCCCTTTCGGGTAAAAGCCTCCTCCATTTTTTTCCATTTTTCTCTGTCTTGACCTTTTTCCATCCAACATATTCCTGCTATCGCTTGTATGTCTTCGGCCCACCGTCTCTTTGGTCTCCCAATGCTCCTTTTCCCTAGTGGTCCCTTCCATTTTGTTACTTTCAGTGTCCACCTGTTATCTTTTATTCTACAGATGTGCCCAGCCCACTGCCATTTTTGTTGGAGAGCATATTGAAGAGCGTCTGTTACCTTTGTCCTTTTCCTAATGGTTCCACTTCTTATTTTTTGAATTTTCCTTAACTTTAAGATACTTCTTTCCATTGCTCTTTATGTTGTCAATAGCCGGTTTTTTATTTTATTTGTGTAAACCCAAGTTTGGCATCCGTACGTTAGGCTTGGCAAGAGACACGTGTCCATTATTATCTTTTTTTGGTCCAAGCTGTAATGTCCTTTAAGTATTTCCTTTTGTGCCCAAAATTTTTTCCATGTGATGTTGACTCTTCTGTCCACTTCTTCTTCATTGCTGTTTGTTTTAAAAGAAACTAGTTTACCAAGATAAATATAATCATTTACATACTCTATTAGTTTCCCGTCTGCATGTATTGGTTTTCTGTGGGAGTTGGTCATGGCTTTAGTTTTGTCGGGGTTCATGTTCAGACCAACCTTTTTGCTCTCTCCGCTTAAGGCTTGCAACATATTCTCAAGCTCATTTGCTGTTTTAGCAAAAAGCACAATGTCGTCTGCAAACCTTAAATGTGTTAGGTGTTGGTCTTTTATCATGAGCCCTTTATTTTTCCAGTCTATGTTTTGGAATATATCCTCTAACACGGCTATGAATAGTTTAGGGGATATTAGTATAGATATATATTTTTTTTATTAGTATCCATACTTAATATTATAAATGCGAAAGTAACTCTGTCTGTCTGTCTGTCGGTCTGTCTGTCTGTCTGTCTGTCTGTCTGTCTGTCTGTTACGCTTTCCCGCCTAAACCTCTAGACCGATTTTGATGAAATTTGGCATAGATAATCTTTAGACCCTGAGAAAGAACATAGGCTACCTTTTATCCCGGAAAAATTTGATATTCCCGAGGGAAATCTAAAAAGCGCGATATAACCGAACTCTACGCGGGCGAAGCCGCGGGCGGAAAGCTAGTAGATAATATTTTATTAACTTTCAAAATGGTAACATAAATGTAACTCCTTCTTTTTCATAACCTGCTGAGAAACACAGTTCTTAAAATAAAATAAATCGTCACTTCAATCTCTGAACAAATGAGAAACACAGTTCTTAAAATAAAATAAAGCCTCTAAACAAAACTCATAGTTTTAATTTTAATTAATCACCATCCTCATCAGCCGACAGCAGCCCACTGTTAACAGAACTAACAGCAGTCTACTCCCATCTTAAGTAAAAATGCTGGTGAGCTTAAAAATAACAGCCAAGAATTAACAACCATTACTGCGTTTTGGTTGAAAGAGAAACCGTAGCCCTCTTTTTACGAAGGTGGAGAAATCCTTATGGACTGTCTACTGCTCGGGGAGGCGGAGGAGTATGCCGGACTCTTACCGGCTAAAAAAACACCTAAGCGTTCGTCATCTCCCTTTCCGGGGTACCGGGTCCTCCCAATTCTTCGGTATCCCCGGCAGGTCTTGACCCGTCGTCGCGAGTTTGACGTGCCTCTTCTCGCGCGAGCAGACCTCAACGGCTGCTCAGGCGTACAGGCAAGTGAAGGAGCACGGGTGGGTTTTAGTCAGTAAACGTCTGACACACCCATCCGCTCCGCCCAGAGCGGAAGAGGTTAAGGAAAAAAGAATTAGCATCCAGTTATGCTATTTTTATTGTACAATGTAAGCTACACATAACGCAGAACCTAAGCTTTAAGTCTTTCCTTTTCTAAAGACGATTACTGAACGGCACAGGGAATTTATAGAGGGGCACGTGCCGCAGTGAAGTTGTTATTTGACACGTGCCAACGAGTATGTATCCCCGTCTACGGCTTATTCCAAAGGATTGCTAACGAATATAGTAATAATGTAAAGAGCTACATATACGTCCCGGAGTCGCAGACATAAAAATAATGTCATTTATTTCAGAAACTTATTGTTCAACGGGTTCTCGAGTGGCGACCACGCACCGGAAGACCAGCGTGGGTAGGCCCCGACAAGGTGGACCGACGACCTGATGAAGGTCGCGGGAAACCGCTGGATGCGGGAGGCGCAGGACCGGTCATCGTGGAGAATCTTGGGGGAGGCCTATGCCCAGCAGTTGACGTCTTTCGGCTGAAATGATGATGATTGTTTTCTTATGGGACATAAGATTACGTATAAATAAATATACATTTATGTCATTACACGTTAACATCTAGTATATTTTTCTTTTTTTACGAATACAGATTAATAATTGCTTCTTCTGAGTCTTCACAAGCTTAAAGTATTGTTAAGAATGCACCTTTTGTCGATGGCATAAGGTTCAATATTGCGTGACATACAGTACGTTACTTTTAAGCCCTGTATCTTGAGACCTGGGCATTGTAGAGGTACAAAATGAAAACGCATTGCTAGACCTAGGATGGCCTACGAATGGTACAGATATTGATGAAACCTGTACCATTCGTAGGCCATCCTAGGTCTAGCAATGCGTTTTCATATTTTTTTAGCGAAGTATCGACATCGAAATTTCTAGAAACTCGTCTCCGGTGATTTACCGGAGGTAGGTACCTGCTGAATGTACGCGAAATTATGCGCTATTATTATTGATTCTGGACAGGTCCGGAATGTTCTATCAGCTGATCTATATAAAGCCCCGTGACGTCAACGCGGAGTCAGTCTGCATTCGACTACCGAGGCGAAACAAGCCAAAAGCGAAACAAGCGAAAGCGAAAGAAGCGATCTTTGAGAATACCAACTGCGACAACTGTAACGAGAACTTTGAGGACTACGTGAAGTAACATCTGTAGTGTTATTGTGTGTATACGACACGGACTTCGTGGACGTAAGGGAAGACTTCGGTGCGACTTCAGCTACATTCTACTTGTTGTTGCGTACCACCGACTGTACCTTCATTGCCAATAAACTTCGTAACCCTTAACCGGCATTTTAGTCGTGCTCGTCCCAAGCATGATTTGATCCATAATAGCGAGCTAGGCGGTCTACGTGAACGATCTTCAGCTCTAGGTCCTTTCTTAATCCGGTAGGTGACATCGTTTATTCTGGTTACTACCGTGTATGTACCCTCCCATTTGGCTTAAAATTTCGGACTCTTTCCTTTTCTTCTTATGGGATTATGTATCCATACGAAAGTTCCCTCTTCAAATGCTGGCACGTTAGCTTTGCGGTCGTATCGGATTTTCATTTTCTCGCTGGTTTATAATCATTACTTTACGTTCTGGCTCATATTTGAATAAGATTTTTGAAGCTTAACAATTCCGGCTCTCGGCGACCTTTTTCACACAAGTGTGCAACCTTTCCGACTGTATGTGACGAACGTAACCTACGGGTTTAGTTCCGTAGGACGTGGACCCGCGACTCAGCTCATTTTCTGAGTGGCCACCCGACAGAGAATTATATCCACCGGCTCTCCTCACGCCTAGCAGGGAAATTAGATCGTTATATTTTCAGGATTATCGCCCGGAAAATACTAACTCACTTTAACTAGGACTGGGATGGCACTAGTTTGGAAAGTTAAATAAACTAGAGAATTGGTCTGGATAGATATGCCTTATTGTAAAGAGTAAAAATGTGTCTTCTGCAAAAGGGGTGTTTGGGTAAAAAAAAATTGATTCTATTCAGTCCGTCAATCCAGATTATAGAAAAATATTGGATACGTATTACGTAGGTATATTTTGTTTTATCAAATCAATAAAAATATAAAATTATAAAAGGCATCAAAGATCAGGAGGGTGGCTGGTGACGTCACTCTTCGCTAAAAAGTGTAGCGTGCAGTGACGTCACACGAGTTTTCAATGCACTGTGTCGTCTTCATTTTTTGTTTATATGAAAAAATGGAAATCTGACTGACGTACTAATTAGTTTTTTTAGTCAACTACCCTATTATTGGGGCTTTGGAGATTGTATGCATTAATGTGAGTGAAAAATAAATCGATTGAACAAAGATACTAGTACTTGACTGCAATCCCGCCTGATGGTAAACTGTGATGCAATCGTTGATGGTGCGCTAGTTTATTAAGAGCCTATCCGCTCTAGCAGCTTACAATTTATTTTGAGAACTGTGTTTCTTAGAAGGTTATGACAAAGAATGAGCTTCATTTATGTAACAATTTTCAAAGTTATCTCAACTATGCATACAGAAATTTTTGTGAAGAAAAAAACACGGGCAAGAAACTCTATGATTACCAAAAAATTCTAGGCAAAGCGATCGATATCTGTTCGAGTTGACAAAATAAACTTAGATACTTATGAAAAACTGAAACTAGATAAGAAAATGGGTATTTTTATTGAAACAGCGTTTAATTTTCACAGTACCTATATTTTAAGGCTGTTTTCTCCAATCCCAGATACTTAATTATATCGGAGTAGTCATTAAAAAAAAAAAAACAATTCTTCTATACAAACTATGTTAGACGACAACTAAGTATATTCCAGAACTAGCGGCCGTCCGCGACTTCGTTCACGCTTTAGTTAGCTATACGCTCGGCTCCTATTGGCCGCAGCGTGATGTTAGCCTAAAGTCTACCTTGGTTAAAGGGCTATCAAATACAAAAAGAATTTTTCAAATCGGACCCTTGGTTCCTGAGATTAGCGCGTTCAAACAAGCAAACTCTTCAGCTTTATACAATATGTTAAGAAAACCCTGTCCGACCCGTAAGGATAATAAAGGTTAGGTAAACACGTGACCAAATAACATATGAAATTTTACATAATCATCATAGTAACAATACTAGTGAATTTTGAAATAATCTTTTTTTGTCCCGCGAATTAATTCCAACTTCCCCAAAATTTGGTAATTCCTAAAAAGTGACAACATTATTTTTGACGGTATAATTCTGAACGAATAGCGATGCGACCTCGTGCCGCGTGTCCTGCCCCTCTTCGCCCGCGCCTGTATGGCCTACCGCACATGTTTATAATTACCTTTTTTGCGAAATAATATTAATTTTTTTAGGGGGATTTTTTTTTTAAGTTTAGCCCGGCTTTGTAGGCATTAGTAGAATCAGTTATCGATACCTAACAATACCTTCACGGATCGGACAGGGTTTTCTTTACATATTGTATATTAGTATAGATAAAATTTGTGTCCTTTGAGAACTTTGCCCTTACATTCATTGAACAATGAAAAATTCTCGACTTGTTCCAGTAAATCAAGCAACAGCGTCCTATATTCCTGCTAGAAACCCACCTACAAATTTTCATCGACATCTCAAGCTAAAACTGAAACACATATCGGTTATACATATAAACTGTGTCCTCGCATGATGGCTACAGCGCTGTATATAAGGATTTATATACGTTCATACGGTACATAGGTTAGACGCGAACGGCTCGTGCATGGCCGAGCTTAGAATACGACCTCGTGTGATGACGATTTGAGGTAGCGACCTTAGTGCGTTGCTTGGCAGATGGTTAATACTTTGGGATAAGTTAAAGTTAAGGTAAGTATGGTAAAGTCGTAGTGGCGTAGTGGTTAAAACACCAGCCTTTCAAGTATGAGTGTGCGGGTTCAATTCCAGGTCAGATAAGTACCAATATTTACTAACTTTTCTAAAGTTATATGTAATTTCTAAGTATATCTTGGACTCCAATGACTGAATACAATGTGAAGGAAAACATCTTTAGGAAACCTGGACTGTCAGTCTGCGGCCTGGAAGTCTGAAATCCCCAACCCGCATTGAGCTAGCGTGGTGATGAAGCTCAATCCTTTTATGTATGAGAGGAGGCCTGTGCCCAGCAGTGGGACGTTAAAAAAGTTTGATGATAATGAAAATATTATGGGGGCAATATTTCGAAATGGTTGAATAGTAATAGACATAAATGTAAATTAAAAACATTATCATCATTTTGGATGCAACTGTAGTTTGCTACAAGAAATATCAGTTCATTATAAATAATAACATAAAACAGATTTTCTTAACTCATACATTTCAGGTAAAAAAACCACCAGCAGCCTTACGCTTGCATAAATAATTTGACCAAGTATAACTGCACACAGAAAAAAAATGTTAATTAATTAAAATATATAATCTCTATAGTTGTGATAGTTTCACAGTAGCTGTAAATGGCTAAGGGATCTAACTATGTATAGAACAATATAACAAACAAACTTTACTAGAATACCTTAATGAAATAAAAATATCGTTATGACATTTGAGTTCGTTCAATACAAACCATACAATATTTCCCAAAACTGCCCCATCACACAGTAGGTACCTACCAGGCACTCCGCCTCCATTAAACTTTATTTAGGCACATGTGTGACCTCAACATTACCCACTGAGCCGGTCACTTCGACCACAGGCCGAGCAGGTGCGTCGGCATGGAAGTGGATACTTGGGTAGTCACGGCCACTGAACAAAAAAGTGATTTCCTGCACAACCGCGTACTTCACACTGACATACCCTCACCCTTGCGGTTCATGGTTATATTGTAATAAGTTAACATTGAGCTATTATTTAACTCAATGTGAGTTACTGCCTACTGGTCTTTTCTCCCACTCACACAAGTGTTTGAATTCATATCTATCGAAGTGTAGTTAGAAACTCATTTAATTTTTTTCGTTTCACTGACTTATGCTTTGCAAAAAAAATGCTGACTTTTTTAATCAAATTTATTTCGCGGCTTGCGGTAGGAGTTATCATCATCTCAGCCACGTCGAAGTCCACTACTGGACATAGACTTCCCCCAAAGATTTCCATAACGAACGGTTGGACGCGGCCTGCATCCAGTGCTTCCCTGCGATTTTGGTCAGGTCATCCGATCACCTAGTCGGTGGGTGTCCGACGCTGCGCTTGCCGGTACGTGGTTGCCATTCAAGAGGTAGGTGTAAATTGCTATAATTCGTTACATAATGAAAAAACCGCTATGCTAAAAAGCCACATGCGGCTTTTGTCTTTTTTGGCTTTTGACTCAAAAAAACAGTAAGAGTTAGTTTTCATGATTTTCGAAGTGTAAATCCAACTTGTACCAGGTGGCTCAGTATTAGAAACGTGTATTAAATTTACACATTATCTACCTCTGGGTCAATTTATATTATACACGAGTACAGTGCTATGCTTGGGGTTTCACTGCACGATCGAATCAGGAATGAGGAGATACGCAGAAGAACGAGAGTAACCGACATAGCCCGAAGAATTGCAACACTAAAGTGGCAGTGGGCTGGACACATTGCCCGTGGGACCGATGCCCGATGGGGCCGACGGGTTCTTGAGTGGCGACCACGCACCGGAAGACGTAGCGTGGGTAGGCCCCCGACAAGGTGGACCGACGATCTGGTGATGGTTGCGGGAAACCGCTGGATGCGGGAGGCGTAGGACAGATCGTCGTGGAGAACCTTGGGGTAGGCCTATGTCCAGCAGTGGACGTCTTTCGGCTGAAATGATGATGAACATGACGAGTGGCAGTGCATTCGGTCAGATTAGAGGCTGCCCCCAACATTTGGGAAGAAAAGGCTAAGCAGATTGATTGTGTATGAGTGGGAATACCTCGTTAGGAACTTCGTTCTTGGCAGGCATCTCCCAGACCGCGCAGGTTTTTTTACTCCAATTTTTTACATTTCAAAGTGACTGCTGGTTGACCAACTCTCCCTACGCGACTAGATCGGTAATATATGAAAGCAATGCAACCTTCTTTCCTAGGCAGATCGCATTACAGAGTAAAACTAGAGCGGTTAGAGTAACTAACTGCAATGCTTCGATATCACCTTCGGGTTGTGAAGGTCAGACAGCAGTCGCTTTACGGAAAATATCGAAGTTTATCCAAAATCAGCAGTTAGACTGGTAAAGCGGACCCCAGAGTCCAAAGCTGAAAAAGCTTCGGATGCGACTGGGATTAACGCTGAAATGAAGATGATCACTAGAGCGGCTAGAAGCGCGCTTTACCATCAAAGATTGCATCACTGCTTACCATCAGGCGGGATTGCGATCAAGCACTATTTTATAAATTATATAAAATAAACATCCGAGTGGAAAAACTAGTGCCATTTTCTTCAGTCACGTTTCCGCTCCTCTCACCAACTGAACCGCTTCCCAATCCTGCGGCTGGCAGCTGCAACGTCATGGAAATGGACGGAGGCGCACCGTAAGACATAAAGGACTTACATAACGTTAACTATATCATGTTCCGATACCACGTATCGTCTCAGGTAGTACCGCGATATGCTCTCCTGGTAATGCACGTACGTAGTAAGTACTTAGTACCTTCATAAACAACGAGGTGAGGGAAACAGCTAACCTTTTTTCTCGGAAAAATGTAAAGCAAAAATGTTTCCTTGAGTTCGGTGAAATTTTCCAGAATTTCAGAGAGAATTTTTCGGGGGAAATGTATGAAAAACAAAACCTGCCAAAGCCTTCTCCAGATAGACCAGGATTTAGCGTCTGTCTGTCGCTGCTCCACGTTTTTCTGAACTGGTTTTAAAAGCAACTTGCCGTAGTGACGTTTTATTGAAGAATGTTTGGGAACAAAAACGTATGGGTATACATTGTTGATATTGGTATGTTTGTTTTTATATGTATGTACAGAAAAGATCATTCATCATCACTTTTAGATAAAATAGTTGGTCAGAACGGGGACTTGGTAATCCCAATGTACGGACGACAGCAGGTTAAGCTACCCGAAACTGTAAAATATTCCCATTGAACCTTGTGCCATAATGCTTTAGATATAAAGTTGACAATCTAATAAAGAAATTTGACAGATTGTAGTAGCTTGATGTGCTGTCCACTACTGTCGTCTCTACAATTACTCAAAAAACTTAAACTCGTATTATAGGAGATTATATGAAGGTATTATAAATGTTCTATTAAAATTGTTTCAAACATGAATACCTTCGAGCAGTAAACCACCATGGGACCCACTTGACTCAAGTACTCAACAATTATAATACGCGATCTATGTATGGCTGCCGGAAAATTCATTGTTCCCGAAGTCACTACCACAGATACATATTTATTTTGACGAATGCACTCAAAAACTATTGAAAAGTCTATAAATATCATATCTATTGAATAGTGTGCCAACAGATATAGGAATGGTACCAGCAAAAACAGACTTAAAAACAAGTTAAAAGATATTATTTAGAAACGTATGGACACATTATTATATAACATTCATGGTAAGTATTTTAGAATAAACTTAGTATAGAGGCCTATAGAGCCGCATTCAGGAGTGTTTAGCTCTGAAGATGTAACTTTTAAGGGTCAATTCACACGTACCACAACCACACCACGTCGCAGCGTCAAAATGTGGTCAAGCTGTGTTATGTGTGCATAGTGTCGCAGAGGCTTTTTGCAGTTACGTTGTGGTACCAACAAAATGTCGATGTGGTTGCGTTGTCGCTGTCGCCAGCACAGGCCAGCTAGGCGCGTTGATGAAGTCATGTCGTGGTGACTGTGCCGCCGCTGATGGTGGTGTTGCCGTCGCGATGTAGTCGTATTACACAGGAGGTCGATAACAACGGCAAAATGTGGTACCTACGTGTAAATTGTAATATTCATTTTCAATACAAAATATACGCCCGACCACATCGCGTCGTTGTGGTGTGGTTGCGGCTGTGGTGTGCCACGTGTGAATTGAGCCTAAATATAAAACAAGACCATCTTACAAAAATCAGGCGTCGTCGTTACAATTTCACGCGAATCAGCACCTAGATAATAAATATTCAGTGAGCTTTGTAAAACTAGTTAATTAGGAAACCTAATTAAACTGTTAAAATAACAGTCACCCATGCGTCGACAAGGTTGTCGAGTAGCCGAGTGCTAACATGTTATGTAGCCCTTGAACTACTGTGGATTCTAGTGAAACCACCTTCTCTAGGCAAGCTGTGTCAAAGGAGTGGCCCTATGAGATACAAAGAATCACTAGTTGACATTTCATCATCAGCTCTTAAATGAAAACTATTGAAGATGGAGATTCATAACATGCTATCTATGTATAGAATATTTTTATTTAGTGTTTTGTGTTGTTCATTAAAATATATTAGTCCAATTTTATCCTCTATATGTATGAACATTAAGTTCAGATTCATATGCCTCTATTAGCGGCGGATGTGTCAAACTTATCCTTAATAATGTAACAAACATCTTTGTACCTACCATATCCGTCTTTTGTCTTTTTTTCACCCGCATGCTTTGGTGGGTTCGCAGCTGTTATTACATATTAAGTAATGGAATATTGCAAAAGGTAGATCTTAAGCACAGTGTTTACTGTGTCTTAAGCCTTAGCGCTCTATATATAATTAGAAAAGCTAGATCTGCTTCCTATCGTCCAAATTGCCATTTTCGCAGGCATGTGGTGCCCGCGTAAATGGCAATTTATCTATGTTATATTTGCACGCGGACACGAGCAAATATAACATAGAATGTGATGTTAGTTTCATACGGATTTTTTAAAGTCCGAGATTATATAATTTAGAAAACTTGAAGACAGTTTAGTCCCCACATTTTGAGAATAGAAAATCGTCGACGCCAACACAGGCTCAAACAGCCCGTCTTGTGTCACTGCAAGCTTAGCCGTCAACGTGTTGGCTTAACGTTCGGAGGACACCTCGACTGTCCGGTCTTCAAACGAACACAAAGCAAGCTGCGGGACACACCTATCATATGGCTACAATTGCATCGTATGGCTGTATCTGTATACTCGTGTGAGGTATGTTGTATTAGGTACTGTACAAGTTCTTTGTTTTCAGTTGGCATTATTGTTGTCTAATGCATATACATATGTATCAAATCAAAATCAAAATTTTTTATTTCAAATTAACCATCCGTTGGTGCTTTTGAATAGTCAATATCGGTCAGTCCAACTGAAAAGTGAAGCTAAATTGCACGTTCCAAAGCGTATGCGTATGCGCCTCTATGGAGAAGAACGTGCAAGAAATTCCTCCGAACCGAAGAACTCCATGACGACGTCAGCGACGGCCGAGCGATAGGGTCGTCACTATCTTGGTGTGGTGATAAGGGATCCATATCGTAGGTGAAGTTTTGAAGCACGAAGTCTAAATATACACCCTCAAACAATGTAAATAGGCAAACAAACAGTTTCGCCCGGAAGAAGTGCCCTGGTCCGCGTCTCCATTCGAAGTGACCGTTTGATAATCCCCACTTTACAAAACGCCTCTCTCCAAGTGCCGCTACTACAAAATAACATCACAGCGGTTGCCTCACTACTATGTAAGTCAAATGAGTAACTTTTATTATAATGATATCATTATCCACGACATGTATATAAACCCAAATAAATACCAACTAACCGCCACCACCAGCAACATTTTAGAATATTGCTTTATACAACTTCGAGAAGGAGGCAAATAGAAGGATCCAGCTATGATGGGCAGCATTTGGTAAACATACCACAATGTTTGAAGACTAAAATCTTCAACCAGTGCGTCCTACCCGTCATGACTTACGGAGCCGATACGTGGACACTAACGGTCAGACTAGTCCATAAGTTTAAAGCCGCTCAGCGAGGTATGAAGCGGGCTATGTTGGGCGTCTCTTTGAAGGACCGCATCAGAAATGAGGTGATCCGATAGAGGACCAAAGTCACCGACATAGCTGAGGGGATTAGCAAGCTGAATTGGCAATGGGCTGGTCACATATGCCGCAAAGCCGACAACCGTTGGAAATAAACGAGTCTTCGAGTGGAGACCGCGTCTCAACAAACGTAGCGTAAGACGCCCTTGGGCGAGATGGAGCGACGACATCAAAAAGGTGGCTGGTAGTGGCTGGCGAAGAACTGCTCAGGATCGAGCAGTGGACAGTGGAAGTAGAGGCTGATGATGATGATTGCTTCATATATTCGCAAAATTTAGTCCGTTCATCAATATGGATAGGTAACGCAATGAATTTTCTTTAAACTGTCATAATGAGAGGCCGTTGGCCCCGATTTCTTTCTTCACAAACTAAAAACTAAAACTAAATTGCATTTCAGTGCATCTTATTCTTTCTATTTCATAATAAAAAGGAGACAAGATAAAATATTTTAGTATACTCCTATCAAACTAGCCTGCGTCTAAGGTAAATTGTCAAATTTTTAAACGCCATGTTTTTAAACAAGTCAAAACTAGCTTTCTTTCTTTTCTTTAGTGATTTTTTGTTTTTTTTTTTTTTTGGTATGGCATCTCGTAGGTGGCCATTAGAGGCCGTAACTACTTAACCGGACTTTCCTATGGATGCCTTAATTAAAAATTAAAGCCTCCAGTCAGGGGCACTTAAAACTAACTTAAAATTAGGCGACTACGCACTAAGGGCACCCCCCTGTGGGGTACGAACCTCGGCTTAGGGCGTCGCTAGAGAGGACAGCAGGGGACGGCTGGATCGAAAGTTATACTTAATGGTTTGATGACCGCGGCGTTTCCTAGTACTAGCTCTGAGAAAAAACGCCGAAACAAACTCAGAGGTTATTGTTGGGACATTATGATATTACTGGCTCAGCTGCGGCGCGGGCTGGCCTTCATCGGACAAGGGACGGGGGAGGGGATTACTACGTGGAGCGCGTCGTGGTGGACCTCGGCGGCGAGGTCGGTAGGTCGGTCTGTGTTTGTGTAATTTGCTGGTGGCCCTATTGGCCTCTTGGAGGAGGGTAATGGGGTCATCGGGGTCTGAGAGAGCATGCCGAGGGCGGCGAAGTTGGGAGATGGTGGAGGGAGTGTAATTGGCGGCCGCTGCTATAAGAGGATTGCGGTGCTTGGCAGCAGTATCAAAGAAACGCTTGGAAAGGCGTTTCATGAACTACTGGATGGTGGGGATTTTGAGATCAAGATGGAGGATCTCATTTCGGACGAACCAAGGGGCGTTTGTGGCTTTACGGAGGAATCGGTTTTGGACTACTTGCATCCTATGGATATGACGTGGCTTGGCATATGCAAAGACTGGACAAGCGTAGGTCATAATCGGGCGTATGCAAGCTTTGTACAAGCTCATTTTGCACCTGAGCGATAGCTTGCTACGCGGGTTGAGGAGGGGGTGGAGTCGACCTAGAGCGAAGGCGGCGCGAGCGCGGACCGTCTCAATGTGCTCTGAGAAGTTGAGGTTTTGATCGAGAATCACACCTAGGTAATTGGCTTGTTTCTCCCAAGGGATCTGCTTGCCGTTTTAGAGTGAATACTACTTCAACTGTTCAATGGCCTCTGTGGTTAGATACCACAATTTTGCCAATAACACGTGTTAAAAAAAAATATTTCACAATAATGGCGGATATTGCCAATGACCGTTGAAAAAACGGCCGCGTAAGCTGACTACGATTAGATGTGATGCAAAGCCATGATGTGGCCACTATGCTGTGATATTTCAATGTTCTATAGGAATAATTCACTGAATGCACTTTTACTACATAAATCACACGCTTTTATTTAGTAAACTATACATAATTTAAAATTCCAATGAAAAATGAGGGTGACATTCATCTTAGCCTTCCCGTGAAAAGAACTGTCTAAACTATCTATGGAGTATCTTAATCTGACAGTTCTAGACGTATTTTTATCTTCTGTCCTTTTCACGTTTAAGTAGAAAGAAAAAGATGCACGGAACCTAAATTTAGTTTAGTTTATAATCAAAGAAATCGCCGCCATTGCTAATGCTAGTTATCTAATTATGAATAATAAAAAAATGAATAAATGTTTTGGAAGGATTGCAAAATATTTCCGGTACGGTTTGCGTAAGACGTGGCCGTACCAGCATAGCCGGCCCTCCTGCAGTTTGTCTGCAATGTCACGGACACGAAGGCTACCCCGGATGCGGGAGTTCTTGATGCGGTCTTTCCGCGTACCTCCACACATCCACCGCAGCATATTCATCTCCGTGACACGCAGCTCCTGCTTGTGTCGCCCAAGCACAGGCCACGCCTCACTGCCATACAGGAGAACAGGTCTAATGATGGTTTTATAGAACTGCCCCTTAAGCTTAACCGGCATTTTGAGGTCACAAATGACACCTTGAGGAGACACTCTGATAGAGATAAATGGAACACGGTGTCAGCGCAAATTATGGTAAGAACAGAAGGTAGCTGAAGTTTCGGTTTTACTAAGTGATCTAGTAGAATCTGAGCGAATTCAACTGACTAACGATGTGACGGCTAATGAGGAAAAAAGTATGGTAGGAAAGGTCTTGTTGCGTCAAAAAATTGGAATACGAGCAAGATAGTGTTTGTTTTTTTTTATAATTATAAACTAGTGCTTGACTGCAATCCCGCCTGATGGTAGGCAGTAATGCATTCGTTGATGGTAAAGCATGCTAGTTTATTAAGAGCCTATTCACTAAATAAAAAACTGCTGAGTGAATAGAAAGGAAGACGGCAGTTGAGCGAGGTGATGCGTTGTTAAACCAAACAACGCGACCAACGATGCTGCGCTAGAGGGAGATTGATCTGGAGACCCTTCATGACCAAACTCCCGACACAATAACATTTGGCGCATCGTACCCGGCACACATCACAACACAACTGCTCAGACCCGTCCTCCGTAGCCTCCATAGGTACTGCTTCACCAGACATCAAATCAGAACACGAGGAATCGCTTGCCGGCAAGACTTTATCTGGAGGGTGGTAACTTCTGCCGGCAGCCGATGTTATGGGCTACCACCGAGAAATCGAACCAAACGATGAAATCAAACGAATCTTAGCTTAAAACTCACAAGACATATACATAGCATTTCTGCTGCAAAGGAGGCCGCTACATGCTTCTACACTATGTGGGCTTAGTTCGTAAAGCGTTGCCCTAGTTGCCGCGCCCAGCCTGTGGTGCTCAGACGAACGCTAAGCCAAGTATGTACCTACATATACACTCCCATGCTGTGCATAGGTGTATATAATCAATGGATATCTATCTAGTATAATTTCGGTGTATAAGAGGAACCGTACCAAACTTGGAACATTTAAACTTTTCCTGTTGGAGGAACAAAAATTCAACAAAATGTTCAATTAAAAATGAGCACATATACAGTATGTTAACTAACAGAGGGCGTTCCCGTTAACCCGAAATAGTATAGCATACATACATGCTAAAAAAAATATTTCCATTCGAAAACAAAATGTTTTAAAATTTTTTCCAATAAGAAAATATTCAATAAAAATTTAAAATTGACATATAAAAGAAACACACTGTACACGCGAACATGAAAGACGGCAACGTCGCAATTTATTTATACATGACGACTACTATTTTGATTTAAAACAGGAGGTTTCAAATTTATTTCCAATAAGAATTTTTTTTATTCGGATTTTTTTTATGCTTATTTTTCTATGCTGATATTTTTATTTTAATCTATTAATGATATATATTAACGAGTTTAAGGGAACGCCCTCTGTTATTTAACATACTGTATGTAAATAAATATATTTTTTTAATATATTATAGATTTAGTCAAATACGTCAAAACTCAAAAAAAGCACTTGTAAAGACAACACCAAACCACATTGAAGAAACTAAACGTAAACGCACCGTAATGTTTAAAACAAAACGTTGCAGAATAACTCAAACAATTTCTCAGCGGGCACTCCGTTACACGATAGTACAAGTAACAAGAGTACAAAATAAGTCAAAACAAAATAAAACTAAATGCGTAAAACAAATCGGCGCGCGGGAGGACACGGGTGGCAGGGTGCTGCGGGGAGAGGGAAACGGGGGATCGGAACATAGGCGGGGAGCGGGGGAGGCAGTCTACAACTCTACTACGGGGCACTCTCGGTTTCATTCATAACTTTTTACAAGTTTATCTGCGGCGATACCTCCTACATATTTATGTGTTTGCGACTGTGACCCGGCAAAGATTAAGTTTTTTTTAATGGTTATAGATGTATAGGACTGTTCTGTAATTGTTTTACTAAAGTGACAGATTGTTGTAGTCGATAAATGTTTTCAATGTTTCAAATAAATGCAGAGCAATAAACAATGGCTCAATATGACAGAAGCCGAAATCTTCTTTTTGGAGCAGAAGACTATGGAACACATATGTTATGAGTTCGAGTTGCTGTCTACCCAGGACTAACATTGGTTATATTTATACTTAACATTTAAGCATAAGTTAAAAGAAAAAAGATGATAACTTTAGAACCCTTTCTCTCAATTTAGGGCAGCTCGTTGATTCACATTGACTATCTTTTTTAGTTGCCCTTACATAGAATTGTCCCATGTACTTTAAAAACATTCAAATACAAGTCGCAATCTTCCTGCAACCACAATAAATTTTCAAAAACTTGTTAAAAATGTATGTAAAAACTGTATTATTGAAAAAATACTGAGACCCGAATGTATACGTTGTTAAAATATAGATTTAAATAACAACTCTCATTATTTGACCTGCGTTGCATGAAATGGCTGCATCAAGAACATAAACCATTTGTTTATCAAATAGGCAAAAATTCAAGTTTCAGTTGAAATCAGAACCTAACTCAAATTCAACACATCCTAATTTTCCATTATTTGTCGTTAACTAAATGTTCAAATGCATTCTCTTACAAATTAAAAATAGGCACAATACTAAACCCATTTTTCTATATTCTTTGACCACAAAACGCACACATGCGCACTTCAACAGTCGTCGTAAGACACACATTTATAAATTGAAATAAAGTTTGTTTTATGTAGTTGGGCATCGAGCATGAATGAAAGCGAAAGGGCGCGGGAACGATTGTTATCAAAACAAGCGACGTCGAAATTATTCCTTCCATGTTATTTCATAATGTTTTATTGCTTTTTGTTGATACTGTTTTGTGTATTTTTATCAAATGAGATGTCGACTTGGGTTAATGAAAAGTTAGTTGTTCGGAATTTAAAAACTTTTGAGTCGCTGTGATTAGCTGGGTTTTGTCTAGTCGGCATTTTATTTTATTTTTTTAATCTTAATAGATGATAAGAGTTAGAGAGATAAGGTTTTATTTGGATTAGTCTTTACTATAAAGTTTCATAGTAGACGTTACTAAATAATATGGTAAAAAGGAGAAATAATCACGATTTTTATTATTATCTATTAACCGCTAACTAAGGTCAACCGGGGCAATTGCGTCTTTGGGGCAATTGCGTCTAATCGAATTTATTTTAAATCTATTTGAAAACCTACCTCTCCTGCCATCTTTACGTTATAGTTTTTTATTCAAAGTAAACAAAACAAGTGGCAGGAGAGGTAGGTTTTCAAATAGATTTAAAATAATTTCGATTAGACGCAATTGCCCCAAAGACGCAATTGCCCCGGTTGACCTTACCTAAAACGTTTATGAATTTTCAGATAACTCTGTGCTTGCTATGGACGAACTTTTAGGATTTTCAAGCAAAAGCCCATTTTACAATCCTAACCACCAATAAAAGTGGCGATTCGAATAAAATGAAATATTTTATGGCTATTATTTCAATCGCTTGTTTTACAAACATAATATGTAACAAGAAAAAGAATCTAATTGGATCAAAATCAAATAACTTATCACTAGACAAATTTTCTACAAAATTAAAAAGAAAAAATTAAAACCTACACGCAAGAATTATCCACGAAAACTTATGTTTTAAATCCCCTTATTAATTTAGTTCGCCCGCGCGCCAACAGATGGCAGCAGATACAGCTTCAAGACAAATTCAAACTATTTGTCGCATTTCATGAGTTACTGTTTACTGTAAGTGACCCAGTTCTTGGCAGACTGTTTTGTCTGGTCGTCTGGAAATTAGCCCAGGTTTACTGTCTAGTTATGGCTGATTTATTGCTTGATTGCTTTGTTTTCGAAATGAAAGGGTGTATTCTGAATACTTTTTATTTCTTTCTTTGTTCAGGGAAACAGAGGTAGTGTTTATTGCCAGAATTGTCCTAAATATATTCTATGGTATTAAATCATTTATTTATTAGTAGGTGTACAATAAAAGTTTTATAAGTTTACGAAATACCTACAATAGGTTTAAATAGATGCAGCGAACTAGGAGTATTTGTTCCATATCGACGGACGACTCGAGTAGCTAAGTAGCATAATACATCGAGGGAATAGAACAATTTGCCAGCGGGGGTGTTTCCATCGGACTACAATTTGAGTGTCTTCAAGGCTAGAGTGAATAGGCTCTTAATAAACTAGTGCGCTTTACCATCAACGATTGCGTCACTGCTATCAGGAGGGGTTGCGGTCAAGCGCTAATTTATAATTTATACAAAAAATGCCTATAATGTTCCCACTTCTGGGACACAGAACTTCTCTTGTCGAAAGGGAGCTATAATGTACAGATGACAGCAGGTCAGGCTACCCGAAACTGTCAAATATTCCCAATCAACCCTGAGCCTTAACGCTTTAGAGATAAAGTTGAATATCTATTAAAGATATCTGACAGATTGTAGTAGCTTGATGTGTTATCATCTATACTACCACGCATGCCCCGTGCGGATTGGTAGTGGTCACACTCACATCACTCCGAATCTTTGTTTCGTTTTGAGAGCAGTGATGAAGAAATTATTTACAAAAAATAAAGTAAGTGCCTGTTCGAAACATAGAACCCATGACTTCAATAGGGATGGTTACTGGGTAAAAAAATTAATTCTATTTAGTCCGTCATTCAGATTATACATAGAAAAATATTGGATACGTATATTTTGTTTTATCAAATCAATAAAAATGGTCAAGTATAAAAGGCATCAAAGATCAGGAGTGGTGGCTGGTGACGGCACTGGCCGCTAAAAAGTGTAGCGTGCAGTGACGTCACACGAGTTTTCAACGCGCTGTGTAGTCTTCATTTTTTGTTTATATGGAAAAATACGTTTCTAGTATTTTTTGGAAATCTGACTGACGGACTAATTAGTTTTTTTTTAGTCTAATACCCTATTTGTATTACCACAGATTAAAAAAAAAAATCATAACTACCACCGACCACGCTAATGCACAACAGAAAAAAACAGCAAACGACACCAACAATTTATAAGACCACCGACCCACACTTCACAATCTCAATTTAATTCTACAAACCAACTTACAAAGTAACTTAGACAACTTATTTACCACTCAACAGAACAGCACAAGAGCTTCAGAACCCGCGATATATCTCAAGATTTACTACCTCTTGTTACAAGCTTACACAAACAGCCCTATCTGCCACGTTAATCGTTTCGGGACGTCATAGAACAGATAACAAAAGACTGTCGCCATCTATGTGACATAACAGGACGGGGACCGTTCGATTTATCGCCGGATAATTGACCCTTCTGCACCTAGAGTTGGGATGGGGCTGAATTATAATAGGATGCCTGGAATTCTTTAGGGTATATACGAATACTAGAGAGAGGATGGAAGAGGAGAGGAACCGTCTTACGATGAGTTTCCACCCTTACTTTGTTGACACCACAACGATCCGAATTAAGCGTTTCGCCTCGTCTTTTATACTGCGAACATCGAGGGGCTGAAACAATTTGCCAGCGGCGGTGTTTCCGTCGAACTACAATTTAAGTGTCTTCAAGGCTAGAGTGGTAAACCGTGGCCCTGGCCGTCCCACAGGCAAGTGAACAAACACGGGTGGGTTTTAGTCAGTAAAAGTCTGACACGCCCTTCCGCTCTGCCCAGAGCGGGAGAAGTCATTTGATGATTTCCCATCACAACAAAAAAAAAGGCTAGAGTGAATAGGCTCTTAATAAACTAGCGCGCTTTATCATCAACAATTGCATCACTGCGTACCATCAGGCGGCATTGCGGTCAAGCACTAGTTTACAATTTATATTAAGAGAAGCTAGTACAAGGCATGTAGCGTCATACTGACGTCACACGAATTCTACATCTCGCAATCAAAGTTTACCGTGCAACTAGCAGTAGCATACATACAACTTCTCAATTTCAAGCATTGGGCAAGTGCCTACCAGACATAACACCCGTCTGGTCGGAGGATCCTCCCTTTTCTTTGGAGGATGAAAAAACTTTACTCCCTGTTCCTCGTGCCTCCGAAGGTATATTAACATTGCACCTTTACATCCTACCAAACTACTGTTACCCATGTAAATCTTAAGCATAAAAAGGGCCACAATAAAAAAAGAAAGGAATTCATTACACTAAAGGTAGCCCTTATTCGAATAGGGTGTGACAAATAGGTAGCCATCGTTACAAAAGCCACAATAGGCCATAACCCTCAACTGACTGTTACTGTTAACCCTTGCGCGGGCGGCAGCTGATGCACGTATTTATGCGCATGTGCATCTGCGGGTTTCCGCGCAACTAATAGTGTAGTACATTATGTCGATAAAATATTAGTTGTTAGGCTTTTTTATGTTATTTTTTCATACAACATGTAATTAACGCACACCCTCAATCACCTCAACTAAAATACTATGTTATAATCATAATACATTCACTGAATTTTTAATTTACCACGTATATGCATTGTTATTTATTAAATTAGCTATACCAATTCTTGGAGGACCAAGACCTTGATGTTCTTGGAATAAGGTTCTTTTTCTTTCTTTTGTATTGAATGATTAAATTTGTATGTATACAAGTAAAACTCCGATTTTAAAAGTCTGTACAAACAACAGGGTTAATATGACAATAATTTTCGTAGTTTTGATTATTTTTGAGATATACAAACCGATTCAGTAAACGATTCTAAACAAACTATTTTCAAGAAGTCGTAAAAATCGACCCATGGTCGAGCATGATTACCTGGACTAGATTCCCGAGTCGGAAAAGTGTTGTGGGTTTTTCCATTTCGTATTTGTCAGTACAATACATAGGACTTCAATGTAACTGGACCGAAATATGGGAGGTACGGCTGACAGCACGTCAAGCCACCTACCTAGCAAGCTACCGATCTAAGCTATCAAGCTACCCAAAACTGTTAAATATTCCCAATCAACCTTCACGCCTTAACGCCCTTAACGCTTCAGCGATAAAGTTGAAAATCTAATAAAGAAAGACAGATTGTAGTAGCTTTGAGAACTACAGGTGTGATGATCTTTTGAACACCATTTTCTCGTGGCTTTTACTAAGTTGTGAACGATCAAAACTTGGATTACCTCATGAGGTTTTCTTAAACTCTAAAAGATCTAGGAGTCTTACATTGTGTACAAGATGTTTGAAAGTGGAAATTAAAATTAAAAATCCTTAGTCCTAAGGTCGGTGCTTGAGTCAACCAAGTACTTCAATCCAAATGCATGCACATAATTACGATCAGCGGCGGCTAAGACTGCGATTCTATTTACGAGTAATTTAAGCGCGCAATAATATCGGCGCATAACTCCTTCATTACGTCCTCGATCTAAGGCACGCATAATAAATTAATTCGCGAAGCTTCGCTGTTCCGGATGCTCTCGGTCTTCCAAGAACATCTGATGACAATAACTTCTCCGAACCATTTTCCGTCGCATATATCGAACCAAATGTTCGAAGGCATTCAGCGATTTGGCGCGTTCTGACCTATTACTCATTTGAAGAATACTAAACTTAGTATCTATGCATAGGTCGGGTAGCTATTAGCGTCCCGCGGTCGCGCGTCCGTCTGCCGCGGTGACGCGAGTTCGTAAGTACGTGGCGCGGACACGCGAAACAAAACATGATCGCGGGTGGCTGACCGTCATAGGTAACGTGACGCGCGCGAGGGCCGCGAGCAGGCGAGCGCGGGGGTGCGCGGGCGCGTGCGGAGGTGCGGGGGGAGGCAGGGCGTCGCGCGTCGCGAGGCCGCCCTTGTTCGAAGGTGACGCGACAATTAACGTCGGGCGGTCATTCCACCGCGGCGCTGGCGCGATGTCAACGATTTCGATCATCCTGGAGCGATAGCGGACGGACGTCGCCGCGCCGGCACATGCGCGCGCCGCGAGCCGCAAGGTTGATACTGATATTATTACCTAGCTATACATCCTATCCAACTATTTATAAACATTCATAAAAAACGAAGCCTAGCTCAAAATGGGTCTACTTCAGACGATACGATAGACGTATAGATAAGCTATGGACAAGAGAGCTGCCTTGGAATTCACTTGAAATGCATGTGCTTATTGCACATAGGTGCTCTGTAGCAAAAAGTAACACTCTTACAATATTTATAAGAGATTGGAATCGACGCATAGCAGAGAAAACCAGTAAGCGGGGTATAGGAGTAGGTAACACATGTGATCTATGGCAATAATAAAAACTTACAACTCACCACTAACTGGAAGAACCATGTACTTACACGTCACGGGCAAAATCATTCAGGATTGCAATATGGTATTTGACTAAGAAAAACTAATTAGTCCGTCAGTCACATTTCCAAAAAATACTTGACACGTGTTTTTTTTTTTCTTTTTTCATATAAACAAAAAATGAAGACGACACAGCGCGTTGAAAACTCGTGTAACGTCACTGGTCGCTAAAAAGTGTAGCGTGCAGTGACGTCACACGAGTTTTCAACGCGCTGTGTCGTCTTCATTTTTTGTTTATATGAAAAAGAAACCAGCCACCACTCCTGATTTTTGATGCCTTTTATATTTGTCAATTTTTATTGATTTGATAAAATAAAATACTATAGGTATGTATCCAATATTTTTCTATAATCTGAATGACGAACTAATTAGTTTTTTTTAGTCAAACACCCTATTGAATTCTAGATCCTTGACTTTTATACCATAGTGCTACCTACAGTTAAAGATCACACCAAGTTACTTTTAAATTCCAACTTTGTTCTAAAATAGAAGGTGCTGGTCATCAAAAAACGCTGACTTAACATCATAAAAGTGACAAGAGCCAATGGACCCATAACTATAGGATCAACTGTGCAAGGAGAAGAATACTTAGCTAAAACGAACCTTGAACCCTTGTTATTAGAACTCTATTTCATAACATGACCTTGTTTCCCTCACCCCGTCTTTTCGCCAGTCATTGCTAAGCTTAAAATGCTGAGTTTTAGGGCAATAAATATTGAATAACCTTGAACTTTGTGCTAAATATGAAACATTTAGATTATGGCTAATGTGGTGGGACCGCCGACAAGGTGGACCGATGACCCGGTGAAGGTCGCGGGAAACCGCTGGATGCGGGAGGCGTAGGACCGGTCGTCGTGGAGAACCTTCGGGGAGGCCTATGTCCAGCACTGGACGTCTTTCGGCTGAAATTATGATGATAATGATGAACGTGGTGGGAAAATTCTGTGTTTACTGGTGAACTGTACTTCAAAAACTAGATGTGGTCGGAGTTTCCTACCTGACTATCTCTGGGAAGAAAGATCGAAACAAACACAAGATTACAGTTTTACCCCCTTATTCATAAACGTGATTAGCGACCGTTTAGCCAAACATTTTTGACGTTTGCACGTCACTTAACCTTAATCACCATCATCATCATCATCCCAGCGTTAATCCCAGTCGCATCCGAAGCCTTTTCAGCTTTGGAGTCTGGGGTTCGTCTTACCAGTCCAACTGCTGATATGGCTAAACTTCGACATTTTCTATGAAGCGACTGCCGTCTGACCTCCACAACCCGAAGGCGACATCGAAGCATTGCAGTTAGACAAATTGTAGGACTTTTGAGGGCTCCAACAACCCGTAACGACTGCCACTAGATATTCGTAGGGCAACCGGGACCAACGGCTTAACGTGCTTTCCGAGGCACGACCAGACCAGTACAAATATTCATATTCATGCATACAAATACTTGCACTGTGCGGGGATCGAACCCGCGCCACCTTGCGCAGCGGCCGCGTCCGCTACCGCTACGCCACGGAGGCTGTCAAATACAAAAAAAAAACTAAACCTTAACCTTAATCACCGTTTATGAATAAACATCATATTGTTTAAGGGGTTTATTCATAAACGATGATTAAAATTTTACTTATTTATGTCATAGTACTGCACACGCCCGCGCAGCAGCTGACGCCACAGGTCAACGCACCTCTCGCCCAGCCGAGCGGAGCGTTGACCGTATTTTGTTGGGACAGCCAAGTAGGATATCAAGCTCATAACTTGGTGGTTTTTCATGATATCTTTTTGAAATTTTGTACATAGATTCTTTACTTCAAAATACTGGACACGTATTTCGGGTTTCATATAAACAAGAAATAATGTTTATATCATATAATAGATATGTTATATATTTTACTGAAAACTAAATGAGCATAAGTCGTGGTGGCCTAGTGGTTAAAACACCAGCCTCTCAAGTATGAGTGTGCGAGTTCGAATCCAGGTCAGGCAAGTACCAATGTAACTTTTCTAAAGTTATATGTACTTTCTAATTATATCTTGGACACCAATGACTGAAGGTGAAGGAAAACATCTTGAGGAAACCTGGACTTCGTAAGTCTGAAATCGCCAACCCGCATTGAGCAAGCGTGGTGATTACGCTCAATCCTTCTCTGTATGAGAGGAGACCTGTGCCCAGCAGTGGGACGATAAAAGGTTGATGATGATGATGATGAAATGAGCAAACAGTAATATTTCGATCATAAAGGTAGAAATATCAAATGAATGCATGAACCAATTAGGTACACGTGCAATCAAACGTACAGAAAAGCAAAAAATATTTATCAAAGCGTACATTTCAGAATTCTCTATAACTGTACTAATCCAGGAAGAGTTTTCAATAAACGCAGCGCTTAATTTGCTGCAAATAACACAGGTAATTAATAACACAACGCGTTCATACGGTTTTTACTGATTCTTGTGTAAGTAGGAGGAATCACTAAAAACTTACTCAAAGCAAGTTTACATTGGTCGTCTAATAGTGGTCTGTCAAGATACAAAAAAAAAAACAAAATCAACTGTATAACAAGCCCTTTATACAACGTGTAACATAAAGGGTATCATCATCATCCCAGCGTTAATCCCAGTCACATCCGAAGCCTTTTCAGCTTTGGAGTCTGGGGTTCGTCTTACCAGTCCAACTGCTGATATGGCTAAACTTCGACATTTTCTATGAAGCGACTGCCGTGTAACATAAAGGGTATATACATAAGAAAGGCATGGTATCTTTACATGATATCAAACGATATTGGAAGGGTTTTTTAATTCTATCTCTTTATGTTAGGAAGTTATGAGGAAAAACATCGCCTGTCATAGGCTACTATCATACTAGTCGCACAGAGATATTGAAGACATTTATCGGATGTTGGCAAGTAACGTGACGGGTAACGAGTAGTTATTAATGTAGTGTGCTGCCACGTTTGTTATGATTTCATTTTAAGAAACACACGAAACCGAAAATTTGTTACCAATTTTTTTTTATTTTATTTTGAGTTGAAACCCTTCCGATATCGTTTGATATCATCTAAAGATGCCATGCCCTTGGTATGTATATACTCTTTTTGTTACACGTTGTATAAATAGTTTCATCATCATCATCAACCTTTTTACCGTCCCACTGCTGGGCACAGGTCTCCTCTCATACAGAGAAGGATTGAGCGTAATCACCACGCTTGCTCAATGCGGGTTGGCGATTTCAGACTTAATACAGGTTTCCTCGAGATGTTTTCCTTCACCTTGTAATCAGTCATTGGTGTCTAAGATATATTTAAAAAGTACATAACTTAGAAAAGTTACATTGGTACTTGCCTGACCTGGAATTGAACCCGCACACTCATACTTGAGAGGATGGTTTTTTAACTACTAGGCCACCTAAATCTCTTCTTCTTCAGCCTATAGATGTCCACTGCTGGACAAAGGCCTCTCCCAAGGCTTTCCACGATGACCGGTCTTGTGCTGCCCGCGTCCATCGGCTTCCCGCGACCTTCGCCAGGTCATCGGTCCACCTTCTTGGGAGCCTCCCTACGCTGCGTCTTCCTATACGTGGCCGCCACTCCAGAACCTTACTGCCCCATCGGCCATCGGTTCTACGAGCAATGTGCCCTGCCCACTGCCACTTAAGTTTAACGACTCAAAAAATCATCGGTGACTTTGGTTCTTCTGCGGATCTCCTCATTTCTGATTCGATCACGCAGAGAAACTCCGAGCATAGCTCTTTCTATTGCCCTTTATGTGACTCTGAGCCTTCGTATGAGGCCCATTGTAAGCGGCCACCTAAATAGTTTATCATTATTAAATTCTCTTCTGAGTAGCTCCATCTCATAACGGGTGCCGTTAGGGTTACCACCCTGTTGGCACACCCTAGGGTGGTAATATGAGTCGGTATGGAGGAATAACGATACCGATACCACGTACAATGGTCCACTTGAAGGCCTAAATGCGGAAACCAAACCCGTAACGTAGAACATAGAAACATGAGTCGGCAGTTTAGAATTTACTTGCACAAACTACGCAGTCTTACCTAAATAACCACCTCTGGAAGAAGGATTACCGTTTGTACAGAGTTACAGACGACCGCACATCAAGCGACTACAATCTGTCATATTTCTTTATTAGATTTTCAACTTTATCGCTAAAGTAAAAAGGCACAATGGCGCCGATTCTGTTGTTTACAAACTAAACTAATTTTAAGTTATGTGCATCCTTTTCTTTCCATTCCGTTAAGATAAGGATAGAAGATAACATTTTAATTTAATACTGTCAAATTAAGATACTCCATAGACAGTTTAGACGCGATTATAAACATGGCGACTAGAAATACGCCAGTTTACGTCAGAAGCGCACTAATTTGACAGGTCTAAACTGACATTTTATCTTCTATCCTTTTCTCAACGAAATGGAAAGAAAAAGATGCATATATCTTAAAATTAGTTTAGTTTGTGAACAACTGAATCGGTGACAATGTTGATTGGGCATATTTGACAGTTTCGGGTAGCTTGACCTGATGTCGTCCGTACATTGAAGGAAAGGACCTTCCCTCGTCCTAATAACCTCTAATATAAGACGCAACAACAATGGTTTTCTAATTATTTCCAAAAAATCCATTATCATTTTCTGAGAACAATTAGATCTGCCCACAGTTAAATTTTCATCGCATTTTGGACTGAAAAAAGTCATCAATCAAGCACTCCTCTCAGTACGTCAGTCAAACTAGAAACCAGGTGACGTACAGGGAACAGTCAGACGCAATGGGATGGCAATAGTCCAAAAGAGTGAATAACAGCTATTAAAGGGATATTCGGTCAACGGAGCAAAGCGTGATGACGAGTTGGTTAGGATACTAAATAACTCCATCAAGAGATTCTCACATCTTGATATATTAAATACGAAAACAGCTATTATCAGAAAAAAAACTAATAAAGTTGGTATGTGACGAACTGATAATAAAATAGAATAGTAAGTATGTACTATCAGCTGTAGAAGTCCATTTCCACCTTAAAGACTACTGTCGCCTGCGCTAAAGCGGCCACGCACACTACCGCATTATTTTTTTATCGCAGTCTTCGTCTTTCTTTAAAGTAATGCAAAATTTCGTTACTTCATTTGAAGTTGAGTTAGCGGCCGCACTTAACAATGGTGCTATCAAAAGCGAGCGATTGTGGGTTCGATCCTTATTATAGGTAACTCTTTTTGTTGTTTCATATAATTTAAAATTATGATAATTGATTTGTATTTTAAAGTAAAAATGTTTGCAAATAGTATTTAAACAAATAGGAAAATTTATTGAATATTTATCCCAAAAAAGGGTTGTATTATATGTTTTAGTTTACTATAGGGGTAATATAATAAAAAATATATAAAAATAAAACAATAAGCATATTATAATGCAATATATTATAAAGTTATATATTATTCGGTATAGATATACTTATACTAACAAATGAAACAAACGTTGAAACGGCAGCATTGTAATATTTTATATAAAAGTAATCCTTGACAAACTTATGATATTGTTATGGTAAAAAATACAAAAAACATTTTTGGTTGTTAGATATGAAAATTATAATATTATACGTATATTATGATTAAAGAGGTTATAGCTTAACTATTCATTTTCTTAAAGAAAAGAGGATTGAAGCTTAACCTGAATATTATTGCAATCATAAAATAATCTATACTTAGAACACATAATAGTGTATATTACATTTATAATTTTTTTGCGTGTATAGCATGGTACTAATGCTGCCATCTTGTAGTGACTTTTATCGGAGTTTGATGGCATGAGATTATAATCTTCAAGCGCTTTCTTAGTTCAAAAGTAAACGAACTTATTTCTTATCGAATTCCGAAATTATTGTTTTTATAATTTACCAAAAGTAATTTGTATTGAAATTGCAAAAGGCGACATCTGTTAGCCATTAAGCCAACCGAACATATTACTGTCACTTAGCTAAATTACTTTAGAGATGGTTTAGAGTCCGTTATTTAGATATTTATTGGTATATATTTAAAACACTCTGTAGGACACTTCTGCACTGTTTTTGTTATAAATAGTTTTTTTTTTGTTTAGCTCGATAAGACTCCACCAGCCTCGCCAATTTATTTTTAAACCACAAATGCAACCTATCTTCTTCGCACGGTTTAAAAGTTTATTCAACGGTAAATATTGTCGTTTCGTTTCACTTGTCTCGACAGCTACCTTCGTCCTCCAACCTCTTGACCTTGACCTCCAACGGCTTACAGTATTTCTCTAAAACAATAACAATTTTATTACACATTTGCTACAAGCGATTGGTTTGCACCTTACATAAATAATAATAAAAACAACTTACACAAAAGCCGGTTTCATATGATATTTGAGATATATTGCTGCATATGCCTGCATATTGATTAAAAAGTAAAACTAATAACACAAACTGGTAACTATATGTTCACCAACCAACAACAGCTAAGTAATATTATTTGAGTTACTGTAGCTAATAATAGTTATTGTAGGTAGCGGAATATTTTTTGTGAAGTAGTGATTCAGATTCTTTTAAGTCTACCGTCATCTTTTATAATGACTCTAATATAGAAAAAATCTTAAAAGAAAGTATCATCTTTAAGTTGCAGATAGGTATTTTTAGATATTTTTGTTGTCAGCATTCATAACTCACCAATTAACATTTAAAAAATATTTTTGTAAGTTATTAGATTTGAACTCGAACCACCTTGAACGCCTATCAAGGCGAAAACCTTTAGGCCATTGAAACACTTACTGTAGAAGTTGAAATTAGTAAGTAGTACCTAACAATCATATGCGGGCAGCAAGTGTATGAGTGTGTATCAAACTTTATTATAGAAGAAGGTCGTAACTACAACTAGTATTGCTTGGCCATAGTTTTGTGAGATTGCAACTCGACTTTTGGTCTTGACTGTACATATATAGTACAGACAATGGCCCCGAATCCCTTCTTCACAACCTAAATTAAATTTAAGTCCAGTGCACCCTTTTCTTTCTATCTCATTAAGAAAAGGACAGAAGATAAAATGTCAGTTTAGACCTGTCAAATTAGTACGCTCCTGGCGTAAACTGGCGTAAATATAGTCACCATGTTTATAATCGCGTCTAAACTGTCTATGGAGTATATAAAATGTCAGTTCAGACCTGTCAAATTAGTGCGCTCCTGGCACTAACTGAAACTGGCGTATTTTTAGTCGCCATGTGTATAATTGCGTCTAAACTCTCTATGGAGTAGCTTAATTAGACAGGATTAAACTAAAATATTATCTTCTATCCTTTTCTTAACGAAATGGAAAGAAAAAGATGCACTTAACAGAATTGGCGCCAATGACTACATACACATATTCGCACACTCATTCGCAACTCATGCACACTCCTACACACTCACCCGCATTGTACACTCAGCAATGCTTTGATGGTGGTATCAGAAAGTTACTTCACTCTATACCTTCATTTGTTTCTGCTGCATGTATATCAATTAAATTATAATTCAGTAGGTAATTAGCTGCAATACTAGTTAATGATTTTGGTCTAACTGCAATGCTTCAATATCGCCTTCGGTTTCTGGGGGTCAGACGGCACGGAACGTATCGAAGTTTAGCCAAAATCAGCAGTTAGACTGGTAAAGCGGACACCAGACTTCAAAGCTGAAAAAGCTTCGGATGCGACTAAGATTAACGCTGAGATGATGACTAGTTAATAATTTTAGGACAAAATTTTAATCAGCTGTCTGTAAATTTTGTAAATAATATATATATATATAAAATATAAATCAATTAAATAATTATCTGTAATTACTACACAACAGTGATTTAGCTTTACGTTACTAATTTACTTAGCTCAAATTATACATGTGTACATTTTATAAATATTAGAGATAATTTCAAGTTATGAACATTGAACTCATTGTCATACAACATAACAA
Source organism: Sesamia nonagrioides (assembly GCA_017933935.1). Taxonomy (NCBI): domain Eukaryota; kingdom Metazoa; phylum Arthropoda; class Insecta; order Lepidoptera; family Noctuidae; genus Sesamia; species Sesamia nonagrioides. Next base: position 3,107,694 of record JADWQK010000025.1, read on the forward strand.
TTCAAATTCCATCACAAACTTATCAGGAACTATTTTAGAAATGGTCACTCAAAAATCAACTTTGAATACATTTAATTAAAATAGATAATGATAAAATCGCGATGCAATGTAAATTATCTGAGAATTTGAACATTGACGTACTCGTAAATGCAATTACACTCAATAAATAAAATAAATATGTTATATACGGACAAATCACACAGATTGAGCTAGCTCCAAAGTAAGTTCGAGACTTGTGTTATGGGATACTCACTCAACGATATATTTAACGGTATATTTTATAAGTAATAGATACCTATATAGATATACATCCAAGACCCAGGCCAAACAGGAAAAGATCGTTTTCCATTATGACCTGGCCGGGGATCGAACCCGACATTTTTTTTTAAGTTTCCCACTCTAGGAATTTCTCCTGTATTGTGGGTGCGTTTACAAACATATAAACTCACACACACTAACAGCCAGACCCGGAACAAGTAATTTTAGGCTATACAAATATTTGTTCGATGGGGGAATCGAACCCGCGACACGCAGCGCAGTAGTCGATCGCTCAGCCACTGCACCAATCATGTCGTCAAAACAAAAAAAAGACATGTTAATTTGTAACAACAATTTTTAAAAACTTCTTGCACTTTATAGTTTTGGCATGTCCACTCCCATTTCTTATTAAAGAAACTGCTGAATTATAAATATTAAAGTTTATAAGTGTGACACCCCTAGGTCGGGTCGTGTCGGGCGCTAAATTGTAAGTTGCATGCGCTGCGACGACTGCACTGCGGTTATCAGCCAGGCCGGCCGGCCGCGCCAGCGATGCGACGGCTACCTACCGTGCGCCCACACACGACACAATGTCATCTCATAAACTTAGCTGAGCTGAGGTTTAAGTGCAAATTAATGTGTGGACAAATTAGCTAGAAGAAATATTTTACTTTCACTCCTAAAATAACTAGATCATTGTAATTTTTTGTTAAACTTTTCTTTAAGAAGCCATAATGGCAATTTCCAGTTTTCGGTTACAGTTGCCCAGTTCTCAATAGCAGTTTAAAAATGGAAAGAACAAATTGTCTACTCAACAAAGTTAATATAACGCAATGAATATTGTTGAACTGTCAAAATTTATTTATTATATAATTAAATGTATACTCTATACTAATATATAAAGCTGAAGAGCTTGTTTGTTTGTATGTTTGTTTGTTCGCGCTAATCTCGGGAACTACTAGTCCAATTTGAAAAATTCTTTTTGCGTTGGATAGCCCATTAATCCAGGAAGGCTTTAGGCTATAACATCACGCTGCGACCAATAGGAGCGGCGCATAACTAACTCCACGCGAACGAAGTCGCTGGCGGCCGCTAGTAATTAATATTACGCTAATGTAATTATTAATATTGAACGGCAGATATAATGGACTGTACCAACTGATATGTCAATGTAGGATTTATTTAGGTATGACCGTATGTATAATTGTAGGTATAATGTATATGTGGTTTTCTTTCGATACAGCCATAAAAAAAATATCTTTATTCGTGTCTCTCTTCTTATTATTGTTGTTTATTTGTTACAAAAGCAGTTATTTTCCACTCTGCAATTGCATTTATTTTCATTGTTGTTGTTTTGTTGTCATCTGCCAGTGTCGCGAGAGCCATGGCGGATTTATTTATATTGTCAATGTCAATTTTAATGCGTGTTATCTTTGGTCCCTGCATCTGACTGATCTGACAAACAATGGACACAATTGACTAAATGAAAAGTATATATTAAAAATTAAAAATACAAAAATTGTACTATAAACTATCATTATGACGAATCCGTTACCAAATACCTACTGTTGCTCAAAGGTTGTCTGTAAAAGATCGCTCTTAGCGATAAGACCGCCCATTGTGTCACCCTATGTAAAATCTTTATATTTCTTCTTCAGCCCGGCACTGTCGCCATATTGGTTCATTAATAATGATCAACACGCCATCGCCAGTCGGTCGGGTTCCTTATCGTCCGCCTAGACTGCTGCCTACCATGATCGCACCTACCTGCCACCTACGCATTCACAACTGAGTGCTTAAATTACTTCAGGACTCGTACCACCACTGTGCCTGCTAGAAATCAGGATCATGATGGTCAATAATAAAAGCAAACTTTGAAGACAATATCGTAGAAGGGAATAAAACAGTTAACTACATCACGTATACAACGTGTAACATATAGGGTATATACATAACAAAGGCATGGCATCTTTACATGATATCAAACGATATTGGAAGGGTTTTTTAATTTAATCTCTTTATGTTAGGAAGTTATGAGGAAAAACACCGCCTGTGATAGGCTACTATCATACTAGTCGCACAGAGATATTGAAGACATTTATCGGATTTTGGCAAGTAACGTGACGGGTAACGAGTAGTTATTAACGTATGGAGTGTGCTGCCACGTTTGTTATGATTTTATTTTAAGAAACACACGAAACTGAAAATTTGGTACCAATTTTGTGAGTATTTTATTTTGAGTTGAAACCCTTCCGATATCGTTTGATATCATCTAAAGATGCCATGCCCTTGGTATGTATACACCCTTTTTGTTACACGTTGTAGACCACTTTAAAAAGAGACGCTAAACAAAAATAGAAATTGTTTATCTATAATAGGTAGACAAGACACTTAAGTATAATATACTAAACTATGAAAAATATACAGCAATCAAGTCCAAAAATTGGTCTAACTGCAATGCTTCGATATCACCTTTGAGTTATGGAGGTCAGAAGGCAGTCGCTTCACGGAAAATATCGAAGTTTAGCCAAAATCAGCAAGTAGACTGGTAAAGCGGAGCCCAGACTCCAAAGTTGAAAAAGCTTCGGGTGCGATTGGGATGAACGCTGAGATGATGATGTTGATGACACTCAACAATAATCCTGAATATAATTTAGAATCATATACAATATGTTAAGAAAACCCTGTCCGACCCGTAAGGATAATATAGGTTAGGTAAACACATGACCAAATAACATAATTATGAAATTTTACATAATCATCATAGTGACAATACTAGTGAATTTTGAAATGATCTTTTTTTCCCGCGAATAAATTCCAACTTTAAAAAGTGACAACATTATTTTTGATGGTATAATTCTGAGCGAATAGCGATGCGACCGCGTGCCGCGTGCACTGCCCCTCTTCGCCCGCGCCTGTATGGCTTACCACACATGTTTTTATAAATAATATTTATTTTTTTAGGTGGATTTTTTTTTTAAGTTTAGTCTGGCTTTGTATGCATAAGTAGAATCAATTATCGATACCTAACAATACCTTCACGGATCGGACAGGGTTTTCTTTACATATTGTATATTTTAGGTTAAATATGAAACAATTTCATGGCAAGTTTGGCAACCCTGAATGCGAGATCGCTAGGTTATCCTGGCAGTTTAGACGTGCGCTGCGCAAGCTAGGAGCTAATATAATCCAACTGGCACGGCAGTTGCTGTATCTGTGTCTCGAACAAGCGGAATCTTTGAGTATCTACCACAGTACCATAAGAGATGAGACCGAGCCACATAACATTCTATGTATATTATGTGCTCTAAGCAAGGGTAATTTGGTTCTCAAATGACAAAGATTTTAATACCTATTAATGAAGACCAATGAGCTGAAGATAGTCGTGGAGGCCTAGTGGTTAAAACAGTCAGGCAAGTACCAATGTAACTTTTCTAAAGTTATATGTACTTTCTAAGTATATCTTGGACACCAATGACTGAAGGTGAAGGAAAACATTTTGAGGAAACCTGGACTTTTAAGTCTAAAATCGCCAACCCGCATTGAGCAAGCGTGGTGATTACGCTCAATCCTTATGAGAACAGGCCTGTGCCCAGCAGTGGAACGATAAAAAAGGTTTTTGATGAATGAGCTGAAGATTGTAGGTAACAATTACAATGAAATAGCAAAAATGATCTCTAGTACGGTAACCAAAGGGTATAATTAACCAGGCTCGACCCTGTCGTGGGATATACAATATGTTAAGAAAACCCTGTCCGACCTGTAAAGATAGTAAAGGTTAAGTAAACACTTGAACAAATAACATATGAAATTTTACATAATCATCATAGTAACAATACTAGTGAATTTTAAAATATTTTATTTTTCCCGCGAATTAATTCCAACTTCCCCAAAATTTGGTAATTTTTAAAAAGTGACAACATTATTTTAGACAGCATAATTCTGAGCGAATAGCGATACGACCGCGTGCTGCGTGCCCTGCCCCTCTTCGCCCGCGCCTGTATGGCCTGCCGCACATGTTTTAAGTTACCTCTTTTTGCGAAATAATATTATTTTTAAGGGTTTTTTTTTAATTTTAGCCCGGCTTTGTAGGCATTAGTAGAATCAGTTATCGATACCTAAAAATACCTTCACGGATCGGACAGGGTTTTCTTTACATATTGTATATAGTTGAAGTTTTAAAGCCGACAGCTGCATAACATAACGTAATCAGCCTATAATGTTCCCACTCCTGGGACAAAGGCCCCCTCTCGGTGAGAGGGGGTGGGCCGTAATCTACCACGCGGGCCCAGTGTGGGTTAGTAGATGTCACATATCTTCGAAGTTTTGCCTCTAGGACAGGCCGGTTTCATCACGATTTTTCCTTCAGCATTTTGAGACCAGCAGTTAGTGAAACAATTGACACACCTACGACCTCCAACTTGTAAGTCGCGGCTAATCCCACCAGGTCACCGCTGCTCCACCAGTGTCTGGTTACGAATAAAATTCTTTTTCTTCTTCTTCAGCCTGTAGATGTCCACTGCTGGATAAAAGGCCTTCCCCAAGGCTTTCCACGCTGACCGGTCTTGTGCTGCCCGCATCCATCGGCTTCCCGCGACCTTCACCAGGTCGTCGGTCCACCTTGTTGGGGGCCTCCCTACGCTGCGTCTTCCAGTACGTGGCCGCCACTCCGGAACCTTACTGCCCCATCGGCCATCGGTTCTACGAGCAATGTGCCCTGCCCACTGCCACTTAAGTTTAGCGACTCGCAGAGCTATGTCGGTGACTTTGGTCGTCCGGGATATCGTCGGTATAGTGTCGGGTTAGTCTGGCTCTAGGATCATTAGCCAGGCTTACAATAGGTGCGTGTGTTGATGTGTATAACTCTCCGTAGAATTTCTCAATCTCACCCAAAAGCTCGGGCTTGGAAATGACGACCTGTCATCCCCAGTCTTCAGCTTCGCAAGTAGGCTCTGTCTAACAGACAAATCTCGTGCGAACACTTTGGAGCCAAAGGCTCCAAAGTGTTCCGCTCGATAGCCTCTTTAATACAATTTGTATTAAATTGGCGTATATCGCGAGTCAAAGCCTTTGAGATTTGTCTGTTAAGGCATCTGATACTTACGCGAAGCGTCATCAGGGAGAACGGAGTGTTTTGTAAAACTTGGACCCTTCCGTTTGGAGAGTTTCCACAAACCTGTTGTTATAGTCGTCCACATCTACGCATTCACCGAGGCATTCGAAGCGATTTTGCAGTATGATCTGAAAGCTTTCGGGGTTTTGGAGATGGGTTGAGGCTGGACGGAGGGTAGACTTCATAAGTCGAGAGCGTTCCAGCCCAAATAAAAATAAATTTGCGAATAAAATTAAAGTTAGTTAATAGAAAACAGACGATTCATTTACTAAATTAAATTTCATTCGATAACATCCATCGGTGTCTTATTAAACTTTAACTTTGTTGGGGGAGAGTTTTGGCGGGAAAGTCGAGCTGAGTGTCACGCTCGGTTTTCATTAGACTTTTAAAATTGTTTATAGTGTTGTTTACTAAATAAAAGTGCGTGATTTATGTATTAAAAAGTGCATTCAGTAAATAATTCATAAAGAACATTGAAATATCGCAGCATAGTGGCCACATCCTGACTTTGCCTCAAAGCTCCCTCGTAAGACGGTTCACGCGGCCGTCTTTTTTGATATGAATAATTCATTACGTGACATTGGCTAAATGCACAAACCACGCGAAGCCAAAAAAGAAAGAAAGTAGAACTTTTGAAGACTTTTATTTTACTTGAAATTGGCACAAAATCATAACTAGTGCCACACCACAAAATAAAAAAAACTTTGTTGGGCCACCCAACACCCTAATTTTGTAACACACTATTAGCACAGTATGATTTTTAGACTGTGCTATTACTCTGAAATTGCATCATTTCAAGCACATTGCTAATCCATTGAAAATGTATAATGCAATGAATGTTGATATATTGTCAAAATGGAACTCACTGCTACTGATAATATGTTCCGCAATTACTTAAAAATTAAATTGTACTAGTATCATCAGATGTTACGTAATTACTTAAAAATGGAATTGTACTAGTATATACCATTAAAAAAATGGGAAGGAAGAGGAGGGGAATAGTTTTAATTATGGTGGTCTACTTCCTAATCACGAAATCTGTAGTTTTTTTTCCGAAGTAATGAGTGTTACCTACTCCGTATCTTCTACATATGTCTACGTCATCATCTGTATACGTCATCACCTACTACGTACCTAAATAACATTAGTTCGGGGCCTGAACTAAGAATTAATGACAACGTCAGAATAAGATAATTAATTAGTCGGGATTAGGACCCACTCCAGAGTTTAGAACAACTTTCAGACGGGCCCATATTCTCATTAATAGGACTAACGGCCGAACCCAATTACCTATCTATCACCAGTATTGGCAGACTAGGAGTTGAGAAACCTATTTATTTCTTGTTTGAACATCCCAAATAATCTATATCAGTAGCAATCTGTATGATTACATTAGGTATTATATACTGGCTACCTTCAGTAGCGATCTTTAAAAGCGAGCGTCTTTAACTGAAAATAGGTCACAAATCTAGTGAAAATATACTAATACATATTATAACGCAAACCTTTTTTACAACTGTTCCTATCCAGTCGGCATATACCTATATACAGTATGTTAACTAACAGAGGGCGTTCCCGTTAACCCGAAATAGTATAGCATACATACATGCTAAAAAAAATATTTCCATTCGAAAACAAAATGTTTTAAAATTTTTTTCCAATATGAAAATATTCAATAAAAATTTTAAATTGACATGTAAAAGAAACACACTGTACACGCGAACATGAAAGACGGCAACGTCGCAATTTATTTATACATGACGACTACTATTTTGATTTAAAACAGGAGGTTTCAAATTTATTTCCAATTAGAATTTTTTTATTCGGATTTTTTTATGCTTATTTTTCTATGCTGATATTTTTATTTTAATCTATTAATGATATATATTAACGAGTTTAAGGGAACGCCCTCTGTTATTTAACATACTGTATATCTACAAACTTCCTTTAAAAATACATGACGAGCGCTAAATTTATTTAGACAAGTGCCGTCTGACGTTCGTCAACGGTGGTCACCGAAAACCTGTTTTTTGCTCTTCGCCCAAATCCCTTATTGTATAACGTGCATCATTGTACAGAAAACAGCAGGTCAAGCTATCCGAAAATGTCAAATATTCCCAATCAACGTTGAGCCTTAATGCTTTAGTGATAAAGTTGAAAATCTAATAAAAATATTGACATATTGTAGCTTGATATCCTGTCGTCTGTACATAGGACCCAATTGTATTTGTCAAGAGTTGGGCTAATACGAAATAGATAATACGGGCTGGTGTCCGAAGAGTTGACTTATCAAATGCATAAAAAAAAACATAACTAGTACAGAAGTCAACTCATCAAGCTACTACAATGTGTCAGATTCCTTTATTAGATTTTCAACTTTATTATAATGCATTAAGGCTCAAGATTCATTGGGATGTTTGACAATTTTTAGTTAAGTATCACTTAGTAGCGTTAAGGTATGCTACTAGTTGATACGAGTTTCCTTTATTTCTTCTAGGCCAGAAAATAGCAAGCCATTCGTGAACTATGAACTAAGTATCACGAATTCACGACTTGCTATGGCTACGCACGCAGACTATAGTTTGGCAGCCCTATTGCAACATGTTGGCCCTCTAAACAGTGTTTAGATGGGCGCGCTTATCGGCAAGACGGCTACCTACCATTACGCACCCACACGCTATCTGCGCGTAGATGGACAATTTACTGTCTGCGTTGCTAACGGTTCTGTCCATTCTATTATACCACGTATCCTAGACAAAGTAAAGCGTCTAAAGTTTTAGACGCTTTCAAGAATGAGATTCCTGAGAAGAACTCTATTGAACTTATAGCCCAGTCACTTTAAGATTTCACCTCGGAATTTGAGATAATAAGCTGGAAACTCGTATACAGCTTCATTTTGGCGTTCTAAAAGTTGTCTGAAAAGCCTCATATTATCTCGTGTCTGCGTCGTAACTTATTCGAGGTCAAAGGTCACGAAAATCGGTTTTTTTGATATATAATAATATATATAGATAATACTCGTATATATGCATGAGCGCTGGGTGCTCTCCGCTCTCTATCTCAAAAACGGTTGACTTTATAAAAAAATGTCTAAAACAAAATTTGTCGCAAATTTTATGCTCTACAATTTTGATAATAGGTGCCAACATCTTTGGAGCGATAAAAACGGAGATAATTCCAAAAGAAACGATTTTCGTGACCTTCGACTTCGAATAACTTATGACGCAGACACGAGATAATATGAGACTTTTCAGACAACTTTTAGAACGCCAAAATGAAGCTGTATACGAGTTTCCAGCTTATTATCTCAAATTCCGAGATTGAACCCTTTTTGACTACTACTTTAATCGGTGGTAGGCCATAATATCGGCTGCCGGCAGAAGTTACCACCCACCAGACAAAGTCTTGCCGCCAAGCGATTCGTCGTGTTCCTGTGAGCAGTTGTATTGCGATGTGTGCCGGGTACGATGCGCCACATGTTATTGTGTCGGTAGTTTGATCGTGGAGGGTCTCCAGATTAATCTCCCTCTGGTGAAGAAGCGTTGGTCGTGTTGTTGGGTTTAACAGTGCATCACCTCCCTCAACTACCGTCTTCCCTCCTAATCACTAAGATAAGTGAATAGGCTTAATAAACATGTGCGCTTTACCATCAACGATTGCATCACTGCTTACCATCAGGCGAGATTGTAGTCAAGCACTAGTTTATAACTATAAAAAAAAAATGTTATAGTTTATTGAGACAGAAAGTATTGTCACGATACCTTTGACTTTTAATGAGTTTGAAGATATCGCGCAACTAATTACTTTGCTACTTGACTAGATCAATGGACTTTGGCCGTTCTCGACTCTTACAAATAATTTAGTTATCTAATGTTATTATGAATAAACAATCAATTATTTGCATGGGATTTGGGATTCAAAGTGTACAGACATAGGTATTGGCGATAGGATATTGGATCTCGATGTGAAGCGTTCCAGCTAAAACTGGAGAACCGATTCGCAGCCTTGGAAACCGCAGTCGACGTTGACATTGACCAGGACCTCGATCGAGTAGTAGGAACCTTGCAAGAAGAAGGCGCCAATTTCAGCGGGATGAAACGAACTGGCAGAAGGTCTAAACTTTCGCAGGAGACTCTTCGGCTTATGAAAGACTTAGGAGTGTTAGCGTACAGAAGTGGTATATATTAAAGAAACAAATCAGGACGTTCCATTCGTATATTATCCATATGAATTACAATTACACCCAGGTCTTATTAAATAAGATAGGAACACAATAATAATCACTGAGCACACAACAATATGTCAAACGATAGCCAGCAGCTCTTAATTAATATAGAAAATATAGGTCTCACAGAGTTTGTACGATATTACCAGTCTCGAGTCCGTTGTCCAAAAGTGAGCCAGGAGCGGGTAGGCACCGCCTTTTATAGTGAGCTTGGGGTACTCGTTAACAGGAGACATAGGACATTGCCTTTGCGAAGCTTTGAGGTCATGTGACCATTACTACAGGAGACGATAATATCCTAAATGGTACCCTAAACTATAACATCGACACAGCTTTAGCGATGCTACACTTACGCTCCGATCTATTGCGTAAGCAAATCTTCAATGATACTTAACCAGTAGAAACTGATCGGCTGATGGACGGCTTCGTTAAATAACAACATTGTCTCGGTTGACTCATGCCTACCGACTGTACGCACTCTATACGGTTTCCGCGGAGCGAAACAATTTAACAATCAGGGCCTGTAGCCAATGTAACATCGCTTCGTAGCGAAGCGAAATCGAATACCAAACCAACGGCGGGAACGATTGACCACGTGATTTATCGCGTCGCGTGGTCCCCGCCATTGGTTGGTTTGGTATTCGATTTCGCTTCGCTACGAACCGATGTTACATTGGCTACAGGCCCAGATGACTTTAGTTGACACGCTTTATATTATTTTACACACAAACACGACATAAAAAGACACATCTATATTGGAATTCTGTACATAAATTTTGATAATACTGCATAAAAATAATTGCTGGAAAACGACTTTTCTATTCTATTTATTTTTTTTAGACTTTTCAAACAACATGGACCCCTTTATTTGTCTAAAGTGACTGGACTACTTAGGAATCCGAAAAATCCAACCTCGAGCGTATTCAAATGACAGAGCGGTCACAATCAAATGAATTATTTAATATTTGCACGTGTGTTGCCAACACGTGCGGCACAACTGCGTCCGCGCATTGGTAGAGCATTATTTTGCAAATCATACTTAGCATTTTACATCTCTGTTTTTTTATTCACCATATAGGAGATATTATTGTAACAGGACTTTCCTACATGTATTTAATGAGAGCTGGTTACCGTTGTGTGTATGTTATGTAGTGTGTAAGCAAATTAGAATTTCTAGATTATGTAAGTACTGTGACTGATTAAAAGGTGAAGGTAAACATCTTGAGGACACCTGGACTAAGTCTGAAATCGCTAACCCGCATTGATCAAACGTGGTGATTACGCTCAATCCTTCTCTGTATAAGAGGAGACCTGTGTCCGGCAGTGGGACGATAAAAAGGTTGATGATGATGATGATAATGATAATGAAGTACCGTGAATCACTGATACATCATTATCATCATCTTAGCGTTAATCCCAGTCGCATCCGAAGCTTTTTCAACTTTGGAGTCTGGGGTCCGCTTTACCAGTCTAACTGCTGATTTTGGCTAAACTTCGATATTTTCTTTATAGCGACTGCCGTCTGACCTCCACAACCCGAAAGCGATATCGAAGCATTGCAGTTAGGCCAATTGTTGGACTTTTGAATCATTGATACAGTGCTTCGAAAATATTTGCCTTTCTTAGAAATTCTAGAATGCAAAATGGCTCCACCTGAAGTCATCGTATCGAAAGCTGTAGAATGCCAATAAAAAATAATAAATAATAATAATTTATTAGTACACTTTAAAAACACACATAAGTACACAGTATCAAAAACGTCTGTACAGAGAGTCACTTTAAAAGGCGAACTGATGCCTCCTAAACTAGAACAAAAGCCTGTGTTTTAGGAGCCAGGGTTCCTCAAAGTATGACACACAAATGGTATAAGGTGACGTGCAAGTACTTATATGAACACAAATACAGATAATGCAAATACAAAATAGTAGATAATAATAATACAAAAACAAAAACAAATACGCCTTAAATAAAATACAGTATTGGATTGATACTTTAAGAGACAATAGTAATAAGATTCTCGGTTTCGTCGTACGTTAACTTCTGCAACCAATCTAGGACTGATTTTACGAATGTCTTCTTCTTCTTCTTTTTTCAAGGTAAGATTCAACCTCAACTCTTGATCAATGGCTTCTGTGGAATAGATACCACAATTATGCCAATAACACGTGTAATAAATTAAAGAAATTCTTTGAAAATTTTATTTGACAACAATGGCGGATATCCCCAATGACTGTTGAAAAAGACGGCCGCGTGAACCGACTATGAGGGTGGTTTAAGCAAAGTCATGATGTGGCCACTATGCACTTTTTACTACATAAATCACGCGCTTTTATTTAGCAAACCACATTATAAATAATTTTTATAAGTCCAATGAAAAATGCGCATGACACTCATCTTAGCTTTCCTGTCAAAACTCTTTACGAAAGTCAGCTAACTTTCATCTGTGAAATCTGACACTTTACTTTTGACAGCACGGTTGGCAGTTGGCACAGTGGTCAAGCTATTGACTGCAGCGCTTCATGCCACAGTGTAACACTTTTCTATGCATAACAATTTGGTGGTACTGGTATGCCACTACAGTCGAAAGACCAACCGATCACATAAACATAGATTTAAATTTCAAGCAGTAATTCATATGAATGTTCCAAGAAGGTATGTATACGCTAACACAAACGCTGCTTGCTTGGTGGAGTTATGGCACACGTTCACCCCACTGGTCTTGCGGTTGCAAGCGTACCTCCTGAGCGTGGGGCGCACGGCTCGGATAAGGTATTATTCGGTTTTTCATTAGGAATTCCTTTTTAACAGTCCGGGTTTGGAAGTTGGCGGTTTAATACCCCCGTGCCTCGGAAAGCACCTGAAGCTTGCACCTGATCCCATCGCACTAATCCTCGTAGTGTAATCGGGACGGCTATCCGAATCCGTAAAGAAACAGTGCAGTGGTGTTTACACACACATTTGTGCACTATATTCTGCGAACCTGGCTAATCTTCGTTGAGATCGGCCACCGTCACACACAGTCAAGGCTATGATTATTTTAATACACATGAAGAAAAATCTCCAGCCTCGACTTGACTTGACAGCCTCCGTGGCGTAGCGGTAGCGGACGCGGCCGCTGCGCAAGGTGGCGCGGGTTCGATCCCCGCACAGTGCAAGTATTTGTATGCATGAGTATGAATATTTGCACTGGTCTGGTCGTGCCTCGGAAAGCACGTTAAGCCGTTGGTCCCGGTTGCCGTACGAACATCTAGTGGCAGTCGATACGGGTTGTTGGAGCCCTCAAAAGTCTAACAATTGGTCTAACTGCAATGCTTCGATGTCGCCTTCGGGTTGTGGAGGTCAGACGGCAGTCGCTTCACGGAAAATGTCGAAGTTTAGCCATATCAGCAGTTGGACTGGTAAAGCGGACCCCAGACTCCAAAGCTGAAAAGGCTTCGGATGCGACTGGGAATAACGCTGGGATGATGATGATGATGACATGAAGAAAACTCTTCCAAATAAACCCATATCGTGAGTAAAAACTACACAAACAACATGGTACCAAATATGTGTGTACAGACGACAGCACATCAAGCCACTACAATTTTTCAAATTTCTTTATTACATTTTCAACTTTACGGCTAAAGTTTTAAGGCTCAAGGTTGAATGGGAATACTTGACAGTTTCGGGGAGCTTGACCTGATGTTGACCGTACGTCTATATAACAAGTACGGTACTAATGTACTTATGTAGGTATATTCACGGCGCGTGACAAGTCGTTGGCTAACAATCAATATTTCTTATCTACCCACATCCAAAGTCAGTATTGTATTTTTGTTTTTTTGTTGCTGTAGGTATCATTCGCGGTCGAAAACGCACTTGTGAACTGACAAGAACTAAAATAAGACCTAAAAACCTTTAAAAAATTGAAGGTAATAAATTGGTCTTCGCGGGTCGAATGTTATCACCGCGCCGGACCTTTTTAGATCTCTAAATAATGTTGAATGCCCAAAAATAACTTTATTGCGATGCCATGTTGACACACCACAACAATAAACTCTGTAATTAAAGGGTTCGTCGGAAAATGAGTTCATGTTCTAGTAGAACAAATTGTATATTTTTTTTTAAATCTTTATTTAGTTTAGGGACTTTTATACGACTATGTATGCTAGTCCCATCGTAACTAACCCAAAAACTTAGCGAAACCTTAACCTAGTAAAATTAAGTTAAAATAAACTTAATATACTTTATTGGCGGCCTCTGAAGTAGGTGTGGACAATATGTGTTGGAAAGTACCAACATCATATCTATTTATTTCCAACTCTTTAAATATTTTTTCTCTTTCAAACTGCAATCTAACACATTCCATCAATAAGTGTGAAACATCCTCTGGCATCATCCTCTCAATTAATCCTTTTCATCAGAAATCTAAACTTATTGAGCGGCATGTGTCCAGATCGCAGTCTAGGAGTGATCACCACCAGTGTTATAAAACCATGATATATGAGGAGGCTCCGATACTATAGATCTATACCAAATTCCTTTCGACATCGATCTTTCGTCAAATTGTATTTATGAGTCACAGCGGCGCAGGCGCCGTTTGTAGAAAGCTACCTTCTTAGGTTGCTATCCTACAAAGTTGAATTGCCATATCTCTATCGATACTAATCTACTCGTGTATCTTCTTCTTCAGCCTATAGAGGTCCACTGGTGACCTTGGCTTTCATTGCATTAGGGGTTTGCAACATTTTTTTTATAAACTGAAGAGCCGTCAATTACTTACCAGGAGGCAATCACGCTAAATAAAGCAGTAGAAGTTCAACTCTTGTTCGTATCTAATCCAGTTAAAGTTGTGGTTTAGTTTCGATCCTATTTCGTATCGCACTAAAGTTTTAACTTCGATTGAAGTAAAATTAAAGTATGAGTGATACATTTCGTCAGATATAATAATTAAAACTAAATAAATTGTAAGTAAATCCAATCAGACGTAATTTTGACAAATGGCAAAAGAAAAAGTTAGCTTTGTTTCAACTTTTTCATTTGACAGGGATTACGTTCCAATAGGGATGTTTCCTGGGTAAAAAAAAAAATGATTCTATTTAGTCCGTCATTCAGATTATAAAAAAAAATATTGGATACGTATATCTTGTTTTATCAAATCAATAAAAAGTTACAAATATAAAAGCCATCAAAGATTAGGAATGGTGGCTGGTGACGTCACTCGTTGCTAAAAAGTGTAGCAAGGAGTGACGTCACATGAGTTTTCAAATCGTCCTCATTTTTTTTTTATATGAAGAAAGAAAAAATACGTGTCTAGTTTTTTTTGGAAATCCGACTGACGGACTAATTAGTTTTTATTAGTCAACTACCCTATTGTGATCCATTAAACCACATGTCAAAAGCTTAGCGCGACAAAAGGTTAGCGCGACACGAAACATAACTAAAGTATTGGTTTAATTGCGATACAATTCTGTTTTAGTTGAATTCTTTCTTTCTTTCTTTCTCTTATGGCTTCGCACGGTTTGTGCATTTAGCCAATGTCACGTAATGAATTATTCATGTCGAAAAAGACGGCCGCGCGAACCGAACACTGAGGGAGATTTGGTACAAAGCCATGATGTGGCCACTATGCTACAATATTTCATTTTTCTTTATGAATTATTCACTGAATGCACTTTTTACTACATAAACCACGCGTTTTTATTTAGTAAACGACACTATAAATAATTTAAAAGTCCAATTAAATATGAGCGGGGCACTCATCTTAAAAAAACCTAGTTGAATTATTTTAGAGCGATTGCCCCCAAGCACCCCAATTACGTAACTCACTATTGCCATCAGTTGGAATCAATTTGAAACATATTGTTAATTCATTGCTCAATGTGTTCGAAAATGTGTCTGCTCAATACATAAATAACGCAATGAATGTCGTTGAACTGTCAAAATGTAATCCATTGCTACTGATAGTTGGTTGCGTAATTACCTTGCAGGTCATCAAATACCATTGTAATGATGATAACAGAGTTGATCTTCAAAACAAATCGAAGGTGAAAAAGTTGAATGCACTGTTGAGGAAAACGTTAAAAACACTGACATGACGATGTATTCTTAATTTCTCAAATCAGCCGCTTGTCAGTACCATTATTTAAAGTCTACTCGGGGATCAGCATCATTTATTAAACTTATGTGATCTTAGTAACTACTTGTATTTGGCACTGAAGGAGCTTGAACAATTGTATTGCAAACTTTTGATTTATTGCGACAATGTAGTTTATTTCATAAAAATTTCCATTGTTATATGGAATATTTTAATCTGTAGTTTAGGTTCGAACCTACGACCTACAACTTGTAAGTCACAGCCGATACCACTATGCCACCACCTGCAATTTTTTTTTTTTAACAATGGTTATAATTTTTCTAATGATATTATTTATGATGAAACCATTATTAGATAAACGGAAAATCAATCAATTAAAAAAAAGCGTTAGATAGATACTATTTTTGACACTTGGCTGAGTTTAACTAAGGATCAGAAACCGGCCCTTACTGTGATATTATAATCCATACTAATCCATACTATACTAATATTATAAATGCGAAAGTAACTCTGTCTGTCTGTCTGTCGGTCTGTCTGTCTGTCTGTCTGTCTGTCTGTCTGTCTGTCTGTTACGCTTTCCTGCTTAAACCTCTCAACCGATTTTGATGAAATTTGGCACAGACAATCTTTGGACCCTGAGAAAGAACATAGGCTACCTTTTATCCCGAAAAAATATGATGTTCCCGAGGGAAAACTAAAAAGCGCGATATAACCGAACTCCACGCGGGCGAAGCCGCGGGCGGAAAGCTAGTATTATATATGCGAAAGTAACTCTGTCTGTCTGTCTGTTACGCTTTCCCGCTTAAACCTCTCAACCGATTTTGATGAAATTTGGCACAGATAATCTTTAGACCCTGAGAAAGAACATAGGCTACCTTTTATCCCGGAAAAATTTAATGTTCCCGAGGGAAATCTAAAAAGCGCGATATAACCGACCTCCACGCGGGCGAAGCCGCGGGCGGAAAGCTAGTTGTACATAATTAGCTAAGTATTTATACAAATGTCTTTTTTATTTAAATAATATAATATTTGTAGAGTTTTGGCGGTAAAGCTAAGATGAGTGTCACGCTCATTTTTCATTGGACTTTTAAATTATTTATAGTGTCGTTTACTAAATAAAAGCGCGTGATTTATGTAGTAAAAAGTGCATTCAGTGGATAATTCATAAAGAACATTGAAATATCGCAGCATAGTGACCTCATCATGATTGCCTCAAACCTCCCTCGTAGACGGTTCACGCGGCCGTCTTTTTCGACTGTCATTGGCGATATCCGCCATTATTGTGAAGTAAATTTACAAAGAATTTCTATAATTTGTTACACGTGTTATTGGCAAAATTGTGGTATCTATTCCACAGGGGCCATTAATCGAGAGTTGAAGTTAATATTTGTATGACCTACAAGTATTTGTTCGGGTCTGGCCGTTTGTGTGTGTGAGTTTATATGTTTGTAAACGTACATACGATACGAGAGAAATTCCTAGTGTGGGACATGGTTAAAAAACAACACTTTATTGATTTCAAACTACAAAAACACATAAAAGTAAAATGAAATGTATGTAGGACTTTATTAATTAACTAGCTTTCCGCCCGCGGCATCGCCCGTGTGGAGTTCGGTTATATCGCGCTTTTTAGATTTGCCTCGGGAATATCAATTTTTTTCGGGATAAAAGGTAGCCTATGTTCTTTCTCAGGGTCTAAAGATTGTCTGTGCCAAATTTCATCAAAACCGGTTGAGAGGTTTAAGCGGGAAAGCGTAACAGACAGACAGACAGACAGACAGACAGACAGACCGACAGACAGACAGACAAAGTTACTTTCGCATTTATAATATTAGTATAGATAAAATCAAAATAATGTAGATACTATCCTAAATTCAATTTCTCTGCGTGATCGAATCAGAAATGAGGAGATCCGCAGAAGAACCAAAGTCACCGACATAGCTCTGCGAGTCGCTAAACTTAAGTGGCAGTGGGCAGGGCACATTGCTCGTACAACCGATGGCCGATGGGGCAGTAAGGTTCTGGAGTGGCGGCCACGTACTGGAAGACGCAGCGTAGGGAGGCCCCCAACAAGGTGGACCGATGACCTGGTGAAGGTCGCGGGAAGACGATGGATGCGGGCAGCACAAGACCGGTCAACGTGGAAAGCCTTGGGGGAGGCCTTTGTCCAGCAGTGGACATCTATAGGCTGAAGAAGAAGAAGATCCTAAATTAATCAAATAAACCGCCTCTAACAGTTTTCGGAGCAAAAAAAAAATCAGCACCATACACTTATATTTGAATATTTGCATGGCAAAATATGGTTAAATTTGACATCGTACAAGATTATATTCATATCTTTTGTACCGCCCTTACATTTATTCATTCATTTATTTACATATCTGTGACTAAGGCACCGTCTGCCATAGTTGATGATTTCTAATCTTTTTTTTAAACTATGAACCAACGCTTGACCGCAATCCTGCCTGATGGTAAGCAGTGATGCAATCGTTGATGGCAAAGCGCGCTAGTTTATTAAGAGCCGGAGAAGGAAGACGGTAGTTGAGCAAGGTAATGCAATGTTACACGACAAACGATGCTGCGCCAGAGGGAGATTAATCTGGAGACCCTCCACGACGGACACAACAACATTTGGCGCATCGTACCCGGCACACATCGCAACATTACTGCTCAGACCTGCAGCCTAATCGCCGTTTGGACCGAACGATCCAATGACGGCCCATTGGATCGTTCGGTCCAAATGATCCCAAATAGTCGCAATCATTTGACAAAAATGTGTTCGCTGGATTACGCTGTCGTCTTCTATAAGGTAAGGGCGTAAGGCAGGTCCTCGCTAAGTCTTTGTATAGTGGGTGGTAACATAATATCAAAAACAACTTATCTAATGTTAGCGCCAATCACCCTCCTCCGCACAAACTGCTTTACAATTGGAAAGCCAAAATCTCCGCTACAGTTCAAAGGCTGCTGAGAAATGTAGCAAAGAGTTTTAATTAATTCCTACTAATTTATTATTCATTTACTTATAGTTAGCTAAAATGGTACAAAACCAATTACATTAACTAACATAGAAAACAAACAATTACATACATTAATTAATTTAAAAACTATTACTAAAACTAACATGGTATAGTGGACTCTTTCGAATACTTTCTTTCACAGAAGACCAAACATACACGCATAAGCTTATTCCATTCATCCGCAAAAACGTTACATTCAGGGTTGGCCATCAGAGGAGCATTCAGCACCTTTAGGGTACGATAGACAGGGGATTCAGCTTTGGCTACCGTTTTTGCTGGGAATTGCGCAAACAGTTTGTGCCTGCGGCTTTGACGGTGGCTGGCGTATTTGTCAGGCACAAATAGTCTTATCCGAATGGCAAAGTAGGTGGGATAATTCCATCAAGGGCCGGCGGCACCTCCATCTGTTCTTTCCATCCGTTGGCGATCGGCTGGCTATGACATGGCTGGAGGTTGACCACTGCGTTGCCCAATTTCTCACAGGTCATGGCAACTTTAAAAGTAAACTGTATTCTTTTAAACTTGTTCCTTCGCCTTTGTGTCAATGTTCTACATCGAACTGTGAATTTGAACAGTCCGCACATCACATATTGTGGGAGTGTATTCTTTGGCAGAATTATCGCAATATTATGTTGGATAGTGTAGAAATTACATCCGGAGTTGTTTATTATACCTTGTAGAAACTAGAACCAATTTCCGTGCGTTCAGGCGCTTTTGCCATACCTATTATTGGAATCAATTGTAACAGCACATAACTACTTAGGACCCATTAACGTAATCAAATTTTATTCCGTGGTGCTTGGCAATCTGGGCTTCTCCCAGTTGCAATAATGTCCCTTTGTGCCGATTGGCCTAGTTCTGTTCTGTCTCCTGCTTGTTATGGAGGGAAGTGGAAAAAATATCTTTTTTCTTAATCCTTCGCTATTCTTTTCTGATTAATTTCGTTGCAGGACCCAAGACAGTTGAATCGTTTCTCCGGGACTCGTCGAGCTTCATTGCTCGGCCTTTTTCTGGAGGTCTCCACTGTTGATTCTGGCTTTCAGGAGTTGCAGTGGGTTGGGACAGTGTGGCGGGTATTGTACCATTTAAAAAAAAAAAAGGCACAAATAGTCGGCAGAAAAGACCATGCTCTGGGCAGTCTATACGTCCCCGCAATGTCTCACAAGCTACGATGAGCTGGTCAAAGCCTCTTCTCACTTCCAACGAGTTAATCCCTAAATTTTGTGATAATAGAGCCCCATTCGTCCAGGATGGGGCTCTTTCACGCAAAGACTACAGCATCGATTTGATCGATGGATAGATCAATCATTCAGCATCGATTTTGTAAAAATCTCATTTTGATCACTTAGCTGAAGTAAGCGTGGAGTGAACTCTTTCCTAGGGATTAACACTATCTCACATATCAGATAATCCTAGGGATTATCAATATCACTGACAACTGTCTCTGATTTCACTTCACCTAACTTTTTTTCACTTCACGGTAAAATGGTTACAGAATAGCACTACTGAACAGATTTTCATGAAATTTTCAATAATATACTTTATACATCGAGTGCAAGTCGTGATGGCCTAGTGCAGGGATGGCGAACCAGTCGCACGCGTGCCGTTGCTGGCACGTAACAAAATAATTTTGGCACGGCATAATATCAAAAATTGCATAAAAATCTAGCATTGGGCTTCTCCAAGTTGCCTTCAAGGGTCCGGGACTGCAGGGTCCCGAGAAATGTCACCAGAGATTTAAAATAACAATCGCACGCAATTATAATTATTGTTTATTCCAAAAATCACTAATTCAAAATTTGTTTGTTGCCACGCCATGGCCACATGAATAATTTTTAGTTGGGAAAATGGCACGTAGATGCATAGAGGTTCGTCATCCCTGGCCTAGTGGCTAAAACACCTGCCTCTCAAGTATGAGTGTGTGGGTTCGATTCCAGGTCAGGCAAGTACTAATGTAACTTTTCTAAAGTTATATGTACTTTCTAAGTATATCTTAGGGAGGCCCCCAACAAGATGGACCGATGACCTGGTGAAAGTCGCGGGAAGCCGATGGATGCGGGTAGCACATGATCGGTCAGCGTGGAAGCCTTGCGGGAGGCCTTTGTCCAGCAGTGGACATCTATAGGCTGAAGAAGAAGAAGAAGAAGTATATCTTGGACACCAATGACTGATTACAAGATGAAGGAAAAGATCTTAAGGAAACCTGGACTTTAAGTCTGAAATCGCCAACCCGCATTGAGCAAGCGTGGTGATTACGCTCAATCCCTTTCCTGTATGAGAGGAAACCCTAGCAGCAGTGGGATGATGACAGAGTACCGAGGACCGAGACCGTGGCCGTAGATTCCATCTATAAATGCAATAATTATTTTGACTCAGTCTATTTCGACAAGAAATAAAACAATCAAAGTTATATAATATTGGAAAACTACAGTCAAGCAAACATTTAAAAGTAACACATTGTTTTTATTTTATAAAACAATTAAATATTTATATTGTTTTAAAAAAAGACAGAATTTTTTATCCCGACTACCTTCTTCTACTCGCTGTCTTCCAAAATAAATGTATATTAACAACCTTTTTTCATTGGGATTCCTGCCTTACCTCGAAAGAACTCCTTAAAATGTCATTATACAATGAGCATCGTCCCGCCCTTTCCCATGTCAGTTTGGGTCGGCGCAATCCGTTTTCTGTTTCCACACTCTCCTATGTCAATGACATTAGGTACACAAGTACTTTGTTTAAAAACAGTTATTTATTCCACTGTCAAGAAATGATAGCTATTGTAATATGAGATAGTTTGTGCCACTAAGCGAAGCTGAGTCTGAGCCTTCCCTACACCGCACTTACTGATACCTCGGCTATAGTGAGGGAGAAAGAAATAAAAGCGAGTTTAAATTCGTTTGTTGAGGTTTACATCGCCAAAAGTAACAAATACAAATAAAATTACACTACCTATTATTCCACACTTGAAAACACTAATTATGACGTCAGCAGGCCAAGCTATCCGAGACTTTCATATTATCCCAATCAACCTTGAACCTAATGCTGAAACAATATTATGAAAGGAGTTTTCTCAGAAATGCTATTTCTTTTCTGAAGAAAACTGCTTTTGAACAAATGTAGCGTACCTTCTTCTTCTTCTTCTTCTTCAGCCTATAGATGTCCACTGCTGGACAAAGGCCTGCCCCAAGGCTTTCCACGCCGACCGGTCTTGTGCTGCCCGCATCCATCGGCTTCCCGCGACCTTCACCAGGTCATCGGTCCACCTTGTTGGGGGCCTCCATACGCTGCGTCTTCCAGTACGTGGCCGCCACTCCAGAACCTTACCGCCCCATCGGCCATCGGTTCTACGAGCAATGTGCCCTGCCCACTGCCACTTAAGTTTAGCGACTCGCAGAGCTATGTCGGTGACTTTGGTTCTTCTGCGGATCTCCTCATTTCTGATTCGATCACGCAGAGAAACTCCTAGCATAGCTCTTTCCATTGCCCTTTGTGTGACTCTGAGCCTTCGAACGAGGCCCACTGTGAGCGACCACGTTTCAGTTCCGTAAGTCATCACTCGCAACACACACTGGTCAAAGACTTTAGTCTTGAGACACTGTGGTATCTTGGACGACGAGAAGATGTAGCGTAGCTTCCCGAACGCTGCCCTACTGAGCTGGATTCGCCGAGACACCTCTTTCTCGAAGTTGGACCTACCTAGTTGGACTGTTTGTCCCAGGTACCTCGTCAACAACTTCGAGTGCAGAGCAACCAACTAAAATTGGAGTGGGTGCGACATGAGAGTTCGACATGATCTTGGTCTTATCCATGTTCATTTTTAGACCCACTTGTTGGGAAGCTCTGCTGAGGTCATTGAGCATTTTGCCCAAGTCTTCCAGGGTCTCAGCCATGACCACGACATCTCCAGGATCAGGACTCGAAACCGATCCAACTGCAGCGTGGAGTGAGACAAGGAGATATCATATCTCCTAAATTGTTCACTGCTGCGTTGGAAGATGTCTTCAAGCTCCTGGACTGAAAAGGACTTGGCATCAACATAAACGGCGAGTACATCACTAATCTCCGTTTCGTAGCGTACCTAACTGTACCTAATCCCCCTCACTACAAGACATGGATTTTATTTAGATCGGTACAAACCATCGAAATGGTGATTGAATTATGCACCTAACCGTTATAGAAATGTTCTTTATATAAAAATGACAGCTTACATAGTTCGGTACTAAGTTGTCACTTTTGTATTAAGAACTTTGACTTAATCTCAATAGAGTTCGAAATACAAATCCTGACTCACAGGTTTTTTTTTTCTTTGACTTCGCACGGTTTGTGCATTTAGCCAATGTCACGTAATGAATTTTCATTCATGTCGAAAATGAAGGCCGCGTGAACCGTCTACGAGGGATGTTTGAGGCAAAGTCATGATGAGGCCACTATGCTGTGCTATCTCAATGTTCTTTATGAATTATTTACTGAATGCACTTTTTACTACATAAATCACGCAGTTTTATTTAGTAAACAACACTATAAACAATTTCAAAGTCTAATGAAAAATGAGCGTGACACTCAACTTAACTTTCCCGCTAAAACTCCGGCTCGCAGGTTCTCTAAATTTAGTTTCTTAGTAAGAGGGTTTGTGTCTAAACACAAACCTTATTAAAAACGAAATCTACTATCATCTACTATTTTTTGAGTTTAGCAAACCCGTTTCTCCCTACTAACTGTTAAACTTCTTTTATCCCATTTAATAATCAAATCTACAAAATCACTAATTAACTTCCACAGTTTGCATGCCAAATACAACATTCAAACCCTATATCAATTTAAATGTACCTTACAAGCCGCTCTCCGCTCTCTCTTACAATATGTCACCAACTTGAACCCTACGCGACAACAAAAATACCCGCGATTCGTCCCTCTGTCAGTTGATGATAACGGGCCTTCATACCGCCTACACAGGACAGACATACTGGGAGGGTACAAGTGCTGAAACATACCGCATAAAGGCAGGCAGTTTTATATAACTAAGCCAGTACCTAGAGCAACAGTGTAATTCTTTAACCAACTCATCAAAATTTAAGTGAGATGAGCGTGGACGGTGGAGTGAGTTATCATTCCAAATCATTATCATCATCTTAGCGTTAATTCCAGACGCATCCGAAGTTTTTTCAGCTTTGGAGTCTGGAGTCCGCTTTACCAGTCTAACTGCTGATTTTGGATTAACTTCGATATTTTCCAAGTAGCAACTGCCGTGTAACCTCCACAACCCGAAGGCGATATGGAAGCATTGCAGTTAGACCAATTGTTGAACTTCCGAGGGCTCCAACAACCCGTAACGACTGCCACTAGATGTTCGTATGGCAACCGGGACCAACGGCTTAACGTGCTTTCCGAGGCACGACCAGACCAGTGCAAATATTCATATTCATGCATACAAATATTTGCACTGCGCGGGGATCGAACCCGCGCCTCCTTGCACAGCGGAGGCTGTCATTCCAAATAATGCTAGGAATTGACACTATCGACAGCTCACTCTAAGGTCGCTTCACTTAGTTTTTGCAGATTAGATCGGCTGATGACTTTTAGGATCTAGGCAGTCGCTTTCTTCTTCTTCAGCCTATAGAGGTCCACTGCTGGAGAAAGGCCTTCCCCAAGGCTTTCCACGATGACCGGTCTTGTGCTGCCCGCATCCATCGGCTTCCCGCGATCTTCACCAGGTCCTGAGTTCACATTGCGGGGGGGGCTCCCTATGCTGCGTCTTCCGGTACGTGGCCGCCACTCCGGAACCTTACTGCCCCATCGGCATCGGTTCTACGAGCAATGTTCCCACACAGTCGGCAGTCGCTTTAGTATGTGTGTTAATAATTTTGATGCCACTGCTCTCAAATCGGTAAAGGAAAGCATCGTTAGGAAATCGACACGTCCTAAAGCCAAAAATTTAAGGACATGTGTCCTGCATCAACCCGCCCACTCCGGGTGGATATTGCGTGTTAGATTCCAGATTTACAGTCCACTCCCTTTTGAAGAGAGGCTTGTGTCGCAACAGTGGAAAAATTATAGACTGATTATGCTAAGCGGGTACCTATTCCCAGAAGATCCGGGCAGAAATGTATATCCGAGAATTTCCTTACGGTGAAATCCAATAACTACCCGCGCTGGAAATTGAATTCAGGACTCCATGCTGATAAGTCGTGCTTACACCAAAATAAATGTCGGTAAATAATTTAAAAATTAAAAATCTTTAGTTCCATATATACGACAACTGTACATGGCACAAGCACATGTTCTTTTCTTTTTTTATAAATTACAAACTAGCGCTTGACTGCAATCCCGCCTGATGGTAAGCAGTGATGCAATCGTTGATGGTAAGGCGTGCTAGTTTATTAAGCCTATTCACTCAAAAGAACTGAGTATATAGGAAGGAAGACGGCAGTTGAGTGCGGTGATGCAATGTTAAACCCAACAACACGACCAACGATGCTGCGCCAGAGGGAGATTGATTTGGAGGCCTCCACAACCAAACTCCCGACACAACACCATTTCGCGCATCGTACCCAGCACGTACATCGCAAAACAACTGCTCAGACCCGTCCTCCGTACGGCTTCACTAGACATCACACACCGGAACACGACGAATCGCTTGCAGGCATGACTTTGTCTAGTCATTACATATATCAGCACTTTCTCATAAATTCTAAGAGTAACGCGACAATACAAATGACTGCACATCAAGCTACTATAATCTGTCAGATTTCTTTATTAGATTTCCAACTAAAGGTTGATTAGGAATATTTAGCAGTTTGGCGTAGCTTGACCTTCTGTCGTCCGTATATTCCTTATATTCAATAAAGCATCATCTTTGACTAACCGTGACTATCATTCAAGTTAACATCCAAGGTACTTAACTAATATTAAAATTTATTACACCAAAGACCCAGTGCTATTCCTCCTCTCTCCTACCTGATCTATGCTGGGCCCGACAGGGTATATAATTATTGTAACTAATATAATGATTTCTCTACTAACTGTATACATTATAGTACGCAGTAAGGAATTATAATATTTATGTTTTAAGTGAAATAAATCTTCTTTTGGGATTATTTTTCATTTCATTTAAAAAACATACCTGAAAATGCTCTCATAGTATTCTCTAGAAGTATCGGAATTGCAAAATGGAAACTGCTGAAAATTTCACAGAATATCAGACTTAACAAGAAACAAGGTCCGTAAAAGGTTTTTATGGTGACCACTTTTTTATTCTTTAGATGCCTGGTTGTTGCACTTAAAGAAAATAACAGTCGTGAAGGAGATCAAATCAAGCTATAAGACTACGAAATAAATACGTAGGACGCAATGCGGTGCACACAAAAGCTCAGCGTCTCGCTGAAAGCGCTGGTAGATAAGTATAAAAGTTTATACGTCGCCTCAATATCAGATAGCGGGTTAAATTTATCCCGAACAGTGACTGCAAAAGGCGGACTCATAAAAAGCGCGGCACGGTTGATTACAAAGCCGCGTCGGGTTTATGGGCGCGCATCTCGCGTGCCTCGCTGCCTTGCCGCCGCCGCTCCGACGACGCGAGGGTAGTTTTTCAGTCGCCGAGCGAGCCCCCGCCACATAAATAAGTGATCACGGCGCTACCCCCTCCCTGCACCCCCCTCGTGACGCCTCCCCCCCTCCAGCTCGTAAACTAAGCGCAGATAGCGAGAGGACTTAATGGCTGATCGGATTTTGATTAGCGTGGGCCGGCGACGCAACCCCGCACCCAGAGCCGAATTTGAATAGATAAGTGGGCACCCGAGGACCGGCGCTCGCGACCGTAATTTACATACTTACTGGCTTTCGGCGAACATAGAGGGTGCCAAGTTATGGACGACGCAAAAACGATAAAGTTGAAATAAAGCTTCGGTCATCGATTCGGTCGCGTCGAGTGGTTTTTTACAGAATTCTGTTTGTTATCGCTGCGGGCCGGTGCGGTCAAGCCGACCGGTCAGCGCTCGTTTTTTATTAGACCCGCAGCGCACTAACCGCGGCGCACGTGCCTGGAGACCTTATCTGCAGGAGAGGTGCTTCCTGTATCCGACGCGCGGCCGACAACAACGGGAAGTCTCAGTAAGATTCGCTGCGTGCTATGACTTCGACCGTTCGGCGGCAGATCTGTAACTTGTCGCTATTGACGGAGGTCGGGAACTTGGGGAACGTTAGTGG
The DNA here is from genome assembly GCA_017933935.1 of Sesamia nonagrioides. NCBI lineage: Eukaryota > Metazoa > Arthropoda > Insecta > Lepidoptera > Noctuidae > Sesamia > Sesamia nonagrioides. The sequence goes on from JADWQK010000025.1 coordinate 3,134,588, forward strand.
ATGGAGACGTACGAACAGGTAGGTACGTCACCAGCAGGCCGGCTGCGGTTGCCGCGGGGTCGCGGCTCGATAAGGCGCGGACGCCTCCCTTACCCCCTAGCGTTTGTTTAGTTTGGCAGGTAAAGCACAATAGAGGGGCCGAAACGTGTCGCGTGGGAGTGATCGCCGCCTGACGTATCGGTTGGCGCACGAATAATTGAAGTTTGAAGGAAAACACGCGAGTTGCTCACCCGTGGTGTGGGTAGGTATTACATACATACATATACCTATATAATAGACAGGTCGGTAAACATCGTCTGTGCTCGTAAGAAAAACATTGGTTTTCAGTGCCCTAAGGAATATACTGGAGTGGAAACTTATCGACGCGCTCCACCTATTGCCATTTAAAATAATGTTTGCTTATGGTCTTTCATCATCATCATCATTTCAGCCGAAAGACGTCCACTGCTAGACATAGGGCTCCCCCAAGGTTCTCCACGACGACCGGTCCTGCGCCTCCCGCATCCAGCGGTTTCCCTCGACCTTCACCAGGTCGTCGGTCCACCTTGTCGGGGGCCTACCCATGCTACGTCTTGCGGTGCGTGGTCGCTACTAGAGAACCCGTTGGCCCCATCGGGCATGCCTACTGCCACTTTAATGAAGAGGGCTATGCTTGGGGTTATCGAATCAGGAATGAGGAGATCCGCAGAAGAACGAGAGTCGAGGTCTTAATTCCGATAAATCCTTACTAATATTATAAATCGGAAAGTGAATTTGTTCCACATTCACCCAGTAACTACTGAACCGATTGCTTTTAAATTTTGCAGTCGTAAAGTTAGAAGTCCGGATTAAATAATAGGGTACTTTTTTATCCCGGAAAAAATCGACATTCCCGATAGAAATCTAAATAGCGCGATATAATCAAATTCCACGCGGGCCTAGTGTTGGTATAAAAGGCTGCTTGCGTAATCATAATCATCTATCAGTAAAGTATTTGAAACCCAGCTTCAACTACTACACTCTTATCATACAAACTATAATCACATGTTTAAGAACCCTGCTTACCTCCTAACGATACAAAAGTTGGCGAGGGGGTGGCGAGTATAATTAAGAAAGGACTGCGCGGACCGGGGATGTTGTCGTAAAAACACGATGCACTGACATCAACGTACCCAGTATACGAGTATTCTCCTAGCTATATTTATACACTTATGTAGGTATATAGAGTATGTATGTATATACACGAGCTAGTATTAAACTGACCCGAGTTGTTTTGGAAATTAATTAACAAAGCATTTTCAGTAAACGGTAAAGTTACTCTGTACCTAGTAGTTTCACCCGCATAAATAGCGATCTCGTGGGAATATCGGGATTAAAAGTATCCTAAATATTATTCCTGGTTATAAACCATCCATGTGCCAAATTTCATCTAAATTCGTTCAGTAGTTTAGGGGTGAAAGCGAAACAAACTAACTTTCACATTTTTCACAATATTAGTTGGATATCCTTTTAACGTCCGCTTCATGAAACTAAGGATTACTGAGAACTCAGAAAGTACATATTGGTCCGAAGTCGATCAGTCTCTGTGGCCATAACATTGGCTGCCAGCAGAAGTTACCACCCACCAGAAAAAACCTTGCCGCCAAGCGATTCGTCGTGTTCTCGCATGATGTCTGGTGAAGCCGTACGGAGGACGGGTCTGAGCAGTTGTGTTGCGATGTGTGCCGGGTACGATGTGCCAAATGTTGTTGTGACGGAAGTTTGATCGTGGAGGGTCTCCAGATCAATCTCACTCTGACGCAGCATCGTTGGTCTCGCTGTTCCTTCCTATTTCCATTTTCCATTTGTTTTTTTTTTTCGTTGAATGAATAGGCCCCTGATAAACTAGCGCGCTTTACCATCAAAGATTGCATCACTGCTTACCATCATGCTGGATTGCGGTCAAGCACTGGTTTGTAATTATAATTATATAAAAAAGTAATTAAGCTATTAAATCGCATTCCTGAAGTCTCTCTCCATAATTTGGAGGTATCACCTAGAGAACTCAGAGAAACAATTTAAGTGATTTTATGAACTTTGACAGACCTGTCTCAATCAGTCAAAAATACGTCTAATTTTCCAATATTTTCTACAAGATTTTTAACATTGATTGTCGCTGAGATGGGATTGAGATATGAACTTGAAATTTAAGCAAGAAGTTGGCCTTTTCTATTACCAGCCCGTCCGAACAATTAATGAAGAATACAGTTGATATAAATCTAACCAGACAACAGACCACTCACAGAATTCATTTATTTATTATTCGCAACACAACTATCATTACAGGTTGGCCCAAACCCGTACCGTAGTCTTGGACAATATTTTCTCCATTAAGTAGTGGTTCTCATTCAGAGAGCAACAGGGTAATAGGGATGTTACCTGGTTACAAAAAAAAATGTCTCTATTTAATCCGTCGTTCAGATTATTAAAAAATATTGGATACGTATATTTTGTTTTACCACATCAATAAAAATTGCCAAATATAAAAGACATCAAAGATCAGGAGTGGTGGCTGGTGAGGTCACTCATCGCTAAAAAGTGTAGCGTGCAGTGACGTCACACGAGTTTTCAACGCACTATGTCGTCTTCATTTTTTGTTTATATGAAAAAAGAAAAACCGGCCAAGTGCATGTCGGACTCACGCACAAAGGGTTCCGTATCATTGATTTATTTAAGTTATTTGTATGAAAGATTACGCGGTAATAAGCGGTTCACGATTTACGAGGTCTTAAAAAAACTACTTACTAGATCTCGTTCAAAACAATTTTCGTTGATAGTTTTTATAGTAATGTACATCATATGTTTCTTTTTAGATTTTACATTTTCTTATTAAGCGTCTGTCACACAAACTATTCGATTTAGAAAAAAATATTTTGGAAACCTTACCTAATATCATTTTTGAAGACCTATCCATAGATACCACACACGTATGTGCTTGATGAAAAAAAAAATTGAGTTTCAGTTCTAAGTATGCGGAGCCCCCAATATTTATTATTATTATTTTTTATTTTTGCATCAAAATCTTAATGCGGTTCACAGAATACATCTACCTACCAAGTTTCAACAATATAGCTCTTATAGTTTCGGAAAAAAATGGCTGTGACATATGGACGGACAGACGGACAAACAGACATGACGAATCTATAAGGATTCCGTTTTTGCCATTTGGCTACGGAACCCTAAAAATACGTGTCTAGTATTTTTTTTTTTTTTTGGAAATCTGACTGACTGATTAATTAGTTTTTTTTAATCAACTACCGTTCAACAACATTCATTGCATTATTTACGTTATTGAGGAGATTTATTTTTGGAACATAATATGGAGCAATGGATTAGCTAAATTGAGATGTGTTACCCAATTAAAGTGCCGTTAAATGAATCATCCTTTCGGCAAGGCACGTGACAAAAGTGCATTATACTCAGGAGGTTGGTTCGGTTACGAGGCACCGACAATGACCGCGGTCTCCGTTGCAAAGACGCTCAATAATCGCCGCACTTTCATACACACATCCAATAGTAGACCCGCAAAGTAATTGCGTAACACACTATCAGTAGCAATGTGTTTCATTTTGACAGTTCAACAACATTAATTGCGTTATTTATGTTGTTGAGCAGACATTTTTCCAACATATGGAACAATGGATTAGCAATATGCTTTAAAATGATTACATCTGATACTAATAGTGTATTACGCAATTAAGGTGCAGAGTTTTCTTTCTTTCTTTCTCTTATGGCTTCGCACGGTTTGTGCATTTAGCCAATGTCACGTAATGAATTATTCATGTCGAAAAAGACGGCCGCGCGGACCGAACACGGAGGAAGATTTGGTTCAAAGCCATGATGTGGCCACTATGCTACAATATTTCACTGTTCTTTATGAATTATTCACTGAATGCACTTTTTACTACATAAATCACGCGTTTTTATTTAGTAAACGACACTATAAATAATTTAAAAGTCCAATGAAAAATGAGCGTGGCACTCATCTTAGCTTCCCGCCAAAACTCCCCAGGTGCAGAGTTAGAGATATTTAGACGCAATTATGCCGATTTCATTGTTCACTAACTAAACTAAATTTAACTTCAGTAGGTACATCTTTTTGTTTCTATCTCATAAAGAAAAGTACAGAAGATTAATTTAATCCTGTCAAATTAGCCAATGGCGCCGATTCACTTGTCACACACTAAACTAATTTTAATTTAAGTGCATCTTTTTCTTTCCATTTCGTCAAGAAAAGGATAGAAGATAACATTATAGTTTAATCCTGTCAAATTAAGATACTCCATAGACATTTTTTTTTTTTTGGTTCATTTCTTTCCGTTCGGGCGAATGGAAAAGGCAAAGGCATAGTACGCCATACAGCCAAGACTTCAGTATTTTTTTTTCTTCATTAAATATCTATCCTAACTTATCCTAGCATAACTTAACCTAAACTAACTCCTTTCGTTTTACGCGTTTGGACGATAAGGAGCGGTTTAGCGTAAAGACATGATGAGGCCACTATGCTACAATATTTCACTGTTCTTTTTTAATTATTCACTGAATGCACTTTTTACTACATAAATCACGCGTTTTTATTTAGTAAACGACACTATAAATAATTTTAAAAGTCCAATGAAAAATGAGCGTGACACTCATCTTGACATTCCCGCCAAACCTCCTCCATAGACAGTTTAGACGCGATTATAAACATGGCGACTAAAAATACTCCAGTTTACGTCAGGGGCGCACTAAATTGACAGGTCTAAACTGACATTTTATCTTCTGTCCTTTTCTTATAGAAATAGAAAGAAAAAGATGCACTGAACTTAAATTTAACTTAGTTTGTGAACAAGGGAATCGGGGCCAATGGCCAATGAAAATTGACTTTCCTACTTTTAGTCGTATCTTAACTTGACAGTACTAAAATAATACATATTAGTTTAGACCCGTATTTTAGACAGCCTCCGTGGCGTAACGGTAGCGGACGCGGCCGCTGCGCAAGGTGGCGCGGGTTCGATCCCCGCACAGTGCAAGTATTTGTATGCATGAATATGAATATTTGCACTGGTCTGGTCGTGCCTCGGAAAGCACGTTAAGCCGTTGGTCCCGGTTGCCATACGAACATCTAGTGGCAGTCATTACGAGTTGTTGGAGTCCTCAAAAGTCCAACAATCGGTCTAACTGCAATGCTTCGATGTCGCCTTCGGGTTGTGGAGGTCAGACGGCAGTCGCTTCACGGAAAATGTCGAAGTTTAGCCATATCAGCAGTTGGACTGGTAAGCGGACCCCAGACTCCAAAGCTGAAAAGGCTTCGGATGCGACTGGGATTAACGCTGGGATGATGAGTTTAGACCTGTATTTTCTTAATTAGATAGAAAAAAGAGGATACATTGCACTTAAATTTAGTTTAATTTGTAAACACAGTCATCGGCGCCAAAAACTTATAAATATATGTAACACTAGCTACGCCCCGCGGTTTTGCACCCCGTAGTTTTCGATCCCATGTGAATATTCAAATCTGTTCAGTAGTTTTTGCGTGAAAGAGTAACAAACATCAATAACATAATTCTTCTTCTTCTTCAGCCTATGGATGTCCACTGCTGGACAAAGGCCTCCCCCAAGGCTTTCTACGATGACCGGTTTTGTGCTGCCCGCATCCGTCGGCTTCCCGCGACCTTCACCAGGTCATCGGTCCACCTTGTTGGGGGCCTCCTTCCGCTGCATTTTTCAATACGTGGCCGCCACTCCAGAACCTTACTGCCCCATCGGGCATCGGTTCTACGAGCAATAACATAATTAGGAAGTGTCAAATCCCTTCTTATTTCCACCTCATTGTGCCAAGCCATACCTAACAAAACTACAGTTAGGTACATCGCTACATATAAAAGACAATAAAGTTTAATGTATGTGAATCCTGTTACAGTGATACTTGACGCCTTTATCAGACTCCGAAGTGTAAATAACACAAATGTCTGAACACCCAAAAAAGCAATAAAGATCTTTGAACACCAATCAAAGAGAAACACTCAACTAAAGCAAAAATCTCAAAGGATGAATATTAAAATATTACAAATAGTTGGGGAGGCCATGGCCGTAGTCCGTAATGCCAGATATACAGCTATGTAGCCTGGCCGACTGCGCCGCGCTGTTTAAAAGGCCATCAAAGAGCCGTCTACATAAAACGAGTCCCATTTTACATTCGGGCTGCTAGGACCAGGGTTTATAGCCGGCCGGTCAGGAATTCTGTCCGTAATGAGGAAACCCGGCACCTACTATGGAAACTCGATTGTCCTGCGTATACTATCGACCGTTTCGAAACGTTAGTCGCAAACTGTAAAAATTTTATGATCTTTGGAGATTTGACATTTAAACGGCTCGCTTTTTGTTGGTTTTGGTTTCATTTCAGCTGATGGGTGACTGCAATTCTCAAATAGAGCTTTGACATTTTTTGAGCCATAAAAGGCAATGCTTACATATAAACGCGATGTTTGAAAGAAAAATCTCATCCGTTTCTGGCAAAATGAGGATATGCGAGTTGATAAATAAGAAACTGACTTATTAACTTGTCGAATGCCGTAATTACGGGAACAATTAAAAAGTGATCGTGTCTCACGTGGATCCATGTTCGTAGATTCGTGAACCCTTCACCAATGGCTTTTCAAAAACTTAGGAACACAAACAGAAAACAAGCAAATGGTACCGATCTCACAAACTCAATGTAGATTGGTCGTAAACAGATATTAGCCGTAACTGCTCAGCATCAAATGGCGTAGCCACCTGCTTACACGAAATCATTCAAAAATATTTAGTTATGAGACACTTTATCCAGCAGGCTAATTGCATAATACACTATCATTAGCAATGGGCTTCGTTTTGACAGTTCAACAATATTCATTGCGTTATTTACATTGTTGAGCAGACACATTTTCAAACAAATGGAGCAATGGATTAGCAAATTTCTATGAAATGATTCCAACTGATAGTAATAGTGTGTTACGCAATTTAGGTGCAGATCATAAATTCAGATTATCGATTCTAGAAATTTATTTGAGATCCTGCAATATTCATATATCTTCTTCTTCTTCCTCCTTGTCCACTGCTAGACAAAGGCCTCCCCCTAGGCTTTCCACGATGACCGGTCTTGTGCTGCCCGCAACTATCGACTTCCCGCGACCTTCACCAGGTCATCGGTCCACCTTGTTGGGGACCTCCCTACGCTGCGTCTTCCGGTAAGTGGCCGCCACTCATCTCATTTCACTCGTCAATAACACTTAGTATGAATTCTAACAAAACGCTTTAAGAAGAAAATTAACTTGAATTCATGAATGAAAATATTGACAACAAAACATTTTGAGTCTACCTCTCTGGGGCACTAGGTAGGGCGTATCTGGGGAAGTCAGGAAACGTGTTCGTCAAGAACTTAATTCACTTCTCGCTCCGATCTCACAAATCGATTTGGTATCGATAACCGTTGGTTGTGTCGATGAGCGTGCGGTTATTTTCGCTCTCGGTACCTTATCAGCGTCAAAGGCGAGGTGGATGCTGCGACTCCGATAGCAACTCCATGTAGTGAAAACAAATGTAGCAACCTCGTTTGATGAGGTAATTAGAGGAAAATGATTAAGAACGCAGGGAAAATTGCAACGGGGGTGAGAATGAGGAGGTTTTGAAAGAAGACGCAGGAAAAGTGAGGGTGAGAAATTTCCTTTTTTTTGCGAAATGAATTGTATTTTTTTTTTATTTAAAAGAAGAATACAATTCACCTTATTTAATTTAAAAAAAAATACAAACCAGAGAGTAAGGAGCCAAGGCTATTTTAAACAGCCTTGGTTCTCTCTGGTTAAAAGTTAAAGCAATAATACAAGAATAGTGATGGCCTAATGACGAGCACCCTAATTGAGTAACACACTATCATAATCTAAATCATTTTAAAGGATATTGCTAATCCCTCGCTTCATATTTTCAAAAAATATGTTTTGTTTGCTCAACAACACGATGAAACCGAAACCGAAACATGAAAATGAAACCCTTCGCTACTGTTAGTGTGTTACGTAATACCACGCAGTAGTGGCGATCTTAGCCTGACAATTATCATCATCTCAGCGTTAATCCTAGTCGCATCCGTAGGTTTTTCAACTTTAGCTAAACTTCGATATTTTCCGTGAAGGGACTGCCAACTGACCTCCACAACCCGAAGGCGATTTAGAAGCATTGCAGTAGACTAATTGTTGGACTTTATAGGGCTCCAACAACCACAAGTAACGACTGCCATAGATGTTCGTGTGGCAACCGGAACCAACGGCTTAACGTGCTTTCCGAGGCATGACCAAACCATTGCAAATATCTATATTTGATTTGATAATTGCATACAAATATTTGCACTGCACGGGGATCGTACCCGTGCCTCCTCGCACAGCGGCCGCGTTCGCTACCGCTAAGCTAAATTGTTTTTAGCCTGACGACAATCATGCCAAATATCGCTATTTCTAAGTCTCTTAAGAAGCGATACCGCGTGATATTGGTTCCCAAAAATATCGCGACAATTCTTCTTCCACTTCTTTTTGTGTCGGTTATACTCTTCTCCGTTTTTTTTTTTTTTTTAATATTTTCTTTGAGACCAGTTGGTGGCCACGTTGATTGCAGCATTGGCATTCTTTAAGTCACCCGGAAGCAGATGAACGGGCAACAAAAGGCATTTCAGTAAATGGGAGAGATAGATCAGCACCAAATTAATTGCTTAAATTATAAATATACTTTTGGTTACTGAACTCGCGAATATACCATCAAGGTTGGTACCATATTGCCTAGATTTTTCTCTATGTTGGCGTCAGCTCTGAGTCTAACTGGATCCAGCTGAAACAGATTTCAGCTGGATTCAGTTAGAAGACACCAAATATACAAATCTCAATATGATAAACTTTAACAGACTACACAAAAATTAAAAAACTAAATATTTGTAAACTGAATATTTCGAAAACGGTTTTCCCATTTGAAAAAGAAAAAACAAAGAAAACGTGGATTTACAGCCTACATTTATAATAGGCAACCGGTAATCTTCACTCGAGATCTAACAGGCAATGAATAAAATAACCCGAAAAGCGACAAAAAACCGCGCGATAATAAGAATAGGCGCGCAATATGACATGTCACAGTTTAATGTGAAATAGTCACGCACAATTAATCGCAATGCTTAAGTACATCGTCCACGACGCTGTAAAGTGTTCGCAATACGGCACGCCAAAGGATTCTTAAGCGACAAAATAGAAATATAACTTAATAGTATGGCAACACGATTGAAATTCTAATGATGATGTTCGTGTGCATTGTCGCAGTAGGCAAGCTGCGACAATGCACACGGAGATCGGGGCATCGGAGCCGTCAGAATGCGTTTGCAGGTAGTGAAGAATCCCCTGCCATGCCGTGTCGCCAATCGATACAGCTACATAAACACTAAATTCACCAATGCGTAGTCGTAATGTCACTGCACTAGCGTCGTTATCTTCACGGAACAGTTAATGTTCTGTGGTTATCTTAGTAAAGTTCATAATTCGAAATTTAAAAATATTTGCCTTTACCGCAAGTGTAAAAGATTTTTTTTTTTATTTCTGACCTGGATTCAAAGTCCTTTAGCCGTATACATCAATAAAACAACTTTATACAATTTTATGGGAGTTGCCATGTTTAATACTTTTTTTCTCCCCTGACAATATTATATTATGTCTAAACTAACGGTCTAAATTCTAGTATTTTTTCCATGGAACACTCAATACTACAACGACATTGTTTTTAGACTAAAAAAGTTCTGACTTAAAACATAATATGCTCTATATGCATCCCGTCAGGTAGGTACAGTAATCAGTAGTAAGAGAGAGAGGGGGGAGAGAGAGAAAGAGGAAGCTTTGAACTTAACATTTCACTCTAGATACCTGTATACATATAGTAGAGTAGTATAGTTTCATTATGTAGGCCTTAGCATTTGAGCTAGTCTAATTCAAATACTCAGCATCATCATTGCGTAACACATTAACAACCTCAATCTGAATCATTGTGATGGATATTACTATTCCATCGCTTTATATGTTCGAAAAATGGGTCTATCCATCAACATAAATAAAGCAATGAATGTTGTTGAACTGTCAAAATGTATTCTATTATAACCTACTTATGTAATACATTCGTCTTAAAAATAAATTCTTTGAAATATGTTACGTAATAATCAGCTGGATTCCTAACTCTAAATGACGTTTTAAGTCACGCTTCCTTAATTAAATGACCCGTAATGATACAAAACAAACTTCAATATATACTGTGTGTGTATGTAAGTACACGACATTATTTCGGTCGCACGCGGCCGCGACCCGGCGCGATTTTAATTAAGTCCCGCGACCGCCTTCCCGTCGCGTCGCGCTACCACGCGGCCAGGGACGCCAGCTCCGTGCGAAGCCGAGTAATCGAGTGGTTACTACAATCGATTTTGGTAAACAAAGGACACGGTGCAATTTCGTGTAGCAAGTAAATGAGAAAAGGGGAAGTCAATTAAAAATCGTGTATGTAGCATTAGTCCCATGCTGGGCCGAGCCGGTGCCGTGTTTAAAAAAAAATACTGTAAACTCAAGGGAAGAAAATGGATTTGTATTGTTTGTGGAAGTTCCTTTTAAATATTCAGTCCAAGAAAATTTAATAGTAGTCCCGATTCCCATCTTCAGAAACTAAATTTAAGTTCAGTGCAGCTTTTTCTTTCTATATCAATAAAAAAAGGACAGAAGATAACCTACTTATTAGTTTAGTACTGTCAAATTCAGATACTCCATAGACAGTTTAGACACGATCAAAACATGGGGACTCTTGGCGTTAATTTACGTCAAGCGCGAACTTATTCGACAGGTAAATATTATAGTTTTTAGGTACTCCTACTATAATATTTATGTTCTGTCCTTTTCTAGTTTAAAACTAGAAAAGGACAGAAGTTAGAGGCTAAGGCTACAGTGAATAGGCTCTAAATAAACTAGCTCGCTTTACCATCAATGATCGCATCATTGCTTACCATCAGGCGGGATTGCGGTCAAGCGCTAGTATATATATTATAAAAAAAAGTAAAATATTATAGTTTAATCCTGTCGAATTAGTTCACGCTTGACGTAAATTAACCCCAACAGTCCCCATGTTTTAATCGTGTCTAAACTGTCTATGGAGTATCTGAATTTGACAGTACTAAACTAATAAGTATGTTATCTTCTATCCTTTTATTATTCAAATAGAGAGAAAAAGATGCACTGTCTTTAGAATTAGCGGCATTTTCGCACGTTAAACTGTTCAGACGTTACTTTTTTCTGCTTGAACCTGGGGATTCAAAACAATTCACCTGAGCCATGAGCCACGAACGAGCCCATAATTTCACGTCATGCTGATCACTGAAAAGCAATGGTAACTAATCAGTTTCCATTTAAATATAAATTCTGCGCCAGACTCAATATTTATGTAATTACATGCCTGTATCGGATGGCGTATTTACCAGTTGACACAGTCATTTAATTCGAATTACATAAGGTACGTTAAACCAACGGTAACCAGAGACACTCACGATTTATTTGCCATTTTATGCGCAGTCCATATTATTTGGATATTAACAAAGAATTAAATCATTAGATTCGCCGGACCGCGTCAGAAGACGTTTTTGTTTTGTTAAGATCGTATCCGTCGTGCCATTGCCACATTTTTGTTGACACCGCTATGATCCGGACAAAGCGTTTCGCATCGTCTTTTATACCGCGTACATCGAGGGACTGGAACAATTTCCCAGCGGGGATGTTTCCGTCGGACTACAATTAAAGTGTCTTCAAGGCTAGAGTGAATAGGCTGTTAATAAACTAGCGCGCTTTACCGTCAACGATTGCATCACCGCTTACCATCAGGCGGGATTGCAGTCAAGCACTAGTTTATAATTTATATTAAAAAATATGGTACTACCTAAGTACATCTTCTGAATACTCTACTAGCTTCTGACGACCCGTAACGTCTGTCAAGATCCACTAATAAGAGCCCGGGACTAAAGGATTAACGTGCTTTCCAAGGCGCGGATGTGTCTTGTTATGTAAAGATTGTCACCCATCCATGACCCGTGCTACTGTTATTACTTCGCCACAAGCCACGGCCTAAGTACGACGAGGGTAAATCTAATGATTTAAATCCTTGGATATTAATCTTGACTGGACCATTGCTGCAGTAAGCCATAAACCCACGTTACTTTACCTTCCATGAAATTGGTTTATAGAGAGCATCACTATGGTTTCAAACCATTCCCGTTTCACGAGACATGTATAACTAATGCTTATAATATTAAACACAGTGTTGCCAGCTAAAAACTTGCACCCATCATTCGGGGATACCTAATTTTAATGGCAGTGTTCAAAGCAAATTTCATCAATGTAAAGAAAGAAAAATGCGATTGTTGGCATAACATGAAAAACAAATCACAAAAAAACAGAAAAAAAAGGCCACAGTTCAGCACAATGGCGCTGACTCTCTTATTCACTCTTATCTTTCATTAGGAAAAGGACAGAAGATAATATGTTAGTTTAGAACTGTCATTAGTCCGCGCCTGACGTAAATTGATGTAATTTTGGGCGCCATGTTTATAATCGCGTCTAAACTGTCAAAGGAATATCTTAATTTGACAGTATTAAACTAAAATGTTATCTTTTATCGTTTTCTTATTGAAATAAAAGAAAAACATGCACTTAACTTAAATTAAGTTTAGTTTGTGAACAAACTAGGGAATCGGGGCCAATATCAGCTGATTGATACTGTAAGATGGTGAACTGAGTTTAGAGTGAGCTGTAAATAGTGAAATTTGGATTCAATTCCAACTAATGCTGGGGGCACTAGTTGGACTGACAGCTCACGTTTTCATGGTGAAATGGTTACAGAACCGCTTTACCTACTGATGACAACATAAATGAATTGACCATCATCATCATCATCATCCCACTGCTGAGCACAGGTCTCCTCTAATACAGAGAAGGATTGAGCATAATCACCACGCCTGCTCAATGCGGGTTGGCGATTTCAGACTTAAAGTCCGGGTTTCCTTAAGATGTTTTCTTTCACCTTGTAATCAGTCACTGGTGTCCAAGATATACTTAGAATGTACTGACCATCAGTAGCAATGGGTTTCATTTTGACAGTTCAACAACATCCATTGCGTTCTTTACGTTGTTGAGGAAAAACATTTTTCCATCATATCTTCAAAATTATTCTAATTGACTGTAATAGTGTGTTATATAATGAGAGCAGCGGTGGCCTAGCGGTATTAGCCGCGACTTACATGTTGTAGGTCGTAGGTTCGAACCCCATGAAGTGCTTTACTTTGTGTAAATTATTTCATCACCACTGCTCTCTAAATGATGAAGGAAAACATCGCGTGAGGAAACCCGCATGTCCTAGAGCCAAAAACTTCGAGGACATGTGACATCGACCAACCCGCACTGGGCCACCGTGATGGATTACGGCCTGCTTTCTCTCAGCTCTTCCTCAGACCTTTGTCCCAATAGTGGTAACTGATGGAAAATTCCTTCAGTAGCCTAATCTTTTTTTTTTATAGTAATAAACTAGTGCTTGACTGCAATCCCGCCTGATGGTAAGCAGTGATGCAATCGTTGATGGTAAAGCGCACTAACTTATTAAGCCTATTCACTCAAAAAAACTGAGTGAATAGGAAGGAAGACGGCAGTTGAGCGAGGTGATGCAATGTTTAACCCAACAACACGACCAACGATGCTGCGCAAGAGGATGATCTGGAGAGCCTCCACGACCAAACTCCCGACACAACAACATTAGGCACATCGTACCCGGCACACATCGCAACACAACTGCTCAGACCCGTCTACCGTACGGCTTCACCAGACATCATGCCGGAACACGACGAATCGCTTGGCGACAAGACTTACAGAGACGTGATTAGAAGGCTGAAGCAATTTCTTAGCTACAATCTTCGAATGCCTTTTTTTTTTTGTTTGGGATGGGAAATCATCAGCCTATAAAGTTCCTTCTCTGTATGAGAGGAGACCTGTGCCCAGCAGTAGGACGAAAAAACGTTGATGATAATGATGATGAAACAAATATCAACTTTATTTTAATGAAAATTAGGTTGATATCAGAGTGACTAGGACTATTCAAAAATTTAAATTATTTTTCTATAAACTAACTAACTTTATATTTGTTCACATTTTTGGCAAATAAATCGCGAACGCAGTTTAACTGAAGAAACTTATTTTAATATTGCCTGTCTTTTTTTTTTTGTCCGGATGTGAAATCATCAAATGACCTCTCCCGCTCTGGGCGGAGCGGAAGGGTGTGTCAGACTTTTACTGACTAAAACCCATCCGTGTTTCTTCACTTGCCGGTGCGCCAGGGCCATGGTTTCTGCCTGTCTGCGATGCCTTCCGCGGCTTTAGGAAGTTTCTAACAGTTCTACATTGTATGTAATCCTGGCAGAGCCAAAGCAATTATTACAAGTCTTATGGGGATTACAGCACTAATTTAACGGTTAACAACAATTTGTCACTGAGTGGGTAATGGAGTTATTGTAAGTTAGAACACTTGAATTCCAATTAGTTCGCTGTAATAGTAATTAGTTCCCCATTACCTATGTTACATAAGGTCTGTTTCTTCTTCTTCTTCAGCCTATAGATGTCCACTGCTGGACAAAGGCCTCCCCCAAGGCTTTCCACGTTGACCGGTCTTGTGCTGCCCGCATCCATCGGCTTCCCGCGACCTTCACCAGGTCATCGGTCCACCGTGTTGGGGGCCTCCCTACGCTGCATCTTCCAGTACGTGGCCGCCACTCCAGAACCTTACTGCCGCTTAAGGTCTGTTTAAGATTGAAAGAACATAACAAAACGTTAACCTTATATCAATTGTGCGTCATACCTTGAGGAACCCTGGCTCCTATAACACAGGCTTCTGTCCTAGTTTAGGTGGCATCAATTCGCCTTTTAAAGTGACTCTAGGTAAAGTAGTTTTCACTACTTCAAAAAGGAGGAGGTTACTCAATTCGACAGTATACAGTATGTTGAATAACAGAGGGCGTTCCCTTAAACTCGTTAATATATATCATTAATAGATTAAAATAAAAATATCAGCATAGAAAAATAAGCATAAAAAAATCCGAATAAAAAAAAATTCTAATTGGAAATAAATTTGAAACCTCCTGTTTTAAATCAAAATAGTAGTCGTCATGTATAAATAAATTGCGACGTTGCCGTCTTTCATGTTCGCGTGTACAGTGTGTTTCTTTTACATGTCAATTTAAAATTTTTATTGAATATTTTCCTATTGGAAAAATTTTAAAACATTTTGTTTTCGAATGGAAATATTTTTTTTAGCATGTATGTATGCTATACTATTTCGGGTTAACGGGAACGCCCTCTGTTAGTTAACATACTGTATATGCTTTTTTTTTTTTTGTTGTTCGCGGATAACTTCGTCGTTTATGAACCGATTTCGATAATTCTTTTTTTGTTGGAAAGAAAATGTTTCTAAGGTGGTCCCATTATAAGGACATCAGGATCTGATGATGGAAGACCAGAGAAATCAAGGGGAACTTTAAAAAATCGTAAGGGCGACTAGTGCATTTCTTAGTATTTTCATTAAGTATTTTAAAACACTACAATTTAATAAAGGTCTGGAGTAGATCTGATGATGGAGCCAGGAAACACTCGAAGGAACTCCTCAACAATTCACAGCAACTACCTTATGTTTGGGCTTGATTAATTTGTATTGATAAGAACTTTACACCTAGATGGGTTTTGACTGTCATAAGAGCTCTGATGATGAAGACAAAGGCCAGTTCCAGGAACTCCTCAACGGTTTACAGTAGCTATTTTGTGTTTGGACTTTAATTCATTTATATTAATGAAAACTTTGCACCCATTGAGTTAAACTAATGGTCTGCAGTAAATCTGGTGAGATGAAATCATAGGCAGTCGAGGGAATTCTTCAAAATTACGGGTAAAAATTAAAGTAAAGAAAAATTAAGTCGTTTCTCAACTATGTTTGCGTCAGCTTCCAGTCTGACAGGATGCAACTGAATACATATTACTTTTCAGAACTAAAAAGTGTAAAATAAAAACTTTTTTACAAAAAAACAACCGACTTCCAAAAAGTGAATAATAACTAATTTCGGAAACTAATATACAAAAACCAAAGACACCGACTTCGGAAATTAGTTATGTTTCACTCAGTAGTGGTTTTTGGAAGTCGGTTGTTTTTTTGTAAAAACGTTTTTATTAATCCTGTGTACTTATGTGTGTTTTTAGTGTGTATAAATTTTTATTATTATACCTTCGAGAAATTTCGCCGGCTATGTTTTACGTAGGTCCTTGTAATAAAGATTGTACCCCATTGCCATCAATCGAGCACATATCTAGACTTCCAATTGCTACTGAATAATACAAGATACAAAATCCAGTACCACATGCCAGGTCTGAGAATTGAAACTCAGGATCTCATGCTTAGCAGCATTATTTGCATCCACTAGACCAAAGCGGTAGAATTTAGGTCCTAGTGGATAAAGGAGTAGAGAGCAGCAACGTCTTTTTTCTTTAATTTAGTACAAAAAAGACAACTTTTCACATAATTGTCCATCTACAAAAACCAGAACCATCCCCTTAAGTGAACAATCTTATGAAAACCCTCCCTAATTCTTATACCAACCCGCACTGGGCCCACGCGGCAGATAACAAATATCCACACTAATATTATAAATGCGAAAGTAATTCTGTCTGTCTGTTACGCTTTCCCGCTTAAACCTCTCAATCGATTTTGATGAAATTTGGCACAGACAATCTTTAGACCCTGAGGAAGAACATAAGCTACCTTTTATTCCGGAAAAGTTTGATGTTCCCGAGGGAAATCTAAAAAGCGCGATATAACCGAAATCCACGCGGGCGAAGCCGCGGGCGGAAAGCTAGTATAATTATAAACTAACTAGCTTTCCGCCCGCGCCGCTTTTTAGATTTCCCTCGGGAATATCAAATTTTTCCGGGATAAAAGATAACCTATGTTCTTTCTCAGGGTTTAAAGATTGTCTGTGCTAAATTTTATCAAAATCGGTTGAGAGGTTTAAGCGGGAAAACGTAACAGACAAACAGACAGACAGACAGAGTTCAGAGTTACTTTCGCATTTATAATATTAGTATGGATGCTTGACCGCAATCTCGCCTTATGGTAAGCAGTGATGCAATCGTTGATGGTAAAGCGCGCCTTTTTAATAAGAGCCTATTCACTCGCGCCTTGAAGACACTTAAATTGTAATCAGATGGAAACAACGCCGCTGGAAAATTACTCCAGTCCCTCGATGGACGCGTATAAAACGCGGTGAAACGCTTCGTCCGATGGTGGAACGGAGATGGGGGAATTAAGTCATGCGATACCCGCGCACACTCTTCAAGATGCATATTATAGAACATCGACAGGCTGGCTACTCTTCACCTGTGCTCCAGTTATTAACCTTTATAGTTTTCTTATCACATAAGATCGTATACTAAACGATTCTTGAGTAACTTAATAAAAACACGAACGGCCGTCACTCCATTAAAATTCATGGTTCAAACATGTCTCATACAAGTTGTTAATTGTCGTTGCATTTATAAATTTTCAATTTTCATATTCATATTAATTAGAAATGCCGTAAAGCCGCAGGACCTGCTGGGGACAAGTTCGCATGACGTTCTTGGTTGTACCGTTGGCGTTCCGCTAATGTATGTGTGGATGACTTTAATCTTGCGTGTGTATTACTTAAAGGGACAGAAATAAAGTGTCTTACACATTTTATTAACTCGTAAGGAGACAATTTCAATGAAAGTAGTAGTGATCAAGCGAAAGCTACTGCAACTTATTCAATGAGTTGTCGTGGTCCCACGACCACGACAACTCATAAGTCGCAAAAACAAAGGTAAAAACTGTTTGATTTCAGACCCAAGTCTTTTTTTTTAAATAATTATAAACTAGTGCTTGACTGCAATCCCGCCTGATGGTAAGCAGTGATGCAATCGTTGATGGTAAAGCGCACTAGTTTATTAAGCCTATTCACTTAAAAATCTTAGGAATAGGAAGGATGACGGCAGTTGAGCGAGGTGATGCAATGTTAAACCCAAGACCAACACGGCCAAACGATGCTGCGCTAGAGGGAGATTGATCTGGAGACTCTCCACGACCAAACTCCCGACACGACAACATTTGGCGCATTGTACCCGGCACACATCGCAACACAACTGCTCAGACCCGTCCTCCGTACGGCTTCACCAGACATAATGCCGGAACACGACGAATCGCTTGGCGATAAGACTTTGTCTGGTGGGTGGTAACTTCTGCCGGCAGCATGGCCTATGGCCACCACCGAGAGTACGTCTGAAATCAAACAGAGCTTTTCTTTTATGTAAATTACCTATTTTGTAACCACTGCACTCAAAACGGTGAAGGAAAACAACGTGACACACAGCATAAGAAACAATGGACATATTGAAGAATGAATTTGGTGAACAGCTTATCTCCCGAAATGGCCCAGTGAACTGGTCAAAGTCAAAGTCAAAGTCAAAGTCAAAGTTTTTTATTTGTAAAACATAGGTGAGTACAAAATAGGTGTTATAATAATTATGGTGATCTCTATGTTTTGCCGTTAACGGCGTACAAATATTAGTAAGAAATAATTAAATAATAGGTAAATAATAGGTAAATAGGTACATGTTACAATTAAAATTAACTAAAATTTAAATAACAAGATAACTTATAACTAATAATACTTAACTAACTTATAATATTCTAAAATAAACATAACAATTTTGCAAAACTATGAGTATAAGCTTATCTTATGAGTATAAAAATATGTATATTTATAAAAATTAAGCACAACTAAAATTTAATATTAGCACACACATTTAATCCACATATTTATTTATCTAAATATCTTTCGTTGTCTTCTAGGTATTCATTAATAGAATAATATGCCTTTTGAACTAGGAAATCATAAAAATGCTTTTTAAAATCTTTTAGTTCGCGTTTTTCTCTTATTGGCTTTGGTATTTTATTGTAAATTCTGGGTGTCATACCTAAAAAACTTTTTGAATAGAATGCCGTGTTGTGTGTATTGGCGCAAATCTCAGAATTATGACGTTTCGACTTCAAAGTTCTAAATAGATGTAAGTTAGACTTTACGAATACCGCTGTCTCAAAAATATACATACATGGTAGGGTTAACAGCTTCAGTTTTTTTAAAAATGGTAGGCAACTGTCAGTTGATTTTAACTCGAGGACAGATCTTAAACATTTCTTTTGCGCCTTGAATACGGTAAGCTTATCTGCGGAATTTCCCCAGTATATAATTCCATAGCGTAATGTAGATGATACGTAGGCATTGTACGCTACTATACTCCATTTATTATAACATTAGAAAAAAGAGGCTCGCAGAAGCAGGAGTACAAAACCTTTTATTTTGAAGTCAAGTTCGAACAATTTTAACAAATAATGTATGTGATTTTAATGTAAGTGTATGACTTCTATGTATGGCAAAGCGTATTCTATGTATCTACTCATGACGATGCTTGGAATAGATACATGAAATGAAAAAAAAATAGTAACAATCAGTTTATTAAAAACTATTATTTAAGGCTATTAAATAAGGGAAAAGGTTTTGCCACCTTAATGATATAATTAATGGATGTGATAAATATGTGAATTCTTTATTCATCATCCTCTGATGATGATGAAGAAGATTCACCAACGTTAATAATGAATCTTTCTACAACATTATCCATTATACCATCAAGTTGGCAAAATCTTTCCTCTTCTTTAATCGTATGAGCAATGCAAGATTGCCATTTCTCTGCAGTTATATTTGTGAGTGCTTGAGGGAGCAACTGCTTCACTTCCTCTAATTTAAAACATTTATTGTTTTGTGCTACATATCCCTTCACTTGAGCCCATACTAATTCGATTGGGTTGAGCTCGCAGTGGTAAGGTGGGAGGCGCAACACTAACACATTTTTTTCTTTAGCTATCTCATCTACTACAAACTTTTGGTACAAATGTTTTACTTGTTTCACTTTCTCTAATAAAGTGGCCCTAAGGTCTTTTTCCTCAAAAGGAATACTTTTGTTTTTCAGCCACTCCTGAATATCTGCCTTTCGTGTGGCTGTAGTTGGCAGCTTCTCCACTTTTCTTGAATGATATGGCGCATTATCCATAACAATAACTGAACCACTCTCGATTTTAGATAATATTAGTTTGAACCACTTTTCAAAATTGTGTGCATCCATTTCAGAATGGTAGTCTCCATCACACTTTTTGGCTTCAAATATTAGTTCACCATCCATTAAAAACCCATCTGTTGATCCTGTGAAATGAAATAAAAACAAATCAATAATTGTGTACCGGTGGCATAGAATACTTGATTGCTGGAAATAGATTTTAACCTTTAAATAGCAACCGAAATTAATTGCATCATTAATGTCCTTGAACAGATGATTCTAAAACCATAAACATCTTTCTCCGAGGGAAAGTATTAAGACTTAACCAGTTTTAGTGACCGAAAATGCAGTGGTCATTTTATTAATGTTTTGGTAATGTGACAATTGTTAATGAATTAAAAATAAAATAAAAGTTTTACCAATATGGCCAATGATAAGACGTTTCCCTTTTCCAGTTGGGTTCTTTAAACCAGTTGATAAGCCTGCTCGGTGTGCTTCCTTTGAAGACTTAATAGTGGTGTCTTGCCATACCTTGCTTTTTGTGTGTCCTGTTTGTATAATTAAAGTTGTAGATGTAAATGCAATATTAATTCAACTTATGTTGAACTAATAATACTTCACTGTATTGTTTTGCATAAAGGAGGTTTTACATAACTTGATAAGCTATTTACCGAGTTATGTAAAGCCCCCTTCTTCCAGACTTCATAAATATTAGCAGCACTGTACCTTCATTTAGCCAAGTCTCATCTAAATAATATATTTTTTTTTCCTTCATTCCTTAATTTCTTAATTTCATGAAGATATTTCACCCTCCATAACACAATCTCTTGTTTGTCGATAAGGGCACTTTTTCTACTTCTTTTAATATATGTAAATTTTAATTTGTTCTTAATTAAATTATATAAAGTGCTTCTTTTAAAATCGGGTAGAGACTCATCACTATTTACGGCTTCCAGAATCTTATCCAATGTTGGTAATTCATTATCAAAGAAAAAAGAATGAATTTTTCTTCGTATTCCACTTAATGTTATATCATCATATTCATCAGATTTTGAGTATTTCCGTTGGCGAGGAGGGGGTGATTGCAGGCGACCTTTTATATTGTACTCTTTGAGGATATTATAGACCGTTGCACGAGATATGCCTATAAAATGATTAATAGTGTATATTAGTACCTCACAAAGCATGCTATTTTCAAATATATTTATTTTTTATAGTAAAATCCTTAAATTCCTGCAATTTCTGCATTGGATATGATCTTTACCTGCAATTTCTGCAGTTTTATTAATTAACTGCGTCTTATAAGCAGGGGTACCTTCTGGCATGGATCCCTTGACGTCTTTATGAATATTTATAACTGTTGTTTTTTCTGCAGAACAAAGAGGTCTTTGCTTTGATCGCTTTTTCTTGGGAGACAATATTTTAACCTCATGATCAACGTTGGGGCCACGTTTTTTTCGCTGTTGACGTTGCTCAGCTTTACCAGCAGTTTCAGAACGTACATGTTGTGCTTGCAAGCCACTTGGACCTGCACCGAGATAGTCCGTGTTCAT
Source organism: Sesamia nonagrioides (assembly GCA_017933935.1). NCBI lineage: Eukaryota > Metazoa > Arthropoda > Insecta > Lepidoptera > Noctuidae > Sesamia > Sesamia nonagrioides. Next base: position 3,156,384 of record JADWQK010000025.1, read on the forward strand.
AATTCAACAAAACGTACTGTTTTGTATGTACAACACAAAACTAACACTAATAACAATAACAAAACAATAACAAACAGAAAAACAGTAACAAATGACAACTAAACCACGAATATTCAACAATAACAACGAGAGAAGGCGTAGCATTCACAAGTATCCACAAGCGAATAACGGTATGTCAATATTGACAATTGCAGATAGATGATATTATAAACCAACAAAATTAAAAAACACGTGCTGCCACAACTTAGGAAGGGAATAGGTAACATTTTAGATTTGGTTGAGTTATAGTTACATGAAAAAACGTTTCGGGCGTTGTCTGCCTCTGCTTCTTTTAGATTTTAAGCATTGACACGACATTATTTTATTTAAAAAATAAATAATATTAAATGAAGGACATGTAATTTAAGAACGTAGATGGCTTAAATAAGTACAAATTAGGTGTGACAGTTGCTATTTAAATTGATCATATTTAACTCTACATCAATCTTGACTGTAATAGTGTTTATTGTATTTTTTTGCAAACTGTGCACTTAAAAGAGCCTTTTTTAACTTCTGTCTAATGCTATAATAAATGGAGTATAGGACGACAGACTTATTTACAATTTTTCTCAAGTTATACAGAGCATAGGAAAACTGGTTCAATTTTTTGCAGATGATTTCAACATGTGATTTCCAAGATAAATGATTATCTAAATGTAGTCCTAAGAACTTGGCGTTATCGGTCTTAGCTATATTTACATTTTCATAAGATATATTTAATGGTAACTGATTCATCCGTTGATAAAATGACATTGTTTTTGTTTTTTGTATGTTAATTTTCAATTTATTTATTTTTAACCAATTAATAATATTTTTCAGGGACCTATTTATATCATTTTCATATGTATCTATATTTTTACATGGGACGATTACTGTGCTATCATCGGCAAACAGAATAGTTTGGTGTTCTGTACATTTTGGTAAATCATTTATGTAAATTATGAACAGCAAGGGTCCAAGGACACTTCCTTGAGGCACCCCATTCATTGTTGTTCTAGTTGATGACATGTACCTAATTTCTGCATTGGTCTTTCGACAAATTCGATTTATTACCGTGACTTGTTTTCTGTCAGTCAGATATGTTTTGATCAATTTTAAAACGTTTCCTCTAATACCGTAACGTTCTAATTTGCTTAATAATATATCGTGGTCTACATGATCAAATGCTTTTGACATATCCATTAATATAGCTGTAATTGGTATTTTTTTGTCAACGTTTAGTGTAATTTTGGAGAATAATTCAAATACTGCTTTATTTATAGTTCTATTTTTTCTAAATCCATATTGTTCTTGTGCAAGTATATTATTTGATTCTAGAAAAGAGTATAAGGAATTATATATTACTTTTTCAAAGACTTTAGACAGTATTGGTATTAAAGCAATAGGGCGGTAATTTGATGTAGTTGTTTTTTCACCTTTCTTATGTATTGGTTTAATTAATGTAATTTTTAGCCTACTTGGAAAATATCCATTTTCTGTGCATAAATTAATGATATGGCTTAGTATGGGAGCAATACTAGTCGCTACAAATTTAAGAATTTTTGTTGCAATGTCATCGTAGCCTACGCTATTTGTGTTTTTTAGTGAATTAATTATTTTCAGTATTTCAAAAGAATCAGTAGGTGCCATAAATAAGGATTTTGGATAATGATTTATATTTGAGAAACTATTATTGTTATTATTGCTACTAGTTTTTTCTGCTAAATCTACATAATAATCATTAAATGCTGTAGCTATTCCTATAGGGTCATTTATTTCTTTATTATCAATTAGGATCTTATTCAAGGGTTCCGAAGGAAGGTTTGATTTACATTTCTTTATAACTTTCCACGTAGCCTTACTTTTATTTTTAGCATTATTTATTAGGTAATTATTTTGTGACCTTTGGGTTAAGAAGATAACTTTTTTGAGTCGTTTTGAATATTGTTTTAATAATCGTTTATTGTCATTTGTAGGCGATCTTCTATATTGCCAGAGTATTTCTCTTTTCCGTTTACTGCAGGCTCTAATACCTTTAGAAATCCATTTGGGAGTATTCCGAATTGAGATTTTTTTCTTTATAATAGGGAAACACAGATCGTAAAAAAGTGTAAATAAGTCATAGAATGAATTGAAAGCTGTTTCAGGATCAGCACTATTGAACACCTCATTAAAGCTTAGCTTGTTCATGCAATCTAAAAATTTTTCTTTGTTTTCATAGCTGTAGTCACGATTTAATATATACCAGTGATCAATAGTGCAAGTCCTTTTAACTGGACATTTAAAAAGTTGAGCTGTATGATCGGATAGAGCTAAGTCTAAAATATATCCTTGACCACCTCTGATATTATGTATGATATTGTCAATACATTTACCACTAGAAATACGTGTAGGTTTATTTATACTAGGTCTTACATTGTGATTTAAGAGTAGGTGTTGGAATTCTATAGATATTCTAGTATTTTGAAGTATATCAATATTGAAATCACCGCATAATAAAACCTTTTTCCTAATATTTCGGCTACATAAGTTAAGTATACAATCTAGTTGTTCAAGGAAAACGGCTATAGCATTTTTAGTGTATTTTGGAGGTCGATATATACAAATAACAATCACTTGATGTACCATTAGTTCAACGGCACAACATTCAATGACACCAGAAACACAGAATTCTTTGACGTTTATAATTTTGTATTGATGGCTAGGGTTTATTAGTATACAAGAACCTCCGTTCCTTGTGTTTCTTGATGAGTAGGTGGCAAGTTTAAAATTGGCTAAATATAGTTCTGTGATATCGTCTTCTTTCATATTATGTTCAGTGATACAGATAATATCTACTACTTTTTCTTGCTGTAGAAGTTCATCTAAATGGATACTTAGTTGGTCAGATTTTCCTATTAGACCGTTAATGTTTTGGTGCAGTATGAATATGTGTTTATAGACGAAAAAACTCCTTATGGCCACAATTTTTAGGAACATTAAGCGATATCCCAGTGTTACAAATTACTTGTGAACTAGTGGAGCAATCTAATGATTGATCCTTTTTGTCTTGTACACTGGTATTACATGCATTTATATTTATATAATAATCAATACTATCAAACAATGAAATTAAATTTTCGAAAATAACTTTCAGTCCTGTGTTATTTATTGTCCCTGAGTGCCTATGGAACATACTATAGTCTGTCGCTAAGTTTAGGTTCGAATCGAAATGGTACGCATATTCATGGTTAATTACATCAAGGTATATTAGGTTATTAAATGTTTCAATTCTGAAATTATACATATTAAATTGATAACCAAGTTTGTAGGTAGGAAAGCATATAATTATATTTGTATGTTTTATGTTTTGTAGTATGTTTCGTATGTAAAAAATTATCTCAAAGTAATCTTTCCTTATTTTAAAATCTTCTTCCCCTATTAAAATGATACAAAAGTCTTTTAGAGTAAAGTCACTTAACTTTGTTTCCAAACCATGTAGCAGATGTTGTATGTTCCCGTTAGTTTTGAGGTAGTGGCAAATATCATACTTGTTCTTTAAAACTTCGTCTGCTACCGATAGAACGTTGTTTTTGCTGTCGGTACTCAGTAGGCATATTTTATTCTTGATTGGAGAAAGTGACGGCGTAGTTTTGATACTTTTTGTTTCATTTAAGGATCCGATCTTGCCATATTTATCTGTAATCAGCTGTTCTTTTTGTGATCCAAGCTCATTACCGTTTCCCTCTGAACTAGTTGGATATATCGTGTGGATTTTTTGGGATTTTTTCAAGTGTTGATGGATCAGTTGAGCTTCTTCATCGTCGCAAGAAGTAGAATTATTACTAGGCATGTCGGTTGGAAACTTTTGGTTTTTGTTATTATTTCGAGATTTTTTTCCCGTTGATGTGGTCTTTGTGATTTTTTCGGTTATGGTAGAAGATTTAAGATTTGTTATGAATTCACTGCATTTTCTCAATTCATCTTTTAATTGTTTAATTTCAACACGCATGTCATCAATGTCAGTATGGGCCGACAGTAATTTAGAGTTCAATGCTCTTATCTGGCCTTGTAGTTCTTCGCAGCAGGTGTTAGCGCCACCTAGTGACGTATTGGCTAAGCTGAACATTGTTGTGTCTAGTGATTCAGTGACAGTTTCGTTCAATGAAATGGTTCGTTTATTTTTGCGAAACGTAATATTGTTTTCTGAATCCATTTTTATTTATTTGTTGTTGGAGTACAGATAGCTCAAATAATATTTATAACAATTTATAAATTTACAAAAAGAGCATGTACATTGCAGGGCGCGAACTCAGACCTACAGGCTTTACAAGTTAATCACTGACGCAATGAGCTAAGCTTGCAATTAATAAACACTTCGAAATAGGTCTTCTATAAGATGCTTAGAATTATAAAGTACAAAATAAAGTTCGTTACGACGCGCTTATTTCAAATTCAAGTGTTCAAATTTTTACACCACAACTATCATAATTATTTTAAAACAAGAGTTTATTCACTTACTATGTTTTTAAACACAATAAATAACAATTGCTTCATACGTATTTGCACATTTCTCGCACTTGAAAAGTTTTTTTTATATATAATTTAGTTAAATATTAGTTTATTTGTGACTTTGAGTAGGTAAACATACTGTTTCAAAGTTTAATGCTCTATTTAGACACTGTTGATAAATATAATTATTGGATAACACTTGCACTTGTTTGTTAGTCTATTTTAGACAGATATCACTATTTTCATTGATGTTTCTTTGTTATGTAGTATTTTAAATTAATAAAATTTGTGGAGCCGATGTGTTACGTGGCACTAGCGCCATCTTTTTTTCTGGTCGCCAAGATCATGCAACTTGATGCCTCTGAATTATTTCTTGTGGGGTTATGTAAAGTCTTTAGTATATATCGACAAGCCGAGCACGATTGAAGCCTTACAGGATATCATTATCATCTCAGCGTTTATCCCAGTCGCATCCGAAGCTTTTTCAGCTTTGAAGTCTGAGGTCCGCTTTTACCAGTCTAACTGCTGATATGGCTAAACTTCGACATTTTCCGTGAAGCGGCTGCCGTCTGACCTCCACAACCCGAAGGCGACATCGAGGCATTGCAGCTGACCAATTGTTGGACTTTTTGAGGGCTCCAACAACCCTTTAACGACTGCCACTAGATGTTCGTATGGCAACCGGGACCAACGGGTTAACGTGCTTTCCGAGGCACGACCAGACCAGAGCAAATATTCATGCATACAAATATTTGCACTGTGCGGGGATCGAACCCGCGCTACCTTGCGCAGCGGCCGCGTCCTCTACCGCTACGCCACGGAGACTGTCGATCTATCCTTACAGGATAACATAACACGCGTAATTTGTGGAATACAGGCCGAAATGCTCCAAAAAGACGCTAAATAGGACCTTAGTCCCACTGAGACCCACGTCGGAAATCAAACAGAGTTTTTCCTTTGTGTAAATTACATATTTTGTAACCACTGCTCTGAAAACAGTGAAGGAAGACAGCGTGAGGAAACCAGCATATCTTAGAACACGCGATGGGCCCGCGTGTTCTAAGATAGGTGACGGCTTATTCCATCTCACAAAGAGGAGACTTGTGTGTCAATAGTAGGAACATTATATAATAGATAGAATAGATAGAATATTATATAATAATACATATGCTATTTCACATTATCGTGGTGGCCTAGTGGTTAAAACAGCAGCCTCTCAAGTATGAGGGCGCGGGTTCGATTCCAGGTCAGGCAAATACCAATGTAACTTTTCTAAAGTTATATGTACTTTATAAGTATATCTTGGACATCAATGACTGAAGGTGAAGGAAAACATCTTGAGGAAACCTGGACTTTAACTCTGAAATCGCCAACCCGCATTGAGCAAGCGTGGTGTTTACGCTCAATCCTTCTCTGTATGAGAGGAGACCTGTGCCCAGCAGTGGGACGTTAAAAAAAAGAGGTTGATGATGATGATGATTTGTTTATTTTGCTACGGCAACAATTATTGCAATAAAGATTTCAAATAAAATTGTTAGTCCAGGGTCGGCAGTAGTTTTAAATTTAAGTAAAATTGTTTTATACTCATGTCGCGACGCCAGTTTTAATTTTTGTTGATTGTTTATCAATTACGAAGATACTACCCCATAAATTCTTTCAAATTAAAGCCTATTTACAGTCTCTTCTGTTTTTTTTTTTTTTTTTTGTCTACTGAGGCCATATCGACTATTCTGCCAATGCCATATGTAGACAGTCGCCTATTTACAGTTATTTTACATTTGATTTTGCATCATTGTCAAAATCACAGTAACCTTTATTTTCGTTACAATAAGGTTGCTGTTAGGTTGTCTACGATTATAATTAAGTATTCATGTTTTTATATGGCAACTTGCTTCACATTTCTGACCAGGGGGGGTTCACTTAGAACATCAGCAACTGAAGCAAAGTGACTAATGACATCTTTAAACGTGAACAGCATACCTAAACATTGGTTGGTACCCATGGCATGCCGATAGGTGCCGCTATAATAAAATTTAACTTTTCTAACTAGATTGTCGATAAAGCAGTGCATTGTGGTTTGTGGTCACTCATTTTGCGCATGTTTCTTGGTTTTCAAGAGGATTTCTGTGTTATTGACGTCGAGTTGAGATCTCTTGGGACCTCCTCCGTCCTGATAATCAGTCTTACCCGGAAATCAGTTCAGCCTTCGCAGTGTTGTACCTGTGCGCTGTGAATTGTGATTCCATAAGAAATCGTGAAATACACTCTTATAATTGCGAAAAGACGCTTGTGTTCTCTGTGTGTGTGTCTTATAAAATAGAAAAAATGCCGCATCACTGTGCTCTGGGATGTAAGAACATAAGAAAAGTTTAAAAGTAATAAATAAATATTGTGTTATTATATTCTATTAAGTGGTTTTATTTCTATTATATTCATTACATTAATGTTACTTCCGCTAAAAGCTAATTTGTTTCAATGATTTATAATCTCTGTAACTTGCTGAAACAAAATAGCTTATAAGGAAGTAACATTAATAACCTCTAATCAATAGGACCATACAATATATCTGTCTATAGCTATGGTATGCGTAGGTATATATATATTGACGTTAATGTACGTTCAGAAAATCAGGGGGCGCTTTCAAACGATATGCACAAAATTCTCTCGAGAGGGCTCTCTTTTACCCTATTATTATTATACTCTTTGTTTCTGACTCTGAAAATTCAAAAGTGGTAATTGGTTTATTTGAAATAAATGCTTAGGTTTTTTTTTGTATTTTGGCACTAGTTATGACTTTGTGCCAATTTCTAGTAAAATAAAAATCTTCAAAAGTTCTTCTTTCTTTCTGTTATGGCTTCGCACGGTTTCTGCATTTAGCCAATGTCACGTAATGAATTATTCATGTCGAAAAAGACGGCCGCGCGAACCGAACACTCGGAGGAAAATTTGGTACAAAGCCATGATGTGGCCACTGTGCTACAATATTTCACTGTTCTTTATGATTTATTCACTGAATGCACTTTTTACTACATAAATCACGCTTTTTTATTTAGTAAAAGATACTATAAATAATTTAAAAGTCCAATGAAAAAAATGAGCGTGGCACTCATCTTAGCTTCCCACCAAAAACGTCAACACACCTAAATAGGTAATAAAACCTAAGTTTTTTTACCTATTTAGGTGTGTCTAGTGTCAGTCAATGTTACGTCAAATTCCATATAATAACGTCGTGTTTACAAAGTGCCTGAACAACTGTTAAATCCATTTTTGTGGTAGTGAGGTAAAAGTTTCAGGTTCTCAAAGGATGTGCTCACCTATTGTAAACAGGTAGCACGTGTTCTGCCAAAAGTGTTCCGATTATGCGCCGGCGCCGCTAAGAACATAATTAACAATTATTTTAGAGCAGTGTATCTAAATAACGCTTCGGGATTTGCCACCTTGCTTGTCTACGTTCTAAATGTACAGCTGTATACAGGCTGTTGCTGAAACTTGAGGAAAATTTCTTGAGTAGCGTCCGTCGTGTAGTGTGAAAAACACGACAAATAAAATCAATATAATTATAATATAGTGTATCAATATATAATAGTAGTAATATAATGTAGTGTGTATAATGTCTGTAGAGTGTGCATAAGTGTATATTTTATCAAATAAATAAAAATTGTATATGTTTGAGTTATCATCATGATTGTACCATTAAAATGTGTTCAAACACCCTAATAATTATGGGTGATTTAGTACTTTTCTATCATCATAATATATGTATGTATACTGTTTCTCAAGAGCTTTTTCTTGTCGGTATGCCATAACTTCCTTAAGGAAGTTATGACGTACCAAAAAGACGTGACAAAGACCCTTTATCAATACACATAATGAATGCGGCATCATTTTAGAGCTTTTCTGAACCGCTAACTCACATTTCAATGAACTTTCAAAAATTTACGATTGAAAAGAATGTGCGATTACTTCGCACGGCTAACGTAATAATTTTTAAAGTTTCAACTCTCAAACATACTCAACTGCAATTAAAATGTTCCATAGTTTTACTTAATATTTTTGTAGCCTCATTGTTGGCGTTTTCACTAGACTATTGCCTCGTAACAAAATCTCTTAAGACTCTAGAAAGAATCTAGCCAACCACAATGGCTGTTCCAAAATCCACCAGCCTGTATACCCAGCGAACGTGCCAGAACATTCCGTTGATGTACAGAATGCTCCGCCGCTGAGGACTGGTATGCAGCGAGACGATACCTACCGAGTACCCCTGATGTTACTAAGTACCCGTCTTGCCGCGTATTGTTTATCACCCCAAATGTGCAGCGATGCCACCTTTGTGTCATGTCGTATAACAATTTGAAAAGAGAATTTTATGCAAAACAAATGCCACGCCTTCTCTTTCGTGGAAAAGAATATCGTGACGTACCGTGTGTATTGCCAGTGCAATCGTCACCATTTGTATTTTACCAGCCAGGAAGCCACTGGCAAAGACAATCCTATCTTTATAATAAAAGAAAAAAAAAACAAAAAAAAAGCATTACAAAAAAGGCATAATACCTATCATACGAAGTAACCAAAAGCCTTGTATTCAATTCAATCAATTACATTTTGACTAAATATTGTCACTATATAAATGATATGTTTAATGTTTGTTAGCATACAAAATTATAGACTATTTGCGGATACAAAATGTTTAAAAAAGACCATGTTCAATGTTGACACTGTCACTTTAAAAAAATAATGCTTTTGAGTTGTGGCAACCCACAGATGGATTTAAAGAAAGTGGTGGAGTTTTTGGCGGGAAGCTAAGATGAGTGCCACGCTCATTTTTCATTGGACTTTTAAATTATTTATAGTGTCGTTTACTAAATAAAAACGCGTGATTTATGTAGTAAAAAGTGCATTCAGTGAATAATTCATAAAGAACAGTGAAATATTGTAGCATAGTGGCCACATCATGGCTTTGTACCAAAACTTCCTCCTAGTGTCAGTTCACGCGAGAAACGAAAGGAGATAGGTTTAGTTAGGATAAGTTTAGAATAAGTTAGGATAAGTTACAAAAGAAGACAAGATATAAATAAGACTTGGCTTAAAGGTCTTAGAAACCAGGCCATAAAATCCCAAAAAAAAAAAAAAAAAAAAAGTGGTGTGGAAAAGCAGTCTTACATTCTCATGTAAAACGACGAAAGCGTTCTTCAGTTAAAATGATTATTATAGTACATGGAATGGTAATACATAGTTCCAATAAAGTGGTTTGTACTGACGACAGCACATCAAGTTACCACAATCTGTCAAATTTCTTTATTAGATCTTGAACTTTATTGCTAGAGAATTTAGGCTCAAGGTTGATTGAAAATATCTAACAATTCCGGGTAGCTTGTCCTGCTATCGCCCGTACAAGTACTCCATCAATATCAAAGTCAACAGCGCTGCTTTTCAACACCTACATTTCGAACGAACGAATTAACTTCTTTCTGAATGACATAAGAAATCGGGTACCATACCATATTTGTATATTATTCGTGATGATTACAAAAAGGAAATATTTCCTTTCAACCATTTGCAAGGAAATTATAATAGACCTAAACCTCCCGATAGATTCTGTAAACATATCATAGTGAAAAGTTAGGTGTTTCAAGAAGTAACAATCCCTAGTTGAAAAGTCAGCTCATTCCACCCTCGCTTCAGGTGGACCCTCGCTTCTAAGTTTCACAGAGTCGCGCTTCTAATGTGGATCCCGATCTATTGTAATCCAAACTCTAGAAACTACGACCGTGCCACCGTTACTAGGAAGTAATGTCAATTAGATCTACCCGGTCCCAATCCTGTATGGCAACCTCGCGTAATCTTATCACATTCAAACCCCGTACGGTGGTCAAGCTTAGTATTGTGGCATTTCAAACCAGCACCCTAATTGCATAACACACTACTACTATCAAAATAAATCAATTAGGGCCTACGCAGACGACAGAGTTTTCTCCGCGGTGGTGTAAAAAGTACGCTCCGCGACTAAAAAGTCCGCCGCGGATTTACCACGAATTCAACGCACACGGTGTGCGGTCATTTGTTGCCCAGAAATGTAAAGTAGTGAGAGCACACAACGCGGACTAAAGTCCGCCATGTGCGTTGCTTCGCCGAGTCACACGAGTTCTATTTTATTCGGGGACTCCCCCGTACTTTTGTCCGGCCCGCTCTCTGCATGTCCTCGGTTATTCGGGGGACTTTTTGTACGCGGTACTTTTAATCCCTCTTTTGCGTTACTTTTAATACACGGTAGGTACTTATGCTTTTAATACGCGGTACTTTTAATACAGTTGTAAGCAATCTATTTTAGTGGACAAAAAAGTCCGCGGACAAAAATCCCTCGTCTGCGCAAGCTATTAGGATCATTGTGAAGCATAAGTACTACTAATCCATTGATCAATATCTTCGAAAAACTTGTTTGCTCTACAACGTAAATTAAGCAATGAATGTTGTTGTTCTCTCAAAATGAAACCCATTGCTACTGATAGTGTGTCAATTACCCTGCAGGCCAAGTTCGGGTATTTTCGCGCGGATTCGTTCATTGTGTTAAAGAGAAAACATTATTAGCCGATGTTGTAATCACAACCAACATAGTAATTAGCTTATCAGCTTAGGGCCACGTCTTATAAGAAATGGGCGTTAAAAGAAAACTCAAGGTCACTCAAAGGGCAATGGAGATAGCTCTGCTTGGGGCTTCACTGCGTGATGAAATCAGAAATGAGGAGATCCGCAGAAGAAGGGGAGTAGCCCGAAGAATTGCAACAATTAAGTGGCAGTGGGCCGGGCACATTACCCGTAGGACCGATACTCAATAGGGCCGATGGATTCTCAAGTAGCGACCACGCACCGGAAGACGCAGCGTGGATAAGCCTACGTCAAGGTACAGCTTAGGGCCACATCTTATAAGAAATGGGCGTTAAAAGAAAACTCAAGGTCACTCAAAGGGCAATGGAGATAGCTCTGCTTGGGGCTTCACTGCGTGATGAAATCAGAAATGAGGAGATCCGCAGAAGAAGGGGAGTAGCCCGAAGAATTGCAACAATTAAGTGGCAGTGGGCCGGGCACATTACCCGTAGGACCGATACTCAATGCGACCACGCACCGGAAGGCGCAGCGTGGATAAGCCTACGTCAAGGTGGTCTGCAGGCCTGGTTTAGATCGCAGGAAACCGCTGGTTGCGGGTGCCCAGGACCAGTCGTCGTGGAGATCCTTGGGGAAGGCCTATGTCCAGCAGAGGACGTCTTTCGGCTGAAATGATGATGATGATGAAACGCTTCGTCCGGATCGTAGTAGTGTCAACAACGTAAGTATTATCTACTCGCCGTACGACGGGTCGCCCAATGATGGAAAGGAGATGGGGGAATTAAGTCATGCAATTCCAGCGCACACTCTCCAAAATGTACCCTATAGAACACCGACAAGCTGGTTACTCTTCGCCTGTGCTCTAAGCTTTGGGGTCATAGGACACTCTTTTCCTGAACTAGGCAGAAAAATCAGTCTGCATCTTAGGATTTAATTGATTTCACTATACGGTAAGGCCAGATTGAATTAGGATGTTACTACATATAAGGTAAATACAATACTTAAATAATATTTATGTATGTTCAGGATACACTACGCTGATAAATGCTTAAACCCGTATGACTTGGTCCAGGCATCTCCCTCCCACCATCGGACGACCCGTCGTACGGCGAGGTTCCACCCTTAGGTTATTAACACCACTACGATCCGGACGAAGCGTTTCGCTTCCTTCTTTATACCGCGTACATCGAGGATCTGGAACAATTTGCCAGCGGCGGTGTTTCCGTCGGACTACAATTTGAGTTTCTTTAAGGCTAGAGTGAATAGGCTCTTAATAAACTAGTGCGCTTTACCATCAACGATTGTGTCACTGCTTAAACCATCAGGTGGGATTGCGGTCAAGCGCTAGTTGATAATTTATAAAAAAAAGGCCGTCGGTACCGACAAGTATAAACCTGTTTCTTTACAACTGAGTGCATAAGAATACACGAGAATTATACCTGCACCGAACGGTAACGTCTCGCGCAGATCGGTAACCAATTGTTTTGCGTTTGCATCCTTTTTTTTGTGTATATGGGAATCAACAAATGACCTCTCCCGCACTGCGCGGAGCCACAATAGACAGAGAACAGTAAAACATCTTCATATAAACGAGCCGCTCTCGGTTTGAATGTATGCGTACGCGCCGAGCGCCGTGTCGGTACGCGATTTTACGCACACGCTGGCATAATATAGGATGGTAGAGGATGGCGGCAATACTGGCTGTGCCGCGTGACTGTGAGCACGCGCGTAAATTACATGACCGCTCGCGTTCGTCAATTCTCGCCGGCCACTTACCATAATATTAATTATTACGAGTATCATGACTTCAAAAGGGGGAAAAAAATATTGTAGTGTTTTCGGGTGCCTCAATAATGATTTCGCAAATCCGGACTTATCATTCTTCATACTTCCTACTGAACCAGAAATGTAAGTACCTACAACTTAAATCTTATTAGAAAATGTGATATATGTATTGTTTGTTTCACAGTTTATTTGCTTTATTAAGAGCGTACCTGAGTCGCATTTTTCCATATAATTGTATTCCCAGATTTACTTCCTGACTACTATGTTTAAAGTTAAGTTTATTTTAAGAAGCCCAGTTTTACTATAAAACAGAGGATTGAGTACGAAATATCGTTTAAGTAAACTTATTTGTAGAGTATAGTGTAATAAGGACAATTTCACAATAATCAATATTGCAAATTACTATTATTTTTTTTTCTATTGTCTTAAGTGTTGTTTGATCCAAATATGGCGTCTTAATCATAATATTAAGTTAATAAAATTATAGTAAAATGTGACCGACTAACGCTTAGGGTTGCGTAGAATTTTATTTATAACATTATAACCTTTAATTTAATAGCGAGTAAGCGAGCGGCGCCTTTGTTGCATTTGAGCTAGCTGTTGCTATCCGATTATATAAATAAACATTACACAGTACCCATATAAACAATCATTATAATTGTACCTCAGAAACTAATGAGGCTAAAAAGGTTTTGCGGTTTTATTAAAGTAAGGTATCATTTGTTAAATATTCGCTACCCATACATAATCGTAGCTTTACCAATGTCTACTTTTTCATAAGAACTACATATTTATTGGTTACGTTCTCATGTTTTATATCATTTAAGCATTAGTTATTAGCTTGTAAATATTATTGTGTTAGTGTTACATTTAAGTACCTACTCATCACTTACAATCTTCTCTGATAAGAACCAGTTATATCGATTTCCCATATCACACATCATTTAAAATTTATCATTATTTACGAGCTTTAGAATATAATTTAGTGTTACACTTAAGTAGTCTTAAAAATTTTGTCGGTATCAAATTTGTAACTTAATATAATAAATGTTATGTGAATAAAGGCTTTTTATTTTTACTAAATTTATAAATTGGTAAAATATTCAATCATAATATGCTTTTTATTCTATAAATTTAGATCAAAGTGACAACCCTAGGGTTCAACGCAAGAGTAGGCAAATAACTCTGCGGGCGGCCTTAGATAATCTACTGTTCTCTACTGTGGCGGAGCGGAACACGGCAACGGTCTTTGTGGACTGCGTCACAATGTACTGACATTTCTTCGCAGCGCGCGTTTAACGCATTATTTATACCAATTGGAATCATTTTGATGCTAATCCAGGTTAGGTAGTTTATAATCTCCTCGCAAATGGCTGAAAGGAAGTATTTCCTTTATGTAATCATCACGAATAATATACAAATATGGTATGGTACCAGGTCTTGCGTCGGCTAGAGATGTGAGGACGCTGAGATTCACCCTCCCTCACGCGCTCTTGCACTTAGGGCATATGTTAAATAACAGCGGATCGATTCTGGAATATTTCACACTTATTTGTACCAATGTTTGTCTTATATAGATTACTAGCTTTCAGGCCGCGTCTTCGCCCGCGTGGAGTTCGGTTATATCGCGCTTTTTAGATTTCCCTCGGGAATATCAACTTTTTCCGGGATAAAATGTAGCCTATGTCCTTTCTCAGGGTCTAAAGATTGTCTGTGCCAAATTTCATCAAAATCGGTTGAGAGGTTTAAGCGGGAAAGCGTAACAGACAGACAGACAGAGTGACTTTTGCATTTCTAATATTAGTATGGATGGATTATTATTATTAACTAAGGAGGAATGACATTACTGACAATTTCATGTAACTTTTCTCCGTGAGATTCTTACAGAATACTCCGGCTGCTCGCTTCACTCATGTTTTCACGGTCAACTTTTACAGAATAACACTATGGTGCTCTCTGGTTAGTCAGCGGACATACCAGCAGTGGTAGTTACCACTCGCTCGCTATCTTGCTACTACCGGATATAGGCCACGAATATCCAGGCGCCAGCAGTTCAGGCTATCCGACATTATCAGCATTTTCCCAGTCAATCTTGAACCTTAAACTTATAGCAATAAAGTTGAAACTCTTTTAAAGATTTGCGACAAATTGTATTCTCGAATAGCTCATCCCAAACCTAAATAATAAAATAACTAACTAATAATAACTTAATAGCATAATTAGTCCATAATGTTCCCACTTCTGGGATACAGACCTCTCTAAGAGAGGGAGTGGGCCGTAATCCACAACGCTGCCCCAGTGCATGTTGGTCTACTTAAAAAAATATTAAATTTATAATATAAAATGAATTCAATATTTCGATTTTAATATTTACGCACTGTTTAAACTGCTGTGTGATGTGTCTGGAAGCATGACATTTTGCACAAGAGTTCCTTACATTACAAAAGTGAGCGGCAAGCAATGATTTCTAAAATTCATACAACTTTTTTTGTACCCGATTTGGGTTAGCAAAGGGATGATTTTTTTGTATGCAAGTTCGTCTTTTTTGTCGATGGAAACTCCCAACAGGCAGGTGACTTGTTTTATCAGAACTTAACAACGATTATTATAGGAATATATGGTGTTGCATCTTATGGAGACGCTCGTCCCATAATAAACCTCTTCCATTGCTTTCCATCAGGCGTGATCGTGGTCAATACCAGCGGAGAAATTGCGTAACACATTATCAGTAGACATGGCTTTTGTTAGATCAACATCATTAATTGCGTTATTTACGTTTTATTCTTTGATACGCGCAGTGAGTTCGACATAGTAGTGCTCCCTTACGCAGTCAGCCGAGTGCCGACTAACGCTACCCATTGTCGCATGACGCAACGACTGTCAGACAAGTCGTAGGTTTTATTATCTCAGTGATCACGTCCCACGATTGGATCGCAGATCACAACGCGTTGGAACGATGGTGACGTCATTAATGCACGCGAAATGCAAAGATTCAAAAGTGGGTTATGAGTGTAAATATATGACGACTTTGATATTAAAGTGTAGATAGAATATTGTACGTTTCTGAATTAGGACAGACTTGACGGCAACTAAACATTTTTGATTGGTTTGGAAATCGGAGCACCTTAAGTTTTTTTTTTTGTGGTTTTTTTTCTCGACTCTTCAGTCTCAAAATGTTTGTTCCCTTGGTGATGCATGTCTCAATACCCCTATAATAATTATTGAATACAGACTGATTAATGACGAATTCGCCCATTTGCCCGAAAAGAAGCGATTAAATATGCATTATTGCGTCAAATTACCAATTTATCACACATACAATACAAAGCACCCCATCTTTGACCAGTTCTCTCATTGTTTGACGGTTCACTTCGAGTTTTACGCTCCGAGCCGCTCGTAAACCTTCCATATTCCCAATACTTGAAAAAAGGGAAGCCATTGAGAAATCCCGCATTTTTTCTATTTTCCTTCGTCTGCGAGAATGCCTCGGGTGGCAATTATGCCGACTGATTGACAACAGATTTCGCCCAAAACTGCTTTTGGTGCGAAGACTTAAAGCCTTATAGTGTGGATGTTTCCTGTCCTAATTGACACACGGTTGGACTGGTAGGCACCACACGTCTTGCAGAGGATAAGCCAAGTCCTGACTCCAATCAATTAGTTCGACCGAGGATTCTGTATCCTTAGACCACTTGTTTTTTTTTGTCAACGAAAAACGGGAATGCTTTTTCGGGGTTCGGTTTGACAGCTAATTAGTTTCAGTGAGCCGTGTCCCTTAGCAGTGTATACTAAAATATTAATAATTTATGGTTGCCTCACGTATAGCATTTAATCTATAATTTTTCAACATCAATACCAAGTTCATACACGCAATAGATAATATACCTAGCTATTAAAATAATGGCTAAACTAGGACTAAGTGTAACTGTGTAATGGTTTTAATACAAAAACATATTAATATGTGTAATATAAAAATGTTGCCAGTATGTTGGCCATGGTTGCCATTCCCGTAGTAAAAAGTTACGCGGGAAAATTTTCCTTCGAACTTTTTACCCTGCTTTAATTCGGAAAAATACTGAATTCTAATGACCTGCTAACTGAATAATATATTCGATTATCTTGTTTCACCGAACTATTCTTCCAATATCTTTTCCCTCTTCCCTATCTCGAAGACCAGACGTCTTTTCCGACTTACGCAACAGAATTTACGCTTAAGCGAACCGAGGTCCGAGCACTAACGTTACTCACTCACACCCATGCAATTTGTATGAGCTGTTGGCCAGGACCATGCGAGCTACCCCACCCCCCGCATGTCGAAGAGCCAAAGGAGCCAGAGGGGTGGAATGTGCAAGTGGTCAGAGGTCTTGATGTGACAAACTATAGTATAGTTCGGTATCGGTAGCTGTCCATTATAAGTAGAGCTCCCACGTTCCTCTAATGCAGTTTGCTGCTTTATTTTGGAGAACGTGTGAACGTGGTGAGGGTTCTGGGTGAACTGGTCGGTCGACAGTACATTACGTGGGTAGGTATGTAGCGGCGAGTGGCGAGCGGGCGCGCGCGGCGTGTGGGTGAGACGTTTACGGTCGGATCGCTGGTCGACGACGCTATGGTGACCACGGCTCGGGCCAAAAGACACCACAAGATATCGACAAATGTTAGCAGTAAAAATATTGAAAAACATTCTCATTGGCTAACACATTTCCAAACACTTAAGTGCTTCTAGTTCCGCCAAGGAGATAAAAGTAGCAGCAATTCCATTGATTGACCTAAACATATAGTAATATGTACCAATTTCTTTATTGACTTCTAATGCCAAGACTCTAATGGAACTGATGGATACACCAAACTCGTTAAGAATAATAATTGTATGCACTGACGTGAATGACTACAGTAACAGAGCTATTTTACCTTAAGACAATAAGAAAACGAAGTTGTTGGTTAATCCAATTCCTAATTACCATGTTTATCAGCTTAGCATCCTTTAACTACCGAGTTCTAATTTCATGAGCTAAAAAACATTCTAAGACATCCTACAAGTTTCCAAAACCTGGCCACCATACACGCGGGCGCAATGCCGCGCTGCGAACGAGACGCGTCGCGGTCGGCCCCCGCGTCGCGCCAATTAATTACGGTGGCCATCTTAGCCCCCGGGGCCGGCTACCCCCCCCTTCACCCCACCGCAACACCCCCCGCTCGCTGACGGACAATAATTGCCGCCGAATCTACGTCGCAAGCCTTGCCCGCACCTACTGGGACCGAATTCGTGAGCGCTTTGTCTTTGGTACCTCTACCTAACCTACCTACCATTACAAGATCAAATTCTCAGTAGCAACCCGGAGTTCGGATTTGTGCCCGATTTCTGGCAATGGACTCGCCCCTGCGAACATGGGACTTATACATAATTGGCGAAATCTGGGTGTAGTTTACAACTCTGTTACCGCTTCGTAGAATGGTACATAGGTACATAACATCCTATACTATACTATATAGTATCCTATAGGTATCTCAAGCCTCTGAAAAAACGAGGATGAGTTGCAGATAAAGTACGATAATCGAGTTTAGGATATCGATATAGAAGTGTCGATAAATCGCTGATCATTATGCGCTATACGTTACGTTAACGGTGCACCTCACTCTGCGTATAAAACATGAGAATCATGGTAAAAAATATAAAAGACATTTCTTTTTATGTTAATAAAAGGTAGCGTTGATCATGAAGCGTCATAATACTATGTCAATTTATTCTTAACGTTTTGCAATTAAATTGATACATACATGAACTGCATTCCAGCGAGGTGCACAGTTAACTTGCGCGAGTTATAGATGACTGCACACGCAACAGATTTGTAATCTTTCTTTCTTTTTTTTTTTTTTTGGATTCGCACGGCACGCACAATGGTCCGCTTTAGGGACTGAGATTGGAAACCAAACCAATAACATAGAACATTGGTTTCGCACGGTTTGTACATTTAGCCAATGTCACGTAATGAATTATTCATGTCGAAAAAGACGGCCGCGTGAACCGTCTTACGAGGGAGGTTTGAGACAAAGTCATGATGTGGCCACTATGCTGCGATATTTCACTGTTCTTTATGAATTACTAGCTTTCCGCCCGCGACTTCGCCCGCGTGGAGTTCGGTTATATCGCGCTTTTTAGATTTCTCTCGGGAATATCAAATTTTTTCGGCATAAAAGGTAGCCTATGTTTTGTCTCAGGGTCTAAAGATTGTCTGTGCCAAATTTCATCAAAATTGGTTGAGAGGTTTAAGCGGGAAAGCGTAACAGAAAGACAGAGTTACTTTCGCATTTATAATATTAGTATGGATTTACTGAATGCACATTTTACTACATAAATCACGCACTTTTATTTAGTAAACTATAAATAATTTTAAAAGTCCAATGAAAAATGAGCGTGACACTCAGCTTGACTTTCCCGCCAAACCTCGATTTGTAATCATACTGTACAGACTATTGAATGGCCAACAAACGGAGGTTTTACTCGCATAAAATGTTACTGGCACAAAAGACAGTCCTTACATTGCAGTAAAAGTTCACTTACAAATGAGCAAAACCACCCCCAAATTCGCACGGTCTAACCTTTATAGTTCGCTCGAAACTGCATACCCACTACTGAAGCGTAGCTAATGAGTTCAGAAACAAAAGTTTTATGGGCTCCCGTCCAAGGTCGTACAAAACCAAACTCACTTTCAACGAGATGCAGTAACACAAATAAACATGGCCCTAACCGTGACCTCTAAAATTTGACGTTAAAATAAAATATGGCTGGTCATTAACAAGGCAAAATGGCTATTAAAGAAGTAATTTGGGAGGTACATACTTTTTATAAGCTGTGTTTGTTCAACTTCAAACCGCGTTTTATCAGTTTACTAAATAAGTTTTTTTTTTTTATTAAATTATTTAATTATTATTAAATTATAAACTAGCGCTTGACCGCAATCCCGCCTGATGGTAAGCAGTGACGCAGTTGTTGCTGGTAAAGCGCACTAGTTTATTAAGAGTCTCTTTTAAAATTGTAAAGTTATTGCTAAGTATTCGATTCATGTTGCATTTACCCATATGAAAACAATGCAGAAAGACGTGCACGTTAAAAGGGATTTTTCTAATGAATCAAACTCTGAGATTCGATGATAGATGAGTTACATAACTTAATCCGCTCAGTCTAGAAGCTTAAAATTTCAACCAAGAGATAGACATAATGAAAGTAAGCTAAGAAGTTTTGAAAAAACATTATCTAAAGGGTTTAAATGTAAGATACAAACAAAACGATTGAAGTAGTGGCTGAGCGCTGCGCTGCGTATCGCGGGTTCGATTCCAGCACGGAACAAAGAGTTGTATGATGGCCTACAATTAGTTGTTCCGGGTCTGGCTGTTTGCGTATGTGACTTTATATGTTTGTAAACACACCTACAATTCAGGAGAAATGCCTGGTGTGGGGCTACGTTTTTTTTTAAACTAAAAAAAGGCTTTTACAGAGGTTCGTCATTTTTGTTGACAGGAACTCCCCTCGAGCAGCGTATGTTACAATAAGCAAAAACAGAATTAACCATCTCAATCAAAAAATGGGAAAGTGAGTTTGTTTGTTTGTTCCGCTTTCACGCCGTAACTACTGAACCGATTGCTTTAAAATTTCTCAGACGTAAAGTTAGAAGTCCGGATTAAATAATAGGGTAATTTTTATCACGAAAAAATTTGATATTCCCGAGGGAAATCTAAAAAGCGCGATATAACCGAACTTCACGCGGGCGAAGCCGCGGGCGGAAAGCTAGTAAATATATAATTATGTAGTGACTTCCTTGAGCACATCGATAATTCTATATTTTAAGTGAAGTTTGTTGCTCCACGCATCTCGTTTGAAAGGTTTTGCCGTCAGCTACAAAACGGGCAGTTTATCGTAATTACTAGTCGGTGTATTCGCAAACAGTTTTAGTATGGCCGCCGCCTATGGCGTTAACTGCGCTTGTGATCCTGCCGAGGTCCATACGCTATCCGCGCATAAAAACTTGAGACAAAAACCATTTTCTACACGTTTATAGGTGTTAGGTTGGGTGTACATGGCGCTCTTTTATTGGCCTAAAACTCTATGAAGAAAACCTTGTAAAAATATTAAATTGTGATTTTAAAAAAATAGTAGGTTATGGTGGATTGCATTGGCAAAGAATTGTTGAGACCTATGTACAGACGCCAACGAGATTAAGCTACCTGTAACTCAAATTTTCCCAATCCATATTGAACCTTAATGCTTCAGAATTCAGATATAAAGTTAAAATGAAATAAACTAATTTGAGAGATTGTAGTCGCTTGATGTCTTAGCAGCTATGGACAGAGAACGGTGAAGAGAATAGTTGTTAAGAGAGATCTTTGCCCAGCAGTCTCTAATAAAAATAAAAAGTAGGTCGCTATAGACTTCAAATATTGATGATGATTTTTTTTTTTTTTATATTTAGATTACGTATTCAAAACTGGATGTTTAGAAGATTATCTTCCAACTAAGATCTAATTAGAAAACAACTAAATTCGATATTTTTTATTTTTTTGAACAAGATTTACTTTAGTTGCAATTCAGCTTTTTACAGCTAGATATACTGTTGCAAACCCCGAAAGAGAATGTCTGTAATTAAGTTGGAAAACAAAGTCAACGACCATAGTCAACACAGCATTTGGTCATAGAATAAAGAGGGGAAGTAGGTTATCTGCGACCCAATCCGCGATTTAATTGCCTACTGTCTTAGGGTTGACGACTGTCCGCGCTTCGTCGGTTACGGTTGTCGCCCAAACCGCTAACAAATATTTATAGACTAAGTCTTAGTCTATAAATATTTGTAAACAATTGAAACATAAGCTGTTAGTCACTAAGAGCTTATGTTTCAATTATTTGCTTAGTATTTAGTTTACATATACTAGTCAGTTTTTTTTTTTGTAATTTTTATTTTTAGTTTTGTACACATAAAGAACCATATTTATTTTTATTTTTAATTAATACAAATATAAATAATACAAACATAACATCTATTGAATCACACATTTAATACAAAATTACAAATTAGCTACAGAAAAATACCTACTTTCTTCGGTTTCGACTATTACGAAACGCGTTGTTATTAAACTTTAATGTGTAATATATCCGTATCCTTGTAAATAACTTTTAGAAACATAATTTGAAAAATATAAGTCTTTTATTTGTTCATAAATAGACATACCAACTTTGCAGTTTATGTGATCATTTTTTAAAAGCTAATGTGCCGAAAAGCCGTGACGCGCGAACCTCGTTCCGTGCTAGCCGCGACTAGCGCAGTCATAGGCACTCTAATATTGTGTTTAGGTGTGCGTGCGGCGACGCATAGATACTATGGCGCAAACATACAAGCCGCGCGCGGTCCGTTTGTATGAAGATAACGTACTTCCCTCTCTTTATTCTATGATTTGGTTGTGTACAATTTCTTGATACTTATGAGATGTAAAGACAGACCCGTAGGTATTCAAACTTCCTAAAATTATAAATGTGAAAATAAATTTGATTTTTTACCTTTCCTCGATAATAATAGATTAGTCTACTGAACCGATCTTCATGAAATTTTGCATATACCTTATAGAAAAGGACAAATCAATAACTTTCGACGGTCAGAACTACTTTACATCGCTAGATGGCGCCACGTGTCTTTCGAATCCACAATTGAAATATAATCCGAAGATTTGAGCAGTATTCTAACAAAATTACTAGGATTGTATGAATCATCAATTTTATACCTTTCATTCCGCATTCATTATTTACGGAATGGATTATCCTCTAGCATCCTTCATAATTCTTTTGTTTATTTGGAGCAAGCATGTTATTTTTTTTACCTCTTCAGCATTTAGAAACTTTTCATACGTCATGTAGCCAGGTCGTCGCGATAATTTGCATGTTATGAATCCACTTCCGAGAAGTTAATATAACTCGCAGTCAATTAGCTAATCATTCCATTAGCGAGGACAGGTGATGGCTAAGGAATGCTAAAATACAGACAAACTATTAATATCAAATTCAATTACTATCAATTCAGAGAATTTCTATAGGTACATATTGCTTGATCCAAAAATTTCTGGTGAATTCGTAAACAAACCCTGTTTCAGTTAAATTCTTACGCAATCACTCACTAAACGTACGACAACGACATTGACATTCTATATTTAAAAATGTACAATTTTTGTTGTCACCATATTTTTCAATAATTATTGTTAACATAAGATTATTAATGTACGATAACGTTCTCAGAGCCAACATGGGCAGAAATCGCTTAGGAGAGAGAGAGTTTTGGAAGAAAAATGGACTTAACCCTGCTAGGGAACAAAATTTAGACGCAAAAAAAGAAAAATGGACTTAACCCTGCTAGGGAACAAAATTTAGACGCAAAAAAAACATTTTATTATACATTAAAAATATCGTCAACGAAAAACTATAGTTAAAACACTCATTCAATTGTCAAATGAAAACTATTTTTAAGGGTGGTTTAAAATAAGAATTTAGAGGTAAAGTCTAGTTTAGCTCGAAATTCGAAAGTTAGTTCAAGAACTAACCTATGCGGCCTTGAAGATTGCCATCTACAAGTACGTTTTCCGCCGAACTATTCCGTCAACATCTCACCATGACAACTTAGTAAACCTGGGATTAAGTGAGCTGTCGTTCTAATCGGTGATTGACACAATAGACAGCTCAATTCACTGCTTTATTCAAAAGCATTTGTTTACATTTTCATCAGATACTTTTAGGAACAAACCATATGTATTAAGTCAAAGATATCTCTGGAACGTAACACCGGATCCTGAGTACTAAAGAGAAATTTCAACGTCCGCAATTAGTAGCCGTTCGGTTTATCATGCGCCACGTATCGCCCATCTCCTCACGACTTAGGATTAATATTACGAATGCGTTTCGCTGGCTACCCCTTATTCATGAGTTGTTATGCAACTGCCTCTGCGGTAGTAAACGTTCATTGTATACAGTATTGTTACATACTAGCCCCGCACGATGATATTGCGATCGGCGGCCATCTTGGTGACGTAGTCGACCTCGCACCGTCGGTACCGTTCGCAAGTTCAGTCCGCGCTTACCCACTTACGCACATCGAATATTTTGTTAGTTTTTTGTTTTTGTTATCCTGTTTTATTGTTGTTCTTGAGTTTTGTTGTTTAGTTTTGTTAGCTGTTACTCGTTAAAATGAGTAAGAAATTAATTCACAATCGTGCTCGTGAAATTATAATTAAAGTGGACAATTATTTTGTTAAAGAAAAAGAGGAATGTAAGTTAGTTCTTGAAAGTTTAAACCGTGCTTTAAAAAGTACTTCGGACACTACTGAGGACATTTTAATACCGAAGCAACAGCTAAACCAAAGTCACGGAGCGTGTGGCATGTGCCACAGGCGTTGCAAAAAATACTGTGACTAAATTGCGACGAGAGCATGAGTCGGCAACAGCCAGTGGCAGCAAAATGAGAACTCCTACTAAAGGAAAAAGACAAAAGAAGGAATATTTCGACGGGTTTTCCTTAACAGCTTTAAGAAATATTATACATTCAATGTATACGGTGAGGAGAGAAATACCCACAATGCGCAAAATCTTGGCGGCTTCAAAATTAGACCTTAATTATACCAATAGTGAAACTACATTAAGAAAAATAATTAAATGTGATTTAGGCTACCAATTTAAACGATGCTACCAAAAAAGACTGGCTCTAATTGAAAGACCCCAAATTCAAGCGTGGAGGGCTAAACTATATATTTACGACGTATGAAAGAAAATGACTGGCTTGCTAATAACAAAAGACCCGTTATTTATCTTGACGAAACGTGGATACAAGCACACTACACGGTAAAAAAATGTTGGCAAACAGCAACCGATGTCGGAATGAGACGGAACGACAGCCCCGGCCGCCGATGGATAATAGTTCACGCGGGAAGTGAAAGCGGTTTTGTTGACAATGCCCTTTTAATGTTTAAAGCAGACACCAAAACGGGGGATTACCATGATCAAATGAATGCTGAGAATTTCACCAAGTGGCTTATAGAAAAATTAGTACCCAACATACCACGCAACTCCATAATTGTGATGGACAACGCCCCTTATCACAGTAGGGAAGAGAATAGGCCACCAAGTATGAACAATAAAAAACAGTTGATGGTTGAGTGGCTACAAGCTCACAACATCGACTTTCCCAACGACAGTACAAAACCTGAACTGTATTTATTAATTAAACGGCACAGACCGCCGAAAAATTATAAAATTGTCAATTTATTAGATGCCAATGGCCATGAGGTCGTTAGATTACCACCCTACAACTGCGACCTCAACCCCATTGAGTACATCTGGAACCTGGTAAAGATGAGGGTGTCAGAAAAAAATGTGGAGCAGTTGGAAAGTCGCATTGAAGCTCTGACATTGGAGGCGTTGGCGTCAATAACTCCAGATGACTGGCGAAAGGAAGTCAATCATGTTAAACGGCTTGAAGAGGAATATTGGAAAAAAGATCGAATAACTGACGAGTTATTTATCACAAATACGGCAGACGACAGTGAATCGAAAACGACAGACACAGAAAGCAGTTCTGATTCGGAAGACTGTATGAGTGGAATTGAATAAATAGGGTAAGATTATATTGAATTATATATAAAAAAAAAATTTACATACTATCCTGGTGTTATTTGGTACTCTGGTTTAATTCCCGCTCACAAATTAACAGAAATGTAGTTAGCAAAAGTTAATAAACATGTAAGAAAGATATACGAATAAGTATATTTTTCTTACGTCTACAAGAATTATTTCCTTGAATTTTTTAATAATGAAAGTTTATTTGTCAGAATATGGATGAGTAGGTATGTGTATGTATAATAAAATTATAAAATACAAATAAATCCTTAACCCGAAAGAATGTTAAATGCAAAATTAATAAACTATAATTTTGCATTTAACATTCTTTTGCTAGCTGTCCTTTCGTGTGACAGATGACGTCACAAAGCTGTTATTGTGACAAGGTTCCATCGCAATATCATCGTGCGGGGCTTATACACGTGTTTGGGTGTGGCGCGTGATTGTAACGTTTTATTTTCATGAAGAAATTGGATTATTGCTCCGCGAGCTGTTTTCAGTTGACCTAAAAAGAGTCCAATCATAGAATATTTTGGTCAACAACTATGTAAGGTTTATTCAAATGTTTGTTTCCAGTTGATGTTATTTGGAGTTAAGCAAATTTCAACTTTATATCAGTACACATTAAGTTGATTTCAGACTGACTGGGTCAATTTTTGAGATTGTAGCATAAACTAAACTTTATTGTGTAGAAATGTAGTAATTTTTCAAAAACTTATACTTGATTATAGGTTTGGCAACTAAATTGGGAACGAAGATTAGGTAAAATTATGTACGGATCTATTAATTTTATTATGGGTTTGGAATTGTGCTCATCCCAATACAATCGTGGCATACAGGACTGGCCATATTTCTCTCATTTCTTAATTGTCATTAATGTTGGCACAAAATCCGGAAGTCATAGAACATACGTTTTAATAACTTACCTATGCCGAAGCCGTTTAGTATGAGGGAAGTAACCGAGAGTCAGCTCAATCCTTCGGGATTTTAACGTACTATTGGCAAAATGTTGTGCTACGTTTATAGAATACTGTTGTCTTTGTAACACGAAAAGATTGCATTACTACTATTACGTTGGATATGGATTATTTTGTTTGAACTCTATCCTTATTACAAAACATGGATTTTATTTAGATTAGGTTTAAACCACCTAAATTGTTATTGAATTATGCACCTTACCATTATAGAAATGCAGTTCTTTATATAAAAATGACAGCTTAGTTCGGTACTAAATTGTCACTTTTGTATTAAGAACTTTGACTTAACCTCAATAAAGTTCGAAATATAAATACTGACTCAAAAGTTAAGTCTGGAACTAAAGTCAGACTTCGTTTTATAATAAGGGGGTATGAATGTTATTGCTCAACATATATTGATAATAAAATAAATGAAGACAGCTTAAAACAAAAAAAAAACATAAATGGGTTATAGCGCTCTTCCACCTCTCTCTATTTTTTAAGCCATTCCAACAATTTCGAGTACAATAAAGAATCAAAAAAGCGTCCTGAATTTTTTCAACAATGCAAGTTTCATCTTCCTTCCTCATTTTACCACTTGACTTCCACCACTTCCAATTTCCAAACAATAATCCCGCATAATATAATATCTCGGCGGCATGTAAACCTTACCCGGCGCTTTCACGCGGTTCAACGGCGCGCGCGCCTGCTGCCAGATGCGGCACGCTCTTCCGCACATGCGCGAAACGACGACGCACCGATCGATGTATGCGCCGGTATAAAGGGGCTATTCCACGTGATGACTTGAGTGAATTCAGTTCTTTGAATTTAGTCGAATTTTTAGGAAGTGTAAAAAGCTTCTAAGACCAATGCACCGAGTCACAGGGCCAGTAGTATATTGTTATAATATGTAGGTTTTTATAGTATTTTAAGTTTTTATGTTGTTAGTTTTTTATGTTATAATATTGTATATCTTTATATGGGCCTTGATGCCTGAAATAAAACGATATATAAATAAAAAAATAATATACAGGATCGTGTTGTGGGAGGCTTTTGCCCCACTTCTTCTTCTTCAGCCTATAGATGACCACTGCTGTTTTCCACGATGACTGGTCTTGTGCTGCCCGCATCCATCAGCTTCCCGCAACCTTCACCAGGACATCGGTCCACCTTGTTGGGGCCTCCCTAAGCTGCGTCTTCCAGTACGTGGCCGCTACTCCAGAACCTTACTGCCGCATCGGCCGTCAGTTTTACGAGCAATGTGCCCTGCCCACTGCCACTTAAGTTTAGCGACTCGCAGAGCTACGTCGGCCCCACAGTGGGACAATAAAAGGACAGTTTGATTATATAATATAGAATTAGAAGGGCAATTTTTATTATAGAATATTTTAATACGTTCTAAGTTTAAATTTGTCAAAAATATCTCTTGGTTACTTACATTTTTGACAATAGCCCCTAGTTTAGAAATTAAACTAAGTAAATTAAAGTTCATTATATCTTTTCTTTTGCCTGAAAAGGACAGAAGATTAAATACATATACCTATGTAAGTATGTATACATAGGGATATGTATTTAATCTTCTGTCCTTTTCGGACATCTTTAAATTTATTTATTTATCCATTTAATTCAGGCATCAATACCTATGGGTACTGATGCCTGAATAAACAAATACAGTACTATATTAACATAAAAATTTAATACTCGGTCGATAAATAATATTTGAATTCCATTGACTGTGGCTGAGATAAGATTGTAAATATATTTTTAATGTTTTGAAATAAGAGAATTGTGCAGCAGTTAATGAGTCCACCCGCATATTAAATCGCAACCTTTTTCTATCAAATTAGGATACCGTTTTCAGAAGGTTTGCTGAATGAAATCACTCTTGTCTGTTTTCAGAAACTGAGCTTTTTTATATAACCTTAAGCAGTGATGCAATCGTTGATGGTAAAGCGCACTAGGTTATTAAGAGCCTATTCACTATAGCCTTAAAGACACTTAAATTGTAGCCCGACAGAAAAACTACTGCTGGCAAATTGTTCCAGTCCCTCGATGTACGCGGTATAAAAGAAGAGGCGAAACGCTTCGTTCAGATCGTTGCGCTGTCCACAACATAAGGGTGGAAACTCGCCGTACGACGGGTCATCCGATGAAGGAACGGAGGTGCCTATTTAGATATGTAAACTTTTGCCTAAGTCAGGTGGACACCGGCCTTAAGCGACGACGCGGCGACGTATGCGCCGGTATAAAGCACCATGTGTGGCCGACCACTTTACGCGATTAGCTTTAGAATGTTCGTTTCTTATGCCGCGGGTTTCAGGTTCTGATGTGTTAGATTGACTAGTTTTTGTTATTTAGAAGGCAAAGTTATCCATGAATACAGTTCGAGATTTCGTTATCTAACAAAAGCTTTTCATTAGGGCCAAGATGTACCTAAATCCGTAGAAGAACGAGAGTAACTGACATTGTCCGAAGAATTGCAAAACTTAAGTAGCAGTGTGCCGAGCACATAGCCCGTAGGACCGATGCCCGATGGAGCCGACGGGTTCTCGAGTGGTGATCACGCACCTGAAGACGCAGCGTGGGTAGGCCCCCGGTGGACCGATCGTCGTAGAGATCCTTGGGGGAGATCTATGTCCAGAAGTGCACGTCTTTCGGCTGAAATGCTGATGATAATGATGTATCTACCTAAATGAGCTTCGTAAACTCGTCATCAACTGTCAAGCCTTTTCCCAATTGTTTTTGGGGTTCGGCTTCCAATTTAACCGAAAGCAGTTGAATACCAGTCCAGTATATTAATAAATAACTTACTCACTCCGGTACCTACCTATGTCCTACTACTAAAGACTAAGAAAGAATATCAAATTCTGTCTGCTAATTTAGCAAAAGCTTGTGTTAAATCCTTACTAATATTATAAATGGGAAAGTAAGTTTTCTTTGTTTTTTTTTTTTTTTTTTAATTATTATAAACTAGTGCTTGACTGCAATCCCGCCTGATGGCAAGCAGTGATGCAATCATTGATGGTAAAGCGCACTAGTTTATTAAGCCTATTCACTTAAAAAACTTAGGAATAGGAAGGAAGACGGCAGTTGAGCGAGGTGATGCAATGTTAAACCCAACAACACGACCAACGATGCTGCGCCAGAGGGAGATTGATCTGGAGACTCTCCACGACCAAACTTCCGACACAACAACATTTGGCGCATCGTATCCGGCACACATCGCAACACAGCTGCTCAGACCCGTCCTCCGTACGGCTTCACCAGACATCATGCCGAAACACGATGAATCGCTTGGCGGCAAGACTTTGTCTGGTGGGTGGTAACTTCGCCGGCAGCCGATGTTATGGCCTACCACCGAGAAAAAGTTTGTTTGTTTGTTCCGCTTTCACGCCATAACTACTGAACCGATATGCTTTGAAATATTGCAGACGTAAAGTTAAAGGCCCGGATTAAATAATAGGGTACATTTTATCGCGGAAAAAAATGATATTCCTACGGGAAATCTAAAAAGCGCGATATAACCGAACTCCACGCGGGCGAAGCTGCGGGCGGAAAGGTAGTACTAAACATAATACGCACACGCAATCAAGAATAACGACCTATTTGAGTAATTACGTCAACTTTGAAAACTCCTTTAACTGAAAAACGATGACTACAAAGTCATTTTGCTAAACGCCGCTCAGTTTTCTTTTGTAAAAGACATCAACGGTGCTAGAAATGTTAATTTTTAATTTCGATATTTAATTGTTTTGATTTTCAGTTTTGAAGTAGGTATATGAATTTAATGTATTTAATGAATAGCGCAATGGTTTGTTTTAACTGACAATGCATGTAAATGACATAGAATATAATTCGTGGTTTTCAAAAATTGGAGAGGCTTGGATAAGTATCAACAGCCCCATGGGTCCATCGAGCTGGGGCCCTAGTCCGCTATTTTTATAAATCTGTCATTCCAACATGATTTCATTGTCATTGTTCTGAAAAATCCGTAATCTGCTAAATTCGTAATGATCGATTAATTCGGTCAGTTATCTCGTAATAAAATGGTGATAGAATGACATTGCCGTATTGACAATATTATAAAACCCATTAGTAGAAATGATTTTCTCTTCTCCCTTAATACTTCTCATTTTGAATATTTATTAATGTGCAATGGAGTGTCAGTGATTGACCACTGGATGTCAAAATGACGCTATTTTGCTAGTAGATTACGAAACTTGTCAAAATCGATCATTATGAGATCACTGATCGACCATTTTGCCCAGTAACTGGGTTGTGACTAAACTAATGTACATTGTATTTTTTCTACTGTCCTTTTCTTAACCAAATATAATATATAGAAAAAAGATGCCCTGAATTTAAATTTAGTTAAGGTCGTGAACAAGGGAAACGGCACAATATGTTTCACAGAAAAAAAAAACCAGTCATCTACAATTTCAATCCAACCAATAAAACTCCCAATCACCAACCACACACGTTCAAATTAAACCCAGAAAAAGCACAATATCTTGAACCCTACCAATTCCTATTCTAGTAATAATCTCATTTCCCAGCTCGGGGCGGCACGTACACATAAACCTTCCAGTTTATAGCGCGCCGACGTCCTCCGGCCCTCCATTAGTCCTCACGGAGGATCGCTAATTCCCTCTACGCCGGCTGTGCCGCACAAGAATTGGTAGCAAGATGCTATCGAAGCAGGTTTTATTGGTTGAACGGGGGAGGAGCTGTTGGTTCTAAGAATTGGTTTTGAAAGAGATTCTATTATTAAATTTCGACTTAGCCTGCGTTCTGCACTGCAGTACTATGCTGAGGAAATTTGACGAAGAATGACGTGGTAATTGCATAAAACACTAGTAATAAATACCATTGGCTTTACATTTTGACAGTTCAACAACTTTCATTGCGTTGCTTACGTGGCTGAATCGTCATTTTTTTCAAACATTCAAAGCTATGGATTATCAATATTCTTAACAATGATCCAGATAGACTTATAGAGAACTAGCTGTGCCCCGCGGTTTCACCCGCATAAGCTTCGAACCGAAAGAGCTCAGTTGATATAAAATAAGGGCCTGTTAAAATAATGGGCGCAATATGTACGTCCGCGTTTGCTCCCATTTTTTGTTCCTACTCTGCTCCTATTGGTCATAGCGGGATGTTATATAGCCTATGTCCTTTCTCAGGCTCTAGACTATCTGTGTACCATTTCATTACAATTGGTTCAGTAGTTTTGGCGAGAAAGCCGGACAGGCAGACAGAGATACTTTCGCATTTATAATTTTAGTAAGGATAATAGAAATAGGTAGATACAGAATTCTTCAATTAGGATCTCGCTGTTTTTGGTGCTTGGGTTTTTTTAGGTACACTTATCAAAGTTGAATTAACTTTGTGTGCTAAATTTAAAATGGCACTTCCATTGAGAAAGAACACCTCAGAAAAGGCCTCTGGCCAGCTCATTGGCTCAGAAGGAAATTTAGGACACAAACTTAACGCACATGAAGACGGCGCCTGCTACCAGTGTTTAGTAATGTCGAGGACAACGGTACAGTCGTAGACTCAAAATTATGTCCGGTACAGTCAACAGAATAGTTTACGCACACGCCTTGCAGCAGCCAGCGATGTACCGCATGTAAGGAATGTGTATGCGTAAGTATCTATGCATGCATGCATGTATTTATTTTACATGGAAGTGACATCGAGGTATCAAACTAAACTGAGATCACGAGGTATTACAGTGACACATTATCGGCAAGTAATTATCTTAAAACAGTCTATTATAATCTTTTGGCGCTAGACTGACATTGGCAGGGAAGCATAGTTTTACTAACTATACCTAGAAGCAAAGTTTTACTATGCTTACGGGCTGCGTGTTCGGGTTTCTTACTTTACTAGCACACCAAAGTTTCCGCACCCCGAACTACAAAGCAAAAAAATAAGGTGAAAAACCACCTTATCCCCTTTTAATTTTTACTAACTTTATTTTATTTCTACTATTTTAGTTATAACGGCAAGCGGTGGTCTCATCTATAATTTAACATTTAGTAAGCTGGAGCTGGTAGGAAATCCCTGACGCTTCATATTTCTATACAACACTTCATCTTTCTAAATGTGTTCATAAAACACCAAAAAAGTCGAAAAATAGCCTGTCACTGACCGTATAGAAATACACATTCTGTAAAAATTTCAACTGTCTACCTATAGGTACTGTCTGTTCTTGAGATACAGCCTACTGACAATCAGATGGAAGAGCTTAGCAAAGGCTTAGTAATAGGGCTCTGTTGACACCCCTATGGTTAAAGAACTCTAAAAACAAGATGGCGTTAGTTCCGATCTTGATCACGAGCCAAAAGATCTTCGAACAACTCTAGGTATCTGTTTTGTGGACAGTACTACCGTCGAGTTTAACTATGGCAATAGTGCTGTACCGACCGCTGACGGACGGCACATAGTTCGGCGTACCGTTAGCGACTAACTCGCTTCTCACGAATGTCTCACATAAATTGCGCAAAGCGATAAACATCTCGATTCGTCGCTTTTCAACGAGTTCTAGACCATTACGGCTAATGTGATTAAATAGAACAATTGCTACTTGTCTGAAAAAACATAACACTATCGTTGCTGTTAAATACTCGAGTAAAAATGGTACACACAAGTATGTTTATACATAGTTGCCAGGGTTCAGGCCCGGATCGACGGCGCTTTGTTTCACGCGCACCTCAAAGAGATGTCAGCTCATCGTGACGGGGTCCACAAAGACCGATGCCTCCCAGGACTGCGGATTATTTAAAAGAGATGTTGTGGCCCCTGGCGCACAGGCAAGTGAAGGAACACGGATGGGTTTTAGTCCCCTACTTTACTTGAGGCCTTAGGCCCCCAACAAGGTGGAGCGATGACCTAGAGAAGGTCGCGGGAACCCGATGGATGCGGGCATCACATAACCGGTCATCGTGGTAAGACTTGGGTGAGGCCTTTGTCCAGCAGTGGACCTCTATAGGCTGAGAAGAATAAGAAGAAGACTACCCGTAACAACTGTCAAAGATTTACGAATAAGATAACGAAAATATATACTGTTTATACATAGTTTGTTTTTGCCCATATCAGGAAATTTGCTTGCGAATATCCACGACGCAGTCTATGTAAACATCAAATACATCGTTGGTAATGAAGGTCGGGAAAGAGTAAAAGTGAAGTCGTGTGCTTACTTTATTGGTCTTCTTCCTGGAGTTTCAATGACAATATTAATAGACTCGACCCAGTTTGGGTATTTTTAATTCGCAAAACTGTAAAATTTTCGTTGAGTTTACTTATAAAACTAAGGGAAAATAACCCTCCTGCAAAATGTTTGTATGTACAATACTGTCAAAATATACGGAGGTACAACTCCGACAAAATATACGTAGGTGCAACTCTGACAACATACATATATAGGTACAATTCTGTCAAAATATACATACGTAGGTACAACTCAGACAAAATATTTAGGTACACGTAGCCCGTAGGTACAACTGTGACAAAATGTACGTAGGTGCAACTGTGACAAAATGTACGTAGGTCCAACTCTGACAAAATATACGTAGGTGCAACTCTTACAACATACATACATATATTAGGTACAACTCTGTCAAAATATACATACGTAAGTACCACTCAGACAAAATATGTAGGTATACGTAGGTACAACTGTGACAAAATGTACGTAGGTCCAACTCTGACAAAATATACGTA
The DNA here is from genome assembly GCA_017933935.1 of Sesamia nonagrioides. Lineage (NCBI taxonomy): Eukaryota > Metazoa > Arthropoda > Insecta > Lepidoptera > Noctuidae > Sesamia > Sesamia nonagrioides. The sequence continues at coordinate 3,190,599 of JADWQK010000025.1, forward strand.
GGTGCAACTCTTACAACATACATACATATATTAGGTACAACTCTGTCAAAATATACATACGTAAGTACCACTCAGACAAAATATGTAGGTATACGTAGGTACAACTGTGACAAAATGTACGTAGGTCCAACTCTGACAAAATATACGTAGGTGCATCTGTGACAAAATATTCGTAGGTCCAACTCTTGACTAAATATACATAATTATGTAGGTATATATCTGCCAAAAAAATAGGTTCGGTATGCAAATTCGGGGAACCAGTAGCACCAGTTCCACTCGCTATGCGAAAGTAAGAAAGACCTCCAATGTTTTTAATAAAATTTTCATTTGTCGATATATACGAGTTGAAGTGATCCGCTGTGTCCGGCTGGGTACATATTAATGAGAGCAGGTAGAGCAGGGTGGTCGGCGGGGGTGGAAGGGGGAGGGAGGGGTGCGGTGAGCTCTCGCGATGGTTGTTATGGCAACGAGACGCGGCCTCGGGCGCGGTATTACAATGAAGGCGATACTTACGGATCAGGGAGCAGGGAAGCGTCGCTGTTCGGTGGGTCTATGAGTCTTTCTTCTGAAGAAACTTAAGTTTAGTTGATCAGCTTAGTCTTTGAGCTGTCTGCCTCCTGTATTGTGTGTGATGAATGAAGACGTGATAGCTACATCGCTGTCCAGAAATACATACCTGTTTAAAATAAATCATAATCATAACGTTCACGTCCTCCCAATCCCGGTAAAGATGCAACATTCGAGTAACAACATTCATAATATAACTAAGCTTAGCCATACCAAATGCTATACTGATATGAAAATGTTTTGAGACTTTACCTTAGACTGAAAGTAACTTTCCATACTCCATATACACCAAAACACCATCTGAACCACGACGCTTCCCAACACGCGGTCACAGCTACCCCCCGTATCTGGAGTCGCGCGTGATACTCGCGGGGGTGGCACGGGGTGGGGGTGGCTACGTGCTACGACAAAAAACCCGAGCTGACCCGAGTCCAGCCGCCATAAAGCGCCTCAGAGCGTAATAAGTAGAGAGGCGCTTTGTCAGGGTTTTTCGCCGAGGCCGAAGACGAATTTTTTTTTTTACCGAAGATTGAGTAGTTTGTATGTAGCGGTGTTAGGAACATACGAATATGAATTGAAATGTTATTATGATCTATAAAAAAAAACTGATTTTAATTAAGGTTCTATTTGGATACTCAAAGTATAAAGATAGACTTTGAATAATTTAAAGTAATTAAATATATGAGTATGTTCTATAAAATAAAATAAGAATGAATAAACTTGGCTAATATAGTTTGCCCATGTTACAAATTTTGCTGAATTTTCCAACGCCTGAAATTATTTTGAACTTTTGGCAGTTATCATAGAGAAACTGTCAGATGTGAGGTTTATACCACAACTTGAGCCCCCAAAGTACTCTAAATCGACAGATTCGTGAAAAATATACTAAATTACTAGTCCGTTCACGAACACGCATTCTAGAATCTTCGTCGTCCCCTGAGCCGAAGCGTTGCACCTCTAGTAATAAGCTCCCCTTTGCTAGCGTTGCTTTCTGTCGCAAATGGTGCTCAAAGGAACGCACGTTCGCGCGCTCTAATTTCGAGTCGATCGTTTGACTCGGAATGACTCGAGCAGGCTATTGATTCGATACCGCTTGTTATGTGAGCCGAGTATCGAGTCAGTAGGTGCACCATTTGTAATTTGCAATCGATTATCGCTAATTTCATTAGTTGGGTGTTCGGTAGATGATACTGTTAATTTGATCTGTGGTCGCTGATTTGCAAAAAAATCTGAATCAGCAGCTTGCATGGGTCTTGCAACTGTATCCTTACCAATATTATAAATCGGAAAGTGAGTTTGTTTGTACCGCTTTCACGCCGTAACTACTAAACCGATTGCTTTAAAATTTTGCAGAGGTAAAGTTAGAAGCCCGGATTAAATAATAGGGTACTATCTATATGTAATAATAGTTTTTAAATTATATTCCCGAGGGAAATCTAAAATGCGCAATATAACCGAATTCCACGCGGGCGAAGCCGCGGGCGGAAAGCTAGTAATGATATAAACGGGAGGTGGACTTTGGAAGGAAAGTTTCTCACCCGCCGTATGTCCGACGAGAATACACTAACACAAACGCCGACGTCATCCAGTTTTATACGTATATAGTACTGGAAAATGCCACCTGGCTACTTTGGATTCGGTAAAAAGGTGTGCGAAGAGTAGCCTCTTCGCACTGCATTGGTAACCCAGATTTGGTTCAAAACGGTCTCCAAATCCTGGAGCACAGGTGTAGGGTAAACAGCCTGTCGGTGTTCTATAGGATGCATTTTGGAGAGTGTGCGCGGTCGGGAATTGCAAGACTTAATTCCTCCATCTCATCAAGGACTTAAAAATTTGCCTTCGGTGGTCTTTCCAACTGACTACAGTTTAAGTGTCTTCAAGGCTAGAGTAAATAGGCTCTTAATAAACTAGCGCGCTTTACCATCAACGATTGCATCACAGCTTACCATCAGGCGTTATCGCGGTCAAGCACTAATTTACAATGTTTTTAAATAAAAAGATTAACGTATAGTGTTGTACCAATCTACTAACAGAATTAAAATCATTTATCATAAAAAAATTTCCTTATTAAACCTTAGGATCAAAGGACGAAGAATTGTCAAACTTAAGTGGCAGTGGGTTGGGTACATTGGTAGCAGAACACACGGCACATAGGGCCGAAAAGTTCTGGAATCGCGACCACGTGTTGGAAGATATAGCGCTGGAAGACCACCACAAGGTAGACTTCTTGTAGCTAGTAGTAGTTGTTGTAACTTAAGAAAACGGTTCGGGAAGCAAGGGTCCGGTCGAAATGAAGGTGCTGGGTGGCATATTGTGTCCAGCAGTGGGCGTAATTCGCTTAAAATAAACATCATTGAGCCCATTTCAATCCACTTAGGTGTTTAATTTTCAAAACTGCTTACTTCGTGTTCGCCCTAAAAGCGAATTTCGAATTTCGTTCTAAAAGGCTAGCGTTCAAACAGTGCGTTGTCTGTCAGTGAATTTAAGAACATTACTAAATAAATGGATAACAGTAAAGAGCGAATAGAATAGACTACTCTTTATTATTTACGTCATATAAAAACCAGAACATAAATATATTATGAAGATTTTACAAAGGGTGACACAATGGGCGGTCTTATCGCTAAGAGCAATCTTTTACAGACAACCAGAGCAGCTAGAAGATCTTTTGAATCAGCACATTTCGAACCTCAAAATTACAAAAGACAGTCCCCCAAAACGCCCGCCCTTCACCAATTTAACACACAGAGGTTGCAATACGAATAAGCAATAAGAGGTTGGTTTTACTGCCATTATTAGGAGTAGATGCGCATCCCTGATGACGCGTGTTCGCCGCAGTAACAACAGTATTCTCAATGTGTTCGCGGATCGGTGGGATTCTCCCATGTGGCAGAGGTGGATGCAGCTCCACGCTAAGTTTTAAGTTAATTTTATGTACACTATGTTACACTAGAAGTTAAGTTAGATTGTTACTAACCTTATGGACTCCGGTCTGAAATAAAAGTATTCTATTGTAATACCTATATCCTGCTAAAAATAAACCACTAAATTGAAGTGGGTGTGGGCTGGCCAAATCTGCGATATGCCCCACGAGCTGTAGGCCAAAATAACCATCACGTGGAGCCCTAACATAGGGCATAGGTAGACTCCGAAGATGATAACGAGCTGGAAAAAACAAACGACCAGTAGTCCACTGAAGCCTTGGATCGAAAGAGGTAGAAGCCATAGGAAGACGCTTTTGCTCCGAGGCCACGGTTTCGTTTTTAACCAACCCGCAACCCTGGCCCAGAAGGCATCGGTCCTCGTGGACCCCGTCACGATGTGCTGACATAGAGATGTCAGCACATCGTGACGGGGTCCACGAGGACCGTTGCCTCAAAGAGTTGAGGCCCGCGTGAAACCCAACGCGCCGTCGACCCGAGCCTGGTCCTTACCTCACCTTACTTCAAAAACATCCTCATCTATCAAGGCCAATTGAATGACTTTCTGTACCATTACTGTTTATGTACTTAACTGATAACAATGACGTAGCATAATGACGTCACTAGATTAATTATGTTGCTAAGTCAAGCTGTAGCAATTGTCCACGTCAGAATAGCGTAAGTGGAAACTATGGCTCCTAGAAGGAAAATCAACTCTTTTCCTTGAAGTTGGCAATTTTAAAATGCCACGTATTTCAATTGGTTGTGGGTAGATGAAATAATATCGAATAGGTTTTTTTTTATGTATTATAAACTAGCGCTTGACCGCAATCCTGCCTGATGGTAAGCAGTGACGCAATCGTTGATGGTAAAGCGCACTAGTTTATTAAGAGCCTATTCACTCTAGCCTTGAAGACACTCAAATTGTAGTCCGACGGAAACACCGCCGCTGGCAAATTGTTCCAGTCCCTCGATGTACGCGGTATAAAGGAGGAGGCGAAACGCTTCGTCCAGTGAGTTTTAGTTGCGTATATACCCAAAGACTACTTAAATCCCTCGAACTAGACAGAGGGCATGATGTCTTCCATCTTTGAAGTGAAAACTTTTCTTGACTTAAAAAAAACGCGAGCGACCGGTGCATTGACCATATTTTTGTTGGGACAACCAAGTAAGATAACAAGCTCATAACTTTGTGGTTTTTCAAGATATATTTTAGAAATTTTTGCTTAAAAATACTGGACACGTATTTCGGTTTTCGCATAAACAAAAAATAAAATTGTATATTGAAATATTTTAAGAAGTGGTTACATTACATTTTTTGGTTTGTTATTCCTACTGATATCATAATTGCGAAAGTTTCCGCCTCCGTCAAACAAGCAAGACAGCCTCCGTGGCGTAGCGGTAGCGGACGCGGCCGCTGCGCAAGGTGGCGCGGGTTCGATCCCCGCACAGTGCAAATATTTGTATGCATGAATATGAATATTTGCACTGGTCTGGTCGTGCCTCGGAAAGCACGTTAAGCCGTTGGTCCTGGTTGCCATACGAACATCTAGTGGCAGTCGTTACGGGTTGTTGGAGCCCTCAAAAGTCTAACAATTGGTCTAACTGCAATGCTTTGATGTCGCCTTCGGGTTGTGGAGGTCAGACGGCAGTCGCTTCACGGAAAATGTCGAAGTTTAGCCATATCAGCAGTTAGACTGGTAAAGCGGACCCCAGACTTCAAAGCCGAAAAGGCTTCGGATGCGACTGGGATTAACGCTGGGATAATGAATGATCATAATTGCGAAAGTTTGTGAGTATGGATGGATGTTTATTACTCTTTCACGCAAAAACTACTCAACAGATTTGGATGAAATTTGTCACACAGATAATAACCAGGAATAACATATAGGGTACTTTTTATTCCGGTATTCCCACGGGTTACAAACTTACACGGGTGAAACCGCGAGACGCAGCTAGTTAGTTATAGTTTCATAACGTCTTCATTTCAGCCAAAAGACATCCACTGCAGGACATAGGCCTCCCCCAGTGATCTCCACGACGACCGGCACGCATCCAGCGGTTTCCCGCGGCCTTCACGTCTTAACACACCTCAATGCCCATTTATTGATTACAATTAAAATATATTAAATTCTAATTTCAATCGCATACCAAACTATACCAAATATTAATAAATCTTTAACAAGCCTATTCCAACACACGTGTGCTATATTAAACCACTCGACAACCGAATCATTATCACCTGTTTTACGTAGCCTACAGCCCCAGACTGCGGAAGGCTTTATCCCCCATAAACACATATAATTTGAGTACTTTAACAACAATCTAACACAGACATCATTGGCCCAATAGAGCCGCCATTAACGAAGTTGCAAACCGAGCTCAACAGGTGGCGCTATTCGTTTCAATATCTACAAAACTTTCTGACGCAACTCAATAAATCGACCAGTTTCAGATGACCTCTACAACCACTATCCATCCCCCTTAATACTTCCAAATTTAGAGTCAGGAAAAGAGGGAGGAAGCTCGTTTTGAACTGGCCTTTCTTTGCCCTGTTGTTATTATCATTGCCCTTTATGTTTCGTTCCAATTTGAACTTTATTGTTGGGAATTAAAAGTTATTTTGTTGTGTTAATAATGGGCAATTGTCGTATTCAGCAGTTTAGCGATACGCTTCGTGTTGAAAACGTTTTATAGACATGTTAGTGGTCGTTGAGATCAAATGCTCGTAAGATGTTTGTTTTCATTGTGTTCTGTATACTTTTATGTCACAAGAACCCCTTTTTTTGGAGAAGGGTTGGTTGAACGGTATATACAATTATAAAAACAGTGGAACTTGTTGTAAGAAGTTTGCAGGTAATGGCCGGAGAATATGATAGCAAGCGCAAGGTTGTTTACAATGTTTACATACACGTGTATGGTTACATTGTACTCGCTACGTAGACACTAATCAATGCTAGTAATGATAACCGCGGTATATTGATATTATTGCTTACTGTATTAAAGTTAAATGATTTTCTGTCAGTATTATTCGTAGCCTTGGCACCCGCGTAGGTAGCTAAGTTGCAAGGACATAATTCATTTTATGTCATGGACATAATATGTCATAATAAATTAAAATTCAATGCAATCTTTTTCTTTCCATTTTATTAAGAAAAGGATAGAAGACAATAAGTGAAAATAGACTGGTCAATATAATTAGTTAGTACTAAGTAGTATTAGTTTTAGTACGCAAGGCTACACATCAAGCTATTCATGAAAAGGATAGAAGACAATAAGTGAAAATAGACTGGTTAATATAATTAGTTAGTACTAAGTAGTATTAGTTTTAGTACGCAAGGCTACACATCAAGCTATTCATGAAAAGGATAGAAGACAATAAGTGAAAATAGACTGGTTAATATAATTAGTTAGTACTAAGTAGTATTAGTTTTAGTACGCAAGGCTACACATCAAGCTATTCATGAAAAGGATAGAAGACAATAAGTGAAAATCGATTGGCTTAATGAACGCATTTGATGTAAATAGTTCTTACTAGGCATAGAGGTATTATGTTACTAGGTAGTATTATTAGTACGCACGGCTACATATCTATCTATTTAAACCAGTATAAACTGACTTCTGATTGTAAAAAAGACCTATAGACTGCGAGGTCACCTAGAACTGGAAATGTTTAGCTTGATGTATTCCCGTGTGAACTTATAAGCCATTAGCCAATATCCCTGATTCCCTAGTTCACAAACTAAAGTTACTTAATTTAAATTCAGTGCATCTTTTTCTTGCTATTTCATTAAAAAAAGGGTAAAATATTAGTTACTTTGTCCTGTCAAATTAGTCCGCATCTGACGTAAATCGGTGTATTTTTAGTCCACCGATCCCATCCCCATGTTTTAATCGCGTCTAAACTGTCTATGGAGTATCTTAATTTGACAGGACTATAATAATACCACGCACACTCATAATCACATCGTTAATCCTAGTCTCGTCCGAAGCTTTTTACAGCTTTGGAGTCTGGGATCCGCTTTTCCTGTCAAACTACTGATTTTGGCAAAATTCGCTATTTTCCATTAAGCGACTGTCGTCTGACCTCCACAACCCGAAGATGATATCGAAGCATTGCAGTTAGACCAATTGTTGGACTTTTGAGGGCTCCAACAGCCCGTAACGACTGCCTTTAGATGTTCTATGACAACCGAGACCAACAGTTTAACGTGCTTTCCGAAGCACGACCAGACCAGTGCAAATATTCATATTCATGCATACAAACATTTGCACTACGCGGGGTTCGAACCCGCGCCTCCTTGCACAGCGGTCGCGTTCGCTACCGCTACACCACGGATGCTGTCGTATTACCACAGATTACAGAATACTACATGTATTACTATCAATCTCTTTCTAATACTTTTGAAGGATATTGCTATTACAATGCTTCAAATGTTCGAAAAATCTGTCTGCTTAGCAACGTAGTCAAAGCAATGAATGTTGTTAAACTGTCAAAATGACACCCATTACTGTAAATTATCCCACTGGACATTTTTTATGGAAATTAACCAATTTTTTGTCTGAAAAAAAAATGTAGTTGATATTAGTATATTTTTATTTTATTAGTTTGTGTTTCATGTCTGCTGTGTGTTTGTATTTACTTATGTGAAATTATGGGTATCTTACCTGAAATAAATGATTATTATTATTATTAGTTAAGTTTATTGTAACATTACTTCTGTTTATCTATACTAATATATAAAGCTGAAGAGTTTGTTTGTATGTTTGTTTGTTAGTTTGTTTGTTCGCGCTAATCTCGGGAACTACGGGTCCGATTTGAAAAATTTTTGCTTTGGATAGCCCATTAATCCAGGAAGGCTTTAGGCTAACATAACATCATGCTGCGACCAATAGGAGATGAGCATAACTAATTCCACGCGAACGAAGTCGCTGGCGGCCGCTAGTTTTTAATATAGGTACAACTGTTTGTTTCATCTTACAAAATAAATTAAAAATATAACTTTTAGCATTATCACAAGTACTTACCATAAAATCACGTCAAAACATTTGCATGAATCTTACGTACTAATTAATATACACCTACACGACTATACACCACAGCATACAAAAACCGGCCAAGTGCGAGTCGGAATCACGCAAGAATGGTTCCGTAACATCATCGATACAAAAATATATATTAGTAACTAGCTTTCCGCCCGCGGCTTCGCCCACGTGAAATTCGGTTATATCGCGCTTTTTAGATTTCCCTCGGGAATATCAAATTTTCCGGGATAAAAGTAGCCTATGTCCTTTCTCAGGGTCTAAAGATTGTCTGTGCCAGATTTCACTAAAATCGGTTGAGAGGTTTAAGCGGTAAAGCGTAACAGACAGACAGAGTTACTTTCGCATTTATAATATTAGTATGGATTCTGTTTTTTTTTTATAATTATAAACTAGCGCATGTCCGCAATCCCGCCGGATAGTAAGCAGTGATGCAATCGTTGATGGTAAACCGCGCTAGTTTATTAAGAACCTATTCACTCAAAAAAAAAAACTTGGTGAATATGAAGGAAGACGGCAATAGAGCGAGGTGATACAATATTAAACCCAACAACCTCGATGTACGCGGTACAACGGGGACACGGATCGTAGACCACCACGACCAGTCAACAACGTAAGGGTGGATACTTGCCGTACGACGAGTCGTCTGATGATGGAACGGAGATGGAGGATTTAAGTCATGCAATTCCCGCGCACAATCTCCTAAATGCATCGTATAAAACACCGACAGGCTGGCTACTCTTCGCCTGTGCTCCAAACTTTGGGTGTCAATTACGTGCCAAAAACATAGAAAGATACTGAAATCAGACTGTGAACGATATTAAGATTACAAGAACTGCCCCTAAGGCTTCTGTAAAGCTCGCCGCCCGGTAAAGGCCTGTGTGGCTACCATGAGTTTTCATTACGAGCCTCGATCGTAGATATCGACCGCGTTTGAGTCATCGATGGTGTAGTGTTTGTATCTCCTAAAAGGTACATACTAACATTGTCTCATGTACACTCGTAGTCGAAGTATAGTAGTCAATCTAGCAGTCTGTTACTGACACTGGTCAAGGTTGGACGTGTGCTGCTTGCGATACGAGTGTAGTGGTGAGCCAGTGAATTTCAGGTGTTACTGTAAGGACAAGGCTGACAGCCTCCGTGGCGTAGCGGTAGCGGACGCGGCCGCTGCGCAAGGTGGCGCGGGTTCGATCCCCGCACAGTGCAAATATTTGTATGCATGAATATGAATATTTGCACTGGTCTGGTCGTGCCTCGGAAAGCACGTTAAGCCGTTGGTCCCGGTTGCCATACGAACTTCTAGTGGCAGTCGTTACGGGTTGTTGGAGCCCTCAAAAGTCCAACAATTGGTCTAACTGCAATACTTCGATGTCGCCTTCGGGTTGTGGAGGTCAGACGGCAGTCGCTTCACGGAAAATATCGAAGTTTAGCCATATCAGCAGTTTGACTGGTAAAGCGGACCCCAGACTCCAAAGCTGAAAAGGCTTCGGATGCGACTGGGATTAACGCTGGGATGATGGTGACTGTAAGGACAAGGCTCCTTACAGATTGGCCCGCTTCAAGGTTGTAAGGACTCTCAACCGCCAAACGCGATCGTAATGAAAACTCATGGTAGCCACACAGTACCCTAATCACGTAATACACTGTTACTATCACTTGGAATCTTTTCGAAGCATATTGCTAATCCATTACTCCATATGTTCGGAAACGTGTCAGCTCAACAACGTAAATAACGCAATGAATGTTGTTGAACTGTCAAAATGAAACCCATTGCTACTGATAGTGTGTTACGACGAGGCTTTGTGTTTCACGCGTGCCTTAAAGAGATTTCAGCATATCGTGACGGGGTCCACGAAGAGCGATGCCTCCCAGGGTCACGTATTGCTCAAAAGACCATGACCGGATACCATGGCCCCTGATGCACAGACAAGAGACGGAACAGGGGTGGGTTTTAGTCAGTAACGCACGGAGAGGCTACGCACGTGTATTAAGCTTCGGTTTGTAAGAAAATGTACATACGAGAGCACATCAAGCTACTACAATCTGTCAGATTTCTTTATCCGATTTTCAATTTTATCCCTAAAGCATTAAGGCCTTATCTGACCGTTTCGGGGAGCTTGACCTGCTGTCGTCCGTACTTACTTGTGTAATCAAAACACGATCATTCGTACAACTATTACATATAGGTGCAAAGAACTCCACAATCCATAACTATCAAGGGCGACCAGTGACCGGCACGTTCCATAAGTTCAACGTTCATTGTCATTCACACTTCGTTTTCAGCACAGATTAAAAAATAAAATGTAATGTCGGTCTGTAATGTTTTCTTATCTGTGCAATTTAAGTTTTGTGAATTAAACGCTCGTATAAGTGAATGGTACTACGTTTAGTCGATAAACTAAGTCATTTGGTTTTCTTGTTTACCTTTAGTTAACTACCTAAAAAGATATAGAATAGTGTTCTTAAAGTTTTAAGCAGCGGTGGCCTAGTGTTTTCTTTTTTTTTATAATTTTAAACTAGCGCTTGACTGCAATCCCGTCTGATGGTAAGCAGTGATGCAATCGTTGATAGTAAAGCGCGCTAGTGTAATAAGCCCATTCACTTAAAAAATCTTAGTGAATAGGAAGGAAGACGGCAGTTGAGCGAGGTGGTGCAATGTTAAACCCAACAACACGACCGACGATGCTGCGCCAGAGGGAGATTGATGTGGAGACCCTCCACGACCAAACTCCCGACACAACAACATTTGAAACATCGTACTCTGCACACATCGCAACACAACTGCTCAGACCCGTCCTCCGTACGGCTTCTCCAGACATCATGCCGGAACACGACGAATCGCTTGGCAGCAAGACTTTGTCTGGTGGGTGGTAACGACTCCATCAGGTGCTATCCTTTGTGTAAATTATTTCATCACCACTGCTCTCAAGACGATGAAACTGGCATGTCCTAGAGCCAAAACTCCAAAGATATGTGCCGTCTACCAACCAGCACTGGGCCCACGTGGTAGATTACGGCCCAGTCCCGCACACCGAGAGAAAGTCTGTAGCCCAGGAGTGCGAACATTATGGTCTAATTACATATGTTATGTATATCATATGGAAGTCTCCCAGCTAGGCAATATTGTAAGAATAATAAATTATACTATGACACAATTTAATATAATCCACATAATGTGAACCGCACCCTAATTACGTAATATAATAAAGGTGCGGGTCCACCACGGCGCACGGAGAGGCTACTCAAGTACTCATGTGTATTAAGCTTCGATTTGTAAGAAAATGTATGTAGTTGTGTCCACTGCACCTCACGGAGAAGCTATGCATGAATTGACGTAATTGATGCAAGTGTAACTTGCTCGAACAGGCGGTTATACAACGTTTTTGTTTATGCGAAACCCGATGCACGTGTCCGGTACATATTTTTAAGTATAGAATATATGCACATAATTTCAAAAAGATATCATAAAAAATTACAAAGTTATGAGCTTGATATCTTACTTGGATGTCCCAACAAAAATATGGTCAACACACCGCTCGCCCGCGGCTCGGGGGCCGATCTCACTTTGCGTCTAGTACTAAGATCTACCGTTAGCTGTGTAGCGCGCTCGGTAACCACACTGCATTAATTTCTAAATGTATTTGGGAAAAAATATAACATGGTGTAAAAATGATTGGAATCGATACAGTAGCTTATTCTGAATCTATGTTCAGGTTTTGTATAAAGAAAAAATAACAATGTATAAGCTCAGCACTGTCCTCATGGATCTGCGTTTCCACTGGAGTACACGAATATTATGACCCACAGGCCACGTCTATGTATAGACATGGTACGGCTCACGGAGAAGCTACGCACTGCATGCGCCGCGGTAATTCCATGCTTTTACTCTCAATTTGGATAATTTTGATGCATATTGCTAAACCATTACTTACTGTATAGCGTGCCTACAAACGACACAAATAAACAACGCGTCATACTGACGTCACACGAATTCTACATCTCGCAAGCAGAGTTTACCGTGCAATTAGCATACATAAAACTTCCCAACTTCAACCGTTGGGCAAGTGATCGTCGTACTCAACACCTGTCTGGTCGGAAGATCCTCCCTTTTCTATGGAGGATGAGTGAACTTTACACTCGTCTGCAGTGACGGATTAACCCTTAATCAAATTAAGCAATTGCCTAGGGCATCACGTCTGGGGGGGCACCAGAAGAAGCACAAAAAATGTCCGTCTTTAGGGCATCGCGAATCACGTCTCACTCTTAAGTCACCAACAACCACACCAAAAAAGGTTTTTAGGACTAATTTGAAAACTGGTGCGTTTTAAGAGAGTCCGATATGTTAAAAACATTTAGACGTTAATACTATCTTGCCTGAATTCAATGCCCGAAAAAGCCGCAAGGCGCATTTCAGTAAATAAATAATTTGCTTTGGTTTTTATCGTTGTCGCACTTACTTCATTTCTAAGGTACGTTATATCTCAGCATCTTATTTTACAAAAATCTAATGTTTTTAGGCGGTAAAAGTTTAAACACCGATTCTAGTTGACATAGGGATATGGGGGGCCCACAGGCGTGGATTGCTTAGGGCATCAAGTAGTCTTAATCCGTCACTGCTCGTCTGTCCATCATGTCTCCACATCTGCATATTGTACAAAGAAAGTGCTTGTTCAACAACGTAAATAACGCAATGAATGTTGTTGAACTGTCAAAATGAAAGCCATTGCTACTGATAGTGTGTTACGTAATTACTCAACAGATAATAGGACCTTTGAAATACGTATTAAGTAACAGTATCTCGTCGAATTCTAGATCGTATTGTGTACCAGATGACCTAAAAGTAGATGCAGACTACCAAACACCTGCACAATGACGCTGGTATCGCCTGTAGAGTTACAACTACATACAAAAAAGTCCGGACATTTTACTTTGTAAACCTACCTAATATTATAACGGGGAAGTTTGTGAGTGTGTATACGTTTGTATGTTCGTCACTTCTTGACGCTCAAACGGCTCGACCAATTTTGACGAAACATTTATGGAAGTCGCTGTCACGGATTTGGGTGAAATTGGCACACAGATAATCTATAACCAGGATTTATACTTTTTTTTATCGCGGTAGTACTTTCCGGTGGGAAAATTTTCGACATCTACGCAGGCGGAGCTTTTGGCAAAAGTTAATAGGTAAGTTAATTAAAAATAGGGAGTATTTTTTAATAATTTTTAAATTTAATTAAGATTCACCAACAGTTGTTACATATTATTTAAGACAATAATTTGTATGTATTTGTAATGTGTATCTACATTACAAATACATACAAATTATTGTCTTAAATCTAACTGCAAAACCAATTACAGGCAAACACCACATGCTAAGTGCTCTTAGTGCTGGATTCGAAATAGAACTTTACACTAATATAATAGTTGATAAATATGTTCAAATGACAAGGCATGACAAGTTCGGATGGGGGACCGAAAAGTCGGACATGTTCGGACGGATGGTAACCCTTAGCAGAAATGGATGATGAACAAACATTCGAATGTTGTTGGTGTCGCGCGTGACTCATCGTTTGGCGGCGCGGGCGCAGCGCCTCGCGTCCGCGTAATGCGCTCGCGTCGACGCCCGGTGACCGTCAGCGGTGCAAACGTGCCGACCAAGAGGCAGGGAGTATAGTGACAGGAATAGCGGATGCGGAAGCGGATTTGCTTTCAATTTAAATGATAATTTTTGTATGCCGCAGCCGCAGTGCACGTTAAAACCCTAGCCTAGTTTTTCTATAAATAAATATACATATTAAGTATGGGATAAAAGTATTCTATGTGCTATTCTGATGTATAACCTATATTATTGTAGTTATTTTTTATAGTCCCAATGGGTCCCTATTATAGGCTCAAAACATGCAATGTTATTGTTACTCTACTAGGGAATTTGTTTCTCCTTAACACAGATCACTTGGTGATCTAGCTAGATCAGTGCCTCGCCCAAGTATTTGTATGTTTGTATTTGTGTGTCCTGTTTCTAGAATGTATTAGCCCTTCATGTACTGCAAATAACCATGTATCATTATTACTGGCAATAGATTACTTACTTACTACTAGTTACACCAAAACCTTTTCAGTACTTTTTTCGTGAAAAATAATAACAAGCATTCATCCATCCTCATAAACTTTCACGTTTATAATATTAGTAGGATTACCTAGGCCCTAGGTAATCCCAGTTAGTTACTGGTTAATACAATACTCTACGTCCTAGGGTATCGCATTACCCAGTAAGTTGCTCGTCAGATAGGCCGTCGCTCCATGTAAAATACTGGTATTCAGATGCGACCGGTAAGACTGGAAGCTGACCCCGACAAAGTTGGAATAAGGCTGGGTAGATGATGATGATGACCTAATAATAAAAGAGCCTACGGATCTATAGTTACAAGTAGTTGCTCTACTTGTACTAATGCACCTCAATACTCTAATTATAAAACCTTAAAACGAAAACTATTGGTTATATTGTAATATTTCACTGGAAATACCCTTCACTGATTTAATTATCTCGCGTTAAACCTTTTCATGTCATATTTATTCGTAAAAATCAAATCAACTGGAGGGGCAGCTGCCCTAATGGAAATCTCGTAGAATATGTATGGACCCCCCAATTGCCGAATAGAGTATTATTAAACGAGGACTTGTCTCTAACTTTTAAATAAATCACGAAGTAGACACTGACAAAATGAACGATGTAATTACCAAAAAACCCATGCGAGCGCACAAAGATTACTCACTCTAAAATTCTTTCTTCTAATCATTTGGCCATACCAATAACACACCAGTTTCTCTATCAAAGCTAACACGATGGCGATATAAACAACACGATAATGATCTGAATACTCAATTATTTCCTATCGTTAATAACATGCACCCATCGCAAATGAACAAGTCCCGCGCTCCCACGCACTAAGACCGCACCCGCATGCATCTGCACAGTTTTCATACTAAAAAAAAACAGTCCAGCTGCGAACAACGCATTGCAGTTACGGAAACAGGATAACGAGGACAACGTGGTCGCGTACATCACTATGGGTAATAGTTTAAGTAATAATAACTAATTAGTTGCTTAGGAGGTGAAGAAATATATCAAATCTGCGCCCTAGTTGCGTATTACACTATTATTATCAGTTGGAATCATTTGGAAGCTTATTGCTGTTCCATTGCTTCCTGTAACGCAATTAATGCTGTTGAACTGTCAAAATGAAACCCGTTGCTAATGATAATGTGTTACGCAATTACCCTGCAGGATAAAGAGGCCAACGTGATCGCGTACATCACTATAGGTATAGGTAATACGTAGTATCCTGTAATCTGTGGTAATACATAGTTTGAGACTTAAACTATTACCCATAGTGATGTACGGGATGTACACTTTAAGTAATCTATACTTAATATATAAAGCTGAAGAGTTTGTTTGGATGTTTGTTTGTTTGTTTGAACGCGTTAATCTCAGGAACTCCTGCCCACTAATCGGCGAACACTTTTTTGTCAAATGATTGCGACTAGTTGGGATCGTTTAGATCGAATGGACTAACGGGCGACCCGAACGATCCCAATTATCCCAACTGATCCCAACTAGTTGCAATCATTTGACAAAAATGTGTTCGCCGATTAGGGGGCTGATCCAATTTGAAAAATTCTTTTTGCGTTGGATAGCTCATTAATCCAGGAAGGCTTTAGGCTATATAACATCACGTAGCGACCAATAGGAGCGGAGCATAACTAATTCCACGCGAACGAAGTCGCTGACGGCCGCTAGTAATAACTAATTAGTTGCTTAGGAGGTAAAGAGATATATCAAATCTGATGACGTTTTAAGGAAATTCACATTATTTAGGTACTAAATAAGTTGTTAATTATATGGTTATGTTTTGTGACGTCAACGTGTTGAAGAACTTACGTAAGCTTGGTAATAGGTATTACTGATAGTGACACCGATTCTCTTATTCATTACCTAAAACTATTTTTTAATTAAGTGCAACTTTTTCCTTCTATTTAAGTTAAGAAAAGAAGAGGAGATAACATTTTAGTTTAATTCTGTCAAAATAAGATACTCTAGACATTGTAGACGCGATTTTTTTTTTTTACATATTATAAACCAGCGCTTGACCGCAATCCTGCCTGATGGTAAGCAGTGACGCAATCGTTGATGTTAAAGCGCACTAGTTTATTAAGAGCCTATTCACTCTAGCCTTGAAGACACTCAAATTGTAGTCCGACGGAAACACCGCCGCTGGCAAATTGTTCCAGTCCCTCGATGTACGCGGTATAAAGGAGGAGGCGAAACGCTTCGTCCGGATCGTAGTGGTGTTAACAACGTAAGGGTGGAAACCAGCCGTACGACGGATCGTCCGCTGGTGGAACGGAGATGGGGGAATTAAATCATGCAATTCCCTCGCACACTCCCCGAAATGCATCCTATAGAACACCGAAAGGCTGGCTACTCTACGCCTGTGCTCTAGGCTTTGGAGACCAACTCGAGTTAGATCAGGGTCACCAATCAGCCTCTTTGCACGTCTCTCCACTGAATCCAAAGTGGCCAGGTGACACTTGGCAGCACCAGCCAAAATGTGGCTGCAGTACTCCACACATGAACGGACAAATATGGCGACCAAAAATACGTCAATTTACGTCAGGAGAGGACTAATTTGACAGGTCTAAACAAATATTTTATCTTCTGTCCTTTTCTTAATGAATTAAAAAGAAAAAGATGTACTTAACTTATATTCCATTCATCCACAAACACGCGACATTCAGGGTAAATGGCATAGCCGTTATCAACTCTTAAGTGGCAGTGGGCCGGACACATTGCTCGTAGGACCGATGCCCGATGGGTCCGACGGGTTCTCGAGTGGCGACCACGCACTGGAAGACGCAGCGTGGGTAAGCCCCCGACAAGGTGGACCGACGACCTGGTAAAGCTCGCGGGAAACCGTTGGATGCGTCGTCGTGGAGATCCTTGGGTGAGTCCTATGTCCAGCAGTGGACGTCTTTCTGCTGAAATGATGATAATGATGATGATGGTATAGCCTTTCGTCATAAGAGACTTCTTTCGTTAGTAATATGGAGGAAAGCTGCAACGAAACGCAATACTACGAGCTGAAAAAAGGAAGACGTCTATTTACCCAAACTGCGGGGTAATAGAAACACTAACATTAGCAATGGCATTTAAAATTGCGTTGTTGAGGAGACAACTTTTCTGAACATATGAGGTAATAGATTAGCGATATTCTTCCAAATGATCCAAATTGTAGGTAATTGATAGTGTGTTATAATGTAAAACAAATTACAGTGTAATTAGGATGATGGATCAGATTATTAGTTATATTTAATTTGCTAAAAGCGCCAATTATCTTGCATCATTGTTTACCATGGGTCGCGAACAAGCTCTAGTTTATATAGTTTAAAAAATAAAATATATTACATAGACAGCTTAGACGTGATTAAAAACATGGCTACTAAATAGACGTCAATCTATTTACGCCAGACACGGACTAATTTGACAGTACTCAACTAACATTCATCTTCTGTCCTTTTCTTATAGAAATAGAAAGAATGAAGAAGATGCACTGAACTTGAAATTTGTTTGTGAACTAGGGAATCGGCTCCAAGGTCAAGTGGAGCGTCTAGCGCCCTCACGCCACTAGCCGCCGCAGGAGACGCCCTGGTCGGGAGATGACACCAAACTCCCAGCCACCGTAGGCGCGGGCCTGCAGGCGGTGAGAAGTGGGCAGCTCGCCGCCCGGTAAGGACCAGGCCCGAGTCGACGGCGCGTCGTGTTTCACGCGCGCCACAAAGAGATGTCAGCACATCTTGACGGGGTCCACGAAGACCGATGCCTCCTGGGTCAGGGTTGCGGGTTGGTTAAACAAGAAACCGTGGCCCTGGCCGTCCCACAGGCAAGTGAAGAAACACGCTTCCGCTCCGCCGAGAGCGGGAGAAGTCATTTGATGATTTCCAATCCCAACAAAAAAAAAAGTCAAGAAAAATATAATCATCGTCATGTTTTCAGCCCAGAATCCTCCCCTCTCCTCTGCCTTACTTCCCGAATGGTCCATCCAGCAAGGTAATCACCCTGCAAACCCATAGCTACTATTACTACATTACTAATTTACTACTATACACTATCAGTAGCAATGGGTTTCAGTTTGACAGTTTAACAGCATTCATTGTGTTACTTACGTTATTGAGCAAGCACATTTTCGAACATAGGAAGCATTGGAACAGTAATAATCTTCCAAATGATTCCAACTGATACAATTATGGTGCCAATTTGATATATGAATATATTTCTTTACCTCCTAAACAACTAATTAGTTAATATTAGTTAAACTATTACCCGTACTGATGTACGCGAGTACGTTGTCCTATGTACGTCATTGGGCAGGCACTTTTTTCGAAAATTTAGAGCGATGGATTCGCAATATGCTTTAAACTGATTAAAATTGATATTAATAGTGTGTTACGCAATAAGGGTGCTGGTACTCCCCATAACATTCGACGATATCGTCACCACAACACGCTTATGTAAGTAGACCCTACAGATTACAACTAAAATACGCTCATTGGCAAACAACGTAGGAAGAAACTTAGAATGTCGGAAAATAAATAAAACTGGCCAATTGCGCACGAAGGGTTCCGTACCAATACCAAAAAAAAAAGAATTTTTAATGCCAATTTGTTTTGCTAAAGAAGCCAAGAAAAAAAACCATCTCTGAAAATTTCAACTTCTCTGCCTAGCTTTCACGGTACATGAGATCCAACCTGGTGAGAGACAGACAAACGCACTGACCTCTTCGTGAAAGATTTTCGTTTAATACCCTTTAGTTACTGAACCCAAAAAACAAACATTATGAGACCAATTATTATTTGACCAGTGTAGTGTGCACTACTATTGACCAAACGTATATTTTGCAAGTACCAATATTCAATATTTGTCGTAAAAACATTACCAAAGATTTGACCCTGACTCGTACGTACTACGCCTCTCGCGATCGCGAAACTCGCGTAGGTAAGTCCCCGTTACAGGGCATCCTTGAGAACTACGCATACATTTCCTCTGATTACCCAGGTACGGATTTGACCCTGAGGTACTATGCCTCTCCAACGGGAATCCCAGCGCCCTCACGCCACTAGCCGCCGCAGGAGACGCCCTAGTCAGGAGATGACACTAAACTCCCACCGTAGGCGCGGGCCTGCGGGCGGTGAGCAGTGGGCAGCTCGCCGCCCGGTAAGGACCAGACCCGAGTCGACGGCGCATTGTGTTTCACGCGCGCCTCTAAGAGATTTCAGCACATCGTGACGGGGTCCACCAAGACCAATGCCTCCTAGGTCAGGGTTGCGGGTTGGTTAAACAAGTAACCGTGGCCCTGGAAACACGGGTGGGTTTTAGTCAGTAAAAGTCTGACAAGCCCTTCCGCTCCGCCCAGAGCGGGAGATGTCATCTGACGATTTCCCATCCCAAAAAAAAGGTACTATGCCTCTCGCCATGGGCTTACCCAGCTTCTGCCCTAGGCAAGTCCGGCCTAGGGAAGTGGGGTTGCCACATTTTTAGGGTCGAATCGTCAAATAAAATAAATGTTAATCGCTCGCAAGTCCCCCGAAGATTACCGAATACAGCCGAGCGCACGCGTTAAAACGCTCAGCTAGATTGGGTATATCTTTGTGCGCTATAGTTGCACGCGGTTTTTTGGCAATAGGGATGTATCCAAGATAAGAAAATCAAAAAAATAATTAGTCCGTCTTATAGATAATAAAAAAAATTAAGACCCGTATTTTTTATTTTGTCGAAATTACCAAAAACTACTGAGATATAGCGTATTAAAGTTACAGAGTGGGTCCTAATTACGTCACGCCATGGTATATTTTGTACTACGGCGTGACGTCATGCAACATTTCAAATCAATATAATATCTTCCTAAGTATTTAAATGAAAGAAAAAATAAAAAATACGTGGGCAATATTTTTTTTTAAATCTATCTGATGGACATTAAATTATTTTTTAGGATATAACCCAATTACATCAGTCCCCGTTTATATGTACTTTCACTAGTAATTAGGGGAGTTCATACATTATGTTCTACAAGATTTCTAGGGGGGAGGGGTGGGGGACAGCGCTCATGCCTCTCGCGATCGCGAAACTCGCGTAGGGAAGTCTGGGGAAGTGTATGCCTAGTTTTCAAGGATGCGTTGTGCAGACGACAGCAGGTCAAATTACCCGAAACTGTCAGATATTCCCAATCAACCTTGAACCTTAATGCTTCAGTCATAAAGTAGAAGATCTCATAAAGAAATTTGACAGATTATAGTAGCCTGATGTGTTGTCGTCTGTACCTACTTACTTAGGGATGTATACGAGGCGTCTTTGAGAACTACGCATACATTTCCTCTGATTACCCAGGTACTACGCAGGTATTCTGTACCTAGACTTAATGCCTAACTATTCATCAAGAGTCACCTTAGCGTCTGGTGTTAGAATATTCTGAAATGACAAACACTTTTCACGGGTGTCGCGTGTCAGAATGAGAGAATTTCGGGAAATTTAGTGGTGGAAAAGGCCGTATCTTTTCTACAGTGGGTACTTAATTTACTTTTTACAATGTATATAGGTAATAAATACATACTTTATAATGAAACAATTGAATATCACGAACAGACTAATTTATTATTTTTATAGAAAGTATACTCGGTACAAATTATAGTTTAACATATAGCAGAGAGGGCGCTACTAGTAGTTAAATACTATTTTGATAAATCATCTCAAATCTAAATCGCCAATTAGCCTCTTCGCACGCCTCTATACCAAATTCAAAAATGGCAGATAGTAATTTGTAGCACCAGCCCAAATGTGGCTGCAGTACCCCATACACGAACGGATCTGTGTTTTGTATAACATTAGAAGCTGTCCTGGCGTGAAGTACCGCCGGACCTTTGCAATAACGCCAAGTTTCCTGGCAACCTTTGCTTTGAACACACGACAAACCTATACTTTTCGATATTTTTTTGCCTTGTGGCACGAACCCTTCGTGGACCAGTCCGACTCGCACTTGTTCGTTTTTTTGTGTTCTTCCTGTTCAAGTCGCAATAATTACCTATGTACTTTTTCTTTTATTTATTTTTTTAAATAATAAATTAAATTATTCATAACAGTTTAACATATACGAGGACACATAAAAAAATAAAATATTTATCTCTTCAAATTTAGAAAAGGGTTCAAGAATAAAATATGTAAACCAGAGTTCGTTTGAAAATAACAAGAGACGAATCTGTAGTCGTAGCTTATAGTGTATTTCCTAGTTTAAAGATTTCTCACTGCAATTTGAGAACCTGTCCTATGCAACAAATCGTAGTACCTCTCGAGGTTTCTTATTATCTTTAAACTCTACACTTAATCTCTGCTTGTTGACACACCAATCACAGCTCTGCTTACTCCGCCAACAAAATTAAGGAAACGACTAAAATGCTTCGCTACGGTTGAACAAACCTACAAGACATCACAATGTAACCATCGTAAATTCGTAAACGAACAGAATACACTGGAATCTGGAAACGTAAAATAGACTTCTTAGACAATTTATTTGTCTGTTAAAATCAGCGGTGGCGGTGACCGAACGGCGAACACCAAAAATGGCCGCCCACTGACAGATGACGGCGCGCCGCGGTCGCGGTGAGTCAGGCCTGCCCGACGCACGGGCGCACCGTGCGCCCGCGCCGCGCTCCCACGATGGGCCGCAACGATTGCGCTAATAGAGGGCGATCGATGCGCACTGCCCTTTACATGACGGAACTTAACTATGGCCATAAAAGTCCACACACGTAATTGATTTTAGAATAATGGTAATTCACGTGCAATAGTTTCATGTCTACCGCCATTCGTCGATTATAAATGCATTTAAATTGAATATTAGAGACCATTTCGACATAGTACCGGTTTTGTTGACGGATAGTAAGAATAGCATCGGATGCTTCACTGAAAAGAAATTTAGTGTGTAGCGGTATCTACAATACAAACGTCACATGCGACAAATGGGTCATAGTGACTTCACGCAAATCCTGAATCTCGCAAGCAGAGTTTACCGCGCAATTAGCTTTACAACTTCCCAAAATCAACCGTTGGGGCCAGTGCCTACCAGAGACAACACCTGTTTGGTCGGAGGAGCCTCCCTTCTCTATGGAGGATAAGTGAACTTTACACCCTGTTCCTCATTCCTCTAAATAGAGTAAACCTACAAATTCCCACAAAAATAGCACCCTAATTCAATAATACACTAATCTCTAATCATAATCTAAATAATTTTGAAGCATGTTGTTAATCCATTACCCCAACGAATATAATTATTCAATAAATTTGTCTGCTAAACAGCGTAAATAACGCAATTAATTTCGTTGAACTGTTCAAATGGAAGCCACTTCTAAATCTTAGTGTGTCACGCAATTACCCTGCTGATCCTGGAAAGCCAAAAAGCAACGGGGAAAGTCCACGACACCGATTGTTATGTCTAAGATAGGTACGAATCCTAAACGATGCCGCGGGCGAGGGCCCGCTACTAATAATATTTTGGCTCACTTTATGCGAATTAGTTGATAATATTCGTGAAACATCAACTACAAGTAGTCCTGGGAATACAACAGACGTTGAGTTCCTGGAACAACCTCCCTACGTATGTAGCCAGCGGAGATTTCAGACAAATTACTGACTAAAGCTATCCTTTACCACACAACTACTGAAAACTTGATTATAAGCAACGAGTAGCGACTCTTAGCAACATGCGGGCTGCGGACTCGTGGAGCGCTCTGTTTGACTATGTACATACTTACAAATACTGTAAGCAAAACGAGGACCTATAAGCCCCGCACGATGATATTGCGATGGAACCTTGTCACAATAACAGCTTTGTGACGTCATCTGTCACACGAAAGGACAGCTAGCAAAAGAATGTAAAATGCAAAATTATAGTTTATTAATTTTGCATTTAACATTCTTTCGGGTTAAGGATTTATTTGTATTTTATAATTTTATTATACATACACATACCTACTCATCCATATTCTGACAAATAAACTTTCATTATTAAAAATTTCAAGGAAATAATTCTTGTAGACGTAAGAAAAATATACTTATTCGTATATCTTTCTTACATGTTTATTAACTTTTGCTAACTACATTTCTGTTAATTTGTGAGCGGGAATTAAACCAGAGTACCAAATAACACCAGGATAGTATGTAATTTTTTTTTATATATATAATTCAATATAATCTTACCCTATTTATTCAATTCCACTCATACAGTCTTCCGAATCAGAACTGCTTTCTGTAACTGTCGTTTCCGATTCACTGTCGTCTGCCGTATTTATGATAAATAACTCGTCAGTTATTCGATCTTTTTTCCAATATTCCTCTTCAAGCCGTTTAACATGATTGACTTCCTTTCGCCAGTCATCTGGAGTTATTGACGCCAACGCCTCCAATGTCAGAGCTTCAATGCGACTTTCTAACTGCTCCACATTTTTTTCTGACACCCTCATCTTTACCAGGTTCCAGATGTACTCAATGGGGTTGAGGTCGCAGTTGTAGGGTGGTAATCTAACGACCTCATGGCCATTGGCAGGTAATAAATTGACAATTTTAAATTTTTCGGCGGTCTGTGCCGTTTAATTAATAAATACAGTTCAGGTTTTGTACTGTCGTTGGGAAAGTCGATGTTGTGAGCTTGTAGCCACTCAACCATCAACTGTTTTTTATTGTTCATACTTGGTGGCCTATTCTCTTCCCTACTGTGATAAGGGGCGTTGTCCATCACAATTATGGAGTTGCGTGGTATGTTGGGTACTAATTTTTCTGTAAGCCACTTGGTGAAATTCTCAGCATTCATTTGATCATGGTAATCCCCCGTTTTGGTGACTGCTTTAAACATTAAAAGGGCATTGTCAACAAAACCGCTTTCACTTCCCGCGTGAACTATTATCCATCGGCGGCCGGGGCTGTCGTTCCGTCTCACTCCGACATCGGTTGCTGTTTGCCAACATTTTTTTACCGTGTAGTGTGCGTGTATCCACGTTTCGTCGAGATAAATAACGGGTCTTTTGTTATTAGCAAGCGAGTCATTTTCTTTCATACGTCGTAAATATTTAGCCCTCCACGCTTGAATTTGGGGTCTTTCAATTAGAGCCAGTCTTTTTTGGTAGCATCGTTTAAATTGGTAGCCTAAATCACATTTAATTATTTTGCTTAATGTAGTTTCACTATTGGTATAATTAAGGTCTAATTTTGAAGCCGCCAAGATTTTGCGCATTGTGGGTATTTCTCTCCTCACCGTATACATTGAATGTATAATATTTCTTAAAGCTGTTAAGGAAAACCCGTCGAAATATTCCTTCTTTTGTCTTTTTCCTTTAGTAGGAGTTCTCATTTTGCTGCCACTGGCTGTTGCCGACTCATGCTCTCGTCGCAATTTAGTCACAGTATTTTTTGCAACGCCTGTGGCACATGCCACACGCTCAGTGACTTTGGTTTAGCTGTTGCTTCGGTATTAAAATGTCCTCAGTAGTGTCCGAAGTACTTTTTAAAGCACGGTTTATACTTTCAAGAACTAACTTACAGTCCTCTTTTTCTTTAACAAAATAATTGTCCACTTTAATTATAATTTCACGAGCACGATTGTGAATTAATTTCTTACTCATTTTAACGACTACCTAACAGCTAACAAAACTAAACAACAAAACTCAAGAACAACAATAAAACAGGATAACAAAAACAAAAAACCAACAAAAATATTCGATGTGCGTAAGTGGGTAAGCGCGGACTGAACTTGCGAACGGTACTGACGGTGCGAGGTCGACTACGTCACCAAGATGGCCGCCGATCGCAATATCATCGTGCGGGGCTAGTACTAACTAGTACTTTGTAAAAACTATATCCGTGCTTCTTTTTATTACTACTGCCTAAGGTCTCTGAGTTAGGTTTAAGAATCTTTTTTTATACATACATATATTACGGGACGATTAAATTGTGGCCCCAGATGTTGTTGTAAAGTAAATAACTGTTAGCTAAGGAAGAATAAACTATATTGTTTACAATCTTATGGCATACTCATTTCGTACAATAGCATATTACTTACAAAACTCGGAAACAGCAAAAGAGGGAATTAAAATCCCCACATAGCCACTAACTGTGAGTCGGCATACATTGTGCGCATTTAACGCAAGCGAGAGACAAGCCAAAGTGGTACACGTGGATACAGCAACATAAAATAAAACTTTGAAACTTATTGGCGAGGAGACGCCAAGCACCTTTCCTGATACACTTCTTAAACCACTTCACAGCGATCGCATTGAGCAGCAGAACACCCACCGAAGTGTACCTTACTACAGTCCAGCATGAATTCAAAGTAAAAGCGTAATGTACACGTTCAAAATCCGTTAACAAGTTTAAATAGAGTGGGCAGAAATGCATTGATGCACCCACGCGGAACTACGCGCTACAACGATGGAATAATTCTTTCAACCTAGCCCTGGGCACAACAATTAGTCGGTATGTTTGAGATCGTCACTTGAATGACCCCGACGGAGCACTTGTTTGTTATCATCACGAATCCGCCATCTTTATCATTCATATGATTATCAAATCGACACTTTTGCAACGATACATGTTTTGATTATGACATGAATAAAATGAGGATAAGATACCTAAAGAAAGAGATAAGGTCTTTTGATATCTGACAAAAAGTCTCTATAAATTAAAAATTAATGTTTGGGAGAAATCTAGCATCAAGAAATTTTACCTCAAAATTCGGCAGACCAATATGGTAGTAGAGTCGTTAGATTGAACTGATACAATCATACAAGTGGTCAAAAAACCACAAATGACAACTGTGGTCGGTATTAATCTGCATATTGCGTAGACGCTGAAAATAGTCGTGTCAGAGGTGGTCGGCGTGTCGTCGCTTCCTCAGCTCACATGTATACGTTGCATCGACACTCACATTGTGAAACTACGTATCTCTGAATAGAATAGAAAGCTAGGTACAGAATGTCATGCCGTGGGCGAGACCGCTAGCCGTGGCTGGCTGCAAGCAATGGCGTCGCGCAAAAATAAAGGAAGCGATGTTGATCGATCGCGGCTATATCCGTTCGATGCGGTGACGTAACGCTGCAGCGCCGTCGATGTACACCACGCTCAAATGAACAGTGTGGTGACGCATTTAGTTTCGCGATAACGCAGCATTGTTTAAAACATTACCGCCGCGGCGTGATTGCTGCTATGGGGAAGGATGGAAAGACCATTAATAAATTATTAGTTCAATCTGCAATGCATATTGCAAGACCTTTACAAAGAAGGCTGACCTCGACCTTAAGAAATCTACCAAAGATGATTACAATAACCAGCAATTAACGGTCACCATCAAAACGGATACCTACCCAACAATTGCATAAGAATTGTGTATTAAGTTTCATCCGAAAAAACATCATAGAAGAAATTAGGTAAAATAAACCACACACTACTATCAGACTTGTATAAGTAGAAAAGAACAAGTAAATAATATTGGCAAAGAATAACAGGTGGTTGGGACAATAACCCCTCTTGTATTTTGGGCAAAATTAACTATACTTATATTGTAGGTACCTGAGAATGTTATTGAGCTGTTGAAATATTATCGGTGGCATCGATCAAATATGTCGGAGATAATGGCGGCCGTCGCATCGTGTTGCAGCGCGTGCGTCGTAAATGTGCGCGCGCGCCGGCATGGCCGCGGTACGATGACAAAAGCAAAATAGATGCAGAAGGTAGACAGTCCTGTAATACATTGCAAACTAACAACAACGCAAATGAATCAATAAGTCAAATTTGTTTTCGGGTAGATCGAAATTGTTCCAATCATGGACAATACCGTTTAATAAAAATCTACGTTCCTTTAAACGATTTATGTTAATATTCTTTTGTTAGGTTGTAAATAATATAATTTTAATGTCTTTGGGTTTAATAAATAGCTCTACAAAATCAACCTGCCGATTGTAACAACCGCTCCCTTAGTATCTGACCGATGCTAAGGTCACTTCTATGTCTTCCTATATTTGAAAAGGTGGGTAGGTATCTTAGTTTTGCATTTAAAATACCCGTTGAGATATCGCGTGTCATGATCTAAAGTTCTGACCAATCTGTATCTGTATAGGTATAACAACTTATTTATGCATACGGTCTTGTTCGCCCTTCGCGTTAGTGGGTATTCTGTATCTATGTCGTTGAGTAGCGGTGCGCGGCGGTGACCTCGCGACTGCGCCCGCGCCGCCCGCGCACGCGTCACCCGCGTGACGGACCAACCGGCGCTTGCAGGTCACTGTCTGCCTCACTGCTCACTGCCTGTCCCGACGATTAACGCATTGTTCGAACTTTCTAGAAGCTCAATACACGATGGCTTTCCACTAGTTCATATTCCGCGGACGACTGCTGTTATCTTGTTCAAACAACTCGGCATTCGCAGCTGTAGTTTGTTAATTCTTAGAACCGAATCGATTGTTGTGTGAGGTAATTACTGGCTTTTACTTTAGCGTTAATCGTGTTGAGGTTACAGGTAGTAGAATAAATCTCATGCAATTGAAAAACAACTCGCAATAACAATTGACGAAAGAACACGTGTTATTAATGTTCGTTACTTAGGTACCTATTCTATGTCAGCATTTTTGAAGATACAGCTCATAATGAAGAACTAATTTAGATCTTGTGCTTAAATAATTTGCCACTCTCATAAAAGGATCTGAAATCGCCCCGCAATTACCGATGCGGTGTGCATGCACGAAATAATTTAGTTAGAACACAGCACACTAAGACCGGGTCCTAGCCGGTGTGGCTTGAAGCAATTAGCGAAATGGACGCCGGAAAGGCGAACGTACTCAGCTCGCGTAGGTTGAATGCGGACAGAGCGGGTGAACTCCCACCGGGCGACGTCAACCGACCTCCTATTAATAGTACGACCAGTGGGTAATCAATATTCGCCGTGCAAGCCAACCCTCGCCCGCATCGCGTTTCCTGGAAGCCGCGAGCCGCGGCGATTCGGGGACACTTCGGCCCCCGGCGGCGCCGCGCCTCCATAAATCTCCGAGGCCGCTCCGCTTGCCGCCGCTTCCTTTCGTTTTTTTTTTTCTCGCCGGCGCGCGGTAATAAGATCGCGAGCGTCAACGTCAGGTATAGCGTACAGATGGGCTCCGGGCGGCCGTGCGTGAAATGCATGCGCCGTCTATTGACCGCGCAGATGTATCTATACAATTTTAAAAGCTTGTTCGATGACCGAGCGCGTCGGCAACGTGTCGGACGGACGCGTGAGTCGCCGCCGCACGCCGCCGGAAATAATTAGTCGTGGAGATAATCGTTCAGAAACTCTGTCGGCGGCGCTCGTTAAACCCGCGCCCATTCGTGTGATCTCGCAACAACTTGATCCGTCCACAAAATGAAAACTTCTACTCTACTTAATAAAGCTTATAATTTTGATAGGGAAAGTGACACACTTTGTGTATTGGGGATGTTCTTTTCCTTCGTATGTGCACATTTTATAAGCAAAATGGGTGGGCACGAAGTAATAAACGATAATGACAATATATGCTAGCCCACCATTCATTCCAATATCGCGCTCGCTCTACAAAAACTCGAGCATAAAAGGCATTTTCTATCCTTTGCCTGCATACGAGTGATTAAGTGTAATGGCGTGCATACATGCGACACAATCTGTCGCAAGGCGAACCTGTCCAGTGATAACAGATCACGGACGGCTGCGCGCTTAGGTGCCGCGATAACAACGCAGATAACAGACGCAATACACTTACATAATCACGGAGCAACACTCGCGAAACGCGACACAGCGCGATTTGCGAAACGATACTCATCGTCCGACAGACTTCGCAGAATTGCTTCTCAGTTAGCAATTTCGCAAACTATTTCTCGTCACGAATGAAATGGGAAGCTTAAATCCTTGTTAACATGCTAAGAATGAACTTTGAACAATGCCCAGCAATTATAGAGAAACACGAAAAAAGTAAATTGACACAAGAAATATGATTTTGTAAATGACACCGCGCCGGAAGTAAATCTACATTCGTAAGGACGAGAGTCGAGACAAAGAGACGAAACGACTTACGGATCGAGGGGTTGACAAAAAACAAAGAATATTTAAGACGCGAACGTCACTCGTTCTACATAACAATCGATGCGAAAAGGGTCCAATTAAACTTTTTGAAACGAGACGGTCTCACGCGGCGGTGATCCGATGAGCTGTACATTGCGTTTTTTGCTGAGTATATCCGCGGGGCGCGGTGTGACCAACCCTTTCTTCCCACGAATATCCGCGACAAAGTCTAGCAGCTCTTTGTCTGTGCGGCGGGCTGCACGTAGACACGGTCGCGGCTCAAACCCGCCACCCCATTGATAAGGCACGTCCCGACGCGCCTTTTGAACATTCGCTGCTCACTGCTGACTACATAGTAATTGTTGTGCCTATCTCACGAATGTAACGATTGTATTTTGGGACGGTCTGTAATGTTTTTGTGTTAACCTCTTTGTGTAAACTAACACATACGCAGTTTTTTTACCTTCAAAGGCGAGTGACGCTTTCACTTAAGTTTACCATATTCTGCTCTTTAAAAAAAAAACTCGGTGAATATTTCCTCTACAAAGTGTCCTGCTCTCTTAGCCCTACTAATGTTATAAACGTTAAAATTTGTGCGGTTGGATGCATATACTCTTTCATGCAAACTTTGGATGAAATTTGGCACAAAGTTCATGACCAGAATTAACATAATGTTTTAAATAATTTTAGTATCGACCTTCGCACAAGGATAGAAACTTATGCGGGAGAAACTGCGGGGCACAGCTAGTAATATTACAAACGTGATAGTTTGTTAGGGTTGATCTTCAGTTACTGTTTTTAGAGAAAACTAATGAACGATGAAACTCCATATTAGTATAGTTTATTACATTGGAATAACACACAAAATACACCACCGCGGGGCGCTGCTGGTACTTACATGCATAATCTCGCTTTGATTAACTACCATACTTGTCAATTTTATCAGTTCAAAGATAATGGGAGTAATAACACCACAAGTTATAACTTCAAGCAGAAATCCTCCAAGGTCAACAATGTCAGGCATATAACGGGCAACTAGCACTAACTAAAGGATAGAGGCGGTACTAAAAGCCTAGTCTAGAATAGGACATACATATTATTTTTTTTAAATATGAATTATAAACTAGCGCTTGACCGCAATCCCGCCTGATGGTAAGCAGTGACGCAATCGTTGCTGGTAAAGCGCACTAGTTTATTAAGAGCCTATGTATACTAGAGGCCTAATCCGGAATAGGATACAATACTAGAGGCCTCATCTGGAATAGAGCATAATACTAGAGGCCTAGTCTGGAATAGGTCATAATACTAGAGGCCTAGTCTGGAATAGGACATATTTGTATACATCTATACTAGTAAGTAGTTGACCAGTGCTCACTTCAGCGCGTCAAACATTTACAGAAACAAGGATCTTATAAATGTTTTTAATTAATTTACGTTACGTTTAGTTTTTTACAGATTCATGTCTATACTAATAAACAAATGCACAAATGTTCAACGGCTTCAAGATATTTGTAATAAACGCTTATATTTATACGATTATTTATTTATACAATTTGGATATGTAATAAACTCAGTTTCACAATTTTTTTGCAGATATGCCAATATATTAGTAAGTTAGCGTTGCTATGAGCAGACTCCCATGAGCCCTTTCATTTTTCGGGTTAATAATAAAGTTATCTGGTATGACACTCAAACATACGTGGTTTCTATTAGGAAAATAATTTTCAAAATCGAAAACGCCGAAATGTCACAAACTTTACCTCTTTACCTAAAGATAAAGCTGAATAATCTGGTTATTATTTTGTTTCAATGCAAAATTCTCCGGAAATACATATGTACCAGTCATGTTTTTTATGCATTTGATAGTCCAAACTCTTGACAAAGAAAAATTGCGATAACGACAGAATAATGGCAGGTATAAAGTCATGTGTTCTTTTAAATGAACAGACAGCTGTGCTGCTGGGGAGTTTGTTCCACCACTAATTCTTCCCACCGAAAGCACTAGGAAGTGTCGATGGGTGGGCACTGTCTTATGTAATATTGACGTTGAAAAAGTACTAATTCTCAGCCTAATTTGAATAAATGACTTTTGATTTTGAATGATGATGAGCGCAATTCTTGAGGGAGACTTCTTTACATCACGTCGGGGCTTTTAGGAGCCGAGAAGAAACAAAAAAAAACAGAAAGAATGCTAAGCATGTAATACCTTAAGTAATAGTGCGATGCGGTGGGCCAGGGCATCAAGAAAATGCACTCGGACAGGCCGTGGATAGAAGCTAGTCAGTAATTAAAGATACTAACTACCCCATCCTACTAATATAATAATTAAACGTGAAAATTTACGTTTGTTTATTTATTACTAGCGGCCGCCAGCGACTTCGTTCGCGTGGTTTAGTGATACTCCGCTCCTATTGGTCGCAGCTAGTCGATGTTATATAGCGTAAAGCCTTCCTGGATTAATGGGCTATCCAACGCAAAAAGAATTTTTCAAATCGGACCAGTAGTTCCCGAGATTAGCGCGAACAAACAAACAAACAAACTCTTCAGCTTTATAGGTATATTAGTATAGATTAGTATAGATTATTTACTTATTTCTCTCTTCACAACATTGGTTTCCTTAATATTTAACAATATTTTTACAAAATATATTCTACCATTGGAAGAGACTGGTGCCTGAAGTAGTTTTTGAAGACGCCTGTGTTCAAAGTCACCAGAGCAAACCCCATAGCAAAACAATACAGTAAAACGTTTAAGTCGAATGTAAGTTGTTAACACTACTACGATCCGGACGAGGCGTTTCGCCTCCTCCTTTATACCGCGTATATCGAGGGACTGAAACAATTTGCCAGCGGCGGTGTTTCCGTCGGACTACAATTTGAGTGTCTTCAAGGCTAGTGTGAATAGGCTATTAATAAACTAGTGCGCTTTAGCATCAACGATTGCGTCACTGCTTACCATCAGGCAGAATTGCGGTCAAGCGCTAGTTTATAATATATGTATATAAAAAAAAGTCTAATGTAAGTTTATTAAACAAACATAAAACGCATAAAGTTCTAAACGGACCCAAAATTCGTAATATACTATTACCATCAGTTGGAATCATTTCGAAGCTTATTACTAATCCATTGTTCCATGTGTTCGAAAATGTGTCCGCTCAACAACGTAAATAACGCAATGAATGTTGTTGAACTGTCAAAATGAAACCCATTGCAACTGATAGAATGTTACGCATTTACCCTGTAGATTTGCACACGGATGGTTTATAATCAGGATTCACATGTAGAATAGTTTTTATCCGGATATTCTCACGTATGCGGGTGATACCGCAGGGCGCAGCTATTGTTCCATAAAGGTCAAGGTCACGCCAAACTTTACTGAGGTCGCTGCCTCCGCGGTTCGGGTGCAAAATATAAATTTAGCAATCACATTTACATTTTCGTACCCCCCTTCAATAAAATTATGCCAAGCAGATGTCAGATTTCACAAATTCATGGTTATGGAATTAGCGGATAAAATATAAAACTGTTCCGCAAGAAACATTTTTTTTTTTAAATTGTTGTGGTTTTGACATCCTCGTCAACATCATCATTGACTACTATGTCAACAATATAACTATAACTTCTTAGAGTAGTCCTCTCTTCCTAGTTACTGCCATGATGCTTCCCTGTAGGAATTACGAAACACACCATCCTATAGTTTGTTTGTTTGAACGCGCTAATCTCTGGAATTACTGGACCGATTTCAAAAATTTTCTATGCGTTCTAGGCTTTAAGCTATATAACATCACGCTACGACAAATTGGAGCAGAGCGTATTATAAAAAACAGATCGAAACCTACAAGGGTGAAACCGCAGGGCGCAACTAGTAAATTATAAAGTAGTGCTTGACCGCAAACCCGCCTGATGGTAAGCAGTGATGCAATCGTTAATGGTAAAGCGCGCTAGTCTATTAAGAGCCTATTCACTAAAAAAAACTGTTGAGTGAATAGGAATGAAGACGGCAGTTGAGCGAGGTGATGCAATGTTAAACCCAACAACACGACCAACGACAACGATGCTCCGCCAGAGGGAGATTGATCTGGAGACCCTCCACGACCAAACTACCGACACAACATTCGGCGCATCGTACCCGCCACACCATTGAGTTATAATGTACTACGTAGTACATTATAACTCAATGCGCCACACATCGCAACACAACTGCTCAGACCCGTCCTCCGTACAGCTTCATCAGACATCATGACGAAACACGACGAGTCGCTTGGCAGCAAGACTTTATCTAGGGGGTTTTAACTTCTGCCGACAGCCAATGTTATGGCCTACCACCGACCACCGACAACCATAATGTTCTCCGCAGACTTTTGGAAGATTAGAGTGTGTTTGACCTAATCAGTCTATAATGTTCCCTACTACTGAGACATGGGACACAGACCTCTCGATGATTCCCTGTCACCGATAATCCCCACGTGACGCCAGTGCTGTTGGTAGATGCCACGTGCAATAAATATTTTGGTTCAACGACGCGTCAGTTTCGTCACGTTGGTTTTCTTTACTGTTTCGATAGAAAGAGATGAAACAATTTACTCAAAAGTAAAGCTCTGGTCGCTCTCTCTCTCTTTCTGGCTTCGTTAGTTCTGACCATCG
This sequence comes from Sesamia nonagrioides, assembly GCA_017933935.1. Classification (NCBI taxonomy): domain Eukaryota; kingdom Metazoa; phylum Arthropoda; class Insecta; order Lepidoptera; family Noctuidae; genus Sesamia; species Sesamia nonagrioides. The sequence continues at coordinate 3,224,925 of JADWQK010000025.1, forward strand.
CTTCCTCTTTGTAACCAAATTGTTATCAATGTGACGTGTTATTTTTGATATTTCATAACTGTAGAGTTATATATACAGTATGTTAACTAACAGAGGGCGTTCCCGTTAACCCGAAATAGTATAGCATACATACATGCTAAAAAAAATATTTCCATTTGAAAACAAAATGTTTTAAAAATTTTTCCAATAAGAAAATATTCAATAAAAATTTTAAATTGACATGTAAAAGAAACACACTGTACACGCGAACATAAAAGACGGCAACGTCGCAATTTATTTATACATGACGACTACTATTTTGATTTAAAACAGGAGGTTTCAAATTTATTTCCAATTAGAATTTTTTTTATTCAGATTTTTTTATGCTTATTTTTCTATGCTGATATTTTTATTTTAATCTATTAATGATATACAATTAACGAGTTTAAGGGAACGCCCTCTGTTATTTAACATACTGTATATTCTATCAAAATGTATCTATACTTGGGCCAAATTTGATAAAGAATGGAGGTAAACAAACCGTTGCTAGGCAACGAGTAGTTTACGCCTAAAATACAGATGTTAACAACCTTTTCTACATATATCCCTGGGGCAACGCAGAGGAGCAAAAATTGGGGGATTCAGCCCTGAGGTCACCGTGAGGAAGGAGTCGGCACCAGCTGCCTAAAGGCTCCTACATGTGAAAATAATACAATAATTCCCATGAAGATTAAGTGGTCCGAATCATATCATAGTGTTGGGGGATCTCAAAAAAACAACTTCTATTATACACAAATACTCAATTACCTACGTTTTAGCCATTAAATACAGCTGCAATATGTAATTACAAGTACAAGCAAACAAAAACAAAGTTTCGTGGGGCAGACGCCAACAGATTTATCAAAAACCGAGATTCAATGTCAGCGCGTACTAGCCCCGCACGATGATATTGCGATTGGCGGCCATCTTGGTGACGTAGTCGAACTCGCACCGTCGGTACCGTTCGCAAGTTCAGTCCGCGCTTACCCACTTACGCACATCGAATATTTTTGTTAGCTTTTGTTTTTGTTATCCTGTTTTATTGTTGTTCTTGAGTTTTGTTGTTTAGTTTTGTTAGCTGTTACTCGTTAAAATGAGTAAGAAATTAATTAATAGTCGTGCTCGTGAAATTATAATTAAAGTGGACAATTATTTTGTTAAAGAGAAAGAGGACTAGGTTAGTTCTTGAAAGTATAAACCGTGCTTTAAAAAGTGCTTCGGACATTTTAATACTGAAGCAACTGCTTATAGTTATTAAAAATATTTTGCAAAATTCTATTAAAGTCACGGAGTGTGTGGCATGTGCCACAGGCTTTGCAAAAAATACTGTGACGAAATTGATACGAGAGCATGAGTCAGCAACAGCCAGTGGCAGCAAAATGAGAACTCGTACTAAAGGAAAAAGACAAAAGAAGATATATTCCGACGGGTTTTCCTTAACAGCTTTAAGAAATATTATAGATTCAATGTATACGGTGAGGAGAGAAATACCCACAATGCGCAAAATCTTGGCGGCTTCAAAAGTAGACCTTAATTATACTGGTAGTGAAACTACATTAAGAAAAATAATTAAATGTGATTTAGGCTACCAATTTAAACGATGCTACCAAAAAAGACTGGCCCCAATTTAAAGACCCCAAATTCAAGCGTGGAGGGCTAAATATTTACGACGTATGAAAGAAAATTACTCGCTTGGTGAAAAATAAAAGACAAAAGACCCGTTATTTATCTCGACGAAACGTGGATACACGCACATTACACGGTAGAAAAATGTTGGCAAACAGCAACCGATGAAGTGAGATGGAACGACAGCCCCGGCCGCCGATGGATAAAGAAGTTAAAGCGGTTTTGTTGACAATGCCCTTTTAATGTTTAAAGCAGATACCAAAACGGGGGATTACTATGATCAAATGAATGCTGAGATTTTCACCAAGTGGCTTACAGAAAAATTAGTACCCAACATACCACGCAACTCCAAAATTGTGATGGACAACGCCCCTTATCACAGTAGGGATGAGAATAGGCCACCAAGTATGAACAATAAAAAACAGTTGATTGTTGAGTGGCTACAAGATCACAACATCGACTTTCCCAACGACAGTACAAAACCTGAACTGTATTTATTAATTAAACGGCACAGACCGCCGAAAAATTATAAAATTGACAATTTATTAGCTGGCAATGGCCATGAAGTCGTTAGATTACCACCTTACAACTGCGGCCTCAACCCCATTGAGTACATCTGGAACCTGGTAAAGACGAGGGTGTCAGAAAAGAATGTGTAGCAGTTGGAAAGTCGCATTGAAGCTCTGACGTTGGAAGCGTCGGAGTCAATAACTCCAGATGACTGACGAAAGGAAGTCAATCATGTTAAACGGCTTGAAGAGGAATATTGGAATAAAGATCGAATAACTGACGAGTTATTTGTCATAAATACGGCGACGACAGTGAATCGGAAACGACAGACACAGAAAGCAGTTCTGATTCGGAAGACTATATACATTTTTTTACATATTATCCTGGTTTTATTTATAAGCTGATAGATGTAGGTAGTAATTAAAACATGACTACTACACAGTGGACTCTGGTTCAATTCCCGCTCGCAAATTAACAGAAATGTAGTTAGAAAAAAATAGTATACATGTAAGAAAGATATACGAATAAGTATATTTTTCTTATGTCTACAAAAATTATTTCCTTGAAATTTTTAATAATGAAAGTTTGTTTGTCAGAATATGGGTGAGTAGGTAACCCTTAACCCTAATATTAATTTATACATACACTCTTTATAAAGAGTGTAATAAAATTATATAATACAAATAAACCCTTAACCCTAATATTAATTTTGCATTTAACATTCTTTTGCTAGCTGTCCTTTTGTGTGACAGATGACGTCACAACGCTGTTATTGTGACAAGGTTCCATCGCAATATCATCGTGCGGGGCTTATAGAAAGAATTTGCATTAAGTCATCGACCGGCGTCAACTGTGCTGCAGCTATTTATGTCCCGATAAGAAAACACTGATTAACTGATGAGTAAGCCTCAATAACATGATAACGAGGCTCGTTTACTAAGTGTTAGTGTAATTATTGAGTTTTATAAAGGTCAAAATCAATATCACCACTTCATCACGTTGGCTATTCGTCGACACGATTGAAAACCTGAACCGATTCATGATTGATTAATATGCAACCTTTTTGCAGGTCAAGGAGTTTCATGATCCCTATCTAAGCCCTAAGGTCATGTTAGGTACCTGCGTTTATGTATGGCAAGGTACCTAATTATTACAACAGGCAATATATAACTGAGGAAGTCTTCCTAGTCCCTGATAATAGGCAGTTTAGATACCAAGAAAGCTTCGAGCGATAAGCTGCAAAGTTCGCGACAAGAACGCACAGAATCTTGGAGAAAGCCGATGAAGCGATTGTTATCACATCTATAACATAAAGTGCAGTTCAGACGTGGAGTTTTTACGTAACTCGCGCCTCACCCGGCGACAGAGGCGGCGGCGCGGCGCGACGCGGGGTCGGGGCGACAGCGGGGAGGCGGCGCGGCGGCGCGGCTAAATTATCGCCACTCGCGACGAACGCCGGATGGCGTACCGCGGGCACACATTTACATTTACGCATTTTACGCGCCCGTCACCGACCGATCGCCGCCTCCGCGCCGCCATTAGCGCGACACAGATACGTGTAGGCTATAACTTGAAGGGGCACGGCCGCGAAAATTGCTGCCATCAATCGTCAGCCGGGCGACACGTTGCGATCGGTATTCATGCGTAGGGGCGAGAGTATAAATTCTCTTATAGGTTAGGTATCATTATCCCCCATACGCGTGCGAACAGGGTGATGCTATCGATGCGGGTACGGCCATATAGAAAAAAAAAATGTGGACCTTTCTTTGAAGTTCGTAAAAGAATTCAAGTTGAGAGATATATTCCAGCTTTATTGAAAGTACTAACTGAAAAATCGAGAATCTTATTCTAGTCTACCTACCAGCTTGCTAAGCAATTCAGCCAATTCTAGAAAAGATTAAACCTCCGGCATTATCATAAGACCCCATTCTAGTGAAGGAGCCCACACTAAAAAGGTTCAACATAATTACTTTCTCATCTGCTAAACAACAATACTCATAAAAAATTAACCTAAAATCTCGCCTTTGCACCCACTCGCGTCTGGCGCACAGGTAACGCGCCATGTCAATTGCTTTTTCAAGTAAAATAACATTACATTACATTATTAGTTTCGACTCTTCCATTTAGTTGCATTGTTTCGCGCGTACCTGCATACACGCCCTGTGCTCATTATGTCCCTACCTGAGACACGGAGTATCGCGCCTGCGACCATTACCGTGCATTTTTCCTCGCGCCAAGACAGACGCGGCGTTGCCATTTTTCATAGCTATGGCGAAAGGAGGGTTAGGTTTTTTCTTTAACATAAGTTTTTAAGATCCTTTAGAAAAAACGTTGAAATAATGACAAATAAATATCATGTATACACCATGAAATTAAACGAGAACCTTCTAAAAGAATTTTGATAGTTCGATATTGGCGCCGCTTCTCTTGTTCATAAATTAACCTAATTTCAAATTAAGTGCATCTTCTTCTTTCTGAAAAGGATAGATGATAACATTTCCAATCAGATTGAAATATTCCATAGACAGTTTAGACGCGATTATAAACATGTCGATCAAAAATACATCAATTTACGTGAAGCGCGGACTAATTTGACTGGTCTAAATTCACATTTTATCTTCTGTCAATTTCTTAATGAAATAGAAAGAAAAAGATTTAAATTTAAATTTAGATTTAGATTTATTTTTTAATTTAATTTTTAGATTTTAATTTAGATTTAAATTTAATTTAGTTCGTGAACCAGGGAATCAGAGCCAATTTTATCGAAGCTACATTGATTGGGCTCAATCCAGATCCACATAAAAACAAATGACTGATACCAATGTGAATACTAATATGTACTTGTAGATAATAAAAAAACAATAATAAATTTCTTATTACTGCTTATTCTTTCTTCATGCATCACCTTTTTTACCATCTACCCAAGCTTTTTACGCAGTTTCTTTGTCAGCTAGTTATCGCCTTGCGAATACTCAAGTAGCACTTGACGTTTCCTCTGAAAGTCGTACGAGGACGTGCACCATCGATTTGCGCCAAACAACTCCGGTCCCGTTCATTGCATAAAATCAAGGACAGGACCATGGCATGCGAACTAGATGAGTCATCAAAACCAAAAAAAAAAACAAACAACCACTGTTGGTTATCTGTATAACAATCATTATTCTGAACAAAATCAAAATGCTAAAAAAACAATTGCGAATATCAAGTTGCCATTTACCTAGGTATTAACATTCTGTGAATGCTTTACGAGCTCTCAGTAACAACAGTTTAACATACAACTTCAATAAGATACTAGAAGGTGGTCTACGCTTTAGCATTTTTAATCCTTGATTCTTCATCTTCTTCACTCTTCGATAACTCACTTCATCATCTGATGATGATGAAGTGAGTTGTGTGATGATTCACAGCGTTAATCCCAATCGCATCCGAAGCCTTTTTAAACTTTTGAGTCTGGGGACCGCTTTACCAGGCCAACTGCTGATATAGCTAAACTTTAACATTTGCCGTGAAGCGGCTGCCGTCTGACCTCCACAACCCGAGGGCGACGTCGAAGCATTGCAGTTAGACCAATTGTTGGACTTTGAGGGCTCCAACAACCCGTAACGGCTGCCACTAGATGTTCGTATGGCAACCAGTACCAACGGCTTAAGGTGCTTTCCGAGGCACTATCAGACCAGTGCAAATATTCATATTCATGCATACAAATACTTGCACTGTGCGGGGATCGAAACCGCGCCACCTTGCGCAGCGGCCGCGTCCGCTACCGCTACGCCACGGAGGCTGTCTTCGATAACTCACTTCTACCGTTATTATTTCCATATAAAAAAGAATGTTTGTCTCGTATTTCTGCCATCTACTTTTCAAAGTATTCGTAATGGTAGCATTTAAGTACAAAACAAGCTATAATTTCTACACTAACTAAAACATGATAATACACTTTTGCAAACCAATATTTTTTTATAACACTCAATGAAAGGTGCCCTTAGATTTATGATTCTAAGGGTAAAACGAAGAAGGAAGATGTAGTTTAAAAACAATGAGATACCATAAAACTGCAAATACAATTCTGAATATAGGTACTTATTTAATCCTCTCAAGTCATAAAACTGAGAACACGACCAAATAACCATTTACAATTTCATCGAAAATTGACAATACCTCACACACTAGCCCACAAAATCCGTGGCTCGCAGCGGAGTGCAGTACAAAAGGCCTTTGTTTCGCCGGGCTGTTCAAACAAGCGCAGTGGGTTTGTCGTGAGCGCCGATATTAGTGACACACAACATCGTTCGTACAACGATTTGATACGCACGCTGCGGCCACTGGACGTGCCTTACTGTATATCTGTGGTATGCTTTCCGCGCATAGCATTGCAAGCTGTGTTATTGTTTTTTGCGTTATTTCGATTGAACTTGCAGCAGGCTGGATGTCTTTGACCTTGAGCTAGCGTGGTACATAATTTCAAATGAATAAAGACACCGTCGCCTCCACGTTTATTATGCACACAGCCGAATTGTGGATCTTTCTGGTTTTTGCTTTCTAAGCAAGAGTGAACAGGCATCAGACCTCAGCCATTGCTTTCCATCAGTCAAGTTACAGGTTTTGTTGCTACCGACTTGCGGCTTACTCCAGATACATCTAATACACAATACCTGTAATTTGCACAGAAGTAGGTATATGTATAAGTACATAGATAGTTCTGTGCAAGTTATTGGCAAGCTAAATAGATGATAGGATACCAGTTCATAGTCACTGGTCAAACATGAATTGGTTGAATGTTAATAGTAATTATGTGTGTATCGCTCTACGTTTATCTTCAAAGCATACCCTAAAAAAAATGAAGGTTCGACAAGACAATTAACAACAATAATAGTCGGCGAGCGGTTACAAGCACGACCGTCGGATGCTTCTATTATAAAAGTAACGCGTAGCTACACTTGCACACACCCGCGCGAGCTTTCACACACTAAAACGAGACCATAGTGCAGAGGGGCGAAATACCGCGAACGTGTGTTCATTGTCGCTCTTTCCGGGAAAAGATGGCCGTTCGCGATTACACCGTGGGCCCCGTCCGTCCTTCCGTTGTAAATCATCATCTCTCCGCCGCGTAAAAACTAATTGAAAGGGACGCGAGCCCGCCTTTGTTGTTACTTATTACTGCTACGGCCGAATGCCGCGATTTTGTGAGAAACGCATAAACAATCCTCATTTGGGTTTTTACTAAAATTCTTTGAATGCATGGTGCTTGTTTGGTGAGTTATTAAGTGATTAAAAACTTAATTGCTTCTTACTGGTTCAGGTACTGTACTTACAATTTAGTGAAAAGGTCGTTTCGAAGTAGTGAAACAATAAGCAGATTTTTTTTTAAAGAATAGCGAATTACATTTCGAACCTTCCCGAATTTTAATCTGAGCCGAAACCACACGTAGTCAATTTTTAATATTGTAAAAACATTTGAACTCAAGTAAACACATTTTTAAGCGTCATTAGACAAAGTAACAGAAGATCCCTTTTACGATTATTCCTATTCATGAAGGAAGAGGCTGCCACAGTGCCACCGAAGTAAAATTCTATTGAAACCTTCGCGTATATTCCAAAATGACAAACTATATTACGAAATAAGTGTTTACTTTACTGTATTTTAATTAACATTACGAACTTAGGACTGAACTTAACCCTGACACGATATTAACTGATGTCATCCATAAACAATACAAACTTGAAACTTCCGTGATAATGAAATGATAATTTGTTCTACCAATTAATTTTCAATAACGGTTTTACATAGAAATTATAATTGTCTATACTAAAAATAAACCTGAACTGTCTTATTACAAAACGAAATCTAACTTTTAGTTCTAGTCTGAACCTTGGACTCAGAACGTTTAAAGTTCTTAAACATACTAAAGTGACAGCTTAGTACCGAATTAATCTGTCATTTTTAAATAAAGAACTGCATTTCTATAACGGTTAGGTTCATAATTCTATAGCTATTTAGAATTTTAGATGGTTTATACCTGGTCAAGACAAAGCCGTTGTTTTGTAATAAGCTGGATAGAGTTTATTTAAGCGCGGTAATCTCTGGAAACTATAGTTCAGTTCATCAGAAGCCTATGGGACCAATACAAGTACAGGAAAAAAAGGATGAACGAAGTAAGTAATAATAATAATAATATTTATTTGCGCAAAAGGGCAGCAAAAAGTACCGGTAATTGTGGAAAGCACTGGGGAGGCCTTTGTCCAGCAGTGGACCTCTTAGGCTGAAGAAGAAGAAGGAATGGTTACGTCCATCAGTTAACTGCTACAGGCCGATATAATAGTAATGATGATAATTGGAAACTGTTTTTGACAGCCTCCGTGGTAGGCGTAGCGGTAGCGGACGCGGCCGCTGCGCAAGGTGGCGCGGGTTCGATCCCCGCACAGTGCAAGTATTTGTATGCATGAATATGAATATTTGCTCTGGTCTGGTCGTGCCTCGGTAAGCACGTTAAGCCGTTGGTCCCGGTTGCCATACGAACATCTAGTGGCAGTCGTTACGGATCGTTGGAGCCCTCAAAAGTCCAACAATTGGTCTAACTGCAATGCTTCGATGTCGCCTTCGGGTTGTGGAGGTCAGACGGCAGTCGCTTCACGGAAAATGTCGAAGTTTAGCCATATCAGCAGTTTGACTGGTAAAGCGGACCCCAGCCTCCAAAGCTGAAAAGGCTTCGGATGCGACTGGGATTAACGCTGGGATGATGATGATTTATTTGCGCAAAACATGGTATACAAAGCTGTTAAAATATGAAATCAGCTCCTGTTTTGCTTAAAAATTAAGCATGCAAAATTATGATGAAATGTTAGTTTGTGGGAAAAAATTCCTTAACAGTATAAAAAACATTTTCATTTAGCCAAATATACAATTTCAAATAGTCTGCCATTTAGTTCGTACGTACACACATAGCCACACAGTTTTTATTGTATTTAGATTATCTAGAACTAGTCTATGTAGGTCACGCCGACTTCGTGAACATACTTTTGCAATGCGACGCTGTGGGTTGTAAGATCAAGAAATTTTAGAGAAGAAGAAGAAATTGCAAGCAGAAGTTATAATAGCCAAATGGGTGGGCCTACCCAATTTACTTTGTATGCCTACCAAATAAGGATGTTCAGTCATGCGGTGTCTGTTTGCAATTATGTACATAATAAAAGAGCCTGTTTGCAATTAATAAATCGAAAAAAATTACCTCTGTCGGCACTGGCTCCCGTCCCAATCATAACATGTGATTTGTAATCATTATATCAGAATGATTTGAGGTTTGCCTCAATCATATGCAATCAAAAAAGGTACTTAAAATCCAATCGATTTATGTTTTTGGTTTCTTCAGTATTGCCGTTTTAGTCCTCTCGTCCAGTTTTTGTGGGGTTCCTCTTGGAGCAGTTTACTTCATGCGATTGGTACAGACGACAGCACATCAAGCTACTACAATCTGTCAGATTTCCTTATTAGACTTTCAACATTATCTCTAAAACATTAAGGCTCAAAGTAAATTGGGAATATCTGACAGTTTGGGGTAGCTTGACCTGCTGTCGCCCGTACCTTCTTCTTGAGCCTATAGAGGTCCACTGCTGGTCAAAGGCCTCCCCCAAGGCTTTCATTACATTGGGGGGTTTTGCCATAATGCCCACGCCTTGCAAGCGTGTTGGGGATCACAGTAGTTTGATATTCCACAGGAGAAGCGCTGCTGCCCGCTTCCCTGGTGAGAGTTCCCTTAGTCGCCTCTTACGACATCCACGGGAGGATATGGGCTGGTGCTATTCTAAGCTGAAGTGGCATTGGGCTGGTCACATATGCCGCAGGACCGACAACCGATTGGGTAAACGAGTCCTCGAGTGGAGACCGCGTCTCGGCAAACGTAGCGTAGGACGCCCTTGGGCGAGATGGAGCGACGACATCAAAAAGGTGACTGGTAGTGGCTGGCGGAGGACTGCTCAGGATCGAGCTTGATGGCGTGCCATGAAGGAGGCCTATGTCCAGCAGTGGACGAGTAGAGGCTGATGATGATGATGATGACTATTCTAAGCCCGGTACCACACGAGGCATTGGTACCTACTATTGCCAAAACCTATATCTTAGGACCGAATATGTTTTGGCGGATCGTGAGGACTATTCCTGTATACAGCGCTTATTATTACTAGTCGACCTAATCCTCTTATGTTTTACTTACAGAGCAGCTGCAGTGGTCATCATGTGCACGAGATTTTGATTTCAGAATGGTCAGATATAGCGATAGTACAGAAGCCTACACGCACCCGGCCTCTAATTAATTTAGCTAGCGTGACCTCACAGTTACTCTCGTTCTTCAGGGGATCTCCTCATTCCTAATTCGATCACGCAGTGAAACCCCAAGCATAGCCCTCTTCATTGCCCTTTGAGTGACCTTGAACCTTCTTATAAGGCCGATTGTTAGCACTGGAACACGCAGCGTGGGTAGGCCCCCGACAAAGTGGACAGACAATCTGGTGAAGATCGTGGGAAACCGCTGGATGCGGGAGGCGCAGGACCGGTCGTCGTGGAGATCCTTGGGTGAGGCCTATTTCCAGCAGTGGACGTCTTTCGGCTGAAATGATGATGATGACCTTTAAAACAACAAACCTTTAAAAAATCGTCGATTTTCTATGCTGTTACTTCAAGAAACTTCAATGTAAGTAACAATTAGATAAGTATGATAACAATCATCCAAAACTCATCTGATCTTTTTTTTTTTTTTGTTTATCACGTTAGATATGGATCAGGATGGCTGGTAGCAGCTGGATTAGAGTTGTCGAAAATTGAGTGCAGTGGTGTCGAGCAGTGGACTGCTATGGGCTAATGATGATGTTGATGTTTTCATATTAATAAGGACCCATAATTTTAGTTAACCTTGTACAAGATCGTTATACTTGCAGAATGACTTGCATGTAGCTACATTTATCTCAGCAGGGTGTTGGGTAACACACTGCCAGTAGCAATGGGTATCATTTTGACAGTGCAACAACATTCATTGCGCTATTTATATTGTTCAATGCACACATTTCGAACATACTTATGGAGTAATGGATTAGCAATATGCTTCAAAATGACTCCAATTGTTAGTAATAGTGAGTTACTCAATTAGGATGCTGGGCTTTGGGTCAGAGTTGCGGGTTGGTTAAACAAGAAACCGTGGCCCTGGCCGTCGCACAGGCAAGCGAAGAAACACGGCTGAGTTTTAGTCAGTAAAAGTCTGACACGCCCTTCCGCTCTGCCCAGTGCGGGAGAAGTCATTTGATGATTTCCCATCCCAACAAAAAAAAATGTGCTGGGCTTTCTAGATCTTGTACTAGCGTCAAGAACTCCATACGACGATATGACGAAATAGTCCGTTATAAATTATAAAGAAATCAAAAAGGTTTTGATAAATGAAAAAGCACTTGAACTAATCTGGTTTGCAGTCTCTAAAGTGTAACCAGTATCATTCATTATGAATAACGACTGAAATTAAGTTGTCATTTATTTCGCATCACGAGAGCAGTAAGCAAAAAATATGCAAGTCTCACTGGGTAACTACGACTACCTACATATTATCTTGATCGTGCGCCAAATAACTTATTAAAATATGATCGCATAACCAACGTGCAATGCCATTAAATCTCTTAATTTTATTCTGTACTAGCGACCCGCCCCGGCTTCGCACGGCCGTGCAATGCTCATCCTTATGATAGATATAAAATAGAATGCATATTTCATACAATACCTACATTTTAAAGACTTCTCTATGAAATAATCTGTTTTAAGTAAAGGTAAAAAATCATACAGGTTTTTATAGGAAAAATGGATAAGAATAAAACTTCATTGTAACGTGAAGTATTATTCTAAAATGCCATAAATCAATTCATAAACACAAAGTACTACTTAGGCAATTTATAACGCTATATAAATTAATGAAACATCATCAAAAGTCACTCTAAAAGCCCGTTGAATGGCCGTTAAGACAAAACAAAAGCTCATAAAACGGTTTAATTAGTCGAAACACTGGTTGTAAACGCACAATGCACGGGGCTCGAGCAACAGGTCCCGTTTTATGACTCCAAGCTTTAATATTAAATTTTGTATAGGATCTGATCGCTGTAAGTTCAGTAGGTCAGTCAGCCATTGTCATTTTGATGGAGTTCCCTGTTAGTGAAAATGTTAGAAGAAAGTTTTAACTTTGTAGTAACGAATGTTTGGTGCCTGGTAACATCATTGATTAACTATGGATCTTTCGGTCACGCACGAACTTCCATATAGAAACCGTGCATCTCATAATAAATAAAAACTATGGCTAAAATCGCACGTGGAGTTTGAAACTAAGTTACAATAACCGGCCAGTAAGTTGGTGATAAAAAAAAAAACAATAACCGAGTCATAGACAATACACCCTGCAGACGGTAACGTGACACTGAAAATAATCCGCCGCGTTTTTTTAACTCTTTTACGAGAACAAAACCTCAGTGAGAGAACAACTGTATCTCAGAATTACTCTGCTATTGTTTATGTGCACACATGTAAGGAGCTCGCGTAAATGTAGATGTATACCTCAGACAATGGGGTACAATATGTCGTCCGGTTTTCGATTTGACAAACGACCATTTTTTTGCATAAGTAATATCTTTTAAATTTTGTCCGTGTCCATAATTTTTTAGTTGCTTGCATGATGTAAATTTATTTGTTTAAATAGGTATGTAAGTAGTACCTATTTAACTGTCAAGTCATATTGATGACTCATATTAACACATTTTTCATGTTTCGTAGGTCAAGAAATAACGACAATATTATTCTCCGAAATATTTCCTTATTTACTATTATTCTGTAGATAATCCATCTACTTACTCATCGATAGTGTACATTTATAATACATCCATAGACTCCTACCTTTAAAATGATAAGAATTCAATACACCGACCGTGTTATCAATACCAGGGATAAATAACCAAAAAAACTATTTGTACATAACATAACCATATCAGGTGAAATAGTTCTTGGCTGAGTGGGCGCCCTGCGGCTGTTTGTCGCGTCATCATTCCGCTATTCCGCCATAACTCCCTACCATTCGCGGAAGAACAATCAAGTTATTTTCACTACAATCGTACGCACGGCTGGACATTGTTGTTTAATTGAACAAAAGCTCTATTACACCGCGATTTCGCACAAATATTTTGTAGTGTCCCAAAGGACGGGATAGTAATCGCCTGCCTGCCCTAAACGCCAGATGTGCCATTTTAAAAATAGAACGCATGCCTTGACAGCCTGTACAGCTTGTGGCATCAAAATGACGTTCGGATTATCGCGAATTGAGCGCGAATCAGCACGTTCTCATTTTGAAAACCGTGGAAAAAATTACAGTCTCCTAAAATAGTTGACATCTACTGTTTACCAAAATAAAACGAAACAATAACCTCGCTCCTCCGCTACTTAACTTACATCGCAAGTTGTAAGATACTGAAGGAAGCAGTTAATTACCGCGCACGTAGGCGAGCAGGCGATAGGTCAACAGGTCATCTCTTTCCATGTAGTACGTCCCACCCGAGATAACACATTATTATTACAGGTGATTGTTGTTAGAAGCCTTACTAGTTATGATACTTAGTTATTTATCTGCATTTATTTTTAAATAATAAATAAACAAAAAATAAACAATTGCGCATCAAATCTTATAAAATGTTAAGAAGCACGCTATGCCAATCTTTCTGAATGCTACTGTAACTATATGTAATATTAAGTCAGCGAATCAACTCCCTATCTCATGTAACATCATTTAAAGCATTATGCAGTAATACGGCTGTTGCTTGCACTGACCATCTCTGACAACCCTAGCCCCGCGTAATCAAATAAATTGGTTTAATTAACAATCTCATCAGACCAAACTCGAAAAACAGTGCGTAAAACCCACGATATAATCCACGCAGTCACGCTCGACCGAAGGTTGTGCCCGCGTAGGGTTGGGCGTACTTACTATCTATGCGTCACCCGACCTCGCGGCGCGCGGCCCTGCAGCGCGGTGTCGCGATAACAATTACACAGAAAACTTATTGTGTTGTTTACCACTCATTGTACCAATACAATCCCAACCTTGTACACAAAGGAATAGAGCTGGAAACTCTTTGTGTAAGCCGCTAGGTACGGATAGGTAGACGCAACCACGTCGCACCCGCTGAGATGCAAGACTTTGGAATTATAATTAGTATAGAACGCATGTTGTTGAACGTTTTATTTTATTATGTATCAAACAATAGGTATTTTTGTTACAGTTATGTTTGTTTGAAGAATTTAGGAGCTTGCGGAAAATTGAGAAAGTTATGAGGTGTTAATTCCATGCAGGAGAAGAGACCAAGGAAATACTAGCATATAAAGATTAATTAAAGTAATACTCTAACATAAAGCCACTTGAACGTCTTGGATCGGATATAATTCTCTTAGTAAGTAATTGCTAAGCAACTTACCTAATGTAGCGTAGCGTCGGCGCTACCCGCAACGGCCTACGAATGTCTCAATCTGTAAGCCTAGTACAGCCGGGTAGTCTATGGTATAAGTTTAGATAGTACACGAACTATGTAGTACATTTATAACAAATATTATTATATTTTACCTTACATCTGTACCTATTCTGCATATTTTCTGTCTGTCTGCCTTTTACCATTTCACTCCTAAACAGCTAAACGGATTTGGATGACAATTGCAAGCTCTGCCAGCTTGCAATTGTCATCCAAATCCATCCAAATACGAAGTTTGACACTTTGGTACGACAAAGGATTCTGTTATCTTAGTAGTACCCAGTAGGTAGTACTTTCCCGTGGTATAATTATATGACTAAAGGGCGAAGCCGCGGGCAAAATCTAGTATAAACTATAATACTACGAAAAATCTCTTTGTCGTTTTCGCAAAATATTTTGTCAACTTCCATAAATAAAAAAGATTTTTTTTTTTCAGATTATAAATTAGTGCTTGACGGCAATCCCGCCTGATGGTAAGCGGTGATGCAATCGTAAAACTAACAAAATCGTGTAATTATGTTTTTTAATATCAATATTAACCAAGTACTTACTGTTTGTTGGTAAAACTTTTCCTCCTATAATTAAAGTTATCGTTATCAAGCATATAGACCGCAGCGTCGTCCATGACATGGAATAAAGTATACCATGCACAAAACTGTCGCACAGCAAACCGGATAAACTACGTGATCTAAGCTATCAATCATTATTATTCGATCCTATTACTAGCAATATTTGAGCTTGCAACACTGGCAAGTATGATAGAACAATGGTAGAATGTTTGATCGTAGATATTGTAGTTCGATCCTCTGATCTAATCCACAACTCATTATTTATATTAATAATGGAGTAAAGCCGTACACACAAGGTACAGCCGCGTGGGAAGGTGTTTTGAGAGAAGGAAGAACCAGGATGGAGACTGGAAACAGCTGATGAAATTGCCAAGGAGGGCTACGCCAAAGAGCTGACCACTGCTTAGAGACATGAGGACATTACTATTATCTTAAACATAAATAGGAATGCAAAAACTAAAATTAAGTTTTATTTAATTGCATTTATAGACTTCATTTGTTTAATAAAGGATATTTTTAAAGTACAGACGACCGCACATCAAGCTACTACTACTAGGTAATTAGTCCGCTCTTGTCCTGCTCCGCGCCATGTATCAATCGCGTCTAAATTGTCTATGAAGTATCTTATTTTGACAGGATTAAACTAAAATGTTATCTTCTATCCTTTTCGTAATGTAACAGAAAGAATAAGATGCACTTAACTTAACATTAGTTAGTTTTTCTCGGTGGTAGGCAACAACATCAGCCGCCGGCATAAGTTACCACCCACCAGACAAAGTCTTGCCGCCAAGCGATTCGTCGTGTTCCGGCATGATGTCGGGTGAAGCCGTACGGTGGACGGGTCTAAGCAGTTGTGTTGCGATGTGTGCCGGGTACGATGTGCCTAATGTTGTTGTGTCGGGAGTTTGGTCGTGGAGGGTCTCCAGATCATCCTCTGGTGCAGCATCGTTGGTCGTGTTGTTGGGTTAAACATTGCATCACCTCGCTCAACTGCCGTCTTCCTTCATATTCACTCAGTTTTTTTGAGTGAATAGGCTTAATAAGCTAGTGCGCTTTACCATCAACGATTGCATCACTGCTTACCATCAGGCGGGATTGCAGTCAAGCACTAGGTTATAACTATTAAAAAAAAAATAGTTTGTATAAAAGTAAAAGAGAATCGGCGCCATTATATTGTGAAAGTTGTTAAAATTGCATAAACCGTCCCTCAAGTTTTTAAATTTTATAAGAGTGACATCCGCAGTATAGAGATCTCTATTGAATTGAGATTAGTAGAGATCTCTCCATCTCTCTCTCGACCAATTTTGAAATAGAGATTCTTTGGGCTTAACAGTGCAAACGGTAGAACAACAGAAAGTTTTATGGAGCTATGAAAACGACATTTTTTATATAAATTATAAAGTAACTAGTACTTGACCGCAGTCCCGCCTGATGGTAAGCGGTGATCACATCGTTCATGGTAAAGTCCGCTAGTTTTTTAAGAGATTATTCACTCTAGCCTTGAAGACACTAGACCAAATTGTAGTCCGACGGAAACACCGCCGGTGGCAAATTGGTGCAGTCCCTCGATGTACGCGGTATAAAAGACGAGGCGAAACGCTTCGTTCGAAACGTTGTGGTGTCAACAACGTAAGGGTAGAAACCCACCGTACGATGGGTCGTCCGATGTTGGAACGGAGATTAGCCCATAAAATCACCTACGTGATCAGCTTTAACCTAAGACCAGTTGACGTAGTTATGCTAAGACTCCACCAATCGTAACCCAGAAGCAGACCTCCTTCGTCTGTGCAATGACAAACAACCTAATCTATATGCAGTAAGTCACCGAAAGTATGTGTACGGCTGGAACCTCAATCCACGCCTCACACACTCGCACCTAGTCACACTTACATCACGATTCACGACTATGAATAAGTAGTCGCAAGTTGCTAACCTATAGACAGTAATGTAAACAACTGTTCTTATTATAAAATACTCAGTTATACCTATGTAGAAAAGGTTGTACGATAATAGTACACGTGTCAGAGGTTAGAGGTTTAATTTTGCTTCAAAGTTACCTATCGACTCGGCTGTGTGTACTTGTAATGAGAGGCAGTAGTGTGCTCCGAACATCCAAATGTTGTCAGTATACAGTTCCATATTTAAAAATGAGAGCTTAGTACGGTATGTAGTAAGTGGTCACTTTGTATTAAGAATTTTGACATAACCTCAATAAAGTTCGAAATACAAATCCTGACTCGAAAGTTAAGTCTAGAACTATGGTTAAATTTATTTTTTCAATCTACTTCCGGGGGCTTCCTAATAAAAAACACTGTAGGTACAACCTAGGTGTCAAACCCAGGACCAAACATCAACATTCACAAAATTAGGTATTATAATAACAAAACAAGTTTATTTTGTAAATTGCTCTTTTACACGTTAAAATATTTTAAAAATTCGATTTAAAAGAGATTCGAGAAATTAGATTTGCAAACTAATTGTTTAACAAACTAAAATACTACTATTAATTTAAATCATATTGCAAATTCATTGCTCTATTTGTTTGTTCGACAACGTAAATGACACGTGGATGTTATTGAATTGTCAAAATCAAAGCTATTGTTATTGTGTTAACCTGCAAGCATTATATGTAGAGACTGAACTACTTTTGAGCGATGTTTTGAGATTAATAAATAAGATCTCATAACCCAGGGTCTGAAGAACTGAAACAAAATTAATAATAATTAATAATAATAATAATTACTTTATTAAGCAAAAAACGTACATAGTTAAAGTTTGCAGGTACATGCCTTAAAGAAACTAACAATAGAAATAAGAAGAGAGAATAGAATAAAGGAAATTTTCTATGTAACAAAACAATAAATCCTGCCTCCTAAACTAGGGAATACCTGTATCTTAGGAGACAGTAATTCGATCCGATTGAGTTGAACTGTACAATACATATTGGGCCCTAGGATTCGATTATCGATGTTAGTTTAAATCCTATCTTAACAAATAAATATATATATATATATATATCATAGAAATAAAAAGGTAAATTAAGGTTAGTAAAGTTATTACATGTTTAATTACAAAAATAGGTATAAACATTCAATCCCAGTGTATTAGAGTCTGGAGTAGAGAAAGTTTGTGTGTTCGTAAGTGTAATGTAAGTTTTGTTGGATAGTGTATGTGTTATGTGTTGATTGTTATATATAGTGTTTCGAGTTCCAAATTGAATAATGTTTTGTTATTCGGTAATTGTTAAGCGATGTATTCCAATAGGGATTCAGTGTTATTGTAGTCCTGTTGAATGAGCCAGTCCTTAATTTTAGTTTTCAAGTAGAATTTATTTAGGTTTATAATATTTAGTTTTTGTTGTACAATTTTGTATACATGAGAACTTAACACGTAGTATTGATGTTTTGCAAAAGAGGTTTTGTGTTGTACACTCGGGGCAACATATGTACGCTTGCTAGGGTCAGGTGGGAGTAGACCGCCATGGACTCTGAGAACAGATCGCAAAACAAACAGCTGACGTACCGTCAGAACTTTGCAGTCAGAATAGAGCTTTGCTGTGGGGTATCTAAAAGGTTTCCCGATCATCACCTTTAGCACAGCTCTTTGGGCTCTCTCGGCTCTCAGAATAAAAGTCTTCGCAGCTCCACCCCACACGGTTATACAGTATCCGAGGACTGACTGGCACAAAGTAAGGTAAACCATCTTGAGAATGTTATAATCAGCCGATTCCCGCAGACATTTAAAGATGTGAATCAGACGAATAGTTCGGGTGGTTAGAACATCAAGCTGCTTGTCCCATCTCAGCCCCTAAGCAATAAGTGACGACTAACGTTATTCAAATTATTTTGTTTATGCGTACCTATTTATCTCATCTACACGTGCCTGTGTAATTCAAGAAGCGACATCGGCAAATATTTGCTTGACCGCAAGTTTATTTGGATACAGGGAACACAGCAGGTCAATTCAATTGTTTAAAGCAGTATTTCTCAACATGTAAGTCGTGGTCCTCTAAGCTAGGGGACCACCAAGCCTCGGTGAGGAAGTCGCCGTTTCTTTAAAATTATAGGAGATACCAAATGGAATCAAACATTTCATTCAAAGTACTGTGGTTGATTGTAAGAATTCTGTTTATCTGTGAAATGCGCGGGTAGCTGCGCTTCTCCTATGGAATAACAAATTACTGCGATCCCCAACCCAAGCCAAAGCCAAGCGTGGAGATTATGGCAATGTCCGAAATGAAATGAAAGCCTTAGGGAGGCCTTTATCCAGCACTGGACGTCTATAGGCTGCGAAGAAGAAGAAGAGCAGATGAATTGTTTTTGCATTTAACCAAAAGTATAGATCATGCATGGATTGCATGATCTATACTTACCAAGACGCATCCCACTATTTCTCCTAACCGTATATTAATATTATATGTGCAAGTTTTTGCTAATTTTTGAGTGTTATTGGTAAACATTAATTACCTATGAGTGCACACGCACACTACAATAAATAGACTAATCAGGAGAGAGCGCCATGGTCAAAGTGAACCCTCAAACAAAAGTTGGAGGAGCACGACATCCCAGGAATTATTGGTCAGATTTGAAAAATTCTCTTAGCTTTGTAGTTGATAGCCCATTTACTTACTTATCGATGCTCTACTACAAAAAACAATAATTTAGGAAACAAAAATAATTTAGGTGGCAAAGGCGGCGCGGCGCCCCTATTGACTTGGCGCCTGTGTGCGCCGCACACTTCGCACACAGGGGCGGCGCGGCCCTGGCACGACTTCGTGGACTGTACTATCTGTAACAGGCTGGATTTCTAAATTAGAAGAAGCGAAGGGTAGGTCGTCGCGAAATATTTTTCAATACATAGCGGCCGTGTCATGGAAAGGTTGAAAAACAAGGTTTAATGTGATCCATTCAAGAATCACAGCATAGTAATTTTAAAGTTTTTTTTTTATATACAACGGTTTTTCGACTTGCTCAGTAGAGTGACTATTATCGTAAGATAGCAGGTAAAGTGGACGCAGGATAAGTCTGCGTGCGCCATGCATTATATCGTTGTAGTACATACTTTACATATTTTAGGAATGGCAGTGTTTCTAAAGTTGATGATCGTTTTGATCGCATAATTGACGTGTTTCCACGAAATAGGAGTGATAATAGTAAGCCATGTCTTCCTCGGTCGAGAACGACTCCAATACGTAAAAATGCCTGCTACATGGCGCCAGTCATTTATAATAAATTACTGAGATAGACTAAGACAGTTTTATTAAACTTGGCGTTATCTATGTATACTAACATATAAAGCTGAAGAGTTTCATTGTTTATTTGAACGCGCTAATCTCAGGAACTACTGGTCAGATTTGAAAAATTCATTTTGCATTGGATAACCCATTTATCCAGAAAGGCTTTAGGCTATATAACATCACGCTGCGACCAATAGGAGCCGGGCGTATAAAAATAACTTTGAAACTTCATTTTTTTGTCAAAGTCAAAAGTCAAAGGTAATTACTGTAGTGTTACGGAATTTCTTGAAAATCTTTTTTTATAGGTGTGATTAGAAATTAGAAAAATATGAACTTAAGTTTTTATTTAATTAATTATAGGCTGCCCGACAGACTTCATCTTGTCAAGTATTTGTTAAGGAAAAAAAAATACATACACCAATTAAATAAAACAAACAAAAAAAATTAACAGCAGACAAATTTTCTGACCATGTGAAGCAACGAATTAGCAATACCCAAAACGATTGCCTCCATAGTGTCAAACACGATCACGCAGAAGGTGCATTACGTGAAACCACAGATTACAGAATACGTGAATGCCTTGCCTCCTTTGATGCCAATCCCGGCATCAAAGGAGTTTTAGGTTTTCAGAAGTACAGGTGTATGCACTTGGATATCTTCTTCTTCATCTCAGCGTTAATCCCAGTCGCATCCGAAGCTTTTCAGCTTTGGAGTCTAAGTTTGGTCGGCTTTACCTGTCTAACTACTGATTTTGGCTAAACTTCGATATTTTCTGTGAAGCGACTGCCGTCTGACCTCCACAAACCGAAGGCGATATCGAAGCATTGCAGTTAAACCAATTGTTGGACTTTTAAGGGCTCCAACAACCCGAAACGACTGCCACTAAATGTTCGTATGACAACCGGGACCAACGGCTTAACGTGCTTTCTGAGGCACGACCAGACCACTGCAAATATTCATATTCATGCATACAAATATTTACACTGCGCGGGGATCGAACCCGCGCCTCTTTGCGCAGCGGCTGCGTTCGCTACCGCTACGCCACGGAGGCTGTGTATACACTTGGGTATAAACTGCTAAAAGGCTAGTGATGAGGTGATACGTCAATCTATGATAAACCTAGTTTTACTTTGAACAGTCACCATCATTCTTAACACAAACAGAAGCTGTTATAATCGTCCAGGCTACTCGTATTCGGCTAATTGCTTATAGTAATAGGTCTACCTAATAGGACTGGGAACGTTACAATTATCATATTACGGCGCAGACATCATTACAATAAGTAGTCGTAAGTTACGACTCGTAACCCAATACGCGTCATCAGCTCATAACCGCGTGGTATCGGATGTATTCGCTTTAAGAGTGTGTAACAAACACACTTTTCTTTCTTTTAAGGGCTTATTAACCGATTAGTATAAATATTGTCACCAGAAACGGACGAATCTTTTACTTTTAAATAGTATTATTTTTTCTATATGCTAATTAGTAATTATGTACATGTAAAAAAACAAAATGTGATAGTGATAAGAAATAAATATTATAACACCTGTTTTTTTTAACTTCATTGCATACAGTTTAAAATGTGCCAATTGTCTTATAGTAGTTGTCGACTCGTCCATAAATAGCTTTGTGCTAGTCGCTTATAGAATAAATAGAATTTATAAGTACTAATATTATAGAGCTGAAAAGTTTGAACTCGCTTATCTCAGGAACTACTGGTTCCAATTGTTTTTTTTTTTTTTTTCTTGAATAATCTATTCTACATATCGAAGAAGAAATTGGACTATATAACATCACGCTGCGACCAATAGGAGCGAAAAATCAGTGGAAACTTGAAAAAAAACGGTGAAAAATCTTTGAGGGCTTCCGTTGCGGTTACCCAAAAACATGATATCTACAAAACTTCTTAATCGCAATCATAATAACAGAAATTGACTCGGGCGAAGTTGTGGCAGCTAGTAGTGATAATTTCCCCGTATAGACCGAGTAAATTTGTTCGAACCGACTAATGAACCCTTTTTACTAATTGCTGATCGTGTTAATTTTAAGTTTAGTTATAGGAAGTATTTTTATCGCTTTTTTTTTCGTTTAAAAGGCCGTTTTATGCCATATAAGTTCGAAGATATTACACTTAGGGTCTAAGGTATTATCACTTTATAGACGAACTTATAGTGATAGATGTCTAGAATTCTAGATCATAATGAACTATCCCCTGAGCAATCCCTGGGGCTTCTCAGTGATCTCAAGGAAGCCTAAGTGGTTATCATGATTCATGACTTCTACAATTTATTTGCCAAGCTTGAGTTTGACTGCTTCCGACTGTATATTGGAGCCATAATTCTGTAGCCGCTTTTAAGCAAGCGTCCATGACTCATGAAGCTGTCCATTATTGGAATAATAAATATGTGTATTTAGTTACATTTTTTTTAAGCCACGTTACCACTTTTAGTCATATTTACATTATACCTACTTAATAATTCGTCGTCCATTATTTATATGTAAGTAATGGTTAGCGTAACTACATATTTTGTTGGAGAAAATGCTAAGCAGATAATGGTGTTTAGTCAGTCCATTAGGAGTTAATGTAATTGCCTTGATAATAAACCATTCAAACAGTTGAGTTAAAAAGTATATACTATCTGCAATGGAGGCCTCGTTTTCTGCCACTTCCAAAATAAGTGGAAAATATAAATAAAGCACGTTAAGCCATAGAATAGTGGCAGTCGTTACGGGTTGCTAAAGCCCTAAAAAGTCCAACAATTGGTCTAACTCCAATGCTTCAATATCGCCTTCGGGTTGAGGAAGTCACACGGCAGTCGCTTCACGGAAATATCGAAGTTAAGCCAAAATCAGCAGTTAGACTGGTAAAGCGGACCCCAGACTCCAAAGTTGAAAAAGCTTTGGATGCGACTGGGATTAACGCTGAGATGATGATGAGTCAGTCTTGATAGAAAACCATTAAAAGAGTTGAATTAAAAAGTATATACATACTATCTGCAATGAAGGCCTCGTTTTCCGCTACTTCGAAAATAAGTGGAAAATATAAAACAAAAACATTCTCAAAACGGTTTTTCTTACTAATCAACTAAGAACTTCAGTAAAAGGTACAGTTTCGAATGTTCCGCGACACTTGAAGAGTATATACGTATATTCTTAAAGGTTGTAAAAATTCAAGTCGCGGCTTCGGCTTCAGGCGATCTCGCCATTGGCTAATGAGCGCAACGGAGTTGCCAGATGTGGACAAAATAACAGCAGGAGTGCTTACATTGTTGTTTAGTTAAGTTGTGTTCTGAGCATGTGACGGAGAAGATTACTTTGTTTAAGAAAAACACTCAGGCTAAACCGCCGAATTTGGAACCGTGAAATTTTGCGAAAGAGTTTCCTTTAATAACGAAAGTGAACATATTGAAAGAGTTTTTGAAAATACTTACCCTAAGTTAGTGACGCTGACGTCTGTCGCGCACCGTTGGTCACGCGTACCGTCTTGGTACGCGTGACCAAGACTGTCGATAACAACAGTGACTGACGATACATGGACCGATGATCAGCGAATGTATATAATCGGAATCTACGCGACTGATGTTAGACCTGACTACCGATGATACGGTCTAAAGAAATAATTTTTTGCCAACTAGCAATCCACCCGAGCACACGACAGGGCACGGGAGTTCATACGACTTGTAAAATGGAATAGTAAAGATTTGAAATCAGGGCCCACTGGCCCAAATGAAAAATGAATGAATGTCTCAAATGAAATCACTGAAAAATTTACCTGCTAAGTGTAGCAGGTAATTTTTTTGAGTTTCGAACGCTAGTTAGGATGAAAATCATCATGCTCTCAGCGTTAATCCCAGACGCATCCAAAGCTTTTTCAACTTTGGAGCCTGGGGTCCGCTTAACCAGTCTAAGGTCCGTATTACAGAACGTCACTCAAAACTCAAGCTCTACTTAAGTCTCGTTTGAAGCCTTTTGATTGGTTGAAACTAGTTTTAAGTAATGCTTGAGTCTTGAGTAACGTTCTGTAATACGGACCTTACTACTGATTTTGACTAAACTTCGTTATTCTCCGTGAAGCGACTGCTGTCTGATCTCCACCAGCTAGTTAGGATGAAAATACATACCTATACATATAGTATACAATATATACAGGAGTAGTAATGTTGCCGACGGGTTTCGAAGTGAAACAGTTCAGATAACCGCTTTGTGTTTTATAACAAACTCTGCTCAGAGCTTTCGCCGCTTAGAAAGCGGTATAGCGATGCAGGCGCAGGTTACTTCGCTACCGAGCCGCATTCTTGCCCATGCGGTGCGGCTGAAACTTTCAGAAAGTTCTAACGTTTAAGTTTACCAAATGAATACACTTTTTTCTCCCCTAACACAAATCCATTCGATATTTTCATTTAAGTCCAATGTATACTACTTCTTCGCTCAAAGCGAGCATAGAACCCAAGCCTGAGCTAGGCATATCAGCGCATTATTGACGTCCGAACGGCCGCTAAACATCAATTATCTCGCATTTAGTTGGCAACACCGCGGGGGGCACGGGGGTGAGCTCGAGAGGGGGGGAGGGGACGGTAATGGCGCGGCGTCGGATGTCGCCGGGGGTGCGCGCCGATAACAAAATCACTAGAGAACGTGCATATCTGATGTGTGAAGTTAGTGGGGGGCGATGCGGCAGTTTCAAGTAATGATTTGCGTGACTGCCGTAACTGGTGAGCACATTACTTTTTGTTTTTTTCTGCAGGAGTGACTATTTGCTGTCTGTGCGTTGTTGTTTCTGCGTTAGTAAACAGCTATATTTGTTTACAATTCGGCGGCACGGTTGGCGGTAGTGGTTAGGCAATTGACTGATGCGCTGCGTGTTGCGGGTTAGATCCCCGCACGGAACAAATATTTGTATGATCTACAAGTAGTTGTTTCGGGTCTGGCTGTTTGTGTGTGTGGATTTAAATATTTGTAAACATATATTACTTATATACTAACTTATATAATATTTGTAAAAACAAGCGTGATTGAGAAAGTCTCAATCACGCTTATTTACATACATCTCACGCTTATTTGTCTTTAAGGAGTCTACGAGATTTCTAAAATAGCTAAAGCAGTGAATTCACAATACTAGAATCAGTATATGAGAAGGTAAAAGTGGATCCTATATGGTTTTACATTCAGAATATGATGCTAATTACATACTTAAATAGAGAGCTTAGGGGAGACTGTCTCTAGTACTTCCTCAACAACGACTACCAAGGCGCTACGACTGCTACGACCGCTACGAGAGTGCTACGACATTTGATGGTACCTTTAAGTTCAAGACTTTGGTTACATAACTATAATTTCGTTCATACGTAATTACCGCATCTTAAACTACCACCTTCATCTCTTTCCACCTCCGATACATCGCCAATGCCCGAAATACAGTGCGAGCGACGCGTCGTAAATCGCGGCGCGGCTTGGTGTGGCTCGCCCGTCGCCGAGGCCGCGCTGAGAGCCTTTGTGTGGCCTCGGCGCGCAAAAACATACCTACATACACCCGTCGCCAGCGGCAAACGCGCTTAGGAATACGACACGTTCACCGCCTCGCGACTGTATGTACATATTAGAAGCGGTAAACATGTACATAGGTAGGTAGGTGCAAGACGGATCGCATATAAATTCGATGCTTCAACTCACGGTGGTAAACAGCTCGGTAGTTTATTTACCTTACTTTGATTTTCATACACTATCCGTGACATAATATATCAACAAAGTCGTTGACTTTTCGTCTTTACTTTTTTACTACGAGTGCTTCGCGCGGTTAGTAGATTTTAACAACATTTCTGAGCTATATCTAATTTAGTACTTATACACACGAGCGAGAGCGTAGTACCAAAAGCTATGCTCAGAGTTTCTCTGCGTGATCGAATCAGAAATGAGCAGAACCAAAGTCACCGACATAGCTCTTCGAGTCGCTAAACTTAAGTGGCAGTGGGCAGGGCACATTGCTCGTAGAACCGATGGCCGATGGGGCAGTAAGGTTCTGAAGTGGCGGCCACGTACTGGAAGCCGCAGCGTAGGGAGGCCCCCAACAAGGTGGACCGATGACCTGGTGAAGGTCGCGGGAAGCCGATGGATGCGGGCAGCACAAGGCCGGTCGGCGTCAAAGCCTTGGGGGAGGTCTTTGTCCAGCAGTGGACATCTATAAGCTGAAGAAGACACGAGCGGCATGTTGTCGATAACTGCATTTGTATTTACCATTATCGCATGTTCTAAAGTGGAGACCGCGATTGGGTAAACGCAAGGTGGGACGCCCCCAGTCTAGGAACGACGATCTTCACGCGATCATCATCATGATCAACCTTTTATCGTCCCACTGCTGGGCACAGGTCTCCTATCATACAGAGAAGGATTGAGCGTAATCACCACGCTTGCTCATTGCGAGTTGGCGATTTAAAACTTAAAGTCCAGATTTCCTCAAAATGTTTTCCTTCACCTTCAGTCATTGGTGTCCAACATATACTTAGAAAGTACATAGTATAACTTTAGAAAAGTTACATTGGTACTTACCTGACCTGGAATCGAAACCGCGCCCTCATACTTGAGAGGCTGGTGTTTTAACCACTAGGCCACCACGACTTCACTCGATCGACATCACAACTTCACGGGATGGCAGGTACTAACTGGATGAGAGTTGCCGAGAATCTAACTGAATGGTGTGAAATTGGAGAGGCCTATGTCCACCAGTGGACTTCTACAGGCTGATGATGATGCATGTCGCTCATATGTATGACTTCTGCATAGGTACACATAAAACCTTTTAGAATAAATTACCTAAGTGCTGTTAAAACCAACATGTATTGCGTAGTTGAGAAAGACAACGCGGTCTTACAACTTTGTTACGATCAAAATTGACATTATGAAAGCTAATGTACTAGTAAAACATAACCCGTAAGCTACGTAGTACTAATTCCAGCTATACATACATGTATAAGTATAGCGATAATGGACAGCCCTCTGTGCAGAGCCTGCATGAAGGCTGATGAGACAGTTGCGCATGTACTCTTCGAGTGTACAAGCGTCACCCAAATTAGAAACAAAACCATAGGAGCACCAAGATCTTACACAGATGTTCATAACAGGCCAGGAGACTTAATGGGCTTCTGGAGGGAGGTGGACTGGTTGGAATAACCGCCAACGGCCGCCATGGTCCACGTACAATGGTCCACTGGAGGGACTGACTGTGGAAACCAAACCAGTAACATAGAAGTATAGCGATTAGCAGGACATCAACACGCAACCTGCACCCTAATTGCGTACACAGTATTGTTATCAATTGGCATCATTTTAAAAGCATATTGCTAATCCATTGCGTCCATGTTCGCATGTTGCAGTAACGCAATGAATGCTATTGAACTGTCAAAATGAAGCCCATTGCTACTGATAGTGTGTTTTGCAATCACCCTGCCCTTACCGCGCAGTGTTGAAATTATTCCTCGGTGTTTTTTTTTAATAATCTATAATTTCTACAAAGTAAGGCAGTACGAGAGTCAATATATATCGGATGTATGGATTCATAAACGCTACTCGTTAAAACTATTTTTGTGTGCCCTTTCAATGTCAGATATCATCAGATATTATAACATCTTTGTTATAAAGGTCCTTATAAAAGAATTAGGAGAATAAATGATAGAATTCTACGAACGTACTTATTGTTTCAAACAGTTTTGTTAACTGCTTCATCAAACTAAGTAAGCTGTAAATAGATAGTTTCCCTTGAATATCAAAACCGTAGAGGGTCTAGAATATGAAAACCCCAGGGTGTCTAGAATATTAAAATTCTAGGGGGTCTAGAATCGTGGGCTACATTCATGGTGGTGGAGCTCATGGATGTCACTGCCGCAATGTACTACATACAACATGTAAATTAATCAACGCACTTCCTCAAAATAGTTTGTTCAGAATCGTTTACTGAATCGGTTTTTATCATTTTTAATATACCTAGGTATTTTTTTTTATCTCAGAAATAATTAAAGCTACAGAAATTATTGCCATATTAAACCTGTTGTTTGTACAGACTTTTAAAATCGCTGTTTTACTTGTATTCATACAAATTTAATCATTCAATACAAAATAAAGAAAAAAAACCTTATTTCAAGAACGTTAAAGTCTTCGTTCTGCACGAATTGGTATAACTAATTTAATAAATAACAATGCATATACGTGTTAAATTAAAAATTCAGTGAATGTATTGTGATTATAACATAATATGGGTGTTTTAGTGTGTGTGTTAATTACATTACATGTTGTATTTGCAGACCCGAATGATAATTGACGTTACCCGATGTAAGAGTCCAAGAAAAAAAAAATTAAGTCTGGCATCTGCCCTGTCGCATACCGGGGGACTCTCGAAAAAAAAAAGACAATGGTCAAAGCCGTTATGGGTAAAGTGAACATTCAAATCGATGACAGTTTAAACAAGTTCTCTTACATACGTAGATAATAAAATGGTACTAATTATAATAATAAGACTGCACAGGTTAGATTTAAACATTTGCACCATAATATGTAATTAATGGTGGAGTCACAGAAATCGTAATCGACTTGTTATTACGATTTCTTTGGGTGGAGTATAAAAGCGTATACTTTTAAAATTAATGTATGATCTTATTTTGTAGAACTACATTCTGGTAAATACTAGGAGTAATTTTCCGGGTTTAGACACAATAACATCGTATCAATGAAATTAAAGCGAATCAAAGAGTAGGGAACTCTTAACATCGCCTACTCTTTGCTCGTTTTTCGTTTTCTTTGCTTCGAAAGAGAGGGAGTTATAAGTTCGTGAGCGGCGCAGGCGATGGTTTTCAAATTTCGAATTGTAAATGGATTTGAAAAAAATATTCCAAAGACAAACTCTTAATAAATAGGTAGTATTGCTACTATGGAACATTGTAAGCTCGCCGTCTGTTATATTACTTATAATGTGAAGCTCGGTCAATAATGACTAGGCTTTAGGTAGTTGGATGTTTTGTAGTCCATTGGTAGGTAGCTACCGACTTGGCAGCAGAATACGTTGCACACATGAGTTTGAATAGGTAGGCCACATTTATGGCTGACTAGCAAATGGGGCAAGAAATACACATACATAATACAATGTGTTGGAATACGGTATTAAAGGTCTAATCCAGTCCAAACTAAAGCTGGTACTGAAGATACAATCAAGAATTTTTAATCCTCTTTCAAAATTGTAACCATTTATGTAGGTACACACTACAATCAGACGAGACAAAGAATAGATAAATAGGTACACGGTAGGTTATAAAAAGAGAAAATACGAGTAAAATCCCAATAAAACCGATAGGTAGTAATGCCCTAGTGGCATTACAAACTACCTATATTGACCATTTGGCCGGAATATCCACTCTTTTCAAAGGAAACGGTCTCATTGCTCCATCCTCCAATAATGCCATTACTAAGAATCATAATAAAACACCGTATCCATATTGAAAATAAACCTACAGAAAAATTGATAACTCGCCAAAAATATAAACATGAATAAATGGAAATATAACTTTTAATTTCTACACAATAAAGTTCGGTTTATGCTACAACTTTAACCATATAACTTTTTTAATAGTATTACCCATTGTTAAATCAACTTATTCGTCACTAAAATAAAGTCGATATTTGTGTAACTTGAAATAGGATGGGGTTGTGCACCACCAGGACTCCTTCACTGGGTCGTACCTTACACAGCATGCTCTTGAGTTGAGACCAAACGCGAAATAAGTAAATAAATATGAAATCCATACTAATACTAAACTGTGTGATTTGTCCGTATATATTTATTTATTTCATTTAATATTATAAATGCGAAAGTAACTCTGTCTGTCTGTTACGCTTTCCCGCTTATACCTCTCAAGCGGTTTTGATGAAATTTGGCACAGACAATCTTTAGATCCTGAGAAAGGACATAGGCTACCTTTTATTGGAAAATTTGATATTCCCGAGGGAAATTTAAAAAGTGCGATATAACCGAATTCCACGCGGGCGAAGCCGCGGGCGGAAAGCTAGTAAGTAAATAAAACGGTTAGGAAAGAGGACACTCACACTCACACATCGTGTAATGTGCTGTAACGCCTCATCAGACCGTGAAACTACCATAAACCTCACTCTTTAACCGTATACAGGTACAACACAATAAGCATACTCATTTAGCAAGCTACGGTCAGGATAACAGCTCAATTGATGAACAGCACAGCAGCCATGTTAAAGACCTGCGTGGAAATTGCGTAACACACTCAAAATCACAACCTCATTCACTTTAATAAATATAGTTTAAGAAACTAAAAAAACATGCTTTTAAAGGATATCAAACTAAAGAGTTAAAAACAATTTTTAAAAAAGCGTGTGGCGCTTTGTGGCATATTTTTTGTATATTAAGCGCCACACGCTTTTTATTACATTATTTTTAACTTTTTAGTTTGATAGTCTTTAAAAGCATGTTTTTTTTGTTTTTTAAACTATATTTATTTTCAACTTTTTAGTTTGATATTCTTTAAAAGCATGTTTTTTAGTTTTTTTTTTTATAAGTTATAAACTAGCGCTTGACCGCAATCCCGCCTGATGGTAAGCAATGATGCGATCATTGATGGTAAAGCGCGCTAGTTTATTAAGAGCCTATTCACTCTAGCCTTGAAGACACTCAAATTGTAATGTGACGGAAACACCGTTGCCGGCAAATTGTTCCAGTCCCTCGATGTACGCGGTATAAAAGAGGAAGCGAAACGCTTCGTCCGGGTCGCAGTGTGTTTTTTAAACTATATTTATTTTCAACTTTTTAGTTCGATATTCTTTTTAAAAACAAAGACGAACGAACGAACGTATTGAAAACGGTGGGACATTTTACAGTAATGAGCCGCTCCCTCGTAGTCCAAAGAGTTAGAGACGGACGAAGAAACAAACAAGCAAGCAAACAAACAAGCAAGCAAGCAAGCAAACAAACATACAAGTGAAGCTATACAAAAATAAAAAGCATGTAAAAATTTAAAAATATTCACTGCGTCATTTCCTTCGTCAGCAGACTAATTTTTTAAACATTTATGAAACAGCTAGCTCCGTCCCGCGGTTTCACCCACATAAGTTTCGATCCCGTGAGAGCATCATGATAAAAACTTTAAGCAGCTGTACGAACTCCTCTGCATGTATGAACTCTTCTAATAACTAATGAAAGTGTAAACGGGGACTTATACAGGATCATTTGCGTCTATTTGTCCTAAAATACCTAGTCCGGCATGATTTCTGGTTAAGCCGTATGAAGGACAGGTCTGACCAGTTGTGTTGCGATGTGTGCAGAGTACGATGCGTCAGATGTTGTCCATTATCAATCTCCCTCTGGCGCAGCATCGTTGGTCGTGTTGTTGGGTTTAACATTGCACCACCCGCTCAACTGCCGTCTTCCTTCCTATTCACTAAGGTTTTTTTAAGTGAATGGGCTTAATAAACTAGCCTGCTTTGCCATCAACGATTGCATCACTGCTTACCATCAGGTGGGATTGCAGTCAAGCGCTGGTTTATAATTATTAAAAAAAAAGATGTTCTTGTGTAATTTGTAAGACAAAATAGCCGGGGATGATTCGACCCTAAAAATGTGACTTGCCTTTTTTCGAAACCTAAATACAGTTTCCTTAGAACAAGCAACTGAATCGATTCCAATCATTTTTACACCATCTTATATTTTTTTCCCCAAAAATATTTAAAAAATGTCACAGTGTTCACCACACCGTAACATAGAGAGTAGAGTACCCAGCCTTTCGGTATTCTATAGAATTCATTTTGGTGAGTGTGCGAAGGAATTGCATGATTTAGTTCCCCATCTCCGTTCCATCATCGGACGACCCTACGATTCGGACGAAGCGTTTCGCTTCCTCTATCATACCACGTACATCGAGGGACTGGAACAATTTGCAAGCGGCGGTGTTTCCGTCGGACTACAATTTGAGTCTCTTCAAGGCTAGAGTGAATAGGCTCTTAATAAACTAGTGCGCTTTACCATCATCGATTGCGTCACTGCTTACCATCAGGCGGGATTGCGGTCAAGCGCTAGTTTATAATTCATTAAAAAAAAAAATAAATATATTTGGACGAGTGCAACAATACAGTTCACAACGGATCATAGTGTCCAAGGGCCCCCGCCGCGCCGCGCTTCTGCAGGCGCGAGCGGGCGAGCGGCTCGTTGACCATATTTTTGTAGGGACAACCAGGTAACATAACAACCTTTTAACTTTGTGATTTTTCATGATAGCTTCTTGATATTTTGTACATAAATTCTTTACATAAAAATACTGGACACGTGTTTCGCACGTGTTTCGCACGGGTTTCGCATAAACAGAAAATAAAGTTGTGTATAATTACTAGCTACATCCATAATAATAATGATTTATTTATAAAAAGGGGATACATTTACAATGAATAATGCCATGTAATTAAAATAGCGCACAGTTGCAAATTAACCTGATTTTTTTTTAATCTGTGCCTTCAAGATAGGGACTAAAAAAATTATGTAATAAATTACGTTAAAATAAAAGTAAATCTGAGGTAAATAAAAGTAAAATAACATGTCAATAGTTCTATTTGGCAGAAAATGGCCCCGACTCTCTTGTTTAAGAACTATAATGCATTTATGTTGAGTCTTTCTATTTCGTTAAGAAAAGGACAAAAGATAAAATATTAGTTTAGATCTGTCAAATTAAACAGCATCTGACGTAAAGTTACTTAATTTTAGTCGCCATGTTTTTAATCACGTCTAATCTATACTAATATATAAAGCTGAAGAGTTTGTTTGTGCGCGCTAATTTCGGGAACTAGTGCTCCGATTTGAAAAATTCTTTTTGCGTTGGATAGCCCGTTAATCCAGGAAGGCTTTAGGCTATATAACATCACGCTGCGACCAATAGGAGCGGAGCATAACTAAACCACGCGAACGAAGTCGCTGGCGGCCGCTAGTAACTAATACAATCGGCGCCATTGGTCGGGATTCCCTTGTTCACAAGCTAATTTTAAGTTCATTGGATCTTTTTCTTTCTATTTCATTAAAAAAGGATAGAAGATAACATATTAGTTTAGTCCTGTCAAGTTAAGATACTCCATAGACAGTTTAGATGTGATTAAAAATGGCGACCAAAATTACGTCAATTTATGTCAGGTGCTGACTATATTGCGCATCACCTGCCGGCGCTATTTCTTATTTTTCGCTTAGTGTTCTTTCTGATATATTTTTTTATTTTTGTTCAGCTCCTATGATTCGTGACGTAAGTAATGTTAATTAGCCTATATAACCTTGTCAAGAGTTGGGTCATCCAATGCAAAAACATTTTTCAAATACAATATTCAGAGTTTTTAAGTTTCAAAAAGCAGAGCTATACTTTTAGAAACTCCAAGAAAAGGAGTTTAAAAGAACCTATCTTTTACCTTTATTATTATTATAGACATGGCATAGATGAGAAGTGAACAATATACCTTAAATACAGTGACGGATTAACCCTTAATCAAATTAAGCAATTGCCTAGGGCATCACGTTTGGGGGGGCACCAGAAGAAGCACAAAAAAAGTCCGTCCTTAGGGCATCACGAATCACGTCTCACTCTCACGTCACCAAAAACCACACCAAAAAAGTTTCTAGGACTAATTTATTTATTTATTTAATTAAGGTTCGCCAACAGTTGCTAGAGATATTTCACACAATACAAATACATACAAATTATTGACTTAAATCTAACTGCACAACCAATTACAGGCAAACACCACATGCTAAGTGCTCTTTGTAATTTTTTAATTCGCGCGTTTTAAGTTGACATAGAGCCCAACCTAGAGTCATAACCGCGCTCCCGCTTGCCCACACGCTGCCCGCTAGTGCATTCGGCAATTCGAATGTACCGGAATGTGCGGTGCGACTTTGATTCTTTAGAAGCCCGCACAAAAGAAAAGCTACCAGATGTCGAATACAAAGACACCCCTCAAAGACGAAGAAAGAAAATGCCCAATGATGGTTCAGCTTCTGAAGTAAGTTTCAGCCCAAGAGAACAATTCAAAATAACGTGTTATTGTAGCATCATTGATAAATGCGAAAAAGAGGAGAGATATACAAAGAAACAGCAGACAAATTCTCATTCTTCAATAAAATACCCGATGCCGATAAAATTATATGTCCCGATCAAACTGCAGAATACAGTCAGCACAGTACAAATCTAGTAAACACATATCCAGAAGACCTTAACACCGAATTAATAACAGAAATTCAACAGTTTCATTCATATATCATAAGTGAAATAAGTTCCAGACCCAGTGATTCGGCTCGCACAAGTTTACATCACACTCACGCACAATGGTATAAAATATAATACATGATGATAAAATTGAATCAGTTTTCCCTAATGTGGAAACAGCTTCCTGCGCATATTTTTATCGTTTATGATTACAAATTGCTCAGCTGAACGTTCTTTTTCAAAATTAAAAATATTAAAAAATTAAAAAATGACAAAGATGATACAAGAAAGGCTCGATAATTTATTGATATTATACATAGAGTCTGATATGTTAAAAACATTAGACGTTAATACTATCTTGCGTGAACAATAAATAAATAAATTATGCTTTGGTTTTTATTGTTGTCGCACCTACTCCAATTCTAAGGTACGTTAGATCAAATACAAAAGATAAAATTATGGTCTGACAGAGTGCGAAATACCGAAATCCTGCGACGAGCCAATGTCGGTGGCATTAAGGCTTATTTAATGCGCCGGCAGCTTCGGTGGTGCGGACACGTATGGCGGACGAAAGAGTGGCGAAGCGCATCTTCTTCTCTGAGCTGGAGGAGGGCAAGCGAAAGCATGGCGGACAACTCCTCTGGTTCAAGGAGGGTTTAAAACGGCACATGAAGAGGTGCAATATAGAACCCTCTGAATGTGAGCGTTTGGCAACAAAACGGCCAGAATGGCGCAGAATGGTGTACGGACAAGTACGCGGGTTTGAGGAGCATCGCAAAGCTGACCTCGATGCCAAACGCGACCAATTAAAGGCCCGCCCATCTGCTGCCATCACATACAACTACGTCGACGGCGTGCTTACGTGCCCTCAGTGTGCACGAAGTATCGCCGCCAAGATAGGCTACATAAGCCATCTTCGGGCCCATGAGCGCCAAATCATCGCCTAGGAGTCGAAGTGGTCGCCGTGGCCGAAATCGGTCGGGAACATCATCATCATCACATCTCATCATCTTATTTTACAAAAAACTTATGTTTTTAGGCGGTAAAGGTCTAAATGGGGGGCCCACAGGCGTGAATTGCTTAGGGCATCAAGTAGTCTTAATCCGTCACTGCTTAAATACTATCAACTCGTAGAAGTTGAGTCACTGATCTGCAGAATAGTAGCGTAACACACAATAGAGACAATGGTTTAATTTTGATAGTTCAGCAACATACATTGCTTTATTGACTTTGTTTAGCACACACATTTTACCAACAGCTGGAGTAGTGAATTAGCAATAGGTATGATTAAAACTGGGAGTAGATTATTATCTACTCCCAGGCTCCTAGGCTCTTAGGCTGCCGTTCTTCCACATAAACTATTGGCGAAAACTTATTAAGTAGCTACAATTCATAAATATTGTCAAATTATATAATTTTAAGAGCCGAGGAAAAATTCCACCTAAAGTAATCAAGGAATCAAAAGGTCTTCCAAATTTGAAAAGCCTATTAAAGCACCATTTTCAGAATAACCATTGAAAGTATTTACTCTTCTTGATTTTTTTTTTATTAATTTTTATTTATATCCCAGCGAAACCATGTGCGTCGGCTTTCATATTTTTTTGAATGTTACCTCGAAACAGTAAATCATTGCATTCTTTTTGAGTAAAAATAATTATCTCAAACAATAAAACATTTGCATAATAATACGCACTAGTGAAATAGATAAGCATCTAAGGATCAATTGTGTGCACGAAGGATTACACTTTTAACAGACACTAGTAACAAAGGATGGTTGTAAAGTGTACCCAAAAGCTCACACACAAAAGAAACAAGTTTGTGCATGATTCTCTTTAAACGCAGAGTTAGTAAAAGGCCTGACAATTTGTTTTTGTAACATTGATTGGTTAGAATCTAATATTCTTTGGTCTGTACGCTACAAAAATCAGAGATTTTAATGCAAAATTTTGAAATAGGGTGGCGGCCTTATCACCCATTCATTACTGCCTCGCATAGACGTAATTATAAAACAAGGCATATCCAAGATGGTTGGCCATCAACCATTTTTGATTTTCGAACTTCAGTCTATGAAGTTCTAATTACAAAAACTGACGTTTATTTTTATTTATTTTTACGTCTGATTTGTCAATTGTGATTTGAGCGCAGAGCTGTTATAATAACTTACACAAAGCAAAGATGTCTGGGTTTTCTTTATTGCAAGAGTAGGGAATCCTCATGGACGCCCAGGCCTCAGTAATGAGCTAGTCTGAACAGCGCCGGACTCTTACCAACTAAAACCCACTCCTGCCTTTACTCGAAGATGTCTGAGTTCGGACTTTGGACCTATTAGTTATGTCTCCCGGGCTACCATTCCAAGTACCATTTATAATCGAGGCGAGTCTATTGCAGCAACAGGGCACAAATTCAGATTGCGAGCTGCTAATGAAATGCAATTCATGACGGAAAAACTATGCTTGACATGGGAATCGTATCCAGGACCTCATGCTCAACTGTAGCTCTTGCGACCAGTACCTAGTCATAAACACTGCCATAATTATAATCAACCTATATTGTTCCCACTGTCGGGCACAGGCCTCCTCTCGATAAGAGGGAGGGAGTGGACCGTAATCTACTACCATTGCGGGTTGGTAGATGTCACTGTCACATGTCTTCGAAGTTTTTGCCTCCAGGACATGCCGGTTTCCTCACGATGCTTTCCTTTACCGTTTTGAGAGCAGTGCTGATGAAATAATTTCCACAAAGTAAAGCGTTTGACCGGGTTCGAACCTACGACCTACAGGCTACAACTTGTAAATCGTGGTTGATACCACTAGGCTACCACTGTTTTTTTTTTTTTGATGTGGCATCTCGTAGGTGGCCATATTTAGATGCCGTAACTACTTAACCGGACTTTCCTGTGGATGCCTTAATTAAAATTAAAGCCTCCAGCCAGGGGCACTTAAAACTAAATTAAAATTGGGCGACTACGCACTAAGGGCACCCCCTATGGGGTAGCCTACCACTGCTCACAAAACTATGATAATTATCACTGCGATAATTACAGTAAAATACAATTAAGTAACACATTAACGACGATTTTCTTTCTCATAAACTAAACTGAAATAAAGTTCAATGTATCTCTTTCTTTCTATTTCGTTAAGTAAAGGACATAAGATAAAATATTAGTCTAGCCCTAGCCTGTCAAATTAAGATACTCCATAGACGCGATTAAAAACATGGCTACTAAAAATACAAGCGCCGAAAAATTCGACAGGTCTAAACTAATATTCATCTTCCGTCCTTTTCTTAATGAAATGGATAGAAAAAGATGTACTGAAGTTAAATTTAGTTTAGAACAAGGGAATCGAGGACATTAGCCGTAGGGACATGGGTGTCAATGACATAGTGTTTGATGTCTATGGAGGATGACATAAGCGTTGGTTAGCTTTAGCATTTAGCGTTTCTGAAACATGTAACGTGAACACTTTCACTACGCAAATTTATGTTTATCGCTCATTTCTGACACACCCGACAACAAATACGATCTTGCAGTGTAAATACGAAATATGTTTTTTTGCATAATCAACATATCAATAAATTTTCTTCAGAAATAAAAACAAATAAAAATTCTCAAAATAAAACATCAACTGCGAGTCTACGATTTATTGCCACACCGCCCTTGACCTCGACTTTACAAAAAGCCATTACAGTTTAAAAAAGTTCCGACAACACTAGCCTTCGACAAACGTAACATTACATAAATCACCGACAACTTACAAGCTACGGAAGGAATATGTACTACGCATAAAAATTAACTGCTACGAAGAACATACCTAATCATAATAATCGAATGTAGCGGGCGCTACGCCTACGAGACTTCGTAGCATATCAATGAGGAGAGCCCATCACTAATCATGTCTCTAACTACATTGTTTTTGTTTCATTTGTTTGTTCGCCGACCCACTGAAAAACATCGAAAGCGACTGGAGTCGCGGGAACTAGAGTAATTAGTTGGCAACTATCACTTGGTAGACGGGCGCGAGACGTTATTACGAGACAAAGTTCGCCACTTAGAAAAGTTGTGGAACACCACGATTGTGGGAAAACCTTCGTCTTGCGACCGCAATTTGACGTCGGAAAAAGTCCAAGTTGGAGGCGGCGATTTTTTCGCTGGAAAAGTTGATGCGTTAAAATTAATAATTAATTGAGTTAATACATTGCGGGAGATACGTGGGCCGGTGAGCGCGGCTCGAATGTCATAGGAAAACGCGAGGAGGTGGCAACGGCAAGATCGCGGGGTGTGGAGGCGCCGGGGGGTGACGGACGGACACAAAGCAGAGGAGCGGCCGAGGACGCTAGCCGCGGCCCGGCGCCTTATCACCGGCCATACAGTCGCTCCGCGCGAACCGCGACGCACGTCTCCGCGAACAGCGCTCTGCTCTCCGCACTCCGCTCAGTGACTTGTGATCTACTGAACAGTGAAACTTGAATTTGTGTGTACACGTGCCGCGCACTGCGCACCCGAGCTATATTTTTATTGGTTGGACTCCTCCATTCACGGGCTGTTTGTAATATCGCATTAACGGCTGGATTGTCAAAAATTGTAAACACACCGCACGTGACGCCGCCGGCTCGCAAGTAAGTTGTTAAAATGTTAACTTTGTGTTTCATTAGCTTATCGCTGTATTGCTAGGTTCCAATGTATCAAGTGAGTGCAAGACGTTCTTTGTGGACAAAAGTGTGTTCAGTTTTCTTTGATGTTTCCAATAAATACTATTTTTTGTATTCAGGTAATAACTAGTCGTAGAGTAGTTTTCGTACCCGTTGTACAGTTACCTACGAGCATATTTCCCAGTTATGTGGAAAACTGACCGAACTGACACGTAGAAACAAATGCAAAATTCACTTATATAATTTTATTCACTTCTGTTTACGGCAGATAATTATAAAAATAATACTTATTAGAAGCAATGGTAGTATGAAGTGTAGATTGAGATGTTAATCGACTAAACTTTGCAAAATCGTCCAGTTTGCCGTATTACGCGGGAGAGGCCTTTAAAAATTCCGCTTCGCGGGTAGAATTGTAATAAATTAGAATAAAATATAATTAAATTGTTTAATAGTTGTGCTTTAGTTAAGTATAACCCTAAATCTAAAGACAAAAACATTAATTGTGAAATATTGTATCGTTAAAATCACTACTTAAACTAAAACTTCTCTATAAAACTTGGTTAGATTAATATTTCCTTTTACATTAATAAATTATTTTTATTATATCATTCCAATTTCTAACACGCCTTTTAAAACTCAAATAAATAATTTAAAAAAAAAATCTTCATGCAAAGTCATCAGGCATCGCTTACAAATAGTTAAATTGAGAACTTGTAAAAATGTGAAACTATCAATAATAATAACCCTTGAAAACAATTTCTTTTTGTGTGAGGAAAGTTATAAAAATCCGAACGAGTAAAGTGTTATTAAACTCGAAATATAAAGGAAACTTAAGATCGTAACCAATATAATTAAAATAGAAAACCACTATTTGTTAGCAATTTTATGTCATTCAGACCAAGTACCTAATGGTTTTTTACTTGTAAGTTACGGAAACTCTCGTTCTCTCATTATCTTAATGATAGCACGTGATAATTAGCGTAATGATTAAGTATTTACCGACGCTTAAGATTTTTAAGAGATCAATGTTAGAATGACATAAAGCTGGTAATCAACTTTTCCATTTCAATACAAATAAACAGGCTAGGTACGCGTTCGGTCACCTAACGCCATCTGTCGGCGACCGGCGGAGGCGTGCTAACCGCGCGCAAGGTCACCGTGTCAACGACCCGACAACTTTTGCCGCCTACTGTTGTCGTAGGTCATAATTTTATGTCTTCTTTTTGTTTATCTTTTCGTAACTTTATAGCTTCCCGCGTAAATGTTTTTGTTTATGGTAACAGTTGTAAACGTGTTTGCGGCCAGTTACATTTTTGTAATTATATTGTAATAAAATAACATTAAGTGGTAACATTGTTTATTGTGCAACATTGCTTTAGAAATGTATCAGGACTCGGTTCAAGTACGTTGGTTGACACTACTTGTTTTTGCGTAAAAACAAGGCGCTTTGTAGTTTCATTGTTGAGTACGTACCTACGTAATATACCAACATACTTAATTGAAACTGATTATAATTTAGTTCAAATCGTTTTTTTTATCTTTGACATCTTTTAACCATAAATTACTCTCGTCAAATATTGAATACAATCATAGCAAGTATTGAGTAAATATTTGTATTCGTTTACACTCTGTCCATTTGATTAGCCGTTTCTGACAGCTGCCTTAAAACGTAACTATTGCAGACTATGTAGTTAATGTAAAAATACATAAAACAATATTAATATATGTATACCGTAAATTAATATATGTACACATAATACCATACAATGACATAATACCATAGGTGTATCAGTTTTGACAAAAAAAAATGTTACGCGTATTTAGGTAATTATATTCTATCGTAGGGTCATCCATAAAGTACGTCACACATAAAGGGGGGAGGGGGGTGTCGACAAAGTGTGACATGGTGTGACAAGGGGTGGGTGGGGTACTATGTTTCGTGACATCACATTTCAAAATCGAATATAGCTAGAGGTAATAATCGCGTTATTTGAAATATTAATTATAAACTAAAAAATATTTCCAACTCTATCTTTGGGACAATACGGTTTAAATTGTTTTCTTTACGAGATCATACTCGCTTTAGTGACACTCGCCGATCGAGCCCTTTGGGTTTCTTTCTTTTCTTTATATTCAATAGTTTATTGCTTTGTTATTGTTTCAAATAATTGATATAATATTGATTTCATAAAAAAGTACTTTATTTAAATGGAAATAAAACTAAATTCGGAACTGCTGTTTTAATTTAATAATTTTTCGATGTGAAATTGCAAAACATGTGACGTCACATTCGGGGGGGGGGGGGTCTCAGAAATGTGAACACCTGTGACAAGGAGGGGAGGGGGGCTCAAAAAATCATGAAATTCGTGTGACGTACTTTATGGATGGCCCCCAACAAGTGATGGCATCGAATGCAATCACTGTAAATGAATATCTCCAAAATAAATATTTTTCTACATATTATAGGTCAATCAGTATAGAAACTTTAAGTTTAATAAAATACATATATAAATTATTTGCCACAATACGAATTTGCTACTATAAACAAGATGTTAATGATTATTTCGATTTTTAAAGTTTCATATAACGTTATTCTGTTTAATAGTGTGTTGTATTTCAATATCACTGTAGTAAGTTTTAATTATATATACTACACAAAATTGATACGACAAATATTGAGCTATTATTAGATATTAACTCAATGACGGCAAACCAGTGCATACTTCATTATTACGCTGATTTCTGCCTAAACCTTCGAAATTGGTATTGAAGTAAACAAAGCGGCAGCCATCGAAACAGCACTATTTTTTCATCGACAGTAAAACATGGATAATTTATACTACATACAAATTAAAGTAAATTTATCGAAAGGTGTATTGTCACAGTCACTAGTTTCATTTATCAAGAGACCAGTAACATAGTGGATGGAGCGTGGTAGACTAAAGTACTATCACAATATTTTACATCACAATTTGCTATAAGGACATGATACAATATTATAGGAAACCTTAACAAACTGCAGCAAGATTGAAAGCAAAACGTAAACAATACGTAGTTATTTCCAGTTATATTCATACCTATTATAATTTAATCGTAAATTCGTAATTCTAGGGAAACCCACACACGACACGAATATTTATTCACCCAATTTCAACCAAAAAACGTGAGTTGACTGTTGAATAACATTTAAAGGGATATTATTTAACGCGTATCGCTCTTAGTCTGAACAATAGAATAACTGACCAGTGACCACTTTAGGAATTACCAGCCGCTTGACGTTAATGAAGTTAAAGAAACAAACGATGTATAACGTATATGTTTTTGTTACAGTAGACGCGACGCTACAATGGCGACCAAGGGCAAACGTCCAATGCGTGCCTTGACGCCGAGCGACAAGATCGAGGCCATCCAACGCGTCAACGACGGCGAGTCCAAGGCCTCGGTAGCCCGGGACATCGGCGTACCTGAGTCCACACTGCGGGGCTGGTGCAAGAACGAGGACAAGCTACGTTACATGACATCTCGTCTCTCATCACCTGATACAGATAAGAGTAATGATGGCGAGCCACCGCCACCCGACAAGCGTGCACGCACCGAGTCTCCTGCCGCGCCGCCTTCTCCTGTGGGCACTGGGCTAGACCTCTCAGCATCAGTCAGTATAGCTCCTCCCTTGCAGCAGCCGACGCCGCCTATCGACGCACCAGTCGAACTCACCACCAAACGAGCTGTACCATCTCCCACATCATACGCCCCACGTGAGCGCCGACCTGACCCCGGCGCCAGTGTCTCCATGAGTGCTATTAGCCCACTTTCAGGGCTCCCTCACCTGCCTGGCCTCACACACTCACATCTTGGTCTCGGTTTCAATGAGATTGCCACCAATCTAACGTTACTCGCTCAGCTGAACCCTGGACTATCAGCATTATCAGCTCAGCCTGCTAGTCGCGCACTACGCTCTGTCCGATCTCCAAAGCCTGCCCACAACGGCATGCTTAACTTGAACGATAGCAAGCATCATCACCGCAGCAAGACTC
The DNA here is from genome assembly GCA_017933935.1 of Sesamia nonagrioides. Lineage (NCBI taxonomy): Eukaryota > Metazoa > Arthropoda > Insecta > Lepidoptera > Noctuidae > Sesamia > Sesamia nonagrioides. Next base: position 3,268,336 of record JADWQK010000025.1, read on the forward strand.
ATCATCACTCAGATCCATACCGTACGAGTTTGTCTAAATCGAATCATCACAGCTCTCACTCATCTGTGGTCAACCAGTCAGTGGATGACACACTATGGTACTGGCTAAAGACACAGCAAGCAATGCTTGACTTGTCGGCGCAAACGACGACAGCACACCCCTTACAGCTCGGGAAACAAAGTGAACCGACCATCCCGCCTAAACCAATTGCAGCCGCTGCACCAATCAATTCACATCTTGATTATAACAGTAACTCCTGGCTGTGGCAATATTACAAACAATTCGGTGGAGCCATGGCTCTGCCTGAAGACAAGCACAAATCCGCCTCCCAGGTGCCAAAGGATAAGTCAGCAGAAAATATTCTGTACTCACACCTTACGAAAGGGAAGACTGAGGAAGAGCATGAAGCAAAGACTAGTCCTGGGCATACACGAGCACAAAATGAGTCTGAGCCTCGCCACACTCCCAGCGTGGATTCGCGAGTGGCCGAGCCTGCCGCTAGTCCAGAGATCGGCACCGAGAACAAGGAGCCTACACCCGAGAGGAACCATGAATCAAGCAGAAGCCAGACAAAGGCGCGTACTGTGCTCGACAACCTGTTGTTCAACAACAGCAACCACTCGGCGAGTGCGAAGACGCGTTCAACATCGCCGGCGAGTGGCGAGTGGGGGTCGGACGCGGCTGATGCTTTGGAGCACGGCGACAAGTTCCTGGCGTGGCTAGAGGCGAGTGGCGACCCCAGCGTGACGCGCATGCACGTGCACCAGCTGCGCGGACTGCTGCACAACCTGCGCGCCCGCCGCGCGCCCGCGCCCGCGCACCCTGCGCACCCCGCCGACCGCGCCGCCCGTCGCAAGTAAACCCGCAACGACTGCCACTCGCTACAGGGAATATTTCAATTACTTATGTAAATACATAGTTATGTTGTCGCCAATAAGCGTGCACTTGTGATATGTGTAGCCAAATTTGCGTAATTTCTTTGTTCTAAAAGAAAAGCTATGCATTATTCTTTAGTTCGTAAGATTTTAGGCCAAGCTAAGCGAGCCGGCGGAGGCCTGCCCTCGCGCAGCTCCTGGTTTCCTGTCGGCCCGCGGGTCTTCGGTCGCCTGTTTCCCAATCTATGTGAAACTTGATAGGTAGAAACGTTATACTTGTTGTACATTAAATGTTATAATAATATTATATCTGACTTTTTACTTACCGGCACACAAAACTTGTTATCTCTAATTAGTTTAGATAGTACCGCTGTAATTTAGCCATCTATGACATTCCTAGTTGTACCCTTACTATAGTTTATATGTGAATACCTATGTTCTACCTCAGTTAAACTTAAGTCATGCACGGCGTCCTTTCAACCATGGCGTTTGCGGCGTGGCTCAGCCGCGGCGCGTGGCGACACCTCCCGGCCGATACCAAATATTGAAAGGATGCGAATCTATTGTTGTGCCAATTTAAGAACAAGGTAATATTGTTAAGATATAGATGACTCTATTGCTTTAGCTAGGCCGTCATTGTGTAATTGTTTTCTATTGTGCTCAGTATTTTATATTTTATGTATTTATGGTAGACAACGTCAACGTTTTACTCAGGTTTGTGTGATACGTTAACAGTAAAGTACACTGTGATCAAAATTATAAATTATTGAGAGATTGTTATTATTGTAAGTACATTCCTAATTAATAGAGTGTATTATCTTAATGTTATATAAAAGATTGTCCAATTGTGTAAGGTTACCGTGGCCACCGGCCACGACCAGTCTATTAGGAAAAATCGTTCAAAAAATTGTGTCTCCTTGCCACAGAACTTAGAATTATTCATTCGCATTTCAAGATTATTAAATATTAAATCTACTGAAAAGAGATGATGATATTATAATATTTTGTACAAAATTTAAAAAAAATGGATTTTAAATTCTCTTGTCACGACTTGTGATCTCTTAAATGTTGATTGATTAAATATGATTGAATCTAACATTGAAACTGTTTTATTTCCTCCGACGATATTACATTATTTCACTAACAGGTTGTACGGACGACAGCTTGTCAAGCTACCCGCCTATAACTGCAAAATATTCCCAATCAACCTTGAGCTTTAAAGTTTTATGGATAAAGTTGAAAATCTAATAAAGAAATCTGACAGAATGTAGTAGCTTGATGTGCTGTCGTCTGTACTTTATATTAGCGATATATATCTTGAAGAAATAATTTTTATTAAGGAGACTTAATTGAAAGTGGCTGATATCTACGTAACAACGCCTTAGAAGAAAATTACAGCAGGCAACCAGTTGCACTACTGTTAATAGCTAATGAATTGCTAAAAAAACTAAGTAGGTAAGTAATAGCTAACTGAAGCAAGAGAGGGAACGAATATCCCAAAAAAATTAATTGATAAATCTAAATAAACTAGGTTACATACTCGTCGAATAGAAGGCGTTGATTGTGGCGCAGGTAAAAAATCTTAACAAAGATTGCGCCAATGTCGATTTTAAACCAAAAAAATGTACGTAGGTATCTCATTTCCAGAAATTGTACGGTAAAGACAACTGGTTAATGAGAAACTTAAGAACGAGTTGCCAACCAACCTTGATCTGTCGCAGCGAGAAGGTTTACCTACTACTATTGTTTTTATTATTCATGCTTTGCTAACAAACCTTTTGCAGAAACGTGCCTAAATTGCTCAAACAGTTTTGGAGATAGAGGGGAACGTTCCTTGTTTGCACCCGCATACGTTTTCTATATTCACATGCTAAATTCATGATTACAGTTTGCGCGTCGATTACAGTGCTACTCTGTGTGCATTCGTCTCTGTTCTTCTGTCAAAGGTTTCTAACTACGTGACTAGTTTCTGAAGCGATAAATTTACCACTTGATCAAAATAAATTTACGGCTTTGTTCCTGTAATGTGTTACTCCAAGCGACACCTATGCACCTTTAAGGTAAAACCGCTGTATGCGAAAAGCTAGTTTGTGTCAACTTTCATGTAAGTAGCGCCATCTATCAACGAGTGGACATATTAAAATTTTCATTGCAAAATTATGGAACACAAATAGGTAATACCACCTTCATTCGTTTTTGTTTAATAGTAAAAATAGAATCTATTACTCACATGTAACATGGGCTTGGTTAAGGGCTCGTAGTCAAAGTAATCCGACACCAAAGCAGCGATCCCCTGCCAGTCGGTGGTACATTCGAAACAGAGTTTAGTCGGCCTTATTAAAGTACACACCATTTTCTGATAGTAAAAATACTCGTTACGCGTGTATCTTAGGAAGGAAACTACATAGCATGACATCTGGCGTTAATTTTAAAAAGTAGGCGCCTACCTGCAAACCACACTCGTTTGGAGCCTGCAGTAATATAGGTTTCCGCATGTGAAAGTGAAAATTATACTGTCGTCGAAAATTTTCTGCATATGCCAAAAGCAAGCGCTCTTTGGGGCTGTTTGTGTAATAACTTGGAGGAAAACATGTCCTAGTTTCGAATACCGGCTCATTAATCTCTGGCCAGCACATGTTCACCACACCGAGTTCATAAATCGCATTATTTAGCGAAGGTATGGTTAGTGGCTCCGAGACTTCACTGAATCCAAATATTTTCGGAGGTATTTCCACAAAGTCGACATCTTCAAACGGTTGCTCAAAGATCTCACTTGGTGAATTTTCGTTAACTTCTTCCACTGTGTCTAGTTGCTGCTGACTAGGAAGTTCTTGATCTGCTGGTTTCTGCTCCGAAGGAGCTTGGTCTTTCGAAGATGGTGGAGCGGAACTCATTTTCTATATTAGCTTTATTTAATTAATGTAATTAATATTTATATATATATGATCAACTCGCAGCTCAATATTTGAATTAAATCACAACTCTTGTTGAGTAGCTTTTCTGAATAAAATTAATCAGGCAGGTATTTTCTACTTATAGTTTTGACATTTTGTGATAACAATATTTTCAGGACTTCAGTTTCTAAGCAAACTTTTTGATTGCTAGGAAACTGAAAGTCTACCATTTATCTTAACATTAGCAATAACTAAACGTAAATCATCCTCAAACCCTTACTGATTATAAACATAGTTTTTGTAAATGATTAAAAAATATATACGGTGAGGTAGAATAGAAATACTTAAATCATATGTAATTGCAATTTCGTTATACAGTTATCTGAAACAACTTTGATGCCCGGTATCTATGTATGGGTATGCAGATGACACTATGACAGCACAGTTGTGGAGAGATACCTGCCGGATGCTCGGGCTAGTAAGGAATCAATCCGGTCCGAAAGGGAGGCTATGGTAGAGCGTACGAATGTTGTACTACAGGCTGTCTATGAATGAGGCAAAGCCAATCTTGTAGCATTCAATGCCGCCAAAACACAAGCGTGTCTATTCACCGCCAAAAGAAGCCCGTTCACCTTGGCTCCTAGTTTTCGGAGTGTATCCTTGGATTGCACCGACCACCTTCATTTTTTGGAGGTTGAAATTTGCTCGAACCTTAACTTTAGCGGTTCATTGAGTCCAAGGCTAAGGTGGCTGCCAGAAAACTTGGCGTTTTCTCAAAGGTCTGGCGGTACTTCACACCCGGACAGCTTCAAATATTATACAAAGCACAAGTCTGTGTCTGCAGCAGCACTGCAGCCACATTTGGGCTGGTGCTGCAAAATGTCACCTGGCTACTTTGGATTTAATGGAGAGGCGTGCGAGTGCGAACAGGCTTATTGTTGGCCCAGATTTAACTCGAAACGGTCTGCCAGCCTGTCGATGTTCTATAGGATGCATTATGGAGAGTTTGCGAGGGAATTGCATGATTTAATACCCCCATCGGATGACCCGTCGCACGGCGAGTTTACACCCTTAGGTTGTTGACTCCACAGCGATTCGAACGAAGCGTTTCGCCTCGTCTTTATTCCGTGTACATTGAAGGACTGGAACAATTTGCCAGCTGTGATGTTTCCGTCGGGCTACAATTTAAGTGTCTTCTAAGCTAGAGTAAATAGGTTCTAAATATACTAGCACGTTTTACAATCAACGATTGCTTCGCTGCTAACCATCAGCGGGATTGCGGCCAAGCACTAGTTTATAATTTATATAAAAAAGAGGAATAACAAAACGCATCCTTACAGACCTACAAAAATGAAAAAAGTCATTTGTCTTGTCAAATAATATTTGACAAGTGACAACGTCAATAGTCAATGTATGAATGTAAAAAGAATTTTTTTTTCGACTGTATCTCTAAGTATTCTTCATTAACACCTACACAAACTCAAATAATTGTAATACAAACCAAACTTTATTTTTAAATTTTTAACTCCCAGTAAATAATTTCGATAAATAAATATTCAAATATATTCTAGTGATAACAAGTTCATAACAGTAAGCAGCTGTGGTGTGAGGTGGACTTTGACTTGCGTATTAGTCGTAATATCCTGATTGAAACAAACTTATCAGTTGTCTGTAAGGTAAAAGGTCTTTTGGTAGTCGTGCAGCTTTAAACGTGTTCATTAAGGGTAACAAATCATCTCTGTTGCTACGGGAAGAAGAAATCGCTCAATTGCAAGAGGAAACTGGGTGTAAGTTATTTTTATTTTCTCGGGAAACAAAGTGAACCGACCATCCCGCCTAAACCAATTGCAGCCGCTGCACCAATCATTTCACATCTTGATTATAACAGTAACTCCTGGCTGTGGCAATATTACAAACAATTCGGTGGAGCCATGCCTCTGCCTGAAGACAAGCACAAATCCGCCTCCCAGGTGCCAAAGGATAAGTCAGCAGAAAATATTCTGTACTCACACCTTACGAAAGGGAAGACTGAGGAAGAGCATGAAGCAAAGACTAGTCCTGGGCATACACGAGCACAAAATGAGTCTGAGCCTCACCACACTCCCAGCGTGGAGTCGCGAGTGGCCGAGCCTGCCGCTAGTCCAGAGATCGGCACCGAGAACAAGGAGCCTACACCCGAGAGGATCCATGAATCAAGCAGAAGCCAGACAAAGGAGCGTACTGTGCTCGACAACCTGTTGTTCAACAACAGCAACCACTCGGCGAGTGCGAAGACGCGTTCAACATCGCCGGCGACTGGCGAGTGGGGGTCGGACGCGGCTGATGCTTTGGAGCACGGCGACAAGTTCCTGGCGTGGCTAGAGGCGAGTGACGACCCCAGCGTGACGCGCATGCACGTGCACCAGCTGCGCGGACTGCTGCACAACCTGCGCGCCCGCCGCGCTCCCGCGCCCGCGCACCCTGCGCACCCCGCCGACCACGCCGCCTGTCGCAAGTAGACCCGCAACGACTGCCACTCGCTACAGGGAATATTTCAATTACTTATGTAAATACATAGTTATGTTGTCGCCAATAAGCGTGCACTTGTGATATGTGTGGCCAAATTTGCGTAATTTCTTTGTTCTAAAAGAAAAGCTATGCATTATTCTTTAGTTCGTAAGATTTTAGGCCAAGCTAGGCGAGCAGGCGGAGGCCTGCCCTCGCGCAGCTCCTGGTTTCCTGTCGGCCCGCGAGGCTTCGGTCGCCTGTTTCCCAATCTATGTGAAACTTGATAGGTAGAAACGTTATACTTGTTGTACATTACACACATTTACAATATTATATCTGAGTTTTTACTTACCGGCACACAAAACTTGTTATCTCTAATTAGTTTAGATAGTACCGCTGTAATTTAGCCATCTATGACATTCCTAGTTGTACCCTTACTATAGTTTATATGTGAATCCCTATGTTCTACCTCAGTTAAAGTTAAGTCATGCACGGCGTCCTTTCAACCATGGCGTTTGCGGCGTGGCTCAGCCGCGGCGCGTCACCTCCCGGCCGATACCAAATATTGAAAGGATGCGAATCTATTGTTGTGCCAATATAAGAACAAGGTAATATTGTTAAGATATAGATGACTCTATTGCTTTAGCTAGGCCGTCATTGTGTAATTGTTTTCTATTGTGCTCAGTATTTTATATTTTATGTATGTAAGGTAGACAACGTCAACGTTTTACTCAGGTTTGTGTGATACGTTAACAGTAAAGTACACTGTGATCAAAATTATAAATTATTGAGAGATTGTTATTATTGTAAGTACATTCCTAATTAATAGAGTGTATTATCTTAATGTTATATAAAAGATTGTCCAATTGTGTAAGGTTACCGTGGCCACCGGCCACGACCAGTCTATTAGGAAAAATCGTTCAAAAAATTGTGTCTCCTTGCCACAGAACTTAGAATTATTCATTCGCATTTCAAGATTATTAAATATTAAATCTACTGAAAAGAGATGATGATATTATAATATTTTGTACAAAATTTAAAAAAAATGGATTTTAAATTCTCTTGTCACGACTTGTGATCTCTTAAATGTTGATTGATTAAATATGATTGAATCTAACATTGAAACTGTTTTATTTCCTCCGACGATATTACATTATTTCACTAACAGGTTGTACGGACGACAGCTTGTCAAGCTACCCGCCTATAACTGCAAAATATTCCCAATCAACCTTGAGCTTTAAAGTTTTATGGATAAAGTTGCAAATCTAATAAAGAAATCTGACAGAATGTAGTAGCTTGATGTGCTGTCGTCTGTACTTTATATTAGCGATATATATCTTGAAGAAATAATTTTTATTAAGGAGACTTAATTGAAAGTGGCTGATACGTACGTGACAACGCCTTAGAAGAAAATTACAGCAGGCAACCAGTTGCACTACTGTTAATAACTAATGAATTGCTAAAAAAACTAAGTAGGTAAGTAATAGCTAACTGAAGCAAGAGAGGGAACGAATATCCCAAAAAAATTAATTGATAAATCTAAATAAAGTAGGTTACATACTCGTCGAATAATAGAAGGCGTTGATTGTGGCGCAGGTAGCCAGCACAATTAACTAGACAACGATCGGAGTAAAAAAATCGCCCCAATGTCGATTTTAAACCAACAAAATGTACGTATCTCATTTCCACAAATTGTACGGGTAAAGACAACTGGTTAATGAGAAACTTAAGAACGAGTTGCCAACGAACCTTGATCTGTCGCAGCGAAAAGGTTTACCTACAGATTGTTTTTATTATTCATGCTTTGCTAACAAACCTTTTGCAGAAACGTGCCTAAATTGCTCAAACAGTTTTGGAGATAGAGGGGAACGTTCCTTGTTTGCACCCGCATACATTTTCTATATTCACATGCTAAATTCATGATTACAGTTTGCGCGTCGATTACAGTGCTACTCTGAGTGCGTCTCTGTTCTTCTGTCAAATGTTTTTAACTACGTGACTAGTTTCTGAAGCGATAAATTTACCACTTGATCAAAATAAATTTACGGCTTTGTTCCTGTAATGTGTTACTCCAAACGACACCTATGCAGCTTAGGTAAAACCGTTGTATGCGAAAAGCTAGTTTGTGTCAACTTTCATGTAAGTAGCGCCATCTATCAACGAGTGGACATATTAAAATTTTCATTGGAAAATTATGGAACGCAAATAGGTAATACCACTTTCATTCGTTTTTGTGTAGTAGTAAAAATAGAATCTATTACTCACATGTAACATAGGCTTGGTTAAGGGCTCGTAGTCAAAGTAATCCGACACCAAAACAGCGATCCCCTGCCAGTCGGTGGTACATTCGAAACAGAGTTTAGTCGGCCTTATTGAAGTACACACCATTTTCTGATAGTAAAAATACTCGTTACGCGTGTATCTTAGGAAGGAAACTACATAGTATGACATCTGGCGTTAATTTAAAAAAGTAGGCGCCTACCTGCAAACCACACTCGTTTGGAGCCTGCAGTAATATAGGTTTCCGCATGTGAAAATGAAAATTATACTGTCGTCGAAAATTTTCTGCATATGCCAAAAGCAAGCGCTCTTTGGGGCTGTTTGTGTAATAACTTGGAGGAAAACATGTCCTAGTTTCGAATACCGGCTCATTAATCTCTGGCCAGCACATGTTCACCACACCGAGTTCATAAATCGCATTATTTAGCGAAGGTATGGTTAGTGGCTCCGAGACTTCACTGAATCCAAATATTTTCGGAGGTATTTCCACAAAGTCGACATCTTCAAACGGTTGCTCAAAGATCTCACTTGGTGCATTTTCGTTAACTTCTTCCACTGTGTCTAGTTGTTGCTGACTAGGAAGTTCTTGATCTGCTGGTTTCTGCTCCGAAGGAGCTTGGTCTTTCGAAGATGGTGGAGCGGAACTCATTTTCTATACTAGCTTTATTTAATTAATGTAATTAATATATATATATATATATATATATATATATATATGATCAACTCGCAGCTCAATATTTGAATTAAATCACATTCACAACTCTTGTTGAGTAGCTTTTCTGAATAAAATTAACCAGGCAGGTATTTTCTACTTATAGTTTTGACATTTTGTGATAACAATATTTTCAGGACTTCAGTTTCTAAGCAAACTTTTTGATTGCTAGGAAACTGAAAGTCTACCATTTATCTTAACATTAGCAATAACTAAACGTAAATCATCCTCAAACCCTTACTGATTATAAACATAGTTTTTGTAAATGATTAAAAAATATATACGGTGAGGTAGAATAGAAATACTTAAATCATATATGTAATTGCAATTTCGTTATACAGTTATCTGAAACAACTTTGATGCCCGGTATCCATGTATGGGTATGCAGATGACAGCACAGTTGTGGAGAGATACCTGCCGGATGCTCGGGCTAGTAAGGAATCAATCCGGTCCGAAAGGGAGGCTATGGTAGAGCGTACGAATGTTGCACTACAGGCTGTCTATGAATGAGGCAAAACCAATCTTGTAGCATTCAATGCCGCCAAAACACAAGCGTGTCTATTCACCGCCAAAAGAAGCCCGTTCACCTTGGCTCCTAGTTTTCGGAGTGTATCCTTGGATTGCACCGACCGCCTTCATTTTTTGGAGGTTGAAATTTGCTCGAACCTTAACTTTGGAGGTTCATTGGGTCCAAGGCTAAGATGGCTGCCAGAAAACTTGGTGTTTTCTCAAAGGTCTGGCGGTACTTCACACCCGGACAACTTCAAATATTATACAAAGCACAAGTCTGTGTCTGCAGCAGCACTGCAGCCACATTTGGGCTGGTGCTGCAAAATGTCACCTGGCTACTTTGAATTTAATGGATAGGCGTGCGAGTGCGAACAGGCTTATTGTTGGCCCAGATTTAACTTGAAACGGTCTCCAAAGCCTGGAGCACAGGCGAAGAGTAGCCAGCCTGTCGATGTTCTATAGGATGCATTATGGAGAGTTTGCGAGGGAATTGCATGATTTAATACCCCCATCGGATGACCCGTCGCACGGCGAGTTTACACCCTTAGGTTGTTGACACCACAGCGATTCGAACGAAGCGTTTCGCCTCCTCTTTATTCCGTGTACATTGAGGGACTGGAACAATTTGCCAGCTGTGATGTTTCCGTCGGGCTACAATTTAAGTGTCTTCTAATCTAGAGTAATTAGGTTCTAAATAAACTAGCACGCTTTACAATCAACGATTGATTCGCTGCTAACCATCAGCGGGATTGCGGCCAAGCACTAAACTCTGTTTTTTAATCTCGTACACTAAACTGACATTACGAGTGTTGGCAGTTTATTGCAATTAGGTGCAATAGTGCCGAAACTTAGCGTTCATAAAATCAAGTATCTTTTTTTACATTAAGTTATCCTGAAGTAATGTTTAGGTACTTATTAAAAACGTAATAATACAAAATTAATCATGTAAATTTGACATTTGCATGTGTCAATTTAGTCTACGAGATTAAAAAACAGAGTATAGTTTATAATTTATATAAAAAAGAGGAATAACAAAACGCATCGTTACAGACCTACAAAAATGAAAAAAGTCATTTGTCTTGTCAAATAATATTTGACAAGTGACAACGTCACTATATAGTCAATGTATGAAATTATGAATGTAAAAAGAATTTTCTCTTTCGACTGTATCTGTAATTCTGTATGTATTCTTCATTAACACCTACACAAACTCAAATAATTGTAATACAAACCAAACTTTATTTTTAAATTTTTAACTCCCAGTAAATAGTTTCGATAAATAAATATTCAAATATATTCTAGTGATAACAAGTTCATAACAGTAAGCAGCTGTGGTGTCAGGTGGACTTTGACTTGTGTATTAGTCGTAATATCCTGATTGAAACAAACTTATCAGTTGTCTGTAAGGTAAAAGGTCTTTTGGTAGTCGTGCAGCTTTAAACGTGTTCAATATGGGTAACAAATCATCTCTGTTGCTACGGGAAGAAGAAATCGCTCAATTGCAAGAGGAAACTGGGTGTAAGTAATTTTTATTTTGTATTGTATTTAATAAAGACAATGTAGTCCCTTTTAAACTCGTATTCCATTGTAACATTGAAGCACTAAATAGTTTGGTACCTCAGCCCTCGTGCAGTAATGTATTTTATAACCCTTGCCCCATGTATTTATTGCTTAGCAATAATTTTATTTATGGTATTTTGTTGCAAGTAAGCATGACAAATGCAAAGTTCATTATTATATGATCATTGTCCTTTATCAAATCATTCTCTTGGTTTATTTGCCGTTTTTCACTATCTAAGATATTGTAAAGTGTTGTATTTGTGAAATGTCTGTAAACAAAAACAGTAACAATAGAAAATTTTTAAAGAAGGAAGTAATTAATTAGTTATCCTGAGAAAAACTACTTTTGAATCACTAAGATGTATTAAATACAAAGTTGGGCTTACAAAGGTGACACTTAATGTATGAGAAATAATGTTGTTTCCAGAGTCCTATTGTTCACAGCAAACCTTTATATGTCTATTATTTATTCTTCTTCTTGTCTAAATAGATTCTGCCCAGCATTAAGGTCTGAGTCTAGCAACTTCAGTTGTGTCTATCAGTTCCTGTAATATACAGGACATGTTGGACACATAATATGGTAGACATCTGTGAATCATCTGAGATTAATTTTGTTCTATATTCCCATCAGTCACACCAAACCAAATCGAGAGGCTGTACTCCCGCTTCACCTCGTTAGACAAAAATGACTGCGGCACATTATCCCGAGAGGATTTCTTGCGGATACCCGAACTGGCAATCAACCCACTGAGCGAGCGTATTGTCCACTCGTTTTTTGCTGAGAGTCATGATGATCGAGTGAACTTCCTGCAGTTCATGAGGGTGCTGGCACACTTCCGGCCAATCAGGAAGAACAGGGAGAATAAACTTAATAGCAGAGATGAGAAGTTGAGATGTAAGTATGAAGACAGCAGTTACAGATTACAATTCTGATAAGATACACTCTTCCGACTTTGCTCGGTATTTTATTATTGTAATGTTATGGCACCAGTACCTTCTGTGGTACTTCTGTACCACAGAAGGTATTGAAGAACTGTTAGTAAATAATTTTAGTTAGTCAGAAAAACCTTTGAATGACTCCTCTCACCAGTAGAAAATTATTTTACACACTAGCAAAAGCAATGTTGTCATTTTGATGCATGTATGCAGCAATTTTCTACCCTCAAAGTCTATGACCCCCAAAACCTTAACAAATAAATTCATATTTCTAGTTGCATTTTCAATGTATGACCTGGACAATGACGGCAAGATCTCGAGGGATGAGCTGCTGGCCATACTGCACATGATGGTCGGAGCTAATATCAGGTAATATTTGCTTTATTTACATTAAAGGCTTTTATCTTGCCCTGGGGTTTGGCGCTCGCATGCGTGAGCTAAGCGCTACTTCAAACACACCGCGACCCAATCATGTGACTTGCATGAAAAGTATGTACGAAAGAATACGATGTGGGCGTGGACGGCGTGTATTGCCAAGCTTGATGAAATAAAAGGCTTTTAAAATAGACGCTACCTAGGTAGATACTGAGTATTTAGATTTAGTAAGTAGTCATTATGGGTTCTGCATTTGCTTAGCTAGGAATTCCAGCTATTACAATATTAGTATTAATCAGCAGGGTAATTGCGTAACACATTCTCAGTAGCAATGGGTTTCATTTTGATGGTTCAACAACATTCATTGCGGTTTCGTTCGGTAGTGGTGAAAGGCTAACACGTGCTTTTGTCAGTGCCATTGAATATTTTCGATTATAGTGTTTTTTTTTGTTGTGAAACTCTATCGAAAGTGTTCATTGTGTTTGTGTATTGGGTATAAGGTTTGGTTTTTAGTTGTTGTAATCGTCTTTTTGTATTGTTTTAGTTTTTATTTTATTTTGGTTAGCGTAATGCAAAATGGCCTCCAAAAAGCCCCCTGATAAAGATCCTGACAAAGATCCCCCGCCTGACCTATTTGATCTTTCTCCTGGACTAACAATCACTCTTCCACATGACATACAAATAACCTCCAACGACAATGCTATGGATACGGACACCCATAGTCGTAAGAAAGCCGCTAGTTCGCCCCCGGTCTCTTCAAATATTAAAACTAAGATTCCCAAAAATACATTAGGCAGGCTTTCGTACACACCACAAGACAATCCTCCCTATATAGTGAATGTGTCACTCAAAGACGAACACACCGCAGGCACTGTCCTACAACCGATTAAGTTTGGTATGTTTTTGACAGTAAATAACGTGAAGAACGTACGTCTCGACGGGATTAAACGTGTAGGCAGAAATCGTGTGTCAGTCGAGTTCAAGTCTTATCAGGATGCCAACAGTTTTCTCAACAATAAGATTTTATCCCAAAACAACTACATGGCTGCCATTCCTCAATATAATATCACACGAATGGGTATTGTGAGGGATATCCCAGTCGAATGGTCGGAAGAGGAGATAATTAAGAATATCCAGGTTCCTGAGGGGTGTGGCCCTGTCATCAAGGCAAGACGAATGAGTAGGAAGGTGTCTTCTGCTGGTGTGACCGAGTGGAAGCCCACACAGACTGTGGTCATAACCTTTGATGGACAAACCCTACCCAAGCGTGTATATAGCTTCTACTCGGCTCTACCGGTTGAAAGATATACCTACCCAACAGTCCAGTGCTACAATTGTTGTCGCTTTGGCCATACCCGCACCATCTGCAGATCGAAACCAAGATGTTTTAAGTGCGGTGAGGATCATCCAGGTGATGGATGTGAAGTCACCCGTGAATTCAGCCTCTGTGTTTCGTGTACTGGCAACCATTTCGCAAGTGACAGTGCTTGTCCTGAATTGGGCCGACAGAAGAGCATCAAAGCTCTGATGGCGGAAAAATCGATCTCGTATGTAGAGGCAACTCAGGCAAGTCGGGTCTTCCCACCTGTTTCCAGATCATATGCTGATGTCTCCAAATCTTTCTCACGTAACAAAGGTGCTATAAATAAACCTCAACCCATCCCAGTAACCAAAAATTCATACCGGAAAACGGTTCTTTTAAAACCAAAATCCCATACCCCACTTTCACCCGGCTATGATAAACGGACCCATCTGAACCTCTCCCAAAATTACTCCTTTTCACCATCCAAAAATGGCTGTGCTCTTCCGTTGGAAGCTCCAGAGCCAATCCTCCGCAAACAGCAGGATAAATATAGTGATATTTTAAATTTAATCACAGACATGCTAATGTCTGCTCTTGCTAGCCCTTCTCACTCCGTACCTGACCACGTTGCATCAAAATTGACCTCCATACTAAACTATATCCACAACATTCCATCCCCTAACGTTTCTCTAGTGGAACGTGAGGAGTCTTACTCCCAGGAAGCCTGATCTTTCTTTTTTAATTAATAGGTTTAAACCATCAATCTGCGGCATTGCTGAGACGTGGCTTTTGCCTGGAAGCAATTTCAGGCTGCCATGTTTCGCCAGTGTTCGTGATGATAGATCTGATGGATACGGAGGATGTGCTTTGCTCATCAATAGCAAGGTATCATTCTCTCAGATTCCTCTAACCTTTGTTGGCGATAACATAAATGTTGTTGCTGTGAAGGCTGAGGGTATAAATATTTTTTCCTTTTATATTGCGCACCCACAACTAGAGTATCTGTCACTAATTAGGAATTTGTTATGCAGTGCTAGTGGCCCAATACTTGTAATGGGCGATTTCAATTGTCACCATTACCGCTGGGGATCAGATACTTGTGATAACTTTGGCATTGGCTTGCTGGATATATTGGATGAACACAATCTTTGCCTAGTCAACGATGGTAGTGCTACCCGTAGATCTCTACCCGGTCAGAATAGTAGCTGTGTTGACTTAACATTCTGCTCATCCAATAGGTATAGCTAGTCTTCTCATTTGGCGTCGCTTGGATATGACCTATGGAAGTGATCACTACCCCATCATAATTGAATTTCCTTCCAAAAACATTCCTGTTAAAGTTTCTCCCACTCTTTTAAAACACCAACTAAACTCAGCAGACTGGGATTTATATTCTAAAATCCTGGACCTTAGAGTATCCTCCCTCCCAGAAGTTAACCATGCTAATGCCCGGGAATGTTTCTTGTCCTTCTCCACCATTTCTTCCACGGCTGATGATTGTTTCCCGGTCAAAAAACCCTCTTCTGGTAACCTCTTCTGGTGGCCTTTTAGCTTGGACGAGTTGAAAGCTGTGCTATCCCACGTCAAGGACTCCGCTCCGGGAGTGGATGGATTCCCGTACTCCTTTATTTCTAAAGCTGGACCAAAAACTCACAAATATTACCTGGACCTGGCTAATTTCTGTTTTACTTCTGGCTTCATTCCCACAGAGTGGAAGGTTCAAGCTGTCATCCCGATTTTAAAACCAGGCAAAGATCCGAATGATCATTGCTCATACAGACCCATTGCCCTATCGTCCATACTTATCAAACTTTTGGAACATTTAATTAAAAACAGATTAGTGTGGTTGGTGGAAAACAGGAGACTGCTTCCAACGACTCAATTTGGCTTTAGGAAAGGTCTGGGCACAGCTGATAGTGTGGGTATCCTCACGTCAGAGGTCCGGCTGGCCCTTAGCAGAAATGAGTCTGTGGTTGCTGTCTTTCTGGATATATCAGCTGCCTATGATTCCTTCCTCCTCCCAAATCTCAGGCAAAAGTTGCACGAGCTGAGAATCCCGGCTAGGATTTGTCGCATCATTGGTAGCATTTTTACCAGTCGCACCATTCAACTTAGAATACCAGGGGGTGACTCTGAACAAAGATCGGTCTGGAGAGGACTACCTCAAGGATCAGTTCTTAGTCCCCCATTATACAACATCTACACAGCTAACTTGTCCTCTTCCCTTAATTTCCACTGTAAGATCCTTCAGTATGCTGTCGATATCGCACTAATGGTGTGTGGCAGTTTCATCCAGGATGCCGCCTTTTCAATGAATGTCTCTCTGGCCTCATTAAACCAATGGCTCCTTGACAATGGTTTGTTCTTAAGTGCGCCAAAGAGTAAAGCTGTCATTTTTACACGCAAGCGTTCTGTTCCTTCCATAGAACTAAAGGTCAATGGTCAAAGCATTCCAGTCGTAGATAAGGCTAGGTTTCTGGGAGTAACCTTGGACTCAAAGTTGTCTGGGGTTGATCACATCAGCAACACGGTCAAAAAATGTGAACGTTCCGTGTCGGTCCTTAAGGCTTTGGCTGGGGTGTGGTGGGGAGCTCACCCCTACACCCTTAAACGGGTCTATAATGCTCTGACCAGAAGCGATATGGATTACTGCAGCTACTTACTTGAGCCTTGTAATAAAGAAGCGCTAAAGAAACTAGATAGCATCCAGTCCAAATGCCTAAGAATAGTGATTGGGGCTATGAAATCATCCCCCATAAACGCACTTCAAGTGGAATGTGCTGACCCTCCCTTACATCTTAGGAGACAATACTTGGCAGATCGATTCCTAACTAAAGTATTTTTCCTTTCATCCCATCCCTTGCTCCCAATTTTAGAACAAATTGACCTCTCCTTTAATAATTCTTCCTATTGGAACCATAAAACAGTTCCCCTATTGATAGATAGGTATAGAGAGCTTAAACAACTCTCCGTGCCTATCTGCCAATACCCATCTCTTCCGGTCTTCTCCGCTGCATACGAGTCGAGTTATTGTGAACCAAAAGTCGTTTTGGGTTTAGGTATATCAAGAAATCCTCAAAACGCTAGAGAGGACTTGACGCTGTCAAGCGTTATTGGGAAGGATGGAATTTCTTTTACACTGACGCTTCAAAATTTTCTGAAACTGAATGTACTGGGGTGGCAGTTTATTTTCAAAATTCTAAAATAGCCTTACTTTACCAATGTCCACCAGAAGCATCAGTCTTTACAGGAGAGTGTGTTGGCATTTTAGAAGCCTTACACTATATTAAATCCCATCAAATAACAAGGACAGTAATTTTTTCAGATTCCCATAGTAGTATTCAGGCCCTTAAACAAAATCAATTTCATAGTAAAATTAATAGTAAAATAAAGAACTTGTTATTTGAATGCTACCAAAACGGCTTGGACGTTGAGATAATCTGGATCCCCGGTCACTCGGGTATTGTTGGCAATGAGTGCGCTGATTCGTTAGCAAAGTATGCCACATCGAATCCGGTTGATCAAAAGCACTACGTAGCGCATAACTACGATTTGCGGAATGGTGCCAGACCCAAGTTATTTAACTCGTGGGCTGAAACATGGAAGACGTCTTCTAAAACCAAGGGCATCTACTACGCTGCCATACAGCCTGAGGTTCAGCGTAGGCCTTGGTTTTCTAAATGTCCTAAATTGTCGAAGAGAACTGTTTCCTCACTGTGTAGACTTAGACTCGGACACTGTTGTAGCCCAGTGCTTCTGAAAAAGATCCACATCCGGGATAACTCCCGGTGCGAGTGCGGTCTTGAGGATGGCACTTTAGACCATATTTTCTTTTCTTGCTCCCGAAATAATAAATATTTTGATCTCTATTCAAATATTCCTAAAATTAACATCCCTCTCCCAACTAATTTTCATACCCTACTTTCCCACTTCTCCACTAAATTAATAAATCTTTTGGCCAGATTCCTAGTTGAGAATGATTTAAAATTTTAATTGGTGCGTAGTTTGTGTGTAAATAGTCTGTAAATAGTATAAGCTAGTGTAATTATTGGATAATGTGTCCCTGTAAATTTGATTACTTGTTTTACTAACCCATGTGTTTGTCCATGCAGCTATACTAACACCTACCACGAATGGAAAAGTTCGACGGCCTGCCTCTGTTTGCTGCCGTCACCACGTGACACTGGCAGAATAGTCGAAACCGGCTCAGTTGACAAAAACGAAAAAAAAAAAAAAAACATTCATTGCGTTGTTTATGGTGTTGAGCAGACACATTTTCGAACATAAGGAGAGCAATTGAATAGCAATAAGCTTCAAAATGATTCCAACTGATAGTAATAGTGTGTAACGCAATTAGGGTGCTGGTATTTCAATAAAGTAAGCACAGACTCCAGCACACTAAACTGCAATGCAATCTGTCAAAATTATAATCAATTTTCAACTTTATTGGGATAATTTGACAGATTCGGGTAGCTTCACCTGCTGGCAGAATAGGCTCTTAATAAACTAGTGCGCTTTACCATCAACAATTGCGTCACTGCTTACCATCAGGCAGGATTGCGGTCAAGCGCTGGTTATTAATACGTAAAAAAAAAAATCTGTACTTAAGAAAAAAAAAAAAAAAGAAATTCCAATTGGGCACCCAAAACATTTAATGTATTTATGACAGCACGGTTGGCGTAGTGGTTAAATGTTTGACTGCTGCTGCCGCTGTTTATCGCTGACTGTCGCGGGTTTGATTCCCCCACGGAACAAATATGATATATGGTATGACCTACAAATAGTTGTTCTGGGTCTGGTTATTTGTGTATGTGAGTTTATATGTTTGTAAACGCACCCACGATACAGGAGAAATTACTAGTGTGGGGCATTGTTTATTAAAAAAAAAATAACAATAAGGTTTATTAAAAAAACAGGACCCTTTAGGCCGCTGCCTCGAACCTTGCAGGCAGCGGGGCGGCGGCTTGTGTTCACGATTGTGTCGACAAGATATTTGTTTTTATTCGCGAAAGAAATGTCTGAACAATGGCGGCAACATCGTTTTGATTCAAATTTATTCATAACGCTCGATCACCGTTCGCTGCCCGCAAGATTCGAGCGCGAGAAGTACACCGCTCGATGCCCGCCACCGCCCCGCTGCGCTACCGCGACGCTGTTTTCGAGAACCGGTCCGTTTGATTTTACGCATAATATGATCCTGCCGCTCACTCGCCGCCGCCGCCGCCGCCCCGCTGCCCGCAAGATTCGAGGCAGCGGCCTTATGTAAACGATATATTTATATAATCCTATGCAATGATATCATTTAGTTACCTACTGTAGATTAACTACACAAACAATATTTATTGCTTCGTATTATAAAGTTTATGATTAAGATAAGGAATGTCAACGAAGTAAAGTACACTATCTGTAGCACATTCAATTAGGTACTTTTAAGTTTTGTTTAGTTTTTAATACGTTCCACCACATCAGGAATTCCTTCTATATCGTTTACCAACAACCAGACCCGCGCCATCTATCCATACTAACATTATAAATGCGAAAGTAACTCTGTTTGTCTGTCTCTCTTTCTGTCTGTTACGCTTTCCCGCTTAAACCTCTCAACCGATTTTGATGAAATTTGGCACAGACAATCTTTAGACCCTGAGAAAGAACATAGGCTACATTTTATCCCGAAAAAAAATTGATTTTCCCGAAGGAAATCTAAAAAGCGCGATATAACCGAACTCCACGCGGGCGAAACCGCGGGCGGAAAGCTAGTACTAATATATAAAGCTGAAGAGTTTGTTTGTTTGTTTGTTCGCGCTAATCTCGGGAACTACTGGTCCGATTTGAAAATTTATTTTTGCGTTGGATAGCCCATTAATCCAGGAAGGTCTTAGGCTATATAACATCACGCTGCGATCAATAGGAGCGGAGCATAACTAACTCCACGCGAACGAAGTCCCTGGCGGCCGCTAGTAATATTATAAAGTTAAACCATTTTGAAGCATATTTCCAGTCCATTGCTCTATATATTAGAAAAATGTGTCTGCTCAACAACTTAAATAACGCAATGAATGCAGTTGAACTGTCAAAATGAAACCTATTGCTACTGATAATGTATTACACAAATACCTTGCCCGAACAACTGCATGTAAAAAATACAAATTAAAAAAAACTAGCGACAGGTGTATAAACAACGATGTCGTGTGTAATACCGGATCCGGTAGATGAAATGCTGTCTGGAAAAGCAGCGCCACCTACCGGGTCCAATTATTTGTGTTTTTAGTAACAAAACCATTAGTAGTCACGTGTCACATTAGTGATAAGACCATGAACTGATGACATACTCAGCGGATAAACGTGATATACTAAGATTAACCGATAAAAACAAACTGTTTCTGTACATTTCATTACGTTTTTAACAAAGTTCGAATAATTAATCGCCTTGTTATCAAAACACAAAATTTTCCTAATCTGGCGTTTTTCAGACTCTTACTAACCAAATCCAACCGACCTTATCTAGTTTCTAAAATACAACATTACTATATAAAGATTTAGTAAAGTATTTTTATGTAAAGAATCTATGTACAAAATTTCAAAAAGATACAATGATAAACCACAAAGTTATGGTCAAAGCACCGCTCGGGCGGGCGAGCGCGGAAGTACTATGATCTATCGTACCCGCTAGGCGCTAGGTAACCACTTTGCAACAATTTCTAAATGGATTTGGGGAAAAATATATCATGGTGTAAAAATTATTGGAATCGATTCAGTTGCTTATTCTGAACAAACTTCTTTTTTGTTTATATGAAATCTGAATATAGGCTTCACATAAACAAAAGAGAACGTTTTATAATTGACGTTAAAAGTGTTCAGTAGTATACAATATGTAAAGAAAACCCTGTCCGATCCGTGAAGGTATTGTTAGGTATCGATAACTGATTCTAATAATGCCCACAAAGACAGGCTACAATTAAAAACCATCCCCCTAAAAAAATAAATATTATTTCGCAAAAAGAGGTAACTTAATACATGTGCGGTAGGCAAACCCCTTCCGCGGGCGGCGGGGGGCAGGGCACGCGGCACCTGTGACGTGGTCGCGTCGCTATTCGCTTATAATAATACCGATGTTGTCACTTTTTTAAAAATTACCAAATTTCGGGGAAATTGGAATTAATTCCCGGGAAAAAAGGATGATTTCAAAATTCATTAGTATTGTTACTATGATGATTATGTAAAATTTTATATTATATTTGGTCAAGTGTTTACCTAACCCTTATTATCCTTATGGAGTCGGACAGGGTTTTCTTTACATATTGTATACTTATTATCACAATAGTATTACCAAATAACTGGGTTATGGTCAGATACGCAGTTGTTCCGTGTAAAATGCTGGTTTTCAGCTGAATCCAGTTAAACTGGAGGCCGATCCCGACCGACGAACGTAGTTGAGAAAAAAGCAGCGATGATGATATAGCTATTATCATAACTAAAATAATTTATCATATTCATCCTTTGGCCAGAATGTCGGTGGTCACTGGTAAATTAATCAGCACCCTCCAGACAACCCTAAATGGGAAACATCTTCGTGAAAGTCCCTTCAGACCTGCACCCTGATAATTAATTAGGGTTACTATGTACTATGGTGTGGTATGCAATTAGGCCCTAATTGCTTACCTACACACATACATAATTAATCCGAATCTTATTTTATACCGAGTACATCGAGGAACTGAAACAATTTGCCAGCGGCAGTGTTTCCATCTGACTACAATTTAAATGTCTTCAAGGCTAGAGTGAACAGGCTCTTAAAACTAGCGCCCTTTACCTTCAACGATTGCATCACTACTTACCATCAGGTGGGATTGCGGTCAAGCACTAATTTATAAGTTATTAAAAAAAAAAACCTTTAGAAGATTGGAAAAGAACCTTTAGAAGGATTCATTGCTTTTTATATTTGAAAAAAAAAATTCTACTCAACATCGTAACTAATGCAATGAATGTTATGGAATCGTCAAAATGAAAGCCACTAATAGTATATTACGCAATCCCGCTGCCATCAGACCTTATTAACCTTTTGAACGCCAATCACTTCTATACAAGTTCGAGATTTTCGTGCCCTCAGCGCCACTACTTGATTAGAAGTAATCACAGTATCAACGGTCTCCAAAGCCTGGAGCACAGGCGTAGAGTAGCCAGCCTTTCGGTCTTCTATAGGTTGCATTCTGGTGAGTGTGCAAGGGAATTGCATGATTTAATTCCCCCATCACCGTTCCACCATCGGACGACCCGTCGTACGGCGAGTTTCCACCCTTACGTTGTTGATACCACTGCGACCCGGACGAAGCGTTTCGCTTCCTCTTTTATACCGCGTACATCGAGGGACTGGAACAATTTGCCAGCGACAGTGTTTCCGTCACATTACAATTTAAGTGTCTTCAAGGCTAGAGTGAATAGGCTCTTAATAAACTAGCGCGCTTTACCATCAATGATCGCATCACTGCTTACCATCAGGCGGGATTGCGGTCAAGCGCTTGTTTATAACTTATATAAAAAAAAAAAAGTAATCACAGTATAAAATAAATTTACGACTTTTACAAGAACTTTTATTTTGGTTTTATGGAAAATTGCCCTGTTATCAGCCATATTTTTAACTTTTTCACACATAATAAGTTCTAATTTGTTTTATTTCCAATAGAAACAAAAACGCCACAAAATATTTTAATGCCCCCAGCGCCAATTACTTGATATCAAGTAAGCCAGTGATAGGACACGATGAAGACCTCGCTATATTTCATCTCGTCGAAATGATCATAAATACTATTATTTCAAGAAAATGACGTAAATAATTAATATTTTGTAAATAGTGTACACTATAAACTAGGTTTTATTCACCTAAATGAAGAATAAATAGGTTTTCTAATTATTGTCGATAGTGAAACACCGTTTGAAAAACCCATCCCTACAAAGTTAGTTTTCAGTCCGCACACGCCACCGACTTGTATAGAAGTAAATCTGTGACGTCATAAGCGGACGGGTTTCAAGGTCATAGTGACTTTGTGCATTTTAGTGTAGTGCAATGTTTACATCTTGCATGCACACGTGTTCTTACAAAAAAAAATTGTGACTGTGAATATGACGAATTATTGAGAGTTGTTCAAGTCTGAATCAGAATTTTGAAATAGATCGTCGTCTTGACATTCCGTTAAGTCGACAATTTCCGTTTCGGGAATTTTCTTCCGTTTTCTATTAGTTTCTACAAACCAGACAAATAATTGCGAGTATTTTGCGCATAGATTTTGCGACACCATTAAAAAAAGGTCTGTAACATCTGTGTAAAACAGACATTTACCCTACATTATAATTCTAAAAAAAAACGTAGAAAACCAGGTGTTCAGCTTCTATTAATTGTATTTGTTGTAAGTAAACGAAATAAATTATGCAGGAATCGCTTGAGTTTAACAGCACGTGTAACTCGACCACGGTGAATATAAAAATAAATACCATAGAAATCTAGACATCCTTATATCAGGAAGGATTTTGACGTGCCACGAGCGCCAACTACTTGATATGAAGTAGAAGGATTACATTCGGAGACAAATAGGGATGTGCCTTCTAGAACACACGTCTAATAAATTTAAAATTCTTTCCTTTATTATGGGGAATATATCCAGGTTTTCATATTGTTTTTTTTTTTTATGAAATAAAATAAAATATCAAAATCAGTTACAGTTTTTATTTTAGCTTCGTAAATTGGCGAGTTAACGTTAATTTCAAATTATAATATTATTTGTCGATAGGACATTAATCCCATCCCTACGTTTTACTATAGATACGTTATACATTTGTAGCGTGGCGCAGGAGGACACATCGCGTGTTATATAGATGGGCGTTCAAAAGGTTAATAATGTTTTATTAATTCCAGCGAAGAGCAACTTACAAGCATCGCCGAACGCACAATACTGGAAGCTGACACCAATAACGACCAGATGATCTGTTTCGAGGAGTTCTGCCACGCCCTGGAGCGGACAGATGTTGAGCAGAAGATGTCCATCCGTTTCCTGAACTGACCTCCGCACTCCTGAACCGAATACATTAAGTACATACTGATGTTTTTGCTAGCCCTCATCATGTACGGGCTCTTTAATAAGAAATGATGCTATAAATGTATAAACGATGCTTAATATTATGTATATGAGAGAGTAGTTAAGTGTTTTACAAGTTTAGTTTAGTTTTTTAAGAGATTAATTTTATGCAGAAAATATTAGTTTTTTTTTTATCAGATAGTTGGTTTACTATGTACTACATGTAATATTTATGTATCTATAACATCACAAAATATTTGCACAATAGGCCTGCTTTGTAAGGCAGTGTTGCCAAGTTAGTTTTGGCCAAAACAACTTTAGTAAGCAAGGTTCTCAAAAGGATTATTTATTGCCTCTCTGTAGAAGTTAATACAGTTTTTGAAGCATAATAACGACCTAAAAAGTAGGCCCATTGTGTTCAGCCCGTCAAGTGAATGTGATTTTCTTTTATTCTTTTTACTTTCTCGCGATTGGTTTAGTATTGACAATGACATGTGATAAAACAGGGATGTATGTAATGATATAAGCTATTGGAAAATTGAAATTGTATTGTAGAATTAGAAGTGAAAACCAAAAACATGACCGCATGATGTTAAAATATTTTGAAGAACTACCCCGATTATTGTAAGGCTCCCTTATTCATTTGTGATTAGAAGTTCCTTGACTTGCCATGTAAGGCAGCAGTCAGATTTTTAAGGTCGAATCATCATGAGACAACAATTAAACTAGTTTATACTATATACAGACTATTTACACACAAACTATGTTAGTTTAGACCTGTCAAATTAGCTCCTGACGTAATATGACGTATTTTTGGTCGCCATGTGTATAATACACGCGACTAAACTGTCTATGGAGTATCTTAATTTGACAGGATTAAATTAAAATCTCCTAGTCTTTTCTTAATGAAATAGAAATAAAAAGATGCACTTAACATTAAATTTGCTTAGTTAGTGAGCTATGCTCGGAGTTTCTCTGCGTGATCGAATCAGAAATGAGGAAATTCGCAGAAGAACCAAAGTCACCGACATAGCTCTGCGAGTCGCTAAACTTAAGTGGCAGTGGGCTGGGCACATTGCTCGTAGAACCGATGGCCGATGGGGCATTAAGGTTCTGGAGTCGCGGCCACGTACTGGAAGACGCAGAGTAGGGAGGCCCCCAACAAGGTGGACCGATGACCTGGTTAGGGTCGCGGGAAGCCGATGGATGCGGGCAGCACAAGACCGGTCAGCGTGGAAATCCTCGGGGGAGGCCTTTGTCCAGCAGTGGACATCTAATGGCTGAAGAAGAAGAAGAGGTGAACAAGAGTGGTGGAGTAACTGGAATCGTTACCCAGGTACCAAAATAACAGTACCGGGATCTGCATTATTGGTCCCGATTCAAAGTTCTAAATTCAAGCATTCCAAACCTGCATAGTAACTATAGAAAAATTTGCTAAGTCTAATATGGGTAGGTATGTCAATTTTATATGAATAAGGGAGTTATATAACTTAGTATTTAACGGTTTATCTATAAAAGTAGATATTACTGTTCGCACTTTAGTGTTACGCATTTATGAAATACGAATAGACTTGAATGACAGCACATACACACATAGATGTTCAAATGGAGCAGCATTTACGTCCGATAGTAAACTTTTAAAAATTGTTATTTAGATACATTTATAAAATAGTCACAGAAATGTGTAGGAATCGTAGCTGTTGATGCTAGTTTCTCTGTCGATCCCCAAAAAGAGTATAGCGTGATGTATATTAACGTTTTTTTAGTTCAATTTTAATGGGTTAAATTATGAATTAAGTTTTTTATTGAATTTTTCACGTCCTATTTAAATAAATTATGTTTAGCTAAATGTACAAAAGGTTTATTTATTTTATGTTATAATTTAAAAGTTATATGTATTGGGTGTCTAGAAATTAAGAATAAATATTTTTTGTACAAAATGTTGTATCATTATGTGTCTGCCTTAAGAATCCCTGCAACTGCTGTTGTAACTGCTGTTTTTGCCTTTGCCACGACAACATGTGACATCTACCAACTACTGGACCTGCGTGGTAGATTACGGCCCACTTCCTCTCACCAAGAGGGAGTGGGAACACCGCCTGCGTCCCAGGAGTGGGAAAATTATAGGCTGATTTTGTAACTGCTGGACTTAAAGGTCTACTACTACCCTCTTACATTATTATAACACCCATACCCACTTGGTCCCACTCCCACTTTGGTATACACCCATACTTTCCACTTTTCTAAGTTGCGTCTTCTCCATCTTATCGGAGGGAAGAGTCCAAGTCGTCACACTAACGTTTCATAGACCCGCCTCTGTGTCGACAACTTGACGATTCTAGTTCAATTGAAAAGAAAACTGGCCCCAGAAGTCAGTTTTTATTCCATCATAATCATCTCAGCGTATAATCCTGGTTGCATCGCAGGCTTTCGCGTTGGAGCACGGGGTCCCCTACTTTTAACTACCGCGAGTTTTTATTCCAATGGGATATAATGCTAATAGGAAACAAAATAATACTTATTATCTTGTAAAACAAACAGACAATTTTTTTTAATATCA
This sequence comes from Sesamia nonagrioides, assembly GCA_017933935.1. Taxonomy (NCBI): domain Eukaryota; kingdom Metazoa; phylum Arthropoda; class Insecta; order Lepidoptera; family Noctuidae; genus Sesamia; species Sesamia nonagrioides. The sequence continues at coordinate 3,294,895 of JADWQK010000025.1, forward strand.
TTTCCCTTCCTTTTTATCTTGTACATAATATTTCGACTGTTAGCTTTTTAAATATAATAATGAAGTGTAAATAAAATACAACAACCTAAATAAATCATAAACGTTTATAATTTCATATAATTTACATTGTATTGTAGAAAATTGTTTTAACTTAATTACAAAAACAATTTGGAACGCCACATGTAATATACAAATTCAGAACTGATACCATTAGAGGACTGCATATGTGTATAGCTACATATTATAAAATAAAATGAATCATAATAGATATATACTAAATCATAAGATACACGAGCCCAGTACAAACTATTATAAACCCAAAATGAAAATGGCCGCAGTTATCGATCGCCATGATATAATACTGTGATACTGAAGTTCTGTCATTATTCAAGCGATGTCCTAAGTTTCAAGCATGTTCTACCTGATTATCCAAGCGGCAGAATACGCAGCTACTATCAGAAATGCCGTTAAACATTCAAGTCTCTCCCAAGAGAGGCGTGTAACAGATCATTAATCCCCAGGTTCTTAATTGAAACTGCTCCAACTAGAATTACTTAAGGTGACTAATTCCATATAGCACAGAAAATTCAAAGATTCTTGAATATTCTTTAAGTAATGTTAGGTTGACAAGCTCTAAACTTGAAATTCTCAACACTGAAATCGGATGTAAGGTTTGGTAGGTTATTTAAAAGCCAATAGCGATCAGTTCTGAAAGTAGCGAGACTCCATATTGCTTCCCTAAGCGGTTGACGATACAGCTAGCTTCTTCAGATGTTCCATGAACACTTGCAAGGACACGTCGTCTGTCAACACCGGAGCGCCGCCATCCTGCGAATATTTGAAGGTTTTGTTAGCAACTTCAATGGTATGGAAAATGGCCACCACCAGGATTAAAGTAAAATTTATGTTGCACCAGATTGCGAAATGTTTACTTTAGGACACCATTCAATATTCATAGCTATAACAAGGCCTATTTAAATATGCTGGCATGCACAGCACGTGTCCGCACCTTATGGCAGTACCAAACAAACACAGCACAACTTATTGACTAGGAAAGTTATGTTCCTTCTTTCGTCTTTAAATCATTAACTTCAAGTAACTAACAGCTACACGACCCCATTAGCAGCCATCTATTTTAGGAATGCGTATACCTACGCTTTTGTTTTATAGCTATTAGGTAGGTATCGACAAGTTCTCATTACGTCTATTAAAGCTGCACCCGTTAATTAAAAAAAAATCTTATATTTGAGAGAAACTGTTGATCACCAGAAATCATCATCCTTCTGAACATTTATTAAAATATTTCATGAAGCTTGGTGAAACTTTGACCCAAGAATTTGAACACGGCAATAAATCCAGACTTAAAACCTTTGAATCAGTATTTGTATTTGGAACTTTATTGAGGTTAAGTCAAAATTCTTAATATAAAATTAACAACTTAGTAAGCTGTCACTTTTGCATAAAGAACTGCATTTTTGTGGATATGTGTATAATTCGAGTTTTGGCGGGAAAGTCAAACTGAGTGTCACGCTCCTTTTTCATTGGACTTTTAAAATTATTTATAGTCTTGTTTACTAAATAAAAGTGCGTGATTATGTAGTAAAAAGTGCATTTAGTAAATAATTCATAAAGAACAGTGAAATATCGCAGCGTAGTGGCCACATCATGACTTTGTCCCAAATCTCCCTCGTAAGACGGGTCACGCGGCCGTCTTTTTCGACATGAATAATTCATAATTACGTGACATTGGCTAACCGTACGAAGCCAAAAAATAAAGAAAAGAGTATAATTCAATAACCATTGAGGTAGTTTAAATCTGATAAATAAAATGCACATTTTGTTATTACAAAATAATCCCCCTTATTAGGGGGATTATCTCTACTTCGATCTGGTAGCGGCCTTGTTGCTATGTTTGAAGTGTGTCCAAAGTAACTAAAAACATTTGTTCATTTTTGTGAAAACAAATCCTTTATTTTCCTTAACCAAAAATATCATTGATAAACTGTGTTGAAAAAGTAAAAACCAAATTCCCTTTTCGCCAAAACCATCACCACTACAATAAGGAGACAAAAATCAACATTCAAGGCATTTTAAGCGTATGTTAGTTTTTTTAAAGCATTTATTAAGTTAAACATTTAATTTCTTATTTATAAGCAAAACCGCAAAGCTTGTTCGAGTTCAAAATCAATGAACTAATACGTTGTTGAAGAACATAAATGATAATAGGCTATTTGACAGTATGAATATTTTTGTCATTTCAGTCTTTATGTCATTTACATGAGTTTTAATGAAAATAATAACAATTAATATAACCAAAAACACAAAATATGTTTTTCATTTTGTTTCTCGCGCCACATATTGTGAAACGATCCAGCCCCCTAATCGGCGAACACATTTTTGGCAAATGATTGCGACTAGTTGGGATCGTTTGGACCGAACGGACCAATGGGCGCCCCGAACGATCCCAACTAGTCGCAATCATTTGACAAAAATGTGTTCGCCGATTAGGGGGCAGATTGGCTAATGTCACGATGACGTCATACGTTCATAAACACTTGTTGTCGTTCTATGTTTTCTCAGGTGTGCGTTTTTAGAAGATTTTTAACGATATTTGGAGCGATTTGTGGTATTTTTTTGTTTTCTGACTGACAAATAACGGATAAACGAACACCACTGTGGAACCGAAAATCGTTTATAAGTTTGTGACGTCACTTACAAAGCGCGACGCCATATTGCTGAATAAAGCGTTTCGGCGGCTTGTTTGAATTTTGAATTTTTATTTGCACGTTTCTTACGAAATAAGTATATAAAAAAAAAAAACTTTTCGTGAACTTCTTAACCGCGACCAAGTAATTCAAGATAGAAATTATAAATCTATCAAATAGCCTATTTTGACACTTGAAAACGAAAGCGTGATTTTCATTCGATTGTAATTTACATCATTATCATCAGAGAGAAAGGAAACATTAATAACATTATAACGGAAAATTCTTGACATCTTGCTGTAAACATTAAACATTACCCTCCTTATTCATACACGTTACTTAAAGTTAACTAGTGATTAGCGATTGTTTAACCATACATTTTAGACGTTTGCACGCCACTTAACTATAATCATCGTTTATAAATAAACCCCTTAAACACTGTGGTGTTTATTTATAAACGATGATTAAACTTAAGTGACCATAAAAGTCAAAAATGTATTGTTAAAGAATCCCTAATCACTAGTTAACTTTAAGCAACTTTTATGAATAAGGGGGTTAATAATATCATTATAAGACTATTAAATACATTTGGTATTCAATAGTCGTATACAATATGTAAAGAAAACCCTGTCCGACCCATGAGGATAATAAAGGTTAGGTAAACACTTGACCAAATATAATATAAAATTTTACATAATCATCATTGTAATAATACTAATGAATTTTGAAATAATCCTTTTTTCCCGGGAATTAATTCCAATTTCCCCGAAATTTGGTAATTTTTAAAAAAGTGACAACACCGGTATTATTATAAGCGAATAGCGACGCGAACACGTCACAGGTGCCGCGCCCGCGGAAGGGGTTGCTTACTGCACATGTATTAAGTTACCTTTGTTTTGCAAAATAATATTTATTTTATTTGGGGGATGTTTTTTTTAAGTTTATCCTGTATCGATAACTGATTCTACAAGGGCATTAATAGAATCAGTTATCGATGCCTAACAATACATTCACGGATCGGACAGGGTTTCTTTACATATTGTATATGATGTAATGTTTACGTAATAATATAGAAAACTCTGCATAAATACTTAACGCAAAGTTACACAATGGCGCCGATTCTGTTGTTCACAAACTAAACTAATTTTAAGTTCTGTGCGTCTTTATCTTTCTATTTCTATAAGAAAAGGACAGAAGATAAAATGTCAGTTTAGACCTGACAAATTAGTGCGGTCCTAACGTAAACTGGCGTATTTTTAGTTGCCATGTTTATAATCAAGTCTAAGCTGTCTATGGAGTATCTTAATTTGACAGGATTAAATTAAAATTAGCGATGGCCGATTTCGAGATCAATCAAAAGAAAATCAATCAAAAGAATCGGAATCGTTACAATAAACTATCGAGTCAACCATCGACTCGCCTTTCTACAAAACAATCGAGATGTTTTTCGATTGTTTCGAGTCAATGGAATCGACCGCCGGTTTTCAATTGTACGAATCGTCGAGTCTCGCTCCACTCGATGAACGAGGCAGTCGAGGGACGTCAGTCGATTGCATCGAGTCGAGGTGCATGTCAGAGTCAAGTCGTGCGACTCGCGCGTAATTTGTGAACATTTATATCTTTACTTACGATGCACTGTTTTATTTTTCGCTAGTTTTTACCGGACAGATTTTACATTTCTAATTAATAAAAATAAAACAGATTCATTAAGATCCCTTGATATGTTTTATTATTTTATTTTTACGACTCCTTCTAATTATTCGTAAGTAAGTTAACTACTAACGTTTATTTATTCCCGTCGCGGTACTGCATATTTTTGATTGTTGAAAAAATTAGTTTGGATTCGCAAACACAACGCAAGACAGGAACTCGCGTCTAAACCATCGAGGAATAACTCTCGATTGCTCTCGAATGAACACGCCGTGACTCGTGAGCCCGTCGCGATAACAAATCGAGTCGGACTCGAGTCCAAGTGAAACAATCGAGGACCATCGAGATATTTGAACAATCGAAACAATCGAATGAAACCTCTCGCCATCGCGCATCGCTAATTAAAATGTTATCATCTATCCTTTTCTTAAAGAAATGGAAAGAAAGAGATGCACATAACTTAAAATTAAGTTTAGTTTGTGAACAACAGAATCGGCGCCAATGACGATCACTAGTTCAAATATTTTAAAACAATATATTTTAACTTATTGATTTCACAAAAATCAGGAAAAAATATAGCTTGCAACAATTAAATTAAAATTTATTATTTTAAAACAGTTCCAGTGATCGTGCGTAAGATTAGACACAAAATGCTTGCAAAGGCGCAAAAATTTGTTAAAATAAAACTGCAGAATAAGAAAGCCAACACCAATAAAAAAAAAAGATAAAATTGACTACCCCTGATGGAATCGGCATCGCCTGGATATCGCCATAACAATGATGGAACAAAAAAAAAAACAAAATCAAATTCACACCATGCTCCGATGGTATTTCGTCACACCATGCAAATTTTGAATGACTGAAAATCTTTTGCATAAAAGAACAAGGCTCATCGCCATGCATTTACAATACAATACAACGACAAATTAATATTTTAATTAACTACCATCAATCTGGGTAACTTTGACAGATAAATGCAGTATTTAACACAATATTTTAAAATTTTAATCCTATCACACAAATGTATTTTATTTTGTTAGTGCTCTCATAACACTTTTCATCCGTAAAAATTAATGAAATTATCCCATCTGTCCATAAAAGAAACTGATTTTCTAGTCTGTCAAAGTTACCCATGTAATGACGGTATTACATGGGTAACTCTGACACACATTGATAGAAAAGCAGTAATAATTATATTTTGAATTAATTTGGGCAACATTGGTTTATGTTTCTCTTATAAACGGGAGTAACTGACGAAATAAAACCATTAATTTCCAGTTTTGTCTTATATGTATATAAAATAATCAATAAAATCAGTCTTAAGACGTTTGGCATTGTTATACAAATTTTAAATGAGCATATAAAAATCTTTAAAAACACGTTTGAGACTTTTTTTTTTTTTTGCATAATTAAGTAGAAAAGAAGCTATAATAATAAACATTTAACGTTTACGGAGCTAGTTTAAAAATACAAAGCTACAAGAAGCATTTGTAAATTGTGTTGGTATCGTACGAAAAAAAATCGAAACTAGTTCATGGTCCCACTGTCAATGTTACCCGAACCAATCAAAGTTACCCAGACTAACCGTAGTACAATCGCCTAAAGAAAACGTTGACCATGTTTTACCTTTAGTCTCTGAATTGAAAACTTGTCAACACTACCTTGGATTTACTTCTACCAAATTAGTCGGAGAGATTACATAAAAGATAAGAAAATTTGAATTTCGTGTCACATTAATAGTAATGACATCTGACGCGGCCTTTTTGTCAACACCATTTGTCATGGGCGTAGCCACACTGGGGCAAGCTGGGGCGCTTGCCCCACGCTGGCTCTGATCTATATGGTACTTCATTAAACAAAAAAAATAATAAAAAAATCCGAGACGGGGGGATACTTTGACTGCTGCCCCACCCTGAGCCTAAGGCTGGCTACGCCCATGCCATTTGTGTATTTATTAAATGAAAAGTTTCTAAGTATGGTCAAGGTTTTCATAGGTAGACTGTACAGATTAATTTGAATGTAACAGCTAACTTTACAAAAGCGTCGTGTTGTACTCACCCCTCCGTAAGCGTACATGTTGTTGTGTGTCTGTGAAGGATTGACCTTCGACAGGAGGAACCGAGCCTGTAACAGACAAACAAAATGTTATATAACCACAGGTTTTATCCCATCAGCCTGTAAAATGTTGGCAGGATCACGGTTCATTACTAGATTTTTAACAGATGTATTCCTGGAATAATTTTAAAAGTTATACCTGTACAACTAGGTGTACGCTGGATGGTCTTACTTTATACCCTCCAGCGTAGGTACAGCTCCCTACGCTTAGATGTCACTAAGTCTTCCAAAGTTAGGGTTTAAATTAAGAGCTGTATCTGTGAGCTGAATAACGAGTCTTGATGTAGTGGAAATGATCATAACAGCGCCTCATAGTACTGCAATGCGTATTTTGGCCTATGTGGAATGAATGAAATATAAGTATAAGTACAAATAATAAGTGAGTATTATATGTGTATATGTACAGACGACAGCACATAAAGTTACTACAATCTGTCAGATTTCTTTATCAGATTTTCAACTTTTTATCTACAGTACGGGTAGCTTGATCTGTTGTCGTCCGTACGCGGACATGACAAAGTATGGGATTCTAGGCTATGGTCATTAAAGGCCTTCTTTTGCAATCATTCTAACATCACAGAAAAATCTAGATTTGGCCAATTTACATCACGTTTTTACAACGAAAACTTCTTTAGCATTGAGGAACTTGAAAGCAATTTGAAAGTCGGTGAAACAAAAAAGAAACAGACACACAAATGAATTCCACACATGCTTTTTTTCTGTTGCATAATATTTTGCGACTATTTCAAACATATTATCGCAGTTTCTCACTTTCACTTCAAAAACTTGTGTAAGAATAATTTTCTAGTTTCCTAAATTCGGTGTTAACTAACACGGCGTCGCCACCTGCAAAACAAGCTGCGTATCTCCAGTCGCCTACTCCTTCCCGCCGTGTGCCGTACCTCGTTGGCGAAAACAATGAAGTACTCGTAGCGATAACGAAATGTGGTGCCGAACTATATTGACTGCAGTAGCAATATCATGTACGTTCAAACGTGAAATAATCGTACGCGCCGACGGTCAGGGCCCACAACGTTTAGTCCAGATAAAAGGTTCCAATAACACTCAATTAATCATTAGGTGTATATTACTAACCCATTAAACGCGTTAAAGGTCTCTTGTCTAAAATAAATCGTACTGGGAAATTAATTGTGAAAACGTGTGCCATTAAAATGTGATAGTTTTCAGATGTAATATGTATGTTATTGTGGAGTGGGCTGCAAAAAGATGATCTGGATGCCAGCACTTTGGAGAAGCTGGCGCGGTATAATGTAAACATCGATGATATGAACAATGAGTAAGTGTTATGGTTTATCAAGAATGTTGTACAATGAATGGTACTAAATGGTAATGAATGGTATACTGCACCTGACTAGCTCTTAGACTATTTGTGAAGTAGTTTATTGTGAAGGTTTTTTTTTTTGGTCGACCTTAGATAATTATACATATACAGGGTGGCAGGGACAGCGACGCGCTAACTGTAACCATAAATTCAGGTCATAATTCTAGCGTAGAAGTCAGACTCTTACTAACTAAAACCAACCGATCGGAGTTTTGGCGGGAAGCTAAGATGAGTGCCACGCTCATTTTTCATTGGACTTTTAAATTATTAATAGTGTCGTTTACTAAATAAAACCGCGTGATTTATGTAGTAAAAAGTGCGTTCAGTGAATAATTCATAAAGAACAGTGAAATATTGTAGCATAGGGGCCACATCATGGCTTTGAACCAAATCTTCCTCCGTGTTCGGTCCGCGCGGCCGGCTTTTTCGACATGAATAATTCATTACGTGACATTGCACAAACCGTGCGAAGCCATAAGAGAAAGAAAGAAGAACTTTTGAAGATTTTTATTTTACTTGACATTGGCACAGTCATAACTAGTGCCCACTACAAAAAAAAAAAGTATTTCGTCCGTTATTTAAAAAAAAAACAGCAATTGCGAGTCAGGACTCGCGCACGAAGAATTCCGGTACCATAATATACAACGTTATTTTTTCTTTAAGTATACGAAAACAGAATATAGTTTGTTCAGAACAAGCAACTGAATCGATTGCAATCATTTTTACGCCATGTTATATTTTTCCCAAATACCTATATTTCATAAAAATGTTGCAGTCTGGTTACCGAGTGTAACAATACAGTTCACAGTGGATCATAGTGTCCTATAGGGCCCGAGCCGCGCCGCCGTAGGCGCGAGCGAGCGAGCGGGTGTTGACCATATTTTTATAGGGACAACCAAGTAACATAACAGTATAACTTTGTGATTTTTATAGCTTCTTGAAATTTTGTACATAAATTCTTTACATAACAATACTGGACACGTGTATGGGGTTTCGCATATACAAAAAATAATGTTAGAAACTGTGAGAATTTCAACTGCCTAGCCATTGTGATTCATGAGATAAAGCCTGGTGACAGACAGTGGAGTCTTAATAATAGGGTCACGTTATTAACCCTTGAGTAGATACGGAACCATAAAACAGAATTAGGTGTTCCATAAATATTGACCACGTAGGCATTGTAATAAAAGGACCACTTTTATGTAACGACATTTTTCTACGCTAGGGGTCCAGAATCTATGTCCATGCCACTGGACATGTCCCACACATATCCAGTGGCTGGAATGTCGCATAGTCCCCAGCCACCCTGCATAATGAATAATTACAAATTACAAAAGTTTCACTGCAAGTTCCATTTCAGTCGACTGCGCCAAGAATGTCTGTTAGACCACGATCCAACTGAACTACAAGTAGAAGCAATGAGATCAACTGCCACTATAGAACGTGAGTTCCTACCATAGAATACATTCGTTCACTTACTAGTAAAATTCTCTAATTTCATTATAATTATTGATCAAAAGTTTTAGGTTTTGAAAATGACGTCACAGTTGGATTATATCCAAAGATAGGAAGGCTGTTGGCAAAAAATATTGAAGATGTAACTGTCATTCCCAATGAAGCAAATATAAATAAAACTAAAAGAAATAATGACGACTTACCTGGAGCTCCCCAAAAAATGCCTGAATTAGGTAATGCAACAAACGTTGAAGGTAATAAGGGTCTAATTAAGATAGAATACAATATTCAGAACCAACCATATGTAGAAAGCGTGATGAACTTTTGGACGAAGCTCACACACTACACTACGACTGCTGGAACTACATTACCAACGACACTTGTGGCGCCCGTTACTGCAAGTACTCAGTTAGAACAACAAACAGCGGAGAATATTACTACGCGAGAACAAGCAGAACCTCACAATAATGGATATGTACACTCAAGAGAAATGGAATATATCAGTCGAATTTTAGCAGAATATTTGGCAAGTCAAACTCTTCCCACCACATCCCAAAACGTCTCCACAGAAAAAGAAATTCCGTATCATACATCAATAAAATATGAGGAGAAATCAAGTAAAGCTCCAATCGAAGAAAAGCCGAAAGTGAATGAGCAAAGTAATGAGATACACAAAATAAATAAGGTTTCACAAGATGATTTGAATACCGCTAAAGCTGTTTACACTTCCTTATTAAATGACGTCAAAACCATGCCTTTCAAAACTACATATGATAGTACTCAACTACATAAAGGTGCACATGGAACGCTGTCTAGTCAAATTCAGAGAAACGAACCAGAGGTCAGAGAATCAAAGCCAGTTCAAAGGGATAAACCGATAGGAATTCTTGAAAGACTTCTGCAAATGAAGCATGACCTTTTCAATAATGGGATAGTTAGTCCTGAAACGGAATCTAGTACTGAAACTATCAAGTTATTCAATTTTTTTCAAAATATGAAAAACGCATTTAAAAATAACGATCAATCTACAAGTGCGTCAATAACAGTTGAAACATGGAAACCGGTACCTCTAAGTAAAAAAAAGATAAAGAAGGTATTCAAGTATTCACCAAAAAGAAAAGAGACGGTACAAATCCAAAATCTTAACTCAAATGGTAATGCAATTGAAATTATACCTCCACAACTGAAAAATTGGCATATACTTAAAAATATTGATTTCGAACACAATGGATCGCAGTTTCAAGCTCTGCTACCGTCAATAAGATACTCAAAACAAAACCATAATTCAGAAAATACGAACAATGAAATAAGAAGATTGCCCACAGACTTTAATAAACAACAACAAAATGAAAATAACATGTGGCTTGTTGTTGAAAAAGCTATCGTGAGCCAGCAGCCAGTGACAACAGAAAAGTTGCCCCGGAAGCAGTTATTTAAATTTAAAACGAAAAATGACATATTTAAAGCAGATTCAGATACTAAAAGCAATATAACACAAAATTCAAAAGAGTTTAATGGTAAAGAAATTAGGGAGGCACTCGTATTTCAAAAATTGGAACCAACTATAGACTCAAAAAATATAAAAACTATGCAAGAAATCATAAACAATTTTGATCATGTCAACGAACAACTTACACAAGTTAATGCAACTGGCTGGAAACGAACTCAAAATGCGGTTCCGTTAAACATACCTGCTCTTCAAGTTATACCAGCAAACGTTATTAAAGACATAGCTGAAAAAGTGAAGCAAATAGTGTTGAAAGATATTATAGAAAACGTCACCACTTCGACTGTGGGAACTACTACGACAGTGGCAACTACTTCGTCTACGAATTCAACTACTGCAACTCCTACTACAATATCTTCTGCATTAGTGCCGACAACAAAAACAACATTAGGTAAGAAATATGCAATATTACTTTGTAGAACTTTGTGAACATGTTTTTTATCTTCACTATGCATTTTAAATTTAGGACGTAAGGGTAATTTAGGACCGACAACCGTTGGGGTAAACGAGTCCTCGAGTGGAGACCGCGTCTCGGCAAACGGAGCGTGGGACGCCCTTGGGCGAGATGGAGCGACGACATCAAAAAGGTGGCTGGTAGTGGCTGGCGGAGAACTGCTCAGGATCGAGCTTGTTGGCGTGCCATGAAAGAGGCCTATGTCCAGCAGTGGACGAGTAAAGGTTGATGATGATGATGATGATGCATTTTAAATTTAGAATCAAGCAATATATGACCTAACTATGTTCGACAAATTTTAATGTTTCTTCAGTCACCATTATATTATAAAAACGCTAATCCATTTAAGGTCGGGTAAGGAATACAAAGATTTAAATAAACCCATGTGCACATAGCACTTATTTAACAATAAGTGTTTTGTGCATTTGTGTCAAAACTAACACACCAATTTAATATCTTCAGAAAAACCGTCGACTTCGCTTCTGGAAGACTTCACTAAAACAAATAATGTCATGGAAAAACTGATGGAAATATTTAATGAGCTGAAAGGAATGAAGGACGCTGCGAAATTGAATAGTCACATGCCGCAAAATAGTACCACTACGAGTAAAGGTACGATGAGAATTCCTTCATTGCCGGTACCACCATACCCAAAAGCAATAGACGCTTACAACCCGTATTTTATGCAAAACCCACCTATCTTCAAGCCTATACAGAAAAGCCCCTATACTCCCAGAATCGTTCCAGGACCAATAAGTTCTGCATTCAACCCACCACAGGCGGCTCTACAATACGCGCCGACGTTGAACCTGCAGCCGATTATTGATCACCAATTTGGTGCCATCACTATTCAGACCAATTCCAACGAGATAGCACCACTAGCTATACCAATATCGAAGCCATTGAAGCTTATGAACCAGCACATCATTGTAACTACCAAACGACCGGTCGATATAAAAAGAGAAGAACAGGAACGCGAGAGTATAAAGCATATCAATGAAAAATTCAGGATCACAAATAAAGATGGAAATTATAGAGAAAAATTTGAACATCATTCTGATTTACCTAAACACATTCGATTCGCGGAAAAGCATGAAAGTAGCGACCGTTACTCCTACAGAGGTGGTAGGTATGAGGAGAGAGAAAAGCCATTGTACAACCATGAATACCAAGAAAAGGATAACAATATGGAGAACACACATCCCGTTAAATCAAGATTCCCGGGGTTACATCACCAAGGAAGACTGAGTGACTTGGAGCATGTAAGTCGTCCAAGACATTTGAGCAATTCTGAGGATTTAAGCCATCCAAGAGGATACACCCGACCCAGTTATAATGAACCTGGGAGTCTCCAAAAAGTAATGAGACACCATCCGGGATCGTACAGCCATTCCGACTACGATGGTCAACCACGGTTCGAAGCAAAAAAATTTCATGAGAAATTGGAAAGAATCGAGAAGTGGCCGCGGCCAAGTACTTGGAAAGAATTAGAGGCGCCCCCAGCCAGTAGTAATGATGAAATATCAGCTAGACAACAGATGCCCTTGGTGAAGGTAAAACAGCGGACGAGGTACGACGACTCACATTTCAAAAAATTTCTTAAGTCTCAAAAGAAAGTGACGGACATGCTGGAGAAATTACTCGCAAATAATGTTAAGGATAGCGATCCACGCAGTGTCGAGACACCGTAGCGTTGATGTTATATATTTCTATTAGGTGTACAAATAAGTTTCTGCCGTTTAACAAAAAATGTCCTCACTAAGAGGTTTCGTTGAAATTGTCAGCCGTAGAATGTGATATCGTAAGTTAGTACCTACATGTGGTAATAACATACGAGTGACTCTGTATCAGTATCACATATAATATTTATTTTTGTGCAAAAATGTCAAGTGTTGTGCCGAATAATCGTCATTTGTGGGAACTTTTGTTACTTCTTTAATTTGAAGAAATCTGCAGCTCCCCTCAGCTTCTTGATCGATTGCTTGTAGAAGCTTATACGTGATAATGTTCGTCCGCATGTTCAAAAAACGGCGGAAATTTCTTTGTACACTATATTTTAGAAATAAATAAATATATGCAGGAAATATTTATTTTCCTTTCTGAAATCATACGACCATCAATAACTACCTAACTTATGGTAATAACTAGGGACACTTGAGTGTACCATGCACCTTTGCCCATCCCTGCAGGAAAGAGTGCGTTAGACAGCACATGTGACTCACGAGTGTGACTCCAGAAATGGGCAATGGTGCCGTCGGAGTACAAAATATACAAGGCAAGGTAAGCCAAGGACATGGTGTCATTGGATGATATCAGACGATTTTGGAAACCGCACAGAATTATGGACGAGATTTATCTTGATATTGGTAAGTAACGTGACGTGTAACGTATAGTTATTGACCTACGTAGTGCGATGACACGTTTTTTTTACATTTATTATAAATAAGTGCTTGACTGATGGTAAGCAGTGGTAAAGCGCGCTAGTTTATTAAGAGTCTATTTACTCTAGCCTTGAAGATACTTAAATTGTAGTCAGACGGAAACACCGTCGCTGGCAAATTGTTCACGTCCCCCGATGTACGCGGTATAAGAGACGAGGTAAAACGCTTTGTCCGGATAGTAGTGGTGTCAAACACGTAAAGGAGGATACACGCCGTACGACGGGACGTCCGTTGATGGAACGGAAACGGGGGAATTAGGTAGGTAAAGCAATTCCCGCGCACACTCCAAAATGCAGAGTGCGTTTATTTATAGATCACCAACAGGCTGGCTACACTTTGTCTGTGCTCCAGGCTTTGGAGACCGTTTTGAACCACATTAGGGTCACCAATGAACCTCTTCGCACGCCCCTCCACCGAATCCAAAGATGCCAGGTGCATTTTGCAGCACCAGCCCAAATATCATTGGGTATCATCCAAAGAACCCATTCCCTTGGTATGTATATGTATACCCTTTCCATTACTTGTTGAAGAGTACTTGGTAATTTGCTTAATACATAACCATTAGTCATATCTCAATAGTACTCATTCCTGCCAAGTCGTGTTACAATGACCATTTCCACACGGGTAAACCGTACTACAATGAAACTTTTTATATTTTTTTATGGCTATGGCATCAAAAAAATTAACATATGATTAAGCCAAAAAGCGCGCGTATTTACGTCACGACTAAACATCGCATGTTATTAGGCTGTATGGATGAATTGCCTTTGCCTTTCATTTGTGGGATTATAACAACAAATCAACATTGCGCGAGCCACGCTATTTTCGCGCCATTGTTCGGTTTTTTGTATTTATTTCAAGGTCGTAGAAAAAGTTTTGTATAACACAAAAACACTGTCGCAAACAGATATTGGATTAATCGTGCTGATCTATTGTGCCACTCAGCTTCGCTTCGTGGTCAAAAACTATCGCTCATATTACAATAGCTATCATTGCTTGACAGTGGCATAAATAACTATTTACTATCATAACGAAAATTATGAGCGTGAATCATGTGCTCAAGTTATGGAACAGTTTGCGTGTTGATATCCCTTACCTACAATCGTTTTCACATAGATTTTAATTTTATGGAATAGATTGTTTGTTACCTGTGAACCGCCGTGTTCAGTGTCTATGTACCGCGGCACTGGGAACCTGCTCTGTAGGATCTCCTGCGCGTCGTCGATGGGGGCGCGTAGGAGTTGCGCGAAGCTCTCATACTCCGCCATGTCTTGGTAGCGGAGCTCACGCCATTGTGCAATTGTCTGTTGGAGATAAGGAAAGAGTAAAATATTAATAATAATCATCATCATGTCAGCGTTAATCCCAGTCGCATCCGTAGCTTTTCAGCTTTGGAGTCTAGGGTCCGCTTTTACCAGTCTAACTGCTGATTTTGGCTAAACTTCGATATTTTCCGTGAAGCGACTGCAGTCTGACCTCCACAACCCGAAGGCGATATCTAAGTATCGCAATTAAACCAATTGTTAGACTTTTGAGAGCTCCAACAACCCGTAACGACTGCCACTAGATGTTCGTATGGCAACCGGGACCAACGGCTTAACGTGCTTTCCAAGGCACCACCAGACCAGTGCAAATATTCATATTCATGCATACAAATATTTACACTGTGCGGGGATCGAACCCGCGCCTCCTTGCGCAAAAGGAAAGAGTATATTAATGCCTGACATAATTTTACTGTCTGACAATCTCAAGTGTCTCATCTTTGTCATTTGGTTAGTTATTAATCAGACAAGCCCTGTGTCCAATAGGTAGCCACGTTAATGGCAATATCTGTACCGTTCTTTATATCCTCAAAAGTGCAGGTGTATGGACACTAGCGACATTATTAGGAGGCCTATAATTTTTTATATGGTAACATTGTGACTTAAATCAAAACACTGTAAGGCAGAAATTAAAGTAGAGAATATGAAACAAAAATGTTTGATCTTTCCTCGGTGGTAGGCAACAACATCAGCCGCCGGCATAAGTTACCACCCACCAAACAAAGTCTTGCCGCCAAGCGATTCGTCGTGTTCCGGCATGATGCCTGGTGAAGCCGTACGGAGGACGGGTCTGAGCAGTTGTGTTGCGATGTGTACCGGGTAAGATGTGCCTAATGTTGTTGTGTCGGGAGTTTGGTCGTGGAGGGTCTCCAGATCATCCTCTGGCGCAGCATCGTTGGTCGTGTTGTTGGGTTAAACATTGCATCACCTCGCTCAACTGCCGTCTGTCTTCCTATTCACTCAGTTTTTTTTGAGTGAATAGGCTTAATAAGCTAGTGCGTTTTACCATCAACGATTGCATCACTGCTTACCATCAGGCGGGATTGCAGTCAAGCACTAGTTTATAACTAATAAAAAAAAAAAAACCTAAATTACACTAGTAACTTATGTGAGGGCGGCACAAAAAGCAGCTGCAACTCTGCATACACATACTTTTTCGAAATGGTGTAAATACCTAATTTTTAACTTCCATATTTCATTATTACTGTTTTATCTTTGACTAGCTTTCCGCCCGCGGCTTCGCCCGCGTGGAGTTCGGTTTTATCGCGCTTTTTAGATTTCTCAGTGTTTCTCTACTAAATATGCATTTATTATACATACAAAACTTCCTTAAGAATCACTCTATCTATTAAAAAAAACCGCGTCAAAATCCGTTGCGTAGTTTTAAAGATCTAAGCATACATACGGACATACAGCGAAAGCGACTTTGTTTTATACTATGTATTGATTTAAAAAAAAAAAAATCGGTGCCCCACCCTAGGAATTTCTCCTGTATCGTGGGTGCATTTACAGACATATAAACTCACACACACAAACAGCCAGATACGGAACAACTACTTGCAGATCATACAAATATTTGTTCCGTGCGGGAATCGAACCCGCAACACGCAGCGCAGCAGTAATAGCTTTAAGATTACATTCATTAGTATATTTTTAACTTACTTCTAAAACTTAGTTAATTATAAAGTAAGCCTTTACCTCTCCATGATAAATAAGGATTTGGAAGAATGTGTCCATGAGAAGGATGCGGTCGGGCTGTATGGAAGACGTGTCCAACAACACGGGCTCCGGGGGGCCTCCGAAGCTGTAGGAATACAGGATCGGCTGGATCATGATGAGGGACTGGGTAAGGTCCTCGCGCATCAGCATGTGTCTGTGAAACAAATTGATATTGTTACGAATGGACCTTATATCGATGACAAAAGGTTCAATATCGCGTGACATGTAGTGCGTAACTTTTAAGCCCTATATTTCCAGATCTAGACATTTTAAAAGTGCAATATAAAAACGCATTGCTAGACTTAGGATGGCCTATCGAATGGTACACAACAATTTTGACAACAAAGTGTAGACATCGAAATTTCCAGAAACCCATTTCCGGGAATTACCGTAGGTACTTACTAAATGACCTCGAAGTTATGCGGTATTATTATTACGTCTAGACGAATCTGTAATCTTCGATCAGCTGACCTATATATAGCGCCGTGACGCCGGCGCAGTCAGTCTGCACTCGACTAGCGATACGAAAACAGCGACAGATAAGAAGCGATCTTTGAGAATACCTACTGCGACAACTGTAACGAGAACTTCAAGTACTACGCGAAGTATCATCTGATAGTGTTATTGTGTGTTTACCACACGGACTTCGTGGACGTAAGAGAAGACTTCGGTGCAACATCAGTTACGTTCTACTTGTCATTGCCTACTACCGTCTGTACCCTCGTCGTCAATAAACTTCGTAACCCTTAACCGGCGTTTTAGTATCCCCAGCCCGTAACAATATAATTAAAAACAAAATTGGAACAATCATCATTAATACCAACACAACATGTTTTTCTCTTCCAGACTCTACTAATTATACATACATAAACAGCCAGACTCGGAACAACTATCTAAAGGCCATACAAATACTTTTTCCGTGCGGGAATCGAACCCGCGACACGCAGCGCAGCAGTCGATCACTCAGCCACTGTGTCAAATTTGATGTGAAAAATCAATTGGTTCATTCAAAATAAATGCATCAATTTTGTGAATAGAATACAATACTCAATTCTATACCAAGTATGGACGACAGCAGGTCAAATTACACCACTACGATCCGGACGAAGCGTTTCGCCTCCTCCTTTATACCGCGTACATCGAGGGACTGGAACAATTAGCCAGCGGCGGTGTTTCCGTCGGACTACAATTTGAGTGTCTTCAAGGCTAGAGTGAATAGGCTCTTAATAAACTAGTGCGCTTTACCATCAACGATTGCGTCACTGCTTACCATCAGGCAGGATTGAGGTCAAGCGCTGGTTTATAATATGTAAAAAAAAAAAAAACCCGAAAGTGTCAGATATTCCCAATATTGAGTCTTAAAGCGCTCTACACACCAAAGCCGGCCCGGCGGCATATAGAAAGAAAGAACGAAAATACATTTATTCAGCACAGACTTAAATACACACAATACATCTAGCATTCCCGCCTATTCATTCTAGCCCACCGACATTTTGCCGGTGACCTAGGCTGGCGGCTTAAGTTATTGCAAGTCCGTAAAACTTTGCCGGCGTCATGTCGACGGCTCGAAATCAGAAACTTATTTGGCAGTTAAAATATTGGCACGTCACTACAGCTGAAATGAGCGCTTGCGTACGCTAGCCGTTAGCAAGCCGTTGCCGACATGCTTCTTTAAACATAAGCCGCCGGGTTGTGTCGGTGGGTCGGTGGTTTTGGTGTGTAGAGTGCTTTATGCTTTAGAGATAAAGTTGAAAATCGGATAAAGAGATCTGACAGATCGTAGTAGCTTGATGTGCTGTAGTTTGTACACATATAAACTACAGAACATAAATATGAAGGTTAACACTTTACCTATAGAAGGTGGTCTCGTCGGGTGAGTTGTTGAACACCTGGAGGAACTGTGAGCGACGCAGGTGGTACATGAACTGCGGGTACAGACTGAAGTTCTCGGACAGACGGAAGCTGTTCGGGTCGTCTTTCCCGTACTCGCCGAATTTCTGACACTGTAAATAAAACGGTTATTGAATATTTTTGGACCCATATATGCAACGATTTGATGCAATTCAAATGAGTTGAACATTAATTTAAAAGTTCCCTATTATTTTTTTTTTTTCATTAAATAATTACTTCTATATTATTACGTTGCCCCCACTAGGAATTACTCCTGTATCGTGGGTGCGTTTACAAACATTTAGACTCACATACACAAACAGCCAGACCCGAAACATCTACTTGTAGGTCATACAAATATTGGCTTCGTGCGGGAATCGAAACCGCGACACGCAGCGCAGAAGTTGATCGCTCAGCTACGTTGGATCCGAGTTATGATTTTTTTTTTTTTTTTTTTTGGGACAAACCCGCCACACTGTTCCCAACCCACTGCAACTCCTGAAAGCCAGAATCAACAGTGGAGACCGCCAGAAAAACGCCGAGCAATGAAGCTCGACGAGTCCCGGAGAAATGTTTCAACTGTCTTGGGTCCCGCAACGAAATTAATCAGAAAAGAATAGCGGAGGAGTAAGAAAAAAGATATTTTTTCCACTTCCCTCCATAATAAGCAGGAGACAGAATAGAACTAGGCCAATCGGCACAAAGGGACATTATTGCAACTGGGAGAAGCCCAGATTGCCAAGCACCACGGAATAACATTTGATCAAGTTAATGGGTCCTAAGTAGGTATTTGCTGTTACAATTGATTCCAATAATAGGTATGGCAAAAGCGCCTGAACGCACGGAAATTAGTTCTAGTTTCAACAAGGTCCGTATAATAAACAACTCCGGATGTAACTTGTACACTATCCAACATAATATTGCGTTCATTCTGCCAAAGAATACACTCCCACAAGATGTGATGTGCGGACTGTTCAAATTCACAGTTCGATGTAGAACACTGACACAAAGGCGAAGGAACAAGTTTAAAAGAATACAGTTTACTTTTAAAGTTGCCATGACCTGTGAGAAATTGGGCAACGCAGTGGTCAACCTCCAGCCATGTCTTAGCCAGCCGATCGCCAACGGATGGAAAGAACAGATGGAGGTGCCGGCCCTTGATGGAATTATCCCACCTACTTTGCCATTCGGATAAGAGGTCCTCCCAGACGTCAGTCTGAGGTTTAAATAATCTAGAAATTCTATTGAGGTCGCGTTGTGTAACAAAGTTAGTGTCCATGGCCTCCCCCCTCGCGGAGTAGTACATTGAAGCACGTCGCTGTACTTCAAGATCGACTGGAAGTACACCTGCCAGAACGGGTAAGGCTTCAGTACTGACTGTTCTATACGCCTTGCATAAAAATATCAATGCCAAACGTTGGCTTTGAAGCAGTTTACGTCGCGCCGCCCCTATGCTGGCCCTATCGGCCCAAACAGGTGCACCGTAGCACATACATCCTAAGTAGGTAGCTCCATATATAGTTTTTAAAGTTAGGAATGATAGACCCCAAGTTGCTTTGGATATTCTAGTTAGGGCATAAAAGTTCCTTTTAGCTTTTTCGCCAACTATTTTTATATGTTCTGTGATGTATATACAATTAAATGTGGCACACAGCTTAATGTAGCACCTCAAGGCATTCCCACTCTATCCCGAGTGGCGACTAGACGTGCCCCTTAAGCTGTGTGTACTTACTGATAACTTGGTGGTTTTACTTCAAACCTCAAAGCCCCTATAAGTGATTATAGTGAACACCACATTGGCGACGAGTAAAAGCGCAGTAAGTAAAACTATTACTGAAATTATCTGCTTACGGAAATTGGTCAGCATGAAAATATGTTTGCACAGTGTTTGTTTGTGTAGAGAGTTTTATATATACAAAAAAAAAAAAAAAAAACTTAAGTGTAACCATACACTGGTCGTGGTGGTTGCAATTTCCATATAAATTCATGTATCTTTGAGCAATTGACTTCTTATCTATGCTCAATCTACGTTGGCGATCAGCTGAGACGAGAATGTGATGCACAGATCGACCACTTAAATTCAACTCAAATACCTAATATAAAATCATCGTGGGGCTCGTGGCTAACCATTGACAGCCCCGCAAAGGTCGATCGATCAGCACCCTAATTGTGTAACGCGCCATTACTATTAATTGGAATCATTTCGAAGCATATTGCCAATCCATTGTTTCATATTATGTTCGAAAATGTCTGCTCAACAACGTAAATAACGCAATGAATGTTGTTGAACTGTCAAAATGAAACCTACTGCTACTGATAGTGTGTTACACAAGATTAAACAGCACGTTGAACCGTTGCTCCCGGCTGACATTTGTGGATATTTGACAGTCGTTATGGGTAGTCAGTAGCCCGAAAGTTTGACAACCAGTCTTACCATGGGGAATTGCCCAATAACTGGATTGTGGAGGTCGGGCAGGCAGTCGTTCCGTTGAAAACACTGGTATTCTGCCGAAAACGGTTGGACTGAAAGCCGACTCCAACATACAACATAGGAAAAGCTAAACGGGTACCATTTATGTAAATATGGGTACAATACCTTAAATTATGACCTAAATGCTTACTGAACGGTTGACCAAATCCGTATGTAGATAATACCTACCAATGAAATATTATTCGAAAAAATCATGAAAAGTGACACAACGAAACCAATAATTTAAGTACACACAACTCAAGGAAAATAAAAAATACATTCTAAAGAAAATATCGTGAATGTATAAATCTGATCAAAAATTCCACTTCGGTAAAATCGAAGTAAAGTAAGAAATTATTATCTTACTATAAAAACTAACTTGTGTAATACACAAAATTCAGAAATAAAAAACATTCCAATGAAAACATCGTTAATGTAACAATTTTAACTAAAGTTCCACTTCGGTAAAATCGAAGTAAAGTAAAAAAATATCTTTACAATTATTAAAACAGTGTATTACACAAAATAAATAACGAAAAAACGTTCCAACGAAAATATCGTTAATGTGCCAGTTTTAACAGAAGTTCCAACAAAAGTATGGAATTATTTATTATCTTACTGTTAAGACTAACACTAGTGTCATAATAAAATAACGTAAATGTATCAGTTTTAACAAAAGTCCCCCTTCGGTCAAATCGAAGTAAGGTAAAGAATAATTATTCTTGCCGGTTAAAACTAACTAGTGTCTATATAAAATCTGTGAAGGTTGAACTGGTTGTAATGATTGAACTAATTTTAGTCAAATCAATGCATTTTGGCTGGCTATTGTAATAAACAAAAGAAATCTAGTGACCGTTGGAATTGTGGCACGCCACTTAGAGCGTAATTAAGGTGTCTCCTTCTGTGAGACTCGCTTACTAAAGCTCGTTTATTTAAAAGTTTACACTTAATACTTAGAGCGTTAATAAAGAACCTTTGTGAGGTGAGCCGCTTAAGCACAAAGCCCTTTGAACAGTCGAGAAAGAACAATTGGTTATAAATAACCAAAGTGTTTGATTATATTTCAACAGGAAATCTACATGTAGGTACTTTTGTTGATTATTAAACGATGATAAGAAATAATTCGAGTTACATTAAATTATTTAGTAATCTGTAAATTCTCTTACTACAATACGTGCTGTCTATATCTCTGACTTGGCACAGCAACATGAAAACTGAATTTGTGACAGCAACAATCGAAAAGATATAAAATTCTGTATTCTGTGAATCTGTAAAACGGTGCGAAAATGCCACAATAGTCAGTACAAGTTCAACAAGTACCAGCCTCAACAAAATTGACACTAAACAAAAACGACACTAAAAGCAAATACTTTTAATTAAAAAGAGGTTGCTTGCAAAACCATCACAAAAGTGATAGATAATTGTTCCTCAAGCAACCCGTCACAAAAGTGATACATAATTATTCCTGCCCTGCAGTTAATCAGAATTGCTTAAAATATGGCAAAATTGACACTAAACAAAAATGAGTTGCAAAATCACAAAAGTGATAATTGTTCCTGCCCCGCAATTAATCAGAATCGCATAAATTATGGCAAAAACAGAAATTGCAAAGTTACAAAAGTGATATTGTTCCTGCCCTGCAATTAACCAGAATTACATAAAATATGGTTCCGAGGACATTTCAAGACCCACTGTAGAACCAGGATCAACGAAAGAAAAACTCTTAACCTCGAGTCAATTGACAACAATAAAGCTAAGGACCCCAAAAAAAATGAAAACTCATAAAAATAAAAAGTCTAGTCTGTCTACATAGAGACAATGCTCACTGATTCCCGTAGTAGATTTATCATAATAAATGATAAAACTTGAAAGTTAATGAAACTATCTAAAGTATAGTCTCCAACCAGCAAATGTCTCTGGACAAAACATTCATGGCTTATGGTGCCTAACATCTATAAAAATATTGGGCCATAAAAGCTAGGTCGAAATCAGTAGGTATCGGCAAAACGTTGTTATAAAAAATTTATCAAGAAACTAAGTTTTCATCTCAATTCCATTAGGGTTAAATCATTTCCCTAATTAAAAGATGTTCCGATAGATGTCAAAAAAGGTACACCCGTTTGTCAATAAACCAATTACCTTGATATGAAAAAAAAACAAAACAAAGTCGAACTGGTAAAATTTGTAGTTGTGCTACCAACAAAGCTGTCATTAGAGAAAATCAATAAAGTGGTCCTTGAACATTTAAAAAAAATCATGGATAATCTTAGCAATTCTAAGCCCGATGATGATATTTGTAGTTGTGCTACCATCAAAGCTGTCATTAGAGAAAATCAATAAAGTGGTCCTTGAACATTTAAAAAAAAATCATGGATAATCTTATTGCCATGCAATGAAAATTTTATTCACGTCATTATTGTCGTTGGATGTGATGAAAGAGAACATCTGAAGGACAATAATGATTTACTGAACAAAACTAAATAATTCTTCATTTCAACACTATTCAGATTCTGTGTTATGGATTAAATTTTCGTATGACGGCACGGTTGGCGTATGTCGTTAAATGTTTGACTGCTGCGTTTCGTGTCGCGGGTTTGATTCCCGCACGGAACAAATACATATTAGTACGACTTACCAATAGTTTTTCTGGGACTAGGTGTTTGTGTATGTGAGTTTATGTGTTGTAAACGCACCCACGATACAGGAGAAATTCATAAAAAAAAAAAGGAAATCATCATCAAGCGTCAACCATGTCACAAATAAATTTGAACAATAGAGTCTTTTAGACCACCAGAAACCATTGAACAAAAGGTTTCAATTTTGTTGATCGATCACCGATTTGTCAACCTTAACAGATCCCATTGTCAAATACAAAAAAGCAATATGCACAAAATGTCAATATATAGGTAGGTACATTCTGGCATAAGGATCAAACAATAAAACATGTCTGTCTGAGATTCTCAGGCTTGGCTACTCAAAAGACCGTATTCAGTAATTGCTGATGCAAGTCCTGTTTATCTAGAGGCTGTACCTACTGATTCAGTACGTCGCTAAAGACGCCGCATCATTTCCTTCGGAATGATAAACGTTAAAAACGTATTGTCAAACCGACTAAAGAACCATTTAAAAAAATGAACTTATCACAGACCATAACCTCTAGAGGTTATAGGATAATAAAAATAAATAAAAGTAACAACATACAAAAAAGTTTTGAACATGAACATCATATTAGCTAGATGTTCACACAAGCGACCCATAGCATTATCCCCTAGAACAATCATTAAATAATGAATTTGAATAATCAAAGACGTTTTACAAAATAATGCTTGGGAGGTTTCAATAAACAGCTACAACTTAATAGAACATGAACTTTGACACATAATGGAGTCTTATTATATGTATATAAGAAGCAGCCCAAGAATTTTACCCAGGCATTGTTAATATAAAGACTGGGTCACGCATAAAGGCGCGAAAGTAATCTAGACACGCGGTAGCGTGTCGAGCCAAGTTCAAGTAACAGATGACGAGCAGCACCGTGTTATAAATTACTGCAGAGGCTATACAACCTCCAAAACAGAACTAGAACTACTAAAATACTTACTAGACTAAAATACTTTAGTCTCAGGCCTAATTCCACCAGTAACCATTAAAAAATTTGACTGAATACTGATGTTGGTTTTTGGATCCGCTGTGTAGTGGGAATTATAATTTTATTATCATCGTATTGAAGAGGATAAAAAGAAAATAATGAAATCTACACAAATTAAACAAAAGGAAACTGAATGAACCGGCCTCTCAGGCAATTATAAAAAAAAAAAAACAAAATCAGATTGCGCGGCGAAGTCAAGACTGGAAAGACCTTATTACTCCACAAGAAAATCTAATATATTATTATATAATTGAAAACAAATTGATTCAACAATTTGATCACACACCGCATACAGTTACACAAATGCTCAATGAAGCGAGATAAATACAAGAAATGATGAAACTGGTAAAGAGTACAGACTGAACATCGTACACCAAAAAGGTAGAAGGTCAATGAAAAGTTGTCGATCACGAAGCGTCTAATAAAGAAGAATTCAAATGTTAACGACTGTGTAAATATTGCAAACTTCATGCGACATATTTATGTGAAACGCTCTCGATCACGAAGCGTCAGATAAAGAATAATTCACATATTAACGATTGTTTAAATATTGTAAGCTTCATGCGAAATATTTATGTACTATATTATACTCAAAGCACAATTATTTGTGAAACTTAATTTGTGAAACTTAATGAAATAATCTAAATGTTTCAAATGGTTATCATATCAGATAAAGAAGAACTAACGTAAAAGTTAAAAATTGTTATCGTATCAGATAAATAAGAACTGATCTAAATGTTTAAAATTGTTATCTTATCAGGTAAAAGAAGAACCATATCAGATAAATAATTTTAATTCATACTGTATAGGTACTGTTTAATGATTGTAGCTTAATGTGAAATATTGAACTGTACTTAAAACGTAATTATCTTCTAAATGTTTTAGTGGCTACTTTAAACTTAATGGATTGAAATTAAATGTCTAAAATTGTTATCTTACTTTATAAAGCAATTAACGTCTAAATGATAAATATTGTTAAACATCAATTAACATATAAAAAGGAAGAGATGTGATGTATATACAATTAAATGTGGCACACAGCTTAATGTAGCACCTCAAGGCATTCCCACTCTATCCCGAGTGGCGACTAGACGTGCCCCTTAAGCTGTGTGTACTTACTGATAACTTGGTGGTTTTACTTCAAACCTCAAAGCCCCTATAAGTGATTATAGTGAACACCACATGTTCGATAAATGAAAAATTCCTTTCTAAGACCATACCAAGGTAGCATACGGATTGCTGTTTTTTAACGGGAACGTTATTAAATTTAATAGTAGGCAATGATTTAAGATTACCTTTTAGTAGAAGTTGATAGGTTTTATGCGGCGCAAACGCTAGGCGGTTACGATCACCCCACTGAGATATTAGATTTAGGCAAGTATGGGCCAAGTTCTCAAGTCCGGCTCGGGTACTTGATTGAATGAGCAGTAGGCCATCGTCCGCGTAACCAGTAAGTGAACAGCCGCAAGGAAGCGGGATCGCGAGAAAATCATCAAAACCCAAATTCCATAAATAAGGACCGACAACTGAACCCTGAGGACATCCCACGGTTAGTGCCTTAGTACTAGAAAAATGACCGAGCTTAAGTACCGCGGAACCGTTTTATGAACCGAGTTATGATTTAACAATATGGTTTTTCTATTAGGCAACAATTTCCAGCCTTTGTTTAAAGTTTCGCCAGCTAACGTAGTATGATGGTAAATACATAACCCATTCATACGAACCAGTCTAATCAACATCCTATCGAGCCAGCGCAGTACATCGGGTCCGTCTTCCAGTTCTGCGCGGTAGACCACGAGACGTGCCATCACCACAGCTGCCGCCTCCTGGTCGAAGCCAGCAGATATGTGGTGCAGGCTTACTGCGGCGTCACCCCAGCTGTAGGAAAAAAGAGAGTTAGTACAATCAACAAACACTGACGTACTTTCTACAGCCTTGCCGCAGCTGCAAGCTGCAGCTTTGCCGTGTAGAAAGTATATAGTAGTATAGATATACAATACTGTCGGCGATTAACCGCAGGTTTTCAAAGGAAAAGAAACGTGTGTATAAAAGACCTAGAACCATGGGCGTACCCCTGGGGGGTCGGCAATCCCAAGAAATCTCGCAGAACATATATGAACTCCCCTAATTACTAATCACTACATATTATAAAACAAAGTCACTTTCTCTTTCCCTATGTCCCTTTGATGCGGTTTTTTTAAGAGATAGAGTGATTAAAGAGGAAGGTTTATATGTATAATAACATCCATTAAATTCTGGAGAAATACTATTATTTTTGAGGTTTCTACTGTGATGTCGTAAATAATTACATTTATTTCCGCGTTTGCAGTGAAACGCAGGCTGAATCCTACGAGATTTATCAAAATAATGTACTAAATATTGTACACATTGAAGAGGTCTACAAAAAAGTCCGCGATAGTATTTGTCTATCTCTTATAGATATCCCACAATATTTTTTTTTTGTTATTTACTTTTTACGACAAATTGAATTTTCGAAGCGATTTTAACCAATACATCATTAATCTTTATCCAATTCAATAACGAAGTCGTGGTGGCCTAGTGGTTAAAACACCAACCTCTCAAGTATGAGTGCGCCTCATACTTGAGAGGTTGGTGTTTTAACCACTAGGCCTAGGTTCGATTCCAGGTCAGGCAAGTACCAATGTAACTTTTCTAAAGTTATATGTACTTTCTAAGTATATCTTGGACACCAATGAAAAATTCACCTGAAGGTGAAGGAAAACATCTTGAGGAAACCTGGACTTTTTAAGTCTGAAATCGCCAACCCGCATTGAGCAAGCGTGGTGATTACGCTCAATCCTTCTCTGTATGAGAGGAGACCTGTGCCCAGCAGTGGGATGATAAGAAGGTTGATGATGATGATGAATTCAATATCTTAAATACATTGTTGATTTAATATAGATCTATATCGCCTTTTACAGCATATGATTTAAATGAAGATTTAAAAATTGCGGGGCGTCACGTTTACGGCGGTACGGACCGGGTAGGGCGGGAGCAGAGGGCTGCTATGTTTTTATACAACGTTCACAGTTTCTTCTGTAGTGTATTTAGTATCGGCATTGCACCCGTGCGAAGCCGGGGCAGGTCGCTATCAAAGTATAAATGGGGACTTACACAGGATCATTTGCGCCTGTTTGCCCTATAATACCTGAACCCCCAGGCCAGCAGCTGGGTACGCCCTTGCCTAGAACATTTGTGAAGCACGGTCGTCAGTTTTGAAACCTAGAAGGTTGATAGAATGTGTTTCTCACTTGCGCGCTACGGTAGTGACGCGCACGCGGCGCTGTCCGTTCGAGTGTTGATACTGCGTGATGAACTGAACACAGCCGCGACCGCCTTGAGGGACCGCTGCGTGCTGGTTTACCACCTGATGAAACAATTGACAAAATCAAAATATTTTATGACACACAAACCACTAAGGAAACGGTAGAAGTCCATTGGTAGTTTCCTATGAAGAATAGCCACCATGAAACTCCATGGTTATAAAAATAATTGGCTTTTAATATTTTTATAAAATCACAGTAAGTGTAGGTATGCTACTACTACACACATCAAAAGTGTCTAGGGATCAAGCATTTTTATGCGGATTTCTTGAGATTGAGATGTGGCTTTGTAATAAATTTATGATTTTATAAATTTATATGGATCCTTTTTGGTGCATTTCATAATTTGAATCAGGAACTGTGAATCAAATTCGAGTAAAAGATGAAAATCAGCTGTCAATATTTTCCCTATAAAAACATACAACGCATTGAAGACATTATTAGTGCTACTGTTTCCCTACTACTGATTAAAACCAACGTTATTATGGAGCGGCGACGTCATTTAAGCAGGGAAGAAATGCTCAGAGCCGTGGGAATGATAGAAGCTGGTTCCCGGCAACGTACTGTGGCTTTAGCTCTGAATACAAGTCAGAGTGTTATCAGTCGACTTTGGACACGTTACCGAAGCACTGGTACCGTGGCTGAGCGCCATGGAGGACGGTATCGCTGCACCACACGGAGACAAGACCGATACATTCAAATCTTAACTCGAAGAGCTCCAACAATAACCGCCATGATGTTAGCCGTGAGGCTTCATCACTCTTCAGGGAACTTAATTAGCGACCAAACAGTCAGAAACCGCTTGCATGAAGTGAACCTTCATTCCCGAAGACCGCTACGGGTACCACCTATAGCAATGCACAATCGTAGGATTCGATATCAATGGGCTCTTGAACACAGAAATTGGGCAGAAGAACAATGGCGTTTCGTGTGCTTTTCTGATGAGTCTCGTTTTGGTATGAGACCGGATACAAGACGTATACGACACTGGAGAACCCCTGGACGCCAACAGCGATTAAAATCCTGCCAGGAAGTCCATCCTTATAGTGGTGGAACCATCATGGTATGGGCGGGTATTTGGATCGGCGGAAGAACTGAGTTGATTTGGATCAGAGGCAACCTCAACGCTCAAATTTATGCTGAAACGATTGTATCAGACGTCATCGTTCCTCTACAAGTGCAAATCGGTCCCTTATTTCAGTTAATGCATGATAATGCACGACCGCACACCGCAAGAGTTGTAAGACAGACTCTCGCCGCAGCTAACATCAATGTCCTGCCCTGGCCTGCTCAGTCGCCAGACTTGAACCCGATTGAGCATGCATGGGATATGCTACAGAGAAGAGCTCTGCCGAATATGGAGGGTATCCAGTCGCAAGAAGACCTTTTTTTGTTGTTGCAACGAACATGGGCGGCCATTCCACAGCGTGATTTGGATGAACTCATTTTGAGTATGCCAAACCGATGTTCTTGTGTTGTTAGTGTTCGCGGTAGAAACACGGATTATTAATTGTTTAAGTTACCCAATAAAATTTTAGAGAAAACTGTTATTTCAGTCTTTTTTTCGAACTTTTGTGTTAGTGGTTCAAATGTCAAATATCCCTTTATTAGGAAAATGGCAAATTTCTTTATTAATGCAAAGGTGACTTGGTTTATCGTTACTGTGACAAACGAAAACACTTTATTTGATGAATCCTTAAAGAAAATTTTAATTAATATCAATCAGGAGAAAAGTTATTGCAAAAATATATGTTGATCCCTAGACACTTTTGATGTGTGTACTTACTGTCAACAAGGACCTGCCCCCTAATCGACGAACACATTTTTGTCAAAAAGTTGAAATCAGTTGGGATCGTTTGGACCGCCCATTGGTCCGTTGGGTCTAAACGATCTCAACTAGTCGCAATCATTTGACAAAAATGTGTTCGCCGATTAGGGGGCAGGTACTTTATAAAATAATGGTTTATTATCATTCTAAAAGTCTACATTATAATTCTAAAAGTCTGGCATTACTCAAACTTACTTCAAAGAATATCGCCATTGTAGTACTTGGGGTGAATGTGCACATTTTCCACTGGCACGTGTTACCCATGCCGACCTCCTGGTCCGATACGCACGGGCCTTTCACGTTCAGGGATACGCACGAACCGATCGCACCCGATACTGTTGAACACAAGACAAGTTAAGTTTTATATGAAATTACTGTTTGTTTCCGAATTGGGATGACAAATAATGTGACTTTTGCAATAAAGCACTATATTTTTAATCCCTTTAAAATTAGGGTGGTTCTAGGTGCTATGGTTTAATAAACCTTTATTTTTATTCGGGGGTGCAGCTGAGCAATGTGCTGAAGGCTCAAATTAATCAGGAGTCTGAAGTAGACATATTTATCTGTGGTTGAAAATTTATGTTTAATAATTTTCATATTTTAGTTAAATGTTATGTTGTTAGCTTGTTGCGCGATTTGGTGTATACTATAAGTACAGCAAGCGATTATTATATAAATATATAAAGTACCTTCGCTCCCTCCCCCATAACTCGAACAGTGAAGTTTGAGCCGATAAGAAGAGAAAGTAGTAAGAGTTGACGATACTCCAAGGAAATAAAAATATATCGTTACGAATGTACCTTATTTCAATGGCAAGTTTCAATATTGCGTGACATGCAGTACCTAACTTTTAAGCCTTATATCTCGAGACCTAGGCATTGTAGAGGTACAATATAAAAACGCATTGCTAGAACTATCGAATGGTACAGGTTTCATCCATATTGTCAACGAAGTGTTGACATCGAAATTTCTAGAGACTCGTCCCGGTGAAGTACCTGTAGGTACCTGCTGAACGTACTCGAAGTTCTGCGCTATTATTATGTCTGCGATCTGGAATGTTCGATCAGCTGACCTATATAAAGCGCCGTAACACCAGCATACAAACAATCTACATTTAACTACCAACGCGAAACAGATAAGAAGCAATCTACAGCGACAACCCAACGAGAACTTCGAGGACTACGTGAAGTAACATCTGTAGTGTAGTTGTGTGTGTACGACAAGCACTTCGTGGACGTAAGGGAAGACTTCGGTGCAACCTCAGCTACGTTCTACTTGTCATTGCCTACTATCGACTCTACCTTCGTTGTCAATAAACTAATAAAATAATTATTTAATATCATGCTACAATGTGTATGGAAATATGCTTCTGCTTCTTAAATAAATATTACGGAATATGACTTACTTTTCAATTCTCTACTACATTTGACCTCCAGTGTGCCGTTAAATGCCATCTTGTAGTCACCCCGCTGGTCCTTGGCAAAGACTCTCTGGAATGTCTGCTTGAAAAGCGAGGAATTGAACGAGTCTCCCATCACCATGTGGCCGCTGAAACACGAATGAAAATGGTAAAGAGAGAATATATTTGCCTATTGCAGTGTAATTTAATATACAAGTCACAAAACATGTGTAAGCTCTTTTTAGCTGAAGGTGCCCTTGGGTCATGGGCTGTCCTCTGTCACTAAGTAGAAACATAAACAGTAAAGTTGTTAAGGACGTTTAAGACACTAAGCACCTTGTGAATATTCTGGAGTTTTCCTCATCCAACAATCTATGTGGGAAACCAGTGCAGGTATATAACGGAACTATGTAGTGAACGTTCTTCATGCTTATCAAGCACACAGTTACGAATATAATGTGCAATATCACTAATTAAACAATTAACAATGTTGATAATGGTGTCGTCAACATTATAATTACATAATACGTCAGACTGTTGCATAATTTGAAAAAGTGCTTTAGTGCTACCAATAAACTGTATTGCTTATTTAGAGTTTTAAAGAATAAGGTGGTCAAAAATTCTTCTTAAGTAGGGATCACAACATTTTATTAGATCATGATAAGACACTGTTGTTTAATTACTAGCCATAATCCTTTGGTCATTTTCATTGGACCTCATGTACTAAACCTTGGTTGGAATAAAAAGTAATATGTAATACATTTATGAAAGAACAGCTCACCCAGTAGAATTACAACACTGCTTCATCTCCAAAAGTCCGGTTTGATCTAAGGCACATGAGTAAATATCAATCGAATGACCATTTGTTGCCGCCCTCAATGACAGAGCTTCATAATGCTTGATAGCTTTCTTCATGTACTTAGCATTGTCCTTGTGAATGTCGTGATGTGAACGAATGGGCTGCTTTAGCTCATCGTTGACCACCTGGCCTGGCCCTTGAGAACAAGGTCCACCGAGGAACAACATGATTCTTCCTCCGGTATTAGGATAGGTGACTTCCAAAAGACCAACAGCTAGAGAGAGAGCAACGCCACTGCTACGTAATGGTCTCTTCCCAACACCTAACGGCCAAGGATCCCGCCCGAGTTCTCCAAGGAGATCTGTCAATGCCATGTCGCATGTCTTGACAGGTTGTAGGAATCTATGTGCTGGAGGCTGCGGGGCGGGCGCTCCGCCTCTTTGCTGGGGGTTAGGTGCGTTAACGCGACCAATCGCCAATTGCTCTTGAATTTGTTTCGCTGACAAGTCTTTCGTGCCTTTAAAGACATAGCACTTTGATATGCCTTCTGTACCTAAAAGAGAAAAATAAAGGATTCAAGGATGTACCAAGTAGGCACCAAGAACGCAATAACTGCTCAGCAAGTTCATCAGTCAATCCTAGAACTACATCTTCAGCATTCAAAAATATTCATAGTAAACACACTTGGCTTAAAGCCAAAAGGTTAGGGACTCCCTGTTGGTTTTCAGCCAAGTATTTCACATGAGATTAATAATTATCCAAACATGTAAATAGTTGAGGAAATGTATGAATGCAGGAAATGAAAGTTAATACCGACATCATTACTTAATAGTGTTGTCATGTAATACCATAATACACAATGGAGATAAAACATGTACAAATCAAGCTTCACTGATAAAAACCAGGAAACATAAAACTCTTTTGATTTTATGTTATGTATGCATGTTCCTACTAATTTCTATGCCTACTGATTTCTATTCCTACTATAATATTAGAAATGCGAAAGTTTGTGAACATACATGTAATGTATGGATGTTTGTTACACTATCACGCAAAAACTATTGATGGGAGTTTTGGCACACAGATAGTTTACCAGGTTTACCAGGAATAAATACATAGGATATTTTTTATCCCAATATTCCCACGGGATCGAAACTTATTCGGGTGAACCCCGAGACGCAGCTAGCTATAAAAATAATTGAGAAATTATAAAAGGGCTGTAAAAATCAGCCCTTTGTGGGCTTGATCATAATTTAATCATATAAATCAATTTTTATTATGTAAACCCATAAAGCATCTAGTGCTGTTTCATTATTTTACTCTTGCTTTCAACACAAAGACTATGTAGTTGGTAAGTTGATGGCAATTTTTGTTTCTACCATCATCTTGATTAGTCTTTTGTTAAACTATTAAGATTACACTGTATGCTGATATTGTCATATCTGAAGGCCAATCCCCATGCTTAAAATGTTCCATTTGTAAATCTAGCTGCATCATTTCTATGACAGTCATGTTAAACTTTGTTAAAAATGTAGGTATTTCAGAGATTATATTTGACAAGCTAAGACCATTCTCAAAATTGCAAGAATTTTCATCCTGATGACTTTAAATTAGTTTCTGTCTGTGGCACCACCCACATGGATGTGGATTCTGGAACAAGGTAAGAGCTTATGTCCTACCATCATCAATCACATTGCCAAATTTTACTGAAATCCTTTCCATCTATCCAGTGGTTTAGGCTTAAAAATGTAACATACAGACAGAGATACTATCAAATTTATAATATTAAGTACAAATTTTAGTGATGTTCTTAATACATATTATATATATATGGTGCTCTTCGCAATATAGATATCCAGTTTAGAGATATCACTTACCTAACTCGTGAATCTGCACCATGCGTCCAAAAGTAATCAAACCAACCAGAGCATTTTGCGGCATTAGACTCAGTGAAGTCTGAAGAGAGTCCTTCAGTGCCCCGAGTTCTTCCTCATCCATACATGTGTCAACTACCAGTAGATAGATAGGTGGCATAGTCTGGGCCCGGGGTATGGTATACTCTATGGTGGAAAAGTTGGGAATAAGTTCTGCAGGCTGATGCTGCTCCGATATGGCTGAATATTGTGAAGGGAACTGGAAAGAATGGTTCAGTATCACAGTAACTAAATAATAGATGTTCTACAACAAGATATTATAGTGAATATTCAATTCACAGGTGTGTGTGTGCAGAAAGAGAAAGGAGTTGCAAACTAATGGGATCATCATTCTTTATATAAATACAGACAAACTTGTTTTCATAATGTTTGTACATTAAATAAACAAACATGAGACAATCTTATAAGATTTTGAAGTCAACTCTAAATGTTAATTAAATTTTTTATACAATGACAAGCTTAGCAGAAAGAATCAATAAAACAGCTCAAAACATTTGGAGTAATGGAATCATAAAATAAAAGTTATTTATAAGAACAGACTACTCACTGGATTTCTTTGGAAACAGAAGTTGCATGACCATAATTTAGCTCTGTAGTCCACCTGGCACATCGGATTCAAGATAGCCCTGCATGTATTCCGGGTACACAACACCGGTTCATACTGAATCGGCGGCAAATCAGGTCTCTCCTTCAGCGGCTGGTACAAACAGGCCAATGGCACCACCAGTCTGGTAGCCTCAATTCTACTCGAAGGCCACACGTTCCACGTGAACCGTATCCCATCTCTGTCTTCATTCTGCTGGATAAACTCCTCATACGTGGCCATATCGCCGATCTAAACGCGAAACAACGATTATTCCCAGAAGTGGCAAAAAGTGGATTACAAACATGAAAATATATGTTATGTCTTTATTATACGTACCAAGTGTGCATGCGCCAACTTCAATCCAGCCACATATGCAATATGTTAACGTTTCACTAAGTATTCATTCAAAAATTGGTTGTTATTGAGATTTTAATAAAATTTTGAGCAGACGGGAGAGGCTGGCTGATTTGGCAATTGTCAAAATCATAGACAAATCAGCTGTCACAATGGCCACGTCATTTTGAAAGACGCAACATATTTTTGAAAATAATATATTTTTTGAATATGTTATACACAATTCGTTTATTTTTTGTGGTGTTTCGAATCAGTAGTTCCAAATAATTTAATTTTGTTTAAAATATTTCCCTTTGATTTTGTCTACGGTTATCCATAGAATAAAGAAGTAATTCCATAGGCAAGTTTAGCGTCTTTGTCTATAGCTCAAAGTGACGCGTTCCTTTACACACATGCGGTAATAAAAAAAACGAAAAAAATAAATAAATAAGTGTTTTAAATGAAAATTTAATAATTGTCACGTAAATTATACGTTAAACCCGTGATTAGCAGTGTTATGGTACAAAAAGTGTGAAATATTTTCCGAAATTATGAAATACATATATGGAGCCAATTGCTCGGTTGTGGACATTCTGAGTAGTAATGAAACGTTCTTGAATGAAATATTTTTTTATTTTTAGGACATAGTAAATTATATTTCAATTATGGACTTTATTTGTAAAATAATTCGTATTTAATGGTATAAGAACAAACATTCTTATATAATTAGTGGATACAAAATTAATGATATGTCATTGCTTTGTTTGAAGAGCAGGAAGTTTACGCCAAAAAGTGCGACTGCGCACTGGCTAAATTAGTAGTGTGAAAGAAAATGGCGATCAGCGAAAGGCGTCCGGAGTTAACGTGATGAAAAACATTGTTAAAAGCTCAATTACATAGTGTTATAGTTATTAATTGTGTCAGATGTAGATTAATTAAGTGTTAATGAATAGTGATTGTGTATAAAAATGGCTGCGAATATGTACAGAGTCGGCGGTAAGTGGCAATAATTGGTTATTTTTGTTGTAGCTTCGCCGGTTCACCGCCAGCCGACTAGCGGTGCTTTGCTTTGATTGTCGTACCTTCATTAATTGCTAGCATTAATTAGTTCAGTTGGTTATATTTCTTTATTTGTATAAATTTAAACTGATCTATAGAATTGCGCTTAAAACATCGCGGCAAAGCCTTGTTTGCAGAAAAGTTATATTTATTTTACCAAAATTCGTCAAATAGGACATTAGCATTTGCATCTAGGTATCATTGTATCGGCTTGCGTATCTGCGTGCGGGTGGTTAGACACGAAGCGCCTGTAATTATCAGGCAGCTTTATGATTTTTGGTGATTGTTTGACGAAGTTGTGATGGATTCAACGCGAGATTTTAGGTTATATTCGATGTTGTCAAAACATTTTGCTGAAAGTATTTTGTATTGTGGGGGTCGTTGATGCCTTTGGGGTTACTGTGGTATACTAGAAGTTTAGGATGAGTAGCGGTGTAGGTTATTGGGATAGTTTTGTCATGTTTGGAGATTAAGTGCCGGCGCTTCAGTGTTGCTGGTGTTAGCGGGACCAGGGTACGGGCGCCGCGTGCCGCGCTCCGTGGACCTCGCGTCGAATGTTAATTAGCTCTTCCTTTTATGTCAACTTCCTATCAAATAGTGTAGTGCTACTCAAAAGGTTGAATTGGATTGTTTTGAGCTTCAAACTTTTTTAGATTAGATTCACTTATTAGTATATTGTATCATGGTTGGATATCCCTAAGTTATTCACTATCACCATAAGATGATAACATCGCTTATTAAATAAATTAGGAACATTTTTAAGTAATTTCTTTTCCTTATTTCACATGCATGCATTTATCATTTTTGTGTTGACCTCAAAAATGCCTGCATACATAATACACTCATATCTGACAAAGAATGACTTGACCTACATTCACTACCTTGGATTTTTTCTTTGGCACTGAACTTTATTTATAACCTATGGCCCTAACTGAAATAAAGGTCCCAGTTATATAAAAATGTTAATAAGCTATCGTTATAAAAATATCATTATAACTTTTTTGAGTTATCAACATGCACAAAATCAACATACAAACAATTTATTCTGTTAAGATATCAAGGTTACGGAAGGCAATCTATTTTAGACACTCCAATAGGTAAACAATAATATTGAATTTTTCCTTTACAAGCATTTCATAGAGATTTTACTGTTACATGTAGAGCATGTTTATCAAGATCATGTCCAGTGGACTTTAAAAGCAGTGGGTAAAATAGTTTGAGATAGACTAACTAGTGGCTTTGAATAATTTCTGGCATAAATGGCAGTTGGTTCCATTTCTGCCAGGTCAACATTATGAAGACAAATATTTTACATAGAATAAAGTCATACCATCTATCTTCTCATGGTACACAAACAGCAAAATGCCACAAGTATTTAAAATACTTGTGGCATTCTAATGTTTTTTATTTGCTCATTCACACTCACACAACATTCTACAAATTTTATGTTTTATCTAGTCCAAAGCAATGATGTTGATAAACCGAAACAACAATTTAAGGCATCTCTTATGAATTAAAATATTCTTTAAAAGTGTTTCAAATGCCCCATCATGACTTCTTATGGAAACGTAAAAGTCAACACAAAGTAACTTTGTTAGCATAACAAGTCACCTGAGAATGAAACCTATTAAGGATTTTACCTAGCCCAAAAATCTCTTTTCTATTTTAGGGCTCACTGGCAAACAATACATTGTAAACATTAGATCTGTGAACTGTAGATCATATAAATAATACATTGTGTATCTATAGCTAATATTTTAAACTGTGAACCTGTACTTTATTACCTACACTAATTTACTTTCCATTTCTAGTGAAAAAATGTCATTGAAAGTTAGTAGACTAACACTTCCTTACATTTTTCTGTCTACATTTTATACCCAACTAAGACAGTCAACATAAAACTCCTCATTTTGTTTAATATAACCTTCAGACATGTGAAAGTATGAGTTCATTGACCTGTTACTTAAGCATAGGCTGTAACCCAACTCCTTGTTTGATTTTTAATATCTAGTGCTAGCTTGTACATAAAGTTGCATTACATAGTATTGAGTACACACTCCTTCCTATTGACACATTTCAAATGTGGCATGGCTCTGTTAATTTATTTGTTCTTACGACTATTTTCCTCTTAATATCTCATGTTAATAATAATAGTTAAAGCCATAATCATGTGATGTTACTTCACGTATACCAACGTACAGTCAACTGCACAGTTAGTTAATAAATTATTAATTAGTTCGTCATTAAAAAGATTAACGGCGAATTTCATTTCGATAGTTTTGACGTTTCCATTTGATTATGAAAATTGGGCGCGTTTGTTTGATTATGGTGATGTTTTGTTTTCTTTTTTTTAATATAGTAAACGCGGTTTCTAATTCGGGTTTTAATAGAATATTGCTATGTTATACGAAACCAAAAATATTCCGAAAATTATTTCAAAAGGAGGAATAGACGCAAATAGGGCTAGAGTGAATAGGCTCTTAATAAACTATTGCGCTTTACCATCAACGATTGCGTCACTGCTTATCATCATGCGGGATTGCGGTCAAGCGCTAGTTTATAATTTATATAAAAAAAAAAACTCGCTAGAAATACGTCGAAATTTGGAATCACCAAAATCATTGTATTGAGTTTTCACCAATTCCTATATTGTTTACCCTTAGCCCTTGGAATTTTTCGGGTTAATACTTATTTCTAAAAACATTTACACTTATATGATTTTTTTCTAAAATGTCAACACCAGACATGCCAAATATTATCCTGTTTAATAAAAGAAATATATATAATGCATTCCTTAGATGTAATGAATCGATGAGCCCCGGTTGGTTGCTAGCGACTTTATCCGACTACAATCCTAGAGACCCATGCAATAACGTCAGGACTGTACTCCCGAGAGTTTTAGGTATTTATGAATATACCTCCTGAATTTCGCCAATTATATTTAAGTCAAATGTGGGGCGAGCCTATTGCACCCTTATCAATAAACACGGATGCTGAATAACACTCACTATCATTTTGTTACATAAACTCCAGTTTAATCGTCGGTCATTCAGCCTACGTTACGCAATTATCTTTGTTGTTATTGTAGGTAGCAACATTCAGATTTTCTAATTGTGTTTGCTTCCTAATACGTTACTGGTTTTATATTAATCAGTTACTGTTGAAAGGCAAACTGTCACTTAAAACTCGCCTAAAGCTTATCACATTGCCTTATCTGAGAAATATAAAGAGCGACATTTGATTATCTAATGAGAATTCCATCAAAACAGTCCTATAATTTACGAACTCATTCTAAATAGACCATCAACCTTTTTATCATCCCACTGCTAGGCACAGGTCTCCTCTCATACAGAGAAGGATTGAGCGTAATTACCACGCTTGCTCAATGCGGGTTGGCGATTTCAGACTTTAAAGTCCAGGTTTCCTCAAGACGTTTTCCTTCACCTTCAGTCATTGGTGTCCAAGATATACTTAGACAGTACATATAACTTTAGAAAAGTTACGTTGGTACTTGCCTGACCTGGGATCGAACCAGCGCACTCATACTTGAGAGGCTGGTGTTTTAACCACTAGGCCACCACGACTTACGATAAATAGACATACGGATAGTATATTGGCATTCATTACACGACGATTTTCGGTAAACTGTACTTCTATAAAATATATTGTTAGCTTAACGCCTTCAACCAAATACATTTAACACAGGAATGTTCAAACCATCACCCGCCGAATCAACTACCTCTTGCGTTTGTCGACGTGGTGATAAGCATAAGCTCGCCCAACATTCCATTCCAATAAAACACTACATGCAAAATACGCGAATCCTGCATCTTGCAAGCAGTTTACTATGCAACTAGCACGCATACGACTTCACGACATCAACCGGTGTGCAAGTGCTCGCCAGACCCAACTCGCATCTGGACGGAAAATCCTACCTTTTCTATTAAGGATGAGTGAACCTCACACCCTGTTCATCATACTTCCAAAACCATAATAGTTATCACATTTCGTCTTTACTGTCTATATGAGTTCATAAATATTACATCGGCAATTGTGAACACGAAAGCTCTATATTCCAGGAAGCAGGAACTGTTCATCAAAACGTCTAAATAACTTGTCAATAGCAACTCATTAACGTGACAAATACGCAAAGCTAACGAAATTAATACCGCTATCTTAGATTTCACGAATTAACAATTTCACCGCAATAACCTAAACGATTACCGCACAGATACCGTACAGATAATTTTGTAGTCATATCGATGACCACCTATGACATCACAGATGACACTCGAATTCTCTGGCTGTCTATCGTCACACCAACGTTGATTCTTTACCCTATATATTTTTTAAAACACACTAGTTCTTTACTCAAATCGCGATAGCATTCGACAGAAGTAAACAAATGTTTTTTGGGTACACTTTGTAATAAAAGTACTAATAATACATATGTTGAATTTGTTATACTTATACCAACCCATTTGCTCTATATGTCTTTTCAATTTATGAGGCTTTTAAATAATTATTTTTTACGTAAACGAAATCGGAGGTGATCAGAACCTGAAACGCTTTACATTCTACTATAAGTCTACCAAATCTGAGATGTTTCCTAATAAAGAATATAAAATTTAAGAATAAGAATTTTTAAATTTACGGCGTTATAATGGCTTCCGCTAGAATAAGTAGCTGTGTTTGATTGTCAGGCATTTGTCGATACTTGTGATTTGTTTTAAATGCTATTTCACTTGTTTTTTTTTTTTGCTGATTTTTGTTATTCCTTGTTTTTGTAATGGTATTTATTAAAATTGTTTAAATTCATCTCGAAAATTAGATGTTGTCTTCTCGGCTTCTATGAACTTGTCTAACGCTAACGCGAACAGAGTATGGTGTGTTTGAACTCGTAAACTTAAACGGAAGTTCGGTCAGTAAATAAAAATAGTACTTAGAACGACTTACGTTTGTGGTTTGACAATGACTAACTTATCCACGTGGCTAATAAATATCGGAGTAAATAAGACGCTAACATGCATTGTGTTATGTTGCAAACTGCGGAAGTTATTGAATAAAACCGTAAAAGTCTTCTAACTCGTAAATAAGCCATCAAATGAAATACACTGATCTGTAAATATGGCCGGCAGAAGTTACCACCCACCAGACAAAGTCTTGCCGCTAAGCGATTCGTCGTGTTCCGGCATGATGTCTGGTGAAGCCGTACGGAGGACGGGTCTGAGCAGTTGTGTTGCAATGTGTGGCGGGTACGATGCGCGAAATGTTGTGTCGGGAGTTTGGTCGTGGAGAGTCTCCAGATCAATCTCCCTCTAGCGCAGCTTCGTTTGATCGTATTGGTCTTGGGTTAAACATTGCATCACCTCGCTCAACTGCCGTCATCCTTCCTATTCCTTAGTTTTTTAAGTGAATAGGCTTAATAAACTAGTGCGCTTTACCATCAACGATTACATCACTGCTTACCATCAGGTGGGATTGCAGTCAAGCACTAGTTTATAATTATTTAAAAAAATGGATTTTCATGAAGTATTTGTAAAGTTACTTTCTGCTAAATAAAATTCATGCGCCTAAATGCATGTAGTAACCACATATTGGGGCCCCTGAAAACTTTCATTGGCTGAACAAATCGACACCAACGCTTTGTTGCGTGTAGAAACGACCACGAAATCACTGACGGATGAATACACAGCGCGGTTCACCATTGCCAGACAACGTAGTATTGTAGTATAGCACCATCAGCGTGGCAAATATGTAGCCAAATGTAGGTAGTATCAATGAATCCGACACATTATCAATACTAATATTATAAATGCGAAAGTAACTCTTGTCTGTCTGTCTGTTACGCTTTCCCGCTTAAACCTCTCAACCGATTTTGATGAAATTTGGCACAGACAATCTTCAGACCCTGAGAAAGGACATAGGCTACCTTTTACTGAAAAAGATGATAATCCAGAAGGAAATATAAAAAGCGCGATATAACCGAATTCCACGCGGGCGAAGCCGCGGGCGGAAAGCTAGTTTAAAATAAAATATTTCTTCACATCAACAAATGGTATTCGTAAGGACCTTGGAAATTTGCTTTCGAGAGAGACCTCTTACGGTTATCTGTAAACAAGGTTCATTCGGACCTGCAGGGTAATTGTGTAACACACTATCAGTAGCAATGGCTTTCATTTTGACAGTTCCACAACATTCATTGCATTATCTGCGTTGTTGAGCAAACACATTTTTCCGAATATATGGACCAGCTAGCTGCGCCCGCGGCTTCCCCCACATAAGTTTCAATCCCGCGAAATAAAAAGTATCCTATATTTTAATCCTAATTTTTGCGTGAAAGAGTAAAAACATACATCCTCATACAAAATTCTGCGTGTATAAAACCAGCTGACGTTTGTTAAGTACTTTCACCTGTGTAGGTACGCTAAATCTAATCTAAATATCCTACCATCAAAAATTGTCTTAACTTTTGTCATTTTTTGCATTTATCATACGGCGTTCTACAAGGACACACATATTCTTTAATGGCGCCTACCAGGTTCTTTTGATACCCACCTTTAAATACCTACTTAATTATTAAATTTATGTATGTAAACATATTAAGTATTTAATAACCTAATTAAGTATTGTTTAATAACTAACATTACATAATATACATTAACCTCTATTACATAAATAAAAAATTTAGATTCCCTTTTATAGTCTATGAATCTTAGACATTTAAAAAAATTTATTAACAAAATATTTTTGATGTTTCATCACGTCGATCACCACTGTCAACGGTCATTCACTGTTGTTTGCCTTTCAAAATGCAATTTAACTGCTTCTTTCTATAAATTTCAACGAAGTTTTGTAATTTCGTACCATCACTGTTTCAGGCCGGCGCGAACCTCTTTATTGTATATATTCTAAATCTGTATATACCTGTCATAAATGAGTTAATTGAACGCCCTCATATTATATACTAGCGGCCGACAGCGACTTCGTTCGCGTGGTATAGTTACGCTCCGCTCCTATTGGGCGCAGCGTGATGTTATATAAAATAGCCTAAAGCCTTCCTGGTTTAATGGGCTATCCAACGCAAAAAGAATTTTTCAAATCGGTCCAGTAGTTCCTGAGATAAGCGCGTTCAAACAAACAAACTCTTCAGCTTTATATTAGTATAGATTGAATGACATCGTCGAAAAAACTGTTACTATAATTATGTAACAAACTGCAAACTTTGAAATCCCATCTAACTAAGCTAGTTTACTATTGTACAGATCTCCAATTTTCGCCCAATCTTTCTGCCCTTTGCGATGGCAATGTTTCAATTCTATGCTTAGCCCAAGAATACCAATAGGTACTAAACATGGATATAGCGTATTTTAGTACAAATCAGTTTTCATCAGCATATAGGATTGCTGGACTGCACTGCCGGGCATAGCCACACCTATTGCACGCCATATAACTCGATTTTCGACAACTGTCATCCATCTCATCAGTGTTATCCATACTAATATTATAAATGCGAAAGTAACTCTGTCTGTCTGTCTGTTAAGCTTTCCCGCTTAATCCTCTCAACCGATTTTGATGAAATTTGGCACAGACAATCTTTAGATCCTCAATACAGATCTTGTTTAACTCACGTTCACAATCTATAGCTTACCTAATTGGGTGGCCAAACAATAGAGACATTAAATTCAATGATAATATCAAAGTTCATTTTAACTATTGTAATTATATTCACAATACATATTTTTGAGTTCGTTGTAAATTTCGTTCTATTTAAAACTAGCATTCCGCCCGCGGCTTCGCCCGCGTGGAGTTCTTTCTCAGGATCTAAAGATTGTCTGTGCCAAATTTCATCAAAATCGGTTGAGAGGCTTAAGCGGGAAAGCGTAACAGACAGACAGACAGAGTTACTTTCGCATTTATAAAATTAGTATGGATAAGATAAAATCAAGCCAATCTTCTCATTTTCAATATTTATTCACTGCGCATAATAAGAATCTTCGTTCTTCCAATAATTGTCTTCTACGATGTCCTTCTCACCGCACTGGTTTTCTTAAATCTTCATTTCTTGTCCAGGCGGTTTTCCTTTGGAATGATCTTCCTCAGAATATCAGGACGTTGACAAGTCAGTACACATTTAA
Organism: Sesamia nonagrioides; assembly: GCA_017933935.1. Lineage (NCBI taxonomy): Eukaryota > Metazoa > Arthropoda > Insecta > Lepidoptera > Noctuidae > Sesamia > Sesamia nonagrioides. The sequence continues at coordinate 3,339,034 of JADWQK010000025.1, forward strand.
AGTTAAAGCTCGGGAATATCTACGTAAGAAATTGGCAGATTCATCCCACATATAATTTATTTATTTTTTCTCTATCTATTATTTTTATCTCTCTCTACTGTTTATATTTTGTATGTATGTATTTATGTATTTATTATAATATTTTTAATACTTTTTTTTTTCTCTCTTTTAATTTTAATTTATTTGCACCTACCATGTTTGTCTCTGCATCACCTCAAGGTAGACTGGTAGAAAATGCCTGAGGCATTAAGTCCGCCATTGTGAAATGTTTGTGCATAAAGTTTTAATAAATAAATAAATAAATAAGCAATTTTTCGAAATTATCGCCGTTCAAAGAGTGTCGCACAGGTTCTACCTACTTCAGGTAAATTATACATCATTGCTATTTAGAATTAAGAAAACTATTATAAAAATTATGTACGAAGTTGAGAAATAAACAATTTATTTTATTTATTTATACAATTGTCCAGCTTTGCTAAAAGTCGTTCACTTGCTACGGTAGTAGGCGGCGTGGATAAAAACTTATTGGCTGCAGGCATAAGCACCTTAAAGGTAAAGAAAAACAGTACTTTGCAGTGTTGGCTCTCTAAGAAAGCTACTTAAAGTCTCGGTTATGACTGAGAATCGCGGCTATACTTAATTAGGCGAGAAGTCTCGGTTGGATATGCAGCCGAGAATGCCGAGAGCTAGACCGGGATCTTTGTCGAACCTTACATATTTCTCTTTTGAAAGTCGATCTTACCAAGTTAACCTAAAATTTATTATTGACCAAAAAAAAACACTTGCAACGTAATCTACGCATCTTCGCATATAGTATGGGCGACAGCAGGTCAAGCTACCTCAAACTGTTATATTCCCAATCAACCTTGAGCCTTAATGCTTTAGAGATAAAGTTGAAAATCTAATAAGGAAATCTGATAATTGTAGTAGCTTGATGTGCTGTCGTCTGTACATTATCACTACGTATTTTAAATCAAAATTCCCCACGTCTATCTCTCTCAATGCGATAAACTACCTAAGAATATAAGGTACAATTTTCACCAAAGAATGAATAAGATGGGTTTTTGAAGATTTCGAAAAAAATCATCAATTTTACTGGCGTGCTCCGCGTAAACCAATAGAAACCAATGTATTGCAGAATATTTCAACCTGAAAAGTCTATTAAATGTACGTTTTCGTAGGGTAATTGCTGTGATTTACGAACTTTTGAATGAATAAATTTTCGACCTCCACGCGAGCTAAGCTGTGGTCAAGAAAAGTTCGTAATAAAAACGCACCAGACAAGAGAACTAAAATAAAAAGTGTAATTAGACAAGAGGCCAGACGAGCAGGGCTGAATATCGAACTCGTAAAAAAGTCAGTCAGAAGATTCTTAATTAAAAAGACAACAATGCCTATGTCAGAAGCTGTTATGTCGCAGGGATTTAAATTTATAAAAAAGCACTAAAACAATAGCGACCTCTAAGGCTCTAACTAAGGTGCATAAAGGCTGCACAAGAAACAACATCAAGGGCGAATTTAAACGTATTCTTTTGTGGCAGTGTTTAGTTTATCTGTTGAGGTTTTCTAATTAATGTCCAGCCTAGTTTTTAGCTATTGATTGAAAGGAAGATAAACTATTAAAAAACCATTATCGAAATCCACGTATTAAGCAAAAGACATTTTAATATTATTGGCGACGGTAGGTAGTCTGATGTTCACTTTAATTCATTTTTATTAAAAAAAACTGGAGAATTGTCTACATGTCACTCGTAACAGGTGACACTGAGGCCAGTTATGGTAATTAAAAACAAGAAACAAGTAAATCGTCGCCACGCGAAATCTCACAGTGTGAATTCAATCATTCTCTGCCCTCTTGTGATGACGTGTCCGGGCTAAATTTACTATACACTTACTTATTGACACGTTCCAAAAATACACTTCTTGGCAAAACTGAACGGGCGTTAACATCGCTATCAGCCGCATAATGCCCCAACTTACGCACACACATAACTATAGGTAATATCATATGTATAGACATATTCGTAACACTCGTATATTGGCCCGCTATATTGTATGTTTGTGTAAATGATGCACTGCGTACGGTATACCTAGAAAAAAAAAGGGAAGTGCTTCTTGTGACTCGTACATGAATATCTTAAGTCTAAATTAACACAATCAAAAATTAAAAAAACGAATAATTGCAAGAAAAGTAACTAAAATCAGAAAAAATAATCAAATTCCTATACGAGGATAAGCGCTGTGTTGTTTCCTATTAACGACAGATTGGCCGCGCGTTTAGTCTCATGCATTCCACGAGGCTTTCTTACACAGGGATCAATTTAGTATAAACCACCTTTTTAATGTTTAATGGGATGTTTTAGAATCGTTTCGCAAAATATATCTAAGTACCACAATGCTCAAACAAAGTATCACATTTCAATGATAATAAATGAAAAATATGAAACTATTTTTCGTATCTATTACACGTGAATTCACGTCTCATCGTAAGTTAATTTTAGTTCACCTCGCGATTGCAACAAGAATGGAAAGTTTCACACGAAATATGAGATCCGCTAGAATCATATTTTCTGCTAATTATTAAGCGGCATTAGTTTTCATGTTACGTACGGTTCAACGAACTAACGTAACAGCCAGACCTCAAAATGTCGTAAGACCGAAAGTAGAAATTCCTCAAAATCTATGACTATGATACTACCGGATCGCTAACAACCAGCTGTCTTCTTGCAGTTAGACTTGTTACCTTTGTTTTTATTTTTTTTAAGGGTTCCCTTTTTACTAGGCGTTACTCCTGTATCTTAGGCGCGTTTACAAACACTTAAACTCACATATACAAAGAGCCAGATCCGGAACAACTACCTGCAGGCCATACAAATATTTGTTACGTGCGGGAATCGGACCCCACGACACATGGCTCAGCAGGCGATCGCTCAGTCACTACACCTAACGTGTGGTTTCTGAAACCATTGAAAGGGGTAGTCTTTGATGGCTTTAGGAGAGGAAAAAATAAACCAACACTTTAAAATCATTGTTAGAAGCTTAAGTCTCACATACAATTTTCGGTAGATAGACGTTATAATTCTACTAACATAAACATGAAAATCTGTATGGGTGTATGTTTGTTACTCTTTCACGCTAAAACTCCTGAACATATTTGGATAGAATTTTTCACGCAGATGATTTATAACCAGGATTAGGATACATTTTATCCCGAAAATTCCACAGGATTAAACATAAAATATGCGTATGAAACCGCTGGGCTCAACAACATATATAGTTACTTAGCTCAGTTTCGCTGGCTAGTCATGATAGGTCCACTTCACTCTTGCATTCTGTCTGAATAGCAATAATAGCTAGTATTGTCAGCAGGTTAATCTTCCAAAACTAACGTGCTTACGGTTCCGAATAAAATGTTTCAAGCGTGTCATTATGCGCGCGTGTTGTTTAGTTGTGTTGTACGGAGTAACGGTAAAGAGGCGCCATTTACATTAGTTGTCCATGTGGCACAGCAACTAACATAAGTATCGCAGGTACGGATAAACAGCAACCGTCCGTTCCGCACCAAGAGTTGGCACTTGTGGCCTAGGAAAAACGTTCAAATGTACCGTAGTATCATAAATGCACTCCGTGGTAATGGTTTAGTAAATGCCGATGGTTTTGGGAATAATTTGATACTACGTAATATAATAAAGTGCTAATCAATTTTATTGGATGAACATAAAATCTATTGACCCTAACACCTGCCGTGTTGCTAAATGTTCAGTTTGGATTTAAAAGTAATAACATTGTATTGCTTTTAATTTCATACCTTTGCTCCTGCTCTACAAATAAACTAAATCTCTCTTGGAGTCTTCTAAATAAACTGTGCGAATAGAAATGAAACTGTTTACAATAAACTGTTGCAGGTTACAGGTAGAGTCCAATCTAACCAATGTCCATTATGTTTGTCTGCAGACTGCGTCTATTTCGAGACGTCGTCGACGTCTCCGTACCAGATCCGGCGGATAGAGGAGCTGAACAAAACGCCGTCTGGGAACGTGGAAGCAAAAGTCATGTGCTTCTACAGGCGGCGAGACCTTCCAAATCCTCTTATACAGTTAGCTGATAAGCATCAAAGTAAGTATATCCTATCTGGACTAGAATTGTCCATGACTAATTATAGTAAGTGGCATTTTGACTTGAGAAGTAGACTTGAGCTAGGTGATAAATAAAACAACAAATCACACGAGACGGATTTCGAGTGAAGCAAATAAAAGAGAAGTGTTGTATGGTGGTTGTTATGTTAAAAGTTGTGTTTCTCCGTTTGTTGTATTCAGTTGAGATAAACATTTAGCCTCTCGTCTTGGGATTCCTCGATTTGTACGGGGTACAAATCATGTAACAGTTATTGATCGGATGTAAACTGTTGTTGGTTGAAGCCTTAAACTTGTAATTCTATTGCTTGTTCAAGCAATTTCAATCTAATTGCCCGTGTGTTTACTATGAATATCGACATCGTATACAAGGCTACTTACATAACTACTATATCCTTGGAGTCCAACTTTATAATAAGACATTGTTTTGGTATTGATTTTCGTAACAGACCAGTCACGCACATCGACTGACGAAGACAGTACATTATTAGATACTACTTGTACGTTAATAATATTCTGCAATGGCGTCTGCGTAACGTAGACCCATGCGGATTAACGCGTGTTTGAATCTTTTCTATTAATAGATTTATAAAGTATCCTATATCTGAACCGTATAAAGGATTACTCAGCGGGCGTCTGTACTCGAACCCCGAACTCTCAACAATTCTATTCGCACGATTGTCGATTTGCAAAAAATAAATTGAAAATCGACATTTTATGTAAAATCGCTCGTATTGTAACTCTAGTATTCCTTAATGGAGCCACACCAGAAACATGATACTGTAGTTTAATTCTATGTGATAAAAAGTTGAAATTCGATTTAAGATTAAATTCTGGCCAGATTTGAGTCTAGAAAATCTTTCTAGTTCATACCTAGCAACTAGCAAAGAAAGTAATAAAAAACATCTTGACCTGCTAGAACATCATCATCATCTATCTAGACTTTTCTTAACTATGTTGAGGTCGGCTTCCAGACTAACCGGATTCAGCTGAATATCAGTATTTTACATGGAGCAATTATCTGAACTTCACAACCCAGTTACTGGGTAATACGTTACCCCTTGGTAAGACTAGTGGTCAGACATTCGGACTTTTGACGACTCAAAACGACTAAAAGATTTATGAAAGTCAACCGAGACCAACAGATTAACGTGCTTTCCGAGGCACTGAAGGGTCTCGGTATGCAAAGATGGTGACGAACTAGTACATATTATTAAATCAATTGCACTTTTATTGTGAATAAAAATGATTCAATTTTCCTGCTTTTCTATCTGTATTAAGACCAATCTTTGCAAAAAATTATAAAATCTCAGATTATTTAGAAGACAAAAAAGCTTGGGATTGATCTGCTCGCTATGCTAAGCAATGTCATATGTGTAATTATGCTACATTTATGACATTTAAATAACTTAAATTGATTGTTATGTACAAAGCAAACACCATATTGTTATTGTAAACATTTTCATTTTTATTGTCTGGACTTGAAAAAAAAACGATTATCCCTGAGTTTGTTTCGGCTTTTCTTCTGAGTGGTAGTCTGTTAGGAAATACCGGCTCCAACTAGTTTAAAAAAAAATTACGTGTAAAAGTGATCAGTGATCCTACTTGCATAATAAACGATTTCATTCCATTCCATTCTCAAAGAAGATTTTAAAAAAACCTCAATATCGAGTATTAGTGACTCAAAACCAGTCAGCAATTTAAGCGTTCACAGCCGTTACCAAAAGTTGATAGAGATAATGATCGAGCTCGTAAGCTCACTCGAATCGATCCACCGTCTCACCATACCAATATCATGAACAACAAGGGCTCACGCGATCGGGCGGTTGCCGCGATACGCGAAGTAACTCGCGCTTAGTCCTTGGACAACATCTTAATACCCATTATTGATTAATCAACACAAGTAATATTATGTATGTATGATATTTCGTGCAGTACTTTGCGATGTCCTGAGGTAATTCTTTTCTACATGCATTATTGTGTTGCTCCATTATAGTCTGCCGAAGCTTTTCAAATAATACGGTTGACCTTTTTTGAAGGCCAAATGGGCTGTACTTTGATATGAACAATAATTAAATGTCCTTCGACTCCCCTCGACCCTTCCCCACTTAGACAGTACGGCCGCATGTGAATGGTAACGAAACCAGTACTAGCTGGCCTCTTATTCTATTAAATCTCCATACAACGCTCGACCAAATCAATGCCTAAGTGTTACCACTGACGTGCAGGCTAGTGTACGTAAGTAACTAGATATTGTGATCAGTCAATCATTAAATTCAATTTCCTGGTCTTTTGTACTGTTCAATTTTACAAGATTAACTTACGAGACAATATTGATTAACTGATTATATAAACAGGATTCTATGACTAGGTTCGCCAATGACACCACATGTTAAAATATGCAAGCTAGCAAGTCAATTGAAAAATATCTTTTACTAGCGGCCGCCAGCGACTTCGTTCGCGTGGAATTAGTTATGCTCAGCTCCTATTGGTCGCAGCGTGATGTTATGTAGCCTAAAGCCTTCCTGGATTAATGGGCTATCCAACGCAAAAAGAATTTTTCAAATCGGACCAGTAGTTCCTGAGATTAGCGAGCACAAACAGACAAACTCTTCAGCTTTATATATTAGTACAGATTAGAACCAGAAGGAGATGAGCAACGTTTAGTTTGTTAATCTACTTTACGTGCAAAACTTTTTGTGACGCGGTATGTTTCTGATGACATGTTCTAAAATCTTGTATAACAAGTCCAGTCTTTTTCGTCTAATTCCTTATACTCAAACATCTTGTTTCATGGCTAAAAGATGAGAAGAAGAGAAGAAGACATAGTTTTTACAGCAGAATCGGTACCAATGCCAATAATACACCCTTGCGAATTTACGACTAAACCCTTTATTATTTTCTATTAGACCAATTATTTAAAATGCTTGTGTGTCAGTCGTTAGTATCCCACGATTCCAGTACGAACTATTCTGGTGACATGAATCGATTCTAATTAAAACCTAAATATACATCTTATCGACTTTTATTAAGCCTCCCCTGTACCTGAATATCGAGGTATTGCTGCAACTTTGCAGACGCTTACACGCTATTTGATTATGTATGTAGGTATTTGGGAAGTGATATATTCGTTTCATTTTAACAAACAAGGTGAAACTCGTATACATGACACATGTATTTTTCTCTTTACCTTTATTTCGCAATATATGCATATGTAGTTATAAGTTATAATTCCATATCGAGTTCTTCGAAGTTATCCCTTTTCAACCACGGGTATCTCCAGTAGATATTACAATTTTTTAGTCAGTGGTTTTCGTTTTCGCATATTATACTGATTCCTGTCATATAAGATACGTACAATATGTATAGTGTAAGTTTTTGTGATTAATAGGGGTGTATCCAAGGTATGAAAATAAAAAAAAAATGAGTCCCTCTTATAGATAATAAAAAAAAAAATAAGACCTGTATTTTTTTATTTTGTCGAAATTACCAAAAACTACTAATACGCCGTGGTGTATTTTTTACCACGGCGTGACGTAATTAGCCCCCACTCCGTAACTGTAATACGCTATATCTCATGCGACATTTCACATCAATATTTATGTTTATAAGGTCCGTATTACAGAACGTCACTCAAACTCAAGCTCTACTTAAGTCTCGTTTCAAGCCTTTTGATTGGTTGCAACTAGTTTTAAGTAATGCTTGAGTAACGTTCTGTAATACGGACCTAAGTATTTGAATGAAATAAAAACCGGCTAAGTGCGTGTCGGACTCACGCACAAAGGGTTCCGTACCATTGATTTATGAAATTAAAGCATTTAAGTTATTTGTATGAAAGATTACGCGGTATTAAGCGGTTTACGATTTACGAGGTACCTATTAAAAAAAACTACTTACTAGATCTGGTTCAAAACAATTTTCGTTGGTAGTTTTTATAGTAATGTACATCATATGTTTTTTTTTAGATTTTTTAGTTTCGTATTTTAGAAGGTAGAGGGGGCAACTTTTTTCCACTTTGGAAGCGTCTGTCACGCAAACTATTCGGTTTGGGAAAAAAAATATTTTAGAAACCTCGATATCATTTTTGAAGACCCATATCCATAGATACCACAAACGTGTATGATGAAAAAAAAAATTAAGTTTCAGTTCTAAGTATGGGAAGCCCCCAATGTTTATTATTTTATTTTTGCATCAAAATCTTAATGTGGTTCACAGAATACATCTACCTACCATGTTTCAACAGTTTAGCTCTTATAGTTTCGGAAAAAATGGCTGTGACATACGGACGGACAGACAGACATGACGAATCTATAAGGGTTCCGTTTTTTGCCATTTGGCTACTGAACCCTAAAAAATACGTGTTCAATATTTTTTATACATCTGATCGACATTAAATTATTTTTTAGGATGCAACCCAATTAAAATAAAATTGGGATGTAATTTCTGTATCTATATTTGATAATATTTTTTGTTGATTCTTATGTAAAAAAAAAAAAAACATTTGGTCTCACTAAGCATTTCTCCTGTATCGTGGGTGCGTTAACAAACATTTATAAACTCACATACACAAACTTCCAGACTCGGAACAACCTCTAGGCTGTATAAATATTTGTCTGTGCGGGAATCGAATCCGCGACACGCAGCACAGCAGTCGATTGCTCAGCCACTGCGCTAAACGTGTCATAATACGTTCACATTTATTCCAAACGCTATAGCAGTCTACGAATAATGTAGTATGCATAAGTTGTTCGTTGGAAACACGTGCGTCATTCACATAAATCCGATAGACAATCTACACTTTTTTTTTTTTTTCATTTAGAAATTAGAATAGACACTAGGTAGGCTACTAAGGAATATTTCATAATTTTTATGATTTTCCACGCAATGGACAAACATTCACATTTATTAGTGAAGGCAAAATATTATGTGATCAGAAACACAAAACGTAACTTTTAGTAAATGAAGATTTTTGCGAGACGCCATTAATTTACATTCTCGACTAGACAAAACTGGACCACTTTGCATAGCGTGACGGTAAGAACCTTTTTTAAAGAGGCAACTGCAACCATATCGCAGTCGACCTCGATGTACAGACGACAGCAAATCAAGCTACTACAATCTGTCAAATTTTTTTATTAGATTTTCAACTTTCTTGCTCAAACATTCAAGCACAAGGTTGATTGAGAATATTAGACAGTTTCGGGTAGCTTGACTTGCTGTCGTCCGTACCACCTCGTTCATATACTTAAATATCTCCTTACGCCGTCGACTGAGGATTGGTTGCAGTGGCCCCTTCAAAAAATTGTTTTCACCGTCACGCTATGCAAAGTGGTCCAGTTTTGTCTAGTCGAGAATGTAAATTAATGTTGTTTCGCAAAAATCTTCATTTATTAAAAGTTACGTTTTGTGTTTCTGAAAACTGTTAAATACAGACTTGTGTTTAATGAACGCGGAAAGAAATAAGAATGTAGACTCGTCATCACATATACATACTTATTGTATAGAATGTTTAATGAAAGTTTTTACTGTATTTTTTATTCTTTTTTCTTAATTTGTATTTGTATTATTTTGCTTCTGTAAAGTTATGGGTCTTGCCTGAAATAAATTATTATTATTCTCTTTATTTTTCTATATGTACATATTTTTTACATTTTTAAATATTTATATATAAATAAATAAAAAAACATTTAAAAATATAAAATATATATTTTATTATTATTATTATATACACACACACACATATTTTGCTTTACTAATAAAGTGAATGTTTGTCCATCGGGTGGAAAATCGTAAAAATTATAAAATATTCCTTAGTAGCCTACCTAGTGTCTATTCTAATTTGAAAAAAAAAAGTAGATTGACTATCGGATTTATGTGAATGACGCACGTAGTAGTCCAGCTGTATCTATCTGCTAGAAGATGTATAATCAAGGACGTCTCGTAAAATTAATCAGAGGTGTCATAAAGACAGTGTTACGTAAACGTAGTCAGGAGCGCTTGGCGCTAGGAACGCGCCCCCAGCCGCGTGATAATGACCCCGGCAGCCCGTGTGGTATGTAGCCGCCACCACACTCCAAACATTCAGATGCCCCTAATGTTGTGAAGTATTCGGTCGTAACGCTTAATCTATTTAGCTTTTTGGAATAGTAGCCGTTTGGACATATAATATATTTTTTTGTACCGTATCACCTATGTACCAATAATAAAACACTGTTTTCAGAATTTGTTGCCATAGCGGCAACAGTATAACATTATCTGGGAAAATTTTAACTGTCTAGCTATCACTTTACACGAGATGACAGACAGACAGACGGACAGTGAATGAAGTCTTAGTAATAGGGTCCCGGTTTCACCGTTTGAGTGCGGAACTCCAAAAAGAGTTAAAACAAAAATGACGTAAGATTTTTTTATATTTTAGACTGTTTAAATTTTCACGGATGATGCAATTCTGTTGCCGATGTCAACAACAAATAATATAAACAGTTTTATGTATTGAATGAATGCATAAATTCAGCCAGTTACTTACGCTCGCGCGACCGATGGTCAGGGGGCTGACTTCGGTCTCGGTTCGCAGTCGAGTTTTTAGACGATCAACAACGCCAGCGTAAAGAAGATCAGTGGGTCAACTCTGTTCATTGAAGTTCTATGTCACGTTTAATATGACACTTGTGATGAAGTGAGTACGTGAAGTGCACTTACTGACAGTTCACACGATCCGATTTTAGATTCAGACCTAGTACGAGACTCTTGATTTAACGTACAAAATTCTTAGGGCTGACCCCGAACTGCGGGTTAATTTACTTTGAGAAACAAGCCTCAATGGCATCTCCGCGATAATCAATGTCAAAAATTTAATTTGACGCTGAATTAGGTGCAGTATTTCTGTCCACTCATAGAAAACTGGTATTACAACCTAGAACGATCTGGACAATGATCTCTCGGTTCAAATACATATACATAACTAGCGGGCGTCCGAGACTTCGTTCGCTGGTAGTGAGTTATTATGATCCGCACCTATTAGTCGCAGCGTGATGTTATATAGCCTAAAGGCTTCCTGGTTTAATGGGCTATCAAACGCAAAAAGATTTTTTCAAATCGGAGCAGTGGTTCTTGAGATTAGCGGGTTCAAGCAAACAAACTCTTCAGCTTTATATATTAGTATAGATTAGCATAGATAAGCTACACACATTAACAATTATGTATGAAATTAAAGTTTATTTTATGGTTTATGCTTGCAATACAGTATGAAAAAGATGCATCAAAGATTTTGAATGTTTGTCTTTTTTTATTTTATACTAGCTTTCCACCCGCGGCTTCGCCCGCGTGGAATTCGATTATATCGCGCTTTTTAGATTTCCCTCGGGAATATTTTCCGTGATAAAAACTACCCTATTATTTAATCCGGACTTCTAACTTTACGTCTGCAAAATTTCAAAGCAATCGGTTTAGTAGTTACAGCGTGAAAGCGGAACAAACAAACTCACTTTACGATTTATAATATTAGTATAGATTTGCGTGTAATTTTTATTTGTACAAAGGACAGGACATCAAGCTACTACAATCCAAATTTCTTTATTAGATTTTCAAATTTATCTTAAAGCATTAAGGCTCAAGGTTAATTTGGAATACATATTTGACATTTTCGGGTAAGTTAACCTGCTCGTCCGTACATAATGGATTTTATATAGGGAATTATGTGAATGCCTCTTGTTGTTATTTTTGACATTCATTTAATGTCAATGTAATGAAAATGTCATTAATTAGAATTCGGCAATTAAATTATACAAATCGAGCTTCGGTATCAGGTCCCAGATTCTTTTCAAGTTCAGGAAGAGTTGTTCTTCTGCTATCCATTCGTTGTAACATGTCCCATACGTGTTCAATAAGATTCATGTTGGGGGACTCAGCAGAAAAGTCTTTTTTTTTATAAATTATTAACTAGCTCTTGACCGCAATCCCGCCTGATGGTAAGCAGTGATGCGAGCGTAGATGGTAAAGCGTGCTAGTTTATTAAGAGCCTATTCACTCTTGCCTTGAAGACACTCAAATTTTAATGTGACGGAAACACCGCCGCTGGCAAATTGTTCCCATCTCTCGATGTACGCAGTACAAAAGAGGAACCGAAACGCCTCGTCCGGATCGTAGTGGTGTTAACAATGTAAGGGTGGAAAGTCGCCGTACGACGGATCGTCCGATGGTGGAACGGAGATGGGGGAATTAAATCATGTAACTCCCTTGCACACTCACCAGAATGCATCCTATAGAAGACCGAAAGGCTGGCTACTCTACGCCTGTGCACCAGGCTTTGGAGACCGTTTCGAGTTAAATCTGGGTCGCCAATCAGCCTCTTCGCACGCCTTTCCACTGAATCCAAAGTAGCCAGGTGACATTTCGCTGCACCAGCCCACATGTGGCTGCAGTACTTCACACACGAGCGGTCCATAACTCCGACTTCATGTTCCCTAAGCACAGTTGATATCAGCTCAGCCGTATGGGCACGGGCATTTTCGTACATGAGTTGGAACTCGTAACCCCTTTGTACCCTGTGTGGGATAATCACAGGTTCCACTACCCCATTGCTGTATTTTAATGCATTTCATATTCCCTCTTATCCAAATGAGATCAGTTCGCGCATTCATACGAATATCAGTCCATACCTTGGTAGTCCCGTCTTGATATGAATGGACTTCTTGTGGAACCTGGATACGGCTTCGTATACCAGGAACTCGCTAAACGCTAGACCATTGCCCATCACTCCATGCAAAATGTTCTCGAGTCCACAATAGTCTCCGCTCGCGATTGCCATGCCGCAAAGCTGGAACCCGAAGATGTGCGAGAATGAAGACCAGCTTCGTGTAATCTTTTTCTTATAGTTTGATCACTAACCAACAAGTGGTCAGATTTCGAACCATTGGCATAGCTTGTAATATTGGGTTGTCATCTAGCGATATTTTGATGAAAAGTAGTCTAGGAGTTGTGATGCGATTTCTGCCTGAATGCCGTTCAGACAGCCTTCCGTGGCGTAGCGGTAGCGAACGAGGCCGCTGCGTAAGGTGTGGGTTTCATCCCCGCGCAGTGCAAATATTTGTATGCATGCATATGAATATTTGCACTGGTCTGGTCGTGCCTCGGAAAGCACGTTAAGCCGTTGGTCCCGGTTGCCATACGAACATCTAATGGCAGTCGTTACGGGTTGTTGGAGCCCTCAAAAGTCCAATAATAGCTCTAACTGCAATGCTTCGATATCGCCTTCGAGTTGTGGTGGTCAGACGGCAGTCACTTCACGGAAAATATCTAAGTTTAGCTAAAATCGGCAGTTAGACTAGTAAAGCGGACCCCAGACTACAAAGCTGAAAAAAGCTTCGGATGCGACTGGGATTAACGCTGAGATGATGATGAGATGCGCCGTTCATCAACATCGCCTGTAGCACGATAACGTGACCATAACCAGGAGATTACCTACATCATTTTGGCCGGTTTGTAGAGTTTCAGCAACCACGCGTTGTATAGCGCCAGCTTCCAACTTCCCTACGGCCCTAATCTGCTCTTCCCTTGTCAAATGTCGACGTGACATAGCAATAAATGTATCACGCGTTTAAATTAGAATAAAGTCTTGATGGTTTTTAATTTTTAAAACTTCAATGTTAAATTGTAACATGAACTAACTTTTCGACTACTAAATTCGGATATTCGATATTCTCTGTTTCAAAATGTTTTTTTTTTTTTCGAAAGAAGTGGTGGAGAAGAAAATATTTTACATCCTACAAACTTTTTTATACTATAAATAGTTTTTAAGTTAAAAAGTCTTTCATGTAATACTCTAGACATGTGTGTATGTATACATATACAGACTAATAACGTATACATAATTATGCACACAATTAAGCACATCTTATAATTTGTAATACTATTTAATTCTTTTAATTGCCATTTAGCTCTCTTTTTTCATCTTGATTTTTACCTTATAATACTAAAAAATTCAATAAAAAACAGCATTGATAACTATTTTTACATTTCATAGCTAAATTCTTGAAGAACCTAATAACATCACGCTACGTCTCATGGGAGGAGTTCTGATAGAAAAAAAAATGTCAGAAAGAAAGCTAAACGAAATAGGTAGACGACGCAATGCGAAAATCGCGGGCAGAAGTTAGTATAATATTCTATAGTACTTTTACTATATTACATCATACAGTGAGCGACCCCATATTTTTTGTTTCGCTCATATCATACATAACACTTGATTATGCTGTGGTTGCCGTCTGGCCGCGCCACCTTGTGGGCACGCGTCTTGATTTACTGTTTTTAAGCATGTTTCTTTTTTACAAAACGGAATATGGGTTACCTGCTCATCCCGCATCTATCCCTCTGACCAATATTTGAACGACATTTAGAATAACTAAAGTACACAGACCTATTTAAACCTTATACATATAATTATTTATTCAAAGAGGTAATGCCATTTCATTAAAATTTAATAAAACAGCAAGTATTTTCGATTGCTTAGTGTTTATTGTGAATCATATCCAAATGTATGCGCTCAATACTGTATTTGGTTCTCGAACAATCGAACGGATAAACAGAGTGCTAACATATCCGCTATTCGCAATTTCGCACATAGCAACACTGATCGGCAGGGTGGCTATGTAAAGACCGAGTTTTGGGACAAAGATCGTGTGTTAATTCGGACCGCGTAGACCGGGGGCACGGGCGGCCGGGGTTAGTAAACATAATCATGGCCTCCTCCCGCTGTACAATTCAGTAGCTAAATGGGAATGAAGAGTTGGCTCACCCGCACCCCGCCCCACCCCCGCACACTGTCTGCCGCCTCAACACCCACACGTCTTGTGACGCAGATGTTGAAATTACTGAAAACATGCTTATTTTTTCAACACATCGTAATGGAAATCTATTATTCCATATACGAATTAAAATAACTCTCCTCACTAAACCAAATACGCGATTCAGGTAAAACGTCTTTTGAGAAGCAGGCATTTTAAGCAAACCATAAAAATAAAACTAGTAACTCCGACTAGACAAAGGCTACCTGCCGGTAGACAATACATCGTTACAGCCCGTGATACACCATCCAATCTACCGTCACGATATCGTTCGTACGAAGAAGCTCGGGTTGATGGGGGAGGCTAGGGACTGTTTCATAGTTGTCCTTTTACGCAATAAAAATAACACGGCAGACATCAATACTCCGTGACTTGTATTCTAAACTCCTTAACCGAATAGCCCCTCCCCGCGGGTGGTTCCCCCTCGTATCGACCGTGGCGCCCTCATCTCGCAGGTACACGCAACACTTATCCCGGTTTTAATTGTCGCCACGCGCCGATGACCCTCGCCAACGACTTCGATACTAGACACCGTTACGCGGCCTGCTCACTGCCAACTCACTATTTATTCAAATATAAGTTTTTCATGCATACTTAATCATAATATCAGTATCAAATGCCTTGGTTACAATTTATATTTGTTGACATAATTAGCATCAGCAGATTTTGAAGTTGCTGTCTGAAATGTAAAGTATAGGTATACTAGTCCAATTCGTTAAGAAGTTTTCTTTACCACAACCACAACGTGAGTCTACGATCCTAATACGATAATTTTCTGCCAGTGGCTATAAACTGGATTCCGTAGATGAAATCGCGTTTAATGGTCATTATAGAACTTAATGTTAAAGAATGTTTTAAACCATCTGGTTGATAACGAATCACAACTTTCTATTACGCAATTGATTGTGTAATGGTTGCTTACACGAGTTGAGTCGATTACAGCAACATTGTTAAGACTGCTCGCTCAACCCCTGACTGAGCAATAAATAATAGCAAAAAAATAATTCCTTTCAAACTGAGATTAACTTTGGAACAACGTGCCAAAATAATAATAATTTTAATTTATCTTTATTTTTGTATAGAAAAATTTTACTACTATCATTATATACCTTTTACACGACTCATTTAAGTTACAGCCTCCATTTCTCTGTCGGTGTAGGTAACCATACTGAATATTCGGGTCCATCAATACAATAAGTACCCACCTTGCGATAAGGTCTTTCTAAACCAATGGATGAATAGATCATGTGTTCACGTATAATCTGAAAAGTTAATTTAATAAAATAACATTTAATCCGCTGATATTTGTGAAGCATCTTCGGCTTTAATAAGTGATAAGTGTTTCGTTACCAAAAAAAAAATGAGTAAATAGGTTGATATCGCGATAAATTTTACAAATATGAATAATGCGAATGTCCAAATACTACTACTTTATTAGGTTAATGCACTTAAATCCTTCATTGTACAGACGACAGCACATCAAGCTACTACAATCTACCAACAAAACCAAAGCATTAAGGCTCAAGGTTGGTTGGGAATATCTGAGTTTCGGGTAGCTTGACCTGCTGTCGTCCATACAAATACAAGATCGGACAGACTACAAAAATCAACACACTTGCCAATCAGGTGATTTAGGCAGCACGGTCTCGTAGAAATCTGAAAATGTAAGAAGCAGAGGAAATATTGCTAACAAAAGAATTGAACTTGATTTGGGTTAATTCACATGACCTCAACATCGATATCGGCAACCTGTATAAGACATCGTGCTTTCAATTTCCGCATCGCGGCATATAAGTATTTGTTCTAAATACAGGTATCTGACCAGTCTGTAGTTTGTTTGTTATTTGTACTCCCACACACTACTCAGGTAAACTATTGTGTGTTAGTGTAATCATTAATTATGATGGCGAAGCCGTTGGCAAATTAGACATCGTCAATGTGAAGTAATTATTCGAGCTTCCGCACTTTTCTGTCATGAACCGGTTCTGTAGGAGTTCACTCTCTATCATCACAACTCTTTTTCATTTCAATATAGCCAATCTAACTAGCTTCTGCAAACTCGGGAAGTCGGAATAATACAATAGGTTCTCTAGCATATTAGTGATTGTAAAGATGTCGTCAACAAGGTGTTGTCGTATCGTCATCCTACATATCTTTGAAGCTATAGATTAAACAACAATTGTACATTGCATTACGCAAAGTGAGAAGAAGGAACTTAAATATGGTCCTATCGATGTACACTGACGGACTCATAAACTGCATCAAAATAATAGACGACTTTGAAATAAATATTTATTTTATTTATGCAAACTTTCTATAGAGATTTAAATTGAAACCTCTTAGATTGGTTCGTGAACTTTAAAATAGCGTAGGGTCATATTCTTAAGTCTGTGTACTGGAAAGGACCTAAGACTTTTTTGAAGAAAAAACAGAAATTTAAAGAAAATTGTTTTAATAAAAAAATAGGTTTTAACAATAGACACAAACTTTATGCAAGAGTTTATTTATGTTTTATTAAGGTGTATTACCTCCACGTGTCCTTATTATGGATTCTAATCGATCCCGCATAGATTTTATTAGGGTTATTAAAAGATTTTGCGGAATATTGTCCCATTCTTCTGAAAGTGTTCTTAGTGCTGCCACTGTCGTGGGCACACGATTTCCCGCATATCGCGCAGCTCTTTTTAAATTGTCCCAAACATGCTCAATGGGATTAAGATCCGGGCTGAGTGCTGGCCAATTCATTGTACTAATCCCAACCTCTTCGCAATATTGTCGAACTTGTGCAGCAGCGTGCGGCCGGATATTATCGTGCATTAAAGTAAAATTTTCGCCTATGAATCCCAAATAAGGCACCACGTGGTAATCTAATATCTCTGTTATGTAGCGATGTGCAGTCAAACCCCCTCTACTACCGTTTTGACGGACCATGTCTATGAACACAAGTTCTGTTAGCCCGTTCATCGATATGCCACCCCAGACCGTACACGAACCGCCTCCAAAAGGAATACGTTCGTCAATGCAACTTTGAGCATATCGCTCTCCACATCGACGATATACTCTTCTGCGACCCACACACACTCGTCCATGAACAATACGGAGACCCATTGCTCTTCTGTCCAATTTAGGTGCTCACGCGCAAATCTTAAGCGAGCTTGTCTGTGAGCTACAGACAACTTTGGATCATTTGCTAGTCTAAGAGGGGTGATATGCGCTTCCTTTAACCTTCTTCTTATTGTTCTTGCACTCACATTTACTCCACGCACTTCATTAAGCTCTGTTTTGATGTTAACTGACGCGAGGAAACGATTTCGCAGCGAAGTTGTAACAATAAATCGGTCATCACGACCGGTGGTTGCTAGAGTCCTGCCTGTACCACGTCTCCTTCTGTAAGAACCTGTGTCCACAAACTTTCTGTATATACTAGAAACCGTAGACTGGTTTAAATTTAAATTTCTAACAATCGTTCGTTGATCCAAGCCCTCCCGCACCGGTGGACGAAGTATCCATATTATTCATGTTACCTATGGTTCAAAAACTCCCGATGAGCAACAGTTCTGCTGGTAACAATAATTCAATTAACAAAAGAATAAAAAATAAATGCGAATTAATTAACACGTAAATCTGATACTACGAGTAATTTGCTTTTCCCGGCTATAATCATTTGTTTTACTGCAGTTCTATTTTTAAATTTTGCTTTTTTTTTAAGATTAAGAGCCAGTCTCTCCATCTATTGATTATCTATACTAATATTAAAGCTGAAGAGTTTATTTGTTTGTTTGAACGCGCTAATCTCAAGAACTACGGGTCGGATTTGAAAATTTATTTTTGAGTTGTATAGCCCGTTAATCCAGGAAGGCTTTAGGCTATATAACATCACGCTGCGGCCAATAGGAGCAGAGCATAACTAAACCACGCGAACGAAGCAGCTGTACCTATTTATGTAATTAAATCTAAAAAGTTTGTATACTTATTAAAAAAAATCATTTCAAAGTAATCCTGAACTTTGATGCAGTTTATGAGTTCATCAGTGTAGATAACATAGGACAATAATTAACTTTCGTCTTCTGCCAGCAGATTCTGGCAAAACATGTAGCTTACAATAGTTTTAGTATAGTTAACAGGTTCGTTTACCTCTACATTTACACTAAAGCGTGATATTTCACACTTTCTTATCATGTGGACTTCTACATGATTTTGTTGCCTGTTCTGTTGGGCTGAGTAATGTGTAAAGTTACATAATATTGTATTAATGTTAAAAAATGTTATATTATAATTTATTGTTGTATCATTTATAACATCGTTGATACTGACAAGTTCATCATCATCAACCTTTTTATCGTCCCACTGCTGGGCACAGGTCTCATCTCATACAGAGAAAGATTTGAGCGTAATCACCACGCTTGCTTAATGCGTGTTGGCGATTTCAGAGTTGTCTAGGTTTCCTCAAGATATTTTCCTTCACCTTGTAATCAGTCAATGGTGTCCAAGATATACTTAAAAAGTACATAATATGTATAACTTAGAAAAGTTACATTGGTACTTGCCTGACCTGGAATCGAACCCGCACACTCATACAGGCTGGTGTTTTAACGACTAGGCCACCACGACTATACAAGTTCGCTCGTATGAAATTTTCAAACAACCAATACATTACAAACTGTTTAAACTATGTCAGTAAGGGAAAGGACTGTGGCATCCGTTGTTAGCATGGTTCCCATGGATGTTCTAATGAAAAGCACAAACGGCTTCACGCTCTAGCAGGTAGCACCGTTGCGCGTGGTCCTGGAGGCGATGACGTCACCAGCGACGGCGTCGGTGGCTGCGCACGGGCACGTGGACTCGTGGAGGCCTCGGGCGCATCGAAAGTGAGACCGCGGTTGGCACGGGGGAGGGGGGCACAGGGTCGATGACCCCTGCGCATCCGACCGATCCGCACTTGTACAAGACCGTCGCATTGTTTCAACATCCCGTAGCTTATACTCTAGCGTCTTACTCATTGAAACCGGCCCCAACAATATTTGGAGTTGCCATTTATGTATATGGAAAAACAACTTGTAATTGTGTTTGTGTCCTCAGCAGATTTTATACAACTGTCGCCGCGCCTCACTCAGGTGGTGTACCCATCGTTGTGTTTTTCAACACAACACATACTCTTAGTTATCCAACCAATCATATCAAGTTAACGCCAATAATATTATAGAGAAAACAAAATACATTTAATGTTTTGTTAGTAGTACGTTTCTTGTAATTATCGAGCGGAAGCTAGCAGGTGAAGCGAGTATCCGTTTCGTCGCTCTGCTGCCTCACTGCGAGCACACGTAGTAGCGTGGCGCGGTGACACCGTATCGTTTACTATAATGGCAAACACGTATCGTTGTACGTTTTAGGGTACAGTGTAGTTACCATGAGTTTACATTACGAGACTCGACCGTCGATATCGAGCGCGTTTGACTCATCCATTGGCCCGTTGCAAGGCTGTAAAAACTCTCAACCAACGAGAACACCTAACGCGCTCGATATCGACGATCGAGTCTCGTAATGAAAACTCATGGCAGCTACACTGATGCCATTTGTAAACTATCTGATGATATAAGAATTATTCGGGAAGTACTACTTAGCAGGAAGTGGAAGAGACCCAAATTACCGGTCTCATAGCGGTTAAACAGCGAGCACGCTGAACTTAATCGTTGACACTTTTTGGCTGAACATTCACAAAGTAACAAAGATTTTTTGGAATAGCTAATAAGGCACTGTATATGAATCACTAGTATTACTTAACATGAACATAAAACTCACACTTGTTTACCAAGAACAAACAGTCTGTACCAAACGTGTCGTTAGGCTAAATGGTCCGTAGAATTATTTGCTGCATCATAATATCAACTATTTAATCAATCCGCATAATAGTTGTGTTATGCCGATCGCTGACCGCTCAAGTAGGTATTGCGTATAAGCGACAAGGTCATACTTGAGGCTCTGCAGGTGCCACCCGCGCCGTTAGCCGCTCCATATATCGAGCAAGCGGATATCACAACTCGTGAATTCATACATTAAAGCCATCTTCATCTTCCTAGCTTTCTAGAGCTTCCTAGCTTTTTTTAGAGTTGGCTTCCTATCTAACCGGATGCATTTGAATACCAGCATTTGCAGCACGTGGAGTAACTGCGTTACTGGGAAACACATTACCCCTTTGTACGACTGATTTTATCGGACTTAGGGACTTCTGGGGGGGACCCATAACGACTTCAAAATTTCTATAATGCCAGCCAGGATCTCCAGCTTATTACTTATCCACGAGCCCCTCATATCGTACATGACACCAATAAGGCACTTTGTCTTACAGAACGATGAGTCATTGTTCTCGGTTCTTAGTTGAATTATCAGTCCAAGCGTTGATTTGAATACCTTCACCCCATGATAAGTAAGAAAACGAATTATGTACGTTATTTTGATCCCTTTAATATGGTTCATCGTATCCTGCAATAAGGATGTCTCAATAGACACAATGATCAAATTCGTGTTCATTCGTCCAATAATTTGAAAGAATTGCCATAGAATATCTATAAAAAACACGAAATTTAAAGCACATTAAAAGGTTGAGCCTGACTGTCATTCGTAGATATTTGACAGTCGTTACAGGTCGTCAGAAGGCGAAAAGTCTGACTACCAGTCTTGCTAAAGGGTATCGTATTACCCAGTAACTGGGTTGTGGAGGTCAGATAGGCAGTCGGTTCACGTAATATGTATTCAATTGCATCCGGTTAGACTGGATGCTGACCCCTACATAACAATGTAGCTTTTTTATATAAAAAATTATAAACTAGCGCTTGACCGCAATCCCGCCTGATGGTAAGTAGTGATGCGATCGTTGATGGTAAAGCGCGATAGTTTATTAAGAGCCTATTCACTCTAGCCTTGAAAACACTCAAACTGTAGTGTGACGGAAACACCGTCGCTGGCAAATTATTCCAGTCCCTCGATGTACGCGGTATAAAAGAGGAAGCGAAACGCTTCGTCCGGATCGCAGTGGTATCAACAACGTAAGGGTGGAAACTTTTTTTTTTTTATATAAATTACAAACTAGCGCTTGACTGCAATTCCGCCTGATGGTAAGCAGTGATGCAATCGTTGATGGTAAAGCGCGCTAGTTTATTAAGCCTACTCACTCAAAAGAACTGAGTAAATAGGAAGGAAGACGGCAGTTGAGCGCGGTGATGCAATGTTAACATTGCATCACCGCGTAATGTGGTGACAGCCTCCGTGGCGTAGCGGTAGCGGACGCGGCCGCTGCGCAAGGTGGCGCGGGTTCGATCCCCGCACAGTGCAAGTATTTATATGCATGAATATGAATATTTGCACTGGTCTGGTTGTGCCTCGGAAAGCACATTAAGCCGTTGGTCCCGGTTGCCATACGAACATCTAGTGGCAGTCGTTACGGGTTGTTGGAGCCCTCAAAAGTCCAACAATTGGTCTAACTGCAATACTTCGACGTCGCCTTCGGGTTGTGGAGGTCAGACGGCAGTCGCTTCACGGAAAATGTTGAAGTTTAGCCATATCAGCAGTTGGACTGGTAAAAGCGGACCCCAGACTCCAAAGCTGAAAAGGCTTCGGATGCGACTGGGATTAACGCTGGGATGATGATGATGATGATGGTAAGCAGTGATGCAATCGTTGATGGTAAAGCGCGCTAGTTTATTAAGCCTACTCACTCAAAAGAACTGAGTAAATAGGAAGGAAGACGGCAGTTGAGCGCGGTGATGCAATGTTAAACCCAACAACACGACCAACGATGCTGCGCCAGAGGGATATTGATCTGGAGGCCCTCCACAACCAAACTCCCGACACAATAACATTTCGCGCATCGTACCCGGCACGTACATCGCAACACAACTGCTCAGACCCTTCCTCCGTACGGCTTCACCAGACATGATGCCGGAACACGATGAATCGCTTGGCGGCATGACTTTTGTCTGGTTGGTGGCGGCGTAAGTTAACGCCGACGGCTGATGTTGTGGCCTACCACCGAGAGTGGAAACTCACCATACGACGGGTCGTCCGATTGGGGAATTAAATCATGCAATTCTCTTGCACACTCACCAGAATGCATCCTATAGAAGACCGAAAGGCTGGCTACTCAGCGCCTGTGCTCCAGGCTTTGCAGACCGTTACGAGTTCAGTCTGGGTCGCCAATCAGCCTCTTCGCACGCCTCCACTGAATCCAAAGTTGCCGGGTGACATTTCGCAGCACCAGCCCAAATGTGGCTGCAGTACTCCACACACGAGCGGACCTGTGCTTTGTACAACATTAGAAGCAGTCTTGGTGTGAAGTACCGCCGGACCTTTGCGATGACGCCAAGTTTTCTGGCAGCCACCTTGGCCTTGGACTCAATGAGCCGCCCAAAGTTCGAGGAAATCTCAACTCCCAAAAGCTGAAGGCGGTCGGTGCACTCCAAGGATACATACTGAAAAGTAGGAGCCAAGGTGAACGGGCTCCTTTTGGCGGTGAAAAGACAGGCCTGTGTTTTGGATAAGGAGCTTGGAAAAGGCGAAGCAAATTGGTCAATTAAGTAGAAAATAACTTAATCATGCCTAATGTATGTCTCTACACGTAAACATACAATCAAAACAATGAGCAAACTTAATTATTGGTCAACCTAGAATGGGTTGGTCTTCATAGCACGCAGAGAATATGTGCCCTTGCTTCCAAGCAACAACTTTTTGTACGGGGCTTCGAGTAGCCATTATCAAGCAATTAAAGTTCAGCAATTTTTTTACTGTTAATTATACGATTCTTTGTTGTTTATAATACATGGGTACTGAAATAAAATCATTTAGCTGAAATATTCTAAATCGTAAGTGGTGTTCTATAGCATTTTGATGCACTTCAATATTATGCCATGCCACAAGTATTGGGAATATCATGCATAGAGTAAAAGGATTGGCGATATGATAGTTTGTCTCTGATCCTGGAGATATCTTGCCATTTCGCGGCTTTAACTAGGCTATACAACAAGACTGTTACCTTCATCTCCGAGCAGTATTGGTCCTCTCGTAGGTTTCTACTGCACACTATATCCGTTGTTTCGGCCGAAGCTGAGGCTTATTCCGTATGTTCTACAAGCATAGACTAGTTTAGAGCCCGAATGAACTAGGAATGAATGATAACACATTTTGCCAGTTGTGCCTGCTCCTAGTGTTTTCGTCTGACCGAACAAATGGTTTTTCAGTTATTCGGACAAGCCCGTAACTACACCTATCAAATTAGTATCTGGTATTAAAAAAATACATCTTCCTTCCTGAAACAATAGTAACATGTTATCATTATACTTATGTCATTCATATGGCGATAAGACTACGCAGTGAGATGGTTTGAGTAAATAAATTTCTTATCACACTAATTCGTGTACAGGTCAGCTTATTTAGGTATATATAAATACTATTTCACAATATACAATATAAGGTCTGCTTCTACAAAGAGGTTTTGAATGATAAGTCGATCTGGTCTAAGCCAGTATTTGTATTTGTTGTATTTGTAGGTATATCTAATTAATCAACTCCATTGCGCCATACCATATTTTACATAAGTCGTCCATAGTTTCTTCCGTATTCCTTTACACTTAAAAAGACTTAAATTCCTACAAAATATTTCTCCACCCCATGACCCCTATTCCGCCTTTTTTAAAGAGTTTAGTAATGACAACTCAGACCGTCTTAGTCTACCTAGGTCTCAAAATCAATAATGGAAACCACATCTAAGCGTTATTGTACGAGTCAAGTAGGTACTAACAAAAAGAAAAGACACAGACTACAACTTTATCTTCGTGGTTGGTGTAAGACTATGAAGATACTCGTATGTTAAAATATAAGCTCCAGATTTCTTATGGCAAATGTCTTTACACCATGACCACTACCTCATTTGTCACTTCTTAAGATATTGTGGAGGTCAGATGACCCTTTGCTATCGTTATGACTTATGTAATTTTAATAAAATTTGTTGATACTTACCGTGGCACGCCGTAGCTGGTCACCGAGTTGAAACCGTTAAGTATGAGAAGTCGACGCGGCATTGAGTATGTAGTATCATTAGAACAATTCACTCTGTTCTTTCTTTTATTTTTGACCCACATAAATAAATCCGCGTTATTCCAATGAATCAATGAACCATCCTGCTAAAGTTATTCTATGTGAGATTCTATCTTGAACGAAAATGTTTTTTTAATTTTTCGGGACCCTATAGTTGAAAATCCCGGATTATTGATAAGGGAAGGTCCTAGTCAACAATCCTACTCATAGACTTGCCATTTAAATGTCAACTGGAAATTGTATCAGTTCTTCTTGCTTATAACTTTAACATAACAAAGTCAGAGTTAAAATAATCGTGCCCAAGAAGACGAATATCCATCGTTTCACTGCTGCACGTGTATATTATTTGAAAATAGTTACCTATCTTATGAAAACTCTTTGAGCTTGATAGGAATACTGTATTTAATTTGAACAGTAGTGCGAATGACAATCAACATACGCTTTTGTTATGTTCAAACTTTCTCTGTCGAAGCTGACAAAGTAAGGAAAGACCAGGTAAATATCGATTGGAAATCTGTGAATAGAATGCCAGAAAGCTACCTAATATACAAACTTACCTTCACCCTACAGTATATCCTTTGCATCCCTCACAGGAGCAAATTCCTTTTATTCCGTACTGGATCACTTTCGGCGGATGGTTATCTTAACTTCTTTGTTCCGCATTGCTTGGCTTGGTAAGGTTCCAAGTACGCGCGTCTAGTTGGCCACCTAGAACCTTGTTTCAGTGAGCCGACATCGTGTCATTAGAGGGCGTGAATATTTAAGTAGAGATGGCGGGAGCGGCCCGCGGTTTACTCCCATTCCCACTTGGGTTATAGGACGGTTGGGATTACCTTCTCATTGAATTAATTCTGTTTGCTGATGAAAAAGGCGCCACCAAATTCCATTTTAGTAAAAATGAATGAATTGGAAACGTTAGCGAATTCGAACTTCTTATAGGAATTATAATGTCAAACCGCTTTTTTAATTTTGACATAAACTTAACTAGTAGATTGAAAAATCAGCCATGATTCTTTTAATAGCTTGTTCTATAGATAAAGTAATTATGTTTTATATAAACATTAATCTATCGAAATCAATACAAAGACTTTATTTGCATTCCGTAACCAAATTTCAATAGGGTTTTATGTAAACATTTCGCAAAATAAAAAAAAAACTTTTCCTTCACTAAATAAAACTTGATGACCACCGACTGAAATCATAAATAAGTGTACAATGTTTCTAGATTTACGCTATAAAAAGAAAAAAACTTTAAAAATAACCAATGACCTCCCATAACTGTGCTCCAGTGAAAACATTTTTTATTCTGGAATTAACAATTTAGACAAATTGTACATTTAGCTATGTACTATTATGAAAAATAACGGCGTTTGGAATCCATGTGAATATTCGTCAAGAATATGTGTAACCAAAACAATAACATTGTTCTCCCTCATAAACCCAGTAAACACTTGATATAAATTACACAGAAACCATTAAGCTACTGTAGTGTAAATCGAGGTGGACCAATATTGTTCCACTGTAAAGCTTCGTCTACTGCCCTGTGCACAACTGTTTACCCATATTGGCCATATTGGTTAAATGATGCAGCAATAACGCCCTCGTAAACCTCGAGACGCATCACAAACTGTTCCCTACCTCCTGCCAGAGCTAACTAACTTCATTATTATAATTTTTATTAATTGTTGGCTCTTAATTGCTAATTATTTAATAACGTTTACTTGGATTAGATGTTTTACCATATACATGGAAGGGACTGTTTTGGAATATTATGCATAGATATGAGTAGTATGTATAATTTTGTAGTCATAATTTAACATGTTGGTTATTTATAAAGAATCCTGTTCGGAAACTGCTAAACCAACATTTGTTCAGGCCAAAAGCCCTTCGTCTGTTTGTATGGTTATGATGATACTTAGATTTTTCCTCTTCGCCCGCCGCGCCGTTGGGTTTGTTTTAAACATCGCAACATTTCGCTGGCGGTATCTCGCCCGATTCTATTGTTCGTGAACGCGCTTTGCGTTACGCAATCAAGAGGGGTCATTCAGTCCGCGCCCAAAAGTCGCACCCGCGAAGTGGAGAACAGTCATATCCTATCGATTTGTTAAGATGGCGTGCGCGGGAGGGTTACGGGGGGGAGCATGAGGGTGACGCAGGGTGGCAAGGGTGGGCGCAGCCTCCGCGCGGCGCAGCGTGCAGCCTCGCTTGCACCTGCCCTGCCGTAACCACGACACACTAGCGACATCGCACCGCACGGCGTGTGTGACGCCTATACACTGTCCACCACGTCACCACGTATCGTGTCATAAGCGCGACTCTTTACCCGCGGCACCTTGTCAATCCACTAAACCGCCTGAAACTGGTATATTAAATGTTAAAGCGCTGTACAATCACAATATGCGACTGCGCAGTTTTAACTCTAAATAATAGTACCAAACACACCTCATCGACTTCAAAACCCCACTAAGCTTTTCCATTTAATTGAATAAATGAGGCGAGTTCACGTGCTTAACAGAAAACTAAACGCAACGTCATCAAATAAAAATAAAATTTAAACCTATTCGAGAGTCAACATCAAATGTCGATGTATAAGCTGTCATAGACTACGTCAATAGAGTTGATAGTTAAGAAAGATACACAAGGTCCATTTACAACGTGGTAGTTGTCGTAGGTCGTGGCAATAATAAAGCAGTCGCCAGTGTACGCGCTCCTTTACCCGGGATCTCGAGTCGCGCCCTCGGCGACCGCGGCGCGGCGTCCCGGTCTCCGGTGGCCGACACTCGGGCCGCCAAGGTCGCAGACGAGACCTGGCACACTGTTACACATTCTAACTTATACACTTTTAATTGACCATTATGTATAATCTAGACCAGGGCTGTTACGATCATTCGCACTCCCAATCACATTATGCGAATAATTCGCATTAAACAATGTGCAGATGCGAGTGTATGGTTATTGTTATTATTATTAACTGAATTAACACAGTTTCGAGTTTGTTGTTAATTTGATTGTTTATATTATTATCTACGTTATACACGATATAACCACAAATACATAAAAAATATATATTATGTAATTAAAATCATACCCTGATATTTCTTTTTTTACGCATTCGCACAGTCACACTCGCAACTCACGAATGTGTTTATAATGTTCGTAACATCCCTGATCTAGACCCTTTTTTCAACACTTTGCGCTTGAATAAGTAGTTAACATTACAACTTTCTCTTAAATGTTTTTTAATTTAAACATAAAACCACTAATACGAATTTGAAAACGAGTTTTGTATTCGATTGAAGAATACGTTTGTGCACATAATATTGCGAAGCATATTTCAATCATTCAACTAAAACTTTGCAGACGTTGTTCATGTGAATTTTAAGATTAGCAATTCGTCAAAGCAATCCTTATTATTGTAGACAGGACAAGTTGCCGATTCAGGCTTTTTAAGTACGCATCTGTAAGTGCTATTGTAGAGACAGTACTGTGTCTTAGACTCTTAACAAATGCTTATAATAATGAATGTTGCCTCCGTGGCGCAGCGGTCAACACGCCTGCCTGCGACATGGAGGCCCCGAGGTCGATCTCAGGCCGGGTCATGATGGAAAACGATATTTTTCTGATTGGCCTGGGTCTTGCATGTTTATCTATATATTTATCTATTATAAATATAGTATCGTTGAGTTAGTATCCCATAACAGCTTTTTAAGTACGCATCTGTAAGTGCTATTGTGGAGACAGTACTGTGTCTTAGACTCTTAACAAATGCTTATAATAATGAATGTTGCCTCCGTGACGCAGCGGTCAACACGCCTGCCTGCGACATGGAGGCCCC
Organism: Sesamia nonagrioides; assembly: GCA_017933935.1. Taxonomy (NCBI): domain Eukaryota; kingdom Metazoa; phylum Arthropoda; class Insecta; order Lepidoptera; family Noctuidae; genus Sesamia; species Sesamia nonagrioides. The sequence continues at coordinate 3,367,929 of JADWQK010000025.1, forward strand.
GCGGTCGATCTCAGGCCGGGTCATGATGGAAAACGATATTTTTCTGATTGGCCTGGGTCTTGCATGTTTATCAATATATTTATCTATTATAAATCAGGGTTCGAAAATATCCGATATTTATAATAAATATCAAAATATCGGATATTTATGATATATATCCGATATATATCCAAAATCGGATATGTATTAGATATTTATATCCATTTCTTAAGACTGCCATTTTATTATCTTATTACTACTACTATACGATTTCCACAGGTACATGACAGTTTATTATTATGAATTACAATATAAAAACAACATATTTTTAGGTTTTATTTAACAAAATAAACATAAAATCTTATAGTTCACAAAAATCAACTAAAATGACCATCTTTTTCTGAGAAAACAAAGTCTATAAATATTAGGGAAACAAAATTAAAATATCTTAAAAATCCTAATATTTCTACTTAGTAGAGTTATAATCAAAGAACAAATTAGTCTTTTTCTAGTCAGCTAGAATTGTCAAATCGCCTGTTGACATTCCTAAAGGAATAACACTACACTTCACTTTTAAGGAGTAGGTATGTTTGCAGATGATAGAATTGAAAATTATTTTGGCTCTTTTACGTTGCACTATTATTATTGATTGCAGTACTTACTTGGTAAATTCGAAGTATTACGGTCTGAAGACAGAAAAAACGACGAATATGCCAGCAGCGGGTCGGTAAAAGTACTTAAATGCAACATACTTTAAATTTTGATATATATCACGAAAAATGGTTTGATATATATCAGATATATATCGGATATATATCATGATATATATCCTTCGAACCCTGTTATAAATATAGTATCGTTGAGTTAGTATCCCATAACACAAGTCTCGGGCTTACTTTGGGGCTAACTCAATCTGTGTGATTTGTCCGTATACTATATATTTATTTATATGACATCTTGAAATTAACCAACAATGATGCATTGAATTGAAATTAAATGGTTTCTTTGGAAATATGGTACTTATCGGAATATAAGTGGGATCATATACCAGGTCAACTCAGGAATTAATAAATTATAACTGCCCAGTTATAATTTATTTAAAAAATATGATTATTTATATACACTACTAGCTTTCCGCCCGCGGCTTCGCCCGCGTGGAGTTCGGTTATATCGCACTTTTTAGGTTTCCCTCGGGAACATCAAATTTTTCCGGGATAAAAGGTAGCCTATGTTCTTTCTCGGGGTCTAAAGAATGTCTGTGCCAAATTTCATCAAAATCGGTTGAGAGGTTTAAGCGGGAAAGCGTAACAGACAGACAGACAGAGTTACTTTCGCATTATAATATTAGTATGGATGTAAAGAAAACCCTTTTTTTTTTTTTTTTTTTCGGGGTGGAAATCCTCATAGGATGTCCGCCGCCCTGGTTGGGCGACGGGGTCTGTCAGACTTTTACTGACTAAAACCACCCCGGTGTCTCTTCTATCACGAGCAAACGCGTGAGGCCGCGGGAGTCTAAATTCTTCCACGGCCTCACACCCTCGTGCTGGCCCGGTCTGTCCGGGCCCCGTCTCCTGCACGGGGTAGTGGGGTGTTAAACTACCCCGTGCATCGCCTCAGGGGCGTGCGTCGACACTCGCGCGCGCCTCCGCCTCGGGGTCCATAGGGGGCGGGGACTTCCCCATGTCCCTCGCCCCTGGACCCATTCATGGGGGGCGGAAGAGGGCGTTATCCACCCTTCTTCGGCGCCCGGTGCGTCTTCTGCGGCTCGGGAAGGGAGTTGAGATCTCCCTCTCCCGTTCCGCAGCTTCCTTCTGCGACATCACGTCCTCGCAGAAGGACACCCCTGCATCCCACGACTCTGCGCTACCGACCATCCTCCGCACTACTGCCGGCAGCGTCAGGTCGCCTCCTACTTCATTTGTGAGGACACGGCGCTGTTCCTGCTGTGTGCTGCGCCGTTTCCTCCCCGCATTGGACGCAGTGGTGGCACCGAGCGTCCGGCTCCCTGCCTAAGCGACACAGGTACTTGCCGAAGCAGCCGTGCCCCGACAGCACCTGCGTCACCCTGAACGACAGGGAGCCGTGCCTTCTCCCGAGCCAGTCGTCGAGTACTGGCTGGATCGCCTCGACGGTAGCGAGGCCGGCGGTAGGGCGCATAAGCCTCTGCCGCCAGTCCGCCACCAGGACCTGACGGAGCTCCTCTCGGTGCAGCTCGATCTGCCGCTGCACCGGACTGAAGCCCCGTTTCCGCTCTTCCTCGCGCCATCGGTACAATGACGCGAGTACTTTCGCCTCTAGGTCCCAGGGCGGGGATCCGGCCAGGACGCAAGCCGCCTCGTAGGAAATCGTGCGGTACCCGCGGACGACCCTAACGGTCATCGCCCTCTGCGGCTTGCGCAGAATGGCGAGTGTTCCGGCTGTCAAGTCCATCGCCCACACATGTAAAGAAAACCCTGTCCGATCTGTGAAGGTATTGTTAGGTATCGTTAACTGATTCTAATAATACCTTCAAAGCCTGGCTAAACTTAGAAATAAATCCCCTTAAAAAATTAAATAATATTTCGAAAAAGCGAGGTAACTTAATGCATGTGCAGTAGGCAACACGTTAGGCATACATGCACGGGTGAAGGGAGGCATGATCGCATCGTTATTCGCTCCGTCAAAAATGGTGTTGTCACTTTTTAAATAAATAACGAACTTTGGGGAAGTTAGATTAATTCCCGGAATAAAAAAGATTATTTCAACATTCATTAGTATTGTCACTATGATCATCATCATCATCATCAGCCTTTACTCGTCCACTGCTGGACATAGGCCTCTTTCATGGCACGCCAACAAGCTCGATCCTGAGCAGTTCTCCGCCAGCCACTACCAGCCACCTTTTTGATGTCGTCGCTCCATCTCGCCCAGGGGCGTCCCACGCTACGTTTGCGTGTCACTATGATGATTATGTCAAATTTCATATTTTATTTAGTCATGTGTATATCTAACATTTATTATCCTTTTGGGTCGGACGGAGTTTTCTTTACATATTGTATATTATTCCCTCCATAAGTCGTGGTGGCCTAGTGGTTAAAACACCAGCCTCTCAAGTATGATTCGATTCCAGGTCAGGAAAGTACCAATGTAACTTTTCTAAAGTTATATGTACTTTCTAAGTATATCTTGGACACCAGTGACTGAAGATGAAGGAAAACATCTTGAGGAAACCTGGACTTTAAATCTGAAATCGCCAACCCTCAATGAGCAAGCGGGGTGATTACGCTCAATCCTTCTCTGTATGAGACGAGACCTGTGCCTAGCAGTGGGACGATAAAAAAGGTTGATGATGATGATGATTATTCCCTCCACATTTTTGCGAGCTAATTAAAATGATCGTATCTCTGAAAAATAGATTTGCGTCGAGATCATTTCCGCGCTATGATTTTTTACGATTTCAAATGTCGCCTGAAACCAGATGAATCGTACGATAGACTTCAAATGGCATTCATGGATAAAGGCAACCGTGTATGGGTGGTATAATGTCGGACTACAATTTGAGTGTCTTCAAGGCTAGAGTGAATAGGCTCTTAATAGACTAGTGCGCTTTACCATCAACGATTGCATCACTGCTTACCATTAGGCGAAATTGCGGTCAAGCGCTAGTTTATAATTTATATAAAAAAAAAGAAAAATACTTAGGGGATGAAGAAAGAAATCGTCATTTGTCGGCTGTTACAGAAGAACGTGCAGTGAAAACTTTGATCCAAGACAATAGACGAATTACATACCAAGAAATTCAACATGAAACTGCAGATTGGATCAGGAAGCCTTCACGAAATTCTACACGTGCATCTTCGGTTGCGGAGGATAGTTTGTCGCTGGGTGCCGCACAATCTCACCAATGCTCAGAAGCAGGCACGGGTGGAAAGGTGCCATGATATATAGACAAACTTTAAGTAGGCTTGTTTTGGCGTGTTACAAGTGATGAACCTTGCATTTATCAATACGATTCAGAAACGAAGCGCCAGACTACGGTTTGGTTGTTTCAAAACGCAACCACAAAAGCATTAACGCTGAATGGTATACTATCAAATGAAGAAGAAAGCTGAAATGAAGAAAACTTCTGACAAAGTTTTCTCTGTTATGAGCAACAAGTGACCAAACACAGGGCTCCACGGGTTACTGCTTCACCACGACAATGCGCCCGCCCACACCGCCATCAAAACGAGGGACTTCCTGGACAGTACACCGATCAAACTCCTGGGTCAACCCCCTTACAGCCCTGACCTAGCACCGTGTGACTTCTTATTCCCAAAAATAAAAGATTAGCTCAAAGGGATACAATTTTCGTCGCCGGATGATGCGCTGTCAGCGTTTGAGCAGGCTGTAAACGAGATGTCTGCGGCGGACTGGAAAAAGTATTTCGGAAACTGGTGGTGGAGAGTACTTTAATAAGATGTAATAAAAATATAATATGTATCTAACTATAGTTTTTTTTTATCGCAAAACTTTCTGAGTGTCCCTCGAATGTATATAAAAACTAAGCTACATAGAAACGATGGAGTCCACATACAATATGTTAAGAAAACCCTGTCCGACCCGTGAAGGTATTGTTAGGTATCGATAACTGATTTTATTAATGCCGACAAAGCCGGACTAAAGTTTAAAAAAAAATCCCCCTAAAAAAATAAATATTATTTTGCAAAAAGAGGTAACTTAATACATGTGCAGTAGGACAACCACGGGCACACATCCCACGGGCGACCGCGACGAGGAGCAGGGCACGCGACGCGTGGTCGTGTCGCATAAGTGTACCATCAAAATGGTGTTGTCAGTTTTTTAAAAATTACCAAATTTCGGGGAAGTTGAATTTAATTCGCTAGAAAAAAAGATTATTTTAAAATTCAATAGTATTGTTACTATGATGATTACCTAAAATTTTATATTATATTTGATCATGTGTTTACCTAACCTTTATTATCCTTATGGGTCGGACAGGGTTTTCTTTACATATTGTATATATCTGACTATCCGTGTGAAGAAATGGCGAAACAAACTCAAGGATCAAATTCAAATCCAAGCGTAATCTTGGTCAGATTAGCTTAGTGTCTTATATGGTGCAGCATAGAACAAACGAAAAATCTGGTGATTCTCCAAAACATAGATTCATCCAACAATATGCTGTAAATGCCATATCCAACGTTGAGGAAACCAAAAATCTGTTAAATCACTTCACAATCAGTACCCACACGTTTCATATGTGGAATGTTTTCTGCTGCTACATGGTCATAGAAGTTTATTGAAAAATCCAGCAAGGCATCTCTTTTTACGCACACTGAAAATATTGTTGTTACGACTCGCTTTTATGGTGCTCGAGTTCAGTCCTAAGGAGATAGCGAAACATTTACACAATGGGAACATAAACAGGTAAAACATTACCAGGACCAAGGCGATGATTATTTTTTTTAAATATTGTACTTAGTAATCCTCATCACAGAAATGAACCGCGCTGGTGTATCGATTTCCTCTAATGTATAATTTACCTTATGGCAGTAGACGCTATATGCATTTTTGCATGAAATCCCTGGACCAACTTGGTACTGAACTTGTTATTGTCGAGGTCTTTCACATATGTGTGAAGAAAACCTAGATCAGAAAATTGGTGTGGAAAACAATGGAATATAAAGTAAGACACGTTAGTAATCGATTTCGGAATCAATAAGTAAAGCATTAAAAAGGGTCGTGAGGCTCTTCATTCATTTTAATTATTGATTACTTCTGGTAGAGGATCGACTAATAAATTAAACAAGCACGCTTTTCTTTACAATTCTTTACTGTTATAAATATTGTTTGGAAGGGAAATTCAATAAATATCGTGTCAACTCTACGTTTGTGTTACAGTGGCCCAGTCGGAAGACTCACCAATCGCGATGAAACTCAAGAAAATATGCCTTAAGACGCCGGTCGGCGAGGAGCAAGCAGCACAAGCAGTCCTCGACCCTGCGCTAGGTGAGTGCATATACAAACATGTGTTTCCATAATACGTAACTTGGCACAACAGTATCAAACCAAGCCAAATACTCGAAAGCTTTTTTGTTACAAACTTCTGCCGTTTTGATTTAGTAGATATTTACAAAATGTACAAGGTGTTCTTTTTACATATATATATGTATATGTATAACTCTTAAGTAATAAGATCTTCAAAACCATATAAAATTTTGACTTATAGAAAAGTATTATTTACAATAACCCTAGAATCGTGAGATAAAACAAAGAAGTTGTATATTTAGGGAAGATAGTTTCTTGCAATGTAAGATAGAATAGAACTACAGACGTTAGGGCAAGGGGTTGTAAAAAGTTCACAAAGTTTGAACCTTAGCACTATTCTGGCATTAGATTTAATGGCTAAAGCGAAAGTATATCAAGGATTACCCGCTGTATAACTTTATAAACACTTTTTTACTTTATTTTCTGTGACTAGTCGGTCAAATTTTTACCCGGTTTATAGCCAAAAACTGCACTACCATCATCCGGCTATACAGCTAGATCCAAACTAATCACGTGTTATGAGTTCGCCATATGATTTTTTTTTTTGCAGCTGATCATTAAAGTATGTTAGATATGTGTTCTTTAATAATAAAGTCCTTGTTCGCGTATAATATGCTTCATACATGGTTTGGGCCAACGTGTCGCCGTCCCGTTGATTGAATTGTGCTTTTATTTCCCATCACGCCACGCATCGAGGCTATGATGTCATCGATTTAATTGCGGCGACCACTTCATTACCTACCTATAAAAGCGACATTTATTTCAGTCTTCATCGAAATAAGCTTCGACCAGTCCGACATGCGTCGATCGATCTGTGGAAACTTTACAGCGTCGTTATCTTTTATGCAGCGTTTTAATTTAATTTCCTTTTCAATGTCAAGTTTCGTTTTTACCGAGCGTCGTCGTTGCTATTTCCTTTACTGCAGTTTTATGTCTTTCGAGTGTACTCCACTGCTGCGACCGACCGGACTTCAGTATGCGTGACGGGTTACATCACATTTCTCTGTATACACCGGCCGCGTATGTGGTGGTATATGAAGCGTTGTCTATGTGTAGGTACAGGGTAGACATTCGTGCACAGGTCGTTAATGGCACAACGTGGATCTGTTGTGTGGTACGCGGGTGGAATAACCTATAATTAGATGCGCGTACACCAATCCTCAGCCGTGGAACTCGTAGATGTGTCGTTTACATCCGTTGATGTATTTGATACAGGAACATTGTCGAATTTGCACATACCGTAACAGTATCTAGCTTTGCGCTAAATGCAATATCATATTTTATTTATTGTTTTTGGGAAGTTTATCATACCGTATAAGTAAGGAACTTGACCCCCTTTCCTAGATGGAACTTAGCGATCTTAAATCGAGTGGTCCATTTTTGTATTTATTTATATTGTTCTTTTTTTTTTATTTTGTTTTTGCCTCTTTCTCAGTTGTTAACCATATGCCGTCAACACGATACTAGCCACATGCTTCGACTTTAAGTTCTTTGCAATATACTTGGAAAATGTCGGATTAAACTTGACATCTTCATAAGATCTTTCTCTGCTAGCAACAGATGGTACAGACGACAGCACATCAAGGTATAAATCTGTCAGGTTTCCATATTAGATTCTCAACTTTATCTCTAAAGCATTAAGACAGTTGATTGGGAATATCTGACAGTTTGGGGTAGCTTGATCTGCAGTCGTCCGTACATTTTTTAAGCTAAAGTCATTATTTGTAAACAAATTTATATTGGTATCAGCTTGCTGCTTTCATAAAACATTAGAATCGCATTATAATTTTAGTAGAAATAGGGAATATAAACCGCGCATAATCAGAAATGATTGTCTCTTATGTAGATGTAGGCATCATCCATACACTAGAACTTTATCATAAGATCTAACTCACTCAAATGGCTTATTTTACCTAGCTCGTGTACAAATTGCAGTCGTACTAAGTGGGGGGTTAGGGGGTGGGTCTCGCATTTCGGGTGGCGTGATAAGTGACGACTATCCGTCAATGTGTTGCATAGGAGAACGTATGGCAATGGTGGTGTATCGGACAATAGGAGTTCGTCGGTGCAGTTTCGGCGGCGGAAAGCGGGGTCGGGTGGTGGCGGCGGTGGTGTGTTTCTCTGGCGTGCGTAGCACTGCAGTTCTCCTCCACGGCCCGTAATTTGATTGGGCCCGAGCTGTCACCTATGCGCCGCAGTCGCCCGGCCGTCGCTCGCCGGCTATCGATTAGAGCCCCTGCCCCCTGCCCCCGCGCTGCCCGCGAACCGGATCTCGTCACGCCGCCATTGTATACCCGCGACGCTTAAACGCATTCGTTTCTCCCGATGCGAAAACGACGCATTCCTTCCGCGCGCCCTCCCGCCCCGCACCGGCCAGCCGCACGCCACACCGCGCGGCGCCACACAGGACCGACCGACCCTCTCATTACACTCTTACCACATTACCACTCCAAGCCTAACGCTGCCGCGCCGACCGCGACCAGCGTCATCGGCGGACGACAAGTAACAATTGGCGTAATAATATCAAATAAACGTATCAAAAGCTTCACTATAAACCACCCCATCTATATAAAATGTATAGCAGAAACTAAACATTGTAGTCGAAAGTTCTGAAAGTTTATGTAAAATACAAACCTACTCTCTATCTACAATCTTGGAACGCGCTTCAGAATTGTACAAATTCAACAGTTCTTTGATTAGTTTCAAAGAACTGTTGAATTTGTCGAAGTGTAACTATAATTCCGAATAAATAGTATTACATATCTGAGTTTGTAAGCGAAATTGCAATACTAACAACTTGTTCCTCTTACCGTACTCTAATAAGAAGCCTACTGCGAGTAAATGACATTGCATCAATGCTACGCTCGCGCAGATCAACGTACTAACATTGTTGTGCAATTCAGTATTAGGTCCACTTGCACTGGCGCCTTACCTAAACTGGTTTGCATGCGGAGTATCCTTAAAATTTGGGTTAGATCTGCAATACTGGCTAATCTATCCAAATGATCTCAGGTCCTTGGGCGGTGCGCGTATAAAGATTAACATGGTATCAGTACTCATACTGTTGAATTTTGAGTTGGGTAACATCGGATTGGAAAGCCAGTAGTACTCGAGTCAACAAGTAACCTGTTGCTACAACATAGTTGACTAACATTGATGGGGAATGATTTGGAACTGGTTATTCCATATTACCTTATACTTAATAAATCAGTACTCGAAATAAATCAAAACATTCAATATACTTACACAATTACTGGAGTTTGTTCTTGGTTTTTTTGATAATTTACGAAGTCTTATAAAAAAAATATTATTTACTAAATATCTTTTAAGGGGTTTGACGTAGTCACAAGCCCGTATTACCTATTTGCTTGATTACTGAAGTCAGTCTTTACCTAAGGCAGCGAACACATCAATCGTATAATTTGTTATCGACTGTGAGCAAGCTCACTAATAGCGAATTAGCTCGTAATAGCATATTGTCGGCTTGATGGGAACCATGTGTGAACTCAAGTTGAATTATATACAAAGTCATTTTTAATTTATACGAAACCTCAATTATTAAGCAACTGAATCAATTCCAATCATTTTTACACCATGTTATATTTTTCCCAAATACATTTAGAAATTGTTGCAGTGTGGTTACCGAGCGCACAACACAGCTGACGGTAGATCATAGTACTAGGACCCCCGCGCCGCGCCGCTACAGGCGCGGGCGAACGTGCGGTGCTTTGACCATATTTTTAACCAAGTAAGATAACAAGCTCATAACTTTGTGGATTTTCACGATATCTTTTTGAAATTTTGTACATAGATTCCTTACTTAAAAATACTGGACAGGTGTTTCGGGTTTCGCATAAACAAGAAATAACGTTATATAGAAGCAATTAAATGCGTAACGCACGCTCTCAGTTAGAGGTTGACACTACGTTTGGTCTGAACGCAGCATTACGAGACAGACATCAGTGTGGAAAATATTTCGTTAGTTGACGAACCGAAAGACCTAAAACAGGACAAATAAAATAGCCGCCATAGTAAAATTTCAGAAAGGCTTACTTTATACATCTAGTTTCCCGCACACGTTTGTATCTTTGATGCGCTGAGTTGTTCTAAGGTTTGCGAGACATTTTTTCGAAGTAGTCTGTTTGGACTGCTTGCCCATGTTTGTTCAGTCGATATGCTTATCTCATTGGCATCCGGGCTTAAACTAAGAGTGCTTTTACTTAAGCATAGTGTTTGTAGAAGGGTCTGCAACTCTCAAACCAAAAAATGAAAGATAGATTTAATCATACACCATACTTACCATTCTTAAGTCTGCATGTGTATTTCAAATCCGACATAATGGTAATTTGTAATTCAGTCTATCCCATTTAAATTTCAAAAAACCCCTACTAGTTGCATGAAAAATATAACAGATCAGACATCCCGCAAAATGTATAAATAAATCATAAAACAAAGGTAGTTGGAATCAACACATGTCCAGCGGCCACGAAACCAAATATGCAATATTCATTGTAACATTTCCAACGCTCCGCGGTACAAAACATTTGCCTCGCAAAGTTTTTGCATTTGGGATTCAACGATACACTCATTACAGAGAAACTGGTGACGGTCCCGAATAACGGTACTTATCTATTCTTTAACAACTCGAGCAACATAATATTCAAATATACATACACAGCCTGCGTCTCACTCGCCTTTAACGTTTTTACTAATCGCTGTTTTGAAAACTGGTTTTTGACGGCGCACCAGTAACGTTAACGTTCGTTCCTTGGATTAGCGTTGTTTCTATGCGGTTAAAATTTGATAGAAAAAGAGTGACTGAAAATGTTTCCTAATGGAAGTCGTCCATCCCAAAGGGTGGGTTACTCTGCCCTACAACGGAGTTAAACTTGCGAGTCGTTGGTTTTAACTTTGCCCGGATATGTAGGACTTGTAATTCTGCACAAGTTTGCAAGAGTGAAACCCTATACGAAAAATTGATATTTTGATTGTTACCAAAATGTCGACATGAAATAGGTATTTTAGCACTCTATTCCTCGTTACACGTGTTTCCAAGCATTCGTCTCCCTAATGTTAGGGCCGCTTGTAACTACGGAGATTTGCTATAAAGAAAAACAGAGCGAAAATATATGAATATTGTGTTGGTTATACTTGAATCAAAATTACACGTATACCTTGAAGAAACTTACTGGTTGCGTTATGACTTGGTGTTATGTACATAATAATTATACATATCTAAAGGTTGGACTTGGATTCATTTTTGGAAACCATTCGCACATTATGGAAATATGGGACTGAAATGTTTCTAGGACTAAGTTAGTCCTAGGAGAACATTCCAGCTAGTTAGTATTCTGTTATTAGAAACTTGTTTATAATCAAATCAATATCATCGTTTTAAAATACACTAGCAGCCGCCAGCGAATTCGTTCGCGTGGAATTAATTATGCTCCGCTCCTGTTGGTCGCAGCGTGATGATATATAGCCTAAAGCCTTCCTGGATTAATGGGCTATCCAACGCAAAAATAATTTTTCAAATGGGACCAGTAGTTCTTCAGATTAGCGCGCACAAACAAACAAACTCTTCAGATTTATATATTAGTATAGATATGTATTATTTTGTTCTCCTTAAATTTTGTTTGGCGTTGAAAGTCATATAACATCAGTCTATAATGTTCCCAGTCCTGGGACACAGGCCCTCTCTCGGTGAGAGGGAGTGCGCCGGAATCTACCACGCGCGCCGGAATCTACCACGCGCGCCCAGTGCGGGTTGGTAGATGTCACAAATCGTCAAAGTTTTGCTTCGATCATGCCGGTTTCCTCCCGATGTTTTCCTTCACCGTTTCGAGAGCAGTGGTGATGAAATATTTTACACAAAGTAAAGCGCCTGACGGGGTTCGAACTTGCGACCTATAGCCTGTAAGTCGCCGCCGATACCACTAGACCACCACTGCTCTCTTAATAGAGAGCAGTGGTGGTCTAGTGGTATCATATTTGTTGTCCTATATTTCGTAGACCAAACCTTCATTGTGTTCTTTTCATACCAAAACATAGAGGTCAACGACTTTGTTCGCACACTTTCATATGACCAAAACTTGGGCTGCTCTTTCTTAAGAATCGTGTCCTTTGTAGTCCGGTATTTGAATTAATTACTAAACACGTTTATGTGTGGTCATGAACTTGTGTAATATATGCCGAACGTTTAGCTCATACTTGTAGCTTTTGAGAAACAAGCCGGCCTGTCCACAGGCATTTGTTAAGTTTATGCTAGCTCCATGTTTTAGCTAATCAATAAACATTTGAGTCACAATAATTAAACATAAGAAACTTGATGTTTAAAGAAAATTCTTTCTATATGTATAGTGACACTGTGAAATCTTTATCGTATTGCTAATATGAGTAAACACGGGTCATTGTTGGCATGAACTTCATAACTACTGTGTGACTGTAACAATCTCATCCTGTGCCCCACTGAGATAATGTCACATCATCGGTTCGTTATCACCACATTAGCAATTCCCTATTTATTAATTCTCAAATTTTTACTTTTGCATTATCATCATCATTAATCGATGAATTCCACTATATTATAAAAAACAGTTCCCAATGAAAAGATCACGAACGCTATTGCAATTACCTTAAAGGGAATACTAATTAGATTAATGTTACAATACATATCCGATCTTTGGCAAACTAAACGTCATTGACTCCTATGAAAAGAGTCCAGACATGATGCTTTGGCGGTATATTCTGCGATCGCGCGCATGCCTGTTTCTCTAAGGTAGTAGAAGCCCACCGCCTCCTGATTGAAATCATTTCAATTAAAAAGCTTCATACTAATTTTAAGTCAGACTTAAAAAAGGGCACGATTACGACTGCGGGACCTGTGGCTTCCTAGATGTGTTCAGTATAGAGACAGTGCGACCGCATCTTACCGACCGCCACTGTTGTCACTGCGGTGTTTCGCGGGCGGGCAGATTTATTTGGACGTACCCCCTTCGGGGGGCGTGGGGTCGGGCGTGCCACCCACCGCGCCACCTCCACACATTTGACTGGATCAATAAGTAAGCAAAGGATGCCCGAGCAGAAAAACCATACACCCGACCACCCCAAGGGGGCACACGTAACCGACACCCCCCACTAGCGGGGGGAGGACTCCACAGATTGCCATTTTCTCTTTGCCTACGCTTTAATTAGTTGCGTAGTGACGCGTGTAGATCCATAATCCCATGTTATTAAATTGCCAAACAGGTCCCGTCCACTCAATCAAACGAGGTAGACCACTGCTGTATTCAAGTACTTAACCTGCAGTCATAGATTGCTAGCGTAAAGTGGTAATCATACTACTGTCAGAAGAACAAAAAGAACATCTTTTCGCCAACTACGAATACTTTCACAATTTTCAATGTTCCTCTCGGTAAAGCTGGACTGGCGTTTCACGTATTTAACCCTAACGTTATTTTTGCATACTCCAAACAACATCCCAGTCTTCAATATTTCACTCGGAATGACGCTGTAGTACCAAGATTAGATAAAGCTATAGATAATTCATGTTTTCACCGCGTCACACCTGAAATTCACATTTAACAAAGCTTTTTCTTTTTATGCATGCTTATGCTCCCGACTTGTACAACTTATTCATATGCGAGGCTGTAAAAGCTGGATTTTTCGGGGCAACTTTCGTAGAAGCGTCAACGGGGAGTAAGTGACCCACGAATAATTTGACCACGGTTCATTTTCATATAAATTATGTATAACTTGCTGTAGCGTATATCAATATGTTACAGCTAACCCTAATGTCGGTACTCAACACCCGAAATCGTACCCAATTTTCTGCTGAAAGTCCAAGTTTTATATGAGAAGTTGGGTTTATTCTTACTATTGTAAGATTGAGATCTTGTCTTACAATTTAAAAACTTTGATACAAATTAGGCTACCGCAGTAATAAAGTTGAAACTTCAAACTAAATCCCCAGATACAGCAGATTTTTGTTAAAATTAGCCTGCAACACTTGCCTTTCATAGACGAAGTCCTTTCTTGACGTCACTCTTTTCTTTTAATATGTCTCTCACAATTATCCAGGTTAACATGTACACTTTTCCAAGTTGTCATTTCATTTGATTCATATTAGCATTTTCTTTTATCATCGTTATCATTGCAAAATTGGATATTTCTTATCACAGTTCACGGAAAAGACGAACTAGACAATTTATTAATTCTGTTAAAAATGTTAGTTACTATGCTGATGGGTATGACTATCATAACTGTTTTGTATTCTTGCGACTTGCATGTTGTCTGTCGTCATTCCGCATTCCATTTACTTCTAGGAATGTTATGACAAAATGCATTAGTACCACGCCGTAGTATAATATAAACAATACATCATTTATGTACTTCATGTCATACATAGGACCATATATTTTGGAGAATCTTAAGCTAGTGTCGGATAACCCTGCATTATCAAATGATATTAGCAGTATTGAGACACTTAATTGCTTCTTTGAAACTATATCTGATATATATAGGTACATTTACTCCATTATTTATTACTGAAAAACTTTTTTTTAACTAAATGACAATCTCTGTTTGTAAATGCCATCGTCAGAAGATGTCATGATTCGGCATGATTTCCCAACTCCATCGGCTTCATGATAACTTAAAAGTTCTAGATTGCTGTTTGTCTTTTTCTCAAGAGCTATTTAAGCACTACGATCAATTTATGTAATAAAGAAGCTTTATATTTAATCAAAACAACCCTCTAAGATCCTTTTAATTGGCATCTCTAGATTGCTTTCTAATTTCAACCAATCATGGTGAAAATTGCTTGCCAGTAAAAAGTGCTTTGGTGTAAAGCTGTGATTTTTACGATCTCCTCGCATCGGTCGTCTCGAGATCGACTCGAGTGCGCCCCGGCTCTTTCCTCACGATCGCAATCGAAATAATTATCATAAAGTAAATCCCCCGCAATTCGGCGGCCGCCCCGGGGCCGGGGCGTCGCGGTAAATGGCGGGCCCTCGCCGTCGCGACGCTCTAGTGATGTCTATCTGTGTCAGCAACACTGTATCATATCGATGAAAAAGCTTAGCGCATCTTACAGGTACCTAGCCTATTTATAGGTAAGTAATTAATTCATTATTTTATTGCACACTAGATTCAATCGATAGGATCTGGCATTTACTGTAAAATACCATCTTCAGTCTCCTTCAAAGGCACATGTCTTATTTCACTGTCTGATTTCCGATATCTCTTAAAAGTACAATAAAGTACTTAATATAAAATAACGCAGCACAAGCATAATCCGACAATATTTTTGCAGCGTCATCGATGTCCCTGTAAACTAGGCACGCGACACACTATCCCATAGCTCTTGGTGCAGAGTGAAACAATCGCGTTTCCACTTTTTACCTCACACTGCTCTGTTCTTGTATTGGCGGCGGAATTAAATTCGCCCGCATGTTTCGCCATGTTTCTTTCCATGCTCTCTTTAATTTTTAATTTATCTTATTAAATGCCAATAATGAGCTGTTGTTTACAGCCAATCGTAATCAATATTAATGACATAGTATCTACTATTATACATATAAAATTCTTCTATCACAGTGTTTGTCCTCGAACTCCTCCAAAACGGCTGAACGGATTTTAATGATATTTCGTTAGATCTGAGAATAGGTTTTTCTATATTTATGTTACTACTACTTACGCGGTCGAAACCGCAAGGCGGAGCTAGTTTATCTATTTATATTTTTACATTCCCTGCGAAAGATCCATACCTCAGCCCCCATTATCGGAACCTTTGTGTTCTAAACAGCATGACATCTGTCGAGTAAAGCACACCCCATTTAGTTCTAAAATCGTTAGTTTACCAAATACTGCTTTTATTATTATACGTGCGCGATTAGTGAGGTGTCTGCGTGGTAATAATAAGTAGCCGATACAATCCCACCCCACAACACCCACCCCTTTTCAATGGTCGCGTCGCCCAAAGCCCGTCTTAACACAAACCAACAAACACTACACTGGCCTACATAATTTGTTTCATACATTTAGGTTAATTAAGTAATTGTTTGAACCTGAAGCTGATGTACATATATTTTTGATATTAAAGAAATCTTGGCACGTGACGCGACGCCAAACCGGGTGACTTTGGATCGCAGGGGTCGCGCTTTTGTCTGCCCGCGGGGACGGTTGTCCCTTGTGTTACCTTCGACAACGCCCCGTTTCACTTTATAATGCTACAAAAATAAAATAACTGCTTACTTTTGATTGAGTATAATGACAGAAGTAAAAATTATAAAGGCCAAGTATTTCCTAATATTTCACAGTTATGAGGTTTAGCGCCTCGATATTATCTGCAGTACACATGAGTCGCCTAAGGAACATTAAATAGGTAGGTTTGAATTTTAAAGGTCAGAGCAATTTAAGTTCAATAGCCCGGACGTATTTTGAGTAGGTAACAAAAGAAAATAAAAAAGCATAATAATATTTTTATTCGAAAGACAGGTGTGTAAAGATATTCTTTCAGCTACTCAAGGACTTCGAGATGGGTAAATGGATGGAAATATCATCCGACGACAATAAATTAACAATAAACAAGTCTTGTTTTGTGGGTACATAATATGTATATTTAATACGAATAAAACGGAATGGCCGACATGTTGTGTTATAGTCGTAGTTACAACGCGTGTCGTAATGGCGGTCGGTACATCGGCACATAAAAATCATGAAGTTGACGTGGACATGTTTCGTAACGCACCTGCCGGCCGCCCAACGACGGCTGCTGAGAACTTGCGACCGGCATGCGGCAATACAACACTCAGTCACACCGTCAGATGTGATCCTGAGCCCTTTCCAATCAACACTTGAATGAAGGAGTCGCATATAAACTTTACGGCCTATAAACAATTCATTATAGTTATCTCGATAAATCGTGATATAATATATTATGACTTATATAACTTTACTGAAACGCTTATTTTATTGAGCTTATTATTATTGTCCATATTAGAGTCCCCTCAATGTGATCCAAGTGCATCGGTAATCGGTACGCGCAAGGCAACCATGTTTTCGCTCTTACGCAAACCATACCTACTAGCACGCCGTTCGACTTCGACCGCTCCTCGACACTGCTATGGGACCCGGTGATTCATCAGAGTACACACAACTTGATGTTAATAAATACGAGATATTGTCTTGAGAAATTGTAACTACACTATGCGTACTTATAATAAATAGAAGAGAATCGACCGCCTCCGTCGCGTAACGGTAGGGGACGCAGCCGCTGCGCAAGGTGGCGCGGGTTCGATCCCCGCACAGTGCAAGTATTTGTATGCATGAATATGAATACTTGCACTGGTCTGGTCGTGCCTCGGAAAGCACGTTAAGCCGTTGGTCCCGGTTGCCATACAAACATCTAGTGGCAGTCGTTACGGGTTGTTGGAGCCCTCAAAAGTCCAACAATTGGTCTAACTTTAATGCTTCGATGTCGCCTTCGGGTTGTGGAGGTCAGACGGCAGTCGCTTCACAGAAAATGTCGAAGTTTAGCCATTTCAGCAGTTGCACAGTGTCCGGCGTAGAACAAGCTAGGTGGACAAAAGTCATTATCGAATTTCCAGAAATTTGTACTATCTACCTGTAAACAACCCCCCTAAACCTCTGATTCCAATAATTGTTTACGTCTAACATTTCATATGGGTGAGTCATCGTATATCAAAGTAAGGTAATTAGGTAAGTGCAGTTAAATAAATAAATCAGTTGCATTTCAGCGATACTTAGACTAACATCTCATGATGGTAGTTTTAATTTTTTGCAAAGTTTTAGTGAATTATTTTAATTCTGAAGGTATGTTCAATAATATTTTCTAATTAGAATCTTTTAATGTGTTGTGTGTTGTTGTTTTGTTGTGTGTGTGTGTGTGTGTGTTGGTTTTAATGTGTTCTTTTAATGTGTTTGTGTGTGTATGTGTTATGTGTTATCTTTTTCTTTGTTTTTGAACTTAACAGGCTTAGAAAAGCCATGTATCCTCTTGTATCCACTCTGAATTTTTGATATGTTTTAGCTACATGGCTATAGACTATTATGTGACCTATTTTATGTAGCACACTTGAGTACAACATTTTTTTTTTCTTTTTTTTTGTAGAAATGACATACTCTATTGGCAAAATAGTGTTTTCGAAGATGAAAGAAATGATCGTCTATTTCAATTTATTTTGTTTAAGTGTGATTTCTCTGATATCACTGAAGAATGTCAAAGGGAAATTAAGATGAAAATAGCCAGCATTTCTTCGAAAATTGCAACTAAGTGGGTGTCTTCAGCAAAATCAAAGGAGCGTTTCCTGAGTAAGAATAAGTTGTGGCTGGAAGGCGAAAAGATAGAATTTTGCTTAAGATCGACTCAACCACAACCTTCTACTTCATCCGCTGATTGTTGTCGACCCGGAAGACCTAAAAAAGGAATAAAGCTGCCAGAGTAATAAAGGACATTGGCGAAAATCCATCTTCTGCAAGTGCATACCTCCAACAACTAAGTGCTATGCAAACTGATAGACCGCTAAGTAGTGACGACATATTGACATAATTTTTTCCTTTTTTATAATCGTGTCTAGATGAAATAAAATATTTATACACAATTTCTACGCATTTCCTTGAAATAAAATATTATAGCGAAACTAGCTGTCCCGCGCGGTTTTACCCGCATCTTTGGTTACTGCTCCACTCCCGTGAGTTGCAGCGTGATATTATATAGCCTTCCACGATAAATAGCCTATTTAACACTGAAATATTTTTTTAATTCGGCCTTTTTTTTAATTCGTCAAAGTACTTCCTGAGATCAGCGCGTTCAAACAAACAGAGTTTTTAGGTTTATAATATTAGTATAGGTATATAAATACTTAATTTATAGATATAGTTCCAAAATCATGAAAAAATATTTTTGTCCACCTGGCTTGTTCTACGCCGGACACTGTGAGTTGGACTGGTAAACCGGCCCCCTGACTCCAAAGCTGAAAAGGCTTCGGATGCGACTGGGATTAACGCTGTGATGATGATGATGAATAAATAGAAGAGAATACATTCACTAATAAGTACCATCACCGGATGGTTTGTGTGTGCAAATTGCTGGATCATCTACTCATCCCGTTACTGGTATTGATTTTATAATTTGACAACTAAAATATTTGTCAATAGGTATAGTTAATAACAAAACAATTGAATGTTTAATTGACCTCACTGCCATTTTGTAACCTTGCAAGTATGCAAAATCTTCGTAATTAAAAGTCTGACCTTCGTGATTATTTTGAATGAAATACCAAAGAAAACCTTACGGAATATATTTGTCTGCTTATGCATAATAAAATTGAAAGTTCTATGATTCACAAATAAGCTATCTTCGAACTATGGTTTAAATTTTTGGCTTAAACTTGGCGCTGATAAAGTTTGGGATCTTAATACATGTAGTTACAATATATCCATTGGTGCCGATAATTAGATTTGAAGCTCTCTTCCTTATTAGCAATGTTGTGAACGAACAAATATAGCGTAAAAGATTAGGAAGTGACCTAACAGTTCTTGTGTCACAATTCTGAGTTGGCAATTACGTTTAAAGACCGAATTAGGTATATCAACACCACACTAATATTCAAATATTTTAGAGTAACTGTTTCACCACGATATTATATACATATTTGACAATAATGTTTTCCCTTGTATATTTCAGCGGCGATGGAGGAGGAATCTAGCGAGTTGCCAGGCACGGACGGTCTGGCGCCCAAACAACGGCACCAGGCTAAACACCGGGAGCTGTTCTTATCCCGGCACGTGGAAACACTACCGGCAACACACATCCGCGGCAAGTGCACCGTCACGTTGCTCAACGAGACGGAGTCGCTGCTCAGCTATCTCAATAAGGATGTGAGTATGTACCGGCCACGGAAGAATAACTCAAACATTACTGGCAGAAGGTCCACTCCTTGCAAAGACTAAATAAATCGCTATAAAATTATCTTTATTATCCACGGCTGAAATAATGCCGCGGCTTTTTGATCTAAGCAACTCTGTTCATCCGAAGCCCTCCCATTGCATACTGATCAGATATACTAGGGACTATGACCAGCCCCCTAATCGGCGGACACTTTTTTGTCAAATGATTGCGACTAGTTGGGATCGTTTGGACCGAACGGACCAATGGGCGGTCCAAACGATCCCAAGTGATCCCAACTAGTCGCAATAATTTGACAAAAATGTGTTTGCCGATTAGGGGCTGTTCTTTCCATAAAACGAATGGAAGGCCCATGCCTCGACTAACTTAGTGAATATCGTTTGTAAGTTCCTGGCCGTGGTTTTTAGGAGTTGGCCTTCTATATTTCTTTTTTAGTTCGTCTACTACTTGAATAATCAAACTAACTAAATGCAGTGAACAATAAATCAGTATTAGGAACATCATATTTAAGGTTTGTTTTGTAACAATAAAAAGTAATTGTATTTTTTTTTTCATCATTATTTTAAATGCCCTGACGTGGAATCCGGTATGGTTACTAACATAGAATGGGCCAAAGATTCTGCATTTCTATTTGGCTCATTAGGAGATAATGTAATACTTATCAAATAAGTACCTAATGAAAGAAAACATTTTGGATGAACATCAGTAGACAGAGGCGATAAATAGACTAAAATGGCTAAAATGGAAAGTTCCCACGAGCGAGCATTATAGCGATTTATAAGACAATCATGTTTAGTTGTGGATGTTCTATATAGATATTGTTTCGTCTCTGGTTCTCAATTATATTAAGTAACTCAATCTGCAAACTTATGAGGATTTGTAGTGCGTTTAATAACAATTATTCAATAAAATTTACAAGTATCTACCTACGCTAAAATTCATCACTCCATTGACTGTATATGACAAACGCGGTATGGCGTTATCAACTGTTTCTAAGAACATTTTCCTTCTAATGAACATTTAATAATATCGATAAATTTGCACGTAGCAATATGCGAATGTTTTAAATCATGACTTATTTATTTTATTTGGGAATCTTACCGCGAATATAAACAGTGTTCTTAAACAATGTGCATTTGAAGGTCATTTACAAGTTTCCACTGATAAACACACAGTCACACATCCAGACAGTCTCATGTTATATCCTGTCGTCAATCCAAACTATGTTGGGGGTATATGGAGCGAGAATCTGCCTGCCATTTACATCCCGGTTACTAGGTGACACGATAACCCTTAGCAAGACTGGTTGTCAAACGTTTAGGCTTCTGACTAGCCGTAACAACTGTCAAAGATCTTCGAATGACAGCCGGGACTAACAGCTTCACTTGCTTTCCGAGACCCAGTCAACCCGTGTGACTGATATCCACGAGCCACGAGACTATGATGTCTCGTGGCTTGTCCTGTTCTTCTTCTTCGGCCTCTAGAGGTCCAAAGGCCTCCCTCAAACCTTTCCACAATGACCAGTCTTGTGCTTCCCGCATCCATCGGCTTCCCGCGACCTTCACCAGGTCATCGGTCCACCTTGTTGGGGGCCTCCCTACGCTACGTCTTCCGGTACGTGGTCGCCACTGCAGAACCTTACTGCCCCATCGGCCATCGGTTCTACGAGCAATGTGCCCTGCCCACTGCCACTTAATTTTAGCTACTCGAAGAGCTATGCCGGATTCGATCGCGCAGAAAAACTCCGAGCATAGGTCTTCGCATCGCCATTGTTATGACTTTCAACCTTCGTATGAGGCCCATTTTGAGCGACTACGTTTCAATTCCATATGTTCTCACTGGTAACACACACTGGTCAAAGACTTTAGTGTCGGGACACCTACCCAGCCGCGCTGGATTCGACGAGACACCTCTTTCTCGAAGTTGGACCTACCTAGTTAGACTATTATTTTGTCCCAGGTATATGCATATACTCGTCAATAACTTCGAGTGCTTGTCCTATTATGTTTGGTTAAATATAAATCCCAGCTGATCGTGCTGCTGAAGTGCCGGGTGGTCGCCACTTACAGGGCAAAATACTTCGGTAACCCAGCTACCCTATATGAGATAGTTAGAAACATCAAGGTGTTGCTGGCCGTCCTCGAGGAGCTATGATATAGATCAAACAATCGATTTTTCCACCTGTACGCAAAATACGCACATCCGTATCCTAGCTAATCCTATGTAACACACCCTAAGATAAACATGATTCTTTACCAACAGGGTGCACGACATACAATCGAACTGAGTTTAATTAGAATCTCCATAATATAATGGGACTCGTTTCAGTTTTAATAGAAACAGTCGTCCCCCAACTGTTATGCTCAAACTTGCGTGGGAAAATGATGAGTTTTGATACAAGCATTCTATAAATTACATTAATTCCATTCCCTAATCACAGTCACAACGTGGGACTTTATATTGTTTCATTATCACTTTTCTCTAGTAATTAGTACGTAAATGAGCACCATCTTAGATTACCATACAACTATAATAAGTAGATGCATTAAGACAAATTACTCATTATAGCTATCATGACTAATGACTAGGTACTCTCCTCATCCCGTTATATTTCAAGGCAACCTATACAGCTGCTAACAATCTCAATTAGGAAATGTCACCACACCCTAATCTGATGTCACATCCTATATCCGACGAAGGTTTAAATGTGTTAAAAGGAATATACACAACAGTTAAATCCTTTAACAATAAACATGGATAAGTCACAAGTCAAAAGTAGTATTAAATTTTGGCTACATTATAACGAATCTATATTTTATATTAGTTGTTCATCTAATATGAATAAAATAAATAACTTAATGTTTATAGTTAAACTAAACAGTTGTTAGAATTTATTGAATAATCAAAATGTAAGTTTATATGACAGTTTAATAACAAGCTCTTCACTAGTACTTAGTGGCCATGGGAAAAAAAATTAAAAGATGGTGATCTATATGTTTTTATATAACTGTATTGTTAGAATAATATCCAGTTTGGTTTGTATTTTCGTAACACATTTTCATGAGAGTTTCTCTTTTTGTTTCAGGACGCATTTTTTTATTGTTTAGTATTTGATCCTTCACAAAAGACTTTATTAGCAGATAAGGGAGAAATCAGAGTTGGAAGTAGATATCAGACTGAAGTAACTAATTTATTAAAAGATGGTACGTATTCTTTGTAGCCGTGACTTATATTTCTGATTGTAATTTTTCAAATTATTATAATAATGCTATAATTAACAACTGTCAGATGTATGTATTTCTAAATGAAATTGAATAATGTTAAAATGTGATGCAAACATATTAAATATCTGTTGTACGTTTTAGGCGAAGAGGACGTACGCAACAGTGAAGAGCTCGAGACTCTAGTTTGGACGCCGGAACACGGGCTCACGGACCGGCAGATCGACCAATTCCTCGTGGTGTCGCGCTCCGTGGGCACGTTCGCGCGCGCGCTCGACTGTTCTTCCAGCGTCAAACAACCCTCACTACACATGTCCGCCGCAGCCGCCAGCCGCGACATCACACTCGTATGTACCCCACTATTATAACAATCCATATACCCGATCGAATCCCATACGAGCGTTATTAACGCTAAAGGAAATTAATTTTCGAAAATCATTCGATAGCATACGCTATTTAACCATCATCATCTCAGCGTTGATCCCAGTCGCATCCGAAGCTTATTCAGCTTTGGAGTCTGGGGTCCACTTTAACAGTCTAACTGCTGATTTTTGGCTAAACTTCGATATTTTTGTTCTCGCTATTTAACCAACTGGAAAAATAGGCTTCCCGCGTTGTGGTCCCATTTGTGACAAGTCCATCCACAATAAAACCAAAACCGTATAAATCTTGAATTTGCATTTAGTATGTGCACGTCAAATGGACGAATAACTCAATATGAAGCCAACCGATTTCGATAATTATTCTTTTTATGTCAAAGGATATACTTTCAGTTTGGTCCATTGTAATTTCAAAATCGGTTCAGTTCAGTAGTGCAGCTCTTCCTGGGATACAGGCCTGATGTTATGTTCCTTTTCTAACCAGTTCCACGCGATGGACACCTTGCACAAATCCGGCTACAGCATAGAGTCTGCGCTGTCATCGCTGGTACCCGCGTCTGGCCCGGTGCTGTGTCGGGACGAGATGGAGGAGTGGTCCGCGTCCGAGGCCAACCTGTTCGAGGAGGCGCTCGACAAGTACGGCAAGGACTTCGCTGATATACGGCAGGACTTTGTGAGTATCGCTCGTAAACCAAGACCATTCAGATCGAAACAGTGAGGATCCTAGCAGCTGCAGTTACATACATCCCACTCCGTAAAATTAAAAAAAATAAAATAAAAGAAATCAAAATCAAAGCATTTATTTCAAATAAACCAGTTACAAAAAGTTAGTTTAAAAAGTCGTGGTGGCCTATTGGTTAAAACACCAGCCTCTCAAGTATGAGTGCGCGGGTTCGATTCCAGGTCAGACAAGTACCAATGTAACTTTTCTAAAGTTATATGTACTTTCTAAGTATATCTTGGACACCAATAATTGATTAAAAGGTGAAGGAAAACATCTTGAGGAAATCAGGACCTTAAGGCAGAAATCGCCAACCCGCATTGAGCAAGCGTGGCGATTACGCTCAATCCTTCTCTGTATGAGAGGAAACCTGTGCCCAGCAGTGGGACGATAAAAAAAAGGTTGATGATGAAACCAGTTACAGGCACTTTTGAATTGTCAATAAAATGTGCACAGCTTTAAGATAATTCTTATGCTTCCATGATTATATGATACTGAGCTTTAAGATAATTGTGATGCTTCCATGATTGTATGATACTGAATATTATTATTGCTTATGCGTAATGTGTTACAAATTAAATACGCTAAATAACTTTTAAAAAAATCTTTGTAAATCCATTTTGTCTGCTGCAGCAAATATTGCTGCGTTGTGAATTTGTAGTCTGTGTTTGTTAACCAGTATGTTTCTTTTTATGTATTTGTTTGTATGATGAGTCTTGTAATACTTGAAACAAATTTTCTTATTTTATTTACATTCTTTGTTAATAACACGCAGGCAATTTATTTTAACTGAAATTGTAACGACGAAGTTAAATTTGATTAGTAGGAATCGGCTCACATCAATAGTTCTAAAAATGGTTGTAGAACTTTCGACCATTAGGTACCTTGTCCGTTTACATTCTCAGCCGTTGATATCCATGTCTTATATGGACGACAGCAGGTCAAGCTACCCCAAAATGTCAGATATTCCCAATAACCCAGAGCATTAATGCATAAGAGATAAATAAATAAATATATACGCACAGTTCACACAAATTGAGCTAGTCCCAAAGTAATTTCGAGACTTATGTTATGGGATATTAACTCAACGATACTATATTTATAATAGATACATATATAGATAAACATCCAAGACCCAGGCCAATCAGGAAAAGATCGTTTTCCATCATGACTTGGCCGGGGATCGAACCCGGGGCCTCCACGTCGCAGGCAGGCGTGTTGACCGCTGCGCCACGGAGGTCGTCAAAACAATAAAGTTGAAAATCTATTAAGGAAACCTAACAGATTGTAGTAGCTTAATGTGCTGTCGTCTATACAATTTGCCCTCATCCTCTAATACAATATAATGTTTCTCAACAGTTGCCATGGAAGACGCTAAAGAACCTTGTGGAGTACTACTACATGTGGAAGACGACGGACCGTTACGTACAACAGAAGCGTGTCAAAGCGGTGGAGGCAGAGTCCAAACTAAAACAAGTGTACATTCCCAACTAGTGAGTGTTTGTACCACACGATGCATTTACTATGTCGATATGCCTTTATATATTTTGTTTCGCTTGTCTGTGATGTGAATAGCTAATTAATGAAATGGTTAAAAAAAATTACACCATCTCAATAATGGCAAACCTAATATGTATAAACCTAGTAAGTCGTTGTAGTCCTGGGGTGTACAAGTCAGCCATCGTACATGACACGCGCATATTAGCTACATACATAGATCAGCATTATTCCGTCGCCTTGCACAAATTATAGCGTAAGGCGACAGTACACGATCAGCCTTCAAAGACTGTACTCATTTACACATTTATACTTATATTAGTTACGAGTTAGTTAAGTAATCAATAAATCATCATATTTGGCTATCCGTGACTATTATTGAAGTTTATAACCAAGGTGTGTGCGAATCATTCAGCAGCGCATACATATTTATGGTCCTTCGAGCCGGATAATCTGTCTAATTTGGCAATAACATCCTGGTGAATTACATTATAATCCACGTACAATTGTGATTAAAGCTTGAAACTCAACTAATTATTTTTAAGAAAGTCTTTAAAAAAACCATAAGCTTTAAAGAAAGCTTATTACCAAATGAAAGTAGAATATTTTTTTTTTAAACGTTATAAACTAGTGCTTGACTGCGATCCCACCTGGTGGTAAGCAGTGATGTAATCATTAATGTTTGTAATGTGCACACTAATTTATTAAGAGCCACTCTAGCCTTGAAGAAAGGGTGAAATAAAAGTCGGATAAAGCTCATAATTCTTTAAATACAACTTAGACCACTCCACTTTCATGGGATAGAGCAAATTCAGTATCATAACATTTGTCCTTTCAAAACAGGTTATTTTATTTACCACAGCTTTTAACATCATAGTTTAATATACGAACATTGATCTGCTTCATCAATATGTAATTACAATTGCAGTAACAAGCCAAACCCGGCGCTAATAACGAGCAACAGTAGCAGTGGGAAGACCCCGCCCGCTGTTCTCAACGGAGGCACCAACGGTACTGCCACCGTTACAGCTGGACAACTCTGCGCATCCTGCCAAGGTAACCATAACAATAATCGTACTTTCGGTGACCCAAGTGGGAATAGTCTCAAATATATTCAGAACTGTAACAAAAAACCCAAAATTGTTAAAAGGTTGTAAGCCTTTTTTTAGCAAAACATTTAAATGATGCGTTTTCAGCACGAGACATACCTCACTATAAATACCAATGGGTTTCATTTTGACAGTACAACAACATTCATTGCGTTATTGAACTTGTTGTGTACACGTTTTTAAAATGTATGGTGTTTTAATTAAGTAGGGTGTTAATTTCATAAAGTAAATGATCGTCCTACAATAATTAATGATGTTCCTGTTGTGGACATAAATATTTCTCTTATTTAACCCAGTAGAATCTTTAGCTATTTTTTTTACGCATCTCGGTTTTTTTCTTTACGTGGGATATTAATGTTAATTATCTCACAACGAAGTCCTAAAAATTGTAAAAGCGGCGAAATCAGTTTCAATATTTCTCTAGGCATGAACTAAGGAAAAGATTCTCTTAGACTTCAAGCTTTTAGCAATAAACATTCCCTTTTAATGCGTCTATCATGTTTTCTTCAATTAGTCAATAATGTTTCTACGGTTTAACCAATCTCAATAAATCAGGTAGATCAAGAATATGAGGGAAGTACAAAACCCCAATACTCGCAGCGCCGTCGCAGGCGCAAAATATGTATGTTGTTGATGGCTGAGAGGGATATTATTATCAATAAACACAAAGACGACTCAGACGAAATACAGACACTAGCGAGTAACTTGCGAATGGTCAGTACAATACCGACTAATTTGCTTTCTAATAGAATAGCATTCTCATTAACAATTGTGTATATAGGCATAATTTGACTCTAGTCAGAATATACTATATTTTTCAGGACTTTTATTGTATGGCCTACATAAATATTGTGTTTTCTTCACGGGTTCTTCACTAATTATATACATATAGACAAGAGCATGAAGATGATTTAAATTTTAAATGTCTCTAATAAATACTGTTATGGTTACATGCTAGCTTGTGCCAATGTTTGAATAAGTATTAAATTACATTATATAACGAACGGGTGTTTGCTTCCAGTAACAAATTCAAATCAGTGGTACACATGGGGCCCGCAGCATTTACAATACAGACTTTGTGGCGCATGTTGGCAATACTGGAAAAAATATGGAGGTCTCAAGGTTAAGGTTAGAACATACTCTCATTTTGCATGTCTTTGTGATACAATCAAACTGATTAGATTTGTAATGTACCTGTATTTGTGATAGACTGCTGGCGTTTTTGGCGAGACCGAAGTGGAAGCCGTGAAGGGGCCTCGCGGAGAGGGCGAGGACACTGCCCTGTCCGTGTCTCATCGTCCACATCGCTGTACTGTTCTAAATTGCGCCAAGGTAAGTGAAATATTTATTCAAGGAAGTTGGTTTATTCTTGTCTTTAGGGAGACAGTGATTTGTCTAAACATTGAGGTTCACTTGCACAAATTAGGGATATAGCACTAAACGAGTTTAAAATATTCTTGTATTTCTGTCAACCATTTGAAAATTACAGAAACAGCAAGATTCAAATAAAATTGTATTTAAATTACAATGTCTTTGTAATATTAATGTAGCATTGAATGTATTTAATTATTTGTAGTGCTAGTGGGCTTTAGAGGATGATTATTTGGCTCGATATGTAATGTTAGTGTGCTTAGATCGAGTACGCCACTTTTGATATCTACATAGTATGAATGTAACATGTATTATCTTCAGGAGTTCAAGTTACGCGCGCATTTGGCTCGCCACGTGGCCACGGCGCACGGAACGGGCGAGGGCGCGCGGCCTGTCATGAAGACGCGCGCCGCCTTCTACCTTAGAGCTTCGCCCTTTACGCGCTTGGCGCGCCGACTCACGCGTGCGCTACGCCGTCCGAGGCACTTCGCGCGCTCGCCCTTCTCGCCCATCAACCTGGTGCAAGTTAAGCATGAATGTGAGTACGGCTTCGGCGGGTACACCATACTTTGGACTTTTGCATTTAGAATGGAGTTCGCTCACATGATTGTCTATCATACGGATTATGTCCGATTTTGAATTTAAGGTCAAGTTATCAGGCATCTGACGAATGTCGTATCCCCAGGTTCAATAGCGATGGCAGGCCTCGGGGGCGCGGAGCTGCGTGCAGCGGGCGCGGCGGGCGCGGGCGGGGTGGCGCGCGTGCGTGGTCCTGTCGGCGCCGTGGCCACGCGCCTGGCGAGCGCGCGCGGGGCTGCCGTGCCGCCCGGCCGACACGACTGGCTGCAGCTCACGCCGCGCGACGCCATGCCCGTGCCGCCGCACGTCGCCTTCCCCAAGCCGCCCAAAGCGCCAGGTAACTGAGGACCTTTACACCGGACCACTTCAAACCTCTCCTAATACAAGATGTAAAATATCAATCAGAAAGATACACACTACAGATACAGCTGTATATCATATTTTATGTGAAAGTTCGTTGCTTTCGTAAAAAACTGTTACATATTTCTTTTAATTTCTTCTCTTCTCTAGTTTCTATAACTAATTTAAATGTATTATGTCTAGATGGCAGCCTAATGTACGAGCGTGTATTGTCGCGCGCTGAAATAGAAGCACGCCGCGCCGAAGCTGCGCCCGCGCAACCTCTCAAGCGACGCGCGTACGATGACATTAACGGTCTCGACAGTCAGTATCGTTAGTTTTCTGTTCTACAAATATATACATCCAAATTAAAAATTTATCAATATATATTGAATTAAAAATTAATGGTATCGTATTTTTTCGCGCTCATTGTGGAAACAGCGACAGGTATGCGCAGACTATTACGATGTATGTAGTATTTCCGTTCCTGTCTTGGGTACTCAAACGGATGTTTAACTCTGCAGGAGGCCCCGGACGTGAGTCCAGCGAAAGCGCGGCCCCGCCGCCCGCCAAGCGACCCAACAAGCACCCCGCGCCCATGCAGCGGCCGTCGCGCGAGCAGTACGCCGCTATGTGTGCGCGCGCGCAGGCCACGGGCCAACCGCTACCCGCACACGTCTTCACACACGTCAGTTGTCCCGCCTCCCCGTAACCACGCTATCGCACTATCCAGTATCCGTCCCCGGCCGACCGAGATTGTAACGAGCTCGTACCGTGTGCAGGTCAACGGCAAGCCGACGAACATAAGCGGCCGAGGCGGCCGCCGACACGTCATCTCCTGGATGGACGCGCCCGACGACCTCTACTTCCGTGCGACCGAGACCGCCAAGTGAGTAGCCACGGACCGCAGGATTGTACGGTATCATCTAGCTATAAGACATCACAAACATTCTGCTTCATTCTTATCCCTTCATAGAAAACCGAAACATTATTACAAACTCTGAATGACAATATGTATGAGAAGAAAATTATGTTTATTCTGGAAGATAAAAGTAACTAACGGGTTTGTGGAAGATATAGGAATACTATCCTCGGAGATTATTGCCAGTTTCTTTAAGGTGTGAATTGAAATTTTCCTCATATTCATTATCAGCATAAATAGGGACTTTTCAACATACACTTATGTATAATACTAGGAGTGCGCGGCCGTTTGTATGTAAAATTTGAATGAAACATAAGAGAAGAGTTTGGTTGGAGTTTGAAAGATGAATTTATGAGCATTATAAAATTGGAATTTAGTTTTAGTAAGGTGATTTTTCATCGAATTTGGCGCATCAGAAACACTCGTCATCGGCAGGGGCAACTACAGCTGTGCCCTCGTCGTTGACGCGTGCGCATTGGACGTTCCCTAACGTGTGTGTGTACAGGGCGGCGCGGCGCAGTCTGTCGTGCGGCGAGCTGCGACGCGGCGCGCGCGCCCCCTGGCGGGCGCTACGCAGCAAGGCAGCGGTGCAGCTGGTCATTCTGGACTGACAGCCGGCGCCGCGCCCGCCGCCCGCGCACCGCTACACCATG
This sequence comes from Sesamia nonagrioides, assembly GCA_017933935.1. NCBI lineage: Eukaryota > Metazoa > Arthropoda > Insecta > Lepidoptera > Noctuidae > Sesamia > Sesamia nonagrioides. The sequence continues at coordinate 3,398,660 of JADWQK010000025.1, forward strand.
GAGGCGCTGCTCGGCTAGTGCGTCGTGCGTCGCCCCCCTGGCGGGCGCTGCGCACAAGGCAGCGGCGCAGCTGGAGATCCTGGACTGACAGCCGGCTCCACGCCCGCCACTCGCGCACCGTGACTCCATGGAGGCGCCGCTCGGCTTGTGTCGTGTGTCGCCCCCCTGGAGGGCTCTGCGCGCAAGACAGCGGTGCAGCTGGTGATCCTGGACTGACAGCCGGTACCGCACCTGCCGCCCGCGCTCTGTTACACAATAGAAGCGCTGCTCGGCTGGTGCGTCGTGCGTCGCCCCCTGGCGGGCATTGCGCACAAGCGGCGGTGCAGCTGATGATCTTGGACTGACAACCGCCCGCGTACCGCTACACCAAGGAGGCGCTGCTTAGTTAGTGTCGTGCGTCGCCCCCATGGCAGGCGCTTCGCACATCGCGGCAGTGCAGCTGGTGATCTTGGACTGACAGCCGCCCACGTACCGCTACGTCATTGAGGCGCTGCTCGACTAGTGAGTTGTGCGTCGCTCCCCTGGCGGGCGCTGCGCACACCACGGCGGTGCAGCAGGTGTGCTTGGACTGACAGCCGGCGCCGCGCCCACCGCCCACGTTCCGCTGCACCATGGAGGCGCTGCTCGGCTAGTGTGTCTTGCGTCGCCGAGCGCGTCCGCTGTATATTCGCGCTGTACATACCCCGCGCTGCGCGCGACGCCCCGGGGACCGAACGAAGATTGTATTTTTGGTAATCGAATCGCCGAGGACGGATTCTGTAGATAATATTTTAAACTATATTGTTCTTATGTGGTTTGATCTGGCGTCGAGCAAAATAATGTATTTGATACATAAAACGATATGTAAGTCTAATTCATTCGGAGATTCATTGTAGGATAATTTACAATTTTTTTCATAAATAAAGCACAAATTGAAATATAGGTTGGTTTTATTACATTTGTGCATAGAAATGATAGTGTGAGCCAGTGTTTCCCAGTAGTGCCTAAGGACGATTCGACCATGACGTGCAGCGTAAATGAGTACAAAAGAATAGTTGTTTCTTTTTTATTTTACGTGTTTATTGATCAATATTCTTTTTATTCCCTTCAAAGTAAATCTCAGATATAATGCACTTTTGCCAGCACCTTATCCAATTCTCGAAACACTTCTGAAATACGATTTACGGTATGGACATTCTTCCATTTTGACTTTATCCCACCACTTGTGGCACTACATTCTTCCTTCGTTGGTCTCTTGAATTTAGAGAAAACGAAAAAGTAGCGGGTAGCCAATCAGGTGGTTGAGACATGGCTACGGCGTTATTTTTAAAATCACAAGGAATTGATGCGAGTTGTACGTATATACATAACTTTCTTGCAATATTCCTTATTAAAGTACAATTGTTGGCAAAAACTTATATGCACCACGCCAATTTTATCGAAGAAAATAGTGACCAAAACCTTCACATTGAACTTTGCGTACTTTTTCGGTCTTGGTTTGACTAGCTCCGGTTCCCTTGTTGACAAACTAAAGTTCAGTCTTTATTCTTTGTATTTCATTAAGAAAATTACAGAAGATAATTATTATTTTTGCCCTGTCGTCCGTTTTATATTGAATGGTTTCGATCTTTTCTTCGCTTTTGTTAAGTGTTTGTAATTCCAGGACGCTCATCGTCATCTACACCTCGGCCTTCCGAAAAGACCCTTAAAGAGGCTTCAAGAACCCACCTAACAGACATCGGTGGGTCTCTGAACACTGAATTGTCTCCAAAGGCCCACTAGTGGGTCCTATGAAATTTTATTATCTTCGAAGACCCACTACCATAAATCTGGGTAACAGGAGTTTTGGCGGGAAAGCCAAGATGAATGCCACGCTCATTTTTCATTGAACTTTTAAATTATTTATAGTGTCTTTACTAAAAACGTGTGATTTATGTAGTAAAAAGTGCATTTAGTGAATAATTCATAAAGAACATTGAAATATTGCAGCATAGTGGCCACATCATGACTTTGTCACAAATCTTCCTCCTAGTGTCGGTTCACGCGGGAGACGAAAGGAGATAGCTTTAGGTTAGGTTAGGTTTAGGATAAGTTAAAAAAGAAGACAAGATTAACGAAGAAATGGCTCAAAGGTCTTAGCAACCAAGCCAAAAACTCTTATAAAAAAAACAATCTGGGTAACTTTGACAGATAAATGCGTTATTTTACACAATACTTTAAAATTTTTACCCTATCATATGAATGTATTTTATTTTGTTAGTGCTCTCATAACACTTTTCATCCGTAAATATTACCTAATGAAATTATCTAAAAACTCATCTGTCCATAAAAAAAACCTGATTTTCTAGTCTTTCAAAGTTACCCCATTATGGCCCGTCTATACGCTCCGTCTTGCCTGCGCAGTTCAGGTCTGTGCAGTCATGACTGTACAAAAAGACGGAACACCGTACAGTGGCCACATGTGCCGGTAAGCTCGTGCAAACTGGACTGTGCAATCCTAGTTGTGTTTTGAGAGCTTGTGGATCACAAGACCTACATTTACAGATCTTTTCTTTATCTGCGCAAGTTATACCTATGTATTATTTTATTAGGTATTTACCTAATAAAATAATACATAGGTATAACTTGCGCAGATAAAGAAAAGATCTGTAAATGGCGTCCGCTCGCATGCATTCTCACTCACTCTCTATCGCTGTCTATACTCACACAGTGAAGTAAGCGCTGCAAAAAAAAATCTTCGATCAGGAAAACAGTATTCGCTTTCCAACCTACTTTGATGCACTCCGAGTTATCGTTAATTTCGTTCCGCTAAAGTCTCTGTTATTTTGTTGTTTTTGTTGATATTGTGGTTTTTGTTGAGTTTGAACAATCAAACTCAACTAAAACAACAATAAAAACAAAAACAACAACAAACAATTAAAATTTCAAATTTACGTTGTAAATAACAATATTTACAACATAAATTTGTTATTTTTCTATCTTAGCATTTGGTTTGTGATTGAACAATGGCATGTTTTGTCAACCGTACCATAAGTATCCGCCGCCATTTTCAGATCTTTTCTTTATTTGCGCGGGTTATACCTCTTTTAACTATTCAATCATTAAATGATATGCTTCCGTTTTTTTTCTCTATCTGAGTATTCCTTGCTTTTTATTTTCCACAACAGCTACGGTCTTGCCGTCCACACACACGTGCTTACCTGCGCAAACTGGTTTGTACAGGCATGCTCGCAGTAAAGACGGAGCGTGTAGACGGGCCATTACATGGGTAAGTTTGACTTAACAAAACATTGATAGAAAAGCATCTTTTTTTCAAGGTGAGATTCAATCTCTACTCTTGATCAATGGCCTTTGCGGTATATATTAAAGAAACTAGCTTTCGCCCGCGGCTCCGCCCGCGTGGACTAATATTTTTCGTATCCCACGGGAACTGCATATTTTTCCGGGATAAAAAGTAGCCTATGTGTTATTCCAGACTATTATCTACCCCTGTGCCAAATTTCAACCAAATCCATTCAGTAGTTTTTACGTGAAAGAGTAACAAACATCCATACATCCATACTTACAAACTTTCGCCTTTATAATATTAGTAGGATTCTTTGAAATTTTTTTCACAATAATGGCGGATATCGCCAAAGACAGTTGAAAAAGACGGCCGCGTGAACCATCTATAATAATATAATAATAAACGTTTATTTTTTTTCCACCACACAATTAAACATAAGTTTAACACAATAATATGTTTACAAGATATAATGATGTAGTGGAAACTGGAGCCTGTACTAGGACAACCTGTGTTACAGGTCTCCAGCCCTCCTGACTACACGGTCGTGTCACAACTAATACAAACTTATACTAACAGATGACTAAGATTATGGGATGAAAGAATATTGACAAAAAAATGCAAAAATGAAAACACAAAATAAACAATTATGTAATTTAACCCCGTGTGGTACCGGGCCTAGAATTGTACCAACCCATATCCTCCCGTGGGTGTCGTAAGAGGCGACTAAGGGAAATCACCAGGGAAGCGGGCAGCAGCGCTTCTTCTGTGTAATATCAAATCACTGCGATCCCCAACCCGCCTGCCAAGCGTGGGGATTATGGCAAACCCCCCCAATGATGCACACGATACAGCCCAGGCCCCTAGTCCCCGGCAGCTCCGCTATTCCAGTCTACGGTAGCGGACTCGGTTACGGCGGAGCAAGGGGTGCTAAGAATCTCCGGCAGAGGTCCGGCTACCATCACAAACGACGACCTTTGGCCCTGGCAACATTTAACACGCGCACACTACGGACCGATGAGAAGATTGTCGAACTGGAGGAAGAACTGAGCCGGTTGCGCTGGGACATTGTGGGGTTATCTGAAGTCCGAAGAGAGGGAGAGGACTCGATAATCCTGAAGTCTGGCAACCTGCTCTATTTCCGGGAAGGCGACCAGCTGTCCCAGGGTGGTGTCGGGTTTATTGTCCACAAGTCCCTCGTGAACAACGTGGTTAAAGTCGGGAGCCTTTCGACTCGGGTGGCGTACCTTGTACTAAGAATAACAAAACGATATTCGTTAAAGGTTATACAGGTCTACGCCCCGACGTCTAAACACTCTGACGATGAGGTGGAGGCTATGTATGAGGACGTCAGTAGAGCCATACATTCCTCCAAAACCCACTACACCGTTGTCATGGGGGACTTTAACGCAAAACTGGGCATGCGAGAGGCGGACGAGACGAAAGTGGGGCAATTTGGAGTTGGAAATCGGAATCCCAGAGGTCAGATGCTAATGGATTTCATGGAAAGGGAAGGACTCTTTGCGATGAATTCTTTTTCAGGAAACCATTGCACCGCAAGTGGACCTGGCTCAGCCCCGATGGTCAGACCAAAAACGAGATAGACTTCATAATGTCAACGAGAAGGCAAGTGTTCAACGATGTCTCCGTGATCCATGCGGTAAAAACCGGGAGTGATCACCGTATTGTTAGAGGCATCTTGAACCTCAACATTAGGCTCGAACGCTCTCGACTTATGAAGTCTACGCTCCGTCCAGCGTCAACACAACTCCAAAACCCCGAGAGCTTTCAGATCGAACTACAAAACCGCTTCGAATGCCTCGGTGAATGCGTAGATGTGGACGACTACAACAACAGGTTTGTGGAAACTCTCCAAACGGAAGGGTCTAAGTTTTACAAAACCCTCCGTTCAAAAAGACGGAAGAAGATCTCCGGTCCCACCCGCCGGCTAATGGAAGAAAGACGGGAGGTGATCTTAAAATCCCCTGATGATGCTTCGCGCATCAGATGCCTTAACAGACAGATCTCAAAGTCTCTGACTCGCGATATACGCCAATTTAATACAAATTGTATTAAAGAGGCTATCGAGCGGAACAAAGGCTCCAAAGTGTTCGCACGAGAATTGTCTGTTGGACAGAGTCTACTTGCGAAGCTGAAGACTGGGGATGGTAGGATCGTCACTTCCAAGCCCGAGCTTTTGGGTGAGATGGAGAAATTCTACGGAGAGTTATACACATCAACACACGCACCTGTTGTAAGCCTGGCTAATGATCCTAGAGCCAGACTAACCCGACACTACACCGACGATATCCCGGACGTCAGCCTGTACGAGATTGGTATGGCCCTGAAACAGCTCAAGAACGATAAGGCGGCTGGAGATGATGGAATTACGGCTGAGCTTCTGAAAGCGGGTGGCAAACCGGTTCTTAAAGCGCTTCAGAAGCTATTTAATTCCGTCATTCTTAAAGGCGAAACGCCTAAGGCGTGGCACAGGAGCGTGGTGGTTTTGTTTTTCAAAAAAGGTGACAATACCCTCCTGAAAAACTACAGACCGATATCCCTCCTGAGCCATGTCTACAAGCTGTTTTCTAGGGTCATCACGAATCGTCTCGCTCGCAGGTTCGACGACTTCCAGCCTCCCGAACAAGCAGGCTTCCGAAAAGGCTTTAGCACCATAGACCACATTCATACGCTGCGGCAAGTTATACAGAAGTCCGAGGAGTATAACAAACCACTATGCTTGGCGTTTGTGGACTATGAGAAGGCCTTCGATTCGATTGAGACTTGGGCGGTGCTACAGTCTCTCCAGCGGTGCCAAATTGACCATCGATACATTGAGGTGATAAAGTGTTTGTACAAAAACGCCACCATGTCAGTCCGTCTCCAGGATCAGGACTCGAAACCGATCCAACTGCAGCGTGGAGTGAGACAAGGAGATGTCATATCTCCTAAATTGTTCACTGCTGCGTTGGAAGATGTCTTCAAGCTCCTGGACTGGAAAGGACTTGGCATCAACATCAACGGCGAGTACATCACTAATCTCCGTTTCGCAGATGATATCGTGGTCATGGCTGAGACCCTGGAAGACTTGGGCAAAATGCTCAATGACCTCAGCAGAGCTTCCCAACAAGTGGGTCTAAAAATGAACATGGATAAGACGAAGATCATGTCGAACTCTCATGTCGCACCCACTCCAATTGTAGTTGGTTGCTCTGCACTCGAAGTTGTTGACGAGTATATATACCTGGGACAGAAAGTCCAACTAGGTAGGTCCAACTTCGAGAAAGAGGTGTCTCGGCGAATCCAGCTCGGTTGGGCAGCGTTCGGGAAGCTACGCTACATCTTCTCGTCGTCCAAGATACCACAGTGTCTCAAGACTAAAGTCTTTGACCAGTGTGTGTTGCCAGTGATGACTTACGGAACTGAAACGTGGTCGCTCACAATGGGCCTCATACGAAGGCTCAGAGTCACACAAAGGGCAATGGAAAGAGCTATGCTAGGAGTTTCTCTGCGTGATCGAATCAGAAATGAGGAGATCCGCAGAAGAACCAAAGTCACCGACATAGCTCTGCGAGTCGCTAAACTTAAGTGGCAGTGGGCAGGGCACATTGCGCGTAGAACCGATGGCCGATGGGGCAGCAAGGTTCTGGAGTGGCGGCCACGTACTGGAAGACGCAGCGTAGGGAGACCCCCAACAAGGTGGACCGATGACCTGGTGAAGGTCGCGGGAAGCCGATGGATGCGGGCAGCACAAGACCGGTCATCGTGGAAAGCCTTGGGGGAGGCCTTTGTCCAGCAGTGGACATCTATAGGCTGAGGAAGAAGATGTAATTTAAAAGATTAGACAGCAAACTAGGGTATGTTCATGTCGATGTTTGAGTGTGGGTGTGGATGTGTGAGTGTGGCTGTGGTTATGAAGTCTATTTGTGAAGTGTGTGTGAGAAATGTTTTGTCTGTGTATGTGTGTGTGAAATGTGTGTCAGTGAGTGTGTGTGTGTGTGTGTGTAGGTGGGTAGGACGTGTCGAGTTGTTTATTATGAGATCACTTCCAAGAGTCTCTCAGTGGCATCATAATCGTGAGATTGAAGCCAATTTTTGACTTTTGTTTTACAATTGAAAAAGGATAAGGAGTAGATAGAAATGGCTTTATTGGCTTTGTTGTAAAGATAATCTCCCAGGAAACAAAAGAATCTACGACTGAAGCTAGTTTTAAACGACTTAGATTTACAGACTGTGTGTTTGCGCCTCTTAGTGAGGATTTCAACAGGATTGTATGAAAGTTGGGTATGTTTACGTAAGATGGTATTCAAAATGAATAATTGCCGAACTGTCAGTACTTTACACTGCTCGTAAAGTTCTTTGGTTGGAAAGAGAAAGGGAAGTCTACGACTAACTTTAAGAACGGCTCTCTGTGCTCTCTCCAACTTCAGCATGGATGTCTTTGGGGCTCCTCCCCAAGCCGTTATGCAGTATGATAAGATTGACTGAACTAGTGCATAATATACGGTGTCTATAATCCTAGTTTCAGCCACATGGCGAAGGTTCTTGAAAACGTAAATCAATTTTCGTGTTCTCGTTGTAAGTAAATCTATATGTGGCTGAAAGCCAAGACGATTGTCAATCTGAATTCCCAAATATTTGATACCAGCCGTTTTTTTGAGAGTAGGACATGAGGGATCTATGAGGGAGGGTCGAGGCAAAGTCATGATGTGGCCACTATGCTGCGATATTTCAATGGTCTTTATGAATTATATACTGAATGCACTTTTTACTACTTAGATCACGCGCTTTTATTTATTAAACGACACTAAATAATTTTAAAAGTACAATGAAAAATGCACGTGACACTCGGCTTTCCCGTCAAAACTCCGATAGAAAAGCAGTAATAGTTATATTTGGAATTAATTTGGGTAACACTGGTTTAAGTTTTTCTTATAAATGGGAGTAACTGGCGAAATAAAACCATTGATTTCCAGTTTGTTTTATATATTTTATAAAATAATCAATAATCATAATATAATAATCTTCAAAAACACGTTTGAGACTAGTTTTTTTGCTTAACTAAGTAGAAAAGAAACTAAAATAATAAAAACAACAAAAAAATACGTTTACGGAGCTAGTTTAAAAATACAAAGCTACAAGAAGTATTTGTAAATTGTGTTGATATCATCATCATCAACATTTTTTTATCGTCCCACTGTTGGGCACAGGTCTTCTTTCATACAGAGAAGGATTAAGCGTATTCACCACACTTGCTCAATCCTGGTTGGCGATTTCAAACTTAAAGTCCAGGTTTTACCATAACATCAGTTATTGGTGTCCAAGATATACTTAGAAAGTACTTGTAACGTAGAAAAGTTACATTGGTACTTGCCTGACCTGGAATCGAACCCGCGCACTCATAATTGAGTTGGTATCCATACGAAAAAGAAATCGAAACTAGTTCGTGGTCACACTGTCAAAGTTACCCAGATAACCAGATTGACTGTAATTATAACATGTACTATTATTTTTGAATGGTGCGAATAGTACAAAAAACCGTAAAAAAAAGAAATATTGAAAAATTTTAAACTTAAGATATTTTTTCTAAGATATCTAAGTAAAAAATAAAATTCTCCTGACGGAAAATTCACTCAGTAGGTATTCTAAAAAACGAACGCACCACATAAATAACTTTTCCATAAAGTGTCCTACTGTTTGATAATGCCAACATTATGATAAACATAATATGTACCAACACAACAAAATCAAATGTGAGCCCGCGAAAATTCAAAAAGCATCTATTCTTTGGAACAGACCTCGTGAGTAAGTACACGGAGTATCTGTGAGCGCTCGAACTGTTCGGAGAAGGTTAAAAGAACGCGATATGATACCACACAAGCCAGCTAATGGGCCCAAACTAACGCGAGCCCACCGAACAGCGCACTTTCATTTCGCACGCACTCATTTAAATTGGACACAGCAAGATTGGAGCGGTGGAGCCGTGTACTCTTTTCAGTATACTATAGGGCCTGCGCAGACGACGGAGGTTTCTCCCCGGCTGAGAAAAAAGTTCACGGCGGATTTACCGCGAACTCAACGCACACGGTGTGCGGTCATTTGTTGCCCAGAAAGGTAGAGAAGTGAGAGCACACAACGCGGGCTAAAGTCCGCCATGTGCGTTGCTACGCCGAGTCACGCGAATTCTATTTTATTCTGAGACTCCCCATACTTTTGTCCGGCCCGCTCCCTGCATGTCCTCGGTTATTCGGGGGACTTTTTGTGCGCGGTACTTTTAATCCCTCGCTTGCGTCATACAGTTGTAAGCGATCTATTTTAGCGGACAAAAAACCCTCGTCTACGCAAGTTAATAGTTGTCTGTGATCCCTACCTTTGTAAGTATACGATTTTATAAGATCGGGCTCAGTGGTCTTGCTGCATCAGCTGACTGTTCACCACACCTAAGTAAATTGTAGATCGAGAGCAACTGAATGAACTCAATATGACTGTTAAGCTATCCAAGACTTTGTCAAGCTCCAGACTTTCGTGGCTGCAGCGTCAGGTTAAGGTAACCTTATAACCACACTATTTGTAGTACCTAGGTATTAGTTTTTTTTTTTTTTATATGGCATCTCGTAGGTGGTCGTTAGAGGCCGTAACTACTTAACTGGACTTTCCTGTGGATGCCTTAATTAAAAATTAAAGCCTCCAGCCAGGGGCACTTAAAACTAACTTAAAATTAGGCGACTACGCACTAAGGGCACCCCCTGTGGGGTACGAACCTCGGCTTAGGGCGTCGCTAGAGAGGACAGCAGGGGACGGCTGGATCGAAAGTTATACTTAATGGTTTGATGACCGCGGCGTTACCTAGTACTAGCTCTGAGAAGAAACGCCGAAACAAACTCAGAGGTTATTGTTGGGACATTATGATATTACTGGCTCAGCTGCGGCGCGGGCTGGCCTTCATCGGAAACCTAGGTATTAGTAGAATCCTAAACTCGACATGTTGACCATTAGTAAGGCTGAGTTCTTGTAAGCACGCTTTCTTGTTTCATCAGCAGATTATTTGCCCAATCCCTATATTAACATTATACTAACAATCATCATAATATTCGTGAGAAAGTTACACAAAAAAATTAATCGACATGAAAAAAAGTGCTAAGTATTAAAACAAAAGAATTGAGAATCGGCTCAACGTCCTAAGCTCGTGCCAAACACACTAATGCTTTGCGAAACGTGCTGGTCGCAAAAATAAAAGTGCATTGGCATTTTTAAAGAAAATTATTTCAAAATGATAATGGCCCTCTTGACGCTTTCTCATGAAAGCAACAGTGCAACAAGTAAGACGGCTTATCAGCTATACTGCGCTGCTATCAATTCCGAATTTATTGAAATTTTCTGCACTGCTTCAATCAATTGTAAATGTCTTACAATCCAAAAGCATTGACTTGCTCCAGTGTGCGAATCATATTTAATGAATCGTTGATACTTTAAAAAAACACGAAATGTCGACGAACACAGCGACAATTTCATAGCTGAAGCTCACGAGATCGCTGATGCTCTAGTGATTGATTTGTCAATGCCGCGTATCGCAAGAAGTCAGTCACACCGTTCAAATCCTCCAGCAGAAACTCCTACCCAGTTTTGGAAACGATCACTAATTATGATCCCTACCTAGACTCGCTGATCATAGCACCCATATCATCATCATCATCTCAGCGTATAATCCCGGTTGCATCTGCGTCTTTCGCGTTGGAGCCCAGGGCCCGCTTTTCTACAATTACTCCTCCATTTCGCACTATCTCTGGCATCCCGTGGTGTGTTGATTGATTAGAAGAACAGTTCTAATGATGGTCTTATAGACCTGCCCTTAAGCTTAACCGGCATTTTGGGGTCACAAATGATACCTGTCACCTCACGCCATTTTGCCCAAGCTGCGGAAATGCGTGCCCTAACGTCGCAACGCAATCAATGCGCCGTATGCGTGGAGCACAGACCCCAAGTATTTAAACTGGTCTGTGCACTCGACCATGTCTCCGCCTATGCATACAGACATAGGGTCTCTCGTATTGGTGGCCCTGTACACCGTCTTCGCCACATTGAGTTTAAGACCTCCGTTCTCAAGTGAATTCTTCCACACATTCACCCGCCGCACCAACCGTTCCCTGTCCGCGTGCGCCAGCGCGATATCATCAGCATACATGAGCAGCCAGTGCAAATACCACACTCCTGTAGCCTTTGCCTTTGAAGACTGGAGTAATAATACTTAGCCTCTATTGGTTCGGGATTTTGCCGTTCAGGAGCACACCGTTCAGGAAGTTTGTTAACACCGCGAGGACCCATCGCCTACCAGGCCTCAATGGGAATTCCGTCAACTCCAACAGCTTTCAGATTCGCCATGCGACGAAGAGCCGTATGGACTTCCTCAACCGTTATCGGGGACACTAGTCCAAGGTTCGGAGGGAGTTCCGGTGTCTGCACTAGGGTTGTAACGGAGCTTCGCCTCCGCTTCCGTTACTGCGGAAGTTCCGCAAGAAATCGTATCTTCGCTTCCGCCTCCGCCTCCGCACAATTTTTAACGGAGTTATAACGGAGGTTTATTTGAGTATTTATGCAATAAATAACGCGCAAGCTGCGACGCTCGACAACCGTCCGGCCGCGTTTGAACGCGAAATGGTCAAGAATCAACTAGTGCGAGGCGGGAATGCGGCAAGCACAATTTGTTTCTCCTTAATTTTCATTACAAGAAGGTAATATTTTTTTTACCAAGTATACTACTATTAATAAAAAATTTGTTTTAATTAACCATAAATTTAAATTTTTTCTATATGTACTTTCACCTCCGCCTCCGCCTCCGTTAACCTCCGCATTCGCGGAGGTGAGACTCGTCGCCTCCGCATCCGCCTCCGCCTCCGCTAACAAGCCTCCGTTACAACCCTAGTCTGCACCTCTTGGTGCTGCTTATTGAGCAGCTTGTCGAAGTATGAGCGCCATCTCTCTTTCACCGCGAGGTCCTCGCATAGCAGGTTGCCAGTAGGGTCTTTTACACAAAGGCACTTGGATAAATCCTGTGCCGCTTTGACCCTCGAACGTGCCATCTTGTAAATGAGCTTCTGCCCCTCAGACAATTCTAACTTCTCGTATAGCGGTTGCAAGTGGGCACGTCTGGCTCTGGCTACAGCTCTATTACCTACCGGCAACCTTATATGCATCGCGGTCTTCAGAAGATCCTGTCGCCTGCCACGTTTTGAATAGGGCTTTCTTCACCCTTGTCTCCCTCTGGACTGTATCATCCCACCAACATTGCACCCATGTCATATGTTGCTAATGACCTGCGACGAATTAAAAAAAAAAACAAGCTTTCTGCAAGTTTTACAAATTAAAAAATAAATTTTTATCAAGCGAGGCTGAAATGTGCCATAATTTGCGGAAAGAAAAAAATATGGAAATAAATGCGTTGAAGGAGACGGAAGTGACGGATATGATCAAGATTTCGGAAATGCAATTTTATTCCACCGTAAAAACTTTTGTTTTTCTTGCCCACCCATGTACGGCCTGTACAAAAGAGCGATATCATTCATTTGTAGAAGAAGTGCTAAATAGATTCTGCCAGAACCCAAGCCGTCTTCTCTTGAAGTAATATTGCTTATAAAGTTAGTTAAAACTTAAATTTATAAACACTGACCGAACATTACCGGAAGAGGGGGAGGATAGGTTGACTGCTGCCCCACCTTGAGCCTAAGGCTGGCTACGCCCATGGATAAGCTACGTTAACGATACAAACGATGTGAACGAAATATCTGACAGCAATGCTATTCGTTCACCTCGTTAGTGTAGCTTAGCTCTACAGTGCGCAGTGTGTACCGAAGTATGAAATGATGCTTGTTCTTGTGCTTGCCAGCTTGCGCTTACATGAGACGAAACGCTCTCTTCATTTTACCGCCCGTCCAACCGTAGTGTTTGTTGTGAACCCACAGTTTATCCTTGGCCTGCGCTTTTATACATGGAGTGACGTGACTGGCTATCTGCCTTAATACAACTCTCTAAATGGAGAATATGATATAGTACTGTTACGGGCTAGGGGTACTTAAACGCCGGTTAAGGGTTACGAAGTTTATTAGCAACGAAGGTACAGTCGATCGTAGGCAATGACCAGTAGAACGTAGTTGATGTTGTACCGAAGTCTTCCCTTATGTTCACGAAGTCCGTGTTGTAAACACACAATAACGCTACAGATGTTACTTCACGTAGTACTCGAAGTTCTCTTTATAATTGTCGCAGTAGGTCTTCTTTAAGATCGCTTCTTAACTGTCGCTGTTTTCGTATCGCTAATCGAATGTAGACTGACTGTGCGCCGGCGTGTGTGCGTTCGCGCAGCGGAATGTTGTTGAATTTAAAGATTTTAAATATGCAGATATTTAGTGTATGACGTCGTGTAATTGTGTATGGTAAAAAAAAATTTGTGCGTGCAGCCATTGTGGAGAAATTCACCAAAATATGATTCCGCTGGGCGAACGTTGTCCTGGCGGAACTTTTTTTAATCCATTGACTTTAGAAAAAATAGATGTGTCCAAAAATTAGTGTGTATTTGTGTGTAATTGTGTATGTATGAATAAAATTTGTGCATGCATAGACTTCGGAGAAATTCAAGTTTCCGCTGCGCGAACGTTTGGCCATTAGCTAGTTTTCATATAAAGCGCTTACATAGAGAGCTGTAGATTTTTACATACGTTGTTTTGAATTTGTGCATATTTGTGTACAAAACAGATTTAGAAAAAATCGTAGGGCTAAAAAGATAAAAATATAAACGTAAAACACGCTTTTTAGGTCATAGTTCTTAAAGTATGCACTTTGGGGTCTAGATTTTCACGTTTATACAAACCTTGTAAGTGTCTGCAACATATTGCCAAATATCAATGATGTTCCTTTAGTAATTAAAGAGATATAGGACAATTTACCATGACAAAATCACTGTTTACAAAGCAGTCAAATATCACGACATTATAAAGGAATTGCATGGTAAAATGTATGCCAATAATTAGTGTATTCATTCAACTATTCACATGCAAAATTTCATGTCATTAAAGAAGAACAATTAAAATACTGACGAAGCATCGGAAACCTACATAACCCGACCAAGTTCGGATAGCTATAAAAAAGCGGCCGTGCAATATATTTAGGTAACATTCCAAAATTTACAGTATAATACCGGTATTGAATTGGTATAGGTGATAACACAATTGTTTCGATATAATATAAAGGTCATTTATTTTTGTACACCTACTTTTTTTTTGTATTTGACTATGACAAAGTAGGTACTATTTACGTAGTTACTTTATTTAAGTATGCGCTTGAGACTTGAGATATAATCTAAATATATTAATTTAGGCAAATAAAATTCATACAGCTAATTTCTATTGAATATTTCACGGATCCGGATTCTTACTATAGACCCCTCAGGGAAATAAAATAATTACCACAAGTAAGTACTACCTACTGTTTTTAAATGTTGATTTATTTTTATATTAGGCAGACTCTCAAACCTAAACAACTGAATAGTCTATTGATCTGTGATTGTTAATCTGTAATTTTATTATTGGAACTAGAAAATATTAGGTATACTTAGAAATGTTGAGGTTATTTACTGTATTTGCTACTCATTTAAAATATTTTTTGAAAATACCTTTTTTATACAAATATTTTAGTTTATAAGCACTTTTATGTTGATCAAATATAATACGACTGAATAGTCCAGTTATCTGATGTGATTTTAATTTTTATTGAAGCTCGAAATATTATACGTCTTACCCTTATATTCATAATAGTTTATTAAACCTATTTTAGTAAAACACATTTAAGTCTATTGCTGCCGTTGCAAGCGTTTGTTAACGTTATTATAATTACATAATTAAGCATTATATGTAATTAAAAATATTTTTGTACACGGATATTTAAATAGAGAAGTACTTGTTAATTGAAGATTTATTTTTGTCGTAGATAGTAGCGTTATTATAAAAAAAAAACATTTTTCATTCAAGAAATGCAATTGTTTTATTTTTTCCTAACGCTTGTGTACGCAACTGTGCTATATTAATAAATACTATATTGGAAGGTTAAGAACGTTGTTAAGATATATGGCACGGCCGCTTTTTTATAGCTATCCGAACTTGGTCGGGTTATGTAGGTTTTCGATGCTTCGTCAGTATTTTAATTGTTCTTCTTTAATTACTGAATTTAATGACATGAAATTTTGCATGTGAATAGTTGAATGAATACACTAATTATTGGCATACACTTTACCATGCAATTCCTTTAGAATGTCGTGATATATGACTGCTTTGTAAACAGTGATTTTGTCATGGTAAATTGTCATATATCTCTTTAATTACTAAAGGAACATCATTGATATTTGGCAATATGTTGCAGACACTTACAAGGTTTGCATAAACGTGAAAATATAGACCCCAAAGTACATACTTTAAGAACTATGACCTAAAAAGCGTGTTTTACGTTTATATTTTTATCTTTTTAGCCCTACGATTTTTTCTAAATCTGTTTTGTACACAAATATGCACAAATTCAAAACAACGTATGTAAAAATCTACAGCTCTCTATGTAAGCGCTTTATATGAAAACTAGCTAATGGCCAAACGTTCGCGCAGCGGAAACTTGAATTTCTCCGAAGTCTATGCATGCACAAATTTTATTCATACATACACAATTACACACAAATACACACTAATTTTTGGACTCTTTTTCTAAAGTCAATGGATTAAAAAAAGTTCCGCCAGGACAACGTTCGCCCAGCGGAATCAGTTTTTGGTGAATTTCTCCACAATGGCTGCATGCACAATTTTTTTTTTACCATACACAATTACACGACGTCATACACTAAATATCTGCATATTTAAAATCTTTAAATTCAACAACATTCCGCTGCGCGAACGCACACCGCCGGCGTCGCGGCGCTATATATAGGCCAGCTGATCGAACATTCCGGAATCCTCTAGACGTAATAATAATACTGCATAACTTCGAGGTCACCGGCCATGTAAGTACCTACAGTAATTCCCGGAAACGGGTTTCTCGAAATTTCGATGTTGACACTTTGTTGACATAACTGTTGAGACCTGTACCATTCGATATGCCGTCCTAAGTCTAGCAATGCGTTTTATTATTGTACCTAGAAAATGTCTAGATCTGGCGAAATAGGGCTTAAAAGTGACACACTGCATGTCACGCGATATTGAACCTTATGCCATCGACATAAGGTCCATTCGTAACAGTACAGTACTTTATTGTACTAAAGCCCAAATCGGAAGTTAGCGTCAAAAAAGCAGGTTACCTACTAGTTATTTTAGGCAAAAAACGGAACCCTTATATATTCGTCATGTCTGTCTGTATGTCACAGTCATTTTTTCTGAAACTATAAGAGCTATTATACTGTTGAAACTTGGTAGGTAGATGTATTCTGTGAACTGCATCAAGATTTTGATGCAAAAATAAAAAAAATAATAATAAATATTGGGGCTCCCAATACTTACAACGGAAACTAATTTTTTTTTTTTTTCGTCAAAGTCATACGTGTAGTGTATCTATGGATAGGTCTTCAAAAATGATATAGAGGTTTCTAAAAGATTTTTTTCTAAACCGAATAGTTTGCGTGTCAGACGGTTCTAGAGGACTAAAGTTAAAAAAAAATCCCCCTAAAAAATTAAATATTATTTTGCAAAAAGAGGTAACTTAATACATATGCGGTAGGGCACCGCATATGTATATAATATACGAAGTTGGAATTAATTCGCGGGAAAAAAGATTATTTTAAAATTCATTAGTATTGTTACTATGATGATTACGTAAAATTTTATATTATATTTGGTCCCTAACCTTCATTATCCTTTTGGGTCGGACAGGGTTTTCTTTACATAGTGTATATTAGCATATATTTTATATAACTAAAATACTTAATTAGATTAAAAAGTAATTTTATAACAATTCTTGAATATAATTTCAAAGCCTCTTGCAATGGGCAACCAGCCATTCTGACGCTAACTTTAGAAGTCCTACTAGGTACACCTATAATAAATTACCCATGTATGTGTCAGAGATTCCCAAATCAGTAAGAAAAGAGCATCTTATCTAACAGTTGGTTCTGGTGACTTCGTAATCCATCGTAGCTACGGCTGAGGGTAACTGGCAATGTGTGTCCTAAAATCTATACAAACCCTAAAAAAATTGTGTCCTTCCTCAAACATTCAAAAATCAAATCTAAGAACGCCAAATAATTGTCTTTAGTAGTCATTAGGGTAAAAAAAATAATCGCATAGCGATTTCAGAAGTGTTATAAGCTAGGAAAAGTTGTTGAGGATTATTCCCCTTACCTATTCATAAACGCTGCTTAAAGTTAACTAGTGATTAGCGATTCTGTAACCATACATTTTTGACCTTTTAACGTCACTTAACTTTAATCATCCTTTATAAATAAACACCACAGAGTTTAAGAGGTTTATTCATGAACGATGATAAAAGTTAAGTGACGTGCAAACGTGTAAAACGTATGTTTAAACAATCGCTAAACACTAGTTAACTTTAAGCAGCGTTTATGAATAAGGGGGAGATGTCTCCACACACTACACTCAGTAGTGAAACTGAACCGCTGAGAGTAACACACTGAAGTGAGAGGCACTGCTAGGCACTCTAAGGCCATGGCACACTTACTTAAACGACTCTGCTCCCACCCGGCAAACAAAAAACATAATTCAAATATTGGCTTTAAATATATTTTAGATTGGCATCATACATTAGCAGCAGCTCGCTGTCAGCGAGCTTACCGCCGTCAGACTGCTCGGTAGGTGACGCCTCGCCGGCCCCTCGTTGTAGCCGAGCGGTCAGCGCGGTGTCCGCGCCCAGCCTGCTAGCAGTCGCCGCACCGTCGCCCGCACCGTCGCCACTGGTCTTTTCTCTTCATCCTCAAGTGCAATAGCAATAACTGTTAGTTCGTGCGTCGTGAATCGGGAAATTGTAAAAAAGACTAGTTGCTTCAATAGAAACCGATCGCGAAAAACTAGAGCGATCGACAGCAGGGCTGCTTACTGGCGCCGCGCGGACTGCGAGCAGTCATATTAGTTTAGGGCGGTATTGGAGCAGTCGTTTAAGTGTGCTATCACCTGAAGACACCCGAAGTGACGAAGAAACGCGTTAGTGGAAAATAAACTCGCATCAAGCAATCTGACCATTAAATCCATACTAATATTATAAATGCGAAAGTAACTCTGTCTGTCTGTTACGCTTTCCCGCTTAGACCTCTCAACCGATTTTGTTTTAATTTGGCACAGACAATCTTTAAACCCTGAGAAAGAACATAGGCTAACTTTTATCCCGGAAAAATTTGATGTTCCCGAGAGAAATCTAAAAAGCGCAATATAACCGAACTCCACGCGGGCGAAGCCGCGGGCGGAAAGCTAGTAATGATATAATTTTCAAACCTTTATTTTCGGTACCTACTTATAACTAACTTAACTATAATTTTTTTTTGTTCCCGGGTGGAAGATCTTCAATGGATGTCCGCCGCCCTGGGGTGGGCGACGGGGTCTGTCAGACTCTGACAGACTAATAACCACCCCGGTGTCTCTCCGGTCACGTGCGCACGAACCCGCGGGAGTCTTTGATTTTGCCGCGGCCCCACACTGTCGTGCCGGCCTGGTCTGTTCGTGCATCGCCTCCGACTCGGGGTCCAACGAATAGGGGGCGGGGATTTCCCCATGACCCATCCATGGGGGCCGGAAGAGGGCTTATCCGCCTTTCCTCGGCGCCCGGTGCGCCTTCTGCGCACGAAGGGAGTTGAGATCTCCCTCTCCCGTTCCTGCGACATCATCACGTCCTCGCAGAAGGACACCACCGCGTCCCACGACTCTGCGCTACCGACCATCCTCCGCACTACTGCCGGCAGCGTCAGGTCGCCTACTACCTCGTTTGTGTGGACACGGCGCTGCTCCTCCCAAGCCACACACTCGGAGAGCGTGTGCTGCGCGGTGTACTCCCCGCATCACACTCGGAAAGCGCGTGCTGCGCGGTGTCCTCCCCGCATCACACTCGGAGAGCGTGTGCTGCGCGGTGTCCTCCCCGCATCACACTCGGAGAGCGTGTGCTGCGCGGTGTCCTCCCCGCATTGGACGCAGTAGTGGCACCGAGCGTCCGGAACTATAAATATACCTCTGCATTTCAATAGCAGATAACCTTACCGCGTTGTTGCTCTCTCGAACTGGTGAAAGTCTATTTATTTTCAACTTCAAAAATAGCGCATGCTACTCGTGTCCAAGGTCTCTAAGAAGCATTGTAATGTAAAAATCTTTAAGCTAATAAAATAATTTTAGGATACAATTATTAAACTCCAAAGAGATATAATTTTAATGTCTTTGTTAAACCCTAAAATAAATAATATGTAGCTAATGTCAATAGCTATGTAATTAAGCTTTACTACCATGGTGGAAAGGGGCAAGTAAAGGAAAGACATAATTTTAAAAAGTTATATTTATTCGAGTAATAACTACATCTTAATATAAATGGATAATAACTATTCCTCGGTATGATAAATATGATTTTAGGGGGATTTTAAGACACCTGTATGATCGCGTCTTATGTATTTTGAAAGCACTATCACATACTTCAAGTTGTGTTATATCGTCGCATAGAAAAATATTTTAGCATTTATAAAACAGCGGTAAAACAATGTTGTAGTTGAAAGAATTCTGTATTTTTTATATACCCATATAAAAATATACTTAAAATAAAAACTTGTGACCGACAACCCTAATGAGGAAATGCACCATCATGGTTCCAACAGGCGCTAGCAGATTGCTGAGAAATTATTTTTATAAAGCAATAATAATTTCAACAGCGTAGTTTTCACTTTAGCCACAAAACGTGAAAGTCCTCAATAAAGTTGCCGCGTTGTCAAATGGCACTCAAATGTACTTCTTACGTTCTTACTTCTTAGTACCTAGCAATGCCGATAGTGGCTAAACGATTTAATTTAGCCACCGGATATAGTAAACATTATTTGACTTTATTAGAATCTACTGACCTAGTCTTTCTTAATACAGGCTATTTAAACAGTTCTTCGGTTTTGATTAAATTTTTAGGGTCTATTCAGAAGTCTTGCGGAAGCACTATCTAAGGTAATAATTTATTATTCTTTGGCATTGATATAATATTAAACTAAGGTAGATACGTCACTAGCGCACTGAAAATGAAGCGTACAAAAGGAGGTAAGTCCAGCAAGTCGCTTTAGTTTTCGTCGATTCTATTTAAGCGCAAACGACAAACACTAGCCATCTTTTTTTTCTCTATGCTTTAGATAGCGCCCCATCTCACTCACACTGTGCCAACGTGTGAAATGTACGCAGAATAAAAAAAATGCATGTGTGTGCTGCTGCTCCGATTGGCACATTTATTTTGGTTAATTTGTTAGAGCATATCATATCTGTTTAATATTATATCAATGTTCTTTGGGTTCACATCACTGCAAAAAGATATGAGGTGACATTGTAATATGATCAAGTTAATATTCCCACCATCGAGTATATGCAACCCACGAAGAAAGATATTGGAGTTTAATATAATGGACTAGTGGATTGCATATACCCAATTTTCTTTTCATAATAATGACACTTAGAGTATAAAAAATACAGCATCCTCCTACGCGTACCACAACATTGAAATAAGGTTGTTCCCTATATTTACTCAAGAGTTAAATTGAGCAGGATGTATTATAGCTACATTTACACTAAGTCTACTTAGTTGGAGGACAACACAATCGTTACAGTAGGCCTTCGGTTATATAACTATTTTATACAGTTCCATTAATGATAATATTACATCAGAAGTCAGTCCCTTACCGTCATTTAACTGTTCTTATAATACATAACCCCATACTTCAACTAAAATTGCAGTAAATCTAGCTCTACGTTTTAATCTCAAAGCCTGCAGGAGCGCGACAGCTGCTCCTCGATACACCCACAAGACAGACTCCCGTCATCAGCGTAAACAACATAAAATACTCGATATAAAAATACTGTACAATTACAATAATTATTTGAAGGTAATAAACTCCGTACTGTTAAGTCGTAAACGATTAATGCTCTGATATATCTACTCCCCGAACTTCCATCAATAATACACCATTCACAAATTATATACAATGTCTCTTATTTTTATACATGTTACATAAACACACATCCAAATTTGTTCCCAAAACTGTAGTCTTTACCTCATTTTATTTTCTAAATTAAATAATGAGATCGAACATAAACATATGGAATTTTGCAAATGAACAAGGAACAGGAGTAACATTTAGAAATATTTTATTATATAAAATTTTATATGAATATAAGCAGTACCTATGTGTTATGTAATGTTGTAAATTTGGACGAAGCCAGGATTTCTCGTAATAATTTTCGTTTATAATTAAATATGATCTTAATATTTTTATTTCTTTCAAGGCACTGAATTTAACAATTGATAACTGTATTTTGTTTATTTAGATCATCTTAGAATCCTACCCTAAAATAATAGCCAATATTAAAATATTCAACTCGCAGTACAAATATTTCGTATGAAAATACACACATGACTCTGCATACATACATCTATACTAAAATATAATATTTCAGTGTAATATACATTAGTTTGTAAATAGATCCCCGAACAGAGTGCTCCGTCGGAAAACGACAATCTATACAAAAATATTTTTGCTAGCTTGCAAAAGATATTTGCTACAGTTACAATATATAAAATACATAATCGCATCAGCGCGATCACAAGCGCTGGGTTAGGTGGGATCTAGTTTTTGGACTTTTGCATGCGCCAATCGTTGAGTGTGATAGTGGAATGTTCATAGGACAATTTTATTGACGACATGACACCACAAGTTACCTATCACTTGTCTTCCACATGTATCATTAATATTACTTCATATAAACCATGAATATTGCTGTTTCGCTTATATGCTACATATTATTTTTTAAAATCTTAGATCGCGTTTTCATTATACGTGTATAATGCACGTGAAAGGTAGCACATGACATGGCGGGACCCGGTGTACGACGTGGACGTGTCGCGCACGACGGAGCGAAATTGACCGAATTTATTAAAACAATGTTTGTTTGTGTGTTCAGTCTCACGTGACAGACTTGCGCCAACGCCGTTCAATCTCAGTGTTTCGACAAATTGAGCGGCAAATCTGTAAATATAAATAATCTCTGTTATGGTGGGCAACAGGCATATAGTGTGTTCATATTCATTTAATTACCTTGAGTTAAAAACAAAAGGTAAAATGCATTAGAGCAGGCAGGTCGTGTATTCAACAGACTCAAATATAATATTGACGGCACGGTTGGTGCAGCGGTTAAGCGGTTGACTGCTGCGCTGCGTGCCGCGGGTTCAATACTTGCACAGAACAAATATTTATATGACCTACAACACCTATATTTGTATACCTACGTAACTATTTGTTCCGTCTTGGCTGTTTGTGTATGTGAGTTTATATGTTTGTAAACGCATGCACAAACCAGGAGAAATTCCTGTGTGCTCTGTGTGGGGCATCAATTTAAAAAAAAAAAAGTATTCTTTTTCATTTAATGATTCATCATATACTTAGTATTTTAATTTTTGACTATGAATGTAACTCACCTGAAGTGGGTTCATCCTTAGGTATGTGGTCGTTAGGGAGCGGCATCGCGAGTGGCGCCCAGGGTCCGGGCGGCACTCCGGGCGACATCGGGTACTGCATCCATAGCGGCGGCGGCGGCGCGCGGTAGAGGTGCGCGCCGATGTACGAGTATGGGTACATGAAGGCTACGTCGCGACCCCACTCGTCGCGCGCCGGCGAGCCGCGGTACTGTGCGCCCGCGCCGCCGCCCCACTGGCGCACGCCGTACGGCGAGGTGGGCGGCGGGTACGGCGCCCGATACCGCGCCAGCTCCAGCGGCGGCGTGGGCGAGTCGCGCGCCAGGCCGCCCGGCCCCGGCGAGCCCATCAGCGCCGAGTACCTATAGCGGTAGTTGTCAGGGCTAGGGCTCAAGTCCGGTGAGTTCACGCTCGACGGTGACTCGGTCTTCAGCGACGGCGGATGCGAGTGCGGCGATCGCTTCGCCTCAGGAGACCTCCTTGTGGGGCTGTCATCTGGCATGCTTAGCAGCGAGTGGATACTGTAACTGCTAACATTCTTGGAAACGTGACTTGGTGCCTCTTTCCGCGGCGCTGTGCCGTTGTGCGACCGTACGGGCGTCTCGACGGCAGGTTTGTGCGCGGTATGGCTAGGGCCCGGTGACGGCGGGTACGAGGCTGTGCTCAACGCGGGCACGGTCTTCGCGCGACGCTTCATCCCCTGGTCTTCGAGACTCACTCGCTCCAACTCTCGGAGAATTCGCTTCCTCGGTGAGACCATCATATGCTCTTGCCTGCAGTTCGCTAACTTCGCGTTGACGGGTGCAGGCAGCGAGGAAATCCTCTCTCGAAGCTTGTTTACCGTTTTGATCAACTCCTTACGTCTTATCGCCGGCTTCGTCTTTTTATACACCCTTAACTTACGATACTGATACGGTTTCTTTAGTTTCATATGATAGTATTTCTCTCGATCATATTCTGTCCATCTATCGTCATCCGAGTTGGGCTTCGCTTTGGGAATGGTGCTGTCGACGACGTCTTCGCTCCGACAACCCCTGTTCTCTGGCGAACCGACGTCGCCGTTCTTTTTATCGCACACTCCATTAGTCAGAGTTCTCTTATTAGAATTGCTACCGTTGACCATTCCGTCCAGGTGGGTTGTGTCGTACGGTCTCCTTCGCTTGAACCGACTGGGCACCTCGATAGCAGCAGTGTGCAGCGTGCTCGGTCGGCAATAGTACATGGCTAACTCTTTGGAAATGTTTCTGCGCGGAGCAGTCTGCTTCCAGCAGTGGTCGCGCTGCCAGGGTGAGGACTGCACAGAGCTGTTGTCGTCGGAGACGGACAGCGAGGCGGAGGGCGGGTGCGCGGCCGCGGGCGGCGTTGGCGGTGCGGCGGCGGGCGGCCAGAACGTCTTGCGCGGCACCGACACCCAGCCCGCGCGTTCACCCTCACGCGCGCACCCGCGCACCAGCTCCAGAATAAACTTTCCATCTGTAAATACAATACATACAAACTTTGATTCTACTTGTTGCTGTCACACATTATTGTCACATACATGGAGAAATCCTACTAATATTATAAAAGCGAAAGTTTTTTCTGGATGGATGGATGTTTGTTACTTTAATATATTAAAACTACTGAAGAGGAGAAATTTGGCACACAACACACACACACACATAGAAGACTTTTTATCATTATACCAATCGCAACTTATTGAGATGAATCTGTGGGGCGCAGCTTGTTTATATTTTTTTTTTCTTGTTATTATATACCTATACCTAAATTTTAAAAAAGTCTGTCCTGCACCAGTCTTTCCTTGAATAAAAAATTATAATTAAAAATATAATATATTATTGTTTAAGTAAGCATATCTGATTGTTTCTCCTAATGAGCAAACATTTTAGCAAATCTCCAAATCCCTGATAACATCAAAGTAATCAGCAGTTTAAGTAAAAATATTTCATCACAAGCGCTAACTACATCAGCCAAGTGGATTAGTAAGTAATTATCATTTATAATCGTCATCAGTTTACATGATAATTACTTACTAATCCACTTGATATTTACTTATTAATCCTGATTTTCATATTGTCATGATAAAAATAGACATCAACTGCTGTTCTATTAAGAATGTACACATTGATAAGCAACCTTGTATTATGTTAATAAGTAATTATGTAAGAAACTAATATTGACCCATATTTTGTTTGCTATTTATCACACATTAGATGTATGGTAGCATAATAGAATATTGGAATAGGACAACACAAAGGTCAATCGACAAATACATATATAGATTGTTGACTCATAATCTGTCTAAAGGAATAATTGTTTATGTTGTAATATTTGTTAAATGATAGCACTTAATATTTTCACTTGCCACCTGCAGTCATGTCTGACTCAAGTGAAATTGACATTGATCAACATTGACATACATTACTAAGTGGGAAAAAATTAAACTCAAGTAATGATGAATTATCAACACAAAAATAAGATTAATCTTGTTTAAACTATATTATTATAATTTCTCCACCTAGAACACAATATTATGTACCGTCAAATGTCTGAATTACTTTGTGGAATGTACAAAACCTAATTGTATTATTCATTCACTGAATAACTAATGAATATTATATAAATTTCTAATTGAATCTTCCCATACACTCATGTTTTCATAAATTACTAACAGTCTTACCATACATGCATGTTTGCATACCATGTTGTATTGCAAAAACAAGTTATTTTGACACTAATTCCTGTCACAAAAATTTGTACCTATTCATGTATTATTGCAGGTGTAATACAATTACTATTTTAAATAAAGTTTATATTAATAGCAATAACATTCTGTCACAGTCACATACTATGTTTTCACAAGCAGATTTCACAGTAACTGTTCCAAATAATAGTAATTTACCAAGACATTATCAAATAGTTGTTTGTTTCCGCTAGGGTGGCCACAGCTCCTTACGAAACTCACAACAATAGTACAGAAGCTGTGCTCAAGACAATTGGCAACGGTTCAGTCAAATGTGCTTATGTAGGCTTATCAGAGCATGAATGACTTTCTAGTTTTTCTTAACACACAAACTGGCCTAGTGGTGCCACAATTAATATCTAGCTACCAATCATTGGGAGACTTCCCAAACATTTAGTAGCACTGTGTGATGTGACATAAGACACCCACCTTTGAAAAACTTTAGCCTCCCACCAGTAGCAGTGAGAGCAGAACTGTTCACAGGAGCATCCTCACTAACACCCTTACTACTGCTGTTACCATTCACGCCATGTCTTCTGTCTACTTCCTCTGTCATTTTGGTACATGTTGTCAGAGTTGTGTTTGTTCCTTCCTGTATATGCATTTCATGTCTGACCGCTCATACATCACGCGAGCGACACTTCAGTCCGAGCCGTCTCGCCATGTCGCACCGAGACTAGGGAACACCGACGCATCAAACACTCGCGAATTCGGATCGACATATAAAATATCCGTCAAAGTCCTCATCCTAATGCCACCTGCGGATTGTGGGCTCCACCGAATCTTTCGTATAAACACATTACCGACACGGTGACTTCTCAGTTGTACAATATTACGGTCGATCTTGTTTTCTATAACACTTTACGTTTCTCACTGTTTAATTAATGGCTAAACAAAATCGCGACGCCGGATTCCCAATTATAATCGGGCCCACGACACAACTCGATAAAAAGCTGTTCGTTTTTCAGTACATAGTTCATTCACACCCAGCATCCATTTTGATTCGTTCAAAATCAAATAGATCGTTCTTTTGACCACAAATAAATTCGAAATCTGAATGGTCAGAATGCGTTCGTTTAAGCGTTTTGTTATTGCTAATTCGCTGCACGGTCAACAAGTCAATTAAACATCCTTTATCAGGTCAATTTTATGTTTAGAGTAAAATATAGGTTAAATTCCCTTAAATTACATTTTGTGGCACGTCATAATTTCTGGGATTTTCTTACAAAATTAAACGGCGGCTTGAAGAGAAATTCAAACAAAGAAAACGATTGTCAAATGATTCGATTGTTTAAATTCCCCTTTCCCGTTATTTTTTTGCGTTTATCTGTAGCTGCGGTAGTTTATGCCGACATATACTAATGGACATGCTTTAGAGATGAGAATTATGGCACTCCGAAAGAAAGAGAGGAATCGAAGTTTCGTCTATTTTGATCTCTCTCAAAATCATCAACCATCTATGAGGAAAGAGATAGTGCTAGACCGAAAGCATAGGCCAACTCTCTCACTCTTTTTAAACTAAAAAAAAATACTGAAAATTATACGCATTAGGCTTGTCCATTAGTATATGTCTATGGTTTATGCTTATAATCTGTGAACTACGCACTGGCGGCCATCTTGGAGGCCATGTTGGTGTTCAATTCAATATTTTTTTAGTGTTATTTTTCATGTTAATTGTATATACATCTCTCTTTTACATATATGAAATACGAAAGAGAGGCAAAATAGAAATTTACTGTCACAGTGTAATATTTGGTGCATTGTTGTTTGCGTGACCGCGTCGCGAGAATGAATCCAGACCAACCTCGTTGATTTCATAAAAATATTTTGTTGTTTCTTATACCTTCCTATAGATAAAGTTCAGCCATAGCGTTACGATAACAGTGAAACAAGATGACTACATCGGAAGTTTCCTATAATCGTAAAATTATATCGGAAGATTTATCGAATGTTGAATTCGACACAAGCGAAGATGTGGAAGTTATACCAACTTTTGATTCAATGGGATTACGCGACGAGTTACTGCGAGGGATATACACATATGGTACGTATAAACATAAGTTATCAGGGTCCACCTGCTGAAATATAAATTCAGATTTTCCTCCGTTTTGACGCGGCAATACCATCACCCACTTTCACATTTTTACAGGTTTCGAGAAGCCGTCTGCAATTCAACAGAGAAGTATACTACCTATAGTTAAAGGCAGAGACGTAATAGCTCAAGCACAGTCTGGTACCGGTAAAACTGCAACGTTTTCAATTTCCATTCTGCAATCTTTGGACACCACACTACGTGAAACTCAAGTTCTAATCTTGTCGCCTACTCGCGAATTGGCCACTCAAATCCAGAAAGTGATACTAGCTTTGGGCGATTTCATGAATGTACAATGTCATGCTTGTATTGGTGGCACTAACCTTGGTGAAGATATCAGGAAGCTGGACTATGGTCAGCATGTTGTGTCAGGGACACCCGGCAGAGTGTTTGGTAAGTTTATTTAAATTTTATTTGGATAAGCATGAAAATAGAATATTGTTTTCACCAGCAGTCTGTAACTAACACTGCTGTGCCAAGGATCATAATTAATAATTATTTCAACATTTTGTGGTAAGTCATTTAGCCATGGCTCCATCAATGAATGTTTTACTATTTTTCCATTGTCAGGGTTTATGGTTATATCTTTAGTAACAGCCCCTGATCAGTGTTTGTACTTTGTAGTGACATTGATCATCATGTTTAAATTTCTGTTATTTGATTTCAAATGATAGATTACTAGTCAACTCTCTCTCTCTCTCTCTGAAGAGAGTGTTTTAGGCTCATTATGTAGATATGTAAACATTATTTATTATGTAGGTGTGTTAACATTATTTGAAATAATTTTTCAGATATGATCCGGAGACGTGTACTGCGAACAAGGTCAATCAAAATGCTGGTACTTGATGAAGCTGATGAGATGTTAAACAAGGGTTTCAAAGAGCAGATCTATGATGTATATCGCTATCTGCCCCCTGCCACACAAGTTGTGCTCATATCTGCTACACTGCCGCATGAGATCCTGGAAATGACATCAAAATTCATGACAGATCCTATTAGGATTTTAGTAAAACGGTATGTATTCAAAATAAAATATTAGAGTGTACAGATTTTATTAATAAGAGCAAATGTTTTAATTAACAGGCTAACAGTTGCTTAAAATAGAAACTGATTTATTGAGAGTAATTCCATGAATTCAAAAATCACTAATTATGTTCACAGTGATGAGTTGACACTAGAAGGAATCAAGCAGTTCTTTGTAGCAGTGGAGCGTGAGGAGTGGAAGTTTGACACCCTTTGTGACCTCTATGACACATTGACCATCACGCAGGCAGTCATCTTCTGCAACACTAAGAGAAAGGTCGACTGGCTCACACAGAAGATGCAAGAAGCAAACTTCACAGTCAGCTCAATGCATGGAGACATGCCGCAGAAGGAAAGAGACAACATTATGAAAGAGTTTCGCTCCGGACAAAGGTATATACTTTTTTATTCTAGTAGAGACACATCACACTTCACCATGGGACAGGTTTTTATTGAATTCATATGAGCGCCCCCAATATGAATTCAATAAAAACTGTTCTGTTCCCCGCACCCTTTCATATAGCACATTGTATTGTGTGATTTGCCTTATGTCAGACTGATGTGATGTAGTCGCAGTTTTTAGAGTTGAATACAAATTTTCCAGGCAACTTAAAAACAATCTTTCCATAAAAACTAAAACAAAAATATCTTGATTTTGAGTAGGTCAATTAGTTAGTTAATTAAAAGTGTCAATTAGCCTA
Organism: Sesamia nonagrioides; assembly: GCA_017933935.1. NCBI lineage: Eukaryota > Metazoa > Arthropoda > Insecta > Lepidoptera > Noctuidae > Sesamia > Sesamia nonagrioides. The sequence continues at coordinate 3,428,143 of JADWQK010000025.1, forward strand.
TTATTTTTACTTTCTCAAACTCTGAATATTCTACTGCATTAGGATTTGGTTCACGACATTGGTCCAGACTGGCTGCATACTCATTATACTAGGTGGAGACAACTAGACTACACTTAACAAATATACAATACTTCTAACTCTTCTAACTTCTTGTCTCTCAAAATTCACAGACTGCATACAAATTTAACCAAAAATATTCAACTTATATGTAGTTGCATTATTTCTGTGAAAACGTGTTAAATGGTTTTAATTGTTGCATGGAACTCGCAAGTTAGCTGTTATCTGCAGGAGTCATTAGTCGAATGTTTATGTATAACTGCTTGTTATTCTGGATGACGTAACTGCATAGCTAATTCGCAACCAGTGGATACGTTACTGTACTGTATAGAACATACGTCAATTTTATCGTAGTAATCGTCGAAACAAAAAATGTTCGATTGATGAAGTTCTAAATGTATCATTTTCAATACGATAGCTTGTCGGCGGTTGTGAATAGCTTTGTTGGTCACTCAAAAAATTGTGCTGCGATTTTATTGACGTCATTATCACTCAAATGTTACAAACTGCAACATGAAGTAAATATAAATATTGTAATGTTTCAGCCGCGTCCTTATCACAACCGACGTTTGGGCACGAGGTATAGATGTGCAGCAAGTGTCCCTAGTCATCAACTACGATCTGCCCAACAACCGTGAGTTGTACATCCACAGAATCGGCAGGTCAGGTCGTTTCGGACGCAAGGGTGTGGCCATCAACTTCGTCAAGTCAGATGACATCAGGATCCTGAGAGACATTGAACAGTACTACTCCACGCAAATTGATGAGATGCCAATGAATGTGGCTGATTTAATTTAAAAATAATGTTATAAACACCACAATATTGTCTCCTTTGTAACCCAGTGTAAACTGGCTGAACGCACAGTGGTGAAGGGATTAACAGCACCCAAATATTTCTTACTTTATAATCTAGATGTAGGTATCTCAGTATAATGTCCTAATAAATAAATTTATCTTAAATGATGTTTTATTTTTGAGGGAAAGAGATATCCGACCACCCCAGCATTACAATCACTCTTATTTATAGTAATACCAATCTAGGTCAGTCAGCTTGGACATGATAAAAAATAGGTATGGAAGATTGTTTTTATTATAATACGGCCCCACACCAGGAATTTCATTGACACTTTCCAGGAAGTGGGTTGACAAATATTAAACTCATATATGCAAACAGCCAGACCCGGAACAATTAATCGTAGGTTATGCAAATATTTATTCCGTGCGGGAATCAGACCTGACACTCAGCGCAGCAGTCAATCGCTTAATCACTGCATCAACCTATTTGTACTTAATACTTGTTTATTGTACTTAACTAACTTGTCAAACTAACTGCTTTAAAAAACCTGTGCAAACTGTTTGGCATATTTATTTAATCGATGATCTACAAACTCGTTTTTCAAGGTGCATGCACTTTTCACAATTTTTATGTAAAGCACCATGCAATTATCACATGTATATCGAAGCTAAAACGCAGTTTTAAACTACATATTTTTTTTTTTTTTTTTTTTTTTACAAATTATAAACCAGCGCTTGACCGCAATCCTGCCTGATGGTAAGCAGTGACGCAATCGTTGATGGTAAAGCGCACTAGTTTATTAAGAGCCTATTCACTCTAGCCTTGAAGACACTCAAATTGTAGTCCGACGGAAACACCGCCGCGGGCAAATTGTTCCAGTCCCTCGATGTACGCGGTATAAAGGAGGAGGCGAAGCGCTTCGTCCGGATCGTAGTGGTGTTAACAACGTAAGGGTGGAAACCAGCCGTACGACGGGTCGTCCGCTGGTGGAACGGAGATGGGGAATTAAATCATGCAATTCCCTCGCACACTCCCCGAAATGCATCCTATAGAACACCGAAAGGCTGGCTACTCTACGCCTGTGCTCTAGGCTTTGGAGACCAACTCGAGTTAGATCAGGGTCACCAATCAGCCTCTTTGCACGTCTCTCCACTGAATCCAAAGTGGCCAGGTGACACTTGGCAGCACCAGCCCAAATGTGGCTGCAGTACTCCACACACGAACGGACCTGTGCTTTGTATAACATTAGAAGCTGCCCAGGTGTGAAGTACTGCCGGACCTTTGCGATAACGCCAAGTTTCCTGGCAGCCACCTTGGCCTTGGACTCAATGAACCGCCCAAAGTTAAGGTTCGAGGAAATCTCAACTCCCAAAAGCTGAAGGCGGTTGGAACACTCCAAGGACACATTCCGAAAAGTAGGGGCCAAGGTGAACGGGCTCCTTTTGGCGGTGAAAAGACACGCCTGTGTTTTGGCGGCATTGAATGCTACAAGATTGGCATTGCCCCATTCGGAGACTGCCTACAGTGCAACACTCGTTCGCTCAACCATGGCCTCTCTTTCGGACCGGATTGATTCCCTACTAGCCCGAGCATCCGGCAGGTATCTCTCTACAACTGTGCTGTCATCTGCATACCCATAGATACCGGGCATCAGCAGATCGTTAATATGCAGCAGAAACAGAGTTGCAGAGAGAACAGACCCCTGAGGAACACCGGCATTAGTTGACATGGGCTCAGAAGAGCATCCGTCGACAACAACTCGGAGGGACCGTTCAGTCAGGAAGTCTTTTACCCAGCCAGTCAGGCTAGGGGAAATGCCGTACGCTGGAAGCTTACTCAAAAGGCCAGCGTGCCAAACCCGGTCGAAGGCCTTCGAGACATCAAGGGAGACAGCAATCGCTTCCCCATTCTTCTCGAGGGCCTCGCCCCACAAGTGAGTGGCATACACTAGTAGGTCCCCAGTTGACCGATTGCGGCGAAACCCGTACTGTCGGTCACTGAGGAGATCGTTACCTTCCAGGTATGCCAAGAGGCGCGAGTTCAATACACGCTCCATAATTTTGCAAAGTATATCCTTAATCCTATAAATATTCCAAAATTTCAGTACCTACCTCACGAGTTAAATGTGCACCTCGCTCTGTGACGTCATTCGGACGAAATGAAATGAAATGAAATCGTTTATTAAGCAAGTAGGATCACTGATCACTTTTACACGTCATGTTTATTTTTTATTTTATTTTTTTAACTAGATGAAGCCGGCATTTCCTAACTGACTACCTCTGAGAAGAAATAGCCGAAACAAACTCAGGGATCATCGTCTTTTTTCAAGTCCAGACATTAAAAATGAAAATGTTTACAATAATTTACCTTATAATTACGCATATTGCTTAATAAAAATTAACAATGCTTAACAGAGCGAGCAGCTCAATCCCAAGCTTTTTGTCTTCTAAATAATCTGTGATTTTATAATACCCCCTTTTGCAAAGTTTGGCCTTTATATGGTTCTTAAATCGTTTAATGGGTAAGTTTCGAACGTCCATGGGAAGCTTGTTGTAAAAGTGTATACATTGACCCATGAACGAGTTGCCTACTCTGTGGAGACGAGTGTGATGTAAAGCAAGATTGTGTTTGTTCCTGGTATTTACATTATGAATATCGCTTATCTTCTTAAAATTCGAGATATTTTTATGAACATACATAAGATTTTCAAATATATATTGTGAAGCTACAGTCAGAATGTTCACCTCTTTGAACTTTTCTCTAAGAGATTCTCTAGGACCAAGGTTATAAATGGCTCGAACAGCCCTCTTCTGTAAAACAAAGATGGTATTGATGTCCGCACAAGTTCCCCAGAGAAGAATCCCATAAGTCATAAGACTATGAAAATAACTAAAATAAACAATTCTGGCTGTATCCACATCAGTTATCTGTCTAATTTTCTTAACAGCAAAGGCGGCAGAACTGAGTCTACCCGACAGCTTCTCAATGTGAGGACCCCATTGTAACTTGGCGTCAATAGTTAATCCAAGAAAAACTGTTTCAACCAATCAAATGGCTTGAAACGAGACTTAAGTGGAGTTTGAGTTTTAAGTGACGTTCTTTAATACGCACCCTAATGTTGGTGCAAACAACAGGATTCACTAACACGTCGAAAATGTAAAACTCCACAGAAACAGTAATAACAACAGGGGATTTAAACTGTATTGATCACAGAGTACTATAATATATAAAGTATTGATGCTACCGCTACGGAGCGCTTACGGCGAATGCGGGGCATCGCGCGGGGAAGCGGGGGAGAGCTCGCATTCCAGCGAGGTGCACAGTTATAGATCGCGCCAAACATCTAGTCCGATTTGTGCTTCGCGCAGGTGTGCATATATATATATATGTGTATAGTATGCGTGACTGTACACCTGCGCGAAGCAACTTCAGAGCGGACTAGATGTTTGGCGCGATCTATAACTCGCGCGAGTAGTACTTACGGTATAGTTACACGACTAACAATGTTTTAAATGACTGGACAAATTAGCAACTAGCCTTACTAAGCTAACAATGCTCTTCAGAAAATAAGTAATCACTGTAAATAGGTACAAAAGGCAACCTTACTTCACCTTCCTTTACTTCCTGTGAAGCAGAACAATGAATTTTGGGGTTTGTAAATAAACACCATTTATGTAGTGAATTTACAAAGTTTATGTTAGTCAAACAATGCAACACAGTATTCTGAAAGCAATGTTACAACTAATTTACACACATTTAAATATACATACATAAAACTTATCACTACAATAATTTTATATAACAAAAACTTATGTATTAATACAATGTTGATTCCAAAAGATTATTGTAATGATGACAGCTAAGCTCTTGGAATGTTACCAGTACAGGTCAGAAGCCTGTACTCATTACTAGTGTACTAGAAACCTACTATCCACTTGATGGTGCATTATTAATTTACAAAACAATAATTTAGTTACGATAATCAAGAAGAATTCTTAGAGATAATAAAGATCATATAAACATTTATATTTTATAAATAACAAGTGTTATGATGTTATAGTCATATAATTATATTCATTGGTATCAAATAATCAAGTGCACTAAACAATCTCCTAGTGCAATAATTTTTTTTTTTATTTTAACAAAATATTAAAGACATTTTTAAGTCTAGATGTTACTAGAATAGAAGAACACTTGGAAATATGATAGTATAATTTGGCATTTGCCAAAGCAAGTTGACTTTTCTCATACCTCAAAGGATTTTAAACACATGTCCACTGTGACCACACTACCAAATAATATAATAGTAAAAGAGATGGGCTGTATAACTATCTTTCTATTCATAAAGTAGGACACCATTTCAGAGATCACAAGATCTAAATTTCAATTTTTATAATATTTGGCAAAAAAACAATGCTTGACGTCAAGTCTATGAACATCCAATTTTATTTGAAATAAATTAATTACATGTAAATATATTTTCAGAGTTAGGTACTATGTAACTTGAAATGCTGTATTTATTCATATTACAACACCATGCCTGCTGATATTTAATAATAAATTAATTATTAACACAACATAAAGTCAAAGATTAATACATGAGTAATCAAAAAATGGACTGATGTAATTTTGTTCCCTCTTATACGAGTCATTTGGACGCCTTATAAGTATTACATCCTTATTCATAGGGCACACTTAAAAATGAAATCATTTATCAGAAAAAAAAACTTTGACAGGTATGATTATGATCAATCTTGTTTAAGTGAACACCCCAAATTAATAATAACCTCTTAATAAAGAGGAGGATGTATTGCATTGTTAATCATCACTTGCAATTACTTCAAAATTATTCTTAGTAAATAATATCAAAAATCAATTACAAGTTACAGCTCTGTCTCAGATGTGGGATAGTATGCATTCCAACGCCTGTAAATGAAAATGCCAATAGCTCCTACTAATAGAGCAACCAGTATTTCAGTCAGCTGATCCAAGAAACTATTGGTTGGTTCAACTGACTCCAACACTTGTGGCTCTGGTTCATGAATAGGTTCTTCAACTGGGGGTTTTGCAGTCTGCTCCTCCTCTGCTTTGAATGCTATCTGGTTCAATACCGACTTTTCTTCATCAGTAATTGGTTTAGCTGCTGTCGATGACAGCAGAGCTGAAATCTCACCACACTGGGAGCACACCCAGGTTACGGATTTCTTGGCGAGCACCTTGCGTTCAGCAGGCGAATAGTCGAGCGATCCGATCGTCCCTTCAGCTGGAGTCGGCATAAACGCGATCAAAGCCAATAAGGCAGTTCTTATCGACCAGGAAGGTTGCCAAGTCTCAGGGTGATGCCCAGAAATGGATAAACAAATCTTTTTGTTAACTTCGAATCTTCCGTTGGGCGTCAGAAGTATTATGTGAGGTGGGTGCATAGGATATTCTTTGGGCAACAATATCCTACCATGGTAGATACCACCCTCAAAATCTGTACCTTTTGGGCCTTGCACGGTGAAGTGCCACTCAAACAAGTTGTCCTCCAAAGGCCGCGCACAATATTCCTCTGTAGCCTCCGCCAACTCCATGGCCTCTCTCATTAGACGTTTGACACCAGGACATTTTGTGTTGTACTTTTCACTTATTTCTGCCATCTTATACAAAATACACAACAGGTATAAAATACCGATAGTATGCTAGTACTAATGACGCAACAAATGAGAGGTACACGTATGTTATTGATGTAATCACAAGAAAATTTGATAACAAAATCCTTTTAAATAGGGCCACAGTAGGTAATTGTCAAAATCTCAGGTGATTGTCAATGTCAAGTTATGGCAGCGGAATGAAAGTGTTTCCAACACACAAAAAAGTAAACTGGCTGAAAAGAAAAGATATTGTGTATTCCAATCTAGAGAACATCAGTGAGATGATGATGTGTACTTTTTATCAATAACTCACTGTAATTGAAATCTGTAAACAATCAGACGTCTTCAAAAACAAGCCTTTATGAAAAGCCGAACGGCTATTCCAGCCAAAGCGTGAACAAAACTAATGTCTGTTAGGCTAGCCGCTAGGGTTTCATGACTTTGGTGCCGACCGATCGTTAGAAATAAGTATAACTTGTTCTATTTTTATTTCTTGGAATAAATGTTCATAAAATGGTATTTTCTGACTTGGCAATTAATCTACAAATCGACCCGAAAGCCGAAACAGAGCACTTTTCTATTTCTACACATACTAGGGATGTGACATCAATGAAAAAAATCGATTTATTAAAAATCGATTTTTTTTTATTTAATATAAATCGATTTGTAAAAAATTGATTTTTATCAAAAAAATAATCGTTTTTTTGCGAAAAAATCGATTTTTCTATTAGGTACTTAAAATTCTATATGCTTTTCATATTCTAATAATAAACCTAATCAATTCATCAGATTAAAATCAAATAAAACAATATGAATAAAAAATATCAGTATCATTAAACGTTTTATTATAATAAAGAAGAAATAAGCAACCCAACAAAACATTCTTAAAATATAAATCAAATAACAAAAGAAAATCACAAATGTCCAGAACTCCAGACTTATTTTACATTTGACTAGTCATCATCATCATCATCATCATCAACCTTTTATCGTCCCACTGCTGGGCACAGGTCTCCTCTCATACAGAGAAGGATTGAGCGTAATCACCACGCTTGCTCAATATTAAAATAAAATACTGAAAATTAAAAAAAATATTGGTTATATAAAAAAAAAAACTTTATTTGTATAGATTTAAGGTTCATTTTGATATGTTGAAAGGTTACAAGTAAGCCTTCCAGTTGTACGTAGTACTTTTTACTTCCATGGATCTCACTCGCCACTCATACACTGAAATTACTTTACACGCATGCATACCTACACCAGATACAGATAGAGCCGTTTTTAAATAATCAACTTGTAAGTAATAATAAACTTACTTTGAGTTTTTTTATTCGGCGCATAGATGGTGCTATTTATAAAAATCGATTTATTGCCGTGGTTTATATAATCGATTTATAAAAAATCGATTAATACGATTTTGAAAATCAATTATAAAAAATCGATTATATGAAAATAAAAATCGTATTTTTTAAATCGATTATTTTTTAACATCCCTAACACATACACACCCATATGTTCAACGTACTCGGTCTCGTACTCTCAGCGAAACGACTAAAACTAAACGCAGCTGTCTAGTGTCTAACGTCAAAAAACAAAAATTGTGAAGTTTTAAGTCTGCGATTTTAATTTGATTCTACTACTATTTACAATAAAAATCATCTATCAATGTGAAAAATGATGTCGTTTATAGTGTTTAACTGCATCTAAGTCAATGTAACATCGAGCACTTACTTTATTGTATTGTTTGAAGCATTTGTGTCATAAACATTGCAAGATGGGTAACATTAACAAAGACAATTCGGTTTACATGGCTAAATATTCAGCATTTAACCCTTATCGCATAAGACAGAGAGAGCTGGGGTACCAGTATTCTATTGGAGAGGGCGATGCGCTCGCGAAGAGTTTGTACTGCGGCATGAAAGGCATTGCATGTTGGGACGCCGAACAAGACAAGATTCCCCCAACTGGAGGCGTTTTCAACCTTGAATTTTCTCCGGAAGGGTAAGTGTACGGTATTTGAATAACGCATGTTAGCCTTGACTTTGGTTTCGCTTCAATTCCATTCTAAAATCAAAAGTATGCAAATACTTAAAAGTTATAATTATCTGCCAATTAACTTTGTGCTGCTGCACACGTTGGACTGGTCCTGGCTGCATTCTTCATTAATAAAAATACACTTAAAAATTGTAATAATTTTTTATTTATATCTGATAATTTATCAAATAATTACAATAATTTAAAAATGCACATCAATGTTCCTGCAAATTGACTTGTATTGACCATATTTTTAAGTAAGATTACTATTGCAATTGCTACTTTACTACCTCTATATTTTACAAACCAAAACAGCACAAATGTTAAGCTTTCCAACTAAATAGAAACTAAAAAATCAGCAATATACCATATTCATAGAAGAGATTATAACATGGACAACATCCAAAAATTTAAGTAAACTGGTCAAATCTGGAATGGGCCAATATTTATCTAAAGACTATGTGTAACAAAGTGCAATGACTTTCTTGGACTGCTGTCTATTTTATGATCTCTGTTTTACCAAAGTGAGAGTTAAAGTCTACAGGAATAATAAAACCAAATAAAAATGGATCAGTCAACATTTGAGACATAGTTGCAAAAATAAAGAATGTATTGTAAAAACAAATTTAATTGATAAAAACAAATGTAGCAATTATTTCTGTCTTCTAAATGTATTTAGTAGTATAATGTAGCTGCACTGCGCAATTTTTGATCTCGCAGGAATATCGGTAAATAAAGTATCCTATGTTTTATTCCTCCTTCTCTGTATGAGAGGAGACCTGTGCCCAGCAGTGGGACGATAAAAGGTTGATGATGATGATGATGTTTTATTCCTAGTTATAACCTATTTGTGTGCGAAATTTAATACAAATTTGTGCAGTAGTTTTTATGTGAAAGAGTAACAAACATCCATCCATACTCACAAACCTTCACAGTAGTATAATATTAGTAGTATTCATGAATTAATGCAAATAAAATATTCATACTAAATATTATACAGACCCTGTATGTATATGACTACTATATTAAATATAGTAGCCATATCATTTACATCATCACCAACCTTTTATCGTCCCACTGCTGGGCACAGGTCTCCTCTCATACAGAGAAGGATTGAGCGTAATCACCACGCTTGCTCAATGCGGGTCAATAATTTACATAATTGTTATTAATAACAATTATGTAAAGGTTACACTTGCCTGGATGATAACAGGTCAAGCTACCTGAAACTGTCACATATTCCCACTCAATGTTGAGCCTTAATGCTTTAGCTATAAAGTTGAAAACCTAATAAAGAAAGGAGATGTTTCAGGAATGTATGGAGCCTGGGCCAGCACATTGTACACTTAATGCTAGGTATAGTTACGCTATAGTGAAATGTTTTTACTGTTAATTTCCTATATTTTTGCTTAGTTTATATACAGATTCAATTTTACTCGGCCAAGGAGTGCAACACAACTACTAATAAATATGGTGGTCAGCATTAAGTGAAATAAGATTTTGACAGTGACATTAGATTGATGTGTCATATATCTAAGGCTATCGTATCTATATTATCTACCATATGATTGCGAAAAAAAGAAAACATGAATTCCGAACATACGGCCCATTAAATAAACACAATCAACACTCGACACGAACACAACGGGAAAATAGAACTGTCAAAGTCTCCTATCAAACGTCATAAAAAGTGTCACCTTAATATGTCATTAAAAAACGTTTCAAATAATTAATTATACAATATGTAAAGAAAACCCTGTCCGATCCGTGAAGGTATTGTTAGGAATCCATAACTGATTCTACTAATAAGGACTAAAGTTTAAAAAAAAATCCCCCTAAAAAAATAAATATTATTTTGCAAAAAGAGGTAACTTAATACATGTGCGGTAGCACACTCTTCCGCGGGCGACTGGGGGCAGGGCACGCGACGCGTGGTCGAATCGCATAAGCGTACCGTCAAAATGGTGTTGTCACTTTTTTAAAAATTATCAAATTTCGGGGAAGTTTCAATTAATTCGCGGGAAACAAAGATTATTTTAAAATTCATTAGTATTGTTACCATGATGATTACGTAAAACTTTATATTATATTTGGTCATGTGTTTACCTAACCTTTATTATCCTTATGGGTCGGACAGGGTTTTCTTTACATATTGTATACACTTGTATTTGTATTCAAATTAATTTAGTAGTATTTTTATGAAAATCTTTTATTTTTTTCCTTTTTATCTATATAGCGCACATAGTGGTGGCCCAAAATGAAACATCTCCTTTGACAGATTCTTGTAGCTTGATATGCTGTTGTCTGTACAATGGGAAAAACTTACCAAAGATACATAGTCAACAGGAAATATTGTCTCGATCTTATAAAAGAGTGTTAGTTTGTAATATTGTACAAAAAAAAAAAAATGGGTAATACCAATTGGTTGCAGGTCGTCATGGATTTTCTATGCCAAAATTAGTGTGATAAAATCAGTCATTCAATTAAGCCATTTTGACCACTTTTAATGCACTTCTGTAAAACTGTGTGAGGAATCAATTGAAACATTTCAGGTCATTATTGGTTGCTGCCTGTGAAAAGAAGTCTGTACAATTATTTGATCCACTCACACATGAGAGAATACATTCAGTAAATGGAGCACATTCCGACTGTGTCAATTGTGTTAAGTGAGTATTACTTCTACTGGCTTTGTTAAACAAGATTCCTTTTCCTTTAGTCTCATCATCTCCAACATAACAGGCAACTGTGCTACAGGATCGTTTGTTGCACTGTTTGTTTTCCCGGCAGGAGTTTTGGGGGAATGTCCAACGGCCAGGCCCACTTGCCGTACGGTTCGGCAAGGGATTCTAATGTGTCAAATAGAAATACGGATATAACTGAAATGTACGACAATAAAATTGGAGTTTCATTAGATGACATCGTCGCGGCATGCCTAAGGATACCGCGGCATCGTTGCCGTTGAAAGGTCATCATTTTACTCTTTTCACCTAATATCAATATAACAGTCTTGCGTTAGCCGAGATACTGAATCGATACAAACACGCGTTTACATCGATGCAGACGCGAAACTGTATCACTATTGGATAGCTTCCGTTGCGCGTTGCAAATGCGACAAACAATTAAACGTAGGTACTACTACGCGCGTACTGCTGCGTGTAATTTTGTTATTAAAAATCCTAATTTGAATGAATTACTTGTGATTTAGAGAGGAAAAGCGGAATATAAAAGGATTTGGCCATGGAAAAAGGCAAACTAACTTCTTTTATCTCTTCAGTCTATCCTTAACACTTGGGACTACATTATAAGCCTCATATACCTTTTTAGATTCCTCGACGGACGCATGTTTGCGACCTGTTCAGACGACACAACAATCGCGCTATGGGATGTCCGAAACCTCAAGAAAAAGATACGATCTCTACTAGGCCACTCCAAATGGGTTAAAAACATAGAATTTTCACACAAAGACAAACTGCTGGTCACTTCTGGGCTAGACGGCAGTATATACACATGGGATATCAACTCCTATACAGAATATAACCTTGTGTATCAAAGAGTATTTCATACATCGAGCCTGATGAGATGTCGGCTGTCACCGGACGCCAAGCAGATGGTCATGTGCACGACGGGCGGACTTATTATTCTCATACACGACTTGAATTTAAATACATTAGCTCAGGACTTAAATGGATTTAAGGTCAGTCTCATTTGTCGAACTATTTTTTGTCATAGCAGGCTTTCAAGGCACAAGCCATGTAAGTAATGATAGAAGTTTTTTTAAGGCAGTACTGGCGAGGCCTCATCACACCTTTTTCTGGTTACTTCCATCACAGTATCAATCACATTCTAAATCATATTGAAGAATATTGTTGTTCCATTTTATTTTTTTTAAACTTTGTCCCCACACTAGGAATTTCTCCGGTATCGTGGGAGCGTTTACAAACATACAGGGTGTATCTGACATCGTAACGCAAACTTCGCGAAAATGCTAGATCGCATGCCACTAATATTTATGATAGTCATTTATGTCGTTAATGAACAGTTACAGAAATCACAGTGTTTAAAAAAATGTGTCGGCTCGGCCTTTGAACGTTGCAAGCGTGCCGCCGTGCCTGTTTGTAGGTATGACGTTGACTCCAGATGTGAACTCTATTAAATCAGCTGATAGGATAGCTTTTCGAGTTTTGTTCACATTGCGCTTTTTTCCGTAATTGGCGAAATAATTAATTTTTTCCTTAAAATCTTATTGGGTTATAAAAGTATAGCAATTATGAACTGTCTAAAGTGAAAAAAAAACTGTAGGTAGGTATATACAGTATGTTAACTAACAGAGGGCGTTCCCGTTAACCCGAAGTAGTATAGCATACATACATGCTAAAAAAAATATTTCCATTCGAAAACAAAATGTTTTAAAATTTTTTCCAATAAGAAAATATTCAATAAAATTTTTAAATTGACATGTAAAAGAAACACACTGTACACGCGAACATAAAAGACGGCAACGTCGCAATTTATTTATACATGACGACTACTATTTTGATTTAAAACAGGAGGTTTCAAATTTATTTCCAATTAGAATTTTTTTTTCGGATTTTTTATGCTTATTTTTCTATGCTGATATTTTTATTTTAATCTATTAATGATATATATTAACGAGTTTAAGGGAACGCCCTCTGTTATTTAACATACTGTATATATTTTTTAATCAGAATAGAGCCGACGAATAATTCCACGCCTGTGGGGTTCAGAATCATGTACTGGATCTATGGCACTCGTTTGTGCGTCGATGTCAGATACACCCTTTATAAACTCACATACACAAACAACCAGACCCGGAGCAACTTCTTGTAAGTCATACAAATATTTGTTCCAAGAGAGAATCGAATCCGCGACATATAGTGCAGCTGTCAATGGCTTAACCACTGCGCTAACTGTGAAGTCAAATTCATATGTTCGAAAAAATTGTCTGCTCAACAACATAACGCAATGACTGTTGTTGGACTGTCAAGATGAACCCCATTTGCTACTAATAGAGTGGTATGCAATTATTAATGTGAGATGGAATATGGTTTGTAACTACCGACTTCCGAGATTTGTAGTGAGTGTAAAATATTTTTATTTTTCACCTTATAGTTGTGAAAATCAGTCGCTCCTTGGCAAACTGGAACAAGTCCCCAAATAGTTTAGAAAAGGCTAGGCAGACGATCAGTTGTGAACGGAGGAGGTTCTTAATTTGACTGTATGTCAGCTAAGTAACTAACTAAAAGAACCCTCCTCCGTTTATTTGAAGTCTGATAAAAAAGAATCATCGAAATCGCTTGGCGTGATATTGAGTTATTCGTCCATTTGTCGCACACAACTTAATGCAAATTTAAGTTCTACGGTTTTCTTATGAATGCCATTAAAAAAAAGAATTATCAAAATCCGTTCAACTAGTATACAGTTCCGAGGTTACAAGCATAAAAAAATACAAGTCAAATTGGAAAAAACTTACTTAAAAACCTTTTTTTTTAAGTATGTTAAAACGAATTGAATTTTTCGAATGAACTCAGCATAATTTCCACTCAATTTCACCAATTATTCCATTGCAGCCGAACCTATACCGTTTGATGCAGATGAGCATGCAAAGTATTCCGATTGCCACCATGTATGACCACCTGTTCGATGCCAACCGCAAGCAGAACCGCGTTGAGTTTGTCTCTGATTTCCCGGAAGGGAATGATGCTGAAGTTGTCAGCGCTTTACAGGTATGGAGATTTTGAGAAGTGTTTTAATCAAATAATTAGAAAGATGGAGAGTGTATTGTGCGTTGTGTAAATTATTTTGTCGCCAATGCTCTAAAGACTGAGCAGGAAAAATCCTGAGGAAATTGCGACATCATGATCAGTATTTATCCAATGCCAATAATTTTTTTTGTTATTGCACAGACAGGGTGAGCTACCCAAAAACTGCCAAATATTCCCAATAAACCTTGAGCTTTAGAGATAGCTAGAGAGAAACTTGAAAATCCAATAAAGAAATCGGACAGATTGTAGTAGCTTGACGTGCTGTCGTCTGTACATGAAAGTTTTTATTCTTCTTAAAAAGTTGTGTGAAAAATTATAGGAATAAAATAATATCTCTTTTTTTACTGTAACATACGGTTTTACGTCCACGTTTCTCTGCACCATTCTCACATAGATAATTTCGACATTAATGATTTGGTCAAATATTTAGTAACAATTTATGTTATTTAAAAGTGTGTCCATAAAAAAGCCATTTCTTCTCCATAGGTTTCTATGCTTTGGACTGACAGTTAAAAAGTGCCTGTACTGACTTATAAATACTTTAATTTAATTGTAACTTAGTGGATAACACATTTTTTTTTTACAGATTCATCCCCAGGGTTGGTGTGCTTTGAGTAGAAATATCAGTCATGATGACAAATCAGAAGTAAGTTTGTATTTTCTATCTTAATATTTTATTCAGTCAATGTGTTGAATTTTGTCCCAATTTTCTATAAAGGCAATCATAAATTGAGTACTGTACGGACGGCAGCAGATTAAGTTACCCGAAACTGTCAAATATTCCCACTCAACCTTGAGCCTTAATGCTTTAGCGATAAAGTTGAAAATCTAATACTTAACGCTAGCTCACTAACCTTGTTTGTTGTGTTGTGTTGTCTTAAAACGGCACATGAAGACATGCAATATAGAACCCTCTGAAAGGGAGCGTTTGGCAGCAAAACGGCCAGAATGGTGTACGGACAAGAGCGCGAGTTTGAGGAGCAGCGCAAAGCTGTCCTCGATGCCAAACGCGACCAATTAAAGGCCCGCCCACCTGCTGCCATCACATACAACTACGTCGACGGCGTGCTTAAGTGCCCTCAGTGTACACGAAGTTTCGCCGCCAAGATAGGCTACATAAGCCATCTTCGGGCGCATGAGCGCCAAATCATCGGCTAGGAGTCGAAGTGGTCGCCGTGGCCGAAATCGGTCGGAACATCATCATCATCAACCTTGTTTTCGAGTAGAGTTATCACTAACCATTCGTAAATTTTACGACAAATTGAAACACCAATATTTGTTAAATCAACTTTATTTATGACACAAAGGAACTTCATAAGCAGTCTTAGTTGTCTTTTAATCAAATAATATTAGTTGTTTATTTAAATATTTTACATTTATTATTTATTTATTTATATATTCTTACACATGGAAACACAGAAACAATATGATCCCTGCAAATGGCTTTTTTGCAGTCCATGCAGAAGTGGTCATACGACGTTTTTTGCAGGACAGTTGCTGCAAATTTTGGGAGTTCTAGGAACGTCTTGATTAGGACCTTCCTGAGGGTTATCAAAATTTCAAGATTTCCGCGGTTCTCTGTTTCAAATTTCGTTGAAAAGTTATCATCTGAAACCTCTCTTGCAGCCAAGGCTTCATCAGTTCGTCCGCCATTTCTAACGCAAAAGGCCACCTTTTCATGGGTTTTCCCATTTCGGGTCTCATTACATATGTAGATGACATATTATATGTTCACTATCGACAAATTTATTATGTCGTAAGTCGTAAGACAAGCACAGCGGCCATCGATAGGTCATACCGCTGGTACTCATGATCGAGCACATCTGGTCTACGGTGTCAGCCGCATATTACGTCTTATTATAACATTAAAATAATGTCTTCATTAATCATTATTGAAAATACTTGAAAAATAAATAAATGCACAATTTTGAAAAATAGTTACGTAGATACTAACCTTTCGTAAATTTTACGACGTTCACTCGATATATCCCGATCTAATTATAGTGTATCCGCAATAAGTGCTTGCGGGTCACTGGCGATGCCACTTAGGAAGGTATTAAAAAGGGCGGGGTGGCGGGAGTCGGGATCTTATGGAAACACTAACTACGCGAGGTACCTACGCGTCGTCATTTTGACGAATGGTTAGTGACATAGTGTTAAAGAAGTTTGACAGATTGTTGAGAGCTTGATGTGCTGTCGTCTGAACTGAATTCGTTTACCGCATTGATATAATATTAAACAGATATGATATGCTCTAACAAATTAACCAAAATAAATGTGCCGATCGGAGCAGCAGCACGCACACACATGCAATTTTTGTATTCTGCGTACATTTCACACGTTGGCACAGTGTGAGTGAGATGGGGCGCTATCTAAAGCATAGAGAAGAAAAAGATAGCTAGTGTTTGTCGTTTGCGCTTAAATAGAAACGACGAAAACTAAAGCGACTTGCTGGACTTACCTCCTTTTGTACGCTTCATTTTCAGTGCGCTAGTGACGTATCTACCTTAGTTTAATATTATATCAATGGTTTACCGTATTTTGTTACCATATTCACATATAATTTAATTCATAATTTCAGGTAAAATCTCACCAATTCCACTATTTGATTTTTAACCTGTTGAATGCAGTAATTACAGAAATAATGTGGAACCACACGAGATTTAATTGTTAAAAGCAATTGTGTATCGTATAGATCCACGTTATTATGAAGGGTTAATGCAAGAAACAAAAATCCATAAAGGTTAGCGCAGTGGTTAAGCTATAGGTATTGAATTATCTGGACTGGTGCTCGACAGCCGATGGGAATTCGGGCCCCACTTCCGGCGGCTGCCGTCCAAGCTGATGGGTGCAGCGGGCGTGCTGTCAACGTTGCTTCCCAACATGGGGAGGCCCGAGTGCCGCCTGTAGACGGTTGTACGTTGTAATCGAGCGGTCCATGGCTCTTTATGGGGCCCCTGTGTGGGCGATGGACCTGACGGCCGGAACTCTCGCCATTCTGCGCAAACCGCAGTGATGGCCGTGAGGGTTCTGCGGGTATCGCACGATTTCCTACGAGGTGGCTTGCGTCCTGGCCGGATCCCCGCCCTGGTACCTAGTAGTAAAAGTACTCGCGTCACTATACCGATGGCGCGAGGAAGAGCGGGCACGGGGCTCAAATCCGGTGCAGCGGCAGATCTAGCTGCGCCGAGAGGAGCTCCGCCAGGTCTTGTTGGCGGACTGGCGGCAAAGGCTTCTGCGCCAGCCTCGCTACCGTCGAGGCGATCCGGCCAGCACTCGACGACTGCCTCGGGAGAAGGCAAGGCTCCCTGTCATTCAGGGTGACGCAGGTACTCTTGGGGCACGGCTGCTTCGGCAAGTACCTGCGTCGCATAGACAGGGAGCCGGACGTTTGGTGCCACCACTGCGTCCAATGCGGGCAGCACACGCTCTCCGAGTGTGTAGCTTGGGATGAGCAGCGCCGTGTCCTCACAGATGAAGTCCAGCGTCGTGGGACGCGGTGGTGTCCTTCTGCGAGGATGTAATGTCGCAGAAGGAATTTGTGGAACGGGAGAGGGAGATCTCAACTCCCTTCCCGGGCCGCAGAAGGCGCTCCGGGCGTAGGGGAAAGGCGGACAACGCCCTTTTCCAGCCCCCATGAATAGCGCGCCCCTGAGGCGAAGCACGGGGTAGTTTAACACCTCACTACCCCGTGCAGGAGACGAGGCTTGGACAGACCGGGCCAGCACGAGAGTGAGGGGTCGCGGCAGAATCATGGACTCCCGCGGCCCTGCGCGCATGTGACAGAAGAGACACCGAGGTGGTTTTTAGTCAGTAGGAATCTGACAGACCCCGTCGCCCACCATAGGGCGGCGGACATGCATGAGCGTTTTCAACCCCGGAACAAAAAAGAAAAAATACATGTAGTTAAGCTATTGACTGCTGCACTGCGTGTCGCGGGTTCGATTCCCGCACGGAACAAATATTTGTCTGACCTACAACTAGTTGTTCCGTGTCTGAATGTTTGTGTGTGTGTGAGTTTATAAGTTTGCACCCACGATACATGAGAAATTCCTAGTATGGGGAATAATTTTTTTTTATTTTAAGTAAAACATCTCTTTACCACAGTGGACATGCATCCATGACATCCAGCCTATCAACGACCCCAGTTCGAAGAGTACGCGGGACACGTCACCATCCGGCGGCGGCACGTGGACGCCGAGCCGGCCGGGCGTGCGGCGCCGGACCAGAACCTTCCGCATGAACCGACTGTCTGTGAACCCTATGTGAGTTACCACCTATTTCATAACGGCCTTTACTTTTGAAAATTACGATTATTTTTTTACTAACGGTACTAATTTTTCATTATGTTAAGTAGCAAAAAAATAAACTATTTTTGTTCTCTATTATCCCTAATTCCTGTTCATCTAAACTGCCGTACCTACCGAACATGTTCAAATTCGTCTCAAAAGTTATGTGTACATACACACGGTAGCCGCCAACGTTTCGACGACTTTAAGGTCTTATCACACTTAAACGACTGTGGGAGCAGAGTAGTTTAAGTGTGGCCCCGGCAAAAATAATATAATTCAAATATGGGCTTTAAATATTGCACTTTAGATATATTTTAGATTGGCATCATAGATTAGCAGCAGCTCGCTGTCAGCGACAACAAAGACACAAAAACAGAGAGACAAAAAAGACGAGTTGATTCAATAGAAACCGATCGCGAACTGTGTCAACCGCAAAAAGCTAGAGCGTACGACGGGTGACAGCTGGACGTCTGCTAGCTGTCGCCTCGTGGACTACTGGGTGCCTGCTAGCTGTCGCCGCGTGGACTGCGAGCAGTCGTCTTAGTTTAGGGCGGTGATGGTTGGGAGCGGTGTTTGTCGTTTAAGTGTGCTGTGACCTGTCGTTGCCTCTACCGTTGAAGAGTGGCGCTAGTGTGTATGTACAGACTACAGCACATCAAGCTACTACAATCGATTTTCAACTTTATCTTTAAGGCGTTAAGGCTCAAGGTTGATTGGGAATATTTAGCAGTTTCGGGTAGCTTGACCTGCTGTCGTCCGTATATTATGAAGATCATCTCACCAGCCTAATTGCGTAACAATCAAATAATTAATTTTGAAGCACGTTGCCTAATCCTTTGCTCCATATGTTCGAAAAATGTGTCTGCTAAAAAACGTCAATAGCGCAATGTATGTTGTTGAACTGTCAAATGAAACCCATTGCTACTGAGTACTGAGTGAGTTACGCAATTACTCTGCAGAACGCATGTTACTTTTAATTAATAAGACGCTAAATGCTATTTATTCAAAATAGTTCTTTAGTAGTCTATAGTTAAGTGTGCTTTTACTGTATGCGCGATTGCGACCTAAATGCAGTCAACCTACACTCATCCGTCATACAATATAAAAAGTCTGTTGATTGCCAGTATTGTAAGATTTATCTCTACTAGGTATACATATACAGATATTAATGAATTTGCAAATACACTAAATTAAACCATATTCTGAAGCATAATGCAGGACTACACAAATCACTTTTACAAAAAACTATGTGATTAGTTTAAGTCATATTTAAATCATTTTGTCTTTGTCTGTAACAGTGGTGGCCCAGTTATTAACGTCTTCTCACCTCACTTACGAGTCGTAAGATGTGGGTTTGAACTCTGGCGTGAAGGAATATATTGTGGCTAAACGGACATGTACTAGACAAAAAAAAAAACGAATACATGTAGCATGTATCAACCCGTATTAGGCCCGTGTGGTAGATTAAAGCCTACACTCTCACACATAGAGGGGTTCTGTGTACTAATAATGGAGCCATTATTACTATTTATAATGTAGGAAGCGTGACAGCCTCTGTGGCGTAGCGGTAGCGAACGCGGCCGCTGGCAAGGAGGCGCGGGTTCGATCCCTGTGCAGTGCAAATATTTGTATGCATGAATATGAATATTTGCACTGGTCTGGTCGTGCTTCGGAAAGCACGTTAAGCCGTTGGTCCCGGTTGCCATACGAATATCTAATGGCAGTCGTTACGGGTTGTTGGAGCCCTCAGTAGTCCAACAATTGGTCTAACTGCAATGCTTCGATATCGCCTTCGGGTTGTGGAGGTCAGACGGCAATCGCTTCACGGGAAAATATCGAAGTTTAGCCAAAATCAGCAATTAGACTGGTAAAGCGGACCCCAGACTCCAAAGCTGAAACAGCTTCGGATGCGACTGGGATCAACGCCGAGATGATGATGACATGATGATGGAATGTAGGTAGCGTAGTTGTTGTGCAATTTTAATTTAAAAAATATTAATTACAGAATTAATTATAAAATATATTTTATCATTTAAACAATGAATTTTAGCTATCAATGCTTTCTTGTAGCAAATAAATCGAAACAAAAAAACTAGCATAATTATTAAATCCTAAGTAAATATAAGGTGGACTGATGACCTGGTCAAGGCCGCGGGAAGCCGATGGATGCGGGCAGTACAAGACCGGTCATTGTGGAAAGCCTGGGTGGAGGCCTTTGTCCAACAGTTGAGCTGTATAGGCCGAAGAAGTAAATGTAAATAAGTGGGGTACGTTTGTCGGCAGGGCGATGACTCACATTCACTTAAATAGGGACGGCGAGGCCCCGGCGGCGGGGCCCAGCTCGTCGCGCGAGGCGCCTGCGCCGCCCGCGCCGCAGCCCTCCCGCCTCGCCGGGGTAAGCACACCCCAGGCTGTCATGCCGCTAACAAACATGTTCTAAAATAATCTGATCATATTGTAAACAAACCCAGTTCTCTGCCGATTAGGGGATCGGCGAACACATTTTTGTCAAATGATTGTGACTAGTTGGGGTCGTTTGGACCGAACGGACCAATGGGCGGTCCGAACGATCCCAACTAGTCGCAATCATTTGACAAAAATATGTTCGCCAATTAGGGGGCAGGTTAATATCTGACTCACTAAAGGGAACTTGTGACGCCTTTAGTATTTAGAAGGTTTCAAATGGTTCACAAATTTTTGCAACAATTTAAATGCTATTGTATAAGTTAAACTTTACTAAAAAACTTTAAGGTGTAACTTAAATGGTTTAAGTTTTAAATATTTGGATACTTAAGTGATTTAAGTATCCTAACATTTAAATTAAAGAATTTTGTTTATACGGGACACTACAATTTAGAATCCATGGATACGATTTCTGATGCAATTTTCTTTCTTTCAATTGTTAACATTTATGTCAGATAATTTTGGAACAAACCATATATTATACAGAATGGCAGGATCAACGACGCGCAAACTGAAACATGACCTGAGGCTAAACTTACATAAACTCCATTAGGAATCAGATTTAACATTTAAATATACCATTTTTATGCCCATTCAACCGATTTAGACTTCGATTGCGTTGGCGGCATAGTTGATGTTGTAACCACTCTACTTTTGATTCCATCTTTATACGCACGGAATAAAAGTCAAAATTGGTCGAATGGAATTTAAAAAAGGTGTGTTTAAAGTTCTTATTGCAAATGAAGCGTCGACCTAGAGTAGTAGTCAAATTAGATTATTAAAAAAAAGGTGTTCCACATATTTTGCCGCGTAGGTGTTGCACTTTAATAAGAAACATTTTATTTTTTTAAATAAAAATTGTGTATGGAGATTGGACATTGAGGTTTCGCGTGGATGTCCATGCCACTCTGAAAAGATAGATACTTACCTATGCACATATTATTTATAGTTGTCTGACAGGTGTCAGAATCGCATCCTCTTGATGGCTGGACTGTAGTTTATAATCTGTAGCAACGACATCGTATGAATTGGTTTTCTGTTGGATAACTACTCTATGATGGTGACGTTCTCATCATTCTGAGACCCCTTATTTATAATACAGTGTCATAATAGTCTATTGCTATTTCACTACACAAACATGGAAATGACAAGGCCAGGTGATATCATACGCCGAGAAAACGATAGAACAATTGCCGGCGACGCTAGAACGTCAACTATGAAACAGAAATCCTAGTCTACTTGTCCGCGTACCTACTTTATTAAAAAGTAACCAGTGGTTATGGCCTCGAATCCACTCAAACGCTTTACTTTGAGTAAATAATTTCATCTTCACTACTCATCTTCACTACTCTCAAAACGGTGTAAAGAAAATCGAGGTCGGAGACCGGCGTCTCCTAGAACCAAAAAACCTAGATATCTTGCAGTGAGCCTGTTCCACTGGTGGGTACACAATAGGCTGATTTTGTTATACAATATGTAAAGAAACCCCGTCCGACCCATAAGGATTATAAAGGTTATGTAAACACATGACCAAATAAAATTTTCCGCTAATTAATTCTAACTTCCCCAAAATTAGGTAATTTTTAAAAAAGTGACAGCACCATTTTCAACGTTATTATTATGAGCGATGCCACCGCGTGCCCTGCCCCCCTTCGCCCGCGCATTTATTACCCACCGCACATGTATTAAGTTACCTCCTTTTGCGAAATAATATTTTTTTTAGGGGTAATTTTTTTTAAGTTTAGCCTGGCTTTGTAGCCATTAGTAGAATCAGTTATCGATAATCTAACAATACCTTCACGGATCGGACAGGGTTTTCTTTACATATTGTATATTATGCTATGCATTTTTGCAAAGGTTTTCATAGTTTCTATCATCGCGGACAAATTTTCCATCGTCTGCTCAGCGTTTCAATGTCCTTGCGTGAAAACGGAAGTTGAGACCTAAAAGTAGAGATAACTTTTAACAAGCGCTAGCATATTCTTCAGGGTCTTTCTGGTATACAGAATGACGTCTGGGAGGCGGCCATCACGGTCAAACAGCAGAGAATACTGCAAGAGATGTACAACAGGTGAGCGTAGTAACTGCATGAGTGCAATACCCTGTCCATTAGGGTAATTGTTAATTGACAGCTCGCTTAGAACGAACTATTCCAGTTTACGTAAAAAAATAATTTAACAATTTAAAATGCGTAATAAAATGAATATACAGTATGTTAAATAACAGAGGGCGTTCCCTTAAACTCGTTAATATATATCATTAATAGATTAAAATAAAAATATCAGCATAGAAAAATAAGCATAAAATAATCCGAATAAAAAGAAATTATAATTGAAAATAAATTTGAAACCTCCTGTTTTAAATCAAAATAGTAGCGCGGAATAGTATCTACCTAACGTTGCATTGCCCAACACACATCAATCAATTAGATCTTAGATCGCCGCCGCGTCATTCATAAATAAATTGCGACGTTGCCGTCTTTCATGTTCGCGTGTACAGTGTGTTTCTTTTACATGTCAATTTAAAATTTTTATTGAATATTTTCATATTGAAAAAATTTTAAAACATTTTGTTTTCGAATGGAAATATTTTTTTTAGCATGTATGTATGCTATACTATTTCGGGTTAACGGGAACGCCCTCTGTTAGTTAACATACTGTATAAACTGCCTTGTTATAGTATTGTATTTATGGCTTCTTACATACATTGTCATACCGTACGTGTATCAATCAATATATTGTGTGTTGCTGAAATCACCATTTCAATCTGTCAAAAAACAGTTTACTTAATGGACAAGGTATAGTAGAAGCATGATCTTAGGATAGTCTGTGCCTGTTAATGCTCGATCGACATGGGTTTGTCGTTCTCGGCCGAGACCGAGAATAGGTACCTAGACAAAGTGTGAAAAAAAAATTAAATGCTATTAACTTTTTAATACGGTACTAACTGTTTAATAAAATTAACTGTTTTAATAAACAAAGTTTAGTAACATTATATTATGAAATAAAACAGCAATTTGGAGAAAAAATCGAAACATTTTCGCCCTTAAGAGGGGACTCTAGTGCCGAGGAATTTGGAAAATAGGTATTTGAAGAAACTATTGCCGTCGCGCTGCTTCCAACCTTTCGCGGTAAAGTGCGAAATGACAGTTGCAGCTCAGGCTGATTTTACCTACAAAAACGTTGACCAAAAGACGTTTCGTATTCCGCTGTTTTCTTTTCCAAAACACGACAGATCTCAATTATTTTTATATCAAAATTTAGAGGAAAAGTATACATATGCTTCTATTATTTTCTTTTTTTTCAAAAACTTATCACGTTTGTCTAATAGTCATCTGAATTCTGAACATCACGGTAAAAATGTGTTACTTTTCGCGATTTTAGTAATTACGAAGCGAACGTATTTTTTTTATTAATTAAGTTTCGGAAAAAATCAAATGATAGGGGCACGTATAATCATGGTGTAAAATTGTAGAAAAAAATAATTGCTCTAACTAAAAGCATTATCCACGAAGAAAACAGCGGATAACGTTGTATAGAGAAAGCCCCACTAGAGTTCCCTCTTAAAAGAACGTCGCCTCTCGTCACACAATTGGCTTTCCTAAACAGTTGTTCCTTGCTACGCTCTAGTAGGCGGTGCAGATAAAAACTTAATTGCTGCAGGCCTAAGCACCTTACAAGGTGACGAAAACCAAAACTCAGAAATATTAGCATTTCTTTGCAATCTTGGTTCTCTAAGAAAGCTTCAAAATCTTCGTATTTATGTTTTGTAATTTAAATGATGTGAGGACATATTAAAGAGTATTTTATTCTAGAATGGCTGATAAAACGAGCAAACTTTATTAACGAACAGATTTCGGAACGATTTCAACACATAGATCTAATCGATATATTTTTCGGGCAAGATCCGGCGAATGGCGATAGCTACATAGATTCCTAGGCTACACTTACAGCGTAATAAATTCGTCGAAAGCCCGTGAATGTGACCTTAGGTTAAAAACACAATTACCTATTTTTTTCAAGAAAATCGTCTTGGGTAAATCATATTCTCGAACCAGAATTCGAAGACTTGTGACGGTGTGTCATCGACTGATGTGACATCCATCAATCCGTTCCCGCGTTGTGAATTATGGCTCATTTACACACTCCCTCTCAAAGAGTGGAGGCCTGTGCAGCGGGAACCGTATAGTCTGTTTATGCTGGGTGTCATTAACACTGTTGATTCAAAAATGTTTTGAGAGACAGCTTGTGTATAAAAACAAATGTTTAGGTATGTGCCAGGTTTCCGTTTACTGTTTTGAAAAAATACTCGCAGGAGTCGGCTTTAAAAAGGCAAATAACAAATCACTATTTGGTTTTCAACTATGATAGATTCGTTTGTGTGCAACGACTACCTCTCGTGTAGACGCCACGATATCTTTGGGGCGTACCATGCTTAGCAGTTATTCTTGATAAGCAATTGCTTGCATAGAAATATCCGATGTATTAGGTATAAAATGAAAAGTCAAGTGAACTCCTCATTCCATCTCATGCTAAATTTACACTATTAACAGCTCAGTTCAGCCGAAGATATTCACCATAGTGATGACATCTTCTGTGATGCTGGAGGTTTCATTTAGATTTATTTTGGTAAATAATTGCATGTGGACTTTTGGTGATTGGCAGTCAACTAACAAATTACAACTAAAGGTATTCCAGGTACCAATCCAACTTTTTCAGTGTTGCATAATATTTAAACGTCGGTGTCATAATGTATTGATTTTAATTTAATATATTGTAATCGACTATATTATTTGAAATAAATAATAATATGTAAAATTAAACGCTTACAATGCATCCAGAGGGCAGGTGCGTCGTAACTTCAACATGCAGCGCATCACGGGCATCAACACAGGGATTCAGCCACCCGTCTTGCCGACCCCACGGCCTGCACTGATGCCCCGACAGGGTGAGGAAGGGTTTTCAAGGTAACGCACATACGTTTCTACAAAAAGTCATCAATAGCTTAATCAAATTTCTTAATTTAATTCATTTAATGAGTGACAACGAATAGCAAAAGGTTGGGTAGAAGCATTAAATTTTGCATAATTAACGTACTTTAAAGAAAGTAAGCACTAAATTTAACCCCCAAAACAGGTTAAATGTGTGGTTGAAGATCGTGATGTTTGACAATGTAAAATCCCACCGGGCACACCGCATACGGCTGTTCGGTTCTGGGACATTCAGGGTTTCCAGATTTTAACAAAAATTATTGATGCTGTATCTGGCCATACAATTACAACGTTTAAATGCCAAATGTAAATTTGTCTCCTGATTGTTATCTAATTTTGTTTCTACCGCATCCGTGATGATTTCTTATGACAAACATTCAAACTCGTGCCACAATCAATGAATCTCAAAAACTTTTCAACATTAGAGGTTTTTTTGACAGATTGCGACTGAGAGTTTCTGAGCTACTTCTACCTTCGTAAGTGAAGATGAGGCCTTGATAATAAGCTTTCTGACATGTATAATTATGATTTGTTATTGCTTTGCACCTGTCGTAGATAATATGCAAGTTTTCTTTTTCGGTTGCCAGTTCTCAAATTTTTGCAAACCACCTTTTTCACGATTTGATGATTCTATGTCCAAAACCTTCGCTCAAATAATTTCAGAAGCTTGTCGCCATCGCCATCGGGACAGACTCCGCCGAATGACAGTCCTGGCACCAGTGACGAGGAACAGCCCAAATTATCCATAAGACAAAACAAAGACCGACTTCTATATTATACGGAGGAGACCAATGAAGGGAAAGGGTTTATCAAGGTCAGATTATAGTTTTAATAACCAGAGGGATGAGGAACATGTTGTGAGGAAAATTTTGAGTAGACGCGAATGGGGCTATTGTTTGCCTATAGTATACGTGTTAGAATGGCAAGGATGGATTGTGTGAAGGATGAAAGGAAAGCGGGTGACTCCAGAGATTACTGCTAAAAGAGTGTGTTTGGAAGAAGACTTGCTGCGCTGACCCCAAATATCGTTTTTTCATCAGTGTATAGGTATTGCAAGTTTTTAGGGAATAGTCGTCTATCGTGTACCAGGTTGTGTTTTGATTTATGTACATATGTACGGACAACAGCAGGTCAAGCTACCTGAAACTGTCAAATAATGGGCGTATCTGACATCGACGCACAAACGAGTACCATGGATCCAGTACATGAATCTGAGCCCCCTAGTGGTGGAATTTTTCGTCGGCTTTTTCATGATTTAAAAAAAATATATGTAGTTTTTTTTCACTTCAGACCGTTCACAATTGCTATACTTTTATAACCCAATAATATTTTAAAGTAAAAATTAAATAATTCGCTAATTACATAAAAAAGAGCAATGAAAACAAAACCCGAGAAACTATCTTATCAGCTGATTTAATAGAGTTCCCACCAGGGATCAACGTCATACCTACAAACCCGCACGGCGGCACGCTTGCAACGTTCAAAAGCCAAGCCGACACTTTTTTTAAACAGTGTGTATTCTGTAATCGTTCATTAACGACATAAATGAATATCATAATTTTATTAGTGGCATGTGGTCTAGCCTTTTCCCGAAGTTTGCGTTACGATGTCAGATACACCCTGTATACCCAATCAAAATTCCATCTTAAGGCTTTACCGATAAAGTTCAAAACCTAATAATAAAAAAAAAAACTGGCAGATTGTAGTAGCTTGATGTGCTATCGTCTGTACCTGCTTCCATGTATAGATAACGAAGTTTTTTTTTTGTTTCGCGGTGGAATTCCTCTTAGACTTACTCCATCGTGGGATTGACAGAGTGGTATACTCTTACTGGCTAAACCACGGCAGTATTCCACCTCTATCTATGGCCTCGGGTGCGGGATTCGCATTAGCATTCACCGCACCCATAGATAACAAGACCTGATGCTTGCGGATAATATTGTTCACTTTTATGCCTGTCGCATTGGACCTGCCATTAAAGGTAAATATTTTTTTATGTGCAGGAACTGTGCTTCTCAGCGGACGGTCGCATTGTGTGCTCTCCATTCGGGCGAGGGATGCGGCTCCTAGGGCTCAACCACGACTGTAGCGAGCTGTGCAACTGCGTCCAGGACATGACCGCCCCGCGACCCATGGTGGAGATCGGCCAGAGTCTGGGCATCCACCAAGACCTAGTAGTCAGTTCCAAGTTCTCCCCGCGATACCACATGCTCGTTACCGGCTGCCTTGAAGGCAAGATCGTGTGGCACCAACCCTTCAGCGGGGAATCCATGTATTGATTTTCTATTCGAATCGTACTGTACTTATTAGGTGAAATATTTTAACTGCCTGCTCAGCTTTCTGCACGCCGTTGCCGGGCGACACGTCTAAGTCACCAAGCTGGACAAGTGGGCAACTATTGATTGAAATGTCACCATTAGAGAACTTCGTAGCGTCATCGGCAGAGGTAATGAAACTGTAAGCTACATGGTCGTCACTGAAACAAGGATGTTTTGTTAAAAATCTTGTATACAATATGTAAAGAAAACCCTGTCCGATCCGTGAAGGTAATGTTAGGTATCGATAACTGATTCTAATAATGCCCACAAAGACGGGCAAAACTTAAAAAAAAATCCCCCTAAAAAAATAAATATTATTTCGCAAAAAGAGGTAACTTAATAAATGTGCTGTAAGCAACCCCTTCCGCGGGCGGCGGGGGGCAGGGCACGCGGCACCTGTGACGTGGTCGGGTCGCTATTCGCTTATAATAATACCGGTGTTGTCACTTTTTTAAAAATTACCAAAATTCGGGGAAATTGGAATTAATTCCCGGGAAAAAAGGATTATTTCAAAATTCATTAGTATTGTTACTATGATGATTATGTAAAATTTTATATTATATTTGGTCAAGTGTTTACCTAACCTGTATTATCCTTATGGGTCGGACAGGGTTTTCTTTACATATTGTATACAGTAGGCTCGATACTTACGTTAGGCTAAGTACTCATATAGGTACGGTTTTACTCGATCGAACTCACATGTCGATGGGCTTTCATCCACATATTTAACGTTTATCTATCGAGTGATGCGCCGTTCAGAATTCACCGAAACATTTGAGCCGATGAGTGATATACGTTGATGAGTGATATATTCATCTGTTCTTTATTTCAGTAGGTAATCTTTGAACTTGAAATTCCATAAACAATCATACTTTGGAATAAACTCGTAAACCCATTATTTTGACTAGTCCTGTATTCTAACATCGGCGAACTGACGCTCGATTCGCGCCACTCCCGGTCGCATACAGCGTACGTATACCCTTGGACTCGACGACTCCCTTCGAGTAGGTGCGAACGAAATTATTAGTTCATCCGGAAAGTTCGTGTCGTTATTAAAAAGCTACAAAAAATGTTACAAATAAATAAATGGTACTAAATGTTACAAATCATATTTATATTAATCTTTCTACTAACTTATTAATTCCACTTCTGTAAAACTAACTGTTTTCACCTTCTTTAAACAAATTCTTCATTATTTACAAAAAATCAAGCACCATTCAAAGATGTATGATCCGAACAACACTATCTGCAGCACTTCACACTATCATGTTTCTACACGTTTTATTTGCGACAGCATCTGAGCGGCTCCTCCAACTTTCCGGAAGACCTAATACCACCCCAATACTTTTCCATATTGAATTCGATCGCGCTGGTTAAAAAAAGTACCGATCCAGGCGTTCCTTGCTGTTCTCTCCAGCAACGCCCTAAGCCGAGGTTCGTACCCCACGGGGGGTGTCCTTAGCGTGTAGTCGCTTAGTTTTTAGTTGCCCTGGCTGGAGGCTTTAGTTTAAATTCATTTAAGGCAGCCACAGGACAGCCATAGTTCGGTTAAGTAATCAGGACCTCGCAAGGTCAACTACGAAAAAAATAAATCGATCTGGCTCGATTTGTGCCCTCGGGATGAGTTTTACATTCCACGCGTAAATTTTTACTCGATTCGGAGTAAAACTATCGAGTAATACCGTATCTGAGTACGGTCTTTTACAAAGATATTCAAATTTAGAGTGGTATTATCATTTAATTTTATATAATTCCGATATATTTCTATAGTTTAGTACCATTTATGCATTTGATCTTTCGTAATAAGTCATACCTAGGTATGTAGAGATTTAGTGAGTTTATATAATTTTGCAGCTACAATAGTAACATAATGAGGAATTTATCAATAAGGCTGAATAAAAATGGAGTAGATTAAATGTTTGCTACACTCTCTTGAATTTTTTAGGTGGGACAGCAATTAGCAACTAATGTATATCTATCGTAGGAGATAGTTTTAGACGATATTTATCAGACACTAGTCTCACCTATATAATTTAGTCTCAAATTGACTCTACGGCCAAAGCGTCCAAATGACACAATGCTTACCAGAGATACTTAATAAATCCTAATTTATCGAGTCCGGACCTGACTTTTATTTTCCTTTTCCAAAAGTACAGACAAGAGCACGTCTAGATACTACAATCTATCAGATTTCTTTATTAGATTTTCAACCTTTATCCATAAAGCAGTAAGGCTCAAGGTTGATTGGGAATTTTTGACAGGTTAGGTTAGACGATACGACGTCGTGACGTCACGACGAACAAGAGCTAGCGACATAAAAAATGTATTTTGTGATTACTTTAATAGTGATGTGGGAAGCTCTTAGTTGGCATCTAAATAAAATAGTATATTACTTACCATGTTTTGTTTTTTCTTGACGACGTGGCGTCGACGCCGCATCGTTGTACGACGCGACGTCATATCGTGTTTGTGTGTGAGCCCTTAGGGTAGGTTGACCTGAAGGCCTAGTATGAGTTTTCATTACGAGACTCGATCGTCGATATCGAGCGCGTTTGGCGCTCTCATTGGTTGAGAATTCTTACAACCTTGAAGCGGGCCAATCAATGAGTCAAACGCGCTCAATATCGACGATCGAGTCTCGTAATGAAAACTCATACTAAGCCAACTGCTGTCGTCCGTACTATTGATATACAACAGATATCAATAGGTACGGACATCAGATAATTATAGCTTTTCTATAAAAAAAATTACTTAAATAATTTTTTACACATTTTTTTTTTCGAAAGTCTTTGTTTCTACAAAAACTATGGTTACCCTTTTTAATGTATGGTAAACTTTCATTAAACCATAACTTTTCTAAATGACAATAACAAAGTCTAAATGCTCGTGGCACTAATAATAAGGATAACGCTCTCTTCCAACCCCCCCTAAATGGGTCCAGGGGCGATAGACTCGCGGACATCAGTCGCCCCCCAAACATCAGGACCCGAGGTGGCGGCGCGAAGTGTTCCACGCGCGCCACTCTTAGACGTCACGGGCGGTCGTACCTCACCCCCCTCATCGGGGGCCAGGATACCTACTGCATGGGATAGAAAAAAAAAAATAAGGTTACTGCTTGATGGC
Source organism: Sesamia nonagrioides (assembly GCA_017933935.1). Taxonomy (NCBI): domain Eukaryota; kingdom Metazoa; phylum Arthropoda; class Insecta; order Lepidoptera; family Noctuidae; genus Sesamia; species Sesamia nonagrioides. The sequence goes on from JADWQK010000025.1 coordinate 3,459,632, forward strand.
TGATATTGAGAAGTCTGTCATAAACGCAATTATCTATATTGGTTCTCGTCATTGACAGCCTCCGTGGCGTAGCGGTAGTAAACGCGGCCGCTGGGCAAGGAGTGCAAATATTTGTATGCAGGACTATTTGCACTGTGGTCGGGTCGTCCCTCGGAAAGAACCTTAAGCCGTTGGTCCCGGTTGCCATACGAACATCTAATGGCAGTCGTTACGGGTTGTTGGAGCCCTCAAAAGTCTAACAATTGGTCTAACTGCAATACTTCGATATCGCCTTCGGGTTGTGGAGGTCAGACGGCAGTCGCTTCACGGAAAATGTCGAAGTTTAGCCAAAATGAGCAATTAGACTGGTAAAGCGGATCCCACTGGGGTTCGCTTTAAAAATATCCTTACGCTTCGAAAATACCCTTACGCTGTTAAAGAGTGATAACTTGAACATTCATCTATGTTGGCTCAAGGATATGATACCGCTGCAACTATGGCAGGAGTTCATGGTGGTGGACACCTATATTGAAGGAACATAATCCTAAAGCTTTGTATAAACAAAACTTTAGGATACAAGAGGAGCAGCATCCACACTCTTACCAGCTTTATGAGACTTCAGTTTTTTATGCTCCTCTCTTTTTCGTGTGAATTCCTAGAAGAAGTTAATCAGACACAAAAGTATATTCAAACATCCGGCTATCGCTGGAAAAGTGTTTTATGAAAATCAAATATATCGGAGGCGGAGGGCGTGAGGGAGCGGGAATCCCAGCGCCCTCACACCACTAGCCGCCGCAGGAGACGCCCTGGTCGGCAGGCAACACCGGACTCCCAGCCACTGTGGGCGCGAGCCTGCGGGCGGTGAGCAGTGGGCAGCTCGCCGCCCGGTAAGGACTAGGCCCGAATCGACGACGCGTTGTGTTTCACGCGCGCCTCAAAGATGTCTGCACATCGTGACGGGGTCAGGGTTAAAAAAGAAATCGTGGCCCTGGCGCACAGGTAAGTGAAGTAACACGGCAGTCTGATACGCCCTTTCGCTCCGCCTAGAGCGGGAGAAGTCATTTGATGATTTCCCATTACAAAAAAAAGCCCTAAAAATTTTTTCTTCAAACTCAACGTATCCAAATAGTTGAAAGAGCTATTCCCTACGCAACTGAAAAACGTGAGAACTTGGAAATTTCCGTTGAAAGAAAAGGAAGGAGAAGATTCCGAAAACTAATGCCGGGAGAAATGTCCCAAGACGTTGGACTAACATTTCCGAAGAGTTGCATAGAGCAATGTAAGCTATTGTTACGAATGGACCTTATGTCGATGGCATAAGGTTCAATATCGCGTGACGCGCAGTGTCACTTTTGAGCTATTTCGCCAGATCTAGACATTTTCTAGGTACAATAATAAAACGCATTACTAGACTTAGGACGGCCTATCGAATGGTACAGGTCTCAACAGTTTTGTCAACAAAGTGTCGACATCGAAATTTCTAGAAACCCGTTTCCGGGAATTACCGTAGGTACTTCCGAGTGACCTCGAAGTTATGTGCTATTATTATTACGTCTAGAGGAATCTGGAATGTTCGATCAGCTGGGCTATATAAGGCGCCGCGACGCCTGCGCACAGTCAGGGATCAGCCAGTGGTCCATAGCAGTCGTCCAGTTCCGAGCTCCCGGGTGCTCACTGAGACCAGCTAAGCCGCGCGGATCGTCTTATCAGCTACTCGTCTGTGCCGGTGCCGAGTCCTGACCGGCACGGGCACAGGCGGGAGCCCTCGCCCCCGCCACCCGGCGGCCCGCCGCCGCCGTTGCGATCGCGGCAACCACATGTTTTTATCAGTGCTTCCTTAAAAGAGTGAACTTTTTATTTTTAACTATTTTATTTCTTTTTAACAATTAAGTGTTCCTGTGAGTGTTTTATTTTATCCGGCATTACAATAGAATGCCGAAGAAACCCGGTGCACGCGGCTCTCTCGGCCGCGACGCCGGGCCTGAAGAGACCCATCCGGTGATGGACCGGGCAGTATCGCTGCCCGAAATGGGCAGCGCAGTCTCTGCATCACTGCCCAAATCGGGCAACGCGCCGTCCGCTCCGACACCGGCCGGGCAAACAACAGCTCGTAAGATGAGAGAGGGTGGTACCAGTGCCGTGCTGGCAGCCGGCCCACCGACGACATCGGCGCCTGCGCGCGTTGCGCCGGCACCGTCGTCGGGTCGGCAGCACGCGGTGCCCGTCCGCCCAGCAGCGTTCCGGCCAGTGCCTATTCAGGCACCGGGACCGGCCGCCACCCAGGGGCGCACGCAACAAGTGCGTGCACCCCCTAAGCCAGTCCGCGTACCTGCACCCGCGCGCCCGGCTGCGCCCGCTGCGCGGGCCGCGGCGCCAGCGCGCGCCGCCGCGCTGCCCGCGCAGAGCGCGCCGCCGACGCGAACCTCAATGACACCTGCGCACACCCGCGCACCCCTGTCGCGCCCAGCTGTGTCGCCGACGCAGCAAACAGCACCGCCCGCTCAAGCTGGGCCCGCATCGGCTCAAGCTGTGCCAGCTCCGGGCACCGCCTCGCCCGCCACCCACAGCTTGCTGAGCGAGCTGGCGGGACCGGCGGGGGCGGAGCTTGAGCGGCCAGCCAGAGCGGGCGGCACTCGTAGACCGTCGCATAGGGCGCCACTGGTGCCTGAGTCGCCGGCACCCCCGAGGGCCTCAGCCTTCGACTCCCCCGCCGCGCTATCGGCGTGCTCTTCGAGCACGTCACTGGCGTCCGGGGACTCGGCCGGGTCCGGTCGCGGGGACGTGTCGCGAGATACGACCCCGCGATCCGGGCGCCGGTCCACCGAGGGAAGAGACCTATCAGGTCGGCAGTCGCCGGCCTCACCAACGCCGCCGCAGCTTGGGTTCGGCTTTGAGTCTGCACTCGAGGCCCGGCCACAGCGGCGGCGTAGAAGCTCGGGCGAGACCATTGAGGCAAAACGTTATTGCCTCGACCCACCGCGACCGCAGCGCACCAGCGCGCCGCGCGGGGGGGGGCAGTCGGCCTCGCCCACCTTTGCTCAGGCGGTGCGCCGCACGCCGCCGCGCTCGCCTACACCGACGCCGACGCCAATGGAGGAGGAGGATCAAACAACAACTGTGTCCGCCGGTACCACCGCTCCCCCCGCTGCTACCCCTGGCTCACCCGAGCCGGTCGCAACCACGAAGAAACCGAAGAAGCAGCGCTACCCGCCGCTGGTAGTGGAGAAACTACCGAACTGGGCCGCTCACTTCCGGGCCCTCAGGGAGCGCTTGGGCCGGCCGCCTAATGCTCGCCCCTACGGGACGGGGGTACGATTTACCCCCGACACCGAGGATGAGTATCGGCTGGTCCAGCGATACCTCACCGGCCTGGAAAAGGAGAGCGGCGTGTCCTGGTTCGCATACTCCCTGCCAGCGGACAAAAGCGTGAAGATCGCCATCCGGGGGCTGCCAGCGGACACAGACCCTCAGGAGATAGACGAGGAACTCCGGGCGTTGGGATACGAGCCGGAGTACGTGCGCCATATAAAGGGCGCACAGGGAAGACCCGGCTGCGTGTTCCACGCCATACTCAAGAGGACGCCCGAGGTCAGAAACATCTATGACACCGCCGTGTTCATGAACATGCGCGGTGTCAAGATTGAGGCTTGGCGGGGAAAACGTGGGCCCGCTCAATGTCACCGGTGCCAAAAATTTAGGCACAGCTCCCACCAGTGCCACCGACCGCTCGCCTGTGTGCGCTGCGGCGGGGAACACGTGGCACGCGATTGCCCACGTCCGCGGGAGGAGCCCGCCACTTGTGCAAATTGTGGCGGTCCGCACCCCGCATGCAACACCAAGTGCCCCGTGTTCCAGGCGGAACTAAAGAACAGGCGAGCGGGGACTGCCGCCATTTCGACCAGAGCGCGCCGGCCACAAGCGGCCACCGAGAGGCCGCTTACGGTCGACGCCGACGCTGACGCCGCAACCCTAATGGCGGCAGCCAACGGGCCCACCGACCGCGCTCAAGCCACCTCGTCTAAGCGGAGGAAGAAGGGGCGCGGGGGCAAGGGGAAAGGCAAGAAGCCGACAGAACCCCTTGTCACTCAGGAAGACGTGCCTAAGGTCGCCGACCCTGCCCCAAAGGACAGGCAGGTCGTGGCTCCTGGCACATTAGAGTCCGGCGCCGGTACAGCGCCGCGACAGAAGGCTCAAGCCAACCGCGGCACCACCGGTGCCCCAACTACGAAAACCAAGACCGAGACTACAAAGGAGTTCACGACCTGTGCCATTGAACTATTGATGGGCCTTATTAAGGCCATCAGGCAGGGTCAGGATGTAGAAACCGTCATCTTCGACGGCCTGGCCAGATTACTACTCATCTACCGTGGCTAGGCCGTTGAGGATGGTTCACTGGAACGCCCGCGGCCTTAGGGGAAAGGTCGCCCCCCTCCGCCATCTCCTGAGGGAACAGGACGTCGACGTGGCGCTAATAAGCGAGACCTTCCTGGGACCGGAGGACAAGGTCAGATTCCCGGGATATCTCGTTTATAGGAAGGACGAACGGTCAGCCTCCCACTCCCGGTACCGTGGTCTGGCGGTACTTGTGAGGCGAAGAGTCGTCCATCAGGAGCTACCCGTACCATCGCTCGGCACTTTTTACGCGCTGGGTGTGCAGCTGCACGTGGCTGGCGAGGACATCGACGTGTACGCGTGCTATAAGCCCCCCGCGGCTCCCATGGACCTAACTGAGCTGCGGGGCCTACTGTACGGCGCGCCGCGCGCTGTTGTCCTCGCCGGCGACTTTAACTGCAAGCACCCGGCGTGGAACTCGGTGCGGACCAACGCGGGTGGCAGACGGCTCTTCGCGGACGCGGAAGCCTCCGACTACACGGTGTCCGGCCCGGAGTTGCCCACCCACTATCCGGACAACCCGGCGAATATGCCGGACGTGCTGGACATCGTGATTCATCGGGGGCTGTGCAGCCAGATCACCCAGCTGGTGATCGACGACGAGTTACAGTCGGACCATCAACCTGTACTCGTCGTCCTATCGGGGACGCTGACCCACCTGAAACCGCTAGCGCCACGTCGACGCATAGACTGGACGAAGTTCGCAGAGGAAGTAGAGGCCACCACGCCGGCTCGGCCCATAACAACCTCCGCGGGCGTAGACGCCATGGCAAATGACGTCACTGCTTGCGTACAGAGCGCCTTGCAGTCGGCGACAAGCATACAGCCACAGGGGAGAGGGCTACTGCCGCCCCTGCCGGCGCGGCTCAGCAAGATGATCGCCGAGAAGAGGCGACTACGCAAGCAGTGGCAACAGCTAAGATGCCCCACGCTAAAGAGGAAACTTAACCATCTCGCGGAGAAGGTGAAGGCCGAGCTTAAGGCGCACGCCGCCGAGGGCTGGGAGGAGAGAATTGAGGCCACAACTGAGAGTTGGCCCTCATTACATAATCTATGTCGCCAGTTGAAGAACACCCCAGCCCCGGTAAGACCGCTACTCAACAGCGACGGGGCGCTGAGGTACACCGCAGAGGACCGGGCGGAGGTCTTCGCAGAACACCTGGAGCGTCAGTTCCGCCCCAACCCGACCAGCGACACCGACCATGTCGCAGCAGTTGAGAAACACCTGGGAGACTACTTCGCAGCGCCGATAGCTCCCGATGAAGAACCAGTGTATTTCTCGCCGGGCGCAGTCAGACGCGCCATCCTCCGTACCAAGCCCAAGAAGGCCCCCGGTGCTGACGGTATAACCAATACAGCGCTGCGCCACCTGCCGTACCGAATGGTAGCGGCCTTGGCGCGCCTGTATACCGCGGTACTGCGCACCGGGACCTTCCCCGCTGTCTGGAAGGAGGGGCGCGTCATAATGCTGCCCAAGGCGGGAAAAAACATACTGAAGCCGGAGAGCTATCGGCCGATCACACTGCTGCCGACAGTCTCCAAGGTGTTCGAGGCACTCCTGCTGCGACATCTCCAGCCTCATATCGCGCCGCGGCCCGAGCAATTCGGGTTCCGGGCGGAGCACAGCACGACGCTCCAGCTGTCGAGGGTACTGCACCACGTCACGGCCGCTCTTAACAAGAAAGAGTGTGCCGTTGCAGTACTCCTCGACATGGAGAAGGCCTTCGACCGTGTGTGGCACGACGGCCTGATTTACAAACTGGCCACATCAGGCGCGCCCCGTCGCGTTGTAAAGGTGGTCTCTACCTTCCTCTCCGACAGGACTTTCCGGGTGGTGGTTGACGGGACGCTATCCGCCCCCCGCCCTGTGCTCGCGGGTGTACCGCAGGGCAGCTGCCTGTCGCCTGCGTGCTACTCACGTTACACCGACGACATCCCCACTACCTCGGAAGCGATGCTCGCGCTCTACGCTGACGACGCCGCGTACATCACTACATCGCTTAATGCGAAGTACGCGGCCGTCAAGATGCAGCGTGTGCTCGGGCTCCTTCCCGAGTGGCTCTCCAAGTGGCGGCTGTCGGTGAACGTGGGAAAAACGCAGGCGATCTTATTCGGGCGTGCGTCCGTCCCACCACCCCTGAGACTCCTGGGAGCCGCCGTCGAGTGGTCCCCCCGGGTGAAGTACCTGGGGGTGACGATCGACCGCCGGCTCACCATGGGGCCACACGTCCGCTCGGTCGCCGCACGGGGCCGGGTTGCCCGCCACCTGCTCAAACCAGTGCTCTCATCCTGCATCCCGGCGCGCGTCAAACTGGCCGTGTACAAGTTGTACATACGGCCAATACTGACGTACGCCGCTCCGGCATGGTTCGCCCTCACTAGCGAGGCGCACCGCAAGACGCTCCGCGCGCAAGAAAACCTTGCGCTGCGGACAATAGTTGCCGCTCCTCGCTACGTGAGGAACGATGTCATCCGGAGGGACCTCAGGCTTGAGAGCCTGGATGAGTTTGTGCGGCGCCTCGCGAAGGGTATGTTCGCGCGTGCCGACGCGTCCGACCTGACGCATGTCAAGGACATCGCGCCCTGACATGCGCGCCCCCCTGACGCGAAACCCTTCCCCCGCGACCTGGTAGCGGACCTGTGACCCCACTCCACCGGATTGACCTTCACAGGTGAGTCGCACCCAGGTTACACGCGGCTCACCTGACCCAATAATACTGCACCCTCTACACACACTCGTCGCGTAGCGTATGCTAGGTTAATATAGGTACGCATACGCGGCGGCAGACAACCATCACAAAACAGACGCCATACACATACACGCGTACGCGTAGCGTGGGCCGCGGTACGCGTAATCACTGGGCGGTGTTACTCTACAATTCAATACCGCCCACACATACATCACGACCCCTTAGCCTGAAGTGGTTACCGTACATAGATGGTTTCTCAGGACGGGCGGGGGTTACATGTTACATCCGTAACTCTGTAGGAGCGTCGAGTCGGCACCACCTGTCGCTGGTCGTCCTCTGCTGGGCTTCCCCCAGGGCAACTGGGGGTCTCACCTGGCAGGGACTGACCGCCGGAGTGCCGTGAAGCAAGCAGGGTCGTGAGTGGGCCCTGTGGCGCGCCTACAGAATAACACATAGCAACCAATAACACAGACGTGCGCAACTCACGCACGTAACTACATCTGACAGGCCATTGTCGCCGGCCCAAAGAGAGGCCCGTATTAACGGGCCACCTAAATGGACTCCGCGGCCGGGGGGCATAGCCCTGGGTCCGCTCGCCACGCCCCCTGACGGGGGCGTCGCGATCTCCCGAACGCACAGTCAGTCTACACTCGACTAGCGATACGAAAACAGCGACAGTTAAGAAGCGATCTTTGAGAATACCTACTGCGACAACTGTAACGAGAACTGTGAGTACTACGAGAAGTAACATCTGTAGAGTTATTGTGTGTTTACGACACGGACTTCGTGGACGTAAGAGAAGACTTCGGTGCAACGTCAGCGACATTCTACTTGTCATTGCCTACAATCGACTGTACCTTCGTTGCCAATAAACTTCGTAACCCTTAACCGGCGTTTGAGTACCCCTAGCCCGTAACACTATGTTAGAATGTCTTTATAGATTCTACGAAGAACTAGAGCATCGCTACAAAGCAAGTAATTAAATTCTCATAACATTTGGTGTTGTTCAGTCTGAAACTCTACTAACGTCAACAGAAGAACTTCGTGATATACATAGTTCCAAATCTTACAAAAATGTATGATGAATTTTCTGCAGAAATTATTTTGGAGATTTTACGAATGAGACGCCAGAGAAATGCTGGCGGTTTCCACCGCATTTCTCTTCAAGAAGCGATCCAATGAACTACCCTGAAGCTTCCAAAATTTATTGTAAAACTGGTGGTGTGGGACTATTCTGAGTCTGTTCCAAGTCTAGCTCTATGTCTATGATTTTTTTAAACTATTTGTGTTTCGGTGGCTATTTGTGAAAGAAGTTTCTCAAAATTAAAGTTAATAAAATCTTACTTGAGATCTACAAGAAGCCAAACACGAATTTCCAGTCTATCCATATTGTCCCTTGAAAAGAAGAGGAAAGTAAATTTTGATAATGTGATTGAGTATTTTAGCAAAATAAAGTCACGTAGGTAAACACGTTTAATATTTGTCGTTTTATTTTGAAGGTGCTCGATAGAAAATCGCCCCGGGTGCCAACCTATGCTACGCCGCCACTGGGACCCCAGACTCCAAAACTCAAAAAGCTTCGGACGCAACTGAGATTAACGCTGAGATGATGATGATCTATATTCTCGTCATCATGTTTGCTAAGCAGCTGTTGGAGTTAAAATAACTGTAAATAAACTTGATAGATATGACCCTCATGACATGTGTATGAAAAGAAAATAGAACAGATTAAAAATGTATTTTAACAATTTATACAATGTACTACAATCGACGCTCATACAAAATCTCAATATAAATATAGGTATTTTCCGAATTTGAACACACACATTTCGCTATTTACAATGATATTCAGATGTGGCCTCCTTCCTTGAGCTTGGCGACGAGGGTGTCCACGTCTGGGACCACGGCACCGGCCTGTCTGACCGGCGGGTCTTCTACAGAGACCACCTTGATCCTAGGAGCGATGTCTACGCCTAAGTCTTTCGGGGTGACTTTCTTTAACGGCTTCTTCTTTGCTTTCTGTAAAGAAGAACATCGTTGATTAATTTTCATTGCGAAACGATAACAAACGGTAGCCAGAGCTCTGTCGTACCCTAAAAGTGCTAAATGCCTTTCTGATGGCCAACCCTGAATGTGACGTGTTTGCGGATGAATGGAAGAAGCTTATGCGTGTATGTTTGGTCTTCTGTGAAAGAAAGTATGCGAGAGAGTCTACTATTCCATGTTAGTTAAAGTAATTGGTTTTGCACCGTTTTTGTTAACTATAAATAAATAAATTGCAAATTGATATTTGGACCGATACATTTAAACAAATGAAATTCGATTCGATTCTTGTCATTTAAGTTAAAAAAAAGAGAGAGAGGAAATCATAGAGGCAAGTTTGTGAGGAGTCTGTGTGTATATGATGTAAATAAAATCTTCTCAAACTCTAGGTGTTTTACATGTGTCCTGAGGAATATCTAAATTCACATCAATAGAAGTATACTAAAAGCGTAGGTATAGTAAAATATCGTGAGCTAGAGAATTATTATAAAGTTATTAAGTATCGGTTTTCCAATTTTCAATATTTCATATCTGAGAAAATATGTTATCTGACCAACGAAAACTTGTACTTGCCATGATGTTAGGAAGGGTGGCGTATCTAGGCTCATTGAGACGTAGATCGGCGCTGACGACAGCCGGCAGCTTCGTCTTGATGACTTCTAGACCGCCGTCAATCTCACGGGTCACCGTCAGACCATCGCCTGTCTTCTCAACCTGGACACAATTAAAAAAAAAAAAATTAGGGCTTGCAATGAGTGAAAGATATGTCGATCTCTATAAAGAGAAGGTAAGAAACAACCTTCTTATCTATATCTATACTAATATATAAAGCTGAAGAGTTTGTTGTTTTGTTGAAGTCTTTGACCAGTGTGTGTTGCCAGTGATGACTTACGAAACTGAAACGTGGCCGCCCACAATGGGCCTCATACAAAGGCTCAGAGTCACACAAAGAGCAATGGAAAGAGCCATGCTCGGAGTTTCTCTGCGTGATCGAATCAGAAATGAGGAGATCCGCAGAAGAACCAAAGTCACCGACATAGCTCTGCGAGTCGCTAAACGTAAGTGGCAGTGGGCAGGGTACATTGCTCGTAGAACCGATAGCCGATGGGGCAGTAAGGTTCTGGAGTGGCGGCTACGTACTGGAAGACGCAGCGTAGGGAGGCCCCAACAAGGTGGACCGATGACCTGGTGAAGGTCGCGGGAAGCCGATGGATGCGGGCAGCTGAAGACCGGTCGGCGTGAAAAGCCTTGGAGGAGGCCTTTGTCCAGTAGTGGACATCTATAGGCTGAAGAAGAAGAAGAGTTTGTTTGTTTGAACGCGCTAATCTCAGGAACTACTGCTCTGATTTGAAAAATGGTTTTTTCCCTTAATCCAGGAAGGCTTTAGGCTATATAACATCACGCTGCGACCAATAGGAGCGGAGCATTTCGAAACCTACGCGGGTGAAACCGCGTGGCACAGCTAGTTTACAACATACAGCTTACATCGGTGGGTTTAAAAGCACGACATTTTGCACGGAAGTAAGGAAGGATACGATCTAGAAGTCCATCATTATTAAAGTAAAAAATTTGAAAGTTGGTAATCCTTAAGACTTATGTTTACAATGAATAAAAGTTTTCACACAAGTATTTAAGCAAGATTATATCGATTTTGGAAAGTAATCAATCCTGAGAAATTGCCAATGCAAAATCCTATTAGGCATAGAGGTTTTGTTTTCATAAATTCATCACAGAATTATCATAGAGGCAAGTTTGTGAGGAGTCTGTGTGTATATTTGTTACTTCTTTACGCTCAAACGACTGAACGAATTTTGATGAAATTTGGTATGGACGTAGCTGACATCCTGGATTAAATAGGATACTTTTATCCCGATATTCTCACGGGATTGAAACATATGCGGGTGGCGGAGAGCAGATAATCCATACTAATATTATAAATGCGAAAGTAACTCTGTCTGTCTGTTACGCTTTCCCGCTTAAACCTCTCAACCGATTTTGATGAAATTTGGCACAGACAATATTTAGACCCTGAGAAAAGACATAGGCTACCTTTTATTGAAAAAATAATTATGTTCCCGAGGGACATCTAAAAAGCGCGATATAACCGAATTCCACGCGGGCGAAGCCGCGGCCGGAAAGCTAGTAGTGAATAAAACCGCTAGAAGGCCTAATTGAAAGTAGATTAAAATAGGAAGAAAGAAGCCCAATTAGGATACTGAAGGGTGGGATTCGTGTAAACAAAGTTTTCGTAGATGTTCCAACAATAGCTAATCTGATGGGTTTTTCGGTAGTTCAGAAAATCATCGTCATCATTTCAGCCGAAAGACGTCCACTGCTGGACATAGGCATCCCCCAAGGTTCTCCACGACGACCGGTCCTGCGCCTCCCGCATCCAGCGGTTTCCCGCGACCTTCACCTGGTCGTCGGTCCACTTTGTCGGGGGCCTACCCTCGCTACGTCTTCCGGTGCGTGGTCGCCACTCGAGAACCCATCAGGCATCGGTCCTACGGGCAATGTGTCCAGCCAGTGCCACTTTAGTGTTGGGCTCTTCGGGCTATGTCGGTTACTCTCGTTCTTCTGCGGATCGCCTCATTCCTGATTCGATCGCGCAGTGAAACCCCAAGCATAGCCCTTTGAGTGACTTTGAGCCTTCTTATAAGGCCCATTGTTAGCGACCACGTCTCAATTCCATAAGCCATCACTGGCAACACACACTGGTCGAAGACTTTTGTCTTGAGACACTGCGGTATTTTGGACGAAGATTTTAGGTAGCTTCCCGAAAGCAGCCCAGCCGAACAAAATATTTTAATTATTAAACCTGTTGTTCATAAAATTGAGAAAGCAATCAGTACATTATTAGAGTAAAACATGATAAGTATATGTATCTATGTTGATAAGACTTATTATTTTTAAGGTAGGTGATAATTTATAATGAATAATTTGTATTTAAAGCTGAAAAGTTTTGTTTGTTTGCCTGCGCTAATCTCAGGAACTACTAGTCCGATTTGAAAAAATATTTTTTGCGTTGGATAGCCCATTAATCCAGGAAGGCTATATAACATCACTCTGCGACTAATAGGAGCGGAGCATATAAAAAAACATATCGAAACCTACGAGGGTGAAATCGTGCGCGGTTTCACCCGCGTAATTTCGATCATTCATTACTTATATTTATGCAGTATATGCTGCGGCATACTGCATAAATATAACTGAATGAAAATGTATGAAACAGATTTTTTTTTTTTTGTTTTTTTTTCTCAAACCTACCTGGGTGAGTACAGTATTACTTACTGAATCCGGTTGTAACAGTTTGTGCTGTCCTTGCTACTCAATATAGCTAAGATGTGCTAGTTCAGGAATCAGTGGCATTGAGTGTCCGACTGAAACTAGTTTTACTACCGAACCGAAAACGAATTTCGGCAAAGGTCTCTGTTTCGGCCGAAACCGAAACAAGGAACAAATTTGGGAACACATTTTGAGGGCAAAATAAAGAAAACGTTGTAATAATCAGTCAGTCGCTGTTTTCTCTTTAAATGGCTACAGAGGCGCTACGGCGCCCTCACCTTCCGCCTGACGCAGGTCCTCACCGGACACGGTTGTTTCGGGAGGTTCCTGTTCCGGATAAGGCGGGAAGAAACGCCAGGGTGTCACCATTGTGTGGATCGCCGTGAGGACACGGTGGAGCATACGGTTGAGGACTCCCCGGCTTGGGTAGAGCACCGCCGTGTCCTCGTAGCGGCGATCGGCGGCGATCTCTCGCGTCCGACCCTGGTCCAGAAAATGGTTCGGAGCGAGAGTGCATGGCAGGCCGTCACCTCCTTCTGCGAAGCAGTAATGCTGGCAAAGGAGGAGGCGGAGCGCGTGAGGCAACGGGAATCCCAGCGCCCTCACGCCACTAGCCGCCGCAGGAGACGCCCTGGTCGGGAGATGACACCAAACTCCCAGCCACCGTAGGCGCGGGCCTGCGGGCGGTGAGCAATGGGCTGCTCGCCGCCTGGTAAGGACCAGGCCCGAGTAGACGGCGTGTCGTGTTTCACGCGCGCCTCAAAGAGATGTCAGCACATCGTGACGGGGTCCACGAAGACTGATGCCTCCTGGGTCAGGGTTGCGGGTTGGTTAAACAAGAAACCGTGGCCCTGGCCGTTCCACAGGCAAGTGAAGAAACACGGGTGGGTTTTAGTCAGTAAAAGTCTGACACGCCCTTCCGCTCCGCCCAGAGCGGGAGAAGTCATTTGATGATTTCCCATCCCAACAAAAGAAAAAGGGTTAAATAAAGAAAACGTTGTTATAATCAGTCAGTCGTTATTGTTTTCTCTTTAAATTACGAAGATAAGCAGTGATCGACATTGTCATTTATTAATAATATATCTACAAACAAACCTTTGTGAAATATAATTCGCAATAATTTTAAAAAGAATATTAATTAGCGTCAAAAATAATCACAATAGGTATTTAATTGAGTCGATAGGTTCTCAATCACTCGAAGACTCGCCACCACAACAAAACAAAAAGCAAACAAACAAGCGAATCACGACATTGGCTCCGATGGAATGGATTGCGTAATGCACTATTACTATCACTTGGAATCATTTCAAAGTACATTGCTAATCCATTGCTCCATGTGTTTGCTCAACAACGTAAATAACGAAATGAATGTTGTTGAATTGTCAAAATGAAGCCCATTGCTACTGATAGTGTGTTACGCAATTATCCTGCCGAATGCACATTCGGTTCGGTCGTAGTTACGACTAGTTTGCCGCCGAAAACAAAACTAAACCGAAACTCGTGTTTTTGCCGAAACTAAACCGAAACCGAACATTCGGTAGGACACTAAAGTCCGTATTCCAGAAGGAAACTCAAACATTGATCTCTATTTAAACATTATTTAAAACTAGTTTCAACCAATCAAATGGCTTGAAACTAGTTTAAAAGTAATGCTTGAGTTTTGAGTGAGCTTCTGGAATACGGGCCTAAGTGGCATAAATTTAATAATGTCGCTAAGTCTACTTACTTTGGATGCAAAGGTAGCCTGTGGCCAGTCCAGTAGGGCAGCTGTCATTTGTGCAGTCTGGTTAGAGTCATCATCAATGGCCTGAAAAATATCACAATTTCACAAGTCTGTACATAGTTCTGTGAAAAATATCACAATTTCACAAATCTGTATGCAGCTCCCTGAAAAATATCACTAAATCTGCAATTATATTCATTTATTTATGGGTTCCCTTACTTTCTGAGGGTCAGCAGATCTACATGCCCCATCTAAACCGTTGTACATGTTTGAAAGGAATACTAGTAAGATCTGAATAATGAATATTACTAAGATGATTAATATACTCCTCCACAAATGGCTGCTATTGATTATATACAGGCATTATTTTCCACACAATAGATTGTTTACATTGATTGTGAGGTAAATAAACATTTTTGTCAAAATGATTTTAACCATTCTTATCAGTTTTCCCATATATCACAACAATCACTCGAGACCTGCATTTTATACACACATGTTTATTGTTTACTAACCTGTTTGCCGAGAATGACAATATCAGCCTTCTCATCTTGGGATAGTTTAGCTAGGATCTTAGCTATATGTAGAGGCTGCAGAGTATCATATGCTGGATTAGCCACCTCAACATGGATGGCACGGTCAGCACCCATAGCAAGTGCTGTCCTGAGGGTTTCCTGAAATGAGGTTGGTTAAATAATTCTGTTTTATTTATTCCAAGAATAGAAACAATTTTGCTTTGGTATGATAAAAATCAAAATTGTTTATTTCAAATTAACCATCACTTGGTACTTTTGAATAGTCAATGTCGGTCAGTCCAAGAAAAGTGAAGGTAAATTGCACATTCCAAAGCGTAGATCTCTATGAAGAAGAACGTGCAAGAAAATCCATGGACACTCTTTAAAATCATAATATGTATATGGGTTACATTTCTTCGTTAAAATATGTAGAATGCACCTTGCAAATGCACCCTGATAGATTGACAAAGATCATCACTCACTGGATGCCTGAGGGAGATAATTGCCGTCAAGGTAGACCTTAGCAAATGTAGAATGCAATGCTACAGAACATTGCTTGGGTTTTTAGCTAGTTCATGATTAAGATTACTTTTTTCACACAACTAAAGTATTAGCAAGTTCTTCAACAGAACTGTTATTTTGATAAAGAAGAGCATAAGTTAAAATCATTCCCAATGAAGTGGAATTTCAGTATAGAATTGTCATATATGTGTTTTATTTAAAATTCTTCTAATGTCTTGACTTTATTAATTCCAATCTTATTCTTACTTGTGCCTGTGCTGGTCCACATGACACAGCAATGACTTCACTGGCAATCTTCTTCTCCTTCATCCTGACTGCCTCCTCTACTGCTATCTCATCAAAGGGGTTCATTGAGTGCTTTACACCATCTGTCACCACACCAGTTTTGTCTGGCTTCACACGGATCTACAAATTGTGAAGAAGATATAAAAGAGGTTACAATATTCTGCAGTTGGTAGTTTATGTTACCTAATTGTTTTGATACTATTTTACACATGATTTTTTAATCACGTATGATTTTTATTTATCAAAATGTAATAATCTTGTCATTTCATAAATATACATATTTTGTATGCTTGGTTAGTCATTAGAAACAATGGTTTTCTTGGCTTAATTGCATAAATATATAGGTTATTCATTAAACGCTATTGGCACGGTAGCATATCTGTTCATTTAATCACTATTTGGTATTTTTTGTATAGCTAGTTCAAGGCTACTGATGATAACGAATCTGACTTGGAGGTGCATTGGGTAATAGAAATTCTACCGTCCAATGAAATTATAGGTAAGTATTACATAAATATGTCTTTAATTCAACAAGGGGTTGTTAATGAGAGACAAACTAACGTAATTATTATAATTTTATTTCAATGAACTTGAAAAATATTAAAAAACAAAGTAACCTTTGCACTTGACGTAAACTTACTTTTACGGCATAATCGATAACTCGCTTGACTCCAACTAGAACTCGAGACATTTTATTATTTGTGCGGTTAACTTAACTTACAACAAACTAACAGAAGTTATATCCCTTTTAATAAAAACAACTGAAAATTGAAAAACTTCCAACAAAGTACGAAGTCCAGCTTCTTTTTTTAAACAAATTTTGTGGATCTTACAAAGGGCCTTTTTAGTCACTTGACATTTCAAAATGTGTGTTGCCATAAATCATATTGATTTTTATGATTTCTTAAAGGCCCAAGGGTGCAAACAAGCCTTTATCGAAATAGGCTACGTAAATGTCTGGCACGTTAGGCACGTAAGCAAACATGCCTCGTAGCAGGTAGAAGCAGCCTCGAACGACGAACTTACGCGTACAATGAAACATTTTCGGGCAGTAATAGCACACTGTAGTTGTAGACCAAATTAGCATGTTACTTAATAGTAATGAGTACAATACCTTAATATATTGTTAATCTTTGGTAATGTGCATGAGCGTACCCAGCTTCTGGCCTTTGGGGGGGGGTAAGTCACATTTTTAGAGTGAGTAATCTTTGTGCGCTATAGTCGCACACTGTTTTTTGGCAATTAAACCGTACATTTTGTCATTGTCTACTGCGTGGTTTATTTAAAAGTTAGAGAGAAGTCCTCGATTATACTTTTTTTAGTAATTGGGGGGGCAGATATGAGACCTGTCTATAAGGATAAGGTTAAAAATTTCTGTTAAAAAATAAAAGAATAAAATAGTCCATAGAAGTCACACTTTATTCTGTCATACTCACAACTTCAATGTCCAATTTATTTTAATTTACTGCGCAAGAATTAAATTACGTAGTTACAGATACATGTACTTATAAATTAAAAATAATATATGTCTATTATCACTATTAGAATTTGAATTCTTTGTATTTTTTTGATTGCTTGGAATCTGTGTTCTGCTGTCGCTTTCTCTTGTTCTGAAAAAAAAAAAAACAAATACATATGTAGTTAGTTGGGCAGTTACATAAATTGTTTCAGTACGATATAAAAATCCTTTAATGTACTAATGTAGCGTGTAGCCGTGGTTATAAAACGCGAGGGGCCCTTTTATGATATATGAGTATAAAAACACCTCAAGACTTGTAACATAATTTGTGAAATGCAAGTTATGAAAGTAACCTCTACCTCACACTTTTGGGGTATACCAGCGTGATTTTCTATTATAAAAAATTTGCTACTCAACTATTTGAACCTCCTACCTTTTGCCTGGCGACATGGTCGGCCAACATGTCAGAGAGGTCCTCGTGCGCCTTGGGTCGCGTCTCGCGCAGATGTCGCTCGTAGCGCGCGGCCACGGCCTCGGGTTCCAGCTCCAGCTCGGACGGGTCGAGCGCCACCTCCACGCCGCCCAGAGCCGCGCCGGCGCCGCCCTCGCTCGTGGTGCCTGCAGCGACCGCAGGGGCTGCACGCTTGCCTGTATTTAGAAAAGTATACGTCTTACCAGTGTAACCAGTTGTAAAAGTTGGTGATTTAATTAAAGTTTTACTTGTGAAGAGATAATGAACTATATGAATACCTAATATATAAATAAATAATAGGGAACGTAAAATACAAAGAATTTAGAAACATATTCTAACAAAAGGAAAATATATTATATGTGTATATCAGTCTATTTTGTAATGTGCATCTTTTTCCAGCAGAATAAACAATTTTTTTTCTATATTCTGTTAGATAGAAAACACTAACAAAATGATTTAGAAAGGGTTGCTACTACCCAAAGTGAATAGGAGAACTATATTGAATACAATTGTCTCACCAGGGTTAGCCGCAGCTATATCGTACACATGTGTGGAAGCCATCATGCCAGGGGTCAGGCCGACGCGCCGCTCCGGGAGCACTTGGTACAGCGCCGGGGTGTCACCACTGAAATATAACAATATATATTAGTAAACATTCCTCTACGAGTTCCTTCACTTCTTCAGATGTTTTATAAAGAAAATAACAAGTATAACAGGGACAATTAAAAATATTTTTTTGAGATTTAAGCTGTGCTTAACTTACGCTACCAACAAGCCCATTTTGTTGAATAGCAGTGAAAATTTCGTTGCAGAAAATTTACCACAGTGTAACTCACCCTTCCATATCATTTTCCACCTTCTTCTTTCTGAGCTCTATAGTGTCAGGTGTCTCCATGCCAGGCGGTACAGAGCTGATGCCCAGCGGTGTGACCAGGCCTTCGCCAGGCGTCGCCACTCCGGCAGCCACCTCTCCCTCGCCTGGCTTCTCGCCTCCGTCGTCGGATTCCTCTGATGAAATTAAGTAGGTTTTATGCCAAGACTCCAAATAAAAGAACAACAAAATTTTTACAAGGTTTGTAAGACATACCCTCTTCTGATTCTTCTTCAGATTCTGATTCCAGTTCTCCCCACATCGTTCTGTCAATGTCTTGATCTTCTACATCCTACAACAAAACAAATGTGTAATTTATTATTTATTTAAGGGTCTTTTTGTTATCTCATTTTAGATAAAAACCCATATAATTCCACTTACATCTTGCCCACTGCTTTGGTGTCCAAATACGTCTCCATACAGCGGCTTGCCGGTCTCATCAACTGGCGGTTTGCCCCAGCCCCCTGCATGATAGCCAAACGCGCAGCCTTCAGGTATGGGCGCGTTCAGACCCGGAATTTTGAGGTTCGGATACGAAGGCGGTGGACCGTAACGTTGCTGGGCTATCAGCCATGGCGGCGGCACCTGGGAGGAAATGAGTTTAATTACTACAGAATATTAGCTTTCCGCCCGCGGCTTCGCCCGAGTGGAGTTCGGTTATGATTTAATCCGGACTTCTAACTTTACGTCTACAAAATTTCAAAGCAATCGGTTCAGTAGTTACGGCGTGAAAGCGGAACAAACAAACAAACTCACTTTCTCATTTATAATATTAGTATGACACTTTCCCATTTATAATATTAGTATGATTCGGTTATATCGCACTTTTTAGATTTCCTTCGGGTATATCAAATTTTTTCGGGATAAAAAGTACCCAATTATTTAATCCGGACTTCTTCTAATATTATGTCAACAAAATTTCAGTAGTTACGGCGTGAAAGCAAAACAAACAAACAAACTCACTTTCCCATTTATAATATTAGTATGATAATACTCTTTATTATGTATACCATACCTCCAAACTGGTATCTGACGTGATTAACCAAACCCAGATTAAAGGTGAGGCTAATGACGCTCTGTTAAAAAACATGCTTGACAGACGAAACTTTATCATTTTCTAGTTTATGCATTCAAAATGGGAATCCATGAGTCGGTCCATTTGCCTGTACTGACCTTGTGTGATCCTGGGCCTACAGGCATACCGAGCGCAGTCCTCAATTCCTCAGAGAGATCACCAGGCTTCTTCTCACGGAGTCGCGTCTCGAACTCTTTGCCTTCGTAGTACAGGTCGCCGTGGATTGTCATACGAGGTTTCGTCTGCCATCTAAATACATTTAGATAGTAAATACAAAGTTTTGGACTAAACTTAGAATAAGATATGTTTAGTACTGTAAAGAAGAAATAAACATTATTTTTAAACAATATTAATTTGATAGACATTTAATGCTCGGGAATAATAAATACAGTTTTTTTTTTTCCCCACACTATGAATCTCTCCTGTATCATGGGTGCCGTTTACGAACACAAACAGCCAAACCCGAAGAAACTACTTTGGTCAAACAAATATTTGTGTTCTGTGCGGGAATAAAATTTGCGCCAACCATGTTGTAGTTTAGCAATTGTTAACGAGTACCGGTGCCCCACCCCAAGCTCGCTATAAAAGGCGCTGCCTACCCGCTCCTCGCTTACTTTGGACAACGGGCATTCAGACTAGTAACACCGTCGTTCAAACTTTGTGAGACCTATATTTTCTGAATTAAATCTGCTGGCTATCGTTTGACATATTGTTGTGTGATCAGTGATTATTATTGTGTTCCTATCTTAATTAATAAGTTCTGGTTGTAATTGTAATTCATATGGATAATACACGAACATTGGAACGTCCTGACTTGTTTCTTTAATAAATACCACATTTGATCGCTAACACAATATTGAAGCATTTTTGTTCATGTCACTAAGACAAGCATTTTTCAAAATTTAATTAAGAGCTTGTTCCTCAACTATCTACATACCTATAACTTTCATTTGTGGAATAAAACTGATGTTTGCCAGATCTTGTTTGAAATAATTTAAAAAAAATCCCGAAATTATTCCTTGAATAAACTCTTCAATCGTTCAAACGAATAAAATTCTGTAAGGGCCGACTTCTCCATCGCCAGATAAGTTTTATTAAGAGAATAAAATTAAAGTTTAACAGTTTTTGAATAAAAAATAAATGCAGATTGAAAAATGAGCCTTAAGATAAATCGTTAAAGCTTAAAATAAATTACTATGGTGTAAGTTACCAAAGATTGCCAATATCAACACATCAAGTTTGTGTCTGGCTTTGTAGTGTCATCTCAGTTACAAAAACTTGACGTTATATAATTTTTACGGACGGAAATAGTATAGAAAATATACAATTGTATGCTCTCACACTCTACTTACCAATGTTTCTCTTCTCTTATGTGTCCTTCTCGTTTCTTCTGCTAGAGAAAAAAGGATCCAGTTTTCAAACTGGGTGTAACATGATCAAAAATGATGCAGTTATATCAACTCGCTTTTATGATCATATTGTTTAGAAAAGAATCAGAAACATTTCAAAATCCATAGACAGTATTCTTATAAAAAAAAAAAAAAAAACAATTTGTGATAAAGACTTCTAGACTTCATTCCCTATAAAACTCTTTTAATCTTAATGATAAAACTAGCACTTACTTGAAGAAAGCATCATGGAGTTTCTGGTAATCAATATCAATTTTGCCAAGCTTGGGCCTGGTACGTTCCCTCATCTTTGCTTTGAGGGTTTTAGTTTCCTCTTTGTCCTGCAGGGAGGCCCTCATTTCCATGATACCTGTCTTCTTGATGAAGTCTGGCAGGTCGAAAGGAGGCTTTTCGATACCTCGCTTGCCTTGGAGATACTGGGTAACAGAAGATCAGAAAAATGATTAAATTATGCTTTAAATGATACATTTGTCGAAATAAGACAGAAGGGAACAGATGGAAATTCATAAATAGCCTGTTAATCTACCTTTGATAACCTTCCTTTGACTTTGTCGTAAAAGTTGAATTAGCTGACGTTACTTTAAATTCTTATAATGCTATAGCGATTATAGCTCTTCCTATGATAATTTTTAAAGTAGGACTAACGAAAAAACAAATTTTTCAGCACAAATTTTCATATTCAACTTTCTTTTTAAGATGGCCTAAACAAAACGGATGTGATACGAAAAAGGTTATGGTACAATAATTAAGGATAGCTTATGCAACAGGGTCCATTAGTAGGACCGACGCCTGCCTGGGCAGCAGTTTTTCGAAAGATACGCTATGGCCCCTGGCAGAGGCAATATATATGTAGCAATACAGGTATATTTTGGTTAATAAATGTCCGAAATCCCGCTCCGCTTAGAGCGAGAAAAACCATATGATGACTTCCTAACAAAAAAAAAAAACAGTAGCCTACTTCTAGCAACTCACCTTCCTCTTATAGCACCAGTGTCGTGGCACCTGCACAGTATTTCTGTGTGCCTTCAACTGCACCAGAAGCTTTGGATCTCTTGCTGTAACATCATACATCTCAACCACATCGGGCCTAGAGACCAGTTGCTTCAGTTCCGCGACGGATAACCGCGACAGCTTCTTTAGTTTACGCTTCGATAAGCGCTCTTTCTCATCAGCCGCGTTTTTCTAGAAATAATAACATTATCACAATATCATGACATTTCGTCAGTCATAAATTTATGATTTATTATAGGGGCTGAGCTTATTCAGAAATTTTAGATGGAAAACCAGGGAGTCAAGCCTAGTACATCATGGTTGGCAGTGATGCTTGCGGCCATTAGAGTATCCAGGCTGCTTAAAATCAAGAGACAGCCTTATCACAGCACAATTGAGATCATACAGCCTTATGTATCTTTACCTCTACAGCCTCTTCATCAGCAGCAAACTGATCCTGCACCTTCTCTTGAGGCTTCGAAGGTTTGGGAGCATCCTTGTCCTCCTCTTTGATGGTGTCCTCCTTCAACTCAGTGATCTTGAATGACTCTAGGATGCGGTGGAATTGACGGTACATCGGCTCCAACTCATGGAACTGGATGTTCTCTTGGACATATCTGGCGGAGAATTTGTACATTTTTTGAATGATGACCATAATCAGATTATAAGCTTTCGACTGCTAGGACACCAACCTCCTCTCTCCAAGAAGGACTAGGCCATAATCCACAACATGGATGGTTTGGAACTGCGGTTAGTAGATGTCAAATGCTTTTTTTAATTTTATTTTATAAATTATAAACTAGCGCTTGACCGCCAATCCCGCCTGATGGTAAGCAGTGATGCGATCGTTGATGGTAAAGCGCGCTAGTTTATTAATTAAGAGCCTATTCACTCTAGCCTTGAAGGCACTCAAATTGTAGTGCGACGGAAACACCGTCGCTGGCAAATTGTTCCAGTCCCTCGATGTAAGCGGTATAAAAAAGGAAGCGAATCGCTTCCTCCGGATCGCAGTGGTGTCAACAACGTAAGGGTGGAAACTCGCCGTACGACGGGTCGTCCGAGTGCGAAATTAAATCATGCAATTTCCTTGCACACTCACCAGAATGCATCCTATAGAAGACCGAAAGGCTGGCTACTCTACGCCTGTGCTCCAGGCTTTGGAGACCGTTTCGAGTTACGTCTGGGTCGCCAATCAGCCTCTTCGCACGCCTCTCCACTGAATCCAAAGCAGCCAGGTGACATTTCGCAGCACCAGCCCAAATGTGGCTGCAGTACTCCACACACGAGCAGACCTGTGCTTTGTACAACATTAGAAGCTGGCTTGGTGTGAAGTACCGCCGGACCTTTGCGATGACGCCAAGTTTTCTGGCAGCCACCTTGGCCTTGGACTCAATGAACCACCCAAAGTTAAGGTTAAGGAGGAAATCTCAACTCCCAAAAGCTGAAGGCGGTCGGTGCAGTCCAAGGACACATTCTGAAAAGTAGGAGCCAAGGTGAACGGGATCCTTTTGGCGGTGAAAAGACACGCCTGTGTTTTGGCGGCATTGAATGCTGCAAGATTGGCTTCGCCCCATTCGGAGACTGCCTGTAGTGCAGCACTCGTACGCTCTACCATAGCCTCTCTTTCGGACCGGATTGTTTCCTTAGTAGCCCGAGCTTCCGGCAGGTATCTCTCCACAACTGTGCTGACATCGGGTGCGGGTATCAGCAGATCGTTAATATGCAGCAGGAACAGAGTTGCAGAGAGAACAGACCTCTGGGGAACACCGGCATTGGTCGGCATGGGCTCCGATGAGCATCCGCCGACAACAACTCGGAGGGAGTCAGGAAGTCTCTTACCCAGCCAAGGGCTCAAAAGTCCAGCGTACCATACCCGGTCGAAGGTCTTCGAGACATCAATGGGAGACGGCAATCGCTTCCCCGTTTTCCTCGAGGACCTCGCCCCACATGTGAGTGGCATACACTAGTAGGTCCCCAGTTAACTGATTGCATCGAAAACCGTACTGTCGGTCACTGAGAAGATCGTTACCTTCCAGGTAAGCCAAGAGGCGCGAGTTCAATACACGCTCCATAATCTTGCAGAGTATGAGTGGTAATCGGCCGATAGTTGGTAGGATTGGCACGACTACCCTTTTTGGGCACGGGCTGCACGTTGGCAAGCTTCCAGGACTTGGGCACTATAACAGTCCTAAATGAGAGGCGATACAGGCGCGTCAATACAGGAGACAACTCGGGCGTACATGCCTTAAGAACAATCGCTGGTATACCATCTGGACCACTAGCCTTATTCACGTCCAGACATAATGCCGGAACATGACGAATCGCTTGGCGGCAAGACTTTGTCTGTTGGGTGGTAACTTCTGCCGGCAGCCGATGTTATAGCCTACCACCGAGTGAACTGTAGCACAACTTTTTGGGCACGGGCTGCACGTTGGCAAGCTTCCAGGACTTGGGCACTATACCAGTCCTAAATGAGAGGCGATACAGGCGCGTCAATACAGGAGACAAATCGGGCGCACAAGCCTTAAGAACAATCGCTGGTATACCATCTGGACCACTAGCCTTATTCACGTCCAGACATAATGCCGGAACCTGACGAATCGCTTGGCGGCAAGACTTTGTCTGGTGGGTGGTAACTTCTGCCGGCAACCGATGTTATGGCCTACCACCTAGTGAAGTGCAGCACAGGCCATTCCATCACAAAGTCCATTTGCTGTAAGTAAATTGCAAGTTTACAAATTTTACTCACTCAATCTCAACTTCCTTGATGTTTTCCTTGTCACTGGACTTCTTGCTATCTTCCTGACTGGATGCAGACTGATCGTCATCTTTCTTCTTGGCTTCCTCTCGCCTCTTTTGTCTGGCTGCCTTCTTCTTTTTTTTCTTTCTTTTATTTTTACTGGCTTTGTTTGCCAGCCCCTAGAATTTAACAATGTACATGTAGTGGTTAATAAAGGTAAAGTGTTTGGACGGCAGTGGGGCACATTTTGGGCTAAAAAAACATAGTAGATGATAAGTTAATGTTTTGTTTGAGTGTTGACATTTACAAGTACATATAAATGAAGCATTTTTAAATGAGACTGCAGTATGACATAATGTATGTGAGCCATACATTTTGCTTATTCTAGAGAATTGCAGTGCATTAATTAATGCATCAGTATGACAACCTATGTATGTGTTCTAGCACCAACAAGCAAGTTTAGAGGAAACTATATTACGATGTACGAGGTACAATGTATGTACAAGCAGTTTGGTTGTGGCAGGTCTCCAGGTCAATCTCCCTGTGGCACAACATTGTTGGTCATGCTATTGGGTTTAAGATTGCATCACCTTGTTCAAGTGCCGTCTTTCTTCCTATTCACTCAGCTTTTATGAGTGAATAGGCTCTTAATAAACTAGTGCACTTTACCATCAACTATTGCATCACTGCTTACTCTCAGTCGGGATTGCAGTCAAGCACTACTTTATAATTATAAAAAAAATTACCATGAGGATAAAAATAAACCTACTTCTAGACTAGAGACAGAGATGACTGGTGGCTGTGGTGCATCAGGGATATTGTCATCATCTGAGTCTCCATCATCCTCTTCCGCATCATACTCGGTACTGATTACCGGTGCTGGTGGAGCTTCTGGTTCCTGATCTTGTTCTGAAATAGATATTATAGCACAGTTAGCTTGGACCTTTAGCTGTATTGACAATATAAATAGACGCTACATAGCACATGGATACATACAATAACTTGAGCCCTAACAATGTTTTCTGTATTGGCATTGTGTGAAAGTGACATTAGGGAACATTAATAATATAGGTAATACAACACCTATAGTCTTCGATTTCCTAAGCAACTATGGTTTGTATTACAATTATACTAAGATTAATGTAATGTTTATTAAACAATTTATGCGGCAGAACAGATTATTAATGCAGTCCCATTTTAGCACAGTCTATAGGAATGGTTATGTTATGTCTTATGGCAAATTGTAATAACTAAAACTAATTAGATTGCAAAATACCTTTTCCTGCATCTGGTTCACCTCCAAGAGCAGCCTGTCTTTGATCTTTGTAGGCCAGAGCTTCTTCCAAAGCCTTGGGAAGTACAACCCCACCCACACCAACTGGCTTGTTCCTGAACTCTTCAGGAGTATCAATCTTCATGGTCAACAGTGACGGCAAACCAGTTGGAGCTCCTTGCATCCCAGCAGGGTCATCTCCTTCACCCTCATCATCATCTCCCTCATCACCATGGTCTTCCCACCCTGGGGGGCCATCCTGTCGACCCCAGCCTGGGGGAGCCTGGCCATCCCAGCCCATAGGAGGCATATTCGGTGGCGGTCCCATGCCTGGTGGGCCCATATCCATTCCCTGATTACCAAAGTTGCCTTTCATATTAGGACCACGCATCATATTTGGAGGCATTCTTGGTGGCCCCATGCCTGGGGGACCCATCGGCGGGCCCATACCCATACCGGGTGGCGGTGGACCCATTCCGGGTGGCGGTGGACCCATTCCAGGAGGACCCATACTCATATTCCCCATCATACCGGGTGGCGGACCCATACCGGGAGGCATTGTGGGCGGACCACTCGGAGGTCCACCAGACGTGCTAACCGGTGGCATCGCTCCAGGTGGAACCATAGGCGGTGGGGGCATGCTCCCAGCCCCCATTGAGCCAGGCGGCGGCGGCATCGGGGGAAAGCTTGGCATCCCCGGCGGACCCATTGATCCATTGTTGTTGGGAGGCCCCGTGCCAGGTGGCCCATCCATTTTTCTTAAATTTTGTCCGTACTGATAACAGCACTATGGTGTATACCTAAATTATTTATATTTATCACAAAATTCACTATTGACACAACATAGAAAATGCAAAACGCATCATAGGTTAGTTTTTTTTTTTTTTTTTTGTAGTGTGGCACTAAGGCACTTTACATGACTTTATGCCAATTTCAAGTAAAAAGGTAGGGAAAAATAAGGAAGTATCGGAAAAATAGGAATTTTGAATGGTTCAGGAAAGGAAATGGTTTATTTTCATATTGGTAAAAAATGATATCAACAATATAAATACATATGTATAGAAGTCAGTGATAAATTAGCGATGCCGGATGCGCGATGGCGAGAGTTTTCATTCGATTGTTCAAATATCTCGATGGTTTTCGATTGTTTCAACTTGGACCAAATAATTTGTATAAATACCTAGAAAGCTGACGAGCCGGCAAAGGCGTTCCTAGAAAGAGAAACGTACGAAGGACCCCTGTGTCCCTTTCTAGTAGGGTGTACACAGTTCATAAGAAAATTGGGACATTTAATAAACTACAAAAAAAAAAATTTTTTTAGTAAAAATCTAATAACAGTAAGAGGTAGCTACAAACTAAAACATGAACTTTATTTATATTGTATACTAGCGAACCGATCCGGCTTCGCTCGAATAAATGTATTATATTAGGTATATATAACTTTATCTTGAATCACTCTATCTATTAAAGAAAAGCGCATCCCGTTACTTAGTTTTATGGATCTAAACATACATAGGGACAGTTACAAGCTCGCATTGCCCCTGTGCGCCGCAGCCTCTATGTCTCTGTAATATCTTCGAAAATATTTATTAAATAAATTACATGCTGTAAAAGGCAATATTGATATATATAAAATGCAAAATGAATTTAGTGAATAAGGTTTTCAGTACGTTGACTTAATAGAAATGCTTGGAATGCAAGTCATACCCACGCCCACGCGCCTCAATTCGGGTGCCTTATCGGTACTCTAGCTAGCAGTCTAGCTAGTAGTCACGCACCAAAGAGTATAATAATACTAGCACACACCGTTGTGATAAGTGGACGACGCGGCGCGCTACGCTGCGTAATATAATTAAAAAATAACAAAAGGCATGTTCAAGAAATCAACACATTTATTTATACAAAGTGTTACAGACGTAACAAATACAATATACTTTGAAAGACAAAAAATTGTCAACCATCATACCGCAAATGTATAAAACCTTGTTTTAGTTGTTGGTTCAACTGGAATAACTTCATGCCATTATTCTCGAATTCCATCATCACTTGGAACACTGCAAGAAAATTATGTTCACCAACAATCAATAAATATCGAACCAGACGAAGCGTTTCGCCTCGTCCTTTATACCGCGTACATCGAGGTACTGGAGGAATTTGCCAGCCGGCGGTGTTTCTAAGCCTAGAGTGAATAGGCAAGAGCCTATTCACTCTAGCCTTAGAAACACCGCGGGCGGCAGGCGGGATTGCGGTCAAGCGTTAGTTTATATATATATATATATATTAATTATTATAAACTAGTGCTTGACTGCAATCCCGCTTGATGGTAAGCAGTGATGCAATCGTTGATGGTAAAGCGCATTAGTTTATTAAGCCTATTCACTTAAAAAACTTAGGAATAAGAAGGATGACGACAGTTGAGCGAGGTGATGCAATGTTCAACCCAACAACACGACCAACGATGCTGCGCCAGAGGGAGATTGATCTGGAGACTCTCCACGACCAAACCTCCGACACAACAACATTTGGCGCATCGTACTCGGCACACATCGCAACACAACTGCTCAGACCCGTCTTGACCAAATATCATGCCGGAACACGACGAATCAATAAAATGGTTAGGTGAGTTATTCAAGTAGGTTAAACTTTTTGTAAAAGTGTAAGGTAAGTATAGCTAATACAGATAGTTGACATACCTACACTGATACGCTTTTTTTACATTTTCTTTAGGACATATTAAGTATAAAAATTTTCAAGAAAATATACAATTTGTTTCTAGTAAGTCTGTTCACTTTTTTAACAAACTTAAAAAAGGAAGATGTTCTTTGTTCAGCTGTCTTGTCTTTTTTACAGAACATTATACTCACCCTACACAAAAAAAAAATTGCATCGACCCTATACTCTGTTTTTTAGGTCCGTATTCCAGAAAGAAACTCAAGCATTGATCTCTGCTTAAGCATTACTTAAAACTAGTTGCAAGTTGCAACCAATCAAATGGCTTCAAACGAGACTTAAGTGGAGTTTGAGTTTTGAGCGACATTCTGTAATACGTGCCTTAATCTCGTAGACTAAACTGACATTACGAGTGTTGGCAGTTTATTGCAATTCTTTAGATAGTGCCGAAACTTAGCGTTCATAAAATCAAGTATCGTTTTTTTACAATAAGTTATCCTGAAATAATGTGTAGGTACTTATTAAAAACGTAATAATACAAAATTATTAATGTAAATTTGACATTTGCATGTGTCAATTTAGTCTACGAGATTAAAAAACAGAGTATAGTGATTATTTAACTATACTCTGTTTTTTAATCTCTATGTCATCGGTGTTGCCATTTAATAGTTCATACTATCTGCTAATATTGTTTCATTTTTATTTATTGATCAGAATAAATGTATTGATTAAATGTTGAGCTAAGCAGTTAGTTATTTTAATGCTTAAACAATCACGAGTCACTGATATAATATTGTATATCAGCGTAAATAACAAAACGAGTGGATGAAGTTTATGTATCAAAGTTACCAAATAGTAGTTTCATTTCACACTGGCAGTCTGCGGGAAAGGGACACAGGGGTCTTTCGATGCCTCTCATGCGGAACTTTAGGTATTTAAGCGTAAGCTTTGTGGCAATATAAGCTTAAGGAGTAGGCTTTAGATTTATTTTTAAATGTTGTTGTTTAGATATTATTATTACTCGTAATCATTCTTTATATTTAAAATTCTTTGACTTGGACTCAAAGAGTATAGTAAGTATATAGATACTTGGACTCAAGTCCGACTCGGTCTGTTATTGCGCAGGGCTCACGAGTCACGGGGTGTTCAGTCGAGAGCAATCGAGACTTGTTCCTCGATGGTTTAGACGCGAGTTCTTTTCTTGCGTTGTGCTTGCGAATCCAAACTAATTCTTTCAACAAGAGCAATCGAAAATATGCAGTAACGCGACGGTTTTTTTTTTTTTTATATGGCATCTCGTAGGTTGCCATTAGAGCCCGCATAGATATAGGAAGTAAAAGATACACTTATACGATTTGATACTGTGTCAAAAAAATAAAAACACATGTGTGCGTAAATGACAATGTTTAAGTGAAAACTAGTGTTGTCCAGGATGGCTTACGATAAATATTTCATTATCGATTATTTATACAGTATGTTAAATAACAGAGGGCGTTCCCTTAAACTCGTTAATATATATCATTAATAGATTAAAATAAAAATATCAGCATAGTAAAATAAGCATAAAAAAATCCGAATAAAAAAAATTATAATTGAAAATAAATTTGAAACCTCCTGTTTTAAATCAAAATAGTAGTCGTCATGTATAAATAAATTGCGACGTTGCCGTCTTTCAAGTTCGCGTGTACAGTGTGTTTCTTTTACATGTCAATTTAAAATTTTTATTGAATATTTTCATATTGAAAAAATTTTAAAACATTTTGTTTTCGAATGGAAATATTTTTTTTAGCATGTATGTATGCTATACTATTTCGGGTTAACGGGAACGCCCTCTGTTAGTTAACACACTGTATATTTATCAACCATTTTCCGCTAGTTTCAGATATTTACAAGTTATTTTAGGCGCAATACTGATTGATATTGTATTACAGGTATAAAAGCACTTTGTTTTTAATTAATTATTTATTCCAAAATGAAAAATATTTTATTGAAATTAGGCTGAGAATCAGCACTTTTGAACGTCAATATTAAATAAGACAGTCCCCTTAAACGTCCGCCTTTCGCCACTTCCTAGTGCTTTCGTTAGGAAGAAGTGACGGAACAAACTCCCCAGCTACAGCACAGCTGTCTGTTTATTAAGAAAGACACGCATAACTTTATACAATACTATGTATAGTAATGAACACAAGAAAACACTACAGCAATGAAATTGTTAACCATATGGCAACTAGGCACACTAAAAAACCAGTAAAGCAAAAAATTAATGAAAACATCGTTAAAATAGAAATGTAAATAAGTAAAAACATGATACTATACAATCAAATTCAAAAGTCATTTATTCAAATTAGGCTGAGAATCAGCACTTTTTGAACGTCAATATTACATAAGATATTATGTCGTGTCGTGTCGTATATATGTCGTGGTGGTGGCCTAGTGGTTAAAACACCAGCCTCTCAAGTATGAGTGCGCGGGTTCGATTCCAGGTCAGGCAAGTACCAATGTAAATTTTTCAAAGCTATATGTACTTTCTAAGAATATCTTGGATATCAATGACTGAAGGTGAAGGAAAACATCTTGAGAAAACCTGGACTTTAAGTCTGAAATCGCCAACCCGCATTGAGCAAGCGTGGTGATTACGCTCAATCCTTCTCTGTATGAGAGGAGACCTGTGCCCAGCAGTGGGACGATAAAAAAGAGGTTGATGATGATGATTAAATAAGACAGTCCCCCAAAACGCCCACCCATCGCCACTTCCTAGTGCTTTCGCTGGGAAGAAGTGGCGGAAAAAACTCCCCAGCAGCACAGCTGTCTGTTCATTTAGAAAACACATTAGTTTATACAATACTATGTAAGTACAGTAATACAAGAGAAAAAAAAACACAGCAACAAATAATTAATATTTCAATTTCCTATACAGTGGACCCCCGGTAATCCGGCCCCTGTCTAGCCCGACACCCCCTGTAATCCGACATGGTCTATATAATTTATTACATATTGAATATTTTTTTGATAATTTCGCTAATGCATGATTGAAAAAGTTACAACTTGTATAAACCATCATTATTGTGCTTGACGCGTAGGCTAGTGTTTGATTCCGATTGCTTAGTTGGAATTTGACTACAGCCGATGAGGAGTGCTGCTTGCGCCTATCGTGTGTTCATGGTTTACTGTTTATTCATTGTGTATTACGTAGATATAGGTACCTAGTAATGTCGTCACAAGCTCAAAAGCGAAAGCACAAAACACTGACAATTAATTAAAGAAACATGTGATATTTTATACCGCCTAAATCGTTATGAATCTTTCAGTAGTTTAACAAGTGAATACGGCGTTCTTAAATTACATATGTATTTGATTCTTAGTTTTTGAT
This sequence comes from Sesamia nonagrioides, assembly GCA_017933935.1. Taxonomy (NCBI): domain Eukaryota; kingdom Metazoa; phylum Arthropoda; class Insecta; order Lepidoptera; family Noctuidae; genus Sesamia; species Sesamia nonagrioides. Next base: position 3,491,395 of record JADWQK010000025.1, read on the forward strand.
TATTTTAGTATGTACATTAATTGTTTGTACACAATTATTTTCTAATGTAAAGTTATTGTATATTTTTTGCAAGTTCTATAGCATTAATGACGTTAATTTTATAATAAAACGTAAGCTCTCTATTGTGTTGTTTAATTCACTAAATTTGACATATATGTATGTATAATGAAGTATAATTTGTACTTCAGAGTACATTATATGTATATATTTTAAAGAATCATCATTGGATCTATAATTTGTCGGATAACAAGGCACTCTTTTGTAAAAAAAGTCAGACTATAAGGGGTCTTAGGCAGTACTCTATAATCCGACAAATTCGATAGTCCGACACTGCCCTGCAAAATGATTGTCGGACTACCGCGGGTCCACTGTACTATATTTTTAAAGCCTTAAACCAGGTACGTACACACATTCACGCCCTTTTTACCCGACTACGGCAAAGCAAAAGGAGGGTTATGATTTTGACAGGCTATGTATGTATGTATGTATGTATGTATGTATGTATGTTCATCTGTTCCCTCGTAACTTCTAAACTACTTATCAGAATTCGACAAATGACATATCATTAGAAGCGTCTTAATTGTCTGCTGGTTAAAGGCTATATGAGGTTTCACAAAATACACTGTGGCGCCCTCTAGCGGACAAAACATACAGAGTAAAAAAATAAAGTTAAGATAAATATGCCGTGTTTGGTATCATTTGAAAGCGCTTTACTTGTACATTTTGAATATATATATATTGCTAGCATTTCCTTGTGACTTTACCTGTATTCATGGGCTGGTTGCATATAATTCACATCTTTTCGTTCATAGCTTCCTTACTACTTATCAGAATGAGACCACTGTAGTACCATTAGAAGGGCCTTGATAATCTGTTAGTTATGAGCTATAAAGCTTGTCACTAAATTTAGTATTGCGCCCTCTAGCGGACAAAAAGTTCTATGTTAATATAAAATTAAAATAAATATACCGTGTTTAGTATCGAAATTTGGTCGTGAAAGAGCTTCACGAGTACTTTATGCTTGTACCTACATAATTACAAGAATGCTTTAATGATGTTAAATATGAGCGATAAGAGTAAAGCGCGGATCACGGGAACTGTGAATCGCTTTATGCAATGCAGAGCAGTGTGAACATTAATAGAATATGTAATGCACTAATGAAAAGGACATAAGCTGGGAGTAACTGTAAAAGGCGGAAACAGTTTCATAACTGGCTAAAACTGCTATAAAAATGTCCCCTGCACTATATGCCTTCGGGCTTATGTTGTTATGTGGGCGTGTAGATGTAATATGCCAAGTACCTATAGTTGAGCCAAATTCGATAAAGAATAGAGGTAAACAAACCGTTACTAGGCAACGAGAAGTTTACGCCTAAAACACAGATGTTAACAACCTTTTCAATTTCATAAAAGTAATAATCCTACTTCCTACTTACCTAAACAGTTTATTTGTTTAGATATTTATGATTTGCATAGAACGCTTAACCGATTTGAATGCAATATGACACACATGTAAGCTAATTTCCTAATAGGTTATTTTTTTTGATACATATAATTATAATTAGTCCATACTAGAAAGTATTACAATGCTTGTGTTATGTAGTTGATTTGAAAGTAATTACAATACGCTAAATTGTATTGACAAATGCCTCAACTTTATTCATTGCTTGAATTCCACAAAATGTGTTTAATACCTGGATTTCATCCATCTTTCTTTTTTTTAGGCTATCACGTAAAATTAATGTCGACTTTTTAATGGTTTTTTGAAATTCCAAGTTATTATGCATGTTATTTTAATGATTCTATTGAAATATGCTGCAATAGGAATTTTAAATAAATAGCTAGCATGTAAAAGTCGATAATCATGTAAATAACAGAAGATTAGTAAAAAAAAAGTATAGTTTTTAGTTCTTCAGTTGAACTTTTGTTAATATTATGCGCCACAAATACACTTTAACACCAAAATAGTACAAATAATAAAAAGTAAAAAAACTAAAACCCAACTACGACAAAAAACGACGTTGAAAAAGTATAAAACAAGATTTTCAGAATACTGAACTGAACAAAGTTGCTAATGTAGTTGCAAGTAAATGGACACAGTAGTAATGACGTAATGTCATACAATACTATTCTGAAGTATGCAATATTCACTATGCAGAGATAAATTTTCATGTTTGGAAAGGCGAAGGTTGGAGGGTTGGTTGGAGGGTTGTCAAGGTGCTACGGTAGGTAGGTATATGTAACGTGTGACTACGCCTTTCCAAACATGAAAACTTATCTCTATATAGTGAATATTGCATACTTCAGAATAGTATTGTATGACATTACTACTGTGTCCATTTACTTGCAACTACATTAGCAACTTTGTTCAGTTCAATATTCTGAAAATCTTGTTTTATACTTTTTCAGCGTCGTTTTTTGTCGTAGTTGGGTTTTAGTTTTTTTACTTTTTTTTATTTACGACTTATTTTTTATGACGCTAGCAATCCGATCTGTCTTTGATGGTTGTAAATTCTGAAAGCCAGTAGCGCCCTAGGTTTTCAATTAAATGTAATTAAATAATAAATATGCAACGCAAAATTTACTAGAAATAACTACGACTACTTTCAATATAATTGTTATTATATATTGAAAGAATAAAAACTAAAGAAAATCTTATTGGCTGTTATTTAGTAAAAAGAAATTAAAAGCCAGGCGTTAGTGAGTTCCAGTACTTTCTTCCTTTAGTAATTTCTAGATAAAATTTGGTTACATATGTAGTATCGTAATCCAGTTACGGTGTCTCTAAAACTCAGTTACATTTTATCGATACTTGTGACGTAACCGCTTTGTCAAGCACTAGCGTAAACAAACAATTTTAATTTTTACACAATATTTTCATAAATCCTATTTATAATCACAAAATATACTTATATACAACAATGGAAATAAGTAATACATTGAAATTACTTTTTTCTCATCGATTTAATTGCATAAATTTGACAAAATTTGTTTCGGAAACTTATGATGACAAAATCGTATTTACCTGTGAAAAGTGTATTGTTTCGGATTATTTCTTTTTGTCACATCACGTTCACACACAGAACTAGACACCATAGCTGAGCTTAATTTGTTTTTGTTCTTTTATTAAGGGATTATTAAAATATTCACAAAATACACCACGCCGCAAAGCACTCTCGGACTCTAGGGGCCCTTACTTGTGAAAATAATGTCTCAACTGTCATTTATTTTTTGGCTCTTTCTTTCTCCTCTGAAATCAACTGGATCGGGATCTCTCGCTCACACGCATTGTGTATCTTTTGCGTAGCAATGAAATCCTACATAGCAATGAAATCCTACATCTATGAGAGCCCGTAACTACTATTTAACCGGACTTTCCTGTGGATGCCTTAATTAAAAATTAAAGCCTCCAGCCAGGGGCACTCAAAACTAACCTAAAATTAGGCGACTACGCACTAAGGGCACCCCCTGTGGGGTACGAACCTCGGCTTAGGGCGTCGCTAGAGAGGACAGCAAGGGACGGCTGGATCGAAAGATATACTTAATGGTTTGATGACCGCGGCGTTTCCTAGTACTAGCTCTGAGAAGAAACGCCGAAACAAACTCAGAGGTTATTGTTGGGACATTATGATATTACTTGCTCAGCTGCGGCGCGGGCTGGCCTTCATCGGACAAGGGACGGGGGAGGGGATTACTACGTGGAGCGCGTCACGGTGGACCTCGGCGGCGAAGTCGGTAGGTCGGTCTGTGTTTGTGTAATGTGCTGGTGGCCCTATTGACCTCTTGGAGGAGGGTAATGGGGTCATCGGGGTCTGAGAGAGCATGCCGAGGGCGGCGAAGTCGGGAGATGGTGGAGGGAGTGTAATTGGCGGCCGCTGCTATAAGAGGATTGCGGTGCTTGGCAGCAGTGTCAAAGAAACGCTTGGGAAGGCGTTTAATGAACTGCTGGATGGTGGGGATTTTGAGATCAAGATGGAGGATCTCATTTCGGACGAACCAAGGGGCGTTTGCGGCGTTTGAAATCGGTTTTGGACTACTTGCATCCTATGGATATGACGTGGCTTGGCATGTGCGAAGACTGGACAAGCGTAGGTCATAATCGGGCGTATGCAAGCTTTGTACAAGCGCATTTTGCACCTGAGCGATAGCTGGCCACCCGGGTTGAGGACGGGGAGGAGTCGACCTAGAGCGAAGGCGGCGCGAGCGCGGACCGTCTCAATGTGCTCTGAGAAGTTGAGGTTTTGATCGAGAATCACACCTAGGTACTTGGCTTGCTTCTCCCAAGGGATCGGCTTGCCGTCCAAGCTGATGGGTCGTGGAAGGGTGACACTGACCCGCGGTTTCCTGTAGAGTACCGCTTGGCTTTTTAGGGGGACTTGACTTCAATCCTCCATTTCATAAACCAGTCGGCGAGCTTGTTGACCGCGGATTGAAGATGGAGGCGAATCCAGTCTGGACTGCGTCCCGAGCAGTGGATGGCTGTGTCATCTGCGAACAGAGCGAGTTGAGCCTTACTGCTTTTCGGGATATCGCTGGTGAAAAGCGTGAAAGTGAGGGGGGCTAATACAGATCCCTGGGGAACACCTGCACGGATGGGGCCGGGGGAGAAGAGCGCTCCTTCAATTTTATAGCGAAAGGTGCGGTTTGACAGAAAGTCCCGTAAGATGAGGACGAGACGATCAGGCACACCGAGTTGGTACAGCTTATAGATTAATCCGTTATGCCAGACTTTGTCAAACGCCTTCGCTATATCGAAGTAAACTACGCCTGTGCACATACCAAGCAGGAACCCTGCGTGAATGTTCAGTGATGCGTAGGATCTGTTGCGGACAGGAGTGTTGGGTACGGAACCCGAATTGTTCTAGTGGGATAAGGCCCTTGTTCTCGGCGTAGGCTCTGAGACGCTTATATATAAGCCTCTCATAGATCTTACCGAGAACTGGACGGTTCAGCTTTAGGCTTACCGGGCTTGGGAATGCCTATGACTGTGGCTTCTTTCACGTTTGTGGGAAAATGTTATTCCCCAGTGCACCATTGAGGATGGTGGTCAAGAGGATGATTAGGTGGGCAGGGAATAGGCGGATCACTCTGTTGGTGATGCCGTCAGAGCCGGGCGTTTTCCTGGGTTGAAGACCTTTGATGATGTCCTGCACTTCATCAGGGGTGATGGGTGGCAGGGGATCCTCAGGGTCGTCAACGGGTGGGAGGGAGGTTCTACGTTCGACTTCAGCGTCAACCTCAAGGAGATGAGCTTGGTCTATTGGTAGGAGGCTGGGGGAGCACTGGGCTTCCAGGCAAGAGGCGAGGCATTCAGCCTTGTCATCGTCATCGAAGGCGATGGAATTGTCAGGGCAAACTAGGGGAGGCATGGTCACTACTTCATTGGATTTTAGTTTCCTCTGAAGGTTCCAGAAGGCTTGATGGGTGGGCTCTAACTCATCCAGCATCTTATCCCAGCCAGCTTCACGCCACTCCGATATACGTCTTTTTACAGTTTTCTGTAAATAACGCATATGGGTTTTGTTAGCCGCGCAGGGGAAGTTGCTGTAGGCACGGACCGCCTCGTTCTTCTCGGTCAACAGTTCACGCAAGTCAGCAGGGAGTTTCCAGCGACAGTCTTCTGTCACTGTAACCTCCCTTGAACATTCCTTCAGGACTGACTGTACGTGATCCGTGAACGAGTCGATCGCAGCTGTCGTGTCAGCGATAGAGTCGAAGCGTGTAGGTATGGAGTCCAAGTGGGGGGACTTGGTGGATTTCAGCCGATCGCTTACTTTCCTCCAGTCCGTTACCACTTTCGTCTGGGGTGCTTGACCTGGGTCAGAGAGGCCAGTACGGGGAGCCAGTCGAATGATGACTGGGCGATGGTCAGACGATAGCTCTGATAGTGCTTCTATAGAGTCTAACCGTAGGTTGACGTTCTTTAGGAGCGCTACGTCGAGGACGTCTGGGGTGTGGTCGGGTTCGTAGGGGAAGTAAGTAGGGGTCATGGCATGGGGCCCACGACATGGAAGTTTAAATGGGTGGAGAGGTGAAACAAGAGTCTGCCTCTGGAATTGATCCTGGTGCTATTCCAGGCAGTGTGTTTGGCGTTGAGGTCGCCCGCTATTATAACGGGGTCGCTCAACCCAAGAAGAAGGGCAATGTCATCTGCTAGGAGTTGGTGGTTCTCTGCAGAGTTGCTAGGAGGGAGATAGGCCGACACTAAAGTAATAGGTTGGTGACCTGACATGCCGAGACGGCACATTGAAACTTCGAGTCGTGAGAGGGGTGGGGGGTCTAATGGGATGCAATATAGAGCCCTTTTGAAATAGATAAGGGTACCGCCTTTGTGACACCGCAGCCTGTCGTTGCAAACTACGCGGTAGTTAGCAATTAGGGGTGTGCGGTGACTAGGCTTGAGAAAGGTCTCTTGAGCGAGGAAGATGTCTATCTGGTGCTCACACGGGAAGGTTGAGATCTCGAACTTCTGATCTCTAATGCCGTCGGCATTGAAGTGAGCCAGCTTGAGGGATCGGGGCTTGGTTCGCTTATTGGCCGTATTATCCATAAATTACTTATTGGATGCGACTGATGCGAGGGAGGAAAGGGCGTGCGTAATTTCTGGGTACGCATTGTATATGTTAAAAATGGCTTTTAGATTGCCAGCTGCCGTAGCGACTTTTAAGTCGTTTGCCAACTGTCTGGCGCGTGGCGACATAAAAATAAGGAAGGTCCCCGAGATGGTATTGAAAGCATCCATGGGACCGTTGCCTGACATTGGGGTCGAGGGAGGGGGTGAGGGGGTTGCTGCTGCAGCCGTAGGTGCAGGGGCAGGAGGGGACAGGGCCACCTTTTAGGCCGTGGTAGGACGGATACGAGGATCCTTGTCCTGCCAGGCGAGGGTGGTTGGGGGGGTCTGAGGGGCGGTCGCCACGAGGGCCGGGAAGGCCCTCTGGTGATTGAGTTGATTCCAGGGACTGGGCCTTTGAGAGCTCAGTCGCTCTGGGATCTGGCTCCCTGGCGATTCACGCTTTTGGCGTGCGTTAGCCCGGTTAGCTAGCTTGGAGGAGGATGATTTAGGGGCCTTGGGGCACCCGCGATAATTGGCCGTGTGGCCGGTCGCACCGCAGAGGACGCAACTAGGTGGCTCTTTGCAGAGCGCACGGTCTTTGGGGCGGGGGCACTCTGCCGTGCCATGATCGCCCAGGCACTTAACGCACCTGGGTTTAACATGGCAGTGTGCCTGGGAATGCCCATAAAGTTGGCACCTGTGGCATTGGCCAACAGTGTCGCTCTTATAGGGTTTCTCGATGGATATCCCTGTGAGAGAGCAGACGCTCTTCACCAGGAAGAAAGGGTGGTGGGCGGATCCTTCTGCTGGGTGGCAGGTTACAAGGACCATGTCGTAGGGCACCTTACCGCGCGCCTTGTGCATACGGTGGACCTCCTTCACAGGGATTCCCTGTGAGATGAGGTCCGCCTGAGGACGGGACAGTCACCTTGATGCCAGTCTGTGTAGACCTGGCATTGGTGAAGGAAATTTTGGAACACCAGCCGGACACATTGGTCCATTTACCCTTGTCCTGTATGAAAATAGGCGGGGGAGGAGGGATCTTAGCGGCAGCTCGGGGGGCTGAGCGGGCGGGGTTAGATGTCGCGGCGCGCGGGGCGGCGGCAGCGTTTGAGGGGGCAGGGACGGGGGTGGTCAGCCGCTGGCGGAGGTAGCGGCTGCCAGTTTGGGGGCCGGATTTGAGGAGGATTTCTTCCTCCTCCTCTTTCCCGAGGGCAGTCCGGGGACGAGGGTGATGACTCTTCGGAGGAATCAGAGGAGAGAGGGATGGGCCGTTTGGCTGAAAACACCTCGGTGTCCATGGACACTTTGGTTTCAGCGGGGGCGGGCTGGGTAGCGGGGGCTATCTGTTGTAGGGCAGATAATTTATGGCCAAATTGTAGCATAGTGGCCACATCATGTCCTCACCCAAACTTCCTCCTTCTCGGCCTTACGCGGGAAACGAAAGGAGATAGTTTAGTTTAAGTTAAGCTAGTATAAGTTAGGATATAAAACTCAACAGAAAACATACTGAAGACTAGGCTGTATGGCGTACAATGCCTTTGCCTTTTCCGTTTAAATAAACGGAAAGAATGAAAAAAAAAAAAAAAAAGAAATGGCGCGAAAATATGACAGTGGCAGCAGCTGATGATACAAATGTCACCTGCAGTGTTTCGCTGTTTTGCAATGATGATTATTTTTATTAAGTTATAAACATAATTACGCAATTATGGTTCTACAAAACACAGGGAAGTATAAATCAGATAGGGATGATTCCAACAGAAGAGACCCTGGCTCGTCCTCTGGCCCCAGGTCAGTAAATTGCTAGGTTTAAGCTCTTTGATACATGTTTATACTTGCAGGTTACTTACTTGGGTCTTTTTCTGTATAGGGAGGAATCGTCGGAAACCAGGATTCGTTTGGCCCTGGACAATGACAGGATTGATTCTAAATATGGATTCGACAGAGTACGGGACGTCAAAGAACGAACGGGTTACTTGATAAACATGCATACTGTAAGTGATGATTGTTTTGTGATACCATAAGTTAATAACTATTTATATACTTAAACAATAATTATGTGGATTTTACTATTATAAGTGCATACAAATTTGTTTAATCTCAACCATATATTGATCCAGCTTTTACCTATAATAGTAGCAATATTGCAAGATGCTTTTAACTCAACTGAATGCACCCTCTGACTCTAAGGTCCGTATTCCAGAAGGAAACTCAAGCATTGATCTCTGCTTAAGCATTACTTGAAACTAGTTTCAACCAATCAAAAGGCTTGAAACGAGACTTAAGTAGAGCTTGAGTTTGAGTGAAGTTCTTTAATACGGACCTAATAGCAGACACTAAACTATAAGTACGTATAATACTTTAAAACTTGATTTATTTATAAAGTTATTGCAAATAACTTTCATTTTCAGGCTGAAATTTTAGATGAGGATAAAAGGCTTGTAGCAGCTATGGATTACTACTTCATAGAGATGGATGGATCCAGGTTCAAGGTGTCCTTGACCTTCCAGCCCTACTTCTTGATCTTGGCACGCAAGGAGTGTGAGCAGGAGGTCATACAGTTCATATCAAAGAAGTTTGCGGGCACTATATACAAGATTACTGTTGTGGAGAAAGAAGATTTGGATTTAGTATGAATTGACTTTACATTTTTATGTCATGTGAAATACATATATATCATTTTTCTTTCTTATCTATGAATTCATCAAATAGACTAATTCTATTCCATTTTCCAGTGAATGTGTTTTTTGTTATTTTTAAAATACAGTTAGGTACTTTTTAATTGAAGTAGTCAATATTATGATAATGAACTTTATGTTTGAGTATTAAGGTGTCACCCAGTTTTTTACAGCAAATTTCCTTTACAGTTAAACCACTTGTCCGGTATAAAGCAGCGGTACATAAAGCTCTCATTCATGTCACAAAATGAAATGATGAAAGTAAGGAGAGAGATACTGACTGCTGTCAACAAAAACAAAGAGAGAGAGAAAAAAGATCAGATTTACGCTGAAATGTTGACCAACGCATTAACCAGTGCAGCAGCTATTGAACATGCTAAGAAGACCACTGATCATATGGAGAATATTCTTGATATCAGGTGTGTTTGGAGATAATTTTCAAACACTGCCCCACACTCCGCACTTTTCATTTATATTTAGTTTCTACATGCAACTTAATCCATGTAAAATTTCTTGATTCATTTGCTTGGGTACTAAGAGTCCTAGCGTGAGGATTGACTGGTAATTCCAGAGATTAATAACTCATACAACAATTTCTGAACTTGCCTATTAGTACAGACAGAAATAAAATGAACAGTTTAGTCTGTAGACTATTTGCAGCCCGCCGTTTCATCTGCAAAAGTGTCAATCCCAGGAATTTTAAGATCCAGAATATCAGGATAAAACTCCTATATGTTAATCCTGGTTTTAAACCATCTGTGTGCCAAATTTCATCATCAAAAATTTAACTATGTAGATTTAAAAAAAAGCAAGATAGGATATTTTTAAAAGTCATATGAAGAAGTAAAATCAATGAAGTCAACATTTCCTATTCAATTACTCTTGAGAACAAATGGCGAAAGAAACGTATTGAAGTGGTGGTACCTGATTTTTTTTCTGATAGCACTATGTTCTCACAATACTCTTAATTCCTACTTAGTTTTAATGTGTGATCTAACAACACTAACATGCTTTTTAATATTTGCAGAGAACATGATGTTCCCTACCATGTCCGAGTATCAATAGACATGCAAATATTCTGCGGCACGTGGTACACAATCAAAAGCCGAGGGACAGAGACGCCAATATTTACTAAAAGAGATGACATTATAGAAAGACCAGACCCTATAGTGTTGGCCTTTGATATAGAGACTACAAAACTCCCACTGAAGTTTCCAGACTCACAGACTGATCAGATAATGATGATATCGTACATGATTGATGGGCAAGGATACTTGATCACTAATAGGGAGATCATCTCTGTAGATGTTGAGGATTTTGAGTATACTCCTAAACCGGAGTTTGAGGGGTAAGTAAGATATTAAATTTATTCAGCATTTTTTTGGGATACTGGCCACCGCTCTGTAAAAGGGAGTGTGCTATAATCTACCACGCAGGCCCTGGGTGTTTGCGGATATCACAGCTCTTTGAATTTCTGGTTCAAGAAGATATGGTTTCCTCACAATGTCTTACTACACCATTTTGAAAGTAGTTGTAATGAGATAAAGTGGTGTTGAGATAATTTACAAGAACTGAGGCATGTCACTTTGCATGAATTATGATTGGGTTCTAACCCACGACTGTAACTCGTTACCATCATTACTCATCTAAAGGTCATCTCTGATCTAAAAGCCATCTTTGATCTAAAGGCCATCTCTGACCTAAAGGTTCCGATCCGTACAATATGTCTGCGCTGAAATTTTACACTATATGTGTACTATGTCTGCCTTAGCTATCGAAGGAAACTTAGGTGGTGGTGGGTATGTGGTTTGTAGAATATAAATTGTTTTGATTTTTAATATAACTATTTAATCCATTTACAGACTTTTCACAGTGTTCAATGAAGAAAATGAGCTGGGCTTGATACAGAAGTTCTTTGATCACATTATGGATGTCAAACCTCATATATTTGTTACATACAACGGTAAGAATCATTCAAGTTACTACTGACTCATTGATAATCTATAGTTTTACTATGATTAGGCTACAATTAAACTATAATTATTCGACGGCACAGTTCGCGCAGTGGTAAAGCGATTGGCTGCTGTGCCGCTTGCCGCGGGTTCGATTCCTTCACGGAACAAATATTTTTATGAACTGCAGTAGCTGAAGTAGTGTTCCGGGTCTGGCTGTTTGTGTATGTGTGATTATATGTTTGTGAACGCACCCACGCGACAGGAGAAAATTCTAGAGTGGGACGACCAAAAAAAAATCTAACTCCTTTTCAAGTCGTTCTCCTCATTACTGAGGGTCGTGATGTCCCTGTGGAATTATCTTCTTTACAATAGTTCACTGTTACGATCCTTAGTAACTATAGCGTATATGCCCTATATGCCCTAGCGGGTGCATGTATTATATCCCTAACGAGTATAGCATCATGCAGGCCGGTATCCAGAGATGAACGAATTTGGTCAGTCCACCTTATTGGACTGCGACCTCTAGAACGTCGTCTATTCACCTTCCCAGTAACCATCAAATGATCGAGGTTGTCGCCACCTTTCTAACTACTTTTATGTAAATTACCCCTCACACCCAAGCTTAGAATTTACTATAACAAATAGGCTATTTGACAGATTTATAATTTCTATCTTGAATTACTTGGTTGCGGTTAAGAGGTTCACCGCAAGTATTTTTTTTTTTTTTTTTAAATACGTATTTCGTAAGAAACATGCAAATAAAAATTCAAAATTCAAATAAGCCGCCGAAACGCTTTATTCAGCAATATGGCGTCGCGCCTTGTAAGTGACGTCACAAGCACATAAACGATTTTCGGTTCCGCAGTGGTGTTTGTATTTATCTGTTATTGTTATTTGTTGTTGTTTATCTAATAAAATGGTTTACAAGTGGTGTGCTGTACCGGGTTGTACAAATACACGATAAAACACCTGAGAACACAATCATAGAACAAGAACAAGTGCTGATGCGCGTATGACGTCATCGTGACATTAACCAATCCGGATCGTTTCCCAATATGTGGCGCGACATACAAAATGCCAAACATATTTTAGTGTTTTTGGATATATTCATTGTTATTGTTTTTATTAAAACTCATGTAAATGACATAAAGAACCCTCATTTTATGCATTTAAAGCAAATAATCACAAAAAAAAAATCATACTGTCAAATAGCCTATTTTTGCAATTGTATTCTTGTAATTCATATGGCGAGCGGGCCCACAGCCCCGTGATCCATCTATCGCTGCCTCTTCTATTCGTTGTGATCTGCGGCAACTATTAAAAAACTTCTGTCAATGTAATAACTTCGTTGTAAACGTGCGCAGTCGTTGCAGAAATTCAAGTTACTTGTGAAGGAATACTATTTGTCGTTATGATCCTATTCAACAAACACTTTTTGGCTAATTTATTTGCTTACCTATTATATTCAGTATTTATGTATTTATTTTAGTATATTGTAATATTAATATTTGCACCAACACCAGTCCCATTTGTGGTTCGGGAGAATCTGTCCATTCTTTAGTTGCCTGGAAGAGATCGCATTAGCGATAAGGCCGCATATTGTATGTTTTTTGTGTTGAATGTAGATGTTTGATTGGTGTACAATACATATAAATAAATAAATAACTTCCTAATTTCAGGTGATTTCTTCGACTGGCCCTTTGTGGAAGCGCGTGCTGCAGCCCTCGGCTTGGACATGAAGCAAGAAATAGGATTCAGTAAAATAGCTGCAAGGGACGGGACCTACGCGTGTCGACCTGCAATGCATATGGACTGTTTGTGGTAATGTATTGTCATAAAATAAATCATCTTTCATACACTGGCTACAATGTGTAAAAGCAACTAAATGCGAAATTTGAAGTGAAAACTTTTTAACAACGTTCAACACTTTTACACAAATAAACTGACGTCACACGAAGTCTACATCTCGCAAGCAGAGTTGATTTTGATGTTGAGTTGATTGTTGAACCGCTGGATGCGGGAGACGCAGGACTGCTCGTCGTGGAGATCCTTGGGGGAGGCCTATGTCCAGCAGTGGACGTCTTTCGGCTGAATTGATGATGATGAAGCAGAGTTCGCCGTTTAATTAGCATACATACAACTTCCCAACTTCAACCGTTGGGCAAGTGCCCGCCAGACATAACACCCGTCTGGTCGGAGGTTCCTCCCTTTTCTATGGAGGATGATGATTCCTCATAACTCCACAGTTGGATGGAGAAAAAGCATTGAATTCGCGTGAGCGTGACCGACTCGACACCTTGATCGTGTTTTTTACATTTTGTGTATTCTTCCCGAGTTTCTGAAAGCCTAATTAAGGTCCCTGTAGACCCAAAGACAGTACCTACACATTGATTTATTGCATTCCACAAATTGTTCTTTTTGTTAACTAAATTACCGTGCAAAAGTGCTTTTTTAGGAACAGAGTATACTCTGTCCCCTTTTTCGCTCAGAAGGAAATATAACTTCATCCATAATGCATGCAACTTTGTGTTGCCTTTCAAGTCAACATTTTTGCATTTTCAGTTGGGTAAAAAGAGATTCGTATCTACCTGTGGGGTCGCAAGGTCTGAAAGCTGTTGCCAAGGCTAAGTTAAGATATGACCCAGTGGAACTGGACCCTGAAGAAATGTGCAGAATGGCAGCCGAACAACCTCAGGTATAGAATAACAGCACAGGAATCTAGAAGTAGTTGTGGTGGCCTAGTGGTTAAAACACCAGCCTCTCAAGTCTGAGTGCGCGGGTTGGATTTCAGGTCAGGCAAGTACCAATGTAACTTTTCTAAAGTTATATGTACTTTCTAAGTATATCTTGGACACCAATGACTGAAGGTGAAGGAAAACATCTTGAGAAAACCTGGATTTTAAGTCTGAAATCGCCAACCCGCATTTATTTATTTATTGTTTGTTCAGACTACATGTGGTCCATTGTGTTAGTAAATAAATAAATAAATAAAAATTTGGCATTGAGCAAGCGTGGTGATTACGCTCAATCCTTCTCTGTATGAGAGGAGACCAGTGCCCAGAAGTGGGACGATAAAAAGGTTGATAATGATAATGAGGATGACAGGAATCTTATTTGCGTGGTCTGATTAAGAGTTTATACAAAGTCATATTATACATATTCCGGATGACTAAAGAAGTTTAGTGCCGGTCGCAAATCTTAACATTTTGTGACTCCGTGGTTTTTCTATCTAAGCAAAGAGGCTGATTGGTGACCCTGATCTAACTCGAGTTGGTCTCCAAAGCCTAGAGCACAGGCGTAGAGTAGCCAGCCTTTCGGTGTTCTATAGGATGCATTTCGGGGAGTGTGCGAGGGAATTGCATGATTTAATTCCCCCATCTCCGTTCCACCAGCGGACGACCCGTCGTACGGCTGGTTTCCACCCTTACGTTGTTAACACCACTACGATCCGGACGAAGCGTTTCGCCTCCTCCTTTATACCGCGTACATCGAGGGACTGGAACAATTTGCCAGCGGCGGTGTTTCCGTCGGACTACAATTTGAGTGTCTTCAAGGCTAGAGTGAATAGGCTCTTAATAAACTAGTGCGCTTTACCATCAACGATTGCGTCACTGCTTACCATCAGGCAGGATTGCGGTCAAGCGCTGGTTTATAATATGTAGAAAAAAAGCATACTAAAAGACAGAATGTCTTTCTATAATCCAATCTAATTCCATCTTTCTATCGTAAAGAACGCCCCCAGTAATGAGGAGAACGACTTGAAAAGGAGTCGAGTTTTTTTTTTTTTTTGTATATCATGTTCACTTCCTCAAAATATTTTTTGTTATTTGAACATTGTTCCTTTAATAAAAAGCTTTTATTTTAACATAATAAAGTCACTTCTATTCTATTTATTTGTATTAGATAATCTTTTCTGACAGCCCCCGTGGCATAGAGGTAGCGAACGCGGCCGCTGCGCAAGGGGCGCGTGTCCCCGCGCAGTGTGCATTTCATTTCAGTTGTGCATTTGTTTGCATGATTTAAAAAATAAAGATTTGCACTGGTCTGGTCGTGCCTCGGAAAGCACGTTAAGCCGTTGGTCCCGGTTGCCATACGAACATCTAATGGCAGTCGTTACGGGTTGTTGGAGCCCTCAAAAGTTCAACAATTGGTCTAACTGCAATGCTTCGATATCGCCTTCGGGCTGTGGAGGTCAGACGGCAAGTCGCTTCACGGAAAATATTGATGTTTAGCCAAAATCAGCACTTAGACTGGTAAAGCGGACCCCAGACTCCAAAGCTGCAAAAGCTTCGGTTGCGACTGGGATTAACGCTGAGATGATGATGTATAAATAATGTTTTAAAGCATTAAGAAATACAAAATTAATAAATAAAGATAAGAAAAATAATAATAATTATTATTATTTTGCAGGTGCTATCAAACTATTCAGTATCAGACGCGGTGGCGACTTACTACTTATACATGAAGTACGTGCACCCCTTCATATTCGCGCTCTGCACCATCATCCCTTTGGAGCCAGATGAGGTAAGGGAACAGTTTATTGTGGTATATACAGGATAAAATTTTATCCAGTGCGCAAACTTTGTCAACTTATAGCTAAATAAGTTTAATAGATAAAAATATTATAATATATTTATTATAATATTTTTATCTATTATATAATATTTTTATATTATAATATATTAATATACTTTGGTATGTTTTAGTACAAAAAAAAATAGTTATTGATAACGAAAGATGTTTATTATGAAATCGATATTATGGCCACCGCACGCAGTCCCATTCATGGTCGGCGGAGTGGGGACGGCGGGAACATCACAGGAACCACGCGCGCCCGCGCCGCTCGCATGTTCACTACGCGGCCATATGCTAATACTACGATATTGATATGAATAATTGGTGTCTCTCATTTGCTGATTTTAGGGCGGACAAAAATATGATTATTTTTTTTTAAACTAATAATGCAGATTTGTTCTGTTATTGATTCTGAGCCCCCCATTTTTTTTGCGCACTAGTATAAAGATTTCCCTGTATACAGGTAATGTGCTTGGGTGTACGGGACGCGTATAGTTGTCGGAAGTTGTCTAAGGTTCGGACATAATGATGACCATGTCTTTCGGCTTTGTGTATTTTGATCCCGAAGCTGGTCACATTTTGAAGGGATCTGGACCTTGTCTAACTATACTCCGTCGGTTTTGGTAGTTAACTAGAGGTAAACAAAAAACCACTTAGTTAACCAACTGAATGTGCTACCAGTCGATCAACTTAGCAACATTATAACTCACTAGCTTTCCGCCCTCGGCTTCGCCCGCGTGGAGTTCGGTTGTATCGCGCTTTTTAGATTTCCCTCGGGAACATCTAATTTTTACGGGATAAAAGGTAGCCTATGTTCTTTCTCAGGGTCTAAAGATTGTCTGTGCCAAATTTCATCAAAATCGGTTCAGAGGTATAAGCGGGAAAGCGTAACAGATAGACAGACAGACAGAGTTACTTTCGCATTTATAATATTAGTATGGATTAATAACCATTTTAAATTGAAGAACACAACTGCGACGAACTATGACAAGTTGACAACTGAATCGTAATTGAAAAATTGTAATAGGCTATCAGTAGCAGTGGGTTTCATTTTGACAGTTCAACTACATTTATTGCGTTATTTAACGTTGTTGAGCAGTCACATATGAAGCAATAGATTGGCAGTTTGCTTCGAAATGTTTCAAACTGATAGTAATAGTGGGTTATATAATTAGGGTGCTGGTATTACGTTTAGTAATCGAAGTCACGTGGTTTTTAGGGTTCCGTTGCCAAATGGCAAAAAACGGAAAGCTATACTGTTGAAACTTGGTAGGTAGATGTATTCTGTGAACCGCATTAAGATTTTGATGCAAAAATAATAATAAATATTGGGGGCTCCCCTTACTTAGAACTAAAACTGCAAATTATTTTTTCATTAAACAAATAGGTGTGGGTGTCTTCAAAAATGACATCGAGGTTTCTAAAACACTTTTTTTAAACCGAATAGTTTGCGTGACAGACGCTTCCAAAGTGCAAAAAAGTAGCCTAGCCTTTTGTTTAGACCAGATTTAAACCACCTACATAATTT
Source organism: Sesamia nonagrioides (assembly GCA_017933935.1). Lineage (NCBI taxonomy): Eukaryota > Metazoa > Arthropoda > Insecta > Lepidoptera > Noctuidae > Sesamia > Sesamia nonagrioides. The sequence goes on from JADWQK010000025.1 coordinate 3,508,684, forward strand.
TTGAATTACGAACCTAACCGTTTTAGAAATGCAGTTCTTTATATAAAACAGTTTAGTTCGGTACTAAATTGTCATTTTAATTTTATGAACTTTGCCTGAATCTAAATAAAGTTCGAAATACAAATACTAACTCAAAGGTCGGAACTAAAGTTAGATTTCGTGTTATAATAAGACAGATAAAGCAGTAATATCATGATTCCTCTATAGTTTAGCTTAAGGATGTTACCACGGCCATATTTCCTTCCAAATTAAAATCAATCTTATCGACTCTACTTGGAATAAATAAGCCTATATAGAAAGTATATAATTAGAATAGCCTCACTGCTGCCGCAGATTGGGTTTCCGTCTTTAAGAAAACAATGTAAACTTGCAGGTGCTCCGCAAAGGTTCAGGTACACTCTGCGAGTCGCTGTTGATGGTGCAAGCCTTCCACGCAAACATCGTATTCCCTAACAAACAGGTGGAGGAGCTCAACAAGTTGACAGCTGATGGACATGTCTTGGAAACAGAGACCTATGTCGGTGGGCACGTGGAGGCTCTGGAGTCTGGTCAGTAACTAATATTTTTTTTTACTAGCGCTTGTCCGCGGCTTAGCTCGGTTTAACTACCCCCCCCCCCTTTCCCCATTGTCCCTTTTTCTCAAATTTCCTTCCTTTATTTTAGGGGCTGGGGTAAGATTTAAAAAAAAAATAAGACAGGCATTTTTAGTTGGCTACAAAGTGTCTGTGTATCGATTTTTAGCTTCTTATCTTGAAAACTGCAAGAAGTCACATATAAAATTTCACCCAGTCTCTTAGGGAGTTGGGACAGAAATCCAATTAAAAAAAAATGAGGCACGATTTTTTGTTAGTCAGCATACCAATTTTAAGCCAAATTAAACATTGAAAATCGTCGATTTTTCTACTTACTTTTACCTAAGCGTTTAAAGGTTAAAACGCCTAGATAAAAGTTTGTCTTTAGCTTTGTCGTAGGAGATACGCGATATTATTTTCAGTATTGTGCAAAACTTTTTAATTACAAAAGACAAATTGTCAGCTATTCAGCATTATACAATATGTAAAGAAAACCCTGTCCGATCCGTGAAGGTATTGCTAGGTATTGATAACTGATTCTACTAATGGATACAAAGCCGGGCTAAACTTAAAAAAAATCCCCCTAAAAATAAATATTATTTCGCAAAAAGAGGTAACTTAATACATATGCGGTAAGCAACCCATCCGCGGGCGGCGGGGGGCAGGGCACGCGGCACGTGGTCGCATCGCTATTCGCTCATAATAATACCGGTGTTGTCACTTTTTGAATTAATTCGCGGGAAAAAAGATTATTTTCAAAATTCATTAGTATTGTTACTATGATGATTACCTAAAATTTTATATTATATTTCGTCAAGTGCTTACCTAACCTTTATTATCCTTATGGGTCGGACAGGGTTTTCTTTACATATTGTATATTGCTTAGAAACATGTTCATACATGCGTTTTCATTGCGCAGTTTCTTCCATACCTTAATTTAACCACGTCCATTATATCAAGTACATAAAAATAAAGCGTAATTAAGGATCCACGTAATGTCTAATAGGTAGCAGCCCGACGCCATTTATGGGTGGCCTGCGCCTAAGACTTTAATTTAAAACTAAAAACGTTCTTGCAGGAGTATTCAGAGCCGACATTAAATGCAAATTCAAGATCGTGCCATCAGCAGTACAAGAGTTGATGGACACAACTGAGAAGACGATGAAACACGCTATTGAGGTAGAGGAAGGGATCCCAATGGATATGGTGACGAATTTCGAAGAAGTGTGCGCGGAAATCAAGGCGAAGTTGCAGCACATGAAGGACCACCCGAGGAGGGATGAGAACCCCCTTATTTATCACTTGGATGTCGGCGCTATGTATCCGAATATTATTTTGACTAACAGGTACTACTGGGTTAAGTTATAACGGCCGCATGAGTCGATCGATCAAGTGAAGCTATGATTGCCGCGGTTGGGTCGTCGATGGGTAACCATTTTTATATACCAAAACCCATCTGTGCCTCGGAAAGCACCGTTGGTCCCGGCTGTCATTTGTGGATATTTGAACGGGTATCATATTACCCAGTAATTTTAGACTGGAAACTGGAACTGGACTGGGCTAGGGCAGGTAGGTAGGTAAATTATGTATCAATAACTTCTTTCGGGTCACGGATATATTAAAAAAAAAATATATATTTATTTCGTTGTACAAAAAAATATTCTCAATGACGAAAACAAAATCTTGCTTTCTTTAACTCAAATACACAAACAGCCAGACCCGGAACAACTACAGGCAATATAAATATTGACTTACACAGGATATAAACATGTTTTATCTACATACAAGAGAAGATTGCATCTTCTCCAAAGATCATTTTCTTTTTCTTAAAAATCTAATTGTCAGATTACAGCCGTCTGCGATGGTGAATACCAGCATATGCGCAGTGTGCGACTACAATCGACCGGGTGCCACGTGCCAGAGGCATATGGAGTGGATGTGGCGTGGCGATTACTGTGAGACTGTTTTATTAACTTTACTGCCATTATATGTAGACCGTCAGAGCCTTGTTTGCAGCGGAGTTTGTGCGGTTCATGTACTTGTACCATGAGGTACCGGTGTGGGCGCGGTCCCTAAGGAAGCGACCAGCTTGATGCCTGACCGCGTCTCATAGGGTCATGGCCGTTCGGCTGGTTCGTGGATATCGCACGGTTTGGGGCGAGCCTCTTTGCCGGATTGCCGCCATGAGATCTGAAGGGCGAAACCCTCGCCCACATGTGGATGTGCCGAGAGGAGGCAAAACGCCGTGGCATAACTCCGCTGCCGTGAGCCTTCTTACTGTTTGTATATCCAGAACTTTTCCCTCCACGTTTCCTATATTGTTTAGCTCCTGATCATTTATCTCTGTACACAGTACCGGCAACGCGCAGTGAGTACCAGCGCATTCAACAGCAGTTAGAGACTGAGAAGTTCCCGCCATTACATCCAGGCGGACCGACTAGAGCTTTCCATGCTCTACCTAAGGAAGATCAGGTTGGTTAGAAATCATTGAAACTTGTAAGTAAAGAGAGCTGCATGCTAATTTCGTAACACTATCAGTAGCAATGGGTTTCATTTTGACCGTTCAACAATATTCATTGCGTTGTTTACGTTGTTGAGCTAACAAATTTTTTAACATATGGAGCAATGGTTCAGCGATCTGCTTCAAATTGAGAGTAAATAGTGTGTTACGCAATAGGGTATTTGAATAAAAAAAAAACTAATTAGTCCGTCAGTCAGATTTCTAAAAAATACTAGACACGTATTTTTTCTTTTTTTCATATAAATAAAAAATGAAGACAACACGGCGCGATGAAAACTCGTGTGACGTCACTGCACGCTACACTTTTTAGCGGCCAGTGACGTCACCAGCCACCACTCCTGAACTTTGATGCCTTTTATATTTGTCAATTTTTATTGATTTGATAAAACAAAATATACGTATCCAATATTTTTCTATGATCTGAATGGCTTACTAAATAGAATCATTTTTTTTTACCCAGGAAACATCACACCCTATTAGGGTATTTTTCTGATTATTTTAAAATGTTCTTCATTAACTAGACTTAGTATTGTTGCTTTCACTTGAACGTATGTCGCCTTAGTTGGGCACGTGGTTTTATTAACTACTTATTTATAAGTCCGATATATTGCGTCTTTCTTGCGCAAGGTACAGAACCCAATATAGTCGATAGATTCTGCAAAAATCTCACCGTGAAATGTAATAACTTAATTATGTTTAATGGCGTCCTCACTATACAACCCATAGTCTCAGATTAGAGCGAATCCAGAAATGATTTTTATACCATCTTGCTTATTCTACGAGACTGGATAAAAAAGTTCCAAACTACGATAACCGCCGTGAAAATTTTGGTATGAATTTACTTGAAAAACGAAGAGACATTATAATATAGATTCAATTTTTTTGTTTATTGTCTTTGTACCGTAAATCAGAAGCGTTAGTCAGGAGAGCTAATCAGAAACCTAAGGCCCGTATTACAGAAGGAAACTCAAGCATTGATCTCTGCTTAAGCATTACTTAAAACTAGTATCAACCAATCAAAAGGCTTGAAACGAGACTTAAGTAGAACTTGAGTTTGAGTGACGTTCTGTAATACGGACCTTAGACTCCCTGTCCTTATATATTTATTGGATGTATCTAGTGAGTGAGAGTGAGTTTAAAACAGGTTGCATAGGTTGCATGTAAATAGGCTATACTTATCAAGTCTTGTTAATTTCTATGTTGTGCACAACCTAAGATAACTTTTATAACGATTGAGCTGTGGTCACAACGGTTCACCTCACGAATCCTTCATCAAGCGACCCTGAGCTTGCTAAATTCTCTCATGTGGATTCCTTGTCCCACTCCGACCCGAGACGGAGTGAGTCAGGAAATCGACTAGGTAAGTTAGGAGATTGTTTTGTCATATATTTATGACACAGGGTAATTGTAAAATAAACTTGTAATTGTATCCATTTATTGTTTTATTTAATGCTCCTAGTTACCAATTATTTACATAATTAAATTTACTGTAACTGCCGGGTAAAGGTATAACCCGCGCAGATAAAGAAAAGATCTGTAAATGGCGTCCGCTCGCATGCGTTCTCACTCACTCTCTATCGCTGTCTATACTCACACAGCCAAGTAAGCGCTGCAAAAAAAAAATCATCGATCAGGAATTCAGGATTTGCTTTCCAAACTACTGAAGCTACTTTGACGCACTCCGAGTTATCATTCATTTCGTTCCGCTAAAGATTCTGTTATTTTGTTGCTTTTGTTGATATTGTTGTTTTTCTTGAGTTTGAACAATTAAAATCAACAAAAACAATAATAAAAACAAACATAACAACAAACAAGTAAAATGTCACATTTACATTGCAAATAACAATATTTATAACGTAAATTTGACATTTTACTATCTTAGCTTTTGATTTGTGATTGAACAATGGCATGTTTTGTCAACCGTACCATAAGTATCCGCCGCCATTTTCAGATCTTTTCTTTATCTGCGCGGGTTATATAATTAGCCATCCTGTTACAGTTGGCAGACTACTCTACAGAATAAAGTAGACTGTCCCTAGTTGTTAAGTAAGCTTAAATGTATCGTTCCCCACAGTTATCCGCGTCACCCTATCAAACTATTCCGGTCCATTTTCCGCAAAATTGTTTTAGGATCCAATTCGCCCACCCCCAGAAGATTTAAGCGCCAGGTCTTAAAAAACAATTATCAACACTACGTTTTTTTTTCTCTTTGCTAACTTCCCATTACTTGCTGTAAAGTTAATTCTCTACTTTTTGTAACATTTATTTGTGTCATAATTTTTGTTTTTGCAGGCTGTGTCTATGGCATCATATTGTGTAACAATTGTAGATAGGCTAATGCATAAAATAAAGTATAATATGTTTTTCTTTAGGCGGCCTACGAAAAGAAGCGTTTAGCAGACTACTGCAGAGTTGCTTACAAGAAGACGAAGGTCACGAAAACAGAAGTCAGGACTACCACCATTTGTCAGAAGGAAAACTCTTTCTACGTTGACACTGTACGAGCTTTCAGGTAAATTATATTCGTTATTAAATTGCTAGGTTTTGCCCGTGGTTTCGCATGCGTGTAGGCAGGAAATTTTCACAAATACATATATTAAGTATTCCATGTCCTTTTTTTTTTTCGGGGTGGAAATCCTCATAGAATGTCCGCCGCCTTAGGGTGGGCGACGGGGTCTGTCATACTTTTACTGACTAAAACCACCCCGGTGTCTCTTCTATCACGAGCGCGTGTGCGGCCGCGGGAGTCTTAAATTCTTCCGCAGCCCCACACTCTCGTGCTGGCCCGGTCTGTCCGGGCCTCGTCTCCGGCACGGGGTAGTGGGGTGGGGCAAAACAATTTTAATAAAGTGGCAAAATGAAAGGAATCGATAACGTTTGCTAATGAGGCGATAACAAGCAAGGTAATTCTAATTACGTAACACACTACCGTGTGGCTACCATTAGGAGACTCGATCATACGCATCGGCCACGTTTGGCGCTCACATTGTTTGTAAGTTCCTATAACTTTAAAGCGGGACAATCGATAAGACAAACGTTGTCGATAACGAAAATCTTCGTAATGAAAACTCATGGTAGCCACACTGTTACGCAATAGGCTATTTGACAGTATTCAATTTTTTGTGATTTTTTGCTTTAATTGCATAAAATGAGGGTTCTTTATGTCATTTACATGAGTTTTAATAAAAAATAATAACAATTAATATATCCAAAACACAAAAATATGATTGACTTTTTGTTTATCGCGCCACACATTGTGAAACGATCCGGATTGGCTAATGTCGCTATGACGTCATACGCGCATCAACGCTTATTTTCGGCAAACTTATAAACTGTTTTTCGGGGGGTTTTAATCGATTTATTTGTACAACCCGGTACAGCACACCACTTATAAACCATTTTATTAGATAACAACAACAAATAATAAATAAAAACAAACACCACTGAGAACCGAAAACCGCTTGTGACGTCACAAAAGCGCGACGCCATATTGCTATATATACAACGTGTAGCAAAAAGGGTATATACATACCAAGGGCATGGCATCTTTGGATGATATCAAACGATATCGGAAGGGTTTCAACTCAAAATAAAATACTCAAAAAATTGGTACCAAATTTTCGGATTCGTGTGTTTCTTAAAATCAAATCATAACAAACGTGGCAGCACACTACATACGTTAATAACTACTCGTTACCCGTCACATTACTTGCCAAAATCTGGTAAATGTCTTCAATATCTCTGTGCGACTAGTATGCTAGTAGCCTATTATAGGCGGTGTTTTTCCTCATAACTTCCTAATATAAAGAGATAGGATTAAAAAACCCTTCTAATATCGTTTGATATCATGTAAAGATGCTATGCCTTTGTTATGTATATACCCTTTATGTTACACGTTGTATATCGTTTTCGCGGCTTATTTGAATTTTGAATTTTTATTTGCATATTTCTTACGAAATACGTATTTAAAATTAAAATCAATACTTTCGGCGAACTTCTTAACCGCAACCAAGTAATTCAAGATAAAAATTATAAATCTGTCAAATAGCCTATTACCCTGCTTGTCATCGACTAACGGTTTGTGAAAGATCCAAATTCGATCTGACTTTGAGACTTGGAAAATTAACCGACACCTAATATTTATTGACATGATTATATTATTATATCTTCTGTCCTTTTCATAATGAAATAGGAAGAAAAAAATCACTGAACTTTAATTTACTTTGAAAACTATAGAGTTGACGCTGACATCATCATCATCATCCCAGCGTTAATCCTAGTCGCATCCGAAGCCTTTTCAGCTTTGGAGTCTGGGGTCCGCTTTACCAGTCCAACTGCTGACATGGCTAAACTTCGACATTTTCCGTGAAGCGACTGCCGTCTGACCTCCACAACCCGAAGGCGACATCGAAGCATTGCAGTTAGTTGGGCTTTTGAGGGCTCCAACAACCCGTAACGACTGCCACTAGATGTTTGTATGGTAACCGGGACAAACGGCTTAACGTGCTTTCCGAGGCACGACCAGACCTGTGCAAGTATTCATATTCATGCATACAAATACATGCACTGTGCATGCATACACGCCATCTTGCGCAGCGGCCGCGTCCGCTACCGCTACGCCACGGAGGCTGTCGCGTTGACAGCGAGTCGGCGCCAATATCATTGTAAAATGGTACTAAGTTTTTCGAAATGAAGTATTATTATTACTAATTTGTTTCCAGGGATCGTCGTTACGAATACAAGGCTCTAAATAAGCAAGCAAAAGCTAAAGTGGCCGAAGCAATTGCCAGCGGCGATGCAGCCGAGATCAAGTCCGCCAAGAGTCGCGAAGTACTGTTCGACTCGCTACAACTCGCACACAAGTGTATCCTCAACTCATTCTACGGATACGTCATGAGGAGAGGGTAAGACTGAAGACTGATTTATTCAATTAACTATCTTTTACTCGCGGCTTCGCCCGCTTGGTGTTTCATATTGTTTTGTGCTGACCCTAATTCATTTCTAATGTAAAAGTTGGCTTAGTTACTCCTTATAGTGTAAGCTATCTGCCACTGGAAGCGCTATAAAGTCTAAAAGATATATAAAGTTAATAGTTAGCTGTCAAATTATTCAGCCATGTGTAAACTAATATTTATTTATTTATCTTCTGTCCCTTTTTTTTTAATTATAATTATTAAAATATCGGACAATGTCGGTGCCATTCGCGCTGATACCTTATTTCACAATACGAAACCAAACTAAATTTTAGTTCCGTATATCATACTCTTTCTATTTATTTAAGAAAAAGCCAAAACATACACTTTTGGACACATATATTGGCCTACCTTAGAGTTTAGGTTTCAATGGCCCCTACCGAAATATGATTGCTAGATTGAACAAAAACTATTGATGCAGTTTTAAACCCGATACATTTTACCATCTTTTTCGATCGTATTGTTTTAAATTTGAATTCAGAATACCATACGACATGGAGATACGCCTAACAAGTCGGATATGCGCCTTGTTAAAGGCAATTGATTTTTTAATAAAATACATGTTTTATCAAATAAAGGTTTAATTTAATAACGCGTGTTGCCTCCATGGGCATCTACCACAGCTCTCATACGATTAGGCATAGAGTTTATCAACCGCTCTATGAAATTTTGAGGTATCATCTCCCATTCCTCTTCTATGGCAGTTTTCAACTCCTGCATCGTCTAGGCTGACGAGCCCTAACACGTCTTTTTAGCTCATCCCACATGTGCTCAATAGGGTTCATGTCTGGGCTTCTGGCTGGCCAGTCCATAACTGTGATGTTCACATCCCGAAGATATGCCTTGGCCTTCCTTGGCGACGAACAAAGCCGCCAGTCTCTAGGTACCCCCGATAAACATTTCGGACTGCAGATCGACTTAAATTAAGTTGAGCACTCACATTTCTTTGGCTGTGTCCGGCCTGAATAAGTGTCACAGCTTGGGCGGCGACTTCAGGTGAAGTATCCATACATTATTGATAGAACCTCACCTTAATGTTAAGAATAAGTACCTAATGTTTGTTGTACCAAACCAAATATATCAATCACTTTTTCAAGAATTAAATCCAAGTAAACCAATAAAATCAAGTTTTCTTAGTATTCGATTGTTTGATATCAACAAACAGGCTCCAAATTGTCTTTTGTTTCTTTAAATTCTGTGTTCGAAATTCAAAAAAAGACTTGAATGAAATTGTGAATGTGCCAGGTTCAAAACTGCATAAAAACTTTTTGCTAGACCTAATATAAAATTTTTGTTAGGACCAAACGAAACTGAAAATGCAAGGTGGGCCAATAGATGTGTACAGAAGTGTATTAGTCAGCGTTTGGCGTAAATTGACATATTTTTGGTTGTCATGTTTTTAATCACGTTTAAATTGTCTTAATTTGACAGGACTGAACTAACATTTTATCTTCCGTCCTTTTCATAATGAAATAGAAAGTAAATGGTACACTGAACTTCAATTTAGCTTAATTTGCGGACAAGGAAATCGGGGCCAGTATTTCATAAGCCGGTACTTAAAAAAATTTGTTGCTTGCAATGGAATTTGAACTTTGTCTTTTATGACATTAAAGTTCTATTCCTAATGCTTAAAAGTAAACTGAGATTCTGAATTCAAATGTAAGGGTAGACCAAATGCAGTAGACGCCCTGGTCGGCAGACGACATCGAATACCCGGTCACTGTAGGCGCGGGCTTGCGGGCGGCGAGCACTGGGCAGCTCGCCATGATGCCTCAACGTGATGTCAGCATATCTTGACCCATGTCGTAGACCCGCTGCGAAAACCAATGCTTGCCAGGGCCGCGTGTTGTTCGAAAAAGATACCGTGGCACCTGGCACACAGGCAAGTGAAGGAACGCAGGTTAAGTTTAGTCAATAAATCCTGACACGCCTTTCCGCTCTACCCAGAGCGGGAGAAGTTATTTGATGACTTCGATCCAAAAAAAAAAAAAAACTTGAAAGAAATGTTCCTACAATTTATTTTTATTTTTTTCCAGTGCTCGTTGGCACAGTATGGAGATGGCAGGTATCGTGTGCTACACGGGCGCTAACATCATCATGAAAGCGAGGGAAATTATTGAACAAGTCGGCAGGCCATTGGAACTGGATACTGACGGTGAGTTATAAAACAGTATCAATTTTTCCTAAATGGCTTGTTTAGGATGATCGGAGATTTGAAAACGGCCTAAACGCCTTTGAACTTGAAATATGATATTAAATCCGTCTTAGTGTCGGTGAGCTTAGAGCTGAATTTTTAATCACCCGACGAAGATTATTCTGGAAATATTTTTGGCATTTTGACGTTTTTTCTCACTGATAATTTTGTTATAGTTTGCATTGGATAAATGTAAGTAATTTTTACAATTTCAAACTGAGAAGTGGCAATACACGATTACCATCTGCGAATCTAAAAGTTTCGTGTAGCTATTATATTATAGCTATTATATTATATTATTAGATAGTGATTGTTCAATAATACTATAAGCTAAACGAAACTACATTGACGTCACAGTTGCCACAGTGTCTGAGAGATCGTCTGTTGCGCTATATGTGGGTTCGATTGCCTCACGGAACAAATATTTGTAAGACTTGCAGGTTGTTCCGGGTCGTTTGTGTATGTGAATGTAAGTGTTTGTAAACGCACCCACGATACAGGCGAAATTCCTAATGTCCCCACACTAGAAATTTCTCCTGTATCGTGGATGCGTTTCACGCAACGGTTGTTCATTGTTTATTATAGTAACAAATTGGCTCGGTGGTAGGCCGTAACATCGGCAGCCGGCAGAAGTTACCACCCACCAGACATTGTCTTGTCGCCAAGCGATATGTCAGATGCTGGCGTACGGAGGACGGGTCTGAGTATTTGTCTTGTGATGTGTGCCGGGTGTAAGGCGCCAAATGTTTTGTCGGGATTTTGGTCGTGGACGGTCTCCACATCAATCCTCTGGCGCAGCATCGTTGGTCGTGTTGTTGGATTTGACATTGCATCACCACGCTCAACTACCGTCTTCCTTCCTATTCACTCAGATTTTTTTAGTGAATATACTCTTAATAATTAAAATATCTCCCCTACCTTAATAAGTTGGGCTGCTACAAAATGAGTACCTGGAAGCTCGAAGGGAAGTCTTGGATTTGAGATTCGCATATAAACTGCTTAATAACGCCATTCACTGCCCACAATTGGTATGTAGGTTTAACTTCAGAGTACCACGTAGACCACCTCGTAAACCCATAACACCCTTAACTCCACCTCTTCGCCATACAGTGTCTGGTGCTAACTAACCTGTACCTCGCATGAGCAAACTGTTAAACGAACGCAGCGACCTGGTTGACGTCCACGCTGACTCAATATCGACATTTGTCAGACGTCATTAGTGTGTTAGTTCTGTTGAGAATCCAGTCTGGTTAGAATATAAGCAATTAATACATTGGTAAAATTACAAAGAGCACTTAGCACGCGGTGTTTGCCTGTATTTGGTTGTGTAGTTAGATTTAAGTCAATAATTTGTATGTATTTGTAATATGTGAAATATCTGTAGCTAAACATAAATAAACTAAACTAGCACGCAATCAACGATTGCACCACTGCTTACCATCAGGCGGGATTACGGTCAAGCTCTAGTTTAAAATAATTATAAAAATAAATACACTTCTGCACAGGTATATGGTGCATACTCCCCTCCTCGTTCCCTGAAAACGTGACCGTATTAACAACGCATCCAAAGAAAAAGAAGATCAATGTGTCCTTCCCTAACGCGGTGCTCAACGCTATGGTCAAAGTAAGTTATTTATTTATTTTATTTTAAAGAATGTTTACAGACTAATAATTCAATGATAATATAATATTTAAAAAAAAAAAAACAGCTAATGATAAGACTCGATAATTATATAGGTAGGAAAAAAGTCGATAAAAAAAGTACAAGCAAGTAATAACTTGCCAAAGGCCACCTTAGTTTCGATACACTGTGTGCGTTCGCGCAGCGGAATGTTGTTGAATTTAAAGATTTTAAATATGCAGATATTTAGTGTATGACGTCGTGTAATTGTGTATGGTAAAAAAAAATTTGTGCGTGCAGCCATTGTGGAGAAATTCACCAAAAACTGATTCCGCTGGGCGAACGTTGTCCTGGCGGAACTTTTTTTAATCCATTGACTTTAGAAAAAAGAGATGTGTCCAAAAATTAGTGTGTATTTGTGTGTAATTGTGTATGTATGAATAAAATTTGTGCATGCATAGACTTCGGAGAAATTCAAGTTTCCGCTGCGCGAACGTTTGGCCATTAGCTAGTTTTCATATAAAGCGCTTACATAGAGAGCTGTAGATTTTTACATACGTTGTTTTGAATTTGTGCATATTTGTGTACAAAACAGATTTAGAAAAAATCGTAGGGCTAAAAAGATAAAAATATAAACGTAAAACACGCTTTTTAGGTCATAGTTCTTAAAGTATGCACTTTGGGGTCTAGATTTTCACGTTTATACAAACCTTGTAAGTGTCTGCAACATATTGCCAAATATCAATGATGTTCCTTTAGTAATTAAAGAGATATAGGACAATTTACCATGACAAAATCACTGTTTACAAAGCAGTCAAATATCACGACATTCTAAAGGAATTGCATGGTAAAATGTATGCCAATAATTAGTGTATTCATTCAACTATTCACATGCAAAATTTCATGTCATTAAATTCAGTAATTAAAGAAGAACAATTAAAATACTGACGAAGCATCGAAAACCTACATAACCCGACCAAGTTCGGATAGCTATAAAAAAGCGGCCGTGCCATATAAGAACGTTCTTAACCTTCCAATATAGTATTTATTAATATGGCACAGTTGCGTACACAAGCGTTAGGTAAAAATAAAACAATTGCATTTCTTGAATGAAAAATGTTTTTTTTTATAATAACGCCACTATCTACGACAAAAATAAATCTTCAATTAACAAGTACTTCTCTATTTAAATATCCGTGTACAAAAATATTTTTAATTACATATAATGCTTAATTATGTAATTATAATAACGTTAATAAACGCTTGCAACGGCAGCAATAGACTTAAATGTTTTTTACTAAAATAGGTACGTATAATATTTCGAGCTTCAATAAAAATTAAAATCACATCAGATAACTGGACTATTCAGTCGTATTATATTTGATCAACATTAAAAAAGTGCTTATAAACTAAAACATTTGTATAAAAAAGGTATTTTCAAGAAATATTTTAAATGACGATGAAATATTTGAAATATTTTAAATGATGATTTCAAATACAGTAAATAACCTCAACATTTCTAAACATTTAAACTTTGGGGTCTAGATTTTCACGTTTATACAAACCTTGTAAGTGTCTGCAATATTTTCTAGTTCCAATAATAAAATTACAGATTAACAATCACAGATCAATAAAGTAGACTATTCAGTTGTTTAGGTTTGAGAGTCTGCCTAATATAAAAATAAATCAACATTTAAAAACAGTAGGTAGTACTTACTTGTGGTAATTATTTAATTTCCCTGAGGGGTCTATAGTAAGAATCCGGATCCGTGAAATATTCAATAGAAATTAGCTGTATGAATTTTATTTGCCTAAATTAATATATTTATTTTTGTAGGTGTACAAAAATAAATGACCTTTATATTATATCGAAACAATTGTGTTATCACCTATACCAATTCAATACCGGTATTATACTGTACATTTTGGAATGTTACCTAAATATATTGCACGGCCGCTTTTTTATAGCTATCCGAACTTGGTCGGGTTATGTAGGTTTTCGATGCTTCGTCAGTATTTTAATTGTTTTTCTTTAATTACTGAATTTAATGACATGAAATTTTGCATGTGAATAGTTGAATGAATACACTAATTATTGGCATACATTTTACCATGCAATTCCTTTAGAATGTCGTGATATTTAACTGCTTTGTAAACAGTGATTTGATGATGTCATGGTAAATTGTCCTATATCTCTTTAATTACTAAAGGAACATCATTGATATTTGGCAATATGTTGCAGACACTTACAAGGTTTGTATAAACGTGAAAATCTAGACCCCAAAGTGCATACTTTAAGAACTATGACCTAAAAAGCGTGTTTTACGTTTATATTTTTATCTTTTTAGCCCTACGATTTTTTCTAAATCTGTTTTGTACACAAATATGCACAAATTCAAAACAACGTATGTAAAAATCTACAGCTCTCTATGTAAGCGCTTTATATGAAAACTAGCTAATGGCCAAACGTTCGCGCAGCGGAAACTTGAATTTCTCCGAAGTCTATGCATGCACAAGTTTTATTTATACATACACAATTACACACAAATACACACTCATTTTTGGACACATCTCTTTTTTCTAAAGTCAATGGATTAAAAAAAGTTCCGCCAGGACAACGTTCGCCCAGCGGAATCAGTTTTTGGTGAATTTCTCCACAATGCCTGCACGCACAAATTTTTTTTTTACCATACACAATTACACGACGTCATACACTAAATATCTGCATATTTAAAATCTTTAAATTCAACAACATTCCGCTGCGCGAACGCACACCGATACACTAGTGCTGAATAAGTAAGTCAATAAGTCGACATTCAGGTCCCTAGAAAAGGAAGCTTATTGAAACTAAGTGCGCTTCTTATTGAGAAAATATTCCGCCTATAATTGGTCTTTGAAATAGGTACCTACACTTGTTTTTTTTTTTTGTACTTAGAACAGTCTTGATATTTGATATTACACAACAATAAAAGTTAATAAAATGTTTATTGTAGTCAGGTTCTTCAAATTTATTATTTTTTTATTTGATTGTATGTTAATTTTTTTTAACGGCCAATTACAGCTGTCATGTTAGTATTAGTAGCTGTAATGGTCTGTCTGAATTAATAAACTATGAACTTGACAGTCGGTGATATAAGTATTGTGTTGATTAGATTTACAGAGACTGTGTTTTAGTTATGTCTGACACAAGCTTGCATTCTGCCATGATGTTTAGTAGGTACTTACTATCTCCACATTTTTCATCCAGGATCACTTCACGAATGACCAATACTTCGAACTAGTGGACCCCGAACAGAAAATATACGAGCAACGGTCTGAAAACTCTATATTCTTTGAGGTGGATGGCCCTTACCTGGCCATGGTGCTGCCAGCTTCTAAAGAAGAAGGCAAAAGGTTAAAAAAGAGATATGCTGTGTTTAACTTCGACGGCTCACTGGCTGAGTTGAAAGGTTAACTATGTTATATATTTTTCTTTATTATTATTTTATATACGTATAAAAAAAAATTAAAAAGAAAGTGGAGAAGTGACTAGCATAAAAAAAAGCATTAATTAATATTAAAAATAATACTGTTTCCGCCCGGGATCGAACCGGGGGCCTTGTGCGTGTGAAGCACACGTGATAACCGCTACACTACGGAAACTTGAATGTTCTAGTCAAATTACCAATCCCCCTTAAACCAATGAATTAAACCAACTTTCACTTGAAGGGCGGGCGTTTTGAGCGGACTGTCTTATGAAATATTGTCGTTCAAAAAGTGTTGATTGTAAGCCTTATCGGCGTTGGACTCAATTTACTACAAAGCATTTAGTTAGTTCTTGATTTAATTTCACTATGTTCATGTATTTAGAACGAGAAGACATTCTATAATAAAATATGTATATCATTTAACTAAAATTTATACTTCATATTTGGATTAGTATCCACTGTCTAGTTTCGACCTACCTATCTTTTATTTACCTTTTAATATGAACCACATTTGCTCAGGTTCTGTTTTGAATGCGTGCGCATCCGGTCAACTTTACGGATGCATACGCATTTCATATAATAGCGTTGTATTCTACGTACAAACGCTGAACAGAGTTTAAGCGAGATTTTGAATAATAATGGAGTAATCTCCACCAGGATTCGAAGTAAAACGCCGTGGAGAATTGCAACTGATCAAGATATTCCAGTCGTCAGTTTTCGAAGCCTTTCTCAAGGGGAATGACCTGAAGTCGTGCTATAGTGCAGTGGCCAAGGTAGCCGACTATTGGCTCGACGTGCTGTACAGTAAAGGCAGCAATATGCCTGACTCGGAACTGTTCGAGCTCATCTCTGAGAACCGATCCATGTCCAAGAAACTTGAGGACTATGGCGGTCAGAAGTCCACATCTATCTCCACCGCTAAGCGGCTGGCGGAGTTTCTAGGTGATCAAATGGTGAAGGATGCGGGGTTAGCTTGCAGGTTAGTATTGATAATTTTTACTAGTTTGGCTCGCGGCTTCGACTGTCTTGGAAAGGCTGATTTTCCCAGGGCCGCGTATTATCGGGAACATATCCTATTTCGTAACTTAGGTCCAGGTCTACCTAAGTGTCTTTCACTACAATCCATTCAACCGTAATCATCATAACGATAATCCATCAAAGTGACATTTCAACAAATTTGTAAAATTTGGTGAACTTTATTAGTAACTTTTTTAAAGATAGGAATTAGGACATTCAAGTAAAAATTAAAAACCTACCCCCCTATTCATAAACGCTGCTTAAAGTTAACTAGTGATTAGCGATTCTTTAACCATACATTTTTGACTTTAATCATTGTTTATAATTAAACACTGTGGTGTTTATTCATAAAGGATGAAATGTATAATCAAAGAATCGCTAATCACTAGTTAACTTTAACCCTTTTCAAGGTAGAGGCAGTATACATGCCACCAAAAAAAATAATTTTTTATTCCTGACTGTATCGTTCACCGGAATTGAATTTTTTATTGATGGCAGCATTAATGATTTTTACGTCAAAATTATGGGTCCCTTTGACAAATGCTTGAAAGCTGTCAATTTGAATTCGTTCATTATCGCTTGAAAGTGGTGTTTTTCGGTTAGAATTTTTCATCCAGTTGCATCTTCTAAAATTTTGGCTAAAATGGTAAGAAAAGTAATTTATTTTATTAATTTGTTTCTATTTATTATGTCTTGCGTGTAATTTTGGCTATGAATGTGTTGAAATTTGTTTTATTGTAAATTTTATTGGTGGCCGTATCTATGCCACTGCCTGCTCACTGACATGTTCTGGTGGCAGTATAAATGCCATTGCCTGTTTATATTGCAGGCATACTTGCGTGATGAAGATATTGAAAATGAAATTGAGCAGATGTTTGGACTTCCTGAAGATCCTGACAACTCAGAAGATGAGCACGAGGGCGAAGATAGTATAGAAACCAATTTTGAAATACATTCGTGCGATGTTAGAGGACCAAGATATTGTTCAAGTCAAGGAAGTCCAACACCTGTGCCACCAAAGCGCCCAAGTCCAGTAGATGTGAGTTTGCTTTCACCTAATGTAGATGAAATAGAAAATATTGATCCTAAAAGAGTACCTGATATTGAAAATAGCGAACGCGAAGAAAAATTGCGACCAGTCAGGCCTTCACGATTATCAAATCTGCGCTCTCGGCATATTTTGGAGTCTTCTCCAGAAGATTCTGCAGACTCTTCCTCAGAAGATGAGAACGACAATGGCTGGAAAAAAGGTATGTGGTCGGACAGGCCAAATGCTGAAAATTTGACGAAGCCACCTTGAAACCTAAAGTTTTCTTTCCGAGTAGAACTTCTGCAGTGGCTTATTTTTCAAGATATTTTTGTGAAGAAGTAATTGATTGAGCAAACAAATTTGTATACCTCTCAAAAACAAACCCTAAATTGGGAAACAGTTAGAAAACCGGATATTGATGCGTTTTTAGGAATTGCCACCGTAAATGTAAATAGAGCAGACTTGCCGAAATTTGTAAAAGGGATAAAAAAGGAAAGTAAAGCTTGACCGAGGAAACTACTAATGGAGAATGAAGAATAATGTTGGTTTCATAATTTGAAAGAATACAAAAAACGTCACAAACTTTTTGTCAAAAAACTATGAAGGATGGCACAAAAAAGAATTTTCCTTGCCCATTAGCAATCACTAAATACGTAAAGAGGATGGGAGGAGTCGATAAATTCGATCAAAACAGGCACATATGAGGTTGGACGACGGAATAGGCGTTGGTGGTGCCGAATTTCTTATTTCCTAATCGATGTTGGTATCATAAATGTTTACATATTATAATCTGTTTCACGGCGAAATCGTGGAACTCCATCGAAGCTATAGTTTCGCATCTAGATTGCTAGATCGCTTATCGGAAACTACACAACGAGAAAGAGGACCCTTTCTAGCGTACCTAATTTTATTGCAAAGAAGAGAGCTACAGGCAGTACCAACTACCAGAAGTCGTAGGAGTGCATGATGACATTCATTTCCAAGATGTTGGAAAATATTTGATAGCTAAGTCTGACACACCGCGTAAATGCCGTTTGTGTACCTAGTACAAAGACAAATAAAGTTTCCGAAGATCGCAAAATTATCACATGGTTTTATTTCTAATTTCATAAAATAGAAAGATGAAAAAAGTAGAATTTATTTAATTTATAAAAATATTACCTATTTCCTAGTATGGGCGGTGGCACATATACTGCCACCAAATTTTCCACACATTTCCCAACACATTTCCGATTTAAAAAAAATCTTAAAAATCAAATAAAAATACCCTTATTAACATACCAAAATTTCATTTCTGCACTACCTCTAGTTTTCTCGGCCTTATAAAGGGTTAAGCAGCGTTTATGAATAAGGGGGCTAGATCGTAAGAGTCACGAGAGTTTTAAGTAAAAACAAAATACTGGCGGAAATGAAAACTGCATGCTTTTAAACTTCTCGGGTGGATGGATGTTCGTAATTGTCTTTTGTCATAATTCGAATTGTAAGGAATAATGGACTTATTCTGTTTATTAAAATTTTTATAACTTGTAGATGTTCCGTTTTTACTTAGGATTTCCAGATAGGATTCTGAATGAACAGAATTAGTTGTTCATTCAGAACTACTAATTATGTCTGTAATCTATGTTACTCTGTAATCAAGTCCTTCATATTTAATCCAGATTCATAATATCTAAGAAGCCCGAAGGCGCTCCGGTGACAGAACGTGCGATTCCTCTCGCGATCTTCCAATCACCAGCCGCCGTCAAGCGTCACCACCTGCGACGATGGCTCAAAGACAACAGTATTACTGAAGACATAGACATTCGTGATGTCCTGGACTGGGGTTACTACATCGAGCGGCTGAGTGGAACTGTACAGAAGATTATTACCATACCAGCTGCTATGCAGGGCGTGAGTGAAATTTATATTTATAACTTTCCTTTGTAATCCTGGCTAAGTACTTACTAACAGCTGCACGGGTTGATTGATCAGGTACGCTTGCCAGGGTTCGTCTCTGGTTGGGGACCGAGTCTGAAAATCAGTTGAACCTGTGTAATGCCTCCCCTTGGTTTTAACAAGAGTTATCACATTAACTGGATTATGGAAGTCAAAGAGGCAATTCCTTGTAAAATACGGCTTTTTTTAACGTTAACCCCACATACTAGGAATTTCTCCCGTATCGTAGGTGCGTTTACACACACATACTCGTATAAACTCACATACACAAACAGCCAGACTCGGAATAACTACTTGTAGGTCCTACAAATATTTGTTCCGTGCGGGAATCGTACCCGCGACACGCAGTGCTGTAGTATAGCTTAACCACTGCGCTAATCGTGCAGTCGTATTTAGCTGCTTCCGGTTAGACTAAAAGCTAACCCCAACATAGATAAAAAAGATTGAGAAAATTAAAATGTGTTGAGGTGTAGGTGCGTTTCCTCAGAAGTGGAGCCTAGAACAGCCCAGCGTAGACATCATCCAGATATCGACCAATACCAAAGGACACAAGATGTGAATTTTACCAACATCATTGATCAATTTCTGCATGTCGCCACTTTTCAACCAATCAAATCTTTGCTAAATTCAACTACTTCATGAACAACTCTTTGCTCTTCTCAGTTAGACAACCCCGTCCCCCGCTGCCAGTACCCTGACTGGCTACACAAGAAGATGCTAGCCAAGACGGACAAGTTCAAGACACGGAAGATCACCGACATGTTCAGCGTGCAACCCAAGGAGCTGAAGAATTGCGAGGATGGAGAGGAACCGTCTACTAGTGTAGACGGAAATATGGTAACCATTTATTTTTCTTTGTGCAACTTTTGTCTTGGGAAGGAATACAATTGGCTGCCCTAGGCTCCAGTCCACTCTATTGATTTTTATTTTGGCTGTACCTTGTTTTGATTATTGTGGAAAAATAAACGAATTTTTATTTAACTACTAGCTTTCCGGCCCCGGCTTCGCCCGCGTGGAGTTCGGTTATATCGCGCTTTTTGGATTTCCCTCGGGAACATCAAATTTTTCCGGGATAAAAGGTAGCCTATGTTCTTTCTCAGGGTCTAAAGATTGTCTGTGCCAAATTTCATCAAAATCGGTGGAGAGGTTTAAGCGGGAAAGCGTAACAGACAGACAGACAGATAGACAGACAGAGTTACTTTCACATTTATAATATTAGTATGGATTGAAATGAAAATTTGTTCGGCGACGTTGAGCACTTTTCTTGGATAGAGAAAAAACATTGAATTCGCATGGGCGTGACCGACCCGATACCGTGATGTCTACAGCGAGATATACATACATACATATGTATACTGTGTGTTTGAATTATTAGTTCACACATGCGCCAATAGATGGCGTTGGAGCATTCGTGTTGAATCCTGCATCGCGGTGTCAAGATTTTCCGATGTTTAACTAGGGTCACGAATGTGTCAAGTCTCAATATACAACGTTTAAAAGTAATCTCATTGTTTTATTGAAGTCACCACAATAACATCACGCTAGTTACGACGGTAGTTGCTGCAGCAGTGTCAGTGTGTAGTGAACGGGTTGTTCATATGGTCCTTCCGAGCCGGATCAAATTGACCGGAGGTGTTTTTGAGAAGATTGGCTGGGCAAGTGGATCGCTTGCGCAAACTGGCCAAGAGTGTTAGAAGCAGTGCCAGTGCTGTGGAGAGAACACCAGACAGCTGAAGCAGCATACTCGTCAGGAAGCAGCAGTCAGCGCAAGTAACGCGTGTCTGCAGACGGTGCCGGGAGAAGTCAACGTCAGGGATCAGTAACTAGGGGAATCCAGCTGAAGATTGTGGGACGTGCAGACGCTACGTCATCATCTAATCAGGTGGTACCAACGAAGAAACAACTGTGAGTGACATTTTTAATTATTATAGTGCAACAGTAACTTAATTTGGAAACAATTAATTTGGAACTTTAATCAAGATTTGAACTTAGAAAAATATTTTGAACTTTAAAGTTATAGTTAAAGTGTTTTAGACTTAGCCTAATTTTAAGCAAATTTGGTTAGTACGGGGAACCTATGCCCAAAATTATAAAATTACAAGAAGCATTATTGTTTGCAACTTGTACATGTTTACGTTAAATATTTGTTACCTACCTTCAATTAGTTAACTTTTCGCATAAGTTAAACTTTAGTACCCAGTTTATATTGTCATAGTTGAATATATGTTTCTTAACAACAGCTTTAGTGTTTTAAATTAATTTTAGTAATTTGTTAGGTAAATAAATTAGGATAACTTTATAAATAATGGAGTCATTAATTAATAAATTAGAAGACATTTGTAATAGGATTAATAAAGCATATATTAACTTTAAAAAATCGCCGTTGGACAGAATAACACGGCCCTATGTTAAAGTTAGATTAGAAAACTTGGAGAAATTGTTTGATCAGTTAACAGATAGTCATAGTAAATTATACGAAAAATATGACCCAGATAAGTTAAACGAAAGTTCATATGTTACAAAAGGGATTTATGATGTAGCTGAAGAATCCTACATTCAGTGTAAAATAGAACTGGAAACTATTTTGAGATCATTAGATGTTAAAGAGGAAAATCAAGAGAAACCTAAAGATGTAAACCTTTATAAACAGTGTCAAGTTAAATTACCTAAAATTGTTATTCCAGTTTTTTCCGGAAAATATACGGAGTGGGTTACCTTTCGAGATTTATATGTGTCGCTTATTCATAACAATCGGTCTTTAGATAACGTACAACGCATGCAATATTTGAAGGGTTATTTATCGGGAGAAGCGGAACAGTTATTAAGACAAATACCTATATCGGACACAAACTATGAACGCTGTTGGCAACTATTAAACGAGCGCTATAATAATAAGAGATATTTATCACATTTCATCTTGAAAAGGTTTCTCAGTCTTAAGAATTTAAATAGTGAATCTGCTGTAGGTCTTAAAGAATTGATTGATAGCACCATTGATTGTTTGCATGCATTAGCCAATCTTGGCCTTGATGTCAGTACTTGGGATATGTTGGTTATTCATGTAATATCTTTGAAGTTGGATCCAGAATCTCGAAAACAGTGGGAGATAAAGATTACAAGCGATACATCTACTGATACTTTCCCAACCTTAGACCAATTCAAGGACTTTATAACCAGTCGCTACCGCGCTCTAGAATTTCTAGATACGGGATTCAACCCGGGTAAGGGAAAATACACAGAGAGGCCTAAAGTATTTCATAGCTCCACTATGCAATGTAGATTCTGTAAAGAAAACCATAAAATTATAAATTGTAAACAGTTTGTTAAAAATGATGTAAATGCTAGACGGGAATTTGTATGTCAAAATAGTTTATGTTTTAATTGTTTGGGGAATAACCATTCGGCCAAGCAGTGTTTGAGTACAGCTGTATGTCGCGTTTGCAAACGTAAACATCATTCGTTGCTGCATTCCAGTGGTCACGAGAATAATAAAGGCAGTTCAAATCATACTACAAATAATAACTTACCTCGGTGCGATGAAGTAGAAACATCTTCTGAGTCAAAGTCTATACCATCTGGATCGGCCGATTCTAACACAGTGGCTACATTCTTCTCGTCAAATGCAATAAAAAAGCATAACCAGGTGTTGTTAGCTACGGCACTGGTTAATGCTACAGCTAGGAATGGTATGTGCTATACCATTAGGGCGTTGCTCGATCAAGGGTCCCAAGCATCCTTTGTGACAGAAGCAACAGTCCAGTATTTGGGACTCAAAAGGAGACCAGTAAGGGGACACATTTCAGGGCTAGAAGGTAGTACTACTATTTTGTCAAAGTGCATGGTAGAAATAACACTTACCTCTATACATGATCCAGGCGTCCAGATATCAGTAGCTGCTTATGTACTGAAAACAATAACCACGCGTTTGCCTTCTCATAAAGTAGTCTCTTTAGATTGGGTATGTGACTTACCATTAGCAGATCCGCAGTATCAATCACCAAACAAGATAGACATGTTGCTTGGTGCCGAGGTCTATGGGCAAGTAATTCAACAAGGAGTAAAGAAAGGGCCTCAGGGAAGTGTAGTAGCGCAAGCTACTTCATTGGGGTGGATTCTGTCAGGTATGGTTGAAAAGTCACATGTAAATCAGGTAAACGTAGTCGCTCTGCATTCTTATGTGGAGGAAAATAACATTTTAAAAAAGTTTTGGGAATTAGAGGAAGAGCCCGTAAACAAATCACAAATGTTAAACGAAGAAGAAAAACTTTGCGAACGCTAT
The DNA here is from genome assembly GCA_017933935.1 of Sesamia nonagrioides. NCBI lineage: Eukaryota > Metazoa > Arthropoda > Insecta > Lepidoptera > Noctuidae > Sesamia > Sesamia nonagrioides. Next base: position 3,532,293 of record JADWQK010000025.1, read on the forward strand.
TTTGAGGAAACAACTAGAAGAGATAAAGACGGAAGATATATTGTACGATTGCCATTTAAAACTACAGATCCAGTATCAAAAATAGGTTCTTCAAAGAAAATTGCGGAAAAAAGACTTACTTCACTAATTACAAAACTAAATAAAAATGAAAAAATGAAAGCTAAGTATCAAGCAGTAGTGGATGAATACATGCTACTGGAGCATATGGAGAAGGTTCCTGAAGCAAAGAAGTCTCAAGGAATCTACTTACCTCATTTTGCAGTTATTAGGGAGGACAAGGATACTACGCAAGTGAGGATAGTATTTGATGCATCTTGCAAGGGGGAAAACGACATTTCATTAAATGACCTTTTAATGATAGGCCCATCTTTACAGCCAACCTTAAGGCACATTTTGATGAAATGGAGATTATATCCAATTTGTTTATCTGCGGACATTGTTAAGATGTACCGTCAGATCAAAGTTGATGAACAGGACGTTGACTTTCAGAGAATATTGTGGAAAGAAAGTTCTGATCATCAAATAACTGAATATCGTTTGTTAAGGGTTACATTTGGCACAGCATGTGCCCCATATCTGGCAGTTAAGGTACTTCAGAAGGTGGCTGCCGATGAGAAGGATAAATATCCTATAGCTGCAAGAAGAGTAAAAGAGGATTTTTATATGGACGACCTGCTTACTGGTGTCGAAACAGTTGAAGAAGGTTCTCAGTTATATGATGAAATGAACCGGTTACTTGAACAAGGAGGATTTTCTTTACAAAAGTGGTCAAGCAACAGTGAAGAATTATTGTCAAGAATGAAAAACATGAATAAGAAAAATAATGAAGAAGGAAGAAAAATTAAAATGGATGATGTTATGAAATTACTGGGACTTACGTTACATCGATCCACGGATGCTTTTCGTTACACGGTGACACTTCCGCCGGTGAGGGAACCTGTAACAAAAAGACTAATCATATCAGACATATCACGTTTGTTTGATCCACTTGGATGGGTTGCACCAAGTGTGATAGTTGCAAAAATTATTATACAAAAGCTGTGGTTGTCAGGCATAGGGTGGGACGATGAAGTCCCAAGCAATATATTAAACCAATGGCTTACTTACCGACAAGATTTGCATCAACTCTCGGAGGTGCAAATACCTCGTTGGTTAAAAACCAGACGCAGCAATGCACTTGTGGAGCTCCACGGGTTTTGTGATGCCTCCAAGGTAGCATATGCTGCGGTTGTCTATGTTCGAGTGGTTGACAATAAGGGTGACGTATCTGTAAGCTTGGTGACTGCGAGGACGAAGGTAGCTCCTATCAAAGGAGCGCTAAGGAATTAGTAAAGGCACAAGTGCGTAAATGCGTTTCATGTGTAAGGCATTCAGGTAGGACATCAACGCAGTTGCTGGGGCAGTTACCAGCTGCAAGAGTTACGCCTTCTAGGCCTTTTAAATGTTGTGGGGTCGATTATGCGGGCCCTATAAACATCAGGACATCGAAGGGACGGGGTCATCATGCCTATAAAGGCTATATTTGTTTGTTCATCTGTATGGCCACAAAGGCCGTTCACATTGAAGCCGTTAGTGACTTAACAACTCAAGGTTTCCTGGCGGCTTTTAGAAGGTTTGTATCACGTAGAGGTTATTGTTCTGATATCTGGTCGGACAATGGTACAAATTTTGTGGGGGCATCAAGGGAATTAAATAAGTTGTTCTTAGCGGGTAAATCGGGTTTAGTTAAAGGACTAGCTGATTGTTTAGCCTCTCAGGGTACCAATTGGCATTTCATCCCTCCATACTCGCCCAACTTCGGTGGCCTTTGGGAAGCTGGCATTAAATCGATAAAATTTCATCTTCGACGAGTAATTGGCGACTCCACACTAACATTCGAAGAATTGTCAACTGTTTTGGTACAAATTGAGGCATGTCTAAACTCGCGGCCACTGTCAAGGATGGATAACGATCTGGATGGTTTAGATGCCTTGACACCAAGTCACTTCCTTGTTGGTGAACCTTTGGTTGGCATTCCGGAGTATAATTATGAGTCGTCGAATATAAATAATTTAAGACGATGGCAGCTAACGCAACGAATGATGCAGAGTTTTTGGCGACGATGGTCGCAAGAATATTTAACAATGTTTTTAAACAGATACAAATGGAATAATCAAAACCCAGAGCCAAACATTGGTGATTTAGTTTTAATTAAAGAGGATGATCTACTTCCCTCTAAGTGGCTGCTTGGTCGTGTAGTTGAAGAGCATCCTGGGGTAGATGGCATTACAAGAGTGGTAACATTGCGTACTAAAGGCTCTCCAATAAGGAGATGTATTTCTAAGATTTGTGTCTTACCAGTGACATCTACCACACCATAATTAGTACGGATTATATGTAATTATGTATAAGTAGTTTAAGTTAATATTAAGTCGCATTTTGTTGAATTTGTCGTAAGGTCAAATTTTGAAAATTTGCCCTTGGTGGGCGGTATGTTTGAATTATTAGTTCACACATGCGCCAATAGATGGCGTTGGAGCATTCGTGTTGAATCCTGCATCGCGGTGTCAAGATTTTCCGATGTTTAACTAGGGTCACGAATGTGTCAAGTCTCAATATACAACGTTTAAAAGTAATCTCATTGTTTTATTGAAGTCACCACAATAACATCACGCTAGTTACGACGGTAGTTGCTGCAGCAGTGTCAGTGTGTAGTGAACGGGTTGTTCACTGTGTATGTGTAATAAATACATAATAATGATTTAAGTTTTCACTTCTGTCGGCTCTTCTGTTCTGTCAATACCCTTTTGTCTCCTTCGGTGGTGTTCGGTGTCGATTTATTTTCGTGTTCACAAAGGCCATGTATTCTGTTGTGTTTGAATTGCATTAAGTACGTGATCATGTGTTGCATAATGTATTTTTATTTTTTGATGGATATGTGCATATTATATGTACTTCACACCTGGACAGCTTCTAATGTTATACAAAGCACAGGTCCGTTCATGTGTGGAGTACTGCAGCCACATTTGGGCTGGTGCTGCTAAGTGTCACCTGGCCACTTTGGATTCAATGGAGAGGCGTGTGAAGAGGCTGATTGGTGACCCTGATTTAACTCGAGTTGGTCTCCAAAGCCTAGAGCACAGTCGTAGAGTAGCAAGCCTTTCGGTGTTCTATAGGATGCATTTTGGGAAGTGTGCGAGGGAATTGCATGATTTAATTCCCCCAGCTCCGTTCCACCATCGGACGAACCGTCGTACGGCTGGTTTCCACCCTTACGTTGTTAACACCACTACGATCCGGACGAAGTGTTTCGCCTCCTCTTTTATACCGCGTACATCGAGGGACTGGAACAATTTGCCAGCGGCGGTGTTTCCGTCGGACTACAATTTGAGTATCTTCAAGGCTAGAGTGAATAGGCTCTTAATAAACTAGTGCGCTTTACCATCAACGATTGCGTCACTGCTTACCATCAGGCAGGATTGCGGTTACCTGTAATGATGGCTGTATATGTTAATAAATAAATAAACATTAATGGACGGATGTCGTAGGATGGTCATCATTATCATTATTTCAGCTGAAAGACGTCCACTGCTGGACATATTCCTTCCTCCAAACACCTCCACTTTGACCAGTTTAATACTTGAAAATGAAAGAAATGAGGATAATATTGGGTGAAGAGTTTTGAGTATTAATGTCGAATGTGTGGCTATATGAGTAGGGGAAGACCAAAAAACGATAGACAGAATGAGTAAATGGTGATATGGTTAGAAAGGAAGAAAAAGACATGTTGCACCGACCTCAAATAAATTGCCGATAAGGGCAAGAAAATGGTGACAGATTTCTTTGACCTTTAAAACTTTTGAATATATCCTGATATTTTATGTTTTTGTCGTGACAACGTCTTCTAATTAGATGGAGCCGGCTGCTCGCACGAAAAAACATGACTCATGCGGCGTTCCATTTAAGGTTTGAAGTGCAAGCAAGAGCGCGGAACGAGCGACAAAGAGGGTGCTTCTTTGTCGCTCGTTCCGCGCTCTTGCGCGTCCTCCGAGTTCGGCAGCGTTCGACATCTGTCTCTCTCCTACTTGAGTGAGCGATGCGTCTGCGTAGACAACTGCTATACACTACTGCTACACTACTGCTACACTACTGCTATATACTGCTATACATTTACATGTTTTGTCAAATATGAAGTGCAGTGAAAAGTGAATGTGTTTCAAAACAAAATTCGATTTTTGTTTTGAAAAATTCAAGCGTTCCATTAGTATTTTCTTATGACGTTGTCACATTGAACTATCGTCAGTGAACCGACTCTACAGACAACTTATGTTTTAGGAAACTGAAGTGGACATAGAAGATATAGGCAAGAGCAGTAATGATAATGCACCGATAATTCGTCCAATAGTCCACACGGTGAAACGCAAACGTGAACAGTCTCCGCCTCAGGAGGCGCAGAGTTGGAGGGAGGCGCTAGGTGCACCGCCGCCCTTTGGAACTACCAAGGTAAAGTATACAAGGTTTACGATATTTATTATATTTTAACCTTAAAATTTAGCTTAGAAAGGAGTTCCTGGAAGGTCTTGAGGGGGAAAGGGACACACCTCCCTTTCCCCCTCCAGTGCGTTTTGGCCAGTTTAGGGTAGATGACTAAAAAAAAAATTATCCGTCAGTCAGATTTCAAAAAAAAAAACTAGACACGTATTTTTTCTTTTTTCATATAAACAAAAAATGAAGACGATACAATGCGTTGAAAACTCATGAAACGTCACTCCTCGCTATACTTTTAGCGACGAGTGACGTCACCAGCCCCCACTCCTGAGTGGGGGCTGGTCGTCGCTCAGCCTATTCATTTAATAAAACAAAATATACGTATCCAATATTTTTCTATAATCTGTATACACTTAAAAAAGCATTGATTTTATAGATCTTGCAAAGCAAGAACGCGCTCCAATCATTGCAAGTTATAATAATAATATTCAGACTTTTCAATCCAAAGAGTATTATTACAAGTAAATAACTTAACTAACATTAATCTTCTGTCCTTTTCTTAGTAAAATAGAAAGGATACGATACACTGTAGTTAAATTTATTTATTTTATTATTTATGTACACACAATAAAATACATAAGAATATGTCAAAACTAAGATCTATTTATTATTTATATTTATTTATTTGTTAACTTGTTCTGTTCAGTATCTATGTATTTATTTATGTATATGTATGTATTTGTGTATATGAGATCGCATTAGCGATAAGGCCGCCCATTGTATGTTTTTTTTTTGTGTTGATTGTTTTGTTCGATATTTGTTTGGTGTACAATAAAGAATATATAAATAAATAAATCTAAGTAGGTACAAAGGTGCTGCTTATTTCTTAAGAAATTTCTTCCAGCAGACCTGCGAAAGGAGAAGTAAAACGGAAATGTAGACAGTAGTGTGTAAGAACAAGGAGAAAATAAATATGAATCATTTTTTTTCATCATTCTCCTGCCCTTATCCCAATTTATTTGGGGTCGGCGCAACATGTCTTTTTCTTCCATGCATCCCTATCAGAAGCCATCTCCGCAGTCACTCCCTTCTTAGTCATATCATCCTTCACACATTCCATCCATCGTTTCTTTGGTCTTCCCCTACTCTTATAGCCACAACATTCATAATTAAGACTCTCCTCACGACATTCTCCTCAGTTCTCCGTAACACATGCCCGTACCATGACAACCGATTTCCACACAACTTTTCAGCTACCGGTGCCACTTTCAGACTTCCTCTTATGTCCTCAGTTTAAGTTTTATAGTAATAGGTTTTTAGTTTGGGAACAATGAAATTGGACCATTAACAAAGTCGTAAGCGATATGTATAGAAGTATACAGTTGCAGTGCTATGTCGTGGTGGCCTAGTGGTTAAAACACCAGCCTCTCAAGTATGAGTGCGCGGGTACGATTCCAGGTCAGGCAAGTACCAATATAACTTTTCTAAAGTTATATGTACTTTCTAAGTATATCTTGGACACCAATGACTGAAGGTGAAGGAAAACATCTTGAGGAAACCTGGCTTTAAGTCTGAAATCGCTAACCCGCATAGAGCAAGCGTGGTGATTACGCTCAATCCTTCTCTGTATGAGAGGAGACCTGTGCCCAGCAGTGGGACGATAAAAAGGTTGATGATGAATGATGATGAATACAGTTGCACGATGCGCTCTCGTGCATTACAAGAATATAGTTCTTACACGAGCTGTCTCACAATAAACGACAATTATATTTTTTAACTAATTATCCGAACTAATGTACATATTGTTTCTTTCTTCAAAGGCTGAGCGGTTGCAGTGGATACTGTTCCAAAAGAAGAAATGGCTTTGGCAAATGGAGCAACGTGGTTTCCGCAACCGCAGTAAAAAAGGTAAATAACTCTCAAAGCTTAGCAAGTTTACTCAAGGACACATCTTCGCTAAAAATACCGCACTCCCCGGTATACTGCATGACATGCAATGGCCTCGGTATCATCATGAACCATGAGGCTACAGGACTAATACGAATTTTGAGGTTCATTCTATTAATAGAGTGGTTTAACCGGCAGCCTAATCGGCGAACACATTTTTGTCAAATGATTGCGACTAGTTAGGATCATTTGGACCGCAGTTGATATTATTTTAGTGATTGCGACTAGTTGGGATCGTTTGGACCGCAGTTGATATCATTTTAGTGTAAAATAATATCAACTGCGGTCCAAGCCGATAAGGCCAGGGATCCGTACATTTCATTCATTCAGAATGAAATGCATCGATCCGGTTTTCATTCATTCATTCATTCAGAATGAAATGAATCGATCCGGTTTTCATTCATTCATTCAAATACTACCAAATTTTACCAGTATAAACTCGGAAATATGTTACTGTCCCTCTCTAGCGTATAAAAATCATATAGTGTTATCTCACTTGACTTACGAAACACATTATTCTTGATTTAAGTGTCAAAATAACTTGTTTGTTAGGAAAACTGGACAAGGAAATGATGCCACCACCTAAGGCTGGCCCAGCGACCACTCTCGGCGGATTTATCAGGAGAGCTCAACGTACCTTGCTTAACACACCTTGGCAGATTATACAGGTATGATTGAACGTTGGATGAAGACAAATACGGGCTTTGAATTGCAACTGAATTGTGGGTTTCCTGTTGTTTTTTTTATTGTACAGGAAGTTTCAAGTGATTTCTCTCGTTCTGGGCGAAGCACAAGAGCGTGTCAGCCTTTTACTGAACTAAAAAATACACCATTGTTCGTTCACTTGCTTGTGCCAGGACCAGGGTATCTCTTTCAAACAACTCGTGGCTCAGGCAGGTATCGGTCCTAGTGGACCCCGTCACAACGTGCTGACATCTCTTTAAGGCGCGCGTGGATCATTGCGTTGGATCATTTTTGTGTGGATCAGCGCATTGCATTGCTTGCAGCCTACAAGCCCGTGCTTATGGTGGCCAGGAGGATTGCGTTCAAGTATGCTTATATGGCCTAAGGCTGAGATCTGTAAAGTATTTTTTCTACGACCATTTGGTAATTTGCTTAATACATAACTATAAGTCATATCTCAATAGTACTCATTCCTGCGGAGTCGTGTTACAATGACCACGGGTAAACCGTACTACAATGAAACTTTTTTTTTATAGCTATGGATAGAAAATATCAACATATCATCATCAACCTTTTTTATTGTCCCACTGCTGGGCACAGGTCTCCTCTCATACAAGAGGGAAAAAAACCAACATTTGATTATGCCAAAAAGCGCGCGTATTGCGTCACGACTAAACATCGCATGTTATTAGGCTGTATAGAATTGCCTTTGCCTTTCATTTGTGGGATTCTAACAACAAATCACCAATGCGCGCGGCGCGCTATTTTTGCGCCATTGTTAACTTTGTATCTGCATTTATAAATAAAATTATTTGAAAATGAGTGATATCAGTGATAATAGCGAAATGGACAATATCTTAAAGTCTCCTGAAATGGCAGAAATAGCTATGGAGACCATTAAAGAATTGCTACCACATAAATCAAGGAAAAAATATGAAAAGTGTTACCAATTATTTCAAGGTCGTAGAAAAAGTTTTGTATGCCACTGCCACAAATAGCTATTGTAATACTCGTGCTGATCTATTGTGCCACTCAGCCGGGATCAATTGTGCCACTTAGCTTTGCCTCGTGGCACAAACTATCACTCATGTTACAATAGCTATCATTGCTTGACAGTGGCATCAATAACTATTTTTCCACAGAATTTGGTTAAGCTTTATTCCTGTCAATATCGCACAACTATTAAACTACAAGTGCGATTTTGTAACCGGTCTGCTGGAGTGAGCTGTCATTCCAACTTTAGCTAGAGATTGACACCATTGACACTTCATTCCAAGCCCACTTTACTTGATTTTTCACAGTGGGATGGTTACATAATTGATCGGCAGGTCAAAGTCATGCAATTTAAATAAATCTAATCGATAAGAGATTTTACAGAATCCTATGCAAACAGCATAGGATTCTGTAAAATCTCTTATTGGGAGAGGGCACTGGCTCTTGTAACACAAGTATATCACTTAGCACAGGAGTCAGGGACTTCACACTTATTTGTACCAATTTTTGCGTAATAAAGATTATTATTATTACCTCTGCCTAAGAAACTCTCATGAAACCTATTTTTCTACCCAAACAGTTAGCCGAGACAGCGGAACCCGGGCTTTTCAAAGTATGGGCGTTAGTCGGGTCTGAACTGCACCAGATCAAGTTATCAGTGCCGCGCATTTTCTACGTGAACCAGCGAGTGTGTCGCGCCACCGACAGCGGACAGTACTGGCGGAAGTGTAGCCGCATACTGCCGCGGGCCCACCCCGTGATGCATCTGTACCAGTACACCGTGCCAGAAAACTTGTACAGGCAGCACCAGGAGTTAGTATTTCACTCAAGTTTATTTATTTAACTAGCTGCGCCCCACGGTTTTGTCCGCATAAGTTCCGATCCCGTCGGAATATCCAGATAAAAAACTCCGGTACCGGGCTTAGAATCCCATCCCATATCCTGCCGTGGGTGTCGTAAGAGGCGACTTAGGGAATTCTCACCGGGGAAACGGGCAGCAACGCTTCTCCTGCGGAATATCAAATTAATGCTATCCCCAACCCGCCTGCCAAGCGTGGGGATTATGGCAAACCTCCCCAATTTGGGGGAGGCCTTTGTCCAGCAGTGGATCTATAGAGATTGATTTGATTGTTTTGATTTTCCTCGGGAATATCAATTTTTTCAATAAAAGTAGCCTATGTCCTTTCTCAGGGTCTAAAGATCGTTTGTGCCAAATTTCATCAAAATTGGTTGAGAGGTTTAAGCGGGAAAGCGGAACAGACAGACAGAGAGTTACTTTTGCATTTATAATATTAGTATGGATAGGTTTTCGAATTTATTACTTAAGCGTTAAGGCTCAAGATTAATTGTGAATATTTGACGGTTTAAGGTAGCTTGACTTACGTACTTAAATAAAAAAGTAAGGCTTTGTGTGTGTGGTATCCCAACTAGATTTGATTTCGAACGAATCTCTTTTGTAATGCGTCGTTTATACCAGCCTGTGGACTTACGGTCGAGCAACTCTCCTGGAAACAAGTTGTACATTCTATCCCAATAATGAGTTATCAAAACTGTTGCCTTTTCTTAAAATTTCCTTTCCTTTACAGAGAACTCACATCTGAACTATGCGCTCCAGAAATCGAAGGAATATACGAAACGCAAATGGCTCTTGAATTCAGAGTACTGGTTCAACTCGGCTGTATATGCACTGTTGATCCAACTGAAGCGAGGAAGTACGATTTTGAACCTTATTTTATACGTTATTAAGTCAAATTTCGATTTTTAACCGATGTTTAAATTCTTGTATTTTTCAGAATGATTCAATTCGGCTCGACTAACATGGATTCATTTGCACTTAATCAACTTCAGTTCAAAAGCGTGGCTCTTCAACCTTATTTGCAAAAGCAGGTAATAAAATTGTTGATAAATATATCATGATTAAGTGAATATTATGAATATTGGTTATTTGATAGCCTCCGTGGCGTAGCGGTAGCGAACGCGGCCGTTGTGCAAGAAGGCGCGGGTTCGATCCCCGCACAGTGCAAATATTTGTATGCATGAATATGAATATTTGCACTGGTCTGGTCGTGCCTCGGAAAGCACGTTAAGCCGCTGGTCCCGGTTGCCATACGAACATCTAATGGCAGTCGTTACGGTTGTGGGAGCCCTCAAAGGTCTAACTGCAATGCTAAGATATGGCCTTCGGGTTGTGGAGGTCAGACGGCAGTCGCTTCACGGAAAATATCGAAGTTTAGCCAAACTCAGCAGTTAGACTGGTAAAGCGGACCCCAGACTCCAAAACTGAAAAAGCTGCGGATGCGACTGGGATTAACGCTGAGATGATGATGATGATGATGAATATTGGTTATCAGCTACACCCGGTTAGACAGGAAACTGACTTCAAAATAGTAGGGAAGGGGCTAGGCGAATGATTGTGTGTAAATAAAAAACTTATTTAGAAAGAAAAAAAAAAAAGTTTATTTGCGTTAAACATGACGCATAAGTTTACAAAACACAAAAAATAAAAAAATAGTTGAGAAAAACCTCATTACATCCACGCAAAACGGTTGTCGCTCAGCATTATGCTGCAACAAAACAGAGCCGATTCATTCACAAACTGAACTAAATTTATTTTCAGTCCATCCTTTTCTTTCTGTTTCGCTATGAAAAGGACAGAAGATAAAAATTAGTCCTGTCAAATTGAGATGCTTTTTTTTTGTATATTATAAACTAGCGCTTGATCGCAATCCAGCCTGATGGTAAGCAGTGACGCAATCGTTGATGGAAAAGCGCACTAGTTTATTAAGAGCCTATTCACTCTAGCCTTGAAGACACTTAAATTGTAGTCCGACGGAAACACCGCCGCTGGCAAATTGTTCCAGTCCCTCGATGTACGCGGTACAAAAGAGGAGGCGAAACGCTTCGTCCGGATCGTAGTGGTGTTAACTGCTTGTTCCACAGATATTTTAGACGCGGTTAGAAGCATGGCGATTAATAATACGTTAATTTATCTATGTCAGGCGCGAACTATTTTGTAAGGACTAACCTTATATTATTTTATCTTCTGTCCTTTTCTTAATGAAATAAGAAGAGAAGGATGCACTGAACTTAAAATTATTTTCGTTTGTGAACAAGGGAATCGGTGTTCAGTTTCTTAATTTTAGTGCAGTTCATTTTTTTATTCAATACGAGTGTAGCGGTGCCTACAACGCAACATGAGAGCAACGCGTCATACTGACGTCACACGAATTCTACATCTCGCAATCAGAGTTTACCGTGCAACTAGCATATACAGGGTTCGGCACTCGAAGTGTTACTAATTTTACATTGCTATAGCAACTAAACTGTTTACAATATGGCGCCCATTTTTTCACATTCCTTAGTGTATGGTATTGTTAATAAACTAACAAAAGCCTACTATTTGTCGTCGTTGTTAAAAAAAGTTTTGCAGATGGTAGTCAAACGAAACAGTGTCATTGCTTTGTATTTGGCTGGAAAATCGCAGGCAGCCATCGTTAATGAGCTAGGACATTTACATTTGAACAAAATGTTTGTTTATCGGACCATCACGCGTTACAATGATACGGGTAGCATCAAAAAACGCCATGGAGGTGGACATCCAACAACAGCAACATCATCAGCAATGGTTCGAAAGGTAAAGGCTAAAATTTAACGAAATCCACAACAAAGCGCAGTTAAATTGGCGAAAAGTCTTAATGTATCTGCCCGGAGCATAGGGCGCATATTAAAAAATAAACTTCAACTGAAGCCCTACAAATTACAAAAAGTGCAAGATCTGACACTTGCAAAAAAGACAGTTCGTCTAGAAAGAGCTAAGAACTTAAAGCACTTGCACGTTGATAGCTTGCTTGAAAATTTGGTATTTTCCGATGAAAAAATTTTTAGCCTTCAGCAATATGTGAACAAGCAAAATGATCGCGTATGGTTAAAGTGTAAATCAAATGACAATTTAGGCCAACGAATTGCCTTGCGAAAGCAAGTACCAGCATCTGTGATGGTTTGGGCGGCGGTAACTGCCATGGGACGCTCACCTCTCGTTTTCATTGACCAGGGTGTAAAGATAAACCAGCAGACCTACCGTAAAAAGATTTTAAACGATGCTTTGTTACCTTGGGCACGTAAGCAATTTGGTAGAAATCATTGGACCTTTCAAGAAGACTCGGCACCATCTCACAAAGCTCGTGAAACCCAAATTTTTTTACAAGAAAATGTTCCGAGCTTCATTTCTTCGCAACAATGGCCACCATATTCCCCGGACTTAAACCCAATGGATTTTTCCATATGGTCAATTCTAGAAGCCAAAGTGTCAACAAAAAAATATGAGACGGTCGACGCCTTAAAAATTGCGCTTCGCCGAGAATGGAACAAAATACCAGCAGACCACATTCGTGCAGCGTGTGAAGCCTTCTCGGTCAGACTCGATGCTGTTATCCGCGCTAAAGGTGGCCATATCGAACAATAGCTTCTTTTTTTATTTATTGTATATGTCTTTTTTCGATACTGAAGTTTTTAAATAAATATGCTCATGTTTAACAGAATTACAGCATTTTGAATTGGTAACACTTCGAGTGCCGACCCCTGTATACAAGCTCGCGACATCAACCGGCGGGCAAGTGGCCCGCCAGACAACCAGTCTGGTCGGAGGATCCTCCCTTTTCTATGGAGGATGAGTAAGCTTTACACCCTGCTCCTCATACCTCCACACGAGTATTTACCGCAATGCTTTTAGATTTTCTTTACTTATTACAATAAATGATAAATTTATAACCCCTCTATTCGTAAACGTTGCTTAAAGCTAACTAGTGATTAGTGACTGTTTAAGTTTAACCATACATTTTTGATGTTTTAACGTCACTTTACTTTAATCACCGTTTATGAATAAGCCCGTTATACACTATGGTGTTCATTCATAAACGATGATTAAAGTGAAGAGACGTGCAAACGTCAAAAATGTATGGTTTAACGTCACTAATCATTAGTTAACCTTAAGTAACGTTTATGAATAAGGAGGAAAATGATTATTTAAACTCTTTTATTTTACACAGGACGGTGTCGCCCCAGTGAAACACATCTACCTCTACCAACATTCTGCACTAAACTCTTCACGCAGCATGTGGGCTTTGATACTGCCGCCAGTAAAGCGAGCCTACATATACGTGTTGGACACCGTCAAGACCAACCAAGTGCCCAACATGAACACACTCTACCTAGCCGAGAGGACTGCCAAGTAAGCACGATGATCAGTGTGGCTACCATGAGTATTCATTACGAGACTCGATCGTCGATATTGAGCGCGTTTGACTCATTGATTGGCCCTCTTCAAGGTTGTAAGAACTCAACCAATGAGAGCGCCAAACGCGGTCGATATCGACGATCAAGTCTCGTAATGAAAACTCATGGTAGCCACACAGTATGTTATTACAGGTCATAAATCAGTGGATTCAAGAAGTGAAACCTTCGTAGTGGCATCGTGTACTTGGGATGGATAAAAAATGTTAAACTTCCTTCAGGTCACGTGAACTGATCGAAAATTCGTAACGGTGTGCCGTAGGAGAGGAAGTAGTATCCCCCTCTCTCTACCGCGCAGCGAAAATGTGTGCCTGTTCCTACAGTTTATGTAATCCATACTAATGTTATAAATGCGAAAGTATCTCTGTCTATCTGTCTGTCCGGCTTTCACGCCAAAACTACTGAACCGATTGTAATGAAATTTGGTACACAGATAGTCTAGAGCCTGAGAAAAGACATATGCTATATAATATCCCGCTATGATCAATAGGAGCGGAGCAAACGCGTACGTACATATTGCTCCCACTATTTTAACAGGCGCTTATTTTATATCAACTGAGTCTTTTATTTTTTTTTCCGAATGGCCTACGGCTTTGAAATTTGGCATAAATATAGTTTATTATAAGCTGTATGTTTGCTATTGGGAACCACTCCGCGCTGTAAACTGAATTCCACGCGGACGGAGTCACGGGCAACAGCTAGTATACAATAAATGAATATTGTATTTTACCACATAATTGATGGCAGTGATAAAGGAAGCAATTAGTGTGAAATTATTCCCTAACCGAAAATTCAATTCAAAAACGTGCAAGTTCAAGTTTTCACTTCTGCCGGCATTCCGGAGTATAATGCGTTGTTTTTAAGCGTTGCCCCATTCTAGTAACTTTAATAATCGCTTATGAATAAACCTCTTAACCACTTAGGTGTTTATTCATAAAAATGAGTAAAGTTAAGTAACGTTAAAAGGTCAAAAATGTATGGTTAAAGAACCGCTAATCACTAGGTAACTTCAACCAACGTTTATGAATAAGGGGGTATATATATTTCTCACAGAATCAACCTGGGTACTGAAGAGTCTTCCCTCCCCGGCGCAGAGCTAACTTGGGAAGTGGTGATCGAAACAGAAGCGCGCGCTATCAGCCGGCACCTGCAACGTGCACTGCAACGTTACAAGAATGAACGTTGCGGGCCGACGTTGCTGGCGTTGCAAGCTACGCTGTCGCCGCATTTATTAATGCAGCTTATGCCCGGTATGATTTGATTTGACTAAATGATTGTATTGTACAGCTGCTACTGCTAGTTTCTATCTGTAATTCAAGTTATGTAATTTTTTTTAATGTAGTCATTATTATAGAGTTATTTTTTGGGGAAATAAACAAACAACAAAACAAGAAAAGATACAAAAAGATACGGCTATTATGTGTAATCAACAACAGAATTCCACGGAATACATAGGAGAAATGATAATAATTATGTATAAAGTTTTAGTTTACCTAAAGAAAGTAGTAGTTGGCACCTGCACTGGGCCCGCGTGGTAGATTACGGCCCACTCCCTCTCAGCGAGAGGTCCTGTGTCACTGGAGCGGAAACATTATAGGTTGATTAAGAAGTAGAACTTTAAAGCCGATTTCCTTTCCTTAAGCGAAATTAAAGTATTCATTGCATGTTTCGTCGTTCAGGCTTGAGGTGTTCAGTCGTGGGTTAGATCCCCGCGTAGTGCAATTATAGCATGTATATGAATATTTGCACTGGTCCGGTCGGGCCTCGGTAAGCACGTTAGCCTTTGGTCCCAGTTGCCATACGAACATCTAGTGGCAGTCGTTACGGGTTGTTGAAGCCCTCAAAAGTCCAACAATTGGTCTAACTGCAATGCTTCGATATCGCCTTCGGGTTGTGGAGGTCAGACGGCAGTCGCTTCATGGAAAATATCGAAGCATAGCCAAAAATCAGCAGAGACTTTAAAGCTGAAAAGCTTCGGATGCGACTGGGATTAACGCTGAGATGATAATGATGATGATGGTTATTTCGTCGTTCAGGCTTATCGGACTTCCCTTTGGTGCCAATACACGTTCGAGACGTAGAAACTTTGTACAGTGCCCTGGACTGGCAACGTATTGGTGCGAGGGCTATTGTCAGGCACTACCTGGGACTGGACGCGGTATTGCAACTCACTATTGAACAATGCAGGTAAGTTTACTTTTAACCGACTTTAAAAACGGACGAGGTTATGAAAACCAAACATTCGACGTTGGCTCCGATTCACTTGTTAACAAGGTGTAAAACTAAAAAGTTCACGCATCTTATTCTTTCTACTGCATTAAGAAAAGGACACAAGAAAAACAGTGTGTGTGTCAGCTCCGACGCACGACTGGAGTTTACTCCTTAAGTACGAGAAAAAAAAAATATTAAAAAATAAGAATAAAAAAAGAAAATAATAAAAAAAAATAAAAAAAATATTATTATTATTTTAAAAATTATTTATAAAATAAATCATAAAAAATTAAAAAAATTATAAATGCATATTTATGAAAATTTTAACCAATTTTAAGAAAGTTGATAATAATTTTTTTTTTTATAAACATTTTTTTAAATTATTATATTTTTTTTAATATAACATTATCTTAATAACTAACAAAATATAGTTGTAAAAAGATAATTATGCCACTTTTTTAGATTAGAAAGTTGCGCACCTAAGGTGCGCACTAAAATAGTAACGCTTAAAATTCGTTACTCGTTAGTAGGTTTTACCCCTCGGATTTTTCTCATACCGGGCGCCTGATATATGAAAATCGATTCTTAAGGAGTAAACTCCAATAAAATATATTAGTACACCGTAGACTACCTACACTATTTGTCTCTCCTTCAACTTTGTATTCCATCCAAAGGTTTTATGTTGACGACACCATTAATGCAGCGGCTGAGCGATCGACTGCTGCGCTACGTATCGCGGGTTCGATTCCCGCACGGAACAAATATTTGTAGGACCTGTTTAGTTGTTTCGGGTCTGGTTGTTTGTGTAAGTGAGTTTAAATGTTTGTAAACGCACCCACGATACAGGAGTAATTCCTAGTGTGGGCAACGTTTTTTTTTTTTTAAGTTTTATGCAATAGATCGCTCTTAGCGATAAGACCGCCCATTGTTTCTCCCTTTGTAAAATCGTCATATCTATGTTCTGTTTTGTATATAGTGTACATAATAAAGAGTATTCTATTCCTTAGGTATTGCCCTGTCTTATTAGTCTGCGCCTGATGTAAATTGACGTATTTTAGTTCGCCCCGTTTTTAATCACTTCTAAACTGTGTATGGAATGTCTTAATTTGATAGGACTAAACCAAAATCGTATGTACTTTTCTTTGAAATTAAATTCAGCCCCCTAATCGGCGAACACATTTTTGTCAAATGATTGCGACTAGTTGGGATCGTTTGGACCGAACGGACCAATGGGCGGTCCGAACGATCCCAACTGATCCCAACTAGTCGCAATCATTTGACTAAAATGTGTTCGCCGATTAGGGGACAGTTTAGTTTGTAAACAAGGAAATGGCACCATTACCTCCACATTGAAGATAGTCAATGATTTCCATACTCCGTATACGAAATGAAATTTGACGTATAATATTAGTGGCATTTTAATACACTTAGCTAGGTGTAGGTTAAGGGTTAAAAAGTTTATTGACAACGATGGTACAGTCGATAGTAGGCAATTAATAAATCTCGCACCGAAGTCTTCCCTTAAGTCCACGACGTCCGTGTCATACACACACAACAACACCACAGAAGTTACTTCACGTAGTCCTTTATTTTTATTTTATTTATTTGGGACAAAAAACAGTTATATGTTACAATATTAATAGTCGGCTAAGGTATAATACATAGTAAACAAACATATAACCCACACCAATGTCCACGGAATCACATTGATTGTTCAAGACATAAGGAAACGAACGTATACAGAAGGGGACAGTGAGAAAGTAACGAATGATAAAACTCAAACTAAACCCTAAAAATCACACAAACCAATTCAAAATAGCGTGCTCCGTCCAGATATGGTCTGTGGGCACAATCACGTCACACCAAATGAAGAAGAATAAAGCAGAAGAAGCAGTAAGATTTAAGGATTACCAGAAAGTAAATTAATAGCCACTTTTCTAAATTTGTTCTGGTTAAGAGCGAAAATATCTAAATTTGCAAAATGTGAATTGTAAATTTCTAATAATCGGCGAAGAGGAGCCCTTTCCCCAGCATTTGTTCTACATTGCTCTGTGTAGAACAGGCGGGTTGCTCGAAGTGCTTGTTACAGTTGCCGCTGTAGAATTTCTCGATTATCGCTTCTTACTTAAAGCTTGTTTCGCTTCGATAGTCAAACGCAGTCTGACTCATGCGCTGAGTCTCGCCGCTTTATACATGCAAGCTAATTGAACATTCCAGATCTGTCTAGAAGTAATAATAATAGCGCTTAATATCCAGCACGCTTTTTTCTACAATCCTGCAGGTACTTCACAGGAGACGAGTTTCTAGTAATTACGATATATACTCAAAATCAAAAAATCAAAATCAAAGCATTTATTTCAAATGAACCAGTTACAGGCACTTTTGAATTGTCAGAAGGTCGGTCAGTCAATAAGATGAAGCTAGTCGCCCATTCCAAAGAGTAGGTACCTATGGAGAAGAATGGGCAAGAAACTCCATAACTTGTTAGAAATCGTACCTCTACAATGCCTAGGTCTCAAGATATAGAGCTTAAAAGTTATGCAAGGCAAGTCACGCAATATTGGACCTTATTTCATTGACATAGTGCATTCGTTACAATATACTAACTTCAAACAACAATGCAAAAAACACAGTATTCTGAGCACATTAAAGTCGTTAATCTAATTTGACTTAGTATAGATACCTAACATTTTGTTCCACACAGGTACTTCCACGTGCCTCTGGGCAACATGCCCGCGGACCCCACACTGTTTGGCGCTGACCTGTTCTACGCACGTCATCTTATCAAACATAACTTTGTACTGTGGTGTTCTAACAGAGATCGGCCCGATCTTGGAGGGCGAGAGACTGATGATAACAGGTAACTTTACTATTTCATTTAATGACATTTTTTTTTAGTCCGATAATAACTCTGACCTTATACAAAACAGAGTTTTTCTTTAGAAGTGGTTTAACATTTTGAGACAGTTTTTGTATTACGAACTTTATTTTGACGAAAGCATAGTTCAAATCTGAAAGACTTATTACAAGGTGTAGGAAAACATTTTGAGGAAACCTGGACTTTAAGTCTGAAATCGCCAACCCGCATTGAGCAAGCGTAGTCATTACGCTCAATCCTTCTCTGTATGAGAGGGAGACCAGTGCTCAGTAGCGGGACGATAAAAAAGGTTGATGATGATAGTTCAAATATAAAAATATATTATGGTAAGAGGGTTTGCAGGGAAGGGTTGCAGAACAAAAACACAGTACTGTAAAGCAATTACATATTAGGAAGAAAAGGTTTATCTCAGGACAGTATAAAATAGAAGACTATGTGCCTAGTGCGAGTGTTTTTCTAAGCGGTGACCTTGGTGCGGCACAATTAGAACGTCAAAAGTCATAAACGCATCGATTTCGTTAACGTAAAACAAACTTATTAGGCCCTCTGATGAAGACCTATACGTCAACTCTTACATAGTTTTTCGTCTAGCCAGTGTTAGGTTTAGTACATGGAGATGATATTACTTCAAAAAGGACCTATCCGTGTGGCCGTCATCATCATCAACCGTGTTTGATCGTCCCATTGCTTGGCACTGGCCTCGTCTCATACAGAGAAGGATTGAGCGTAGTCACCACACCTGCTCAATGCAGGTTGGCGATTTCAGACTTACAGTCCAAGTTTCCTCAAGATGTTTTCCTTTACCTTGTAATCAGTCATTTGTGTCCAAGATATACTTAGAAAGTACATACGTGTGGCTGTAAATCATCATAAATTAATTGGTCGTTTAGTGCGAACGGGCGTTTCGACAAACTGCATTTCATTTATCGCTTTTTCATACAGATTGGTAAGCGAAGTCGAAGAACTATCCGGCTGTACGCACAACGCGAGTGCCGCATATGGCACTGTGTGTGTAGAACTAGAGACCGACGCCCTGGCCGTGTGTGCATTACTACAAGCTCACAGCATCCTGCAGGTAGAGGGCACCAGTGTCGCCACCTCCTTCGGAGCTCAACACGCTAACATCCAGGATGCTATGGCTAATGTTGGTGAGTCTATAGTAACTAGAGACTGAAATATAACAGGCTTTAGCTTTTACCCGCAGCTTTGCTCGCGTTGATTATGTTAGGGGATAACAAAGAGTCTGTGTACCGATTTTTAGCTCCGTACCTCGAAAGCTGCGAAAAGGCCCATATAAAATTTCACCCTTATAACTCGCGCGAGTTAACTGTGCACCTCGCTTTATGACGTCATTCGAACGGTACCGTCTGCAAAAAAATGATAATTATGTTAAAAAAATATAAATTACAATATTTTTTAAGTTAATAAAAGGTCGTTTTGATGATAAAGCGTCATGATAACGACGTCGTGTTTTAGTCATAACGTTTTACATTTAAATTGGTACTATTAACTACGTAATTGGTAATATGGAATAAAATATAATGTTGGTGCAACCAACGGCTTCACTAATGCGTCCAAAATGTAAAAAACAAACTTAATGAAAAAAAAAACATACCAAAGCAAAAACTCCCCAGAAACAGTAATAACAACTGTGTTATATGGATATCGACCGCGTGACACATCGATTGTCCAGCTTCAAGGTTGTAAGAACTCACAACCAATGAGAGCGCCAAACGCGCTCGATATCGCTACCAAGCACTTACGGCGAATGCAAGGCGTCGCGTGGGGAAGCGGGATAGGGGTCGAATTCCAGCGAGGTGCACAATTAACTCGCGCGAGCAGTACCTTTAAGGGTTAAGAAGGGTTAAAAAAAATTATATATGATTTTTAGTCACAAATAGTCCGCATACCAATTTTTAACTTTCTACCTTAAAAATTGCGGAATGCTCCATACAAATTTCCACCCCCCATTTTAGGGAAGTGAGGAGTTAGAAAGAGACGATGTAGTTCTCCATCCTTTCAACTATCGCCACTTAAAAAATCACGTATTAGTATGGATTTAAACATATCTGAGGAGTTGTACAGTGTATTTTAATCTTGATACTTGTCCCTCTTATGTCAGGTTCCAACGCTTCCATGACATACGATGAAACAGCTCAATGTAGTGCGGCGTTCAAGATCCTGCGGACTATGATCGCGTCTTGGCTGCGTGACGTCACACAGTACAAGAATGTCTTTGCTGACTTCCAAATTTCACACTTTTATAGGTAAGTTGGATTTATTTACATTTTATCTACTTTCAATTCTAAATAATCTAGGTAGGTATGTATGAAATTTAGTTTTTGAAGAGGAACCGTGACCACACCCAGGCGCATGCGCTCCATAGAGGCATATAAAATAAATAAATATATACGGACAAATCACACAGATTGAGCTAGCCCCAAAGTAAGTTCGAGACTTGTGTTATGGGATACTAACTCAACGATACTATCTTTATAATAGATACATATATAGATAAACTCGATCTCGGCTAAATGTCGAAGTTTAGCCATATCAGCAGTTGGACTGGTAAGACGAACCCCAGACTCCAAAGCTGAAAAGGCTTCGGATGCGACTGGGATTAACGCTGGGATGATGATGATGACATATATAGATAAACATCCAAGACCCAGGCCAATCAGGAAAAAAATGTTTTCCATCATGACCTGGCCGGGGATCGAACCCGGGGCCTTCACGTCGCAGGCAGGCGTGTTGACCGCTGCGTCACGGAGGACGACAATGCGGATGCCTATGTGCGGATAGTGTCTTGATCATCGAAGTGGTTTTAGTGAGATAAAAATCCCACAATCCTCGACCTGGGTCCCTAGAGGTCGGGTGCTTTTGAAGGTTTCCCCCCGAAAACAAAAAAAAAGGAGAAAGGTATGTGTGAAATTTCATATTCTATAAAAAAAAAAGAACTGGGGTACAGGTTTCGTAATTTTGAGATTGCAACTAGATTTTCAACGTTTTTAATTTTTAAAATTAAAATCAAGTCACATTAAATCACGTTATTAATATTAATAACGTGAATTTTCCCACTGTTTGGAAAGTTCTATAGTACTGGTTATACAATTATCATTAAGTTGCATTTCTCGGTGGTAGGCCATAACATCGACTGCCGGCAGAAGTCTTGCCAGACAAAGTCTTGCTGCCAAGCGATTCGTCGTGTTCCGGCATTATGTCTGGTGAAGCCGTACGGAGGACAGGTTCGAGCAGACATCGACTGCCGGCAGAAGTCTTGCCAGACAAAGTCTTGCTGCCAAGCGATTCGTCGTGTTCCGGCATTATGTCTGGTGAAGCCGTACGGAGGACAGGTTCGAGCAGACATCGACTGCCGGCAGAAGTCTTGCCAGACAAAGTCTTGCTGCCAAGCGATTCGTCGTGTTCCGGCATTATGTCTAGTGAAGCCGTACGGAGGACGGGTTCGAGCAGTTGTGTTGCGATGTGTGCCGGGTACGATGCGCCAAATGTTGTGGTGTCGGGAGTTTGGTCGTGCAGGGTCTCCAGATAAATCTCCCTCTGGGTTTAACATTGCACCACCTCGCTCAACCGCCGGCTTTCTTCTTATACACTCAGTTTTTTCAGCGAATAGGCTGTTAATAAACTAGCGCGCTTTACCATCAACGATTGCATGACTGCTTACCATCAGGCGGGATTGCAGTCAAGCACTAGTTTATAATTATTAAAAAAAACCATCATAGTGATCCTTGTAAGAATCTTTTTGTTTATACTTACGTTTCATTAGTCAGTGTTTAGCTAATTTTTTCATTTAACTCCTCAACAGATGGTTAAAGACTCCCTCCTCCTTACTCTACGACCCGGCCCTCCGACGTACTCTATACAACCTGATGAAGAAGCTGTTCCTCATGCTGGTGGCGGAGTTCAAGCGGCTCGGCTCGCAAATAGTGTTCGCAGATTTCAATAAGATCCTGCTGTGTACCAAGAAGAATACTGTAATGGATGGCATCGGTAAGATTTGGGATGTGGGCGATACTAACCCATACATACATCATTTGTTATATCGGTGCTTGTTAATCATCATCATCATCTCAGCGTTAATCCCAGTCGCATCCGAACCTTTCAGCTTTGGAGTCTGGGGTCCCCTTTATCAGTCTAACTGCTCATTTGGCTAAATTTCGATATTTTCTGTGAAGCGACTGCCGTCTGACCTCCACAACCCGAAGGCGATATCGAAGCATTAATAATAATAATATCATTTATTTGCATAAAACATGGTATAAAAAGGTGGAATATACATGATAAAAACTGACATACATGTTTTGCTTCATGGAAGCGTGCAAACTTTTCATGCAACCCATAGCTGACTGAGTACAAATACATTTAATCATACTACAATTTCATTCTCTAGGAACTCCCTGACACTGTAAAAACTTTTCTCAGATAACCATTCATATAATTTAGTTTTAAACAATCTTTTATTTAATATTTTAAATTTTTCTGGTATTTTATTGTATACCCGTACACACATAAACAGGCAGCTGAATTGTTGAACTTTTGTGGGCTCCAACAACCCGTAACGACTGCCATTAGATGTTCGTATGGCAACCGGGACCAACGGCTTAACGTGATTACCGAAGTACGACCAGCCCCCTAATCGGTGAACACATTTTTGTCAAATGATTACGACTAGTTGGGATCGTTTGGGCCGAACGAACCAATGGGCGCTCCGAACGATCCCAACTAGTCGCAATCATTTGACAAAAATGTGTTCGCCGATTAGGGGGCTGATCACTGCAAATCTTCAGTACATCGGTGCTTGTTAATGGGCGCCAGATACTGCAACGGATATTTTTATAAACCCAAAAATGCACAGTTAGGACATGCATACTGTCCCCAAAATGCACTACGATCCAGACAAAGTGTTTGGCCTCGTCTTTTATACCGCACATATCGGCTGGAACAATTTGCCAGCGGCGGTGTTTCCGTCTGACTACAATTTAAGTGTCTTCGAAGCTAGAGTGAATAGGCTCTAGTTTATTAACTAGCGCGCTTTACCATCAAAGATTGCATCACTGCTTTATACCATCTAGCGGGATTGTTTTCAAGCACTAGTTTAAAATTTAAAAAAAAACTATTATTGCGACATATTCGACAAAAAAATTACTCAAATATGGGTTCATAGGTAAATAATAACAGCCGTACAGGTCTATCAATCCGGTTAAGCTGCGCTTGCCGCGGTTGGTTCTTGGTTGGGTGACCATCTTTACATACCTCGACGTGCCTCGGAAAGCACTTTGAGCCGCCATTCGTAGATCTTTGACAGTCGATACGGGTCGTCATCAAATCCGAAAGTCTGACCACCAGACTTAACAAGGGGTATCGTATTACCCATTAACTGGGTTGTAGAGGTCAGATAGGTAGTCGCTCCATGTAAAATACTGGTATTCAGCTGAATCCTGTTAGACTGTAAGCTGACCACAACATGGCTGGGAAAAGGCAGATGATGATGTATATGTATATACAATATGTAAAGAAAACCCTGTCCGATCCGTGAAGGTATTGTTAGGTATCGATAACTGATTCTACTAATGCCTACAAAGCCGGGCTAAACTTAAAAAAAATCCACCTAAAAAAATAAATATTATTTCGCAAAAAGAAGTAACTTAAAACATGTGCGGTATGACATCCAGGTGCGGGCGAAGAGGGGCAGGGTACGCGGCACGCGGTCGCATCGCTATTCGCTCAGAATTATACCGTCAAAAATAATGTTGTTACTTTTTAAAAATTACCAAATTTTGGGGAAGTTGGAATTAATTTGCGGGAATAAAGATAATTTAAAAATTCACTAGTATTGTTACTATGATGATTATGTAAAATTTCATATGTTACTTGGTCATGTGTTTACTTATACTTAAAAATCACACCAATTCGTCACTCTTAAAATATTAGTATGCATTTAAACATACCTATCTCAGGAATAGGGATGTTTACTGGGTAAAAAAAAATGATTCTATTTAGTCCGTCATTCAGATTAGAGAAAGATATTGGATACGTATATTTTGTTTTATCAAATCAGTAAAAAATGACAAATATAAAAGGCACCAAAGATCAGGAGTGGTGGCTGGTGACGTCACTGGCCGCTAAAAAGTGTAGCGTGCAGTGACGTCACATGAGTTTTCAACGCGCTGTGTCGTCTTCATTTTTTGTTTATATCAAAAAAGAAAAAATACGTGTCTAGTATTTTTTGGAAATCTGACTGACGGACTAATTAGTTTTTTTTAGTCAAATACCCTATTATATAGTGTATTTTTATGTTGTTACTCGCCCATCTCGTCATCATTATCACCTTGGTTTATTAAAAAATAACTTTGGCCGTTATAATATTAGTGTGTTTATAAACATTGGTGTGCAGGTTATGTGGAGTTCGTAGTACAAAGCATTCGAAACAAGGAGCTGTTCCACGGCGTCGACATCCGGTACAAACAGTGCTGGTCGTACTTGTTGTGGCTGGACGAGGCCAACCACGCCGGTGTGCAGGTATTACACTCAAAATATCTATCTACATGATTTGTAATCCACAGCGCAAAGACAAACACAAAGACGTAATGATTTAACCAGCGCTCGAGTCACAGCATAATGCTGAGCGACAGCCGTTTTGCGTGGATGTGAAGCATGTTCCCTCAACCGTTTATTACTAATTACTAATAAAAACCGTTAATTACTTTTATTCTTTTCTCTCTTCTTGTCTATTGTTGGTTTTTAAGTCTTGACGTGCTAACTTTGTCTATTTATGTTTTTGTTCAATGAACGTATTATTGTTTTTGTAATTTTAGCGGCATGACTACCGCATTTTTTTTTCTCTAATTATTTACAAAAAATAAATGATGCACTACAACAAACTCGTCGGATCTTGTGAACAATTTCTTCGATCCTATTGGTCATTGTCACGTGCGAATGGCGTTTGCCATTCGTCGACTCTTGACGACTTTTTTTTTTGTCGCAACGTCTATGTCCAAATCTTTGCGAATTATACTGGAATGCTGAACGCATTTGCTAGAAACCTGCCTTAACTGGTTCAAGAAGGACAAAGCTCCTTTACTTTCCGTCGATGTATTTATTTATAAAACTCATTAAACATTTTATCTGGAAACAGGGCAAACTACCGGACGGTTTAACAGAGGTTGGATCATCGCAGCTGCCAGCAGCAAGTGAAGAAAGTGGCGACGATGAGGTAAAAAACGTCCTTATTTCTTATATCTATGAAAAAATTACAGCACATCACGTTGGAACTTCACTTTGGTCTATAAATAGTATAGAATATAGTTGCTTTTCGTTTTTACTTGTATGTGCGCGTAGTTCAAATTTGACGAGGCTTTTAAAATTCCTGAAGGTTCATGTGAATACCGGGCTAAAACATTAACTAACTTTTACACAAAAATCTCGCAATGTTTATGTAATATGTTGCTTCAATGTTCTGTTTATTCCAGGAGGGTTCAATAACAATGCAGTGGAACCTGTCGAACTTCCTCCCGGCGTCGGTTCGCGAACCTTTTGCGGCGGCCGTGGCCGGCTTTCTCAGCGCGGCGTACACCCAGCCCAACGAACTGCCCGCCTTGATACGTGGGGAGATCTCTCAGAAGCTGTTTCAGTATGTTTTAGTTGCATAAAAAGTGCTTATTTTTTATTCAGAGACTTAACTAAGCCCACCAGACATTAGAGTACTACAAGGATCTGTGCCATAAAGAAACCGTGGCCCTGACCGACAAGTGTCTTCACTTGTCGGTCAGGGCCACGGCCTTTTAGTCAGTAAAAGTCTGACACGCCCTTCTGCTCCGCCCAGAACGTGAGAACTCATTTGATGATTTCCCATCATTTAATGATGTCAAATGACGTCGACAGGTGCTGAAATCAAGATGGCGGCGTTAGTTCCGATTTTGGCCACGCACTTAGAGTTCCTTGTACAGCTATACCTTACTTGCCCTCCGCAGAGTGACAGAGAAGATAAACACCCGTCACCCGTCCCTCCGGCCGTCCGACATCGCCCAGCAGCCCGGACTGAAGCCGGACGCGTTCTCCGGCGACTATACGCCGGCGTTACTGTACGTCAACGCGATCTGCAAAGTGTTTTCACTTAATCCTTCACTAGATGAAGAGGTTTGTATTGTACTACATAAAAATACTTACGAGTTTATGGTCTTAAACCAGCGATAGTCGGTCACTGAATTTTAGCATAGATTAGCAAACCGTTCCCCCAACCCACTGTTGGAGATGTAAACTTCGCCAATATCAAACCAAAGAGGATTGTAATTAGATATTTTTATAATTCTCTATATTGTCTGTGTGTGTCACTTACTTCTCGTTGTCATGTGAACGATGGTGTCGTCTAATAAATAAATTCATTAAAACATCTCCTGGGTAATTACTTTTTTCCATCATAACCCAACAGGTTATGGGCCCAGGACGTTAGTCTCGCGTCGAAATTATTATTTTCGCGTGTTTTGGTGGAAATAAGTATTATTTCAAAATTTCACGTCAGTTACGTTTTTCAACAAAATGGCTTCAGGGGTTTCAGGATCTTCAGTGGGCATTCCAATAGACAAATTAAAAGGGATGGAGGATTATAATAATTGGAAATTTATTATGAAGATGATCCTAATACACGAAGACCTGTACGAAACCATTGAATCGGAAGATTGCAAAGATGAACGTAAGAAACAAAAGGCACTCGCGAAAATTTGTCTGTCTGTTGGACCGTCTGCTTTGCAGCATGTGCGCAACGCTAAAACTGCTTATGAAGCTTGGACATGTTTGCAAAAAGCTTATGAAGATAGGGGCCTATGCAGAAGACTAGGGTTGCTGAGATCGCTTTTTGGGGTGAAATTGAAGGAGATGGAAGGCATGCAAGCGTACATAACGAGAGTCACAGAGTTAGCACAACAATTGGCTGATATTGGTTCACCTTTAGATGATGAGTTTGTTGCTGTCATTTTATTAAGTGGGCTAACAAGCGATTTTGACCCACTAATAATGGCTCTAGAAAATTCTGACAGTAAGTTGACCAGTGAAGTCGTGAAGTCTAAACTGATGCTGGAACAGTTGCGTAGGGATGACAAAGAGGTACCAGATGTGAGCGCATTGGCTACAAAGAAAGTGTACAAGTGCTTCAGATGCAAGAAGGCAGGCCATATGAAAAAGGATTGTCCCATGAAGGGTTCATATTCTGTTGGAAAAGATAAGCCGAAGAAGGATAGCAGTACTCTTTTGACAGCATTGTCAGTGTATCCAAAACGTCAAATTTGGTATGTTGATTCCGGTTGTACAAACCATATGTGTAACAGCAAGGATCAGATGATGGACTTTGAGCGATCCAGGTCTACAGAGGTGAATGTGGCTAACGGAGAGAGCATATTTATGGAAGGAAAAGGCAGAGTTTGTGTAAATTTAAAGAAATTAGGTTACAAAACAATAAGTAATGTGTATTATGTTCCTGCATTATCTACCAATTTGCTATCTGTAAGTGAATTGTCTAGAAAGGGATATAGGGTAATATTTACTTCTACAGAATGTAGGATTTTGGATGGAGGTAGGGTTGTAGCTACTGCTACATGTAACAACGGCCTATACGAATTGGATTGTTACAAAGCAGGCAAGCGACAGTCAGAGAGGGCCATGACTTCTTTCTGTGTGGATGGGGAACCGGATGCTGGCTTACAAGGTGGTCTTGAGGCGGCATGGGGCATCGGACATAAAGTAAGTCAGGAGATTTGGCATCGGAGACTGGCACATCTCAACTCCAGAAGTATGAACCTAATGAAGAATGGATTAGTCACAGGTATGGATTATGATGTTTCTACTTTTAATCCTTGTGTTCCATGTATTGAGGGCAAACAACCTAAGCTGCCGTTCTCTAAGAAAAGTTATAGTAGGTCAAAGGAGCTATTAGGGCTTGTACATACGGATGTATGTGGACCTATGCAGGTACCATCGCTAGGTGGGATGCGTTATTTTGTAACTTTTATAGATGATTTTTCTAGAAAAACATTTATTTATTTTCTAAAAAGGAAAGTTCAGGTTTTTGAAAAATTTAAATTATTTAAGGCTTTAGCCGAGAATCAGACGGGAAAGAAACTAAAGGTCCTTAGGAGTGACAATGGGGGTGAATATGTCAATCATGTTTTTCAAGAGTATCTAGAAAACTGTGGGGTAAAACATGAAACTACAATACCCAAATGCAGTTCACAGAACGGAGTTGCTGAGCGAGGCCACAGATGTATCATGGATAAGGTTAGGTGCATGCTGCAGGACTCAGGGCTTGAAAAACATTTTTGGGCTGAGGCGGCAAACACAGCCGTGTACCTCAAGAATCGCTCACCCACCAAAGCCGTCATGGGACTAACTCCAGAGGAAGCGTGGACTTCAAAGAAGACAAACGTAGCACACTTACGTGTCTTTGGTTGTCTGGCATACGCTGTGTCTGATAAGTGTAGGAAACTAGATCCGAGAAGTAAGAAGTATGTATTTGTAGGATACTGTGATACTAGTAAGGGCTACAGATTAGTAGATCCTTCTTGTCCTAAGACTTGCATAAAGGCTAGGCACGTCGTATTTCTCGAGAATAGTTTCATAAACAAAAATGTGTCAAATGGTGATAAAGTGGTATCTGACAGTATTGGTATAATACCAATGGAAAATAGTACTATACCGTTGAATACTTCAGTGACTCCTGGTGAGTCAGGAGAGCAGTCGCTGGACACATCTGTCCCGTTGAGTGATGAAATGTCGGGTGACAGAAATCTTCGCAGGCAAACTGTATTTAGTCTGAATGAAATGGTGGCAGATGTACTAACGAAGTCGTTATGTAAAGATAAACATATGAAGTGTATATCCAAGATGCTAAACATAAGCTAGGATATAGGTTGCGCTTTGATTATGTGTACATAACAGTATAGGTTCTTTGTTACGTGTTTTATTTATCTGCTGTAAACTATTTTTATTGTACTGTTTATATAATATTTATGTCAGAGGCACTATGTATAACAGAGTTGTTTTAATTAGACTTGTGGAAGTGGAGCCTACATGTAACTTAGGTTTCATGATTGTTTAATTTTCAATATAGTGTGTTCTTTGGATTAAGGCCTAGAACTTAGAAGGTTAGGTAACTGATATTGTCTTAGTTTAAGGCCTAGTGTTGGAGATGTAAACTTCGCCAATATCAAACCAAAGAGGATTGTAATTAGATATTTTTATAATTCTCTATATTGTCTGTGTGTGTCACTTACTTCTCGTTGTCATGTGAACGATGGTGTCGTCTAATAAATAAATTCATTAAAACATCTCCTGGGTAATTACTTTTTTCCATCATAACCCAACACCCACCCCGTCGCATAGCATCGCCCTATTACTTGGTTTTCTCTTAAAATTTCTTCTCTTTTTTTTCATTTTGCACTTTGCAGTACGCACTGCTACACATCAAGCTAAATTAAACATAACAGAGATGGGTGTACTGTGTAGCTTACTCACACCTTTGATAGACATTTGATCGTACAAAAAGCTTAAACAATGCTCAGGTCAGTTAAAACTGGAAATTCATGGCTTGAGTACGAGTACGAGGGACTGAAACCGACACTATATAAAAGCCAAATTGGATAAAGAATAGAGGTAAACAAACCTTTGCAACGAGCAACGAGTTGTTTACGCCTAAAAGACAGATGTTTACAACCTTTTCTAGATATGTAGATGATTTTCATAAAAGTAATAATCCTACTTCCTACTAATGTAAATAGTTTATTTATGTTTAGATATTTAAGATTTGCATAGAACCCTTAAACCGATTTGAATGAACTATGACACACATGTACGCTAATTTCCTAATAGATTAAATATTTGATACATATACATTATACTTAGTCCATACTTGAAAGTATTACAATGCATGTGTTATGCAGTTGATTTGAAAGTAATTAAACTACGCAAAATTGTATTGACAAATGCCTCAACTTTATTCATTGGCTGAATTCCACAAAATGTGTTTAATACCTGGATGTAAAATCATGATACAATAGTCAATAGCATGTAAACTTACAAATCTTCTATTATTTACATGATATTATAGAAGATTTGTAAAACGGGAGTTGTGATAACCCTAAATTGCTATGTTTACTTTTATTCTTTATTTAGCTTGGCGTTTGTATAGTTCTTATTATTAACCTATTTTTTATTCTATTGCTTCCTTTACGCCTTAAATCTCTCATCAATTGAAAGCTTCCATTCTGGCCAGGTAACTCTCCTCCGCCGCAACTTGCTCCGCCTCATCGGCGTGGGCGAGTTCAGCAGCGCGGCGGAGTGGCGCGACCCGTGCTACTCGTGCGTGCTCACTGAGATCATCTGCAAGGTGTGCAACCACTGTCGTGACCTCGACCTCTGCCGCGACACCAACATCACCATGCTGAATGACGTGTAAGTATCATCATCCGCCCAACCCATAGACATATACTAATGGACATGCCGTACGCGTATAATCAGTAATATTTTGGTTTGAAAAGAGTGAGAGAGATGGTCTATGCTTTCGGTCTAGCACTCTTCTCTCATCTCTTTCCTCATAGATGATTGATGATTTTGAGAGAGCTAAAGATACGAAACCTGGTCTCTTCTTTTTCTTTCGGAGTGCCATAATTCTCATCTCTAAGGCATGTCCATTAGTATATGTCGATGGCCCAACCTCTACCAGTGATGCGACATTTATTTTTACTGTCGATCTATTAAGCTGAGATAGGCGCCTTTTGGCCTCGTTTAGGACTTTCTGATTCATTATTCTTTATGTTACTTTTTTAAAATACGGTTTACTTTTTTATTTTTTACTGTTTAGCTTTATGATCTTCATATAGATATTTATGGTCACAATAAATGCTTTTGCTTTCTTTTCTTTTTCTATGGTGGAATGTACTTTTTTTATTTGGTTCAATAGCTTATCATATCGGATCGGATATAATAATCAAAACAACAATCATCCTCTAAGAAAGGTTTCACTGGCAGACTTCTGTTGTGATTAAATCACTGGAATAGAATGCCTGCGTTCTTATTCTTCTTTACCTATGTTTGTTTATCACCTAACTCCTACACGGCTGAACCTATTTGATTGAAATGTATGTATTTTATTTTTATTATGTATTTTATTAGTATATATTCAATGGGTTCCTGCATAGTTTAATAACACAATTGGACCCGGTAGTTGGCGCTGATTCCGGGCAGGATGACAACTGCCGGATCCGGTGGCCTATGAAAGCATAATTAAATACACCTCGCTTCCGAGAAGGGTTCCGCGTGGGTACTTAGCTCACCCCACATTATTTATACAAGCCTCGCACGTTGATATTGCGATGGAACCTTGTCACAATAACAGCTGCGTGACGTCATCGGTCTCACAAAAGGACAGCTAGCAAAAAACTTTTTAATACAAATTTAATAAGCTAGGGTTATGGATTTGATACCTACTCACTCATATTCTGACAAATAAACTTCCGTGCATTATAAAGAATTTCAAGAGAACGAGTATTTTTTATTACTATCTATTAGATTTTTTTCTAACCATATTTATGTTCTGTTTGTTATGCTTAAAGTTCAACTGTTGAATAATTTAGACAAAAATACAAGAACAACAATAAAACAGGATAACAAAAACAAATAGCTATAACAAGTATTAGATGCGTGTAAGCACGTAAGCGCAGGCTGTCCTTGCGAACGGTACTGACGGAACGACTTCGACTACGTCACCAACATGGCCGCCAATCGCAATATCAACTTGCGGGGCATATAGCTGTTAATTCGTATTTTTCAACAATTTTATATTCATGGAAGGAAAGTAAGGTGGATGGAATGTATGTTAAGATGAGAAAGGGGTTGCCCACCGAGATATCGACGATAAGAAGCGTATGGAAGAATAAAGACATGATGCGCTAAATGCAAATAAATTGGGACAGGAGAATGATATTGACTGACTTTTACATTTATTTCCAGGCCAGTGTGCTTATGTCCTACGTGTGGCACACCGTACGAGAATCAAGAATTAGAGTGGAGGCTTGTAGAGATCATGAACAGGCGGACCATGTCCTATATTCTTCAAGATCTCATTTGTAAACGGTGTCATCAGGTTTGTAACTTATCTTCATGTACAGTGGTTGGTGTTTAGCATCTTTTTTTATACTACCAGAATTTAAATCAATGTCAGTCTTTAATATTATAAATCGGAAAGTGAGTTTGTTTGTTCCGCTTTCACGCCGTAATTCCGGAACCGATTGCTTTGAAATTTTGCAGACGTAGAGCACAGTAGACAGAGAACAGTAGATTATCTAAGGCCGCCCGCAGAGTTATTTGCCTACTCTTGCGTTGAACCCTAGGGTTGTCACTTTGATCTAAATTTATAGAATAAAAAGGCATATTATGATTGAATATTTTACCAATTTATAAATTTAGTAAAAATTAAAAGCCTTTATTCACATAACATTTATTATATTAAGTTACAAATTTGATACTGACAAAATTTTTAAGACTAGTTAAGTGTAACACTGAATTATATTCTAAAGCTCGTAAATAATGATAAATTTTAAGTGATGTGTGATATGGGAAATCGATATAACTGGTTCTTATCAGAGAAGATTGTAAGTGATGAGTACTTAAATGTAAAACTAACACAATAATATTCACAAGCTAATAACTAATGCTTAAATGATATAAAACATGAGAACGTAAACAATAAATATGTAGTTCTTATGAAAAAGTAGACATTAGTAAAGCTAAGATTATGTATGGGTAGCGAATATTTAACAAATGATACCTTACTTTAATAAAACCGCAAAACCTTTTTAGCCTCATTAGTTTCTGAGGTACAATTATAATGATTGTTTATATGGGTACTGTGTAATGTTTGTTTATATAATCGGATAGCAACAGCTAGCTCAAATGCAACAAAGGCGCCGCTCGCTTACTCGCTATTAAGAGCACCTCGCGTTGCTATTGTCGACGCGCGCGTCGGAGGGATTAAAGGTTATAATGTTATAAATAAAATTCTACGCAACCCTAAGCGTTAGTCGGTCACATTTTACTATAATTTTATTAACTTAATATTATGATTAAGACGCCATATTTAGATCAAACAACACATAAGACCATAGATGTAGGATTTTTTTGCTACGCAAAAGATACACAATGCGTGTGAGCGAGAGATCCCGATTCAGTTGATTTCAGAGGAGAAAGAAAGAGACAAAAAATAAATTGCAATTGAGACATTGTTTTCACAAGAAAGGGCCCCTAGAGTCACTGAGTGCTTTGCGGCGTGGTGTATTTTGTGATTATTTTAAAAATCCCCTAATAAAAGAACGAAAAACATTTAAGCTCAGCTATGGTGTTCTTGTTCTGTGTGTGAATGTGATGTGACAAAAAGAAATAACCCGAATCAATACACTTTTCACAGGTAAATACGATTTTGTCATCATAAGTTTCTGAAACATATTTTGTCAAATTTATACAACTATATCGATGAGAAAAAAGTAATTTCAATGTATTACTTATTCCCATTGTTGTATGTAAGTATATTTTGTAATTTTAAATAGGATTTATGAAAATATTGTGTAAAAATTAAAATTGTTTGTTTACGCTAGTGCTTGACAAAGCGGTTACGTCACAAGTATCGATAAAATGTAACTTAGTTTTAAAGACACCGTAACTGGATTACCAATGTACTACATATTTAACCAAATTATATCTAGAAATTACTAAAGGAAGAAAGTACTGGAACTCACTAGCGCCCGGTTTTTCTTTTTACTAAATAATAGTTAATAAGATTTTCTTTAGTTTTTATTCTTTCAATATATAATAACAATTATATTGAAAGTGGTCGTAGTTATTTCTAGTAAATTTTGCTTCAGTTCTGCGAATTGACCACTTACTTATAGCAAATTTAATTTAATACTACAATAAATTTACAAGTCATCATCATCGCTTAATTTAAAATTTTATTGCAGCGTACAAAAGATTAATTTGTCACACTAAAATCAAAATAAGTGAAAGTGGCAATTGCTTAGAACTAGAGAAAATAGCAGTTTTATCTACTAACACTATGTCAACAGTAGCTAAAATTAATAATTCTTTAAATTATAATATTTTTTTTAAAGAATTGATGCAAGACAGTAACGAAAACGAAGAAACTGATTTCGGCGATGAAATTTTACTGATAGATTATACTGCTTCTCTTTCACAAATGTCTATGATGATTGTTTCATATACAGTATGTTAACTAACAGAGGGCGTTCCCGTTAACCCGAAATAGTATAGCATACATACATGCTAAAAAAAATATTTCCATTCGAAAACAAAATGTTTTAAAATTTTTTCAATATGAAAATATTCAATAAAAATTTTAAATTGACATGTAAAAGAAACACACTGTACACGCGAACATGAAAGACGGCAACGTCGCAATTTATTTATGAATGACGAGCCGCGTATGTGGCGGCGATCTAAGATCTAATTGATTGATGTGTGTTGGTTGATATGTGTTGGGCAATGCAACGTTAGGTAGATACTATTCCGCGCTACTATTTTGATTTAAAACAGGAGGTTTCAAATTTATTTTCAATTATAATTTCTTTTTATTCGGATTATTTTAGGCTTATTTTTCTATGCTGATATTTTTATTTTAATCTATTAATGATATATATTAACGAGTTTAAGGGAACGCCCTCTGTTATTTAACATACTGTATATCGGGGTTTGTGGTAAAAAAAAAATCTAACAAGATTAAGTGCGACTATTGCGTTCAAAGTTTGATATCGAAATCATCCGATACATTACATAATTGTTTGATAATCAAAAAGAATTTTTCAAAAACAAATAAAGGCTATCTTACATACCCATCAAATGACGTAATTAAATTGTGTTGTAGTGCTAAAACTTATTTTAGAGAAAACATGAAGAAAAAAATTATGTCTGAAGTCATTTTTGCGAAATGTGTGCCGAAAATTTTACGGACCGCAGAATCACTATTCAATAATTTGCAATACCATGTTTTGGATCAAGACCCATTAGATAGCCATAGGTATTTACTTATGAAAGCTATTGTTGAAAGTTATGTTGATCTTCGCTTAAAACATGAAAGCAAAATGTTAAAATTTGATAGAAAAACATTACGGACACACTTAAACAGAATTGTAATATTTCAAGGTCAATAACCTTGAAATATTTAGGTTTCACAAAGGGTCGTTCGACTACAGATGCGGGTATTGGTCTACTGAAACACATATTTAATGGATGGGAGAGGTCGCGAAATCCTATTGGAATTTTTTGTGAACTCTCCAAAGCCTTTGATTGTGTGCACCATGATACACTTTTGCGTAAACTACGCCATTGCGGTGTCCCAAATTCCAGTGTGTAGATATTAATGGTGTGAAATCTTTCGGGCTACCAGTTCAGTTACGTGTACCGCAAGGCTCAATGCTGGGTCCATTCTTGTTTTTAGTATATATTAATGATTTACCATTTTATTTGAAAGGCATCTGTGACGTTGTGCTGTTTGCAGATGATACTTCTCTTATTTTTAAAGTAGACAGGAATAGACAAAATTTTGGTGAAGATAACAGTGCACTCTCAATAGTAACAGATTGGTTTACGTCAAATAGCCTAGTACTAAATACTAAGAAAACGAAATGTGTAAAGTTCGCCTTGCCAAACGTTAGAAATTTGCGACCCTATATCGTTTTAGACAAAGAAGTGAAACTGTGGGCTCGGCAGTTTTTCTGGGAATCACAGTAGATGCTAAACCTAGCAGGAAGTCTCAGTTCGGCCGCCTATGCCGTCAGGAAAGCAAGACAATACACTGACGTTGATACAGCTCGTTTAGTCTATTTTAGTTATTTCCACAGCATTATGACCTACGGTATTCTACTGTTGAGCAAAGCTTCTGACATACAAAATATATTTGTTCTCCAAAACCGTCCTGTCCGAGCAATTTACCAGCTCGGTGAAAGAGTTTCTTTAAGAGATTCCTTTAAAATATTGGCATTCTCACGGTTGCTTCGCAATTTGTCTTAGCCAACACCTTATATGTTAGGCAAAATATTCACATGCACACCAAAAACAGTGAGATCCATAATGTTAACACCCGAAATAAGGAAAAACTACGAGCCCCTTTTCACTGACTTCAAAAGGTTCATAACTTTTTTGTTGGGCTTGGTATAACTTTTTATAACAAGATACCCTCTGCTTTGCAAGACTTACCTCACAATGCATTTAAAGCACAAATGAAATCCAAGCTTTGTTCAAAGGCATATTATTCTGTAAATGACTATTGATAAGAATAGCTGGTCGCTCTGATTAACTCGAGACAATGTTTGTGTTCCTTATCCAGAATTAGCTTACTGACACATTATATGAGTTCATATAATTTGCGTTTTTACTTATTTACATTTCCATTTTAATGATATTTTATTTTTGTTTTTACTTTTCTGGTATTTTGGCGTGGCTAGCTGGCATATGATAAATAAATTCATTTTTGTTGTTTTTTTATTCTCTTGTATTACTGTGCCTACATAGTATGGTATAAACTAATATGTTTTTTTCTAAATGAACAGATAGCTGTGCTGCTGGGAGTTTTTTCCGCCACTTCTTCCCAGCGAAAGCACTAAGGACTGTCGATGGGTGGGCGTTTTGGGGGACTGTCTTATGCAATCATCATCATCATCAACCTCTTTTTTATCATCGCACTGCTCGGCACAGGTCTTCTCTCATACAGAGAAGGATTGAGCGTAATCACCACGCTTGCTCATTGCGGGTTGGCGATTTCAGACCCAAAGTACAGTCAGCTGTAGAAGTCCATTTCCACCTTAAAGACTACTGTCGCCTGCGCTAAACCGGCCACGCACACTACCGCATTATTTTTTTATCGCAGTCTTCGTCTTTCTTTAAAGTAATGCAAAATTTCGTTACTTCATTTGAAGTTGAGTTAGCGGCCGCACTTAACAATGGTGCTATCAAAAGCGAGCGATTGTGGGTTCGATCCTTATTATAGGCAACTCTTTTTGTTGTTTCATATAATTTAAAATTATGATAATTGATTTGTATTTTAAAGTAAAAATGTTTGTAAATAATATTTAAACAAATAGGAAAATTTATTCAATATTTATCCCAAAAAAGGGTTTTATTATATGTTTTAGTTTACTATAGGGGTAATATAATAAAAAATATATAAAAATAAAACAATAAGCATATTATAATGCAATATATTATAAAGTTATATATTATTCGGTATAGATATACTTATACTAACAAATGAAACAAACGTTGAAACGGCAGCATTGTAATATTTTATATAAAAGTAATCCTTGACAAACTTATGATATTGTTATGGTAAAAAATACAAAAAACATTTTTGGTTGTTAGATATGAAAATTATAATATTATACGTATATTATGATTAAAGAGGTTATAGCTTAATTATTCATTTTCTTAAAGAAAAGAGGATTGAAGCTTAACCTGAATATTATTGCAATCATAAAATAATCTATACTTAGAACACATAATAGTGCTTATTACATTTATATTTTTTTTGCGTGTATAGCATAGTACTAGTGCTGCCATCCTGCAATGCCTTTTTTCGGAGTTTGAAGGCATGAGATTATAATCTTCAAGCGCTTTCTTAGTTCAAAAGTAAACGAACTTATTTCTTATCGAATTCCGAAATTATTGTTTTTATAATTTACCAAAAGTAATTTGTATTGAAATTGCAAAAGGCGACATCTGTTAGCCATTAAGCCAACCGAACATATTACTGTCACTTAGCTAAATTACTTTAGAGATGGTTTAGAGTCCGTTATTAAGATATTTATTGGTATATATTTAAAACACTCTGTAGGACACTTCTGCACTGTTTTTGTTATAAATAGTTTTTTTTTGTTTAGCTCGATAACACTCCACCAGCCTCGCCAATTTATTTTTAAACCACAAATGCAACCTATCTTCTTCGCACGATTTAAAAGTTTATTCAACGGTAAATATTGTCGTTTCGTTTCACTTGTCTCGACAGCTACCTTCGTCCTCCAACGTCTTGACCTTGACCTCCAACGGCTTACAGTATTTCTTTAAAACAATAACAATTTTATTACGCACTTGCTACAAGCGATTGGTTTGCACCTTACATAAATAATAATAAAAACAACTTACACAAAAGCCGGTTTCATATGATATTTGAGATATATTGCTGCATATGCCTGCATATTGATTAAAAAGTAAAACTAATAACACAAACTGGTAACTATATGTTCACCAACCAACAACAGCTAAGTAATATTATTTGAGTTATTGTAGCTAATAATAGTTATTGTAGGTAGCGGAATATTTTTTGTGAAGTAGTGATTCAGATTCTTTTAAGTCTACCGTCATCTTTTTATAATGACTCTAATATAGAAAAAATCTTAAAAGAAAGTATCATCTTTAAGTTGCAGATCGATATTTTTAGATATTTTTGTTGTAAGCATTCATAACTCACCAATAAACATTTAAAAAATATTTTTGTAAGTTATTAGATTCGAACTCGAACCACCTTGAACGCCTATCAAGGCGAAAACCGTTACGCCATTGAAACACTTACTGTAGACGTTGAAATTAATAAGTAGTACCTAACAATCATAAGCGGGCAGCAAGTGTATGAGCGTGTATCAAACTTTATTATAGAAGAAGGTCGTAACTACAACTAGTATTGCTTGGCCATAGTTTTGTGAGATTGCAACTCGACTTTTGGTCTTGACTGTACATATAACTTTAGAAAAGTTACATTGGTACTTGCCTGACCTGGAATCGAACCCGCGCACTCATACTTGAGAGGCTGGTGTTTTAACCATTAGGCCACTACGACATATATACGACTCGACACGACATATCTTATATTCTTATGTAATATTGACGTTCAAAAAGTGCTGATTCTCAGATAAATGACTTTTGATTTTGATTGTATATAATAGTATCATGTTTTTATTATTTACATTTCTATTTTAATGTTGTTTTAATAAATTTTTTGCTTTACTGGTTTTTTGGTTTGGTTAGTTACCATATAAATATAAATATATAAATATAAATATATGGTCAATAATTTCATTGTTGTAGTATTTTCTTGTGTTCATTACTATACATAGTATTGTATAAAGTCATGTGTATTTTTTTTTTAATAAACATACAGCTGTGCTTCTGGGGAGTTTGTTCCGTCACTTCTTCCCAGCGAAAGCACTAGGAAGTGGCGAAAGGCGGACGTTTTAGGGGACTGTCTTATTTAATATTGACGTTCAAGTGCTAATTCTCAGCCTAATTTAAATAAAATATTTTTGATTTGTTTTTTGATTGGAAGCCGTGGTGGCCTAGTGGTTAAAACACCAGCCTCTCAAGTATGAGTGCGCGGGTTCGATTCCAGGTCAGGCAAGTACCAATGTAACTTTTCTAAAGTTATATGTACTTTGGGTCTGAAATCGCCAACCCGCATTGAGCAAGCGTGGTGATTACGCTCAAACCTGTGCCCAGCAGTGGGACGATAAATAGGTTGATGATGATGATGATGATTTTTGATTTTGGAATACCTAAATAATTAATTAAAATTTATTTTTAATTTCTTGTGCTTTTATTCCTGTACTACAATTTCAATCAGTATTGCGCCTGAAATAACTTGTAAATATCTGAAACTAGCGGAAAATGGTTTTTATTATATAAATAATCGATAATGAAATATTTATCATAAGCCATCCTGGACAACACTAGTTTTCATTCAAACATTGTCATTTACGCACACATGTGTATATATTTTTTTGACTCAGTATCGAGTCGTTTATGTGTATCTTTTACTTCCTATATCTATGCATAAGACAATAGAAAAAAAAAATAGTAATTTGCAATATTGATTATTGTGATATTGTCCTTATTACACTATACTCGACAAATACGTTTACTTAAACGATATTTCGTACTCAATCCTCTGTTTTATAGTAAAACTGGGCTTCTTAAAATAAACTTAACTTTAAACATAGTAGTCAGGAAGTTAATCTGGGAATACAATTATATGGAAAAATGCGACTCGGGTACGCTCTTAATAAAGCAAATAAACTGTGAAACAAACAATACATTTAACACATTTTCTAATAAGATTTAAGTTGTACTTACATTTCTGGTTCAGTAGGAAGTATGAAGAATGATAAGTCCGGATTTGCGAAATCATTATTGAGGCACCCGAAAACACTACAATATTTTTTTCCCCCTTTTGAAGTCATGATAGTCGTAATAATTAATATTATGGTAAGTGGCCGGCGAGAATTGACGAACGCGAGCGGTCATGTAATTTACGCGCGTGCTCACAGTCACGCGGCACAGCCCGTATTGCCACCATCCTATACCATCCTATATTATGCCAGGCGTGTGCGTGAAATCGCGTACCGACACGGCGCTCGGCGCGCACGCATACATTCAAACCGAGAGCGGCTCGTTTATATGGAGATGTTTTACTGTTCTCTGTCTATTGTGCGTAGAGTTAGAAGTCCGAATTAAATAATAGGGTACTTTTTATCCCGGTAAAAATTGATATTCCCGAGGGAAATCTAACAAATGCGATATAACCGAATTCCACGCGGGCGAAGCCGCGGGCGGAAAGCGTGACATCAAAGCAGTCTTTGCACGACTCGGCGAACATTGTTGACGCACTGCAGAAGCGAGGCAGATGCAACAGCGCTTCATAGGCATTGTTAAACTGTATGCGCAGAGAATTGTAAGCGCTTTGGGTATATCTAAACCATAGGCTCGCTGAGTACGTACCGGTGGGCTAGCATGTTTACCTGAACTGACAATGCCCTGCCCTCTTTCTTCATGTCTACTTCATCTCCCAAGATTTTCGGTAACCACACCTTTGTTTTTTTGTTCACCCTGTGGAAATCTCTACAAGACCGTCCTCCGCCTGGGGGCCGACGGAGCGTGTGCCGGGCTCTTACCGGCTAAAACCACTGGAGCGTTCCTCTTCTTGTCTATGGCCGGGGGTGCGGGTTCTAGTTTGCAGTTTGCCATAAAGCCGCATCCCCGACAGGCCTTACCCGCTGCGCGCGAGATCGGCGGGTCCCTCTTCCTCCTCCTCTTCTTCCTGCCATTAGGTAGGCGTGTAGGAACAGCCACTACACGCCTACTCCGGCCCGGCCCGTCGGCCTCTCGTTGTGGAGGAAACGGATCGACCTCGGCTTCCCTCCTCTGGCCAGCGCGCCGTCGGCGGGACGAGAGAGTGCTCAGTGCCTCCCTCTCCCGTTCGGCCGTATCCTTCGCGGATATTACCTCCTCGCAAAAGGAGACGACCGCGTCCCATGACTCCTCACTGTCGACCATGGCTCTGACCACGGCCGGCAGCGTGAGGTTGTTTCCGCCGATCGCTGCGGTGAGCGCACGGCGCTACTCGTCCCACGCGGGATACTCCTCGAGGGTGTGTCGCGCCGTTAACCAGCATTAATTTAAAATCAATGCTACGACATTTTTTAATTAAAATCTGGTATTGGTAAAACAAAATAAAAACAATTTCTTACTGTAAACAAACAATAATTACGCAATGCATCACAGATACTTACAGAGAAAATATACAGATAACGGAAGGTCATTCATTTATCATGGCCGGTCGCCAGCCGTCGTCGTCGTGTTCCGGCGAATTTCGTCAAACATCAAGGGCTTTCGGAAAGTGTCG
This sequence comes from Sesamia nonagrioides, assembly GCA_017933935.1. Taxonomy (NCBI): domain Eukaryota; kingdom Metazoa; phylum Arthropoda; class Insecta; order Lepidoptera; family Noctuidae; genus Sesamia; species Sesamia nonagrioides. The sequence continues at coordinate 3,574,499 of JADWQK010000025.1, forward strand.
GTCCGCCCGTATGGCGCACGGAAACAGACTCGATGTTCGGTACATTTCTTATGAACTATCTTTTGTCTCACGCGCTAGGTATATTAGCTCGTACCCCATATTATAAGTCATATGCAGCCCGCGTGCGCTCGCCGAACCGCACGAGATTTTCTCTTCAGAGACAAAATAATCATAATACAAAATAGCCGTCATCTCTATTCATAAATCACGATATTAATATTTATTTTTGAAACATACAATCTAACATTTAAAAAATAAAATTCCAATACTAGTAATATCGTGATTTACGAATAGAGATGACGACTATTTTGTAATTTTTAAATCTTTTGAATTGGTGGTGCAGCGCACGAGCGCATCTAAAGTACTGCCACCACTGGTGACTAGCCATTTCCCCTATAACTGTGCATTATCAGTCTTTTTGCTAAGACAAGTTTATCATGATTTTTTCTTTGTCCAGGTAAAACGTGAGAACATGACAATGGTATGCGAGTGTGCGGGGGAATTCGCTCTCATGGTGCCAACGAAGGAAGTCGTCGCACAGATCAACACCTTCAAGACCATCGCAGATTATTACAAGATGCCGCTACTCTCAGAACTGATTGAATACCACCTCAGCAATACGTGATATGAAGCTGTAGTATTAAGTTTAAGATTATGTGTAATTAAAATTGTTTTTTATAATAAACGCGTTTTTTATTTGGCTTACTGTGGCCGCCTGGCAGGGTAATTATAAACCTTTACTTTGTCGTGTAACGACAAGAAAAGACTTTAGAGGGAGACAGTTTTTTTTTTTTTTTTTTTTTTTTTGCGACTCAAGCTGAACCCAAAAACTGTCAACGTTCTGCGAGGGCTTCCTAAGAAACCTCGCAGAACAGCATTCCACAAAATTTTGAATATTTGAATATTTAAAAGTAATATAAAATACCGTAAAGGAGTTCGGCATAACAAATCCGATAGAAAGATAGCGGGCAGTTAAGAATTTAGAAGAAAAAGGGTTGTCATAGAGACAATCAACAGCGTTGTCAAAAACTGTCATAACAATGAAAATATTATTGTAAATATGTAAATATAAGTAGATATTAAATTAAAGCGTTGTGTTGTGTAGGAAAAATGAATACGGTACAGCGCAGGTACAACTTCTTACGCCTAGTTATCGCCAAGTCGCCGAAACTTAGGCTTGAAGTTTAGGACCGTGTCTGTAAGCAGAATAATGAGTCTTGGTGTAGTAAAATATTATCAGAACAGCGCCTCATAATACTGGAATGCGTATTATGACCTGCAGAAATGAATGATATATGAGTATTAAATAAAAACGAGCTTGAATATGAAGTTACAATTAGACTGGAGGAACCAGCAAAAACAGTTATATTGTTAAAGAAGCAGATACTTCTGCTAGCTCCTTCTACACCATCGGAAGATATTTTAACTTCTCCCATTCCTATAGAGGAGGAGTTAACTCAGATAGATAGTACTCTGAGTTATTTAAATATTAAAATAGATAATCTATTACAGGGTGATTCCAAATACCATCGCTTAATAGAATCTTTTATTAATCATTTATTTTACAGGTTGGAACGTATAGACACAGACTTAAACCCTGACTATAAACTTAATCTAGACACTTTAAAATCAAAATTTGAGACACTTGAAGGAAGTTTCAAGATTTATTGTTCAAATCTAAACTCTATGAATCCTCATTCATATATCACTGCTCCCTCTACCCCTCCTATTCATACTCCTCTCGCCACTCCCTCTCCTCCTCCTATTTCTCCTCGTCTCACTGCTCCCTCTACTCCACCTATTTACCCTCCTTTCACAGCTCCTCTTTCCTCTCCTATTTTAACTTCTCCAAATCATAATTTATTCAAAGATCTGAAACGATATACGTTTAATGGAAAATCTTGCCCTAGATCGTTTTTACAAAAACTTGACGAATATTGTCTTGTGCGGAATATACCCAAAAATTTGTTAATTACTCAGGCGTATGATATTTTTACAGACAGTGCCCTACATTGGTTTAGATTTAAAATAAATCAAAATCCAGACCTAACATGGGATGAAATTTCTTTGTCTCTAATTAAAGATTTTGGCGGTTTTGACTATGATTTTAAATTATTGGAGACCATCAAAAGTCGTACCCAAGGTCGTGATGAACCAATCATAATTTATATCTCAATTATGTCGGGAATGTTCTCTCGTCTGGCTAAAAAATTGTCTGAAACGGAACAGTTAGAAATCATTCTAAGAAATATAAGACCATGTTACTCAGTATTCGTGGCACTAAAAGATATTAACTCTATTGATGCACTCTTGGCTACATGCCAAAATTATGAAAAATTCTTAGATCGAGACAAACATTTTAAAGAACCAAATAACCAACAAAATCCCCTTATTTCAGAATTTGCTTATAAACAAATTCATCCAACTTCTTCGGAATTTTCTACTTCTGACCCAAAACCTCCTTCATACACAAATAGATTTTACAAAAACCCTCCCAAACAAGTAAACAGTCTAAAACAAGCTAACTCGCAAGAAAATTCATTTTGCGTTCGTTGTCGTATGCATGGTCATACCTTAAATACTTGTACTCAACGTCACTTTCTAATTTGTTTTAAATGTGGTCTTAAAGGTTTTAAAACCCCAGACTGTCCTAATTGTTCACCTAAACCTAACTCTAGTTCAAAAAACTAACGACTGACTTGAAAAGTAAAACAAACTTTGATGCCAACGATTGGAACGATTGGATTAAAACTCTTAAGAATTTCTTTTCATGCTATAAAATCTCTTCAACTCTATACTCTAATGAAAAGGATTTTAAACGACCTTTTGTTAACATCAAAGTTTACAATTTATCTTTGACTGGATTACTTGACTCTGGTAGTTCAATCACCTACTAATTATTTATGTAAATATTACTTATTTCTTTTGTTTACAGCTGCACATCTTATTTATTTTTTATATTATATATAAACATCACTCACTACACAAACATTACATTACATTTGCTCGACCCCACTCTTCAGTCTCACTCTTTTACCGTATGGAGCGGATTGCAACTCATTAAATAAGCCTATGCAGGAGCGGTTGGTTACTCCTAAAATAAGCCTAAACCAAATTCTCTCTTTCGCTCTTCTAGGAGCTTAAATTTCTACTGACATTATCTAATGTTTTCCTTTTTTTTTCCTTCCAGTCTGGAGCGGCTGACAACTCCAAAAATAAGCCTTGTCGTCATTCTAAAACACACTTCTATGAGTGGCAGTCATCAACTGTGAACTCCACCCATGCCTGTATGAAGAAGATTGCTTGAAAGAGAGAGGTGGTATGAATGGGTGAATGGAGATGGATGAATGTGTGAAGTGTTGTTTTACAGTCCCTACTTGAAATCTTATTAGAAAATTTTCTACAGTTGAAAATTTTTCCAGGGTCGGGGGGAAAATGTAATGTTATGTACATATTCAGATATACTTACACTTATTGTTTATACTCATATTCATACTTATATATGTATCATTCATTTCCACGGTCCATAATATGCTTTCCATTATTATGAGGCTCTGTTTTGATCATATTCCACTACACCAGGACTCATTTTTCTGTTCACAGACTCAGTCCTCAACTTTACGCCTAAGTTTCGGCTACTTAGCGACCCCTTAGTGTAGGAAGCCGTACCTATGCAGGACTGTATCACTTTTTCCTATCAAACACTGCACTTTTTAATTTAATACCATTTATATTTACATTGTTACAGAACATTTTCATTATTTTGACATTTTTTTGACAACATTGTTGATGATGTATCTATGACAACCTTCTCATCAAAATTCTTGTTGGTCTGCTATTTTTATTTTATAATTGTTATTCGAACTCTTTTATGGTAAAATTATTTACCGTTCCTCGTCCCTATTTTCGAATATTTTAAATTTCGACCTCCAACCGTTCTGCGAGGTTTCTTTAGGAATCATCGCAGAGCAGTGGTCAGTCGAGCTCTGGCTTCCAAACAAGCCTCTTAAAAGTAGGTCTCCAGTAAACGTTGCCTCGAGAGCCCTTCTAGGGTTTTTCCTGCTGTGCCAGTCTCTATATAACTGGTGCGCCTGGAGCTGCCTGGCCCTTTGCCGCCGGAGCCTTCGACTGCTGCCGGCCTTGTGACGCCGGGGCAGTCCCTCTTCCGTAGCTGCCGCCGGTCCACCAGGGCCGCTCCTCTGTACCTGCCGCCGGTCCACCAGGGCCGTTCTTCCGTTGCTGCCGCCGGTCCACCAGGGCCGCTCCTCTGTAGCTGCCGCCGGTCTACCAGGGCCGCTCCTCTGTAGCTGCCGCCGGTCCACCAGGGCCGTTCTTCACCATCACCCATCAATCATTCATCTACATTATTCATTTTTATACTTCCATCTTGTCTTTTCTGTATACTTAATAAATACTGTCTCCCTCTAAAGTCTTTTCTTGTCGTTATACGACAACTTAACTAAGATAAGGAGCCATTGATTTTCTACTCCTAAGGCCAACAGCTCAGCACCAATCCATAGAGCATTGACTATTGTTTTATAGGTAGTTCAACAGCATTTATTGCGTTGGAGTAATGGTTTAGCAAAATGGATTAGAAATGCTTCAAAATCATTCCAACTGATAGTAACAGTGTGATGGAGTTTTGGCGGGAAAGTTAAGCTGAGTGTCACGCTCATTTTTCATTGGACTTTTTAAATTATTTAGTGTTGTTAACTAAATAAAAGTGCGTGATTTTTGTAGTAAAAAGTGCATTCAGTAAATAATTCATATAGAACATTGAGATATCGCAGCATAGTGGCCTCTTCATGACTTTGCCTCAAAACTCCCTCGTAGACGGTTCACGTGACCGTCTTCTTCGACATGAATAATTATTACGTGACATTGGCTAAATGCACAAACCGTGCGAAGCCAAAAAAGAAAGAAACTCTTGATTACTTCAGAAAAAAATCATTACCTTTTAGGTACTTGAAATTAGGACAGTCATAGGTAACTAGAGCCATACGACAAAAAAAAACTTACATGATTAGGGTGCATGTATGGCTTAAAACCTAATAGGGTGAGAACCAGCGCCTGCCTGACCTATGTTGTTATACATAGTATAAACGCTGAAGTTCATTTTGTGTGTTCTCAATAACATTGAGTGCAATGTTTGGGGGTTACAAAGCTTGAGTAGTGATACCTTCGCCGGGTATTTTTTTTTCCTGAGGATGAGAAATCACCAAATGACCTCTGCCATTCTAGGCGGAGGGAAGGGCGTGTCAGACTTTTACTTCTATTTTGAGTTAATATCTAACACTCCCCAGACCTAGGAGAAAGTTCTCCTTAAGGCGATTAGTAACGACGATGACCTTGCGCATCTGGGCGGGGCTAGGCAAAAAGCCCCGCGCACCCCGCATCATATTTACGTGCACATTTCCTACTCGCTTGCTTCGAGCGCGGACGTCTCGCAACAAACGTAGAATGCCATACCATGTCTATAAAGTATACTATTCTGTCTAAAAAGTACTTATTATAGAATTACGTGGTATCAAAACTCATGCCCTAAAGTGAAACATATTAGGTAATTACTTTTATTATGTTGTTTTCGATACTGCGTTGCAGGGATTTTTTTATTTAAAAAAGGGAAAACAAATATTAATTTATAAAAATGATTAATGCAAAACGGGAACCGGTTTATTCTTTTTTATTTATAGTTATTATTTAGCATTTAGCGTTTTTAGTATAATTCCCATTGATACTTACCATGACTTATAAGAAAATCCCGGAAACTCCATCATCTAAATAAAACTCACAGGTCAGACTTAAATAGGTGCATTTTATTTAGAATACATATTGTTTAAAAATTTAGCTGACCATATTTTAGGTAATGAACATCTGAGACTAATGAACTTAAAGAATGAAAAAAAGAAATTGTTTTGATTTACCTACTAGAAAAAAAATTGGGGAAATTTAATCAAGTTTCATACGGATTAAATTACAAGTATCAATTATATATTTTTTAAGGGAAAAAAATATTATTGTTTTGGACTTAGCAAAAACTTGACGATTTTTTTTTGAGATGTTCTTAATTTTTATTGGAGGAATGAACAGGGTGTGGCCTTAGAAATAGGGCATGCAATTAGCGTAATTTTTATTTTACCGGTAAAAAACGATAATTGAAATATTTTTACCGGTAAACCGGTAAAAACGATAAATTTATATATTTTTTTCAAAAATATTAATAATGTGATTAGGTAGTCTTAAAGCAGAAAATAAGTAAGTATACCAGGTAGGGGTCGCAATACCGAATCATTTAAGCAAAACCGGTATTTTCGGTATTGGCTCCAGACCAATACCGATAATCCGGTATTTTTGATATTTTCGGGATTAAGCAAAAGTTAGCAAATGTAGTATAATAAAGTTAGGTTAGGTTAAGGAGGAATACTTAGTAAGTAGTTACCTAAGCGCAGAATGAAATAGTAAGAAAAAAAACCGTGTGTGGATAACAAAAACAAACCACAACACCAACAAAACACGCAATGACGTGAAAATAGTTGAAATAGAAATTTTGATACTTGTCGGTCGCAACTAAGTTCAACTCACGTGCATCGTTCGCGCCACACCATAGGCTAGTTCGATAATCATTGCGCAGGAAGATCGGCTATCGCCGTTTTTTTTTTATAATAATTATAATCTAGTGCTTTACCGCAATCCCGCCTGATGGTAAGCAGTGATGCAATCGTTGAAGGTAAAGCGCGGTAGTTTATTAAGAGCCTATTCAATCTAGCCTAGAAGACACTTAAATTGTAGTTAGACTGAAATACCGTCGCTTGAAAATTGTTTCTGTCCGTCGATGTACGCGGTATAAAAGGCGAGGCCAAACGCTTCGTCCGGATTGTAAAGGGGTGAACAACATAAGCGTGGATACTCGCCGTACGACGAGTTGTCCGATGATGGAACGGAGAAGGGGAATTAAATCATGCAATGCCCTCGTGCACTCTCCAAAATGCATCCTATAGATTATAGAACACCGACAGGCTGGCCACTCTTAGCTTGTACTCCAGGCTTAGGAGACCGTTTTGAACCAAATCTTGGTCACCAATTAGCCTCTTCGTATGTCTCTTCACTGAATCCAAAGTTTCCAGGTGGCATTTTGCAGCATCAGCCAACAAATGCGGCAGTACTCCACACCACATAAACGCACCTGCGCCAAGATGACCGGGCTCTTTTTGGCGGTCAATAGACGCTTGTGTTTTGGCAGGCATTGAATGCCACAAGATTGGCTTCGCCCCATTCGGAGGCTGCCTGTAGTGCAACATTCGTATGCTCTACCATAGCCTCTTTCGGACTGGATTGCTTCCTTACCAGCCCCACCCAGCAGATATCTGCTCTCCACAACTGTACCGTCATCTGCATACTCATAGATACCGGGCATCAGCAGATCGTTTATATACAGCAGGAACAGAGATGCAAGAGAACAGACCCCTGAGGAACACCGGCATTAGTCGACATGAGCTCCGATGAGCACCCGTCGACGGCGACTCGGAGGGACCATTCAGTCAGGATGTCTTTTACTGGGTAGTCAGGTCAGGAGAAATTCCGTACGCTGGAAGCTCACTCAAAAGGCCAGCGTACCATAGCCGGTCGAAGGCCTTCGAGACATCTAGGGAGATGGCAATCGTTCCCGCATTTTTCTCGAGGGCCTCACCTCACAAGTGTGTGTCATACACTAGTAGTTCCCCAGTTGACCGACTGCGGCGAAACCTGTACTGTTGGTCACTGAGGAAATCGATACCTTCCAGATATGTCAAGAGGCGACAGTTCAATACACGCTCCATAATTTAGCAGGGTATGGAGGTTATTGAAATCGGTTGACAGTTGGAAGGATCGGCACGACTTTCGTTTCTGGGCTCGGTCTGCACGTTGGAAAGCTTCCAATACTTGGGCACTACACCAGTTCTAAATGAGAATCGATACAAGCGCGTCAATACAGGAGACAACTCGGGCGCACAATCGCTAACACGCCTTTAGAACAATCGCTGGTATGCCATCTAGTCCACTACCCTTATTCACGTCCAGACGACACAGTACTCTCAGAACCTCCTTGTTTCTAATGCGAACCTCGGGCATTGAAGTGGCGAAGTGAAGAAAATTCAAGGAGTAGCACTACTAGAGTATCAAGACGTGAATTGTAACCAAAGAGAGATGCAAAGAGACCTGCTTTCTTTCTCGCCGTAATAGTCAGAGTTCTATCGGGCTTAACCAGCGAAGGCGTGTGATTTGCGCGCACGTATTTTGAATTAGATAGAGCATAACTTTATCTCTTTGTATTTATTTTACTAAAACCGAAAATACCGAATATCCCAGTTTTTGTAAAATGAATACCGGTATTAATAAGACCTAAATTTGGCCCGGTATTCCGGTATTTTCGAAATTCGGTATACCGGTTTGCGACCCCTAATACCAGGTACAATGGTAGTGAACATGTTACATATTGCTTAAAATGAGCATACAAACACAATTTTTAAAACCATGACCTTTCCTTTGGCGCAGTCAAGCGTAAATTTTCATTTTCAAAACGCGGCCAGCCAACGGATGCTGGTAAATCTACATCATGCCCGTGGAGAACCCGGAAATAACCTCAATGTAGCTTGCTAAACCTCCATGCGATCTTTAGTGTCAAGTAGGTATACTGGCTTGCACCAGTTCTTTTTAGCCAATGCAAGGAGAGCGGAGTGAGTCCCTTGTCAACCGCGCCCACATCTCGATGCATTCCCACGTCGGTTTTTAGGAAATATTCCCTGCATATCTCGCGATTGTGGAGGGTCTTAACATTTAAAAAGCTTCAACTTTCACTTTTTCGCGGGGTATACACTAATACAGCCTCATAACCGATGTCAGTGGGTGTTGCAATTGAATTGTAGTCAGCACCGTACGGACCCTCCTATCCAGGGTGTCGACCGAGTCCATTTTAGTATGCTGAAAGAGTACATAAAATCGGGATGATCCAAACGTTGAAGGCTCGTACCTTATTTCCGCTTAATAGAAGACTATTTATTACTTTTTTCAGCGATGTGAAGATGGATATGAGATGCGAAACGTTTCTTCAGCGATTGCTTCATACCAGTAACATTGATACGTTGGGTATCAATGTTACTGGTATAAAGCATTCGACGGTTTCAGATGCAGAGAGCGCTCTAAGGTTTACGGAACGTGAGTTGGGTTCCCATGGATGCCGCAATTTCTCCTCGCTTTACATGCATGACCCACATTTATCCACACAAAATTCCATCCTGATAACGCTACTGAAAGTTTCAGTAATTTTCAGTAGCTCCTTCAGTTGAAATTTGTGGGGAGCAATGAATTTTAAGTCACTCATGTAAAGGAGGTGCGATATAACTTGGTCACCTCTCCTCAGCCGATAGTCTAGACGTGTATTCTCCAGCAGTGTACTTAGAGGATTCAAGGCTAAGCAAAATCAAAGTGGACTCAAAGTATCGCCCTGGAATAGACCTGGCTCGGATCGCTATTCCCATGAATATCTCGATATCCAGGATAGCGAAGGACCGTCCTCCATTAGCCATACACGTCATCAAGATGGTGTGCAGAGTTGCATCAACTTTATAGAACTCCATCACCCGCATGAGCCTTGTATGTGGCACCAAGTCATAATAGGCCTTATTATACAGTATGTTAACTAACAGAGGGCGTTCCCGTTAACCCGAAATAGTATAGCATACATACATGCTAAAAAAATATTTCCATTCGAAAACAAAATGTTTTAAATTTTTTTCCAATATGAAAATATTCGATAAAAATTTTAAATTGACATGTAAAAGAAACACACTGTACTCGCGAACATGGAAGACGGCAACGTCGCAATTTATTTATACATGACGACTGCCATTTTGATTTAAAACAGGAGGTTTCAAATTTATTTCCAATTAGAATTTTTTTTTATTCGGACTTTTTTATGCTTATTTTTCTATGCTGATATTTTTATTTTAATCTATTAATGATATATATTAACGAGTTTAAGGGAACGCCCTCTGTTATTTAACATACTGTATAATAATAATAATTATTATTCATTTATTTCTCCTCACAATGTTTTGTTTATAGCTAAAACCGTACAATTACTCAGTCTAGTATTTGTTACATATTTGAGGAGCTGGTGTGCGAGAAAGGCAATATAAAAAAAAAAAAACTGTTCAACATGTCGATAGATCTTTTTGGGAACGACGAACTTGTTGGGTAATGGCCATGTTATTAAGGAGTAGCTCCTTAGTACCGCGGGAGCCGCTCCTACATCCATTTTGAGAGGCAGACATGATGAGTTGCTGTCAATATGTTTGTTAATTTTAACTTTAAAATTGGATGTAAGAACTATAAAGATGGTCGGTAAACAAGTGATGGGCCTATAATTTTTGGGTTCCGCAGTGCTACCTGATTTACGGAGCAGGTGGGTTACTCTAGTTGTTAGGAACTGAGGTAGCGAACCAGACTCAAGCGAGCGTGCAACCTTGAAAACCATTTGATCCAAAAAAGCGACAGGCACAAAACAGATACTGCGCCAGAATGAACACATGGCATCGTCATCCAGAAGTTAAGTGTCAGCCACCTTGGTCTGGTCGATAAACCCACCTTTCATTGTTTTAGAAAGTGCGATTCTGGGTGTACCGTACATTTTCTGCTTCAGGAAGTAGATGTGCTCTCTGAAACGGGTCGCATAATCCTGTAGGTTGGTATTTGTACCTGAAACCCGCCTTACAAAGCGTATCACTCTAGGACGAGTATCACATTCCCTGAAGCAGATTAGTTTACCGATAAGTGCTCTGGCCCCACCAATACGGTATTCAATCCTGCACTGCCAAGCTAGTAAGACTGGCTACGTTCGTCTAGCTCGTTGTACAGTACAGTTATACAAACTAATGAATGACACGAATCGTCACAAACGCTTACGTCAAAGCTACTGTCAAGTGTCAAACATTACATATAATGGAAAGTTTGACGTTTGCGTGAATAAATGAACAACGTTGCCCAAAAACATAAAACCGGTAAATTACCGGTTTTATATTTTTTACCGGTAATTTTATAGTTACGAAAAAAAAACGAAAGGAGAAAAGGCGGTAAAAATGAAAACCGGTAAACCGGTATTGCATGTCCTACTTAGAAATAACTTTAACCCGAAGGAATCTGGAAGCGCGATATAACCGAATCATACTAATATTATAAATGGGAAAGTGAGTTTGTTTGTTTGTTTGTTCTGCTTTCACACTGTAACTACTGAACCGATTGCTTTGTAATTTTGTAGACGTAAAGTTAGAAATCCGGATTAAAAGATAGGGTACTTCTTATCCCGGAAAAATTTGGTGTTCCTGAAGGAAATCTGAAAAGCACGATATAATCGAACACCACGCGGGCGAAGCCGCGGGCGGAAAGCTAGTATCAAAATAAAACATCATATAAAATCACGTAAAGCGTTCCAGCGCGGCAATAAATGCAAACATTCAATAATTATACACAAAATCACTAAAAATACTTCGTTGCACTCGAAGTACTTAGTGTTACATCTTGCGCTTCCCGCTCATCTATGAAGCTGTACTTAGTTTCATAATTATTTTATATTGATCGTATTGCGTAATTATTTATGTTAATTTAAATTTATTATGATTACTTTAAATTACTTGGGAGGATTTTAAAACCTAAGTTTATTCTAAAATCACACTTGGAAGTACACTTCCGGTCTTTCAGTCATTAATTTATTAATTTTAGAATTGTTGATGCAACTTCCGATTACCGCCAACTTTTATTATAAAATCCTATCGAGCATTAGTCTTCCCGCCCATCGGATATTTATTTATTGAATCAAGCATTGTTCAACTAAATAAATCTATACAACTTTCGATATTTTAGGTTAATCCAAATATCTGTACACAATTATTGACAATTACTAGCGTTACTATTAACTTTTTCTTAATTTTATTCAATACCTGATAATTTCCGTTTCCGTTGTCTATTAGTTTTGTGACTATTCGTTAGTGTTTTGACTCAATGGTGTATAAAAGCTACTGATGTCTGTGCTGTTGATCATTAATTAAACAGACTTGTACTGGATCATACTACGTCGTTATTATTTTCTACGCTTCTGAAGCATGTCTTTACATTAGTATCCAAGGGTGCACGGAGCAAAAAGTGACACAGCCTCCTCTCACGAGCGCTGGCGCGAGACTGCCGGCCGACCCGCGCCCGCGTCCCGCATAGAGCCCCTCTGAACCTCGCAAGGCGGAAACTCGTACGGACACTCATTTTTATTACTTTTCTTATTAAATATTTCATCAATTTTAAAATAGAACTATGATTCTATAGCTCTTACAGATACACGTTACTGCGAGTAAGAATATTTAAAAAAGTCTAAGCGCTTTAAGAGAAATATCGATTTAAAAGTTAAAAAACGCCGTGTAGAAATATTTTTCTTTTGACGTAAATATAGGCCGTATAGAAAATAATAAACACTAAATATGTTGTGCTTGAATCTATGATTATAATATATTTTTTTCAAAATTTTTGATCAAGGCATTCTGGAGGAAAAAACTTTGAAAGATGAGCGTTTTTGGCCGCTCGAGGGTATCTATCCCCTTAAAGCGTATTGCCGCGACTTATTTGACTGTACGCTTAGCGCAGTGGTTAAGCTAATGACTGCTGCGCTGCGTGTCGCGGGTTCGATTCCCTCACGGAAAAAATATTTGTATGTGTTGTTTTGATGTGACCTACAAGTATTTGTTCTGGGTCGGGCAGTTTGTGTATGAGTTTATATGTTTGCAAACACACCCACAATACAGCAGGAATGCCAAGTGTGGGACAACATTTTTTTTTAAATAAGCCTTGTACTCAATGCTTGTGAGAACACACAGAATAAACTTCAGCTTTTATACTATAACATAGGTCAAGGCTCTTAGTCTATAATGCCAAGAACCATATTCCTTGATGTATTACTTTAACACAAATGCAATCCACTTGTAATAACTAAAGCCACAGGTGTATGTCATCTATAAGAACTGGGTGGACTCAAAATGTGTTAAAGAAATATATGAAACAGATACATATGACAGTTGATGGATGGACAATCCAGCTATTATACTCTATTTTCATTATTTTGTTTGACGTTAACATGATAATACAGGAAGTAGCTTCTTCCTGCATGGTATGTAAAAATATTGGATAAAATTTTATTAAAACAACAGTAAATTAATGATATCATGTATATTATTATATGGAAATTATTCACAAGTTAATTAAATTAACAAACAGAAATAAACAAATTCAAAGTGTGCTTCTTTCATCATTTGGTGTTTGGCCCAAACCTTTAGCTACTTCACTTATACATAACCATTGTCCATCAGATCCTTCACGCCAGAGACTGACTTTGTTGTCTCCTCCAGAAACAGCGAGGATGTTACCGGTGAGAGACCAACTCACACTCCATACAACATCATCAAATGTGTTAAGTATTGTAGGGTTCCAGGACACATTATCATCACTTGTCCAGATTACGACCCTTTTGTCTTGGGAACAGCTAGCAATCATGGACCGTTGGAGTCCCAGAGATGGAGCCCAGGCTACATCTCGGACCCAATCCATGTGCATTTCGAGTCTATTTTCTTCTACCCATTGGTCTCCTGTTTCTCTCCAAATCTGTAAGAGAATTTTAGTTTTTAAGGATAATAATGTACTTTAAAAGAATTAATGACAGAAAAAGCTTAAAGGGTAATTAGATTAATACATAAAGTGAACTCCTAGGAGGACAAGGTATGAAGTTCTATTGTGTTGTCTTGTTACAGGTATGAATAAACCTATTAGAATAATAGATTTTGGTGTGTACTCACTTTGATCAAGTTATCACATCCTCCTGTTACTATTCTCTTTGGTGCCTCCTTATTGCTGAGAGGGTCCAAGTTCAAGTCTGCAGAGATGGCTGGGCACCAGCTAACAGAGTTCACTCCGATGGCATGTGCTCCTGGGATCTTCTTCACATCCCAGTTGCCGCCGTCCTGCGAGTACGTTATGATGGACACAGAGCCGTCGGAACTGCAGCACGCCAATATGAGACCGTACTCAGCAGGCGCCCACGCAATAGAATTCACGGAACTCTCATGTCCGGTATATTCATAGAGTTTCGTCCACTCGCCAGATTCTTTCCATATAATGACTTTTCGGTCATACGAGCATGACGCTAGCAGGTTGCCGTACTTAGGATGAGCCCAAGCGACCTGCCACACTGGTCCAAAGTGACCCTTCAGATCAGCAGCAAGAGTTTGTGTACCACTCTTGATGTCATAAATCTTTACCGAATTGTCGGATGAACACGTTGCAAGCCGTAGCCCGTAGTAATCCAGTTCAGCATCGTGTATCATGTCTTCATGACCCGTATCGATTGTGTTTAGAACCGTAATCATTTTTACAATATTTATCCAAAAAACACTAAAATGAACAATTAGCCGCGACTAACGAACCAGCTGTCATACGGTTGACGTGGAATTGAAGTTGCCAACGAAATAAAAAAAAATACGTGCCGACTGTGACGATGACAGTGACTGGTAAACGAATACAACAATTCATATATTATTTAATTACCTGGTTACATTTAATAGTTTTATTGCAATCAATCAAAAAATAATTACAAATAAATATCATAATTAGCATTTTTTTATTTTAATGATTCAAAACAGTTCGAACATTAAAGTTTGCAACATTTAGTTTATAATGTCATAAGAAAGTTCTCAACAAATCTGAAATCTGAAAATACTAATGATCTAATGAAACGAAAATTATGATAATAAGTTGGTATAAAAAGTAACAAGATGCCTGTAAACGAAGATGGTTTTTTTTTCAACATTGAAGATTTATTAAAACAGGACTATCGTGGAGTCAACGTAAGTACGGTTATAGAAAAAATCTTATAGGGATTGCTGATGATTATCACCAACTATTACTTACAGATAGCAGTTTACGCTCTGGCGACTGCTGGGTTAGCAGTATCCATACATAAAATTCGTCCGGTACGTGCCCTATTTGTTTGAAGTTTAATATTGTTATTGATATTACATAATAACATTCATATTTAAATTTAATTAGGTTAGCAAGTTTTCAAAGGCAAGTGCAGTTCCTGCTCATTTCATTAAGAAACATGAGACACTTAAAGGGTCTTATGTGGGTGTGCAGCATTCACCACTCCGTGTTTTGGTAAACCATAGAGCCCCTATATATTTACCTTTATGGCATTCTACAAAACCACCACTTCCAGTCAAGGTTAGTATTATGTTTACAACAGTATCCTTGATTCAGCCCTTGTTGGATTGGTGCCAATATATTTATAAATGCTCTGATTTGTTTAGTTATGGGGAGTAGAGGTTGCAAGTGGGAATGCTGTGAACTGGCTGGAATGTGTGGCCAAAGGTCAGAACCTATCGTTTACACTTATTGCAAGAGAAAATGATGACCTAGCCTCGAAAGTGTTGCTGCATTTACCACAAAAAAGGGTAAGAATATAATTATATGGAATTTGACAAATTTTTGCATAAATATGGGAGTTATTATTGAGTAGCTACTGAAAACCAGCAATAAATCCCAGCATTATGCTGAGGGAAGCCTTGTCATACCTAGTCATTATGCACAGCTGTGACCATTTTTGTTTTAATCTTGTGATACATATTTCTTTTTTTTTTTTTATTGAAGGTACCTAGTAATCTTTCTGTATGTACATACTTTGTCATTTTTGTGACAAATAAACCTATTTTTCTATAAAACTAGTTATAAATAGTAGCTATAACTTGACTTAAAACTCTTGAATGTTACTTTGGATTTGTTTCTGAAGCTGCATTTCATATTAAATCAGTAATTTTAAAGTAAAAATAAATTCTGTTTCTTGGTAACTATTTCCACTATAACTTTCACTTTTTATTTCAGAAAAACACAGTGGAGACCATAGACATTGGAGAAAGGCTTGTAGAACTTGGTTTTGCCAAAGCAGTGGTGCCCAGCAATATCGAGAAAAATAGTATTGAGTCTAAATTGGCCCCAGTTATATTATCTGCTGAAGCTCGGGCTAAGAACTACAGGGAGGGTATCTGGTCTGACAATCTACCACCTTTACCTATTTATATAGTGTACTGGAGAAAGGGATCAAAGATCACCAGAGAGGTTGTGGCTATCACAGCAAAGAAATTGTTCCATTTATTAAAAATAGCATCAGTTAGTTTCTTAGGGGGGGCAAAAAAGCTAGCACTCCGACCCTTCAAACCAACTGTGAAACAAGTACAAACTACATGAAAGCATTTATTTATTACTTTAATCTAGTTAGTTTGTACCAAATGCATTACAATAATGGTAACTATTTAGGTACTCAGAGACTAGAGGTGATACTTCCATTTTCTAAAAGTGTCCAAAATATTCATCTCTTTTGTATATAATGTTGGCAATAAAATATTACTGTTAATTCATTGCAGTCTTATTATATTTGAAATAAAAACCATAGTTTGTAAAAAAGCACTTTATTCAAATTAAATATTATATATTACATTAAAATATATATCTTAATTAAAATAGCAAAAGGAAAAGTACAGCTAAACAAATCTATTGAAATAAACCTTCTTCCAACCATTATTCGTAATGATGATAACACCTTAATTTCGCCCTAATATAAAAAATAAATTGTCACTTTATATGTAAACAAATGTACAAGGTAATTTACGAAAAAAATACTGTTTTGTTCCAACTAAACGCCGAAGTAGGTATCATAGTTGCGGATATAAAAATACAAAAAGCAAGTCTGAACCCCCAATGGAGTTGACGCACCAGTATTAAAAAGATCGAAAAATATAGTTGGTGGGTGTCGAAAGGTAACCCTACGCGCTTGATATATGGCTATTGGATGGCAATCCTGATATAACTCATAGTGATAGATATAGGAGCGCGCAGAGTCGTTTGTTACGGGCCTTAATACTTGTTGATATTGCTCGCGTTGTACATAGAGCGGGTACTGCGGGTAGGGTCCGAGAGCCGCAGGTACTAGCCGCGGAGTCGGTGCGGGGGGCGGGGATTGGGGCGCGCACGCGTGTTGGCGTGGCGCCGTCAGAGCAGGCTGCAGCGCGACAGCCACGACGTCGGCTTACGTTGCTGCTCGTTGGCACGGATCTGGTGCGCGCCTGATCTCGCGCCCGCTGGGTTACTCGCCTCCTGGATACACACATTCGTATGATTAGTTTACGAGTGAAAACAAGTAAAATATCATAAAATAGTAAGTTTCTAATAAAGCGGACCCCCAGACTCCAAAGCCGAAAAAAGCTTTGGATGCGACTGGGATTAACGCTGAGATGATGATGAGTAACTTTCTAATTCGTAAATTTAATTTTCATCGAGGTGATCAATATCAAAATCGCTGTATGATGTAGCAGTAAATGAAAAGCATGATCAATCTCACACAGGTATACTGCACAAAAATATCAAAATGATTTCAAGGTCACAATAAAAACATTAAAGATATAGTGAAATAGTTTAAAAATAATACTATCGATAGTGTGATGATAACATAAGCCGTAGGCGACAATTTCTGGCAAAATGTAGACGTACTTACTAGCAATAATAAATTGCATTTTCGTGTGTTCGAAAATTTATCTCTATTACAAACGTTCCATGTTACCAAATATTTGTCGCCCAGTATTTATCTTTGCATCGTGCTAATAAACACCTGCCTTCACAGACAAGGTCCGTTTTATCACGTTTTAAGACATCAAACCAGTTGTTATAATTTTTATCCTTATGCCGTAAGAGTTCTTACAACAAACATTGACTTTATAGGCACCAGTCAATGCATAGCTATTGACACATCCGACAACCTATCGTATCGAAAACGTCACACTTAGATAACCCTAATGGCTTAACACAAAACACTATCATTCTCAACCTGAATAATTTTTAAAGATAAAGCCAATCCATTGGTTCTTATGGCCGAACTGTAATGGATGTTGTTGGACTTTCAAATCAAATTCATTGCTACTGATAATGTACAGCGGACTACCATCGGACGGTCATCTATCAATTTCTTTTTTGTTGGTTTCGGACTTGTGGATAGCGTTTAGAAAGATTTCGATCATACAGTATTTGAAGAATATTCCCTCAAAATTCAGAGTGAACGATAGGTTGTCAGTTTTATATTAATAATTGTACGTTATTTGGAATAAACTTCAAATATAAAAAAACTGGTTCCATGTTAAAATTTTAATGAGACGGTCTCGATCAGACGTCGACGCTGGACGATCGGATATAGACCGTCATCCAACAGGATATAAAGTATATCTCAATAGCCTCTACTGGTAAAGAACTTTTAGAACCTGTCTCTGAAGGCTGGTAAAGACCTAGATTTCGTTTTTAGAAAATAAGCCGTAAATAATTTCTACATAGAAACATCATGCACATACTTAGTAGGTAGCTAAAATAATTTCAGTAATGCACGAAAAACTAGCACCTAATTAGTTAAAACTCAATATGTTTACTGTTTTGCAATTTTAACTACTAAGAAGCGGACAAAAAAGACGACACTTAAAAAATAGTACCGTATACTCGAATTCATTACCTTCTGTGTTCGTAAAGAATTGCATGAAACAAAAGAAACAAATTAAAGATGGAAGACGAACATCAATACTGCCTATTTAAATTGTTAGTTAGACCTTAGAGTTGTTACGTTTTATCGAACGCAATCATATCTCGCCAATTGTCAGGGTCAGCATGTTAAAAATAAATAGGTTGTACACTTATTGACCAGCGTGCATTTATTCTTTTATGCATCATCAGTTATCGACAGCCTCTGTGGCGTACCGGTAGCAAACGCGGCCGCTGCGCAAAAAGGCGGGGGTTCGATCCCCGCGCAGTGCAAATATTTGTATGCATGAATATTTGTACTGATCTTAAGCCCCGCTGGTTAAGCTGGTTAAGCCCCGGTCTTGGTTGCCATACGAACATCTAGTGGCAGTAGTTACGAGTTGTGGTTCTAAAAGACTGGCCATGTACCGCTGTAGATAAGGATGAAAAGTAAAGAATATGTCTAACGTGAAAACCTATTCAATCAACTACATATGTATTGATAACAATTAGAACGAGTGAGAGAGAGAGAGACAACCAATCCGTTTGATTACTGAAGTGTCATATCCTATTAGAATTAATAAACGGTTACACAATTTACATTCCACATATAGCACTTATTTGGACATGTTAAGTCACGTTTATGTTCAATTGTCATCATTATAATGTACATATTCAGTAGGTGGTGTACGAGATTGCAAATAGTCAGCACTTATGAATAAGACCTTGATTCAGTTGTCACACACCAATGCAAATAGTTCTGCACATTTGGTGAAAGTATTAGTTACTTTGAAGAATGTATAGTATCGTATTATTTAAAACCCTCTGTAGTAGCACTTTCTTCAAAGTACTGATGTTTAAAATAATCGACTGAGTGAATTAACTAATGCGTATATTAATCACTAATCAATTCACGCTAAGAAAAGTGGAAAATGATGTACCTATTAGCTATATCTATAGTAACACAATGATGAATCATTTATACACAAGTACGATAGACAGTTGCATCATTACTTTGACAAGGCTATTCATATCAAGCCATATTTTACAACGTATTGAAACTTCTTAGTGTAAAGCTGAATGACAAAACAGCCAGTACGTCATTTATTGAAATTCTTGGCATGTCATATCATAATCTGCCTATAATGTTCACACTGTTAAGGGACGCAGGACCAGTGCGGGTTGGTAAATGTCACATATCTTGAATTTTTTTGGTTCTTGAACATACCAGTTACTTTACGATGTTTCTCTGAACCGTTTTGAGTGGGGATATTATTCACTAACGCGCCTACCGGGGTTCGAACCACGCTGTACGACTTGTAAAACAATACCCTTTCCTAAGATACAAACTAGATTTTCTGGCTAGTTTAGGAAAAGAGTGTCCTATGACGCCTGTTATTGTTGTACTGGTTTTATTTTATAACATTCTAGTTCAGCAGACAAATCTGTATGCCATGTACAACTACTACTGAAATAAAAATAAAAAAAAAGACGTAGCTGGAACACACTGGGCCATCACTGCACTCAAAAAATTCATATGTAGCTCTAGCTAGCTGTATGTAATAATAATGAATACTGACAATAACTATGCTTAGTTATTGTCAGTATTCATTATTATTACATACAGCTTAATTATGAATGTTGTTGGCTATAAGAGTAGGGGAAGACCAAAGAAACGATGGATGGAATGTGTGAAGGATGATATGGCTAAGAAGGGGGTGACTGCCGAGATGGCTTCTGATAGGGATGCATGGAAGAAAAAGACATGTTGCGCCGACCCCAAATAAATTGGGATAAGGGCAGGAGAATGATGACTGACAATAACTATGCTTGTAATTTATAAACATAAGTAGTTCAGTTCCCTGTTGATAAGCAAATGCCATGTGACGTTAATCTGTCTCCTACTTACAAGCATTGCATTCAAGTTTTCCTTATAAATGGCATAGTTGGTAATTTATAATATATCATTAATAAAGTACAGTCTATAATTATATTTGGCAGCATTAATCAATCACACAGACCACAATAAACAAAAGAAACATTTTGTTTAAACAATCCTTTTTATACAACGTTATTTTTTGTTTATGCAAAGCCTGAATATAGTTTGTTCAAAATAAGCAACTGAATCGATTCCCATCATTTTTACACCATGTTATATTCTTTCACAAATAAATTTAGAAATTGTTGCAGTGTGGTTACTGAGCGCGCTACGCAGCTTACGCGTGCGCATGCCCGCGCTCAGGCTCAACTGACGCCACAGGTCAATGCACCCGCACGGAGCGTAGACCATATTTTTGTTGGGACAACCAAGTAGGATAACAAGCTCATAACTTTGTGGTTATTCATGATGTCTTTTTTAAATTTTGTACATAGATTCTTTTTCTAAAAATACTAGACAAGTGTTTCGGGTTTCGCAAAAACAAAAAATAATGATGTATAATGTTTATGTGGTGAACACATACTACTTTCTCCTACATTCGCAGTTCATCCATAACCAAGGGTTTTTGTGAGGGTAGACAAAAACAGCAGTACACAGTGTTATGATTCTACTCACATTTTTCTTTTCCATGTTCTACATTCGTATTTTATACAACGTGTAACAAAAAGGGTATATACATACCAAGGGCATGGCATCTTTAGATGATATCAAACGATATCGGAAGGGTTTCAACTCAAAATAAAATACTCAAAAAATTGGTACGAAATTTTCGGTTTCGTGTGTTTTTTAAAATCAAATCATAACAAACGTAGCAACACACTACATACGTTAATAACTACTTGTTACCCGTCACGTTACTTGCCAAAATCCGATAAATGTCTTCAATATTTCTGTGCGACTAGTATCTATCATACTAGTCTATCTAGCCTATCACAGGCGGTGTTTTTCCTCATAACTTCCTAACATAAAGAGATAGGATTAAAAAACCCTTCCAATATCGTTTGATATCATGTAAAGATGCCATGCCTTTGTTATGTATATACCCTTTATGTTACACGTTGTATAGAATACAATTTAAATGCTCACCAAATTAATAGCAAGTAAAATATTGCCAATCAGGAAAAGATTGTTTTCCATCATGACATGGCCGGGGATCGAACCCGGGGCCTCCACATCGCAGGCAGAAGTGTTGACCGCTGCGCCATGGAGGACGACAAAATGACAGCGTCTTTATTTAATAAAAGGAGTAAAGTTCCCGTACCTGTTTCTTCTCCATCTTGGCCTTGATATCTCGTGCTAGGGTATAAAATGCTGACTCAACATTTAAGGAGTCTTTTGCTGAGGTTTCTATAAATTTAATCTGATATTCTACAGCTAACTGTTCACCTCTTTCTTTTGAAACCTAGAAAAATAAAACAAGTTTATGTTAGAATAGCTTGGACTGGCATAGTGTGTTGATAAAAAGTTGGTTTACTTGATTTTCCCTTATACCAAATTTTACCAAAATGGGTGCACACATTTTGCAGCTTAGTTGCAACTCCTCATCCATTGACAGCCTCCGTGGCCTAGCGGTAACGAACGCGGCCGCTGCGCAAGGAGGCGCTTGTACGATCCCCGCACAGTGCAAATATTTGTATGCATGAATATGAATATTTGCACTGGTCTGGTCGTGCCTCGGAAAGCACGTTAAGCCGTTGGTCCCGGTTGCCATACGAACATCTAATGGCAGTCGTTACGGGTTGTTGAGCCCTCAAAAGTCCAAAAGTCTAACTGCAATGCTTCGATGTCGCCTTCGGGGTTGTGGAGGTCAGACGGCAGTTGCTTCACGGAAAATGTCGAAGTTTAGCCATATCAGAAGTTAGACTGGTAAAGCGGACCCCAGACTCCAAAGCTGAAAAGGCTTCGGATGCGACTGGGATTAACGCTGGGATGATGATGATGATGGAGTTGCAACTCCTCATCCATCAGAACTATAAAGACTCAGGTGCTGATTCTCTTATTCAAAAATTAAGCAAATTTTTTAGTTTAGGTGCTTCTTTTCCTTCCAATTTTATTAAGAAAAGGATAGAAGATAACATATCAGTTTAGTCCTGTTAAATTAAGATACTCCAGACACATTAGACGAGATTAAAAACATGGCGATTAAAAATACGTCGATTTATGTCAAGAGTGAACTAATTTGATAGGATAAAACTAATATTCACCTTATGTCCTTTACTAATGAAATAGGAAAGAAAAAGATGCACTGAACAAAATTAATTTTAGTTCACAACAAGAGAATGAGGGCTTCTTTAATAATGACGACACGGTTGATGTAGTGGCTGAGCGATCGACTACTGAGCTGCGTGTCGTGGGTGCGAGCGCTGCGTGTTGTGGGTTCGATCCCCGCTCGGAACAAATATTTGCAAGTAGTTGTTCCGGGTCTGGCTGTTTGTGTATGTGAATTAAACTGTTTGTAAACAAACGCATGGTAAGTAATTACTAGTGTGGGACATAGCTTCTTAAAAAAGAAACATCAATACATTATGTATTTGTATGGATTATATTATCAATGATCATGGTGATCAATAAGTATGGTTTTATAAGGATTAGAGTTGGTGATTTTGTAATTTGACATAAATATTATACTAACTGGCCATATTCCCTGTTAATCCCCAGTTACCCTTATCTTGTAGATAAAATACCGCCAAACGCATGAGTCACGAGTGTGATTGGTAAAACATTTGCAGTTTCATCTGCCCATATCCATGACAACATAATATTATTGATAACACATAATGATAATGTGTTCATAGAGCTCAAACAGTAGGCTAACCATATAAATTTCATGACATTATCAATACATACTAAATGCTTATTTATAAATAAAAACCATTATCCTGTTTTAGTCAACCAAGGCCAAATAGGATTCATTAATTTAAATTATTACAATATTTTTAGCTCTACATTTATAATAGATAATCATTGATTTTGAAAATGACCTATGAAATAAGTCATCATCATCATCACAGCTTTAATCCCAGTCACATCCAAAGCTTTTTTTCAGCTTTGGAGTCTGGGGTCTGCTTTACCAGTCTAACTGCTGATTTTCGATAGTTTTCCGTGACCTTCACTACCCAAAGGCAATATCGAAGCATTGCAGTTAGACCAATTGTTGGACTTTTGAGGGCTCCAATAACCTGTAATGACTGCCACTAGATGTTTGTTCAGAGCTATGAAATAAGTGTATATATTTAATGAGGGTTCAATGACCTCTAAACTTCATTAAGTCTTCTAATTTCACTGTCTTGCTTTTATTTATAAAATAGCTGCTATCCAGCTTCACCCACATATCTAAGCTGTGGGATTATTGGGATTAAAACTATCTGATTTTCTGATCTAGGTCATGTTTTACTCATGTGCTAAATTTCATCTAAAGCTGTTCTGCCGTTTTAGTATGCAAAAAACCAAAAAATAAAAGCAAATCATATACAGATTATATCCCATGTAGGCAAGAGAAGGTTCAGTGTGTATTGGTATGTTCTTACCTGTCTTTTCGCCTCTAAATCACATTTGTTTCCAAGAATCATCTTTTCAACATCAGCACTGGCGTTTTCTTCAATATTCCTGATCCAATTCTTTATATTTTCAAAACTCTTTTCGTTTGTAACATCGTAAACCAGCATTATACCCATTGAACCCCGATAATATGCTGTTGTGATAGTACGAAATCTTTCTTGGCCAGCAGTATCCCTGGAACACGATATTAACAGTTCAATAGGAAACTCCATAAATTAATGAAATACAGAATGTAATAAATGATCACCTACTGTAAAATTGTTTTAAACAATAATAAGCGGGAAATGTATATTTCATTTACATAATTATCAGTTTAAGATAACCAGCACCATATAACTATCTAATAAATTTGCAATAGTCAAGCATGACTATGAGATTAGAATTACAGTGCAAATGTAAATTGTTGTTTTGTTCCCTGAATGTCTTACAGAACAACAGCTTGAGCCATTGTGTTGATAGGCTGAAGAAAGGAAGTGGGTACATTGTACTTGTAGCCTCATTACTCATTTGCGATTGCAAAACTGGTCAATAACTTTAACTTGACCGCGCCTCGTAACTGGTTAGTAGCTCTAAGAAAAAGCAACACAACAAATTAACAATAAATCAACATACCATATTTGTAATTTTACTTTCTTCCCGTCGAGGTCTATCGTACGAATTTTAAAGTCGATACCTGCAACCAACAGTTCAGTTATTCGGGAGTCAACTAATTAATTAGTGTGTATGATGTCATGAACTCTCGCTTCATTTAATTCGTTAAGGGCTCCATTCACCGAGGCGCCGCGCCCTAACCGCCACAAATATGTAGAACGATAAAAAATAGACACAATGATCATGGAAACAAAAAATCCTGTTCCATGACAATACGTAAAAAATTATCTGACAATAACCTTTGGTTTAGAGACTTGAATCAAAGTACTCACCAATTGTTGATATAAATGAAATATTGAACGCATCTTCTGAAAATCTGAATAATATAGATGTTTTCCCCACACCAGAATCACCTATCAATAGCAATTTAAATAAATAATCGTAAGTTTTTGCCATTTTTTACAACAATCTGATTACGATACACAGGTCTGCCATTCATTTGGCATTTTTGAGTAATCACTAATGTTGTCAAGTAACTATATTGTAATTTATGATTCGATTATGAGAACAACGGCAAAATCGATTAAGATTTTGTGTAATATGTTTAGAAGTAGCAATTGGACAAAGAACACAAACATGTATTAAAATATTTAAAAAATTAAAGTGAAAGTTAGAATCTTCGTGCGTCTTATAAAAAATAATCGAGATGTTTTTTTAGCATCGTAACACTAGTGTTAACCGTCACTGTCAAATAGGTGACAAATGTGACAATGATACATGTGTTTTCAGGGTTCTGTAGCGAATGCCAAAAACGGAGACCTTAAAATTTTCTTATCCGTTTTGTCGATGAAAATTTTAATGGTGTAAGGTGCGTCGCGGCCACTAAACAATAGTGTAGTGATAGTGAACAGAAACAAAAGTAGGATTGTCAGTTCTCCATACATGTAATTGGTGTGTATAAAAATAGTTCAATGCACATAAATTTGTGGAGTATTCTCGCCCCATAATTAACAGTATAGTAGTTTGTGAGATACAGTATGTTTTCGGTTGCAATTGCAATCATACAAAATAGCTTTTTAAAATCATAATTTTTATCTAGAAATATGAAGTGTTTGGTTACCAGTATCACATATTACAGAATACTACACCAGTATAGATATGAATCTGTAAAAAAACATATAACTACGTCATAAATTAATTTCAAACATTTATGAGATCTTTGATCCTTGTTACTTGTTACTGTAAATTATGAAAAACGTAGATGTGCCGATGTATTACTAGGTGAAAGCAGTGAAAGATATCTTGTTCATGCCCATATATTAATTACAGTTACGGAACCCTCACTATGTGTGGCCTGATACACACTTTGACACACACCAGTTTTTTGACATTTATTTTGTTTGTGAGACGCTTGTCGTTCGCTTCGCGCTGTTTGCGAACAATTTAGTTTTATGAATAATTGTGTGTAATATGAAGTAAAGATACATAAAAGTGATATATTTTAATTCCAAAATGTTTTATCATGTGAGTGAATAAGTTCTACTTCTTCTCAAGCATTAAATTCGCCTGTTATGAGATAACTTGTTTTGTAAACAAATGTTTCAGATATCTTTAGAACACGAAATTCTATTGCACCCTCGGTATTTTGGGCCGCAGTTACTAGATATCGTAAAGCAGAAGTTATATACTGAAGTCGAGGGCACGTGTACGGGAAAGTAAGTGATAAACTAAATTTTAAAGGTTATGTACTAAGAAAGACTGAGAATTGTGTTTTCTTATTTTACTTCTTATTAGATTACATTATGCTTACTACTTAAGATCCAGCTCAAACAGAAGTACCTTTATCCATACTAATATTATAAATGCGAAAGTAACTCTGTCTGTCTGTCTGTCTGTTACGCTTTCCCGCTTAAACTTCTCAACCGATTTTGATGAAATTTGGCAGAGACAATCTTTAGACCCCGAGAAAGAACATAGGCTACCTTTTATCCCGGAAAAATTTGATGTTCCCGAGGGAAACCTAAAAAGCGCGATATAACCGAACTCCACACGGGCGAAGCCGCGGGCGGAAAGCTAGTAATAATATAATTCTAGAAATGAATACTGCCTGAACAGTCTGTAGTGTTGAATCCTTTTCAAATTATAGTATAGTTGTACTTACAAATGTCACAAATAAACAAGGCGTCATACTGACGTCACACGAATTCTACATCTCGCAAGCAGAGTTTACCGTGCAACCAGCATACATACAACTTCCCAACATCAAATGTTGGACAAGTGCCCGCCTCCTTTTTCCATGGAGGATGAGTGAACTTTATTCCCTGTGCTTCATGCCTCCATATAGTTATTGTTTCAGACTTTACTTTCATATTTTTCTCTTCTTGTTCTTACACACTACTGTCTACATTACAGTTTTACTTCTCCTTCTAAGATTTTTTTTTAAGAAATAAGCAGCACCCTTGTACAAAGATTTTAATTCATATCACTATTTTACCTACAGATGATTTATTAGACTTAATAGATGTCACATGTCTTATTATTTAAGTACATCTTGGCTCTCGTGATGTGCTGTGGTGGGCCCTGAAAGAGAAAGGTTTGCCTGGGAAGTATGTAGAGTTAATTCGTGCTATGTACAGTCGATCTCGTACCTATGTCCGGTCGGCTGCTGGCAATACCGACGAGTTCAGTGTGGCGGTAGGCTTGCACCAGGGATCGGCTTTAAGTCCGTACCTCTTCCTGTTGATTATGGACGCTCTTACGTCGGACATCCAGGAGGAGGCACCCTGGTGCATGCTGTTCGCCGATGACATTGTTCTCGTCGGTGAAGATGGACCTGAGATCCAGAGCAGATTGGAGAAATGGCAACAGAAGCTGGAGAATGTTGGCTTGAAAATCAGCAGAACCAAAACCGAATATATGTTCTGCGATTTCGGCGGTCTCTCCACTTCTGGAGCCATAGCGTTTGATGGCGCACTCCTACCAATCTGCTCCGACTTTCGGTATCTCGGTTCACTCGTGCAAAGCGATGGCGAAATAGATCGGACGGTTAAGCACAGAATTAACACTGGGTGGATGAAATGGCGGCAGGTCACGGGAACAATCTGCGACTCCCGCATTCCCCTTAAACTTAAGGGGAAAATATATAAAACCATGATCCGACCTGCTGTCTTGTATGGATCAGAATGTTGGGCTACGAAAGGGATGAATGAAAGGCAATTGCATGCAGCCGAGATGAGAATGCTAAGAGGGATGTGTGGTGTTACACGAATGGATAGAATAAGAAATGAGTACATAAGAGGAAGTCTGAAAGTGGCACCGATAGCTGAAAAGTTGTGTGGAAATCGATTGTCATGGTACGGGCATGTGTTACGGAGAACTGAGGAGAATGTCGTGAGGAGAGTCTTAATCATGAATGTCGATGGCTATAAGAGTAGGGGAAGACCAAAGAAACGATGGATGGAATGTGTGAAGGATGATATGGCTAAGAAGGGAGTGACTGCGGAGATGGCTTCTGATAGGGATGCATGGAAGAAAAAGACATGTTGCGCCGACCCCAAATAAATTGGGATAAGGGCAGGAGAATGATGAGAATGATGGTAGATGTACTTTTACATACATAATAAGACATGTGAAATCAAAAATGATATGAATTAAGCAGGTTGGTACCTGCACTGGGTCAGCATGGTAGATTACGGCCTACTCCCTTTCACTAGGGTCGCCATCCGTCCGGGTTTCCCCGGATTTGTCCTAGTTTAGAGGGCATCCGGGGATCGTCCGGGGAAGGTTTCATTTGTAGACCGAGTTTAAAAAAAAAGAATGAATAAAAAAGGTGATTTTTTACATTTTCAAATGTTTTTATTGCATTGAATTGTAATGTTATGTACATATTCAGATATACTTACACTTATTATTTATACTCATATTCATACTTATATATGTATCATTCATTTCCACGGTCCATAATATGCATTCCATTATTATGAGGCTCTGTTTTGGTCATATTCCACTACACCAGGACTCATTTTTCTGTTCACAGACTCAGTCCTCAACTTTACGCCTAAGTTTCGGCTACTTAGCGACCCCTTAGTGTAGGAAGCCGTACCTATGCAGGACTGTATCACTTTTTCCTATCAAACACTGCACTTTTTAATTTAATACCATTTATATTTACATTGTTACAGAACATTTTCATTATTTTGACATTTTTTTGACAACATTGTTGATGATGTATCTATGACAACCTTCTCATCAAAATTCTTGTTGGTCTGCTATTTTTATTTTATAATTGTTATTCGAACTCTTTTAAGGTAAAATTATTTACCGTTCCTCGTCCATATTTTCGAATATTTTAAATTTCGACCTCCAACCGTTCTCCGAGGTTTCTTTAGAAATCATCGCAGAGCAGTGGTCAGTCGAGCTCTGGCTTCCAAACAAGCCTCTTAAAAGTAGGTCTCCAGTAAACGTTGCCTCGAGAGCCCTTCTAGGGTTTTCCCTGCTGTGCCAGTCTCTATATAACTGGTGCGCCTGGAGCTGCCTGGCCCTTTGCCGCCGGAGCCCTCGACTGCTGCCGGCCTTGTGACGCCGGGGCAGTCCCTCTTCTGTAGCTGCCGCCGGTCTACCAGGGCCGTTCTTCTGTAGCTGCCGCCGGTCTACCAGGGCCGTTCTTCTGTAGCTGCCGCCGGTCTACCAGGGCCGTTCTTCTGTAGCTGACGCCGGTCCACCAGGGCCGCTCCTCCGTAGCTGCCGCCGGTCCACCAGGGCCGCTCCTCTGCAGCTGCCGCCGGTCCACCAGGGCCGCTCCTCTGCAGCTGCCGCCGGTCCACCAGGGCCGCTCCTCTGCAGCTGCCGCCGGTCCACCAGGGCCGCTCCTCTGCAGCTGCCGCCGGTCCACCAGGGCCGCTCGTCCGTTGCTGTCGCCGGTCCACCAGGGCCGCTCGTCCGTTGCTGTCGCCGGTCCACCAGGGCCGCTCGTCCGTTGCTGTCGCCGGTCCACCAGGGCCGCTCGTCCGTTGCTGTCGCCGGTCCACCAGGGCCGCTCGTCTGTTGCTGTCGCCGGTCCGCCAGGGCCGCTCGTCTGTTGCTGTCGCCGGTCCGCCAGGGCCGCTTCTCCGTAACTGCCGCCGGTCCACCAGGGGCCGCCCTTCACCATCACCCATCAATCATTCATCTACATTATTCATTTTTATACTTCCATCTTGTCTTTTCTGTATACTTAATAAATACTGTCTCCCTCTAAAGTCTTTTCTTGTCGTTACACGACAGAATATGTTTAAAAGATCTTGATGATATGTCCGGCTTTCGGCCTCTAAAATCCGGGGTTTACACGCCTCTTGTGCTTGTCCTGTTTTCCAAATTTTAGAGATGGTAACCCTACCTTTCACTGAGAGCAGGCTTGTGTCCCAACAGTAGGATCATTATAGGCTAATTATAATGATGATGACATAAAGAATGCAGTTAATAAATAACACAACTGTATCTTAGATATTGTAGGCCCAAATGTTTGCCACTTTCATTGTGTCAACAATGGCAGAGGTTACTTCGACATTGCTAACACAATGTAAGTGGCAATCATTTAGGCCATGTTATGGGACTCAAATGGCAAGATGAGAGGTGAAGCATGGTTTCTGATATGACTCCACAATTACACACTACTACTGTTCTGCCGAGGTAGCTCTGCTTAACTGGCATTGTAATTGCATAATACACTACCTATTAAATTTTAATCATTTCGTAGCATATTGCTAATCTATTCCTCCATATGTTTAAAAAATGTGTCCGCACATTTATGTAAATAATGCAATGAATGCTGTACAACTGTCAAAATGAAAAGTATTGATGTGAGTTTGTTACGCAATTACTCTACAGGTTGAAACTACATCTTCCCACTTGTGTCTGAGATGGTTCAGGAGCTTCCAAGTGTAGCACAGTTGGTTATAAGTTATAACTATTGAGTATTCTCCCCAAATGTCTTCTTGCATTTAAATTGAATTACATACCAGCTTTAATATTTTCAGATATGGGTTTGTGATAGCAGTGACAGCAATAGACAGCATAGGAGCTGGTCTGATCCAGCCGGGACAGGGGTTTGTGGTTTACCCAGTCAAGTACAAGGCTATTGTATTCCGGCCATTCAAGGGAGAGGTTCTCGATGCTATTGTCACTCAAGTTAATAAAGTAAGTGGTGAATATAATCATTATACAATATTGTTACGGGCTAGGGGTACTAAAACGCCGGTTAAGAGTTGCGAAGTTTATTGGCAACGAAGGTACAGTCGATTGTAGGCAATGACAAGTAGGATGTCGCTGACGTTGCACCGAAGTCTTCACTTAAGTCCACGAAGTCCGTGTCGTAAACACACAATAACACTACAGATGATACTTCACGTAGTACTCGAAGTTCTCGTTATAGTTGTCGCAGTAGGTCTTCTCAAAGATCGCTTCTTAACTGTCGCTGTTTTCGTATCGCTAGTCGAATGCAGACTGACTCGGCGCCGGCGTCACGGCGCTATATATAGGTCAGCTGATCGAACATTCCAGATTCCTCTAGACGTAATAATAATACCGCATATCTTCGAGGACACCGACCGAGTAAGTACCTACGGTAATTCCCGGAAACGGGTTTCTAGAAATTTCGATGTCGACACTTTGTTGACAAAACTGTTGAGACCTGTACCATTCGATAGGCCATCCTAAGTCTAGCAATGCGTTTTTATATTGTACCTAGAAAATGACTAGATCTGGGGAAATAGGGCTTAAAAGTGACACACTACATGTCACGCGATATTGAACCTTATGACATCGACATAAGCTCCATTCGTAGCAATATTATTTTTTGTTTATGCGAAACCACCACCGAAACACGTGTCCAGTATTTTAAGTAAAGAATCGTATGTACAAAATTTCAAAAAGATATCATGGAAAACCACAAAGTTATGAGTTTGTTATCCTACTTGGTTTTGTGCCAACAAAAATATGGCCAATACTCCTCTCGGACGGGTGAGCGGTGCGTTGACTTGTGGCGTCAACTGTCGCGTGGGCGTGCGCAAGTACTATGATCTACAAGTACTACTAAGTACTATGACACTACAACAATTTCTAAATGTATTTGGAAAAAAATATAACATGGTTTAAAAATGATTGAAATTGATTCAATTGCTTATTCTGAACAAACTAAATTCAAAACAGCCCTTCCAACTGTTAGACTTCTTATGGAGAAGAATTGGTAAGAAACCCCTCCTTTACATTTTATTTTAATATAATAAAAGAAAAAAGCAGTTATTGGGCTTACACTTGCTTAAATATACAGAGTGGTGCTCACAATACGACAATAAATGAAAACACGAACAATGCTGGTTCATAGGAAAAGTCCTAAACCATACAAAAAAACCTAGCATCAAAAATAAAAAAATGAAAATTTCAAACAAACTAAATCGCATAAAATTGCAAACGGATTATAACATCCTTTAAAATATTGGTTCAATGACCTCCGATCAGCGGGCGACAGCGCGGTCCTGTATCGACTTGCTTTTTCACGCTATTATTATCAAAGTTTAGTGCCGCTGGATGCGGCGGTCATTAACCTGTAAGGGCTTCCTTATCAACATGTACATCATGTAGAAAATGTGAAAAATTATAAATAATTTCCTGTGACTAATCTAATGGACATATTTATATGATGTTTTATGGATAGACTGAGAATGTGTTGAGGTACACGATGTTTAATTTATTGTCGTATTGTCAGCACCACTCTGTATAAGGAATAGCATGTAGTTACACACAGCAGAAGTGCTTTTCTTCTTCTTCAGCGTATAGATGTCCACTGCTGGACAAAGGCCACCCCGAAGGCTTTCCACGAAGACCGGTCTTGTGCTGCCCGCATCCATCGGCTTCCCGCGACCTTCACCAGGTCATCGGTCCACCTTGTTGGGGGCCTCCCTACGCTGCGTCTTCCAGTACGTGGCCGCCACTCCAGAACCTTACTGCCCCATCGGCCATCGGTTCTATGAGCAATGTGCCCTGCCCACTGTCACTTAATTTTAGCGACTCGAAGAGCTATGTCGGTGACTTTGGTTCTTCTGCGGATCTCCTCATTTCTGATTCGATCACGCAGAGAAACTCCGAGCATAGCTCTTTCCATTACCCTTTGTGTGACTCTGAGCCCTCGAATGAGGCCCATTGTGAGCGACGTGTGTGTGCGAAGTGGTTTTCATTTAGTTTGAATTAACAATGGGTCCAAAACTAGGCACAGCATGTACAATGTACATATCTTGGTAACGCCAACACTACAACGCTAGCCAAAGTTACTGAGTAAGTTTGGCTAGCGCAATAATAGTTTTTGTTGGATACATTTACTACTATTTTTAAATATTAATATTTTTTGGTTTGAAAAGAATAATGGAGTTCCTCGCTCTTGCAAGACCTGGACTTTCAGTCTGAAATCTCCAAACCGCATTGAGCGTGGTGATTACGCTCATATAAAATCATCATCATCAGCCTCTACTCATCCACTGCTGGACATAGGCCTCCTTCATGGCACGCCAACAAGCTCGATCCTGAGCAGTTCTCCGCCAGCCACTACCAGCCCCCTTTTTGATGTCGATCGTCATCATGGCGGAAACGCAGCAAGAACTGGAACAAATGCTGACGAATCGAATCGACGATCGAAGTTTTTTCAGAGTATGTATACCTCGGGCAAACGTTGCAATTAGGGAAAAACAACTTCGAGAAGGAGGCAAATAGAAGGATCCAGCTGGGATGGGCAGCATTTGGTAAACTTCGTCGGGTATTTTCGTCGCCCATACCCCAATGTTTGAAGACTAAAATCTTCAACCAGTGCGTCCTACCATGACTTACGGAGCCGAGACGTGGACACTAACGGTCAGACTAGTCCATAAATTTAATGCCGCTCAGCGAGCTATGAAGCGGGCTATGTTGGGTGTCTCTCTGAAGGACCGCATCAGAAATGAGGTGATCCGACGGAGGACCAGAGTCACCGACATAGCTGAGAGGGTTAGCAAGCTGAAGTGGCAATGGGCTGGTCACATATGCCGCAGGACCGACAACCGATGGGGTAAAGGAGTCCTCGAGTGGAGACCGCGTCTCGGCAAACGTAGCGTAGGACGCCCTTGGGCGAGATGGAGCGACGACATCATATAAAATATCTACTGATAAATATTTGCATCAAGTTGGTCTGGAAAAGGCTGGCAGATGAGTGCATGGACCATCTTTAATTTGGCTACCATAGACAGTAGTAACAAAAAAGTACTTATTTATTTATTCATCAATTGTAATAGAATATTTTCTTTTCTTCAGGTTGGAATGTTTGCACAAATTGGCCCATTGAGCTGTTTTATTTCTCATCATGTAAGTATTTTACATAATTCTTCAAACGTAAGGACCAGTGTAGATTTGACGAGGTGCAACTATTAGGGCTCGATCCACAGCAGGGAAACCTGATCGTGCCCTCTGTCGGCACATCATTGCGTTTTATTCGCCGACCATTTACTTATTTCTTGGGAATACCTCTGTCGACGCGACAGGAAGTGGCCAACGAAAATGAAAGCGATGACCGCATATTTGCACGATGGTCAGAGGCCTTACTATAGCATGTTAAGAACATTATTAAACCGTTGTGAAAAAGGGATAGCGTTATTTATCGTGTATAGCTCAATCTTTGTCTGGCACTTGAAACCATGATGCGTTTTGACGACACGGTTGGCGCAGTGATTATGCGATTGACTGCTGCGCTGTGTGTCGCGGGTTCAATTTCCGCGGAACAAATTCTTTGTGTATGTGAGTATATATGTTTGTAAACCACGAAACAGGAGAAATAGTCCTAGCGTGGGGCATAGTTTTATAAAAAAACAACACGTTGTAATAACCCCCAGAGCAGACTGTCTTTTCTTCCGACTTTTGTCAGACCAGTCGATAGTAGTCCCGCCATCGCGATCGTGTTTCTTCACTTGCCTGTGTGACGGCCAGGGCCACGGTTTCTTGTTTAACCAACCCGCAACCCTGACCCAGGAGGCATCAGTCTTCGTGGACCCCGTCACGATGTGCTGACATCTCTTTGAGGCGCGCGTGAAACACGACGCGCCGTCGACTCGGGCCTTGTCCTAACTGGGCGGCGAGCTGTTCACTGCTCACCGCCCGCAAGCCCGCGCTTCGGTGGCTGGGAGTTCGTCTCCCGACCAGGGCGTCTCCTGCGGCGGCTAGTAGCGTGAGGGCGCTGAGATTCCCGCTGCCGCACGCGCTCCATCTCCTCCTTTGCCAGCACCACTGCTTCGCAGAAGGAGGTGACGGCCTGCCATGCACTCTCGCTCCGGACCATGGCCTGATCGAGAGATCGTCGCTACGAGGATACGGCGGTGCACTACCTATGCTGGGTAGACCTCTACCGTATGCTCCACCGTGTCCTCAGGGCGATCTACACAATGGTGACACCATGGCGGTTCCTCCCGCCTTATACAGAACAGGAACCACCGAAAAAACCGTGTCCGGTGAGGACCTGCGTCAGGCGGAAGTGAGGGCGCAGTGGCGCCTCTCTAGCCCCTCCTAAAAGAGGGGACTTACCGCCGCTATTGTGGCGTGCCCATTCAACCTTGAGCCTTAATGCTTTAGACATACAAATTGAAAATCTAATAAAGAAATCTGACAGACTGTAGTAGCTTGATGTGCTGTCGTCTGAACGTAAGCATATCTGGGGTATAGAGTAAAGCCGTAATAAAGTATGACTAATCTAGTAATCTGTAACCGCCTTAGCATTTTGTTGAGGAAAGTGTACGGACAAACGTACATTAGTTTTATATACCTATATAATTTAATTTGGATGACATAGCATAGCATCGATCATGCGCGACCTACATTTAATATTTCCTTATTTCATGTAACCAGTGAATTAAAGACACCCGCTAGTAAAGGTCGTTTTATCTTGACAACATCCACCACTTCCTACTAGCTGACATCATTTCATCTCAACATTGACATTCGTGTATCGTGGTCACACAACCCGTGCATATTGACATTTCGTGTATGTGGTCACACAACCCCGTACAGAAAGCTTAGCTTTCTGTAAAGGATCTTTTTTAATGATCCAATCGTTGAAATTCTATATTTCAGTCCATCCCAGCTGATATGGAGTTCTGTCCAAACGTGAACCCTCCATGTTACAAGAGCAAACAGGAAGACAACGTCATACAGGAAGAGGATGTGATCCGGCTCAAGATAGTCGGCACCAGGGTTGACGCGACGGGCATTGTGAGTATACAATAGTTTTATATAATGATTATTTAATGAGCTCTCTCATTCGGTTCCGTCGTTAATACAAGTTAAAAGCGTAAACAGAACATAATATCTAAACAAAATGCCTCTGGACACAAATTGACACAATTTCGTAAATCAATGGTAGAAACCTTCAGCATCAAATTTTATTGGGCCCCGACACTCTATTGTATTTTTTTTTTTGTGGGTGGGAAAAGCGGCTTTTTACCGACTATAAAGTAAGAGTCATTTTATAATGTGGATCAGAACGTTCGGCCAGTCGAGATAGGGAGCTGGCTGATACGCCAGGTTTTAGGATTTTGTGACACATAACGATGCCAGTCAAAGAATTTGTGACAGAATATTTCGAAAGTTAGAAGCATTTATTTATGGCCGAACGGCCTAATATCCAGAACGTTCGGCCAACTGAAATCTCCATAACTGTGGACATTAGAGAAACTGTTACTGAATAAAGATTTAGTGAAGATTTTGTGACAAACAACCAATGCTTCACTTTTTCTCGTAATGCCACCGATTAAAAGTAAAATGAATTTTGGTTTCTGGAACTTCAGGTCATTCGGCCAATGTAATCTCCATAACTGACTGAGAGAAACCATTAACGATTAAAGTTTTAGTGACGAGACTGAATCGCAAAATTATCTCTTTATTTTAATTTGTGACGGCCCCCTATAAATAGAATAATGAAAATTTTACATATAACCTCAAAAAATGGGGTTATCGATTCCTCCACAACGAAGCAACCCAAAGAAACCGTTACCTAATCAATAAAGATTTAGCGACGAGACTGAAAACGAATATTTATTGCTTTTTTTTTTGTGACGTCCCCATTTAATAGTAATTTGAAAATTTTACATAGAACTTCAAAATACAATATTTAAAAACCCTTCAGCTCTCAGATGTTTGTATAATTCAAGAGCGATATTCTCTCCTTTTCTTTTGCATAGACATCACATGTCAAGAAAAAGACAAAACATATAACTCGATATTTGACTTGGTTAAATAGTGCACACATGTGTGCACGTCCCGAGTGGAAGGTAGTATGATTAAGAGTGCACACATGTGTTCACGTCCCGAGCGAGAGGGACTGAAATGCATTTTATTGTGTACAGATACTTAACTATGGTTATTTTGTAGTGAAAGTACCCCACTTTCATTGCAAATAGTGACAGTAATTTCTAAAGAGCCTTGTTTGTTCTTAGACAACCTATATTTTACGAATTTGCCCCATCCCTAGTACTCGTAAAATTACGTGAATATGATTCTTTTTTAAATTGTTTTATTTCTTTCCAGTTCGCCATTGGAACATTGATGGACGATTACCTAGGATTAGTGACACAGTGATTTGTATAAATATTGTATTATGTAAAGAAATTTATTAAATAAAAACAGAAACATCACTTTGTAATCATTTATTTGGCATTCAAATAATAGGTTAAAATTCCATACACAATGTAACAAAAACAATCCATCAAAAATGATAAAATATTTGGACACCTTCAGTCTATTTGGGCAGTATGAGTGGTGGTGGTAGGCAATGAAACATGATAATTGTGCTGGTGATGTTTCACTGACATTCATTATCCTATATTAAAATAACTTACTCCTATGAGAAAAAATTACAATTATTTTGAAATATTGTCTATAGATTAGTGCTCAATGTTAGTATACTAACCAGAGGTCGGAATTAGGTAGTTATTTATGTAGTTACATAGATTTTATACGGCTAAAATCCCGGTATTGTTATTATTAAATGAAAAATGATTTACTTTTCCAGCAAATTAACGTGACGTGCGTGACGTTGCCAAACTTACATCAACGACATTCGATGCCCGAAGTTGCACAATACCAACGCGCACTACGCGCGATGGTGCCATATTTGTAGTTCGCACAACACAAGCTCTTTAATTTTTATTGTTATTTATTTGTAATATTGTCGGCCACAAGGAAAGATTAATATTAATTTAAACATTTCGATGCAAGTTACATAAATAATTATTAAATTCTGACCTCTGATAATAATTATTAAATTCTGACCTCTGATAATTGCTCATGCTTGGCACAGAACTTGTGGCAACTCTATTTTCTCGGAAAATCCCTTTCGCTATTACTACACTTCAGTAGGTACTAGCTAGTAAATTAGAATTACAATTCTTTATTTTTTCCCAAAAACCTTAAAATAACTTGATATCATGGTTTTTGCGCAAAAAAGCGAGTCCTGTATCAATCACGAGCATTAAAATAATCGTGTTGTAAATACATATAAGTGTTAGTTAATTAGATTAAATAATTGAATAATAATAAGCCAAAGCCGAAAACTTATCGAATGCCAAACTGTCCAATAATTTAATATAATTTCAGCCTCTATGATAATTACGAGAATTTCACGTCAATGAGTATGCTATTACTATAGTTATTTACAAACGTCTAATTGGAATCAATAAAAGATAAAGTATTTAAAGGGACGAATCAAAGTCTTTGGTTCACCAATTATATACAAGTTATCAAAATACACATTTAAAAATAAATAGAACCTAATTAAATATTGCTCGTAAATCAAAATATGGCATCTAAATAAATAATACTCAATATGAGATCAGAAACACAAGCTAAGAAACTCCTGGATATCTAAGCACCAAAGAAGTCCAAAATATCCTCGTAGCATGTCCTCTACAATTATATAAGAACGAGGTATAATAGACATTATATCAATATTAGGCGACAACACGTCCATTTATAACAAAGGGATATCTTTTCTCAATCGAATTTCATTCGCTACGATTCTGCTCCTTTATATGCTAAGTAACAGACAGTCCTGTTCTACAGTACAAGAACCGATACGATGGAGCTGAAAGAACGCCGATGAACTTATGTCTACAGCGCCTTATTACGTGGAGCCGAAAGAACGCCGATGAACTTATGTCTACAGCGCCTTATTACGTGGAGCTGAAAGAACGCCGATGAACTTATGTCTACAGCGCCTTATTACGTGGAGCTGAAAGAACGCCGATGAACTTATGTCTACAGCGCCTTATTACGTGGAGCCGAAAGAACGCCGATGAACTTATGTCTACAGCGCCTTATTATGTGGAGCTGAAAGAACGCCGATGAACTTATGTCTACAGCGCCTTATTATGTGGAGCTGAAAGAACGCCGATGAACTTATGTCTACAGCGCCTTATTACGTGGAGCCGAAAGAACGCCGATGAACTTATGTCTACAGCGCCTTATTACGTGGAGCTGAAAGAACGCCGATGAACTTATGTCTACAGCGCCTTATTACGTGGAGCTGAAAGAACGCCGATGAACTTATGTCTACAGCGCCTTATTACGAAGTATGAATGTTATCATCAATGCGAAAAGGGACGATGCCTTAAAACGTATAGCTCTGTCTTTCTTTTGCACTGCAATCATGACGGCATTACGTCATAATACGGAACCAGTACCGTTTGAACACAGTTCATCGCCACCCTTATTTACTCCCATAATTATGTCGTTGGACGTAGTGTCAAAAATAGACCACTTTCTATAAAGGAACAAAATGCGCAGCGTCTAACATAATATTGCTAACAAAATAATTACTTACGTTGCAATTAGCTTTACTATACCAAATATATTTTTTTACTATAATAAAATATTGAGACATAACATTGTGCAATATACAGTAATATGCATGATAGAAGATATACTTTTAAACAATCTGTAATTATTTTGCAGTCACAATAAATTTGCACGAATCGCTCACTGAATTTAATACGCCTAAATAATTAATGCTGATAGCCAATAACGTGGTGTTACTCATTATTTTTAATTGATAAATACAATTTATAGAGATTCATAGGATACTAGTCAGCATAATTATGTCAGCTTTATACAAGGCACAAAACAAGAATTCAAGATACATATGTATTACAGGCAGACTAAATAAGGTACATTATATAATGTAACATATGATTGGTATCTACTGGGACGATATTTGGAGCGAATATACTAAAATAGGATAAGTAGGTATCTGAAATATTAGCAGAGATAATCGTGTAAGTACAGACAAGTAGAGTGAGAATACTTACCCATTAAAGTCACTGAGCCTAGATCCACTTCACTATGCAAAGTACTGTCTGATAAGTCCTTATCTGAACTGACTTTACAATTTACACCTTTAAGCCGGATTTATATTACGGAACCAGTTGCGTATATTATAGTTATTATTATTAAACTATTCATGAATTACAAAGTTTGGGCAGCTAGTTTCGCAATGTAGAATCTGGGTGTTTTAGATTCTCACTCCTGTAGTTGACTGTATCTTCCACAAATTTACTAATACGTATAGTATTTTCTACAATCAAATCTTATTAGAGTCATACATAATACAATGATTTACAGTGGGTTGGCTTAGCCGCTTGCGTCGACATTTTATATAGTTCACGAGTTCACATCACATACATAGTTCAAAAATGTCAATACAACAAGATCTTACATTACCAAAGACTAAAGGGGAATAAGATTCATTACTATCTACCAGATAAATCTTAACATCAACAGTCAATACATCTAACTGGAACATTTAGTCTACACTTTTAACAGTAATAATACTGGAATTATATTATTTTCATGAATCTAATAGGTCGGAATATAACAACTATTACACGATAGTGGGTTAAAATTTTTCTATTTACTGACTATGAAGGTATGTGGATTAATTTTATGTTTGCTTCCCCGTCTTTCTGGCAACTTAAATCGTCCATTCTGTCACACAAAACCGAACACCACTTGACCAGACCTGTTGCTGTGAAGTAAATGCTTATCGTTCACAATGATATTTAACTAATTGTAATAAAACTTAAATGTGTAAAGAGTGCGCGGCCCGCGTTGTTTGGGACACTTGAGCTAATGCTTCTGCATTCAGATCCATTTACTATGACTCACCATCAACATTCACTTCTTCTGTGACTGGCATTCCTTCCCATGTTCGACTCACGAGCGCATCTACTCCAAAGAGACATATCATCTCTAATAGACTACTTGTTTAACGTTTCCTTGGAGTGGATTCAACAACGATTCGAGAACTAGCTTCAACTACAACAATCACGTGATTTTTATACAGATTTAACTAAGAAAACTCAGTGGAAGACTCGAATTATAACATAATTTACCCGTCTAGTCTTGTCTCGAACATGTTATATTGATCATCAATATTTTAAGTACTTCATTGCTGAATAAATTGAATCTTTTTTTGAAATTCGAGACAAGTTCTTTTTTTTCCTATGTTTTAAAATCGTTTTGTTCAAATCACGTTGCATGTGTAGTGTGGGTCGCGAGTGGAACATTCGTTCGTTTGCGCCGTGTTGAGCTGGCTCGCTACTCAACGCCTGACGTGGAAGCACTGGCACTAGGCGGCCGGGTGTCACGACGCCGGAGCCGGCCCGGCCGCCGGCACTGCGGGCGACACGGGCCCGCGCACCGCCTCGATGTAGTCCTTGATCAGCGTTGCGATCTGGTACGCCTGAGAGGGACACAATTTTGTTAGTTTTTTTTTTTTTTTTTTTTGTAAAAGGCATTGTGCAGGTCAACTAGAGGATGCTAACCACTTAATTACGTGTGTACGGTTCCGTACAGGCTTTATTTGCTTATGTCGTGACCTATTTTGCGATTTGTATTATTTACGTTAATATTAATACTTATTTGACCAATAGCTGCCGTAGCGCTATAACCGCGGATTAGCGTCCAAACTACTTTAGTGTAACCTACTTTTACGACGAAAACCTCAGACTTCACAATTAATAAGTTTATATTAATTGTGAAGTCTGAGGTTTTCGTCAACTCATCTTCAACTAACTCTGAACCATACATAAAAGTGGTCATTCCAGCCGGATTTATCAAGTGTTTATTATTGCTATTTGTTTGGTATAGGTACTTTTATTTACACCAGATAAACCCCTGAGACAGTCGGCAAATTACACTTTTTTTAATG
This sequence comes from Sesamia nonagrioides, assembly GCA_017933935.1. Classification (NCBI taxonomy): domain Eukaryota; kingdom Metazoa; phylum Arthropoda; class Insecta; order Lepidoptera; family Noctuidae; genus Sesamia; species Sesamia nonagrioides. The sequence goes on from JADWQK010000025.1 coordinate 3,616,450, forward strand.
ATTGTGTTACCATTTTTTGCTTACGATTTACAGTTAAGAATTTGTTTATGGAACAGTCTGCATACCTGATCAGTAGAGAGTACGAGCTTGGCGTGCTTGCGGTCTGCTCTCGTCACGAGCAGCAACGCTCGCGGTGCGGGCGACACGGCCAGCAGTTGGTCGTGGTCGTGCGACACTAGCGCCGCGCGGGTGCCGCGCCGGAGCAGGGTTAGACCCCGTGCGTCTACCGCCAACCACAGTGCACGTGGCCAGTTCGATGTGAACGATTGCTGTGTTACAAAAAAAAAAGAACATTTTAATAGAGATCTTGAAAGGAAGAAAGATAAATCAGTTTATCTGTAAAATACACGTTTCTAGAGCAATACCTGCGTTGCAATATCGGCAATACATATATACGAGTGAAACCGTAATTTCTCAGCTAGTCATATACAACGTAATACGAAATAATAATTAAATAATAAATAATAATTAATTAATTAAATAATAATTCTTTGTACGAAACCTGGATATAGTTTGTTCAGAATAAGTAACTGACTCATCTCCAATCATTTTACACAATGTTATATTTGTTTCCCAAATACTTGTAGAAATTGTTGCAGTGTGGTTACCGTGCGCACAACACACTTGACGGTAGATCCATAGTACTAGGCGCGTGCGCATAGCTGGCCTCTGTAGGCGTGGGCGGGCGATTGGTGCGTTGACCATATTTTTGTTGGGACAACCAAGTAGGATAGCAAGCTCGTAACTTAGTATTTTCATGATATCTTTTTAAAATTTTGTACATAGATTTTTACTTAAAAATACTGGACACGTGTTTCGGGTTTCGCATAAACAAAAATAACGTAGATGTAATCGAACGTGGAAACTCACCATTACGTCGAAGATGGTAGCCCTGGTGAGCGGCCAGGAGGAGGCGAGCGTAAGCGCGCGCTGCATGGCGGCCTGCGGCGGCGTGCCGCGCAGTGCCAGATGGTGCAGGCGCACGGCGGGCGCCGGCAGCGCGGGCTGCGACAGGCGCGGCGGCAGCACGGCGCCCGCCGCCGCCGCGCACTCTTCGCCGCCGCCCGCACACTCGCCGGACACCACCTGCGCGTGCAGCGCTGCCAGCATCACCTGTACACACAACCTATTGTTACGAATGCACCTTATGTCGATGGCATAAAGTTCAATATTGCGTAACATGCCTGTACCTTCGTAGCCAATAAACTTCGAAACCCTTAACCGGCATTTTGATACCCCCAGCCCGTAACAGTAACAACACTAAATATGAAAACAAACCAGATCTATCAGAGAGCCTAGGGCGAGATTCTTTTACGTAAACTCAATCGACACGTTTATGAAATTAAACACTAATAGGCTATTTGACAGATTTATAATTTCTATCTTGAATTACTTGGTTGCAGTTAAGAAGTTCCCCAAAAGTTTTTTTTTATTTATTTTAAATACGTATTTCGTAAGAAACATGCAAATAAAAATTCAAAATTCAAATAAGCCGCCGAAACGCTTTATTCAGCAAAATGGCGTCGCGCTTTGTAAGTGACGTCACAAACTTATAAACGATTTTCGGTTCCGTAGTGGTATTCGTGTTTATCTGTTATTTGTCAGTCAGAAAACAAAAAAATACCACAAATCGCTCCAAATATCCTTAAAAATCTTCTAAAAACGCTAAAACACCTGAGAGCACATAGAACGACAACAAGTGTTTATGAGCGTATGACTTCATCGTGACATTAGCCAATCCGGATCGTTTCAAAATAAGTGGCGCGAGAAACAAAATACCAAACATATTGTGTTTTTGGATATATTAATTGATATTATTTTCATTAAAACATATTATTTGCATTTAAAGCAAATAATCACAAAAATATTTATACTGTCAAATAGCCTATTAGTCCGCCCCGAGCGGTAACCTTGGAGCAGTTCAACCACAACTCCGAACGTCAGACGCGTTGTAAAAAAACAACCTCGCAATAGACACAGGTTAAAATTGAAAATTATATCAAACATCATAATTGATGTAAGGACGACAGCAGGTCACGCCACCCGAAACACTCAAATATTCCCAATCAACCTTGCGCCTTAATACTTAGATAAAAATCTAATAAACAAATATGTCAGATTGTAGAAGCTTAATGTGCTGTCGTCTGTTCATATTTGACGTCAGTTAAAAACTGGGAAATACATATTGCAAGAGCATCTAACGAAAATGTAAACAAGCCCTAATCAGAGCTTGTTTTAACGAAAAGTATCGCAATTTGTACAAACTATTATTATTTAAAATAATGTTATTAATTAAATTGTTACAAAAACAAATCGACTAAAATAAAGGCAATAAATTAGGTACATAATGATAAGGAAGTCAAGTTGTCAAATAAGAAATGATTTTAAATTCTGGCATTTAAACTTTCATAAAATACTTTTTACTAGACTTATACAATAAGACTGATTACTCACAGCCTCATCAGTCTCTATGGGCAGTCGGTCGTGTCGCACGGAGTGCAGGACCTGGTAGTACAACAACTCCATCTCGGCCGCGCATGACGTCTGTAGCGGTCGCTCGCCCAAGAACAGGCGTTTCTTGAACACCAGCCTAATAAAAAAATTGCCTGGTTAGGAAGTATATTGATGCTTATTTTTAATACATATAAGACTAAGTTTTATTTAACTTGTAAGTAAATATATTCGGATGATATCATTAATTCAATTATCAGAAGCTAAGTTATCTTTAACGGATTTAACTGAAATTTTATATACCTACATGTTCACTTTGTATGACTGTGTGACGTTATTCTACATCGTTCATGTTATATGTGAAATGATACACATTGATTATAGTAAATGAACCGGCACCCTAATCGCGTAACGCTCTCGAAAGAATCATTGTGAATGATATTGCTAATCCACGGCTCCATATGTTCAAAGATTTCATTGCTCAACAACGTGAACAACGCAATGAATGTTGTGGAACTGACAAAATGAAACCATTTGCTACTGCTACTGTGTTACGCAATTAAAGGCCCCATACACTCACAGTCCGCCTGCAGCCTCTGGTAGTAACGGGCGGGCTTGCCGTCCAAGGTCTGCATAGATCACTCACTATAGCGATTATTGCCTGCCGGCAATGGTTGAACAACGATTTTCAGTCTAAACACTAGCAGGTGGCAGTCGATAACACTAGCAGGTGGCAGTCGACAACACTAGCAGGTGGCAGTCGACAACACTAGCAGGTGGCAGTCGACAACACTAGCAGGTGGCAGTCGACAACACTAGCAGGTGGCAGTCGACAACACTAGCAGGTGGCAGTCGACAACACTAGCAGGTGGCAGTCGACAACACTAGCAGGTGGCAGTCGACAACACTAGCAGGTGGCAGTCGACAACACTAGCAGGTGGCAGTGGAGTTTCACACGTTTCTTCTCGGACTGTCCGGCCGATACCTGTCGACGCAGGCTTGTGACGGCAAGCGGCCACATACTATGGGTTCGTATTGACCGTCGATTCTTATCGACGGTTAATGCGAACCCATAGTATGTTGTGTGTTTGACGATTCCGAAATCGTCAGGGGAACTGCGTGTCTGATCTTTTCCGGTTAACTGTCAGGCTATCCACCGGCGAACCGTTAATGTGTGGGGCCCTTTACCCTGCAGGTAGTTCTAACATTTTCTTGACAATTCATAGATATATATTAGTTCCAATGTAAATTTAACGTGAAACAATATTTGAATCACTTTCAAATTAAATTAAAAAAATGAAATCGTCTAAATAAATATCGAAGAAAAACTTCTTTCCATGCTTTTTTGTATTCATTGGGCTTAATATGTATAAAATAACAGATTAATCTGGGATAATATGTTTGGCTTAAGTCTAAGAAGACTGGCTTACCTGCAAGCGGCGGCAGTAGCTCCTGCTTTTTCCCAGCGCGCGAGTACATCGCCCACTCGCTCGCTGCCGGCCAGCGCACGCTCGCCCGCACCCGCCGGCGTTGAGTTCGCACACACCTCGTATAGCGCGTAACCTGTTCCCATGCAACCAAACCAATATTAATGAAGTACAGCCGCGTCACACCAAATAACTTTGGTAGTTTGTCGATATTAACAATTATTTACCTCCCACTGCGCCGTCGACAATAGAGATGACAGTGGACAGACAGAAAGAATGTAAGAAAGAATAATATTTTATTTTGGGTCACACACAGGTAATATAAATACATAATAGAAAAAGGGACATGATAAACCTATAGACATCACCAAGTAGGCAACACGTTCAGTAGATAAAATTTGTGTTGAAAGCGCTAACTCACTAAATTGGAGTTAGTATAACCCTAACGAAATATTTAGCATGTACCTGTCGAAGGGTCATTCATTAAATAATATGTGTTACTGAATTAAATCCACTGAGCTCCTGTATTTTTCTTTAATCAACAGACTCGTAACAGCTTAAAATATTGAAACATCTACATTGACTTGAAATCTCAATTTTTGTAGTATAGATGGAATAGTATAAAACAAAATGGAAGATTTTCAAAAAAGTTGAAGGAAGAAAGACACTTATATACAAAAATCCCTTTTGATTAGTACTGACCTGTAGCAGAATCGCTAAGTCCAATCTTCTCCCTCAACATTGTGACGAGATGGTCCGCAGTGGCGGCCGGCCCGAACACCAGGCCATGTTGCTTGCCGTCCAACAACAACACACGCACGTGCATGGGGCGCCGCGCCGCCGCACACAACACCTCCTCCTTGGAGGGCGCCGCCAGCCGACGGGGCACCTGCGCTATGCTTAGAGCGACCTGCGTGGGACGACACGGAACTCAACGCCGGCGATATACGACAATATTCACGTCAAGCTGGTCCCCGATGGGTTAGCGGCAGAGGTGTATGGTACCACCAGATAAGGCAGCTATGTTAGTCTCAAGTAATAGTAGAGAGCTTAATATTTAGCCTTCAAGCGAGCAAGCCCGACTCCGGACTGCGATTGAGAAATTGCTGATGGCAAATTCAAAAATTAGGTACTGGGAATCGAACCCCAAACCAAATGCCCAGTAGCAGCGTAAGTAGATAACTCCATTCGTAATAACTTAAAAAAACATCTTTTAAACATCTAAATAAACCTTTTTTACAGTCCGTTCAACTGATTTTGACTTCTATTACATTGGTGGCATGATAAATGGTAGCTGCAGTAAAGAGTTGGCATTTGCACAAACCACTCTTTTATCAAACCACTTTTTTATTTTAAATGCCATCCTTATGCCTACGAAATATAAGTCAACGTCGGTTGAACAGACTGTAAACAAGGTTTAAGTGTTTATTCGGACTTCAAATGAAGGGTAGATATGGTATCAAAAAAGATTGCAGTAAAACTGACAGACATTTAGACGAAAAGCTAGAACACAATTGCATTGAACAGACGTAATAAAAAGACTTTACTAGCTGTTAATGAAAATCAGAACCAGAACTATATTTAAGTCTGTGCGCAACAGAAAGAACGCTTTTATTTTAATGTACTAATTTTGAATTTGGAAAACGAGTTTATTTTTTTTTTTTGTTATAATATGTTGGAGGTGGTCTTACCGTCGTACGGACGCGTCCGTTAGACGTTGAAGTGATAATATATACAGAAGGGATGGTGAACACTGTGTGCAGCATTGTAAGCTGGTTGATGTAAAGGATGATATGGAGGCCAATGGGCTATCTGTTGAAGCAATTATTAAGGTCAAGCAAAGCAGTGGTTAGGCTAAGAGTCTGACCCTGTCTGGTCAGATTTAAGGTGCCTGCGAGGCAGCTCATAAATATTTTTTTCGCACAAAAACAACGCTTCTTCCGATTAAAAGTACGTAACTCCAAGATGAGTAACTTAGTAACTTCTTCAATCCAACTTTTTTTTTGTGGTTTTTAGGAAAAACTGAAAATATTGTATCGATTCTTCCAAGTGTTGATCTTGGTTTGCACATTTATATTAGGGAAAGTCTACTCAAGACCAAAAAGGTAATAACTGGCTTCGCGGTCCATAATCATTGCTTAATGAACTTTACATTTTAAACAGTACACAAGCATAAGTTGGTTCATTTATTGAAACGGTTAACAACATTGAAAACAACGACACAGATGTACCTATAACACGTGCGAGTTAACTGTGCACCTCGTTCTATGACGTCATTCGGACGGTACCGTTTGTAAAAAATTAAAGAAAATGTTAAAAAATATAAATAATATTTTTTTTATGTTATAAAATGGTAGTTTTGATGATAACGCGTCATAATACTAACTAGATCATTTTACTCAATGACGTTTTGCAATAAAATTGATACATATGGACTGAAATATAATGTTGGTACAACAGGCTTCACTAATGCGTCGAAAATGTTAAAAAACTAAAACTTAATAAAGCAAAAACTCCACAGGAACTGTAATAACAAGAGGGGATTTAAACTGTATTTAGGCAATTGTGAAAAAGATGCTAACGCTACTCATCGCGTACGGGGAATGCGGGACGCCGCGCGGGGAAGCGAGAGAGGGGTCGGCATTCCAGCGAGGTGCACAGTTAAGTCGCGCGAGTTATAAAAGAGGAAATATAAGTCTTGAGGTGTGTACCTGTTCGGCCCGGCGCGCAAACTTGCCCTCCTCGCCGGCATGCAGCGCGGTGCCGCGGTACCGCAGGTGTGCCAGCAGCAGTCGCCGCAGCGGCTTGGCGGGCGGCAGCGCCGCGCCTACCGCCGCACATAGCAGCGCCCAGTGCCGCGCCGACACGCGTGACGACGGCTCCGGGTGCTCCGTCGTCTGGACGATACCACAAACATTTGTTTTCAACATTGCCAAGTAGTCGGTCTCGTCACGTGACCAGAAGGCTGAACTATTTTTTGACCAGCGATTTATTGTTGATACCTTTGATTTATTTCATACACAAAGTGGTGATGACAATACGACAATAAATTAAACATCGTGTACCTCAACACATTCTCAGTCTACCCATAAAAAATCATATAAATATGTATTTTTCATTTTCACATTTTCTACATGATATACATGTTGATAAGGAAGCGCTTACATATTGATGACTAATAATAATGGCGCAAAAAAAGCAACTCGATACAGGATCGCGCTTTCGCCGATCGGAGGTCAGTGAATAATTTTTTTAAAGGATATTCTATTCAGTTTCCAATTTTATACGATTCAGTTTGTTTCAAATTTTATATTGGTAGTATTGATTATTCGTATGAACCAGCATTATCCGTGTTTTCATTTATTGCCGTATTATCAGCACCACTCTGTATACTACCTATTATTATTAAAACTTTAAAATTGTCCTACAATAGGAATTTCTTCTGCGACGTGGGTCCGTTTACAATGTAGTTCCACGACGATTAAAGGTTGTAAACTTTACAATCTTTAAACTCGCATAAACAAACGTCCACACCCGGAACAACTACTTGTGGGTCATACTGATACAAATAATAGTTCCAATCAATTATACAGTATGTTAACTAACAGAGGGCGTTCCCGTTAACCCGAAATAGTATAGCATACATACATGCTAAAAAAAATATTTCCATTCGAAAACAAAATGTTTTAAATTTTTTTCCAATAAGAAAATATTCAATAAAAAATTTAATATGACATGTAAAAGAAACACACTGTACACGCGAACATGAAAGACGGCAACGTCGCAATTCATTTATATATGACGACTACTATTTTGATTTAAAACAGGAGGTTTCAAATTTATTTCCAATTAGAATTTTTTTTTATTCAGATTTTTTATGCTTATTTTTCTATGCTGATATTTTTATTTTAATCTATTAATGATATATATTAACGAGTTTAAGGGAACGCCCTCTGTTATTTAACATACTGTATATATACTAATAATTCCAGTCAATTGCTTAACCACTGCGCCAACCGTACCGTCACACTTATTACAGATTACTTTCAGAAGAATATTAAATGAAGAATATCTGCCAGGGCCACGGGTTGTTCAAAAAAGATACCGAGCCTGACACATGCAATTAAAAGAACACTGCTGAGTTTTAGTCAGTAAAAAAGTCCGAGACCTCGGCGGGATATGTCTGTTTGATGATTGCCCACCAAATAAAAGGAGAATATAATATTATTTAGGTAGATACTTGTACCCGTGACTGCAATAATTGTTTAAAATTGACCGATTTATTTGAAAATGTTTTATTTTTTTATTCTTAATTTTTATGTTTATTATTAATTTTTCCTTTTTTATTATTAATTTTTATTAAGGCCGCGTGCGAAACTAATGTAATTCAAAAATAGTAAAGCAGACCAACATGTATTTAGTAGCAGCGACTGTTCAACATCAAAATCTTATTTATACACCTCTCCAAAAATTGCAAGAGGGCCGAGGCCAAACGTACGGCCGTACGTCGTAATTCTCACCTGTTTAATAAGCTGCATATACAGCTCACAGAGCAAAGTATCTTTCTGCAGACATCGTTGTAGTAACGCCTGCGCCAACGCCACGCGGTCATCGCTGTCGGCTTCGTGCTGAGACACGTTATTGTTGGCCAAGTTGGTAGTGCTGCCTTCATGGGTGGCTGTTAGACCTGCATGGCTCATTATGTCCTGTGTAAAAGGAATTATGATTGGAATTTAGGGTCCGGCTTGACTCGAAATGGCTTACTTATATAAAGAGCAGCCAACCATGTTCCTTACAGTCGGGAGTTTTGTCCAGTAGTAGAAGAGAGGGAAAAAATGTGTTACCTTGAATATCTGCATGGCAGCCACCTCCTCAGCCTCGTTGAGCTTGGTAAGGCTATGTGGCAGGCTGCGCGACCAGCACCAGTAGCCGGCCGGGAAGCTCTTGTAGCTCTCGCCTTGGCTCTCTGCAGCCATGTCCAGACGCATCTTTTCTAGCCTGTGCTTGCTTAACCTATGGAATTAAATGTTGATAAGTAACTTCGTAGTGTATCTAGTTTAAAGTTCGAGATACGCCAATGTTGGACAAGCGAGACTTGTTACATTCAAGTTGCATTGTTTTTTAACTAGCAACGAAAAAAAAAAACGGTATGTGAGTTGGATCTTTCAATACCAACCTTCGCAGAGTATTCCTCAAGAAGTTCCCAGTAGTAGCTTCAGTGGGTCTCCTGAGCATGCCCGAGTCAACTAGAGCTCGTCGGGCACTCTTGAGCGCGGCGGCCAAGCGGGACCTTTCTGAAGTAGGAGCCGCGCGTCGAGGGGGCTCGTCTGCTAATCCGTTAGCGAGAACTGGACTGTATGCCGCCATCAACCATGCAGCTTCGTTCTTTTGAGCAGACTCCAATACAATGCACCTATGGGATTTAACGAATCAGTTTTGTTATTCAAGATAGGTTTATACATAAATAAAGTTTCGCGAACTAACAGCTAGGTGTAGTGTTTACAAATCACAAGCGTTCTTAAAGAGACTTTATGTCAATGACATAAGATTTAAGTAGAAATGACACAACGTTTGCGAAATGCAATAACTACAGAAAAGCACATGGAGCGTTCGCTGCAGAGCATAATTGAGCTGTAGCATTTTTAACTGGCAACATTATGTTACCGAGAGATTTAGCTGGCAACATTTGCCACCGAGAGAGAAAAAATATCTTCTCGCACCTCGTTGGCATTGCAAGCTGCATTTTGTTAGTTCCTCGTCAGCAGCAGGCGATATTTCGTTACGGTCAAGCTAATACTAATCAAGTGTATCATACCGATGACCCTCATCCGTTCCATGCTGGTTCAGATCTTCCTCATGATCATTAACAACATACCGGTGTCCGTCGTGCTGTCCGTGGTGAGTGAGGCTGATGGTCAGGCCGTTGTCCACGTGGTCCATAAGCAGGGCTGCGATGTTGGTGTACGGGTATTCAGCGAGGACCACCTTGTCTGTAGGACGGACGAGGACCACACCTTCGGAGCCCACACCGAGCAGAACGTTGGGACCTGAGGAGATGTTTTAATTTTTGAACGCGTTCCTACCTTCCTAATTAAGTAGTGAATGAAGAAACACGGGTACGTTTTAATCAGTAATAGTATTTCATGCCCCCTGCCACGCCGCACAGAACACAAGAATGAGAAGACAGTTATTTTAAGACTCCTCTGCGAGCTAATGCACATCATCAACAATAGAAAAGCACTTACAATGCTTCGATAGTGAAGAAGCAAGATAATTACGTTCACTGATATCTTTCTTTTATTTTAAAAAACGCAAACTTTAGAAAACTGTCTCTTGAAGTTTTGTTTCTTACTGTTGCAAACGAGTGCTTGACCGCGATCTTTCCTGATGGTAAACAGTGATGCAATGGTGCAATGCAATGGTAAAACGCACTTTTATAAGCCTTTTCACTCTAGCCTCTAGTCTAGACACTTGAAATTGCAATCTCGACAGGAAGATCACTGCAAGCAAACTGTTTCAGTTCTTCAATGTAGTGGGTATAAAAGACGAGGCGTCAATGCTTCATTCGTATCGTAGAGGTGTCAACAACGTAAGAGGTTACAAGGGAACCAATTATAATAATTATTATTTTGTCCTAAAATAATTATTTTGTTTAGTAAAATGGCGCTTACCATGTGCCCAATAGCCTTTGTAGGTAACAGGGAATAGTGTGACTCCATATAGCGGATATTGCATCACACAGGACAGGTACAACGCCTTAGCGGTTAGTTCTGCTCGCCCGGCGCCATATTGACGATGCGCTTGCGCAAGGATGTTTGCCTGGGAATAAAATATATCGATAAATAAATAAATCGATAACAATATATTACTTTATTAATTCAGCTGCTAGTCCGCAACCCAACTCAGTTCTGTTGTCAAGTGTTTTATGAGTGCACAGATAGAAAAATAGCGTATTCCCAAGTATCATGTCAGCTTATACTAATAGTATTTTTTTAAATCAAAAATACATAGATTTATCTGTATATTTTATTTACAAAGATGCACTATCATCATTTAAAGGGAAGATCTAGGAATTCGCACGACACTTCACTTTCTGCATATTGCTCAGCTATGAGAGTGTAAAGTCAAGCCCTATTTATATTTAAATAGCTGACATAAAAATACGAAGCCCACCTACACAACTAATCAAAGCACTAAACACCCTAAAAATTTTCGTGCATGTGGGCTTACAACACAAGATACTGGATACTGACCCATTGCTGCGCCGGCCTAGTCCTCGCTATACGCTGCGGCAGGAACTGCTCGGGCTGCGCGTAGTACGCACGTGTGTGGGGCGGCGGCGGACTTGGTGGGGGCTCGCCCAGCGACACCTGAGCCTGCAGCCCCGCCAGTTGCAAGGCCACCTTCTCCGACACCGGGAACTCGTCCATCTGAGCCATACAATGATATATAATAGTAACTGTTTGGCACTAAAAAGGAAAAATTTACAGTTCACTGTATCAAAAAGGAAAAGACGGTATTTTAGAGCACATTTTTCCAACGCCAGATTACTTTTTTTTTGTATAAATTAGCTGCCAATACCTTATAATAAAAAGTAAAATATCTAAAACCCAACTACGACAAAAAACGACGCTTAAAAAGTATAAAACAAGATTTTCAGAATACTAAACTGAACAAAGTTGCTAATGCAGTTGCAAGTAAATGGACACAGTAGACTCTACCAAGATGCCTTCGTTGTAAATTGACAATAATGTCATACAATACTATTCTGAAGTATGCAATATTCACCATCTACAGATAAATTTTCATGTTTGGAAAGGCGTAGTTACACGTTACATATACCTACCTACCGTAACACCTTGACAACGTTTATGCGAAACCCGAATATGTGAATATAGTTTGTTCAGAATAAGCAACTGAATCGATTCCAATCATTTTAACATCATGTTATATTTTTTCCCAAATGCATTTAGAAATTGTTGCACTGTGGTTACCGAGCGCGTACGGTAGATCATAGTATTGCACACGCTGCCGGCGCAACAGCTGACGCCAGAGGTCAATGCCCCGCTCGCCCGCCTGAGCGGAGCTTTGAACATATTTTTGTTGGGACAGCCAAGTAGGATAACAAGCTCATAACTTTGGGGATTTTCATGATATCTTTTGGAAATTTTGTACATAGATTCTTTACTTAAAAATACTGGACACGTGTTTCGGGTTTCGCATAAACAAAAAAATAAATGTTGTATACAACGTGTAACATAAAGGGTATATACATAACAAAGGCATGATATCTAACGATATTGGAAAGATTTTTTAATCCTATCTCTTTATGTTAGGAAGTTATGAGGAAAAACACCGCCTGTGATAGGCTACTATCATACTAGTCGCACAGAGATATTGAAGACATTTATCGGATTTTGGCAAGTAACGTGAAGGGTAACGAGTAGTTATTAACGTATGTAGTGTGCTGCCACGTTTGTTATGATTTGATTTTAAGAAACACACGAAACCTTGAACCACGAAAATTTGGTACCAATTTTTTGAGTATTTTATTTTGAGTTGAAACCCTTCCGATATCGTTTGATATCATCTAAAGATGCCATGCCCTTGGTATGTATATACCCTTTATGTTACACGTTGTATAGATAAGCCCCAAACAGTTATTTCAGATTATCATCTTCTTACCTTGACGACGCTGTGCACGGCTTGTGCGTACAACAGCGCGACTTCGACGGGGTCGTGCGGAAGCTCGCGTCCGCCGCGGAACAGACGACGCTTGAACACGAAGCGATTGTCTGCGGAACCGCCTCCTGGACCTTGTTGCCTGTGCGATAGAATGATTCACGTTACAAATTCTTAACGACAGACTCGGAATATGTGCAGACTACTTTTTTATTGCGTGCGTAAAACATGATTTTTGGAATTTCACAAAACCTAGTTCATACCAGATTAACATTTTAAGGCAAGGTTAATATGGTCCACTAATACTATCAGTTGGAATCATTTCGAAGCATCTGCCAATTCATTGCGCCAATGTTCGAAACATGAGTCCGCTCAACAACTTAAATACCGCAATGAATGTTGTTGAACTGTCAAAATGAAACCCATTGCTACTGATAGTGTATTACTTAATTACCCTACTGATGCAGCGATGTTAGTAATAGGGTATTTGACTAAAAAAACTAATTAGTCCGTCAGTCAGATTTCCAAAAAATACTAGACACGTATTTTTTCTTTTTTCATATAAACAAAAAATGAAGACGACACAGCGCGTTGTAAACTCGTGTGACGTCACTACACGCTAGACTTTTTAGCGGCCAGTGACGTCACCAGCCACCACTCCTGATCTTTGATGCCTTTTATATTTGTCAATTTTTATTGGTTTGATAAAAAAAATATACATGTCTAGTATTTTTTGGAAATCTGACTGACGGACTAATTAGTTTTTTTAGTCAAATACCCTATTTCTAACATGTTAGTACTCGATACAATTTAGTCATAATTATTTGACAAAAATGGACTTATAGCTGTTGGCTAAATAAATAAATAAAAACAAACATTCATGTGCTACTTACATTTCCCACGCAGCTATAACATCATACAAATAATGCGTGGCTCGCACATGTTCTTCAGTCCCCGCTCGTTGCTGGTACACCGCCCAGCCAGCACGCGAGTGGGGCGATAACCCGAGCTTGTCGGCCAAGCGGGCGGCGGCAGCGGCCGCGGTGTCGGCCGGGTGCACGTCGATGGCCTTTGTGCGACCGTCCAAAAAGAAGAAGCGGCAAACTATGGTGCCGAGGCGACGCATGGCCTGGGATAAATAATTTAAACATTAGACCCTATTACTGTAACACACGACATGACTTTTGATTCAAAGTGACGACGTATTTTACTGGTTATGCAAATTTTATTTCAGAATTACAGTGTTTAAAGATTTATTGTAAACTGAACTTTATTGTGCACAGTATTTAAAGTTGTTTTTTTTTTTATAAACTAATATTTGATTACATTTTTGCCGATTACGTCTTTTTATTATTATAAATTAGTGCTTGACCGCAATCCCGCCTCATGGTAAGCAGTGATGCAATCAATCGTTGATTTATTAAGACACTATTCAGTCAAAAAATAAACTGAGTGAATAGGAAGGAAGACTGCAGTTGAGCAAGGTGATGCAATGTTAAACCGAACAACACTACCAATGATGCTACGCCAGAGGGAGATTGATCTGGAGACCTGAGTCCATGACCAAACTCCTGACACAACAACATTTGGCGCATTGTACCCGTCACACATTGCAACAACTGCTCAGACCCGTCTTCCGTACGTCTTCTCAATATTATCTATACTAATACATAAAGCTGAAAAGTTTGTTTGTTTGAACGCGCTAACCTCAGGAACACTACTGGTCCGATTTGAAAAAATCTTTTTTTTTTTTTGGATAGCCCATTAATCCAAAAGGCTTTAGGCTATATAAAATCACGCTGCGACCAATAGGAGCGGGGCATATAAAAAAAGCGCGGCTGAAACCGCGAGGCGCAGCTAATTGTAGATAAAATACTCACTGCGATCTCTACTGTACTGGGTGGGAGTTGTCTGGGTGCAGCTCCGCGACAGTTATCCAGACACCACTGCGCACAGTGCGCCTCGCGAGCGGCCGGCGAGGCGGGCGAGGCGGGCGAGCCAGGTGACAGCAGGCGTGCACGAGCTCGCAACCACGCGCTGTAGTAGCGCGCCAGGCCGCGGCTCGGCTGCCATGCCACTGCGCACAGGCAGAGGACTAGCCATACGCGCTCCGCCCATTCTTCTACTGGGCATTCCGTTAACTGGACAGGAAAATAAAGTTGTACTACCGTGGTATATGTAACTTATTTTACATTAAAATTTAATAGCAGGCATATCTCGTACATGCATCAGTACGACTATCAGCTCCCGAGCTAGCCTACATTAACTCGGGATCCTAATATTCACAAACCACTATTTTACGATAGAACAGTGCAGAGGCCAAATACATCACATAAAACGCACATACAACGTTATTTTTTGTTTATGAGAAACTTGAATATAGTTTGTTCAAGAATAAGTAACTGAATCGTTTCCAATAATTTTTACATCATGTAATATTTTTCCCCTAATACATTTAGAAATTCTTGCAGTGTGTTTACTGGGCGCGAAATGTAGCTTACGGTAGATCATCGCCCGCGCAACAGCTGACGCCAGAGGTCAATGAACCGCTCACCCGCCCAACCGGAGCGTGGACCATATTTTTATTATGACAGGCAAGTAGGATACCAAGCTCATAACTTTGGGATTTTTCATGATATCTTTTTGAAATTTTTGTACATAGAACTTTACTTAAAAATACTGGACACATGTTTCGGTTTTCGCGTAAACAAAAAATAATTTTGTATATACAGCTACTGTGACAAATGCTACATTTGATCCAGCCGTCCCTTGCTGTCCTCTCTAGCGACGCCCTAAGCCGAGGTTCGTACCCCACAGCGAGTGCCCTTAGTGCGTAGTCGCCCAATTTTAATTTAGTTTTAAGTGCCCCTGGCTGTAGGCTTTAATTTTAATTAAGGCATCCACAGGAAAGTCCGCTTAAGTAGTTACGGCCTCTAATGGCCACCTACGAGATGCCATATCAAAAAAAAAAAAAGTGACAAATGACCACTCACCTGTCTAACACACTGAACCAGAATCTCGTCTCTCAACTCTTCTCGCTCTATGCCCTTGCCGATGACTGACTGTATGACTTGAGTCTCCTTTTCTGCAGTTAGCTCTCCACGCATATATCGACATAGATCCTTAATGGAAAAACAAATGAGAATATCATTATAATCAACTGCGAAACGGCTACCTTTGCTTTGGTCGAAGTGTCTCTAACGTAGACGAGGCAAATAGACGACAAATATTTGATTTTAACAGTGAAAGAGGCTCTAAACGTATCGAATAATCAAAGATGTATGAAAAAACTTACTCTAAATATATTGACAGCCGCAGTAACACTGTCAGGATCATGCAGCTGTATGTGCGAGGTTGGAATGTTGTTCCCTTTATGGTATGTGATCATTTCCTCTTTGGTGAGCAGTTCCATCGACTTACTCTTACGTGTTAACGTCGCCATGATAGTACCTGATGAATAAAAAAATTGGCTGTTTAATTGCGCACCTTATGACTACTAATCCCAGAGTTCAAATAACTTTGGGAGAGATAGTATTTGCAGGGCGATTGAATAGAGTACCTTATCTCTATAGAACTATGGTCTAATTTACCTTCGGGTGAGCGAGGATGGTCGTTGAAGTATAACTTGGCAAACTCCGACAAGTCATTGGTGGCGTCAGCGGGTGGGGTTGTGGGAGGTACCGTGGTCGCTTGAGCTTCTATTTGATGTAACCGACGCTCTACGCGTTCCTTGCGACGGGCGTTACGGTCTATGCTCTGTTGGGAGAAATTATATTACAGATTAATATTAAATTCGCACTTGGACGTCTACGTTAGCTCGTTGTACAGACGACAGCAGGTCAAGCTACCCCAAACTGTCAGATATTCCCAATCAACCTTGAGCGTTAATGCTTTAGAGATAAAGTTGAAAATCTAATAAGGAAGTCGAGATGGTAGTAGCTTGATGTGCTGTCTTCTATACTATACAAGTATACTATTTTGTAAGTTTCCGGCAAGAGTCGGTTTCTCGGTGGTAGGCCATAACATCAGCTGCCGGCGGAAGTTACCACCCACCAGACAAAGTCTTGCCGCCAAGCGATTCATCGTGTTCCGGCATGATGTCTGGTGAAGCCGTACGCAGGACGGGTCTGAGCAGTTGTGTTGCGATGTGTGGCGGGTACGATGCGCCAAATGTTGTTGTGTCGGGAGTTTTTTCGTGGAGAGTCTCCAGATCAATCTCCCTCTAGCGCAGCATCGTTTGGTCGTGCTGGTCTTGGGATTAACATTGCATCACCTCGCTCAACTGCCGTCATCTTTCCCATTCCTATGTTTTTTAAGTGAATAGGTTTAATAAACTAGTGCGCTTTACCATCAACGATTGCATCACTGCTTACCATCAGGCGGGATGGCAGTCAAGCACTAGTTTATAATAATTAAAAAAAAAAGTCATGAGACTTACTGTAGAATCCCCATTCATCGTAGGTGGCGGACTGATGCAAGTGTCCATGGGTACTGGTGGCGCAGATGACCCGTTCTCTATTGGCGGCAGAGGTGGCAGCGGTGCATCTGATGGTTCCGGCTCGATTTCAATCTCTTTGTGAACGAATCTGTAGAGGAAAGTTGATACATTCAAACAAGTTTGAAATCGTAGTACGAAACAGTTAAGTTTATTATAATCACAATTTGTGGTGCTAATGGGATAAAGGAAGCCTTATCAATAAGTTATAAGTGGACGCAGTTAAATAGACTACATTGATGATCTCAAACCACAATGTAACTTAATGAAGTCTAGTTACATTGTGGTTTGAGATCATCGAGTGATGTTAAATGAGACGACGTTCTTTACTCGACGATTTGATTTAATGTTTCCGAAGCCGTAATATAATGTTTTGGAATGAGTGTGAGAGAGATATTAAGCTATACCTATAGGACGAGTAGTTCCATTTCTTGTTCAGAACGAAACAATGATGACTAACCATTGATAAAATATTAAACTAAAGTAGATATGTCACTAGCGCACTAAAAATGAAGCGTACAAAAGGAAGTAAGTCCTGTATCTCGCTTTAGTCACTCTCGATACACTCGTAAAAACAAACGACAAACACTAACAGCGCAAACGACAAACACTAGCCATCTTTTTCTTCTCTACGCTTTAGATTGCGCCCCATCTCACTCACACTGTACCAATGTATACCGAATAAAAATATGCATGTGTGCTGCTGCTGTGTTCGGCACATTTTTTTTTGGTCAGTTTGTTAGAATATATCGTATCTGTTTAATATTTTATCAATGTGACTAACACTTCATCGTGACTAAACTAATATTTTATATTCTTTTCATAAAAATGAAACGGAAAGAAAAGGTGCACTGAACTTAAAATTATTTCCATTTGTGAACACTGGAAAACGGGCCACAGTTTCTATGTTCTATGTTACAGGGTTTGGTTTCCGCACTTATTCCTTCCCTTCTAGTGGACCATTGTGTGTTGGGTGGGCAGTTTTCTTACGGATATAAGATAATTATTTATTTCCCAAAAAGAATACGATTCACTTCGGTAAACTAAAATATAAGAACTACTTACGTAGAAGGTATTTGTAAATAAATAAGTTCTTTTGTAGACGAGATAATTTTCACAGTGTTGTGGGTAAAACGAAAATATTTAGAGTACTATTACTCATGTTGATTCTTGAAGGCAAGTCAATAGCAATTACGCATTAAACTACATATATTTTATATGTACCGTAATGTTTCGAAAGTGTAGACTAGGAAATCTAGTTAACCTTTACTCGTTATAATTAGCAAATGAGTAAATACTGATAACTGTTAAAGATGTAAAAAAAGGGTTATAATATTTACATCCTAGTCAAATCTTTGACGATGTGGTTTATAATTCCCGTTTTTTTATAAGAAATTGTAAAAAAAAAGTCTGTAACGAAAGTCTTCAATGAGTTATTTGTTAGCCAACTCTGTTCCTGTGTATAATTTTTCCTTCCGTTAGTCCGTGAAAACATGTATTACTTTTTCGTTTAGTAGGTAGGTAGGTACTACATTTTTTTTAACATTGTAACGTATTGAATTTTTAAAACAAACGTATTAACTCTTTGGATTTGCGAATGTGTTTTAGAATTATTGAGTGTTATTAGTGAATTATAATTCAAACACTATTTAGACATTTTATTGTGAACTTATGTGAGTTTTATTGCAAGAAGTAGAGTGAAAAATATACAAAATGACTACGTTAACCGAAGATGTCAACAAGCTATTCAATGGTGTCATCGTGGAGGTATCTCAGAATGTCCGGTCATTGATGGAGGAGCTTTGGAAAACCTGGTCACACCTCGGGGTAGATGACAGCACCAAAGTAAACAACATTGAGAAACTGGTGCAAATTGAGAAGGAACTACATAGAGATGTCATCGCCGAGAGCAGACAGAAGCTGAAAACAATGCAGGGACAGGTTGACAAATTGAAGGAAGAAACAGAAGAATTGAGCCGCTGTCTATCTGTAGATATCACCATTCTGGACTTCAAGGAAGATATGATGCTGGCTGAGTACAAGCGAGTATTGGAAGAACAGATCGCTGGATACAGAGAGCAAGTGGAACAGCGTCGCATGAATATGGAAAGACTATTAGAATGGCAACGAGACCTTGCTGACAAGCTTGGAGTCACCACCCATGAGTTACAGGCGGTTCCTCTTCCTTCAGAGGAAGAACTGGACAAGTTGAAGGAACACCTAGAAATGTTGCAAGCAGAGAGGGATAAGAGAGCTGAAATTTTCTTGAATATTCAAGTTGAAATTAAGGATATTATGGACAAACTTCGTATCAAGCCTCAAAACAAGTTCGAACACATTGTGACATCTTCCCTCTCTGTGGACTTCAAAGTGACTGATCTCAACATGGACCGCCTCTCCAAGCTTCAACAGGACCTGCAAGAGAAGTTTGAACAGACTAACAACAGAGTGTTAGAACTTCGTGAACGTCTTACGAAACTATGGGACTGTTTAGACGAAGATCAGATTTACCGAGAAAACTTTCTGCACGCGCATCCGGGTTGTCACCCACAGACCGAGGCTGCCATTAAAGAAGAAATCAAACGTTGCGATCAGATCAAACGGCAGAAGATTCAGGTGTTCGTAGCCAACATCCGCACTAAGATCAAGTTGATGTGGGACAACATCATGTATTCAAGTCGCGAACGTGAAGAGTTCCTTCATTACTACCAAGACATCTTCACTGAGGACACGCTGACCTTGCATGAGCTGTATCTGGATAAGATCACCAAGTATTTTAATGAACACAAACACATTTTCGATATGGTGGTGACGCGCGAGAATCTTTGGCTGAAGATGACGGAGCTCGAGGGTCGAGCTGCGGAGCCGGGTCGCTATCACAACCGAGGCGGACAGCTACTGCGTGAAGAGAAGGAGAGGAAAGTCATCGCTAGTAACCTACCGAAGATTGAGTCAAAAATCCGTGAGCTAGTGTCAGAATATGAAGCTAAGACTGGAAACACGTACACTGTTGATGGCAAGCCTCTTCTTCAACTCATGGAAGACGAATGGGAAACCAGAAAGACTGAGCGTCAGAACAAGCTATCGGCCCGCAAGCAGGCGCTGACGCCGACCACGCCGCTGTTCCGATCGCTTGCTACGTCACCACTCGGCAAGCGGAATGGAACTGCTGCGGGGTTGGCTGCTACTGCTGAGAAGAATAGGCCGCCGTCGAAGCGCCAGCTGATAACGGGCAGCGCGAACAAGGCGGTGAATCACTTAACTAACAATCATTCTGCGCTCAAGAGATCTGCTATCACTACTGTTAAGAGGCGCATCAGCGGGAGGTTGGCTGCTCGGGTAGTTGCTGAGGGCAAAGATGCTAAGAGGAAGCTCGACTATGGTAGCGAACTTAGGAAAACACCCAAAGTCAGTGGCAACATTCTCAAACATAAGCGTACGTCTCACGGCAAGCGCCGTAGTAGCACTCGTCGATCTATCAACACGACGCGCTCCACCGGATCTCAGGAGGAAGAAAAAGTAGCTAAGAAGGATCCGCTCATGGAGACAACGCTTCTTACCACATATACCGACTTCAAGGATGGCATCAATGAAAACAAAATCAGCCGTAGTTCGATGGCGATCCAGAGACCGAACGAATTAGTCGTCCCCACAATCGTCTACCATCGAATAGAAGAGAAGAATGGTACCCCAAAAAAAAAACTCCGAGGGTCAAAACACCTGTGACGCCTAAAGTCGACAAAGAGAATATACAACACGTCAACCAGCAAATGACACCGAAGAGTAATCTCTTGTACACGCCGACTAGGCTTACACGATCCGCCCTCAAGCTTAACAACGACGGCTTTGCGACTCCCCGAGCTCCGCTCAGCGCAAACAAAGTCAACCTGCAAAGACAAAACACAGTCGATTGTATAGCGGTCAAAACTACCCACAATAACGTTAGCAGGTCTAAGTCTCATTCGCATTTAGCACGAAAAAACCTCCCGCTTCTTATCTAAATACTTACCGACTGAGTTCAGTACCTACTTCTTGTTATAAATGATTGGATTTTGTTTTTTTTTTTTTTTAATTAATAATAGTTTACACGTCAATATCAAGATATATGCACTGCACCTTACAATATTATTAGTCATGATTTTCATATGGTAATCAATGTATAATTATAAAATAATATTACTCTGATGTTTTTTTAATACGATTTATTTTTGTGTTTGTCGACGGTGAATTGAATTTTGTGACGTATTAATATAATTATAATGGTTGTTTTTTCGTTGATTAAATAACGTTTTGCTTTCTATCCTTGTATATTTGAATCTCTATAATTATGTAATTGCATTGAATTGTAGGCACTGGTTGATTTTGTGTTAATATAATGTGATTGATAGTATTTTAATTGATAGTTTTATAAGTTACTTTCAGTACTTTCAAAAATGATTATTTTAGTTTGTCGTATTGGAATAAAGTTGTTTTAGATTAGTTTTTAGTCGCGTCTTTTACTAACATATTGTCATTCAACTTTTATTTTAGGCAAGATTGTTTCTTTCATTTATCCACCGCATTGTTCTTCTTGAAAGGTTTAATGAAAAACATTAATATAACTGAGTAAGTAAACGAGCATTGTAAATGTACGTAAAGCATGTTGACATGATAGGCAGCTAACCACAAACTAAAAAGTTCATGTAAGGATTCGAAGAGACAGTGTACTTAATTTTTATCAGTATTTCAAGAACGAGACAGGATTCACAAAATGGCCATATGTTATGCTAAAATTTGAATAATATTTAAATTAATTGATATTTGTCGCTTTATTTAACTAATGTATAATTTTCAAAATGTAAATTATGGTTGTAATATATTTGCATAGTCTAAAAAAACTACGTTTTTGTTTAGAATTTTTTGTAAATATTTGTATATGTGTGTATTTATATATATATCTGTAGTACTGTTATTTATTATATTAACTTTATTTAAGAATCCTGGCCACAAAAAAAAATTATGGAATTCGAAATGTTCATGAAAATAAAAATGATGGTTCTATGTTCTATATTATTGATTTTGTTTCCGCACTCAGTCCCTCCAGCGGACCATTGTGCGTATCATAAGAATCTATATTTTGTTAAGATTACTTTGGTATATAAATGGATTCATAATAAATATATTTATCTAATTATTTCCCATTAAACATTTCACAGAATGTATGACCTGACTAGGTATATAATACCAAGTTTTATTATTTTGTTTTATCATGTTTCTATTTGCTTTACTTATATATTTTATTTTAACTGCAGTGCACCACAACCTCTAACTATATATGCAGGTGAGGTTTTATCGTAAAGTTGTATGATGATGTTCCCGTCCGATTTCGGCCACGGCGACCACTTCGACTCCTAGCCGATGATTTGTGCGCTCATGGGCCCGAAGACGGCTTATGTAGCCTATCTTGGTGGCGAAACTTCGTGCACACTGAGGGCACGTAAGCACGCCGTCGACGTAGTTGTATGTGATGGCAGCAGGTGGGCGGCGGGCCTTTAATTGGTCGCGTTTGGCATCGAGGCCAGCTTTGCGCTGCTCCTCAAACTCGCGAACTTGTCCGTACACCATTCTGCGCCATTCTGACCGCTTTGGTGCCAAACGCTCCCATTCAGAGGATTCTATATTGTATCTCTTCATGTGTCGTTTTAAGACATCCTTGAACCGGAGGAGTTGTCCGCCATGCTTTCGCTTGCCCTCCTCCAGCTCAGAGAAGAAGATGCGCTTCGCCACTATTTCGTCCGCCATACGTGATACGTGTCCGCACCACCGAAGCTGTCGACGCATTAAATAAGCCTTAATGCCACCAACATTGGCTCGTCGCGGAACTTCGGTATTTCGCACTCTTGTCAGACCATTTGATCTTCATAATGGATCGGAGACATTTAAGATGAAAACGATCTAGAGTACGTATGTGGTGGCGGTACACAAAGAAAAGTAAAGTTGAGGAAGTTGAGTTGGGAAAGTTGTATACGATATACCTAACAGATGTCTGTAAACAGCAGAAAACAACTCGTAGCGCGCACCTGACAGATCATGGTCTAGATCTTAACTGACCTAGATTTGTCTGGCTGCTCTTCTTCGAGGTTTCTTTCTAAGTTTGAGAATATTTTTGGAATTAACACCATAGTGACTAACCAAAGCTAGCTTCACTGAGATAAAGATCCGTAGCATGTAGTGTACTCCTGACTTCGTTCAGTGTTACTTAAATGGAACATGTTTCAAAATCTTTCGCTTCCTATACGGGGTTCTGAATTTAGATCCTGGGGCCTTAGGCGCTGGGGTTAGAGTTTGTGACCCCTTCTCATCAGTTTGCGAATTGCGAATGGGCGATCTATGACCAAATGGAGATGGGCTTTGGTCAATATGATGATGATGTTCCCGACCGATTTCGGCCACGGCGACCACTTCGACTCCTAGCCGATGATTTGGCGCTCATGCGCCCGAAGATTGCTTATATAGCCTATCTTGGTGTCAATATATGAGTAGCATGACCTGTTGCTCGATGGAATGTTTGGAATAGTAAAGTATGTTGTGCCCAATTTTAAAACTTAGGTATTCACACAAACTATTGGCAATAATTAATATCAAAATTAGATTTCATTTTGACCAGAAGGGTAATTCACGGAATTTACGTTCATAGTCTAATCTTAGGACCGTATTACCGAACCTTACTCAAAACTCAAGAATTACTTTAAACTAGATTCAACCAATCAAAAGGCTTCAAACGAGATTTAAATAAAGCTTGAAGTTTGAGTGTAAATAAGCATTATTAATATAAGCATGTCAACATACCCGTTGCTTTCAGGTGGTGTAGGTTGTTGTGGAGCTGGTGGCGGTAATGGTGACGGTTCACTGTTCTGTTCCTGTGCCGGTCTTGGTATCACAGCTTCGTAAATCGGCTCCTTGCTTTTAACCACTGATAACTTCCCATTGGGGATTATACCGTTGGTTAGCTCTGGTGGGGTTGTGTCTGTAGTATTGTGAAAATAATATAGAAAAGTTATTTAGGTTTCAATTGCAATGGTACCAACCTAAACTGAAGCTAACTGGATGACCTTGGTTACGATTCGTCAACCACAAAGCCCTGAATCGAAAGGCAAAATTCAAGCAAATAAGGAAGGTTGAATAACTGTACTAAAACCCAGAAGCATCGTCCCAGAAATTGTGAGTAGTGTAAGCAAATGGAAAATGAAAGTCTTGTAGCGATTTTTATAAAAGTTAACATTACTTACCTTTAGCAGTAGGTGGGGGCGGAGGCGGTGGTCCGGCCGGTTCCGGTAACGTGCACGTGTTCGGGGGCGGCGGGAACACCGGAGACTCCTCCGTCAGCGGCTCTATCGGCGGCGGAGGCGGCAGGATCAGCGATGAAGTCATCGCATCCCCGTTCGACATCGGAGACATGCCGTTCATCGAATTACTCATGACACCATTGAATGATGACGTCATAGAGGCGGGCGGAGGTGGCGCGGGGGGCACGCAGGGTTGTATGGCGAGCGTTGAGGGGGGAGGGGGCGGAATGGCCTCAGAGGGCGCGCCGTCCGGCTTGCGTTGTGCCTCAGTGTGGGACTTGCTTAGCTCGTTCATTTCGGCGGCTAACACGTGTTCCAACTGTGGACGAAAAGAGCTTTTATGAGCGACATTTTTCCAATAAAAATGTTTGGCACCGTAGTGTAATGTTTCAAAGATCTAAATTAGGTCCTATTATCTTTAGTATAAGAATGGAATTCGGAACCAACATAGAAAATAATGCTTGTATAAATAATGCTTGCCTTCGCTAATCCCCTGATACTGCCTTTACTGATGGGTGTGGCCCAAATCCCATAATTTATTTAATAATTAGCTGCCGCCAGCGACTTCGTTCGCGTGGAGTTAATTATGCTCCCCTCCTATTGGTCGCAGCGTGATGTTATATAGCCTAAAGCCTTCCTGTATTATGGCCTATCCAACGCAAAAAGATTGTTTTAAATCGGACCAGTAGTTCCTGAAATTAGCACGTTCAAACAAACAAACAAACTCTTCAGCTTTATACGAGTAATTAGTAAAGATGTGCAAATATTTTTTGTGCAAAATAAAACCTATATTCATCTCCACTCACCTCTTGATGCAAATCATCAGCAAGCCTCTCCATAGAATCCCCGATCTCGGCGATAGTCGGTTGATGAGTATCCGGCTGCCCATCCGGCGCCCCTCGTTGTGTGGGCACGTCTGCTAAGAAGTCGAACAAATTGTCCAAGTTGACAGACTCTGCGCGAGTACTGGTCGGACAGGATAGACCACGGAGCTGGTCAGCCATATTCTCAAGTTCTGCCCGTTCTTGATTCGCCTTTTCTTGAAGACTGGAATATAGATGAGGATTAATGCCATTATGATTACAGTGCGAAAAAGGGACGGTGGTATCGGTCTTCTATAACTCAGTCTCTCTCTTACATGGGGATCACGATGGTATTAGAAAGCAATGTAATTCAGTTTTATTGAGTAGAAATTGTCGAATACTGAGATCATCTACCTCCTGTTTCACTGTATGCATAAGGCGTGTAAGCGATATGCTATTTTTATATTCTTTTACTAATACTGTTACCCATGTAAGTCAAACAATTCATTTTAAATCTGATCCATGCCACAACTTTGTTTTATTATACGTTACTTGTAATTTTTAGCATAAAATCCATCAACAATCCTTAATTACCTGTTCCTCTCCTCCCTTAACTTAATCTCCTGGTTGACTCTCTTCATCTCTCTCAGAGCAGCAGCCACTTCTCTGGCGAAGGCGCCTCTCAGATGCCTCTGCAAAGTGAGGGCGGCGCGGCGCAGGCGCAGGAAAGCGGCTCGCTCTTTCCAGCCACGGAGGGCCGCTTGTAGGACGATGGCTGCGTTGCGCCACGTTAGGTATTGACGGCGTTTCACTGAGCCCTTGTACCACTGTGGAAATTTGAAAGTGTTAACACATAATTGCTGAGAAGAAGAGCTAAAATTCTGGTTTATAAATAGTAAAGGATCAATACAAAGAAATTTTTTTAATAATTTGTAAAGTCAATAGGACGTTTTTGGTTTGTTCTTTGTTCAAATCTTTAGGAATAACGTAACGGAATTTAGAATGCTGTGTAGGAGCTGATGATGCTGCGCAGTAATAAATAAGGAATAATACTGCAATATTTGGCCACTAGAGTGCAGCACTAGCACATATAGTAAAGAAATTTATAAAGGCCGTATGGAGTCATACAGACAGTCGATGCTTGCATTGATCTCTCTACATTATCTGCAATATGGCGGTTTCTTTACTGTATATTGTGCTTGTAACGCCATCTGCACCGTGTTTTGTGTAATATTCCACATTCTCGTGTGGGGGTGAGGGAGTGAGGTACTACCTTCTGTATGAGCAATGCAGATGATTGTAAGAGCGCATTCCTTTTCGCCTCAAGCGGCGCGTGTACGGTTCTCCTCATGAAGATCTTAGTGTGTCCAATCTGCCAGTCATCTTTGGGCGCATTCACTATCGCTGTGATAGCTCTGCAACATAAATTAATAATCTAATACGCGACTTTACAACAAATTTCCGCAATCAATAGACAACAATTAAAAAATTTTTTTGGTCGACGACTGCTGGGAATATGTACTAAGTAAATACCACTTCTGTGAAGTTAACACAGACTTACAATTATCATTCAATTCAATCATCATTAAGCATTATCCCCATAAAAATATATTATGCGATTTTTATTATGTTAAAATATCGATATCCATCAATCTGCAGGATTAAGCTAGCTAGGTATTTGACTAAAAAAACTAGTCCGTCAGACAGATTTCCAAAAAATACTAAACACGTATTTTTTCTTTTTCCTAAACAAAAAATGAAGCTGTCACAGCGCGTTGAAAACTCGTGTGACGTCATCGCACGCTACACTTTTTAGCGACCATGGACGTCACCAGCCACCACTCCTGATCTTTGATGCCTTTTATATTTATTGATTTGATAAAACAAAATATACGCATCTAATATTTTTCTATAACCTGAATGACGGACTAAATAGAATCAATTTTTTTTTACCCAGGAAACATCCCTATTTAACCTGAAATATTATTATGGTTAATAATTAATTAAATTTGCGGTAACACGGTTCCCCTTTCCCGATTTAGAACACAAACGAGAACTATGAAAAGAATATTATTTATTTTAGTACGCCACTATAGAGGATATTATTGAGAAGGTGGGGGCGGATCTCCGATAGTATAATAATGATGATGAATGATTAATTGATTACTCACTGTATCTCCGGGTTCTGCGGCCTGGGATGCGGCAGTAGACAGCGGTAGCGCGCCTGGAAGTGCGGCGCGGGCAGGTGGATTGGGTACCCGTCGCGTCGGATGCGCACGATCTCGTTCATGCCGAGGTACTTCAGCTGCTCCAGTACTAGTTCTTCAGAGTACTTACCGGCTTCTTTGTTCTCGTTCGGTTTTATGCAGCGGACGTACCTGTGAGGGTTTGTTATATTAATTTAGCCGTATATTTTGTAGCAGTTGTGGTGGAGTAGTGGTTAAAAGACCCAGCCTCTCAAGTATGAGGGTGCGGGTTCGATTCCAGGTCAGGCAAGTACCAATGTAACTTCTCTAAGTTTATAAGTTATATGTACTTTCTAAGTATATATTGGGTACCAACGATTGATTACAAGGTGAAGGAAAACAACTTGAGGCCTGGACTTTCAAGTCTGAAATCGCTAACCCGTATTTAGCAAGCGTGGTGATTACGCTCAATCCTTCTCTGTCGTGAGAGGAGACCTGTGCCCAGCAGTGGAACGATAAAAAGGATGATGATGTTGATATTTAATAGAATCAAAAGCGATTTGAGTTAGGCAAAGACGAGTTTGCTGCCTGGATTCAAATTATAATTTAACCATAGTATAAAATTGATGTCATGGATGTGGTACCCACCAAACGTCAGTGGCTTGAAGCATATCGACGAGCGACTGTAATTGTGCTCTGAACGTATCCACAACAGTTGGGCGACCCTTGGATGTACCGCGTTGTGTAGTTCCAGTCGAGTTTGGACTAGACAGCGAAGTATCCTAGGAGAAATAAAATATTATAATAAATATATCAGTTTTGAAATGAACACTAATAGCTTTGCAATAAGGTTGTAATTGAAATACCTGTCCAGGTGGAGCTAAATCCTGCACATAATCTGCCAGCTCCCTTACAAAAGGGTTCGCGGACCGACTTAGATGATCTATAAACGCATCTTGCTGCGTATCCCGGTTCTTGTCAACAAAGCCGTAAACACTGTAGCTGACGGTACCAGCGTAATGCTGCACTCCGAACTCTTCCTCCCATTTCCGACGGGAGCCTTTGACGAAGGACTGGTGGTCACCAAACTCGCCTTGGATGTTTGTTAGGTAGGCGCCGTCAGAGCCCTGGAAAAAGAAAATGTAAGAGTTACCCTGTGACGAATATTAGAAGCTAATGTTTGAATTCTATGGGATGATATTTAGAGACAATTCCGGCGTAGCCTAGATTGTAAGCCCCGTTCCTATCTTGCATAACCTTTTATTTTGATATACCCGAGGGAAATCTAAAAGCGCGATATAACCGAATTCTACGCGGGCGAAGCCTCGGGTGGAAAGCGAGTTTTTATATAAATAACTGCATTTCTATAATGGTTAGGCGCATAATTCAATAATCTTTTAGGTGTTATAGGGGGAGAGAGAGGGGTTAGAGCCTAAACCGGTGTGTCTAAAAGCGTAAAATTGCGGTGCTCACCTTAGGCATATGACACTGTTCACTGAGCAACTTGAGCAAACTTCTGGGCGGTTTCTCTAACAGTTCGAGACACGCCGCGTTATCCGTGAACTGGATCTGATTGTACACGATGCCTTCTTGACGATACTGGAATTAACAAAAATATTGGTATAAAAATGCAGTGTATTGTAGGTATGTACTCTCATGGCTATGGTTCAGAAGGTATGTTCTCATTTCATATTGAAATCATAATTTTACCTAAATTATTTAGGAAAACTCAGTTAAACTTAAAACCTAATCTTACTTATAAGATCAAGTTCTGAAATAAAAGTAATAGTATCACAAACGTGTCGCATACTCACAATATCCTGTTCCAACGCAAACACATAATTATTGAAGAACATATGCAGCTTTTCATTAGCGTAATTAATACACAGTTGTTCTAGCGAATTCGTAGCAAAGTTCTCAAAGCCGAAGATATCGAGTACGCCGAGCGAGCGCGCGGCACGCCCAGGCGCCGAACAGCTGTTCACATGACGAACAAGCCACGCGAATGTTCGCGAGTAAAGCGCGCGTGCCATCGCGTGACGGTTCTCGCGAGCCTGTAGAGGAAATGTCATTTTTAGAAAAGTCAGGTTGAATTTCCCAACCCAAGCAATGCTCCTGCCTCCTATACAATATGTAAAGAAAACCCTGTCCGATCCGTGAAGGTATTGTTAGGTATCGATAACTGATTCTACTAATGCCCACAAAGACAGGCTAATGTTAAAAAAAAAATCCCCCTAAAAAAAAAACATTATTTCGCAAAAAGAGGTAACTTAATACATGAGCGGTAAGCCACCTATTCCGCGGGCGGCGGGGGGCAGGGCACGCGGCACCTGTGACGTGGTCGCGTCGCTATTCGCTTATAATAATACCGGTGTTGTCACTTTTTTAAAAACTACCAAATTTCGGGGAAATTGGAATTAATTCCCAGGAAAAAAGGATTATTTCAAAATTCATTAGTATTGTTACTATGATGTTATGTAAACTTTTATATTACATTTGGCCAAGTGTTTACCTAACCTTTATTATTCTTATGGGTCGGACAGGGGTTTCTTTACATATTGTATATGAGAAGTGGACTCGCCCCTGCAGTGGGACAATTAATAACATTGGAAAAACAAAACTAACATATTTTTTTTGTTATGGCATCTATTAGTTGACCATTAGAGGCCTTGGCTACTTAACCGAACTATCCTGTGGATGTCTTAATTACAATTGAAGCCTCCAGCAAGGGGCAATTAAAAACTAAACCAAAACTAAGGAGCGACTACGCGCTAAGGGCACTCCCTCCGGTACGAACCTCGGCTTAGGGCCTCTCTAGAGAGGACAGCAAGGGACGGCTGGATCGAAAGGTGAAAAAACTTTCACGTTCACGATATTTTCATATACAAGAACTCTGCATGTAGAAGTCATAGATGCTACGTGCATTTACGGGATATCATCATCAACCTTTTTATCGTCCCACTGCTGGGCACAGGTCTCCTCTCATACAGAGAAGACGGATAACGGAGACGGACGGGGATATATGCAAGCGCAATAGTAAAACAATGAATCCTAGATCATATTTGGCTATGAGACAGATATAGGGGCTAAAATAAGGTAAGGCATATACCTCAGGTAATCGCAGCGGTATGTCCGTAACATTGCCTCGCACGTTGATCTGTCGTTCCAATAATACTCGTTTCGCGGTAGGCAGAGGTAGTCCTAACAGACTGGCGACAGCATCTACAGCTTCCGTGTCCTCTGGCGCCAAGGTTGAACGCTCTCCGTCTACATCCTAGAAATTAAGTATAATAGTGTTAAGAGTTACTTTCTAAATAGTTATTATCTCGTAATGACCATTTACCCAATGAACTCGCAAACGAAAGTTTTTTCGCTAATGTTTCTAATTTAACTTGTCTATATGCAATAATAATTATAAGATGCAATGTTTTAACATATTATGTGTATTATTTGATGAATGAATGTTTATTGCGTAACAGAAGCCTAGCGTAACGAATGTATGCAAAACACATTCGAGAAGCAAATTGCTTGCGGTGAGTATCATCAATTATTCAACTATCAATTGTAATCTTTGCATAATTGAGATCTTGGTAAAACATTACACCTACCAAACTCAAATGTGAAAATTTGCATAAGGTCGGGGCCTTTGTTCAGACGGACCTTATTATTATTATCATCATCATCATTTCAGCTGAAAGACTTTGCTGGTAATAAGCTCCCTCCAGGGTTCTCCACGACAACCGGTCCTGCGCCTACAGCATCCAACGGTTTCCCGCGACCTTAGGTCGTCGGAAGACGCAGCGTGGGTAGGCTTCCGACAAGGTGGACCTTATTAAGCTAAGCTTAATGCATCGAAAGTTATAAATACCTGAAATTGTATATTCCCCAGCCACAGAACAGCGGCCAGCACTTTGAACAGCCCCTCGCACATGTGCGGCGGCACCTGCAGCACGGTGAGTGCGAGCTGCAAGGCCTCCAGTTTGCCCTGCTCCCCACCGCGTCCTCGGTGTGCCTCCTCGTCTTCAGGTCGCAGGTACTTATACTGCACGTCTTCGCGCAGGTGAAGGATGTTACGGAGTTCTGCGTTATGCTGGAATACAAGATGACGTATTAAGTACGAGTTTGGTCTTGAGAGACTTTAGCAGGACCTACTTTCAGTAGTTGACAGAAACAGACCCTGATAAATCAGAGATTTCTGAAGCGGTCGACGGATGTGATGTGACAATGAATAAGGCAAAATGATGCATAATTAGGAACCAGGTAAAAAGAGCTAAAACTTTTATCTTTAATGAAATTAACAATTACGCAAAGTACTTCTTTTCTCAAGTTAAGACAAGACTTTTTGATTGGCGTTGAAATCCTAGTGAATACCCAGTTCAGCCTTTAATCAAATTTTAAAGGTACGCTTTACCTTGGCACCCTCAACGAGCTGGTAGAAGACATGGTAGTTAGTTTCCCTGGGCGCAGGTCCAGTGATCCTAGCCCGTTCCAGTAGAAAGTCTCGTAACACTGCGCCTTTGATCCCACCGCGGTGGTCCAACCGGACTTCGACAAATTTACCAAAGCGCGAAGAGTTGTCGTTACGAACTGTTTTAGCGTTTCCTGAAAATATAGTGATAAACCATTTTAGTATTACGGCTATCATTATAATATAGAATACAACTAAATAAAGCAAGAATGACAATATTCAATTTTGCTTTTGTTTGAAGCAATCAAATTTAAACTGAATCATTTAATGTAGGCCCCACCCTTCATATAGCACCTTTGTATGAAAGTGAATCAATTTGGTTGAACCGAGTAACGAAGCCGCAACTATCCGAAATGACGCCACAAATGATCAGATTTATAACGATATTACCGTTTTTTGGAGGTTTAGTTTGGGTGCGGCTTGAACTTATTGCTTTAGTTTGTCAGCCCCTCCTTTTTATACCAAACGAGGGGGTAATATCTATTCGACAAGTTGGATAAGTTGATGACAGGATTCACGCCGTTATTAGTGAGGAGGCGTGAGCGATATAGATAATAATTTGGAAAGCTCGTCAAGAAATCTGAATTAACATGAATATGACATTACTTTCGAAGTCTGACTACTAAATAATTGCTACCTAGCTTTTTATGTTACTCGGTGGCTGAATCAGTAAATAAGTCTACAAGCACCTTAATTGTGTAACGCGCTATTATTAGTTGGAATTATTTGTAAGAAAATTGTCATTCCATTGCTTTAGGTGTTTAAAAATGTGTCTGAAAAAAAAAAAAAGACGTGAAC
The DNA here is from genome assembly GCA_017933935.1 of Sesamia nonagrioides. Classification (NCBI taxonomy): domain Eukaryota; kingdom Metazoa; phylum Arthropoda; class Insecta; order Lepidoptera; family Noctuidae; genus Sesamia; species Sesamia nonagrioides. The sequence continues at coordinate 3,649,085 of JADWQK010000025.1, forward strand.
GCAATGTATGCTGTTAAACTGTCAAATGATATCCATTGCTAATGATAATAATGAAAGTGTGTTACGCAATTACCCTGCTGATCGTAACAGGTCAGCGTCGCCTATAGACTTTATTTATAAATCATTTTGTGTGGATGGATGGACGTTTGTTTTTCACGGAAAAACTATTGCACGGATTTGGATGAAATTTGGCACGCAGGGTAGTTTATAACCAGGAGTTTAATCAGGATATTTTCTCAGGATCGAAACTTCTGATGGTGCTTGCCAGTATTTTATTATTTGAATTGGTACAATAGGCTATTTGACAAATTTATAATTTTTATCTTGAATTACTTGGTTGCGGTTAAGAAGTTCATCCAAAGTACTTTTTTTTAAATTTCAAATAAGTATTTCGAAATCGAAGAAATATGCAAATAAAAATTCAAAATTCAAATAAGCCGCGAAAACGCTTTATTCGGCAATATGGCGTCGCGCTTTGTAAGTGACGTCACAAGCGGTTTTCGGTTCCGCAGTGGTGTTTGTGTTTATTTGTTGTTGATTATATAGTAAAATAGTTTACAAGTGGTGTGCTGTACCGGGTTGTACAAATAAATCGTTAAAAACCTTCTAAAAAACGCTAAAACACCGGAGAACACAGAACGAAAACAAGTTTTGATGCGCGTATGACGTCATCGTGACATTAGCCAATCCGGATCGTTTCACAATATGTGGCGCGAGCGATATATGGGCGCTTTTTGTATAAGCCAAACATATTTTTGTGTTTTTGGATATATTAATTGTTATTCTTTTTATTAAAACTCATGTAAATGACTTGAAAGAACCCTCATTTTATGAAATTAAAGCTAATAATCACAAGAAATCATACTGTCAAATAGCCTACATTAAAAACTAAAAATAATACATATATATTCGTCTTGTAATTATCTAGTCTTGTACTGACACAGAATGTAGAAAAATAGTTTGTGGGGCCTCCCTTAAAGCAAATAATACTGTTAGGAGGTATATGATGTGTAATACAAGAGCCTTAGTAGGTGCGTTGCCATAGCAGAGACACATTGTTATATGCGTTTCACAAAATTTGTCATTGTCATGTGCGATTTTATTACAGTTTCAATCGCAATCTGAATTATGTTGCATATGTATTACTTCATATGTTTGACAAATGTGTCTGCTCACCAACGTAAATAACGCAATAAATGTTGTTGGAACTGTCACAACGAAAGCCATTTATACTGACTGTATATTGCGCAATAACCACGCGATAATGTTTATCTCTGAAGGATGATTAATTTTTTTTAAGTAGATGTAAGGAGTGTTGACACTTACCAAAGGCCTCTAGCACAGTATTGGCCTCCAAGATCTGTTGTTCGGCCCACGAGGCCTGACCGCCGGCTGCACAGAGGTACTGTAGGATCAGCTTGGTAGTCTCAGTCTTGCCGGCGCCACTTTCCCCTGAGATTACTACTGATTGATTCTTCTCGCCATTCTGTTCGGATAAGACGATTTACCGTTGTCATAAGTATACAGCAATCCTCCAAGCTCCGTGGCGCAGCGGTCAACCCGCCTGCCTGCGACGTGGAGGCCCCGGGTTCGATCCCCGGCCAGGTCATGATGGGAAACGATCTTTTCCTAATTGTCCTGGGTCTTGGATGTTTATCTATATATGTATCTATTATAAAATATAGTATCGTTGAGTTAGTATCCCATAACACAAGTCTCGAACTTACTTTGGGGCTAGCTCAATCTGTGTGATTTGTCTGTATATAAAAAAAAAAAAAAAGTAATAGTAGAAAAATGGTTCGTAATGTGTTAGAGAACAATATTGCCTTAGGGTGAACAAGACAATACAAAGGATCAATGAGATATTACTTACATAACAGTAAATGAGCTTTATTAGAACAATACTTTTAAACATTTATATCATTGCGTTCACATGAGTCATGCGAAGGTATATCTACAGATGCAATTACAGATCTAAGAGTACAGAAAACTGATTCATGTTCCTTAGAAATACAGTGACAAGAAAACCTCAATAGATTATGAATAATATGACCTTCTGTGTTCAAGGCATTTATGCGTTCTAACAAATATTCTTTTTGTATTCTTTTTTTTTTTTTGAATGATAAGTAATTGTCATACCTGCAATGAGCTGTATGCTGACTCAGCCAGCGCAAACACATGTGGCGGTAGTGAACCGAAGGCTTTGCCTCTGTAGGTTTGCATATGATCCTGTCAACAAGAAAAAAAAAATATATTTATTTCTTTGCAGTCCCCAAAAAATAATTTTAGATACAACATTATTCAATAATATGTATAAGTAACTCTTTATTATTATTTCGCTGCATAGCGTATCGATGGCACACATATCAAAAAACTTGGGCCCAAAATTGAACTGTGCGAACTCCCCCATATCTACTATTCCCCTGTAAGAAAAGTATATTCGTCCTATCAAAAAGGATATCAGGGAGAAGTAACTGGCACAGTATTGTAAGTATCTTTTCGTATACTGACTTAAATTACCGTGTAATTGGCAATCAGTCAAGTGTATCAAGAGTTTACGACCAACGTTAATGTATGCAGTCTTCATGCATAAATAGATAATTAGACACTGAATAATGTATAATTTCCTCTTGTTTATCTGCTAAAGGAAATTGATGGAAACTGACGGGCTATTGTCATGATCAAGCGATCGGTATCAAAAGAAATGTGAACACAATTATAAGGAACCGCTAAACGCAATGTTAGTGTCACATTTGATGCGTTTTTCTTTTTATTTTATGGCCTGGTAATGACAGTGTTTGTGTGCTAATGACAAAGCCATTTCAAGTTTTTCTGTAACATCATTTTAAATGTAGTATTCTTAATAAAAAAAACACGTCTTTCGTTTCTGTCAATGTGACTGTTGTTCTTTTAAACTATGGTACGGTTTCTGCCTTCATTTAGTTTCGAAAGTCATCATCATCATCTCAGCGTTTATCCCAGTCGCATCCGAAGCTTTTTCAGCTTTGGAGTCTGAGGTCCGTTTTTACCAGTCTAACTGCTGATATGGCTAAACTTCGACATTTTCCGTGAAGCGACTGCCGTCTGACCTCCACAACCCGAAGGCGACATCGAAGCATTGCAGCTGACCAATTGTTGGAATTTTTGAGGGCTCCAACAACCCTTTAACGACTGCCACTAGATGTTCGTATGGCAACCGGGACCAACGGCTTAAAGTACTTTCCGAGGCACGACCAGACCAGTGCAAATATTCATATTCATGCATACAAACATTTACACTGTGCGGGGATCGAACCCGCTCTACCTTGCGCAGCGGCCGCGTCCGCTACCGCTACGCCACGGAGGCTGTAAAATTGTGTTCAAGTTTAGTTTCGAAAGTATTATGACGTGTATAATACAGACGCCAGTACATAAAGTTGTCAAACTTTAATTTAACTTTATCGTCAAAACATTCAGGTTCCAGCAGGGTAATTGCGAAAAAACTTTTAGCAACTGGTTTGGATTCATTGCGTTATTTACGTTGTTGAGCAAGCAAATTTTTCGAACCTATGGGGCTATGGATTAGCAATATGCTTCGAAATAATTCGAACTGATAGTAATGGTGAAGGTTGATAAGGAAAATTTGATAGTTTTGGGTATCTTGACATGCTGACGTCTGTACACTACATAGACGCCTCATCAGACATTTCAGTTGTTTTTCATGGCTTTTTGTACAGGCTGTGGTTATAATTTAATGTGAGAGATGGACGGAAGTGGCAATGTCAGTTCTGTTAAAAACATGTATAACTAAGCAATCTCAATATTTTGAGTCACTAGTATTTATTAATTAATAATGATAAAAACTCACCGTTGTGTAACATCCTAACTCCTTATAAGGATTCACTGCGACTAGAATGGATCCTGTGTATGTCTGTACAGAATACTAAGGAAAAAATCTCACAAAACTTCAGTGGGAAACTTTGGTAGTGTTTTTTAGGTAGATTAAAAACCTTTTCAAGTTCCCAAGTCTAGACGGAGAACCGTAAAATGGAATTGCGTGATTTCAGAAATTCTAATGCCGTCAAAGTTGCAGTGGCAGCTTGAACCGCTCACATCATTGCGAGACTGTTAGGTTATCATGTAGTCTGGCAGTCTTACGAGGGAATATTCTATACTGGTGTGCAATTTTTACCTCAATTGTAACTCTTATTTTCATTTATAAAAGAGTGGATTGTTATGAGAGTAGGGTAAGACCGAATGAAGAGGGGGATTGTGTGACATATAATCTATATTTTAAAGCTGAAGAGCCTGTTAGTTTAATTGCGCTAATCATAGGAACTACTAGTTCGAATTGAATAATAGTCCATATTTCTTTAACTTTAAGCTAACATATATAACATTATGCTGCGACTAATAGGAGCGAAAGAAACAGTTGAAAAAACGAAGAAAGGACTGAGGAGACTACCATTGCGTTTACAAAAGAAACCGTGGCCCTGGTCTACTGCAGGCAAGTGAAGGAACATGGGTGGGTTTTAGTCAGTAAAAGTGTGACACGCCCTTCCGCTCCGCCCAGAGCTGGAGAGGTCATTTGATGATTTCTCATCCCAAACAAAAAAAGGGGTCTACCATTGCGTGCACCACGTAAACGGTTCAAGTTACCAAAATAAATATTCTTAATCAAGATGATAATAACAGAAATTGACGCGAAGTCGTGGGCAACAGATAGTAAGTATAATATACGCAAAAGCTGGCTACTAAAATTACGTCTAATAGAGGTAAGGAAGAAGATGTGTTAGGCAGACATCAAATAAACTGGGACACGAGCAAAGGAATATGGATAGAAATTTTTAAAAGGATACGTAAACCAAATCGTGTATGTATCTCTTTTTGAGGTTGTCATTGATGGCTTGCTCGGTGATCTGCGGCATCATGGTCATGTCGGGGACCCCATGATCCGCGGCACTCTCCCGTTCCTCCATCTTTTCTGAAAATAAAGAAAAACAAACGTTAGATTTGTATTAATTATGGTTTCACCCGCGTAAGTAGTAGTAATATAAAAAAGATAAAAACCTATTCTCATGCCAAACGAGTGTATATACGAAACCGATTACCCGATTACGAATCGATTCAGCCGTTTTGGAGGAGTTCGAAGACAAACACTACGACAGGAGAATTTTATAAAAAGATCTACAAGCTCTTTATTGTTTACGGAACTTATAATAATATGTATTATAAACCTCTATTTATCATTAATATTATATTATTATTTATTACCATTTAAACGGTAATGTAGGTACAATATTAATAATTCTTTGTTGTTATTATTGAGTTGTGTATTGGAATTTTTCCCTATACATAATATAAAGCCTAGTTCAGTTATGGGTGCGTTGTAAAAGCCACAATTAAACCCGGAAAACTGAAAATAAATAAAATAATTAGTAATGCTACTTTGTAATACTAATTTATATCAGATCTGACATGACTCAGTCAGGACATCAAGTGATGCATTTCCAGTTTTAGTTGACCTTGCATTGTATAAGTTTTTCGTACAAATAGAAGTCAGCCTATACTGGTTATGTATGTATAGCTTGATGTGTAGCCCTGCGTACCTATTTGTATGTAAATTACTATAAACAATTGATTGGAAGAAAATAACCAACCTACGTGAACATCAAGAATTTCTATCTAAATTGACTCAGGGCGCATCAAATAAGAATCCTTGAACTATTTCAGGAAATAATATATCATTCATACGACACTGAATAGCCTGCGTGGGACTTTCCCAAGTTCGTACAAGCGGCTATTTGCCTAATGATGAGCGTATATTCGGAAGGGGAGGAGTTTATGTTGAACTGGTTAAGCCGTTTCACCCGCATAAGAAAAAAGCGTTGCCCCACACTAGAAATTACTCCTGTATCGTTGGTCCGTTTACAAACATTTAAACTTACAGCTAAATACGGAACAACTGCCTATAGAGCATTGATATAATATTAAACTAAGGTAGATACGTCACTAGCGCACTGAAAATGAAGCGTACAAAAGGAGGTAAGTCCAGCAAGTCGCTTTAGTTTTCGTCGATTCTATTTAAGCACAAACGACAAACACTAGCCATCTTTTTCTTCTCTATGCTTTAGATTGCGCCCCATCTCACTCACACTGTGCCAACGTGTGAAATGTACGCAGAATAAAAAAAATGCATGTGTGTGCTGCTGCTCCGATCGGCACATTTGTTTTCGTTAATTTGTTAAAGCATATCATATCTGTTTAATATTATATCAATGCTATAGGGCATACAAATATTTCTGCCGTGCGGTAATCAAAAACGTCGCGGGTTCGATTACACGGTGAAGCAGCCGATCGCTGCGCCACTGCACGAACCGTGTCGTCCCTTGTGAATATCTGGATAAAATTATACTATATTTTAATCCTGGTAAAACCATCTCTGTTCCCAAAATTTTACCCAAATCCGTACAGTAGTTTTTAAGCCAAAAGTAACGAAGAAACATCAATGCAAACTTTCATGTTTATAATGCATATTTATAGAGTGGAAATGATTCAAGTCGCCCCTTCCAACTTGTAGATTTTTTTTTATGGAAAAGATGGGCGAGAAAATACACCTTTACAATTTATTTTAAAAGAATAACGTTGAAGTTAATCCCTCTTGTAAATTGTAATAATATCAATATTTTGCATACATTAATTAACAATAACATGTATGTTAACACCACTACGATCCGGACGAAGCGTTTCGCCTCCTCCTTTATACCGCGTACATCGAGGAACTGGAATAATTTGCCAGCGGCGGTGTTTCCGTCGGACTACAATTTGAGTGTCTTCAAGGCTAGAGTGAATAGGCTCTTAATAAACTAGTGCGCTTTACCATCAACGATTGCGTCACTGCTTACCATCAGGCAGGATTGCGGTCAAGCGCTAGTTTATAATATATATAAAAAAAAGGGTATGATTCACCTGCCGCGGATTGTTTGAATGAGATACCGTGGGCTCTGGCTGTGTGCTAAATTTCACCCCTATGGGTTCAGTAGTTTATGCGTAAAGAGTGACTATATCTACAGAAATTTTCACATTTATAACATTAGTAGGATTTACTGCTTACAGCGTCTTGTCATGTTTGTTTGTTCATTTCTATTTATTTATCTCAGCATCATACAATAACCGTTGGCTAATAAAATATAAATTGAAAAGTTTTCTTCTATAAGAGAAGGTCTTGAATTCAAACGGCTCTTATTTATTAATGTATTAATATTAATTTACAAAGGGTTTAAAATGTCAAGAAGTCTGAAACAACAATTAGACAAAAACGGAATCTGGGCTTGAAAGCTATTGTTATCATTAGCAATTTTGAAATTCACAGAAATACCTAAGATCCCCTTGTTTGCAAAACCGTCTTTTTCTTTATTGTGGCTTTCTGTAACAATTATCATATCATATATATTATTTCTCAAGGGCTCTTTCATAACTTCCTTCATACTTTATCAGAATACATAAATGAGGCACCATTTTAAAGCTTTTCTGGACTGTTACACCGGAAAAATTCTGGTGGTTTTTAGAAAATTTACGACTGAAAATACACTAAATACGAATACTTCGGACGGGTCACCTACTTATTACATATTCTACGAGAGATCCCTGTTACGTTAGGTATAGACGATTTTCGAGATTCCATAAATACGTAACTAAAGTTAATAGGCAATATTCCCAGGGTTTTAATGCAACACTTTACACAGACAGAGACCCTTCCCTCGCTTATTACTTTAGTCTAGCCTTTAAAGACGTGGTTGGAATAGAAAGCACTAACTAAATTGGAGAATCCATTTATGTCATAGATGTATAAAAGTGGCGAAAGCCTTTCCACAGATTACAGAATAGTAACTGTTACTGCTATTACTTTAGAAATCTAAATGGAGTTTTAGGTCCGTATTCCAGAAGGAAACTCAAGCAGTGATCGTAAGTTTAAACATTACAAAACTAGTTTCAACCAATCAAGTGGCTTCAAAAGAGACACGAGCGTAGAGCCTGAGTTTTGAGTGACGTTCTGTAATACGGACCTTAGTGACAGTTTTGAAAGACATTTAGGACAAAACGGTAATTTTCGCAAAAATTTATTTTGTCGAAGTTCCAGATTCTGAATTAAATCTTCATAACATGATGATCACCTGCCTAGCCTTTTCCCCACTTTTAACATAAAGGTTATACTAACTTATAACTGAAGGCAGCTTAATAGAAGCCTTTTCCCCACTTTTGACATAGTGGTTATACTAACGTATAACTGTTGGCAGCTGTATAGTTTTTTTTTTAATAATTATAAATTGGTGCTTGACTGCAATCCCGCCTGATGGTAAGCAGTGATGCAATCGTTGATGGTAAAGCGCGCAAGTTTATTAAGCCTATTCACTTAAAAATCTTAGTGAGTGGGACGGAAGACGACATTTGAGCGAGATGATGCAATGTTAAACCCAACAACACGACCAACGAAGCTGTGCTAGAGGGAGATTAATCTGGAGACCCTCCACGATCAAACTCCCGACACAATAACATTTGGCGCATCGTACCCGGCACCCATCGCAACACAACTGCTCAGACCCGTCCTCCGTACGGCTTCACCAGACATCATACTAATAATAGATACTAGTAATTTATATGGAGCGACTGCCTATATGAACTGCACAATACAGAGAAGAATTTGTTTGTTACCAGTAGATTTTTTTTGCGTTATATTGCCTAATTCTTGAAGGCTATAGAGAAAGAAACATCGCGCCAGGGCAGAGCAAAAGAAAATAAACGAGAAAGAACATTGAGCAAAACTAAGAAATAGCACTGACAGATGAACATACCACCACGGACAGATGCGATGAGATGCCAAGGGGAACAGAAATTTTCGTGCAGACGAAATCCTGAGCAGACGTTATGTAGCCTCTAGTGAATATATGACTCATAAAACAGGTAAAGGGGCTAAAGTGAAATGAGATCATTAGTATGAATAAGATTCATTAATCTTTGTATTGTTATATATTCTAGTTTTCAGAAGGGATTAGTGTCTATTTGCCAAGGGATGTGAAAGGCCAAGGGTTGTGAAAGGCCGCTAATTAAATTATTCAAGTAAATGAAATGTTTGTGCGAGAAAATTAATATAGGTAATAAGGTGGTCCGTAAGTATAACATAATCGTTTTAATTAAAATAAATTAACTTTGACGGAATATATTAAAAGACCGTCACGTTCAGCTCCTAAAGGGGCAATGTTGCCACCTATTAGCGACAGGGGTGTTACTATGTAGATAAAATTAAAATACCAACGCTAGGCAGCACCTCTGCGATTTTACTGAGGTCTCTTTGCTATCAAACTCCTCATTTATTTATTCCAGACACACATCCGTAGGTTACCCATACTGTATGGGTAACCTACGGATGTGTGTCTGGGATATATCTATTAAGTATAGATTGATTATTCTGTATGGGCCATATAGAATAGCCAATCTTTATCTATATTTAATTATATTATAAAGCTTGAAGAGTCTGTTTGAACGCGGTAATCTCAGAAACTACTGGTCCGATTCTTTTTGCGTTGGCTTTGGGCTATATAACATCACGCTGCGACCAATAGGAGCGGAACATAACAAAAATTTAAAATGTAAGTATCCTGTATATTTCGGAGTTAAAATAACATGTTCAAATAACTAACTCCACGCAAACGAAGTCGCGGGCGGCGCTAGTATACAATAAAAGGAGTAGATTTTTTTTTTTAAATAAATGCTGTTACTCATCATCATCTCAGCGTTTATCCCGGTTGCATCCGCGGCTTTCGCGTTGGAGCCCGGGGTCCGCTTAAATAAATACTGTTACTATCTCCAAAATAACGTTAACAAAAGACAATATTTAAGCAAAATATTTTCCCTTAGTCTGTCTGATTACGTCAATAAAAGTAAAGTTGATTCCCTGAGATGGCTGCAATGTTGTCTCAAAGTCGCTGGGCTGCACACCTAGGGACTGAGGTGAGACACTAAGGGCAATAAGTCGATATTGCTAGAGTTTTAAAAGGTGCAAAAACTGAATTGTAATGGCAGGTGATTTACTTGAATATAACGCGATATTTCAGGCTCTTTTATTTTGTCTCTTTTGTTTACATTATTTATGATTTTTTCAACCATTATAATACCCGCTGAAGTCTTCCATCAATTTTGAATAAACGCCGTTTAGCTTTTCAACAACAAAAGTCAACTGTTGTTTTTTCATTTTCCTCTAGAGCTCGGTAGGATCTTTAAATCCAAAAATAATGATGAAAGAAGCCTTATTATTTCCCTATAGAACACAGAAGCTTAACGTACAATTAGTTTATGCACTCCTCTAAAGTGCTATAATTATAGCCTTGATAAAGAGATAATATTACCATACTCTTTTACTATTTTTGGCGAACCGTGAAATGCCTATAATCCCCTCAGTTTAAATTTTATAAAAGGCGAAGCGAAGAAGCATTTGAAGTGAATTGTCAGACATTTACCTCCAGTGTCACGTAGAACTCTTTAAATTCAAAAATGATGGTGAAATGATCCCTATTATTTTTACATCAGTACCTGTACCCAAAAATACACTTGTGTCTTGTGTCACTAAGATGACAGCCTTGTGAGTAAAACTTTCTAAAGAGATTACATTCCGTACAAAAAATACTACGGTAAAGTTGTAGGTACTTGTCACCATTTTATAGAATGTCTTTGAAGATAGCATCCACGATATAATCAATTTACATCGATCTGACTTCGCCCTTGCACCCCCGGGCTCCCTAATACGACGTTATCGTCTCGATTGATAACTGTTTTTATTACTAACACACGAATATGTTTGGTCAATAAACGGGTGAAATTAATATTTTATTACGAGCTATAAATGTTATGATATTTCTACAAATGTACGTCTTAGTATCGGTGTTATAGGAAAGCAAAGAGAGGACAATAACAGTGATCTTATTAATAATATAGTTGATGATATATCTTGAGGAAAGATTTGTAATATTAGAATCAAACCAAAAATAACCTACACCGATGGCAGATTATTTTAAACGAATACTATAAAATTGTCGTAGAAATACCTGAGAATAAGATATTTTCATGAAACACCCTTTCTAGTTAAAGTAATACAAGAAAAGATATGAACAGTTCTACGGAATATCCCAAAACCAATCTATTTGCATGACTCGCAAGAATTCCAGGACTTCAAAGTGCAAATTGTTTGCTAAGACACGACCAAACCAATGGACAAGTCAGTTTAAGTATATCCTACAGGCTTAAGGCTACATCAATGATATTCCTAATATATAAATCTACAGATAACAACATTAACAACTATTCTTGAAGTGTTGGGATCGGACGTTCCCACCAACTTATCGGACGGAAATGTCACTTGCGGATAAATACGTCATTGGGGCCCTCGCACTTGCTACTTATCAATATTACAGATTATTTGCACAATTACTACAGCACTGAGCTCTGTGTCTATATGGACGTGATTCATCGCGGACGGTAGTTGAGGATTGAAAACAATAGGAACAGGATGCGAGGATATTTTAACGATTATGCCCGCTTTTATGTTGTTTTCGTGCTGATTAGATATATAAAAGGGCCAAGAACTCAGGATTATCGTGCAAATAAAATCTTCCGGGAAAGGTGCGGTCGAATAAACTATGGATCTGGCAAGTAATCAACCAAAAAGCACCATGGAAAATATGCCGCCGACATGGAGGGAAACAATGATATTTGTATCGATATCAACACAGATTTTGTTGTTGAACATGGTCTTGATACGGAAAATATTGACACTTGTGCATATTGATTCAAAATAAACGTTTATGGGATATGATTCTATAGACGCATGTATAGATAAAAGCTACGTAGTATTGTTTACGAACTGCTTCATTTGTTTAGAAGTCGACCGAGCTGCTAAGCTGTTTTTCGGAACCCAGGTCGGGCCTTAGCCCGACCTGGGTTCCGAAAAACAGCTGATGTAAAAAGTACACGATAACACTTATGTTATCGTGTACTTTTTACATCAGAAATTTCTCCGTAGTAGTTCGGGGTTTAGATGTGTGATCATCATTATTTAAGAGATCGAGACGTTCTTTGCTGAACTTAGGTCTCCCGAAGGCACATCCATTTCGACTGATTACGTGATTCTCGCAGCCGACAGACTCCTGCGGCAAGGTCGTTGGTCCAGCTTGTGGGAGGAATTCCAACGCTATGCCTTCAAGTACGCGATCGCCACTCCAGAACCTTTCGGTCCATCGGCCATCTGTTCTGCGAGCAATGTGCCCTGACCACTGCCACTTAAGATTGATCTGTGGCCGGCTGTTGGAAATTGGTTCGCCCTCTATTACATAGACTTACAACATAATTGGCGAAACTTAGTATGAAGTACCTTTTTATTTTGGGTGAGAAATTATTTAATTAACTTCTCTCATTCTGGGTGAAGAGGAAGGGCGTTTTAGACTTTTACTGACTAAAACCCACCCGTGTTCCTTCATTTGCTTGTGTCTGGGGCCACGGTACGTATTTCTATAACCTGTGGCTCTGGTAGGCAACGGTACTCCTAATGGACCCCGTCAGTGTGCTGACATCTTTTTAACTCGCCGTCGACCCGGGCGGTCCTTACTGAGTGGCGAACTAGTATGGGGTGCACCTCAGCCTTACATTCGGGAAAATAAGGAGCAATGTATATTTAAAGAATGAAATTAAAAGCAAAAATCCTCAAAGACTCCTTGAACATTGGAAAAACAAGTCCTGCAGCAATTAAGATAATTATTGGCGTAATCGATACAGCGATGACCATAAAACTGGGCGGTAATGACTAACATGGGTCATGACAAGGTTGTTTGTGGCAATTGTATGATAAAACTTCCTGTCATATCACTAATGTAGTGTTGCTACGCTGGAAAGGACAAAGCTTTGATTGTTGTTCATAACAGCTAGGTATGTTTAAAAGCCATTTCCACAACGTGTTGCTAATTACAACGCTAAAATTTATAGAGGAAGAGTGGTAATAGTACAGTGACTACAGTGGCCAAGACACCCTGACTATGAAAAAACTCAATCACAATGGGTATGATTTTGAAGTATTCATGTGGTTCATATGTCCGGAAAGTATGCTCTACGACGAATGTTGAAGTCAATGAATGTTGCTGAACTGCCAAAATGGAAGCAATTGCGACTTTTAGGGCGTTCCGCAATAAACCAGCAGTTTCGTAAAATGGTTTTACTATCCCAATTTAAAGATACAGTTACGTATGTAGTTTCAGAAATGGCGCGTGTGAAGGTGTAACCCGATAAATTTACATGAACATACAATATATGGATATTGTAAAAATGCAAATTTATCGGGTATCCATAACTTGAACATGGTTGTCATATTAGTAATAAAGCATACAGAGCTGTGATACAAGTTATTGTTCCGTCGCAGACAAAGAGATCTCACAATCTTCAAGTGAATTTATTTACTAAACATAGCGGGCAGGCGCTTAGCTTTCCTTCGTTTCCTTTAATTAGATTAGGCTTGTGCGCTTGAGCATTTGGCAATGCAAGCAATATTTGCGTATAAGTAATGCTTCGCTTTTCTACATGATACACTCCACCATTGTAGTTATTGATATTAAAATTTTCACGCCCGTATAGGCTCTACTATACTGCTAAATTTAGCCCTATTCTTTTACCTTTTTCGCAATTCCACCAATGCCGAGGATGTCAAGTACATACGATACATCTCCAAGTAATGCGGTGTTCGGTAGTGTGGTCCGCTCGGTGCTCAAATGTTGCCTCCATCAGCCTTCTAACTTCTCGATCGATTCTGACCATAATACTAGTTAGTGCTCTACTATAGTCCAAGCCCATATCATAAACCATTAAAAATCTTGCTTACACGAACGGACAATGGCCGAAAAAACTGGGTGAATTCTCTTGAAATATTTGGTCTCATTCATCATTTTACGTACTTTCGCCCTTTAAAGCCGAGTAGGTATTTATAGAATTTATACACCCTAAATACCCAATCATTTCATTGAATCGTAAGCTGAATAGCAGCCATCGTTCCACGGCGCCATGTTTACCAGTTATAAAGCTTTGAACAAATACTGATGAATGAAAATTATAAACTAGGGTTGCCAACTTGCCACTTCCATATATCTAAAAGTGAGCTCTTGCAATTAGTCATTAAAACATTTGTAAAAGTCAACTAAATTAATACGACTGTAGTCGGCAAATTAATTTAAAATAAGGGTACTGAAAGACAGATTCGGCGATTCTCTGTGTACTAGTAGTTCCGAACAGCTCATTAAAATGGTATTTGCTCGGAAAAGGTTTCTATAGAAATCTAGGTCCTTCTATCTAGCCAGGATGTCCGATAACCCTATCTGCAGCCAAGCATCTAAGTACTGTAGACACGCACTCGAGTGCTTAGCCTCAACGTTGTTGTTATGTCATTTCATTTATGGGGAGCTCCCCTAAAGTATTTGTTACGTAAATCTATTACTCTGTTATGACTCAACGCTTTTAAAGCTTCTATTGAAAAATGTGTCTAATCAAATTCATTCGACTGGGGGATATCTTTCGCGAAATTTGAGGGTTTTATCACTGTTTGATATTAAGTTTAGGGTTTTTGCCAATTTTCGTTAGATTATTTCAATATCTTTAGCGAAATTTGAGGGTTTTATCACTGTTTCATATTAAGTTTAGGGTTTTTGCCAATTTTCGTTAGATTATTTCAATGATTTTACAGCTCTATTCACACCAGTTTTGAAATTAGTCCGTCACGGCCCTTTTCCGTAGCCTCTCCTCTCCATCCAGGCAGTCCCGTTAGGATCAGAAAAAATATTACAGATTATTATTATATCGACTAAATCAAACCGAATATGTTCAAAAATCATGATAATTCCATTTTTTTAAATAATACAATAATTATGACGTGTAAAAAGTGTTTCCGATATCCTTTTTATAGAATAAACAATTTAATATAGTTTTCTTTACAATGATAAATTTCGGGCCGCCTTGTGTCACTAGTGTCTAGTGTGTAATCGATTAATTCTATAGACTGCGTGGGACACTCGTATACGACCGTTCAAAGACCGCAGACTCCCGGAGGAGTGTAGCATTAATTGGTACAAGTCATAAGATATTCCGTACACAGTTACAGTACACAGTACACACACACACAGTACACAGTACAGTTACGTATGTATACAGTTTTTTTAGTACCTGTACTTAAGTTATCAGCCCTAATTCAAACTAATCAAAATATGGTAAGAACGGCAACATATTCATGATCATGTATTATGTTTACTTCGGAAAAAGTTCCGTTGTTTGTTTATTATGCTAACAATATCACCCTACTAGACTCGTAAAGGTACTAACTAACTTTTACATAAGTATTATATTCTAGATTGCTACGCGCCTACTTTCATGTAAACAAAACTCCGTGAAGCACAAGTCGTAAAGTCAATAAACATACTACCTACCCACATTCGGAAACTTTGTCGGAACAATCGCTGTCACTTGTATCAAAACAAGAAACGGGTCTGTGGCGCCGGGCGCTGCGGCCCACGACGAATACAACGCAACTTGCTTTAAGGGACCCTTCGTACTGACGGTCTGACGCGGAGGGAACACCCATTCAAACTCCCTGATTTAATGGTGCCATTCAAACATGCAACCGTGACCCAAAAGGAAATTAAATTGGATATTATTATAAGTTTTCGTAATGTTGATTTGGGTTTATTGAGTTAAATCTGAGTAAAAAGTTTTGAAAGCGTCCAATTGATACATTAATTTATTGGCTATGGATAGGTAAAATGGTGAGTTTGTGGGGAAAAGGGTTACTTATCCTAAAGCAGTTAATTGGTTACCTACATTCTCCAAGTTGCGTCGAACACTTATTTCAAAGCGAATAGCTAGGTATATAAAGATGTATAAAAGTAAAAGATTAAAACTCGACGAAACGTTAACAATCCCAGTCCCTATATCTAAGCAATTGCGACATTACGCCAAATTGAAAAGAAAGGACAAAACAAACCCGTGGGCGGACTCGTGCGGGCGCCCGGCCGAGAAAACAGAGTTCAGAGTAAAAAGAGGAGCCGAGAGGCGCTGCGCTGGCGCTATGTGGGCAGCAAATAACAGCGTTTATAGGCCGGGAGCCATTCTTTATTTATTACATAATGACACTTTTACTCCACAAAGCGTTTTAGGATTTATAACACCAGCCGATAGACAGAAATTCTTCGGGAAATTACTTAAAAAGTTTAATAACAGGTTCCTTATTTCCGTAGGCGTGGACGTTACAAAGGAAATACAAAAAATAATCAAAATTCAGCAATTTCGTGGAAACTGATTGGATGAGTTTAATTGACTGCCTCCGTGGCGTAGCGGTAGCGAACGTGGCCTCTGCGCAAGGAGGCGCGGATTCGATCCCCGCGCAGTGCAAATATTTGTATACATGAATATTTGCACTGGTCGTGCCTCGGAAAGCACGTTAAGCCGTTGGTCCCGGTTGCCATACGAACATCTAATGGCAGTCGTTACGAGTTGTTGGAGCTCTTAAAAGTCCAACAATTTGGTCTAACTGCAAGCTTCGATATCGCCTTCGGGTTGTGCAGATCAGACGGCAGTCGCTTCACGGAATATATCGCAGTTTAGGTACAATCGACGTTCTAGGTACTCACGATAAAGCTACACTTTTTCAGTATAAGCTGACTGCTCATTCTACCATAAGCCAATACAATGCAAAGTCAGCTAAAATAGCAAGCGCGTATACAATGCGTAACTGAATTAATGAACATTATGAAAGGAGTTTGTTCAGAATCGCGACCTGAACAGATTTTTATAATCGTTGATATAGGTAATATTTTATTGAGAAAATAAAACTTTGTACGTAATTATGATCACGCTTCCGCTGCAAAGTCAAAACAAACTAAAATTAACGAAATACCGAATAAATTAGATCCTTATACAAGTGCGGCTGTGTGTGCTTGTGAAGATTTGTAATTTCACTATTTTTCTCTCACCCAAAAACAAACTTATTTGCGTAGGTATATTGTATTATGTGACGCGTGACAATAACATACTTATACTGAGATATTAAAGGGAATTAGGTTTTCCTAACAATAGAGTACCTATCAGACTAGACCTTATCTTTGAATGGTCTGGGAATCTCGAGAGTTACATAATTATTTATAGGAGTAGTTGCCGAGGACTAAATGAATCCTATTTACACGGAACTACTTAAGAACATCAGAGAGCTTGTCACAAAAAATCTGGGGACGTTGACGACGGATGACAATATTACAAGAGGACTCATCGGCAGCATTTGCGAGGTAATTACGCAACAGACTATCGATTAATCCGTTCTTGTTGACAGTTCCACAACATTGAGTTATTACATTGTTGGACAGGCAAATTTTTCGAACATGAACACACAATGGGTTAGCAGCATCCTTCAAATCGAATGAAATAAAAAATTAAATTAAGATTTTGATTGATACTGTACTTATAATGCAATAAGGGTGTGTAGGTATACAAGACTTGGGGCAAGAGAAGGAAAAGGGAGAAGAATTTAGCTTTTACAGGCAGTTAGAAAGTTGGCAATAGTGCCCATAAAATGTATAGGCACGATTCAGTACCTATATCTACAGTGCAACAATGTCCTAAACACCAAGACAGATTCATAAACAACATTTCAGTATTCTTTAAGCTGCATTTTGGAGTGTGCGCGGGAATTAGATGGCGTAATTCCGCCTTCACCGTTCAATCATCGGAAAAACCGTCGTACGGCGAGTATCCCTTCCTTACACATTACGATACGGACGAAGCGTTTCGCCTTGTCGTTTATAACGCGTACTTCGAAGGGCTGGTTCAATTTGCCTGCAGCGGTCTTCCCGTCCAATTTAAGTTTCTTCAAGACTAGATTGAATAAGCTCATATAAATTAGTGCGGCTTACCATCGATGATTGCATCAGTGCTTACCATCAGGTAGGAAGTCAATCACTAGTTTATATATTTATGAGAAAAAAAAAAAAAAAAAACAACCCTTAATCATGGTCGTGACAACCCTGACAAGTGACAAAGTCGTTAACGTATGGTTGACCAGATTGAGACAGCTGACAGCAGTAGCAATCCGCCTTCTAAATTAGCCCACTCCAGCGCCACCGGAGACCTAAGTGGGCTTAGCATTTCTTATTTTAGTGCAGACAGATTTGAATGTAGGCGTTAAGAATAAAGCGTCTAGAGCGTTGACCATTTCGCGAGCAGATTATGCCAGGCGAAGACATGTTTGGAAAAAGAAAAGATTACATGAACACGAACAGGCTTAGAGAATGAACTGGCGACAGTAGAAGAATACTTATTTGACGTTTCTCATAAAGTCATAATACATGCCGTGATCGTCTAATCAGACTTTCGATCCGAAAAGAAGTCGAATTAGGGTTATTTATGTAGTAAATGAAGACGATGAATTAGTAGAAATTCATTCTACATCGAGTCAGTTTAAAGAACTTTTGTACTGTAAGGAATGGAGGGCTTTTGAAAGAGCTTATTGCATTACATCGATAAAGCCGCGATTATTTATTCAAACCTGTCAATCTAGATATACATGTCCACAAAAGTGCCCGTTGTCTTGCTAATAAACTTGGCGAAATATTCAATAATGAAGCGCTCTTTGCCTTTTAATTTATGACCAGCGCATTTTCTAGGTTACGTTTATTAACGTGTTAATCGTTTCAACACAGAATACTGATTAGTCGCCAATTAGTAACCACGACACGCCTTGTTATAAATGTTTTATGAATATCCATCTCCTTGTTGTTCACTTAAACTGGTCGTAATAAGGCTTTTGGTATGTCTATTACATACTAAATATACATAATTGTGTAAGGCGTAAATATAGTGTACTTTTAGAGATAATAAAAAAGGTATACATATTCATGTTATTAGCGGGCCACAAAGCCCTAATAGAGATGGACATAAAACTAAGGCGGTGTTCACACGGATCCCAGTGACCGTAACCAGGCGTCCCGGTCCCTTGAGAACGAACTATTCGAATCGCTGCTTTAGATCGGTCCCTATAACCACGAAGATAACGACATAATTTATTATACAAACATATTTGTAAACAAGGCATATGAATTACATTAGGTTTTGTCTGAGTTTATGCGCTTGTCAAATAGGGCCATGAAGACAAATACGGTTTGAGGGTTTATAAGTTATCACCAGACCAGAATCTGGAACTGAGTATTGCTTAACTTGTGCACAGGTTAATTTGTTACGACAAGTATAAAAAATTCAATAATCAACAGTTATCACAACAGTCTTTTCTATGATATATAGATTATATACGATGTAGCCTGATATTTTTTGTATCATATACTGGGCTGTGCATTAGGAGGGTGCTCAGCAGTATACCATGCGTGGCTACAATCTTATCTGGCATCTTTCTCGCTTCAATGAGTACAATAGGTCGTCAGTAACAGCTAACGACGGTGGCCGACTTCAACGAAGATTATGGCGTTACAGGCCCTTAAGTTTATGTAGAAAAGAGAAATTGTGGTGAAAATTGTCCACATATTACAACCATAGCAAAAAGTTGTTATAGAGCCATGAGTCAGAGACTCTTGTACTGGTCAAGTGTCAATATTATAAGAATTTTACTCTCAATACCACCATGAGTGCAACCAAATTCTATTTGATCAGAAAAATATTCTCGTAATTAAAAACTATTTAATCTAGTCGTAGTCTCATCTCGGCGACAAGCATAATATGTCAGAAACTTGTCCAAAATTCAGGGAAATTCGACGTAGTGTCTTGAGTTTCTGTAGGAACTATCAGCACCTAAAGTAGGTTATATCTTAAGAAGCTATGCTACTATCCTACCCAGTAGGGTAATTCTAGAAAGTAAACTAGAATCAAGTTAGACATTGATCAGGCATCCCGAAACCGGAGGCAAGTCATCGTAAATCTTAGCCCTGGCTTAAATACAGCGGTACATGGCGAAAACAAAGCCAGGCTTGCCACTACGCAGATGAGACGTACTGACAATTAAACTGCCATTATACATGCATTACGATTTTACTGGCATTTGTGTGCACGGAGTCAAAACGATACCGTGGCATAAAAATGAAAGATCGCTTCTCGTAAATAATTATGGTGTAATTTTCTTGTTTTATTGTACGTTGGATAGGTATTGAATGTTTTTCAAGGCGACGGTGTGAAGTGTAAAGAGGTGAGTCGAGCAACGGGCAACTCTTTTGGATTATATGTGTACCTATCAGTAAGGTGCGCTCATAATGTAGGATGTGGTACAGCCGTACAGTCCATCATACTGACCACCTTTTTCCAAATAGATCAACATCGAATTGGCGAAAAAAATTCAGCCGTCCTATACATTTGGGTATTAAAGTCTTGAAGATATTTCATATTTCTTTAGCGTTTACGATGTTGGTCCCAGGGAGAAAGTTGTTTAGTTTAATGGTCTATAACTGTGACTACACCTTTCTGATACGTACTTTATAGATATGTCTACAACTAAACGCAAGAACAACAAAATTTAGAGTCATAATGAAAGGACGTTTGGACCATGTTTCCTATCCAGAATCATTCATTGTAGCACCACAGGAGAGAGATTACGTTTGGTAGCGGTCATTTACGAGCCCATATGATTGATCACAACGCTCATTCAGTATTGATAGGTATCCGGTATCTCCAAAGAATCATAGATCTCCATTACTGGGGGAACAGTAAGTGATTAGGAAGGCTATGTCGCCTTCAGAAAATAAACCTCGTAATGCTGAAATCTCGCATGTGTTATGAGTCTCACTTCTGCGGTGTCTATGTCGATATTATCTGTGCATACATGCATTTCCGTGTCATTTATATATATTAGTGTTATTGGTGGTAATGAGAACACTCGATATTTTTATTAATTACATTTAGAGCATTAAAATCAATTTCTCTTTGTTAGTTATGTTAATTAAGTGTTCAGAGCACGTGCTTGAGAATGTAGTCGAGACAGTATTTTAGCACTCATAAAACCATTACAATGTCCTAAACTTTAAGATGTTACGGAGAAGAAGCATCAGTCGTAAAAACACTGTCTGCCATTTTAATTACTCTCGTGACGGCCATGCATGTGTAGAGGGGCAACAAACCATAATCAAAATACGCGTGAATTCACGTAATTTACTAGTTTTAATTAAACTGAAAAAAAAAATTGATCAGAAGGTTGAAAGAAATTCACGAAAATGTAATCAGTATCTTTTGAAAGAAGACTGCGACTGCCTGACCATCAAGTATTACTGCACTATTTGCAGTTTTATATATATTTTCTTTAAAACATTGCTATCTACACGCCGCCGCCGTATCCATAATTTACAGTCCTGTCTGAGGACACGTGAGCCCGCAAGATGAGGCGACGAGGACCTCATCGCAGGAGAGAGAGGGACGGGTTCGAACATGCCTTTACCTAATCTGGAAGACAATGCAGCTCTCAAGGACCTGCCAATGTTATTTTGGGATATTGTGGAGCGAATAATGCTGCCCTCAGATAGGTATTTTCTTAACAAAAAGTAGTATTGTCCCCAAACTGGTTCGATATTGATCGTTGTTAATTATTTGAGAATTGGGAGTTGGGAGCTTCAGCGATAAGTGTTTGGTTCTGTTTTATTGCTGGGGTAATGTTTAGTGAACCGAGGTGGATTCTTTCACGGGTGGATGGTTAGGTTAACTATTAGGTGTGAGCGTCCGGTCAACGAGGGGAGGTGTCGAAAATGGTTTCTTAGAAACCTTCTAAGCCACTGTCTTGAAACGAATTGCATAATTACAGACAGTCTACGGCGTGTATGCCTAAAACACGTGCGGATAGAATTGGAAAATAATTGAATGAATTCAAACACCGCGGCGTCTGTCAGTCAGTGATTTTCTATGTTGTAAAATAGCTGGATGTACGGCGGGCCACACACTGGCTACTAATGCGGATCAACTTCTATGAAAGTTCGTCCATTAATATTATCTCAGTCAGTTAATAACTTAATTTTCAAATATACGTTTCCGAGTATCTACCTAGATTTTTGATTAATACACTGTCGGAACAATGTCGAAAAACAGAAAACCCTAAAAGAACAAACTGAAAAACATTAGTACAAAGTCTGTTTCAGTGCCACAAAACGAAAGAGATGAAGGCGACGCACCCCATACAATCATTTGCACAGTTAACCAACCAATACCGGCATCCAAATTTGTGTTAGGGGCCTGGAGGCTTATTGAGCCTGCAAATTACATGTTCTTCAAAACGGGTATTAGATTTCGAACAGCTTTACAGCGAATTCGAACTGATGACACTCCGGAAGTCTTAAAAAGATATGGTATACGGGGTAGCGGAACATCAACGGGTAACCGGTTACCATAGATTCAGTACTTGAGATTCTGAAACATTGCAAGCTTGGTATAATCTGCTGTTCCATACATTATGACCGCGTAGGTATTGGCACTTCTCTATAAAAATTCCGTTAACTGAGTCCACAAAAAATGTTCTTACTGTTTATGAATTGTGTTACAAAATTTTTATAAAACATGTACTAAATTCATGGTAAACAGATTTGCGCCATGTTCCTGCCGTTGTGTATTGATCATGATTTACTTTCGCGTGTTCCATTTTTGGTAGTCGTTTTCCATGGCACCAAACTGCGAAATAGGATCATCATACGAACATTGTTTCAGATATTTCACACTATCGCGTCCTGATGCCGACAGTTTTTCCATTTATGCTACTATGTATCTACTTCTAAACGCGGAGCTGACAAGCAAATAACGTCGTGTTTCATAGGTTTACGGTTAGTCGGCAAAGCTCATGTTTCCTTGCAATACCGCAATACTGTACTCGTGCAAGGACGGGCCAGGTTGCATGTTCAGTTAAAATTTTTACTCAGTGCAGAATTTGAAACTTCATTCGCGACGTGGTTGTGGATGGCACGTAAACCAACAATACCATCGTAGAGGTTTGGCATAAATAAAGTATGCGTTTAATCGGAAAGTAACAACAGGATATTGGAAATCTTTTTAAACACGGAAGAATGCAGTACATAGT
This sequence comes from Sesamia nonagrioides, assembly GCA_017933935.1. Classification (NCBI taxonomy): domain Eukaryota; kingdom Metazoa; phylum Arthropoda; class Insecta; order Lepidoptera; family Noctuidae; genus Sesamia; species Sesamia nonagrioides. Next base: position 3,672,180 of record JADWQK010000025.1, read on the forward strand.
TGAAGCAAATTGCAGTAGACTGCGTAACGGAGTAGCATAATGTTACTTTAGTAAGAAAGCTTTTTAATATAATTTTTTAAGTCTTGTTTATCGCAAATAAACTTTTTTTTTCAGATGGACTGAATGAGTGATGATAATCATGTTTATTACTGACTATTGATTACCAAGCTGTCGAATAATAGAGAAGAAAAGGAGTTGTTGTGACGACGCTAAATAAATTGGGGCAAAAGGGCAGGAGGAGTATGATAAGTAAATTAAATAGCGCTATGGCTCAAACTTGGAAGACGACTAGGTTGAATCAGAGGACCATCAGAGGACGCATTCACGATAATCAAGAGCAAAAATAGAGAAAGATATGCCTCACGCAATTGCAAAACTAAAACCATTTTGTTGGGAAGGTGCTACTACTTCTTTTCTTCTTCAGCCTATAGAGGTCCACTGCTGGTCAAACGCCTTCCCCAAGGTTTTCCACAATTAACGGTCTTGTGCTGCCTGCAAGCATCGGCTTCCCGCGATCTTCGCCAGGTTATCAGTCCACCTTGTTGGGGGCTTCCCTACGCTGTGTCTTCCGGTACGTGGCCGCCACTCTAGAACCTTACTGCCCCATCGGCCATCGGTTCTAAAAGCTATGTGCCCCGCCCACTGCCACTTAATTTTAGCGACTCGAAGAGCTATATCGGTGACTTTGGTTCTTCTACGGATCTCCTCATTTCCGATTCGATCGCGCAGAGAGACTCCAAGCATAGCTCTTTCCTGCTTCATCCCATTTAATACTACACTGTAATCAATACTAATCCATACATCAGCCACTTTATATAAACTCGTATTTGTTGTCCGAGCCTTCGGATTATCGTTGTTAGTGAGGGCTCACTTCACCGCGTTGAATGCTCTTTATTGAGGATCAATTGGTTTTAAGTTTGTCTTTACAATGCGCGACACGACTCCATTTAATTGATCTGAAACTTAATGCAATAGAGTACATTTTATCTCTATTAACATCTTTAGTGTCGAATTACTTATTTGTGAAAGAAGGAATACTGAATTTTATGATAGTAGAAAGCTATCAATAATAATCTAATTCTGGAAGTTTATTTTCGGCAAACAAATGTCAAAAAGTTGTTAAAATGTAGAGAAGTGACAGATTGAGAACGAGATCCGACTGAAACCTTCCGTTAGACTTCTATGAAGCCTTGTTTTTGTCTTAAGAAACTCCAGAACGTATGTCCCTTGATGGTAGTGCCTTTCAATTCCATCAAAGATTGAAGCGAGAGCAGGGGAATAGAGAGGAGTTAATAGCAGCTAATAAGAAGTTGATGTAAATAATAGTATATTGTAGATAAAATTAAAAACTAACTGAAAGATTTGATATCTAATAACGTGTCGAAGACTGCAATAATACTACGGAATGCTATATGCAGGAATGTTTTACAGAGACGTATAAGAAACAAAGCTCCCAGAACTTAATGACAACTAAAGCTATAAATAAGGCGGTATTTAAACAGATCGTAAAGCTCCCATATTGAAATGAAATAAATCTTTCCTATAGGTACCTTCATATTTATATATAAAATGTACGTGTCTGTATGACATGTCAAAATAACAGTTTTTCAGTAAAACACTTGTGTGTGGGTTGTTCCGGCTTTTTTTCAAAACAGTTGGACCGATTTGACGGAACTTTCACTGAGAGATGATGTTATTAGGGGCTAAATTGGCTCTTCTTCTTCACACATTTTTTTTTTTTTTCTAAAATATTACCTAGTGTGTTAGGAACAAAAATTAAAACACATGAGGATCCAATTTGTCTTCCGACATTTACGCAACGTCGTCGTGGCGTGTTTCAGTGACTCGGCGAGTCGCAATAAAAAGAAGAACACTTAGAAACAGAGGAGCAGTGTTTTGTAAATCTATCCATGGACGAGGCTAGCATTGGTTAATGGAATTGACTGTATTTTCAACCAGACAGTAGTTTGTTAAAAAGCGATGCTAACAGACAGATTTTAAGTTAGGGTTACCTAGAAAATAGTTGATTTTCCAATAGTCATAATACATATAACTTATCTGAAGAATAAATGTCGCTTTTACACTTTTTGTATAGAAAATAAGTAAAACTCGTCGCATTTATTCTTCAAACGATAACAAATTGAAAATATTACAATAATTTAAAGAAAACCCTGTCCGATCCTTGAAGGTATTGTTAGGTATCGATAACTGATTCTAATAATTCCTACAAAGCCGAGCTAAACTTAAAAAAAAAAAACCCTAAAAATAAATATTATTTCGCAAAAGGAGGTAAATTAATACATGTGTGGTAGGCAGTACATGCGCGGGCGAAGGGGGCAGGGCATGCGGCATGCGCTCCTATCGCTATTCGCTCATAATAATACCGTCAAAAATGGTGGTGTCACTTTTAAAAAAATATACCAAGTTTTGGGGAAGTTGGAAATTTGGAATTAATTGGAGAAAAAGAAGATTATTTCAAAATTCATTAGTATTGTTACGAATGGACCTTATGTCGATGGCATAAGGTTCAATATCGCGTGACATGCAGTGTGTCACTCTTAAGCCCTATTTCCCCAGATCTAGACATTTTCTAGGTACAATAATAAAACGCATTACTAGACTTAGGACGGCCTATCGAATGGTACAGGTCTGAACAGTTTTGTCAACAAAGTGTCGACATCGAAATTTCTAGAAACCCGTTTCTGGGAATTACCGTAGGTACTTCCGAGTGACCTCGAAGTTAAAAAAGATAACGTAAGGATTATCCAGGTGAACGCTTTGGATGAAGACTGGGATAATCAATCATTGGAAGACGCACAAAAGGAAGATAGTGACTTGAAGACAGTAATCGAATGGAAGAAACGTGGCCAGAGGCCCGCTTGGAGTGAAATATCAGCGCTAAGCCCAACAGAAAAAACTTACTGGGCTCAATGGGATAGCCTGATAATAGATAATGGAGTTCTCAAGAGGAAATGGGAATCACCCAGTGGACAGGAGGTCACCTTACAGATAGTTGTTCCCGGTGATAAAGTCGCGTCAGTGCTAAGACAGGTGCACGACGGAGTGTCCGGAGGACATCTAGGAGTAAAGAAAACCGTGGAGAAGGTGAGAAAAAGATTCTATTGGGTGCATTGCCGTGAAGACGTTGAGGACTGGTGTAGAAAATGTGTAGCTTGCTCCTCAGTAAAGGAGACCACAAACGAGAGCCAGAGGTCGGCTGAAAGTGTACAATGTTGGTGCACCATGAGAAAGAGTTGCTGTCGATATAGCTGGGCCATTCCCTGTTACTGAAGAAGGGAATAGGTATATCATCGTCATGCAAGACTATTTCAGCAAATGGCCAGAAGCTTTTGCAGTACTCAACCAAGAAGCTCATACAGTCGCCAAAAAGCTAGTTCACGAGGTGTTCTGTCGATTTGGCATCCCTTTGGAGTTACACTCTGACCAGGGTAGAAACTTCGAGTCTTCACTATTTCAAGAGGTTTGCCAACTGCTCGGGATACACAAGACTCGTACAACACCATATCACCCACAGTCAGATGGAATGGTCGAAAGATTCAATCAAACGTTGGAGAATCATTTGGCCAAAGTAGTGGAAGAACACCAGAGGGATTGGGACCAATACATTCCACTCTTCTTAATGTCCTACCGCTCTGCAACACATGATAGCACAAATTGCACACCGGCGAAAGTCAACTTCGGCCGAGAAATTAGACTACCCATAGATGCACTAACCGGAACACCCCCCGATATTCCCATCCTAGCCGTCTACTATGTGGCCGACCTACGGCGTAAACTAGATGGAATACATAAGCTAGTGAGAGAGAGCGGTCTCAAAACCAGCGAGAAAATGAAGATCCGATACGACCGCAAAGCTAACGTACCCGGATTTGAAGAAGGAACTTTGGTATGGTTACATAATCCCATAAGGAGAAAAGGAAAGAGTCCGAAATTTCAAGCCAAATGGGAGGGTCGGTACCGGATAAAAAAAGGACCTAGAGGGAAGCTGAAGATCGTACACGTAGACCGCCTAGCTCGCTATTATGGATCAAATCATGCTCGGGACGAGCATGACTAAGGGGGCAATGTTACGAATGGACCTTATGTCGATGGCATAAGATTCAATATCGCGTGACATGCAGTGTGTCACTCTTAAGCCGTATTTCCCCAGATCTAGACATTTTCTAGGTACAATAATAAAACGCATTACTAGACTTAGTACCGCCTATCGAATGGTACAGGTCTCAACAGTTTTGTCAACAAAGTGTCGACATCGAAATTTCTAGAAACCCGTTTCCGGGAATTACCGTAGGTACTTCCGAGTGACCTCGAAGTTATGTGCTATTATTATTACGTCTAGAGGAATCTGGAATGTTCGATCAGCTGGGCTATATATAGCGCCGCGACGCCGGCGCACAGTCAGTATACACTCGACTAGCGATACGAAAACAGCGACAGTTAAGAAGCGATCTTAAAGAAGATCTACTGCGACAATTGTAACGAGAACTTCTAGTACTACGTGAAGTAACATCTGTAGTGTTATTGTGTGCTTACAACACGGACTTCGTGGACCTAAGGTACAACGTCAGCTACGTTCTACTTGTCATTGCCTACAATCAACTGTACCTTCGTTGCCAATAAACTTCGTAACCCTTAACCGGCGTTTAAGTACCCCCAGCCCGTAACACTATGATGATTATGTAAAATTCCATATTTTATTTGGTCATGTGTTTACACCAAACCTTTATTATCCTTACGGGTCGGACGGGGTATTTTTTACATTAATTGTATAAAAAAAGTCTTTAGAATGACAAAACCAGAACCTATGCGCCTCCATCTCGACAACAATGGGAGGGATATTTGTATACACACAATACATACAGAAACATTGAATTATTTTTTACGATTATTAAATTATTTAATAAATCATTAACATTTTATTTTGAATAAGTAGACGTATATACATAGTATATAAATATATTTATACCAGTGGGTAGCCTAGCAACGACCAAAGGCATTTGCACTATACAATCTTAATAAACATGACATTTTAGAATTTATCTGTATTAAGCCACGGATACACTAGATACACTAATACGAGTATGCCACGACATGTATCGGCGACAACGCGCGACTTTACGAAACTTCGCCTGATCGCACTACTTCACTCGATGTAGTTGGCGACACGTACCGCGCGATGTTACCAGACATGTCGACCGAAGTCCGGCAACGTCGTGCTACTTCACCCAACGTCACTGGCGACACCTGTTGCACGACATTTGTCCCACAGTGTATCCGTCATTTTATATTGTTCTACAACTGAGAGAGAGAGAGAGAGAGAGAGAGAGATTATTTTTTTATTTTTTTCTTTCGTATAAGCTACTTTTGTAACCTCGATAGTAGTAAGGCAAAAGTAACAACACCATAAATATCTACAAAAATGTTAAAACGTCACCATCATTAGCTCCGTAACATAAATGTTATTTCCGTCATCTGATTTATGGATCCTTTTCTGTGTATAGAGAAAGAAACGCCATTATTTTCAGGCGATAAATTAATACTTTGTGCCCCTGGGTACACACTACACACCTAATATATTTTAAACTAGCTCAAGATATGCTTTTAAATTGGGAGTCTGTACCCCAGTTCTCCTACTGTTTGAAAGGTCAATAGTGCAAGGTGGAAATTCTCCGCCACCTTAACAGTGTGGAGCTGTTCCACATTTCCATTGACACACCAAGAAGAACAGTACAAAGACTTCGAGTTCTAGGCTATTAACGGCAGAGTTTCTTTCTATTAAAAAGTATATTCAAACCGAATGCTTTTGAACATCCCATCCACTTCTATAATGCAAAAAAATGAATTTGAAAACACGTAAATCTGATAAGTTTTCGTCTCAGCATGCAACTAACTATAGATACTACACGGCAGTTGGTTTTTAAAATAACAGTTTCTAAAGAAAAAAGCAAAACTATTGTGCCTTGGCGGGTATAAAGAAACAAAATTTATAAATTTTATATATGCTTATTACTCTATAGAACTTACTTTACTGATAAAATACCTCTAAATTGTTTATTATGTGGAAATTGTTTACAAAATATAGAGGGTCAAAATATCGGATATGTCTCCAACATCGATGTCACATGCGGTCTCATAAAATTTTAATGGAACGAATTTACAGAATTCAAATTCGCATTCTAAAAAGATAAAATACTCATGCAAGGCTACAAATTGGCAGCCTATAACAATACGGGGTCGTAAACTTACGCACCATGACACACTCATACATCTACGATATCCAAGTTTATCCTTGAAGGAGCACCTGCGTATACATCTCATATACAATATGTAAAGAAAACCCTGTCCGATCCGTGAAGGTGTTGTTAGGTATCGACAACTGATTCTAATAATGCCCACAAAGACAGGCAAAACTTAAAAAAAAAATCCCCCTAAAAAAATAAATATTATTTCGCAAAAAGAGGTAACTTAACACATGTGTGGTTAGCAACCCCTTTCCGCGGGCGGCGGGGTGCAGGGCACGCGGCACCTGTGACGTGGTCGCGTCGCTATTCGCTTATAATAATACCGGTGTTGTCACTTTTTTAAAAAATGCCATAGTTCGGGGAAATTGGAATTAATTCCCGGGAAAAAAGGATTATTTCTAAATTCATTAGTATTGTTACTATGATGATTATGTAAAATTTTATATTATATTTGGTCAAGTGTTTACCTAACCTTTACTATCCTTACGGGTCGGACAGGGTTTTCTTAACATATTGTATATCATAGATATATCTCATCTGAGATTTATTAACGCATTACTCTTAAACCTAACCCCCTACCTACCTACCTAGTAATATTGCTGAAAATTTATAAAAAAGTACATAAATGCCTGTGTTCCAACAGTGGGAACATTATAGGCATATAAAATGTTTGTCGATTATATTAAATGTTTAAGAACTGACCGACACGAAAACGGTTCGACACGATAATTTCCTCTGGCTACGTTTCACGCCAGAGGAAATGATCGTGTCGAACCGTTTTCGTTTTCGTGTCGGTCAGTTCTTAAACATTTAATATAATCGACAAACATTTTATATGCCTATACATTGAAAGCCATGCCAAATGCCAAAAATTTACCACTACAGTGGACCCTCGGTAATCCGGCCCCTGTCTAGTCCCCTATAATCCGACATGGTCTATTATTTATTACATATTGAATATTTTTTTGATAATTTCGCTAATGCATGATTGAACAAATTACAATTTGTACGGACCATCATTATTGTGCTCGACACGTAGGGTGTTGTTCTGATTCCGATTGCTTAGTTTGAATTTGACTACAGCCGATGAGGAGTGGTGCGTGCGCCTAGCGTATTACATATAATGTGTAGTCGATTCATAGTTTTTGATTATTTTAGTACATTTGTTTGTACACAATTATTTTCCAACGTAAAGTTATTGCATATTTTTTGAAGTTCTATAGCATTGATGACGTTAATTTTATAATAAAACGTAAGCTCTCTATTGTGTTGTTTAATGAACTAAATTTGACATATATAATGAAGTATAATTTGTACTCCAGAGTACATTATATGTATATAATATAAAGAATCATCATTGGATCTATAATTTGTCGAATTACAAGGTACTCTTTTGTAGAAAAATTCGGACTATAAGGGGTCTTAGGCAGTACTCTATAATCCGACAAATTCGATAGTCCCGACACTGCCCTGCAAAATGATTGTCGGACTACCGGGGGTCCACTGTATTTTGGACGTTTTCATACGGAATCTCGACGGCTGCCACAAAACATCCAAATGTATCTGCGATAGGAATATAACAATACGTACCATTTTCCCCGGGAGCTTCATAAACTGGTGCATTTTCCTCCGTCACAAGCCTTTCTGTGCGGCACATAGTCGGTTGTAACGAACACGGCTATGAAACACACAACACATCAACGGGCAATGCACTCTGCCTCCTCTATTAGCTTTGTGGATAGCGAGCAATTTAGTTTAAACTTTTCCAACCTTCTGGAAAAGCCTTAGGTCAATTTTCGATCAAGAATTGATATCACAATTTATTTCAAACATTTACCAAATAGAAAATGACCGGTTCGATAATTTTGCACAGATTTTGTGATCGTCTTTTATTTATTATCCATAGTAAAGAGAATATCTAAATGTCAAAGAGGGACATTTGAATTTGACATTTATAGAATTTCGTTTGAAATTAGTGCAACCCTCAAATGCTGATTCAAGTGTAAATAATTTGATTTTGCGAATATTAATTTGAAGTTTTATTGTATTCTTTTGGTGGTCTTTATACGGAACCTCAAAAGCTTTGGAATTCCCTACCTACTAGATAAAATCTTTGGTTGCAAAAAAAATACCAAAGACGTTTCTGCAATAGCTGCTTAAGTAAATTATAGCCTGGTGATAGATAACCTATTAAAATAAGATATTGGTGTAGTCAAAACAATAAACGCCTAGGGAGGCAAGTCCTAAAGTTAATTACAGCGTCCGGGAATTTGCGATATTGGTTTTCTGATTGCGTTCACCAGTCACCAGGTAATTTGTAAGCTTGTCGCATGCCATATGTCGCGTGCGGAAAATTTTCTAACTTTTGTCAGCAGCCTCCCACGTGATGTTCAGAAATGATCCCACGGAAACGTGTTGTGAGGATGAAAAGTATTCTGTCTGAATAACAAATATCCAAACGTACAATATTTCACATTCATAATATTAGTAGGATACTGGATCTGATAAGCCGTTGGTTCCGGCTGTCATTTCTAGATATTTGGCACTCGTTATGGGTCGTCAGAAGCCCGACAGTTTGACAATCAGTTTTACCCTTTAGTAACACTCTGTAGTGTCGTATCACCCAGTAACAGATTTGTGGAGGTCAGATTGGCCGTCGCTTGAAGTAATATACTTATTGGTATCAGATGCATGCTGTGAAATATTAGTAGGATCTGATAAAGGTCCATATTTGTGTCATACTAATCAAGTATAAGAAATTTACGATGTCCTTCATGCCCCGATTTTCGGCCTTGTCTGGCCTTTGACCCGCATTCGTCTGTGTCCACAGAATGTAATAAGTGATCGTGTTATTTGATCCCACTAAAGGACCTTTTGTATGCGGGGAAAGGTATTTTCAGACGGAGAAGAAAATACTTTTATGCGAAAAAGATTTTTTTATTTTTTGACCTGACAATATTTCAATGTAAAAGAGGTGCATAAAAACTTCATTTCCTTTGCCCTGTTTGCTTCATTTGTTGTGAAGGCGCTGATTCAGATGTACGCGGCAGTATAAAGGAAAGATTATCTTACGATGACATAAAGAAAAACAATAGCGTTGAAATGAGATGCTTTCGCGGCAAAGAGGAGCGTCAGTTTGTTTAGACAGAAAGAGGTTAAAAAGAACTGACGAATTCATTAGTCTAGCGTATAATAATATCAAAAGTAGTCACCACATCCTCGCTAAAGTGACCGTTAATTCACTCCGCCGATTAGTCAACTTTCTGTGGTAACGTGAACCCAAACATCCGTCCAAAAAGTTTTGATTTTTATTTTTATAATCCCGGCGTGGCACGCGCGCGCGGTAGCTGCGCTCGCGCCGCTCTGTAATTTATCTCCTGTTATCTAATGGCCGTAAAAACTGGCACGTGCTCCAACTGAAATAGATGCCATATACAAATGTACCGTTTTAAATACATCCTCTTTATGGCTTTTTGAGTGAAATGAGATAATTAAACCACATTCAAATATTAATTAAATATAAAGTTCTTTCATATCTTTCGATCTTATTTTCTGCTTCGGGATTAAAGTCAGACGCGGTTACGGAACAAAAGTCTCGACTGCTGAGCCGAATGTTTAATCCGGAAGGAACCATTGAATGGGGATATTCTTGGGCGAACTGTCCGCATTGTATTACTCCTTTTTTCTCATTTAATTCAGAGACTAAAATAGGAAGATCCATGCCTGGAATCCCGTGTTTTGTTGGAAGGTAAATATACATAAACTTATTAATACATCAATCAATTAATTACTATTAGCTGACAAACACAGTAATATCGTGTGAGTAATTTAATTGTTGTGATCCTCGCATTCTCGAGGGTCAACGTCGGAGCCGATATATAAAGGACCTGTCTCGACGTACTGTCGGTAACTAAGGTCATTGGAATGTTAATATTTGCTTTATTTCATACAGACCACTTTCTATGAATAGCAGAAAAAAATCTAGACCAAAATAAATCCTTATTATTAGTTAATAGCCTTAATTTCTGTATCCTAGTTCGAATATTACTAATACGAAATTGTCCTGAATTAAGGACGTTTTAGTAATTCTATATCTGTGTCAGAGTAAAGTTAGTCTGCGACCTAATTTATTCTAATGTAGTAAAATTGTCGCCTAATTCGAAAACATACGTGTACGTCTATTTAGGAACCCACACATAGAAATAGCTGACCATTCTCACATCCTTGTGCGGTGGGATGCTTGCAAATTTTTCTAGGTGCTTCATTGAGCTTTAATAAAAGGTATTAAAGACTAGAATATATAAATTCAGTAGCATCAAGGGTGGTCATATTAAGCGTATAGAAACAATTGCGTTGGCGGCCGCAGATTGAATAAAGCATTTAACTCTTGACTTTAGGCTTCCTCTACAGAACTGTTCTGACATTAAATTGAAAAAAGAACGCAATCAAGTATTGAATATCCTAACCCCCGGGTCCTTGATAGACGGTTGATTTTGATCGGATGGCAATTCCTGAGTATTAATATTTTTTATTGTCTAATTCTTGACAAATGTTATAGGTTATTTAACATAATGCCGCGACCGCTAGGAGCCGAGGAAAAGGAAAAAGCTAGGATGGAACGCTAGGCTCAAACAACTACATAGTAGTACTCGTAGAATATAGATAGGATGCGATGCGATGCGACTGGTGGAGGTCCAAAATTTCATGCGGTCGAAATCGCGGGCACAAGCTGGTATTAAATAAAAGTGCTGAATCACTATGACGAATGGTGCCGGTCTAAAATGAAACATTACGGTAGGTAATAACTTAACAATAGTCGTTTTAACACATAACACCGATCTTTAATTACAGAAAAAATGTTCCGGTCTCATGATAAATGGACAAAGTTATTTCATCACTCATTCATTCCGCTTGTTATTTTTTTACGGACAGATGTTAATACAGCTTGATGTTAGTTTTTTACTCGTCACGCATTCGTGTTAGTTTGATGTGTACATTTACATGTGACATTAATGACGGTACAGAAAACTACGCGACGGCGACAGGGTTAACATTTTTGTAAATAAGATTTTTTACTTTTAATTTGTACAATAAAGAAAACATTTTCTATGCTGCCAGTATGTTTTATTATTAATTTAATTTTCCTATATAACCTTATTTCGAGCTTTTGATTGGAGATATGTGCGGATTCGTCGCATAATACATCTTTGTAATCTGTGACGTGCGTAGTAATGACGGAGTGAAGCCCGAGAGATGAATAGGAGAAAAAAAAGACTCGGCTTGAATGGGCCCGCGATTGTGGCAGAAAGGCTTTCCTTTGCGAGAAAACATTACTTAGTGCTCGAGCCGTGGAAGCCTCGCCGGCGATCATAATAGACAGTGGTCGATGTTAAGCAGTGACTGATAAAAATGCACAATCAACAATAGAAAACAAAAAAAAAATATATGAAAAATGTATCGATGCCCATAATTAGGTATGTAGTGCATTCACAGAGTTAACTAAATAGGTGGACATACCTACTAGGTATTTCTTTGTAACATTGTGGTTGCCTAGTCAATTACTGTAATACTTCGGTTAGGTTATCTGCTTAGACATTAAAATAAACTTTTGAAATAAACAAATCTGTTTAACTTTATTTTCACGTCAAGGGACGATGACAATACAATACTATAAAAAAATACAAAAAAGAAACTGTTCGATTGCTATCAAAGCATTGATATAATATTAAACTAAGGTAGATGAGTCACTAGCGCATTGAACTTGAAGCGTATAAAAGATTATAATTCTAATCTCTTGCCATAGTCACTCTCTATACACTCGTAAAAACAAACGACAAACACTAACGGCGCAAATGACAAACACTAGCCATCTTTTTCTTCTCTAGGCTTTAGATTGCGCCCCATCTCACTCACACTGTAACAACGTGTGAAATGTACGCAGAATAAAAAATTTGCATGTGTGTGCTGCTACTCCGATCGGCACATTTATTTCGGTTAATTTGTTAGAGCATATCATATCTGTTTAATATTATATCAATGTATTAAAACGTGTTATTTTTTAATGAAGCAGAAATAAAAAGGGACACTGAATTAAACGTAATTTAGTTTGCGAACAAGGGAATCGGCGTCATTGTTGTTTTAAATAAAAGAGCTTTATTCATAAAAGGAACTTACGTTTCAAACGTCAAAAAACGTATGGTTAAAAAGCCACTAATCACTATTTTACTTTAAGCATCGTTTATGAATAAAGGAAATAAGCTGAAAGCTTTCAGATTAAAATTACTCAAGGTATGTCTAAATCCATTGTTAATACTACAAAGAGAAGGGAAAATATGAAAGTTTTTGTTTATTTTCAGAACAGTTAAATGTAATCGTTCAAGCCTAGGTCTAGAATAGTCTAGATGAAAGGCGCGGTTTGATGTCCTGAGTCTGGGCGCCCTATTGTCTGGCTGCCTTATGAGACAATGCCTCAGACGACGGCATGGGGCTCCTAGAGAGCTCTTGTACCTGCCATACGCCGTGTTTGGCTTTCGTTAAGTCACTAGCATACTACCTGAATGGTTTGTAATGTGTCAAAATAATAGTGTTTTTTACTAAATCCATACTAATATTATAAATGCGAAAGTAACTCTGTCGGTCTGTCTGTCTGTCTGTATGTTACGCTTTCCCGCTTAAACCTCTCAACCGATTTTGATGAAATTTGGCACAGGCAATCTTTAGACCCTGAGAAAGAACATAGGCTACCTTTTATCCCGGAAAAAATTGATATTCCCGAGGGAAATCTAAAAAGCGCGATATAACCGAACTCCACGCGGGCGAAGCCGCGGGCGGAAAGCTAGTATACTATAAAAATGTGAAAGTATACAACGTTATATTTTCTTTGTACGAAACTGAATACAGCTTGTTCAGAATAAGCAACTGAATCGATTCCAATCATTTTTACACCATGTTATATTTTTTCCCAAATACATTTAGAAATTGTTGCAGTGTGGTTAACGAGCGCATAATACAGTTGATTGTTAGTACTAGATGCATAGTAAGATAGGCCCAATAAGGCGGGCGAGCGCTGCATTGAGCATATTTTTGTTGGGACAACCAGGTAAGCAACAACATTGTAACAACAAACTCATAACTTTGTGGTTTTTCATTATATCTTTTTGAAATTTTGTACCTAGATTCTTTACTTAAAAATATTGAACACGTGTTTCAGGTTTCGCATATGCAAAAAATAACGTTGTATAAGAGGATAGAAACAACTAAACCAAAAATTGTAGCCATCGGCAAAAAAATATTTAAACGGGCTGCTTATCCAGATGCGGCTAGTTGCCACAATTTCGACTAAACCCGAGAAGGCTCTCAACTAAATTTAATTATTGCTGGAATTACTAACTTTAACACCGGCTCATGTTACGGGATGTTAAGTACGCAGTAAACAATTAGGGAACGTAAACCGTCCAGCTAGCTAAGCTCCTATACGGACCGATTAAAAGTTTAATAGGCTATAAGTATAAATCTATTACAAGAACATTTTGTTTGGTCATTAATTTTGGGATAATTTTTAGGAAATATTTTTCATTAATGTTACTTCATGTTTAAGTTCGACATGTGACAAAATCAATTAAGTTAGAACGCGATTAGCACGTCACGAGCTGTCAGTTGCATCGAATAATCCCAATCTGCAACACCTTGTCATCAACAATTTTGACGATTGGGAAAAAAACCTTTCATTCGTTCTGTGTTGAGAAATGGAACATTTGATCCATTATGTTTAGTTCAAGAGTTTACTAAGCTTACACTGTGTTCAAATAAATAATGTAACTTCTTTGCTAGTAATAATTAATTATTGCTGATACACTGTTTATTCCGTTCCCACAAACCATGAAAACGGCTTTGCGGGGCATGGCTTTTATCTCAATGTATTGTACACTAGGTTAAGAAAATAAATAAATAAAAAATAATAAAATGGGATCTGCAGATCTGTTGTATAATGTACGGTCACCAAAAGAGATAGTAAATAGGGTCGAAATAAGGTCCTCGGATATAGTCAAAGTTTAGTAAGAAATCGATAGATATTTAATATAAATTCAATTTAAAGTTAATTGAATTTATAGAACACAAACAACTCGCATATCAAATCAAATTTTATTTATCAAAACTTCAACCCTTCGAATCTGGTTCCTTACCTAATTGATGAATGTACGATTGGGAAAAGGAAGTTTCGTTGTTTAACACTGAACGACAAGGGTATTACGAATCAGATTAAACACAAAAAAAAAAAGAGTTTTTCATCAACACAATGAACGAATGAATCTTTTGTTCCCGCTGGTCAACAGTGTTGAAGACAAGGCATTACTGATTGGGAATCGATTTTGAACATTCCACAATTATCATGACTTGTACGACATTGGATTTAGTTTCATTGGTAAAATTCATAGTCTGAATAGTTTTCAAGGATTTCGCTAATCCACTGCTTCATATGATTGAAAACATTATCTGCTCGAAAAGGTACATAACCCAATGAATGTCGTTGAACTGTCAAAATGAAGGCCATTGTTCCAAAAATTGTGTTTCCCAGTTACCTCACTGATTGCATTCTGCTAAGCCAATCCTTGAGCTGCAGCATGCTGAGTTAACCAATTAGGTTAAACTTAAAGTCACAGTACCGGAATTCTCGGAAGAAGCTTGTATTTTATAAACTTAATTTCGTTACGTAAACACGCAGGAAGGCTTCAAAGAGAAACCCAGCATAAAATGACTAACTTTGATATACATAATTCTAGCTAGAATGTTAAATAAACATGGCCAATTTAAAAGCACTTTTGCTGTATGGAGTGTGTTATATTACGCATGCGTGAAGTTGTCGGGACAATTGATATACAAGTGTCGTGATCAAAGGTGATAGGACTAGTCACATATCCTGGTTTGTTCTCCATTACAGCTTGAACTTCTTAGTAGAAATATTTGCAAAATCATGCTTGTTTTTGGTATACGACGTTATTGCCAGTAGGCTTCGTAAAACTATGGTGGTATGGCATATATGGGAGGGTTGAGCAAATTAAAAATAATATTAAATTTTTTTAACAGCTTTTTTTGCAGCCGCCGCTTTTAGAAACGTTACGGCAACTTAATCTGGGATAGATAACACAAACAAAATCTTTGCTTATACATATACGTATTATGTGACAGATATATTATTGCAAAAGTGTATTTTAATTTCTGCCATTTTTCGTCTTGTTGTTAAACAACTGTAACAGGTCCTTCATTTTCATTGCTGTCTCAGTCAGCAATAAAAGTCGATCCTTCTTTAGCCTACTCGAAAGTCGATTAACATTTTAGTTTTATTAATCATAATTACAAAACCGAAGTGACATTTACCTAATTAGAGACCATCTGATCCTCTCTCTCGTATATGTAATCGAATTCTGTTGCTGACCGTACCTAACCAAACTTAAATGGAAAAATACACGTTAAACACGAAGTTTAAAACCGCGCCCAACTGACACATTATATCATATTAAAAAGTATGTATTTCCTTTTTGTTGCCTCAATTAGGTCAAAACTTCCTAGAACCGACGTTCCAGATTCGAGATTAGGTACCTGGCGATCTGTGACCCCATTTAAAATAGACTAAATTAAAACTCATATACGAGCAGTGATGTATATTCGGAACAAATCGATATTGCTATACAGGGTGTTGGTTGGTTGTGGTGGAACTGATTTTGTGTACCTACATAAGTTCATGACCAGTACATAGACATCCATACTAATATTATAAATGCGAAAGTAACTGTCTGTCTGTCTGTTACGCTTCCGATTTTGATGAAATTTGGCACAGACAATCTTTAGACCCGGAGAAAAAATTAGGCTGCCTTTTATCCCGGGAAAAATTGATGTTCCCGAGGGAAATCTAAAAAGCGCGATATAACCGAACTCCACGCGGGCGAAGCCGCGGGCGGAAAGCTAGTACATAATATGTATACAAAGAAATGTACAGTTCCATACATTTTGACCGACAATATATCTGAGAAGAAAAGTGCCGTGGTGGGTCTATTATGTGCTGTAATAAAGGCGACAGCAGTGGGACTTTGTAACCATATCACCGTGAAAACTGAGGTAAGTGTGGATTGGAGCTGTCATTCCAACTAACGCTAGTGATTGACATTATAGTATGTAGCGGTACCTACAAACGCTACATGCGAATAACGCGTCATACTGACGTCACGCAAATCCTGCATCTCGCAAGCAGAGTTTACTGTGCAAATCGCATGCATAAAATTTAATCAATCGGCGGGTAAGTGCCCGCCTGACATAACATCCGTCTGGTCGGAGGATCCTCCCTTTTCTATGGAGGATGAGTGAAGTGTATGTGGTGTGCACGCTGTTCCTCATACCTCCACAGATAGCTCATTTTAAGCTCACTTCACTTCAACTTTTCACGGTGAAATTTATAGAGAATCGATCGACAGTTAGCGCTTCGATGACCCTTACAACCTGTACATCATATTCAGATGAATTTTCAGTAGTTATTTGTAAATTTATGCTCTTTAAGCTTGCCCCTATTTCAATGTCCCGTGTGTTCTAAATAAAAGATGTTTCTCTTTTTTTTTCTTTCAATGTAATAGTTACACTCCTGAAAATTTATTAAAACAGAATATAGTTAATTCGCCAACCTAATTTGTGTATGAATATTCCCAAGTGTTCCATAATAGTTTAGCTACGGGTAATAATATTCGATGGAAGTACCTACGCTTTATACAAAGAGTTTGGTTCTCCGAACCTGTGTCACGTCTGATACAGATCCTTAGAATAAGGTGCGAGACACCGAAGTACCAACAAACCGTTTTTGCTAATCAAAGGTTTGGTTATTTTATCTATGGTAAATAAAGCCAGGTAGATCAGATGCCCATAGCGGTTTGAAATATTTAAATATCACGTGGAAAGTTAAACCTCAATTATATTTTTACTTAGGTGGTAAATATGATGAAGTCACCTTTCCAGCAAATTTAATAGGTATATAGGTCAACAGGTAAAAATGAACACGCATAATTTTAAATATAAATAAAGGGCAAGCCGCACCTCTGCTCCACACGAACTGTGACAATACGACTGGCTAACGGCTAATGTGTCATGCTAAAGAGTTGTTTACAGTTACATATACAGAGGACCGGCGATAATCCGGGTCCTGTCTAATCCGGCACTAGTGATGTAAAATGAAAAAAAAAAAAAACGATTTGTTTTTTTTCACTTTCTGAAAAAACTTAGCGTCGTTGTTTTTTTTTAAATATGGTTTTTTCTGGCCTACGTTTTAGTTCAATTATAAATTAAATTTGTGATTTGTATAATAAATCAACATATTATTTAATCAAAATTCACTACTTCCAACAATAAATCACAAATCGCAACTCAATTTTTTTTTTATTTGTTGTTGTATATCAATGAATGTTGTCAATATAATATACATATACTAATATGTTACAATGTAGTATAATTAATATATTCTGAAGTAAGTTCTGTAAGTAGAATCTTAACATAGGATCTGTACTTTTTTGGATTGCTTGGAAGGCACTCTACTACTCTTATTATAATATAACGCTTTTTTGTAAAAAAAAAAAAAGTCTGTACATTATATTACATTATGTCTCTTAGCGTGCTTATTGTATGATTGATGATAGACAATTAACCGAGAAACTATACACCAAAGATTTTTTTTTATTTAATTATAATAAATATACATATAGCAATATCTAGAACATTTTGGCATTATACATATTATACAGGAGGTGAGAGAATATCGGCGCGCTACCTGCTACTAAGAATCCAACACATGATTCTGGACTCTGGTTTAAAATTTATCGTAGGATATAAAAAAAACAGCTCTCTTATATAATTTTCACTTTTCTATGAATCATATTTTTTTTTTTTTTGATAACCTACAAACAATTTCAGAAACACGTACTGACTGACTCCATGACTACAGAATGTGCGTCGATACCTACGCTGTCTATTTTATATTAATTTGAAGTATAAAATTGCCATTAAACTATATTGAGCAATTATTTCTTATCACAAAAACGTACCCTTTCACACTACACACCAAGAACAGCAAAAACCATGATAACTTTACTTTCATAATGAATACACTGATCCTATATTATAGTGATTAAAGGTGGATTGTTTCATGTTCAATGACGCGTCAGGTAATTAGGCTGTTGAATAGACTTAATCGATGTATTTTCATACGCCCACCTACAGCTATTAAATTTAATGAGCGAAGGTAATCCAACGCAACTCTATTTAAAATCGATTAAATTTTACATGACATCAATCTGTCAAGCTTTGTCTGGATAGAAAAGTAACAATTAATGATCTATTCATTTGTATGTCGTGAGCCTGTAGATGTAGCGAACCCACTGTGTCATACTAATGGTTCCGCGAAAAGCCAGGTACATTCAAAGAAATAAACATGTGAACATCAGCATACAATTTAAATGAAGAACCGTTGCATGTGGCAGCTAGACGGCCAATGTTCCACACGATAACTCGTGAACACGCATCAAAGAGACTGACGGCACCCGCATTGCATAGCCCGCAGTGTACTTGGTTACACTCTCAAAGCGTGTCCTAGTTCGGCACACTTCCATCCGTCTGCAGGATTTAACGGCCAACAAGTTGACAGATTTGTTGCATTTTAATGAGTAGTCAAACTCTTGTGGCTATCACAAGACATGAATGTAAAAGCTTCCACTAAAAATCTGATAAAAGCAGTAAATTTTCTCCCAATCTAACGGAGAAATAGCAGACCACAATGAGAAAAAAAAGATCCCTAATATTTAATAAGTTACCAAACATAAATATTTGAGTTTACCGCAAAGACAAAACGTTTTAAATCGCTCCATTTACATGACACAGGACTCTGTTAAACTAATCAATGAACGAGTCTGTGGGAAACGCTGAGAATACCGAAAATTAGGTCGCGGATGCTCACGAACTAGGTCCGTGAGATCCTAAGTGGCAAGTGAGGGTTTAGGCACGCTTGAAAGCTTTGCTAACATGAATTCCTACGTTGAAATTTTAAATGGTCTGACGTAAACCATTGACGTCGCAGAAGTTTTCAAGATATTTTACGTAGTTGTGAATTTAAAAATGAAACAACGTTGGGGCAGTTAATGGGACGTATAAAATAATTATGATAAATTATATTTATAAGTATATCTTGGACACCAATGACTGAAACTTGGACTTTAAATCAGAAATCGCCAACCCGCATTGAAGAAACGTGGTGATTACGCTCAATCCTTCTCTGTATGAGAGGAGACCTGTGCCCAGTAGTGGGACGATAAAAAGGTTGATGATGATGAAATTATATTTAAAAAAAAAGCAAATTTTATGCACAGCATTTATTTTTTGCAAGTGCCTTTAAAGGCTTTAGTAGGTATACCTAAATAAATCTTCATCTACAAAATGTCAAAAGATCGCTGTCTCTGCTATCATTAGAAATAACGTCACGAACAGCAGCTCGTCTCAGCAGTAATTAATAATTAATAGAAAGACCAGCCTGTTATGAATGGAGAAAAAATCTGGGCCGCACTCAAGTGGTCGTAGAGCTAGGAGGCGTGCGCGCCTCTATTATACCCGTCAGCAGTTTAGGGTTAGTGAACCCGTATGTCGCGTGTGATTTTTTGTGTTTTTTTTAAAGGCGCGAGTTCTAAAGTGATAACGTTTGTTAATGAATTTAGTGGGCCTGGTAAAAGTAACAGGAGGGTGATATTTTGACGAACAAAACCTTGGTATTTATAGAAGTGTAAAAAACTATAAATAATTGCCAAGTGTTGTCTACAGAGGAAGTGCATTGAGGGGCAATACTCGTAATTTAAAGAACTCTCCATCATCATCATCATCTCAGCGTTAATCCCAGTCGCATCCGAAGCTTTTTCAGCTTTGGAGTCTGGGGTCCGCTTTACCAGTCTAATTGCTGATTTTGGCTAAACTTCGATATTTTCCGTGAGGCGACTGCCGTCTGACCTCCACAACCCGAAGGCGATAACTCGTAATTTAAAGGACTCCATCTGTCAAAAATATCTCTAATTTCACTTCATACTTGACATTAATAGTCGTTGAGATGAAATTGCGAAGATATTAAATGTTTTTAATAACGAGAACCGATCTCCAGATGTCTGAAATACAAATACATATTTTATATACATACATATATCATAATTCTCTCTACGCAGTTCTGTTCATAGCAACAAGAGTCATAAAGCATCACCAAAGTAACTAATTACCAAAGTAATAAAAAAATCAAATTGCTGCTTCATTATGTTTTCTGTATCGTTGTATTAATGGAATTTTCCACTTATAACGTAAAATATACTGACCCTTTCTCAAGTGAATTATTTCCTTAAAATGACTATTACCAAAGACATTAAAATTTATCTTAAATTTCTTTGACTATTTCGTATAACATTTAACCATTCAAGTTCTTATATTTATGCGTCAGCTTTTACTCCATTCTCTCATTTAATTCAGTTCACAAAACAAAAAAACAATTAATCAAAACATTCCCATGACAAACCACAAAAGCATTTAGAAATAATCGAACGGAAGCTATCTCCCATAGCGGTGGGCGCTTAAGAGTATGTCGGCGATGACAAGAAGTATGGATTCCGCCGTCATCGCGACATTAGTACAACTTCCTCAAGACGTGCCATCCGGAATTACAATCAGCCTATTGTTTATTGTATTAACCAGTAAGGCTCTATTGATGCATTGAGTCCTGGGCCTTATACCGTTTCGATGGGTGATAGGCGAAGCTTTTAACTAGGACCTTTGTTTTCAAGAAGGGCATGCAAGTTCAAGTATGGAGCAACTATTCAAATAAGAGATTTTTGCGATTGTAAATGTACATATCGTTTTCCGCTGCAGTGACGTCAGTGATACAGTATGCAGCCAGAATGTGCCCTCTGAATGGGAGCGTTTGGCAGCAAAACTGTCAGAATAGCGAAGAATGGTGTTCGGACAAGTACGCGAGTTTGAGGAGCAGCGCAAAGCTAACCTCGATGCCAAACGCGACCAATTAAAGGCCCGCCCACCTACTGCCATCACATATAACTACGTCGACGGCGTGCTTACGTGCCCTCAGTGTGCACGAAGTTTCGCCGCCAAGATAGGCTACATAAGCCATCTTCGGGCGCATGATCGCCAAATCATCGGCTAGGAGACGAAATGGTCGCCGTGGCCGAAATCGGTCGGTAACATCATCATCATCATACAGCCAGTAAAAACTTATCAACAATATCCTACAATGGTAACGTAGTTAGAATGTTATCAAAGTTAAAAGTCTCCGTTAATAACAACAAAAGCAATATCGAGTTTAAAAAGGTCAGTTCTAAAAGAGGCTGAATGTGAACGTGCCACAGATAACAAATGAGTGGTTCTTAGAAGCAGGTGATACGTAACCACGACGTAAGGCACCCTCGAACCCACCTGCTCGGTTGATACGTGTCGCGATGAATTAGCTTCGTTACGGCCGTCTCATCGTTCACGATCTGAAAAGGAAATAATCACATAAGTGCTTTCGTCCTTTTATAGTTCAGGGACTTTATTTATTGTTTGTTTTTACGGGCAAAACTATACGATCAATTTCCGTAAATTGGATGTTTTGTTTTTACTGGAAATTAATTTCTTATTTGACAGGAGTCTAATTTATTACAAGGATAAGAATCATAAGAGTTATCTGATTGTAATAGAGTCAGCGCTGAGGCATATTTAATTATACCCATGATAAAATGAAGTCGGATAAAATGTTAGTTCACCAGAAATCACCCCACATTATTTAATAACAACTAATGTGCTTGCTTAACTTTGGGAGCCGTCAAAATTAATCTCGTGAAGCCGATGAAGCAGTGTTTTAGGGATCGATTATTACATTTTCCAAAATCCGACCAGGGAACCCTACGCTCTTATGCACCCCTCGTATAATATAGTCATTAATCTTTCTAACGTAGCAGAAAGGTGCCTTATTTATGGACACGACAAAGTTCTAACAACTTTGATACCACCACCTGCTATCGTTGAAGGTTAAGAGAAGTAATCTCAAAAACACATAATGCCATTGCAGTATTGTAATATCAAATATCAATAATTTCCCTGTAGCGTTAACCAGGTCGCAGCGCGATGGGAATATTTTTACTGGTAATGGATATTTATATTGAGTTCTTGATCGTGGAGTTTCGAGTCTCAATATTTTAACGGAGTTTTGCGATGAAGTTCACAATGTGGAAATATTCCACTTCGTTGTAAATAACTAGATCGACGCTCTTGGTTTTGGTGCGGTCTGGCTTGGTGTATATAATTTGTCCTACTTTTCTACTTAATATTTCAAACGTCACCTTTTGTAAAATATTCATATCCTCTGTAATTTATATGGTGTACATAATGAAGAGTATCTTATCCATACTAATATTATAAATGCGAAAGTAACTCTGTCTGTCTGTCTGTTACGCTTTCCCGCCTAAACCTCTAAACCGATTTTGATGAAATTTGGCACAGACAATCTTTAGACCCTGAGAAAGAACATAGGTCACCTTTTATCCCGGAAAAATTTAATGTTCCCGAGGGAAATCTAAAAAGCGCGATATAACCGAACTCCACGCGGGCGAAGCCGCGGGCGGAAAGCTAGTTCTATTATAAGCGTGAAATTTGTGTATATGTTTGCTACTCTTTCGCGCAAAAAATACATTCTTTTTTTTTTTTTTTTTTGATAAAAAGCAGCTTGCCTCACACTAGAAATTACTCCTGTATCTTAGATGCATTTACAAACATTTATACTCACATACACAAACAGACCGGAACAACTACTTGTATGTCATACAAATATTAGTTCCATGCGGGGATTGAACGCAACAAGCAACGCAAAACTGAAGCTAACAGGATTTGGATGTTTGGCACAGTGACGGCTTATAACCACGAATTACAAGACAGGATAATTCTTATCCCGATATTTCCCCGACATTGGCGCCGATTCTGTTGTACACAAACTAAACTAATTTTAAGTTAAGTGCATCTTTTTCTTTCCATTTCGTTAAGAAAAGGACAGAATATAAAATGTCAGTTCAATCCTGTCAAATTAAGATACTCCATAGACAGTTTAGACGCGATTATAAACATGGCGACTAAAAATACGCCAGTTTACGTTAGGAGCGCACTAATTTGACAGTTCTAAACTGACGTTTTATCTTCTGTCCTTTTCTTAACGAAATGGAAAGAATAAGATGAACATAACTTAAAATTAGTTTAGTTTGTGAACAAGGCAATCAGCCAATAATGTTCCCACAGCTGGGACAAAGGCACTCTGTGAGAAGGAGTGGGCAAGTCTGGCAATTTTTTTTTCAATGGATTTTTGCCTTTATCACTAAAGCCTTTAAGTTTAAGATTGATTGAGAAAATTCGAGTTTCGGATAGTTTGACCTGCTGCAGCTGTATATTCGATACTGCAGTTCCAACTGTCGAGTACATACCTATTACAGGTTCTCGTAATTAGTGAACGTTCTGATATTGGCCGATCGATATTGAATTTCCGAATTTGCCTCAGGCCATTTGGTATATTACATCGAGTTCTTGTTCAGTTTAGAACAGTTCCTTGCCATATTGGACGACAAAGTACTATACTATTGAAAATACTAACGCCTGGCTTATGCCTCCAGTTTTGCCTGCGTGGATGTCGGAAATATTCCGGTTATTTTTTCTGGAAGTTCTAATATTGTTGGAAAATAAAAGTCATTTGCTATCTGTCAGTGTAAGTCTCGTCAAAATCGGTCCGGAAGGTTCGGAGATTGGTCAGAACAAACAGACAGACAATGACTAAAACTTAAAAAAAAAAAATGTTACTTTCTTATGAATAAGTACATACTATATGTATCCGGAACTACTGTGTACATGCATTTAGTAAATAACTGTTATTTTGAGGTTACAAACACACTTGAATTTTAATTATTTTGATGTATAAAAGATTTCCTATTCAAAAATTGCATCTTATTATGTTGAATCAAGTCCTTAATAAATTGAAACATTTTCACTCAGTTGCTAACTTGGCGCCTCGCGCCTTGGGTTTTCACTTTATCATACAAAAGTTCTGTTTACGTTCTATTACCCTAGTAGTGAAGTTTCGAAACAGGTTTTGGCGAATTGGGAGGTTGCTAAAATATGTAAGTGGAGAACTGGGTCAGAACTATTTAGTCAGATAGCGGTGTATACCGCAGACGTGTTAGAATTTAAGTAATAGTTTCTGCCCGCAGCTTCAACCGCGTAGAATTGGTTGTTGCCCCGTCCCACCCCGTCGCATATAGACTAAGAACACCCTATAAATATCAATTTGAATATTGCTAATCCATTGCAACATATGTTTGAAGAATTTTTCCGCTCACCAACGTAAAACACGCAGTGAATGTTGTTGAAGTGTCAAAATGAAACCCATTGCCACCGACAGTGTGTAACGCAATTACCCTGCTTTATGTGCGTCGCATTCACGTTTTCGCAAAGCGTTCTTTCTATTTTTACTCGTCTCATAAGGGTTAAATAGCCTCAACCCTTCCTCCATAATTGGGCTATTTTAAGCAGAAATATTTTTTCTAAATTAGCCGGTAGTTCTCCCGCATTCTCACCGCCTAAATTTGAAAAAAAAAATAAAAGATTTTGTTGTTATTAGCGCGTTGCAATAAAGAACAAACTTCAGCTGTATAATATTAGTATAAAGGATATAAAAAAAAGTTAAAACACTAAAACCCAACTACGACAAAAAACGACGCTGAAAAAGTATAAAACAAGATTTTCAGAATACTGAACTGGACAAAGTTGCTAATGTAGTTGCAAGTAAACGGACACAGTAGTAATGTCATACAATAGTATGCAATATTCACTATGTAGAGATATATTTTCATGTTTGGAAAGGCGTAGTCACACGTTACATATACCTACCTACCGTAGCACCTTGACAACGTGTGACTACGCCTTTCCAAACATGAAAATATATCTTTACATAGTGAATATTGCATACTTCAGAATAGTATTGTATGACATTACTACTGTGTCCATTTACTTGCAACTACATTAGCAACTTTGTCCAGTTCAGTATTCTGAAAATCTTGTTTTATACTTTTTCAGCGTCGTTTTTTGTCGTAGTTGGGTTTTAGTTTTTTAACTTTTTTTTATTTGTACTATTTTGGTGTTAAAGTGTATTTGTGGCGCATATTATTAACAAAAGTTAAACTGATGAACTAAAAACTAGGTACTTGACATATTACATCTACACGCACATATAACAACATAAGCCCAAAGGCATATAGTGCAGAGGCCTTTTTATGGGAGATTTAGCCAGTTATCAAACTGTTTCCGCCTTCACCGCGTGGAGTTACTCCCAGCTTATGTCGTTTTCATTAGTGCATTACATATTCTAATAATGTTCACACTGCTCTACATTGCATAAAGCGATTCACAGTTCCCGTGATCCGCGCTTTAGGGCGGGTTGTTTCACGTTCACTTAAAGCATGCGTAAAAGTTAAAAATGGTGCTAACCATCGTCAAGTCAAAAAATGAGTTGTTTCACAATACGTAAACGTTAACGCACGCAAAAAAAGATACGATTACGATAACTGACGGGTTGTTTCACGTTCACTTATCGCATGCGTAAAAGTTAAAAATGGTGCTAACCATCGTCAAGTCAAAAAATGAGTTGTTTCACAAATTCACAATACGTAAACGTCAACGCACGCAAAAAAATACGATTACTTTAACCGATGCTCTGAGCACTGGTTAACGTAACTTATGTCAAGTTGTGTTTAGTCCGCCGTGGTGTCAATTAGTGAAAACAACATAAACTCCCTTTTGTATTCGCGAGTTTGGTCTCTAATTGACGATAGTAGGTAGTTCATCTGATGATGATACAAGTACCGTAAAAAGAAAAAGAAAGGTCTTTAGCAGCCCAAGTTCTGTTTTTTTTTTTATATTACTGTTGTTGTCTGTTTCTTTACAGAACAACACATCTTTATATTTTTCAAGCGAAGATTGAAAGCGATCTTTCTCATTTTTTGTGAAGTTAGTGAAATGAAATGAAATCGTTTATTAAGCAAGTAGGATCACTGATCACTTTTACACGTCATGTTTTATTTTTTTTCCGTTCTCTAAAAAGAATATGTTTACATTATAGAATATACGTGTTTTGTTAGATTGCAATGTTTAACATATACCTACTTATTAAGGCCTTAAACATAGTAACTATGTTTAAGTGTATGTAGTAGTACGAGTGAGTGTAGTAATTTACTTACTTTGGTGTGTATGGTGGGGGTTATATAAATAATAAATAAATATATACGGACAAATCACACAGATTGAGCTAGTCCCAAAGTAAGATTGAGACTTGTGTTATGGGATACTAACTCAACGATACTATATTTATAATAGATACATATATAGATAAACATCCAAGGCCCAGGCCAATCAGGAAATGATCGTTTTCCATCATGACCTGGCTGGGGTTCGAACCCGGGGCCTCCACGTCGCAAGCAGGCGTGTTGACCGCTGCGCCACGGAGGACGACAATGTTTATGTTTGGTTACTATGTATTATACCTTAGCCGGCTATTAATATTGTAACATATAATTGTTTTTTGTCTCAAATATATAAAATAAAAATAAAATGTATCCATTTTTCGTCAAAGTATAGCTTTTCTATAGGTACACAGTTTTCTAGTATAAACGGACTTAATTTATAAAATGGCAGGAAGTTATTTCCCACAACAATAAACAATAATACCAAGAAAGTTAGATAAACTACAGCACATGACAGTCGCCTAGATAAAATTTGCTGGGGCGATGTATGTGGCCGGGTACATCGTTGCAACGCAATGTATTCGTGTGCAGACGATGTAGCATCGGGGCGCTGTCGGTAAAGTGGCGCGCTTCAAAGGACTTGTCGCGACAATATTCGCTGGAGTAGTCACATCTACGGGCTACGTCACTTCAGTGTCGTCCAGACTTTGAAGTAGGAATGACGTTCTTTTTGCATATTTTTTTACATTGTTTTTGTCTTATTTGTTGTGTAAACATGTAATAAATAATAATTTATTGACATATAATGCAAAGCCACTGCTTCCTCCATCGTCTCGGCCGCACAACTAAACAACGAATATTCGCCGTAGGCCGATTTCTGAATCTTCGCCCGCCAATGAGAAGAACATCGTGTATGTCTGACAAGGACAACAGATATTTTGCGCGCCAACGCGACACGAATCTTCGCCTGCTAATGTAGCCCCGGCATTTAACGAACGTTAAACATCATCAAAGTTACGTTAACGGACGTAACTTTTTGACGTACGTATGTTACGATAACCAACCGTTTGAAACAACCCGCCCTTAGTCTTATCGCTCATATTTAACATCATTAAAGCATTCTTGTAATTATGTACAAGCATAAAGCACTCGTGAAGCTCTTTCACGTGATACCAAAAACGGTATATTTATTTAAATTTTATATTAACATAGAACTTTTTGTCCGCTAGAGGGCGCAATACTAAATTTGGTGACAAGCTTTATAGCTCATAACTAACAGAATATCAAGGCCCTTCTAATGGTACTGCAGTGGTCTTATTCTGATAAGTAGTAAAGAAGCTATGAACGAAAAGATGTGAATTATATGCAACCAGCCCATGAATACAGGTAAAGTCACACGCAAATGCTAGCAATATATATATATTCAAAATGTACAAGTAAAGCGCTTTCAAATGATACCAAACACGGCATATTTATCTTAACTTTATTTTTTTACTCTGTATGTTTTGTCCGCTAGAGGGCGCCACAGTAGATTTTGTGAAACCCCATATAGCCTATAACCAGCGGACAATTAAGACGCTTCTAATGATATATCATTTGTCGAATTCTGATAAGTAGTTTAGAAGTTACGAGGGAACAGATGAACATACATACATACATACATAGCCTGTCAAAATCATAACCCTCCTTTTGCTTTGCCGTAGTCGGGTAAAAATTAAATTTGCTAGCAAACGAAAGACGTAAAGGGTCCGTAGACCAAACAAGGTCGAAATTTATACACAGTATGGATATGTATGTATATTGATGCAATAATAAAAAGTTAAAAAACTAAAACCCAACTACGACAAAAAACGACGCTGAAAAAGTATAAAACAAAGTTTTCAGAATACTGAACTGAACAAAGTTGCTAATATAGTTGCAAGTAAATGGACACAGTAGACTCTACCAAGATGCCTTCGTTGTAAATTGACAATAATGTCTTACGATACTATTCTGAAGTATGCAATATTCACTATTTAGAGATAAATTTTCAAGTTTGGAAAACCGCAGTCACACGTTATGTAAGTGCTACGGTAGGTATATGTAACGTGTGACTACGCCTTTCCAAACATGAAAATTTATCTCTAAATAGTGAATATTGCATACTTCAGAATAGTATCGTAAGACATTATTGTCAATTTACAACGAAGGCATCTTGGTAGAGTCTACTGTGTCCATTTACTTGCAACTATATTAGCAACTTTGTTCAGTTCAGTATTCTGAAAATCTTGTTTTATACTTTTTCAGCGTCGTTTTTTGTCGTAGTTGGGTTTTAGTTTTTTAACTTTTTATTATTTGTACTATTTTGGTGTTAAAGTGTATTTGTGGCGCATAATATTAATAAAAGTTAAATTGACGAACTAAAAACTAAGTAGTTAACATACGACATCTCTTTTGACTTATGTATCGGCGTATAGTAATATGTAGAGATGTCCTATTTTACTATTTCGTAGCGCTTGAAGCGTAGCGCGTATAGCAACGGTTTCACCGTATGAAGCTCCCGGTTTTTCGTAGTAGCGACGCACATTTGCGTCGATGGCACCGAATGGGTCATGAATTAGTGGATGAGGCCGTTAGTATAAATAGATTGGATGTTTTTCTAAAGGTGGTAGGCCATAACATCGGCTGCCGGCAGAAGTTACCACCCACCAGACAAAGTCTTGCCGCCAAGCGATTCGTCGTGTTCCAGCATGATGTCTGGTGAAGCCGTACGGAGGACGCGTCTGAGCACTTTGTGTTGCGTTGTGTGGCGAGTACGATGCGCCAAATGTTGTTGTGTCGGGAGTTTGGTCGTGGAGAGTCTCCAGATCAATCTCCCTCTGGCGCAGCATGGTTGGTCGTGTTGCTCTTGGATTTAACATTGCATCACCTAGCTCAACGGCCGTCATCCTTGCTATTCCTAAGTTTTTTAAGTGAATAGGCTTAATAAACTAGTGCGCAGGCATCAAGGATTGCGTCACTGCTTACCATCAGGCGGGATTGCAGTCAAGCGCTAGTTTATAATTATTTAAAAAAAAAAACTTATATTAAGAGGACCAGGGAAGATTTCTTAATCTATCTAATTCTGCTAACGATGACTGTCATGTGGATTTTTAAGTAATTTATTATGATCCAAGGCACTTATAAATAATCCCTCTATGGTTTTAACTCTACTGAGAGCGACATAGGCCTGTCCTTTAGCAAACAATGACTTTCCTAGATCTGTAACTTTTTATCTAGAGTACAACCTTGTAATTTATGTACAGTACAACCCCAAGAAAGAATCAGCGGGAGTATTTTACGCTGAATTTGCCCAGAACCCCTCAAGCCGTCAAATTCAGTGAGGCAAGGCTCGATTTTGATAAGTCCGTTAGTATCTGCTTTTATGGATGCGTCGTCAAATTGTATGAGAACAGCGCTTGGCTGTTCTCCTGTTCCAACTGATCGCGCCGAAGAGCAGGCCATTCGAAGGCCTTCACCACTCCCATCGCTCCGTTTACCAAACCCTGGTTTACATTCAAATTTCTACGAAGCATTACTAGGGATTATGTACAAACATAAAGTACTCGTGAAGCTCTTTCAGATGATACCAAATACGGTATATTTATTTTAATTTTGTATTAACATAGAACTTTTTGTCCGCTAGAGGGCGTAATACTAAATTTGGTGACAAGCTTTATAGCTCATAACCAACAGAATATCAAGGCCCTTCTAATGGTTCTGCAGTGGTCTTATTCTGATAAGTAGTAAAGAAGCTATCTATGAACGAAAAGATGTGAATTATATGCAATCAGCCCATGAATACAGGTAAAGTCACAAGCAAATGCTAGTAATATACAACGTGTAACATAAAGGGTATATACATACCAAGGGCATGGCATCTTTAGATGATATCAAACGATATCGGAAGGGTTTCAACACAAAATAAAATACTCAAAAAATTGGTACCAAATTTTCGGTTTCGTGTGTTTCTTAAAATCAAATCATAACAAACGTGACAGCACACTACATACGTTAATAACTACTCGTTACCCGTCACGTGACTTGCCAAAATCCGATAAATGTCTTCAATATCTCTGTGCGACTAGTATGATAGTAGCCTATCACAGGCGGTGTTTTTCCTCATAACTTCCTAACATAAAGAGATAGGATTAAAAGACCCCTCCAATGTCGTTTGATATCATGTAAAGATGCCATGCCTTTGTTATGTATATACCCTTTATGTTACACGTTGTATACATATTTAAAATGTACAAGTTAAGCCCTTTCAAATGATACCAAACACGGCATATTTATCTTAACTTTATTTTTTTACTCTGTATATTTTGTCCACTAGAGGGCGCCACGTTAGATTTTGTGAAACTCCATATAGCCTATAACCAGCAGACAATTAAGACGCTTCTAATGATATATCATTTATCGAATTCGAATAAGTAGTTTAGAAGTTACGAGGGAACAGATGAACATACATACATACATACATACAAACATACATAGCCTGTCAAAATCATAACCCTCCTTTTGCTTTGCCGTAGTCGGGTAAAAAGGATTCGAGTCTGCCCTACTTCGAAGATGACGTCCGCGGTGTAGATCGATTTTTCAACGAGAAATAACTTTGCTTAGTAAAAAGCTCCTTTCAGCATACGGTATAATTATTTTTTGATGCTACGGATGTCGCTGACGGCGACAGTATGCATGTTATAGTGGAAAAAACGCTCAAAGTGAACACTTTGGCCGTATGGGTGTACCCAGCTTCTGGCCTTGGCTTTCAGGCCTAGGAGAGGACAGGTCAGGCCTAGGTGGGGGCAAGTCAGGCCTAGGTGGGGGCAAGTCAGGCCTAGGAAGGGGCAAGTCAGGCCTAGGAGGGGGCAGGGCAGGCCTAGGTGGGGACAAGTCAGGCCTAGGAGGGCGGCAAGTAAAATTTTTAGAGTGAGTAATCTTTGCCCGCTATAGTTGCAAGCGGTTTTGGCATTACACCGTACATTTTGTCAGTAGTTTATTTAAAAGTTAGAGATAAGTCCCCCCTGGGTACGCCCATGTGGGGTCTAATCAAATGTAATTGAATACCAGTATTTTAAAAAGAGCGTGTGCCTATCAAACCCGGGCCGAGACACAAATTTGCGAAAAAATATTGTAACTTCCTGACGGATACTGATTTCAGGATAATGCTATCAGGTCAGGAGGAAATGACAATGCCTACGAATTACGATGTCAAATTGTTTATTCATACCTACATACATACAATTTTGTTTTCAACATCGGATATTATAAATATTCATATAAATGTCTACATATTGAAAATATTCATAAGACACTAAACGACTACGGAGTAATTCATTATTATTCTTCTGCCGTTATCCCAATTTATTTAGGTACAAAAAATACAAGTAGGCGTGAACTGAAAACAGTAACGCTAAACTGTTCCTCCAAGCGGCCCGTTTCGAAATTTTGTTTCAGTACGATTAGTGGAAGTGCAAAAGTGGCTCATTCGCGGAAGTTGAATAGACTTCCGCACTTTTGCACACTCACAATCAGTGCTCACAATAAGTGGAATATCTCTCCTTTTCTTTTACACTTCTCTTAATGTTATTATATTTATTATCATCTATTATATAAAATTATCTTGTCACAGTGTTTGGCCTCGAACTCCTCCAAAACGGCTGAACCGATTTTAATGAATTTTCGTATAAAGATTCGTCAGGCATGAAAACAGTTTTACTTCTATTTTTTATATTACTACTACTTACGCGCGTGGAACCGCGGGGCGCAGCTAATAAGTTAGCATGTCAGTAGGTAGTCAGCCGTTTTCTAAATTCAAACCATATCAACCATAATACAGTTTCTTAAGTCAACCCCTTATTATAGCTAATGACACGGAATAGTTATCATCTCTTCTGTGGCTAATGACATGCATACCCAAAACTTTCCTTTTCTACGGAATAATTATAATACTTACTAAGTAATAAAAAAAGGCTTATTTGTGTTATATAGGTAACAGATTTTATAATTATGTAGTGTTAGAGGTCATTCAGAATCTGAAATGATCTACTTATTTGCACGATTTTCCGCATAGATTCAAGTTAATTATATTTTGCAACAGAATTTGAATATTGATTGGAAAGAATAAATAGGCACTGCGAAAATAATAAGTGGTATAAGACTAACGACATTTATAATTGAGAAATACCGACACGACTCACAAATTAGGACGCGTGCAGGAAATTCGCAAAGTGCCAACATATTTAAATGCACGATATGTCCACGTGCATTTAAATGTATTAAAACCTCATTACACAGTTATTAAATATTATTAAAATTTGGCCAACGCGACATTTTGGGTGGGCACCGGAAAATAGCGGGATCCAAAACGTTCTTCCATATTTTTTTTTAATTTGATTACGTCATGCGAACCAGTGTTTCCGAACGTTCCCGGTCGTGGTGTGCTTATAAACGTATTGATTTGAATATGATTGAAGCAATGTGCGGAAGGATCATCTATTACTTTATATTTATGAATCGTTTTTGGGGGCAATATACTTATTAACATCCGAATTAAGTACATACATATTTCTGAACAGATAATATTTATTTAGTAAAATTTCTTTAAACGTTCTCCCACATTAGGAATTTCTCCTGTATCGTGGGTGCGTGAACATACATTCAAACTCACATACACATACAGCCATACCCGGAACAACTAGATACCTGTAGTTCATACAAATATTTGTTCCGTGCGGGAATCGAACCCGCGACACGCAGCGCAGCAGTCAATAACTTAATCACTGCGCTAACCGTGCAGCCGAATCACACAAAATATGTACAGAGTGGGACTTAATAGCATACCATAGGCATAAAAATCATATTAAACAAACACATAAAATATAAAAAATAAACAAACAAAAACAAATTATTAGACATATTTTTCCTAAATGTAGTTTCCCGGGGAAATTTCATACCAAACAAGAATAACTTTTCCTTTCTACTGCCATTGCAGGATTACGCAGAAATGTAGAACGCCAGGAAATGAGGGATAAACCTGGAATGTGTCGCGAGGAAGACCATTATAATTTATTATTGTCGTTGCCGCAGGGGCGCCAAGGCATTGCATAAATAAGCTATTTGACTTTGAAGAACAAGGAATAGAAAAATAATTATATTTTATTTATCAATATTTTTATAACCATAACTCGTTAAACATTTCCACAAAATATCTAAGTCCGAAAAAACCTTAATTATTGTGAACAATTCCTCTGCACACATGCGGACTCATTAAGCTTTCATTAAGGAAGTAGTCATTAAAAGTGTGGGGGCAATGAGCAATTTCCGTCGAGTAGCTCGCGTCGATACAAAGAAGAATGCAACATAACACGCAAATATCTGATACACTGCACGAATATCAAATTATCTGAGCTTTTTGATGCATATAGACTTTTTTCCCACACCATAACCTCGATATTCGATCGTGATGAAAAAATCCTTACTTCTTTAGTAATGGAAGTGTGCAGCGGGTGCAGATGGTAGCGTTACAGAAGAATAAATATGACAGTGGATGAGGAATTGTTTCTCGAGTATTGGACCAGTGTCAATTTCGGATGTGGCTTGTAACCAGGGCTAACATGATTTTGTGTTTGCACTTAGACTGCATAATGCCACAGCTGGGCAAAGGCCTCTTCCCATGACCTCTAGCTGTGCCGATCCAGGGCGATATTTAAATACTGGTCTTTTGTTGTGCCCAGCTTGTCCCGCGCTCTTCTAAGGAATCTGCCGCGACGCCTACCAGCTGTGTCAAGTCCCCACGCGTTGATTATTTTGGCACACTGCACATTTTTGGGACAGCTTCATTAACATAATACATGTACATTTTAATATTAGTGTTGTGATACTAGTAACTAAAGTAATCAACACTAAGTAATAGTAGCATGTCTTCTAAATTAGATTTCTGCGAAAAAAAAGACACACAACCTGTATAGGTACAAGTGCTAGCAGCTTTTGCCAATCATTATTCTCGTCCACAAATTAAATGCGCATCGGCACGTCTGTACTATTTCCTCACGGTTGGCTAAAGGATTATCTCCATCGTATCACTAAACCTCACTAGAGACACCTCGCATAGGTCTGAATGGGTCCCAAATTGTTGGGACACTGTCCTAACGGCATGGTTGACATAGTCAGAGCCATAAAGAAGTTTCATGAGCGTTTGAACAGGACCCCAACTGACGGTCAAGTTAAAGATAAGGCTCTCATGGACATGACCTACTTAAACGTGTTTGTAGGAGCTGCAGCTAGATAACTCATCAGGATCGTCGGATATAGTGTTGAAGTTTAGTAAAAAAATTGACGTCGCTTTAAAGTAAAATATTTAATTCATCATTAACCTTTTTATCGACCCACTGCTGGGCACAGGTCTCCTCTTATACAGAGAAGGTAAAATATTTAATTAATAGAAAACAATTAAATTATAAAAGAAATTTAATGAACTTTCTCGCTAAACTTATGTCTTTTAGTGACCGCACCTACTAGTATGTATGTTACGCGAGGAGTATGTCAGAGGAAACGCTTTGGCCTAGTCAACCCGGTGCAAAGGGAAATCGGAAACCGGGATCGATTACGTCACAAGAAAGAAGAAAACGGTACACTTGGTGCTTTTATCTTTTTAGTGCCTAAACAAAGGCAGTTACTGACAGTATAAACGGAGCCTCTTCAAGTAAAAAACCTTCATCATCAGACTTTTCCAACGAAGCTACTGAAGTCCGGTACGAGTCTGGTAGAAACAATTTGTTTAGAGTCTTGAGGCTGAACAGAAATGAAATAGACACATTTCATAAAATTCTGGCTCAACCAAATGGCGATGTTACGGAGTGTCTGTTTAGCGGACCCCAGACTCCAAAGCTGAAAAAGCTGCGGATGCGACTGGGATTAGCGCTGAAATGATGATGATGACGGAGTGTCTGTTCAGATTCATGGCCCAAATACGAGAACTGTGTATTTAGGCTACGATGGGACTTATATACGCTGTGCGACCATAAATCTTCCTAACTAGACAAAAAAATCCTGCCTGAATTTTGGTCATAGCGTCCGATCTAGGCGGCACGCCGAAGGCAGCCCTTCGGAGTGGGACTTACTTATTAGTGCACAAGTATGTGTGCCGACAAAGGTGTACGCTTTCTTCTCTCACTGTTTAGTAGTGAGGGCAGTGTGCCGTAACTATACTATGCTATTCCTAACTCCAGGAGTCAAAGAACAGTCCAACCGAATGTATGTGGAGCAACCTATAGCATGGACTGCCTGTCTAAATGACCTCCACACTAAGTTACTAGGTAATACGATGGGCAAGTGAATATGACCATTCTATCTACATATGTATGCATAATAAATATTTGCCTTTTGTGTTCAGCATAGAATTAGTTGGATTACCCGAATACGTTAAGTTGGATCACTTCCAAACTTGGATCAGAGGTCAACGGCCAAGCTACGTACACCACCAAAACGTAAACCGCTTTGTTTTAACACGCAAACAAGTCTAACGAATCGAACGAACAGAATCAGAGTAGACAATACAAACAACAAATTTGGTGTTGTTAGACAAACAAAATATTGGTCGAGTAAATAGTAGGAGCAAAGATTAATATTCCTTTGGTAATTCATCAAGGAACCCAATGATTAGTTGCTAAGTTGCTAATCGAAACAAATAATAAAGCGATTTTGTTTTTTGTATGAAAGCGCTTTCTCTTAAACTGCCAGACGGATTCGTTTTTTTTTTCTGTTTCGATATAATCTATGATAATAATAAATGTTGTGAGTTTCTTTGGTTTTTTATGCGCTACTTTTTGATACTGGTAGTATCGTCCAATTCTTGGCTATAGGCTTAATAGGCTATCATCGCGATTGGCGACATGGGCTAGAACCCTCGTGACTCAAGAAAAAAAAAACACAGCCAGAAAAAAAGCGCTGGAAAAACAATGTAATAGGCCAATGGATTTCGGCATAGTGGGTCGGGGGCAGAACTTTTATGCGGACCAAGTCTTGAGCAGAAGCTTGTTAAAGCTATAGGTATGTAAATACTAGTTGCGCCCTGCGGTTTTACGCGTGTAAGTTTCGATAAAAAGGTTCTTATGTGTTATTCCTGGTTATAAACCATCTGGGTGTCAAATTTCATCCCAATCCGTTCAATAGTTTTTGCGTGAAAGAGCAACAAACATGCATCTATAATCACAGACTTTTGCATTTAAAATATATGCAGAAAACTGCCATTTGTCCCGAAGCAGCTGACCGAAAAAAATGTTTATTGATACTTCAATCAAGATGCATATTAAAATTATAAAGTTCGACAAACCCTTTAGCAATGAATAATTTAAATTTAAACATGCAAAATATTTCAAAATCTGTTTTAATTTTATGGGAACCTATAAGATTCTCGTTTCTTTTCATATTCGTCGTTGAAGGCAATGCAAAGCGTTTGCGTGGCAAATTACCCCCTTGGGCAGCTTTTATGGTGTTCGGGGTCCAGATTGATAAATATATTATGTGAACTACCCTTAAATTGATACCATAAAAAGAAACAACGCAAATAAAAGTGAAGTTGAATTTGAGGGAACTTTGAATTATTTTGAGACAATTTAGGTACTTTTGTAAAATTAAACGAATCAGCTTTGAGTTTTGTATGTTTTCCGATATGGTTTCTTTTAGTTAAATTAAATGAGTTTTACCCAAGTTTAGTTCTTTTTTATATTTTTCATAGCTTTATTAATCGATCCAATTGCCATCCGAGATTTATAAAAGCAGCCTAACCCTAATTGCGTACTTAACACACTATTACCACAGTGTGCTGTTACTATTAGTTCGAATCACTTTGAAGCTTACTGCTAGTCCATTGAACCATATGTTAGAAAAATATCTCTGCTTACTGTCTAGTCGGCTATGTAAATAATGCAATGAATGTTGTTCAACTGTCAAAATGAAGCCCATTGCTACTGATATCGTGTTACGTAATTGCCCTACAGTTATGGCAATCGCATAATTTGGTATCGCCTAAGCTACGAGTAAGGCTGAGGCTACAGTAGGGAGCGATTTGCGATGCGACTGGAAGAGCCAAACGAGAAAAACATGATATGGCTACATATATCGGTTGGTATCATTTGGAAGCGCATTGCTAATCCATTGCTCCGTATGTTGGAAAATGTGTCTATCCAACAACGTAAATAACTCAATGGATGTTGTTAAAACGGTCAAAAAGAAACTCATTGCTACAGATAAAGTATTACGGAATTAACGCGGCGGATCAGTGTTTGGAAAATTGCATGACTTTTACCATTATATCAAAAAGTTTAGTATTTTAGTACAGTCGACAGCACATCAAGCTATATAGCTATATCTGTCAAATATCTTTATTAGATTTTCAACTTTATAGCTAAAACATTAAGGCATGGTTGAGTAGCAATATTTGACAGTTTCGGGGAGCTTGACCTGCTGTCGTCCGTCCGTCAACAACGAGACAGGTCCTTTTGAAAGAAGTTCGTACTCCGGACAAAACAAACCTTTTTTTTTTAGGTCAGTGTGGCTATCATGAGTTTTCATTACGAGGACTCGATCATCGATATCGACCGCGTTTGATGCATCGATTGGCCCGCTTCAAGGTTGTAATAACTCTCAACCAATGAGAGCGCCAAACGCGGTCGATGCGTATGATCGAGTCTCGTAATGAAAACTCATGGTTGACACACACTGGATGGGAAATCATCAAATGACCTTTCCCGCTCTGGGCGGGGCGGAAGGGCGTGTCAGACTTTTACTGACTAAAAACCCACCCGCGTTTCTTCACTTCCCTGTGCGCCAGGGCCACGGTGTCTTTTTAACCAACCCGCAACTCTAAACCAAAAAAAGCGAACCTTAACTTTATTGTACGGGCAATATAACATCAGAAGGCCAATTATCACAGCAATATGGCTAGCGACCAGTAAACCAACAAGCGTATTTAGAAACATAAATTATAGTAATGAAGTTGTCAAAGTCATTTGTTACGACTGCAAGCAATTTTGTTGTGAACCAATTTGTGGAGAAGTTATTAGAAAACTTTGTATAGTAGGTTGCTCAAACATTTTAATACCCCTAAGCAACAAAATAACATTAAAAGACTTGGCAATTTTAAGAAATAAACAGCAACTTTGTACTCAGATCTTAATTTTGTCGTATCTTTATACAATATGTAAAGAAATCCCTGTCCGATCCGTGAAGGTAAGTATTGTTAGGTATCGATAACTGATTCTACTAATGCATACAAAGCCGGGCTAAACTTAAAAAAAAATCCCCTTAAAAAAATAAATATTATTTCGCAAAAAGAGGTAACTTAAAACATGTGCGGTAGGCCATACAGGCGCGGGCGAAGAGGGGCAGGGCACGCAGCACGCGGCTACATCGCTATTCGCTCAGAATTATACCGTCAAAAATAATGCTGTCACTTTTTAAAAATTACCAAATTTTGGGGGGAAGTTGGAATTAATTCGCGGGAAAAAAAGATTATTTCAAAATTCACTCAGTCATGTGTTTACCTAACCTTTATTATCCTTACGGGTCGGACAGGGTTTTCTTAACATATTGTATATTTTATTCTGTGT
Source organism: Sesamia nonagrioides (assembly GCA_017933935.1). Taxonomy (NCBI): domain Eukaryota; kingdom Metazoa; phylum Arthropoda; class Insecta; order Lepidoptera; family Noctuidae; genus Sesamia; species Sesamia nonagrioides. The sequence continues at coordinate 3,711,393 of JADWQK010000025.1, forward strand.
ACATAAATAATAAAATAAATAAATAAATGTTACATAGCTCATGGCGTTCCATAAATGTGATTTAAGAACTGGTTTAGCAAGAATTATTCAATCGTTTTGAACACCTGCTGTAATGTGTTTTACTTAATTAAATGTGTTAAATCTAGTGTGCACTGAAAATCTGTAATCGCCATTATAATTAAAGTCATAGCTATATACATCGATTCTTCTTAATTGCAAACTAGTGCTTGACTGCAATCTCGCCTGACGGTAAGCAGTGATGCAATCGTTGATGGTAAAGCGCGCTAGGTTATTAAGCCTATTCACTCAAAAACAACTGAGTGAATAGGAAGGAAGACGGCAGTTGAGCGAGGTAATGCAATGTTAAACCCAACAACACGACCAACGATGTTGCGCCAGAGGGAGATTCATTTAGAGACCTTCCACGACCAATCTCCCGGCACAACAACATTTGGCGCATCCTACCCGGCACACATCGTAACACAACTGCTCAGACCCGTCCTCCGTACAGCTTCACCAGACATCATGCCGGAACACGACGAAACGTTTGGCGGCAAGACTTTGTCTGGTGGGTGGTAACTTCTGCCGACAGCCGATGTTATGACCTACCACCGAGGAATACGGCTATGCGTATTCTAGTGATGTTCGTAAGTTTTCAACTATAAAAGGACTGTGCTACGTGCCTACTGCTTTTATTGCGTAGGTACGCCCATTCTGATGGCTTTGTTGTATCAGTTTTACTTACATGGGGGTTAGACGAAAAGGACCACTTATGGATAAACGCGGGTGGTAGGACCAATTTTAGTTATCGTTCGGATTCACCTTGATCTGTTAGAGATCCAATACGAAACTTGGTTATCTGTTTTGAGGCTACTTTTCTGCATCAGCAAAATTTGTTACGATTCATAAATGTTTTAAGCAAATGTCCAAGAATTTTATTAATAAATACGTCAGTATTATTATATACACATTTTTTTAAATAGTTTTTTTTACCTTTTTGCTATATTATAGCGGCATTCGAAATACATCATCTGTTAACATTTCAATTGTTTCATGTCATGTGTTACCAAGGAATTTCTATCTAAACTGGAATGTGAACTATCGATCAAAACGCGGTCCGAGGGAGATAGCTTCACAGTAGCCCTCTGTCCTTGTTGTGTAGGGTGACTATTATAATGGAATTTATAAGGAATTCACGTAAATTTTTTTTGGAGTTTACTCCTTAAGAATCGATTTTCATATACAATATGTAAAGAAAACCCTGTCCGATCCGTGAAGGTGTTGTTAGGTATCGATAACTGATTCTAATAATGCCCACAAAGACAGGCAAAACTTAAAAAAAAATCCCCCTAAAAAAATAAATATTATTTCGCAAAAAGAGGTAACTTAACACATGTGCGTGAGCAACCCTATTCCGCGGGCGGCGGGGGGCAGGGCACGCGGCACCTGTGACGTGGTCGCGTCGCTATTCGCTTATAATAATACCGGTGTTGTCACTTTTTTAAAAAATACCAAGGTTCGGGGTAATTGGAATTAATTCCCCGGAAAAAAGGATTATTTCAAAATTCATTAGTATTGTTACTATGATGATTATCTAAAATTTTATATTATATTTGATCAAGTGTTTACCTAACCTTTATTATCCTCATGGGTCGGACAGGGTTTTCTTTACATATTGTATAAGGCGGCCGGTATGAGAAAAATCCGAGGGGTAAAACCTACCAACGAGTAACGAATTTTAAGCGTTACTATTTTAGTGCGCACCTTTGGTGCGCAACTTTCTAATCTGGCTGTGAGTGTATTAAGACGTACATAGGGTATGCTGTATAGGCGACTACACCTATATACTATATGTTATTGGGCTTGATTAAAAGATTTAATGAAAATAATTGAATAATAAATTTAAAAAAAAATAATTTAAAAATAAAATTTATAATTTAAAAAAATATAAATAAAAAATAATAATGAATTATTATTAATTAAAAAATAATAATAAATAAAAATAAATGTTAATTAATTTAAAAAAAAAAAACTAATTAAAAAATAATTATTAAAATTAAAAATTTATTATTAATAATTTTTTTTTAATTAAGTATTTTACTTTCACTTTTTTTTTTACTTTAACTTTCTTAAAATTGGTTAAAATTTTCATAAATATGCATTTATAATTTTTTTAATTTTTTATGATTTATTTTATAAACATATTTTTTTTTTTCTTCTCGTACTTAAGGAGTAAACTCCAGTCGTGCGTCGGAGCTGACACACACACTTTTTTCACTTATATTACCTGAGTTTTAATGAACATTCAGGCATGGATGCGAACATTTTAATTTCATTATCGAATTTTAAAAATGGATGAATAAATTGATGATGTACGTACGACAGCAGGTCAATCTATGGGAAACTGTACCTTTAGATAAATAAAATATCTACAAGAAAGCAGAATTTAATGTCATTTTAAATACCCAATAAAAGGCACTTATTATGCACACAATGATTAAGAACACATTTTTTAATTATTCCGAAATTTATGGTCACCCTACATACAAAAATATTAACTTGTATATGATTACCGCAAAAACCTCACTTAAAGAATGATATTCCGCATCCAGAGTATGACTCACTATTGCAGACATTAATGGCACCCTTTTTAACCATCTTTTTTCTAATCGAAATTGTTGGTTTCAAACAAAGTTACAAAGAATAAATACGGGTAACACTTAGAAAGAGACAGAGGGCTACTGGCACGCTTTCTCCCTCGGACCGTGTTCTCTTCAAATAAAGTTTTATTTCCGATCGACCTTATTACTCTTGGGATAGAGTCTTCTTTTAAATAACCGACTGATGCAAGTTCACATTCCTGTTTAGATAGAATTTCCTTGCTAGTGACAGATCATTGGGTACGGTGTTTCCGTCACACTACAATTTGAGTGTCTTCAAGGCTAGAGTGAATAGGCTCTTAATAAACTAGTGCGCTTTACCATCAACGATCGCATCACTGCTTACCATCAGGCGGGATTGCGGTCAAGCGCTAGAACTCACGTAGTTTATTTATTTCTAGGCAAGACAGTAACAAATATTTTTTTCATGACTTCATTGCATAAGAATGCTGTACTTCAATAGTGTTCTCTTTTAAACCATACTTTATAACCATCTGCCATCTAATCTCTTCATTAGTTCCCTTTACACATTTTTGCGAAAACTTGGACACAAATAAATACCTTGAACCAAAGTTTAGTTTAAATATAGATAACTAGCTTTCCGCCCGCGGCTTCGCCCGCGTGGAGTTCGGTTATATCGCGCTTTTTAGATTTCCCTCGGGAACTTTTTCTGGGATAAAAGGTAGCCTATGTTCTTTCTCAGGGTCTAAAGATTGTCTGTGCCAAATTTCATCAAAATCGGTTGAGAGGTTTAAGCGGGAAAGCGTAACAGACAGACAGACAGAGTTACTTTCGCATTTATAATATTAGTATGGATAAATCCAAACAAATTATCATTAACACCCGTGTGGCATAGGGCTTCGAATAGTTCCAACCCATATTCTTCCGTGGGTGGCGTAAGAGGCGACTAAGGGAACTCACACCAGGGAAGCGGGCAGCAGCGCTTCACCTGAGGAATAACAAATTACTGCGATCCCGAACCCGCCTGCCAAGCGTGGGGATTATGGCAAATCCCCCCAATGCAAAGAAAGCCTTGGAGAAGACCTTTGTCCAGCAGTCGACCTCTATAGGCTGAGAAGTTTTTAATTCAGATATAAACAGAAGGGAAGTCCTAGTAAATATTGGTATTCTATTCAAATTAGTATGAGCTCGTTAGCGGGCAGCAGAACACGGAGTAATTAATTGTGAACATTATGAACGCACACGATATAACATCTAAGTACGTGTTACGAATTAACAACAAAGGGTGCCTTATGTTAATATGAATTATTGTAGAAGGTAAATGTTATGTGTAAATGTATAGCTTAACAATTTGTCTGGTTGAATCGCCCTTTGTATGAGGGATTGAGATTATGCGGAACGAACATGTCACTCATTTGCATGGCCTACATAAAATAGAATATAAAACATATATTAACACAGCTATGCCCTGCGATTTCACCTGTATAAATTTCGATCCCGTGGCAATATCCGGATGAAAATCTAATCTAATATATAAAATTCTCGTCACAGTTTTCGTTCCCATACTCCTCCAAAACGGCTTGACCGATTCTCATGAAATTTTGTGAGCGCATTGAGTAGGTCTGAGAATCGGCCAACATCTATTTTTCATCCCCCTAAATGTTAGGGGTAGTCTACCCCAATTTTTTTTTTTTTACCAAATTTTTAGTTTCTATTTTTTTATGATACAACATACAAAAATACATACAATCCTAAATTTTCACCCTTCTACGATCAACCCTTATTTTTAATAGCCATTTTAGTAATTTAATCATTTTTCATGTCCGGTCGAAAACTGATCAATCGTCATTTAATTAGTTTTATTCCCGAGGGAAATCTAAAAAACGCGATATAACCGAATTCCACGCGGGCGAAGCCGCGGGCGGAAAGCTAGTCTATTATATAAAATTCTCCTGTCATAGTGCTTGTCCTCGAACTCCTCCAAAACGGTTGAACCGATTTTAATGAAATTTCGTATATACATTTGTCTTTTTCCAGCATGATGTCTGGTGAAGCCGCACGGCGGATGGGTCTGAGCAGTTGTGTTGCAATGTGTGCCGGATACGATGCGCCAAATGTTGTTGTGTCAGGAGTTTGGTCGTGGAGTGTCTCCAGATCAATCTCCCTCTGGCGCAGCATCGTTGGTAGTGTTTTTTCGTTTAATATTGTACCACTTCACTCAACGGCCGTCTTCCGTTCTATTCAATCAGTTTTTTGAGTGAACAGGCTTTTAATAAACTAATGCGCTTTATCATCAACGACGATTGCATCACCGCTTACCATCAGGCGGAATTGCAGTCAAGCACTAGTTTATAATTATAAAAAAAAAGTTTATAATACTTTCTAGGGTGAGCATGGAAGAATAGTAGTTGCGCCAACTCCAAATAACTGCTAACATCTGTGTTCCCTTTTACAATTAACCTGTCAGCTTTCAGAACTTGAGTGAAGAGGCATTTTCTAAGCATCCCCGTCCCATCATAGACTTTAACGATCACTTTTGATCAGGCGTGATCTAAGTCAAGATACAAGTAAGATGATATAGATAGGGTTATTAGACTTTTGAGTTCGAAAACGCAACGTAAAATAAAAGCATGCCAAAAAATAGACAATTTCGTTTATATGATTAGGAAACAACCACTAATTCTGGTTCTATGGTATTGATTTTTTTGTTATAATTATAAACTAGCGCTTGACAGCAATCCCGCCTGAAGGTAAGCAGTGATGCAATCGTTGATGGTAAAGCGCGCTAGTTTATTAAGCCCATTCACTTAAAAAAACCTTTGTGGATAGGAAGGAAGACGGCAGTTGAGCGAGGTGGTGCAATGTTAGACCCAATAACACGACCAACGATGCTGCGCCAGAGGGAGATTGATGTGGAGACCCTCCACGACCAAATTCCCGGCACAACAACATTTGACGCATCGTACCCGACACACATCGCAACACAACTGCTCAAACCCGTCCTCCGTACGGAATTAATATTGTACGTAATTAATATTGTAATTAATCAAAGAAATTTTCCATTCTACATCCATCAGAGAAACCATAACAGAACGTAACGAAGGAAAATCCGATCAGCACTTGAAACAGCCTCTCGGGATCATAACAAGTGCTATAGATATCGATAAAGCATGGGCCGCAGTACCTGTCCTGAATAATCTATCCATTATCGATATTGGACCTCAGGCAGAAAACGTCGGCGGAATTCAAGACGCGCGGACTGGAGAAATGAAATGATTAATGAATTTAATGACATTTATATTAGAACTGCGGGGTTTCATTAAATGGGCCTGCGCTTGAATTAGTGCTTGACCGCGATCCTGCCTGATGGTAAGCAGAGACGCAATCGTAGATGGTGAAGCACGGCGCTAGTTTATTAAGCCTATTCACTCAAAAAAAAAAACTAACAAATAGAACGGAAGACGGTGATGCACTGATAAAACCCAGCAACACGACCAACGATGCTGCGCCAGAGGGAGATTGATCTCGAGATCCTCCACGGCCAAACCCTTGACACAACAACTTTTGGCGCATCGTACCCGGCACACATCGCAACACAACTGCTCAGACCAGTCCTCCGTACGGCTTCACCAGGCATCATGCCGGAACACGACGAATCGCTTGCCTATTGGAAGCAATGGATGAAGTCTATGATAGAACGAGCGTGCCCAGAAGAAGCTTTATCTCTCTTGCTTTGAAGGCAGATGCGTTAAATTTAGGAACACATTCATTTTAACATTTCAGCTACGTTTATTGCGTTATAAACGATATTGCGCAAAAGAATTCATCAATCTTATGAGGATTAGAAATTTCTTTCAAAACTCGGATTATGATTAGAAGTTTATCACGCATATTTGTTGCGGGCAACCCTGCTTCGCAGCAATAAACGACTTTTAATTAGTCCTTAGTTGATTTTAGTCCTTCTCTATATGAGAGGAGACCTGTACCCAGCAGTGGGACGATAAAAAGATGTGTGATGAGAAGTTGATGATGATGATGAATTCCTAATATTCAGTACCTCAGAATATTATGAATTAAAATGCGTATATTGTTATTATGTTGTTAAATGTCTTTCAGCTGAAAGATGCCCACTGCTGGCCATAGGTTTGTCCCCTTCGCATCAAATGGATATCGCCATCATTATTTCAGCCGAAAGACTGACTGCACTGCTGGACATAGGCCTCCCCCAAGCATTTACATTTTGACCGGTTCTTTATTTCCCATATCCTGCGGCTTTGGCAAAGTCCTTCTTATAGGAAACCATCCAACGTTACGTCTTCAGGTAGGTACGCGATCAATATGCCAACACTGTTCGGCCGTATTGGCCACTGATTCTACGAGGATTATCGAATAGACATAGAAGAAAGTAATGGACACTAGAGTTAGTAGGTACAAGACTCAAAAGTGATAATTTATAATAAAATATAGATAAAAAATTTCAAATGTGTTTTCCAACAACGAGTTTGCCACCTACTTTATCTCAAGATTCAAATGCGCATCTAAACAGCTCTTAAACACCCATCAAGTCACTTGTTTACCGGGTCGGGGGCGTTGAGGCAATGAAACAAAACTCATTATATAACACAAATGCTTAGCAAACAATGGACGACCGTGAACGACTTCGGGCAAAGGGCCTAGCCCTTTATTTTCCTCAATAAGCCTAGGTTTATGAAGTAAAATTAAAATAAAAGTATAAATATCTTACAGTTGTTTAATATTACATAACATAAGCCTATAATCCACACAGGGTTAGGTAGAGACACCTTTAGGACGCCCACATTTGAAGTTAAAAGTAAATAAAATAAAAATGTTTATTGCTATTACATACAATAAAAACACTAATGAGTTGGAGATCTCCTTTTAAGCTAGACGATAGGTGAACTCCGCTAAAAAACATAGAAAAAGAAAACGATTAACAATATATATATATATATAGTTTAAGTCCCTTTTAATAAGGGATTCCAGACCATGGGCTGCTACTGGGAATGTTTAATATCAGTAAGTCGAAGAGGTCAAATTACCCTTTTTATAAGCAGTGAAATAAAAACTGAGGAAAACACTGTTACTTAAAATGTTCAAAATCTAATGCTTAAATGATAGAAAGAGTTATACAATATGTAAAGCAAACCCCGTCCGCCCCATAAGGATAATAAAAGTTAGGTAAACACATGACCAAATAAAATATGAAATTTTACATAATCATCATAGTAACAATACTAATGAATTTTGAAATAATCTCTTTTCTGCGAATTAATTCCAACTTCCCCACAATTTGATATTTTTCTTAAATAACTGACAACACTATTTTTGACGGTATTATTATGAGCGAATAGCGCTGCGACCGCGTGCCTTGCCCCTTTTGCATGTATTGCATCGCGCAGGCTAGTGAAGAAACACGGGTGGGTTGTAGTCAGTAAAAGTCTGACACGCCCATCTGCTCCGCCAAGAACGGGAGAGTCATTTGATGATTTCCCATCACAACAAAAAAAAGTATTGCATAGTGGACATGTATTGATTTACCTCCTTTTGCGAAATAATATTTTTTTAGAGGGATTTTGTTGTTTTTAACTTTAGCCCGGCTTTATAGGCATTAGTAGAATCAGTTATCGATACCTAACAATACCTTCACGAATCGGACAGGGTCCACCAGGGGACAGGTGAACCAGGTTTCATCTACCCAACCACCTTCCCTTAGACTGCGGGAGGGAAGATGATTAGAAAACGGTACAAGGCCATCAATAACTAACTAATCTACATTCATGAATTCTGTAATCAAGCTTGGTGACTAGGGTTATATCATCCCTATGATTGTTTACTATAAACCCTCATGACAATGGTAATACATCGTTGGAAACCTTGTTCGTTCGAAGATTATTAAGGAAAAGCAATTTGGGAAGAAGCCAATGAATATTTGCAATAATTGTATTTTTAGTAGCACCTCCTAACATCTGTCATCTTGCAGAGCATATTAAAATTATATAAGAATTATATACTAATTTTAATATTATTACACATAATATATTTTTTTTAATAATTCTAAACTAGTACTTGACCGCAATTCCGACTGATGGCAAGCAGTGACTCAATCGTTGATGGTAAAGCGCGCTAGTTTATTAAGACCTATTCACTCAAAAAAAAAAACTGAGTGAATAGGAAGGAAGACGGCAGTTGGCCCCATGCAGGAGACGAGGCCCGGACAGATCGGCCCAGCACGAGGGTGTGGGGCCGTGGAAGAATTTAAACTCCCGCGGCCCCACGCGCGCTCGTGATGGAAGAGACACCGGGGTGGTTTTAGTCAGTAAAAGCCTGACAGACCCCGTCACCCACCCCAGGGCGGCGGACATCCTATGAGGATTTCTACCCCGGAAAAAAAAAAGGTGATGTAATATTAAACCCAACAACACGATCAACTATGCTGCGCCAGCGGGAGGTTGATCTGGAGACCCTCCACGACCAAACTGCCGACACAACATTTGGCCCATCGTACCCAGGGTACATCGCAACACAACTACTCAGACCCGTACTCCCTGCGGCTTCACCAGACATAATGCCGGAGCATGACGAAACGCTTGGCGGCAAGACTAAGGTCCGTATTACATACGGAAACTCAAGCATTCATCTCTGCTTAAACATTACCTAAAACTAGTTTCAACCAACCAAATGGCTTGAAACGAGTTTAAAAGTAATGCTTAAGTTTTGAGTGAGCTTCTGGAATATGGGCCTGTCTGGTAGGTGGTAACTTAAGAGCGGACTCTAGTGGTGCTTTCTCTATACAAACGTATTCCGCTGTTTTCTTCGTGGATAATGCTTTTAGATTTTTTTTTCTAGAATTTAACAAACATCGTGATTATACGTGCCCCTATCATTTGATTTTTTCAGAAACTTAATTAATAAAAGAAATATGATACTTCAAAATCACGAAAAATAACCCATTTTCACCGCGATGTTCAGACGACTATTAGACAAACGTGATAAGTTTTTGACAAAAAAGAAAAAAATAGAAGCATATGAATACTTTTCCTCTAAATTTTGATATAAAAATAATTGAGATCTATCGTGTACTGAAAAAGAAAACAGCGGAATACGAAACATCTTTTGGTCAACGTTTTTGTAGGTAAAATCAGTCTGAGTTGCAACTGTCCTTTTCGCACTTTACCGAGAGAGGTTGGAAGCAGCGCGACAAATCCTATTTCATTTATACAGTATGTTAAATAACAGAGGGCGTTCCCTTAAACTCGTTAATATATATCATTAATAGATTAAAATAAAAATATCAGCATAGAAAAATAAGCATAAAAACTCCGAATAAAAAAAATTCTAATTGGAAATAAATTTGAAACCTCCTGTTTTAAATCAAAATAGTAGCGTAGTATCATAAACAAATTGCGACCAATTGTGTTTCTTTTACATGTTAATTTAAAAAAAAAAATGATTTTTTTCTTATTGGAAAAATTAAAAAAAAAATTGTTTTCGAATGGAAATATTTTTTTTAGCATGTATGTATGCTATACTATTTCGGGTTAACGGGAACGCCCTCTGTTAGTTAACATACTGTATATTCAAATACCTATTTTCCAAATTCCTCGGCACTAGAGTCCCCTCTTTATAACTCGAATCTTTATTTAGCAATAAAATGTATTGAACAATTTTGACAAATTATAGTGGCTTGATATGCAGACGTCGGTTCTATTATATCTTCTGTTTTGCAGCTAATTTCAATCATTCACTTAACATCTAAACTAAAACGATGTCTTCTGAATAGTAATTCAGTTGCATCCTTGGCACCCATTGACACGATGTTTATAGACGCAAATACTTATGTTAATGTATTGCACCTTGTTTAGAGTCCTATTGTAGTTAATATAAATGTATCTATTTTCACGGAGGCCATTGTTGGCTGCTCAGACATTTTTAATATCGTTTATGGCTTGAAATACTTAGGGTTTTACCACAAAAACTTGTTGTTTATTAAATATAATTTTAATCACTACATATTATAAAACAAAGTCACTTTTACTTTCCCTATGTCGCTTTGTATGATTCAATCTTTAAAACTACGCAACGGATTTTGATAGGGTTTTTTTTAATAGATAGAGAGATCAAGAGGAAGGTTTTTATGTACATAATATGCATTATTATAATTATATAAGAGGAATACTGATAATTTTTGAGGTTTCGGACACATGTCGAAAAATAAAACCATTTTTTTTAGCTTACGTTACAAACGCTGGCTGAACCCTATGTAGACCTTAGAAATGCCTACAAAAAAGTTTGCGACACCATATGTCTACCTACTATAGTTTCTTCATTATGACTACTTTTTTATGTTTAAAAAGTTAATGAAAATGCCAGTCGAAATCAGAGCAATTGACATTGGCTGATGGGCAGCACAGTAGACATTATTTTTATTGAAGGGCCACCGTTTCTTGAGGAAAGCTTAGGTAGGTACCTATATCATTTGTCCACGTGCGAAGCCGGGGCGGGTCGCTAGTAATGTGTAAAAGGTGTGTTTAGCTTGAACACCTGCTAAAACTTTTGTTTTACTAAGGATAATGTTTAAGATAGGCATCAGGTCTTGAACATTACTACTGAGGAAGTTAAGAGGTAGCTGACATATGGCAAATAAATTGATGTTCTGTCCCTCTTAACGTTACAACTTGATTCACTCCTTCCACTTCGACTATTGAGATTGAATCGAGTTGTTTTCAACTAAACAGACAACTGAGCTTCTGAGGGGTTTATTGTGCCATTTCTTCCCAGAGAAAGCACTAGGTAGTGGTGAATGAAGGGTGAAAATTGCTGATTCTCAGTAGACTTTTGGTTTTATAATCCTAATAATCTAGGATTCCTAATATTTTGGGCAGGCTAAAATTTCAAAATCGCAATTTTGTCTTTCTCAGAACTTTGAACATGGCGCAGCTAGAAGAAAAACACATTCCTCTGAAGTATGAGGTTAAGTCATCCGATGCTTACCTTACCCAGTTATATCATGTGAGGAGAGTCTCTTAATGAAGGCAATTGCAATTCAAAATAACACGTAATCTTTTCTAACCACTAAAATAAATTCAATAGCTCCACGATTTCCTATAAACAACTATCCAAACGATTACATCAAGCACATTACATAAACGCACGTTTCCGTTCGTCCGTCTGTCACGGACAAACGCGAGCTGACTATATATCGGCACTTGTTTAATTCATGAGCCGCCATCTTTGGGCAAGCAGCGCGTGCGCTAGCTTTTAGCGAAATATATTTTACTTAGTTAAGTAAAGGAGGCGAGGAATGGAAGCAATTTTTTTTTTTAATAAACTGGATTAGGTAATGAAAAGAATTTTAAATAGATCGAAGCGATTCGTCGTGTTCCGGCATGATGTCTGGTGAAGCCGTACGGGTCTGAGCAGTTGTGTTGCGATGTCCGTGCCGGGTACGATGCGCGAAATGTTGTTGTGTTGGGAGTTTGGTTGTGAAGGGCCTCGTCAGGGTGTGAGGGGTCAATCTCCCTCTGGCGCAGCATCGTTGGTCGTGTTGTTGGGTTTAACATTGCATCACCGCGCTCAACTGCCGTTATCCTTCCTATTTACTCAGTTCTTTTGAGTGAGTAGGCTTAATAAACTAGCGCGCCTTACCATCAACGATTGCATCACTGCTTACATCAGGCGAGATTGCAGTCAAGAGCTAGTTTGTAACGTAAAAAAATAAACAGATAAAGTTTGAGAGAGTAGTGACTACTAGTAGTGAGAGTTTATATGGTAGGCACAGAAATAAGAGTTCAGAATAAGGTGATATGAAGATAACTTTGTAATGCCAGAACGTCACTGACTAGTGTGACTTTGTGCAAAATTACTTTAAAAGTTATTTGTTGCCATCACTTACAACCACCGTTGTTTAGTGCTAGCCCCATCAACCACCAGGAACAAAAAAAGAAGGTCTATAACCGGAAGTGGGTGACGCCAAAAACAATGATGATCTAACGAGAAGATATTTGTATGTAACGAAGTGCTTGTAGCAGAAATTGATAGAATAGGACTTGGAACATATGTATTACTTACTGATCTAAATGTAGCACATATACAATCGTGCCCACACGACAGGTACACGGTTGACAGCACAGTATCAATTGACATAATGGCTGGTCGATTGTGTGACGCTAACAAGGGACGTTAACAAAACTTTGCAGACACAGCCGCTCGTTTGTCTTTGAATTGATCAAGCTACAAATCTGAAGGTAGTATCGGTAAAACTGCACGATAGTATCGCGACTGAGATCATGAAGGAAGATATGTGTATATTGATTGATAGTTGAAATATTGTTACGGGAGAATTAAATGAAAAAAGAACTCAAAAACTCATATAACTATGAAATGAGATGCAAGGTGTCCCAATGAGATGAGATGCAAGTTGTATCAGTAATACCGGCTGTTGGGGAGTTACAACCTAAACAGGCACTTTGTGCGAATTATTTCATCAGTACTGCGCTTATAAAACGTTGAAGGATCCGGCATCTCATACAATAATAAATTCGACGTTATATGACTTCCACAAACCCGCCATGGCCCCGCAAGGTGGATGACGGCTCTCCCCTTCTATCTTAAAGGAGGCCTGTTTATAAGCAGTGACAACAAATAAAATATTATGTTTCTATACCTATATGTTTTATCAGAACAAGTCCGGAGTCCCTAGTACGAATATGGCAATGGAAAATTTAGTGCGGTTAAGTCGATAGAAGTTCTAACGTCGTGGTCGATAGAAATTGAACATCTTCAGTAGGCAAATGATATCCATGAGGAACTAAAAAAAAAAATCCCAGGTGTTATATACACACTTTCCGCGATTACATAGCAACTAAACTGCTCCCAGTAATCGTGTTGTTTAATAGTCCGTCACTTCAGTGTATATAATACTACTCGTTTCTCTAAATTCTCTAACCACTTGTATAGAATGCTAAGCAGCTAATACATGTTACATTTGCACGGTTAGAAATAGTCAGTATTCTGTGCTTGGACATAATATTATTCGATTTCTTCTCGGGAAATGACTTAACTGGATTATAAGGACTGGTGTACGTGATATGACTAAGGACACAAGTTACTGTTGGTGTTATTGGTAACATACCTACATGAGAATTAGTTGGGACGAAACCCAAGTGCATTTTATCCGTTATTTACTATTCTATTAAGGTTGTTACTATGAACTGAGTCTCCACAACAGTAGGTATTAATATTTTAATCCAGTTAGTTTCCTATGTTACGATTTCAATATTTTGAAATAATGCATGAAATCCAAAGAAAGTTACGGTTGTGAACGATCAGGTGATGATTGCCAGGTGAGAACAGAAAATAAACATAATTTGCGCTTATCTAACTGGATTATAAGGACTGATGTACCTGATATGACTAAGGACACAAGTTACTGTTGGTGTTATTGGTAACATACCTACATGAGAATTTGTTGGGACGAAACCCAAGTGCATTTTATCCGTTATTTACTATTCTATTGAGGTTGTTACTATGAACTGAGTCTCCGCAACAGTAGATATTAATATTTTAATCCAGTTAGTTTCCTATGTGATGTAATGAATATTATAAATAAATGTAAATGTTATGTTACGATTTCAATATTTTGAAATAATGCATGAAATCCAAAGAAAGTTACGGTTATGAACGATCAGGTGATGATTGCCAGGTGAGAACAGAAAAGAAAAATAATTTGCGCTTATCTAAGGTAACATGGAGAACAGTTGTATTGGCCACGACTCAGAAGTTGTAGGTCGTAAATTCGAACCCCATTAGGCGCTTTACTTTGTATCAATTTTACATCACCATTGCTCTCAAAACGGTAAAAGAAAACATCATGAGGAAACCGCCAGAGCTAAAACTTCGAAGACATATGACAATTACTAAACCGCACTGGACCCGCATGAGACCCACTCCCTCTCACCAAAAGGAGGCTATTGTCCCAAAAGCCGCCTATAATGTTCCCACATTATAGGCTGATTTTGTTGTAAGGTAAGATGGGTTGAGGGTAGTTAGAAAAAGAAAACTCATGAATTAACCTATAAGTTTTTACTTGGATGAGCTACTAACCCAAGAAATGTAGATGAAACCATCACATTAGCCCCGATCAACTATTTAAACTCAAGTCTTAACAGAGAAAGGCGTTTTAATCCAGATTTGTATTCTAAATTCGCGAGTGCATACATGTTTATTTTAGAGAGTGAACGCATTGTTTTTCTAAGCTGTTATAAATAAAGATGAGGAAGTTGTTGTAGAAAAGTTAAAGCCCGTTTATTTATGACTTCTACAAAGGTAAACCAACCCGTACTGAGTCAGCGTGGTAGATTACGGCCCACTCCCTCTCAGCGAGAGGAGGCCGGTGTCCCAACAGTGGGAATATTATAGGCTGATATGTAAGGTAAACAAGAATGTTTCACGCAAGCTTTCATGACGACGCTTAAGATGGAAAGCCAAATGCGAAAGTTTGTGAGTATGGATGGATGTTTGTTAGTCTACACGAGAAAACTGCTCAACGGATTTGGGTTAAATTTGGCACACAGATAGTTTGGAATAAAACATAGGTTACTTTCATCCCGATGTTCCTACGTCATCTAAACATATGCGAATGAAACCGCGGGGCGCTGCTATTTGAAAATATTTCAGTACCAAAATAGTCCAAATATATACCCAGTATAGCCTACTGGGACCTCTATAAAACCTCTACTTGGAACCTTGCCAGAATTCCATCAAACGTAACTCACAACCCTGGAGCCTATATTGGCATGAAATTTGTCGCCAAGCTTGATCCATATTTGAAATACAAAGGAACATTACCGGACCGTATTAAGCAGAAGTGGGTAGCTTCCATAAAATCAATCACGTCAGCTTTGGAACTGATTTGTAGTGTAGATGACGACATATATTCAGATTGGGTTTTCCAGTCGGACTAGAGTAGTGACAATTACTATTAGTGTTTTTACCCTCCATAGTTAGTTTTAATAGTTATTTGGATCAGTTTGAGACATTGAGGCGGCCTGCCCAAATGTCCTTTCTTTCCTTGGTATTGTCCGGATCTGACTGTACCACCTGTACAGTCCGATAAATCTAGTTCTTATCTCAAAACATATAGATGTTCACTGCTGGACAAAGGCCTCCCCCAAGGCTTTCCACGATGACCGGTCTTGTGCTGTCCGCATCCATCGGCTTCCCGCTACCTTCACCAGGTCATCGGTCCACCTTGTTGTGGGCCTCCCTACGCTACGTCTTCCGGTACGTGGCCGCCATGCCAGAACCTTACTGCCCCATCGGTCATCGGTTCTACAAGCAATGTGCCCTGCCTACTGCCACTTAATTTTAGCGACTCGAAGAGCTATGTCGGTGACTTTGGTTCTTCTGCGGATCTCCTCATTTCTGATGACAACATCACTAGACAACAATCTACTTGATCTTTACATGGATGTGACCAAGACTGTCTGGACGTCTGAGTTTATTTTGTTCTTTCTTCTCAGAGTAGAGGTATAATATGGTCAACCCATCTAGTTTCAGAACGGTACTTTATTTAGGCTTTCTGGGCTTTATGGATCTCTGCATTATCTTGAGCATGGATTACAACATTATTGACTGTAGTATGATAGTATACTCGTGTGATCAACGGAGATATTTTCAGAAAGAGCAGAAGGTATTTGAAGTAAAGGAAAGTGACTAAAATAGAGACGAGCATAAATTAAAGGACATTATAATGAAAGATTTGTTAGAAAGGCCAAAGAATAAACTTCAATTTTCATTGCTCTTAAGGCTTAGCATTTTAAAACTTTATCTGAATATAAGAGAGAAAACGGAACTCCCGAGACTGGACATCGTCCTAACTGCATCAGTAATGTAGCGTGTTAACGATAAATGAAAATGTGGAACTTAGTACAATGGGTTCTCGAGCCATTAAACATGCTCTTGTCACACCTGGTACAGGGAACTTTTCCAAATGAATAAATTTCACGTAAATTTTTCTTCGACCTGGACTTCGCATAAAACATTTAAAATAGTCGCAAGACTAACTTAGTCTTGCGACTATTTTAAATGTTTATTGTTTGTGTTGTTGTCTAGAATTTTCTTTTAGATAAATCGAGTCACCGAAGTGTAATTATAGCGAATTGTCTACAAACTTTGACTAAGACGGGGCGAGATGATACGTAATTGCACAGTCGAACTACTTTAAAGCCATTCAAATGAAGCCAAATATATTTTACTAGCTGCGCCTTGCGGTTTCACCAGCGTAGGTTTCGATTTGTTTTTTTATATGCTCTGCTCCAATTGGTCGGAGTGTGCTGTTATATAGCCTAAAGTCTTCCTGGATTAATAGGCTATCCAACGCTAAAAGATTTTTTTCTAATCGGACCAATAGTTCCTGAGATTAACGCGTTCAAACAAACAAACAAACTCTTCAGCTTTATTGTATATTAATATAGATGTTACTTAATTAAAAATATGGCGACATCAACATAGCCACTTACGAACTACACTGATGTATCTTACATCGCGATATCAGAGTTATGCGCTTGCATAACGTAAAGTACAGAAACCCAGTAACTACAGTTGGGCACGATATGATACAACTAACCGTCTGGGCCCTAGTCTGCTATTACAATAGTGTTCCAGAACGGTCTATCAATGATCACATAACAATCGATTCTGACAAGTTTCTGAACAAAATGGCGTCATTATGACTTTCCAGTGATCAATGTACAAATTGAGTAGTAATTTTTCTAAAATTTAAATTAATTATAAAATTATTACTCTTGGGTCTTATAATACTGGCAACACGGCAATGTCATTTAATCACCATTCCATTACGAGACGACTGACCGATCATTATGAATTAGAAGAATACGAACTTGTAGCACAATGATAATGAAATGACAATGGAATCGTATTGCTATGACAAATTTATAAAAATAGCAGATTAGAGCCCCTGGTCGGACTCGGACGATCCTCGCGTCTGAGGATGAGAATCATTAAACATTGTGTTCTTAATATATCTAAAGGGCTATTCAATAAAAGTTCCATTTCAATTGACGAAGCCAGAATGTTCTACAACACCATTTTCGTCTACCTTTAACAAATCACTAGTACTAACCTTATGATAGGTGTCTTTCTGCCAGTTCTTTATTTGGGCCATGACGTCATTGACGAGTCGGTCGCGGACGCTCAGGTGTAGATCTGAGAGACGCTCCGCCTCCACCATGCCGCCTTTCCACGCGGCTTCCATGGTGCCGTATTCTGGTCCTGTGGAAGGAAAAAGAGGAGTTTATTCCTAATTGGTCACACTACCACGTCGTGTCAGAAATATGCCTATAATGTTCCCACGTCGGCTTTTTGAGATTGATGGACCTAGGAAGGATAAGGACCTAGTGCGGGTTGGTAAATGCCACATGTATTCAAATTTTTTGATACTATGTAGGATATCCCAGTTATATTACGAAATTTTTCACTGTTTTGAAAGTTATGAAATTAAATACACAAAACAAAGAGCCTGTCCGGGTTCAACCTTGAGATATACAATACGTAAGTCAGGAGTGATACCACTGGGCTACCATTGTCCCCAGATTTACTAGTATAACCTTGTATATGAGTACTTGTGGTGAAGTTGACAATTACAACCAAGAAATCAAAAGTCATTTATTCAAATTAGGCTGAGATTCAGCACTTTTTGAGCATCAATATTACATAAGACAGTCCCTCAAAACACCCACCCATCGACACTTCCTAGTGCTTTCGCTGGGAAGAAGTGGCGGAACAAACTCCCCAGCAGCACAGCTGTCTGTTCATTAAAAGGATATAACCAGTAGATAATTATAAAAGAGAACTGCTAGTCAGTGATGGTCAATAAGGAGAAATATTTGCAAAGGTCAATGTTATTGCAAAGGCCGATTCATACCATCTCAATGTTTTCATAATAATAAAGGCAATCAATTACGATGGCATTATGCTACGCATCGAACTTCACATTCTTGGTCCTCAGAGTCATTCCATCAAGGAAACAGAAGGATTCTGATTATCTATAATGGAAACGCACACATAACATCACGACTCAAAACCCCAGAGTTAAGCCGAAATGCAGTACACCTTTGGCCATTTTTTAATGCCCGCAACCGAGCTTTCCAAGTTTGTGAATGTGAGGCACCATGGACTATGTTTGTTTAAACGAGCATGGCAGTTGAGAGTTTGTCATGCTCACTCAAATGTCTTGCTGTTGGTGGCGCGTGTTGTTGGATCATTTGGTTCCCTTCAAAATGGTTGAGCTAAGTGTAAGTACTACTTTATACATTGTGCTCACATGATAGAAGCAACAGAAATATGTAACGAAGAAATGTAACCCATACTATGATTTTAAAAGAGTGCCCATGGAGTTTCTTGCACGTTCTTCTCCATAGAGATCTACGCTTTGGAACGTGCAATTTAGCTTTACTTTTCTTGGACTGACCGACATTGACTATTCAAAAGCACCAACGGATGGTTAATTTGTAATAAGCAATTTTGATTTTGAGCACAAAACCAGAAATTCCGAATCGAAATACCTGATAACGATTTGCCCGATTTGGGAATCGGAAAGACTAACGAGGCAGCAAATATCGGGAGTGATAAAAGCGGTAAGTAGTGTATAATTAGTACGGTCAACAGTTTGCAATCTGACATAACTAGATTTCGAGGTTATTGGCCACTAAAACATTGACCAATACTTGTTTGACATTCATTGACAAATTGATTGACACCTTGTTTGCTTTTTTTTAAGAATTGTGCAACTTTCCGTAAACTGTAGTGAGATCAATTGATCTTTACGTAAAATCTTGGGCGTCAATAGTCCCGTCAATCGTAGAAAAGAAAGATGCATGATTTAATTCCCCCATATCTGTTCCATCATCAGACGAACCGTCCGTCGTACGGCGAGTTTCTACCCTTACGTTGTTGACACCACAACGATCCGAACGAAGAGTTTCGTCTAGTCTTTTATACCGCGTACATCTGGGCCTGAACCCAATGTAACATAGCTTCGTAGCGAAGCGAAATCGAATACTAAACCAACCAATGGCGGGAACGATAGACCACGCGACGCGATAAATCACGTGGTCAATCGTTCTCGCCATTGGTAGGTTTGGTATTCGATTTCGCATCGCTACGAAGCGATGTTACATTGGCTACAGGCCCTGGGAACTGGAACGATTTACCAGCGGCGGTTTCCGTTGGACTACAATTTGAGTGTCTTCAAGGCTAGATTGAATAGGCTGTTAATAAACTAGCGCAGTTTACCATCAACGATTGCATCATTGCTTACGATCAGGCGGGATTGCGGTCAAGCACTAGTTTATAATTTATATTTAAAAAAAAAACTTATCAGCTCAACAACGTAAATAACGCAATAAATGTTGTTGATTTGTCATAATTACACCCTTTGCTGCTGATAGTGTATTACGCAATTACCCCCTGGCCGTATATTTCTGCGAAGTCTTCGCGGCACCGATTCTGTCGATCTCATAATAACTTTCATTGCACTTGCTTTAAATGGGCAGCTGTAACTCGCGGAGAAACCGGTTGAACATTGCGGTCGATAAAGTGCTGTGCAGACTGTAGACGGCGAACATGTTATGAGTACTAATCAGGAAAGTAGACGGGAATTAGTTAATGTAAATGCGGGTTTATAAATGGTGAGTGTGATGTGAAATTGAAGTTTACACGGTATTCCAGAAAAGTAAAAAAAAAATTGTGAATTAAAGGAAAACGAGGAAGCTGTCATAGGTGTTTTTCAATACAAATTTCAACAGAATTCGAATATTAAAAAAAAAAATCGGACATATTCAAAATCTAATCGCAGTCTCATTGAAGAGACAAACAAATAATGTCAAAAATGTAGGGCAATAAAAAGTATTTTTGATTGGTTAATATTGAGATCAGGACTAAAGTGATTATTTCTCCTCTGGTGTCGAAGTGCTATAAACGAAGACATCGTTATCACCGCCATTTACTTTAGCAACAGTTTGTAATTCTTGAGTGAGATACGAGAAGCAATAAAAACGACACAATCAGCTCCGCATAACAAACCAGCCTCATCAGGCTTAAGGCCGGCCGCCATTTTCGCAAGTGCATTTCATAACAACAAGACTTACACGCCGTGACGTAAGGGTGCACCAACCCGATGACCGATTCGCATACCATTCTAAATTCAAAACGACCAATCGCGACACTTTCGATTTTTAAATCGACCAATGAGACATGTAAAACACGCTTTCGGTGCGTACGTCGGACCAATTCAAGTTCGTGATTCGAATACAATGTTCCAAATTTCGATCCTTGATATATTCGATTAACTTTCCTTTTCATTAAGAATATTTTTATTCACGACACATTTTGTTGCTCAACAGCGAGAAAATTCGTTTTCACTGAACGAAGTTATTCCTTTTGCGTTTGGTATCTTTGAACGTAAAAGTGAATGCTACACTGAATTGTGATTTATTGAGTAGGTAAGCTCAGCATATCTATTCAGATTCACAACCATGGGACAGGATATCGTATAGAATTCGATAACCTGATTAGCTTTGTCCCAACGACAAATAGTGGATTTGAGATTTAGGGCTAAATTATCAGTTTTAGCCGCATAAGCTTCGAACCCGTGGGAGACCAGAATTTAATAGAACGTTTTATCTGTGTGAATCTCTATATTGGGATCAAAACGTTTAAATTAAATTCTGGTTATGAACTTCCAAGATTCGTAACAAAGAGTAATAAACATTTATACTTCCATCGTCACAAACTTTCGCGTTTATAATATTTGTAGGATTAATACTTATGTATGTATTTCTGATTGCGTGGAGCTTTTGGGAGTTGAGATTTCCTTGAACCTAAACTTTGGGCGGTTCATTGAGTCCAAGGCGAAGGTGGCTGCCAGGAAACTTGGCGTTATCGCAAAGGTCCGGCGGTATTTCACACCAGGACAGCTTCTAATGATGTACAAAGCACAGGTCCGTTCGTGTGTGGAGTACTGCAGCCACATTTGGGCTGGTGCTGCTAAGTGTCACCTGGCCACTTTGGATTCGGTGGAGGGACGGGCGAGGAGGCTGATTGGTGACCCTGATTTAAGTCGAGACGGTCTCCAAAGCCTAGGGCACAGGCGTAGAGTAGCCAGCCTTTCGGTGTTCTATAGGATACATTTTGGGGAGTGTGCGAGGGAATTGCATGATTTCATTCCCCCATCTCCGTTCCACCATCGGACGACCTGTCGTACACAGAACGTCGTACGGCGAGTTTCCACCCTTACGTTGTTAACACTACTACGATCCGGACGAAGCGTTTCGCCTCCTCCTTTATACCGCGTACATCAAGGGACTGGAACAACTTGCCGGTGGCGGTGTTTCCGTCGGAATACAATTTGATAAACTAGTACGCTTTACCATCAACGATTTTGTCACTGCTTACCATAAGGCGGGATTGCTGTCAAGCGCTAGTTTATAATTATAATAAAAAAATAAATAAATAAATAAAATTATAATCCTGAAATCCCAGACAAAAAATCAATCGATAGTATAATGACAAATAAATTAGTAACCGAATGAACTCATTCATTGAATCATCACACCTGCCTGTACTCCCGACAGGTTAGGCACGGCGAGTTTATTAATATCATCATCACTTCAGCCGAAAGACGTCCATTGCTAGACATAGGGCAAGGATCTGCACGAAGACTGGTCCCGCGCCTCTCGCATCCAGCAATTTCTCGCTACCTTCACCAGGTCGTCGGTCCACGTTGTCGGGGGCCTACCCACCAAGCCGCCACTCGAAAACCCGATATTAATATCAACCGAGTAAAAATCGAGACATCAGGCTGCTACTGAGAAATTAAAGATGGAAACTCAAACTCAATAATACTGTGCAAGACCCTGTGGTGAAGCACCCTGATAGTGGTACTATAATAGCTAGGCCAAGGAGGCAGTAAGAAGAAATCACTTTGTTTTTTTGCGGATGGGAAATCATCAAATAAACTCGCCCGTTTTGGGCGGAGCGGAAGAGCGTGTCAGATTTTTACTGACTAGAACCCATCCGTGTCCCTTTCCTTGCCTGTGCGCCAGTGGCCGTATATCTTTCGAATAACCCGCCACTCTGTCAGGGTACCAATGAAATATAATAATAATAATAAATTCGGTTATCGACTTTTTCACCCGCAAACACTACAAAATTGCGCAAGAATAGATTATGGTTATAACAATAATATCGTTAGCGAACGAAGAACAAGGCCTCAATCGATTTTTGTAATAAAATTAAAAGCGATAGACGAATCGAATATTATTGGATTATAAAAAATGCATAACATGGAGTCAAGGACGTGACTTTTTTAAACAATTTAGACGTATACAACATTGTTTTTTTTTTTTTTATGCGAAACCGAACACGTCGAGTACTTTTAAGTAAAGAATCTATGTACAAAATTTCAAAAAAGACTTAATGAAACCACAAAGTTAAGAGCTGGTGTGGGCGAGCGTGGTGCGTTGACCTCTGGCGTCAGCTGTGGCGCGCGCAAGTACAATGTATTATCTATCGTAATCACGGTAAACTACATTGCAACAATTCTAAATGTATTAGGGGAAAAATATAACATGGTAAAAATGATTGGAATCGATTTAGTTGCTTATTCTGAACAAAATAGATTCAGATTTCGGATTTAAAAAACTTATATTATGAAACGTATAAGACATGTTATATTATCTAGCTAGAGAGATCTTTATATTGTTTGGGTAATGTACCTTAACATATTACCCACTACTGGGAGATAGACCTCTTCTGTGTGGAAGGGAGGAACAGTAATTCGACAGTGGGCCGATAGTCTAGTCGATGTCACATTTCTTTTTTTTTTTTTTTTGTGCAAGAAAATCTACTAAACTATGTAAATAAAGTTATGAATGTTGTTGAACTGTCAAAAGAAAGCCTACTGTTAGTGAGTTATGTAATCACGCTTCTGAGGTAAAGAATATGCTTATTCACTATTTCCACATAATTCACAGACACTATTTTATAGGTACGTATAGATACGTATGAGCCACAAACGTCACAGGGTCCAGAACAAACGACAATTTCTCCAACACCGAAGTATTATTGTATAGTTCTCGCAACAATTGTACGTGCACTGCTGTTGCAGTTCCCTATTGCAAATTTAATATTGCCGTAAGTTGTTCCCTGGCGAATGTTTATGACGAAAGTTAGTGTTAAGAAATGGCCACCTGCTTAATGAAATTCCACTATTTTTAATATTATCGTTGTTAGGTTTGACTCCTTTTTGGTCCTATTGCATGACGTATAGTGGCCGATTGTTATAATGCAAAAGTCTTAGGTGCGTATTACAGAACGTCACCAAAACTCAAGCTCTACTTAAGTCTCGTTTCGAGTCATTTGATTGGTTGAACTAGTTTCAAGTAATGCTTAAAAAAAGAGATCAATGCTTGAGTTTCCTTCTGAAATCATCATCCCAGCGTTAATCCTAGTCACATCCGAAGCCTTTTCAGCTTTTGGAGTCTGGGGTCCGCTTTTACCAGTCCAACTGCTGATATGGCTAATTTCGACATTTTCCGTGAAGCGACACCGTCTGACCTCCACAACCCAGAAGGCGACATCGAAGCATTGCAGTTAGACCAATTGTTGGACTTTGGAGTGCTCTAACAACCCATAACGACTGCCACTAGATGTTCGTATGGCAACCAGGACCAACGGCTTAACGTGCTCGAGGCACGACAGACCAGTGCAAATATTCATATTCATGCATACAAATACTTGCACTGTGGGATCGAACCCGCGCCATCTTTTGCGGCGTCGGCGCCGGCTACCGCTACGCACGGAGGCTGAGTTTCCTTCTGAATACGGACCTTAATTTCCACCTACCTATATGGTCCGTTACGATATAGGTAGGTGGACATTAAGACTTTTGTATCATAATAGCTTTGCATAGTATATCCTATATCGACTTCCATATAGTTTCCTGTGATAGCTATTACAGGTAATATTAGCTTACGAATCTATCTACATTTGCCAATAAGAAACTACCTGCCATTGGTAAAAGCATAAAGGTTCGTTATTCTTTATAGGAATCGAGCATTAAAGGGTATTGTTGTTACTAAGCAGATAGAGGCAGTTACAAATCTTTGCACACAGTAACAGTAAATATATAGATAAACCATTATGTACTGAAAGTGAGTTGGTTACATACAAAGTATGCCGTCGTGTTTTACGCTAATTTATGGAGACTTGTCTGAATGTTGCAATTTCTATGTATGCAGCTTGCATCGTATTTGAAATAATTATTCCTCATTTTAATTGGAAAGGAGCAATTCTATCCTGTTCAAGTTCTTAAAGTGAAAACTTAGTCTCCGATTTGTAACGTTAACGTTTTTTTACTTCAAACGAAACCTGAATACAGTTTGATTTCAGAATAAGCAACTGAATCGATTCCAATCATTTTTTACATTTTTCCCAAATACATTTAGAAATTATTGCGGGTGGTTAGGCGCACTACAGCTGACGGTAGATCATCAGTTCTAGGGCACAGTCATACAGCAGAGAGCAATGAACATATTTTGGTTGTGACAACCAAATAAGATACAATGCTGCATAACTTTGTGATTTTCATGATATGTTTTTGAAATTTTGGTTGATGCTTTTATTAGCTTCACTTGTATGTTAGCTTGTTTGCTTGCTTGTTTGTTTGTCCATCTCTAACTCTTTGGATTACGAGTAAGCGGCTCATTACTGTAAAATGTCCCACCGTTTTTCAATACGTTCGTACGTTTTTTTTTTTTTAATATTGAACTAAAAAGTTGGAAATAAATATAGTTTAGAAAACTAAAAAAGCATGCTTTTTAAAAATATCAAACTAAAAAATTAAGCGTTAGGCGCTTTGTGCCATAATTTTTGTAACTTTGGGGCTAGCTCAATCTGTGTGATTTGTACGTATACTTATTATATGTATTTGTACATATTTATTTATTTATTAAAAAAAATATATTTTATACTTGTTTATTCTTGAATTTCTACTAGGAAAGTTTTTAGCAACTTTAAGGATTTATCTCAAAGCCCTCTTCGAATGAAAACAAAAAAATAATGCATATGAACCGTATAAAAACGATAACCGACATCACAGAAAACAGAAAACATAAGAAAACCGAAACCCCGTATAGTGCCAATTTTCGAATAGTGTGCTTTACCATCAACGATTGCATCCCTGCTTACCACCAGGCGGGATTGCGGTCAAACGCTTGTATATAATTATAAAAAATACTTCTTAAATATATTTAAAAAAAAATTGAAAAATACTATTATGGTTGTTTCCACTTTAAAATTCTATCTAGTAAATAAGGTACTATTTATCATAAACTACTTTCTTGGTCGCTACACGGCTGAATATTTAATTTTCAATTTGCCACGGGGCTGTGGTTGACGGCGCTTTAAAAACTAAGATTGTTTTTTTTATGATAAGCGTCTAGGATACGGAAATAAATCGAAAACGCCCGTAAAGTCTAAAAGCACCAGATGCATTTCTAAAAAATGTATTAGTAAACAGTTTTGGAATAAAATACTCTACATTTTCCGATTTTTATTGCCTATTAACCTACTTTTTATTAATTACCTAACGTGTGGCGTAAGCATATATTAGTATTTATTTAGTAAGAATATGAAATATTTTCATAATTGATTTTAAAATCATAATTTTGACAACAATTTCCTCATCAGTGACAGGCTTTGGAATATTATTAAAGGAACTAACCACCACAGCCTTAGTTATAACATTAGTTTCTGTAAGTTTAGTGACGCCAGTAATCTCCCAAGGGTAGGACAGCGGTGGACCTTACAGCCTATCATCAATTATGTTTGAGCCCCAAACAAAAGGGAGCGAGCCTCTTGCCGGTTGATAGTAGGGGCACAAATCCAGACTTCAGGTTGCTCCTGAGGTTTCGGGAGGTTCCTGTTCCGTATAATGCGGGAGGGAATGCCAGGGACGCCAGGGTGTCGCCACTGTGGGGAGCGCCCTGAGGGCACAGTGGAGCATACGATGGAGGTCTGGTCGGCTTGGGTGGAGTCCCTGGTCCAGGCCATGATCCGGAGCAAGAGTGCATCACCTCTTTCTGCGAAGCAGTGATGCTGGTAAAGGAGGAGGCGGAGGAAGCGGAAATCCCAGCGCCCTAACGCCACTAGCCGCCGCAGGAAACGCCCTGGTCGGGAGACAACATCGATCTCCCGGCCACGGACCAGGCTCGGGTCGACGGCGCGTTGTTTCACGAGCAGTGCTGAGATCTCTTATGGGTCCTATACGGAGTCCACGAGGACCGATGCCTCCCGGGCCAAGGTTGCGGGTTGGTTAAAAAAGAAACCGTGGCCCTGACAAGCAGGCAAGTGAAGAGACACGGGAGGGTTTAGTCACTAAAAGTCTGACACGCCCTTCCGCTCCGCCCAGAACGGGAGAGGTAATTTGATGATTTCCCATTCAGAACAAAAAAAGAGGTCGCTCCTGAGAGACACCAGAAAGAAATAACCATACCAAAAACAATTGTCAATTATCCACGAGTTACTGCTGACCAATGGCTTAGGGCGCTTTCCGAGGCACGGAGAGTTTGGTTTAACCTGATCAATCGACTTGTTCGATTGTTGTTACTAAGTCACAAATCTCCCTACTACTCCTCACTAACAAATAACAAACAATATTAAAATTGACCTCTCATTCCATACCAGAACGTTAAGCAACACTTATGAAAGCACATAATATACAGCTGGACATAAACCTCAATAGATTCGATGTGAACATTATATTATAACTTATAATGCGTTCATTTCGTAAGACATCGCTGAACTTTTGATTAATCAATGAAGAAATATGTGAATAAGTTTCCGGCTCCAATACAAAGCGGGTCATGTGATGACCTGGCAGGGTTCCGCATAAGAAAATCTAAACGTATTAGAAATATGACAGCTAAACCAAGATTTTAACAAAGTAGATAATTTTGCCATAAAGTCCGAAATACACATACCCAAGAGTATGCAAGTACATAGTTGCCAGTCGTGTGACATAATAACTTTTGATTGGTAAATGCCATTATGGCATACAAGCTACTTGTATAGTTTTGTGCAATATTATATAAATGTATGTGTATTCAGGGCTTTACACATGCATCTGTACACGCGTAAACTTTGTTTAGTGAAGTGTTGGACATGGGGACAGTACGACGTCATATTAACAGATATTTATACGTTATATACGTATTTGACTTTACCAGTTTAGCATAACAAAAGGCTACGGGCGTCCACGACTCGCATGATCTACATAAACCTTTATCAAACTCTGTTCATAAAAAGCGAGCATTTTAATTGTAAAGGATCTTCATCTGCAATTTTTCTACGGAACCCCTGTTTGGCGTATTGAAGAACTCATTTGTAGGGGCGATATTAAATTCTATTCATACCGTGACAGCATTTAAAGATGCTCAGCATCAGAACTATAGGACCGATGTACTTCTCATTGAGAGAGAACCGATTCTCACGCCATTGTTAGCTCAGATGTCTCTGCAATACATGATTGTGTGCGCCAGTTTGTGTATGGAGTGATGGTTAGTTTGAACTAGTATTTTGTTGTCATCAAGCAAAACATAACGGGTATGGTAATACTTTCTGAGTGATCGATTTATTGATAATGTGAAAGTAAAAGAAAAAACTGGTTTAATCTGAACATACTGTTAGGGGCTAGGGGTATTAAAATACCGATTAAGGGTTACGAAGTTTATTGGCTAGGGTGCAGGTTGTGGGTTGTTGATCCCTGCTACCCCTGCTAATGCTATCACGTCATGGATCGCTTAAAAACCGCTACCGGACAGAACCCTATGTCTGCCATTCCTAATTAAATGACGAACCCGAAACATTCTACCATGACAATAATACCACAAAACAGGGTACCACATTAAACCCAAAATAATGAATATAGACATGAATGAGTAGCATTGTCGTTCAACGATAAGAGCTGAAGGCTACATAATCAATCTTTGAATGAATGGGTCGGGAGGACCGAACCGATTATTTTTTTGTTCGGTCATCGAAATAACAGTGCTATTATTATTAATGCTTTTGTTGGAAATGAAAATATAATACGACATTGTCCTTTATTTAATATCATGACGAGTCTATTTATTACGCATCGGATCGTTCGTTATTTTATGCAATTGGTCAAAATTTACGCATCGGATCGTTCGTTATTTTTTGCAGTTGGTCAAAATAAATAAACTAGTGCGCTTTTCCATCAACGATTGCGTCACTGCTTACCATCAGGCGGGACTGCGGTCAAGCCCGGGTTTATGATTTAAAAAAAGGCACTTCAGGATGGAAATAGGTATAGTTTTATTGATAGGTATATTAATCAAGTGTTCTGTGTTTTAGTGTTCTGTGTTATGTTTTGCATACTTACCTAGTATTTTATTATCATCATCATCATCAACCTTTTTATCGTCCCACTGCTAGGCACAGACCTCCTCTCATACAGAGAAGGATTGAGCGTAATCACCACGCTTGCTCAATGCGGGTTGGCGATTTCAGAATTAAAGTCCAGGTTTCTTCAAGATGTTTTCTTCACCTTAAAATCAGTCATTGGCGTAGATTCTGTTGAACACAAACTAAACTAATTTTAAGTTATGTGCGTGTTTTTCTTTCTATTTTATTAAGAAAAGGACAGAAGACAAAATGTCAGTTTAGACCTGTCAAATTAGTGCGCTACTGACGTAAACTGGTGTATTTTTAGTCGCCATTTTTTTTTTTTTTAATAGTTATAAACTAGTGCTTGACTGCAATCCCGCCTGATGGTAAGCAGTGATGCAATCGTTGATGGTAAAAACACACTAGCTTAATGGCCTATTCACTCAAAAAAAACTGATTGAATAGGAGGAAGCAGTTGAGCAGAGTGATGCAATGTTTAGCTTAACACGACCAACGATGCTGCCAGGATGATCTGGGAGAGCCTTCACGACCAAACTCCTGACACAACAACATTAGGCACATCGTACCCGGCACACATCGCAACACAACTGCTCAGACCCGTTCTCCGTACGGCTTCACCAGACATCATGCCGGAACACGACGAATCGCTTGGCGGCAAGACTTTGTCTGGTGGGTGGTAACTTATGCCGGCGGCTGATGTTGTTGCCTACCACCGAGAAAATGTTTATAATAGCGTCTAAACAGTCTATGGAGTATCTTAATTTGACAGGATTAAATTAAAATGTTATCTTCTGTCCTTTTCTTATAGAAATGGAAAGAAAAAGATGCACGTAACTTAAAATTAGTTTAGTTTGTGAACAACAGAATCGGCGCCACTGTCTAGTATTTTATACAATCAAGTATTTGATGACTGAGCAACTTTGCTGCTGGGGAGTTTATGCCACTTCTTTTGACAGCCTCCGTGGCGTAGCGGTAGCGGACGCGACCGCTGCGCAAGGTGGCGCGGGTTCGATCCCCGCACAGTGCAAGTATTTGTATGCATGAATATGAATATTTGCACTGGTCTGGTCGTGCCTCGGAAAGCACGTTAAGCCGTTGGTCCCGGTTGCCATACGAACATCTAGTGGCAGTCGTTACGGGTTTAGGCTATTTGACAGTATTCAATTATTTGTGATTTTTTGCTTTAATTGCATAAAATGAGGGTACTTTATATCATTTACAAGAGTTTTAATAAAAAAGAATAACAATTAATATATCCAAAACACAAAAATATGTTTGGCTTTTTGTTTCTCGCGCCACACATTGTGAAACGATCCGGATTGGCTAATGTCGCGATGACGTCATACGCGCATCATCGCTTGTTTTCGGGAAACTTATAAACTGCTTTTCGGGGTTTTTTTTTATCGATTTATTTGTATAACCCAGTACAGCACACCACTTGTAAACCATTTTATTAGATAACAACAGCAAATAATAATTAAAAACAAACACCACTGAGAACTGAAAACCGCTTGTGACGTCACTTACCAGGCGCAACGCCATATTGCTAATTATATCGTTTTCGCGGCTTATTTGAATTTTGAATTTTTATTTGCATATTTCTTACGAAATAGTTATTTAAAATTAAAAAAAATACTTTGGGTGAACTTCTTAACCGCAACCAAGTAATTCAAGATAAAAATTATAAATCTGTCAAATAGCCTATTGGTCTGACTGCAATGTTTCGATATCACCTTTGGGTTGTCGAGGTCAGACGGCAGCCGATTCATGGAAAATATCGAAGTTTAGCCAAAATCAGCACTTAGACTGGTAAAGCGGACTCCAGACTCCAAAGCTGAAAAAGCTTCAATTGAAAAAGCTTGCAATCTTTTTCTTGTATATTTTAAGTTATTCTCTGTATTTCATTTTATAAGTTTCTTAGTTTAAGTTTTTTAAGTTTAATTCTAATTTTTGATCTCATGTTTAATTTTAGCTTTGTATTCCTTTTTTTTTACTTAAGTACAAGTCTAACCTTGATATTGTCTTTGTATAGTTTATTTCCAGCTAATATTAGTACTTAACTGAACTTTAACTGAATACAGTTTAAGTTACCACTTATGTTGGTGAATGTTGGTTACCTGTTATTGGCAACTGTGTTATAAGCCTCTTAAGTTTCTTAGTTTAAGTTTTTTAAGTTTTATTCTAATTTTTGATCTCATGTTTAATTTTAGCTATGTACTTATTCCTTTTTTTTTACTTAAGTACAAGTCTAACCTTGATATTGTCTGTATAGTTTATTTCCAGCTAATATTAGTACTTACATGTATTCAGTTTAAGTTACCACTTATGTTGGTGAATGTTGGTTACCTGTTATTGGCAACTGTGTTATAAGCCTCTTAAGTTTCTTAGTTTAAGTTTTTTAAGTTTTATTCTAATTTTTGATCTCATGTTTAATTTTAGCTATGTACTTATTCCTTTTTTTTTACTTAAGTACAAGTCTAACCTTGATATTGTCTGTATAGTTTATTTCCAGCTAATATTAGTACTTACATGTATTCAGTTTAAGTTACCACTTATGTTGGTGAATGTTGGTTCACCTGTTATTGGCAACTGTATAAGCCTCTTACTCACAACTACTTCAGTTTTTATTTTGTATACAGAAGCTGTTGGTGTTCCTTTGTTAATAAATAAATAAATAAAAAAAACCTTCGGATGCGACTGGGATTAACGCTGAGATGATGATGTCTTTTGATTTGATTTGGAATACCGAGTATTTTATTACATCCTACAGTATACTTAGCCTGTAATTCTCCCCCTGCAGGACAAAGGCCTTTTCCCTAACAATGAAAGCACACGCATGGGTCAACACATCACGCTTGATAAAAAAGGGGTTGGCGATTTAATATTTATATTAATTATCGCGTTTTCCTCACGATGTGTTTTTTCACCAACATCAATAAGGTTCAAAATAAACTCGAACAGTACATATGAATAGGGATGTTTCCTGGGTAAAAAAATAATTATATTTAGTCCGTCATTCAGATTATAGAAAAATATTGGATACGTATATTTTGTTTTATCAAATCAATAAAAATTGACAAATATAAAAGGCTTCACAGATCAGGAACGGGAGCTAGTTACGTCACTCGTTGCTAAAAAGTGTAGCAAGGAGTGATGTCACACGAGTTTTCAACGCACTGTATCGTCTTCAGTTTTTGTTTATATGAAAAAAGAAAATATACGTGTCTAGTTTTTTTTGGAAATCTGACTGACGGACTAATTAGTTTTTTTTTTAGTCAACTTCCCTATTAGGAAAAATCACATTGGTATCTGTCAGAACGTGAAACACAAAACACGTGCAGCAAGAGCCAGGCCATTCGCACCACTAGGGTGACTAGGCCAGCAGCAAATTAAAACGCTAACAGAGTAGAAATAGAAGAAAACTTCGATCTATTCGAGGCCAGACAGATCTAAAAATGGATTTGAATTGTTAAATGAATCAACTAACTCAGTGATTTATTGATGTTTACAATTAGCGATTTATTTCGGTGTTGCCTTGTGGTCTTTTATTAGAGTTTAAGAAAACTGCTTTTATTGTGTCTTTTCAGCGTGCTGTCTATTCCGTCATGTCACTAGAAAATTCAGTTCGACCATACTGAGAATATATATTCTCAGTATGGTCCGTCAGTATTAGTCCGTCAGTCAGCTTTCCAAAAAAAACTAGACACGTATTTTTTTTTTTTTTCATATAAACAAAAACTGAAGACGATACAGTGAGTTGAAAACTCGTGTGACATCACTCCTTGCTACACTTTTTAGCAACGAGTGACGTCACCAGCCCCCTTCCTGATCTTTGATGCCTTTTATATTTGTCAATTTTTGTTGATTTGATAAAATAAAAAAATACGTATCCAATATTTTTCTATAATCTGAATGACGGACTAAATATAATCATTTTTTTTACTCAGGAAACATCCCTATTCATATGTACTGTTGGAAAAAAAAAATTAGCGGTCATGAGACTGAAGCGCAGAGCAAATACAGAGTAGGTATACAATATTATTTTTTGTAAATGAGAAACCCGAAACTCGTGTCCAATATTTTTAAGTAAAGAATCTACATACAAAATTTCAAAAAGATATAATGATAAACCACAAAAGTTATGACCTTGCTATTCTACTTGGTTGTCCCAACAAAAATATGGTCAAAGCTCCGGTCGGGCGGGTGAGCGCGGTGCTTTGACCTCTGGCGGCAGCTATGGCGCGCGCGCAATTAATATGATCTATCGTAACCGCTTCGTCAACCACACTGCCACAATTTCTAAATGAGAAAAAATATAACATGGTGTAAAAATGTTTGGAATCGATTCAGTTGCTTATTCTGAACAAACTGTACATTCAGGTTTTGCATACACAAAAAATAACGTTGTATACATAACATATTTGTATTGTATTATGTATTTGCTCCGTGAACTAAACGACAGAATTGAAAACTGAAATCATTAAAAAACGAATACAGATAGAGTAATAGTAGTTTATGATACTGCTACATTATGAGGGGTATTAAGTACGAGTGTGAGTTTAAAAAACGAGCGAAGCGAGTTTTTTAATAGTATCACACGAGTGCGTAATACCTAATTATGTACAGTTTCATACACTACTTTATCTAATCTCAGTGCGTCTAACGCCAACGCAACACAATTCCATTTATTCAGTTTCATAATTGTAATATACAAAATGTTAACACTTATGCACCCTGCATCACAGCATTCACAGCGCATGCGCCGCCGCGCGTGCCATAGATCCTTTTGCGAAACAATATTTATTTTTAAGGGTTTTTTTTTTTAAGTTTAGCCCGGCTTCGTAGGCATTAGTAGAATCAGTTATCGACATCTAACAATACCTTCATGGATCGGCCAGGGTTTTCTTTACATATTGTAATATAGCCCACCTTAGTGAGCCATAATCCACAAAGCGGGGTCAGTGCTCAAGTCACAAGGATCAATGGTCAAACTATGACTTCTCAACATTCCTTTACTTACAATACATTACCTAGAAAAAAAACACGCTATCGAATTTTTATTTACGTATTTAAACTTGACCGTAAGTATGTTCAAAGCAACAGTAGCCATTGTGTCATACACATAACCATTTGTTTTTTTTTAAACCCCGAGTGGCTTGTTTGTAGTCTTTAGTTAATCTGTTGTATTAACTTTATTCAAATAATATCGACCTTACTGCTACACAATAAGAGTTAACAATTATATGATTAGTTGATAAAGCGATTGTAATAGATATAGCATTAATATTTGCATTTATCTTGGTAACTATTGAACGCTTCTAGTTAAGAGTTTTCTTCTCATAAAGTGGGTCATTGGCAATAATCTAAAGTGGTTATAACAACTCATTATATTTATCTAAATACGAATTTGTGAGTGTCATTTTTGAAAATGATAGTAGATACAATATTTTGATAGTAGTGTAATTAGGAATAAATAGCTTTTTGATTTGCATTAATATATATCACGAAAGTAAAAGTTTGTAGATTGGTTACAAGTGATTGGTCTCAAGAACAAAATATTGTGTTGTCTGGTGAAAAAGGAATACTTACTTGGCTTATTGTGTTCACTTTATAATACTTACTTACTTACTGACACGTTATATGAGTTCATATAATTTGCTTTTTCAGAATACATAAATAATATGTGAGCTGTCACGCCCTTTATACCTGGGGCTTTTATTTAGGTAATAAGTTTATACTTATCTACATTTCCATTTTAATGATATTTTATTATTGTTTTTACTTTGCTGGTATTGGCTAGCTGGCATATGGTAAATAATTTCATTGTTGTTGTGTTTTCTTATGTTCATTACTGTACATAGTATTGTAAACAGTCATGTGTTTTTTTCAATGAACAGGCAGCTGCGCTGCTGGGGAGTTTGTTTCGCCATTTTTTCTTCCCAGCGAAAGCACTAGGAAGTGGCAAAGGGCGGCCGTTTTGGGGGACCACCTTATGTAATATTGACGTTCAAAAAGTGCTGATTCTCAGCCTAATTTGAATAAATGACTTTGATTTTGATAATCATCATTTTCACTCTCTTTTTACAGGCATTAGTCTAGTTTTTGATGTCAGTGGATCGACAGTATTTAAAAATCTTTTTTTAGCCCATAACTTGTACACTTCCGCAACATTACAGGAGATCGTTTTGGTGGCATGAAGGCACTATTGAGGTATTAGTACTAGATGCTTCATTTCTTTACCTACGACATTTATTTTTGATTCAGCCTCTTCTCTAAATTTCTGTGATTTTAGTATGCTCGCATGCTCAATGGTCGTTCATTTTGGAAGTCATTAACAATCCAGAATTATTGTTATTATGAAGCCTTTAGCTGTTTCTGTAAGGGCAACAGCATTTCATTCGTCATATTATTTATCGATCCCTTTGCTTAAAGGAAAACTGCCACCTAATTGCCTATTAGGTACCTACACTATTATCACTCTGAATGATTGCGAAACATATTGCTAATTCATCTTTCCATATGTATGACAAATGGGACTGATCACAAATGTAAATCAAGTGATGAATGTTACAAAATAACTATCAAAATGAAACTCATTACCAGATGCCCAGTCTGCTGGTACTGGTAGTGACTTCTGACCTTAAGCTGCAGTCAGTTTTAATTATATTATTTAACAGTTAAATCATTTAAAAGCAGATTTTTTATTTGATCGGGATTAAAGAACATTATTATGAGTATAATATCCAAGGCAACTACCGCCTGTAAGATGAACATCTAAACAATCAATCAAATGATTTTAGATAAATGTATTTATTGTTGCATATGAGGACGTATAAGGACGGATCGGTTTTTAAGTCTATACTTATTTTGTGAAGTTCTTACAAGTAACTATTTCATAGTAATTGTAAGCATTCCTTTCATGTATACAATGTAACGTGATATGTCTTTTTGTGAGAGTAATACTTATTATTCTTTATAGATATTTACGCACATATTTTTTTTTTTGTACCTTTTCTTTTAAGATACAGGCGAGTCCTAGTTTAAAAGATAGAGTCTACCATTGCATAGTCATTATAAACTTACCTTTCATGTAACAGTGTGAAGTGCTTATTTATTTCACAAAAATACTCATTATTTTATTAAAATACTAGCTTTCCGCCCGCGGCTTCGCCCGCGTGGAGTTCGGTTATATCGCGCTTTTTAGATTTCCCTCGGGAACATCATATTTTTCCGGGATAAAAGGTAGCCTATGTTCTTTCTCAGGGTCCAAAGATTGTCTGTGCCAAATTTCATCAAAATCGGTTGAGAGGTTTAAGCGGGAAAGCGTAACAGACAGACAGACAGACAGACAGACAGACAGACAGACAGAGTTACTTTCGCATTTATAATATTAGTATGGATAGTATTATTATTATAACAAAATCGATAAATCGAATCTATACTCATCATCAGCCTAGCCTTTTCCAAATTATGTTGGGGTTAGATTCCAGTCTAACCGATCAGAGCTGACTAGTACTTACATGAAGCGACTGCTAATCTGACCGTCATAACTTACATAACTTAGTTACGGGGTAAATTCGATGACTAGTTGTCAGACGTTGGGGATAAAGCTGAAAAGTTCTTTTTTTTTAGATCTGCAGTAAATTGGATTAAATATTTTTGCATTTAGTGGCCCGATTCTTGAGGAAGGGGAGGTATTGTATACAACATGTGACGACCTTTTGCATTCAACTAAAAGGAAAAACTCTAAGCAAAAACTAAGTAAAGCATGACGGGCGATGCGTTGCTATAGGGTTTATTTTAGGTTATCTCTTCTATTAGGTAGGTATATAAAATTCTCCCGTCATAATGTTTGTCCTCGAACTCTTAAAAAACGACTTAGCTCATTTTAATGAAATTTCGTATATGCATTCATTAGGCCTAAGAATTGGTTTTTATCTGATTTTCATATTCATAAGTGCATTTTCTTCATATAAATAATCGTTATACTAAACTACCCATGCGGGTGGAATCGCGTGGTGCAGTTAGTTAGACTATAAAAAACTACTGCTGGTGAAGCATGCTATAATTTGTCCTTGAATAGTGTGTAACCACCTAAATATTTTTTAAACTAAATAAAAAAAATATATAAGTATCTTTAACTTATTAAACGTTATAAGCTAGGTATGATTGCAATTGATCATTTTTTCTACTACAGAAGAGCCGACAATAAACTCAACGGTTATTTTTCTATTTTTTTATATAAGCCGTAGCTTTTCAAGGAAGATCGTATCTACCTGCAGGTCATTTTTACTTTAAAATCTTATTGGGTTATAAAAGTATAGCAATTGTGAATGGTCTGAAGTAAAAAAAAAAACTACATTTATTTTTTTTAAATCATGAAAAAGCCGACGAAAAATTCCACCACTGGGGGGTTCAGAATCATGTACTGGATCCATGGTACTCGTTTGTGCGTCGATGTCAGATACAGCCTTTATATTATATTGTTCTCTAGTAATGTAAGGAAATTAATTTTTTTTGGCCTCGTCATCATCATCATTTTAGCCGAAAGACGTCCACTGGCGGACATACGCCTCCCGCAAGGATCTCCACGACGACCGGTCCTGCAGCTCCCGCATCCAGCGGTTTTCCGCGACCTTCACCAGGTCGTCGATTCACCATGTCGGGGGCCTACCCACGTTGTGTCCCCCGGTGCCGGTGATCCCGTCGGTCCCATCGGGCTTCGGTCCTGCGGGCAATGTGCCCGGCCCACTGCCACTTCAGTGTTGCAATTCTCCGGGCTATGTCGGTTACTCTCGTTCTTCTGCGGATCTCCTCATTTTTGGTTTGATTACGCAGTGAAACCCCAAGCATAGCCCTTTCCATTGGCCTTCGTGGTGTTTTCATCTACATAGGTGGTTTTTTACCTATATACAATGCCTATATATATATAAAATATGTATAGTGGAAACGCCGGGAGCGTTCACGCTAAGAGGACGTAGGACTTATTGGTAAAGTTCTTCAGATACGTCAAGTGCGTATTTAACTCACAACCGAGGTACGGTGGAGGTGATTGCGTAACACCCTACAAGTAGCAATGGGTTTCATTTTGACAGTTCAACAACATTTAAAGTTATTTTGACAGTTCAGCAACATTCATTGCGTTATTTTGGTTATTGGGTAGCTATATTCTTCGAATATAAAGAGCAGTAGATTAGCAAAATGCCTCAAAAAGAGTGTTGCGAGATTGGGGTGCTGATGAATGAACGTTATCGAGGCAAAAGGAACGAAAAGACGGAAAGGAAGAAGAGAGAAAGGAAGGAAATAACGCTATAACGATTGTAGTAAATGGCGTTCCGTAATTTCAGCCTTCGGTCATATTTATGGGTACCAGAAATCTTTATGTGAATTAACTTGCCATCAGTGCCAGTATCAAGTCGATTTCGATTTTCATGATGATAAATGTGCATAATGAGTCCAATAATAATGAATCCCATAATATTCCTACCGCTACTATACAATATAAAGGTTAGGTAAACACGTGACTAAATAAAATATGATACATAATCATCACAGTAACAATACTAATGAATTTTTAAATAAACTTTTTTCCGCGAATTGATTCTAACTTCTCCAAAATACGGTAATTTTTTAAAAAGTGACAACACCGTTTTTGACGGTAGTATTATGTGCGAATAACGATTCGGCCCCCTTCACCCGTTCATGTATTGCCTGCCGCACATGTATTAATTTACCTCCTTTTGCGAAACAATATTTATTTTTAAGGGTTTTTTTTTTTAAGTTTAGCCCGGCTTCGTAGGCATTAGTAGAATCAGATATCGACATCTAACAATACCTTCATGGATCGGCCAGGGTTTTCTTTACATATTGTAATATAGCCCACCTTAGTGAGCCATAATCCACAAAGCGGGGTCAGTGCTCAAGTCACAAGGATCAATGGTCAAACTATGACTTCTCAACATTTCTTTACTTACAATACATTACCTAGAAAAAAAAACACGCTATCGAATTTTTATTTACGTATTTAAACTTGACCTTAGGTATGTTCAAAGCAACAGTAGCCATTGTGTCATACACATAACCATTTGTTTTTTTTTAAACCCCGAGTGGCTTGTTTGTAGTCTTTAGTTAATCTGTTGTATTAACTTTATTCAAATAATATCGACCTTACTGCTACACAATAAGAGTTAACAATTATATGATTAGTTGATAAAGCGATTGTAATAGATATAGCATTAATATTTGCATTTATCTTGGTAACTATTGAACGCTTCTAGTTAAGAGTTTTCTTCTCATAAAGTGGGTCATTGGCAATAATCTAAAGTGGTTATAACAAGTCATTATATTTATCTAAATACGAATTTGTGAGTGTCATTTTTGAAAATGATAGTAGATACAATATTTTGATAGTAGTGTAATTAGGAATAAATAGCTTTTTGATTTGCATTAATATATATCACGAAAGTAAAAGTTTGTAGATTGGTTACAAGTGATTGGTCTCAAGAACAAAATATTGTGTTGTCTGGTGAAAAAGGAATACTTGGCTTATTGTGTTCACCTTATAATACTTACTTACTGACACGTTATATGAGTTCATATAATTAGCTTTTTCAGAATACATAAATATGTGAGCTGTCACGCCCTTTATACCTGGGGTTTATTTAGGTAATAAGTTTTTAATTATCTACATTTCCATTTTAATGATATTTTATTATTGTTTTTACTTTGCTGGTATTGGCTAGCTGGCATATGGTAAATAATTTCATTGTTGTTGTGTTTTCTTATGTTCATTACTGTACACAGTATTGTAAACAGTCATGTGTTTTTTTCAATAAACAGACAGCTGCGCTGCTGGGGAGTTTGTTTCGCCACTTCTTCCCAGCGAAAGCACTAGGAAGTGGCGAAGGGCGGGCGTTTTGGGGGACTACCTTATGTAATATTGACGTTCAAAAAGTGCTGATTCTCAGCCCAATTTCAATAAATGACTTTGATTTTGATAATCACCATTTTCACTCTCTTTTTACAGGCATTAGTCTAGTTTTTGATGTCAGTGGATCGACAGTATTTAAAAATCTTTTTTTAGCCCATAACTTGTACACTTCCGCAACATTACAGGAGATCGTTTTGGTGGCATGAAGGCACTATTGAGGTATTACTACTAGATGCTTCATTTCTTTTGATTTTGACATTTAATTTTGATTCAGCCTCTTCTCTAAATTTCTGTGATTTTAGTATGCTCGCATGCTCAATGGTCGTTCATTTTGGAAGTCATAAACGATCCAGAATTATTGTTATTATGAAGCCTTTAGCTGTTTCTGTAATGGAAACAGCATTTCATTCGTCATATTATTTATCGATCCCTTTGCCTAAAGGAAAACTGCCACCTAATTGCCTATTAGGTACCTACACTATTATCACTCTAAATGATTGCGAAACATATTGCTGATCCATCTTTCATCTGATCACAAATGTAAATTAAGTGATGAATGTTGCAAAATAACTACCAAAATGAAACTCATTACCAGATGCCCAGTCTGCTGGTACTGGTAGTGACTTCTAACCTTTAGCTGCAGTCAGTTTCCAATGAATGTTGAATAATTATATTATTTAACAGTTCAATCATTTAAAAGCAGATTTTTTATTTGATCGGGATTAAAGCACATTATTATGAGTATAATATCCAAGGCAACTACCGCCTGTAAGATGAACATCTAAACAATCAATCAAATGATTTTAGATAAATGTATTTATTGTTGCACATGAGGACGTATAAGGACGGATAGGTTTTTAAGTCTATACTTATTTTGTGAAGTTCTTACAAGTAACTCTTTCATAGTAATTGTAAGCATTCCTTTCACGTATACAATGTAAAATAATATGTATTTTTGTGAAAGAAATACTTATTATTCTTTAGAGATATTTACGCACATATTTTTTTTGTACCTTTTCTTAAAAGAAAAGGTACAAAAAAATATATGTGCGTTTAGATACCTTTTCTTAAAAGCGAAGGTACAAAAAAAATATGTGCGTAAATATCTTTAAAGAATAATAAGTATTTCTATCTATCTATATTAAGTATTTCTATCTATCTATCTTAAAAGATACAGGCGAGTCCTGTCCACCATTGCATAGTCATTATAAACTTACCTTTCATGTAACAGTGTGAAGTGCTTATTTATTTCACAAAAATACTCATTATTTTATTAAAAAATAGTATTATTATTATAACAAAATCGATAAATCGAAGCTATACTCATCATCAGCCTAGCCTTTACCAAATTATGTTGGGGTTAGATTCCAGTCTAACCGATCACAGCTGACTAGTACTTACATGAAGCGACTGCTAATCTGACCGTCATAACTTACATAACTTAGTTACGGGGTAAATTCGATGACTAGTTGTCAGACGTTGGGGATAAAGCTGAAATGTTCTTTTTTTTTAAGATCTGCAGTAAATTGGGTTAAATATTTTGGCATTTAGTAGCCCGATTCTTGAGGAAGGGGAGGTATTGTATACAACAACATGTGACGACCTTTTGCATTCAACTAAACTCTAAGCAAAAACTAAGTAAAGCATGACGGGCGATGCGTTGCTATAGGGTTTATTTTAGGTTATCTCTTCTATTAGGTAGGTATATAAAATTCTCCCGTCACAATGTTTGTCCTCGAACTCTTAAAAAACGACTTAGCTCATTTTAATTAAATTTCGTATATGCATTCATTAGGCCTAAGAATTGGTTTTTATCTGATTTTCATATTCATAAGTGCATTTTCTTAATATAAATAATCGTTATACTAAACTACCCATGCGGGTGGAATCGCGTGGTGCAGTTAGTTAGACTATAAAAAACTACTGCTGGTGAAGCATGCTATAATTTGTCCTTGAATAGTGTGTAACCACCTAAATATTTTTTAAACTAAATAAAAAAAATATATAAGTATCTTTAACTTATTAAACGTTATAAGCTAGGTATGATTGCAATTGATCATTTTTTCTACTACAGAAGAGCCGACAATAAACTCAACGGTTATTTTTCTATTTTTTTATATAAGCCGTAGCTTTTCAAGGAAGATCGTATCTACCTGCAGGTCATTGGTCAATTCGGAAACAAGACACGGAAGCATTCCAAGCAATTAATCAGTAATTATCATTTCAAATTAAAGTAGCATTAATAACTCAACCAGTACTCAAGTCCATAGTCCAACACACAAAGCCAACAAACTTCACATCATTATAATGTAATATTAATAATCAATATTAAAATCACCCGCTAAGCGTACGGCAACAACTCATAACTAAACAAGTGAATATTTGCATTTCTGTGACGTAGACGCTCATTGAAAACCGTACACTGTCGCTGGAGACAGAACAATAATGTTTACGACCACCAGATGCAATAGAACATTATAGACTCTGTGACATATGGTCGTGCGTGATCCGCTTAACATATAAATCATAGATTATTATAAGGTAGGGCTTCACTGGTGACGAATCGGGTTGTCGCGGTGTTGGCTAACTCACAGATATGTAGGTATATCCCAGAATATGAGTGGGAGATGGGTGCTTTGGGGTCTCACCTCCATCTTTGGGACCCAAATCAACCCCACCTGCCAGACGGTGCACCTGCTCACTCACGAACGGGGCTCTGACGCCGGCTTTCCCTTCGGGGTTGAGTGGTCAGACGGCAGTCGCACTCGTAAAAGCCAAACAAGCCATTCAATCATGGAGAGGTTAAATAGAAATGCTCATGTCACAGCTAGGGCGCCGCCGCAAAACGGTGCGCAGGAGCCTCGCCCGACTCCTGTGACCTGTGGGCTAGGGCTACCGTGTCAGAGGCGGACACGGCTGAAGAAGCGAGCCCAAACCATGAAAATCCGTTTCGTGTCGTGAAACGTTGGCACGCTAACTGGACGCGTCGAAGAGCTGGCCGAAACTCTCCACAGCCGGAGGGTGGCCGTGGCATTCCTGCAGGAGACTCGGTGGAAAGGCAGCAGATCCCGGCTTATTGGGAATGGCTACAAGCTGATCTACACGGGTGCACCTAGTGGGAGAAATGGGGTGGCCGTGGTGTTGTCCGATGAGCTCCAGGATGACGTCTTGGAGGTGAATCGCATTAGTGATAGGCTGATGTCGGTGCGGGTGCTTGTCATTGGGGTTATAACCCACTTGATAAGTGCCTACGCTCCGCAGGCCGGGTGCGGTGAAGCCAAAAGAACGCTGTTCTGGACCCAGCTCGAAGGATTG
This sequence comes from Sesamia nonagrioides, assembly GCA_017933935.1. Taxonomy (NCBI): domain Eukaryota; kingdom Metazoa; phylum Arthropoda; class Insecta; order Lepidoptera; family Noctuidae; genus Sesamia; species Sesamia nonagrioides. The sequence goes on from JADWQK010000025.1 coordinate 3,754,791, forward strand.
CTTCGCGGGATTCCGTTATCCTAGGGAAACTTTCTGGGTGCTGATTTGAACGGTCATGTTTGAGCGTGTTTACGGTGGCTTTGGGTACGGTAGCCGCAACGTGGAAGGAGACAGCATCCTCCGAATGTGTGCGGCCGCGGACCTTGCAATCGTGAACACCTACTTCAAAAAGAAGCCGGAGCACCTTGTCACCTACCGGAGCGGGCGAAGCGCTACCCAGATCGATTTTCTACTAACTACGAGGCACCACAACGGCAAAGTAGCCAACTGCAAAGGGATACCCGGTGAGAGCCTCACTGCACAACACCGTCTCCTTGTCATGGACCTCTGCGTAAAGGCCCAACGTAGACGTGTAGAGGACTGCCGGCGCCAGATCCGGTGGTGGCTGCTTGATGAAAACAGGTGCCAGGATTTTGCGTCGGTTACTGGCGACAAGTGCGTCGGTACCGACGGAGAACCTGTGCAAGACCACTGGGACAGGACTAATTTATAATATTTAAAAAACATAACCCTTTTCAGTTCATATCGTTAATTACTTTGCACACTATTTTATAGCACTCGTTTTTCTGTAACTGAATAGACAGTTGTGCCCAGCGGGATACCTATTTGCGTAATACACTATCAGTAGCAATGGCTATCATTTTGACAACATCCATTGCGTTATTTATGTAACGCAGACTTTTTCTCTACTGTAGGATGGAAATTGCCAATATTTGAATGTGGGATGAAATTGCAGTCCCGCCTGATGGTAAGCAGTGATGCAATCGTTCATGGTGAAACGCGCTAGTTTATTAAGCCTATTCACTTAAATAACTCAGTGAATAGGAAGGAAGACGGGAGTTGAGCGAGCCGATGCAATGCTAAACCCAACAACACAACCAACGATGCTTAAATAACTCAGTGAATAGGAAGGAAGACGGGAGTTGAGCGAGCCGATGCAATGCTAAACCCAACAACACAACCAACGATGCTGCGCCAGAGGGAAATTGATCTGGAGACCTTCCACGACCAAACTCTCGCCTCAACAACATTTGGTGCATCGTAACCGGCACACATCGCAACACAACTGGTCAGACCCGTCCTCCGAACGGCTTCACTAGACATCTTGCCGGAACACGACGCATTGCTTGGCGGCAAGACAGCTAATGCTATGGCCAATTTAATTCATGCTTCATCACCATTGGGAACCTTGATTATGCTGCTGAGCACGTTCCTCTTTTGAGGCATGTGTCTCGTGTTTTTGCGAGTCTCATCCACGTTTGCAAAATTCGTGTATATTAGCTTTGAAATAATTCATAGTAATAAACGATTGCTCAGGCTGGTCTATTAATTAATAGGGAATCTCTATGGCGTCATGCTTGGCATCATTAAGTTAAATCCGTTTGTATTATAAGTTTGAATCAAGTTAAGTAATTGAAAATGTTCATTGCAAGTAACATGATAGGAATATAATAATATATATGACGGGCTTACATATGTTATTAGGACTTGTATTGATTCTCGTTTAATAACCAAATCGTTCTTCAATTAAATGTTAAATTGCGACTGATAGAATGATTTTACGATAATTTGGTTTGGAGTTAAGTATATAATTTTTACTAATAAAATTTTACTAACACTAATAACCGTACCGGGCTGTGCCGTCTGGTACCGGGCTTAGAATAGTACCATCCCATATCCTCCCGTGGGTGTCGTAAGAGGCGATAAAACTACTGCTATCCCCAACCTCCCTGCCAGGCGTGGGGATTATGGCAACCTCCCCCCCAATGTAATGAAAGCCTTGGGGGAGACCCTTGTCCAACAGTGGACCTCTATGGGCTGAAGAATAACTACCAATGCCCAACTGTCTTTTTGTATGTTTCAGTAAAATCTAACTTAAATCAGATACTGTGACTGCCTTTTTAAATGACCCAAAAATACATAACGTACGAAATGCATTCGACATTATATCACGATGGACACTTTAAAAGGCCATTTTTTTTGGAAAACATGGGTTCAGTAATTCTGGGTTAATATATGTCATTGACCCCACCAATATCTAATCAAATTAAAAATAGCCCATCATAATATAATAATTATTAATATCCAAAGATTAAAACATGATGCCGGCATGTTCCGGCATGATGTCTGGTGAAGCCGTACGGAGGACGGGTCTGAGCAGTTGTGTTGCGATGTGTGGCGGGTACGATGCGCCAAATGTTGTTGTCTCGGGAATTTGGCCGTGGAGAGTCTCCAGATCAATCTCCCTCTAGCGCAGCATCGTTTGGTCGTGTTGGTCTTGGGTTTAACATTGCATCACCTCGCTCAACTGCCGTCATCCTTCCTATTCCTAAGTTTTTAAGTGAATAGGCTTAATAAACTAGTGCGCTTTACACTCAACGATTGCATCACTGCTTACCATCAGGCGGGATTGCAGTCAAGCACTAGTTTATAATTATTAAAAAAAAAAAAAATATAATGAACAATACACTGGTACATGTCTGATGTAGCCTTCTGAAAACAAATAGCTGTCCTGCACAATTTCTTTGCTATTTTTAATGTTTTCTCATAAACTTATGTATTATCTATAGATAAAATATGTCTGAAAACTAGTCTTAGATCATAAAGATAAACCAGTGTGCTCACCGCTCTAATACAGAGTTTCACAGGAGCTTGTAACTTCATCATTGTATGCAAAGTCTGTCCGTTTCCGAGCAGGTGACAGCCATGTTTACATTTCAACACTAGACACGGAAATATAGTGCAATGAAAGGCCCGATGACTTGAGCATTTGAATAAATTAGATATTAATTATGTTGTTATTGGTTGGGTTGGGAGCTTAAAAGGACAGTTAAGCAGCCAGAATTATCTAACGTGGGAATACAATTGAACGGAACGAAAAGGTATCTCAATGATATCATTTTGCAAAGATTTAATCTGGGAATTGATATAGAATTAAAGCCCATAATTAGCCTATAGTGATCGTGGATCATGGAAACACTGCTGCGACACTCGGTCTCGGTGGTAGGTCATAACATCGGCTGCCGGCAGAAGTTACCACCCACCAGACAAAGCCTTGCCGCCATGCGATTCGTCGTATTCGGCATGATGTCTGGTGAAGTCGTACGGAGGACGGGGCTGAGCAGTTGTGTTGCGATGTGTGTCGGGTACGATGTGCCAAATGTTGTTGTGTCGGGAGTTTGGTCGTGGAGGGTCTCCACATCTATCTCCCTCTGGCGCAGCATCGTTGGTCGTGTTGTTGGGTTTAACGTTGGACTACCTCGCTCAACTGCCGTCTTCCTTCCTATTCACTAAGTTTTTTTTTTAAGTGATTGGGCTTAATAAACTAGCGCGCTTTATCATTAAAGATTGCATCACTGCTTACCATCAGCGGGATTGAAAAAAAACCGTTGAATAATTCTGAAGCAAATGGAAATGACTCAGGAGCCTGTATCATTGACATTGCTCATTACAAAAGCAACACCCTTTAAACAACATTATTCTCTACGTATAAATTTCACGTTTCAAGCCGACAACTGCATAAAAAACGTCAGATTATTTGTACTTGAATGTCGAGTGAGACTCATCTCTTTACCATTGCATATATTTCAACTCGTTTTATTATTTCGTGCCATTGAATGCTGGTGACGAACTGACGACATGCATGAATATGAAGCAAGCTCAATAGAGATGTTGTCATACATTTCTGCCTTTGATGGACACTGGTCCTTTGACAGTTACACGTATAGTGTATTGTATGCGGGAGCCTTGAACCAGTCGGATATTTGTAGGTTGTAGTTGATGTAAATCTAGATCGCGGGTTTGGAAGTCAGTTCTTGGCCTGGTAATGTTTTGAGAAAATAAAAGAAACTGGAGGCTCTTTGTGAAAAGTGTATTTATGAGGAGAATTGGAGTTTATGAATAGTGTTACCCCGCATTTTTGAGGATGTTCTTAAAAGACAAAGTGTGAAGTAGACCATTAGGTCCATGCTTTTTTTTTTATAAATTATAAACTAGCGCTTGACCGCAATCCCGCCTGATGGTAAGCAGTGACGCAATCGATGATGGTAAAGCGCACTAGTTTATTAAGAGCCTATTCACTCTAGCCTTGAAGACACTCAAACGCGCAACGCCGCTGGCAAATTGTTCCAGTCCCTCGATGTACGCGGTATGAAAGAGGAGGCGAAACGCTTCGTCCGAATCGTAGTGGTGTGAACGACGTGGAAACTCGCCGTACGACGGGTCGTCCGTTGGTGGAACGGATATGGGGGAACTAAATCATGGAATTCCCTCGCACACTCACCAAAATGAATCCTATAGAACACCGAAAGGCTGGCTACTCTACGCCTGTGCTCTAGGCTATGGAGACCGTTTAAGTACCGTATAACTTAGAAAAGTTATATTGGTACTTGCCTGACCTGGAATCTAACCTGCATATATTTGTGAGATACATCGTGGTGGCTTAGTGGTTAGTCAACTTACTTGGTATCAATATGCAGTATCTTCATGTCCATTGCGTGCACGGTTGTGAACACGTTGGTGGCACCATGGACCACGCACTCGCGGGTCTCGGGCATGGCCAGTGGCGTGCATACCGCGAGGAACACTGGCTCGTTCCGGCTACACAGTGGCAGGTATGACACGTAGTGGCCACGGACTAGTATTACCTAGAAAAAGAAAACCATTTTAGTTCGATTTTTGAATTTATTGTGATCAAAACACATGTTATTGGGAACTACAAAGAAGAGAGTTTTTTTAAAGGTATGGGGAACAGGGTGTAAAGTTCTCTCATCCTACGTAGAAAAAGGGGGTCCTCCGACCAGACGGGTGTTGTGTCTGACGGGCACTTGTCCAACTTACAGGTTGATGTTGGGAAGTGGTATGACAACATTATTTTTTGTTTATACGAATCCCGAAACACGTGTCCATTATTATTAAGTAAAGAATCTATGTAAAAAAATTCAAAAAGATATCATGATAAACCACAAAGTTACGAGCTCGTTATCCTACTTGGTTGTCTCAGCGAAAATATGGTCCACGCTCCGTTTGAACGGGGAAACCGGGTGCATTGACCTGTGGCGTCAGCTAGGCGCGGGCGTGCGCACGCGTAAGCTGCGTAGCGCGCTCAGTAACCATACTGTAATAATTTCTGAATGTATTTATGAAAAAATATAACATGGTGTAAAAATGATTGGAATCGGTTCAGTTGCTTATTCTGAACAGACTGCATAAACAAAAAATAACATTGTATAGTTGCACAGTAAACTCTGTTTGCGAGATATAGGATTTGTGTGACATCAATATGACGTGTTGTTCGCATGTGGCGTTTGTAGATATACGTTATAGTAATAAGTTACTAACTCCGCCACGCGGTTTCACCTGCGTAGGTGTCGATATGCTGCGCTCCTATTTGCCGCAGCGTGATGTTACATAGCCTAAAGCCTTCCTGGATTAAGGGGCTATCCAACGCAAAAAGAATTATTCAAATCGGACCAATAGTTCCTAAGATTAGCGCGTCCAAACAAACAAACTCTTCAGCTTAATATATTAGTATAGATAAGTGAAAAATAAAGAATTTATTAAATAACTAAACTTTTCTTTATAAAGTTTAAGTTCAAGATTTTATTTCAATACCAATTCATATAAAAGTGACGATAAAACATAGATAAAATATCAATTGACTGCAACCAATCGGACATCGATACAATCAATGTAGGTCTGATGGAACATCTAAAAGTCAAGGGTGAAGTTTACAAGACGCTTTTCCTTTTTAGGATTTTATTATTTTATTATCAGATTTTATTATCAGCCATTTATAGCCATTTCATGTAAAATTAGTATCTATTTAGCTCCATCAGACTGGAAGCCGCTAAGCAAAGTAGATGTTTTTTTTTTACAATTATATACTAGTGCCTCACAGAAATCCCGCCTGATGGTAAGCAGTGATGCAATCATTGATGGTTAAGCGAGCTAGTTTATTTTTATTAGTTTATTATATGATAATGAAAACATATCTTTTGCTGTTATGAAATCATCATCATCTCAGCGCTAATTCCAGTCGCTTCTGAAGCTCTTTCTTTAGTGTAATTGCTGATTTTGGCTAAACTTCGATATTTTCCGTGAAGCGACTGCCGTTTCGACATCCCGAAGGTGGTATCAAAGCATTGCAGTGAGACCAATTGTTGGACTTTTGAGGGCTTCAACAACCCGTGACGACTACCATTAGATGTTCGTATGGCAACTGGGAACAACGGCTTAACGTGCTTTCCGAGGCACGACCAGACCAGTGCAAATATTCATATTCATGCATACAACTGTTTACTATATTATTGCCGACTAAGCAATACTTTTTTAATATTATTTAGAACCTTTTTTATAACATTATTGTTTTTTATATGTTTTATTTTGAAATAACATATAAAAAACAATAATGTTATAAAAAAGGTTCTAAATAATATTAAAAAAGTATTGCTTAGTCGGCAATATCTAGTTCGAGTCTGTTCGTTTTTACTTATTTTCAACGAATTAATTAATTTAAAGATTCAGGCAGCAATAATATAATATAAATAGGTCCGTTCGTGTGTGGAGTACTGCAGCCACATTTGGGCTAGTGCTGCTAAGTGTCACCTGGCCACTTTGGATTCAGTGGAGAGGCGGGCGAAGAGATTGCTGCTGCTGGTGACCCTGACAACACCACTACGATCCGTCGTTTCGCCTCCTCCTTTATACCGCGTACATCGAGGGACTGGAACAATTTTGCCAGCGCTGGTGATTCCCTCAGATTACAATTTGAGTGTCTTCAAGGCTAAAGTGAATAGGCTCTTAATAAACTAGTGCGTTTCACCATCAATGATTGCGTCACTGCTTACCATCAGGCGGGATTGCGGTCAAGCGCTAGTTTATAATTTATAAAAAAAAGCACTGCGCGGGTATCGTACCCGCGCCTCCTTGCGCAGCGGCCGCGTTCGCTACCGCTACGCCACGGAGGCTTTTGCTGTTATGAAATGACGTTTGTATACTCATCATTTGAAGTCTTATCATATCTGAAATAGACATATCACACGTGTTAATCCAAGCTACTACACGCACATCTAAACAAAACCATATCACTATCGACTTACATCAAGGCCTTTAAAAAGCTTTTTAACACCGACGCACTGTGACCCGTTCACCAGCTGGGCGTGGTACTTTGACATTCTTTAAACTTTTAACTACAATGGTATAGGTTCCATACAATAGTTCACAGTTCAGCCGCTCACTGACGCGATCTTCGATCCGGATTCGAACAACCTTGAACGATATTTTATTGTGTATTGAACTGTCGTATTCATAGTATCGATTTTGTTTAGAAGAATCGAGTTGGGGAGATTCGATGCGCCGTGTGTGGTTGTGATGCATCGTTTTGGTTGTAACTTATAATTGATTTGGAAAAAAATGAGGAGAGTATTTGATTACTGCTCGCAAACATTTATATTGGTTTTTCCTAACTTCTAAGTTCTAAAGTTCTAGGGTTAGACAAAGCAGCATTAGAGAAGTGAAAATTTCATTGATATAACATCAATGAAAGGCTGCTTGATTAGAAAAAATTGGGTTGTATCCTAAAAGATAATTTAAAGTCCATCAGAAAGATTTATAAAAAATATTGAACACGTATTTTTTCCTTTTTCTTTCATTATTGATTTGAAATGCCGCATGACGTCACGCCGTGGTACAACTCCGTAACTTTAATATCCTATATCTCAGTAGTTTTTGGTAATTTCGACAAAATAAAAACTACGGGTCTTAATTTTTTGATTTTCGTACCATGGATACATCCCTATTGTCCGCAAGTTTACATGTTTACAGCAGGTGACCCAAAGTGGCTAAAATATGACCTACAGCTAGGTTAGTATATTTGCTAGTGACCCAAATCTACATAGATATTTCTGTATCTTGGGGTCCAGAGTACGAATTCCAGAGTGAATACTAGAAACGTGATTTTAGGTATAATTTGGTACTTATATTTGGTATATGTGTGATTATTATGTGATGTGTGTGGAAACGTGTGTGTTTGTTCCATTGAGCTTTGTTTAATTTGCTGTTCGATCAGTGGCTTTATATTATCACTGTAAGCACTATATAAGTGCACCTCAGGACCCTTATTGCGCAACACACTATTATTGTAAATTGGAATCATTTTGAAGCCAATTGCTAATCCATTGCTCCATATGTTTGGAAATTATGTCTCCTCAACAACGTAAATAATGCAATGAATGTTGTTGTACTGTCAAAATGAAACCCATTGCTACTGATAGTTTGTAACGCAATTACCATGCAGGATAACCGCCGGCTTGTGTAGAACTATATTTCTTTTTATTATTGTAACATCCTTCTCTGTATGAGAGGAGACCTATGCCCAGCAGTGGGACGAAAAAAAAAGAAGGTTGATAATGAAATGAAAATAATGATGATTGTTTTTTTTTTTTATTATTTATAAACCAGCGCTTGACCGAAATCCCGCCTGATGGTAAGCAGCGATGCGATCGTTGATGGTAAAGCGTGCTAGTTTATTAAGAGCCTATTCACTCTAGCCTTGAAGACACTCAAATTGTAGTCCGACGGAAACACCGCCGCCGGTAAGTTGTTCCAGTGCCTTGATGTACGCGGTATAAAGGAGGAGGCGAAACGCTTCGTCCGGATCGTAGTAGTGTTAACAACGTAAGGGTGGAAACTCGCCGTACGACGGGTCGTCCGATGGGGGAATTAAATCATGCAATTCCCTCGCGAACTCCCCAAAATGCATCCTATAGAACACCGAAGGGCTGGCTACTCTACGCCTGTGCTCTAGGCTTTGGAGACCGTCTCGAGTTAAATCAGGGTCACCAATTAGCCTCTTCGCACGCCTCTCCACTGAATCCAAAGTAGAAACAGATTGTAACATCATTCGTCAGAACCCTATACTATGAATACGCCAGGAAACAATAAGTAGATACCAAATATCATTGTATCGTTGCCTAAAAACTTTAATCTACTTAACAAGATATATTTAAATGATGTCTGCGACTGTAGGTCAGATTGTATCATGTTCTTAAATAGAGTACGGTATTGTATGACAACATTATTTCTGAATGCAATTTTGAATGACTGTTATGCTAATTGTGTTGGAAATACCTTGGTTTATGAAGAATTATTATAGTTTATGGGAATCTATGTACGTAGGTATCATCATCATCATCAACCTTTTTATCATCCCACTGCTGGGCACAGGTCTCCTCTCATAGAGAGAAGGATTGAGCGTAATCACCACGCTTGCTCAATGCGGGTTGGCGATTTCAGACTTAGGTGCGTATTCCAGAAGGAAACTCAAGCATTGATCTCTGCTTAAGCATTACTTAAAACTAGTTTCAACCAATCAAATGGCTTGAAACGAGACTTATGTAGAGCTTGAGTTTTGAGTGACGTTCTGTAATACGGACCTTAAAGTCCAGGTTTCCTCAAGATGTTTTCCTTCACCTTCAGTCATTGGTGTCCAAGATATACTTAGAAAGTACATATAACTTTAGAATAGTTACATTGGTACTTGCCTGACCTGGAATCAAACCCGTGCACTCATACTTGAGAGGCTGGTTAAAACGTAGGTATTAGATGCGATAAATTTTGCTACTGAGGGCTTACGACTTTGATGGAATATTAATTGGCAAAAAAAGTAACTGTCAGCTCATGAATTCAAGAGTCGTTTGATTGACCAACTAGTGGGCTTCGGTAAAGCAAGGTGTAAGACAAGGTGCTTGACTTTTTTCATGAAGAGTAAAGGAGTCTTCTAATTTATTTATTTTTTATTTATTAAAACTTCATGCACAATGAAAAAAATTGCACAATGGCGGACTTAATGCCTTAGGCATTTTCTACCAGTCTACCTTAAGGTGATGCAGAGACAAAAAATGGTAGGTGCAAAGATATAAAAGAGAAGTTAAAAGAGAAACACAAAAAAAATATTATAATAAATACATAAATACATACATACAAAATATAAACAGTAGAGAGAGATAAAAAAATATAGATTGAGAAAAAGAATAAATTATATGTTTGATGAATCTGCCAATTTCTTGCGTAAGTATTCCCGAGCTTTAATTTTAAAAGTGTACCGACTGGTCAACGTCCTGATGTTCTGAGGAAGGTCATTCCAAAGAAAAACCGCTTGGACAAGAAATGAAGACTTAAGAAAACCAGAGCGGTGAGAAGGACATCGTAGAAGACAATTATTGGACGAACGAAGATTCCTATTATGCGCAGAGCATAAATATTGAAAATGAGAAGTAAGATAAGAAGGAGAACAGGGTTTGTGTAAGAGTGAAAACAAGGTCGTCAAAGCTCTTAGAGCTCTGCGTTGCCTGATGGGTAGCCATTTCAAGATGGACCGGTGGGAAGATACATGATCGTACTTACGAAGGTTAAATACGAATCGAATGCAGTTATTTAGAAGTCGGTCAAGTTTATTGAGTAGATCTGCATTCAGGTCGTAATAACACACATCACCATAATCAATAATGGGGAATATAAGGGATTGAACAAGCATTGCCTTTATGTGTGATGGAAGAACATTTTTTTAGCCTATAAAGCGACCGCAATGTCCCGGTGACTTTTTTGCTTACACTTGCAACCTGCTTACGCCAGTCCAGGCAAGTGTCAACATACAGACCCAGATCCTTGACATCAGAGCTGAACGGAATGACTTTGTCATCATAGAAAACTGGTGGTACCACTAAGCCACTCAGCCTACGCCGACTAAAAGTACTCCCTATAATGATGGCCTGGCATTTTGTAGGGTTAACCGCTACTCCGAAACGATTAGACCAGTCCCTCACCACTCCCAAATTTCGGTTCAGCTCGTCAATCGCATCCGATAAATTGTCAACACTTGCCTGAGTATAGAGCTGTAAGTCATCAGCGTAAAGATGATACGCACACTGAAGTTCAGTAGTAATAAGATCAATAAAGATTGAGAACAAAAGTGGGGATAATATACCGCCTTGAGGGACGCCAGAAACAAGCTCGCACCAGTTAGAAGACGAATCTCTCGCGAGAACTGCCTGCTGACGCCCCCGAAGATACGAGGAGAACCAAGCCAGAACCTCGGAAGAGACCATAAGATGGGAAAGGATGGACAAAAGGACTTCGTGACTGACGGTATTGAAAGCGTTCGAAAAATCGATCAGTACTAAAACGGAGACTTTAGTGTCTTCCATTCCCCGCCTTATATCGTCAGTCACTTTAAGCAAAGCAGAAACAGTGCTGTGGCCGGGCCTGAACCCGGATTGGAAAGGATTAATGAGAGAGTTTAGCTGAATGAAGTGGGAGAATTGCTTATGGACACAGGCCTCAAGCACTTTAGACAAAAAGGGGAGGATAGAGATGGGACGGAAGTGGCTAAGAAGGGTGGGATTTGGAACTTTAGGTAAAGGACAAACATGAGCTTTCCTCCATAGCGAAGGGAAGTCACCAGTAAATAGGGAGAAGTTAATAACATGGGAAATTGCAGGAAGGAGCGGGTCAAGAGCCGTCACTATCATGTAACGACTGATGTTATCACACCCTACGGCTTTAGATTTAATAGATAGGATAACCTTCTTAATCTCTTCCGGGTCAACTGGGGTGAAGACAAAGGGGGTAATATTGAGGCGCGTCAGACCAGTAAGGTAGTGAATAGTTTGACATTTAGTATGACTATCGAGAGTTGGGACAGTGGCAAAATGACGGTTTAGATCGTCCAAACCAAATGTATTAGAAAGGTCTGAATGCCGCGTTCTGCCAATACCTAGAGTTCTAAGGAATTTCCAAATATCAGCAGGAGAAGAGGAAGTGATATTATCAAGAATGTGGCGGCGTCTAGCGTTGCGTATCATCTGGTTACAACGGTTGCGAGCAGTTTTGAAGAGAGTCCAGTTATCGTCCGTCCTATCCCTTTTATATTTCCGGAACGCGCGGTCCCTACGCCGCATCGCCATCCGAACACCTTGATTCATCCATGGAGCAGGCGGCCGCTTCAGCTTTATTTTCCTAATGGGAGCATGAGTATCGTACAGTTTGACAACAGCTAAGTTAAAAAGATTTACCTTGTCATCAACAGTAGTAGCTTCCTCCAAGGGCGTCCAGTCAATACTTGCAGCATCATTTATTAGTTGTTCCGTGTTCATCCGCGCAAAGGCACGCCTGTACTGGAATTTAGGTTTTGGTTTTGGAGGTTTAAGGATATAGGACAGGAAAATAAGGTCGTGATGAGAAAAGCCAGCAGCGGTATGTTGACCGTGTGAGGAAACTAGGGAAGGATTAGAAATGAGGATCAGGTCGAGCCAGGTATCATCACCGACAGTGTTGTGATGCGTTGCATCCAAAGGCAACACGTGCATACTAGCTGACTCAACCAGTTGTAGGAGTTTGCAGGACCGAGTGGAGTTATGGGCGAGGAGGTTGGTGTTGAAATCTCCCATTATTATGTGATGTGCGTACCCCGAACCCAAAGATTCTAGGACCGATTCGAATTCGGTGAAGTAATCAAGGGAAGGGGGACAGTATACAACTCCAACGATGGTTTTAGTTCCTTTAACACAAACCTCGAGAAAAAGAAACTCAGCACAATTATTAGATGGAGAAGTGGCAAGAATTTTAAAAGGAAGATCAGCTCGAAGGTAAATGGCTACACCACCCCCTCTCCTACCGATTCTATCGTTCCGTAGAAGAATGAATCCAGGAAGAGAGTAAGTGGAGGAAAGAAGTTCTGGTTTTAACCAGGTCTCAGATATCAGGACGGCATGTACATAGTTGTTCGCAAACGTGTCGTATAGCTCATTATAATGACTTGCAATACTCTGGGCATTGATGTGACAGATGTTAAGTCGACGGTCAAAGTTTTGACTAAAACGCTGACGCAAAAAATCACCAAGAGTGTCTGTGACAGAGCAAAAACTATCACCATCGGAGGTGGCATCAGAATCATTGGCAGAGAAAAAAGACTCATTCTCAAAAAATTTACGCGTGAGTTCATGTAAGCCTTCCCAGACTTTAGACAACTGATTTATTTAAACCCTCCATCTATTTAATAAATCTTTACTGGGTGGTAGGCCATAACATTGGCTGCTGGCAGAAGTTACCACCCACCAGACAAAGTCTTGCCGCCAAGCTATTCGTCGTGTTCCGGCATAATGTCTGGTGAAGTCGTACGGAGGAGACGTATGAGCAGTTGTGTTGCGATGTGTGCCGGGTACGATACGCCAAATGTTGTTGTGTCAGGATTTTGGTCATGGGGGTCCCAAGATCAACCTGCCTTTGAATTTATCATTACATCACCTCGATTAGCTGCCGTCCACCTTCCTATTAACTCAGCTTTTTGAGTGAATAGCCTCTTAATAAACTAGCGCGTTTTACCATCAACGACTGCATCACTGCTTACCATCACGCGGGATTGCGGTCAAGCACTAGTTTATGATGTATACTAATATATAAAGCTGAAGAGTTGCGATGGATAGCCCATTAATCCAGGATGGCTTTAGGCTATATAAATTCGTGCTGCGACCAATAGGAGAAGAGCAAAACTAACTCCACGCGAACAAAGTCAGTGGCGGCCGCTGGTTATAAAAAAAAAAAAACATCATGGGGGTACCTAGAAGGGTTCAATACTGTGGAATTTTCAAGGATGGGAGAAGAAGTTTCCAGTTTAATCCCTTTTTATTAGAGCACATTTTGATACATATCAATAGACAGGTTTTTAGAGTAACAGTGAAAGCATTATTTAAGTGTTAGCAAACTACATTATATAAAATGTTTTTGGTGGGATTATGTACGAGTATTACGAGGTGTCATTTATGTTTTCCTATTAGATGACTAGACAAAACTGTTAGCTACGCCAAAGTACCGATTTTCTTGTTAAAACTAAAGTTCTATTTCATTAAGAGGGAACTCTAGTGGTGCTTTCTCTATACAAACAAACGTATTCCGCTGTTTTCTTCATTGATAATGTTTTTAGAGCAATTTTTTTTTTCTACAATATTACACCGTGATTATACGTGCCCCTATCATTTGTTTTTTTTTCCGAAACTTCATTAATAAAAGAATTAAGTACGATACCGTATAATACCGTGATGTTCAGATTACTATTAGACAAACGTGATAAGATTTATGAAAGAGTTTTTGGTTTTTGTTAGTATTATAGGTATAGTTTTCCTCTAAATTTTGATATCAAAATTATAGAGATCAGTCGTGTTTTGAAAAAGAAAACAGCGGGATACGAAACGTCATTTGGTTAACGTTTTTGTAGGTAAAATCAGCCTGAGCTGCAACTGTCCCTTACGCACTTTATCGGGAGATGTTGGAAGCAGTGCGACGGCAATAGTTTATTCAAATACCTATTTTCCAAATTCCTCAGTACTAGTGTCCCTTCTTAAGAAAACGACAGAAGGGTCAGTAAAAGTCCTGTCAAATTAGTCCGCACCTTATATAAATCGACGTATTTTTAGTCGATATGTTTATAGGCGCGTCTAAACTGTCATATACTTTTACTTTGACCACAAAGTCGACAAAATAAGTGAGACTTTTCTTGTTTTAGACTTGCAGCTCATTTACATCACTCATCCATCGGGAGGTCTGTCACATAGATTTATTTAATAACCTGTTTCATGCTGTCAACAAGCTCTCAATTCCATTCCCAGATTAGAATTAAAAAGAATTAAATTGACATACAAGTACTTAAGGGATTATTACTAAAACTTTAGGCGTAAACCGATTGGTTACGTCAACGAGACACCCACTGAACAAAATGTGACGATAGATTAGCCGGATGTGAAGATTATCGGCGTATGACGATACGCCCAAACGTAAGGCGTCGCGGGCGTATGGTGTAAGGGGTGAGCGGTTAGTGATTCTACTTTTTTAGTACTATACCAAAATTCTCTATTAACATTTACACTGAGGTACTTACAAAAATAAGTAACAGTACATTAATATTACAAGCAACACTTTTACAGGCTAAAATCACCTTTGTAAGTATATAATACTAGCTTTCCGCCCGCGGCTTTGCCCGCATGGAATTAGGTATTTTTGTTTTCCCTCGGGAATATCAGATTTTTCCGGGATAAAAAGTACCCTATTATTTAATCCGGACTTCTAAGTTTACGTCTGCAATCGTCAAAGCAATCGGTTCAGTAGTTACGGCGTGAAAGCGGAACAAACAAACTCACTTTCCGATTTATAATAATTAGTAAGGATTTATGGCGATTCGTCGTGTTCCGCCACGATGTCTGGTGAAGCCGTACGGAGGACGGGTCTGAGCAATTGTGTTGCGATGTGTGCCAGGTACGATGCAGCTGCTTCACCAAAATTTTCTCAGATTCGATTATTTTCATTTACGAACTTAGCTGGGGCAAGCGTAGTTTAACTGCTGACGGCTATTATCATGTAGCCCTGACAATAATAGAACTGCAATATGGCGCTTAATAATAGAACAGCGTGGGCACAACAGGTATAAATATTAACGTCGTGGTGGCCTAGTGGTTAAAACACCAGCCTCTCAAGTATGAGTGCGCGGGTTCGATTCCAGGTCAGGCAAGTACCAATCTAACTTTTCTAAAGTTATATGTACTTTCTAAGTATATCTTGGATACCAATGACTGAAGGTGAAGAAAAACATCTTGAGGAAACCTGGACTTTAGGTCTGAAATCGCCAACCCGCATTGAGCAAGCGTGGTGATTATGCTCAATCCTTCTCTGTATGAGAGGAGACTTGTGCCCAGCAGTGGGACGATAAAAAAGGTAGATGATGATGATGAATAGAATAAAAAAAAAGGTACTAAGGTTTCTAGATGTTTTTAACAGTCATTTTCATATTATGTATGTACAACACGACACGAAGAGCGTAATACCACGAAGACACCTCGTGTTCATTAGCTGTGGTTAATTGTCTTATGACTGATTAAAAGGTATAGGAAAACATCTTGAGGAAACCTGGACTTTATGTCTGAAATCATTAACCCGCATTGAGCAAGCGTGGTGATTACGCTCAATCCTTCTCTGTATGAAAGGAGACCTGTGCCCAGCAGTGGGACGATAAAAAAGAAGGTTGATAATGATGATGAATTTATAGTATTTTAAGTTTTTATGTTACTATACCTGAAATAAATGGATAAAAAGAAATATATGATTCGTCAACAGTTCCTTTTCGAAACATTTATTTTTATATATCACTAACTCAATATTGTTCCATTTTGCCTTCAGACAAACATAGACACAAACAGACTAGAAAAAAGTTCTTATTGTATCTTGTCCATGAATTTGAATGATTGATTAATTTTTTAATAGGTATTTTTTTTCTCGTCGTGATTATCCTGCTGGTTGACTGATTAGATTAGCGTGAATAATTAATTTCTTTTTCAGGGTTTTTCTAGGTCTCGATGCTCATGCCTTTTCTGTATGAAAATGTTTGCCCTGCAGTGGAAGACTAAAAGGCTGGTATTTGTTTTAAAGCTTCAAAGTAACTCACTGTCACTACAATATATAACATAACATAATCACAACACAGACCCTCCTCTTGGTAGAAACCGTGGCCCTGGCGCATAGGCAAGTGAAGAAACACGGGTGGGTTTTAGTCAGTAAAAGTCTGACACGCCCTTCCGCTCCGCCTAGAGCGGGAGAGGTCATATTTTGATGATTTGCCATCCCAAATAAAAAAAGGCCTCCTCTTGGTGAGAAGTCACGCTTATTCGAAGTTTTGGCTCAGGGATATACCGGTTTTCTTACGATGCTTTCTTTCACAGTTTTTGGAGCAGTGGTGATGGAATAATTTACACAAAGTAAAGCACCTAACTTTCTAAGTATATCTTGGACACCAATGACTGAAGGTGAAGGAAAACATCTTGAGGAAACCTGGATTTTATAAGTCTGAAATCGCCAACCCGCATTGAGCAAGCGTGGTTGTTACGCTGAATCCTTCTCTGTATGAGAAGGGACCTGTGCCCAGCAGTGGGATGATAAAAAGGTTGATGATGATGATGATGATGAAAGCGCCTGATGGGGCTCGAATTTACGACCTATAACTTGTAATTCGCGACTGATACCACTAGGCCACCGCTGCTCACCGCTGTCGCTACCACTTATGACTTAATTCCAAAACAATATGAATTTATAACAGTACAGGACAATCAATCGTGAGTTATTATCTGTTGCGTGGAACCAAATCCATCAGTACCAGAACCATACCGACTCTTGAAGTCAACAGTAAACCACTTTCTACCAAGATAAGGCTTTGTCGTGACTTCTCATGACCTGATACACTGCCTTACAATGTTACCCCTGATAATGGCGTCAGTAGTTGTACTTTCTTCGTTCATAATTAGTTCTGATTTTCGCCGCATTCGAAATTCGAAACTTGATTATGGTTAGAACCGTGATTCGGTTATTGAATTGTCAAATAAGATAGTGTTGTGATTTCTGAATTTGACTTTATCTTTTGAAGTTGAATGTCGTGCAGTATTAAGACTGTTTGATTGTTTGATTATATTATTTGAATGCGGTAAGTTTAAAATGAACAAAACAATAGGCATAGAAAAAGAATGCTTTTGTTGTGGCAAGAAGCATTGCTTACAAATAACGATAAAAGCATTCTTAACATTCAAAGCATTTATTAGGATAGGATAGATCTATCCTATTAATATCCTACAATAAAATTATTTTTTCTCGGTGGTAGGCCATAACATTGGCTGCCGGCAGATGTCATGGCCTGCCACCAAACAAAGTCTTGCCGCCAAGTGATTCGTCGAGTTTCGCCACGAATGGCTGATGAAGCCATACGGAGCACGGGTCTGAGCAGTTTTGTTACGATGTGTGCCGGGTACGATGCGCCAAATGTTGTTGTGTCGGGAGCGTTGGTCGTTTTGTTGGGTTTAACATTGCATCACCTCGCTCAAATGCCATCTTCCTTCCTATTCGCACAGTTTTTTTTTTTTTGAGTTAATAGGCTCTTAATAGGCTAGCGCGCTTTACAATCAACGGTACAACAGCTTTACGCGATGAAAAAATTATGAAAATTAATTCTTCTTCTAATTATATTTCTTAACTAAAAGTTAAATACAATTAATCATACGGTTTGAAGGCAAATGTATCTAGTTAAAGAAAAAACCTTATCTTAGATCACGATTTTGCATCGGAAATAAACTAAATCAGCACTGTCTTACTAAATAACGGAAAAAAATTATAAAAAACACACAAAGTAGAACTCAAAAAATGCCGAAAACCCGTTAACTATTCTTTATCTATATATTCTGAGGGCAAGACCGATTAACTGCAAAGCAAACGTCGGCAAGTGGTCACAAGAGTCACGCTCAGCCGTGTGGAGTCACGAATCGTTACGTAACACCTTCTTTTTTTAAATGTTATCCTTTATAACGGTTTGCGCACGCGCCACCTCACGATATCGCAGTCGGTGTCGTGTGCGGTTCATGTATTTTATTATATTAGCGTTGATTGATTGGTTCCGATATTCCTATTGATAAAATTTGACCGATGTACGTATGTATTTGGTGACGATTGTAGTTAAGTTATTTTGCTACTGGTTGTCATAGCAACGTGGTAGTAGGTATTCGTTTGTGTCGTATCTACGTAGGTGTGTCGGCGAACTGTTGTTGTTCGGTGTATGATAAATTACTGTTCTAGAGCTCGTGATTCATATATTTGTCATAAGTTTGTTGAATTTTATTGAATTAAATGTGAAATATTGGTGTTTCCAAGTCATATTTTGAGTGGTTTTAACAATAAATATTAACAATGGGTTGTTTCTTGCTACAATTATCGGCAGCGTTATTATCTTTACTTAGTCTTTTTAATGGCTTTAATATTTTTTTTGAGTGTTCGCGGCAAGTCAGATGACAATTGGGCTAAGAGTAGAACCGATTAGGTACTCCACTCCACTACATGCACAATGCCATCAATAAAGACAGAGGGACATGACAGTGGAGAGGAAGGCCTTTTCCTGAAATAGCAAATGGGACAATACAGACTATACCATCCGCCTAGCTCCTTAAAGAATAGAGGTAAACAAACCAATTTAGGGTTATCACAAGTCATGTTTTACAAATCTCCTGTTATTTACATGATTATCGACTTTTACGAGCTAGCTATTTATTAACAATTCCTATTGCAGCATATTTCAATAGAATCACTAAAATAACATGCATAATAACTTTATTATATTATTATTTAACTTGACCATTAAAAACTCGACATTAATTTTACGTGATAGCCCTACAAAAAAAGAAAGATGGATGAAATCCAGGTATTAAACACATTTTGTGGAATTCAACCAATGAATAAAGAGGCATTTGTCAATACAATTTTGCGTATTTTAATTACTTTCAAATCAACTGCATAACACATGCATTGTAATACTTTCAAGTATGGACTAATTATAATATGTATAAAAAAAAAATTACCTATTAGGAAATTAGCTTACATATGTGTCATATTTCATTCAAGTCGGTTAAGCGTTCTATGCGAATCATAAATATCTAAACATAAATAAATGTTTAGATTAGTAGGAAGTAGGATTATTACTTTTATGAAAATCATCTATGTAGAAAAGGTTGTTAACATCTGTCTTATAGGCGTGAACTACTCGTTGCCTGGCAACGGTTTGTTTACCTCTATTCTTTATCGAATTTGGCTCAAATATAGTTATATTACGGGCTTAGACTGGATTGGCTTTTGTCTATATTGTACTTTTTATTTATAATTATAAACTAGTGCGTGACCGCCATATGCATCCCGCCTGATGGTAAGCACTGATGCAGCCGTTAATGTAAAAGTGCGCTAGTTTATTAAGAGCCTATTCACACACAAAAAAAAAAATACTGAGTGAATAGGAAGGAAGATGGCAGTTGAGCGAGGTGGTGCACTGTTAAACCCAACAACACGACCAGCGATGCTACGATCGAACTCCCGACCATCCGACACAACAACATTTGGCGCATCGTAAACATCGCAACATAACTGTGGAGACCCTCCACGACCAAACTTCCGACACAACAACATTTGGCGCATCGTACCCGACACATATTGCAACCCAAGTGTTCAGACCCGTCTTCCGTACGGCTTTACCAGACATTAGAACAAGACGAATCGCTTGGCGGCAACACTTTGTCTGGTGGGTGGTAACTTCTGCCGGCAGCCGACTTTTTTTTTTTTGATATGGCATCTCGTAGGTGGCCATTAGAGGCCGTAACTACTTAACCGGACTTTCCTGTGGATGCCTTAATTAAAAATTAAAGCCTCCAGCCAGGGGCACTTAAAACTAACTTAAAATTAGGCGACTACGCACTAAGAGCACCCCCTGTGGGGTACGAACCTCGGCTTAGGGCGTCGCTAGGGAGGACAGCAGGGGACGGCTGGATCGGAAGTTATACTTAATGGTTTGATGACCGCGGCGTTTTCTAGTACTAGCTCTGAGAAGAAACGCCGAAACAAATTCAGAGGTTATTGTTGGGACATTATGATATTACTGGCTCAGCTGCGGCGCGGGCTGGCCTTCATCGGACAAGGGACGGGGGAGGGGATTACTACGTGGAGCGCGTCGCGGTGGACCTCGGCGGCAAGGTCGGTAGGTGGGTCTGTTTTTGTGTAATGTGCTGGTGGCCCTATTGGCCTCTTGGAGGAGGGTAATGGGGTCATCGGGGTCTGTGAGAGCATGCCGAGGGCGGCGAAGTCGGGAGATGGTGGAGGGAGTGTAATTGGCGGCCGCTGCTATAAGAGGATTGCGGTGCTTGGTGGCAGTAACAAAGAAGCGTTTGGAGAGACGTTTCATGAACTGCTGGATGGTGGGGATTTTGAGATCAAGGTGGAGGATCTCATTACGGACGAACCAAGGGGCGTTTGTGGCTTTACGGAGGAATCGGTTTTGGACTACTTGCATCCTATGGATATAACGTGGCTTGGCATGTGCGAAGACGGCAGCCGATGTCATGGCCGACCACCTACCACCGAGAGGATTGTGTGGACTAAACTATTTTTCTTTCTTTTCCGTTTAGAAATAACTATTTTATTTATCATCAATCATGAATCAAAATATAAGGCACTGACTTTTCGGGTATACTTTATATTGATCCACAAGCACGATACAGTTTGGCACAGTAAGCAGACAGAAGAAAAGAAGGAGAAAGAGACAAGTTCAGTAGAGCAGAAGGCTCAAGGCTAGAGTGAATAAGCTCTTAACAAACTAGCGCGCTTTACCATCAACGATCGCATCACTGCTTACCATCAGGCGGGATTGCGGTCAAGCGCTAGTTTATAATTCTTTAAAAAAAAATGCTTTATTGCGACCGACCTAACTTAAATTTAAAAATATTTGCAATGGGCCGCCACTAACATAATCATACCAAAAACTATCTCATACTCGTATCTTGATCAACATAATGCTTTATCTGATCAAAGTTAATTAAAAACATTAAAAATAGTCACATGTACACAATACACTTGCATAATTTATTTATTTCTTACATAATCGCCAGTTATAAGTTGCTAGCATGTTATGAAATAAGTGATCTTGCATCACCATCATCATTATCATCAACCTTTTTATCGTCCCACTGCTGGGCACAGGTCTCCTCTCATACAGAGAAGGATTGAGCGTAATCACCACGCTTGCTCAATGCGGGTTAGCGATTTCAGACTTATAAAGTCCAGGTTTCCTCAAGATGTTTTTCTTCACCTTTTAATCAGTCATTGGTGTCGAAGATATACTTGGAAAGTACATATAACTTAGAAAAGTTACATTGGCACTTGCCTGACCTGGAATCGGACCCGCACACTCATATTTGAGAGGCTGGTGTTTTAACCACTAGGGCACTACGACTACGATCGACGATCTACGATCTCGCATAATTTAATAAAACTAAAGAATATACTTAGAAAACTAAAGAACTTAAAAATTATGGCAAAATACTTCTTAAATTGACATTGCATTTTGTATTCGGCGGTTTAGCTGTTAAACTTAGGATTGATAATAAAATATCAGATAAGAAAACTAATAACATTGCATTGCAACATTTGCATGCTGAGATAGGAGCCTTTTGGCCTCGTATAGGACTTTCTGATTGATGTTTCTGACTTTTTGTATTTTTTTATATATTTTTTTAGGTTTACATTTTTAATTGTGTTTCATTTTTGTTATTACTAATAGGTATAATAAATCTTAAAAAAAAAAAATTATTTAAACTAGTATAATTTAGGTAAATAGTACACTGTAGACTACCTACATTATTTCTTTATCCTTTCTCTTAGAATTCCATCCAAAGGTCTGTAAAAGATCGCTCTTAGCGATAAGACCGCCCATTGTGTCACCCTTTGTAAAATATTTTTACTTATGTTCTGTAATCTATATGGTGTACATAATAAAGAGTCATCATTCTCCTGCCCTTATCCCAATTTATTTGGGGTCGGCGCAACATGTCTTTTTCTTCCATGCATCCCTATCAGAAGCCATCTCGGCAGTCACTGCCTTCTTAGCCATATCATCCTTCACACATTCCATCCATCGTTTCTTTGGTCTTCCCCTACTCTTATAGCCATCAACATTCATAATTAAGACTCTCCTCACGACATTCTCCTCAGTTCTCCGTAACACATGCCCGTACATGTACATAATAAAGAGTATTCTTTTCTATTCTATTCAACACATAATTAAGTATACAAAATATATTGATGCAGTGGAAACCTGGAGCTTGTACTAGGACAACTTACAGGTAGTCTAGTGTTAAGATCTTCCTGTATAATTCGGATTTAATACTTTTTATTTCTTTCAATTTTGCCTACTTACTATACATATATGTATATCTATATAGGTATAATAAGTGGGCAAAATCTCACTAAAGTAGCACACTACTTGACTATATGATCATGCAGTGTGCTATTGCAGTGCGATTTTGTAACCTTTTGTAACCATTTCACCGTAAAAACTTTGGTGAACTGAGCATAGAGATATGATGTGCTGTCATTTCCAACTAATACTAGGGAGGGACACCATTGGGCGTCTAAGTCCACTTTACTTGATTTTCATGGTCAAATTTTTGCAGAATTAATCGGCTGTTCTACTATACTACAAAATAATTGTCATAACTCCGCAGCCAGCCCGTTACAGCAGCATAAATGTAACAAACACTCGGTCACACGTTCAGCATACGGTATGCAAATAATACATCTTAATATAGAGAGCAGTGGCTGGGGTTTTGTTATTACAATCAGATGAATTTACATTTCATAAATAAATGCATCTCTGCCGGTGCCCTAACGACGCCACACTCAATGTTTCTGTTCCACATAAACTGTATGAGTACCTTAATTTAAATAACTTGCCATGTTCTCTTCGACTTTATTCTATGCTGGTTGGTGTGAATCTTATGTTAGTAAGATGTAACGCTTGAGTGTTTTTGCATTGACTCTGCTGACTAGGCGTGTGCGAGGTTTGTGTGCGCATAATCCTGTAAACGTGTGTTGGGTGCCAGTTTTTGCGTTAGGTTTTCAATATATCACTTTAGAGTCATTGATATATTGTAGTATATACAGTAGAATTTGTTTGCAAATGCTATGTTAAACGAATGCTTTCTTTACCTACCTAACCTACCAAGTCCATATATCTGTACATTATATTTTATACACGTAAGTCGTGGTGGCCTAATGGCTAAAACACCAGCCTCTCAAGTATGAGTGTGCGGGTTCGATTCCAGTTCAGGCAAGTACCAATGTAACTGGTTGTTTGTGTATGTGAGTTTATATGTTTGTGATCGCGATACAGGAGAAATTCCTGGTGTGGGTCACGTTTTTTTTTAAAAAAAATAATTCTTAGTTATATGTACTTTCTAAGTACAGTAATAGAGTAGTACAGTAATAGTAGTTTTCTCGGTCATCATCATCCCAGCGTTAATCCCAGTCGCATCCGAAGCCTTTTCAGCTTTGGAGTCTGGGGTCCGCTTTACCAGTCCAACTGCTGATATGGCTAAACTTCGACATTTTCCGTGAAGCGACTGCCGTCTGACCTCCACAACCCGAAGGCGACATCGAAGCATTGCAGTTAGACCAATTGTTGAATTTTTGAGGGCTCCAACAACCCGTAACGACTGCCACTAGATGTTCGTATGGCAACCGGGACCAACGGCTTAACGTGCTTTCCGAGGCACGACCAGACCAGTGCAAATATTCATATTCATGCATACAAATACTTGCACTGTGCGGGGATCGAACCCGCGCCACCTTGCGCAGCGGCCGCGTCCGCTACCGCTACGCCACGGAGGCTGTCTAATAGTAGTTTTCTCGGTGGTAAGCCATAACATTGGCTGCCACCAGAAGTTACCACCCACCAGATAAAGTCTTGCCGCCAAGCGATATGTCGTGTTCCGGCATAATGTAAGTCATCACTGGCAACACACACTGGTCAAAGACTTTAGGCTTGACACACTGTGGTATCTTTCATTGTGGTCTCTTTCACTGTGGTATTCATTAATGTATGTTGTTAATGGACAGACAGCTGTGCTGCTGGCGAGTTTATTCCGCCACTTCTTCTTCCCAGCGAAAGCACTAGGAAGTGGCGTTTTGGGGGGAATGTCTTAAGTAATATTGACGTTCAAAAAGTGCTGATTCTCAGCCTAATTTGAATAAATAACTTTTGATTTTGATTTTGAATAGTGTCTGTAAGTATTTTACAATGAAAATGACGTCCACAGTGATATTTTTACAGAATGGATCTGAAGAAAAGCAAGATTGAAGAACTCACTTGGAAACATTATCTTCCATTCGACAGATTTCTTATTTATTTATACTACTTATTGAAACCGTAAAATACATAGGTATACTATGGAAACTATATGTACAAACGAAGACATACATATAAAGCTATACATTTAAAGTACAAACTGATTTCTCATTGTTCGAAAAGCCTATGCAATGTGAGGTTACTTAAAACTGGAAATATGTACAATTATGGTATAATAAAGTTTCAATACATGTAGATACATTTTAAACACGATCGTATCATTAACCAAAATCAAGTTGGCACTTCGACTTTCTATTTTGATTGACTGCACATAAACTCTATAATTTTGAATATTAATTCCTTCTATGATTCCAATTCGCTCAAAAGCGGTTCATAGTTCAAGTTTTGCGTAATAGCATAATGTTATGACCAATACTTTAATTGGCCAATCACTTGTACATGTAGTTTCACTTATTGTAAATACGTAAGATATGCATAACTTGCTAATTGCTCTAATTGGTATGTTTGTATTATGAAATAGTTTACTAAAATAGATAATAAATGCTATAGATATCGTAAGCCGCAGAAGGTTCGAACTAGCATACTTTACTGTAACCTCTGCAAGCCATCATTATGCCTAGTATGAGTTTTCATTACGATACTCGATCGTCTTGAAGCGGGCCAATCGGTGAGTCAAACGCGCTCGATATCGACGATCGAGTTTCGTAATAAAAACTCATACTAGGCCTACAGCTGTCTAGCCTATTCCCAACAACGTTGGAGTGACCTTCCATTCTAACCGGAGGCTGCTGAAAGTCAGTCATCACCATCTCAGCGTTAATCCCAGTCGCATCCGAAGCTTTTTTCAGCTTTGGAGTCTGGGGTCCGCTTTACCAGTCTAACTGCTGATTTGGGCTAAATTTTACCAGTCTTTACCAGCCAGGCTTTACCAGTCTAACTGCTGATTTGGGCTAAACTTCGATATTTTTCGTGAAGCAACTGCCGTCTGACCTCCACAACCCAAAAGCGATATCAAAGTATTGCAGTTAAACCAATTGTTGGACTTTTGAGGGTTTCAACAAGCCGTAACGATTGCCATAAGTAAAGAAAAGTAAAAGAACTCAAAATCAGTACTTTACATAAAGCCATTACCTATCTGAACACCATAACCCAATTACTGGGTTAACACCTTCGTTATAGTGGTTGTCAAATTTTCAGGCTTCTGACCGTAGCGACTGACGAAGATCTATGGAACCAACGGCTTAAGATGCTTAAGGAGCTCTAAGATACTCCTCAACTAGCATATGTAAAAAGCGCCTAATATATAGGTATTGTATGGATTAGTCGTATTAGTCCATCTGACTACAATGTAAGTGTCTTCAAGGCTAGTGTGAATAGGCCCTTAATATACTAGTGCGCTTTACCATCAACGATTGCAACACTGCTTACGATGGTAAGCAGTGTTGCAATTATGGAACCAACGGCTTAAGATGCTTAAGGAGCTCTAAGATACTCCTCAACTAGTATATGTAAAAAGCACCTAATACATAGGTATTGTATGGATTAGTCGTATTAGTCCATCTGACTACAATGTAAGTGTCTTCAAGGCTAGTGTGAATAGGCCCTTAATATACTAGTGCGCTTTACCATCAACGATTGCAACACTGCTTACGATGGTAAGCAGTGTTGCAATTATGGAACCAACGGCTTAAGATGCTTAAGGAGCTCTAAGATACTCCTCAACTAGTATATGTAAAAAGCGACTAATACATAGGTACATTATTGTATGGATTACTCGTATTAGTCCATCTGACTACAATGTAAGTGTCTTCAAGGCTAGTGTAAATAGGCTCTTAATATACTAGTGCGCTTTACCATCAACGATTGCAACACTGCTTACCATCAGGCGGGAT
Organism: Sesamia nonagrioides; assembly: GCA_017933935.1. Lineage (NCBI taxonomy): Eukaryota > Metazoa > Arthropoda > Insecta > Lepidoptera > Noctuidae > Sesamia > Sesamia nonagrioides. The sequence goes on from JADWQK010000025.1 coordinate 3,781,440, forward strand.
TGCGGTGAAGCACTAGTTTAAAATTATAAAAAAAAAAATGGGTTTGGCCCTTTAAGATAACAGCACCTGCATGAACTGCAGAATGTTCTCGTTAGCTGAAAATAATTATTAGACATTTATTATTGAAATCAATCCATTTGTGTAGCGTACTTTTATAGATTATCAAATTCTAAAATACGACGAAAATATGATAATCAACAAATTCTTTTGCAAAAGTATTTAAAATATTGATTGACAAACTTTGATTTTTTATTTTATAGAAACAGCACATGTGCCAATAGGGTTACTGGCCCATGTAGTCTATTATGGCCCACTTCCTCGCGCAAAGAATAGGCCAAACAGTGGGAATGTTATCGCCTAAAGTCTAAATCACAACATTTATGTATTTCAAATAGGCATATAAAACCACCTTTGAACGTCAATACTTTTTTAAAAAAAATAGAATTGATTCTAGCCGCCCGTGCTAAAAGGTAGTATAATTATGCTAAATATAGTTAAAAGCCATGAATCTTAAATCCATGTTCCGGTAAACAACCACACCCTGTCTGGAAATGACGCTACGTTCCGTTCATCTACGAGAATCAAGGGAAACCGCAAGAAGGAAGGAACGACTTAATACCAGCAACAAAGAATGAATCAAAGTCGGAGGTCACCGAAAAAATGAACATCACAACATTTTATTAACTATAATTGCCTACAAATTGCACTATTCTATACACATTAGCGATCGTATCAATTACAAAAGAAATTCTTTGAATGATCATGTAGCGTATTAGGCAAAAAGCTCACATACAGAGACATATCATTTGGACGTGTTCTCACGAACAACTAAAAATCAAGTACCAATCATTACGCAGAACCCCGTGAACCAACACGTAGGTATATTAATTCCAATAATGACTGTCCGAATGAGCCTTCTTTCGTCACAAACCGTATAGAAAACATCAAATACATATAATTAGAGGCATCTATAAACTACGGTAATTGTGAATCGTCTTCTTTAATTACGAAGGCCGGTATCGAAGGTTGTGGAAGAGTTGCTTGTGTAATATATTTTGTTAGTGATGTACTAGACATGTATTGACATAGTAATCGACTAACTGTGCACGACTACGTGATAATTAAACTGTCGATGTAATATGTTGTCACGTAATCGAAGTTTTGCTTTCTTGTGAATGGTTTGCCAATTACGGGGATCTAATTAAGCCATACGGAGGACGGGTCAGAGTCTGCCGTCTTCCTTCGTATTCGCTCAGTTTTTTTGAGTGAATAGGCTTAATAAACTAGCGCGCTTTACCATCAACGATTACATCATTGCGATCAAGCGCAAGTTTATAACCATTTAAAAAAATATAAGAAAAATAATTAGCCTTTACTTGAGTCTGACTGGTCAATCAAAGATGGCTGGCATGGGTCAAACGAAGTACTTAATGGGTAGTAACTATTACATACACATTAGTCCTTTACATCGTGACAATGTTGGTCTATGCGTTAATATTTCTGAGAGCAGTGTATCCATGTCCTAAGAGTAATCGCTACACATTCTGATACACAAAACATCAGACGCTGAACATCATTATACAATGACAAAGAACCTTGTGCAACTAGTTAAAATATATGCTCTCTTGGTACAGACGGAGAAACAAATCGACGGAATATTGGAAATAATGGTGATACAGATTGGTTTGTATTTTTTTTTTGCGTATGTGTGTGTGTAGGAGGTAGGTAGTTGTGTTAAACACTGTAAAAGATCTATTGGAAATGCTATTTTCTATAGATTAACCCCTATATATGATAAAAGATCTGTGTGATGTGTTATAATAAAATTAACAAAAGGAAGATTCAGGGATAAAGCAGAAACGGAAGGCAAAGATGTAGTGTTGAAGCAGGTTCGGAGATCCTAACCTGCTTCACCTAATATGCATCTAGATACCTAAGTGCAGTGGATTGTAGTAGATGATTAGAGAAATGTTTGCTAACTTTTGACAAAACATTATGGACTCAGGTCTGAAATAAATCATTTCAATTTCAAAATAAGACACGTCGCTACACATACAGCTGCGGACGCTACCAATCGGTTCCACCTTATTCCGCATCGCAATAATGCTCTCTGATCACTTCTAAGCGCATTTCTTGCAATCGTCAACTATTACAACTGCATTGTTTAATGCCTGATGATGTTCGACCGTCTAGTAGATATTGTTACGAGAATATTAGATGCAATTTATGTAAATCGTATTGTAGATATGTCGTGTGGTCTTGGAAGCAAAATAGAAATAGATTTTCCTAGATTTCGCTACTTGGCAAACGGGTAATGGCGTTATGATTAACTTGTAGATTAAATACTGGAAAAATCATTTTGATAACCCTTTGTAGAAAAAAACATGTAACGGTGAACCGTTTAAAAAAAAGGTTAATGGAGGAAGCATTACACCAAATTATTATAGTATAATCATTGAACACCCAAGAAGGAGAATTGATGATTCCCTTACAACTGAAAGATTTAAGTATTAACGGAGTAATGGAACAAACAAGAGTATTGCCATGAGCAAGAAGAGGTCTCCTCCAGTAGTGGATGATGTCGGGCAGCAGATGATGCTGATTTTGATTATCATTAGCGTGATGAAACCAATCTGTCGAATCTAACATTATCGAGACATGAGCATATGACAGCTTAAAAGCATTTAATATTATTGTTTATTTTATCGTTCATTTTATTTTCGTCAACTCCTCAACGGATGTTGAAAGAACTTGGAAACTCAACAATGAAAAGGTTGAAATTAGCATTAGTAGAGTATTCAGCGTTCTTTTTTGTACAATAATGATTCAATTCAACGACGTGTTGGATAGTTCAATAGATATCATTGTTACGATTTTGTAATAGATCATCGAGTTATTTGATGAATACTTCTAGCTATTCTTCAAGTCTTTCAAGCTGTCTTCTGATTCTATTAATGTTGCTATTATTGTAACATTTCTTGAGTACGATAAATATGTGTCCGATATCGAAACTTACACCAATCAAATATGACCATGAAATTCACGGTTATCTGTTATTGATAGACGTTAATTAATAAAGGCAATAAAAATGAAGGCAGATTGTTAAGATGTTTCCTTGGTTGTGTATTTTCCGGTGTGTTAATGCATATTTCCGGAAATTGTTAAATACAATTAATTGAATTACCATTCAATTAATTGTATTCGTTTTTGAATTAATTGTAAATTGGTATCCATGACAACAATCAAAACATTGTTCTAGGCGTTCTATGTTACGCGTTTGGTTTCTGGACTCAGTCCTTTCAGTGGATCATTGTGCACGAGAGTTTACTAACTAACTTTTGTAATGCAGACAATCAAAAAGTACTGATTCTCAGCCTAATTTGAATGACTTTTGATTTTTTATTTTTTTATGTATATCGGGAGAAACGTCAGGAAGGCGGGGCCGAAGGTTACGGATAGTTGAGGCGTTTTCTCATCCGCATGAGCATCCATCGTGGGCGGTATTTCGAGAAAACGTTGAAGAATAACTATAGTGTGATGTTCGATTCTTATTATTTTAACTGTATAGATACTTAGATCACTTTAATATTAAGGGATTACAATGATAATCTCAGATTAAAACAGATAAGACCCACTGGGTTTGGGCATGACCAACACACACTCGATCGAAGCTTGAGCAAAGTCTGCCTGCGCTAACGGTCGATCGCTATGTCGACCTCCTTGGCGCAGCGGTCAACACGCCTGCCTGCGACGTGGCGCCCCGGGTTCGATCCCCGGCCAGGTCATGATGGAAAAAGATCTTTTCCTGATTGGCCTGGGTCTTGGATGTTTATCTATATATGTATTTATTATAAATACAGTATCGTTGAGTTAGTATCCCATAACACAAGTCTCGAACTTACTTTGGGGCTAGCTCAATCTGTGTGATTTGTCCGTATATATTTATTTATGTCAAACGCAACTCCAGTCGGTACCCGCTCTTAATAAAAAAATAATTAATCCGAATACCGATCGATTAACCGGCTTCAAAAAAATAGTAGAGTAATTTACGGACAATTGATAATGACACAAAACAGATTACAATATTCAAAATTAATTTGTGTAAATTATTTCATCACCGTTGATCTTAAAACGGTGAAGGAAAACGTGAGGAAACTGGCATGTCCTAGAGCCAAAATTTCGAAGACATGTGCCATCTACCAACCCGTACTGGGCCAGCGTGGAAGATTACGTCCCAGTCCCTCTCACCGAGAGGAGGTCCATGTCCTTGTCCCAACCGTGGAAACATTATAGGCTGATTATGTATGTATTACTTACTAGCTTTCCGCAGGCAGAGTCGTCCCCGTGTAGTTTTTATATCGCGTTTTTTATATTTCACTCGGGAATGTCAAATGTTTTCCGGGATAAAATCAAAAATCAAAATAAAAAGTCATTTATTCAAATTAGGCTGAGAATCAGCACTTTGTGAACGTCAATATTACATAACACAGTCCCCCAAAACGCCCACCCATCGACACTTCCTAGTGCTTTCGCTGGGAAGAAGTGGCGGAAGAAACTCCCCAGCAGCTGTCTGTTCATTTAAAAAAACACATGACTTTATACAATACTATGTATAGTACCCTATTATTTAATCCGGACTTCTAACTTTACGTCTGCAAAATTTCAAAGCAATCGGTTCAGTAGTTACGGTGTGAAAGCGGAACAAACTCACTTTTCCATTTATAATGTTAGTAAGGATGTTCTAAATTTTATTATCAAGTACCCATTAAACTAGCGAATGAAAGCTGTTTATGAAATATTTAGTCCATTATTGGTACGATAGTGTAAAGTCGATACTTGTATGTCGGTATCGTGCGCTTGCGACTATTAGTTAGACTTGCGCAAAACGCATTTAGCTCAATAGTTACAAGCGATTCTGGGGAAATGCTGCAATTTTGTACATTGCAGTTTAGTTACTCATAATATTGTAATTATCTGAAGTAGCTGACATGCGTTGACGTTAAAACTGATTTATTATTACTATTTTCATTTATTTTTAATGTTGCCTAAGCAACAAGATCCCTTGTATTAGTAAACGAAAAGCTTAAAATTAAGTTAGTTTACACGTATCATCATCAACCTTTTTAACGTCCCACTGTTGGGCAAAAGTGACAGCCTCCGTGGCGTAGCAGTAGCGAACGCGGCCGTTGCGCAAGGAGGCGCGGGTTCGATCCCCGTACAGTGTAAATATTTGTATGCATGAATATGAATATTTGTACTGGTCTGGTCGTGCCTCGGAAAGCACGTTAAGCCGTTGGTCCCGGTTGCCATACGAACATCTAGTGGCAGTCGTTACGGGTTGTAGGAGCCCTCAAAAGTCTAACCTGTTTAACTGCAATGCTTAGATATCGCCTTTGGGTTGTGGAGGTCAGACGGCAGTCGCTTCACGGAAAATATCGAAGTTTAGCCAAAATCAGTAGTTAGACTGAAGCGGACCCCAGACTCCAAAGCTGAAAAGCTACGGATGCGACTGGGATTAACGCTGAGATGAAGAAGAAGACTGCTGGGCAAAAGTCTTCTCTCATAGAGAAATTGTTGAATCCATATAATTTAGTATGTATGGTCACGGTCAGTCATACCTGTCCGCTAACACATTTAGGACGTGCCGTTGCTACTCTCACGACTCTGCAGCAGCGACACCGCTTTTTTAAGGTCGTCGTGAAACCATTTGTGCGAGTGTCCATAAACATGGCGGACACGCTGTAATACGGAGGGAGCACAAGCAGCCAGCAGCAGCTTAAGAGGGAACTCCAGTGGTGCTTTCTCTATACAAACGTATTCCGCTGTTTTCTTCGTAGATAATGCTTTTAGAGCATTTTTTTTCTACAATTTTAAGCCGTTATTATACATGCCCCTATCATTTGATATTTTCCGAAACTTAATTATTAAAAAAAAAACGATACTTCAAAATCGCGATAAATAAGCATAACCAATATTAAGTTTTTGAATAGAAAGAAAATAACAGAAGCATAGTATACTTTTCCTCTAAATTTTAAAAATAATTGAGATCTGTCCTGTTTTGAAAGGAAAACAGCGGAATACGAAACGTCTTTTGGTCAACGTTTTTGTAGCCTGAGCTGCAACTGTCCGTTTCGCACGTTACCGGGAGAGGTTGGAAGCAGCGCGACGGCAATAGTTTCTTCAAATACATATTTTACAAATTCCTCGGCACTCGAGTCCCCTCTTAATTACGTTATTGTGTTGGTGTTTGCATTTGACATGATCATAAATATCATCTTCTCTCTTAATGATTTTGGTTGAACACAACACTAGTTTCATATTGACTCCATTTTTACGACTCGCACGAAATTAACTGAATTTGTTTTTCTTCTTCTTCTTCAGCCTATAGAGGTCCACTGCTTTATAAAGGCCTCCCCGAAGGCTTTCCAGGATGACCGGTCTTGTGCTGCCCGCATCCATCGATCGGCTTCCCGCGACCTTCACCAGGTCATCGGTGCATCTTGTTGGGGGCCTCCCTACGCTGCGTCTATTCGGTACGTGGCCGCCACTCCAGAACCTTAATACCCCATCAGGCATCGGAATTAAACTGAATTTGCTATTCCAGTTAAATAGAAGTATTATCGGTTTGTGTATCGTTTGATTTCTTCTAGAAGTGGATTGTTTAACGAAACCATTTCTATGTTTAATAGTGAAATTATTCATAATAAATGTGAATCATATATTTTATGCCACGAAAAAAAGGGTTAATGTGTCGGAGCCCAATTATGTATAAAATTCTGATCGAATTTATCCGTTAAAAAGAATTGTGAAACATAATCATAAATTATATTTTCGCGTTCGTTTTTCAGAGAGTTCAAAGTTATGTTGTAGATATACATATAAATCAGTGTCTAGCGGATTATTCGTATGAAATACCATAGATACAAGCTGCAAGCCTATCTTTTATTTATAAGCAGTGTACTGGCCGGCTTCCCTCATTTCAATTTTCAAACATAAATGAAATTCCTCTGTTGCTCTTGTAATAAATTCGAAGTTTGAAAACAGACAACTTTGATCTTAATGAACCTTTTTGCAAAATGTCTATGGATTTATCATAATAAATAATTAGTTTTTGACGTCACAACTGGCAGATGCTAAAATATTCATCTATGTCAAATAATTTAAGCCATAAATGAACATGAAATATTTATGTTTTGTGCTATATATGTGCCAGATATCTTACAAAGAGTGTACTGTAGATATTAATATGAAAGAATTACTTTACATTGCTGATCATTTGACCCCTGATGAATGCAGATTACTCTTTGCTTCTTTGTATTTTGAGTCCTACGAACTGCCAAACATTTTACCTAAAGCGGCGCAACATATACCAAAAAACATACCGTGCTTGCAATTGCTGGTAAAATGGAACAGTAGTGCAGAAGCTTGGGAAGGAAAAACCCATAGTATTGTGGAACATAGATTACGTCAACTTAATAAGATTGAGTTAGCCGATATGTTAGGGAAGATGGTATTTCATCAGTTAGCTAAAGATGTTAATAAGTCGTTAGAAGATGGACCGCACTTCGAAGGTAAGCCTGGGATAACATCAAAAGTTTTCAATGACAGCAATTCTAAGTTTGATGTTGATGATTGGACAACGCTGGATTCCATTTTGAGTGTGATGTTATGCGGTTTGTTATTTATTACACTGGCTGCGTTCTGTCGTATGCTGAATCTAACATTTAGGAGGGCCAAAGTAAAACGTAAGAACTCTAAGAATGCGGAAGAGTTGATTGATTTGATGAGTGCGGACCCTATCGAGAGTGATCAGGAGACTATTTATGAACTCGATATGGAAAATAGAAAACGTTCCCGTATCAGTTTTGAAGATGATATCAGGAAAATAATTAGCACTGGATCTGTTAAATAAGTTATTCTTGTTACTAAATATTATAATAAAATGATCTAAAATAGATAAATAAAATTTGGTTTAAGTTACTTTTTATCCATAATAAAGAAATTAATTTAAAAAATGTATTGTGTGCATTGTTTATTTGAAATCCTAAATAAATGAATGATCATCTGAGATTTTTTTTTCATATAATCTTGATTCGTTACGAATGAATCTCGGCGAAGAGTGGTTTGAAATGATTCGCCAAACGAAACTATTATATATTTCTACAGCGACCAATTAACTTATTACCCCAGCAGCATTTATTTATTTATTTTTACTATCAAACAAGGTAACTGGCTAATAAAATCAGTCTTTATAAAAATATTTATAAATAAATAGTCAGATGAATTTTTATTTGAGGAATAAATATTGCGGTTAGGCAGCTTTTGTGTTTTTTAGGTTAGGCAGTTTTACAGATTATTATAAACTAGCGCTTGACCGCAATCCCGCCTGATGGTAAGCAGTGATGCGATCGCTGATGGTAAAGCGCGCTAGTTAATTAAGAGCCTATTCACTCTAGCCTTGAAGACACTCAAGTTGTAGTGTGACGGTAACACCGCCGCTGGCAAATTGTTCCAGTCCCTCGATGTACTCGGTATAAAAGAGGAAGCGAACGTATTTATGCTCTGTAATTTATATGGTTTACATAATAAAGAGTATTCTGTTCTATTCTATATCAAACAGACATTATTTATACTTACTTCAGATAAAAGTTATTTTACTATTGAAAAATCAGGTTTAAATAATGCAGCTAGATAGCTAATTAAAGTCTTAAATAGTATACACAATAATTTAAGAGTGATAGCAACATACAATTAGTGACTTATTCAAAGTTTAAACTTATATTCCTCCCATCCTCACTATCACCAATAACATTAGCATACAAAATTATCCATCGCCTATCAATTAACATTTCCTACGTTAATTCCTTGAATCAAAGCACAGCTACCTGTCGCTAACAAGCCGGTGTGTAGCAATGCGCGCACGCAGGCATCGCCCGTGTCATCGCGCAAGCGCACGGATAAACCTCATTAGCGACCGTCCTTCTTAACTTCATCAACAGATACCATTAAACTTGGGATATCGGACCGAAGTGGGTTGGTTAAATGGCAAACTTTAGTACCTGAATTGGCTACTCGCACGAAATTAACTGAATTTGCTATCCCAGTTAAATAGAAGTATTATTGCTTTCGTATCGTTTGATTTCTTCTTGAAGTGGATTGTTTATCGAAGCCGTTTATATATCTAGTAGTAAAATTATTCGTAATAAATGTAAATCATATATTTTATGCCACGAAATAAAGGGTTAATGTGTCGGAGCTCAGTTGTGCATAAAATTTAATTGTGTTTAATAAAGTTATGAGATTACCGAGTGTCAATGATTGCTGCGTAGGTGTCTGAGTTTTGTGTTATAAGTTTGTAGAAATTATTGCCTTGAATGAGATCATTTAGTTGCACATGGTACGAACGATAACAGGTCAAGCTACCCGAAACTGTCAGATATTTCTACTCAACCTTGATCCTTAACGCTTTAGCCATAAAGTTGAACATCTAATAAAAGATTTTTGACAGATTGTAGTAGATTGATGTGCTGTTGTCTGTACATTAGTTATAGGAGCATTGATTTCATAAAATTAACGTCTTTCAGGATGGAGTGGAAACCGCATATCTCCAAGCGTAGAGTCTGACGCACCCAACTACATAGATTGGCAGACGACTTAAGAATAATGTGACTGGGACAGACTGGATGCGGTATGCGGAGGATAGTGTGTTGCGGTGCAGCCATGGAGAGGTACCTACATGTCCAGCCGTAGACTCTGATAGGCTGAATAGATTGATGTAAGCGAATTGTGTAAAATAGGACAATACAAAAGGCCAAAGAGCAGTGGTAGCCTAGTGGTATTGGCTGCGACTTATAAGTTGTAGGTCGTAGGTGCGAACCCCACCAGGAGTTTTACTTTGTGTAAATTATTTCATCACCTCTGCTCTCAAAACGATAAAGGAAAACGTTAGGAAACCGGCATGTCCTAGAGGCAAAAACTTCGAAGAGATGTGACATCTACCGCATTGGGCCAGCGCGGAAGGTTACGGCCCACTTCCTCTCATCGAGAGAAGGCCTGTGTCCCAAATTCCTGCCCCCACTTTGATGTGATGCAATCGTTGATGGTAAAGCGCGCTAGTTTATTAAGAGCCTATTCACTCTAGGCTTCAGGGCTAGAGTGAATAGGCTCTAAATAAACTAGCGTCACTTAAATTGTAGTCAAACGGAAACACAGCCGCTGGCAAATTGTTCCAGTCCCTCGATGTACGCCACGAGGTACTGGACGACTGGTACGAAAGACGAGGCAAAACGCTTCGTCCGAATCGTAGTGTTGTCAACAACGAAAGGGTGAAAACTCGCTGTACGACGGGTCGTCGGATGATGGAACGGAGAGGGGGAATTAAATCCTCGCACTCTCTCCAAAATGTATACTATAGAACAGCGACACGTTGGCTACTCTACGCCTGTGCTCCAAGCTTTGGTGACCGTTTTGAGCTAAAGCTGAGTCGCCAATTAGCTTCTTCGTTCGCCTCTTCACTGAATCCAAAATAGCCAAGTAGGTAGGTGTAGGTAGTTTACAGTACAGCCTAGGCAGGTGATGATAATGGTGGTAAGGAGCACGTAGATATAATATCTTAGTAACTTCACACCTATAATTCAATACAATAATTTATTCATATTAAACCTAGTAACTCAGCGAATGAATACCTAGTTGTTAGATATATTTCTTAAGAAACATTCAGTTTGAAATTACTATTATTTACTACCTCATTATCATCGGAATTGCATTTGTTTCCTTAGTGTTGCTCTGCGGGACTGTCCTTTACTTTGTTTTATGGTTTGTGTAATAGGTATACTGAGAAGTCATCATCATCATTCTCCTGCCCTTATCCCAATTAATTTGGGGTCGGCGCAACATGTCTTTTTCTTCCATGCATCCCTATCAGAAACCATCTCGGCAGTCACCCCCTTCTTAGCCATATCATCCTTCACACATTCCATCCATCGTTTCTTTGGTCTTCCCCTACTCTTATAGCCATCAACATTCATAATTAAGACTCTCCTCACGACATTCTCCTCAGTTCTCCGTAACACATGCCCGTACCATGACAACCGATTTCCACACAACTTTTCAGCTACCAGTGCCACTTTCAGACTTCCTCTTATGTACTCATTTCTTATTCTATCCATTCGTGTAACACCACACATCCCTCTTAGCATTCTCATCTCGGCTGCATGCAATTGCCTTTCATTCATCCCTTTCGTAGCCCAACATATATACAGGTATACTGAGAAGTAACCGTCAAAATAAGATTAGTTATCGTCAGCTGCCAGGTATAATGGCAACATTTTATTTTATTAACTTAATTTACTTAAGCCTTCAGGCTAAGTTGGTACAAATAAAGCGTTGTGCTCGTGAAACGGTTTTAGTATTTATTTCTAGTACTAAGTCAATTATTATTACGATTTTGTCAAACAATTCGAAAATATTACCTATACATATTTTGTATCATTTCAGCAGTTTGTCCTGTGGACTTAATAGAGTTGTCTAAGTTACAACGTATTGCAAGAAAACCCGAGGTTATAACGTATTTCATGAAACGTGGAACAAAACATTAAAGCAGATTGAACATGATTCATTGATACTAGTCTCTTATAAAAGTCCTTGAGTTTTCATCGAATGGCGGCAGGTGTAAAATATCATGATATGTACGGACGACAGTAGTCCAAGCTACCCCAAACTGTCAGATATTCCGAATCAATCTTGAGCCTTAATGCATAAGAGATAAAGTTCAAAATCTAATAAGGAAATCTGACAGACTGTAGTAGCTTGATGTGCTGTCGTCTCTACGGTAAACAAGGATCGTCAAGTTTTTTTGCCCCGGCCGCAGGTTGTTACGGCAAAAGAGATACGTTGGTACCTGGCGCATAAGCAAGTGAAGGAACACGGGTGCGTTTAGGCAGCGCAAAAGTTTGACATGTCCTTCCACTTTTTCTTACTCCTCCGCTATTCTTTTCTGATTAATTTCGTTGCGGGACCCAAGAGAGTTGAATCGTTTCTCCGGGACTCGTCGAGCTTCATTGCTCGGCGTTTTTCTGGCGGTCTCCACTGTTGATTCTGGCTTTCAGGAGTTGCAGTGGGTGGGATAATGCGTGGCGGGTTTTGTCCCAATAAAAAAAAAATGTCCTTCCACTTCGCCCAGAGCGGAATAGGTCATTAAATGATTTTCCATACAAAAAACCCCAATGCAACTAATACAACTAAACTCTTAAAAACTCAATGTTTCACACATAATCCAACCACCAAAGCTCAAAAAACAAAGAGGGATCCCTTTCTAACATCTTCATTACCATACGACCACACAAACTTCCACCGCTTGCAGTAGGCGTGACTTTCATAGTATTTTCTAAATATTCTGTCGTATAATGTACTCGATTGCCTACAGGCGTGCCTCGCTGAATAAACATTAATTCGTGTAATGTAACATAAGGCCTGGTTTGCGATTGGTGGACAGCTAAATTAATATGCCTAGGGAAAGTTGAACTGAACGTTTGGTTAATAGATGTTGTAATTCGATCTTTGTAGTTATTGGTGCATATTAATTTTATTCAGAACCCACCACCGGCTGTAAGGGCCTCGCCTAAATATATACTATATATGTCTAAAAGGGTTGCCTTAATCACGATTGAAATTTATTTACTTCTAGGTTTCGAATAGTCAGATTTACAGTTTTCTGATTGAACATTAATTGTGATGATGGATAGGTAATTTATGATGAACACTAGTTTTTTATTTATTTAGCCTGAAATACAGGTTTAAATAAACCTAGTTCGAGTGGGCCCAACATTAGTTTTAGATCGTAAATTTATAGATTTATATTATGTACTAGCGGCCGCTAGCCACTGCGTTCGCGTGGAGTTGGGTATGCTCCGCTCCTATTGGTTGCAGCGTGATGGTATATAGCCTAAAGCCTTCCTGGATAAATGGGCTGTCCAACGCAAAAATATTTTTTCAAATCGGTCCAGTAGTTCCTGAGATTAGCGCATTCAAACAAACAAACTCTTCAGCTTTATATATTAGTATAGATTAGTCTACAGTAAATTAGCTTTTACGATTGATATTAAGATTTTGATTACTATACAAACAGACTTTTTATACATTCATTGTTGTTCTATGTTTTTTAATAAATTTAGTTTTCATTTTAATTTTTTCTTTTTAATTTGGTCCACCAACAATTGTTTACACTGGGTAACATACATACAATGTACATGAGGTACCAAATGATTTTAAAAGTTGACAAAGTAGTGTAACTATCACTTATAGGTGAACTCCGCATGCATACAAAAATGGGGTCGTATAAAAATTTAACTAAAAACTAAGACCAAGTTATTGGAAAATACATGTTCCATTATTTTCCAAAAAGTGAGTGCTAATTTAAATCCGGAAAATATTTGTAATAAATATTGACGTCCTACTCTAAACTCACTTCACCTAACTTGTCACATCTTTAGGGTCGCGACACATCTGCGAAACGTACAGCTTAGCGGCTGAAGTGTCAGTCGCAATATTCAGTAGTTATAAACCAAACGGTCAAAACGCGGCGTCTTGTTTAGCGCGCTATGCGACGGAAAAGGACGCGGCGTCATCGTCAGTCTGTCTGTGTCGACACTTTATGGTGTGCGGTTTTTGTGACATACCTGAATTACCCAGGAAAATGGATTTAATTAGAATATTAGCTATTATAGAGGGCTTAGAAGACGTTGCCGCTCTTCGCTATCACCACGCGCGCGATGCCCAACACACGCCGAACGTTCAGATACGCCCGCCGAGCTTTCGGTCGCGCAGTCGCATCGCGTGATGTGTCACTTGCTATGCAAAATACACTAAATGCGTTTTAGCTGAAATAACCGCCCGAAGGAAGGTTAGGCCCTAGGCCGAACGCGGCGCAATTTCGGCTGATGTGTCATAGAATACTTGAAATACACTGTGAGCGTATTTAGTCGGCGTCGTACGTTCCGCAGATGTGTCGCGACACTTACGGATTCGATCAGCTGATATGTTTAGACGGCAGAAACCTAGGCTAGGAATATACACTTTTGTGCTAGTAACTGGCAAACAACTTTTTTTTAATACAAAACCTAAATATATTTTGTTTAGAATGAACAAATGAATCGATTAAAATCATTTTCACACCATGTTACATTTATACCCAATATATTTAGAAATTGTTGCAGTGTCGTTACCGAGCTGGCAACAGTTGACGGTAGATCATAGTACACGGCACACAGTGAGACAGGGCACCCCCGAGCGCGCGGGTGGGCCAGCGATGCGTTAACTATTGTTGGGACAACCACGTAAGATAACAAGCTAGCCAATTAAGTAGGTCCAACTTCGAGAAATAGGTGTCTCGTCGAATCCAGCTCGGCTGGGCAGCGTTCGGGAAGCTACGCTACATCTTCTCGTCATCCAAGATACCACAGTGTCTCAAGACTAAAGTCTTTGACCAGTCATCACTGGCAAGTGATGACTTACGGAGCTGTAACCTGGTCGCTCACAATGGGCCTCATACGAAGGCTCAGAGTCACACGGAGGGCAATGGAAAGAGCTATGCTCGGAGTTTCTCTGCGTGATCGAATCAGAAATGAGGAGATCCCCAGAAGAACCAAAGTCACCGACGCAGCTTTGCGAGTCGCTAAACTTAAGTGACAGTGGGCAGGGCACATTGCTCGTAGAACCGATGGCCGATGGGACAGTAAGGTTCTGGAGCGGCGGCCACGTACTGGAAGACGAAGCGTAGGGAGGCCCCCAACAAGGTGGACTGATGACCTGGTGAAGGTCGCGGGAAGCCGATGGATGCGGGCAGCACAAGACCGGTCAGCGTGGAAAGCCTTGGGGGAGGCCTTTGTCCAGCAGTGGACATCTATAGGCGGAAGAAGAAGAAGAAGAACTTTGTGATTTTTCATGACACCTTTTTGAAATTTTGTACATAGTATGTTTACTTAAAAATATTGAGTTACGCATATACAAAAAATAACGATGTATTCCTGGCTTAAATAAAAATGCACTATAACAGACTAAAAATGAAGTCCATTATGCTAACAAAGATAACAAAACGTGTATCTTCATATTCAGAAATGTATTTACCTTTCTAGCTAACCGGTAAAAGGTACTGAATTTATCGGAAATGCTAGAAGGCTTGCTCATACATAACCTTTCGAGTTTAAATAATACAACGCCGCCGCATATTTTAATGATATTCATCAAGTATGGAATAACTTGTACAATCCTTCACTCATTAGATGGCCTTTCGATTCGACAGATGTTAGTCATCCTTGAGACATCGCGCGTCAATAGATGTCGTAAGGTTGTGCCCAAACTTAGCGTAAATTGTTCGTGTTGAGATTTTTACTTCCTCGGTTTGTTTCATTTTCATTATTAACTAACTCGTTGACCATTTTTAGCTTTTGTCTTCATCATCGTCATCATCATCATCTCCGCGTTAATCCCAGTCGCATCCGAAGCTTTGGAGTCTGGGGCCCGCTTTACCAGTCTAACTGCTGATTTTGGCTAAACTTAGATATTTTCCGTGAAGCGACTGTCGTCTGATCTCCACAAGCGGAAGGCGATATCGAGGAATGTTAGTTCAATTGTTGGACTTTTGAGGGCTCCAACAACCCGTAACGAATGCCATTAGATGTTCGTATGGCAACCGGGACCAACGGCTTAACGTGCTTTCCGAGGCATACCAGACTAGTGCAAACATTTATGCATACAAATTTGCATGTTAGCTTTTGCAGGTGGGCTAATTCTTCTGTTGTAAGCCCGAGTAGAGATGTATGGATGAAGAAAGAAGATTTGCTATTGCTTGATTTGCGCAGTAAACTTTGCTTGCGAGATATGGGAGGTGCGTCACGTCAGTCTGACCCATTGTTCGCTTGTAAAGTTGTAGAATGATACAGTTTTAAATCAGATTTATTCTTAGACCACAACGGCATTAGTCTATGTGTCTACGCTCTCATTGGTTGAGATTTCTTACAACGTTGAAGCGGGCCAATCGATGAGTCAAACGCGCTCGATATCGACGATCGAGTCTCGCAATGAAAACTCATACTAGGCATACAGGTGAGTAACTCTCTATAGAGCTGAATGCGCCACCATGGTGTCACGGTGAAATATAGCCCTTAAACTCATGGGAGAGTGCAAATCGGTCCAGGCGTGTTAGAATAATCGGTAAAAATACATACAAAAAAAAAAAAACGATTACGACGAATTGAGAATCTCCTCCTTTTTTTTGAAGTCGGTTAAAAAAGATTTTTACTCAATTATTACTTCGTCGTTTGACTGTACATTATTTGATTTCAGTTATCATTTACGAGTGGTCCCAGTCGCCGGAAGAAATTTATTTAATTTTTATGAATCCGGCGACTGGGACCGCGGTTCGAGTTAATTGCGGTTCCAGTCGCCGGAAACCTCTATTAGTGATCATGTCTTAATATACCTTATCATAAAACGTAAACCTACACGTTATACCTATAGGTATTTCTAATACCGCTCCTAGTAAGTTACCTACTGGTATGTAACAATACTGCAATGTTGTGTGGAAAGTGGTACCAAACCTATCTAACTCAGGTGATAAATACCGGTAATTGACTATTTTTGCTCAATACAAGAACGTGACAACAATACAAACAGCCAATTTGAATAAATACTCTAGAATTCCAAATATATCTAGATAAATCTACAATAGGATATGATAATACTAACATGGCCTAGAGGCAGTTGGAGTGGATAAGCTGTTATCTCACACCTATAGTTCCTTTAATTAGACAAATAATATTATACTTTTTGATATTGATGCCGATTTTAACGAAATTAGTTTAGTTTGAAAATAAGAGATTGTTCACAAACTAATTTTAAGTTTAGTGCATTTCTTTCTATTTAATTAAGAAAAAGATAGAAGATAACATATTCGTCCTGTCAAATTAAGCTACTTCATAGTCAGTTTTATTAAAACATGGCGGCTAAAAGTAAGTTGATTTACGAAATGCGCGGACTAATTTGACAGGACTTAACTAACTCTCTCTTACTTATCTTCTCTCTTTTTCTTAATGAAATGGAAAGAAAAAAAGCACTAGACTTAAATTTAGTTTGTGAACAATTGAATCAAGGCTATTATGTCTCAATGTAGTGTAATATGCCTGTCAGTATGAAAGGTATTATCCAAAAGTAGGTTTCAACAACCAAGCCAAATCTTGATTATCTTACGCTATAGATAATCCAATATGGAAAGAAGAAAATTCAAGTTTTCAAGCCAAATATACCATCATCATCATCATCATCTCAGCGTTTATCCCAGTCGCATTCGAAGCTTTTTCAGCTTTGGAGTCTGAGGTCCGCTTTTACCAGTCTAACTGCTGATATGGCTTAACTTCGACATTTTCCGTGAAGTGACTGCCTTCTGACCTCCACAACCCGAAGACGACATCGAAGCATTGCAGCTGACCAATTGTTGGACTTTTTGAGGGCTCCAACAACCCTTTAACGACTGCCACTAGATGTTCGTATGGCAACCGGGACCAACGGCTTAACGTGCTTTCCGAGGCACGAACAGACCTGTGCAAATATTCATATTCATGCATACAAATTAAAGCGCACTAGTTTATTAAGAGCCTATTCACTCTAGCCTTGAAGACACTCAAATTGTAGTCCGACGGAAACACCGCCGCTGGCAAATTGTTCCAGTCCCTCGATGTACGCGGTATAAAGGAGGAGGCGAAACGCTTCGTCCGGATCGTAGTGGTGTTAACAACGCAAGGGTGGAAACCAGCCGTACGACGGGTCGTCCGCTGGTGGAACGGAGATGGGGAATTAAATCATGCAATTCCCTCGCACACTCCCCGAAATGCATCCTATAGAACACCGAAAGGCTGGCTACTCTACGCCTGTGCTCTAGGCTTTGGAGACCAACTCGAGTTAGATCAGAGTCACCAATCAGCCTCTTTGCACGTCTCTCCACTGAATCCAAAGTGAAACAAGTCAAATATTTAATACTACATACAAGACCCTTAATAAACAAGAACCTTAGAAAACAAGTCAAATATACCAACGGGTTTTATTTTTTTCTATAAAAAGACGTTGCCCCACATTAGGAATTACTCCTGCATCGTGGGTGCGTTTTCAAACATTAAAACTTACATACACAAACAGCCAGACCTGGAACAACTATACAATATGTGAAGAAAACCCAGTCGGACCCAAAACGATAATAGAGGTTAGGTATACACATAACCAAATAAAATATGAAATGTTAATAATACTAATGAATAGTAATAATATATTAATGAATTTTGAAATAATATTTATTTCTACTAACTTCCCCAAAATGTGGTAATTTTTTAATAAATGACAACACTGTTTTCGACGGTATTATTATGAGCGAATAGCGATACGACCTCGTGCCGCGTGCCCTGCCCCCTTTCGCGCGCGCATGTATTGTCTACCGCACATGTATTGATTTACCTCCTTTTGCGAAATAATATTAATTTTTATAGGGGGATTTTTTTTTAACTTTAGCCCGGCGTTGTAGGCATTTGTAGAATCAGTTATCGATACCTAACAATACCTTTACGGATCGGACAGGGTTTTCTTTACATATTGTATATTAAAGGCCATACAAATATTTTTCAGCGGGGGAATTGATACCGCGACACTTAGCGCAAAAATCAATCACTCCACCAATCGCGTCTTCGGTGCGATGGTTCAACCCAGCTGACTTTTGCTTACGACATAACTGTATCTACAATGCAAATATACATTTTCCTGTGACGAATGCTCAATAATCGGCATATCAAACACCCAACACTTGGCTACAACTTACAAATGATCCAGAACACGTGCGCCTGCGCCATATTAATTTCCTACAACGTACGCACAGATAGTTGTCATTTGTTATTTTCAAGTGTTTTACTTCTCTACTGTATCTGGCCACTTAGCTGGTGGGTGGTGGGATTAGACTAATCTTTATTTATGACTGCATAGGTATACCCTTATTTCTGAGTTAGTTAATGTATTGACAGTTGAGTTATGAGAATCACGAGGTGAATTACTTTACAGGGGAATGTTCTCTCAGTAATATAGAGTTGTCGATTTCCATTATTATAAAATGTTGTATGCGTTATTTATGCATTTTGCAAGTCATACTAGACGCCCATGACGATGGATACTGCTAAAATAAAATTATTATTATTCAACAATTTTAGCGAGGCATTATATTTTTTTTATCAATTTTCCTGTTTCGTTCAGCACCCTAATTGCGTAACACAGTGTTACTATCAATTTTAATATTTTTTTTATTAGCATTTAGCTAATCTATTGCGCCATGAAGGAGGCCTATGTCCAGCAGTGGACGAGTAGAGGCTAATGATGATGATGATTGTGTTCCATATGATGATGATTCAGAATCACTTTGAATCCCACCCTGTAGAGACAGCTTTATTTATCTATTAACAATTTCGCACAAAGAAATGCACAGAGGCGGACTTAATGCCTAAGGCATTCTCTACCGGTCAACTACGGGTTGTAAATAGATTAGATGGCATTGAATTGGAGACGAAATAGCCATGTAGATTTTATATTTGTGGATCATGTGTTATTATATCAAGTATCTGGTACCGGTTGACATGCCTACGCTGCCCTCCCATACCCATTGTAATGAAAATGTTGTAAAAACAAAAAAAAAAAAAATTTAAAAAGGGTAGCTGTGGAGTTTCTTGCCTACTCTCTTCCATAGGAAAACACCAATTGGAACCCTGAACCTAGCTTCTAACGTCTCAAAGGTACCCATTTAAAGATTTTAAGAGGGGATTCTAGTCGGGCTTTCTCTATACAAATGTATCCCGCTGTTTTATTCGTGGATAACGGTTTTACAGCAACTCTTTTTTCTACAATTTTACACCTTGATTATACGTGCCCCTATCTTTTGATTTATTTCCAAAACATAATTATACAAGAAATATGATATTTCAAAAACCCGAAAAATAACCCATTTTTACCGTGATATTCTGACGAGCTTTAGACAAATGTAATAAGTTTTTGTCAAAAAACCAAATAATAGAAGCGTACCGGTACCTCTTTAACTTTCCTTAAAATTTTGGTAAAACCTAATTGAGAATTGTCGAGTTTAAAAAAAATGAGCTGCAACGGTCTCTTTCGCACTTTACGGGGAGAGGTTGGAAGCGACGCGATGGCAATAGTTTCTTCAAATAACTATTCATCAAATTCCTCGGGACTAGAGTCTCCTATGCTCGGAGTTTCTCTGCGTGATCGAATCAGAAATGAGGAGATTCGCAGAAGAACCAAAGTCATCGACATAGCTCTGCGAGTTCCTAAACTTAAGTGGCAGTGGGCAGGGCACATTGCTCGTAGAACCGATGGCCGATGGGGCAGTAAGTTTCTGGAGTGGCGGCTACGTACTTGAAGACGTAGTGTAGGGACGCCCCCAACAAGGTGGAAAGCCTTGGGGGAGGTCTTTGTCCAGCAGTGGACATCTATATGCTGAAGAAGAAAAAGAAGTAGAGTCTCCTCTTAATAGACACGAATATCTAACACCCAAAAGTAAATCACAGTTCCAAGTTGGTTTCGACGAGGCTCTCAGACCTACTTTCATCTAGTCTGTGAGTTTCATTTCCAATCATCTCCCAAAGGCAAAACGAAGGACGCATAAATCCTACCAAATTGGCAATAGAAGCGTTATAAAAAACAACCTCACTAGATACAAACACGACTTCCGTTTACACCGGAACTTGACGCTCTTCAAAAAGATTTGGCGGTTTTCTCACGATGTACCACTAGTGTTAACTGGGTTCCAATAAACTAAAGTTTCTTTATGGCTCATCTGATAAGCCTGATTACTGCTGATCACATCAGTTTATAGCCCCAATATAATTACTTTGAAAGCAGGCTACTAACCGCTTTGATTTAAGCAAGTATAAATGGATCTAATTAATTTTATATAAAAAACTGATCGTGATGTGGTTATGAGAAGAGTTATTATTAATTTTGCTTGGAACCTAGTTGAGTTTTCGCTTCTTGTTAATAGCATTTCGGTTTTAAGGAATAAAAAATACGAGAGTCAGCAACACAATCACAACTCAACATATACAATAACAACTCATTTTTGATGTGAAAATGAACATAAGCGCTCATCATAATATCAAGGTTTTGCAAGACTACAAGTGCTGTTAAAAGTAATCTTATAATGAGATCCGTGTCTTCACTTTTTAATCTAAGGCGACAAATATCACCTAAGTACGAGTACTCATGTTTCTAATATTTCAGTTTTCCAATTCAAGTAAATATGGTATATACGTTATTTTTTTTGTGTAATAATACCCGCTCTGGTCTATAGGTCAGGTTAACTTCTCATGCAATAGGAGAATGTGACTGGTTCGCCATCTTTACACACCAACATATCTCCGTACCTTGGATGGCATTTTGCAGATTTTATGACATCGGCTGCCGGCAGAAGTTACCACCCACCGGACAAAGTCTTGCCGCCAAGCGATTTGTCGTGCAAGATGTCTGGTGAAGCCGTACGGAGGACGGGTCTGAGCAGTTGTGTTGCGATGTGTGCCGGGTACGATGCCCCATTTGTTGTTGTGGCGGGAGTTTGGTCGTGAAAGCTGCAGATTAATCTCTCTCTAGGGAACATCGTTGGTCGTGTTGTCGGGTAGTGTGTGTGTGTGCATCACCGTCTTCTTTCCTATTCACTCAGTTTCTTTGAGTGATTGCATCACTGTTTACCATCAGGCGGGATTGCGGTCAAGCACTAATTTATAATTATTTAAAAAATAAGAAAGATCGCAGTATCTGCAGATTTGCATTCTATGCATTACAAAGTCATCGATGATACGTCGTACGTGTGCTGGTAGTGTTTTTTTTTAATTTTTATTAGTTTTAAAATGAATCATTGAAATCATGTTCATCATTTCTGGAGTTTACGAGCTAATAATGATGGTGATAAACAACTCTGGCGTTACTTACCAATGAAGATCAGTAAATTATTGAGTTATTAATTCGAAATAAAATCAAAATATTTGTTTAACGACCAATATACAAATAACATCCATACATTATACTAACTCTGATATCTAACTAAAAAAGTTGTCCTATTTCGTACAAAATAAGGTCTAATTTACATAAACTACGAAAAGCTGAGCTTTCATGCGCGTGAGCATTCAATTACTTGTAATAACGCGAGTGTATCGAAGCCTATCAATTTGTCAGTCTGTCTGTAACCTCTTTATATGTACATTTTATATTCACTTAAATATTTTGAAAGTAAACTTGTTAATTATGCTCTCATCGATTTCGTGTATAATATTTTATGGTGAGGTTCGAGTGTAGGCGATATAAATATTTTACAGTTAAGCGGTTTAATGTTTGCCTATTATTTTATTGCCTGAGCTAAAATAGGCAATCAAACGATTGTCTGTTTTCAATGTTCAAATAAGTGTTTTAAATTTCAACCACAAACAGTTGGTTCTAATTATTTATTAAAAAATAAAAAATAAATTTAAAATGCAAAAATTTAATTTCTTTTTTTAATTTCTGCTATTTCTTCTATTATACACGTAGGGTAGCCCAAGCGGGACATAAAACTTATCGAGTTATCAACTATTTCAGCGACTACCAACGCATCATAACACATTTAGCAACCCCCACTGGGCCCACGTGGTATATAATTACGGCCCAGTCCTCTCACCGAGGGGAGGCTGATTATGTAAGCGACTACCGGGTAAAGGCACCCGTACGCCCGGAGGGACCTCGGCTTAGAGCTTAATCACTGGGGGAGTACAACAAGGAACAGATTTCAGTGGATCTAATCCTTTCCTACATTTAGGTACAGTGCTTATTGTAGGCTTACCGCCTAACTAAGGCGTTGCCTGAGATAACAGTGCGTTTAGGAAGTGGCGTGGTGAAATGATGTGAGAGTTCAGTAATTCGTTAATTACCACGCCTCCCGCACCACGCAGTTGCCTACGGCAACAACTTGTTAAGCGGTCGGCCACTGCTCGCTAAGCAAACAGCGGACCCCAGACTCCAGCAGCTAAAAAAGCTTCTATGCGAATGAGTTTAAAGCTGAGATGATGATGATGACTGCTCGCTAAACAAATACTACCACAGAATATGGCATAACGAAGCCCCCTATGCAGGTCTTGCGTGTAGGCTGATCATTGCGCTTATATTCTTCGAGTGCATAAGCGTCACCCAGATTACGTTAGAAACCCAGGTTTTACACGGATGTTCTCCAAAAACCAGAGGACTAAATATAATTCTGGAGGGAGGTGGGTTGATTGGAAACCCACCATCGGCTGCTATGGCCCACACACAATGGTATATTACAAGGATAAAGTGCGGAAACTGAAGTCATTTTTGTAATTATAAACTAGTGCTTAACTGCAATCCCGCCTGATGGTAAGCAGTGATGCGATCGTTAATGGTAAAGCGCAATAGTTTATTAAGAGCCAAAAAAACTGAGGGAAGTTGAGCGAGGTGATGCAATGTTAAACCCAACAACACGACCATCGATGTTGCGCCAGAGGGAGATTAATCTGGAGACCTCCACGACAAAACGTCCGACACAACAACATTTGGCGAATCGTACCTGGCACACATCGTAACACAAATGCTCAGACCCGTCCTCCATACGGCTTCACTAGACACCATGCCGGAACACGACGAATCGCATGGCGGCAAGACGTTGTCTGGTGGATAGTAACTTCTGCCGGCAGCCGATGTTATGGCTTACCACGGTCCATAGAAAACATAGAATGTACGTTACCTTGCTAAGGATCTCAAACGCTTATAGTAAGACCAAACCTACTAAATCCGAACTCGCGTCGTGATGACTGACGTTACAATTTTTAATACGATTATGATTTAAACGAATTCTCTTATAATACTGACGATCAAAAGTGCGTTGATTAATATTTCAACACTCTAGTTTTTGCTAATCGTGTCTGTCAAAGTTCAAAGTTCACAGGAGTCAATGACTAATCCCTAAACAGAACTTGTTCTTAGAATCAATTAATATTTAGTTAAGCTCATCTCCAAACCTTTCGCGAAGTTGGAAATGATGAGTTTTAAAATCGCATTCTCATTTATGATACAGCCAACTTCTTTATCCTTATCTCTATGGACAAATCTCCATAACTCAAAACTCAGCACAATTCCCCAAAACGCACTCTTCACCACTTCCACTTTCCAGCATCATCGTCAACCTTTTTTTATCGTACTACTGCTGGGCACAGGTCTCCTGTCATACAGAGAAGGATTGAGCGTAATCACCACGCTTGCTCAATACGGATTGGCGATTTCAGACTTAAAGTCCAGGTTTCCTCAAGATGTTTTCCTTCACCTTTTTTAATCACAGATTGGTGTCCAAGATATACTTAGAAAGTACATATAACTTAGAAAAGTTACATTGGTACTTGCCTGACCTGGAATCGAACCCGCAAACGCATACTTGAGAGGCTGGTGTTTTAACCAGTAGGCCACCAAGACTATATTTCCAGCATATGCTTGGGCAAAGTGGCACAACAAATTTCCTAGCAGAGGAAATAAGAAAAGCGTACTTACTCACGACCGTAATCTTTACGCCAAATCCATTTTCTTCAATCCACAATCCAGTAGAAAAAGCGCTACTTAAATAATACACAGTAACACTTACTTTTTGATCCCCGAACCGCATCTGTCTTCTAGCATTTCTGGCGACGTTCATGCGGCAGAGGAACACACGGTCTTCTCCGTCGGTGGGCGCTCGAGACAGTTCGGTTCTGACCGCCTGCTGGTCTTGTTTGTCTATGACATCATAGACACTGTCGCCGTGGATTAGGAGGTCCTCCTGTGGCAGAAAAACGACCTATTAGGATAATGGCTTTGAGAAATAATCAAAAAGCCCAGAAATGCATAGTTTATATGAAACTTCTTTCGGTTTGAGAAGAATATTAGTGATTTTCGGCGAAATGTAGTGTACATTGTTGATTGTACACCTCTGTCAAACTCTTTGCAAAAAATAGGCGTGATGTTATGACATAACATTACTAACATTTTTGCGCAAAATAAAAAAAAAGACTTGTTACTATCCTATCTCTGTAAAAGATCGCTTATAGCGATAAGATCGCCCAGTGTGTCACCCTTTGTAAAGTCTTTATATTTATGTTCTGTAATCTATATGGTGTTTATAGTAAAGAGTAGTCTATTCTATTCTATATTATCGACAGCCTCCATGGCATAGTAAGAGTGAACGCGGCCGC
Organism: Sesamia nonagrioides; assembly: GCA_017933935.1. NCBI lineage: Eukaryota > Metazoa > Arthropoda > Insecta > Lepidoptera > Noctuidae > Sesamia > Sesamia nonagrioides. The sequence continues at coordinate 3,806,735 of JADWQK010000025.1, forward strand.
TGCGCAAGGAGGCGCGCGTTCGATCCCCGCGCAGTGCAAATATTTATTTGCATGAATATGGATATTTGCACTGGTGGTCCCTGTTGCTATACGAACATCTACTAATGGTAGTTGTAATGGGTTGTTGGAGCCCTCAAAAGTCCAACAATTGATCGAACTGCAATGCTTCGATATCGCCTTCAGGTGGTGGAGGTCAGACGGCAGTGGCTTCGCGGAAAATATCGAAGTTTAGCCAAAATCAGCAGTTAAACTGGTAAAGCGGACCCCAGACTCCAAAGCTGAAAAACCTTCGGATGCGACTAGGATTAACTCTGAGGTGATGATGAGTTTATTCTATTCTATTCTATCTCTGTCGTTTCTTCTACTAATTAATGTGTTATGATATTAGTTTTATAAAAGTGACTAATCTATGCTAATATATAAAGCTGAAGAGTTTCCTTGTTTGTTTGAACGCGCTAATCTCAGGAACTACTGGTCCGATTTGAAAAATTCTTTTTGCGTTGGATAGCCCATTAATCCAGGAAGGCTTTAGGCTATATAACATCACGCTGCGACCAATAGGAGCGGAGCATAACTAACTCCACACGAACGAAGTCGCTGGCGGCCGCTAGTCAACTATACAACGCCTGTATATTGACGTGTGTAATTTTAAGTCTCTGAGAATGTTCCAAGTTCCATCTCACAAGTCACAATTCAAAATCAGATTTTTCTACAAATTCATTTTCTCATTTACCTTCATAATTCTACACTTCCTGACTTAATACTGGACCCAGCTCAGACATTAAAACAACACCGTACACTCATTCATCCACAAAATAATTTTAGACGTAGGAAACGCCGTAAGGTGGCGGCTCTGCGATTAAAATAATACAGCTTGCGGTTTGCGCACTGATGAAAATGTCGAGCCAATCTCCCTAAGTATACGCCTCTTTAAAAATAAAAGCGTTTGCTTTAACTTTGCGGCGACGGATCTGATGGTGATGGTTCCGCAATTAGCATTCCGTGTGCTAGGCCTTTCCTTTGTTGCTATTGTTTAGGTCGCTTGAAGCATGGATTTAGATTTGGCTAACAGCCGTTTAATGAAAGGCTTGGCACTTTGAACCGTTGCCTTTTGATAGGCTATGCGATTTCAAATCTTGTGCAAGTTTCTAAGAGTATAGATTGAAGTTTGAGTATGAATCTGATTTGCAAAACGGCTGTTAAATCTCAACATGTCATCATATATCATCTTACTCTCTGCTTCTTAACAGACAAAAGTAAGATAATAGTGGGCAGAAGCCATCTGTTCTCTGTTAGAAATATCAGGATGATGTAATAAATACTTCTTGGTTGACAACACTGTTTGGCTATATAGAATAAAGAAAAAGTTTTGTGCCAGAGGGCTATTCTGGGTATCAAACTAACGACGGGGTTAGGAATATATTCACTCCATAATCAATTAACTGATGTCGCTTGGAAAGCTGCCACGCTAAAATGCAATTGGTCTGGACACATCTACTGTATGTCATTTAATTATTTTTTAACTCATATTTCTAAATTTAATTCATTTGAATTAATTTAATCAAAATACGAACTCTTTAATTGTTGTATATAATGTTGTAATACATTAATTAAAGATAAGTCTATAAAATATATCTTGGACACCAGTGACTGATTACAAGATGCAGGAAAACGTCTTGAGGAAACCTGAACTTTAAGTCTGAAATCGCCAACCCGCATTGGGCAATCGTGGTGATTACGGTCAATCCTTCTCTGTATGAGACCAGGCCTATGCCCAGCAGTGGGACGATAAAAATGTTGATGATGATGTTGAATTTAATTAAAATACGAAGTTTTTAATAATTAATACACATATTATGTTGTATAATACATCATACACATATTATGTAGTACTAGCTGTCACTCCGCGGCTTCGCCCGCGTGGACTTCGGTTATATCGCGCTTTTTAAATTTCCCTCTTGGATATCAAATTTCTCCGGGATAAATAGTACCCTATTATTTAACCCGGACTTCTTACTTTACGTCTCCTGCACGGGGTAGTGGGGTGTTAAACTACCCCGTGCATCGCCTCAGAGGCGCGCGCCGATACTCGCGCGCGCTTCCGCCTCAGGGTCCATCGAATAAGGAGCGGGGACTTCCCCATGTCCCTCGCCCCTGGACCCATTAATGGGGGGCGGAAGAGGGCGTTATCCGCCCTTCTTCGGCGCCCGGTGCGTCTTCTGCGGCCCGGGAAGGGAGTCGAGATCTCCCTCTCCCGTCACGACACCACTGCGTCCCACGACTCTTCGCTACTAACCATCCTCCGCACTACTGCCTGCAGCGTCAGGTCGCGTCCTACTTCATTTGTGAAGAACTTAACCTAACCTAAACCTATCTCCTTTCGTTTCCCGAGTGAACCGACTAGGATGAAGGTTTGAGACAAAGTCATGATGTGGCCACTATGCTACAATACTTCACTGTTCTTTATAATTTATTCACTGAATGCACTTTTTACTACAAAAATCACGCGTTTTTATTTAGTAAACGACACTATAAATAATTTAAAAGTCCAATGAAAAATGAGCGTGGCACTCATCTTAGCTTTCCCGCCAAAACTCTCTCAGTCTATCCATTACTTATCGGTTTTATTAAGCAGTCTGTTGTACTCGAAGCGTTAAATAAAGAGCTAATATTAATGAAATTACAGGTTTAGATCCAGGATACAATTTATAAGTAATAATTATTATTTCATAACTTCCTAAGTGCGCGCATCCGACCTAAGGTCGGATGGGGTCAATAAAATTGTAGACTGTAGTATATTATTCCCTTTTCCCTCTGTTTAAACAAATTTCAATTAACCTAGCCGCTTTAATAACTTTAATTAAATCATATTTCTCTGGTAAAGTACTACAGAATTTTCTCTAGATTGCAGTGTTGCGTTTGTTTTAGGGCTGGCAGGGGATAATAGTATTTTGCTGTTTTAATTTTGTCTTTGAGATTTCAGCAGTAGTGGTAGCCAATTGGTAACGCAATTTATGAGTTGTAGGTTTGAACCTGCAAGGAGAGGCCCTCTTAGAGTCTCCCCTGGGATGTGCCTTAGAGGCGTTGCGCGTTTGGGATCGGTCTTTTAAGAGGAACCGGGACTACCCCTAGGTGCAGATGGTGATCACACTACTCGACCTCATACCTCGGGGGTCGGGTGCCTTTTGAAGGTTTTCCCCCGAAAAAACAACGCGGTATACTCATATTACACAAATTCTACATCTCGCAAGCAGAGTTTACCGTGTACAACCAGCATACCAAGTGCAAGTGCCCGCCATACATAACACCCGTCTGGATCCTCCCTTTTCTATAGAGAATGAGTGAACTTTACTCCCTGTTCCTCATACCTTCACTAACCCTTTTGGCGCTTTACTTTGTGTAAATTATTTCATCACCAATGCTTTCAAAACTTTGAAGGAAAACAACATGCGGAAAGTGGTATTTGCTCGAACTAAAAAATTGAAGCCATGTGCACAGTACAGCTCAGATCTCCTCACCAAAAGAAGACTGTATCCCATTGGACATAGGCTGATTATGTTATTAAGGTTTTGTATTACCGATATGTATTTTATGCATACTAATATATAAAGCTGAAGAGTTTGCTTGTATGTTTGTTTGTTTGAACACGCTAATCTCAGGAACTACTGGTCCGATTTGAAAAATTATTTTTGCGTTAGATAGTCCATTAATCCAGGAAGGCTTTAGGCTATATACTATCACGCTGCGACCAATAGCAACCGAGCATATATAAAAAATAAACATATTGAAAACTACGCGGGTGAAACCCGCCCGGGGGGGTGTGGTACTTTTGTCATATTTTAAGTATTTGGCTTTATATATTAATAGGAAATTAAAATAATGAATGCCCTTTATTTATGTAACTATAAGAAGGGCACGAAGTAAAAAAAATGATATTGTGCCAGACAGTACAGCAACACATATCATAAGATATAGGCGTCTCTTCTCGATTAAGCGAAAACTGACACAAATGCATTACAAATACAGTTTTTTCATTACATAATAATGTAATTTACACTTTGCTATCAAGGTACGGCCGAGAGGAGGCACAAATATCAACTTTATTTAAATGTCAATTAAGTTGATTTCAGAATGTCTACTATAGAAACGGTTGTAAAAATATTTGAAGGTGTAGCGTTAACTGAACTTTTTGTATAGAAACACGGACTAATTATTTTTTTGATTTTCATACCTAGGATACATCCCTTATATTCAGGTTTCGTACAAAGAAAAAAATAACGTTGAGAATTCATGCTTTAATTTGAAGAAGGTATACTTTTTCTCTATTTTATCCAAACCCCGGTTCACCCCTGACGTTTGACGTCACGGCGCGTCACTTAGCCCCGCCCACCTGTCGCGAACCCTCCACGTTAAGACATAATAGTGCGCGCGCGCTCCACCGCCCACGCGCATGCGCAAGCCGCCGCGCTCTGCCCGTGGGGGGCGTCCATGTGAACCAGCGGAAATATTGTTTTGTGGCTATGAAGAGATCAGGGCTTTTGTTTTATTTGGATAGAGATATCTTGTATGAGTCTAAGATATTTGTAGACTTTTTCCTGAAAGATGATATGATATCGACTACTGGAGACTGTATTTTGTTAGTTACAGTTTAAGTGTCTTTAAGGCTAGAGTGAATAGGCTCTTAATAAACTGGTGCGCATTACCATCAACGATTGCATTACTGTTTACTATCAAGCGGATCGCATTAGTTGCATGCTTGATCACACTTATAATCATCATCATTTCAGCCGAAAGACGTCCACTGCTGGACATAGATATGCTGGCCTTTTGAGTAAGCTTCCAGCGTACGGCGTTTCCGCTGGCCTGACTGGCTGGGTTAAAGACTTCCTGACTGAACGGTCCCTCCGAGTTGTCGTCGACGGATGCTTATCGGAGCCCATGTCGACCAATGCCGGTGTTCCTCAGGGGTCTGTTCTCTCTGCAACTCTGTTCCTGCTGCATATTAATGATCTGCTGATGCCCGGTATCTATGGGTATGCAGATGACAGCACAGTTGTGGAGAGATATCTGCCGGAAGCTCGGGCTAGTAAGGAAGCAATCTGGTCCGAAAGAGAGGCTATGGTCGAGCGTACGAGTGCTGCACTACAGGCAGTCTCCGAATGGGGCAAAGCCAATCTTGTAGCATTCAATGCCGCCAAAACACAGGCGTGTCTTTTCACCGCCAAAAGGAGCCCGTTCACCTTGGCTCCTACTTTTCAGAATGTATCCTTGGAGTGCACCAACCGCCTTCAGCTTTTGGGAGTAGAGATTTCCTCGAACCTTAACTTTGGGCGGTTCATTGAGTCCAAGGCCAGGGTGGCTGCTAGAAAACTTGGCGTTATCGCAAAGGTCCGGCGGTACTTCACACCGGGGCAGCTTCTAATGTTGTACAAAGCACAGGTCCGCTCGTGTGTGGAGTACTGCAGTCACATTTGGGCTGGTGCTGCGAAATGTCACCTGGATACTTTGGATTCAGTGGAGAGGCGTGCGAAGAGGCTGATTGGCGACCCAGACTTAACTCGAAACGGTCTCCAAAGCCTGGAGCACAGGCGTAGAGTAGCCAGCCTTTCGGTCTTCTATAGGTTGCATTCTGGTGAGTGTGCAAGGGAATTGCATGATTTAATTCCCCCATCACCGTTCCACCATCGGACGTCCCGTCGTACGGCGAGTTTCCACCCTTACGTTGTTGATACCACTGCGACCCGGACAAAGCGTTTCGCTTCCTCTTTTATACCGCGTACATCGAGGGACTGGAACAATTTGCCAGCGACGGTGTTTCCGTCACATTACAATTTGAGTGTCTTCAAGGCTAGAGTGAATAGGTTCTTAATAAACTAGCGCGCTTTACCATCAATGATCGCATCACTGCTTACCATCAGGCGGGATTGCGGTCAAGCGCTTGTTTATAACTTATAAAAAAAAAAAAAAAACATAGGCCTCCCCCAAGGATCTCCACGACGACCGGACCTACGCCTCCCGCATCCATCGGTTTTCCGCGATATTTTACCAGATCGTCGGTCTACCTTGTCGAGGGCCTACCAACGCTGCGTCTTCCGGGTGTGTAGTCGCCACTCGGGAACCCTTCGGCCCCATTGGGCATTGGTCCTACGGGCAATGTGCCCAGCCTACTGCCACTGAAGTTATCTACCTAATTTGCCTAGAACCATGCATTGAATTCATCTTTACAGTTATCTCGTCAATGTCTTTCTTTGTACCAAACCTTTACAAAATTCCATCAACAACATGATCATCATCATAATCCGTTGGGATTGGCTTCCAGTCTAACCAGATCCAGCTAAATACCAGTATTTTACACCGAGCGCCTGCTAATCTGACCTCCACAACCCAGAAACTGGATTCATCATCATTATCATCATCAGCCTCTACTCGTCCACTGCTGGACATAGACCTCTTCCATGGCACGCCAACAAGCTTGATCCTGAGCAGTTCTCCGCCAGCCACTAACAGTCACCTTTTTGATGTCTTCGCTCCATCTCGCCCAAGGGCGTCCTACGCTACGTTTGCCGAGACCCGAACGGTTGTCGGTCCTGCGGCATATGTGAACAGCCCATTGCCACTTCAGCTTGCTAATCCTCTCAGCTATGTCGGTGTCTTTGGTCCTCTGTCGGATCACCTCATTTCTTATGCGGCCCTTCAGAGAGACGTCCAACATAGCCCGCTCCATAGCTCGCTGAGCGGTTTTAAACTTATGGACTAGTCACTAGAAACTGGAATGTGGAGGTAAAATATTAAAATTCTACCAACAACAACATGACATTTAATAGCCAAGCCATAGACCACCAACATTGTATAAGGTACAAACTTTTCCTGCTTAGAATACTCTGAGAAATGAAATTGAACGCACATACTGCATCTAATTGCCGCGGGCGACCCCGCCCTCTGGTGATGACCATACGTAAACACAGTAATGTATGCAAATACGTCAGTTATGAACCGCTAATTGTAGACCCATAGCAAGTTATGGGAATTTAAATGGATCGTTTGAAAGTTTATTTGAAAGGGAATATTGAATTTGGTGGAAATGATTTTGGTAATCGCAATAGTCAGTAAAAATATTCAAATTCGAGAAAATATTAAATTCCTACTTTCTACTTACTTCAATCTTTTTTTCTGCTTTGAACGCATGATGATGTATATTGAGCGTTCTTTGGGTGGAATTGCTTATCATAACTTAAACTTTTTGATGCAGAAATCAAATTAATTGACGGCATGGTCGAGCGATTGACTGCTGCTCCTACTCCGTGTCGCAGGTTCTATTCCCGCACGGAAAACATAATTGTATGACCTACAAGTAGTTGTTCCGGGTCTGGCTGTATATGTAGGTAGCTATTTTGTTTAAATAATATAAGCTAGTGCATGAAAGTTTACACATTTGTACCACACTGCACCCACGATATCCATTATTATAAAGTGCGTATGTTTGTATGTCTGTCTGTATGTATGTGCCCGAAGTTGCTCAAAACCCTTACCACTATAGATAATCATATAGATCTGGATGCGCTGAGTTAAAAAAAAAACACAAAAAAATAACAAAACAAAGAATTTTGTTTTTGTCTCGGTCCTAGTAGGTATATAGGAGAAATTCATAGAGAGGCGCAACGTTTTGGAAAAGAAAAAAAAAAACCTTCAAAGGGTGCACTGCATTACACAGCAATCTGTCAAAGAAAATACTTTTAGTAAATTAAATTTTGATTCAAATATTTTTGTATGTTTTCACACAGAAACAAAAGGGTTTCTAAGAGATGTTTCAGCTGGGAAGCTTGCTTGCAGCTGGGCATGGCATAAGCCGATATTACTACGGGATCGAGACTTGTGTAGGTAAAACCGAGGCACGCAGCTAATGCGTAATAAAATTATTTCAGATCAAAAAGTCAACCAAATTCTTCACAAATATACCAATGGCCCCGATTCCCTTGTTCACAAACTAAATAATTTTTTTTTTTTAATAGTTATAAACTAGTGCTTGACTGCAATCCCGCCTGATGGTAAGCAGTGATGCAATCGTTGATGGTAAAGCACACTAGCTTATTAAGCCTATTCACTCAAAAAAACTGAGTGAATAGGAAGGAAGACGGCAGTTGAGCGAGGTGATGCAATGTTTAACCCAACAACACGACCAACGATGCTGCGCCAGAGGATGCTCTGGAGAGCCTTCACGACCAAACTCCCGACACAACAACATTGGGCACATCGTACCCGGCACACATCGCAACACAACTGCTCAGACCCGTTCTCCGTACGGCTTCTCCAGACATCATGCCGGAACACGACGAATCGCTTGGCGGCAAGACTTTGTCTGGTGGGTGGTAACTTATGCCGGCGGCTGATGTTGTTGCCTACCACCGGGAAATTAAATTTAAGATAAGTGCATCTTTTGCTTTCTATTCCAATAAGAAAAGGACAGAAGATAACATTTTAGTTTAAACCTGTCAAATTACTCGGTGGTAGGCCATAATATCGGCTGCCGGTAGAAGTTACCACCCACCAGACTAAGTCTTGCCGCCAAGCGATTCGTCGTGTTCCGGCATGATGTCTGGTGAAGCCGTACGGAGGACGGGTCTAAGCAGTTGTATCGCGATGTGCGATGTGTGCCGGGTACGATGCGCCAAATGTTATTGTGTCGGTAGTTTGATCGTGGAGGGTCTGCAGATTAATCTCCCTCTGGTGCAGCAGCGTTGGTCGTGTTGTTGGGTTTAACATTGCATCACCTCGTCCAACTGCCGTCTTCCTTCCTACTCGCTAAGATTTTTAAGTGAATAGGCTTATTAAACTTGTGCGCATTACCATCAACGATTGCATCACTGCTTACCATCAGGCGGGATTGTAGTCAAGCACTAGTATATAATTACTAAAAAAAAAAAAAAATCCTCTCCTGACGCAAATTGGCGTATTTTTGGTCGCCATGTTTATAATCACGTCTAAACCGTCTATGGAGTATCTTAATTTGACAGGATTAAACTAAAATGTTATCTTCTATCCTTTTCTTAACGAAATGGAAAGAAAAAGATGCATTTAACTTAAAATTAGTTTAGTTTGCAAAATAGAGAATTAGCGCCAATAATTGTACAATTTTATTATTTAATAAAATTTTAAGTTGTCGTCCACGCCTACTAAAGTTAATGACCTAACAGGCGTTGCAGATATAATATCTCAGAAAATAATTTTGTTGTAAAATCACTTTGTTCTGGATTACACCATATGATAGCCGTGGGCACTCATAAATCCCCAACTATTGGGCAGGGGACCATAAATTATGTGGTAAAACCTCAACTGCACGATTTCACTCAGAAATAACCACCTCACTGAGCTAGCGATAAATTTCGTCTTAAGTGAATTACGTCACTGACATTTTATTTGCTATGATTTTTATAATAATTAATGGGCGAATAATTAATTGTCTTATTTGGTAATTATGATTTCTTCATAACTAATAATACAGCTTCATTACATTCCACAATTAATCAAATGATATTAATATACGTAATTCCATTCATTAAATTACAAATCAATTCATTAAATTTAAAAATATAAACATTAAAAAATACATTAATTTGTGCAGAATATTGTTATTTTCATTGTTTGCATTCAAATAGTGTGGACCCTTATTGTAAAAGCCTCCCAGGTTTCTTCATAGGAGTTCGCAATTAAATTGCAATATGGTTTCGTTCTATCAGAGCAGAGAAAAATGCGATTGTCTTCACCGTCATCATCATCATCATCAGCCTCTACTCATCCACTGCTGGACATAGGCCTCTACCATAGCACGCCAACAATAAAACAAGTTCAATCCTGAGCAGTTCTCCGCCAGCCAGTACCAGCCACCTTTTTGATGTCGTTGCTCCATCTCGTCCAAGGGCGTCCTACGCTACGTTTGCTTAGACGCGGTCTTCACTCGAGGACTCGTTTACCCCAAGGGTTATCGTCTTTACCGTATCATCTAAAATTTATTGATTTAATTAAGGTAGATAACTTTAATGGATATCTATATCTAAGTGCAAGTTTAAGGCACCAAATAGAACGGTACACAACAGAACTCCGCCCATAACCGACCATAGCAACTGTACCGACCAAATAAAGCCATTTTGTATTACAAATGCATTTTCCCTTTCAATGAACGAATACAATAAATAAACAGACCGCGAGAGTTCATTACTTACAGAATCTGTTTATTTTACAACATTAATACAGGTTCGACTCCGCGGTGGGCCATTGAATTTATATTTGTACCTTTTGAATTATTTCTACCGTGTAGTGTTGCTTTCACTTAGTGTTGGGACGTCTAACAGTGAGAGTTTATGGTTTTAGTTTTAAGCTAGCCTGTAGTTTTGTTGGTTGACAGATTGCTACTAAGCCTGTCGGTCTGGTCACGCTTAGTTTTTGGTGGTGTTGGGATTATTCTATGTGTATTTCCTATACACATAGAATAATCCCAACACCACCGGGTGTTGGGATTATTCTAGTAGGTTCTAGGATGCTAAATACGTGGATGGAGCTGGCATAAAAGTGGCATAATATAATACAATACCCAGAGCATCACAAAGGCATTCTATACCAGAGTCAGAAGTGAAAGACGCCAAGATAGAACAAAAAAAAAAAAAAACGAGATCCTGCTACTGCCCTTGTAAGTTCAAGTTCCGTAATTTATATGGTGTACATAATAACTTCGATACTTCCCGGGAAGCAACTTTCGTCTGACCTCCACAACCCGAAGGCGATATCGAAGTATTGCAGTTAGACCAATTGTTTGACTTTTGAGGGCTCCAACAACCCGTAACGACTGCCATTAGGTATTCGTCTGGCAAACAGGACCAACGGCTTAACCTGATTTCCACGGCACCACCAGACCAGTGTAAATATTCATATTCATGCATACAACTATTACAACTGCGCGGGGATCGAAACCGCGCCTCCTTGCGCAGCGGCCGCGTTCGCTACCGTTACGCCACGGAGGCTGTCTTTTTCAACTTCAAATTTTCATTCTAGTATAGCTAGAAAGCCAAATAAGATTAAACGTTTATTTTAGTAGAGCTACTCAAAAACCTACAAAAACACAGTAGGTTATGACCTCCGACCTTTCCTATCATTATGGAATATCTGCTGACTTATCGTTCCTCCATCTATCGACAAAAACGACAACATCTTATACCACAATTTCAAATCGAATTTCAATCGATCCAGTAAAGGGAATCGATTTACTACCCATCACTTTGTGTCGATATTTCGCTGTTTTCAATTGATTTCAATATCGATGATCGTTATACCGTTATCTGGTTCATGATGATTCAGCAAATGATTACACCAGTTCTCGTTTGTTAGATTTTTCGGAATTGATTTCTTTGAACTAATGTTATTGTGTGTCTGTGAGTCCATCTTGATTTGTGAAGTTCAGTTAATATTTGTATGAATCGGTATTATTAATCTGCGACTATTATTATATTACCGTATTGAATATTAATCGCTCTGGATATTACCAGTGTGAACTGGCGTTCAGTCTCGCTGTAATGCGATTGATCACGCGACTTTAACCTCTATTACTACTTTTAACTAAGGTGACAGCCTCCGTGGCGTAGTGGCAGCGAACGCGGCCGCTGCGCAAGGAGGCGCGGGTTCAATCCCCGCGCAGTGCAAATATTTGTGTGCGTGAATATGAATATTTGCACTGGTCTGGTGGCGCCTCGGAAAGCAAGTTAAGCCGTTGGTCCCGGTTGTCACACGAACATCTGATGGCAGTCGTTACGGGTTGTTGGAGCCCTCAAAAGTCCAACAATTGGTCTTACTGCAATGCTTCGATGTCGCCTTCGGGTTGTGGAGGTCAGACGGCAGTCGCTTCACGGAAAATATCGAAGGTTAGCCAAAATTTGCAATTCGACTGTTAAAGCGGACCCTAGACTCCAAAGCTGAAAAGTTTCCGATGCGACTGGGATTAACGCTGAGATGAGCTGATGAGATGATTACTTTTAATTAAGGTTTAATATCCTGTGTGACAGTTTTAATCTATAGTCCTGTATACGGTTTGTATATCTTTATCAGGTTAGCAGCTAGTGGGTTATTTTTACCATTTGAATCGACAGGTTTTTTCGAAAATTTTTGCTGATGCTTATCATTTACGGTGGTACAGTCACGAGCACCATGATTTTTTTGTGAAATAACGAATGAAACGTTGAAACGGGTTCGAAAGTGCTATGTATGGAGCTGATTAAGACATCATTTTTTAAACATATCTTGGGCAGCAATGCCTGATTAAAAGGTGAAGGAAAACATCTTGAGGAAACCTGGACTTTAAATCTGAAATCGCCAAGCGTGGTGATTACGCTCAATCCTTCTCTGTATGAGAGGAGACTTGTGCCCAGCAGTGGGGCGATAAAAAGGTTGATGTTGATGAACGCGAATAAGACTATTCAAAAGCTACACACGTGGCGCATTCAATGCGGCAGTATTTGCTCAAAAACAAAGTCCTTACAGACTTCATGTCGATCGGAATTTTCGCGAATATATGTTCTAAATACTACATATTATACCTTATTCTGAAACCTTTCTATGTCAATCCTACCACCGCCATTGTGACATCCATAAAATCTTCATATTTATATTCTATAATTTACATAATAAACCAACATAGGAACCCTCGAGAGAATTATTTATAGTATATCTACAAACAGCCTATAATTTGACCTAAACTCATACCAATGAGCGACAAAGCGTGCAAGGAAAATACATTCCGATAAATCTCCGATATCTCTAAAATTAACAACAGTTGGTGTAATGCCTTACAAGAAATAAGCCAAAGGCGAGATAAAGCAACAATATATCAATATATTACCACAATCTATTGTTAAGTTATAAATCGATTTCAACACCTATTATTGCAATATTACACAAAAATACACGCCTTATCTACAAAGATAAAGTCAGTTGATCTAAAATTCTAAATGTGTGTCATATTAATCTTTTGATCAGAACATTGAATTGCACATATAAGAACAAAAACAAATAAACTAATCTAGATAATGTGTTATTTATTTTATTTTTATTCATATGTTTGAAAGCACGCTGGTCTAGTTTTGGTAGGTACAATAAATCATTGCGTACACACCTATTAAAATATTTACACTGCATGTCATTAGCTGTATGGCTAGAGATGTCCCTATGTCGACTAAACAAAACATTATCTATTATTCTTTTTTCAAATAGATTTGAAAAGTTGACTGTTACCACAGTCGTCACAGAAAACTACATTTTGGAAGGGGTGACTAGAATCAGTACTTTTTTTTTTTGTAAATTGACTTTCTAAAGTAGTAAATAAACAATTTGAGTGAAAGTAAATGATCAAGTAAAGAAATTAGAAGTTTTGGTATTTTAATATACTTAACCACAATCAAAATTATTTTATAACTAGCTTTCCGCCCGCGGCTTCGCCCGCTTGGAATTCGGTTATAGCGAGCTTTTTAGATTCCTCATTTTCGAGGATTAATTATCGTATCATTTAGCTTCTAATTTTACATGTGCATATTGCAAATACTTAACAATCGCCTTTTTAAACACGTTGACATATCTGAAAACCAATATGGCTTCACACCGTTAAAGTCTACTACGGACGCTATCCAAGCCACCCGAATCATCATGGAGAAGCATCGGGCAAACCGCGAAGACCTACATCTAGTATTTATCGATCTCGAGAAGGCATTTGATCGAGTGCCTCGGAAACTAGTGTGGCAGGCCATGAGAGCACAAGGTATACCTGAATGCTATGTCGCCATAGTACAGGACATGTACTGCAGAAGCTGCACAAGTGTGAGAAGCTTGGCTGGGCTTAGCAAAAGCTTCGAAGTTAAGGTGGGCGTCCATCAAGGCTCAGCCCTAAGCCCGCTTCTCTTCAACATGGTAATGGATTCCTTAACAAAGGACATTCAGTCTCCCTTGCCATGGTGTATGTTGTACGCAGATGACATAGTCCTCATAGCCAAAGATGCCGAATTACTCCAGAGTACCCTAGAGAAGTGGCAACGTGCGCTGGAAAACAACGGCCTCCGAATCAGTAGAAATAAAACGGAATACTTGAAATGCGCGTTTAGTGGTAACACCAACAACCCCAACTCAATCCACATCGATGGGAAGCCACTGCTAAAGGTATCCCAATTCAAGTATCTAGGTTCGATTCTTACAGCCGACGGGAACATTGAGGCCGATGTTACCCATAGAATTAACGTGGGGTGGCAGAGGTGGCGGGCTCTGACGGGGGTTTTATGTGACGCAAGAATGCCTGTTAAAACCGAAGGCAAGATCTACAAAACCGCAATTAGACCAGCCATGACATACGGTGCCGAATGCTGGGCTATAAAGAAAGCTCACGAACAAAAGATGCACGTAAGCGAGATGAAGATGCTAAGATGGGCAGCGGGCGTAACTCGACTCGATAAAGTACGAAACGAGCACATCAGAGGAAGTTACAAGGTTGCGCCTATAGCAGAAAAACTCGCCGAAAGCCGCCTACGATGGTTCGGTCATGTCATGAGACGCCCCGAAGATCATGTCGTGAAACGGGCCTTAGCACTGCCAGATAAGAGAAAAGGTAGAGGACGCCCACTAACCACCTGGTGGTCCACAGTGGCCAAGGACTTAGAGCGTGCCCAACTGAACATCTCGACAACCCAGGACAGATCATCCTGGCGCAAAAGAACGAGGAGAGCCGACCCCAAATAATGGGAAGTGGCTAGGACAAAGAAGAAAGATATTCGTTTGCAATATAGTACCTTGTTTTAAATGACACCCAGCGCCATCTATCACCGAACTGGTATGAAGCTAACAATATTTTTGTTTTCCCTCGGGAATATCAAATTTTTCGCGGAGAAAAGTACCCTATTATTTAATCCGGACTTCTAACTGTACGTCCGCAAAATTTCAAAGCAATCGGTTCAGTACTTATGGCGTGAAAACGGAACAAGCAAACAAACTCACTTTCCGATTTATAATATTAGTAAGAATTGAAAATTTGCTAGCTACTGAAATTAATTATATAAATTTAATTGTAATATCTCTTGTGACTTCTTTGTAAAAGTCATATGAACTAAACATTAGTGTTGAATAGTTATGACATTATTAAGATGTTTATAATATATGTAAAGACAACTTATGATGGTGGTTGGCAGAGACTGGATACGAAAGGCGAAGGACAAGGTATTATAGCGCTGCCTGGGATGTGTCCAGCAGTGGACTATAACAGACTGAATTGGTAGATCAAAGATATTTTTAAAATTCTTCTGAGATCATTCTATTTGGATGATTTCTCTATCTGAAGTTTCCATTTGCCTAGATTCAATGATTGCAATAATGATATACGTCGAATAGCACTTTAATTATCATCCGAGACCTTTCTACTAAGATTTAGTTATTAGGAGTTTAACCATAGAATATTGTAGTTAAGTAGGTAGTCGATGCATCGACTAAGCCCATCCCTTTTACAACATACTCTCCAGTAACAAATGTAAGACGGACAGACAACAAGCCCCCGGATATGTAGATTAATGATGCACAAACGAAAATACACAGTCTAATTGCGATACAAATGAATACATGTCTCGATTGATTAATCGAGTCGTCGTTTAACATCGATTGATTCGGACACTTGTCGGGGGGCATATAAATATTAATAACTAAACACGCATGATTTAAATTAGTTTGATTACTTCTGAGAATAGTTCTTTTGTTTGTAATTAATGAAATATGAGTAGATTAATTTTGAAAGAGTATCTTGGGCCACTGTTAAATAGAAAGTGATTTAAAGAGAACTTTTTACAGGGAATGGGCTAAGTAAGAAATACATTTAATTCAGACACTTGTCGGGGGGTATATAAATATTAATAACTAAACACACATGATTTAAATTAGTTTGATTACTTTTGCGAATGGCTCTTTTGTTTGTTATTAATGAAATACGAGTTGATTAATCTTGAATGACTATCTTGGGCCACTGCTGAATAGAAATGGACTTAAGGCAAACTATCTAAACGAAATGGGCTAAGGCAGACGACGAAATAAATTTGACTCGGACACTTAAGTCGGGGGGCATTTAAATATTAATAACTAAACACGCATGATTTAAATTAGTATGATTACTTCTGGGAATGGTTCTTTTGTTTGTGATTCTTGAAATATGAGTTGATTAATTTTGAAAGAGTATCTTGGGCCACAGTTGCTGAATAGAAATGAATTTAGAGCAAACTATTTAAAAGAAATGTGCTAAGGTAGACGACGAAATACAAATTTATTTAAATTATTCGCTATTGGCAGGACAGCAAGGTGATTGTATAACACACCATCAGTAGCAATGAGTTTCATTTTGACAGTCCAACAACATTCATTACATCATTCACATTGTTGCGCAGACACAGTTTTCAAACATATGAAGGAATAGATTAGTAATATGCTTCAAAATGATTTCAGTTGATAGTAATGATGTGTTACGGAATTAGAGTGCTGGTTTTATTTTTACAACGCATATATATATATAATAAATAGGACTTTACAAAATTATACATTCATATTAACAGATTTTTAAACGTTATCCTACACCAGGAATTTCTCCTGTATCGTGAGTGCGTTTACAAACGTATAAACTCACATACAGAAATAGTCAGATCCGAAACAACCACTTGTAGGTCATACAAATATTTGGTCAAAAAATAAGAAAGGAAATTTGAGGTTAGAAAGGGGATGACTACCTACATTACATTACAAATCCTTTACTGTACAAGCAGTTCGGCTTTGGAATGCCTTGCCCGTGTCCGTAAGACGTGCTCAAACACTGTGTACTTTTAAAACTATGATAAAAAAGCACTTCCTCTCTCTTTAAACATTTTATTATATTTTATATGCTCTTGTATAATATTTATTAATTAGATGTATAAAATTATTTAAACTAGTATACACTTAACGTATATATTTATTGTATAATCTATGTAAATAGTACACTGTAGACTACCTACATTATTTCTTTATCCTTCCCCTTAGAATTCCATCCAAAGGTTGTAAAAGATCGCTCTTAGCGATAAGACCGCCCATTGTGTCACCCTTTGTAAAATATTTTTATTTATGTTCTGTAATCTATATGGTGTACATAATAAAGAGTATTCTTTTCTATTCTATTCTACATTACGGCTGATTCCAAATAAATTGGGGTAAGGCGTAAGAGCAGGAGAATAATGATGAAACAACAATTCAGGACTTTTAGATCGAATTGACCTCAAATGTCTCGATTTCATATAAAAGTTATTAAATTTTATGGTTCTAACATTTGTTACGGCAGAAAATCACATTGAGAGCAACACACAATCTGACACTGACCCGTGGATTGCAAAAGAAACAACGTAATAAAAATATTAACTTCGTGTGTTAACTTAAGATCTGGATGGGAAATGATGAAATGACCTCTCCCCATGGAGCAAATTTGTTCCATGCCTCTCTCGCTCTGGGCGGAGCGGAAGGGCGCGTCAGGCTTTTACTGACTAAAACCCACCCGTGTTTCTACACTTGCCTGTGGGCCAGGGCAACGATTTCTTTTTTAACCAATCGCAACCCTGACCCAGGAGGCATCGGTCTTCGTGGACCCCGTCACGACGTGCTGCCTATGATATGACGCTTCTTCATTGAATATATTTCGTCATTTGTTTTTTCTTTATATAAATTAACGAACATAATAGTGATGATGGTGTCCAATCGTTAAGGGTACACAGGAGTCTGTGAGAAGTAACCAGTAAATTACTTTTCAATTCACTCTAGGAGACTTCATTGTATGTGTGTAGAACTGTAGATGGTATATCTTAACGCTAAATTAATTAAAATTTCCCGATGCTTAAAGAGGCGTGATTAGCATTTGCAAAGATGAGCAAGTACTTTACCGATTTACTGAAGTTCTAAACGTTTACTTGGCATAATAATTTATATCCAACAAGACAGAAAATGTAATTAACGTACCCAGGAAACTAATTATTGAACTAAGCAGCCTCTTTACAAGAAACAAATGACTATTAAAATAATAAATTCAGAAACGTCTTTCATAAATCAGTCAAAATATTGACCGACGAACTTTGCCTACTAACATTTACATCTGCGATAACAATTGACATTAACTACGCATCATCGACTGTAGTGTGAAGTCATTTCAGTGCTTCAAAACCACAAAGGGCGCATATACACAATAGCAATGATAAATACCGGATTGCCTAAGGCTTAGGCGCGGTGCAGCCCATTCCTTACTTGGATAACCGTTTTCACAAGACCTGCCCTGCCTCTTGAATTATTTAAGCTTTTGGAACTTTGAGGGGTATAAAGATTCACTTCGGGAAGTCAAGGGAGGCTGGTTAGTTTTATTGCACAAGTATTTAATATTGAACATCAATAAATCGATATAGTGGTTAGCGACAGTGCATTGTCTAAAGCATTATCATTACATTGTTTTGCATATTGAATTGTGCGTTCTTCTATTGTTTATGGCCGGGTTTGGTCTACGTGTGCGGTTAGCGTGTTGACGGGGAGATGGGATTATCTTATGTGAAAGACCCTTGTTTCATTGGTGGGGGAACTTTGATATGTTGGGTACCGCCCCTTCGGTTTGGAAGGCCAAAAGGATAGGTTTGTAAAGCATTGGACCTTACAAGCGTGGATAAAGTCAACGGACTTTAACGTTCCCACGTTGTTTTAAGGTGTCATTGTCAAAACTGAAGAATAGCATTTGTATGTAAGAACATAGAGTTAATTTTTTTTTTCATCTAGAATGTGTCTCTCTTCTCAACAGTCTTGTGCCTATTGTAACTCCTGCTCTTTCTCCTACAACTTGAAAGCGGCACGTTTTATGCAGTGGCTGAGTGATCGACTACTGCGTTGCGTGTCGCGGGTTCGAATCCCGCACGGAAAAAATATTTGTATAGCCTGCAGGTAGTTGTTCCGGGTTTGGCTGTCCGTGTATTTGAACTTAAATGTTTGTAAAAGCTCCCACGATACAAGAGAAATGCAGAGTGTGGGGCAATGCTTTTCTTAAAAAAAAGGAGTTTATTGGCAGTCCACAATATATATTTAGTATTTTTAAGAAAACAGTAGCATACGTATGGAATATTCAGCCTAAAAGGTTGCTCACTGCTGGGATGGAAGTGACCTCTCTGTGAGACTGAGGGAGGGAGGTTCGAGGATATATAAGTTTCCTGACGATCCCTTCGAATTTTGAGACCAATGAAGATGAAATTAAGGTTAAAAATTGAAGTGACTGCCTGGGTTTGAACTCACGACCTACACACAACTCGTAAGTTGGGGCCGATAACACTAAACCACTATTCTGATTTGACTTCTAGTCTGGTTTACAATGCAGCGGTATGTACTAACGCCACATGTTTACCATATGCCATACTGATGTCAATTAAATAATGCTGTATCTTGCAAGAAGAGTTAACTGTGCAACTAGCACGCATGCCCGCCAGACACAGCACGATCGGAGGATGCTCCCCTTTCTATTGAGGATGAGACCTTAACACCCTGTTTCTCATACCTATAAAACACTTGGATAGTATGTTCTATGTTACGGGATTGGTTTCCTTCCATTGACCCATTATGCGTGGGCCATGGCGGTCGTTGGCGGTTATTCCAACCAGCCCACTATCGAAGAAGAGAATATCTGTGTAAGATGTTGGCGCCCCTATGGTTTGATTTGGGTGACGCCTGTACATATATATAAGTACAAGCGGCCGCCAGCGACTTAGTTCGCGTGGAGTTAGTTATGCTCCGCTCCTATTGGTCGCAGCATGATGTTATATAGCCTAAAACCTTCCTGGACTTATGAGCCCATAAGTCCAGGAAGGCAACGCAAATAGAATTGTTCAAATCAGACTAGTAGTTCCAGAGATTAGCGCGTTCAAACAAACAAACAAACTCTACCGCTTTATATATTAGTATAGAATAAACAATATAGATAGAAAAAAACGGTTTTAGTAAACTAATTTACGAATAAAACCCTGTATATCTTTATCCTTGGTACCTACTTATGAAACATCTGCCACAGAACAATTTAAGTAACACAACGGGAAGAACAAAAACCTACATTCCTCCTAGAGCGGACATCATATATAATGTAATTAAAGTCATTAATTCAGCCTCGAATAATTGTGCGCAGATAATTATATTGTCTCTTAAGACAACTGTAATCTTCGATCTTACGGTTAAGTTGTACATCAATTATAGGAGAGGTTTATGCAATTAGCAGAAACTGTTTTATTTGGAATTATCGTTATAAATGCGAAAGTTTGTCAGGATGTATGTTTTTTTTAAATATAAATTATAAACTAGTGCTTGGCTGCAATCCTACCTGATGGGAAGCAGTGATGCAATCGTTGATGGTAAAGCGCGCTAGTTTATTAAGAGCCTATTCAACACTCAAATTGTAGTCCAGCGGAAACACCGCCGCTGGCAAATTGTTCCAGTCCATCGGCGTACGCGGTATAAAAGAGGAGGCGAAACGCTTCGTCCGGATCGTAGTGGTGTTAACAACGTGAGGGTGGAAACTCGCCATACGATGGTTCGTCAAATGATGGAACGGAGATGGGGGAATTAAATCATGCAAATCCCTCGGACACTCACCAAAATGCACCACATAGAACACCGAAAGGCTGGTTTCTCTACGTCTGTGATACGATTTTAAGTTAAATCTGGGTCGCCAATCAGCCTCTTTGCACGCAAAAACTGCTCAACGAATTTGGATTTAAATAGGCACACATGTAGTTTCTAACCAGGAATAACAAATATCTTTATCCGGATGTTCTTACGCGATGGAAACATATACAGGTGAAACTGCAGGGCGCAGCTAGTATTTGATAAATTAATTAAAAAGGTTCGTGTGTGCTCAATTTAGTTTCAAAATACTAAATGTATTTACAATTTCAGTTTTTGCTATTGATTCTCGCTAAGATGAGATTGCAACTGGACATTGAGTGTATGAATTGGCTTTCTAGTATTTGCTGGTTGACAGATGACTTTTATCTATATGTTATTTATTGTATATAGGTTTTTTTTATTAGAACGCGGGAGCTTAGAGGGGGAAATCTGTCCGCCCACTAGGTGACTCCAGGTAAGACGGAGACGGATGACAGTGGTCAAGTGCTATCATGCATAACGAGGCTTAGGAGAGTCCCCTTTAGAGTCCCTTTTAAAACGAACAATGCCTGTAACGATGACGTATGTGACGACAGCATATTAAGCTACTACAATCTCTCAGATTTCTTTATTAGAACTTCAACATTATGGCTAAAGCACTTAGGCTCAAGGTTGATTGGGATTATCTGATAGTTTCAGGTAGCTTGACCTGCTGTCGTCTGTACAACGCCTATGAGGCACATCCCCAGTGGTGTGCCCTATAGGCGTTGTGCAGGGGGTCCCGGGACCACCCCCATATGCATATGGTGATCACCGGGGTGGTTAGTGAGGTAAAAAATAGGTTGGCTGCTATTCCAAGAGTAGAACAATTTTGCTTTGGTGGTATTTTGGCGTGGCTAGCTGATAAATAATTTAATTGTTGTTGTTTTTTTTTGTTTTCCTTACTGTACCTACATAGTATTTTATAAAGTCATGTGTTTTTTTTTAAATGAACAGACAGCTGTGCTGCTGGGGAGTTTGTTCCGCCACTTCTTCTTCCCAGCAAAAGCACTAGAAAGTGTCGATGGGTGGCGTTTTGGGGGCTGTCTTATGTAATATTGACGTTCAAAAAGTGCTGATTCTCAGCCTGATTTGAATAAATGACTTTTGATTTAGATTTTTGATTGAATAATTATGTTAGTAACTATATCATATTTATTTCGCTAAAAACTGTCCATTTATTACAGCAGCTGATCACCGTGATAATAAAATTATATAAAAGGCAATACTTAATAAAACGGACAAAGGGAACATAATTTTAAATTGACATTTAATACTCAATCATTAGTAAAGGTTATCTCTTCATTAAAATATAGGAACGGGTAATAAAACCATTCGTTGGTACCAAATTAAAGTCCAAAAGATCTGATAATGGTAGTAAGTCCTAACTTATTGGACGAACAAAGGTGTGTGTTCACTGCACTATAACATATTTGATACACTACATACATACACTGGTAACATTTTTTTAAAATGTTGTAAACACTGATGCAATTGTTGATGATAAAGTGCAATCAATTATAGAAAATTACGCAATTAATTGTAGGCACTTACTTTGTTTCTTTTTTTTATTTAAGAAGAAGCAGAAAATGCTTTTATTCAAACTACGCTGAAAATCAGGAATATTTTTTATTTTTGGATGTTGTCTCCTAACTAGGGCATCTCCTGCGGCGGCTAGAGATTCTCGCTCCCTCACGTGCTCTGCCTCCTCATTTGTTAGCTATACTGCATCACAAAAGGAGGTGACGGCCTGCCATTTACTCTCGCTCTGGACCATGGCCTGGACCAGGGCCGGACGCGAGAGGCAGCCACTGACTGCCGCTACGAGGACATGGTGATGCTCCGTCTAATCCGGGCAGACCTCCACCCTATCCTTACCATGAAATAAACGCGTCTATGTTGGTGGTGAAAAGGGAGGAGAAGGCAACATGAGGATTAAACAGTTACCACAACCACCCACCCCTAGAGAATTAAACCGAATAATCGAATCAATTGATTGATTGTAGCCATTTGTAAAAGTTCTTAATAAATTAATCAGCCTACCTAGTGAAAACCCAGCCTTATCGAAGTGTAGACAGATAAAAACCGCTTTGTTTGACAATTCATAATAAATTATAAACAATACGAGTACTGTTAGGACACTCCTACGCATCATTTTGATCTCATAGGCGTATTTACGATATCAGTGTAGCTTTAAAGAGTTCCGTAAGGTATGAGGTGAAGCTTTAATAAACTTGGAGATTTATGGTCCTATAATGTCGGGTTAGCAAATGGAATATGACTATCGAAAGTGTTTAAATTACAATTTGTTCAAAATATAGAGCGAAATGGATACCCTTTTTGTCGGTACTTTGTAGATACTCTGTTGTAATAGTTTAACTGCTAATTTATCTAAGTACCTACATTGATAAAATATTAAACTAAGATAGATAAGTCACTAGCGCATTGAACTTGAAGCGTACAAAAGATTGTAATTCTAATCTGTTGCCGTAGTCACTCTCGATACACTCATAAAAACAAACGACAAACACTAACAGCGCAAATGACAAACACTAGCCATCTTTTTACCCGACTACGGCAAAGCAAAAGGAGGGTTATGATTTTGACAGGCTATGTATGTATGTATGTATGTATGTATGTATGTATGTATGTATGTATGTATGTATGTATGTATGTATGTATGTATGTATGTATGTTCATCTGTTCCCTCGTAACTTCTAAACTACTTATCAGAATTCGACAAATGATATATCATTAGAAGCGTCTTAATTGTCCGCTGGTTATAGGCTATATGGGGTTTCACAAAATTTACTGTAGCGCCCTCTAGCGGACAAAACATACAGAGTAAAAAACTAAAGTTAAGATAAATATGCCGTGTTTGGTATCATTTGAAAGCCCTTTACTTGTACATTTTGAATATATATATATTGCTAGCATTTGCGTGTGACTTTACCTGTATTCATGGGCTGGTTGCATATAATTCACATCTTTTCGTTCATAGCTTCTTTACTACTTATCAGAATAAGACCACTGCATTACCATTAGAAGGGCCTTGATATTCTGTTAGTTATGAGCTATAAAGCTTGTCACCAAATTTAGTATTGCACCCTCTAGCGGACAAAAAGTTCTATGTTAATATAAAATTAAAATAAATATACCGTGTTTGGTATCACGTGAAAGAGATTCACGAATGCTTTATGCTTGTACATAATTACAAGAATGCTTTAATGATGTTAAATATGAGCGATAAGAGTAAAGCGCGGATCACGGGAACTGTGAATCGCTTTATGCAATGTAGAGCAGTGTGAACATTATTAGAATATGTAATGCACTAATGAAAACGACATAAGCTGGGAGTAACTCCACGCGGTGAAGGCGGAAACAGTTTTATAACTGGCTAAATCTCCCATAAAAAGGCCTCTGCGCTATATGCCTTCGGGCTTATGTTGTTATATGTGCGTGTAGATGTAATATGTCAAGTACCTAGTTTTTAGTTCATCAGTTTAACTTTTGTTAATAATATGCGCCACAAATACACTTTAACACCAAAATAGTACAAATAAAAAAAAGTTAAAAAACTAAAACCCTACTACGACAAAAAACGACGCTGAAAAAGTATAAAACAAGATTTTCAGAATACTGAACTGAACAAAGTTGCTAATGTAGTTGCAAGTAAATGGACACAGTAGTAATGTCATACAATACTATTCTGAAGTATGCAACATTCACTATGTAGAGATAAATTTTCATGTTTGGAAAGGCGTAGTCACACGTTGTCAAGGTGCTACGGTAGGTAGGTATATGTAACGTGTGACTACACCTCTCCAAACATGAAAATTATCTGTGAATGTTGCATACTTCACATTACTACTGTGTCCATTACTTGCAACTACATTAGCAACTTTGTTCAGTTCAGTATTCTGAAATCTTGTTTTATACTTTTTCAGCGTCGTTTTACACTTTTTTTCTTCTCTATGCTTTAGATTGCGCCCCATCTCACTCACACTGTACCAACGTGTGAAATGTACGCAGAATAAAAAAATTGCATGTGTGTGCTGCTGCTCCGATCGGCACATTTATTTCGGTTAATTTGTTAGAGCATATCATATCTGTTTAATATTATATCATTGTCTACCTACATATTCTGGCCATTTATAGCATATACATTTATTTTCTACAGGGAAATATAGAGGGGCTAGTTAATAAATAATAATGGCTTGGTGGTAGGCCATAACATCGACTGTCGGCAGAAGTTACCACCCACCAGACAAAGTCTTGCCGCCAAGCAATTCGTCGTGTTCCGGCATGATGTCTGGTGAAGTCGTACAGAGGACGGGTCTGAGCAGTTGTGTTGCGATGTTTACCGGGCACGATGCGCCAAATGTTGTTGTGTCGGGAGTTTTATCGTGGAGAGTCTCCAGATCAACCTCCCTTTGGCGCAACATCGTTCGTGGTGTTGTTGTGTTTAACATTGCATCACCTCGCTCAACTGCCGATCCACTCAGTTTCTTTTGAGTCTTTAAGGCAAGAGTGAATAGGCTCTTAATAAACTAGCGCATTTTACCATCAACAATTGCATCACTGTTTACCATCAGGTGGGAGTTCAGTCAAGCACTAGTTTATAATTATAAAATTGAAACTCACATACACAAACAGCCAGATCCGGAACAACTACCTGTAAGGGACTGTACGCAACGCTATAATCGATAACTCAGTCACTCCGGCAACTGTGTCATCCAAAATTAAACATGTTTATTCTCTAATAGATACTTGGAATGGATGGAAGATTGACCGAAGAAGGCAACGCGTGGAGAAGAGCAAAAAGCTTTTAGGCCGAACTTTACCCAACAGTGGGACATTACAGGTGGGTAAAGTGTGTTGCAAAACTTTTATGTTTGTAAGCGTTATGTGAGAATCATTCAGCCCTTAATTTTTTTTAATATTTATAAACTAGTGCTTGACTGCAATCCCGCCTGATGGTAAGCAGTGATGCAATCGTTGATGGTAAAGCGCACTAGTTTATTAAGCCTATTCACTTAAAAAACTAAGGAATAGGAAGGATGACGGCAGTTGAGCTAGTTGATGCAATGTTAAACGCAAGACCAACACGACCAAACGAAGCTACGCTAGAGGGAGATTGATCTGGAGACTCTCCACGACCAAACTCCCGACACAACAACATTTGGCCCATCGTACCCGCCACACATCGCAATACAACTGCTCAGACCCGTCCTCCGTACGGCTTCACTAGACATCATGCCGGAACACGACGAATCGCTTGGCGGCAAGACGTTGTCTGGTGGGTGGTAACTTCTGCCGGCAGCCGATGTTATTGCCTACCACCGAGGAATTGGAAATAATCCAATAACTGTTTATAAAACTTTTACTGCAGTTGGGAATGTAAGATAGATCATAGAAGAAAATAAATGTTAGAGAATTCTCCCCGCCCCCAATCAAGCACATACTTAAGATTTTTTTAAACTAGATATTTGGATTAAGTACTTACTGCGTCCAAGTCTTATCATTAATCTTAATTGCGGAATAACAATAAAATATTGCTCGGAGGTTGCACCAATTTCGTTCTAAACTGGTTCTTATCTTGTGGAAATTAAGGTATAATTTTGATGTTTAGACAAGATAATAATAGTTGTATCGATCGTTACATTACTGGCTCATAAGAAGTGTATCGTGGGAACTCTATCGATGGATGAGTTATAGTCAAAAGATGTACAAGGATTATCTTGAATTTTCTAATACCGGATACTATTTTAAGTCTTTATTCGCTTTGTTTATGGATCGATAAAGGAGTTATAATGGCAGAATTTTCTTAAAAGTCAAATGAGCTAATGCGTCTTAGAAATAGCAGTAATAGTATGTCCCTACAGTTACAGTTCTTTTTAAATTCTACTCTAAATAAATTTACATTCTTACTGACATTTTCAGACTCGGCTTGCCATTCTATTGTGTAAAAATCTGGGATTGACATTATTGTCGATTCATTTCATCTTACTATTTACAGTGAGGGAAAAACTGGTTAAGTGTGGATAGGCCACAACATCGGCTGCCGGCAGATGTTACCACCCACCATATAAAGTCTTGCCGCCAAGTGATTAGTCGTGTTCCGGTGTTGAGCAGTCATATTATTCTTAAACATTATTAAATGATGTCTGGTGAAGTCGTACGGAGGACGGGTCTGATCAATTGTGTTGCGATGTGTGCCGGGTACGATGTGCTAAATGTTGTTGTGTTCATTTTCTCTCTGGCGCACCATCGTTGGTCGTGTTGTTAGGTTTAACATTGCACCATCTCGCTCAACTGCCGTCTTCCTTCCTATTCACTCAGTCTTTTTGAGTGAATAGGCTCTTAATTAAGTAGTGCGCTTTACCATCAACGATTGCATCACTGCTTACCATCAGGCGGGATTGAGGTCAAGCACTAGGTTATAATTATTAAAAAAAATGAGACTTTTGCATAGTAAGCGAAAAATACAGGTGAGCGCGAAAAATACAATAAATGACAATTGTGATTTGATAATACGGATAATTTATGTTGGTAGTTAATTTGCTTTTAACACTCAATTTCCTTGACTTGGCAAGGTCTTACATAGTTTTTTTTTTTAAACCAGATATCATAAATCAAAGAGTAATTGAGTGTCAAAAGTATAGCAAAATAATTGATACTGTATTTAGCTTTGCCTTCGAGCGACGTGGTGATGTTATGATATATATTTATAAAACAAGGGACATAGTTAAATTGATATTTTGCAATTCCGTTCTAATTATTTGTCTGCTTTCACTTGTTGTTGAGTTATTAAAATTGATATCTGTCACCGCTGGTTAATTAATTGCTAAATTATACTGCTACATAGCATCCGTTTACCCTCAAATAGCCGTCTCCATATTTTATCGGGATCGCCTTCCAGTCTCACCAGACGCACTTGAACACATCTTGAGAAAACCTGGACTTTAAGTCTGAAATCGCCAAACCGCATTGAGCTAACGTAGTGATTACGCTCAATTCTTCTCTGTATGAGAGGAGACCTGTGCCCAGCAGAGGGACGATAAAAAAAATGTTGATGATGATGATCCAGTAACTGGGTTATAATATAACCCTCAGTAAGACTGGTTATCAAACTCTCGAGCTTCAGTACAGACACTTTCAACAACTTTCAAATGTCTTGACTTGTAAAAAGACGATGATCCCTGAGTTTGTTTCGGCTTTTTCTTCTCAGAGTTAGTTAGGAAATGCTGGCACCAGCTAGTTTAAAAGTACTTGCTTAATAAACGATTTCATTTCATTTCATTTCAAAGATCTACAAATGACAGCCGTGATCAACGATTTAACAAAACACAGAGGAGTCTCGTGGTGATGGATGGTACTATCATAAACAGACCTTAGCAAGTGTAGTCTAACATTCGACTGACTCTACTATTGCGGCCGAGCTATCTATACTAATATATAAAGCTGAAGTTTGAGTTTGTTTGTTTGTTTCTTTGAACGAGCTAATCTCAGGAGCTACTACAGCTAGTCCGATTTGAAACATTGTTCTACGTAGGATAGCCCATTAATTCTGGAAGGCTTTAGGTTATATATCATCACGCTGCGACCAATAGGAGCGGAGCATAACTAACTTCATGCGAACGAAGTCGCTGGCGGCCGCTAGTTTCTTATATTTACGGTTGTTTTGTAACCTTGCTATCAGCAGTAAGACGTCCACTGTTGGACACCCCAAGCACCTCCAGCTCAACTGTTTTTATTAAAGCGCGCTAGTTTATTAAGAGCCTATTCACTCTAGCTTTGAAGACACTTAAATTGTAGTTCGACGGAAACACCGCCGCTGGCAAATTGTTCCAGTCTCTCCATGTACGCGATGGTTTGGTGCTTTCCGTATCCAGTAGATTACTGCGGCCTTAGCAAGGTTATTGTTCACACTATGGGAGGCCTTCAGACGCTACGTGTTCTTGTACGCGGTCGCCACTCTAAAACCTTTCAGTCCAATCGGCCATGTCTTCTTCGTGTGTCGTGGTGGCCTAGAATGAGTGTGCGGGTTCAATTCCAAGTCAGGCAAGTACCAATGTAACTTTTCTAAGTTATATGTACTTTCTAAGTATATCTTGGGCATCAATGACTGATTAAAAGGTGAAGGAAAACATCTTGAAGAAACCTGGACTTTAAGTCTGAAATCGCCAACCCGCATTGAGAAAGCGTGGTGATTACGCTCAATCGTTCTCTGTATGAGAGGAGACCTATGTCCAGCAGTGGGACGAAAAAAAGGTTGATGATGATGATTTCTGCTTCGAACACTTTAGCAATTCTTCGTAAAATTATATGCACTTTATAAACATATAAAACATAACGCGGTTTAACCCAGTATCAATTCCAAGGGTAATCAAATCATCCATAATACAATACAGTCATCGTATCGTGCACTGATTCATACTCTTCTATAAAGTTCAGCGAGCTTCTTATCAATTCTAACATCTCCCTTAACATACGTCACAATGGTGCTATCATCTACGTCAAATGGAAAAAAAAAACAACCGATTCAATTCCAAATACAAATTGAATCACTGCAATATCTACCCGGATATTATAGTAAATATGACGCATCGAACTTTTAAGAAGAGATTGTAGAAACGGGGTCGTAGGTACTATCAGCTGTAGAAGTCCATTTCCACCTTAAAGACTACTGTCGCCTGCGCTAAACCGGCCACGCACACTACCGCATTTTTTTTTATCGCAGTCTTCGTCTTTCTTTAAAGTAATGCAAAATTTCGTTACTTCATTTGAAGTTGAGTTAGCGGCCGCACTTAACAATGGTGCTATCAAAAGCGAGCGATTGTGGGTTCGATCCTTATTATAGGCAACTCTTTTTGTTGTTTCATATAATTTAAAATTATGATAATTGATTTGTATTTTAAAGTAAAAATGTTTGCAAATAATATTTAAACAAATAGGAAAATTTATTGAATATTTATCCCAAAAAAGGGTTTTATTATATGTTTTAGTTTACTATAGGGGTAATATAATAAAAAATATATAAAAATAAAACAATAAGCATATTATAATGCAATATATTATAAAGTTATATATTATTCGGTATAGATATACTTATACTAACAAATGAAACAAACGTTGAAACGGCAGCATTGTAATATTTTATATAAAAGTAATCCTTGACAAACTTATGATATTGTTATGGTAAAAAATACAAAAAACATTTTTGGTTGTTAGATATGAAAATTATAATATTATACGTATATTATGATTAAAGAGGTTATAGCTTAATTATTCATTTTCTTAAAGAAAAGAGGATTGAAGCTTAACCTGAATATTATTGCAATCATAAAATAATCTATACTTAGAACACATAATAGTGCTTATTACATTTATATTTTTTTTGCGTGTATAGCATAGTACTAGTGCTGCCATCCTGCAATGCCTTTTTTCGGAGTTTGAAGGCATGAGATTATAATCTTCAAGCGCTTTCTTAGTTCAAAAGTAAACGAACTTATTTCTTATCGAATTCCGAAATTATTGTTTTTATAATTTACCAAAAGTAATTTGTATTGAAATTGCAAAAGGCGACATCTGTTAGCCATTAAGCCAACCGAACATATTACTGTCACTTAGCTAAATTACTTTAGAGATGGTTTAGAGTCCGTTATTAAGATATTTATTGGTATATATTTAAAACACTCTGTAGGACACTTCTGCACTGTTTTTGTTATAAATAGTTTTTTTTTTGTTTAGCTCGATAACACTCCACCAGCCTCGCCAATTTATTTTTAAACCACAAATGCAACCTATCTTCTTCGCACGATTTAAAAGTTTATTCAACGGTAAATATTGTCGTTTCGTTTCACTTGTCTCGACAGCTACCTTCGTCCTCCAACCTCTTGACCTTGACCTCCAACGGCTTACAGTATTTATCTAAAACAATAACAATTTTATTACGCACTTGCTACAAGCGATTGGTTTGCACCTTACATAAATAATAATAAAAACAACTTACACAAAAGCCGGTTTCATATGATATTTGAGATATATTGCTGCATATGCCTGCATATTGATTAAAAAGTAAAACTAATAACACAAACTGGTAACTATATGTTCACCAACCAACAACAGCTAAGTAATATTATTTGAGTTATTGTAGCTAATAATAGTTATTGTAGGTAGCGGAATATTTTTTGTGAAGTAGTGATTCAGATTCTTTTAAGTCTACCGTCATCTTTTTATAATGACTCTAATATAGAAAAAATCTTAAAAGAAAGTATCATCTTTAAGTTGCAGATCGATATTTTTAGATATTTTTGTTGTAAGCATTCATAACTCACCAATAAACATTTAAAAAATATTTTTGTAAGTTATTAGATTCGAACTCGAACCACCTTGAACGCCTATCAAGGCGAAAACCGTTACGCCATTGAAACACTTACTGTAGACGTTGAAATTAATAAGTAGTACCTAACAATCATAAGCGGGCAGCAAGTGTATGAGCGTGTAGCAAACTTTATTATAGAAGAAGGTCGTAACTACAACTAGTATTGCTTGGCCATAGTTTTGTGAGATTGCAACTCGACTTTTGGTCTTGACTGTACAAAGTGACCGTACGTGTTCAACAATCAAGTTAAGCTACACTCGTCGCGGTCTTTATGTGGATCGGTCGCCATTTTTATGTACTGAGAACTCTCCGAGCCTCGGAAAACATGTTTTAAACCGTTGGTCCTAACGTTGGTCAGTCTTTTTTTTCACTTTACTACCTACTAATAGGTATTATAAATAGTAGAGTGAATAGGCTCTTAATAAACTAGTCTGCCTTACCATCAATGATTGCATCACTGCTTACTATCAGGCGGAATCGCGGTCAAGCACTATTATATGACGTTAAAAATTACTAAACGGATTTGGAGGAAAATAGGCAGACAAACAGTTTATAACCAGGTTAAAAAAAAGTTCTTTACTACCATCCCGCCTGATTATAGAGATAAAACACACTAGTTTATTATAAGCTTATTCCCTGTAGCCTTGTTTTTTTTTTTACAGATTATTATTAACTAGAGCTTGACCGCAATCCCGTCAGATAGTAAGCAGTGATGCAGTCGTTGATGGTAAAGGGCGCTAGTTTATTAAGAGTCTATTCACTCTAGCCTTCAAGACACTTAAATTGTAGTCCGACGGAAACACCGCCGCTGGCAAATTGGTCCAGTCCCTCGATGTACGTGGCTTAAAAGAGGAGGCGCGACGCTTCGTCCGGATCGTAGTGGTGTTAACAACGTAAGGCTGGAAACTCGCCGTACGACGGGTCGTCCGATGGTGGAACGGAGATGGGGAAATTAAATCTCCATCTATTATATCACCCTCTCACTTTTTTTTTTTATATCACCCTAATTATATCACCCTCGGTGGTAGGCATCAGCCGCCGGCATAAGTTACCACCCACCAGACAAAGTCTTGCCGCCAAGCGATTCGTCGTGTTCCGGCATGATGTCTGGTGAAGCCGTACGGAGAACGGGTCTGAGCAGTTGTGTTGCGATGTGTGCCGGGTACGATGTGCCTAATGTTGTTGTGTCGGGAGTTTGGTCGTGGAGGGTCTCCAGATCATCCTCTGGCGCAGCATCGTTGGTCGTGTTGTTGGGTTAAACATTGCATCACCTCGCTCAACTGCCGTCTTCCTTCCTATTCACTCAGTTTTTTTGAGTGAATAGGCTTAATAAGCTAGTGTGCTTTACCATCAACGATTGCATCACTGCTTACCATCAGGCGGGATTGCAGTCAAGCACTAGTTTATAACAATTAAAAAAAAAAAATCTTGCAATTCCCTCGCACACTCACCAAAATGCATCCTATAGAACACCGAAAGACTGGCTACTCTACGTCTGTGCTCCAGGCTTTGGAGACCGTTTTGAGTTAAAACTGGGCCGCCAATCAGCCTTTTCGCACGCCTCTCCACTGAATCGAAAGTAGCCAGGTGACTACTAATTATAATCCATACTAATATTATAAATGCGAAAGTAACTCTGTCTGTCTGTTACGCTTTCCCGCTTAAACCTCTCAACCGATTTTGATGAAATTTGGCACAGACAATCGTTAGACCCTGAGAAAGGACAAAAGCTACCTTTTATTGAAACATTTTATATTCCCGAAGGAAATCTAAAAAGCGCGATATAACCGAATTCCACGCGGGCGAAGCCGCGGGCGGAAAGCTAGTATACTATATATTATAATAATATACTTAAAATATAATTGTACTTAATTAATTATTATCATATAAGATTATCATATTATATTTATTTGGTTAGATCAATCAGAAATTGCCAACCCATCTAGGGCAAGCGTGGCGATCTTACCGTCTCTGTGTGATCAGGGGCCTTTGCCCTGGGACGGCCATAGGCCGGTATTATTATGATTACAGCATCTTTGACATTTAATCCGTAACGACATCTGACAAGCGCCTTTGAGTGGTCAAAACAGAGCCACGGATGCATTTAAGCGAAAAAATATGAATCTCTAGATAAGATACGCTATATTTTGTTATCGTGCCGCCATCCTATTAATCACAATTTGGACATATTGACTGGCAATCATTAGGTATACATGTGTGGTAGCCAGTTTTCACACGGAACGGCCGGCGAAATGGTTGAAGTTCATTGTGGTACAGGCTGTTGTTGATTGTTTTAGGCCGGGGCTACATTAGCGGGCGAAGATTCGTATGGCGTTGGCGCGCAGAATATCCATTGTCGATGTTGTTGTCTACCTTGGCGGGCGAAGATTTAGAAAGCGGACTACGGCGAATATTCGTTGTTTAGTTGACCAGCCGAGATGATGGAAGAAACAGTGGCTTTGCATTACATGACAGTAAATTATTATTTGTTACATGTGTACAAAACAAACAAAACAAAAACAACGAAAAAAAAGATGCAAAGGAAACGTCAGTAATGCTTCAAAGTCTGGACGACACTGACATGACGTAGGTGTGGCCACTCCAGCGAATATTGTCGCGACGAGTCCTTTGAAGCGCGCCACTTTAGTACGCGGCCACATACATCGCCGTAGCTCGGTGTTTTATAGGATGTATTTTGGAGAGTGTGCGAGGGAAGTACATTACTTAATTCCCCCATCTCCGTTCCATCATTGGACAACCTGTCGTACGGCGAGTATCCACCCTTCCATTGCTGACATCACTACGATTAGGATGAAGCGTTTCGCCTCGCCTTTTATACCCCGTACCTCGAGGGACTGGAACAATTTGACAGCGGCGGTGTTTCTGTCGGATTACAATTTAAGTGTCTGGTTAGAGTGAATAGGCTCTTAATAAAGTAGCGCGCTTTACCATCAACGATTGAATCACTGCTTACCATGAGGCAGGATTGCGACCAAGCACAAATTTATATTTTTTTTTGTATTTACAACAAAAACAAACAAAGTCAAACACAACAACAGACAAAGTCCTGCCGCCAAGCGATTCGTCGTGTTCCGGCATGATGTCTGGTGAAGCCGTACGGAGGACGGGTCTGAGCAGTTGTGTTGCGATGTGTAGTCGGTACGATGCACCAAATGTTGTTGTGTCGGGAGTTTGGTCGTGGAGAGTCTCCAGATCAATCTCCTTCTAGCGCAGCATTGTTTGGTCATGTTGGTCTTGGGTTTAACATTGCATCACCTCGCTCAACTGCCGTCATACTTCCTATTCCTTAATTTTTTAAGTGAATAGGCTTAATAAACTAAAAAATAAACCTAGTAAAGTATAACCACGATATAGTGTTGTTTGCAGATGACACTTCACTTTTATTTAAACTGAAACGTCAGCAGCAGGTTACTGATGATGTAAATAGCGCGATCTCCAAAGTAGTCCATTGGTTTAATGTTAATAATTTACTCTTAAACGAGAAAAAAACCAAATGCATTAAGTTTACTCTACCTCACGTTAGGCAGGTGGAAACTAAAGTGTTGATAAAGGGCGAAGAATTGAAATCTGAAGACAGCACAGTATTCTTGGGTATAACTCTGGATGCTAAGCTTCAATGGGGTCGACATATAGAAAAAATGTCAAAAAAACTAAGTTCTGCTGCATACGCAGTTAGAACAATTCGTAATTTGACTGATGTTGAGACGGCCCGTTTAGTGTACTTTGGCTATTTCCATAGCGTAATGTCGTACGGCATTCTGTTGTGGGGAAATGCCGCCGATATTCAAACAATATTTGTTTTGCAGAAACGAGCTGTTCGTGCAATTTATAAATTAAGTCCGAGACACTCTCTCAGAGAAAAATTTAAAGAGATTAATGTACTGACCGTGCCGTCTCAATATATTTATGAAAATCTTTTGTATGCCCATAAAAATATAAAATTGTTTAAAAAATACAGTGATGTCCATAATATAAATACTAGGAACAGGCACAAATTTATTGTACCTACAACAAGGCTCAAGAAAATAGATGGCTCTTTCAGATGCCAATGTATACATTTTTACAATGGACTTCCAGAGGTGGTTCAAGATCTGAGCCTGAATAAATTCAAATCCTTCATTAAACGTAAGTTGTGTCAGAAAGCATTTTATAGTGTGAAGGATTATATTGAGGACAAAAAGGCTTGGGCTTGAGTTGCGTCCGATTTCTATACACTGATTGTTCTCTGATTTTCCCTCTTGTAGTTTTAATATGTAATTGTTTATGTTATTAATTCAAAGCCTGTATTACACACTATGTAGCCAAGCATATTGTACGTTACGGAATTGTATCGCTGATAGAGGTGTTCGGCAATTGTACAGCTACACAGGAGCTAAACTTAGTATTCGGGAACACTGTTGGAGCTGCTGAACCTTGGACAAAACTATCTTAGCATTGTGTAGATTCAATTTCTTAGTATTGTATAATTGCATGGCAAACGTGTGAGCACAATGTACGAATGTGCTGTAAGGCATTTTTTTGTTGGGTTAGTCTTTTTTATTGACTTGATAGTGCTCTGGCTGTTGAGAGTATGTCATGCTCACTCAAATGTCTCGCTGATGGTGGCGTGTGTGTTGGGTCATTGGGTTCCCTTGAATATGGTTGAGCTGAATGATGCTGATCCATTCGTCATGTTCGTGAACGGATGCCGTCGGAGGGGACTGGTCATCTCTTAGCTGCCACGGCGTATTTTAATTTCTGAATTGATTTTTTTGTGTTTTCATAATGGACGCTCTCGGCGTACAATTTATTTCTGCATCGTTCTCACACGGTTGATTTCAACATGAATGATGTAATCAAATATTTGTAACAATAGCTTGAAAATTTAAAAGAGTGTCCATGGAGTTTCTTGCCCGTTCTTCTCCATAGGTACCTACTCTTTGGAATGGGCGACTAGCTTCATCTTATTGACTGACCGACCTTCTGACAATTCAAAAGTGCCTGTAACTGGTTTATTTGAAATAAATGCTTTGATTTTGATTTTGAACTAATGCGCTTTACCAACAACGATTGCATCACTGCTTACAATCAGGCAGGATTGCGACCAAGCACTAGTTTATATATTTTTTTGTATTTACAAAAAAAGGACTTTGAACTTTCTTAATTTTTAAACAGGGGTTATAGTTTGTTTAGTATTAAAGTTTGTACTAATTTCTTACATCAAACTTTACACATT
Organism: Sesamia nonagrioides; assembly: GCA_017933935.1. Classification (NCBI taxonomy): domain Eukaryota; kingdom Metazoa; phylum Arthropoda; class Insecta; order Lepidoptera; family Noctuidae; genus Sesamia; species Sesamia nonagrioides. The sequence continues at coordinate 3,843,088 of JADWQK010000025.1, forward strand.
TCATACAATTTGTTTACCTATGCATTATCTCCTCGCTACTTTTCTATTCTACATTAAAACACGCTTGTCATAAGAATTCATTGTGTACTAGATTTTCTTAGATTTCCCATTATTTCGTCGCCAAAAGATATAAAACTTATCGCTTGAGCTTTTGTAGTTTATCAAATCACCTTTAACTTTAACAAACACACCACTAAACCAATCACATCACCCTGTATACCGGGCGCGGCAAACAATAAAACATAGTGATTAATTCACGTGCGCCGCGCAGGCTAACGAGTAACTATTTGGGGTCGGACGGCACCATTTGTGTCCGGACCCACCGGCGTGCTTTGTAACAAAAATTAAAAGTACTGGCCTGGCCTATCGTGTTATTTCGCTAGACTTTAAATGTCATGTCTAAAGATCTTGTGGGATAATGGTAATAGATTTTTGTTGTAAATTGATTTTATTTTTATTTTAGACAGACGTTGATCTAGTTATCGCAATCCCAGCGTCAGCGTGGGGTCGTAATCTCAGGTCTCTCTGTGTGTTACTTATTAACCTGTATTGCGAAATTCTTCATAGCTGCCTTAAGTTTGAATTAACGACTGAGAGGCTTTAGTTTTCAAATGGCAATTGAACCCTATTTATCATCAGCCATGGTGGCCTAGTGGTTAAAACAGCAGTCTCAGCAAGTACCAATGTAACTTTTCTAAGTTATATATATTTTCTAAGTATATCTTGGACACCAAAGACTGATAACAAGGTGAAGGAAAACATCTTGAGAAAACCTGGACTTTAAAGTCTGAAATCGCCAACCCACATTAAGCAAGCGTGGTGATTACGTTCAATCCTTCTCTGTATGAGAGGAGACTTGTGCCCAACAGTGGACGATAAAAAGGTTGATGATGATATCATCAGCTTATAGTAGTCTACCGTCGAACATAGTCCTCTCTTATTGCACGCAGTTCAACTTGACGATTATACGACTACTTGACGACCAGCTCTTGAATGTACTTGCAATAGTTAGGCGGCCATTTACTGGGTACCTACGTCTTTCATTGACGTGAATATGCTCTGGCATAGAGTATGTCATGCTCATTCTAATGTCTCGCTGACGATGGCGTGTGTGTTGGATCATTAAGTTCACCAGTACGGGGGTACTGCTTATCTCTTAGCTGCCACGGCTTATTTTAATTTCTGAATCGGTTTTATTTATTTCTATAACGGGCTTTAAGTCTTTGCATCGTTCTCACATGAATCATGTTATTTTGTTACAGTTTTATTACTTTTAGTTTACGAATGTTCGGTTTCGGTTTTGTTTTCGGTTGAGTTTCGGCAAAAAAAACGAGTTTCGGTTTAGTTTAGTTTTCGGCGGAAAACTTGCCAAAAGTGCAACCGAAATCAAATTTCCATTCGGACTTCGGACAACTTTTCGCGCTTTGATCGGTCAGTTTTGTAGCGGTGGCGAGTTTTCGAGTGATTGAGACCCTATATCCAGTCAAATAAATTACACTACTGTACGTATGTTTTTATTATTATTTTTATTTATTTATAAGTATTTTTGAGGCGCAACTAAATTTTATTTTTAAATAAAGGTGTAGATTATTCAAGAAAATGTCGTTTACTGCTTTTATATGTAATCCAAAGATAAACACTGATTGATTAAAATAACGTTTTCTTTATTATTCGCTTAAAATATGATCTTTGAAAGCAAAATTTCGGTTTCGGACAAAACATAGACCGTCGCCGAATTTCGTTTTCGGTTTCGGTCGGACACTAATATTTTAAAAGAGTTTCCTTGGATCTTGTTTCTTGCCCGTTCTTCTCCACAGAAACCTACGATTTCTAATGGGCGATTAGCTTCATCTTACTGACTGACCGACACTTTGAAAGTACAAAAGTACCTGTAATGGATTTATTGGAAATAAAAGCTTTTGTATTTTGCTTTACTGTGGGGTTGCTTTAAATTTTGACTAACATTGAAGAAAATTCGGTCCTTTTGTGGTACGTAACTGATTGAATAACATAATTACATAAACTAATAAAAAATCCACAGCGCGGATTCACGTTCGAAGGACTAAACCGGATCCACGTTCGAAGGATTACCTAAACATAACTCACGAATCCTTCAGATGTTAATGCTGGTGTGATTTTTAGTTTATTGAGTTTGAACCTATGTTATTTAGGCAGCGACAGAAGTGATAGCTGAATCGTTAATGTAAAGGATTGACAGTAGATTAGATACGGCTAATTAAACCTTTGAAAAGATTATGCATTTAAAGGTTAGGCGAAATTGTTGGCAATATCTGACATTTATCTTGATTGATAATACTAAGTGGCTATTTTTGTGTTAGATTGTATTATTCTATATTATAGAAGGTGTAGGTTACGCCTATCGTCCATGACGATACTCAAAGGTAAAGTGTTGCAAATTAAAGTCTTCGAAAAGTAGCCAGAATTTACAATTGTGCTTAGTCGATGGTGGTTACAGCTCATTGGTGGTTTGAGTTGGTATTTTATTATTGATACGATTTTGAGACGATGGCTTGTAGTAAATGTCAGCGCACTGACAAGGGTAACTTTCAAGTAGGTAGGTAAATCTTCAATGGTCTACTTGGAGATCTCTGAATGAATAATTATATATTCTCGGTGGTAGGCCAGACTGCCGGCAAAAGTTACCACACACCAGACCAAGTCTTGCCGCCAAGCGTTGTCTGGTGATGCCGTACGGAGGATGGATCTGAGCAGTTATGTAGCCATGTGTGTACGGGTATAATGCGCCAAGTGTTGTTGTGTCGGGAGTTTATTCGTGGAGGGTTGTCCAGATCAATCTCTCTTTGGCGCAGCATCATTGGTCGTGTTGTTCGGTTTAACATTGCATCACTTAGAGTGAATAATCTTTCTGACTAAAAACGATTTCGGAGCTCCATCTCACACCTACACCAGAGATTTCGAGAACAAACAATCGAAGCAACCCCTGATTGGTGTCGGCCCGCCACTGCGGGCCTCCTCGGGTCAGAGGGGGGAGTGAGGTATTTGATTTCACCCGCGACGTCTAAGACAGGTGTTCGTGGAACACTTGGCCCCGCTATCTCGGGTAAGTAGACTTTAAACTTCCTCAGCTTCAGAAACATGGAGTAAGGGTGTTAATATAAAATAGCTCACCATAGAATGTCCCAGGTATTCCGCTGCGTTGTCCGATATGTAAAGCAGTTTTCCGTTTTGTGTCATCATCATCAGGAACCCGTTGAGTGCCTGCGAAAGTGAAAAACAATTAAAATACTTTGAAATGCATTGTAGTTTCAAATTCATTTTAATATAAATGTTGCAGTGGCACAAAGCAAAATGTTTAGTGAATTTAATTAACAATTATATCTTTGACTATTTACTATGAAGTATTGCAGGGAGCGGAATGCTGAATTCATTGAATTAGATGTGTGTACAAATTACATTCTCATGTAAATATAAGTTGTAATTTCGTTAAAATAAAATTTACACTTTGTTACGTGCCACTCCATACAAATATCGAAGAATGAACTTTGGTATGTTATTTGGACCGCATCAGAAATGAGGTGATCCGACAGAGGACCAGAGTCACCAACATAGCTGAAAGGATTAACAAGCTGAAGTGGCAATGGGCTGGTCACATATGCCGCAGGGCCGACAACCGTTGGGGTAAACGAGTCCTCGAGTGAAGACTGCGTCTCGGCAAACGTAGCCACCCGTAGGACACCCTTGGGCGATATGGAGCGACGACATCAAAAAGGTGGCTGGTAGTGGCTGGCGGAGAACTGCTCAGGATCGAGCTTGTTGGCGTGCCATGAAGGAGGCCTATGTCCAGCAGTGGACGAGTAGAGGCTGATGACGATGTTATTTGAGAAACATTTATTTTTTTAGTACCCAAATGACTATATTTCAGGGCTTCATTATGGTCATGTCTTTTGAATCCATTTTAACGATATTGTATGTGTTAATAAACTCCATTCGGAGTAGCTTTAGACAAAAGTGGTTCACAGAAACAGAGCACAACATTTAATGTACGAGGTGTTTCAATAAAAAAAAAAAAATACAAATTGGTTTCAATTTACCTCGAGTGATATTAAGCGGAATAAAAATAAAACAACAACACATTACACCTTAATATCAAAAATAGAGGTGCCACGAAGCCATGATAACCAGGCAAAATTAAAAAAAAGAACCCTGCTACCACAACGTATGGGCGGATTAGGAAAAATTTCAGATTTGGCAGTTTAATAGTAATATGTAAACCTTTCCACCCCTGCTTCTTAAAGTTTTTTTTAACACGGACACTAGTAGTTAACGTGAAACTAAATAATTTATATAATTAAAAGCCCCATAAATTCTGAATATACATCGTTCAAATGGATCATGAATTTATTATAATCAACTTATATACCAATATAAGTTGATTGTAATAAATTCATGATCAATTGTAACAGTATAAACGTAGAATATACATATATAGTACTTTTATTTCACAGTGCACCCTTAAAACAACCTTTTTTTAACTTTTGTCTAATGCTATCTCGAATGCAGTACAGGCGTAGAGTAGACAGCTTGTCGGTGTTCTAAAGGATTAATTTTGGAGAGTGTGCGAGGGAATTGCATGATTTAATTCCCCCATCTCCGTTTTATCATTGGACGACCAGTCCTACGGTGCACCCTTACGTTGTTGACACCACTATGATCCGGACGAAGCGTTTCGCCTCCTCTTTTATACCGCGTACATCGAGGGACTCGAACAACTTACCAGCGGCGGTGTTTCCGTCGGACTACAAGTTAAGTGTCTTAATAATCTAGCGCGCTTTACCATCAACGATTGCATCACTTCTAACCACCAGGCTGGATTGCGGCCAAGCACTAGTTTATAATTTATAAAAAAAGGAGTATAAACGCTAACTAATAATTCTATTGTTCCGCCAATCAATGGCATAATATACGTTAAGTTACTTTTTTTTTTTTGTTAGGATGGGAAATCATCAAATGACTTCTTCCGCTCTGGGCGGAGCGGAAGGGCGTGTCAGACTTTTACTGACTAAAACCCACCCGTGTTTCTTCACTTGCCTATGGGACGGCCAGGGCCACGGTTTCTTGTTTAACCAACCCGCAACCCTGACCCAGGAGGCATCGGTCTTCGTGGACCCCGTCATGATGTGCTGACATCTCTTTGAGGCGCGCGTGAAACACGACGCGCCGTCGACGTCACCGCCCGCAGGCCGCGCCTACGGTGGCTTGGAGTTTGGTGTCATCTCCCGACCAGGGCGTCTCCTGCGGTGCCTAGTGGCGTGAGGGCGCTGGGATTCCCGTTGCCTCACGCGCTCCGCCTCCTCCTTTGCCAGCATTACTGCTTCGCAGAAGGACGTTAAGTTACTACATGAATCATTCTAAATAGATGCCAATAAAAGTAGCAAATTCTTGAATTTCTGATATTTATAAGTTTAGTTTATTAAGCAATAAAATAATCAAGTGTAACATTGAATTACTTTGTTTAATATTCATATGCTAATCATTTTTGTTCACGGAATGCAATTGTTTAATGGTTTTATATATGTAATTATTAAATTTGTGAATTCCCATGTTTTATTTTAAGTACCTGTAAATTTTTTGAAGACAGTACATTTACAAGATTTTAATAAGAAATTGGAAGTATTTTTATTAAGTTAGGCTAACTATATTTTAACAAACATCTTGAGGAATCCTGCATTTTAATTTAATCCGCATTGAGCAAGCGTGGTGATTACGCTCAATCCTTCTCTTTAAGAGAGGAGACCTGTGCCCAGCAGTGGGATGATAAAAAGGTTTAGATGATAACATTAGTTAATTTAGATGATGATGAATAGGTAGAGTTAAATAATTATAATTCAAGATTAATGTTTTTATGTAGATTATACTTATAACTAATATTTGTACGCCGTACTAGTAGGACATAGTGATACATTTATTAATATTAAGAAATCTTTGTTAACCTACCTATAACGACAAATAAAAGACTTTGAGTTCGAGTTTATTTTGAGCCCCGAGAGCATAGGGGTTTCATTGATACCGGCCCCGACTTAAAGAGTTCAAGGTTGCAGATTCTAATCCAGGCAAGTGCTTTACTTTGCTTCAATTATTTCATCACCACTGCTTTCAAAACGGGGAAGCGAAACATGAGTAAACCGGTAACTATTACTGTACATACTGGGCCGCGTGGTTGATTTAGAAGCCCGCTCCAAGAGGCCTGTGCTCCAGCTGTGGAAAAATTATCGGCTGAACTGCCTCAGTTGTACCTTTTTCTTGGACCTTTGTATACATCATTAACATCAAATCATCATCATCATATTCTACCTTTCCTAACTATATTGGGGTCAGCTTCCAGTCTTATCGGATTCAGCTAAATACTAGCATGTTACATGAAGCGACTCCCTATCTGACCGCCACAACTTAGTTGCTGGGTAATAGGGTAGTTGACTAAAAAAAACTAATTAGTCCGTCAGTCAGATTTCCAAAAAATACTAGACACGTATTTTTTCTTTTTTCATATATAAAAAATTAAGACTACACAGTGCGTTGAAACTCGTATGACGTCACTGCACGCTACAGTTTTTTAGCGAGGAGTGACGTCACCAGCCACCACTCCTAATCTTTGATACTTTTTATATTTGTAATTTTTTGTTTATTTGGTAAAACAAAATATACGTATCCAATTTTCTATAATCTGAATGACGGACTAAATAGAATATTTTTTTTTACCCAGGAAACATCCTTATTACGATGCCACTTCGTAAGACAGATTGTCAGACTTTTAGGCAATGGTAGATGTTAATCATTTTAATCAAATATGAATAGTCAAAATCAAGTATGGTACCGGGCATAGTATAGTACCATGCCATATTCTCCCGTGGGCGACTAAGGGAACTCCCACCAGGGAAGCGGGCAGCAGCGCTTCTCTTGTGGGATATCAAATTACTGCGGTCCCCAACCCGCCTGCCAAGCGTGGGGATTATAGCAATGCCCCCCAATGGAATGAAAGCCTTGCGGGAGGCCTTTGTCCAGCAGCTGACCTCTATAGGATAGAAATTTCTAGCTTCTGTCCGCAACTTTGACCGCTTAAAATTTCTTGTTCCCTCAACCCACCCCTTACATCGTATCGCCTTTTTTTTTGTTTACGGGATACATCTTATATATAATCTAACGGCGCTAATACTTCTTAAAAATATCGTCCAAAATATCGAGGTTTCTTAGCTTTTAAGACCACGATTACAAAAGAACTAGAAAACTTACATTTTGAAAATTTTATTTACAGAAGTCGTGGTGGCCTAGTGGTTAAAATACCACCCTCTCAAGTATGAGTGTGCGGGTTCGTATCCAGGTCAGACAATGTAACGTTTCTAAGTTATATGTACTTTCTAAGTATATCTTGGACACCAATGACTGATTAAAAAGGTGAAGGAAAACATGGCGAGGAAACCTGGACTACTTAAAGTCTAAAACCGCCAACCCGTATTGAGCAAGCGTGGTGATTACGCTCAATCCCTTTCTGTATGAGAGGAGACCGGTGCCCAGCAGTGGGACGATAAAAAGGTTGATGATGATGATTTACAAAAGGAATTTGTACAAGCAATTCAAAACAGAGCTGTTTAGAAATATGCCAAGTGTTCTTTACGATTATGTAGCTAAAGTGCAGTTAAAACATTCTCAGCATTAAATCTAGTTCTTTATCTAACCTATTAATAGTTTGATCTCATTTGTGTACAACACATACCTATATCAATAAGAAAACATGCTACATTGTGTTCACCGTTCTAATTTACATTACCTTATAAACCCAGATACACTTGAGTTATGAATCGCATAAATTAAATCTTGGACAATCGATTACACCAATATTACGCATAAAAGCAATGTTGCTGACCATGCCCATATAATAAAAAGAAAGCAAGTTATATTTAGTACTAGATTTCCGCCCGCGGCTTCGCCCGTGTGAAATTTGATTATATCACGCTTTTTAGATTTCCCTCGGGAAGCCCATGTCCTTTCTGAGGGTCTAAATATTGTCTGTGCCGAATTTCATCAAAATCGGTTGAGAGGTTTAAGCGGGAAAGGTAACAGACAGACAGACAGAGTTACTTTTGCATTTATAATATTAGTATGGATAACTGTGTTTGTCCCTAATGGCGATCTGCTTTTATTATTCTAACAATAGTCTGTCTTATGTAAAATATTGACGTTCAAAGAGTCCTAGAGGACTTTTCAAAGACTGATTACAGCCTAATTTAATTTTTGATTTTGTTCTGTTGACTTCTCGTCGCTTTTAGGATGTTTCATGAATATTACTGCTAAAATTATTGAAGGGTTAAATGGACAAAGGTGTTATTTGATAAAATAAAAACCGGCCAAGTGCGTGTCGGACTTGCGCACGAAGGGTTCCGTACATTCTCTGAACATTTAAAGCGTCTATCTATTTCCTTTATTAAAACGGAGAAAAAACGGCAAAAAAATGACGTTTGTTTTATGGGAGCCCCTTAAATATTTTACTTTTTTATTTTTAGTTTTGGTTGTTACAGCGGCAACAGAAATACATATCTCTGAAAATTTCAACTGTCTAGCTATTACATATAGTTATTTACTTAAAGTTGTTTATTATACGGACCTTGTAGAAACTAGAACTAATTTCCGTGCGTTCAGGCGCTTTTGCCATACCTATTATTGGAATCAATTGTAACAGAACATACCTACTTAGGACCCATTAACTTAATCAAATGTTATTCCGTGGTGCTTGGCAATCTGGGCTTCTCCCAGTTGCAATAATGTCCCTTTGTGCCGATTGGCCTAGTTCTGTTCTGTTTCCTGCTTGTTATGGAGGGAAGTGGAAAAAATATCTTTTTTCTTACTCCTCCGCTATTCTTTTCTGATTAATTTCGTTCCGGGATCTAAGACAGTTGAATCGTTTCTCCGGGACTCGTCGAGCTTCATTGCTCGGCGTTGTTCTGGCGGTCTCCACTGTTGATTCTGGCTTTCAGGAATTGCAGTGGGTTGGGAACAGTGTGGCGGGTTTTGTCTAGCTATTACGGTTCATGAGATACAGCCTGGTGACAGACGGACGGGTGAGCAGACGGACAGCGAAGTCTCATGAATAAAGTTCCGTTTTACCTTTTAGGTACGGAACTCTAAAAATGGCTTGTTTGCATGAATCGATTTATCATCAGTTGAAACCTATGTACATACTATGCATTTTTTTTTATTTTTTCGCATAACGCATTTGTCTACTTAATCCTTCAATTGTTTTCATCTAATGTGGAAAGCGTTCTTTGCCGTAAGTGAAGCTATTGAGAGGGGAATACAAAAACTATGATTTAGTATTAGTATCCTATATCATAGTTTTTATATTCCCCTCTCAATCAGATTGAGAGACTGACAAAATAATTATTTGAAAGGCAAGTTGAAGACAGTCAGTGTTGTCTTCAACTTTCCTTTTAAATAATTATTTTGTCAAATAAGTTAAAAACGAAAGGGGGAATTTTACCTAATGTTAGTAAATAATATGCCTAGGCTAGTGTAAACGGCCAATGTGATACAAATAAGATATATAACACAGAAACTTATTTTTAATTTGTACAGCGTGTAAAACTGCTAATATTTATAATACACTAGCTTTCCGCCCGCGGCTTCGCCCACGTGGGATTCGGTTATATCGCGCTTTTTAGATTACCCTCGGGAATATTAATTTTTTTTTTCAATAAAATGTAGCCTATGTCCTTTCTCAGTATCTAAAGATTGTCTGTGTCAAATTTCATCAAAATCGGTTGAGAGGTTTAGGCGGGAAAGCGTAAGAAACAGACAGACAGACAGAGTTACTTTCGCATTTATAATATTAGTATGGATAGGCCGATGGCAAAAACCACTTGTAACTCACCTAGACTCGTTGGAAAACAGTTTCGACATGTCATGCTATGTCCAATAAATACGTCAGCTGTTGCAGTTAATTTACAGAGGTCAGTAGGAACCATAATTATCATGTTTATATCTATTGATATTGAAACATGATTGTGATAAATGAACCCACATTTCGCTTACATAAGTAGGTTAACAATTATTAATAGTACATCTGACCTTACCAAAGATACAAGTGTACATACAAATAAAAAATTTATAATGAATACGTACCGGCTAATATGAAAAATAGCTTCCAACTTATGATTAAAACCCCCAGAATTAAAGATAATGAGTGGTTGCCACTGACCACACCCCACTAATACAGCCTTACGCAATGATTCAAATGTATTTTGTGTCCCTTTCTCACTTGAGAAAATTCCAAGAGTGCAAAAGAGATGCAAGCTTCGGGTACTTTGAAAAGAACTGAGAATTTGTAAATGTGAAATTACGTGGCGTGGGAAACGAAGTTGGGAAGAGGTTTTAATTAATTAAGTTAGAGGTTATGGCGGGGTTTGGTTTTGCGTGTATGATGTGGTACATTAACAGGAACTGCTTTCGTTTGAACCGTTCAAGGATGTTAGCAGAAGAACAAATTAGGTATTTATCTCCTGCTTCTTGCTTGCGTTTTTTTTTATATATTATAAACTAGCGCTTGACCGCAATCCGGATGGTAAGCAGTGACGCAGTCGTTGATGGTAAAGCGCACTAGTTTATTAAGAGTCTATTCGCTCTAGCCTTGAAGACACTCAAATGGTAGTCCAACGGGAACAACTCCGCTGACAAATTGTTCCAGTCCCTCGATGTACGCGGTATAAAGGACGAGGCCAAATGCTTCGTTCGGATCGTAGTGGTGTTAACAATGTAAGGGTGGAAACTTGCCGTACGACGGGTCGTCCGATGGTGGAACGGAGATGGGGGAATTAAATCATGCAATTCCTTCGCACACTCTCCAAAATGCAAAATGCGTTTGAAATAGACTTTTAGTGTTACAGGATACTCAGATCCTTGCAGGAATATATGTCCTATCTCTTAGAAAGAGAGAGAGAGAGAATGTGGCACCAATTGAATCCAGTGCCAGTTGGTGGATGTCACTTGCCTTTCTTTTTGTTCTGGATGGGAAATCTTCAAATAACCTCTCCCGCTCTAGGCAGAGCGGAAGGGCGTGTCAGACTTTTACTGACTAAAACCCACCCCTGTTCCTTCACTTGCCTGTGCGCCAGGGTCACGGTTTCTTTTTTCAACAACCCGCAACCTTATATGTTACTTGCCTTAGATTTCTTTTTTGTTTTTATAACATTTGCTCATAATGTCTTCATGAATTTTTATTTACTAGTATACCGTGGAGTTTATGGAGATAATTGGGTTATGGGAATCAGTTACTTGGTGACTCGAGACCCTTTGATAAGACTGGTTATCAGGGTTTTGGGCTTTTAACTACCCGTAACGACTCGTCTTTAATACCCCGTACTTTGAAGGACTGGACTAATATGCATATGCCAGCGGCGGTGTTTCCGTCTGACTACAATTTAAGTGTCTTCAAGGCTAGAGTGAATATGCTCTTAACATACTAGCGCGCTTTACCATCAACGACTGCAACGCTGTTTACTATCAGGCGGGATGGCGGTCAAGCATTACATAAAGTAATGCTAATGCTGTAAACATTTAAAACACAAACAGAACTGCTATACAACGTGTAACAAAAATAGTATATACATACCAAGGGAATGACATCTTTAGATGATATCAAACGATATCGGAAGGGTTTCAACTCAAAATAAAATACTCAAAAAATTAGTACCAAATTTTCGGTTTCGTGTGTTTCTTACAATAAAATCATAACAAACGTGGCAGCACACTACATACGTTAATAACTACTCGTTACCCGTCTCGTTACTTGCCAAAATCCGATAAATGTCTTCAATATCTCTGTGCGACTAGTATGATAGTAGCCTATCGCAGGCGGTGTTTTTCCTCATAACTTACTAACATAACGAGATAGGATTAAAAAACCCTTCCAATATCGTTTGATATCATGTAAAGATGCCATGCCTTTGTTATGTATATACCCTTTATGTTACACGTTGTATAAATTCAAATCACATTTTTTGTTTAACTTATGAATTCCATTATTTCAAATGTTTATTGCTTTTTCCAGAAGCTTCCATATTTTTTGCAACGCTTGTATAGTGATGAAATGGAAAAATATTGTAGAAAGTCCATTTAGGACTAAATGAACTATCTTTTTTAAATGTTATAAGCTAGTGCTTGACTGCGATCCAACCCGATGGTAAGTAGTGATGCAATCATTGATGGCCTGCAACGAGGAGGCCCCGGGTTCGATCCCCGGTCAGGTCATGATGGAAAACGATATTTTCCTGATTGGCCTGGGTCTTGGATGTTTATCTATATATGTATCTATTATAAATATAGTATCGTGGAGTTAGTATCCCATAACACAAGTCTCGAACTTACTTTGGGGCTAGCTCAATCTGTGTGATTTGTTCGTATATTTATTTATTTGACTAGTGAAATTAAAACTTGTAGTAAAATAATAGTAAAATAACATACCTTAGAAAATCCGAAGTTCAGCGTAGTAGACGGTTGGTGATTGATGTCAAAGCGTTTGAAAACTGTGAAGAAAAGAAAAAAAAACAGATAAGTATATCTCATACAATTTCCTTGCTTATACATATCGACGCTTGAAAGGCAATCATATCTAAGCGACAAAAATTCGTAAATATATACTAATATTATAAATGCGAAAGTAACTCTGTCTGTCTGTTACGCTTTCCCGCTTAAACCTCTCAACCGATTTTGATGAAATTTGGCACAGACAATCTTTAGATCCTGAGAAAAAACATAGGCTACCTTTTATCCCGGAAAAATTTGATGTTCCCGAGGGAAATCTAAAAAGCGCGACATAACGAACTCCACGCGGGCGAAGCCGCGGGCGGAAAGCTAGTTGAGTTATATACACTAAACGACGCAGAAAAGTCTGGCGGTTCGAATGGTGTATACACCTCAATTTACGAATTTTTGTCGCTTAGATATGATTGCCTTTCAAGCGTCGATATGTATATGCGGGTTTTAGGTACATGGGTGACTAAAATTGCAAGATTTCGATTTTTGTCGACAGACCTTTTTTCGAGAGGTCTTTTGTCAACACATCTTTTGTTGGCAGGTTTTTTGTTGACAGGTCTATTGTCGATAGATCTTTTGGCAACAGTTCACAAACAGTGGGTGATGAAAACTGACCATGGAAATGCTCAGTTACAGACGATCGCTCAACGTACGAAGGTCGACAATTTAATGCAAATGTACGGACGACAGCAGGTTAAGCTGCCCCTAACTGACAGATATTCCCAATCACCCTTGAGCTTTAATGCTTTAGAGATAAAGTTAAAAATCTTATAAGGCAATCTGAGAAATCTAGCGAAACCTTGCGTAGGGCCTAACGTAGGTTAGGCTCTACGCCAGATTTCGCGTCGCGACACATAAGGAATATTAAAATGCTTGCATTGGCTAACTGCATAAAGGCACATTTGGTTAGGCTGTGGTATTATCATTTTGTAACACAGACTATAAAGGGGACTATCTTCTACTGTTATGGATATGAGTGCTCTTGTGATCGTTTAGTGAAATATAACCCACCTAGATACAATTGCACATCATTACAGATAAAACGGCTAATGTAAGTTTAATGCATAGTTCAATCTGCCGACACAAAATTTTAACGACACATACAATATGAAATGTTACTGTTAAGGGTACTTGCACACTTATGAACGGGAAAAGGGGAGTCAGGTACTAAATATTTGAAATAGCTGGTCATCTGAAAAGTCATACATATCCATACCATATCCACCTCTTTGATCCTTACTAGGATATTTAAATGATTTTCGGTGTTAAAGTATAACAAAACTAAACTGTGATTTTCTTCATTTCGAATGTTAATTAAAAATAACTCTTGGCTCAAATTTGTATTTCTTTTGTAATTAATATGTGATTGAAAGTCGTGGTGGCCTAGTGGTTAAAACACCAGCCGCTCAAGTATGAGTGTGCGGTTTCGATCATAAGTCAGGCAAGTACCAATGTAACTTTTGTAGGTTATATGTACCTACTTTCTAAGTATATCTTGGACACGAATGACTGATTAAAAGGTGAACCTTTAAGTTTGAAATCGTCAACCCGCAATGAGCAAACGTGGTGATTACGCTCAATTCTTCTCTATATGAGAGGAGACCTGTGCCCAGCAGTGGGACGACAAAAGATTGATGATGATGATGTGATTAAAGGTTTGAACTTATTATAATAAAATATATACGTTTTATAATGAGATTTTTAGATTTTAAAGCCTATGTGTATCTGCCCTAACATCGACACACGAGTAATAAACGAACAATCGATAATTCGGAGCAGTCTCTATACCGCTGATACTCATCTCTATTGAGACTCGATGTCGACTATTGTGCTCGACAAGCGCTCTCTATCACTCGCATAACTATTGTGAAACCTTTCTCTTGACATGAAAAATTACGACATTATAAAAATGGTATTTTAACTAACACAAATGTCGCTTCAAAAAACTGGAGCAAGCCATTTAACGTAATAAAAAAATCCTATTAAATTTCAAGGCTAATAACGATAACACTTTTTATCTTGATTCATTAAACCATTAGTATTACGCATCTCAATCTTTAGGACAATTAATCGATAACAAAAAAGATAGGCACAAAGTTGTGACACTACCGTCCAAATTCAAATCGATGTCAATGCGCACTTACGGGACAAACAATATTCGTTATTAATCGATAGTATCGATTCAAACTTTCTCGTCCGGCGGCCAGGAAGCATCGATAAACAATAAGCGAGCGACCACCCGATTATATCGATAGGTTATCTGTGGAATAATTCCCGTCTCTAATGGGCCCGCCTCAACGTTAAGGATTTACACTTTCTAAAGTATCTCAAAAGGGTTTCACTGGAGGATGGATTGGAATATTGATAAGTTATATGGCGAGCCTTGTCTCACACCGTACGATTGGCGATTGTTATTATTATGAGGCTATTAATATGAGTTCTGATTGATGGATATTTGGAGAATGGAACAAGTGATTTTAGATATTTAATAACCTGTTTTCGTTGAAGTACTTTTACTCCAATTAAATGAGATTTTACAAGCAAGCTTTTACAATACAATGTTTTTTTAAAATCAAAGCTAGTAGGTACAATACCAATTACTTATATGATTTTATATTTAAGAGATCTTGAACGGAGACTGATAGCTCAACGAATAAATTTACCTAATTACGATAAAAAGTTTTCGCCTTCGTTTTAAATCAAATCAAAGCATTTATTTCAAATAAACCAGTTACAGGCACTTTTGAATTGTCAGAAGGTCGCATAGTCAGTAAGGTGAAGCTAGTCGCCCATTCCAAAGAGTAGGTACCTATGGAGAAGAACGGGCAAGAAACTCCATGTTTGATTTGATTTCGTGTTCTCAGAAAATTCTTGTTAGTTTCTGAAAATCCCCCAAAATAGCTATATAAATTGAGGACAACACTCTTGGAAATTTATTGAAAAAAATATCATTTAACAAATTCTCATACAATTCAATACATAGGCACATCTGAGTCGTCACTAGATATTCGTCGGGCAGAATTCCTGAACCATTAGATAAACATCAGAGCCTGCCGCGGCCCGCGAATGTTTGTATACATTACGTTTTAATAATGCATTCCCCACCGTTACGTTCCTGTGAATTACGATATGTATGCGAAAATTGTTGTTTATGATGTATTTGTGTACGTTCGGTTATAATGGTGGAAACGGGCTAGAGTTATTTTGTGTTTGAGTTGAATTAACAACAACGATAAAGCGTCTATGGTTTTGGTTTTGTTTTGTTAGCTGTGCTATAATTTTAAGTTGACATTTATGGAAATACATATTTAGATAAGAGATGTATTTATGAAGCTACCAGTTGCGCTCCGCACTTTCACCCGCGTAGGTTTTGATTATTTTGTGTTAATCCTTGTTATAAACCATTTTCTTCTTCTTTCTTCTTCTTCAGCCTATAGAAGGAAAGAAAGAAAGAAAAATGCGTTTATTGACATTACAGCAAAATACATACATTTAAAACTATAAAACCCAGCTTATAATTCCAAAAGGGCTTCAGCTCAGTATAATGTCAGATGACAACACAAGAAGTGCCATCTGACGCTGATTTTCAGCTGCAACCCACGAGTGCCATACGCTAGAATTTCAAAAACACAGTCCGCAAAAATATAAATGATATATTATATTTAGATGACAATAGTAATCCAAATGATAGAAAAACTTAAACATAATGACATAAAAAATGTTGTGACATGCATAAATGTCTGTGTGTATATACACACTGCTGGACAAAGGCCTCCCCAAGGCTCTCCACGACAACTGTTCTTGAGGTGCCCGCATCCATCCGGCTCCCCTCGACCTTTACCAGGTCATCGGTCCTCCTTGTTAGAGGCCTCCCTTCGCTGCGTCTTCCGGTACGTGGCCGCCACTCTAAAACCTTACTGCCCCATCGGCTATCCGTTCTACGAGCAATGTGTACCACTTAATTTTAGCGACTCGAAGAGCTATTTCGGTGACTTTGGTTCTTCTGCGGATCTCCTCATTTCTGAGGGGGTTACTATGACTTGTTAAAATCATCCTGATTCCAGTGTGAAATAAAGATGGAGCTATGCAGGCTAAATAGTGCTATCCCTTTTTCATAACGGTTTTATGATGGTTTTAATATATCATAGTAAATGCCCCTGATACAATCGCGCAGAGAAACTCAGAGAAACTTTAAACTCCTTAAACCATCTATTTTTTTAATTTGTTTTATTATTTATGTACACCCAATAAAATACATAAATATACGACATAATTAAGATCTGAGTATAAAGGTGCTGCTTATTTCTTAAGAAATTTCTTCCAGCAGACCTGCGAAAGGAGAAGTAAAACAGAAATGTAGACAATAGTGTGTAAGAACAAAGTGGAAATAAAATATAAATATGATAAGTATAAAAGTAATAATATTAAATATACCTAAACATATAAACCAAAAATAATTATATAAGTATACTTAAATAAATACATAATCAATTTTGAAATTTAATTTTATATCCAAATTCTTTATTTATTATGGGCAAATTTCATCCAAATCCGTTCAGTAATTTTTGCATGAAAGAGTAACAATAGCCATTATATCATTTATATCAATACCAACGATAGCCATCCATACATCCTCACGAACTTTCGTATATTTTAACATAAATTGGATTAATAGTATTGTCAGTGATCAGCTGTGAAATATTATAAGCTTAA
This sequence comes from Sesamia nonagrioides, assembly GCA_017933935.1. Taxonomy (NCBI): domain Eukaryota; kingdom Metazoa; phylum Arthropoda; class Insecta; order Lepidoptera; family Noctuidae; genus Sesamia; species Sesamia nonagrioides. The sequence goes on from JADWQK010000025.1 coordinate 3,860,362, forward strand.
AATTATTTTTAATGACAATTATATATATATACGGCAAAAGTTCCTGTAGGGATTTAGAGGAGTTCTTTTGCTGACCCACTGCTAGCTAACGAGCTATAACCCGCGCAGATAAAGAAAAGATCTGTAAATGGCGTCCGCTCGTATGCGTTCTCACTCACTCTCTATCGCTGTCTATACTCACACAGCGAAGTAAGCGCTGCAAAAAAAAAGTCATCGATCAGGAATTCAGGATTCGCTTTCCAAGCTACTTTGATGCACTCATTGCACTCCGAGTTATCGTTAATTTCGTTCAGTTAAAGTCTCTGTTATTTTGCTGTTTTTGTTGATATTATTGTTTGAACAAATTAAACTCAAGAAAAACAACAATAAAAACAAACATAACAACAAACAAGTAAAATGTCAAATTTACGTTGTAAATAACAATATTTACAACGTAAATTTGACATTTTACTATCTTAGCATTTAGTTTGTGAGTAAACAATGGCATATTTTGTCAACCGTACCATAAGTATCCGCCGCCATTTTCAGATCTTTTCTTTATATGCGCGAGTTATAGCAGTGGATCAGGAAAATATAAAAAAAAGCACAAAAAAGATAAATCGTAGGCTCAATTTTGGGTTAGTGTATTGGCATTATAATTCTAGCTATAGAACAGTTATATATATATATTCTTTATAGATCCTGATATATTAGAAAATTTCTTCGGCTTTCAATCATTGAAGTATTTTCTACATGGTTTCAAATAAGCAACAAATCTAAAAGCTAAAGAGACACCCAAAACCTGCATCCAATAGATTTCATCACTAATTAAAGCAGTTGCACAAAATCCATTGACTTTCAACGCGCGCGCAAGCTTGGATCGCTTACATTCATCTCCAACTTTCGTCGCGTCCACTGATAAATACAAACACTTAGGTAATTGAAACATACTCAATCAATTACTGATTCCCTCACATCTAGTACACGTGTACTGACGATAGTGCAAACCTTGAAGTTTGAATGAGACAAGGTACGACGCAAACTACACAATGGTACCGGTACTCATGTTCACAAACTAAACTAATTTTAAATTCAGTGCGTCTTTTTCTTTCCATATCATTCGGAAAAGGATAGAAGAGATCCATGAGGATTTCAAAGCAAGAATTAAAAAAAAATTTAAACGGCCCGCCATTTTAGCAATCGACATTGTAATTATTCTTCCAGCGGGATGAATGCGTAACACACTATTACCAGCATTAGCCATTCAACAACATTAATTGCGTTGTATAAGTAGCTGAGCGGACAATTTTTTCGAAAATAAACATTAAGCAATAGACATTGCTTAATGTTTATTTTTATGTCATGGTGGCCTAGTGGTTAAAACACCAGCATCGCAAGTATGAGTGCGCGGGTTCGATTCCAAGTCAGGCAAGTACCAATGTAATTTTTCTAAAGTTATATGTACTTTCTAAGTATATCTTGGACACCATTTACTGCAGGTGAAGGAAAACATCTTGAGGAAACCTGGACTTTATAAGTCTGAAATCGCCAACCCGCATTGAGCAAGCATGGTGATTACGCTCAATTCTTCTCTGTAAGAGAGGAGACCTGTGCCCAGCAGTGGGACGATAATGGTGGGTTGATGATGATGATGATGAATAGACATTGCAAATGCTGTGTAATAGCAGTCATACTTTGGTTGATAATGGCGCCTATTCTCTTAGTCAGAAACTAATTTTATGTTCAGCGCATCTTTTTCTTTCTATTTCATTAAGAAAAGGATAGAAGATAACCTATTAGTTTAGTCCTGTCAAATTAAGATACTCCACAGACGGTATAGACGCGATTATAAACATGGCGACTAAAAATACGTCGATTTACGTCACTCGAGGACTAATTTAACGGGACCAAACTAATATTTTTGTTCTGCCCTTTTCTTAATGAAATAGATAGAAAAATATGGACTGAACTTAAATTAAGTTTAGTTTGGGAATAAGGGAATTGGGACTAATATCTTATATCATCACTTCAGTAAAAGAGTTCATACAGGTATACAGATACACTCTTATTCTGTAAACCACCTGCTATCATACTTGTTAACAACACTCATAATCACACTCGCTTATCTCTCTGGTTATTAACAACATTTTTTTAATAGTATGATTAAAGTGTTTTTGTCTGAAAAGAGTTTACATAACCGTAACTGGTACAATATATTTGCTCCATGGGTACAATCAAAACTATTGCGATTTCGAAAATTATATTTACAGTAAGGGTCAAAAGTGGAGTACCACTTTTGACGCTTATTGTTAATGCAATAAAGTTCAAAAGTGGTAATGCACTTTTGACCCTGACCTGATTATTAATGTATTATTATTAGGCAGCTGAAGATTCCATTGATCGATTACCATCATCAATGCCATTGCCAAGTGCGGTTACTATAAAAGTTTTACAATCAAGTTTTATAACCTAAAAATTAACCACACCATAAAATTGAAATAACTATTTAGTTTAGTTAATTGAATTAAGTTCTTAACTGTCGCAGTATGGTAAAGCCTACAAAGATAATATAAGCCGTTATAAAAAAATAGTAAACGGGGAACTTGTAGGTATATTGCGGACGAAGTATGCGAGAATCAGTAACTACAGGCATTCTTAAAGACAGTTATTAGCGCTCCACATCTCATACATACTCAAGCTCTAAAGTAAACACTTGCTAAACGTCTAAGAACAAGACTGATGACTCCGTAGTCGCACTAATGCGTGCGATTGCTGTTCGAATGGCGCACTGAATCAATGTTACGACCAGATAGTTTGACTCCACTCGGGCCAAAATTAAGTGTACTGGAGTTTATAACTCAGTGCTGTGCACTGAGGGCAAAGGTTGAGGCTTACTGAAGATTTGTTTCGCTTTTGACAGATGTGTATTTCAGTGACGGCAGTTTGTTATCAAGAAACATTGTTAGACAAAGACGTAAGTACTAATAAAGAGCACATAATCTGTCTATAATGTTCCCACTCGTGGGACACAGGCCTTTTCTCGGTGATAGGAAGTAGGCCGTAATCTAACACGCGGGCCCAGTGAGCGTTGGTAGATGTCACATATCTTCTAAGTTTTGCCACTAGGCCATGCCATGTGTACAAGTACATATTATTATTTTTAAAGTAGGAAGGGAAATAATTAGAGGGAATTTATTTATTTGTGCACAATTCATTACGTTCAGCATAGGAAGCATATGTCGAAGGACTGAAACAATATCCCCTTATTCATAAATGCTGCTTAAAGTTAACTAATAATAAGCAATTCTTTAACCATACATTTTTGACCTTTTAACGTCACTTTACTTTAATCATCCTTTATGAATAAACACTACCGTGTTTAAGGGGTTTATTTATAATCGATGATTAAAGTTAAGTGACGTGCAAACGTCTAAAATGTATATTTAAATAATTGCTAATCACTAGTTAACTTTAAGCAGCGTTTATGAATAAGGGGGTTTATCTATAGCGGTTTTTCCGTTTGATTACAGTTTAAGTGTCTTCAAGGTTAGAGTGAAAAATTCATTATAAACTAGTGCGCTTTACCACCAACGATTGCTTCACGGCTTACCATCATGTGGGATCACGGTCAAGTATAAGTTTATAGTATAAAAAATATCAACAAACATATACCGTTGACACGTAAATATATACCGCCGCCGGCCGCCATAGTCACGATACCCCCGTACTATGTAGTTGATTATGTATAAAAGTGACCCCACTGACGTCACCACCAACGGCCACCATGACCCACACACAGGGACTAAATACGGAAACCAAACCCGTAACGTAGAACACAGAAGTGGAGTATTAGTATTCAAGCAATTAATAATGTGATATTTTCTAAATTCCATGGTCAAATTGAGGTAACACCCTACGAAAAACAATATTTCTAACACAAATACAATCAATCAATAACCATAATAAATTGCATTCGTCACTAAACACCCAATTTCGAAATCACTTAAACACATTCAAATTAGCTTCATGATCGACAATATTAATGCACAACACTTAATAAAATGCTATTTAAAAAACTAATACGAAAATTTACCTAATATCATATATAATAACTGCCTTGCCTCAGGCGCTTCGAGCGAAGCCAAATAGCTTCCTAACTGATTCAAATGAAGAACATTTGTTGAGAAGGAGTCTCACAAATTATTTCGTTACGTTAACTAAATGTTAACACGGAAAGCTCCGGTGTTGGTAATTAAATATTGTGGACGTGGGCTGGGTGTAGGATTTTATAGGGTTAAGTTAGGTTTTGTAAGAAATTGGTATTTGTTGATGAACAAGTGAACTACACGCAACGTGTTGTGGTAGTCTGTGTTGTATTTCAACGTATTTAAGCGAATGAGTTGAAGTATTTAAAAGCGATTCCACAGTTTTATAAATTTGGGTTTGTTTTCATTTAAAAGTATGTACGTTTCAAAATGAAAAGTAATTAATCCAATTAGGATGAGAATCAGTACTTTATGAACATCAATATTACATAAGACAGTCCCCCCCAAAACGACCACCCTTTGCCACTTCCTAGTGCTTTCGCTGGGAAGTGGGGAAGTAAGGCGGCAGTTAAAAGAGATGATGCAATGTTAAATCCAACAACACCACCAACGATGCTGCGCCAGAAGGAGGTTGATCTGGAGACCCTCTACGACCAAACTCACAACATTTGGCGCATCGTACCCGGCACACATCGCAACACAACTGCTCAAACCCGTCCTCCATACGGGTTCGGTATCCTTCCATACTTTCAAAAGTTGAAGCCACTTCAAGAAAAGATCTAGAAAATAAAACTATAAGCCTCAATAAGTATAAATTAAGATTATTCCAAAACAAAAAAAAAAAAACAGTTAATGTAAACTCAATAGTGAGAGTTAGCGAGAGTTTGAAGTAGGCCTAACAAATTAATACAAAACAACTAATAATTCCCAAGGAATTCCCACAACATTCAATACGGCGTTATGGTGTCCATAAATAATGGCTGAGCACGTGCCCAGCGCCATAATCGTTACTGTAATTAATTAGCAGCGCGGCGAGCGATCTGCGCGCGCGCACGCCGCCTAATCAATTCTAATGTGAAGCGCATTTGTTTATACGGAACTATGTTTTTTTTCTGTGTATTTTAGATTTTGCATAATTGAAAGTAGCTTAGATCCGAGCGATGGACTTTACACTATCTAAATTACCTAGGTATCTAAATAGATACCTAGGTACTTTAGATAGTGTAAAGTCCATCTTACAAGTCGCAATAAATTAGTCATGTATTACGTTTACTGATAAGGACAAAAATGTATATCAAATATTTGTTGTCTCAAGTGAAGTTATAAACTTGAATGATTAAAACATCACCGGAGATCAATAATTTGAATCAAATAACATTTGTTTTTAATCATCATCAATTAAATATTTTATCCTATAACTGCATTTTTATAACAAAATAGTTTAGAGGTCCTAATTATCAAAAATATTAAAGAGCAAAATATTCCTTCGCTAAATTTTTCGATCCCACCATTGTTGAATAAAAGCATTCTAACGTCGTCTAAAGTGGTTTATTTAAAAGCCAACGCGCAGGTGGTTAGCTGAATTGAGATGTTCGTTAGCTCCTAATGGTATGTATCTCGTCAATCTCGGCCTGTTATTTCTGTCGCCCAAGAACTGCCCTCCTGGTCACTGATCTGGCTTTTTAATAAACTCGCGTGGATTTTATTATATGGTGGTATTGTAAGTTGGACGTTTTATTGGATTTCTCTGGGCGGTTAAGGAGAAATATAACGATACAAACGGTGACAAAAATATAAATGAAGTGCTGAGAAATAGAAACTCTCTTGATTGATGATGTATAATAATAAAGTACTTAACTTAAGCACAGTATAACCAAATCCACGGATATTTTAACTGTGGAGTTGAATGACAGATTATCGACATTGTTTTTATTTTAAAGTTCCTATAAGATTTATTTTTAGAACACTGTTTGACAGACTAGCGTTGATCAGCGCGACATGTTAAATCGCTACAACACAGAACTGACGAAATATCCGTGGTATAAAAATATATTTTCCTTTTACAAGCTGATTTGATCGACTAACCTTGAAGTTAAGTGTTGTTTTCGTGAAATATCTATAAGCGAAAAGGTCAAGATTTTTCTTAAACAAAAAACATATATTTTTCTTTTGGACAAATATTGCCGATGTGGCTGCAATGTGGTCGTGTCTCGGAAAGCACGTTAAGCCGTTGGTGCCATACGAACATCTAATGGCAGTCTTTATGGGTTGTCGGAGCCCTCAAAAGTACAAAAATTGGTCTAACTGCAATGCTTCGATATCACCTACGGGTCGTGGAGGTCAGACGGCAGTCGCTTCACGGAAAATATCGAAGTTTAGCCAAAATTAGCAGTTAGGCTGGTAAAGCGGACCCCAGACTCCAAAGCTGAAAAAGCCTCGGATGCGACTGGGATCAACGCTGAGATGATGATTATGACAAACATTGCCAACGTAACGCCAATAAGCGTAACCTTTTGGAAGCCCTGTAAAACTGTCTCATGCAACTTTTCAAAACTTTAGTCTCCTACCAAAGCTGGTAGGTGGAACAGTTGGGATTGCAACAGTACCATCCCACTTATGCAAATCCTACAGTCAATTACTACAGAGGAAATTGTTGCGGTCCTCGTAGTCGTGCGATGCCTTTTCGGGTTGCTCTCGAGTAAGTCTATTGTCTGTCAGTTTGAGGGTGTGGACACTGGTGGCTTAATGGGATATGTGGAGCGAACTGTACATGAACAATCAGGTCTGGGAATGATGTATTAGGCAACTATCTGGATGTAGTTTGCGTCAAAGATCACGGTTGAGTTAGTACACATTTTAATTTGAATAAACGGATTCTTACATAAAATAATGAAACCAAAACATCAAAGTAAAACTTTAAATAATATTGTGTTCAGTTTTAAGAGTTTCGGGTTTTCTTCTAGTGTTTTTTGTTAAATAATATGGATTTTGTATAAATATAAATTAAGTGCTGATGGGTATGTAATGGTCAAAATGATATGCATTATACAGAGTCCGTAGAAATGAAATTTAAGTGTCAAGTATGGAGCAATTAATGTTTAAGTGCCTAATGTTGTCAACACTTAGATCAATCAACTAACACATGAAACAAACACCAGCTGTCAAGATTACGTAACATTAAACGCATCCTAAGGTCACCTTCACACCGGCTGTCTAAGCCGCAATTAACGTTTCAAACGTGTCAAACAAATTGGCTTGTCATGCCAACAGGCTCGTGTGAGGAGGCCGTTACTTTAGGCACAAATTGACGGCTCTTTGAAAGTTTGATGGGTACGTAAACTGTGGGAGAAATTGTTGGTAATTTGAGTTGCCTGAGATTCCTTGTAACTGTGAGTATTTCATTACCTATATTTGAATGTTAAAGTATTCTACTGAATGTATACCTAGCAATGAGTACTACAGAATAATATTAGCTGGTATATTTAGAGCATGTGATATCAAACGACTTAAAAAAATATGACCTTTTCGTTTATTTTATTTTTAAGGAAACTTACAGATAGCATATATACAGGTAGATGACAGTAAGTGAAAGAAGGCCAATTTAAAGTTGTCACAGACAATATTAGGGTAGCACAAGAAACAGTAACAGGTGCAGCACAGGTGAGCGAAATCAAGAGCAAGTAAACGCTCTTAGAGATTAAGTAGACTGAACAGGCTTTAGTGATTTTCAAAGAAGCGATTATAGAGAAGGTTTTTTTTTTTTAGTTTAGGAACACTGGTGGAGAATAAATCGAGATCATTAATATCCTGAAACAACTAATTGTATGCTCTGCTAGCTCTTATCATATAAGAGTTTTGTCGACATGTGCACCGCAAAGCACTTTAAGGAATCATCAGCCTCTGTATATTCCCTACATACAGAGACTGTTGGTTCCTCAAAGTGAAACATGTAGCCCGATTTTGCTCAATAATTCATACCAGTCGGTTGAACCATTAGCCAGATTACTATATCTTGGCAACAAAAATTTATTGATTACTTAATTTTTAGTATTGGTTTCTGGACAAGCGATATGTTAATATTAAGTTATTATTAGTTAAGATAACCTTTTTATAAAAGGTTATCTTAACTTATAATAACTTAATATTAACTAAACAAAAATACAAACCAAAAACAACAAATGAAAATAAAAACTCTAAATAGAAGCAGTCTCTAAGAGATGACCAGTCTCAACTACAAGAGCGAATTCACGATCATGATGCATGGATCAGCTCAACATATCTTAGCCATTTTTTAGAGAACTGAAATAAAAGATAATTATTATCTGCCTAATCTTTCCCCATTTGGTTGTCCAGAGCAGAGTGGAAGGGAACAGACCTCGTGGAAGTTTACCGATGAGGTGGACCGACCAAATCAAGGCGGCAGTTGGGGGACCTGTTAATAAATGCTCCAGACTGTCGTCCAACTGAGATAGATGGAAAGAGATCGTGCGGCGAGCTACATCAACGTCTCGAATTCAGTCATAGTGACTACGACCGTTCTGTCAAGAGGGAAACGAAGAAGAAGAAGAATCTTTCCCCAACTTTGTTAGGGTCAGTCTACCTGGATGCAATCGATACCAGCATTTGACATGGGGCAATGATATAATGATACACAATTATAAAAATGAAGTACACTTAATAGTCTTCTATCAGGCCGAAGCAAGGTGCGCGCCTTCAATGGTTGGGTTATGCCAGTTTTGATGTACTCTTTCGGCATGCGCAAATATACCCAGACCGAACTTAATAACCTGGATCAGAGGGTCCGACTGTAAATCGATTGCATCCTCCACGGTCATCGGTTTAGAGGCTGTATATACCGCGTGAAGGTGGACATCGAGGCCTTTTAAACGCTAAGACCCTCCACAATCGCGAAATATGCAGTCTCAGGGAATATTTCCTATAAACCGACGTGGGAATGCATCGAGATGTGGTCGCGGTTGACAAGGGCCTCACTCCGCTCTCCTTGGCTAAAGAGAACTGGCGTAAGCTAGCAGTGCTGAACACAAATGTTCGCATGGAGGTATGGCAGAGCAAGGAGCTTCAACCCCCACCCCCCCCCCCTGGCCCCTTGGAGCCTTTTCCGTCAATTTGTCAATTCAAAATCTATCCTTACTAATATTATAAAATGGAAAGTGAATTTGTTTGTTTGTTTTTTTTTGTTCCGCTTTCACGCCGTAGCTACTGAACCGATTGCTTTGATATTTTGTAGACGTAAAGTTAGAAGTCCGGATTAAATAATAGGATACTTTTTGTCCCGGGAAAATTTGATATTCTTATAACTCTAGAACTAAGGAACTCTCCGAGTGATTTATTCTATTTAGTTTTAAGTTAAGAAGTAATAACAATAAATACATCTTAATTAACAAAAATTACCTCACTACCTAACTAATTGATTTCAATTTTTTTCCTAGAGTATTAGCTCACTAATCAAACCTGCTCTTACTATGTCAAGGAACATTAATTACTATGAAACGCTTTGAGAGTATAATTAATCTTCACACGTATTTATATACTATTTTATCCGTAAATAGATAATTATAATATCCCCTTGACATTTCACTTTTTTTTCAACAAAAATAAACATTCCGACAAATACTCCATCAAATAAACAAAATTACGCAGAACATACGTGCGTACGTGTTATTTTTAATCGATATAATATATTCTAATCGATAGGCTGCATAAATACAGGTCATTCGATTTATAAATCAAACTTGAAATCGATTTCAACAAGTGGCTATTAATTAAGTTGTAGTTAGATTAGAAATTAGATAGAGCAACAGTTGGGCGGCGACGTCGGTTAATATATGGGGTATATTATTAAAATTATCTATAGATACGTAAAATACGCTGCAATCGTTGAAAATGTAGGTGTGAAGTGGTGAAACTTGATGCCACTCAGTATTTTTCTAAACATATAATTAAGTTTTTTATAAATTGCCTTGTATCTTTTGGAAAACTAACTGTTTATTAAGATATTTTGATACGTAATACAACCACCTGTTGATATTTTGTTATAGAGTAAGTAAAGGTGTTGTTGTACAAGGTTATTTTGGACATGACAACATCTTTAAATTAATTTTTCGGCTGCACCTTTGTCATTGGGCGCGTTGATGTCTTTTGTATGGGTTTTGTGATTTTTAAGAAATTTCAATAAGTGTCGCGACACATCTGCGGAACGTACGGCGCCGAAAGTTCGGCTAAATACGCTTGCAGTGTATTTCAAGTACTCTATGACACATCAGCCGCAATTACGCCGGGTTCGGCGTAGGGCCTAACCTTCCTTCGGGAGGTTTTTTCAGCTAAAACGCATTTAATGTATTTTGCATAGTAAGCGACACATCACGCGATGCGTTGCGCGACTGAAAGTTCGGCGGGCATAGCTGAACGCTCGGCGTGTGTTGTGCATCACGCGCGTGGCGGTAACGAAGAGCGGCAACGTCTTCTAAGCCCTCTATAATAGCTAATATTCTAATTAAATCCATTTTTCTGTGCAATTCAGGTACGTCACAAAAACCGCACATCATAAAGTGTCGACACAGACAGACTGACGATGACGCCACGTAACTTTCCGTCGCGTAGCGCGCTGAACAAGACGCCGCGTATTGACTGTTTGGTTTGTCATAACAACTGAATATTGCGACTGACACTTCAGCCGCTGCGCTTTCGGCGCCATACGTTCCTCCGATGTGTCACTACACCAAGTCATGTGCAAGTTTATTGCCTGTGGCATACCATCATAGTAAAGCAAAAATTGATTAGTACCGACTCAACGGGCAAGTTATGAGAAGTTGCGTGTACAATAAAATCGCTTTCAACTCTGGCAATTCTAATATTCAAAGTTAAAAGAATCTTGATAAGACGTATAATATAACACTTGAATGAAATTGTACAAGGAAGTGTAACTCTTTGTTTAGACTAGTCAAAACTTGCATGCAATAATTGAATGACAATAATTGCTTTATTGGCATGGAATAGGGTAGTTGACTAAAAAAAACTAATTAGTCCTTCAGTCAGATTAACTCGTGTGACGTCACTGAACGCTACACTTTATAGCGAGGAGTGACGTCACCAGCCACCACTCCTGATCTTTGATGCCTTTTATATTTGTCAATTTTTATTGATTTGATACAACATAATAAACGTATCCAATATTTTTCCATAACCTGAATGACGGATTAAATGGAATATTTTTTTTACCCAGGAAACATCCCTATTATTACACTCGTTCGTTACGGAAATTTACACCGTGTAAATGGGGCTTTTAATTTTCATTATTTTTTTTATTAATTAATCTACAATCATTACAATGGCCAACCAAATTAATACAAGCGAGATATAAGTCAAGTAAGTGCACAACAATAACAATAATATCCAAAGCGTCGGCTGAAGGGTTCATTCATACACACTTGTATAGGTACGAGTATATGTATCATTATATTATTAATAGGCTAGGAACATATCGTTGACCGTAACCTAACTTATCATAAGGGTCATTTTGCCAAAATCAACTATGAATAATAGTTTTTTGAGCTCTTTTGAGTGTTCTATATAACATCTTCGAAACTTAAAAAAAAGCACGATACACGATATAAAACTCATTCTTATAAATAATTCTTACTTAACATTATAAATCGGAAAGTGAGTTTGTTTTTTCGTTCTGCTTTCACGCCGTAACTACTCAACCGATTGCTTTTAAATTTTGCAGATGTAAAGTTAGAAGTCCGAAGGTCCGTATTACAGAACGTCACTCAAAACTCAAGCTTACTTAAGTCTCGATTCAAGCCATTTGATTGGTTGAAAGTAATGCTTAAGCAGAGATCAATGCTTGAGTTTCGTTCTGTAATACGCACCTAAATAATAGGGTACTTTTTATCCCGAAAAAAAATTGATATTCCCGAGGGAAATCTAAAAAGCCCGATATAACCGAACACCATGCGGGCGTAGCCGCAGGCGGAAACTCCAATAACGTATGGAGGTAATTAGTATAAAAAAAATACCTTATAATCGTCACACTGCTGGGCACAGGTCTCCTCTCATACAAAGAAGGATTGAGCGAAATCACCACGCTTGCTCAATGCGGCGATTTCAGAGTTAAAGTCCAGGTTTCCTCAAGATATTTTCCTTCAACATTGGTGTCCAAAATATACTTAGAAAGTACATATAACTTAGAAAAGTCACATTGGTACTTGCCTGACCTGGAATCGAACCCGCACACTCATACTTGAGAGGCTGGTGTTTTCATCACTAGGCCACCACGGCTTCTAGAATATTCATCTTTATTTTTTTCCAATACATTGACTTGAGTTGGTTTTTTCATTGAGGCGAGCTTCAATACTGTTGACGTTTCCTACCAGCTTGTTTTTATTGTATAACTAGCTTTCCGCCCGCGGCTTCGCCCGCGTAGCATTCGTTTATATCGCGCTTTTTAGATTTCCCTCGGGAATGTAAAATTTTTCCGGGATAAAAAGTAGGTACCCTACTGTTTAATCCGACTACTAGCGTTACGACTGCAAAATTTCAAAGCAATCGGTTCAGTAGTTACGGCGTGAAAGCGAAACAAACAAACTCACTTTCCGATTTATAATATGTACTAGCTTTCCGCCCGCGGCTTCGCCCGCGTGGAGTTCGGTTATATCGCGCTTTTTAGATTTCCCTCGGGAACATCAACTTTTTCCGGGATAAAAGGTAGCCTATGTTCTTTCTCAGGGTCTAAAGATAGTCTGTTGCAAATTTCATCAAAATCGGTTGAGAGGTTTAAGCGGGAAAGCGTAACAGACAGACAGACAGACAGACAGACAGAGTTACTTTCGCATTTATAATATTAGTATGGATTATAAACTAGCGCTTGACCACAATCCTGCCTGATGGTAAGCAGTGACGCAATCGTTGATGGTAAAGCGCACTAGTTTATTAAGAGCCTATTCACTCTAGCCTTGAAGACACTCAAATTGTAGTCCGACGGAAACACCGCCGCTGGCAAATTGTTCCAGTCCCTCGATGTACGCGGTATAAAGGAGGAGGCGAAACGCTTCGTCCGGATCGTAGTGGTGTTAACAACGTAAGGGTGGAAACCAGCCGTACGACGGGTCGTCCGATGGTGGAACGGAGATGGGGGAATTAAATCATGCAATTCTCTCGCACACTCCCAAAAATGCATCTTATAGAACACCGAAAGGCTGGCTACTCTACGCCTGTGCTGTAGGCTTTGGAGACCAACTCGAGTTAGATCAGGGTCACCAATCAGCCTCTAAGGATAAAAAGGTAAAAGTAAGGATATGTACAATATAGGTAGAAAAAGTTACGATGCTTTCTGGTTTTTGACGATCTGTAACACTGTATATGATTAATATTTTTACTACTGTTTGTTCAAACAGTAGTAAATAAATTGAAAAGTACAGTACAGTCAGTAGGTACAATAAAATCAGAAATGTACGTCATTTCTGAATTTATTATACCTACTGTATTTTTTATATAGTTTTTTTAAACAATTTTAACACGAATTAATTAAATATTAACATCGCAAAATTACCTTCAAATTATTCAAACACACAACATTTAATCAGTAGTACTTAATTTTTAAATAAATCACGCGCATTCCGCCGTGATTGGCTGTCAACATTGACAAATAAAAATTGCGAAGTAAACATGAATGAAATATGATATTTTATTTTCATTAATCCATCGATCAACTGTTCAAAACAGCGCGCCTGATGATTAAGTCATCAATTTTAATTATTTTATATTGGCAATAGTAATGACAGGACAGTGTCGTGTATGTACAGATGTACATTACATACGTGTGAGAACAAACAAGGATTGATTCAATGTTATAATGTCGTAATGTGATTTGCGAAGTGTGAACGGGCATTATGAGATTATGTCCGTTTTGTGTGTTAATCCGTTTTGATTTCATTTTGGTTCTAAGATAGGCTATAACCGTTGGACATATGCACTTTCAATAAGTGCATATGTCCAACGGTTTAATATCTAAAGGCAGTAGGGTGGGGGTAACGGTTAAATATCTAAGGGTGTAGGGTTGTTGGATCCCTCAAAAGTCCAACAATTGGTCAAACTGCAATGCATCGATATCGCCTTCGGGTTGTGGAGGTCAAACGGCAGTCACTTCACGGAAAATATTGAAGTGTAGCCAAAAATCAGCAGTTAGACTGGTAAAGCGAACTCCAGGATGCGGCTGGGATTAACGCTGAGATGATGATGATGGTGATGACGTCCAACGGTTTAATATACATACATAAAAGATGATAATACAAGCCGTCAAATTTAGTATCCGGGTATAAAAGATTCGATTTAAACTAACCATAAGACTGAAGAGTTGTTTCCTTTGTTTGTTTGAGAATGCCAATCTCTGGAATTACCAAACGGATTTAATAAAAAAATGACATTTGATGGGTCGATTCTTGAGGAAGGCTTTTTAATATCATGACGCTAAGGCCTTTAGAAGCAGAGAAAAAAAAAGTAAGAGAGAACGCCTAGCAACAATGAATAAAATCCCGGGCAGGCGATGCGATGCGTAGAAGTGGGGACACCCACTTCTACGCATCGCATCGCCTACTCGCGCTACAAGTGATTTCAAGCAGACGAAGTCTTAAGAAGAAACTATTAATATTATAAATGCGTACCTAAACAATTCTGCCCGTCTTTCTAGGTAACAACCTCTTCACGCTTTAACGGCTGGATGGATTTCGACGAAATTTGGCACACAGGTAGACAAGGACTGGATAAGGAGCTTTTATCTTAACAGTACGTTTCTGTGGGATAGTATCTGATCCTCACGTAGTGGAGTATAGCGTATGAAGGAGTGGGCAAAAGGTAGTGTCTAATAAATTAATTACTAATTGAAAAAAAACCTGTGATATTTTGTCTTTACAATAGAATAGAATACTCTTTATTATGTACACCATATAGATTACAAAAACATAAATATAAAGATTTTACAAAGGGTGAAACAATGGGCGGTCTTATCGCTAAGAGCGATCTTTTACAGACAACCTTTGGATGGAATATTAAGGGGAAAGGAGGGGGAAATAATGTAGGTAGTCTACAATGAACTATTTACATAGAATATACAATACAATAAATATGTGTGTAATTAGTTTATTGTCAATCGACAAGACTCATATAAACAGACACGTTAAAGGTCGGTTGTAGGCCATAACATCTGCTGCCGGCAGTAGTTACCACCTACCAGACAAAGTCTTGCCGCCAAGCGATTCGTCGTGTTCCGGCATGATGTCTGGTGAAGCCGTACGGAGGACGGGTGTGTGTAGCTACCAAGAGTTTACATTACGAGACTCCGATAGTCGATATCGAGCGCGTTTATTTCATCGATTCGCCCGCTTCAAGGCTTAGTATGGAATACTAAGGGGAAGGAGAGAGAAATAATGTAGGTAGTCTAATAAGTCTAATAATAAATATATACGTTAAGTGTATCATACTAGTTTAAATAAATGTATATATAATAAATACCATACAAGAGCAATTAAGGTATAATAATATGTTTAAATAGAGAGGAAGTGCTTCTTTATCATAGTTTTAAAAGTGGACAGAGTTTGAGTACGCCTTACGGACACGGGCCAGTCATTCCATAACCGAACTGCTTGTACAGTAAAGGATCTGGGAACATTAGCAGTATTTCCTATACTTAAATGAAGCATCAAATGATTAATCCACTTAAGTCTTTAAGTAAATGATAGATTAGCTACAAATGGACGTAAACATATGATCCTATAATTGAAACCAAACACGGCCAACCTACGTCAATCAATCAGTACTATGATTACTTAGATCTGCAATTTTACGCCTTAAGTATCGTCTAACTAGCATTAGATTTATGAGTGACTTAGGCCAGTTACCTTATTTATTTTGAAGTTCCAAGTTTCTTAATGCATTTATCATCTGGTTAATTACCAGATTAATTATCTTTAATTTATTGAAAAACACAACATTAAAAGAAGCCTATAATTATGTGAGAGGCAAGTAGAAGTGAATTTCTACATCATCACTTGCTTTGCCTTCCCAACTATGTTATGGTCAGCTTGCAGGAAAATAAAATTCAGCCATATTTTATACTAGCGGCCGCCAGCGACTTCATTCGCGTGGAGTTAGTTATGCTCCGCTCATGGTCGTCGAGTGCCTAAAGCCTTCCTGGATTAATGGGCTATGTATGTATGGACTAGTAGTTCCTCAGATTAGCGCGTTCAAACAAGTAAACAAACTCTTCAGCTTTATATTGGTACTAGCGGTTGCCAGCGACTTCGATCGCGTGGAGTTAGTAATTTGTCTATTAGTCACAGCGTGATGTTCTATAGCCTAAATCCTCTCAGGAAAAATGGGCTATCGAACGTAAAAAAAAAATCAAATCGGATCAGTAGTTCCTGAGATTAGCGCGTTCAAACAAACAAACAAACTCATCATCATCATCCCAGCGTTAATCCCAGTCGCATCCGAAGCCTTTTCAGCTTTGGAGTCTGGGGTCCGCTTTACCAGTCCAACTGCTGATATGGCTAAACTTCAACATTTTCCGTGAAGCGACTGCCGTCTGACCTCCACAACTCGAAGGCGACATCGTAGTATTGCAGTTAGACCAATTGTTGGACTTTTGAGGGCTCCAACAACCCGTAACAACTGCCACTAGATGTTCGTATGGCAACCGGGACCAACGGCTTAACGTGCTTTCCGAGGCACGACCAGACCAGTGCAAATATTCATATTCATGCATACAAATACTTGCACTGTGCGGGGATCGAACCCGCGCCACCTTGCGCAGCGGCCGCGTCCACTACCGCTACGCCACGGAGGCTGTCAAGCAAACAAACAAACAAACTCTTCAGCTTTATGTATTAGTATAGATAGATGGAGCGACTGTGTTCACATTTATTTGCATTCAATCCTGCAGGTCTGAACATGCATTCCATTTTTCTCAACTGCTGTTCTGATTATCCACAATCAGTCAACAGATACAGTTCTCAACTTTAACTCAAAGTTACGACGACTTAGTGACACCTCAGGGCTGGGAATTTCGCCCTATATTGATGCTTGCTAGACTAGACTAGACTGTAAACTAGACTGATGGTAATACCTTTCCCTCTAAATATACACTTTCGGTACTCATTTAAAGTTAAAGCTCGGGAATACTTACGCATGAAATTGGCAGATTCATCAAACATGTAATTTATTATTTTTCTCTATCTATATTTTTTTTTATCTCTCTGTTTATATTTTGTATGTATGTTATTATTATAACATTTTTTTTTGTGTCTATTTTAATTTTGATATCGTTTATATCTTTGCACCTATCATGTTTTGTCTCTGAAAATGCCTAAGGCATTATGTCCGTCATTGTGCAATGTTTTTCTTTGTGCATGAAGTTTTAATAAATAAATAATAAAATACCTGTACAGAGGCCAGGAGGTTAAGCTAACCGAAACTAAAAAAAACTTTTTTACAAAAAAAAAACCACTTCCAAAAACCACTACAAAGTGAAAAATAACTAATTTCGGAAGTCGGTGTCTTTGGTTTTGTATATTCGTTTTTGACACCGACTTCCGAAATTAGTTATTTTTCACTTTGTAGTGGTTTTTGGAAGTCGGTTGTTTTTTTGTAAAAAAGTTTTTATTTTATACTTTTTAGTTGTTAAAAGTACTATGTATTCAGTTGCATCCGAAAAGGACGTAATTTTATTTATTTTAATTTTTATTCATCTTCAAATTCGTCTTCATCATCAAATTTACTGCAGACCATTATTTTAACCCAATGGGTGCAAAGGTCTCATCAATTTAAATGAATTAAGTCCTACCACAAAGTAGCTACTGTAAACCGTTGAGGAGTTCCCGAAACTAGCCTTTGTCTTCATCATCAGAGCTCTTATGACAGTCACAACCCATCTAGGTGTAAAGTTCTTATCAATATAAATTAATCGAGCCCAAACACAAGGTAGCTGCTGTGAATTGTTGAAGAGTTCCTTCGACTGTCTCCCGGCTCCATCATCAGATCTACTCCAGACCTTTATTAAATTGTAGTGCTTTAAAATACTTAATGAAAATGCTAAGAAATGCACTAGTCGCCCCTACAATTTTTGAAAGTTCCCCTTTTTTCTTTGGTCTTCCACCATCAAACCCTGATATCCTTATCATGGGACCACCTTGGGAACGTCTTCTTTCCAACAAAAATAGAATTATTAAAATCGGTTCATAAACGACGAAGTTATGCGCGAACAAACATAAAAAAAAAGCATATATACGGTCGAATTGAGTAACCTCCTCCTTTTTGAAGTCGGTTAAAAACAATCAAGCTTAAACCATAATGCTTCAGTAAGAAAGTTTAAAATCAATCAAAGAAATGTTATAGATTGCAGTAATTTGATGTGATAGCATCTGTACCAGCTATTCTAACTTATGAAGGGCGGGCGTTTTGGGGGACTATCTTTGTCTTTTTTCTCTTTAATTATAAACTAGTGCTTGACGGCAATCCCACCTGATGGTAAGCAGTGATGCAATGGCTGATGGTAAAGCATGCTAGTTTACTATGCGCCTATTCTCTTATAAAAAAAAAACAAAAACTGACTGAATTGAAAGGAATACGGCAGTTGAACGAGGTGATGCAATGTTAAACCCAGCAACACGACCAACGATGCTGCTCCAAGGGGAAATCGATCTGGAGGCTCCACGACCAACAACATTTGGCGCATCGTACCCGGCACACATTGCAACACAACTGCTCAGATCTGCCCTCCGTACGGCTTCACCAGACATCATGCCGGAACACGACGAATCGTTTGGCAGCAAGAATTTGAACGGTGGGTGGTAACTTCAAAAAATCCCGGGCTATAACACCGGCCGGTGTTTATAGCCTACCACAGACGAATGTAATATTGACGTTGAAAAAGTGCTGATTGTCAGTCTAATTTTAATAAATAACTTTTGATTTTGAACTGCAGAGAGCCCTATGTTCGCACGCATTTTGCTTACTAAACCTGACCGTTGTGTTCAAAACATTCGCCACCATATATACTAGTCTTCTAAGTTCCGTCTCTGCACTTGAGTCCGGTGTGAAGGTACAACACTGATGAAATCATCACAACTACCGGTTACTGTGACCTTTTGCTCCGTTACTAAATAATATTCTTTTTTTTATTAATAAAACAATTGAAAGTGAGTTCGGTACTTGAATTTAAGGTCATGTATAGATGTAAGTGATGGACGAGGCGTTTTGTTTTGAGTGCTGTATTGTTTGTAAATGTTAATGTCTGGCTCTTAGTTGAGGATTGTGTGTGGATTCAAATAACTCGAGGTTCAGCAAAGTGTAGTAGTAGTAGTGTAGTGTATCCTCTAAGATGTAAGGTTATTACTAAGCGGTTCATTGGACATGTCAATTGAACTAAGAATAAGAAAAAATAGAAGTCGGGCTCACGCACTAAATAATACTCCTATTTATCTTTATTTTTTTTATTACTATATTCAATATCATTTTTTTTCTAAAATCTAAGAAAATTATTGGTTGATACATTAAGACTAATATTAGACTGCGAATGTTCCTAAAAATATAGAATTTCCAATCCGTGTGAGCTTCATTGAGAGGCTTAAAATTTTGCCACAATACATATATTTAGGCTGCCCGGATATCGTGACAAATCTCTATGTGAGATAGGCGAAATATTTGTAGTACATGTATTGTATATGCCAATATGATTGGTACAGTGGCTGAGCCATAGAATGCTGCGCTACGTGTCGCGTCTTGATTCTCATGCGGAACAATTTGTATGGCGTACAGGTAGTTGTTCCGGGTCTCGCTGTTTGTGTGTGTGAGTTTTAAATGTTTGAGAACGGACCCACGATACAGGATTAATTTCTAGTATGGGGTAAGACTTACATGCTGTGACTTCTTATAAGTGGAGAAGCACAAGGTCATATCCTGTTACTTATATTTTCTAGCGTTTAAGGTGTTTTCTCTGTTGGAAGTCCAAATAAATAAATAAATAAGACTTTTTTAAATTAATTATTATGAGATTTATAAAATACTAGCGGTGCCCCGCGGTTTCACCCGCGTGACCTTCTAGCCGAATGAGCTCAGTTGATATAAAATAAGCGCCTGTTAAAATAATGGGAGCAATATGTAGTACATCCGCGTTTGCTCCCGTTTCCGCAACATTTTTTTTTTGTTCCTGCTCTGCTCCTATTGGTTATAGTGGGATGTTTTATAGCCTATGTCCTTTCTCAGGCTCTAGACTATCTGTGTACCAAATTTCATTACAATCGGTTCAGTAGTTTTGGCGTGAAAGCCGGACAGACAGACAGGCTGAGATACTTTCGCATTTATAATATTAGTATGGATTTATAAAAGTTATTAGTTAGTTATTTATTTTACGTTTATTCGGAACCTTAAAAAGAAAAACCACGGGCAGTTGATTCAAGAAAGTTGTATTTGCAACATGTACCAGTTAAATGGCGGTCCACTTTGGTCCACAAAGATATCGTTATGAGTTATTTAAATTACTTGGTCAGTCTTTAATGAAATTTAAAAAATTACATAACCTGAATAAATATTAATTAACTTATATAACTCCCTTATTCAAAAGCTACCAATTCAGATTACAGAACAACAGCTCAAATCCTATGAATCGAGAGTCAAAACAATGAATTTTAATACTTGATTGATAAACTTTTAACTGGAAACAAAAGGTATTAATGTTCCTCGTATACACTCCACGTCAAACGTCTTTCAACGATTCGAATCGGCTATTGTATCGATTAAATACGTGTCGTAATCGATTGTATCAATCGATATAAATAAAAGATTATTGTTATTATTTCCGACCTTACCCAAGGCGTTAATTGTTGCTAGAATAGCAAATTGATAAATAATTTAATTAAGAGTGAAGTAAATGTTTTTTGCTGTATAAGTTTTAGGCTACTATGGGAGGTCAAGTTGTAAAGAGGACCAGTTAAAGGCGACCCGATTTTTCGGGTAATGGGGGCACGCGTAAGATTAGTCTTTATTGCAGTTTGAATGGGCCCTACCGATATTATTGCGTGATTTAATGTTGTATTGTATTATCATTGGTTTGAACCCAGATACGCGCTTAATATTCTATATTATTCCAGTACCTCAAAGGCAATGGAGAGGGCTATGCTTGGGGTTTGCGTGAAATCAGGAATGAGGAGATCCGCATAAGAACGAGGGTAATCGACATAGCCCGAATAATTGCAAGACTAAAGTGGCAGTGCGCCGGGCACATTACTCGTAGGATCGATGCCCGATGGGGCGGACAGGTTCTCGAGTGGCGACTACACAACGGAAATCGCAATGTGGGTAGGCCCCCGGCAAGGTGGACCAACGATTTGGTGAAATTCGAGGGAAACCGCTGGATACGGAGGCGTAGGATCGGTGATCGTGGAGATTCTTGGGGGAGACCTACGTCCAGCAGCAGGACGTATTTCGGCTAAAATAATGATGATGACCACTGCTCTCAAAACGGTAAAAATAAATAAGTATCGCGAGGAAACTGGCATGACGTAAAACTAGAAATTCGAAGACTTTTGACATCTACCAACACGTGTGTTGGAATACAACCCACTCCCTCACGAAGCCTGGGTCCCAGGAGTGGGAATATTTCATTGCAGTGTTACTAATATACTTCGTGGAAAGCCTTGGGAGAGATCTTTGTCCAGCGGTGGACCTCTGTAGACTGAAGAAGAAGAATATACTTATACTATACTAAGTTATTTATTGTTTTATAAATCAAACAGTACAATACTATTGACTCGTGTGTGAACTATGAGTCAGCGTTTTATGATAAATCGTATATATTACAAATGTTCATGTTACTATTTGTGTAGAAATATTGAGAACTTTTATAAGCTAATAAATAAATTAGTAATACAGCTTGTAGGCATAACTCAACACTATGATGCCGAACTCGTCTAGTTTAAAAAAATATGATTGACTTGTAAAGGTATTTGTATTGTACAAACCTTTTTTGTTTTGGACGGGAAATCATCAAATGAGCTCTCCCGCTCTGGGCGAAGTGGAAGGGCGTGTCAGACTTTTACTGACTAAAACCCACCCGTGTTTCTTGACTTGCCTGTGCGACGGCCAGGGCCACGGTTTCTTTTTTAACCAAACCGCAACCCTGACCCAGGAGGCATCGGTCTTCGTGAACCCCGTCATGATGTGCTGACATCTCTTTTAGGCGCGCGTGAAACACAATGCGGCCGACTCGGGCCCTAGTCCTTACCGGGCGGCGAGCTTCCCTCTGCTCACCGCCCGCAAGCCGTATTGTACAAACCTACTAACAGTAAATAAATTATTTATGTAATATGATTTGTATTTTTTTTTTTTTTTTTTTTAATGGGACAAGACCCGCCACACTGTTCCCAACCCACTGCAACTCCTGAAAGCCAGAATCAACAGTGGAGACCGCCAGAAAAACGCCGAGCAATGAAGCTCGACGAGTCCCGGAGAAATGTTTCAACTGTCTTGGGTCCCGCAACGAAATTAATCAGAAAAGAATAGCGGAGGAGTAAGAAAAAAGATATTTTTTCCACTTCCCTCCATAATAAGCAGGAGACAGAATAGAACTAGGCCAATCGGCACAAAGGGACATTATTGCAACTGGGAGAAGCCCAGATTGCCAAGCACCACGGAATAACATTTGATCAAGTTAATGGGTCCTAAGTAGGTATTTGCTGTTACAATTGATTCCAATAATAGGTATGGCAAAAGCGCCTGAACGCACGGAAATTAGTTCTAGTTTCAACAAGGTCCGTATAATAAACAACTCCGGATGTAACTTGTACACTATCCAACATAATATTGCGTTCATTCTGCCAAAGAATACACTCCCACAAGATGTGATGTGCGGACTGTTCAAATTCACAGTTCGATGTAGAACACTGACACAAAGGCGAAGGAACAAGTTTAAAAGAATACAGTTTACTTTTAAAGTTGCCATGACCTGTGAGAAATTGGGCAACGCAGTGGTCAACCTCCAGCCATGTCTTAGCCAGCCGATCGCCAACGGATGGAAAGAACAGATGGAGGTGCCGGCCCTTGATGGAATTATCCCACCTACTTTGCCATTCGGATAAGAGGTCCTCCCAGACGTCAGTCTGAGGTTTAAATAATCTAGAAATTCTATTGAGGTCGCGTTGTGTAACAAAGTTAGTGTCCATGGCCTCCCCCCTCGCGGAGTAGTACATTGAAGCACGTCGCTGTACTTCAAGATCGACTGGAAGTACACCTGCCAGAACGGGTAAGGCTTCAGTACTGACTGTTCTATACGCCTTGCATAAAAATATCAATGCCAAACGTTGGCTTTGAAGCAGTTTACGTCGCGCCGCCCCTATGCTGGCCCTATCGGCCCAAACAGGTGCACCGTAGCACATACATCCTAAGTAGGTAGCTCCATATATAGTTTTTAAAGTTAGGAATGATAGACCCCAAGTTGCTTTGGATATTCTAGTTAGGGCATAAAAGTTCCTTTTAGCTTTTTCGCCAACTATTTTTATATGTTCGATAAATGAAAAATTCCTTTCTAAGACCATACCAAGGTAGCATACGGATTGCTGTTTTTTAACGGGAACGTTATTAAATTTAATAGTAGGCAATGATTTAAGATTACCTTTTAGTAGAAGTTGATAGGTTTTATGCGGCGCAAACGCTAGGCGGTTACGATCACCCCACTGAGATATTAGATTTAGGCAAGTATGGGCCAAGTTCTCAAGTCCGGCTCGGGTACTTGATTGAATGAGCAGTAGGCCATCGTCCGCGTAACCAGTAAGTGAACAGCCGCAAGGAAGCGGGATCGCGAGAAAATCATCAAAACCCAAATTCCATAAATAAGGACCGACAACTGAACCCTGAGGACATCCCATGGTTAGTGCTTTAGTACTAGAAAAATGACCGAGCTTAAGTACCGCGGAACCGTTTATAAAGTACGAGTAAACGAGATTATATATGTTTCTATAGCAACCGCGGTTTTTTAATTTTAACAACAGCATAGGCCACCAAGCGTTATCAAAAGCCCCAGAAATATCCAAAAAGATACCAATCACGTACTTGTGTTCCGACTGGTTAACGGTTCTTCTGACAGAAAGCGCCGCGTCGACTGTTGATTTACCGATGGTGAAGCCATATTGATTACTATGAAATTTTGGACCGTTCGGTAGTAACCGTGGAACGATGAGGCGCTCAAGAAGTTTCCCCAAAGATGGTAGAAGCGTGATAGGCCGATATGACTTCGGATCATCCGGTGGTTTATCACCACACTTTGGTATTATTCGTATGAAACCGCGTCGCCATTTACGAGGAAAAACGCCTTCAGCAATGCATCGGTTATATACAGTTAAGATGGCATCACCCGCTGTTTTACACGCTTCTTTAATCATCCTATTAGATATTTTATCTTCCCCTGAGAATATGATTTGTATGCTTACAGAGCTTTGTCTGTATTCAATAAGTTTGTTTACCCACAGTCAAGCTCCAAAGCCTCGAGCTCAGGCGAAGAGTAACCAGCCTATCGGTATTATATAGGATGCATTTTGGAGAGTGTGCGAAGGAATGGCATGATTTAATTCCCCTTACTCCGTTCCATCATCGATCGACCCGTCGTACGCCGAGTACCCACCGTTACGTTGGTGAAACCATTATGATCCGGACGAAGCGTACCGCCTCGTCTTTTATACCGCGGGGACTAGAACAATTTGCCAGCTGCAGTGTTTCCGTCTGACTACAATACATGTGTTTTCAAGGTAACCCGGATATCACACATACTCCGGACTTAGATTGCAAAAGAAACGTAGTTCAAATAGAGTTTCAAGGGGACTCCGGTCAGCACCCTAATTGCACCCCAATTGTGATCATTTTGAAGCGCATTGCTAATCCATTGCTCCATATGTTCAGGTCTGCTCAACAGTATAGATAACGCAATGAATGCTGTCGAACTTTCAAAATGAAACCCATTGCTACTGACAATGTGTTACGTAATTATCTTGCTGGAGTGTAAATTCGGTGTATATGTATGTAATATCAGGTTCTGCATGTCCTGCTGTGCATAACAGGTGTTGGTGACGCCAATAACGTAGCTGAATTCTTATGGGCCGAGTCCATTTCGATTGTCATCGATACATTAAGAAGAAGTTGAAGAGTAGATAGATATGTATGTATATAATTATTATGTAGGCCAAAGTAAGTTAGAAGACTGCTTCTTTGCACATTTTATCCATTATCAGCCGATTAAAGGAGTCCACTACTGGATGCAAGCCTTTATTATTGTAATTCAACTTATGGCAATTCTCACCAGCCATCATGCGTCGTCGCTCCACTTAGCCTAAGGGCTCCCACATATAAACATGATATGACGTCGCGTCGTGGTAAATTTCCAAGACTCGTCACGTCGTGCGAAAATTTATTTTCAGGTTTTCAAGAATTAAGTTATCAAGAAAAAACAAATAATCCATACTAATATTATAAATGCGAAAGTAACTCTGTCTGTCTGTCTGTTACGCTTTCCCGCCTAAACCTCTCAACCGAATTTGATGAAATTTGGCACAGACAACCTTTAGACCCTGAGAAAGAACATAGGCTACCTTTTATCCCGGCAAAATTTGATATTCCCGAGGGAAATCTTAAAAGCGCGATATAACCGAATTCCATGCGGGCGAAGCCGCGGGCGGAAAGCTAGTATCCTATATATTTAGTTGCCAACTAAGAGCTCCCACATCACTATTAAAGTAATCACAAAATTCATTTCTTATGTCGCTAGCTCTTGTTCATTGTCACGTCGCGACGTCGTATCATGTTTTTGTGTGGGAGCCCTTAGGGCGTTCTACCTTACATATAGGTATTCCGCGGTCTCCATTCAAGAATTCGTATACCTCATCGGTTAGCCGTAGGCTAATATTGCCGGCCCATTGTCATTTCGGCTTATTCAGCGAGCTATGTCGACCACTTTCACTAGTTCTCTGCCGGATCACCTCGTTACCGATTTGATCCTTCAAAGAGTCTCCAAGCACAGCCCGTTTCATAGTTCGCTGAACAACGTTATCCAATACACACAAACGCAAACAAAATTATATATCAACGATTCCCATTATCAATTCAAGGTTTTCAACACAGTCATAAGAAACAAATAACAACATTTATTAAAAAATATATTCAATTGTGAGGTTGGTACGTAATAATAGTGAACGAATGTAGCCATAAATCTCGGGGCGTATGGTATGAATAGGACCCAGATTGCTAAGAACCTTGACCCAAAAGTGTGGCTTGCCGTCTGGCGTTGCTGGTCAAAACCGGCTTTGATGTTAGGCCTTTTTAGTTGCGGTGAAATTGTGTGTGGCGGTGAAATGGTTTCTTTTATTGAGTGATTGATACTCGTAACTAAGGAGTCTATGTAAGAATGCGTAGGTCTGATAATCGTCTAGACAGGGAATTAAAAAGCCGGATAACCATTATCCGGATAACAATATTATATGACCGGATAACATATATAAGGAAAATATTTTGAGGAAGTCTAGACTTTAAGTCTGAAATCGCCAACCCGCATTGAGAATGCGTGGTGTATGAGAGCGCCAAATTCGACCACTCTGTATTAGAGAAGACCTGTGCCCTGCAGTGGGATGATAAAAAGGTTGACGATGATGATGACTGGATAACAATTAATTTGAAACTTTCATGAAGTTTCTTAATCATAAGTTTAAAGATTTCATTTAAAAAAATTGGCTTTTTTCAACAAAGAATAACGTCCTGAAATGATTTTCAGAATTAAAAAGAGATAGGATTTAGCACATAACATTCAGTGATTGTTTTAGTTCCTTGAACTAGAGTTTGGGATTTCACTAAATGATTTCAAGGTGTAAAATCATTTAGAGAAATCCTAAACTCCATTAACTTCAAAGCGAATAAATTATAGAATTCAAAATAAATTAATGTGAAAGATTTAACAGATACGGTAGGCAATAAATAAATAAGTCTTGAAATAAATTGCCCGGGGCAGTATTGTATTGTGAATCATCACCTGAGCATTAGCAATATAGCATGCGTATGTTATTTAACAAATGAGTACAATGATGGAATAAATTCTACATTCTAAAGCTATGGTTGGTTCTTAACATAAATGGTGTACTTAAAATAGTGCGAAAATTATAGTCCGGTAATTTTCTACACTATGTAATAGCCAATTTCATATTTCATAGTTAGAAAGAATAAACA
The DNA here is from genome assembly GCA_017933935.1 of Sesamia nonagrioides. Classification (NCBI taxonomy): domain Eukaryota; kingdom Metazoa; phylum Arthropoda; class Insecta; order Lepidoptera; family Noctuidae; genus Sesamia; species Sesamia nonagrioides. Next base: position 3,887,658 of record JADWQK010000025.1, read on the forward strand.
TTTATTACGACTACCTACTAGAAAACCTCGCTTCATAACCTAGTGGTTAACTCAACCTGCCCCCTAATCCGCGAACATATTTTTGTCAAATGATTGCGACTAGTTGGGATCAGTTGGGATCGTTTGGGCCGCCCATTGGTCCGTTCGGTCCCAAACGATCCCAACTAGTCGCAATCATTTGACAAAAATGTGTTCGCCGATTAGGGGACAGGTGTTAAAAATAGTAACTGATGGTTGAACTTTCGCAAAATGTGTTTTTATAATAATTAAGTATTACGTAGTATTCTGTAATCTGTGGCATTACCTACAATAGTTAAAAAAAATAATCGTCATCTAATATTTTTAACAAATCAGTACTTTTTGAACGTCAATTAATATTGACGTTCAAAAAGTACTGATGGTGGTGTTTGGGGGACCGCCTTTGTAATCAAAGGCGGTCCCCCAAAACTCCCGTCCTTCGTCAATTTGAATGAGCAAAAGTTTTGTTAGTGAATTTCAATCGTCATTATTTAATATACATTTGCCTCTGTAGAATCTCTCTATTCGAACTACGTGTAATACCAGAAACAGTCTTGCGTCATGGTCTACTGCGTAATGCAAATTAAGTGTGCTTTTTGGCTACAACACAGATTGTGAAGCTAATCAGTTAAACAATTTATACACTGGTGTAGACAGCTAATGTTGTTAGCTACTTTTTATAATAAAAGCACCCACCTTAGGATTTTTTCTGACATTTCTGTAACATTACTTTTCAGATCAGGCGTGACTTTTCACCACCAAAAGCAGCCCGTTCACCTTGGCTCCTACTTTTCAAAATGTGTCCTTGGAGTGTTCCGACCGCCTTCAGCTTTTGGGAGTTGAGATTTCCTCGAACCTTAACTTTGGGCGGTTCATTGAGTCCAAGGCCAAGAAGGCTGCCAGGAAACTTGGCGTTATCCCAAAGGTCCGGCAGTACTTCACACCTGCGCAGCTTCTAATGTTATTCAAAGCACAGGTCCGTTCGTGTGTGGAGTACTGCAGCCACATTAGGGCTGGTGCTGCTAAGTGTCACCTGGCCACTTTGGATTCAGTGGAGAGGCGTGCGAAGAGGCTGATTAGTGACCCTGATCTAACTCGAGATGGTCTCCAAAGCCTAGAGCACAGGCGTCGAGTAGCCAGCCTTTCGGTGTTCTATAGGATGCATTTTGGGGAGTGTGCGAGGGAATTGCATGATTTAATTCCCCCATCTTCGTTCCACCATCGGACGACCCGTCGTACGGCTGGTTTCCACTGGTCTTCAAGGCTAGAGTGAATAGGCTCTTAATAAACTAGTGCGCTTTACCATCAAAGATTGCGTCACTGCTTACCATCAGGCAGGATTGCGGTCAAGCGCTAGTTTATAATGTATATATAAAAAAAATTAATCATCATAGAAAACATGTTTTCTTTTTCCGTGCAAGAATTGAAGTCATGGTTCAGAGTAGAGCCAGCCATTCGCTCGACAAAGCAAGCACAAGTAAAGATACTATAAAGTTCGACTCTATTAGATATCTTTTATTGAACTGCCTGGAACTCGCAATGATATTAATAAAAATAAGAAGCGGGAAATAATCATAATTTCTAATTCCCTCCTTTTTTGTTGGGATGGGAAATCATCAAATGACTTCTCCCGCTCTGCGCGGACCGGAAGGGCGTGTCAGATTTTTACTGACTAAACCCATCCGTGTTTTTTCACTTGCCTGTGCGACGGCCAGGGCCACTATTTGAGGAGGGAACTAGAAATTATGATCATATCATTATTACGTTGAATAAGTAGCTTGATTTACTTAGAGCACTAATGGACCGAAAACGTATGTGTTTCATATTAATTTCCTAAGAAAAAGTATCTTGACTGACTTACAGACGGATGTACTGACGGATTTCAAAGTGTTACCTATAAGGGTTTTTTTTTTTAGTTACATGACCCTTAAAAGATGATGACCCTTATGATGCTCCCTCGTAATAAAACTATCGCATATTATTCAAAGTTAAAAAAAAATCACAAAAATAAAATACAGACAATGAAACCATCCAGCGGCTAGTGTGCACACAGCCTAGTAAGCAAGACTCACATAAATTAAGCTAAACACTAATTCAACTTAACAACAAAACCACTAATTATATTTAGGCACCACCTATTTCTATTAGCGATCCTATCCACCTGTTACCATAACAGGTTCCATGTAATTTTCTGCCTGTTTTAAAATTCAAATCATATGGTAATGTGACACACCACGGCGGCCACTAATTGGATTAACGTTCGAACTTCTTATATACTTCTAGTTCTTATATATATGAAGTGTTAAGCAGTGATAACGTTGAGTGTTAATGTTGTTTAAATTGTGGTTTAATTACTTTGTGATTATGTCCGGATCTGTGACGTCATTTTCAGGTTTTATGAATAGTTTGTGTAGGTCAAATTAAATTAGCTAGCAATACTCTGTGGACATGCGTACTTATAGTTACAAACGTGATGAATTTAATTTAAGTTTTTAGCTGAAGCATATCTAATGTTTCGTTTATTTTTAGCAAGTTTGTTTGGACATTAAGAAACATATATACATCTTTATTCGGTGTTTAAGCGATCCATCTCAAAAGTCTTCAGACCATATTTTCCTTTTTTTAAGGCTACCCCCCACACTAGGAATTGTTCCTGCATCGATCTCGTGACACACAATGCAGCAGCCGATCGTTCAGCTACTGCGCTAACCGTGTCGTTTAACAAAAATATACTTCATAAGGAATTCTTAAGACATCTTTTGGGTTCGTAAATTTGTCTTGAACGTGTAAACTACCGTCTCTCATACAGAGTGTTTATTTTTGAGAAATCATGTTTTTCAAGACAACCAAGTTTTGTTTTTATAAACTGAGCAACTTAAACACAACACAAACATAAAAGCGTAAACATTCCCGCACTAGCCACATACCTAGAACAAGTAACTACCACCACAATTTACTACCTACTCCCGGTAATTATTTCTAATTATAGTGCAATTGTACACACAAACGAACAAACAATTGCGATATGTCGATAATAGGCCGCTAAGTGTCGGTGTGGCCGCTCCCTTGCGCCCGCGCACCAAGTAATCATACGTTGATGCGCGAACGCTTTATCACGATTACCTTAGCTTCAATCTTTGTAGGTTATACGGGATTGGCTTAGATTTTAAACAGAGATACGTTGGGTTTTTGTTTTTTAATTGTGGGAGGTAATTGAATCGTTTGTAATTTTACAAGCTTTTGAAATAAAGTTATAGCAATTGCAGAGAGTGAATTTTAAGCCTGAATAATTTTATTCTGTCCGGGAAATTTTATGCTTAACAAATTAAAAATTATGTTATTAAGGGCCATTGATAAGTATCCATTGGTCCATTGGTCTCCGGATGAAATTGGGTAAACACCAGGTTATGTTCAATGGACACGTTACCCCGGGACTGATTGTTGAAAATGGCGGTACTCTCCAGGTTGTTCAAGAATACCATAGAATACCATCAGGCGGGATTGATGTCAAGCGCTCGTTTATAACTTATGAAAAAAAAACTATGCAGTTTGGTAAGAACAACTTTGAGAGGGAGGCTAATAGGAGAATTCAGCTGGGCTGGACAGCGTTTTAGAAGTTTCGTCGAATTTTTTCGCCTTTAAGCAAACTGAAATGGCAATCGGCCGGCTATATTAGTTGTAGAATCGATGACTGTTGGAGTAGACGTGTACTAGAGTGGAGATCGTGAATCAGTAAGCGTGAGGTGGGACACAATGAAAGTTCACATTCTTCTTTTTTTTTTTTATTGTGATGGGAAATCATCAAATGACTTCTCCCGCTCTGGGCGGAGCGGAAGGGCGTGTCAGATTTTTACTGACTAAAACCCACTCATGTTTCTTCACTTGCCTGTGCAACGGCCAGGGTCACGGTTTCTTGTTTAACCAACCCGCAACCCTGACTCAGGAGGCATCGGTCTTCGTGAACCCCGTCACGATGTGCTGACATCTCTTTGAGGTGCGCGTAAAACACGACGCGCGGTCGACTCGTGCCTGGTCCCTACCGAGCGGCGAGCTTTCCACTGCAGGCTCACCGCCCGCAGACCCACGCCTACGGTGGCTGCGAATTTAATGTCATCTCCCGACCAGGGCGTCTGCTTCGGAGGCTAGTGGCGTGAGGGCGCTGGGATTCCCGTTACCTCACGCGCTCCGCCTCTTCCTTTGCCAGCATCACTGCTTCGCAGACGGAGGTGACGGCCTGCCATGCACTCTCGCTCCGGACCATGGTCTGGCCCAAGGTCGGACGTGAGAGATCGCCGCCAATCGCCGCTACGAGGTCACGGCGGTGCTCTACCCAAGCCGGGCAAACCTCCACCATATGCTCCACTGTGTCCTCAGGGCGATCCCCACAATGGTGACACCCTGGCGTTTCCTCCCGCGTTATACGGAACAGGAATCTCCCGAAAAAGCCGTGTCCGGTGAGGACCTGCGTCAGGCGGAAGATGAGGGCGCCGTGGCGCCTCTCTAGCCACTCCTCAAAGAGGGACTTACCGCCGCTATTGTGACGTGCCCAAAAGTTTAGAATCTGCAGCCTAATCGGCGAACACATTTTTGTCAAATGATTGCGACTAGTTGGGATCGTTTGGACCACAGTTGATATTGGCGCCGATTCTGTTGTTCACAAACTAAAGTAATTTTAAGTTATGTGCATCTTTTTCTTTCCATTTCGTTAAGAAAAGGATAGAAGATAACATTTTAATTTAATCCTGTCAAATTAAGAAACTCCACAGACAGTTTAGACGCGATTATAAACATGGCAACTAAAAATACGCCAGTTTACGTCAGGAGAGCATTATTTTGACAGGTCTAAACTGACATTTTATCTTCTGTCCTTTTCTCAATGAAATGGAAAGAAATAGATTATTAAGAACTTAAAATTGGTTGAGTATGTAAACAACAACATCGGTGCTATTATTTTACACTTATATAGGTATATTACATATACCTATTTAAGTGAGTTGAGTTTATATATTTAATAGGTATATTGAGAAGCTTAATCGGCGAACACATTTTTGACAAAAATGTGTCGCTGATTTGGCCACTGATCATAGTTACAATTTGTCAAAATTTCCAAAAATTGGTCCAACTATAATGCTTCGATGTCGCCTTCGGGTTGTGGAGTTCAGTAAGTTTAGCTAAAATCAGTTTTTTTTTTTGAATAATATGTTATAAACTAACGCTTGACCGCAATCCCGCCTGATGGTAAGCAGTGACGTAATCGTTGATGGTAAAGTGCACTAGTTTATTAAGAGCCTATTCACTCTAGCCTTGAAGACACTCAAATTGTAGTCCGGCGGAAACACCGCCACTGGCAAATTGTTCCAGTCCCTCGATGTACGCGGTATAAAGGAGGAAGCGAAACGCTTCGTCTGTAGCAGTTAGACTGGTAAAGCTCCAAAACGCTGAAAAAGCTTCGGATACGACTGGGATTAACACTGAGATGATGATGACGACGTAATTGTTCTAACAGGAAAAGATTTTACGAAGACGCAAAACCGTTACTCTGTTATTATTTTGCATCCTGATTCCGCACGGAAGTCAAAATAATATCTATAATTTTCATAAGCTTTCAAATCAATCTTAGATCATAATTTTAATAAATATGTGAATCAAATTTCTCACACCAATAATCAAAACATGCAATAAAATTATATCTATACTTTGATCAAGGAACATTTTTTATTTAATTTACTAACATTATCGTTGATGTACGCTGAGAAATATTTATGTTTGAAGCTCAATATAATTTGGAGGTTATCTGTTATCTGATTGAATACTGGCTATTTAATCATCAACACTTGCTTGCAATGATTGATATGTAATAATAATGAATGTTAAGTACCCACTGACGGGAAACTAGATAAAATATTGTACATTTAATTTTATATTGTTTTTATATTAACTCTACATTAACCGGTTGCATTCCGTAACTGCAGAAACAATTAAAAAGCTATTTTGTCTCGCGTGGATCCAAAAGAGTTTGTTTGTCTGTCTGCTTCAATGATAAAATACTAGCTGCGCCTCGCAGTTTCACCCGCGTAGGTTTCGATATGTTTTTTTTTATATGCTCCGCTCTTATTGGTCGCAACGTAATGTTTTATAATTATAAATGCGAAAGTTACTCTGTCTGTCTGTCTGTTTGTCTGTTACGCTTTCCCGCTTAAACCTCTCAACCGATTTTGATGAAATTGGGCACAGATAATCTTTAGATCCTGAGAAAGGTCATAGGCTACCTTTTATTGAAAAAATTGATATTCCCGAGGGAAATCTAAAAAGCGCGATATAACCGAATTCCACGCGGGCGAAGCCGCGGCCTGAAAGCTAGTGTTGTATATAGCCTAAAGCCTTTCTGGATTAGTGGACTATCCAACGCAAAAAGAATTTTTCAAATCGGACCAGTAGTTCCTAAGATTAGCGCGTTGAAACAAACTCTTCAGGTTTATATATTAGTACAGATATACTAGATTCTTTCTTTCAGTTGACTATATATAGGTACTATACAACCATAGCCTATGACACTATGTGGTATTGTAGTATCCCAATAGTGATGGAGTTTCAAAAATCGTATAAACTTACAAATAATTACTTCTTCCAAAGCGAACAATTTTAAATAACACTTCCAAAGCGCTTTCGATGTGTACGAGCATCTTCTTTTTCAGCCTATAGAGGACCACTGCTTAACAAAAGCCTCCCCCAAGACAATGACAATGACCGATCTGGTTGAAGTTGTTGAATTGTTAAAATGAAATCCATTGCTATTGATAGTATGTTATGCAATTTTAAACGTTTTCATTACGAGCATTGGCCTTCTGATTACCTAAACATGATTTGAGTAGTTATATTGTTCAAATTAGATCCAATTATGCGGGTATTGTAAATATTATTCCATTAATTTTTTTGAAACACAAAAAACAGCCTCGAGCAAAAATTTTACTGTTATCTATTTAAAAATACGTATGGGTCGTCTACGGTATGGCACACTAAAATATTTTATGTATTATTTCGACCACAAAGATAATTCATCATCATCATCATTTCAGCCGAAAGACGTCCACAGCTGGACATAGGCCTCCCCCAAGGTTCTCCACGACGACCAGTCCTGGCCTCCCGCATGCAGCGGTTTCCCGCGACCTTCACCAGGTCGTCGATCCACCTTGTCGGGGGCCTACCCACGCTGCGTCTTCCGGTGCGTAGTCGCCACTCGAGAACCTGTCGGCCCCATCGGGCATCGGTCCTACGGGCAATGTGCCCGACCCACTGCCACTTTAGTGTTGCAATTCTGCGAGCTATGTCGGTTACTCTCGTTCTTCTGCGGATTTCCTCATTCCGGATTCGATCGCGCAGTGAAACCCTAAGCCTAGATGTAATTATCTATAGTAAAGATAATTACAACACAAAAATATGATTACTCGATTATTTGTATGAATCGATGTAATTTTTGGGAACAAAAGTGATAATTTTGTACAAATTTATGGACAAGGTCGGTTTGAAACGAATCGCAAATTGTTCGCATATAACGTTTATTATAACTATTGCTCTGTGAAGGAATCGTTTCGTTTGCATTTGGGGCCCTGAAGTTACTGCTGGTAAGAGTTTGTAACTACTAAAAAAATTATAGACTCTTGCCACAGTATTCGCAACGTTTATTATAACTATTGCTCTGTGAAGGAATCGTTTCGTTTGTGTTTGGGGCCCTGAACTGACTTTTTTTTTTTTTTAATAATTATAAACTAGTGCTTGACTGCAATCCCGCCTGATGGTAAGCAGTGATGCAATCGTTGATGGTAAAGCGCACTAGCGTATTAAAACTATTCACTCAAAAAAAAACTGAGTGAATAGGAAGGAAGACGGCAGTTGAGCGAGGTGATGCAATGTTTAACCAAACAACACGAACAACGACGCTGCGCCAGAGGATTGATCTGGAGACCCTCCATGACCAAACTCCCGATACAACAACATTTGACGCATCGTACCCGGCACACATCGCAACACAACTGCTCAGACCCGTCCTCCGTACGGCTTCACCAGACATCATGCCGGAACACGACGAATCGCTTGGCGGCAAGACTTTGTCTAGTGGGTGGTAACTTATGCCGGCGGCTGATGTTGTTGCCTACTACCGAGAACAACTGCTGGCAAGAGTTTGTAAGTACTAAAAAATTTATAGACTCTTGCCACAGTATTTTTTATAATTATAAACTAGTGCTTGGCCGCAATCCCGCCTGATGGTAAGCAGTGATGCTATTTATTTATTTAATCTTTCGCACATGAAATGTACAGAGGCGGATTTAATGCCTTAGGCATTCTCTACCAGTCAACCACGGGTGGTGAAGAGATAAGATGGTAGGTGCTTTAGTTTGAAAAAAAAAATGTAAATAAAGAAAAAAAAAAGCTCTTAACACTATTATTATTCGTTGATGGTAAAGCGCTCTAGTATATTAAGAACCTATTCAGTCAAAAAAACTAACTGAATAGGAAGGAAGATGGCAGTTGAGCAAGAAGATGCAATGTTAAACCCAACAACATGACCAACGATGCTGTGCCAGAGGAAGATTGATCTGGAGACCCTCCACGACCCAACTCTCGACACAACAACATTTGGCGCATCGTACCCGGCACACATCGCAACACAACTGCTCAGACCCGTCCTCCGTACGGCTTCACCAGACATCATGCCTAGTGAGTGAGAACACAATGAAATGCTTGGCGGTAAGACTTTGTCTGGTGGGTGGTAACTTACGATGGGCGCTGACTAATTTGATAGGATTGACTAATTAATATTAGTTTTTTTTTTAAATAAATCTTCCCCATACATGGAATTTCTTCTGTATCGTAATCTCAGGCAGACCTATTTAAAGTTTTTGCTTTTGTTAGGCATATTATTTTTTATTGTTCTATAGTTTGATATTTTTAACACACGAATCTAAGTTCTGTCATCATCATCATCGTCATAATTTCAGCCGAAAGACGTCCATTGCTGGACATAGGCCTCCCCCAAGGTCCTCCACGACGACCAGTCCTGCGCCTTCCGCATCCAGCGGTTTACCGCGACCTTCACCAAGTCGTCGGTCCAGCTTGTCGGGGGCCTACCCACGCTACGTCTTCCGTCTTCAGTTCTGCCATGAGTACTTTAATTATATTATTTATTTAATTTTAATTACTGTTTATCAACTAAATAGTTTTTTAATAAAAAAAAAAGATTAAAAACTATAAAATAATAAAAAAGTAACCTAACCCACAACAAGACAAGACAAGACTCACAATATTTAAATGAATGTTAAATACCCATAGAGTATATTTTTATGAAATAACAGTAACATATTTTATCCTATTCTCTATATGAGAGGAGACATGTGCCCAGCAGTGGGACGATAAAAAGGTTGATGATGTTGATGATGAGGGAAACTTAATGTGGCGAAGACCGTGTACATAGCCAGCAACACGACAGGCCTCATGTCTGTGCGCATAGGCGGAGACTTGGTCGAGTGCACAGACCAGTTTAAATACTTGAGGTCTGTGCTCCACGCGTCCGGTGACATTGTTTGCGACGTCAGGGCATGCATCTTCGCAGCTTGGGCAAAATGGCGTAAGGTGACGGGTGTCATTTGTGACCCCAAAATGTCGGTTAAGCCTAAGGAATAATGTCGGTTATGCCTATAAGACCATCATTAGACCTGTCCTTCTGTACGACAGTGAGGCGTGGCCTGTGCTTGAGGGACACAAGCAGGAGCTGCGTGTCACGGAGATGAATATGGTGCGGTGGATGTGTGGAGTTACGCGGAACGACCGCATCAGGAACTCCCGCATCCGGAGCAGTCTTCGTGTCCGTGACATAGCAGACAAACTGTAGGAGGGTCGCCTACGCTGGTACGGCCACGTCTTACGAAAACCGGCACGTTACGTGGGTAACAAATGTCTTACCATGGCGCCTCCGCCGGGCCGGAACAAGCGGAGTAGACCAAAGAAGTGCTGGCTTGACGTTGTAAGAGATGACATGCATGCCAACAATCTCTCACTACAGAATGCTAAAGATCGCGCGAAATGGTCCTCCATTTCGCGCGATCTTTAGCATTTTATCACTTTCTCCTGAAAGTGCAGGAAAGCGGACCCCGGGCTCCAACGCGAAAGCCTTGGATGCAATCGGAATAAACGCTGAGATGATGATGAGGATGCTGATGATAAGGGCTTAAATAGTTCATTGGTCGCCCGCAGTCTTCTACGGACTCTGTCATATAATAGAAGTATTATAGTTTTTTTTTCTACATAATATTCCAAATTTAAATTCCTAAATCAGCAGCTTTTTTCAGTACGGCCATGTCCCTAGACTTCTAAATACTAATGCCGTTATTAAATTATGAAGAAAAAACTTATTTTGTTTTTAAATAATGATTGATCGACAAGAGCATTCCAATCCAATCTCCCATTAAAAACAACCTTAGTTATAACACTTTAATGTAGTAGCATTAACACGCAATGATATAAACAGTCCTTCATCATACCATTATATTTAGCTTCCGACATGGAACTATAACTTGAGATAAACGATATTTTAATACTGCTTTGAACTTCAAAACAAATCATAATAAACTCCTTTATTATATTAGTATCATTAGAAAATAAACCTTTGTTTATGTGTTGGCTTGGTAGTGTAACCATAACAACAACATCATCATCATCAACCTTTTTATCGTCCCACTGCTGGGCATAGGTCTCCTCTCATACAGAGAAGGATTGAGCGTAATCACCCCGCTTGCTATTGAGCAAGCGTGGTGATTACGCTATTTTCGCGGGTTGCCGATTTTATACCTAAAATCCAGGTTTCCTCAAAATGTTTTCATCTTATAAGCAGTCATTGGTGTCCAAGATGTACTTAGAAAGTACATATAACTAAAAAAAGTTACATTGGTACTTGCCTGACCTGGAATCGAACCCGCACACTCATCGTTCAGAGGTTGGTGTTTTTTTAACCACTAGGCCACCACGACTTACCAGCACGAGTTAGCAACATAATCAGCCCTGTTCCCACTCTTGGGACAGAGGCCGCTTCTCAGTGAGTGGAAGTGGCTTGAAAGTAGCCGGAAAATAAACCTTTGATGCATCAACGCAGGGCAAAAGGATATGGCGGGTTGTTTTAAGGATGATTAAAATCAATACTCGTCGTCTGACTAGCCTTTTCCTAACTATGTATCTCGAGGTCAGCCTTCAGTCTAACTGGAATTAGCTTCAATCTAGGGCTTAAATAGATCATTGGTCGCCCACAATCTTCTACAGACTCATAGAATGCATGTTATAGGATACATTTTGGTGAGTGTGCTAGGGAATGGCATGATTTAATTACCCATTTCCGTTCCACCATCGGATGACCCATCGTACGGCGAGTTTTCACCCTTACGTTGTTAACACCACTACGATCCGGAAGTCTCCTCTTTTATACCGCGTACATCTAGGGACTGGAACAATTTGCAAACAGCAGTGTTTTCGTCGGACTACAATATAAGTGTCCTCAAGCCTAAAGCGAATAGGCTCTTAATAAACTAGCGCGCTTTACCATCAAGGATTGCATCAATGCTTGCCATCAGGCGGGATTACGGCGGAACTTCTGAGGACCAGTAAAGACAGTCAAAGATCTACAAATAACAGCTGGGACCAATGGCCGAGGAAAGGAGTTGTTTTGATATGTAAAGTTGGTCACCCACCCACAGACCAACCGTAGCGGGCGTTGCTTAATCTGATCGATCCCACGAACCACGAGCTCTATTTTGACAGGCTGTTATGACCCTATTTGAATTAAACGTATTGTATGTATGATTTTTACTAATTCTAGGTAGGATACACCGCACTATGATGATGAATGAGCGATGAATTCATGCTTTTACGCTGTACATTGCTGCAGATGCTTTTTAATGTAATATTTCTGTTAAAATCTTTGAATGAGGCATTCCACGAAGCGCAGCCAAACGAAGCGCAGCTAGAGGAAGCGCATCTAACGTATTCCACTAAGCACACCCGTAGCTGGGCTTCAAATAATAATATTAAAATTATTAATTTTCTATTCCACGAAGCGCACCTATGAAATATCACTCGCATAGTGCGGTGTGTTATTTGTGTGTGTGTGTGTGTGTGTGTGTGTGTGTGTGGTCATATTGACATTCTTACTATTTAAAATCACAGATTGTTTCCTAATTTCAATAAAAAGTTGGAAAAATATCAAAAACATTTTAAATATTGTTTTACATAGAGATCTATGTTGAAAATTTCTTAAAACTACCTATTAATGAATAATAAAAATACTCTACTTTAACATAAAAAAATCACAGATTGTTTACTAATTTCAATAAAAACTTGGAAAAATATCAAAAACATTTTAAATATTGTTTTACATAGAGATCTATGTTGAAAATTTCTTAAAACTACCTATTAATGAATAATAAAAATACTCTAACATAAAAAAAATCACAGATTGTTTACTAATTTCAATAAAAACTTGGAAAAATATAAAAAACATTTTAAATATTGATTTACATAGAGATCTATGTTGAAAATTTCTTAGAACTACCTATTAATGAATAATAAAAATACTCTACTTTAACATTAAAAATCACAGTTTGTTTTATAATTACAATATAAACTTGGAGAAATATAAAAAAAAAAACATTGTAAATATTCTTTTTTAACACCCTTGCTCGTAAAGCTGATGTAATCCCACCGGTTTTAAATATGTAAAGCGGGCCATAACAAACGCGTGTGTTATCAAAGCAAATAGTTAAGTTATAGTCCATACAAATTCCATAACAGCATTATTTGTCATTTCAAATAATTATGGAACTGATCGCCGCCGCGTGGCTCTAGCCAGTGAGCAGCGCGCTGTTCCATATTTGAAATGGCAAATAATAATACTAATGGGGGGAAAGCAACAGTGAGCATTCACAGATTGTGTTTATTTAAAATAACTGATGTCCTATTTGAAATAAACAAATTTGTATTTGTTTGTATTTAAATGAGTATTTGTAAAAAACAACAGTTTATTCGGTAATTTAAAAACTTGACTGCATGCTCTAGCATCTTTGCCAACATTTTCACGCAGCTACGGCAGAAAATAAACCTCGCGCCATTTTTCTCAAATTTTCTTTTCTTTGTACTTATATTCTGAATATCTTTTTTTCTGTTTCCTCGCAAGTGTGTTAAAAAATGTCGTACGCTATACGTGCGTATTGGTTATAACATGCTCGGCTCAATTACACCCTCGCCGTCGGCTCGGGCTGAAATTCCGCCTCGCATGTTATAACCATCATTACGCACTAATATCGTAATGTACTATTACATAGAGATTAATGTTGAAGTTTTCTTATAACATTACAACTTAACATAAAAAATCACAGATTGTTTCATAATTACAATAAAAACTGACAAATACCTATAAACATTGTAAATATAGTTTCCTATAGAGATGAGATCTATGTTGATTTCCTTAGCTTTTAAATAATAATAAAAATATCATAGTTTTATGTAGAATCACAGATTGTTAAATCACAAATCACAATATTTTCTTCGATTCTTAAATAATCTTGAAGAAATGGACAATTTAGTATCTATACTTATTAATTAAATAAATTATTATTAATCAGAATCTTAATTTCTCTAGACAATGTCCAACTGAAATTGAGCCATTTTTATAATCGTTCACTGTGTTTTCGATTATTTTATTTTTGATTTCAGCGTGTTTTTGATGCTTTGAATTAGGCATTTTTACTCTAATTTCAGAATAATTATTGCAATTTTTGACAAACAATAAAAAAATTTTTTTTTTTGAAATAATGATTATTTATTATAGATAGAGAATGGTGAAACAATCTGTGATTTTAAATAGTAAGAATGTCAATATGACCACACACACACACACACACACACACACAAATAACACACACACACACAAATAACACACACACACACACACACACATACACCACACATTATTATAACGAAACTGAATGATGTTAGAAATTTAAGTTCGTCTTTTAAATAATAAATATTTTCTTCTATCGATATTTTATTTCATTGTCCCCGCACTATGCGAGTGATATTTCATAGGTGCGCTTCGTGGAATGCCTCGTGATGCAATGTTTAACCCAACAACACGACCAACGATGCTGCGCCAGAGAATGATCTGGAGATCCTTCACGACCAAACTCCCGACACAACAACATTAGGCACATCATACCCGGTACACATTGCAACACAACTGCTCAGACCCGTCCTCCGTACGGCTTCACCAGACATCATGCCGGAACACGACAAATCGCTTGGCGGCAAGACTTTGTCTGGTGGGTGGTAAATTATGCCGGCGGGTTATTTCTCATTAAATTGTGTTTTTTTTTAACGTAATAGCTGCTACTATTATGTAAGTCAAACAATAATTAAAAATAATTTAAACGTACATAATAATGCACAAAGATAATTTTAATGTTAGGAAAGCAGAGGTCAAGATGAAACTACAAGTCTACAATAGCCCAAGGTTGTTGCGATCGGCAGTCAATAAGTGCAGTAACCATTGATCGTGAGGTCACGGGTTCAATTATGTTCACTGAACTATTATGATGAATCACTTGAGACAATAGAGTTTTTTAACTGGTATTCAAATGGTAGTGTTAAAACCTGTTAGTAAATGTACAAGAATTGAGGCAAAAAAATACTCGTGTGGAGAACTCGAGATAAAAGCGAAACCCCTTAAAAAGTAAATAACAAAGGAGATTTAGTATGAGCAGTAAAGGGGATTGAATTCCGGAAAGCGCTTACATTTTATAATTATAAATTAATGCTTGACCGCAATCCCGCCTGAAGGTAAGCAGTGATGCAATAGTTGATGGTAAAGCCCACTACTATATTAAGAGCCTATTCACTCAATAACACTGAGTGAATAGGAAGGAAGACGGCAGTTGAACGAGTCGATGCAATGACGAATCAAATAACCCAACACGATCAACGATGCTGCGCTAGAGGGAGATTGATCTGACATAATATAAAATAATCAACAATAATCTTCCCACTCCAGAAACACAGTCCTCGTGAAAAGGAGTGAGCCGTAATCTACCACAAGGGACGTCACATTCTTGGAAGTTTTGCCTCTAAGACATGCCGCTTTCAGTGGTGATGAAATAATATAATAAATAAATAAATATATACCGACCAATCACACAGATTGAGTTAGCCCCAAAGTAAGTTCGAGACTTGTGTTATGGGATACTAACTCAACTATACTATATTTATAATAGATACATATATAGATAAACATCCAAGACCCAGGCCAATCAGGAAAAGATCGTTTTCCATCATGACCTGGCCGGGGATCGAACCCGGGGCCTCCACGTCGCAGGCAGGTGTGTTGACCGCCGCGCCACGGAGGTCGTCAATATACAAAATAACTTACGACCTACAACTTATAACTCGAAGAAGATAACTCTACACTAGTTTTTGTAAGATTTTTAACTACCACAGCTCTCAAAATGGTGAAGAAATACGTCGGACGGAAGCCGGCATGTCCTAAATCGAATCTGATTCGATCAGATTCGATCTCTCTTCTTCTGAATGGGCTGTAATGAGGCCATTCAGGAGAAGAGAGATCGAATCTGAAAATCGAAGAAAGTCTGTGTCCCAGCAGTACGCAAATTATAGACTAATATGCAATTTTTTTTAAATCTATTATAAACTAGCACTTGACCGCAATCTTTGATGGTAAAAACGCACTAGTTTATTAAGAGCCTATTCACTCTAGCCTTGAAGACACAAAAATCAAAATCTATATATCTATCTATGTCTACATATATATTTTCAATACAAACATAACATCAAAAGATTCCGCGCAATTTTACGAACCTAAAATTACAAGAAAAGATCTCAGTATCATATCGGCATAACAAAACGCAAATAACCGATCTGCAAGCACTGCAAGTTAATTAGGCACAAGAAACGATCTCACATATCGATAGTTCCCAGGGTGGTATGCAAAAATTGTTGAGAAAATACCACGGGAGTGCGTGGTCGATAATTCGCGGGACGCACGCCGGTAATTTCAGCATTTAGGCTTATAAGACTGGGAATTGTAATTGTCTGGATTGGTGTTACGCATTGCTACTTGAGTCATATAGTGCGGTGCATTGTAAGGTGGGGATAGTGATGGGAATTTTTGCGGTAAAGGTATCGATAATTTTATAAATGCGAAAATGATTTTGTTTGTTACGCTTTCACATTAAAATGGTTTAACGGATTTGGATAAAATTTGTTATGAGTAAACCTTGCCCTAGGTAGGAACATAGACTAGTTTTCACCCTAGATTACGGACAAAGTCGCAGGCAGATGATAATAGTTTATATGTCGATACATATGTGGTAGTTCATTTATTGATTTGGGTCGAAGTACCTTATATTACATTATATCCTGCACATTTGTTGATAAGAGTCAGATCGAACAAAGTGTAACATTTTGACTTACACCACTTATATATTGATAGACTGTATTCGGTACGATTCTGGTAAAAATAATTTGTTTAGGGTCTCTAGGCTGAAAATACATGAAATATGCACATGGTGATGATGCGAAGAGTCTGTTTAGGTACATGACCCAAATATAAGAATTTTAGTGTATTTAGGCTAGGATGGGGCTGACATACCCATTGCGATTATAAATGTTCCTAAATAAAAAAGATTAAAAATAAAACGTTTTGACCATCACAACACTTTTGCTATAGTATTTTTTGTTATAATTACTCTGAAACGTTTTTAATTTATTCCCACGATACCTCTCAAGCTTTTTGTGGCTTGAGATTAATATTAAAGTTTTGAAAAAAATATTGCCCTATGTATTTTTAGAGCCTACTGATACTAAATTTAAGTACGCGTGATTTATCGTTATCATATTTTTTTTCCGAAACAATAAAATTTCTATAAAACAATCGTCAGAAATAACATATTCTGAACTATCGAAAAATACACAAGGAAATCATTCTGGGTTTTTTATCTTGATACTTTTTGAGTTTATTTTTATGGCCCATCATTGGCATAAAACTAGCTATCTGTCGGTTGCCAATAAAACAACAAAGTCTAAACTATGGAGGAGTCAAGCATCTTTGAGAAGCGGGCTCAGCTAAATCATATGCAAAATGCGTTTCCCACGACCCGTAGACAATCGAACGTTTATAGAGTGGTCCGTACTCTTTACCAAATTACTTATCGATATTGCGTCATTTGAGTCGATTAACGAAATAAAAGTCGACAGTAATGGCTCAAGTTAAAACAAAAAATAGTCGTTAATCCTTAGACACTGTAGCTATTCTAAGCCATAAATAATTATTAATGCAGCTGCTCAAATATCATTAAACTAAATACGACCATAAGTAATATATCATACCAAAATGCCCCAGAAATTGATTAAAATCAATCTCACTTACGTCCGACTCGATACCGTTATCGTTAATCTCTCGGTGTTTAAATGTTAAAGCTTTGACAAATTAAGCTATTCCATTTTATATAAATCGTTTTTTTTTTTATCGATAAAAATATATATACTGATGGCACTTAAATTTGGACGTTAATGAGAAAGAGAAGCAATAATTTGTAAAGACAGATTTTAATATTCTTACATTTTATGCCATAAAGAATTATTAATGTATCTGTTCAAATATCATTAAACTAAATACGGTAATTAGTAATAGTAATATAATATATTCTATTCCCCAGTTTGGAGTAGACGTGTTCTTAAGTAAAGACCGCGAATTGGTAAATAGGGCACTCATTTCATTTTTTTTTTGATGGGATGGGATATCATCAAATGACTTCTCCCGCTGGCGGAACGGAAAGGCGTGTCAGACTTTTACTGACTAAAACCCACCCGTGTCTCTTCACCTGCCTGTACGACTGCCAGGCGCACGGTTTCTTCTTTAAACAAGCCGCAACCCTGACCCAGGAGACATCGGTCTTTGTGGACCCCGTCACGATGCGCTGACATCTCTTTGAGGCGTGAAACACTACGCGCCGTCGACTCGGGCCTGGTCCTTACCGGGCGGCGAGCTGAAGATAGGGCGCCCTCAGGCTAGGAAGAGCGAAGATCTTCGCAGGATGGCTGGTAGTAACTGGATGAGAGTTGCCAAAAATCGAGTTGAATGGCATGAAATAGTAAAGACCTGCAGTGCACTTCGATAGGCTGATGACCTTGATGAATGAAATTTTATGCGACCTTCTAGTATTTAATAAATATAATTTATCTGTTATGCATACGCAATTATCGAAGTTTGTTAATAAAGTTTTAGGAATGTATTGCTTTACTAGCGACGGGCCTTTGTCACAGTTTTAACGACTTCATGAAACAGCTACATTGTTTTATTACTAGCTTATGCTGACGCCTCATTCCGCAATCCAATGTAGGAAGTAGTATATCCACCTATAGGTATGGCAAATTTCATTCAAATGTGTTCAGCCTTTTATCTATGTTTCAAATTATATGTATAATTTTAATTTAGGTACAGACGACACCAGGTCAAGCTACCCGAAACTGTCAAATATTCTCAATCATTCTTGAGCCTTAGTGCTTTAGCGATAAAGTTGAAAATGTAATAGAGAAACTTGACAGATTGTAGTAGCTTGATGTCCTGTCGTATACACATATGTCATTTTACTATTAATTTATTAAACCCAAACAATTTCTTAGAGATGCTCAAAAAAAAAGAAAATCAAATTCCGTAGCGTAGTCAAGAACAATAACTTGGTCATAGAGACAGACTTGAAAAGCGACTTCAATCTAAACATTATCTCGTAGCTATTATTAAAGTGTTAAGACGGGAATGAATAATTGGATTAATAAAATGTTGAACATGCAATAAAATGTCTCTGTAGTGATATTATATTTTATGAGCAACAAGAGCTTTCTTAAGATTAACGTCTTAATTGGATTGAATATTTCTTTAACTAGGTACTCGTATCATTGGAAATGATTGGCTAGTAGGCGATAAACCGTTTTGGCTAAGATTAAAGTGTCAAAGATGGTTGATTAAAATGACTTTGCCAATGAAGACACTTGATTTTGTTCGCGGATTTGCTACAGGGAGTTTTGGCGGGAAAGTTAAGATGAGTGTCCGCGCATTTTTCATTGGACTTTTAAAATTATTTATAGTGCCGTTTACATAATAAAAGCGCGTGACTTATGTAGTAAAAAGTGCATTCAGTAAATTATGCATAAAGAACATTGAAATATCGCAGCATAGTGGCCACATCATGACTTTGCCTCAAATCTCCCTCATAGACGGTTCACGCGGCCGTCTTTTTCAATTGTCATTGGCGATATCCGCCATTATTGTGAAATGAAATTTTCAAAGAATTTCTATAATTTACTACATGTGTTATTGGCAAAATTATGGTATATATTGAGGCCATTGATCAAGAGTTGAGGTTGAATCTCACCTTGAAAACGAAGAAGAAGAAGATTTTGTACGCAGCTTCGCTCGCATATTTTAGACAAGATAAACGGTGATGCCGGTTTCTAAACTACACTACATTTAAGTTCATTGCATCGTTTTTTTTTTATTTAATTATGAAAAGGATAGAAGATGAACATTGTTTAAGTCCCATCAAATTACTCCGCGCCTGATGTTAACTGACGTATTTCTAGTTTGCCATGTTGTTAAGTAATATGACAGGACTTAACTAACCTTAATGAATCCGTACGGAGGACGGGTCTGAGCAATTGTATTGCGATGTGTGTTGGGTACGATGCGCCAAATGTTGTTGTGTCTGGAGTTTGATCGTGGAGCGTCTCCAGATCAATCTCCCTCTGGCGCAGCATCGTTGGTCGTGTTGTTAGGTTTAACACTGCATCACCTCGCTCAACTGCCGTCTTCCTTCCTTTTCACTAAGTTTTTAAGTGAATAGGTTTAATAAACTTGCGCGCTTTACCATCAGCAATTGCATTACTGCTTACAATCAGGCGGGATTGCGGTCAAGCACTCGTTAATTAAATAGAAAGAAAAAGATATCACGGAACTTAAAACTATGTAGTTTAGTTTTGAACAAGAGAATTGGAGGGAGCCAGTTTGTATGGTGTGAGAAAAGATGTTTTCATTTCTCATATTCGGAAAGTAGTATTTTCTTGATCTGTTTATTGGGTAGAAAGTGCTATTTCCCTCCCTAGAGCGGGAAAAACTCATACAAATTACTTTCCACCTAAGGGTCGGAATGAACTTTAAAAATAGAACTGCTGTCAGCTGTGAAGAAATTTGTGTAACAAAAACTAATAAAAAAAAATGCAGCGGCAATGTGAGTTTCTAAACAGCCAGTGTGAACTTAGCGCAAACTTCATTGAGCGAAATAGGTCGCAACCATAGAATTAAGAAGTACGATAGTACCTACTTATTAATTCTATGGTCGCAACATTAACGTGGTTATTTCATATTTAAAATTTAAAAATTCGACATAAATTAGCGGGATACCAATCTGTTATGTATCTGTGACGGAATTAAAAAAATAGTTATTTTCCTCATATTCGAAATGAAAAGTAGAGTGTTTAACACGGGTAAAAGAATCAATTCCTACTCGGACTATAGCCGCCCTCGCTACGCTCGGGCGTCTAAATACCTCGGGAATTGATTCTTGCCACCCTCGGCTAACAATCTACTATTTGTTTATAAGCTATGAAGTTTTATCATCCGTTTCTACATCGCATCCGTAAACAAACAATGATCAGAATAAGGTAGTATTTACTCAAATTCGATATTAGTACAAAGTCCGGAAACTCGGTAGTCCCGAGGGAATCTTGGCAAAATGGAAGCAACGTCGGCTTACATGACAGAGAAGTACGTAGTATGAGAGGAATACATTGTACGAAAGATTAAAGCTAATATATTGAAGAAAATTTAGAAGCTATGCAAACTTGAAATTCCTTAGTTGAACACTCTAAATGTTTTATGAAATATTCAGTAGTTGCTTGTTTGGCGGATGTTGAAATGGAAATAAGCTTTATATCGTTAAAAAGAATCATAGAAACAACTGTATTATTTAGTTTCGAGTATAAGAAAACACTTGAGAACCCGTCGGCCCCATTAGGCATCGGTCCTAAGACGCAGCGTGGGTAGGCCCCCGACAAGGTAGACCGACGACCTGGTGAAGGTCGCGGGAGGCAGCTGAATACGGGAGGCGCAGGACCTGTCGTCGTGAAGAGCCTTGGGGAGGACTATGTCTAGCAGTGGACGTCTCTCGATTGAAATGATGATAAGAAAACAGAGAAGAAAGCACTGGTGTTCTAGTGATATTGGCCGTGACTTAGACGTTGCAGGTCGTAGGTTCGAAACTTATCAGGCGCTTTACTTTGTGTAAATTATTTCAACACCACTGCTCTCAGAACAGCGAAACCGGCATGTCCTAGCCAAGAAAATCGAAGAAATGTGACATTTACCAACCCGCAGTAGGCCAGCGTGGTAGTTAATGACCCACTCCCTTCCACTGGGCCAGCGTGGTAAATAACGGCCCGTTCTCTCTCTCACCGAGAGGAGGGTAACCCGTAAACAAAAGGCATTACCATCGTTCACCACTAACAGACATATATTTGGTACCTATTAACGAGATTAATGGAGATTTTTTTTTTATTACAAGATGAAGAAAAACATCCTGAGGAAACCTGGACTTTCAGTCTGAAATCGCCAACTCGCATTGGGCAAGCTTGGTGATTACGCTCAATCCTTCTCTGTATGAAAGAAGACCCGTTGCCAGCAGTGAGATGATAAACAGGTTGATAATAATGATGAGTTTTTTTTTTGGTGCAATGGAATGGCACGTTTCTATTAACATTAAAATATCGTTATAGTTACTTGCTTAAAGAAGTTGGTCCCAAACAAATTTAGTAAAAAAGAAACCAATATGACCCGTACGCATTCCCGTTGAGAGATGTCAGATGACTCTTGTTAAGACCAAAAGCTTCTATATTCTAGAAGCTTCGACTTTGGCCGGGCGGGAACGATTCCAAAAAGGTTTCTCGTTATAAACTATACATTTGCCATTGACACGCTAAGAAGAAGAATACAAAAAACCTTAATTAATACACAAAAAAATTAAATCATTGAAAAAATAAATCCAGAAAGTTCCCCACAAATTCCTTAGCGGTTAAACCATGTGAACCGCGGACTTTGGCGTGCAGTACGGGCGTGACAGCCCGACTGGGGTTCGATTCCCTGAAGGCACCATTAGGACCAATAACCATCAGTCGGTAGCCGGTCCTCGGACCGCTAATTCAGACTAATTTTCCTATCAAAATCGAAACGCTATTGTTTTTTATGCCAACAGTAGCCGCCTAACTGTTTTATCGTGAGAACTTGGTTTGGGTACGTATTGTAATTGCATATTTTAAGTTCTTTTTTGCAGTTTTTTTTTTGTTACTTGCGTGTATGTTCGTGTGTGAAATTCGGCCTTGCCTTAACACGTAAATGAAGCTTGAAGGAGAGATTCTAAACGGTTAGCATATCGCGGTAGTTACCATGGAATAGGTGAATAATATAAAGATATTCAAGGTAGGTTTCGTAATATATCTAATACTTCGGTAACCTCCAGGTTGGGGAATATTCTTTTGTGTTTTTTTTTACGAAACATTCAGGTTGTGTACTGAATATTGGTAATATCGACGTTTTCTTGAACTTTTTTCAACTTTGTATTTTTCTAAGTATTTGTAAAATGTAAGGGGGCATTTCTAGTAATTCTAAAGATGTATGTGGATGTAAACAGATGTGGATGATATGTCCATTGAGACATTTTACTTTTAGATAGAACTAGCTGCGCGCCGCGATTTCACCCGGTTTCGATATATTTTTTATATGCTCCGCTGCTATTGGTCGCAGCGTGATGTTATAGCCTAAAGCCTTCCTGGATTAATGAGCTATTCAACGAAAAAGAATTTTTCAAATCGGACCAGTAGTTCTTGAGATTAGCGCGTTCAAACAAACAAACTCTTCAGCTTTATATATGAATATAAATATATATTCTGTCTAAAATACCTCTTAAATCCTTAAAAGTTTTGTAAATTTTTGTATATATGTATATACATATATATTGCTTATGATTGATACAAGATTGCGACTAGATTTTAAACGTTTTTTTCGCCTTCAGATAGCTAAGAAGGATTGTAAGATAGTCAGTATGAGATGTAAGATCTCAAATGTTTTTTAACACCCATTTTCCGGAATGGACGTTTATCACACTCCATATTTTTTTCATCTAACTCACACTTGCATATCTTGTGTAGGTACATAACCTATATGTTCTTAACCTATATGTTATATGTATGTACATAAATCAAGTGGTTTGTAAAGGATGCGCATGAGCACGTTACGGGGAGTGGCTTGTTCATAGTACGTATTAATTTAAATACTCTTCTAGAACGCTTGTCATGTGTCTATTTACAACAGTTTAAGATGCGTGTTAGTTATGTTACAGTCAGAGAAGGGAGGTGTGCTTTTTTTTACTCAGTCAATAAATAATAAATAAATATGTACGAACAAATCTCACAGATTGAGCTAGCCCCAAAGTAAATTCGAGACTTGTGTTATGGAATACTAAGGTATTCCAGAAGGAAACTGAAGCATTGATCTAGAAAAAAAAAAAAGAAAAGAAAAGAAAAATTGTTGATCTCTGCTTAGGCATTACTTAAAACTAGTTTCAACCAATCAAATGGCTTGAAACGAGACTTAAGTAGAGCTTGAGTTTTGAGTGACGTTCTGTAATACGCACCTAAGTCAACGATACTATATTTATAATAGATACATATATAGATAAACATCCATACCCGTAGTAGAAAATATCGTTTTCCATCATGACCTGGCCGGGGATCGAACCCGGGGCCTCCACGTCGTCGGCAGGCGTGTTGACCGCTGTGACACGGAGGACGACAATAGTTTCATTTCGCTCTATGCTAACTTACTGCTTTTGTATTTGTAGCTTTTTCCCAGTCAGTTTAGAGCCAATCAAAATGCTCTTACGTCATCAGTAGGTTTAAGGTCTAATAATACATCAATAAATTGATACATCTGAATAAGTGGGTAAAACTCTGATATTTAGCATACCTACTACCAACTGATTCGCGCTCATTACCTAAATATTTTTACAAACTTTAAAGGGTTCCGTACCAAAAGGGCGAACGGAACCCTATTAATAAGGTTCTTCTATCCGTCGGTCCGTCCGTCGGTCTATCACAAGGCTATATCTCTTGAACTGTCAAAGATAGATACTTCAAATAACTAACAGAAAAAGAATTGTACGGCTTAAAATAACTCTACGATGGAGTCTTGTGTTTACGACTCGATATTGGCCCCTTTTTGAAATTCCTTTTTTTTCTTTAGGATGGGAAATCATCAAATGACATCTCCCGCTGTGGGCGGAGCGGAAGGGCGTGTCAGACTTTTACTGACTAAAACCCACCCGTGTTTCTTCACTTGCCTGTGCGACCGCCAGGGCCACGGTTTCTTGTTTAATCAACCCACAACCTTGACGCAGGAGTCCGTTCGTCCGTTTGTGTTACCAGTAACTAAACCTTCATTATATTTTTAACATTTATTTATTTATTTATCAGTTTACAACTGTCCTTACAGGTCTTACCCTAATGCGACAGTGCAGTTATCCACTAATACTTTAATATACCTACATACACTAATTCTTAAATATAAGTAACAACATTTAATAAAACGCTTGCGAGTTCACTCAAAGAAGATGAAAATATGTCCAGTCTATCATGGACTTCATTCACCATACAGATTGCATGGGTGAGGGGTGGGTACGCCAGTAGGTCCTGGTTCTGGCAACATAATATTTAGTATCGCGGTAGAATATACCTAGGAATGATTGTGTTATGAGACAACGTATGTGTAAAGCGGTAATCACATACCTTGTTGGAAGTAGTTTGACTTCCTCACGTAGACACAGACGAGAGCCATGAGTTGGAGCTGCGACAGTCGCTGTCTGGTAGAGGGGGGGAGCGGCAGTAGGTCCCGAAGGTTGGCAATCTCTGCGTTTATGAGGTCGCGTCTCAGCTTGCTCGCGCCTTTCGTTGATTTGCCTTGGTCGAACCTGAGGGATGGAAAACAGGTTAATATGATTTATTTAAAAAAAAGCAGCTGTGAGACTTACCGATAGAAAACTGAACACTGAAATCATTATCATGTTAACAAAATAAAGGAAAATAAAGTTATAATGGTGACGTAATCTATACCATTGTATGCACATGTACAATATACAAAGCTTTTTTTTGTACGAATCCTGAATATAGATTCATCAGAATAAGCAACTGAAAAAACTTGTAGTACCTATATGTATATCTTACTATAGTGATCACCGTATTGGGTTGGTCACGCTCATGCGAATTCAATGCCTTTTCCCTATCGAAGAAAAGGGCTTAACGTCTCCAAATAAGTTTTCATTTCAAAAAAGTATACTTGGATTGAGCGAGTCTCGTCATGATGTCTTCGTCAGCAACCGTACGTGAGTTTTCAAACTGACTGACTGAAAGGCAAAGTCGTGGTGGTCTAGTGGCTAAAACACCAGCCTCTCAAGTATGAGTATGCGAGTTCAATTCCAGGTCAGGCAATTAGTACCGATGTAACTTTTTCAAGTTATATGTACTTCTAAGTATATCTTAGACACCAATGGCTGATTACAAGGTGAAGGAAAACATATTGAGAAAATCTGAACTTTAAGTCTGAAATCGACAACCCGCATTGAGCAAATGTGGTGATTACGCTCAATCCGTCTCTGTATGAGAAGAGACCTGTGCCCAACAGTGGAACTATAAAAAGGTTGATAATGATGATGATTGAGGCACTGAGCCCGGCTCAGGAAGAGCTGGTAAAACGACTTAGATGCCTACCGTAAGTAGCTCAAGAATTGGATCTCGAGAAGAAGATTTAGGTTATGCCGCTATTCAGAACAGTGGGACGGTATTGTCTAAGTGAAAAAAGAAAAACATCTGAAAAATTATACAGGCGTAATAAATTAAGAATGGTTTCAGGACAGAAAGACGGCGTAGCCCATTAAGAGATGTTAGAAACCTTTGAATACGAAGCTTGATCTGTTTTTAACAAGGCACAAGATAAGGCGTATGGAAACCGACATGTCCTAGACCAAAAAAGACTATTGTCTATCAATCCTGCCTGGGTCCGCGTAGTAGATTACGGCCCGTTACCCAGAGAGGTGGCCTGTGTCCCAACGATGGGAACAATATCTATAGGTGACTGTTTTTGCTAAGATGAGATATGAGTGGTTGATAAATTTGCTGTGTCTCCAGATCAATTCCATGGCAATAGCCCGTAAATCTAGGCCATAAAATTTTGTACACATCAGTTTAGTTTCAGAATGCATTAGGTACTAGATAATCGTACTGGTTATAAATTACCGACGTTAACCTTTACTGGCCTCTTTGAACTTATTATAGTACGGAGCTTTAGGAGTTAATACCACTAAACATCAATATTGGTATACCTATAAACCAAATGATGTTCAAAATAGCGTTAATACCGCTTGGTGTTTGAGTCTGTAGCGGTAGCTGCAACCGCCACATGGAACAACTCGTCATACTGACGTCATCTGAATTCTACATCTCGCAACCAGAGTTTACCGTGCAACTAGCATACATAAAATTTCCCAATTTCAAGCATTGGGCCAGTGCCCACTAGACATAGCACTCGTCTGGTCGGAGGATCCTCCGTTTTCTATGGAGGATGAGTGAACGTTACTCCCTGTCCCTTATGCCTCCAAAAGTCCAATGATGGATTTAATATTATTTATTTTATTTTTATATTATACTAGCGACCCCCCGGCTTCGCATGGGTGCTATGTTGATACTAAATATACTACAGAAAAACTGAACGTTGTTTACAAATACATAGCGTTGCGCCGCCCCGGCCGGCCGCTACGTCCAGCAATTTTAAAATCTGTAATATCTTCAAAAATATCCATTTAAATTATATGCTGTAGGGCCATATCTATACTAATATATAAAGCTGAAGAGTTTGTTTGTTTGTTTGTGCGCGCTAATCTCGGGAACTACTGGTCCGATTTGAAAAATTCTTTTTGCGTTCGATAGCCCATTAATTCAGGAAGACTTTAGGCTATATAACATCATGCTGCGACGACTAGGAGCGGAGCATAACTAACTCCACGCTGGCGGCTGCTAATCTATACTAATATATAAAGCTGAATAGTTTGTTTGTTTGTTTGAAAGTGCTAATCTCAAAAACTACTGGTCCGATTTGAAAAATTATTTTTGCGTTGGATAGCCCCTTAATCCACGAGGGCTTAAGGTATATAAAATCACGCTGTGACCAATAGGAGCGGAGTATAACTAAACCACGCGAACCAAGTCGCTGGCGGCCGCTAGTAGACCTATATGAAATCAACAATGTATTTAATTGGATAAGGATTATGCTGAACTGGTTAAAATTGCTTACAAAATTAGCCAATATTAGTCGTAAAAAATAAATGACAAAAGATGTTCCCGGTGAAGGTAGGATGTTCGTGGTCCTAAACCACCACGCGGTCTTTAGTTCTAGAACATGTACAATTTGATCAATATTTTCCTATACCGTAAGTAATTACAGTTTTATATTTCACTCTTACATCTATACTAATATACAATATGTAACGAAAACCTTGTCCGACCCGTGAAGGTATTGTTAGGTATCCTTAACTGATTCTAATAATGCCTACAAAGCCGGGCTAAACTTAAAAAAATATACCAACAAAAAAAAAAAAAAATTCGAAAAAGCGAGGTAACTTAATACATGTGCGATAGGCATACATGCGCGGGTGAAGGGGGGCAGGGCACGCACGTGGTCGCATCACTCATAATATAACACTGTCCAAAATGGTGTTATCACTCTTAAAAAAAAATACCAAGTTTTGGCGAAAATGGAATTAATTCGTGGAAAAAAAGGATTATTTCAAAATTCATTAGTATTGTTACCATGATGATTTTGTAAAATTTCGTATTTTATTTGGTCATGTGTATACCTAACCTTTATTATCCTTTTGGGTCCGACGGGGTTTTCTTTACATATTGTATAAATCTGAAGAGTTTGTTTGCTTGTTTGTTTGAACGCGCTAATCTCAGGAACTACTGATCAGTTTTGAAAAAGTCTTTTTGCGTTGGATAGCCCATTAAACCAGGAAGGCTTATAGGCTATATAACATCACGCTAGGACCAAAAGGAGCGAAACATACCACGCCAACGAAGTCGCTGGCGGCCGCTAGTCTAACATATAATACCTACCGCAGACTTCGCAAAAATATCTACATGCCACGCTATAAACTAAATTTTATCTCACTTGAAACCTCATAATACGCAATAAAACTTAAAACAATTAAGCAGTTAACTTAATACTCGAATAAAATTCGTTCCACATTCATATCCTAGTAGAATCGTCATTCATATCGATTATTTGTATCGATATGTAATTTAACGATTTTTATTGTCTTAGATATAAATGCGGAATATTTCCTAAAGTTACGATATCACCTTGAATCGTAATCGAAGTAATAGTACGGGTAACAGCCAAAGGTCAGAGTTATAGCTATTTTAAAATAACACCTGGTTAGTATCTGTTTTTATTACTATTATTTTAGTTATTAACATAACATAATATAATATAATCAAATTAATCAACCTACATAATTATTACTTCTTGGAAAATATCGAAGTTTAGTCAAAATCAGCATTGACTGGTAAAGCGGACCTCAGACTCCAAAGCTGAAAAAGCTTTGGATGCGATTGGGATTAACGCTGAGATGATGATGAACCTACATATTTATTATAACGTTTCCGTTCCTGGGACTCAGGCCTACTCTCGGTGACCTGTACACGCTACGGGTCCGGGTTAGTAGATTTTTAGGATCATATTAAAATTAAAATGAAGGGAAAAACTCAGTGCCACAGATAAAACCTTTAGAACCATGAGAAACAGGGTATAAAGATTACTCATCATCATCATCATCAACCTTTTAACGTCTCACTGCTGGGCACAGGTCTCCTCTCATACAGAGAAGGATTGAGCGTAATAACCACGCTTGCTCAATGCGGGTTGGCGAAAGATTACTCATACTCTATAGAAAAGGAAACATTCTCCGACCAGACGGGTGTTAAGTTTGGCGGGCACTAACAATGAAAGTATCAGTGTTTTTATTAAAATTGAGTGAAACAATGAAAATCAAAGCATTAATTTCAATTAAACCAGTTACAGGCACTTTTGAATTATCAGAAGGTCGGTCAGTCAGTAAGGTGAAGCTAGTCGCCCATTCCAAAGAGTAGGTACCTATGGAGAAGAATGGGCAAGAAACTCCATGGACACTCTTTTAATAGTTAGTACCATGGATATAATATTAAACATATATGATATGCTCTAACAAATTAACCGAAATAAATGTGCCGATCGGAGCAGCAGCACACACATGCAAGTTTTTTTATTCTGCGTACATTTCACACGTTGGTACAATGTGAGTGAGATGGGGCGCAATCTAAAGCATAGACAAGAAAAAGATGACTAGTGTTTGTCATTTGCGCTGTTAGTGTTTGTCGTTTGTTTTTACGAGTGTATCGAGATTGACTAAGGCAAGAGATTAGAATTATAATCTTTTGTACGCTTCATTTTCAGTGCGCTAGTGACTTATCTACCTTAGTTTAATATTATATCAATGGTTAGTACTACCTATAACATTTTACAGTCAATAAACTTTATTAAAACTTTTAACATTTGCAAAATGATGCACGTTATCGCTGTGCAGCCCAGTTGACGGAATTCAGAGAACTCTCCAAAAAGGAACAGAGCATCATCATCATCATCATCAGCAGCAGCCTTTACTCGTCCACTGCTGGACATAGGCCTCTTTCATGGCACGCCAACAAGCTCGATCCTGAGCAGTTCTCCGCCAGCCACTACCAGCCACCTTTTTGATGTCGTCGCTCCATCTCGCCCAAGGGCGTCCCACGCTACGTTTGCCGAGACGCGGTCTCCATTCAAGGACTCGTTTACCCCAACGGTTGTCGGTCCTGCGGCATATTCTAGAAGCTTTCTTTAAAATATTTGACGCGTGCTCTGTTCCTTTTTTTTTTTCCTCCTCCAAAAAGGAACAGAGCGCGCGTCAAATATTTTAAAGAAATTATTACTATTGAATTATTATTATTACTATTGAATTGAATTATTATTATTATTGTTTATTTTTGCTTCTAGATGCATTCTTTTAAAAGTCGAAGCTTCTAGAATCTTGAAGGTTCGACTCGACCTCCTTGGCCGGGCGGCGATGGTTTTTTTTTATTTTTAAATTATAAACTAGAGCTTGTCCCGCCTGATGGTAAGCAGTGATGCCATCGTTGATGGTAAAGCGCGCTAGTTTATTAAGAGCCTATTCAATCTAGCCTTGAAGACACTCAAATTGTAGTCCGAGGGAAACACCGTCGCTGGCAAATTGTTCCAGTACCTCGATGTTCGCACATTCACCAAAATGCATCTTAAGGAATACCGAAAGACTGGCTACTCTACGCCTGTGCTCTAGGATTTGGAAACCGTTTGAGTTAAATTTGGGTCGCCAATCAGCCTCTTCGCACGGCTCTCCGCTGAATCCAGAGTGAGTTCCAAAAAGGTTTGCGTTATACAAACTATCATTGCAACAGCCACAATTTAGATGTGGTTTTCTAAAATCTTCTATGATTAACCATGCCAATCAAAAAACGTTCAAATTATATTTAATCGTTGTATTCGAAAGGATGTCCTATACTACTAGATAACCTTCTAATATAATTTTTTCCATCACAGACATATTAAGTATTCATTCACAAAATTGTTGAATTTGCAATCATTTAAATGAATCAGATAATTACTTCTTAAATGGCGATTAATTGTTTTAAATGCCCATAAATATTTCGAAACTATTTAAATGTCACTTTCATTATACTTCATGATTAAAAATTGATTGAAAGCTTAGAATTTTATTTGAAAAACTTAATTGAGTTAGCAAATATGAGCTCTGTATAAGTTATTATATTAATACTAATTGAAGTAATTTGCTGAAATGTGATAATAAAGTAGGTACTTCTTAATTTAAAATAAAGTGTAGCATTCAAGTATCAAGACTCATAAGCAAATATACCACTTACATACAAAAACAAACACTCGTAGCAAAATAGCTGTTTAATACACACATCAAAAGTGTCTAGGGATCAAGCATTTTTATGCGGATTTCTTGAGATTGAGATGTGGCTTTGTAATAAATTTATGATTTTATAAATTTATATGGATCCTTTTTGGTGCATTTCATAATTTGAATCAGGAACTGTGAATCAAATTCGAGTAAAAGATGAAAATCAGCTGTCAATATTTTCCCTATAAAAACATACAACGCATTGAAGACATTATTAGTGCTACTGTTTCCCTACTACTGATTAAAACCAACGTTATTATGGAGCGGCGACGTCATTTAAGCAGGGAAGAAATGCTCAGAGCCGTGGGAATGATAGAAGCTGGTTCCCGGCAACGTACTGTGGCTTTAGCTCTGAATACAAGTCAGAGTGTTATCAGTCGACTTTGGACACGTTACCGAAGCACTGGTACCGTGGCTGAGCGCCATGGAGGACGGTATCGCTGCACCACACGGAGACAAGACCGATACATTCAAATCTTAACTCGAAGAGCTCCAACAATAACCGCCATGATGTTAACCGTGAGGCTTCATCACTCTTCAGGGAACTTAATTAGCGACCAAACAGTCAGAAACCGCTTGCATGAAGTGAACCTTCATTCCCGAAGACCGCTACGGGTACCACCTATAGCAATGCACAATCGTAGGATTCGATATCAATGGGCTCTTGAACACAGAAATTGGGCAGAAGAACAATGGCGTTTCGTGTGCTTTTCTGATGAGTCTCGTTTTGGTATGAGACCGGATACAAGACGTATACGACACTGGAGAACCCCTGGACGCCAACAGCGATTAAAATCCTGCCAGGAAGTCCATCCTTATAGTGGTGGAACCATCATGGTATGGGCGGGTATTTGGATCGGCGGAAGAACTGAGTTGATTTGGATCAGAGGCAACCTCAACGCTCAAATTTATGCTGAAACGATTGTATCAGACGTCATCGTTCCTCTACAAGTGCAAATCGGTCCCTTATTTCAGTTAATGCATGATAATGCACGACCGCACACCGCAAGAGTTGTAAGACAGACTCTCGCCGCAGCTAACATCAATGTCCTGCCTTGGCCTGCTCAGTCGCCAGACTTGAACCCGATTGAGCATGCATGGGATATGCTACAGAGAAGAGCTCTGCCGAATATGGAGGGTATCCAGTCGCAAGAAGACCTTTTTTTGTTGTTGCAACGAACATGGGCGGCCATTCCACAGCGTGATTTGGATGAACTCATTTTGAGTATGCCAAACCGATGTTCTTGTGTTGTTAGTGTTCGCGGTAGAAACACGGATTATTAATTGTTTAAGTTACCCAATAAAATTTTAGAGAAAACTGTTATTTCAGTCTTTTTTTCGAACTTTTGTGTTAGTGGTTCAAATGTCAAATATCCCTTTATTAGGAAAATGGCAAATTTCTTTATTAATGCAAAGGTGACTTGGTTTATCGTTACTGTGACAAACGAAAACACTTTATTTGATGAATCCTTAAAGAAAATTTTAATTAATATCAATCAGGAGAAAAGTTATTGCAAAAATATATGTTGATCCCTAGACACTTTTGATGTGTGTATTTAAAAAAAGAACATTACAAAATTTTAAGAATACGCAATAGTATATCTATCATAATTATTAGGTATATAGCTTCTTCACCAATCGCAAAATTCTATACAGAAGTAGAAACTAACTAGCATTTAATAATTGCTCAGAATATTCAGCTACACACTACCGCATAATTCTCCTGACAGGAGCCAATTCAAGCTATCAGCACAACAGCCGCATTAGCCTCACTCCGTCCACTGAGCCTCACAGTTTAACTTATAACCTTACAACCTTAAGCTGTCCATCTGAATCCTCCATGGTCCTTGATACACCCGATATGCTGACGCAAGCATTGCCCTTTACCATAGATTAATAATTTATAGAAGAGAAAATATCCGAATTTCCGCTTTTCAAATGCTCAGATCTTTTTCTTTTCGTGTCGCTGGGGACATCCAATAGTTACGTAACTGATTTAGGGTTTCCAAAACGCTAGCCAGGTTAGTTTTGCCGTTTGAACATATCGCTCACGTAAATTATTACGTGATATCGGCTCATCTACGTTTTTAATATTTTACAGAAGCACGGATCAAAGATCTTATAAAAGTTTGAAATTAATTTTACGATTTTTGTACACATTCATGTGTATACTAGTAGTCAAACGCAATGTTCAACGGATTCGGGGTAGTATAGACGCTAATAAATATTAAGGATAAGTAATAAACTCAGTTTCTTATTTATATTACTAGGTGAGTGCTACGTTCTTCCAGAGTTGTCAGAAGTGATAAATAAGACTCTTTTTGCAAAATTAAGAAAAAGTCCACTGAACCGAAAGACCTCCACTGCTGGATATAGGCGTCCCCCAAGGATCTCCACGACGACCGGTCCTGCGCCTCCCGCATCCAGCGGTTTCCCGCGATCTTCACTAGGTCGTCGGTCCACCTTGTCGGGGGCCTAACCACGCTGCGTCTTCCGGTGCGTGGACGTAACACTTGTTCGGGTTAACTCATTGAGCATATCTAAGGCGTGCCTAAATTCTACCCCGGCTTTGCCGAATCGTACCGCATCATGTCGTCCTGAACTAGAGTGCCTTAGACGGTTGTAGTCTAGATACAGGGTTGACTAGTATCAGCTGCATGAGAGTAACCGAGATTTGGTTGAATTACATGCGATTGGAGAAGCCTTTGCCAAACGTGAACTATTATACACATGCTAGAGAGCGTGGGTTGGACCTGTAGTGTTATTGTGTTAAATTCTTACTATCATAACTTGGGTAAAATGATCTGACATTACACCTGATACTAGCAATTGATCTATTGACAACTCACTTCAAGTTTATGTCAACGAAAATTGTTACAGACTAGTCCTACAGCAGGGGTACTGTAGGTAATAAATTCAGCGGCGCCGGAGTATTTTCCCTTCTATTATCAATATCATTTCAACCGAAAGACGTCCACTGCCAGCAGTGTAGAGGCCTATGTCCAGACATAGGCCTCCCCCAAAGATCTCCACGAGGACAGATCCTGCGCCTCCCGTATCTTGCGGTTTTTCCCTTCTATGCAGTTTCCTAATTCTACGTCTTGACCCCCAGTAACATGATATGTCACTTAACTCGTTAACTTAGAAGTTTCTGATTAAAATTATCCCGCATTTGGATGTATTTATGCAGTATAGCAAAACTGTTTATTGATGATGTCATTGCTGTTTAATTATAAACGAGCTTGTGAAGTTGTAATGTCTAACTGTCAGTGATGGATTAAGGAAATGTGGCTACTTCCTTATTTGGCGGTAATAGGAGCGTGTGTACTTGAACTGCAACTGTCTGTAAAGTTTAATGTTTTCTTAGTTATTTATCGATAGGTATGAAATATGTTTGAGAACGTTCAGCGATATTCGATTAATTATTATATTATTACTATTTTCTGGCCAAAGAATCAGCATCGCCATCATCATCATCAACCTTTTTATCGTCCCACTGCTGGGCACAGGCCTCCTCTCATACAGAGAAGGATTGAGCTTAATCACCAGGCTTGCTCAATGCGGGTTGGCGATTTCCGACTTAAAGTCCAGGTTTCCTCAAGACGTTTTCCTTCAACATTTTAATCAGCATCGCCATATAGCGTGGCAATGCTGCCAGGCTTTTGGGCACCTTACCTGTTGATAGCGATGCGGATTAACTTTTTGATGCCCTTTAATTATTTCCCTTCCAACCTTATAGACTTGTACATAATATTTTTATATTATATACAAGCGATATTTGATTAATTATTATATTATTACTATTTTTTGGCCAAAGAATCAGCATCGCCATCATCATCATCAACCTTTTTATCGTCCCACTGCTGGGCACAGGCCTCCTCTCATACAGAGAAGGATTGAGCTTAATCACCAGGCTTGCTCAATGTGGGTTGGCGATTTCAGACTTAAAGTCCAGGTTTCCTCAAGACGTTTTCCTTCACCATTTTAATCAACATCGCCATATAGCGTGGCAATGCTGCCAGGCTTTTGGGCACCTTACCTGTTGATAGCGATGCGGATTAACTTTTTGATGCCCTTTAATTATTTCCCTTCCAACCTTATAGACTTGTACATAATATTTTTATTAAATATCTTTAAATTACGTAAATATTAGCCAAAATAACCTATTAAATAAATAGGATTCATTATTGCTTAATGTCTATACATTGACATCTGTTCTATTTACAGTCTGGCCATCGTAAGAATGGGGGTTTACTATGACGTGCTAAAACCATCATGATTCTAGAGTCAGACAAAGATAAAGCTATAGAGGTTGAATAGCGCTATTCCTTTTCACAACAGTGTACTGATGGCGTTAACACGTTTTAGTGACTCTGACCTGTCAGTGCGATAATTTTAGCAGCTAAATATAATCAAATTCGCGAAATATGTACGAAGATTCATTTGTTTAAAACTGGCAGGTGTCAGAATCAGAACGCATTCTGTTGTCAAGGGAACTGTTACGTAACTTTTCTTGCTAAGTGCAGTACGGATCACAGAAAGATTTTATATTTTGAAGAAAAAAATGGAAGCAAAGTGAATCTGTTGAATTGTAATTTTCTAAAAGTAAACCCTTCAATAATTTTGAATGAAACCATTAAAAATAACTTTCACCAAAAGTTTTTAAGTAGGAACGCAATCTTTTACATAATCTGCCATACGTCCCGTCATATAATTTTCAGATTTTAATGACAACGAAAAAAGGCATTCTGTTCAAGACTCACGTTTTGCAATAATAAGATCAAAAATATTTAAGTTTTGTTGTATTCCACTTGGTACTTTACCTTTACTTTCGCATTCCATCAATTTAAACAAAAGGTTTTTTTGAATAGTTCGTGTTAAAAAGGAAGAGAAAGCTTTTGTGATTTGAGTGAGGAGTTCAGGGTATGGCATAAAGAAGTGAAATCGATGAGGGAATGAGCGAGTGGATCTCTTATTAGCTAATATAGTGCAGCACGCGATGCGCTCGCGCAGTACGATTGATGTGTACCGCTTGGGACTGGGGATTTACTGCATTTTATGCAGTTGCAGTTTAGTTGATTCTCACGCTCCATTTTTGCGATCAGGACTTTTAATAGAACGTTGCTTAATGCAGGAATTAAGAAAATTGGAATTTCTCTTATATCGTCTAAACTCGCATAGGTACACAAATAGCCAGACCAGGAACGACTTTACTGATAACCTACTCTGTTTAAAATAACATCAGGCATCTAAGGAAGCCTTTTTTACTCTCTCATTGTAACGGAACTGATACAGCGCCCTGCGTCAGAGGTGACGCGGCAGCTGCCGGCGAGGGAAGACAGGACCGCCTGCAAGCGGAGGTCAGCCATTTTGAGTTTTATTACTTTGATGGAATGACAAATGACGGCGGAAGTAAGAAGTTTTTAACGACTTTTTTGCTTTTTCCTAATGTCATCTTTATATGTACGGAATGGATGTTAAAATCGGTTGAATAAACAGTAAAAATGTTTATTTAAATGACAAATCTTGACGCGAATAGACTATTGTTGTGAGCAGCGGTGGCCTATTGGTATCGACCGCTACTTACAAGTTGTAGGTTCGAACCCCACGAGGCGCTTTACTTTGTGTAAATTATTTCATCACCACTGCTTTCAAAACGGTGAAGGAAAACATCGCGAGGAAACCTGTATATACTAGAGGCAAAAAAAAAAATGTAAGACATGTGACATTTACCAATCCGCACTGGGCCAGCGTGGTAGATTACGGCCCACTCCCTCTCATCGACAGGAAGCATGTGTCCCAACAGTAATATAACAATAAGCTGATTATGATTATGATGATTGTTGTAGATCTCACAAATATCATGTTCCATGCGAAAATTGTACCTGTGATATGCAGTGTAACAGTTGTATATGATGATGCTGTCAAATATAACGGTAAAGATTTTTCTTCGCAAACATTTCGTTGCGAAACTTATCTTCAATTATTTCTTTCATGCTGTCAGTCGCAAGCGCAACACACCTACGGCTCATGTGTATCGTGGGAACGCGATACATTACCGCCGTAACTGGAGAGGCTCCTAACTTCTAACCTATTTTATGTATAAGGCCATCCTCACTTCACGAACACTTTCCGTATTTTAACGAAAATTCCGTGAGCTCTAAACAAAGGGCCCAATTTATATGAACACACGAATTGGAATGCTGTTAGTTCAGAGTTATTCAATGGAGAGGCGGAATAAAGTTGGATGAAGTGGAATTCACGTAGATTTCGTTTTAATGAGTTTAGGAAGTTTAGAATTTCAGCTGAAGCAAGTTTATCTTAAACTTAACTATGGAGGCGTTTATTGTCCAACCGTATACATCTTCCAGTTGAATAATAATTGAAACATTTATAAAAAAAAAGCTAAAGTATCTATATTCTATTAAATAAATAGGATAGAGTAGAATAAAATAATCTTTATTATTTACACCATATACATTACAGAATATTATATATAAAGATTTTACAAAGAGTGGTCTTATCGCTGAAAGTTATCTTTTACAGACAACCTTTTCTATTAAAATCTACTTTTTCCAGGTCTTGCAATAATTAGGGTTTGCCATTAGATTCACTTGCCTAATGCATACAGAGATAGGTAATTGTCGGTTTATGACATTTCATTAAGGGTGTCTAGCGGGCCTTCGCTAGACAGATTCGGCCACTCGTACGCATTACCAAGGCCTGGGACCCTAACATCCAGACGAACCACTGTTCACCATCGTTCCACTGTAGGACAGTCTGCTAGTCTTACAAATATGAGAATGGTCAAATACCCTTAATGATATCTGGAAAATGGTTTAAGATTTATCTCTTTAGGATTCCGATAAAAAAACCTAGGTACAAATAAATTCCCGTCGATAAATCCGTTCAGACTTGCTAACGTTCTACTGCACCGAGTAACCGATCAAACTTTCCATGTATATACGTCCAAGTAATTTGCTTTCTACTTAAAATTTTCATACGAATTTTCATAATAAGTGACCGCAACAGCTTTCGGTATTGTGTAAGTATAATTTCTTGTGAAAACTTAGCCTGTTTTCCCACGCTGCGAGCCGTTACAAAGGCGGCTAATAATTTAGACAATTTTCCAATATCAGGCTATACTATGGTCTAAGTAAAAGGTTGAAGAGTTTTAACTGTCCGATTTTTTGTTGTAATTTTGTTTGTTTATTTTTTATAATGTATTACTTTATGGGTTAAAGTTATAGACAATATAATTATACAATGTATTTAGTACCAACAATGTGGCACGTACATTTTAGC
This sequence comes from Sesamia nonagrioides, assembly GCA_017933935.1. Lineage (NCBI taxonomy): Eukaryota > Metazoa > Arthropoda > Insecta > Lepidoptera > Noctuidae > Sesamia > Sesamia nonagrioides. Next base: position 3,926,219 of record JADWQK010000025.1, read on the forward strand.
CGGCGTTTTTAAAGTCCCTAACATCCGTTGGTATTAAAAAGTCGCAAAAAACCATTTGTGCAATTCACACGCGGTAGAACTGAAATTAAAAAAAAAATGTTTAAAGAAGTTTTCACTTCATAAAGATCTTGAAAGGGAGAAGTGGGAAGGGGGAAAGGAGGAGCCTTATGTAAGGTCAAGATGTATCAAATTATTAAAATTGTTAAGGAAATGTTTAGTAATAGACAGGTCAAAGAGACGAGGAAGCTTACCATCAACTCATATAAAATGGCAGAATTGAACTACATTTTTTACTTAATCATATAACATAAAATACAGTTCAATTTTAATTTTAAGTTCGGGTTTATGTTCTATCAGAGTCGATTTTTGGTAGTCTTTTTTCTTGGGTAGTTAAGTTATCTACTCTTAACTAATTTATTAGTTGTTTGTACTTTTTTTATCGATTTTTTTTTCGTATCTACATATATGTAGAGGCGTGTTATTAGCCATTTTTCAAAATCTTTGATTCTTTATGTAAATAAAATAAAACAAGTTTTTTCAAAACAACATGTGACACTTTTACGCCACAGCGTAGTTATTATTAGTTGATTTTTTTTCCTCAAACGAAATCGCTCGTAAGTTCCATCTTACACCAACCCACAAGGGTAGTCCATAGAAACCGCAACAGCGTATCGGTGGTACAGTACACGCCACTCGCATTACCTCGTAAGGACCATACCTCTATCTCATCCGTTCGCCCTATAAATTCTAATACCATGTTAGTGCATAGAAAGCTTTATTACAACTGCATGTTTATGTTATCCTGGTACTATTTTCATAGATTTATTGAATGTGTGTGTTTATTTTGTTGGATTTGTATGTGTGTGTGTGTGTGTGTGTGTGTGTGTGTGTGTGTTCTGTGTTATTGTGACAAATAGGGAAATATTTTTGATGCTGATTTACGAAGTAAAACTTCCAAAAAATTGAGCTCTAATTTGGCTTAATTTTTATGGACCTCGGATCTTCGAGTAACACTTTTACCTGGTATTATGAAATGAAATCGTTTATTATGCAAGTAGGATCACTGATCACTTTTACACATCATATTTTTTTTAAACTAGATGGAGCCGGCATTTCCTAACTGAAAAGAAATAGCCGAAACAAACTCAGGGATCATCGTCTTTTTTCAAGTCCACGTGCACGTGATAAAAAAAAAAACAGTATTTTAAATGTCATAATTGTAGCATAATTACGCATATGGCTTAATAGCAATGCTTAGCAGAGCGACTCAGTCCCAATTCAAACAAAATTAAATCAAAGAAACATATCTTCGGAAAAACAACATGGCTCTTGCATTATATACGAATATATATAGTATCGCTGTCTGCTAGCTAGTACATAATTAATTGTTATTCTGTGTGTGAAAACTTTGTTATTTTTCATCACCATGATAAAAGCTTAGTAATTATTGTGTCAAATTAGCTGTAAGTTTTCTAAAAATATACTGCGCGCATATTGCTTGTATAACTTTGAAAGATGAACATCATCATCATTATCAACCTTTTTTTTATCGTCCCACTGCTGGGCACAGGTCTCCTCTCATACAGAGAAGGATTGAGCGTAATCACCACGCTTGCTCATTTCGGGCTGGAGATTTCAGACTGATAAAGTCCAGGTTTCCTCAAGATGTTTTCCTTCACCTTTACTCATTGGTGTCCAAGATATACTTAGAAAGTACTTTAGTTAAGTTACATTGGTACTTGCCTGACCTGGAATCGAACCCGCGCACTCATACTTGAGAGGCTGGTGTTTTAACCACTAGGCCACCATAATTTGTAAAGATGATAAATGGGCTATATTGCTCTCTCAGTGAGAAGGAGTGAAGACTCTAACATTACAAATAGAAAATCTTGGAGACAACTACTTCAACTCATCATACATTCATACTCTCCAATAAACTTGACTTATCAATGACACAATATACCCCCGACATTGATTTACAATCTATCTGCCAAGAGAAGCCTAATACCCGGAATTGACAGATCATACGTTTAAACAAGTTTATAACAGTACCTGTCCACTCATAATGGTCCTTGCCAAGAAATTTGTAGGCCTAGGGCTTAAAGTAATTTCCCTTAATATCACAAGCCACATACACATACATGATCTATACAGGTTTACGTGGTATTACATGTGTTTTGTGACATTTGAAGGGCGGAGTTCAAGTTAGCAGTAGTGTACCGCTAGTTCAGTATTTTTGGGGCATAAATGGATGGATCCAAGGATATCATCATAGATCGAATAATGACGTGCGTCTGGACTTGTAGCCAAGAAGACACCTCAGACTGTTGTCCAGCTAGTGTATAATTATGTGGGATTAGTAAGTAACAGGTAATACGGTCTAGTTTCCATAACTCTTTGCAAAAGCGCGTATGATCCGTACTTGGCATTGCGTGAAGAAATAGCAAGACAAATAGATTTAAAAGTAAGTTTAAAATAATTGTGGTCTGACCAATTCATTGTTAATATTTTTGTTAAAAAGAGCAGCAAGTCCTTTGTATGGCTAAGACGAAAATATGAATGCAATGACTAAATGTCCAGCAAAATATGTATAATAACCGTGTCCTAAAGGCGTGCTCTACTTTTAGGCACTTTTAAAACTATGATTAAAAGGCACTTCCTCTCTTTAAACATATAATTTTTTTTTTCTCTTGTACGATGTTTGTTATTTAGATACCTATATATATATTTATTTAAATTAGTATGATACAGTTAACGTACATATTTATTGTATATTCTATGTAAATAGTACACTGTAGACTACCTACACTATTTCTCTCTCCTTCCCCTTAGTATTCCTTCCAAAGTTTGTCTGTAAAAGATCGCTCTTAGCGAGAAGACCGCCCATTGTGTCTCCCTTTGTAAAATCTTTATATTTATGTTCTGAAATCTATATGGTGTACATAATAAAGAGTACTCTATCTATTGAGATGTTACTTCGATAGTACTCATACTAAAAGACACATTCATGCACATTTCCAAGCCTGTGTGTGTTCTTTGCTTGTTCATTCAAAGCAACACAACACAGGTCTCCGACACGAAAAGTGTATACTTTACGAACTATTACAAAGTTTGTGCAGAATGTGGGTAGGTCACATTAAGCTCTGCTTGCTCTAGTTATGGCGGGAAAGTTGACGTATTTAGTTACAAGCTTATTAGAGTTTTTCGAACATTAATCCGTTTCCACTGTCGATTTTGTTGTCAATTTCTTGAGGGATTTGCATTTTCTAATGTCGCTTGCGGTGTTACTATTACACATTGGAGAAATCAAGAGTTTACCTAAATTAACATAATAAAACATTTTCATTTCCACGTTTTATTAGGGTTCCGTACCTAAAAGATAAAACCGAACCCTATTCATGAGGCTTCGCTGTCCGTCTGTCCTTCAGGCTGTATCTCATGAACCATAATAACTAGACAGTTGAAATTTCCAGAGATTATATATTTCTATTGCCAATATAACAAAAAATACTAAAAATAAAAATATATATATATTTAATGGGAGCTCCCATAAAATAAACGTGATTTTTTTGCCGTTTTTAAAGATAATGGTACGGAACCCTTCGTGCGCGTTCCGACTCGCACATGGCCAGTTTTTTTTTACCACATTGTCGGCGTAATTGATATACATATTGATCCCAAATTTCAGCTTTCTATTGCTAACGTTCACTGAGATTATCCGACGGACGAACAGACAGACAGTCTTGGGGAAACTATAAGGATTCCTAGTTGTCTACGGAACTCTAAAAAGAGCTTTAATGTCAATTTAAAAATGTCTTATGTCGGATATACACTATACACAGAGTATTTGAAAGGCCTACTGCTGGGCACAGGTCTCCTCTCATACAGAGAAAGATTGAGCGTACCTAATCACCAGGCTTGATGCGGGTTGGCGATTTCAGACTTAAAGTCCAGGTTTCCTCAAGATGTTTTCCTTCACCTTTTAATCAATCATTTTCAAAGGTCCATTTTGTAGAAAAATAGTGTTTTTTTTTTAACTTACAAATAAATTAACAAATAACACTGGCGACACTATTAGGGTTATGAGTCGAGCAGGTGACGAGTCGGCGTTGAACACGTGTGTACGTGTGCTTATAATTAGCAAGTGCGAGTAGGGTACTAATGAGAACAGTTGTTTGGAGTCGACGACCTAACACTTGACTGAGTGGCATATGGTTAAGTTATGTGAGATACTGGGGAGAAAGGATGCTTTTCGATCTTTGCGAAACCCGAAACACGTGTCCAGATTTTTTATATAAAGAATTTATGTACAAAATTTAAAAACAATATAATGAAAAACCATAAAGTTATGAGTGAGCTTGTTATCTTACTCGGTTGACCCAACAAAAATGTGGAGGAGGGGCTGTCCAGCTATGCGCACGCGCCTAGTACTATGATCTACCGTCAACTGTGTTGTGCGCTCGGTAACCACACTGCTACAATTTTTAAATGTATTCGGGAAAAAATATAACATGGTGTAAAAATGATTGGAATCGATTCATTTACTTATTCTGAACAAACTGTATTCAGATTTATAAATAAAAAATACCGTTGTATATCCAAACTCGTATTTAAATTCAATCTCATCCTAATCAAGGTTGATCCATAAAGCATTTGTGCTCATTATTCTTAGTTATTATCTGACAGATAGCCGGGCTTTAATCGAAGATTAAAATTATCTGTCAGCTAATGAACTGCGGTGAGCGGCGCCGGCGCAAATTATTTAGCACCCTCTAGCAACCATCTCTTATTCGATTATAATTGTTTTTCACGCCTATTTCGCCAAATTGAAATAAATCTTTTGTTTTAATATTTATTATTGTTTTTCGTATGTTGATTGGAATCGTATTGCGTATGGGTTTTATGTTTTGATTGCATAAAGATTAATTGAAACTTGATTATACATGTGATTTGTTTATTATGTATGCTACGGAGTTGATTATGAATGTAAATATATGGATTGTAACCTTTTATTACAATTACACATAAAGGGTTGTATACAGGGAAACTTTTTTTCGAGTGCGTAAAAACAAATGGGTGGCTCAGAATGAATAACAGAACAAATCTGCATTATTAGTTTAAAATAAAAAATCATGTTTTTGTCCGCCCTAAAATCAGCAAATGAGAGACACCAATTATTCATATCAATATCGTAGTATTAGCATATGACCGCGTAGTGAACATGCGGGCGGCGCGGGCGCGCGGGGTTCCTGTGATGTTCCCGCCGTCCCCACTCCGCCGACCATGAATGGGACCGCGTGCGGTGACCATAACATCTTTCGTTATCAATAACTATTTGTTTTGTACTAAAACATACCAAAGTAATATTTTTATCTATAAAACTTATTTAGCTATAAGTTGACAAAGTTTGCGCACTGGATAAAATTTTATCCTGTATAAGCCTAAACGTCTAGAATAGAGGTCTCACCAAACCACATTTATTAAGAATACTTTACATAAAGTTTTTACTCGTCTACTTGATCACTTTTCTGTGTACGATATAATATCAAATCAATCAAATCAAAATTGTTTATTTCAAATTAACCATCACTTGGTACTTTTGAATAGTCAATGTCGGTCAGTCCAAGAAAAGTGAAGCTAAATTTCACGTTCCAAAGCGTAGATCTCTATGGAGAAGAACGTGCAAGAAACTCCATGGACACTCTTTTAAAATCATAATATATGGGTTACATTTCTTGGTTACATATTTATGTTGCTTCTATCATGTGAGCACAATGCATAATTATAAAAATTATTTAAAATATAGAAAATGAATTAAGCCCACTGGCAGCTAAGAGATGACCAGTCTCCACTGACGGCCCCCGTTCACGAGCATGACGCGCGCATCAGCCCCACTTAGCTCAACCATATTGAAAGGAACCAATCAACCATATTGAAAGGAACCAAATGACCCAACAACACGCGCCACCATCAGCAAGACATTTGAGTGAGCATGACAAACTCTCAACTGCCAATCTCGTAATGTCAAATAAGTTATATATATAAAAAAAAACAAAGCATAGTCCATGGTGCCTCACATTCACAAATTTGAAAAGTGCTTTTACATTATACAATACTATTGCAAAATAATGGTAGCAAAATATTATGCACAATGTTGAAATAAACAAATAAAATAAAAAAGGAATATTTGGAAAACAACAAAAAGGGGGAATGTTATCTCTTCCAAACCTACAAAATTGTCTATGGCTGTGGAGTAGGACTGGCATTACCACTCTTTATATGAATTCTGATCGAATCTTTCTTTAGCCCAATCCTACTAATATTATACCTAAATACAAAATTTTGTGAGTATCGATGGATGGATGTTGCAAATCTTTCTCGCAAAACCTCCTCAACCGATTTGGATGAAATTTGGCACACAGATGGTTAATAACCAGGAATAACACAGGATTTTAATCCCGATATTCCTACCGGACCGAAACTTATGACTAGTGTTGCCCAAATGCAAGAACAAGACGAGACTTAGCCAGTCTTGGTCTTGGTCTTGCGCCAATACACCTGGTCTTGGTCTTGGTCTTGGTCTTGCGCTCCCAGTCTTGGTCTTGGTCTTGGTCTTGCAGCAAGAGTCTTGCAAGTCTTGCAATTACCTATTAGTCTATTACTATTTATTAAAGTTTACTTTAAATCTTAGAAAAACGTATTAGAATTGGAACATTGTGAGCTTGAATTAACATAACCATAGTAAAGATCAAGCAGATTAATAAATAACTGAAGATTTGATAAGAAATTCGAAAAATCAACTGACCTATATGTCGTTTTCCATGGAAGTAACTGTTTCTTAATAAACATTTATGATTTATAAGCTTACATTTGCTAAAACATGTAAAAAAACAAATAAATTACAATAACTTGACTGTATTTTAAAGAACAATACTTATCTGTCTAGAAAGAGATTGAACCCTCAACTTATAAGAAATTTAATAAAAGAGTTTTACGATTTATCATTTATTTGAATAAAAAATAAAATACAACACAAATCAACAGCTTTATCATTAGGTTATACTTTATATCAATTTTTTTGACCAAGAATTAATACAAAGTAACCATCTGGCTGACTCATCACTTAACCTATTTCTATGTTTTCTAATTACTAATGATGCTTTAGAAAATAACCTCTCAGCAGGTACTGAAGTTGCAGGTATTGAGAGAAAATCACGGGCCATTTTCGATAAAATCGGATACTCTGTCTCATTCGTCCTCCACCAATCTAAAATGTCTTCCGAGCTGGCAGTTCTTGGTTTTCTCAGGTACTCCTCCAACTCGTCTATCACTAAGCCTTGAAGACAAGATCCAGATGACGTCGAGGGACATTCATAGAGTTTATCAAAGTCTATTACGTTTTCATCTTCATCACATACTTTATTTTTTTTTTCTGGTAATTCCAGAGATTTGTTCAGTGAGTGTAGACTTTAATATTCTTCATAAAGTTCATTGAACTTGCGCAGACTTTCTGTTTTAAGTTGCTTCCCCCACATTGTCAGGTCAAAAGTCTGAGCCTTATGCCTTGGGTTTAAAATTAAAGAAGTACAATAAATCCAGTTGCTCTTCTTGTAATGTTTAAGCATTTTGTCTCGAGCTGCTTGGAAAGCTAGAATGAGCCTTTCATCCACTTCAGATCGATTAGGTTTCTCATCTAACTGTTTTACCATGGATTCAATTTTATCTAGCAAGAGATTGAACACATCTACTACCTATCGTTACCTTTTTATCCTAATCATAATACTACTTGCGTGATCAGTATATATAATGTATTCATTTTCATTCTAAGCACTCTGAAACTTATTTATTCTTTGGAACACCTGTAGGTACTCTTAAAATTCGAAATTATTTTGCATGAGTATACTTACGCCCTATGGCGGCAATCAAATAGTGTCAAATGTGATGAATTCGGCGTGGCGGCAACGATTGTTTTAGATTTCAAAAGAAGCCGCCGGCGCGTGTATCATAACCATGTACTTCTGAAAAGCGGCAAATTTCTTTGAGAAGTAAGTACAAAACCTTTGATGCCGCATTATCAAAGTGCCGATGGTTAAAACATAACTATGCATGCACTCAGTTTGATTTTAATAGATATTTTTTATTCGGTATTAGTCGTAATGCGCATAGGTCCAGTTTTTCATATTCTTTGATACAGTTTTTTGCGTCTCATAGAATTCCTAAGCGTACCTACCTAAACACCGAACTGTTACACCTAACTACTCAGTGAAATAGCGCTAAGTCCTAGCTGCAAGACGCAAGAGTCTTGCAGGCTATGTCTTGTTCTTGCTCAAGTCTTGCACGCTCAGTCTTGGTCTTGGTCTTGCTAAAAATACGCGGTCTTGTTCTTGGTCTTGGTCTTGCAAAAACGCAAGAACAAGACCAAGACTGCAAGACCAAGACTGAATTTGGACAACACTACTTATGACGGTGAAACCACAGAGCGGATCTAGTGTATCATTCATCTGCTGTATCTACCTGTATCTAAGTACGAAAGTTAATTTAAAAATCTGTCCCTCATCATCATCAACCTTTTTATTGTCCCACACCTGGGCACAGGCCTCTTCTCATACAGAGAAGTATTGAGCGTAATCATGGAGCAAAATGAGCGTAATCACCAAGCTTGCTCTTTGCGGGTTGGCGATTTCAGACTCCTAGTCCAAGTTTCCTCAAAATGTTTTCCTTCACCTTGCAATCAGTCATTGGTGTCCAACATATTCTTAGAAAGTACATATAACTTAGAAAATTTACATTGGTACTTGCCTGACCTGGAAAATCTGTCCCTAAATTATTTAAGTACTCGAATTATGTATACAATATGTAAAGAAAACCCTGTCCGACCCATAAGGATAATAAAGGTTAGGTAATCACATGACCAATTATAAAATTTTACGTAATCATCATAGTTACAATACTAATGAATTTTAAAATAATCTTTTTTTCCCCGCGAATTAATTCCAAGTTCCCCGAAATTTGATAATTTTTAAAAAAGTGACAACACCATTTTGACGGTACGCTTATGCGATTCGACCACGCGTCGCATGCCCTGCCCCCCGTCGCCCGCGGAAGGGTGTCCTACCGCACAGTATTAAGTTACCTCTTATTGCAAAATAATATTTATTTTTTTAGGGGGACTTTTTTTACAACTTTAGTCCGGCTTTGTCGGCATTAGTAGAATCAGTTATCGATTCCTAACTATACCTTCACGGATTGGAGTGGGTTTTCTTTACATATTGCATTATATATGTTCTGAGCAACACAATCTAAATAATGTCACAGTATGAACAATAACAGCACTAATCTTCCCACACCTTGAACACAAGTCCATATAGTCAATGAACTAATTCGTAAGCCTGATGATAATCATCAGCATTAGAACTAAGCTCCTTTTGTGTACACTCGGCCTTGAATCACTGATGAGCAGGAAGCAAGGCCATCTCACTGGGAAGTAATTAAGGAACATTATGTCACTAAACGAGCAAAGAAATATGAACCTTATGACAAAAACATATGTCATTTTGACATAAGGTTTAGAATGTCTATTGTTAAGTTCATTTTGGCAAGCTAATGTTTTTTTATAAGTTAAATTATGTAGAAAATGAAAGTTATATTAGTACTGATATTTGGGTTTGACAGCCTCCGTGGCGTAGCGGTAGCGGTCGCGGCCGCTGCGCAAGGCGGCGCGGGTTCGATCCCCGCACAGTGCAAGTATTTGTATGCATGAATATGAATATTTGCACTGGTCTGGTCGTGCCTCGGAAAGCACGTTAAGCCGTTGGTCCCGGTTGCCATACGAACATCTAGTGGCATTCGTTACGGGTTGTTGGAGCCCTTAAAAGTCCAACAATTGGTCTAACTGCAATGCTTCGATATAGCCTTCGGGTTGTGGAGGTCAGACGGCAGTCGCTTCACGGAAAATGTCGAAGTTTAGCCATATCAGCAGTTGGACTGGAAAAGCGGACCACAGACTCCAAAAGCTGAAAAGGCTTCGGATGCGACTGGGATTAACGCTGGGATGATGATGATGATTTGGGTTTAGACATTGAGTTCAGTCAGACATCATCTCATATCGTTTAGTGAAGCCGTACGGACGATGGGTCTGAGCAGTTGTGTTGCGATGTGAGCCGGATACGATGCGCCAAATGTTGTTGTGGAGGGTCTCCAGATCAATCTCCTTCAGACGCATCATCGTTGGTCGTGTTGTTGGGTTTAACATTGCATCACCTCGCTCAACTGCCGTCTTCCTTCCTATTCGCTCAGTGAATAGGCTTAATAATCGAGCTTAACCAGCAAAGATTGCATCTCTGCTTACCATCAGGCGGGATTGAAGTCAAGCACTAGTATATAATTATGAAAAAAAAGCAAAGATCCGCCTCATCTTTTAACTTATGCTCATAGATATTTTTTGTTACATCTGCTACAGTTTTAACCGGGGGACCAATCTGTCACCTTTTATAAGTGTTGACATCTAAAGGTCTATTGAAACATTACATTTTAATTGGGTTGAAATATACCTTAATATTTATCGTGTCGTCTAACAATAGTGCAGACTGCATAGTTTGTTATTATAATAAGACCTTTTGTGTAGTTAATGCATTATGTCTGCAAGTTAGTTCATCTCGTTGGTTTATATTCCCTCGATATATAAGACTGACCAACGAATCAGGAATAAGGAGATCCGTAGAAGAACGAGAGTAACCGACATAGCCCGAAGAATTGCAACACTAAAGTGGCAGCGGGGTGGGCACATTGCCCGTAGGACCGACGCCAGATGGGGCCGACGGGTTCTCGAGTGGCGACCATGCACCGGAAGACGCAGCGTGGGTAGGCCCCTGGCAAGGTGGACCGACGACCCGTCGTCGTGGAGAACTTTGGCCGAGGCCTATGTCCAGCAGTGGACGTCTTTCGGCTGAAATGATGATGATGAAAGACTGACTGTCAGACGCAGGTTAGGTATATGGAAACCGGAATACGGAGAGAAACCGCGGGCCAGAATTTCCAAATCAGGAAAAGGTTGGACTTACACGGGTTTCAGGCGATATCCTCCGGGTGTGCTGGAATGGATGGAAGCCTCCACCTAATGTTCATTTAGCGCTATAAACTTGTCGATAAACTCACCGGCCGGTGGCGGTTATGATTTGGTTACTTGATTTTGGTCAAACCACGGTTACGGAAAAGGAACCACGTTGTACTGCTGGGGAATGGAAAAACTTTCGCTCCGTTCGTTCTCTATTCCTTAATGCTGATTGGATGCTCCGCCAGGCAATAAGTTTGAAGGGAAAAATACGGGAATATTTGAATATGCTTGTTTATTGATTGATGTATCTAAATATTATGTGCTTTAATAGTATGTTCAATGCAGTTTTTTCTTTAATAATATTGGTACCACATGCTTCGGTTTTTGAATGTGACCTGCGGGTCGAGCTGAGTTGCGACTGGATTTTGTAATCGCAGTTTAGATCATTTAAATTAATCTTTAGCTGTAACAGACAAGCATTGATATATATTTTAGCATTACAACACGGTTTCACCCCTATCATTTTCGATCCCCTAGGAACATCGCAATAAAAGTTATAGGTTAGTAAATGACCGTGTGTCATCCAAAGACGTTTAACAGTTTTAGTGTTGTTTTAAATGAACAGGCAGCTATGCTGCTGGGCAGTTTGTTCCGTCACTTCTTCCCAGCGAAAGTACTAGGAAGTGTCCCACCCATTAATATTGCTTTATGTAATATTGACGTTAAAAAGTGCTGATTCTCAGCCTAATTTGAGTAAATGACTTTTGATTTTGATAGTTTTGGCATGAGACAGTAAAAACGTCCATCCTTCGATAGTAACATTATATATTAAAATCATCAAATGACCTATCCCGATCTGGGCGGGGTGGAAAGGCGTATCAGACTTTTACCGACTTTTATTGCCGTATTTAATTACATATAAGTAACAGAAATGTATGTACCCTAATAAAATTAACTTGTTAATCTGAGAGATAGCACATAATATTATGACTGTTGTTTAATGAACTTTTATTGCAATGCTTAGTGTTTATTTCTTAACAACGACTTAATAATTGCTAACATCTATTAGGTCATAAAAGGTTAATGCCGTTTGATCATAAATCAGGGTTCCTTATAGGTATTTAAATGTATGTATATAATGTGAATAGAGATAAAGTTATTTGACTTTATGTATTACGTTACCTCACAGCCTCCGTGGTGTAGCGGTAGCGAACGCGACCGCTGCGCAAGGAGGCGCGGGTTGGATCCCCGCGCAGTGTAAATATTTGTATGCATGAATATGAATATTTGCACTGGTCTGGTCGTGTCTCGGAAAGCACGTTAAGCCGTTGGTCTCGGTTGCCATACGAACTTCTAGTAGCAGTCGTTACGGATTGTTGGAGCTTTAAAAGTCCAAATATTGATCCAACTGCCATGCTTCGATATCGCCTTCGAGTTGTAGAGTTCAGACGGCCGCGGCAGTCGCTTCACGGAAAATATCGAAGTTTAGCCAAAATCAGCAGTAAGACTGGTAAAGCGGACCCCAGACTCCAAAGCAGCAAAAGCTTCGTATGCGACTGGGATGAGATGATGAGTGATGTATTACGTTACCTACTCAATTATGTATTCAAGTTACGTCAAAATGCAATTTATGTAGAGTTATAACCGTTGAAATTATGTTCAGAAGTCAAAAGTATGTGTATACCCGTTAAGCGATTTACTTCTATATTTTAAAACCATACAGCATTTTTGAATACGTAGGTTTATGTGATGGGTTATGTTTCAACGTTGTATTTATAAGACAAAAAAATGCAATTGAAAGTCACCAAGTGTAGACATATTAGTGTCCGTTCCTAACTAATCTGATGCAGCTGAATATTAGCATATGCATGCGACTGCCAATCTGGCCTCGACAATAGAATAACTGGGTAATTTATTAGACCTACATATATATAAGCAAATAAAACTTACTTTATAGCCTATAGCCTGCTAATTGCTGGGTTCTATACAACTTTCTCAAAAATTAATACCTGAAGTATGTTCGACAGGTGGAGTTCTGCGCGGTTTGGGCGGAGCATCGCCTGGCCCTCGTGGCACCGATCGACTGAGATGATCTCTTGCGTCCAGCCTTGGTCCAAGCCATGACCCGAAGAGAGAGAGTGCATGGCAGGCCGTCACCACTTTCTGGAAAGCAGGAGGAGGCGGAGCATCTAAGGGAGAGGCAATCTCAGCGCCCTCACACCCTTAGCCGCCGCAGGCGACGCACTGGTCGGAAGATAACATCGAACTCCCGGCTATCGTAAATCTCTGCTTATCGTGACGGGTCCATAGGGACCGATACCTCTCAGGGCCGCAGGTTGTACGAAAGAAATACCGTGGTCCCTGGTGCACAGGCAAGTGAAGGAACACAGGTGGGTTTTCGTCAGTAAAAGTCTGACACGCTTTTCCGCTCCGCCCGGAGCGGGAGAGGTCACTTGACGATTTCCCATCCATACCAAAAAAATGTCCATACTTTCAAAGAGATATCAACACATCGTGACGGGTCCGCAAGGACCTATACCTGCCAAGGCCGTTTGTTGTTCAAAAGAGATCCCGTGGCTGAGTGGTGTACAGGTAAAGGTAGGAACACGTTTGGGGTTTAGTCGGTAAAAGTCTGACACGTCCATCTGCTTCACACAGAGCAGGAGAGATTATAGAGGTAAAAAATATAAGGTAAGTATCATCATCATCCTTTTTTATCGTCCCACTGCTGGGTACAGGTCTCCTCTCATACAGAGAAGCATTGAGCGTAATCAACACGCTTGCTCAATGCGGATTGGCGATTTCAGACTTAAAGTCCAGGTTTCCTCAAGATGTTTTCCTTCACCTTCAGTCATTGGTATCCAATATATACTTATGAAGTACATATAACTTTAGAAAAGTTACATTGGTACTTGCCTGACCTGGAATCGAACCTGCGCACTCATACTTGAGAGGCTGGTGTTTCAACCACTAGGCCACCACGGCTATAAGGTAAGTATGTTCATCAGTAAATACTACTCACAAAATAAATATTCAAACCAAACGAAACCTTAATATAGAACCAATTAAATACTTAATTAAACGTACTTACGAAATTAACTTTCGTAAAGTCTACCAAATTTTAAAAGCCAGTCATATGCATCAGAGAGACTGACAAGGCATTAGTGTAACTCCTCGTGTTTTTTTAAAGATAAATGTGTAACTTGTATCTAGATCGGGGCAAAGGTTATGTCGGTTGGTAATCAAGAGGTTGTATGGTAAATAGGAAATGAAAGTTGAAAACAATTTGAGTATGATTTTTGACATTGTGATAGGCCTAGACGGAGATCATCGTCATCTCAGCGTTAATCCCAGTTCAGTCGCATCCAAATCTTTTTCAGCTTTACAGTTTGGGGTCTGCTTTACCAGTCTAACTTCGATATTTTCCGTGAAGCGACTGCCGTCTGACCTCCACAACCTGAAGACGATATCGAAGCATTGCAGTTAGATTGTTGAATGAAAATGCTTGGGGGAGGCCTATGTCTAGCAGTGGACTTCATGTGGCTGAGATGATGATGATGATGTCTTCGTATTAATTCGACGACATGGTTGGTGCAGTGGCTGAGTGATCGACTGTTGCGCTGCGTATCGCGAATTCGATTCCCGCACAGAACAAATATTTGTGTGACCTACAAGCAGTTGTTTAAGTGTTTGTAAACTCACCCTCGATATAGGAGCAATTCCTAGAGTGAGGCAGGGTTTTTTTTAAAAGAAACAAGAAAATTTTGACAGTACCAAGTTTGTATGTATTGGTTATTCTTTGTTACTTTGCTAAGTATATTCATAATGTTGGATCACAAGAGGAACGTAAGGTAAGAGAAAATACAAGAAGAAAAGAGTTGAAACACAAGTTGTCACCAAATTTTAACGTAGTTGGGCATTGCTCCAGATACCACGCAGTTGAACTGTTCAATCGGTTACCAACTGATTTGAAATTATTAATATACAATATGTAAAGAAAACCCTGTCCGACCCAAAAGGATAATAAAGGTTAGGTAAACACATGACCAAAAATAATATAAAATTTTACGTAATCATCATAGTAACAATAATAATGAATTTTGAGATAATCCTTTTTTCCCAGTAATCAATTCCAATTTCCCCAAAATTTGGTAATTTAAAAAAAAGTGATAACAGCGGTATTATTATAAGCGAATAGCGACGCGACCACGTCACAGGTGCCGCGTGCCCTGCCCCCCGCCGCCCGCGGAAGTGGTTGCTTATCGCACATGTATTACCTCTTTTTGCAAAATGATTTTTATTTTTTTAGGGAGATTTTTTTTTTGAGTTTAGCCTGTCTTTGTGGGCATTATTAGAATCAGTTATCGATACCTAATAATACCTTCACGGATCGGACAGGGTTTTCTTTACATATTGTATAGTAGTTAAAAATAAATCGAAATCCTTCTTGTTGGAAAAATGTATTAATGAACACGCTTTCGACTGAATTAATTAACTTGACTGCAACAATATGCTTTGACGGTAATTAAACATTTGACATTTTTGACATTATTTTTTGTAATTTTATCTGACTTCAGTTTATATATCAATTCACATACTTATAATTGAGAAATGACTCGATATGTCTTATTTAAATTTTAATTCAATATTTTTCATTTTAATGTTTTTTTTTCATACGTGGCATTTCTATTTCATTTTTTTTTTAAATATTATAAACTAGCGCTTGACCGCAATCCTGCCTGATGGTAAGCAGTGACGCAATCGTTGATGGTAAAGCGCACTAGTTTATTAAGAGCCTATTCACTCTAGCCTTGAAGACACTCAAATTGTAGTCCGACGGAAACACCGCCGCTGGCAAATTATTCCAGTCCCTCGATGTACGCGGTATAAAGGAGGAGGTGAAACGCTTCGTCCGGATCGTAGAGGTGTTAACAACGTAAGGGTGGAAACCAGCCGTACGACGGGTCGTCCTGGTGGAACGGAGATGGGGGAATTAAATCATGCAATTCCATCGCACACTCTCCGAAATGCATCCTATAGAACACCGAAAGGCTGGCTACTCTACGCCTGTGCTCTAGGCTTTGGAGACCAACTCGAGTTAGATCAGGGTGACCAATCAGCCTCTTTGCACGTCTCTCCACTGAATCCAAAGTGGCCAGGTGATACTTGGCAGCACCAGCCCAAATGTGGCTGCAGTACTCCACACACGAACGGACCTGTGCTTTGTATAACATTAGAAGCTGCCCAGGTGTGAAGTACTGCCGGACCTTTGCGATAACGCCAAGTTTCCTGGCAGCCACCTGACCGGACCGATGTCTCCTGGGGCAGGGTTGCGGGTTGGTTAAATTTATAAGTTTATATGTAAAGTTCAACACAATGTTAATTGTTATGAATAAATAAATGAATTAATTTATTCTGAAATGAATCGGATGCAGGATACCTGTATTTTACGTAGAGCAACTATCAATCTAAACTTCGCACACCAGATAAATTTTTTTTTTTTTTTTTTTTGTTCCCTTCGCATACTGGATAATACGATACCCTGTTAAGACTAGTTGTTAGGCTTACGGGCTTACCAATTACTGTCAATGATCCACAAATGACAGCCGGAAACTACTTTCTAACGGTTCTGTATTTAATAAATCATATTTAATTAATGAGGATTGAGGAATGTTCACATGAGGCGGTGAGCAGTGGGCAGCTCGCCGCACGGTAAGGACCAGGCCCGAGTCGACGGCGCGTTGTGTTTCACGCGCCTCAAAGAGATGTCAGCACATCGTGATGGGGTCCACGAAGACCGATGTCTCCTGGGACAGGGTTGCGGGTTGGTTAAAAAAGAAACCGTGGCCCTGGCCGTCGCACAGGTAAGTGAAGAAACACGGGTGGGTTTTAGTCAGTAAAACACTGACACGCCCTTCCGCTCCGCCCAGAGCAGGGGAGGTCATTTGATGATTTCCCAACCAAAAAAAAAGTAATGTTTACATATATGGAAAGCGCTTCCTCTTGATTTCAGGATGGCCGCCAGTCCGTTTGCATTTAATCGGAAATTGCAGAGTTATTTTCGTAAAAATTAGGGTAGAGTCATCTCAACACCTCTCTTCCAAGTTTTAGTTTTATGTACATATATAATAATTATATAGTTTGGTATTAGTACATATGTGTTTATAGCTTATTTAAGTGTTTGTTTAAATAATGTTCAGAGCTTTTTCCTTCTAATAAAGCACCTGCCCTCTAATCTGTTCACCACCCGTGGTTGACTGGTAGAGAATGCCTAAGGCATTAAGTCCGGCTCTGTACAGTTCATGTGCGAAAGTGTAAATAAATAAATTAAAATACCATTTAAATTATCTGTCTACATTTACTTGCTCTGATTTAAACTCACCACAGCCCCCGAGTGCAAAGTGCAGATATTATTAAAATATGAATCAGTTCCGCATACAGAATCTGATTTAATAGTCACTGTTATTGGATCCTTATAATTTATGGCCATTTGCCTTCGTGGGAACGACTGGGTACTTAGACTGCTATCACACCGTACTGTAATGTTATCTCGACTTGGCTTTTAAATTACTCGCTTATCTACTTCGCCTTTAGTGCGAATATGAGTTGTAGATTTTGGAATTCGAATTTCATTGTTTCTGGGATTTGGTTATGCAATGTTATCAGTGTTTATTTCGTGGTTTAATAAACTTAGGACTGAGATTTCAAATGCCAATTAATTTTATTACTGGAATAATTTTAAATGATGAAAGTTCCTTGATACAAAGACATGGAGAAAACAATTTAATTCGACGATTAAAAATAATCTGTTAAATAAAAATCAGTCTTTGGGAGAGTTACATCTACATATTTGGGTTTGGAAGACACATAAATAGGTTGAATGAGATACTTCGTGGTGGCCTAATGGTTAAAGCACCAGCCTGTCAAGTATGAGTGCGCGGGTTCGATTCCAAGTCAGGCAAGTACCAATGTAACTTTTCTGAAGTTATATGTACTTTCTAAGTATATCTCGGACACCAATGACTGAAGGTGAAGGAAAACATCTTGAGGAAACCTGGACTTTACAAGTTTGAAATCGCCAACCCGCATTGAGCAAGCGTGTTGATTATGCTCAATCCTTCTCTGAATGAGAGGAGACCTGTGCCCAGCAGTGGGATGATAAAAGGTTGTTGATGATGATGATGATTCTTCTTCGGCCTATATAGGTACACTGCTGGACAAAAACCTTCCCCAAAAAGCCATGACTGAGTCCGTTACCGTAGACTGGAATAGCGGAGCTGCCAGAGTTTAGGGGCCTGGGCTGTGTCGTGTGCATATCATTTGGGGTTTGCCATAATTCCCACGCTTGGCAGGCAGGTTGGGGATCGCAGTAATTTGATATTCCACAGGAGAAGCGCTGCTGACCGATTCCCCGGTGAGAGTTGCCTTAGTAGCCTCTTACGACACCTACGGGAGGATATGGGTTGGTACTATTCAATTCCCTATATTACCCATTATTTGGGCTTAATAAAAAAATCAGGTGCATCCGCTAAGATTGAAAGCTAACCCAACATAGTTGCGAATAGGCTAAGTTATGTAATGGTGATTCGAAAACAGATTAAATAAATATGTAGTGTTAAGTAAATTGTGATGGCACAGAATTATATTGGGCGAGGCCGCATTCTGATTGAGTTTATCCAATTTGATATTTACGTAACTTTATGCTGATTACTTAGTATTGATTTATTTTTGGTTCATTAGTGCGTTACACATTTTATAATATTCAATTACGAATTAATCAAACAAACTTAGAACAGGATCATTAAAAGGATTTGAAGTCGTGCAATACTGCATACAAATTAGCCCACGGGGCATTCATTTATTTATATATACTTTATTGTATGTACACCCAAAACACACATTACATAAAAATCAATTCAATACTACAAAATATATAATGCGGCCTTATGGCTAATGAAAACTCTTCCATGTAACCTTCATTGGACTGAGATTTTCCTATATTTGTTCTTGTTAAAAAAAGGTTATAAAAAGTCTATAACACTTAGGATAGAATTTTTTTTTAAGTATTTAAATCAAAATCGAACTTCTTTTAAACAAAGGCACAGCAAAAAAAAAAAAATTGCTAACATTGTACCTACAGTAAGTTCTATAACTATATGGCAAAAAGAAAAGGTCAAACAGTTTAATTTCTACATCTTCTTTCATTTTTTTGGTTTGACCATCTAGAAACTAAGCAGGGCTTATACATATCTTGGGTCACATCGACAGATTACATACGCAATTTAATTTCATGTAACGACGACGGTGTATACGAATGCCGCTTAGAATTTAATTATTGGCGAGATATCAGGTAATTAGGTGCCATATTTATGCAAATACACATCCATACTAATATTATAAATGCGAAAGTAACTCTGTCTGTCTGTCTGTCTGTCTGTCTGTTACGCTTTCCCGCCTAAACCTCTCAACTGATTTTGATGAAATTTGGCACAGACAATCTTTGGACCCTGAGAAAAAACATAGGCTACCTTTTATCCCGGAAAAAATTGATATTCCCGAGGGAAATCTAAAAAGCGCGATATAACCGAACTCCACGCGGGCGGAAAGCACACAATCTTTAGACCCTGAGAAAGGACATAGGCTACCTTTTATCCCGGAAAAATTTGATGTACCCGAGGGAAATCTAAAAAGCGCGATATAACCGAAATTTACGCGGGCGAAGCCGCGGTCGGAAAGCTAGTTACCTATAAATATTATAAAGAAAGAAAAAAAAAAAAAGAAAAATTTTTTATTGCCACAATAAATAGTACAACAAGAATACATATATACAAAATACAATACTAAGCAACTATGGAAACAGAGTTATTGTCGAGCTCTGGCACCCCATGTAAGATTTAACTTGTGTTTAGGGTGCCAGCGTCTTCACCCAATCATTGTACATATTAGTTGCAGGACGAGCACAGTACGTCATCATAATGTGTTTATGTACCTTTGTGTGTGTGTGTGTTTGTGTGTCTGAATGTGTGTGTGTGTGTGAATATATTGTGTGTGTTTTTACGTGTGTTTGTGTGATAAAAACTATGGGAACCTTTATATGTTCAATTAATTAATATGAATATGAATATAATTATTAACTTATTTATAATATCAGTGAGCGAAATCTTTAATAAGTCTTCAGTCTTATTATAGGTCAATGTCAGGAGCCACTTGGTGACCTCAGTTTTGCATTTATTTAGACACATGGGAGCAATGCAGTATTTATTTATTTTGTTATATAGGTGGCTTGACAGTATATTACATCCCTGTGTTGCACATACTTCGAAGTGTCTACGCTTTTTAGTAGCATTCGGATCGTAAACCACACAGGGATGTTTGCGGAGAATAGTAGCAAGAATAAACAGCTGTCTCACTGTGAGGACCTGACATTCACTGTAGAGAGCCGCGGTGGGATACCTAAATGGTTTCAAGGTCATAACCTTTAGAACCGCTCTCTGTGCTCGTTCAAGAGGGATGAAGATTGTCTTAGGGGTCCCACCCCACACCGTGATGCAGTAGTTAATTAAGCTTTGGCATAGGGAATAATAGACAGTTTTCATCGTAAGGCGATCAGCGGACTGCCTTAGCTATTATCGCTTCAAATAATGTATGATTTACAGAGGACGGACTGATGTGTTGTGTAAAGTAATGGTTCTTGCAAGGCGCGATCTATGCAAAGCGTCTGATGTACAATTTTGTAATATTAACGTTAGTTAGGTACCTAGTTTTGACAATTGCGCTGGTTCTTTTGTTCACAAATTAACTAATTTTAAGTTAACTGCATCTTTTTATTTCTATTTCATTAATAAAAGGATAGAAGATACCATTTTAGTTTAATCCTGTCAAATTAAGATATTCCATAGACATTTTTTTTTTTGGTTCAATTCTTTCCGTTCTTCTGAACGGAAAAGGCAAAGGCATAGTACGCCATACAGCCTAGTCTTCAGTACATATTCTCTTGAGTAAACTTCTATACTAACTTATCCTAATTAATCCTAACTTATCCTAGCTTATCCTAAACTTATCCTAACTAATCTAACTCCTTTCGTTTTCCGCGTTTAGACGATAAGGAGCGGTTTAGCGTCAAGACATGATGTGGCCACTATGCTACAATATTTTACTGTTCTTTTTGAATTATTCACTTAATGCACTTTTTACTACATAAATCACGCGTTTTTATTTAGTAAACGACACTATAAATAATTTTAAAAGTCCAATGAAAAATGAGCGTGACACTCATCTTGACATTCCCACCAAAACCCTATTCCATAGACAGTTTAGACGTGATTATAAACATGGCGACCAAAAATACATCAATTAACGTCATATCAGTGGTGGACTAATTTGACAGGTCTAAACTAATATTTCTTAATGAAATAGAAAGTAAAAGATAAAATATACTTAACGTTTTAGTTTAATCCTGTCAAATTAAGATATTCAACATATTGAACTAACATAATATTATCTTCTAGGCTTTGACATCAAATCAACTTTGTCTATAGTTTGGCAGTTTTGCATGCTTGGAGTGAGAGACTTTTGGTGATATTATTTTATTATTATTATTATTATTTTTTTTGTATTTTGTTTGTTATTGTAATTTTATGGTATTTAGTTGTACGGTGCGTTTTGTTTGTGCAGAATAAAGAATTTTTCTTTCTTTCTTTCTTTCTATCTTCTGTCCTTTTCGTAATAAAGTCGAAAGAAAAAGATGCACTGAACCTAAATTTAGTTTAGTTTGTGAATAAGGGAATCGGGGCCAATGTCGTATTTTAGCTTAACTTAATTTAAGTTATAAACTCGTGCTTGATCGCCATCCCGCTTGATGGTAAACAGTCATCATCATTTCAGTCGAAAGACGTCCACTGCTGGACATAGGCCTCCCCCAAAGTTCTCCACGATGACCAGTCCTGCGCCTCCCGGTCCTTCACCAGGTCGTCGGTCCACCTTGTCGGGGGCCTACCCACGCTGCGTCTTCCGGTGCGTGGTCGCCACTCGAGGACCCGTCAGCCCCATCGGGCATCGGTCCTACGGGCATTATGCCCAGTTTGTCCAAATCAATTCGTCTTGTGAATGTGTCCAATTTTAGTCTAAAAATCAACACTGTTTCAACGACAATGTAGACAGTCTCCCAAAACGCCCACCCTTCGCCACTTCTAGTATTTTCGGAATTGGGAAAAAGTTTTCATAATTGCGTCGTGTCGACTTTCCGTTTAACTGGAACAAAATATCAGTGTCTTACACGCACTGACTGGCCATCTAACCTCCACCCAGATACTGGGTATAACGATACCACAGTAAACCTGTGATGATACCCCTTGGTAATACTGGTTGTTAGAGTTTTGGGTCGAGCATGAAAGATCCCCGCTTGCTTCTCGAGCCAAGGAAGGATTTCGGAATGTAATGATTTTCACCCATCTATGGGCAGACCGCGGCAAGGGTAGCTTAACCTCGATCGAACCGTACGACTGTTATTTCTTAGATACAAAATTCTCCACCAAACAATATCTTCTTCTTCAGCCTATAGATGTCCACTGCCGGACAAAGGCCTCCATCGAAGCCTTTCCACGCTGACCGGTCTTGGGCTGCCCGCATCCATCGGCTTCCCGCGACCTCCACCAGGTCATCGGTCCACCTTGTTGGGGGCCACCCTACGCTGCGTCTTCCAGTACGTGGCCGCTACTCCAGAACTTTACTGCCCCATCGGCCATCGGTTCTACAAGCAATGTGCTCTGCCCACTGCCACTTAAGTTTAGCGACTCGCAGAGCTATGTCGGTGACTTTGGTTCTTCTGCGGATCTCCTCATTTCTGATTCGATCACGCAGAGAAACTTCGAACATAGCTCTTTCCATAATTTCCCTTTGTGGGACTCTGAGCCTTCGTATGAGGCCCATTGTGAGCGACCACGTTTCAGTTCCGTAAGTTATCACTAGCATCCACCAAACAATCTGGATTTCCTTAATTACTCATAGTTCATAATTATTAAAAACTGTATCAATTTAATCTAAACAAAAACCCATCGAATCTAAAAACCACTAACTCCACAGATTAAACAAACACCGAGAAGCATTATCCTCTCAATCCGCAACTAGAGCCTCTTAGCTAACCGTATCTATCAATTAAGGCTCTGGGGTACGCGTGAGTGGACTTTTGATTGATCCATCAATAAGTACATAAATCCATTAAGGTAATACGCTTGGCCTGTTAATTGTGTATTTTCTACGGCTGTCAGTCGAGATACATCGAAGTTCGGAGTGATTCGAATGTTTCAAACTGATTCGAATAGTGCTCATCGGTTGGGCAATTAAAAATCGTGAAAGTTTGGATGATGGCGGATTAATGTAAAGTGGCCAGTTACAGGTGGATGGCACAATCATATTTTTACGCATGTTTAACAGTTCAGGGTGGGCCTATTAATTGGGCTTGTTTTTGCTGTTGTATCGATTAGTTTAATTTGTCTAAAAAAATTGCGTTTTAATAAAACACGCCGAGGCTCTTCAATTTAAAGTTGTCTATGAAATATTTCGTCAGCTGTCAAACCTTCCCAAAGGCCATGGTTTTGATACTTTCAATTTCTTTAATTACTCACTTTTGAAAAGTTTATTATAATATTCTTCGATATAAAATATATTTTCGGATAACTTCTAAATAAAGATTCGCATATTAATAAAATTGATAATGAATCGAAATAAAACTGTCAAGTTAATGTCACATGTCTTCGAAATTTTTGGATCTAGGGTATTTTTTTGATTTCGAGGGGAAGCCTCCTAAAGGCGCCTGGTCTTTGGGGATAGGAACAGGGAGGGTGGGATTTTACCCCACTAAGACCACCCCGGTGGTCACCATCTGCACCGTTACCTCTCAGAAGACCAATCCGGAGCCCCCTCTAGGACATGCCGGTTCCTTCACGATCTTTTCCTTCATCATTAAGAGAGCAGTGGTGATTAAATTAACACAAAGTATTCAAAGTTAAGCGTCTGTTTGGGGTCGACTCTATGACTAATAACTTAAAAAATGCTATCTATTATCACTGGGCCTCCACTGCTCTCTCGAAAAACTTAATATAATTTTTAAATTAACATGTGCATTGAAATCGGAATTGCTTAAATTCTTTTTCAATAAATGCCACGATAAATTACCTACAAATCAACCAGATATGAGCAAAAAAAGCAAAAAAAAAAAAATGGATTTTAAAGGATATCCTAATTAACATTAAACTTATATGTTTACTAGCTGTGCTCCGCGGTTTCACCCGCTAAGCTTCGAACCGAAAGAGCTCAGTTTATATCAAATAAACGCCTGTTAAAATAATGGGAGCAATATGTACGTCTGCGAATGCTCCCGTTTTCGCAACATTTTTTGTTCCTGCTCTGCTCCTATTGGTCATAGCAGGATGTTTTATAGCCTATGTCCTTTCTCAGGCTCTAGTCTATCTGTGTACCAAATTTCATTACAATCGGTTCAGTAGTTTTGGCGTGAAAGCCGGACGGACAGACAGACAGAGATACTTTCGCATTTATAATATTAGCATGGATTTGTTAGTTTTTCATGATAATACCGCTGAGTGTGGATGAGGTGAAAAATGGTATATGGATGGACCATGAACCAGTGCGATTCAGACCCTCAATTCGCCTTAGTTTTGGTTGATATGGGTAACCACATCACCGTGAAAACTTATATGAATTGACCTTGCAGTGAGCTGTCATTCCACCGAACGCTAAGGATTGGTTCAAAAGTCCAAAAATTGGTCTAACTGTAATGCTTCGATATCGCCTTCGGGTTGTGGAGGTCAGACGGCAGTCGCTTCACGGAAAATATCGAAGTTTAGCCAATTGAGCTGTTAGACTGGTAAAGCGGATCCCAGACTCTAAAGCTGAAAAAGCTTCGGATGTGATTGGGATTAACGCTGAGAAGATGATGATGATGATGACTAAGGATTGGCACTATTGACAGCATGCTAGAACATCAAAAATCTTACCGTAAAAAGTTATGTGAAGAGATATTAGAATATCTCTTCTCATATCTTTTCACGGTAAGATTTTTACAGAACCCATTAAAAAACCTATGTACACATGTTTAGACAAATGAAAATGACATGAATCGAAGTGAGGTATTTATTTTATTTATTTATTTAGGACAACCAACAAATCTTACACTAGTTACATTTATATATTACAATAATATAAAATCCTATGACTCAACATAGGATTTTATATTATTGTAATATATAAATCTAACTGACTTAATTATAGGTTGCCACAGAATGTATCGTTTTGTGATTGGTTTTTTATTTATTCATATAATGTTAAAAGAGGACAACAAGACTGCAATTTATTAACAGAACATAGAATAACAGGACAAAGCTCAATCATTGTTAGGTGGTGAACGATGATAAAATGTTACGACGGAAGACGGAGTACGACGAAGTGTTCTAACTCAAGGTATCGACTAGGGCACCATTAACTTAGTAGAAACATGTTTATTTATTCATACGATAAAGTATATCTGTGTCTATAATACGAGTATGTATAGAATTCAATTCTGAGCTAGGTGGCTTATTTTATAACAGAAACAGGACAGTTCATAATTTTTTCATGTATAAATTCTCCACGAAAATAATAGATATATTTGTTTAAAACAACATATAAAACGAAACATACGGACAGCAACTTTCAATTCTGTACAAACTATACAAATACATAATTTGAATCTTGTATCATCATCATCATCAACCTTTTATCGTCCCACTGCTGGGCATTTACTATTATCTTGTATCGATCATTAATAATTAAGTTGAATTTTGTTTGCAATTACAAAACGACATATAAGTATACACATGCGGCCAAATTAATGGATTCATCTCTAAATCTCTATACCTCTAATTAAAACTGATGTACCGTTTCATTATACGCCGTAATGAGTTTAGTTCTAATACAATGGTTTAATTAGATCGAAGCTGTTCATTAACATACGATTGTGTCAAAACACTCAGTTCTGTCGTATCGGACTGTCAACTAAATGTCAAAGATGTGTCGGTGGGTTAGTGACGTCGGCCTGTTGTGTAATGTACAGATGAGCACACAATCTTGTTGATGGTTTTAAGAAGTTTTTATTTTGGCGTTGTGTTGCTTGTCAATAATAAAAATTATTTACCTGAATTTCTGTATGCGTTTGGTGTTTTATTTGTATTTTATCTGTCTTATTCATAAAAACCTCGTTAATCACTCACTAGCGACTGCTTAGCTAACCATTTAGTTAGCTCTTAATCAATGCTTAACTTTTCTTTATTCATAATAGGTAGTTAGCAGATGATTAGTTGCGATACGAAGTAGAGGTGAAACTATGCGTTTGGCACAGATAATAATGAAAATAGTTGACTAAAAAATTGATTTTTTAGAAAAAAATTGTCAAAACTACGATTTTTTATCTGTTGTGTTTGGCAGAGAAATGTCAGAAATTTCATCGGATAATTTGAATGTAAATAAAATGATTTATTACAATTAAATAATTGTATTTGTGATAATAATAGTGAAAGTAATAAACTCCAATAATATTATAGTAGACAGAAACAGGTATTTATCTCTGTATTTGTACATATGTAATTACTAATCTAAACTGGCGAAATTAATGTTAAAGCAGTAGCCGACAATAACTGTGTATTTTCCTGCTCTTTAATCTTGTAAACATCCATGTGCTATTTATGAAATTTAAGTGGGTTCTTGTGTATATATTACATTACTTCCTACAGTTTTTGTACTGCTTTTTACAGTATTATTATACTTGTTTACAGGCACACATTTTATTGCTTTATACGAAGCCACTATTAGCAACTAGCGGCAATATTATTCAACCTCGCAATGACGGCGAAGGAGAAGACTATGCTGAGTGAAAAAGATGAGGAATGAGGGTCGTGTGAGTCAAGAATGGCTCTCATGTTTATGGAAGAAAAGTAGTGGAAAACAAAAACAATGAATTATTTTTAGCACAAAAATGTAAACAGTTTTATTGCGTTGTTGGAGCTACTGAACCTTGGAGAAAACTATCTTTGCATTGTATAGATTCAATTCCTTAGTATTGTATAATTGCATGGCACACGTGTGAGCACAATGTACTTGCTGTAAAGCATCTATTTGTTGGGTTAGTCTTTTTTTGTTGTTTTTTTTTTGTGTTTTCTATAATGGACTCTCTTAGTGTAAGTACAATATATTTCTGCATCGTTCTCACACGGTTGATTTCAAAACGAATGATGTAATCAAATATTTGTATCAATAGCTTGACAATTTAAAAGTGTCCATGGAGTTTCTTGCCCGTTCTTCTCCATAGTTCTACTCTTTGGAATGGGTGACTAGCTTCACCTTACTGACTGACTGACCGACCTTCTGACAATTCAAAAGTGCCTGTAACTGGTTCATTTGAATTAAATGCTTTCATTTGGTTAAAATAAAATATTTAAAAAAAATGTCTTATTATTTGTGTATTACTGCCACAACATGACTTGTTTTTAGTCCTGTATCTTATATATGACATCATAAGATAACACAAGGAAACATAGGATAGCATCTTAAATTACAATTAAACAACAATACAATTGTAGCACTATCTTTTTTATTATTGCTATTATAAACCAATGCCTGACCGCAATCCCGTCTGATGGCAAGCAGTGATGCAATCGTTGATGGTAAAGCGCACTAGTTTATTAAGCCTATTCACTTAAAAAACTTAGGAATACGAAGGATGACGGCAGTTAGCGAGGTGATGCAGTATTAAACCCAAGACCAACACGACCAAGCGATGCTGCGCTAGAGGAAGATTGATCTGGAGACTCTCCACGACCAAACTCCCGACACAACAATATTTGGCGCATCGTACCCGGCACACATTGCAACACAACTGCTCAGACCCGTCCTCCGTACGGCTTCACCATACACCATGAACACGACGAATCGCTTGGCGGCAAGACTTTGTCTGCTGGGTGGTAACTTCTGCCGGTAGCCGAGTAAAGCTCTCAAATCAAGCATATATAAAGCAATCAAAAAAGTTTCAAAGTGAATATAACTTTACTACGTCATTTTGGAAATTCAAAAAAAGGTTTTCGACATCCATATTTACGCACTATTCGATATTAAAAATAAAATAATTTCGAAGCATAATAATCATATGAAATCAATCAGCTGATTCAAATAAAATCCGCCATATTGTTGCCTCTAACCATCCTCTTAACAGCGGTCCGGTGATGTTTAATTTTGACAGCTACTAATCAATTGCTTAGCATCCTCTTAGCGCTAAACAGCTTTTATGAATAAGAATTTTGCTAATCAGTTGCTTAGCAATTGATTAAAGTTTTATGAATAAGGCTGTATATGTTTTATTGTTCAAAAACAGGTGATTAATTTTATTCTTGTCGAAAAACTTTTAATTTATAATAATTAACTAAGTAGCTTTTCAGTTACTAGCTCAGTTTTAAAGAAATTTTGATATGATTTTTTCATCATCATCATTATTTCAGCCGAAAGACATCCACTGCTGCGACATAGGCCTCCCCTAAGGATCTCCACGACGACCGGTCCTGCGCCTCCCGTATCCAGGGGTTTCCCGCGGCCTTCACCACGTCGTCAGTCCACCTTGTCGGGGGCCTACCCTCTTCCGGTGCATGATCGCCACTCAAGAACCCGTCGACCCCATCGGGCATCGGTCCTACGGGTAATGTGTCCTGCCCACTGCCACTTAAGTGTTGCAATTCGTCGGGCTATGTCCGTTACTCTCGTTCTTCTGCGGATGTCCTCATTTCTGATTTAATCACGCAGTGAAACCCCAAACATAGCCCTTTCCATTGCCCTTTGTGTGACCTTGAGCTTTCATATAAGGCCCATTGTTAGCGACCACGTCAAAGAGTTTTTACAAACAAACGTTAAAACACATAAAATATTCATCATCAACCTTTTATCGTCCCACTGCTGGGCACAGGTTTCCTCTCATACAGAGAAGGATTGAGCGTAACCACCACGCTTGCTGAATGCGGGTTGGCGATTTCTTAAAATCCAGGTTTCCTTAAGATGTTTTCCTTCACCTTCAGTCATTGGGGTCCAAGCTATACTTAGAAAGTACATATAACTTTAGAAAAGTTACATTGGTACCTGCCTGACTTGGAATCGAACCCGCGCATTCATACTCGAGAGGCTGGTGTTTTAACCACTAGGCCACCACGACATTAAACAAACATTAAAACACATAAAATATTAATAATATAATATTAAGTAATCTTAAACAATTTTTCCCTCGTGTACACTTGCGGCCAAACAAACCTGCGCGCGTTGATCGGCTTACGTCGGCTATCAACTGGTACATCGACATCTGTCCACGTGCCCGGATTAAATGGACCGTGTGACATGTGATTGTACACTTATTTGTACACGAAGTGTATGATTAATGGTCCAGTGATACGCTTAACGGGATTGGTAAGTAATGACGATACTTTGGCTATATGATTTGTAAGTGTGCACTTTGGGGACGCGATGGATTGAAAAGTCGTAATTAAAAAGGTTTTTTTTTTTATTATGAAAGTCATTTTATAAAAAAAAGTCTGTATCTCAGACTCTTGAAATAACGAAAAACTGGAGTACTCTTTGGACGTGGATAAACATACACCTACTGTTCAAGCAGTAGGTACTCGGCCGACTATATAAAGCTGAAGAGTTTGTTTGTTTGAACGTGCTAATCTCAGGAACCACTGGTCCGATTTGAAAAAATCTTTTTATGTTTGATAGCCCATTAGCCTAGGAAGGCTTTAGACTATATAACATCATGCTGCGACCAATAGAAGCGGAGCATAAGTAACTCCACGCGAACGAAGTCGCGGGCGGCCGCTAGTTTATAATATTAGTAGAATTAGTAGAAATAGTTAATGAGATTTAGATGTTATACGTTTGGTGAAAGGCTTGTCAGATTTTATTAATTTAGTTTTACCCATTCAATTACTCAAGCGCAAATACTGAATGTGGGATCCTGCAGGGTAATTGCTTAACACACTATCTGGGGGTTTTATTTTGAAAGTTCAACAACATTCATTGATTCATTTACGTTGTTGAGCATCTAACATATGGTGCAATGGTTTACTAATATCCTTCAAATTTGAAGAAATAGTCTGGTACGCAATTAAGTTCGGGTAACAGAACCCGATTGGATTCCATTAGGAATTTCTTAATAACTCCCTGGAGTTTAGAAGCCTGCAAAGCTGGGCCAAACTTAAAAAAAAATCCCTCTAAAAAAATAAATATTATTTCGAAAAAGCGAGGTTGCTTAATGCATTTGCGGTAGGCAACACGTTAGGCATACATGCGCGGGTGAAGGGAGGCAGGGCAGGCGGCACGTGGTCGCATCGCTATTCGCTCCGTCACAAATGGTGTTGTCACTTTTTTTAAATTACCAAACTTTAGGGAAGTTGAAATTAATTCGCGGAAAAAAAGATTATTTCAAAATTCGTTAGTATTGGCACTATGATAATTATTATATACAATTTCATATTTCATTTGGTCATGTTTAAACCTAATATCGGGCATGAGCGCATGAGCGCCAAATCATCGGCTAGGATTTAGGAGTCGAAGTGGTCGCCGTGGCCGAAATCAGTCGGGAACATCATCATCATCATACCTAATATTTATTATCCTTTTGTGTCGGACAGGGTTTTCCTTACATATTGTATATCCTGCAGATAGTTGTTCTAGGTCTGGCTGTTTGTGTATGTAAGTTTAAATGTTTGTAAACGAACCCACGATACAGGAGTAATCATTGATATAACATTAAACTAAGGTAGATAAGTCACTAGCGCATTGAACTTGAAACGTACAAAAGATTACAATTCTAATCTCTTGCCCTAGTCACTCTCGATACACTCGTAAAAACAAACGACAAACACTAACAGCGCAAATGACAAACACTAGCCATCTGTTTCTTCTCTATGCTTTAGATTGCGCCCCATCTCACTCACACTGTACCAATGTGTGAAATGTACGCAGAATAAAAAATTTGCATGTGTGTGCTGCTACTCGGATCGGCACATTTATTTCGGTTAATTTGTTAGAGCATATCATATCTGTTTAATATTACATCAATGGGAGTAATGTGTAAATGTAAACTTATGCACCGTAATATCTCTTGCCCTCTTCTTTATTATATTCGGCTCGTTACGTATCACCTGCCATCAAGAAGTTTACTTCTCTAAGGTCACTTCAAGGATATTGTCGAAGGAAAAGTCTGAGTTCTGGATGATATTTTGTGGTGTAAAGCACCACATCTCCATCAGTGAGGATGTCGCGAAGGAATTAAAATAAGAAAACTGGAGAAATATTCAGGAAGATAGTCAGGTATAACTGAGATGTTAACGTTACAAAGTGTTACAGGCAAGTGAGATGTCGGTATGCTAAAACATTATCCATGCTAGTATTATAAATGCGAAAGTAACTCTGTCTCTCTGTCTGTCTGTTACGCTTTCCCGCTTAAACCTCTCAACAGATTTTGATAAAATTTGGCACAGACAATCTTTAGTCCCTGAGAAAGGACATAGACTACCTTTTATCCCGGAAAAATTTGATGTTCCCGAAGGAAATCTAAAAAGCGCGATATAACCGAACTCCACGCGGGCGAAGCCGCGGGCGGAAAGCTATTCATCGTCATATTCCCATGTGCAACTTTGTGCTATATTAAATTACTTAGGCGATCCAACATGCCTCAATGGCTAGTGTAGCCTCAATGACAGAAACACGGCCTGGAAGATTTTATCAGTATGTCTACAAATCTTCTAGTAAGTTTTCAAGATATAAAAAATGTAAGAAAAAATAAGTAAATAAAAATCTGATAAGTCGTCAAATAAAATAACGGTGAACACATATGAACTTCAAAAACTAAAAAAATAAGTAAATAAAACATCATATAATAAATCACTTAAATGGACTGCTGCAATCAACTTTTTACCCCACTTTCTATAATGGTTGTCGTCTAATATGATTTCAGAATGCTTTAGTTAAAATAGCTGGCTGCCATAGCGTTGAGTAACAAGAGCAAGTCATCTTTCGGTCTAAAATAAATAGCGAACATTAAATGAACGAGCCCGGTTGGAATACACTGGCGGTGCAATAAATGGATTGCATTTTGGCAGTTTGATAGGTCGTAGTTTCAAACATCATTTGTATTGTTTTTTTTTTTCATTTAATTTTTGGTCAAATAGTTAAGTATGACGTCTTCTGTCATTATTGTCAAACATCTTGAACACAATTATGTAAAACCTTAAAATTGAATTTTCTATTTGTGCCAAACCAACTAATTAAAAAATATGCGATTCGTATTTCTTTCATATCTATTACTAGCGGCCGCCAGCGACTTCGTTCGCGTGGAGTTAGTTATGCTCCGCTCCTATTGGTCGCAGCGTGATGTTATATAGCCTAAAGCCTTCCTGGATTAATGCGCTATCCAACGCAAAAGTAATTTTTCAAATCGGACCAGTAGTTACTGAGATTAGCGCGTTCAAACAAACAAACTCTTCAGCTTTATATATTAGTATAGAGTATTGATTATAAAGTATTCGATAAAAAAAAGGTTGCCCCACACTAGGAATTTCTCCTGTACCGTGGGTGTGTTTAAAAACGTATAAAGTAACATAAACAAACAGCCAGAACCGAAATAAATAATTGTAGGCCAAACAAATATTTGTTCCGTGCGAGAATCTAACCCACGACACGCAACGCAGCAGTCGATACCACGGCCACTGCCCCAATCGCGTCGTCAATTATACCCGCGAGGTTCTGTATAAAGCCTTGACAGCCTCCGTGGCGTAGCGGTAGCGAACGCGGCCGCTGCGCAAGGAGGCGCGGGTTCGATCCCCGCGCTGTGCAAATATTTGTATGCATGAATATGAATATTTGCACTGGTCTGGTCGTGCCTCGGAAAGCAGTCCGTCCCGGTTGCCAAACGAACATCTAATGGCAGTCTTTACGGGTTGTTGGATCCCTCAAAAGTCCAACAATTGGTCTAATTACAATGCTTCGAAATCACCTTCGGGTTGTGGAGGTCAGACGGCAGTCGCATCACGGAAAATATCGAAGTTTAGCCAAAAATCAGCAGTTATACTAGTAAAGCGGACCCCAGACTCCAGAGCAGAAAGGGCTTCGGATGCGACTGGGATTGGCGCTAAGATGATGATGATGAGGTTCTAAATAAAGCCCTAATGAATAATAATATCTAAAGAAAGAAAGCAAGAAAAATAATGTATATGGAAACAGTGACACACATGGGCAGTAGGTATTTTAAACTAGTACAATACAAAAAAAAAACGGTTCGAGGTCAAAAAGACTCATATTTCAGCATAATTCTGCAATATAACTGTGTCCAATATTCCGTGGTCTGCAGTGTACACGAGCCCCGTAATGCCGTAAGAGCCTTGCGCACATTACGATATTTTGAGTGGCCAGTACTGAACAAAAAACACACCAAAACAGTTCGAGTTATGCGCGGGACATACCAAGGGACCGCTTTAGTCAACTATTTGAAGGTTCACTATTTTTCATTAGATACCCAATTTATGGTTCATATTAAAGCAGTGAAGAGCAGTGGTAGACTTTTTTTTTTTGTTTGTTGTCGGGGGGGAAACCTTCAAAAGGCACTCGATCTCTGGGGACCGAGATCGGCGAGTGTGGGATTTTCACCTCGCTAAAAGCACCCCGGTGATCATCATCCGCACATAGGGGTGGTCCCGGTTCCTCTTAGAAGACTGATTCCGGAACCGCTCCTGCGCATCCCCTGTAAAGGCACATCTCTGGGGAGACTCTAAAGGGACGTTCTAATCTTTAGTCCCTAGGTCTAGCTATGTACGGCAGCACGTGACCACCGTTTGCCCTGGGGTCACTTGATGGGTCCCCACTCTAAGCGCCCTTGACCCCAAAGGTCCTGCCAAAAATACACTTATGTAAAAATATTGTGAAACTTAAATGACGTAGTGTGATTGTTAAATGCTTTGTGACACTGTTATTTATAGTCATTAATATGGCTAAGTCGTGGTGGCCTAGTGGTTAAAACACCAGCCTCTCAAGTATGAGTGCGCGAGTTCGATTCCACGTCAGGCAAGTACCAATGTAACTTTTCTAAAGTTATATGTCATTTCTAAGTATATCTTGGATACCAATAACTGAAGGTCTGAAATCGCCAAACTGCATTGAGCAAGCGTGGGGATTACGCTCAATCCTTCTCTATATGACAGGAGACCTATGCCCAGCAGTGGGACGATAAAAGAGTTGATGATGAATATGGCTAAACAGTTATTTAGGTATGTAGATGGCTGACAAAATTATTATAAACATCTTTATTAATCGTGATGAACGGTTACATATTTCACAAATACATGGAAGTAATTAAGCGTAGGACAAATATTAAATTGAAATTATTATTCCATCGCGTTTGCTAATGGTAAGCTGGGGGGATAGTGACAGGCTGTTAGCTTGCGCCCACGCACGCTATAACCCATTGGCCTTAGTTGAGCTCTTGTAACTTGAGCAAGATTATTATATTAAGGCAATGTTCTTACGTCGATATGATTGAAAAGTAATCTATACTTCTATTTATTCTCTTTTGTGTGCTACAAGGAGGGGAGTTTTAGTTCAGACAGGCTACCTAGTCAATGAAGTAGGTTGTAGAGAGGTATACTCGCTCATAAAATACTCTAAAGAGTTTGCATGTGGTTGCCACTCGGAGAAGGAATAGAATAGAATACTCTTTATTATGTACATCATACAGATTACAGAAACAAATATAAAGATTTTACAAAGGATGATACAATGGGCGGTCTTATCAGTAAGAGCAATCTTTTACAGGCAAGCTTTGGATGGAATAATAAGGGGAAGGAGAGAGAAATATTGTAGGTAGTCTATATTGTACTATTTGCTAATTAAATACTACTATTACTACTACTATACTAATTGCGTATGATTGTGTGTGTGTGTGTACTAATTGCTAAGAAATTACAGCATTGTAGGCTAGATTTGCATGACTTGATGAGTTTTAGCGGGCTACTGGCAACAAAGGATAAATTGGTAACCAATAATATAATTAGATAATAATTATGTGGTTTATTTTGGATATGTTTGTATCTGTGTATTTTGTATTTTAGTGTACTGTATTTATAATATTTGGAACAACGAAAGTCCTGTTTAATGTTCAGAATAATCTCGGTCCATTTTGAAGTTATCTGGAAGAGATTGCATTAGCCATAAGGCCGCCCATTGTATATTTTGTAGTGTTGAATGTATTTTTAAGTAGGTAACAGGGACATTAAGTAGGTTAACACAAATATGTTTTCAAAAACAGATGAGGAAAATGTTGATTCAACCTTTTCTAATAAACAAGATCAAGCTGAGTACACGCTTTTGCTCGTGACTGTGCCAAAAAATAAAATACACTAATCTAAAAATATTGTGAAACTAAAATGACGTAGTGTGAATGCTAAATGCTTTGTTAGACTGCTATCATGTCATTAATCTGACTAAACAGTTATTTAGATGGCAGATAGTGGAGAAGTTTTGTTTACTTCAAAAAATATGCTAAAAAACTACTCAGAAGGTAATGCAAATTTACATGTTTCAAAAGACATAGGTAACGTGCTAGTATCAACTGAAAACTTTATAGTTTTCAGTTGATACTAGACTCAACCCAGCAGGATAATGGCGTAACATAATATCAGTAATTCAGTAGCAATGGGTTTCATTTTGACAATTCAACAACATTCATTGTGTTATTTACATTGTTGAGCAAACAAATATTCCGAAC
Source organism: Sesamia nonagrioides (assembly GCA_017933935.1). Classification (NCBI taxonomy): domain Eukaryota; kingdom Metazoa; phylum Arthropoda; class Insecta; order Lepidoptera; family Noctuidae; genus Sesamia; species Sesamia nonagrioides. The sequence goes on from JADWQK010000025.1 coordinate 3,962,113, forward strand.
ATATGCATCAGTGGATTACCAATATGCTTCAAAATAATTCCAATTGATAGTAATAGCGTGTTACGCAATTAGGGTGCTGATCAACTGAAAACTACAAAGTGATAAACATAGTGAAACTACATAGTGATAAACATAGTGAAACTACATAGTGATAAACATAGTGAAACTACATAGTGATAAACATAGTGAAACTACATAGTGATAAACATAGTGAAACTACATAGTGAAAACTACTACGTAGTGAAAAACCATCGTCTAGCTAGCCTTTGTGCAGGAAAATTTAATTGCTGCTTCTAAAAGTAGTTCTGAACGAAAAAGAATGGACAGCAACTCCCCAGTTCAGTAAAGACTCGTTAAAATATAGGTAAGTTATCAATCATCATCATCTCAGCCACATGAAGTCCACTGCTGGACATAGGCCTCCCCCAAGGATTTTCAAAAAGAACGGCTGGACGCGGCTTGCATCCAGCATTTCCTGGCGGTTTTGGTCAGATCATCCGACCATCTCGTCGGTGGTCGCCATTCAAGAGCCTTTCTGCCCCAACGCCTATCGGCTCTACGAGCTATGTGCTCCGCCCACTGCCACTTCAGAGAGCTAATCCGCTGGGCTATGTCGGCGAGTTTAGTTCTTCTACGGATCTCCTCATTCCTAATTCCATCACGTAGAGAAACATCTAGCACAGCTCTCTCCATAGCTCTCTGTGCAGCCTTGAGTTTTCTTATGAGGCCCATAGATAAGTTATCAATAGACTCAATTTTTCCGAAGTCTTGAAACGAATGGGATATAATATTTCTAAGTTAACAATGTGTTAAACTATTTCCATTACGTAGATAAAATAAAACATTACATAAATATCCAAGAATAAGTATTAATTCAATTAATAAATACTACTTGTAAAACTTCCACAAAAATATCCTTTACATATGACAACACATTGTAGAAAATCACTTTACAACAGTTCTAAATGAAATCACAATAAATTCTGAAATAACAAGTTTGGTGCATCATCATCATCATCATCATCAGCCCCTACTCGTCCACTGCTGGACATAGGCCTCCTTCATGGCACGCTAACAAGCTCGATCCTGAGCAGCTCTCCGCCAGCCACCACCAGCCGCCTTTTTGATGTCGTCGCTTCATCTCGCCCAAGGGCGTCCCACGCTACGTTTGCCGAGACGCAATCTCCACTCGAGGACTCGTTTACCCCAACGGTTGTCGGTCCTGCGGTATATGTGACCAGCCCATTGCCACTTCAGCTTGTTAATCCTCTCAGCTATGTCGGTGACTCTGGTCCTCTGTCGGATCACCTCATTTCTGATGCGGTCCTTCAGAGAGACGCCCAACATAGCCCGCTCCATAGCTCGCTGAACGACTTTAAACTAATGGACTAGTCTGACCGTTAGTGTCCACGTCTCGGCTCCGTAAGTCATGACGGGTAGGACGCCCTGGTTGAAGATTTTTGTCTTCAAACATTGGGGTATGGGCGACGAAAATACCCGACGAAGTTTACAAGTTTGGTACATAGTGACACGGAATCACTTAACACATTACGTCACAAGCTAAAAGCTGAAATGTAAACTACGGAAACGTCATTTTAGCACTTCATGAAAGAAAACGTTACTTTAGTTATTGATATAGTAAGGAATATAATACGCAATGTTGACGTACCATACGCCAATATGTTACGACATATTTTCAGGGTTGTAGACTCCATGGTGATAATGATTGAAGAAGTGAGTTTTATGAACTCAGTAATGGCTTGGATACTTATTGACATAATTTAGCGTGATGACGAATAGCAGAGAGAACTAGCAACAAAATGCTAGTAATATCATTGGAATTCTTGGAAATGTGATAAGTGTTCAACTAATGGCAGTGAGAACAGAGGTAGATGAAAAAATAGATTGCGACTGTAAAGATAAACTCAGAAAATAAAAGTTTAGCGATGTTGCTATGAAGGGAAAAGCTTCAAATTCGTATGTAGGTAGAAAGCAAAGGCAAATGAAATAATTTTACGACAGTTAAGCAGAGTTTTTTCGTTTTATAATTCATAGTCGATGTGCCATCAGAGCCTGTAGCCAATGTAACACCGCTTCGTAGCGAAGCGACATCGAATACCAAACCAACTAATGGCGGGAACGATTGACCACGTGATTTATCGCGTCGCGTGTTCAATCGTTTTCGTTATTGGTTGGTTTGGTATTCGAATTCGCTTCGCTACGAAGCTATGCTACGTTGGCTACAGGCCCAGATCCTAAAACGATTTCATTTCGTTAATGAATGCCAGTTAAATGATTCTCGCATAACTGTCTTAAGTCAATGTCCTGCGTGATGATCACGAATCAGGTCAACCATGCGTGATGTATGTACATGAATCCAGTCATGACATCACGATTTTTTTTTACAAGAACTTCAAGCATTTCGAGTGCGTAGTACACGTGAATATTACAGGCTGATTATGAATATGATGAAGGAATTCACGTGGTTTTGAAGCAAGAAATCGGTAAGTTTGCGGCACTGGTTGGATTTAAACTTACCTCGTGAACATGTTGACTTGTGGAGTGCGTCAGATATCTAGGCACGCTCTGGTCGGCGTACCCGCGCGCCGTCACCGTTGTCATCATTGGCAACACGACGCACTACTGCTCACCGGTGCCTCACACCTGGAGAACAAAGATTGAGTCATAGAATATTATAAAAGGATTGAATAGGTTGCAAAGTCCAATGCAAACACAAGCTGGCATAATTGGGGTTATGGGCCGTTTAGGATGCGCAATGTACAGTGTAATGGTGTTTTCCAGATTGTTGGACTTGCTAGAATGTCCCAAGTCTCCATACACTTTCAAATTTGAGGATCTTGTTTTATATAATTATAAACTAGTGCTTGACTGCAATCCCGCCTGATGGTAAACAGTGATGAAATAGTGGATGGTAAAATGCTCTAGTTCATGAAGAGCCTATTCACTCAAAAACCTGAGTGAATAGGAAGGAAGACGGCAGTTTAGGAAGGTGATGCAATGTTTAACCCAACAACACGACCAACGATGCTGCGCCAGAGGAAGATTGTTCTGGAGATGCTCCACGACGAAACTCCCGACACTACAACATTTGGCTCATCGTACCCAGCACATATCGCAACACAACTGCTCAGATCCGTCCTCCGTACGGCTTCACCAAACATAATGCCGAATCTCTTGGCGACAAAATTTTGTCTGGCTTGTGGTAACTTCTGCCGGCAGCCGATGTTATGGCCTACCACCGAGAAACGGCTTTGAAATTATACAGCTTTTAAAGTGGCTAACTGGGGGCTAACTGTTCTAAAATGTACCGTAGACTCGATAAGAAGAAAAACTACCTATAAATACTACAGCTTTGTCTATAGTGAAAATGGCGTAGTTCAATGAGAAATTTGTATTAGGACTGTTTCTGGGAGGTCTAATCAATGAAAACTAATTGACGTCGTCGAATAATGATAAATGATCATAGAATGTTCAAGATTTCCAAACCAGTCAATGATTAGAATAAATTATTTTCATTTTTAAATGTCAGGTACGGTCAAAATAAAAATTAGGTCGGGTCATAAAAATGATCTTCGGGGTTCAATTTGACGGGCCATCGTCATTGGGGACTCATTCGGGCGATAATGTGGAGTGAGGTCTTGTCTAAAATTACAAGTACCACTGGGCACATAGTTGGCCAAGAAAACTATTTTGGTGACTGAGTGTATACCGCGTCATGGCCCTTATGACGCAATATGCACTCAAGTCATCAATAAAGTTTCTTTTGGCCAACTGTGTCCCCATTAATACTTATAATTTTGATAAACGAGTGCGTACCATGTCAGATGGAACTTTGTGATCGAATGCATACTGCGTTAGATAAAGCGAGTAGTAAACGTATAGATACGTAAAGGAGATATTGTATTATAAAAATAAATACATATTACACAAGTTTGCTATTGTAGGTGCATAATATGTAATCCTTACGTTGTTAACACCACTACGATCCGGACGAAGCGTTTCGCTTCTTCTTTTATAGCACGTACATCGAGGGACTGGAACAATTGCTTCGCAAGTAAGTTGAAATCGGGGAATCAGGACCGTATTAAAGAACCTTACTCAAGATTTAAGCATTACTTATAACAATCAAATCACTTCAAACGAGATTTAAGTAAAGCTTGAGTTTTGAGTGAGGTTCTGTAATATGGACCTTAGAGTAGTTTTAGTGGACAGCCTCCGTGGCGTAGCGGTAGCGGACGCGGCCGCTGCGCAAGGTGGCGTGGGTTCGATCCCCGCACAGTGCAAATATTTGTATGCATGAATATGAATATTTGCACTGGTCTGGTCGTGCCTCGGAAAGCACGTTAAGCCGTTGGTCCCGGTTGCCATACGAACATCTAGTGGCAGTCGTTACGGGTTGTTGGAGCCCTCAAAAGTCCAACAATTGGTCTAACTGCAATGCTTCGATGTCGCCTTCGGGTTGTGGAGGTCAGACGGCAGTCGCTTCACGGAAAATGTCGAAGTTTAGCCATATCAGCAGTTGGACTGGTAAAGCGGACCCCAGACTCCAAAGCTGAAAAGGCTTCGGATGCGACTGGGATTAACACTGGGATGATGATGATGAGAGTAGTTTTAATGGAATTATACTTTCAATTGTTACGTATGGCGTAGATAATATGTATACATAACATGTATATAATATGGTATTGCTATGGGTCTTATTACGTTATATTAATTCCTATTTACGAAAATTGTTTCGTATGATACTTACTTCTTTCATCATTAATATAAAAAGCGTAATATAGTTGTACTATAGCTTAAAATTTCGGGGATTACAAGCAAAAAGGCTATATAATTTGTTCATTAAGTCTTACCGAGGAGATTAAAGTACCTATGTATTTGCCTACAATATACATTCATCTACCTAAACAAATGTATATATAAGGCTGCCTCTAAATAAGCACAAACTACATCACAAACACACCTGCTCACCAAAAACCAGCTCCCATAAGAAGGGTAACCGACAAACAGTTGACGACTCCTAATAAGGAACCGCACATGAAGCACAATAAAACAAAAAAGGTGCGTTAAACATTTTTCATTAGCGCACCGACGCTGACTTACGCCAATCATTGGCAGGCGCCAGAAAACGAGCAAGAATGGGCATGGGAGGAGCACTAATTATTGACAAAGTCAGACTTATATGGTGTGCCAAACCGATCATAAAACACTCAGAACATATCACTCTTTTCGTCTCGACGAATCGGTGTGAAGTGGGCATTGGTTACTGTGTAACCAACTTTACATTTTTATATGTTTTTTTTTTTGTATTATCTGTAAATGATTGATTATATGATTTAAATCTCATATCGTTTGCGTAATATGGTTTTGTAGTTGTCTGTTGAGGGTTAGGCTGTTAAAAGGGTAGAGGTTAAAACCACATTGGTTTGTGTCGATGCATGATTGATTTATTACTGTTGCTAGGGTTTTGCTTATAGATATTGATATTTAGGATAGTGTTTGAACAGGTGTTCTTGGATATTAATGAGGTGCCATAACATCGGCATCGGCCGGCAGAAGTCACCACCCACCAGACAAAGCCTTGCCGCCAAGCGATTCGCCGTGTTCCGGCATGATGTCTGGTAAAGCCGTACGGAGGACAGGTCTGAGCAGTTGTTTTGCGATGTGTGCCGGGTACGATGCGTCAAATGTTGTTGTGTCGGGAGTTTGGTCGTGGAGGGTCTCCACATCGATCTCCATCTGGCGCAGCATCGTTGGTCGTGTTGGTGGGTTTAACATTGCACCACCACGCTCAACTGCCGACTTCCTTCCTATTCACTAAGTTTTTTAAGTGAATGGTCTTAATAAACTAGCGCGCTTTACCATCAACGATTGCATCACTGCTTACCATCAGGCGGGATTGCACTCAAGCGCTAGTTTATAATTATTAAAAAAAAAAAACAGTTCACGGTTTCCTCCTACTGGGAAAATATCTAAATGAAAAGTGTGCCTAATCCAGGTCATACGCTAAATTTAATTCCAATGTTGCCCTTTTTTTACCATGAATCAAACATACCAAAAATCAAACCTTTTCTCCTTCTGATATTACAATAGTTTAGACAATATATGGAAGTAATTTTCGACCCTTTTCGGCTAACAACAGCAAACATAATTGTAACAATTGCTACGCATTCGACTCGCTCTCGGCATTCCATAGCTCATTAGTGACGTAACCCAATCCAACCGAAATAGAACATATCGATATTGCCCACAAAATACCGTACTTGTCATAATTAGCAATTATACTAACGTTACCATTTTAATGCATACCTTTTACGCATATTTTTCATCGTAAACAAATTACAGTTTTCAAAGCACCAATAATTTTGGCCCAATGGACGTAAGGACGTATATTAAAGTGATTACGTCCACTTTTGACCGAGTGATTGGACATATTTTGGTGTGTAATTTTTCGTGTTATTATTGGTAAAAGCAATGTAATCTGTATGGGTTAAATGGCTCGTTATGTAGATTTTGATAAATGATCGTCTTTGCGTATTTTGTAACTATTAATATTTGTTGTGTAATATGATGCGGCGTATATTTTGGTGAATTAAACATTTTAATAAAATAGGGAAAAATGCGTAATCATGGTCAACTTAAAATGTTTATACCACTGGGACAAAACATTAGCCTTCTTATCTCTGAGAGGGAGTAAGCCATAGACGCGGGCCCAGTACGGATTAGCGAATATCAAAAGTCTTTTAGGTTCCCTTCAATATGGTTGAGCTGAATGATGCTGATACATACGTCATGTTCGTGAACGGACGCCGTCAGAGGGGACTGGTCATCTCTTAGCTGTCACGGCGTATTTTAATTTCTGTTTTTTTTTTGTGTTTTCCATAATGGACGCTCTCAGCGTACAATATATTTCTGCATCGTTCTCACACGGTTGATTTCAACATGAATAATGTAATCAAATATTTGTATGTGTAATAGCTTGATAATTTAAAAGAGTGTCCATGGAGTTTCTAGCCCGTTCTTCTCCATAGGTACCTACTCTTTGGAATGGGCGACTAGCTTCATCTTACCTCGACCTTCTGACAATTCAAAAGTATCTGTAACTGGTTTATCCATACTAATATTATGAATGCGAAAGAAACTCTGTCTGTCTGTCTGTCGTCTGTCTGTCAGTCTGTTACGCTTTCCCGCTTAAACCTCTCAACCGATTTTGATGAAATTTGGCACAGACAATCTTTAGACCCTGAGAAAGAACATAGGCTACCTTTTATCCCGGAAAAATTTGATGTTCCCGAGGGAAATCTAAAAAGCGCGATATAACCGAACTCCACGCGGGCGAAGCCGCGGGCGGAAAGCTAGTTTGAAATAAATGCTTTGATTTTGATTTTTTTAAATTGCATTTAGACTATGTAATATTTTCATAATCTGCTAATATGAACATCTACTAACCGAAGCCTGTATCGATAATTAAGTCATAATAACTCAAACAGTGGCCTAAATTACTTTGTTCCCAAACTAAACTAAATTTAAGTTCAGTGCATCTCTTTCTTTCTATTACATTAAGAAAAGGACAGACGATAAAATGTTAGTTAGACCTGTCAAATTAGTCCGCTCCTGACGTAAATTGACGTATTTTTGGTCGCCATGTTTATAATCGCGACTAAACTTTCTATGGAGTTGACAGCCTCTATGGCGTAGCGGTAGCGAACGCGGCCGTTGCGCAAGGAGGCGCGGGTTCGATCCCCGCGAAATGCAAATATTTGTATGCATGAATATGAATATTTGCACTGGCCTGGTCGTGCCTCGGAAAGCACGTTTAGCCGTTGGTCCCGGTTGCCATACGAACATCTAGTGGCAGTCGCTACGGGTTGTTGGAGCCCTCAAAAGTCTAACAATTGGTCTAACTGCAATGCTTAGATATCGCCTTCGGGTTGTGGAGGTCAGACGGCAGTCGCTTCACGGAAAATATCGAAGTTTAGCCAAAATCAGCAGTTAGACTGGTAAAGCGGACCGCAGACTCCAAAGCTGAAAAGCTACGGATGCGACTGGGATTAACGCTGAGATGATAATGACTAAACTGTCTATGAAGTATCTTAATTTGACAGGGTTAAACTAAAATGTTATCTTCTATCCTTTATTTAATGGAATAGAAAGAAAAAGATGCACTTAATTTAAAAATAGTTTAGTTTTTGAACAAGAGAATCGACGCCATTAAAACTAAACTTTACACTAAAAGTACCAAATACACCACTCAAAGTTGGAACTCGATATTAGAACCTTCAAGCAAGTCACAACATTAGAATAGAATAGAATAGAATACTCTTTATTATGTACACCATATAGATTACAGAACATAAATAAAAATATTTTACAAAGGGTGACACAATGGGCGGTCTTATCGCTAAGAGCGATCTTTTACAGACAACCTTTGGATGGAATTCTAAGGGGAAGGATAAAGAAATAATGTAGGTAGTCCACAGTGTACTATTTACAAAGATTATACAATAAATATATACGTTAAGTGTATACTAGTTTAAATAATTTTATACATCTAATTAATAAATATTATACAAGAGCATATAAAATATAATAATATGCACACACACATACATACCACACGTACACATACATACACACACACACACACATACACACACACACACGCACACACGTACACGTACATTACCTCGCAGTGACAAAACTGCAGCTTCAAAATACATTAACGCATCTTATACCTATCCCAATCCCATGGGAAAGTTTATCATCCACCAAAAAACGAGAAAAAAAACCCACACACTACTAAAGAAACAATATGAGAAACTGCAGATTCTGTATCCTAGCCACTTACAAATCGAATAAAACAAACACTGATATTCTATTATGGTGATCATCTATCCCTTTCGCTCTCATAACGACGAAGAGGGACGGAGTTACTGGTTGAAATGTCGTAGGTCATTAGGTCCTTACCATGTAAGGTCTGCAATATGCCAATATGGAAGCCAGCCGTGACTTTTGTATGTGGTTATATTGGGCCTAACAATAGGTTATTGGGCATAAGATTTAAACTAAATGCGTAGATGACCTGACCGGTACAGATGACTTTGATAACGGCAGACATTGTTGGGAATTAATTGTTTGGGTGAAAGTTATTAGGCTCCTTGTTCGTTGAAATGGGATTGCTGTAACACTATATGGATTAGGTATAGTTTGGTAATGAAAATGACACCATTGTCTTCATCAAGATATAGTACATTACGATATTAGTGCGTAATGATGGTTATAACATGCGAGGCGGAATTTCAGCCCGAGCCGAAGGCGAGGGTGTAATTGAACCGAGCATGTTATAACCAATACGCACGTATATCGTACGACATTTTTTAACACACTTGCGAGGAAACAGAAAAAAATATATTCAGAATACAAGTACAAAGAAAAGAAAATTTGAGAAAAATGGCGCGAGGTTTATTTTCTGCCGTGGCTGCGTGAAAATGTTGGCAAAGATGCTAGAGCATGCAGTCAAGTTTTTAAATTACCGAATAAACTGTTTTTTTTACAAATACTCATTTAAATACAAACAAATACAAATTTGTTTATTTCAAATAGGACATCAGTTATTTTAAATAAACTCAATCTGTGAATGCACATTGTTGCTTTCCCGCCATTAGTATTATTATTTGCCATTTCAAATATGGAACAGCGCGCTGCTCACTGGCTAGAGCCACGCGGCAGCGATCAGTTCCATAATTATTTGAAATGACAAATAATGCTGTTATGGAATTTGTATGGACTATAACTTAACTATTTGCTTTGATAAAACACGCGTTTGTTATGGCCCGCTTTACATATTTAAAACCGGTGGGATTACATCAGCTTTACGAGCAAGGGTATTAAAAAAAACTTTATACATTGAAAAACCATATCTACACCAAACGAATAAAAAGCCATATGATGTCTTCGATGATCATTCGATGATCGCAGGAATACTTTTTGTTTGCAATTGTGATTTTTGTTCAAGTCAGTTTGTTATTAGACACGCTAGAAGACAGTCTATTGGTCGTGGAATGGACAAATTCAGGTGAAAGCTTAAGGAACTTTATATAAACATATTTATATATTAATATTACAGTTCAGTATATTTACGTACAAGGCATAGTGGTGTTAAAAAACAGTAAAGCGGTCTCAACTAAAAACAATTTGTCTAAGAAGAAGCAAATTTCCCTAATCATACCAAACAGGAAAGTACTTTTAAAAACTTTCTATTGTCTTTTTAGGGTATCATGTTTAAGGTTCGAATGGCAAACAGGAATGTCTCCGTCTGACCCCCGCTATTGTCTCCAAGTCTTTGCTTGCAATTGTAGTTTTAAATGTACTGGGCCTGTAGCCAAAGTAACATCGCTTCATAGCGAAGCGAAATCGAATACCAAACCAACCAATGGCGGGAACGATTCATCACGTGATTTATCGCGTCGCGTGGTCAATCGTTCCCGCCATTGGTTGGTTTGGTATTCGATTTCGCTTCGCTATGAAGCGATGTTACTTTGGCTACAGGCCCAGGTCTCACTAATTTTATTTTACGTTCTTCACTTCCTTCAAAATGTACATATTTTAAGTTCGATTACTGACTAAGCTTATTGTTATTTTCAAAATCGTCGGTGAGTTTCACTATACTTCTTTCTTCTACTGGTAATTTGATAAATACGTTCTTTGTTCTCGAAACGATTATAGTTGAAAGTGTTAATAGTGAGTGAATAGTAATTTCAAAGTTTCTATTATAAATAATTCTGATTTAGAACAGCCCTAACACACAAACTCTAGCAGTCTGAATAGTTTTGACTAATACTGCTTTGTTACTTAATACAGTTCTTAGATTTAAAAAAATCTCCTCAAATGCAGCAAATTGTAAATGAACTGTAAGAGCAAGGCGCTTGTGCCTTTAACAGAGTTTATACTGGCACAGATACAGACGTTCTTTCTGTCTCAAAATGCATAGCGTTGTACGTTAGTTTTTTTATTTCTTTTTTTAAATTTGACTAAGATAGAAAATTTGTATTTAGTTATTGAAGTAAAGATTATTATTATTATAAGTTAATTTTTTTTTCTGCTTAAGAACGCAAGTAACCTAATTAATTATGTAAACTGTCAAAATGAAAGTCTACTGTTAGTGTATTACTATATGTACATATATTGTGTACTTTCAAACTTCAAAATATAAAAGCTTCTACTTAATTTGATCACATATCCATATCACAGTCTGCCTAGGCTAACAGATGACGGCGATAAGCAAGAGTTTCTTATTAGCAAAATCTTCTTTTCGTTTCGTTGGCACGTTTATTCAATTGTCCTTGACTCAAAACTTTGCCATTTTTACGGCGTTATCGGTGGCAGCTTAGAGGTCATGTCTTTCGTTGCATGTGTTGGGGCACAGAGGGCAGAATGGGAGGTGGAGCGTAGGTTGTGACTCAGCTGCTGATTTATTAGAAAGATAATTTTAGACTGAAGTCTGTTTTTGTGTCCGGTTGCTGCCAATATGGCATTACATGGCTGTTAAAGATAACTAGCGAAATATACATAGTTCTGATATACTTATACATCTAACTGTAACTTTTCTAAGTTATATGTTACATCTTGGACACCAGTGACTGAAGAAAAACATCTTGAGTGAGTGAAGGAAAACATCTTGAGGAAACCTGGACTTTTTGTCTGAAATCGCCAACCCGCATTGAGCAATCGTGGTGATTAAGCTCAGTATTTCTCTGTACGAGAGGAGACCTGTGCCCAGTAGTAGGACGATAACAGGTTGAACCTTATTGGAATTATAAGCAATACAGAGAATATTACACCTTAAAACTCAGCAATATCATGCAAATAAAATTTGACCCCAAATCAAAGTTGACTGACCTGTCCCCAACTTAACCGTGTAATGAGCACACCAAAATTCATAGTACAGCTAGCAACGTTACAAAAATTAATAACCGTATAAGAAAACAGAGGTTTGTCATACAAAAGTCATCCAGAATGTCGATTCAAATTATGATAAGGCGGAGTGAATTAGTTCTGGTAGGACGTAATGGCTAGCGATTAGGTTATGTTGAGGGCGTGGAGCTGTGATGCTCGGATGTTTTTGGATATGACAAAGATGATAGTGTTTTTTGGGCAACGGTTTTTGATTTCCTGACTATTTCCAAACCAGATGGTCCAGCCTAAAGTCATGGTATATAAAAGTTTGTTAAGAAAGGCGTACATGTATATGTGGCTGTTAGAAAACAGGAAGACCAATGAAAAGTTAAGTAAGTTATGCGAAAAATGATAAGAAGTTAAAGTTAAAGAAGTTAACTATGTGGTGACGTTTAATACACACGTAGTAGTAATAAAGATATTATAGACTTAAGAGGTTGATGAGAATTTAAATACGTTTCTGCTTTTAATTTCAATATCTGGAAAGAACATAAATGAGCAGATGGCGATAATGACAAGGATTACGCTACCGCGAAATGCAAGATCGGAAACATACCATGAAAAACACAAAAACATCCAAAAGATTCACCACATCCAATAGAAGCCATATTTTTTCGATGGTAACGTTCATAGAAGCGCACTGAATGATGTGACGTATCTCGGATGGCCCACAAAACACCGCTTTGATAAGCCTGACGAAGTATTTTGTTCCGAGTTCCAAAGTCGGTCCTATGGGATAATAATAATGTGCGCTGTTAACATTGAGTGAGTTATGGTAAAGAATTTAAAGGAAATTATATAGAAATTCGTTTTTTTTGAAAAGGTGTTTCGTGCTTGTCAATTGTTGAGGGATGCAATAATTATAAGTATGTATAACGAGTTTTCATGCGCCCACTCTCAGACCGAGCGACCCCGTAATAAAGTCAGTTTTGGGGAAATATTTTGTTATTCATGAATGTAAACTACAAAGGCAAAGTGAAAGGTATCCTCCCTTTGCTTGAACGCAGGCCTTCTCTCCGTAAGAAGAAGTGTAATCTACAAGAGCCCAATATTAGTTGGTAGATGACACATGTCTTGAAATAATACAGATGCAATGTTCTAACAAAAAGTTATAAGGAATAGTGTCCACCAAGGTAAGTATGGAAATCATAGACTAAAGTTTGAGTAAAATTGGATTAAAGAAAAGAGAAATATAGGGAGAAATAAGTCTACAGGTTTTAAAACATTAACGATAATAATTATTGGCTAATATTCACATAATTTAAAAAGTCTAAAATTAATATTATGTACAAATCTATAAAGTAGGATGGAAATAATTAGAGGGCATCAAAAAATTCAACCGCATCGCTGTCAAGTCTATAGGTAAGTGAAAGTCTACATAGCTACAAAGGTGCAATTGACAACGTTAGTTACGATTATACCAACTTGGTCCTAATTAAGATAGATAAAAAATAAATGTTTAGGCAGAGAAGTTACATAGAGCTAAATTACTAAAGGGCACAAGGTAAGGTGCAGTCGCACACCAACTATTATCTGTCAATGTTTTTTTAGTAGATTTTCAACTTTATCGTTAAAGTTTTAGGTTCAAGGATGATTAGAAAAAAATTACACTTTTCGGCAGCTTGATTTGATGACGTTTATACATATCTGTACAATTTTTTCCTATCATAAGCCTTATAACATGCAATACAACCACTACAAAACATTACAACAGCCTGCCACAAAAAGAAAAAAAAATAAACATTTAAACAAAGACCACCTGCATCCAACCCCGTAAGTAAGTAACTGCTAAGTGGTGGTGTTAATTCGGCCGCTACTTACCACACGGCACCCTCCTGTAAACAGTCCTACTTGCTAATGTAAGTGTTAAGAATTTGGGTCCAAATATTTGTGAAACGTTTGGTTTTTGGTGGTGGCGGGGAGAGGGTTAATGCAGGTGTGTTTGGTACTTATATGAATAAAGCAAATATACAATCATTTTACTTTGTGAATTAATACAAATCAGAGATAAATGAGCCCATGGAAGCTTTATTGAAATGAAAATGATTACAACAAATAAGTGATGCTGACTGTTAAGAATCTTTTTCTTTTGGAGGGTATATAATATCCCCAGAATATAGGTCCCTTTAGAAAGCTTCCTATGGCATCGTAGAAGACCCATGTGTCGGTTGGACGAACTTAACGCTTATAATAAGGGATAGAATAAGGGCTTTGTCCATATAGGCTGAAGATCAAGTTGAGTGGAAAAAAAGAGAAAAGGGAAAGAGGCATTTGTCCGGCAGTGGTTTTAAAAATGCAAGCTGATTATTTTGCTTTTTTCCAAAATTTTCTAGCACCAGATACCTACTACCTAAGTGGTTAATATGAAAAACTATTTTAAAACTAATATGGACGAAGTAATTTGAATTATCTATTTATTAAAATGCTGATGAAAACGTAAGCAGAATTGAATCATCAGTCCTACACACGCGTTATGCCTATTAATAAGGAAAACCAATAAAGTTATGTGCAAGAAAATTCCAGATTACGTAAAAATCGTACTAAGAAACGACGAAGTCTTGAAATAATAATAAAAAAAAATAGCACTGGGAAATATCATGTTTTAAAAACATCAACTTATTAAAGTTTTTATTTTTAAAGTTTCAAAGAACATCACTTACTCATTGGAAACAAAGATGAGTAAGCCTACATCCTATTTGAATTTCGAATCCTGTTCCTTCACATTATTTCCCATGCACAGATAAATAATATTTGCGGCGATGATCTAACTTCGAGCAACATTACAACCTCATTGGTATTAAATACAGTTAATTATAGCGATTGCTCATAATTACCAATAAACAAGTAGCTACAACATTTATTTTTTTTAATTAGTGAAATAAAATAATTCTCAATAGTGCCCGGTTTTTAATTGATCTGAGAAAATGTGGAGGGAATTAAGCTATTACGTATCGTTTTTAAAGTGTAGTAGCTTTTTCTCATTAACATGGCCGAGATTTAGTACTAATAAACCATAGTTGTTTTTTTTTTTTCCTGTGGAGTTCAGACATATTTGGTTTTGCTTCTTTTCGTCTTGTTGTTATATCAAGGTATCTTGCTTTTTTATTTTTGGGAACACTTAACTTTGTTCTAGCTAGTAATTACCGTGCAATATGGGTTTTTATTTCACAAGCGTAATGGTCTTTATGTCCAAATATCATTGAACGAACACATATTTATCGTTGTAACTCGTATGTAATTATTACAAAAATAGCTACTGACGTTTGATAGGCCGTCTCATTGTGATGCATCAGAGAAAAGAAATCACATGGATGCAACGTAACAAAAAAAAGGTAAAGTAAAAAAGTAAACGAGATGCGCCCGCGTACGCCAAGATCTCGGTCAGGCAGGAGCCGAGTTCTTTTGTTTCCAACCTCGAATCAGCCAGTGTCTCGAATCTAGATGCTGTTTTCGAATTGTTTTTTCTTTTTCCCCCTATGGCTTTTTCTTTATTGTCTCAGTGCAGGCTGACTAAAAAAAAAGTAAAAATCCGGTGGCTTATGGCTCTCCATTGATATGCGACGTTCGAATTGAAATTTAAATATTTGCTCGCATCCGCGACGGGCTTCATCTCGGGTATTTTGTTTTTAAAAGATCTTTGTGTTTCCATCTTAATATTTTATTATGTTATTCAAGAAATACCGCGAGTACGCATTTATATATTTTTTTGTTTAAACATTTTGTTTACTGATCGTCGCCTCAATAAATTGATGGCAAATACTGTATTCTTTTCTATAATCTTTGAATTTATTTTCCATTTTATTTGAATTGAAACCAAAGTTGCAATATTGAAACCAAGCGGAAGCTTCTTGGAGAACATAGGTAAGCTATTTTTTTTTTGGGAAATTTAGTATTTGTACTAATAATTTAAAGCAAGTTGGCTAATAATAATCTCGACCTATATACAATATGTAAAGAAAACCCCGTCCGACCCATAAGGATAATAAGGGTTAGGTAAACACATGACCAAATATAATATAAAATTTTAGGTAATCATCATAGTAACAACACTAATGAATTTTAAAATAATCTTTTTTCCCGCGAAATTTTAGGTAATTTTTAAAAAACAAATTAACTCCATTTTGACGGTATTATTATAAGCGATGCGACCACGTGCCGCGTGCCCTGCCCCCGTCGCCCGCGGAAGGGTTGCCTACCGCACATGTATTAAGTTACCTCTTTTTGCGAAATATTTTTTTTTAAAGTTTAGCTCGGCTTTGTATCCATTAGTAGAATCAATTATCGCTACCTAACAATACTTTCACGGATCGGACAGGGTTTTCTTTATATATTGTATATGTAATTACGAAATCGCCAAGCTAAATTATTTCCCAAACAATCAGATGTTGCTAAAAGCCACATTAACAAACCATACGTCAATCTCTTGTCATATATACTCGTACTTTGTCTAAATTAATAGTCATGTCACTATTACATTAAACCTTCACTTGTTCCAACCACACCTTCGTGAAACATATTTCCTTTTAAAGTATTACACACACACATTCTCCAAATCACTCGAAATATTTTTTGGAGTTCCGTGCCGTAAAAGTAACAGCGGGGCTCATTACTAAAGCTCCGGTGTCCGTCTTTTGAACCATAATAGGTAGATAGATACTTAAAATGTTTATAGAGTGTGGAAATTATGGAAATTCAAAAGAAAATCAAAGAGAAAAAATGTGTCAAAGAACTATATAGAAACTGTGGAACTTACGAGTTGTAGGATGTGAATTACGACCCAGATAGGCGCTATATTTTGTAATTTATGCTTACCAATTGTCTTTAATTTTTGTAATATAATGCATCACCATTGCTCTCAAAAACAATGAAAAAAATTGACATGTCATAGCAACAAAACTTTGAAGTTATTTGACATCTTCCAACCCGCAGTGAGCGTCGATGGTAGAATACGGCCTACTTTCTTACATAGAGCGTCTAGGCATTTGATGCAGTGGAAAGAGTACCTAAAGGTGAAAGGTATTATTATTGGGTATTATAGTTTTCTGTGTTAAATATAGAATGGTACGGAACCCATCCGACTCACACTTGGCTACCTTTTCTTGACAGTTAATGACTCACATTTGTCTTTAAAAGTCCATAATGTCGAACGATATGTCATATTGGAAATGTGACGTTTAGGAATGGGAGCAGTATTGCAGTTACAAGGTTAACAGTCGGCTCTTTAATGTCAGATATAGAAATTTAGCGTGACGTAGTGGAAGAAAAAATGGTGATTAGCGTTGGTTTATTTGGAGTCCATTCGCCATTAATGTATAGAACTGGAAGAGATAATGATATTGGCTGATGTTGGCTTTGACTCATTTTTGGTTAGCTGGATTCGGGTAAGTTTAACACATTGAAATTGGCAACTTGTACTGGGGTACTTACCAGAAAGCCTATAAGAAAGGAATATTATTTTGATTGTTTTTGTAATATAGACAAGTGTTTTCATGGAATTTGCAGCAAACAAAGTCTTGCCGCCAAGTGATTCGTCTTGTTCCGGCATGATGTCTGGTGAAGCCTTACGAAGGACGGGTCTGAGCTCTTGGGTTGCGATGTGTGTCGGGTGCGATGCGCCAAATATTGTTGTGTCGGGAGTTTTGATCATGGAGGGTCACCAGATCAATCTCTCTCTGGCGCAGCATCGTTGGTCGTGTTGTTGGGTTTTATATTGCATCACCTCGCTCAACTGCCGTCTTCCTTCCTATTCACTCAGTTTTTTGGAGTGAATGGGCTTAATAGATTAGCGTGCTTTACCATCAACGATTGCATCTCTGTTTACCACCAGGCGGGATTGGACCAGCAATAGTTTATAGTTATTAAAAAGAAAATCTTTTTGTTAAATAACACCGAAATAATCAAGCCACATCTAGTATTTTTACGTGATTATCTCCGCATTTTCTGTGATACATTTTAAACCAATTAAAAAAATTCATGGTCAGCCATTGGAACGCCACAGATAACCGACAGCGCCCTCTGACCTGCGTTCCGTGAAACACAATTACTTACATTTCTTTGGTCTATATTTTTTTTTTTACTATAGGAAGGTACATATATCTCTCTTGAAGTTAATCCTAGATGGTTTCGCCACAGCCTGTCATGGTTTTTATGTTGCAAAGTCCGCTTATGAGTTATGGATTATTTGAACAGTTTGTAATAAAATATATTCCAATATTAAACATCTAGTATGCAGCAAATGGAATTTACAAGTTTGAAAAATTATCTTGTTTATATAAAAATCTTACTTAAAGTAGATCTACCTTCATTAAATCACACAATTTTGAAGTTACACTATATATGTACACCCTTTATATATACGTGGGACACTCGAAAGTGTTGCGACAAAACGTTTATAGGAACAGTCAATCGGCTGTAATGTTCAAAATATTCAGGACATCTATGGGATCTCCCTACGATTTTCTTGCAAGGGTCAAGCTCATTACACTGTGGCCTTGAACTGAAAAGTTAATATGTAATTGTAGCGACCAACAACAACAAAAGCACGAAGTACCTGGATCCTATCAGAAAATAATATTGGAGAATAATAATCAACGAATCTGAGCATCCCTTTTTGATTCAGGCTGAACTTTTAATAGATACAAAAAAAAAACTTAAGCGCATCCTAAACTTGTGCTTTAAGAATTTGCTCTAAAAATTTGAGAATCTCACTTAAGTTCAAATAAAATTAGATGGTCACGTCTTGTAATAATCAAGCATTTCTAATTATTAAGACTGATTAAGACGTTAGTGCTTCAAGCAAACAAGTTCTAAAAAACATCGTTAGAAAGCAGACTAATAGTTATTTTCTAATAGTCTAGCCATTCAATAAACAAAAATTGATTTCACATAAGCACTTACATTTAAATATAAAGACATAAACATTTAAATCAATCAGACGCTAATGTTCTCTAAATATTATTTGTTTTCAATGATTTAATTTGCAACAAATCTTTCGCACACTTAACGTTTCGAGGCAAAGATAAGATAGTTTGAGTCCACGTCCTTTTTTAAGCCGGTTTTTAGAATGATCACGTTGGAATGACTCAAAGAGGTGGACAGAGATGTAGAGTGCACCAATATTTTAACCAGGTTTTATACCTAACATCCAAGTGGAATTGGCTCATTGGTGGCTGCCGCGACAATTTGCAGGTCGTAGATTCCAGCCCTGACAGCCGCAGTTTGTTTTAGGCTACATTGTGTATCAGTGCTTAGCATAGGCCTCCACTTTTTCCATCAAAAACCAGGCTGGTTTGGATGGAAAAAAACGTTACCAGATGAGACAGTTTCAAACAGATACGTTGCTTTTGTAAATTATTACATAATCACTGTTCTGTAAACGTTGAAGAAGACATCGTGATTAAACCAACAATGTTCTGGAACCAGAAATATGAGAACATGTTATATCTACCAACCTACACTGAGTCTACATGGTGGATAACAGCCCACTCCCTCGCACCGAGATACAGGCTTCGGGTCCTTGCAATCAGAATATTTTGTGCTGAATATGCAATAATAGGCGAGCCTACTGCCTGCAACTCCCGCATTCCCCTTAAACTTAAGGGGAAAATATATAAAACCATGATCCGACCTGCTGTCTTGTATGGATCAGAATGTTGGGCTACGAAAGGGATGAATAAAAGGCAATTGCATGCAGCCGAGATGAGAATGCTAAGAGGGATGTGTGGTGTTACACGAATGGATAGAATAAGAAATGAGTACATAAGAGGAAGTCTGAAAGTGGCACCGGTAGCTGAAAAGTTGTGTGGAAAGCAGTTGTCATGGTACGGGCATGTGTTACGAAGAAATGAGGAGAATGTCGTGAGGAGAGTTTTAATTATGAATGTTGATGGCTATAAGAGTAGGGGAAGACCAAAGAAACGATGGATGGAATGTGTGAAGGATGATATGGCTAAGAAGGGTGTGACTGCCGAGATGGCTTCTGATAGGTATGTATGGAAGAAAAAGACATGTTGCGCCGACCCCAAATAAATTGGGATAAGGGCAGGAGAATGATGATGATGAGGCGAGACTATTGACACTAACGAAGTAGAAATCCGTACTAGTAAGGAAAAAAATATTCATGATGCTGACAAACCTGTGAAGCAAACAGCAAGCAATCAATTGTGTGTGTGTAATGTGGCTGTGTTCAGAGCTGCCGCTAATAGGAAAGGCCAAATACATTGCCAGGTATAGGGATCAAACCCTGCACGCCTGCTGCGCACTTAAACGCACTTAGTTACGAGGTTGGTTTTTTCTTAGCCATAACAACCGGTTTTCAAAATGATGTTTGTTTTAGCTTTAAATAGTAACCCCGACTTGACTCTCTCTGGTCAAGTAATGATGAACGTAGCTAACTAAACAAGTTAATGAGTTAGTAATAAAATGAATAAGCTGTAATCGGTAACCCCTCTATAAACGTATTTAATTCCATTTAATGATTATGGCACTTTTTGCAATGATTGAAGAATGATTTATGACGTTTGATGGAGAATATAAGAATGGGCAGAATTCTGAGGTTTTAAAGGAATTTATTATTTATATGATGTATATAAAAATATTATTTATTCTCTTCTATTTTTTGTTAAAGACTAGGGCTTCGTCAGGGCTTTTTGGGGTTTTCGCTCATTTCAAAGAAAGATCATGCGAATCCTTGGACTTCTACGTCTCTGGCTCTTAATCCAATAATAAAACATAGAGTACCAATTCACCTATTGTTGTTGATTACATAACAAAGTGTACGAATTTGAACCTTATTACGTCCTTTTTATAGACAAGCGGTGTCGATAGACATACATGGCTCGACACTCTAAAAATATAATGAAATGTAAATAGAAGGCAGGCAATCTGAAGTTTCGCGTGCGCATGGACGTGAGCTTATAGAAATGTAGCAGTAGTTTTGAAGGTGTTCTCATCCAAAATTTTATTTATTTATTTATTAATAAAGGTACACCAACAGCTTCTGTATATAAATTAACAAATAGAGCAGTTATGAGCAAAAGGCTTATACAGTAGCCAATAACTGGTGAACCAACATTCACGAACACAAGTGGTAACTTAAACTAAGTAAATGTAAGTATTAATATTAACTGGAAATATACAAATATAAAAATTTTTGCTTACAACCAAATACAATGTTCTTCAAATGCCACGTTATGAAAATAGCAGTTTATTTACAGATAGAACTTGGAACAGCTGACTTTGATCAGAAGGAACCTCGTAATTTAAAAGCTTCAAAATCTAGTTGAAGGTTCATCTCGGTGACAAACACATTGAAACTGAAAACGTTCTTATAATTATAAGAATTGCTCCTCGGAAATAGGCCGTGAAAGGCTGAATGATTTTTATTACGTGAAAAATAGGGTTAGTGGTAGAGAATACGAATAAGAAAGAAGAAAATAAAGAAGAATAAAAGAATTAAGACCCAATTTGATAGCACGAATTATTGAAATTATGATACTCAGCAGTCTTAGAAGCGGCGCTACTTTTCAGCACAGTAAAAAGGCAGCCAGACACTCCAAAAATATAATTGCAAATGCCACTCAATCCACATTAAGTTTACAAGACCCAAAAAAATCACCTACAAAACTGGATGCGTCATTTGTTTGACCTATTAAATAACATAGACACAAAAAACGAACAGAATAGACTAGTATTATCTGTAGCTACGTATAGCTCTTTTGGAGGTGAGTACCTACCTACTGGTTTTTATGTCAATTAGGTAGGTAGGACCCCATTATCCTTGATGATGGTGTAAAAACATTCTGAATGTTGCCAGTAACTCAGTAAATCGTTCTATGGTTGTTTTTGGACACTTTGTTGCTGAGTTTCGTAATTACGTAATGTTTCTATTTATGAAATTTCGAAAATAGGTTCTATTATTTTCGTTGGCAATTAAGCTGGTGACTTGTCACTCACCTGTTGGCTACTGTTGGTTAGAATGTTCCCAGACGGAACTCGCTAATTCAAATGGGATTTGATGAATACGCTGTGAAGTTGTTAAAATGCTACTTAATGAATAAAATTTTGGGGTCATGATACAGGCTGTGCTTAGTTTGGGACTCGCTGTTAATTTCTATCAAAATTATAAGTTTTCGCTGTTTAAATAACAACGCGTCATACTGGCGTCATACGAATTCTACATCTCGCAATCAGAGTTTACCGAGCAACTAGCATATATTCAACTTCCCAATTTCAAGCATTGGGCAAGTGCCCGTCAGACATAACACCCGTCTGGTCGGAGGATCCTCCCTTTTCTATGGAGGATGAGTGAACTTTACTCCCTGTTCCTCATGCCTCCACAATTTCATGCTATTACGTTATCATTTGTATGTTGTAAAACTAAGTGTGACTTTAATAAATACATATTTTTTTTTAAAGGAACAATTAGAACTGTTACAAAATGGACTGATAAAACTGACAGTTATTATTAGCTAAATTCTATCCAGAATCAAAACTTCTTTCGAAATGATTCTCAATGTAGGTATAGAAACTACAAGCTGAACTTTGAATTGATATCCGTGAAAATAATCGGGTATATTTCGTATGTATGTATGTTAACCGAAAATTATCGGGACATAGTAAGACGGGATAAAAAGTCTTAAAAATACGCAAAAACAAACGAAAAACGCATTAAAAACTTTTCAAAATAACAAATGGATTACTCATTGCGTCCTGTCAAATTATTTACGTTGTCGGCAAATCAAACGTTGACGTCCTTTCACGCTGATTATAGTGAAAAGGTTAAGTGGTACGGCAATACTTTGATAGAGATATTAGGACATAAGCAAATACTTATGTTTTAAGTCAAAGAAGGCAGAGTTATCACTTCTTAAGTCATAAGTGTACCTAAATTAATTTATTTTTTGTTAATCTGTTTGCATAGAATTCTGTAAAATCTCCTATTGGGAGAGGGCACTGGCTCCTGTAACAGGTATAGTACGCTCGTGTACCTAGCACAGGAGTCAGGGACTTCACATATATTTTTACCAATTTTTGTGTAATAAAGGCTATTTAGGTCTAACTGCAATGCTTCGACGTCGCCTTTGGGTTGTGGAGGTCAGACGGCAGTCGCTTCATGGAAAATGTCGAAGTTTAGCTAGCCATATCAGCAGTTGGACTGGTAAAGCGGACCCCAGACCGTAATAATAGATTCATTAGCACCCTAATTACGTAACATACTATTACTATCAGTTGGAATCATTTTGAAGCACATTTTTTTTTTTTCACAAATTATAAACCAGCGCTTGACCGCAATCCTGCCTGATGGTAAGCAGTGACGCAATCGTTGATGGTAAAGCGCACTAGTTTATTAAGAGCCTATTCACTCTAGCCTTGAAGACACTCAAATTGTAGTCCGACGGAAACACCGCCGCGGGCAAATTGTTCCAGTCCCTCGATGTACGCGGTATAAAGGAGGAGGCGAAGCGCTTCGTCCGGATCGTAGTGGTGTTAACAACGTAATGGTGGAAACCAGCCAACATTGCAATCCATTGCTCTATATGTTCAAAAATGTGTCTGTACAACAACGTAAATAACGCAATGAATGTTGTTCAATTGTCAAAATGAAGCGTATTGCTACTAATAGTGTGTTACGCAATTACGCTGCTGGTTAAGCTACGCTTATCGCGGTTGCTTCGTAGATGGATCGCCATCTTTATATATGAAAACATCCTCCGTATCTCGGACAGTACGTTAAGCCATGCAAGCTCGTTGGGCCTGACTATGAGAGTCGTTACGGGTGTCAGAAGCCCGAAAGTCTGACAATCAGTTTTACAAAGGTTATCGTAACAAAAACCCAGTATCTGGTTAGTGGAGGTCAGATAAGCTATCGCTTCATATAAAATACGGGTATTCACATCAGCAGGGCAAATTGCGTAACACACTATCAGTAGCAATGGGTTTCATTTTGACAGTTTAACAACATTCATTGCGCTATTTAGGTACGTTGTTGAGCAGACACAATTTTCGAACACATGGAGCAATGGATTAGCAATAAGCTTCAGAATGATACCAATTGTAATAATAGTATTACGCAATTAGGGGGCTGATTGCAATGGAAGCCAATTGCAACATAGTTGGGAAAACGTTACGCAGGTGATGATATGAGTATGGATTACACTATCCATACTAATATTATAAATGCGAAAATAACTCTGTCTGTCTGCCTGTTACGCTTTCCCGCTTAAACCTCTTAATCGATTTTGATGAAATTTGGCACAGACAATCTTTAGACCCTGAGAAAGGACATAGGCTACATTTTATTGAAAAAAAAAAAAGAAGTTCCTGAGGGAAATCGAAAAAGCGCAATATAACCGAATTCCACGCGGGCGAAGCCGCGGGCGGAAAGCTAGTTCTAAATAAAAAGAATTGAGACTCAATTTGGTCGTGAATCAAACCTTACATGACGGGAATACCGAAGAGAGAGGGTAATATTCATGGCATCAAAGGTATAGATGCTTGTTACAAGTGGAGGTCATGATCTAGTTTTCCTCTGTACTTTAGAATAGAATACTTTTTATTATATTCATAATATAGAGATATAGATATAAAATATAAATGTAGAAATTTTAAAAAGGGTGACAATTGGCTGCCAGTACCTCGAAGCTTTCCAAAGGAGGATGCCGTAGAGAGACAATAAAAACTTTAATGGAACTTCGATACCACTGTATTTCAAGATGATGTACCTAGATACGTGATTTTGGACGAATTAACATTCCTCCTTTAGTACAGTATTGAAATATCTTTTTTTTATAATTATAAAATAGTGCTTGAATGCAATCCCTCCTGATTGTAAGCAGTGATGCAATCGTTGAAATACTGCGTGAATAGGAAAGCAGACGGCAGTTGAGCAAGGTGATGCAATGTTAAACCAAACAACACTACCAACGATGCTGCGCCAGAGGGAGATTGGTTTGGAAACCCTCCACGAACAAACACAACAACATTTAACGCATCGTACCCGGCACGTACGTCCGTACGGCTTCACCACACATCTGGAAGTGATCTTAAAATCCGACATGTTTCGTTACTCTCTTAATATTTAAAACTTTTTCTTGCCGGTTCAGAATTTCTTTTTGAAGCAGGAGTGTTAATAAGATTATTAATACTCTCACTTCAAAAGGAGAACACATATGCTTTAGGCGTTCTCCCTTGGTGGTAAAAAATATTAGATGGGAGGAGTTTTAGTTGCGAGGAACAATGTTAAAAAACAGACCTAAACCTGAACCCAGGCCTATTAAAGTAGAACAACAAACGGCACAACAACAGAAAATGATAGAAGAGGAGAATGGAAATATTGCCAGGAAGAAGGAGGAAATGGATGATCTGGCGATGTATGAAAGATATGGTAACAAAAAGTTATGATATAAAGTAAGGTTTGTTACTTGACAGCCGTTTCAGTGATGTAGCAAATAGCGCAAAAGCGCTTGAAGAGTTTTTGCACAGTGCATAATTGATTAAAACCTGGTAAAAAACAGTTTCGCTGGATGCAGTTTTCCTTGTACAACAGTGAAATGATAGATAGATAACTGAGTACCATTATTGTTGAAACATCGTCATCCACAATACAGGAGAGTGAAAATCAGCCCCCTAATCGGTGAACACATTTTTGTCAAATGATTGCGACTAGTTGGGATCGTTTGCACCGAACGGACCAATGGGCGGTCCGAACGATCCCAACTGATGCCAACTAATTGCAAGCATTTGACAAAATGTTGGAAAAATGCTAGCTAAAGTATAATATAATCTAACAAATGAACGTAAAGAAAAGGCACGCAGTTGTAGCATACTTTGAATAGCCATTGCTGGTTATAATGAAGCGTTGCGATGATATCTCTAGATAAGCTGGTTACTGCCTTCGTTTGACTTTGACATTTGAGATGCAATTATTGAAGAAATTTTCGACGATATCTTCTAAAATGGGTTTGTATATATGAAATTAGGTGTATAAAGTCTAAGGAATGAAAAT
Organism: Sesamia nonagrioides; assembly: GCA_017933935.1. Taxonomy (NCBI): domain Eukaryota; kingdom Metazoa; phylum Arthropoda; class Insecta; order Lepidoptera; family Noctuidae; genus Sesamia; species Sesamia nonagrioides. The sequence goes on from JADWQK010000025.1 coordinate 3,988,094, forward strand.
GATTATGAGTTATATAAAGATAGCAATGAGTATCTCGTAATAGTAATCTTGCAAATTTCGTCCATCCAAGTTTGATGATTGAAATTCGCACGAAAGCAAACATAACATAAAATTAAAAGAAAATATGAAATCAATGGCTTACCGAGCAAATCAAACGTATGAGCAATCCTTAAGCAAGAAGAGTATATTCCAAAATTGTGCAAAAAAATCTGGTTCTCTACAAAACACACAATTTTCAGCAAACTGTACTGTTCACAACTACCTAATGAGTTCACACTTTAAATAAGTCAATATCCACGCCCTTGGCACCACTAAACAAAATTAAACGGACCTAGAGAACGTTTAGCACTGAATTCAAAACACTGTGTGTAAATATTTCTAAATCTTTGAAAAGTGTCTACGAAAATGATTGTCACTTCACCCTTATTTACACTCTACAAAAAAAATCCTTCAGAAAAAAATTAAGTCAGATCAACGGCAAAAAAGTCTAAAGTCATCCGTTCCATTTTTAAAAGTCAATTTGCCAGTAACGTGTTCCGAGTTGGAAGTCGGAACTGACAGCGGTTGACAGGTCGCGTGGTTGCGCACGCGCGGTCGTGTGAGCGTGCTGTGCGCACGGGCATCGGCGCCACACTGCGTTCGCGCGCTTTTCGACCTATGAAACCTTCGCTCGCAGCCTCCAATGAGTATAGGATGTATTAGAATTGTCGATGATTCTATAAGATTTTCTCACGGAAAGGACTCTCGATATGTAGATCGTTCTGTTGACGGCCTAACGGTGCAGAGCATCATCTCTGACTGATGTTGATGAGCCGACTTAAGTTTTGTTTTTAATTTTGACGGGTTAGAGTGGTTGGTTTATTTTTAAAGTGGGATTATTCTATCGTGTTATGAATGCGAGTCTTATGATCCGTAGTGAATCGGAGCCGAGAGTTTTTGTGTTGTTAAAGTACTTCTGTCAGTGAAAATGTATTGTATTTAGCTGTGTAACTTGTTCAAACGCCTCGGACACGTGTTTCGGTTAAATGTTTGATAGATTTGCTGGTGATTTATAACTTTGAGAAGTACCAGTTTTGTTCATTAGGATTGTGTTTGACGTTTGTGCTTTTCGATGTTATTAAAAGGCGTGATGGAGAAGAATTTGGTATATTTTTAAGGGTGTATGATATTGTTAATTTAGAACTTGGAGCATTGTGTTATACAGTAACTTGGTGAATGTCAGACAGGGAGTTGCTCCCTTATTAATATTTAGTATTTAGCTTAGTAAAATATTTAGTGTTTAGTTTAGTATATATTCAGCTGTGTCCTGTTAGACGGGCCATAACATATCTGGGAAAAAGCCGGACAGATTAATTTTGTTTTTTTTTTATAGGGTTATTTGAAGAGTCTTGTATTTTACGTGTTTTTGACAACAAATGAATTGGTGATAACTATCTAAGTACCAGGCATAACAAAGGAACTAATTAAGATATCACTTTCACAGTCAGCCTCTCTTTGTACTGTCGAAGTTAGATATATGTGGATATAGAAGATGTTGAAGACATTTTGTAGGCTAATTCAATATTTATAAAATAGGCATTAGTTTTTGTAGTTTTCTAAAATTCATCTTGTTTAACTGAAGTAATTCAGGAGGGAAGGAACCGGCTGAATATGAGAAGTAGAGAACTGATCGAAGCTGCGGCGCTTGCGGTATTCCTGTAACCAGCAGTGGACATCATAATCAGTCTATTAAATGGTTCCAACTCTTAGAGGGATTGGGCCGTAATCTACCACGCGGGCCCAGTGCAGATTGGTAGATATCCCATGTCTTCGAAGTTTTGGCTCTAGGACAAGCCGGTTTCCTCACAATGTTTCCCTTCTATGTTTTGAGAGCAGTGGTGATGAAATAATTTACACAAATTAAAGCTCCTGATGGGGTTCGCACCTACGACCTACAACATGTAAGTAGCGCCCGATACCACTAAGCCATCGCTACTCAGCAGCAGCAGTAGAGGAAACTATGAAAGAATACAGTAATCTGAGAACTATATATAATGCAATAAAGGGATATCAATATAAGTATTAACTACTAGTTCGCAAAATACAAGTTTATAGAGGTCTACTGCTGGACAAAGTCCGCCCTCAAAGCTTTCCATCCTGCTGGCTTCCCGCGACCTTCACCAGATCATTGGTCCACCTTATTGGGGGCCTCCGTACGCTGCGTGTTCCGGTACGTGGCCACCACTGCAGAACCTTACTGCCATCGGTTCTACGAGCAATGTTCCCCGCCCACTGTCACTTAATTTTAGCGACCCGAAGAGCTATGACGGTGACTTTGGTTCTTCTGCGGATCTCCTCATTTCTGGTTATCTACCTAACCTATCACATACCTAAGTCTTAACTAATTGTGGGATAAATCATATAACATCATATTTTACCTATTTTCAGCAAAATGTTGGCATTAAATCGGTACAGATAACAAGATAAGATCTTGTATGCTTTTTTTTAATATTGTTCGAACTAGGAATTACTCCCATATTATGGCTTCGTATACAATAATTTTAAAGTCACATACACAAACAGCTAGACCCGGAACAACTAGCTGAAGGCTATCCAAATATTTGTTCCCTGGTAATCGAGCCGGCGACACTCCGCGTAGCAGCCAATCACTCTGCCTCTGTGCCAACGATATTGATTTAGTTTTATTACTTGAATCTACTAAACTATTTAATAGATCTTTAATCGGTCTACCCCTTTTCCTACTATATTGAGGTCAGCTTCCAGTCTGACTACATTCAGTTGCATACCAGTATTTACATGCAGCGACTGTCAACCTGACCTCCACAACCCAGTTACTGGGTAATACGATACGATACCCCTTGGTGAGAATGGTTGTCAGACTTTTGGGTTTCTGACAACTCGTAACGACTGTCAAAGATGTATGAATGACAGCTGAGACCAATAGCTTAGCGTGCGTATGTAAAGGTGGTCATCCATCCCCTGATCAACCGCGGCAAGGGTAGCTTTACCTGATCGACCAGCCAGTGCGGCTGTTATTATTTACAAACAGGTTATTATCTACGTATAATTTCATAAATTTGTACAGTTTAAGGTACTTTGTGTAAAATCAAAAGTCATTTATTCAAATTAGGCTGAGAATCAGGACTTTTTGAACTTAAATATTACATGATAAGATAGGCCCCCAAAACGCCCACCCATCGACATTTCCTAGTGCTTTCGTTGGGAAGAAGAAGTGGCGGAACAAATTCCCCAGCAGCAAAACTGTCTGTTCATTAAAAAAAACACATGACTTTATACAATACTATGTATAGTGATCTCCTCCTTCTTCTTCTTTCGCCTCGCCTTTTCCCGTTATGCGGGGTCGGCTTTCCTGGTTCCGAGGCGCCACTTATTCCGCTGATATACGTCGTCATCTGAAAGCCCCAACTGCTTCATATCCTTGCGGATATTCGTCATCCATGTAGTTGGGGGCCTTCCCCTCCTACTCATTTTTGTAGCCATGGAAAGGCACTTCTTCACGACATGGTCGTCCGGCCTTCGCTTTACATGACCGTACCATCTCAGTCTAGCCTCCGTGATTTTATCTGCAATTGGTGCAACCTTAAAGGTACCTCTCACATAGTGATGAACACAAGAAAATACAACAAAGATACATTTTTCCTTTTTTCGATTGAACCCTAAGGTACCCATTAATTGTTGATTATACATAATGATGCTTCATTATGTATAATCAACAATTCTAAGTTTATCGCTAGTATAATCTAATTCTTTTCTATCTAACCAATTTTCAAAACCTTAATACTTAGAACACTCTAAAACAATTAATTACTCGCAAAAGCTTGCTAAAAGCTTTATAGGAAGAAAAGACTTCAACGCCCAAATAAAAATACCAAAATATTTTTATATGGAAATCTCTCCAATTTTCGAAACAAAGTCGCCTAAGATTTCGTATAAAGTGATCATTTTTCATAATTTTCTATAAAACATAAACACAAATTTTTAACGAAACATTGAAATAAGTCGTGACAGAAATTCAATAAACACCGTTTCAGTAGACAATAACTTTGATAGATGTCAAAACCTCACACCACGTGTAAATTATCACCCTGATAATAGATAACCTTGATAATTTTACGAGCATTGCGTCATCAATGACTGTCAACATTCAAACGAAAAAAATACTGCGCGAAAGAGACAGCACCAGCCCCGTTGTTCCGCCGCGTTGTCACCTCCGCTTCAAAGCGAACAGTCGTCACGGATCACTGCAAAAGCCAACCCATTGTAACGGCACACCGGCAAACTATAACCGTCTCCTTCTCTCCCACACAATTAGCATGGGCGTTATTTTTAGAAAGAGACGTAATCAAATGCGTTTTTTGGACGAATTGTTTAGTTTTTTGTGAAATATAGATCAACTTTAAAATAATATGTCATTGACCCTGAGTTCCGGTAAAATGGCAGTATTTGTAGGAATGACAAAAAGAGTTATACCTACAAGTTCAAGTTTCATCAAGCTAGGAAAAAAATACTATTCTCCTATATCTGGTTCCAATTTCAAATTTCCCTTTTATGTTCTTTAGTATATTCATCGGCGTTCAATTAGGATAAGTCTTTAATAAAAACTGCATGTTCAGGAGTATAGAAAATATTGTATAAATAGAAAAAAAAAACAGTTTATCATTTCGATATTTCTTCTATCGAATTGGAAACATATATATATTATGGTAATAGTACTTATGTATTTTTATTTAACCTATTTTTGTATTTGTTTAACTATATTTAACAGTTTATCAATGTTTCCTCTTCAACCAAAGCATCCGCCATCTAATCTTAATCACTACGCAATGTTGACTGGTAGAAAATGCCTACAAAATATGTGGTAAAAAGTAGGATATGTACAAACTGGAATAATGTACCAACCCCAGTTTGTACATATATAGGGTTATGCACTCCAGTTTATACATAATGTGTCTTAAGTAGGACTTAAAACCATGACTATTTTACGTCATCATAATCAAACTATAATGCACAGGGGTTTGTGGTTAAGAGTTTGGTCGTAGAGGGTCTCCAGATCAACCGCCCTCTGGCCTACGCCAGAGGGTGGTTGATCTGGAGACTCTCTACGAAGAACGACACTACTATCGTTGGTCGTGTTGTTGGGTTTAACATTGCATTACCTCGCTCAACTGACGTCTTCCTTCTTATTCACTCAGTTTTTTGAGTGAATAGGCTTTTAAAAAATTGGATCAGGCGGAATTGCGGTCTAGCACTAGTTTATTATTATAAAACATAATAATACACAAACGATGAATGGAGAAAATTATATTCTGACGCAGTATTTTCTTTTTTTGTTAAATGTTTTTATTTAAGGATACATCATAAAAGATAGAAATCACATCAGAGTACAATTCGAAGCTAAATGAACAAAGATAAGTGAGTGTTAGTAATTCCTGGATTCACACAAGTAAAAGATTACTGATCTTTTACTTACTCGCAGGAATGCTCCCTAGCTTTGGCTTAGTGCACTAAGCACATCTACAGTATGATTCTTTTTACATGTATGTGATATGTGATTCACTTGTATGTTTGCTAGCTTGTTTGCTTGTTTGTTTGTCCGTCTCTAACTCTTTCGACTACGAGTGAGCGGCTCATAACTGTAAAATCTCCCACCTGAAAACGGTGGGATACGTTCGTTCGGTCGATTTTTTTTTTTTTAATATTGAACTAAAAAGTTGAAAATAATTAAAGTTTAATAGACTAAAAAAACATACTTTTAAAAAATATCAAACTAAAAAGTTAAAAATAATTTAAAAAAAGGCGTGGAGCGCTTATTGTACAAAAATTATGGCACAAAGCGCCTCATGCTTTTTTTTTAAATTAAGTAGTTTTTAGTTTGATATTCTTTAAAGGCATGTTTTTTTAGTTTTTTAAACTAAATTTATCTTTTGTTTTCAATGAAAAAGGATGGAGACAACCTCGAACATCTGATGGTTACTGGGTAGGTGGATGGACGAGGTTCTAAAGGTCGCAGTCCAATAAAGTGGACTGACCAATTTCGTTCATCTCTGGACACTGGACTGCGATATGGTCTCCAAAGCCTAGAGCACAGGCGTAGAGTAGCCAGCCTTTCTGTGTTCTATATAATGCATTTTGGGGAGTGTGCGAGGGAATTGCATGATTTCATTCCCCCATCTCCGTTCCACCATCGAACGACCCGTCGTACGGCGAACTTCCACCCTTACGTTGTTAACACCACTACGATCCGCACGAAGCGTTTCGCCTCCTTCTTTATACCGCTTACATCGAGGGACGGGAACAATTTGCCAGTGGCGGTGTTTCTATCGGACTACAATTTGAATGTCTTCAAGGCTAGAGTGAATAGGCTCTTAATAAACTAGTGCGCTTTACCATCAACGATTGCGTCACTGCTTACCATCAGGCGGGATTGCGGTCAAGCGCTAGTTTATAATTTATAAAAAAATAAAAAAAACATGCTGTACTCTCGGCCAGGGATCGTAATAAATGGCGAACTATTGTGAAGAAGAGGTTAATTCCACAGGGACAACACCACCCTCAGTAATGAGGAGGAGAAGTATAAAGGCTGCATGTTTTGTTAGATGAAGTGTGATAACAGCATCGGTAACTGAAAAGTGGTGTGGAAATCGGTTGTTATGGTATTGACCGTGATCCCACCTAATAGTAAGCAGAGAAGCAATCGTTAATGGTAAAGCGCACTAAGTTTCTTAAGGAGCCTATTCACACTAGCCACTTAAAATGCAATCTGACGGTAAAACCGCTGCAGGCAAACTGTTCCTTCGATCATCATCATCATCATCATCATCTTCTGAGCGTTTATCCCGGTTGCATCCGCGGCTTTCGCGTTGGAGCCCGGGCTCCGTTTTCCTGCACATTCTCCTCCATTTCGCGCGATCTTTAGCATCCTGTGGTAAAAGATTGTTGGTACGCAAGTCATTTCTTACAACATCAAGCCAGCACTTCTTTGGTCTACCCCGCTTGTTCCGGCCCGGCGGAGGCACCATGGCAAGACATTTGTTACCCACGTAACGTGGCATGCAAACTGTTCCTTCGATATACGTGGTATAAAAGACGAGGCGAAGAAAATAGAAAGAAGAAGATATCAAAAAACTTGGGTTTAGGGCAGAAAAATTATGAAGACTGCTTATAATCATTATAAGGGAACAATTAGTCTTCAGTACTTAGTGCTTACATAGTAGTTTCTACCTACTTCAGTACTTACTTACCCTAATTCATCAAACTATGTTGAGATCGGCAAAACCTGGAAAACCTGTATTTCACGGGAAAAATATATATACACATTTTCAAACTTTATCTACATAAAAAGTTTGAACTCAAATAACAGAGTGAGTTCAATTAAACATTCTATAAATAACCTTTAGAATAATTACTAATGTGTAAATTAAAAGAAAAATAAAAATCATTCAATTTAAAAGTGGTTAAGGTGTTCTTATATTCTTTTTTTAAAAAGCGGCAGTTTTAAAATGTATTCATTGACTAGTATAGTACCTAGTCATTTTACACGACCAGAAACAAGAAATCCATTGTTAACAAATATATTGAAAATCAACACATGAATTAAACATTGAACAGCTTTCCACCCAACACTTACTTCGACCACTATCTTACTGTTAGATCTCTAAACTCCTTACAAAATCAGTAACACCCTATACACAATTGACCACCACAAAGGTCATTGGGTACCAGTGACCGGGGGATTCTCACGCCCGTTGCCATAGCAACCGATACCACAGCCATATCACCGTCGATATTGAGCGTAATTTGTAGCTTCGTGGTACAGAGAGATTTACTGCGGAGTAGATACCAGACGTTTACTGAGAAAAGTGGAGTAGGAACTAAATGGTAAAGGTTGGGTTATATAAGCTGCTAGTAAGTAGGTACGTGGTGGTATGGAAAAATATGGGGTGACGGTTTGGTAACGTAATTGTAAGGTTGGCGCTTTGATTTTAATAAGTTCAGGTACCTATCATCATCATCATCATCAACCTTTTATCGTCCCACTGCTGGGCACAGGTCTCCTCTCATACAGAGAAGGATTACGGAGAAGGTACCTATAGATTCCCCCATTACTTAGAAGCTTAACCCGTTTTAATCTATACTCTATAGGTACTAATATATAAAGATGAAAAGTTTGTTTGTTTGTTTGGACGCCCTAATCTCGGGAACTACTGGTCCGATTTGAAAAATTATTTTTGCCTATAACCTATAGATCCAGGAAGGTTTTAGGCTATGTAACATCATGCTGCGACAAATGGGAGCGGAACATATAAAAAAAACCTACGCGGGTGAAACCGCGTGGTGTAGGTAGCTGGTATACAATTAAGGCTGAAGAGTTTGTTTGTTTGAACGCGCTAATCTCAGGATCTACGGGTCCGATGATTTAAAAAAATATTTTTGCGTTTGATAGCCCATTAATTCAGAAAGGCTTTAGGGTATATAAAATATCGCTGCGACCAATAGGAACGGAGCATAACTAACTCTACGCAAACGAAGTCGCTGGCGTCCGCTAGTTAATAGTACCTACTTTAATAACTTATACATTTAAGTAATTATGGTTATGTACTTGCAAGTAGTTTTCCAACTACTTATATTTTCATTGAAAATATTTGTCGGTACAAAAAATTATTTAAAAATATGAAAGTGAGTCAAAACTCTCGAACATACACAGTCACCAATGACAGGATTTAAGTACCAGTAGTACTAAAGTCACACATCCATACTAATATATGTACATATAAAGCCGAAGAGTTTGTTTATTTGTTTGAACGCGCTAATCTCAGGAATTGCTGGTCCGGTTTGAAAAATTCTTTTTACGTTGGATAGCCTATTAATCCAGGAAGGCTTTAGGCTATATAATATCATGCTGCGACCAACAGGAGCGGACCATATAAAAATACTTATGCGGGTAAAACCGCGGGGCGCAGTTTGTTATAAATAAAAACGCAAGCAGCACTTTTGAAGCTCGAAATTTATAATAAGATTAATTGAAAGTGTACAAGAAAATTCACCATTGTTTTTCAAAAACGGTTTTACAATATTTTATGTAACATTCATTGCATGTGTAGATGAAGATGTTACTTAGAATAAAATAACTTAAAAAGAAGCCATAATAAACAAATTAATTAAGTGATACACATAAAAAATGCTTGCAATAAAGCCAAAGGCTTTAGAATTTAGAAACATTAAAATTATCTACATATTAGGTATATAGCCGCTCATCCAATGAATTATGAACTCAATAAACAACTTCACAACAAATCAGAAACAAAACACTGAATAACAAACAGCGAACAGACGAAAATTAACTCAATTAACGTTGTACTTAATAAAAACCGTCCATAATATGCTACCATGAAATTAATTAAAATGGCTGTGGTGACGAGCACATTGCTGCCACCTAGCGGACTGTGACAATTACGTGCTTCGAACGCTTAGCGTGCCAGCTGGATTCCAACCAATTAGACTCGAGAGAAAAACGAACAAAAAATTTTGAATTCAAACTGTTCTCATTGACAGGTAATGCTGCTTCATTAGGCTGGATGTTTTCTTTTGCGATTTTGAACATGGAATGTGTCAGATATCAAAATGTGTACTTATGTGAAAAAAAGAGGGAAAATAATTCTATTCAAACTTTTTATTACGTTGGCTATACGGCAATAATTTATTAGGAACATAGTTTTTGGAAGAAAAAGGAAATTAGAAGTTCTAACAACAATTAGAGTAATACTAAGGCATTTTTTTTAGTGAAGAGGTATTTTTTGCCTTGTTGTCTGTCTTTTATTGCTTTTGAGATTGACCTTTGATATCCCATTTAGATAATAAATGCATATAGTACTTATAGGCTATGTACCGTTTTTGACAATGAATATAAAGACGACAGCACATGAAGCTACTAGAATCTGTCAAATTTCTTTATTAGATTGTCATCTTTATCGCTAAAGTATTAAAGACTCAAGGTTGATTGTAAATATTTGTCAATTTTGCGTCTCGTGACCTACTGTCGTCCATACTTAACATTTTAAAAAGGTAAGTCACAATGTTAAGAGACATGTGGAGATGTTTAGGTGTGTTAAGATTATCACTCGTCCACGGACCTACTCTAGCCTGGGAAGCCTAACTTGCCGTGCAGTTCATACGAGTTCACCACAAAACCCGCAAAGGTTAAGGTAATCATTCAAATAGCTTCTGTAACATCGCTAGACAATTTCTGCAACCACTACTTAATAAGATACTATTTAACATGGTTCTTATATAAAAAAAAGTTACTTATTTGAAATACAGTCAATTCTAAAGCGTGGAGTTTTTGTCTTCTTTCAAAGACCGCATCTCTCTAATAACTACTAACTAAACATAAAAAAAAAAAAAAATGATTAAGACAATTAAAAAAAGTTTTGAGCTAGGGTGAATGAACTCTGGTAAAGATGTCGCCGCTCCATTCCGCGTGCCATTGGAATGCAAGAATTGGACTGCGCTTGCACATAGGGTGTTTCAAACTACATCATGTGTAGTGTTATATTTTGCACGATATTTTAATTTATTAAATTATTCCAAATACGTTTTATTTATTTTTCTACTTTACCAATTTTTAGATAGAATTGGCTGGTAAGCTACCACCTACCAAACAATGTCTCGCCGCCAAGCGATTGAACCGGCATGCTGTCTGGTGAAGCCGTATGGAGAACGGATCTGAGCAGTTGTGTTACGATGTGTGTCGGGTATGATGCGCCAAATGTTTTTGTGTCGGGAGTTTTGGTTTCCGGATCAATCTTCCTCTGGCGCAGTATCGTTGTTCGTGTTGTTGGGTTTAACATTGCATCACCTCGCTCCACTGCCGTCTTCCTTCCTATTCACTCCGTTTTTTTTGAGTAAATAGGCTCGTAATCAACTATGCTTTACACTGCTTATCATCAGGCGGGATTGCGGTCAAGAACTAGTTATTAATTACAAAAAAAAATGGATTACCTAATGAAGTAGGCTATCTTTATAAGGCGGCTGAAAATCCCAATGTATGTACTTTATTAACCACTTCCAAAAGGCTTCATTTCCGACATTCTTAAAATGCCAACGCGTTTTCAACTAAATTGATACGATGCGTCCAATCCGTGTTTGAAAGCAGACCAATCGAACCAGACCTCCCGTTCCCCCTTCTACTGCAAGAAAATGTAACAAAGACGGGTAAATTAACTGTTATTGGAGATCAAACAAAACTGGTGGTTTCGAACTATAAAAAGGATGGTCAATTGAGATAGAGTAGAATGCTTTATAAACCTTTACAAAAACTCTATGAAGGATTTTTAGAATACCTTTATGTAGGGAATATAGTGAACACTGCAGCCGGCCCCACAAGCATTTGATTTTTTAAAATGTTATTAAAATACAGGCTGGAACAGAGGGCATGTTACAATTCTTTCTTTTTCTTATAATAATTATAAACTAGTGCTTGACTGCAATCCCGCCTGATGTTAAGCAGTGATGCAATCGTTGATGGTAAAGCGCACTAGTTTATTAAGCTTATTCACTTAAAAAACTTAGGAATAGGAAGGATGACGGCAGTTGAGCGAGGTGATGCAATGTTAAACCCAAGACCAACACGACCAACGATGCTGCTCCAGAGGGAGATTGATCTGGAGACTCTCCATGACCAAACTCTCGACACAACAACATTTGGCGCATAGTACCCGGCACACATCGCAACACAACTGCTCAGACCCGTCCGTGGCAAGACCTTGTCTGGTGGGTGGTAACTTCTACCGGCAGCCGATGTTATTGCCTACCACGGAGAACATTATACATACGAGGAGGCTCTTTGCTCATATTTATAATGTTGTCTAAGTTATTATAATACTTGATAATTCAGGGTCTTTTTTTAATACTTAATAATGAAATGTAGTAAAAAATAGTCTCAATGACACGTGTGCTTGGTACGTAACAATATTATTTTGACAGAGAATACTTACAGAAATTTCATTAAAATTTACCTATGGGTCTCTCCAGGTTGGATTCGGCACCCACGAACGCCTTCCAAAGATTCGGGATTACAGGTTATCGAGAAATGTCAAGAGAGATTTAAAATAACAATAAGACGCAAATATAATTATAGTATTTTTCCAGTAATCTGTAGATAAGCCAAATTTGTTTGTTGGTACGTCATGGCCACATGATATAGGGATGTATCCAAGGTATAAAAATCAAAAAATAATTAATCCATCTTATAGATTATAAAAAAAATTGAGACCCGTATTTTTTATTTTGTCGAAATTACCAAAAGTTACTGAGATATAGCCTATTAAAGTTACGGAGTGGGTCGTGGTACATTTAGTACCACGGCGTGACATCATGCGACATTTCAAATCAATATATCTTCCTAAGTATTTGAATGAAAGAAAAAATTTAAAAAAAGTCATAGTTCTATCTGATGGACATTAAATTATTTTTTAGGATATAACTCAATTATGCATAAAGGTGCATGTCCTGGTCTAGGGCTAGGTAAGCATAATCACCAATTACATACAGATTAAACAGCATTCAAGTATGCTGGTACGGCAGAATACCTAAGTACATACTTCTTAAACTTTACTATATCAGTCGAAGGCATAGATTTAGGATTTAATTGCTTTTTTCTAGGGCTAGTTAACGAAAGAGGACAATGCCACATACTAAATTACTTGCAAGAAAGCCCATTCAAGTTTCTCATTTATTTCAAATCAGCTGTCTATCAATTCCTTTTTCTAAGAACACCTGGTGCATCCATCAATTTCTACATTCTCCAGCGCACTTATATACTTATACAATTATATTTCAATCCTATCAGCAAGTAAAGTAATCGGGTAATCTCACACAAAACGTATTGTACGTCGGTGGCAGTAAAGGCACGCGCACACTGAATTGTTTTATCCCGCACGCAAGTATTCGACGCACATTGCAAGGGGTACAATAAAACATACGAGATAGGATAGGGCTGTGCCGAATTGAGATTGGGTTTCGGTTTTTAAATCTTTGCTGACCTTTTTATGATTATTAATGAGTGAAAGAGAACGTGACGTTTCTCTGAGGAAAAAAGAAGACGAAAATATGTGTTGTCGACCTCATGTAACATAGAAAGAAATAAAGAATATATTTCTTGTGAATCGTACAGGAAGAACATAAAATTAAACTAAATCCTCACTAAAATTATAAATCTTTATTTTTTTTCTCGGTGGTAGGCCATAACATCGGCTGCCGGCAGAAGTGTAACCAGATAAAGTCTTGCCGCCAAGCGATTCATCGTGTTCTGGCATGATGTCTGGTGAAGCCGTACGGATGACGGGTCTGAGCAGTTGTGTTGCGATGTGTGCCGGGTACGATGCGCCAAATGTTGTTTTATCGGGAGTTTGCCGTCAACTGCCGTCTTCCTTCCTATTCACTAAGATTTTTTAAGTGAATATTAATAATAAACTAGCGCGATTGCATCACTGCTTACCATCAGGCGATATTGCAGTCAAGCGCTAGTTTATAATTATAAAAAAAAACGGAAAGTGAATTTGTTTGTTTGTTTGTTTCGCTTTCACGCCGCGCCGTAACTACTGAACCGAGTGTTTTGAAATTTTTCAGACGTAAAGTTAGAAGTCTGGATTAAATAACAGGGTACTTTTTATCCCGAAAAAAAATGTTATTCCCGAGGGAAAAATACCGAATTTCACGCGGGCGAAGCCGCGGGCGTAAAGCTAGTGAAAAATAAAACGAGTTATTTCACAAGAACATGTGGAAGGCGTCGAAAGATGAACGCTAATGACTGCTCTTTGAACTAAAAGGAAAATAAAGTCAAAGCCGGGTGACGCTCGTTTCCACTTTCAGCCTGATCATCAATTACCATTGTGTGAGATGAAGATCAAGAACTTATCAGTGGTGGTAAAAAGTAACATTATATTGAATGATAATTTTCTGCTGTGGGAGGATTCGTGAGTAATACAGACGTGAAAAAAAAAAAAAAATCTAGGCAACCACCCAGGGGTACCATTGCTACTTTTTTTGCCTTTTTTTTAACTTCTATTTGAAGAGTAACCAGCCTTTCTGTGTTATATAGGACACATTCTGAAAAAGTGTGTGCGGGAATTGCATGACTTCATTTTCTCCATCTCCGTTCCGTCATCGGACGACCCGTCATACAGTGAGTATCCACCCTTACGTTATCACACTACTACGGTCTGGACGAAGTGTTTTATCACGCCTTTTATACCACGTACATCGAGGGACTGGGACTATTTGCCAGCAGTGGTGTTTTCGTCTGACTACTATTTAAGTGTCTTCAAGGCTAAAGTGAATAGCCTCTTAATAATCAAGCGCGCTTTACCATCAACGATTGCATCACTGCTTACCATCAGGCGGGATTGCGGTCTAACACTATATTGTAATATAAAAAAGGCGTTATTTCCAGCACGTGTTCCAATTAAGGAGATCATGATGATTATGTCAAAAAGAGAATAAAAATGGTTTATTTTTTGTAACATTATCCTTCTCAACCAATTATTTTTTCAATTCGACACTCGACTCCTGCGCATCCCTACGCCTATGAAGGCATAGCGGCGCGTACGGGCGGGGTAGCCTCGTGTTACGCAGACGATCCCACTTTCCATTTCCTCAGGATTACAATAGCGTTTTTATATCGACGCATGTTTGGGAACAATGCAGTCTTCGAGAATTTTATCATATGAGATTTTGTTTTTATTTAAGGATTGTTTTGAGTAAAGTCCGTCGCTTTTGGTGGTTTCCTAAAGATAAATAAAAAAACATACGTCACAGTCGTACTCAGGAAAACATTGCTTAACTAAATTAAGCAATGTTTCCTTGCTACATTGAAGACTACAACTGTAATCTTCTTCTTTTTCAGCCTATAGATGTCCACTGCTGGACAAAGGCCTCCCCCAAGGCTTTGTGCTGCTCGCATTCATCGGCTTCGCGCGACCTTCACCAGGTCATCGGTCCACCTTGTTGGGGGCCTCCTTACGCTGCGTCTTCCAGTACGTGTTCGCCACTCTCTATAATGCAGCAAGACAACTGGGGCCCTAGACTGCTATTAGGATGGGAAGGGATACTCTAGAAGGTCATAAAGTGACCTTATTTATGACGCTCTTCATAAAAATCAGGAGCAGAATATATCACAAAGTAAATAAAATTTAAGTTCAGTGATTTTATTTTCTTTCAATTTAATTAAGAAAAGAATAAAAGATAAAATATTACTTTAGACCTGTCAAATTAGTCCGCGTCTGATGTAAATTGATATATAGTATGTTAACTAACAGAGGGCGTTCCCGTTAACCCGAAATACGCATGCATACATGCTAAAAAAAATATTTCCATTCGAAAACAAAATGTTTTAAAATTTTTTCCATTAAGAAAATATTCAATAAAAATTTTAAATTGACATGTAAAAGAAACACACTGTACACGCGAACATGAAAGACGGCAACGTCGCAATTTATTTATACATGACGACTACTA
The DNA here is from genome assembly GCA_017933935.1 of Sesamia nonagrioides. NCBI lineage: Eukaryota > Metazoa > Arthropoda > Insecta > Lepidoptera > Noctuidae > Sesamia > Sesamia nonagrioides. Next base: position 4,003,628 of record JADWQK010000025.1, read on the forward strand.
TTTTGATTTAAAACCAAATTAAATTTATTTCCAATTAGAATTTTTTTTTATTCGGATTTTTTTATGCTTATTTTTCTATGCTGATATTTTTATTTTAATCTATTAATGATATATATTAACGAGTTTAAGGGAACGCCCTCTGTTATTTAACATACTGTATTTTTGGTCATCATCATCATCATCAACCTTTTATCGTCCCACTGCTGGGCACAGGTCTCCTCTCATACAGAGAAGGATTGAGCGTAATCACCACGCTTGCTCAATGCGGGTTGGCGATTTCAGACTTATAAGTCCAGGTTTCCTCAAGATGTTTTCCTTCACCTTCAGTCATTGGTGTCCAAGATATACTTAGAAAGTACATATAACTTTAGAAAAGTTACATTGGTACTTGCCTGACCTGGAATCGAACCCGCGCACTCATACTTGAGAGGCTGGTGTTTTAACCACTAGGCCACCACGACACTAGGCCACCACTTTTGGTCGCCATGTATAAAATCGCGTCTAAACTGTCTATGGAATATCTTTATTTGACAAGATTAAACTAAAATGTTATCTTCTATCCATTTTTTAATGAATTAGAATGGAAAAGATGCAATTAACTTAAAATTAACTAGCAGCCGCCAGCGACTTCGTTCGCGTGGAGTTAGTTATGCTCCGCTCCTATTGGTCGGAGCATGATGTTGTATAGCCTAAAGCCTTTCTGAATTAATGGGCTATCCAACGCAAAAAGAATTTTTTCCATTCGGACCAGTAGTTCCTGAGATTATAATAATAATAATAATAAGCCTTTATTTAACCATGAATTTCTTAGTTCATAATATACTTTAACAATAGAAAAAATAAATAAATAGCAGTTGATTTGATAATAGGTTATAATAGTAAATTTAGATTTCATTTCGTTGCATTATTCATGGCCCCTTTCGGTATAGGCCTCCTCTAAGTGCCTCCATCTATTTCTATCTTTTGCCACATTTAGCCAATTTCTCCCTGCGGTCTTTACTATCTCTACTAGTTCCTGAGATTATCGCGTTCAAACAAACAAACAAACTAACTCTTTAACTTTATATACAATATGTTAAGAAAACCCTGTCCGATCCGTGGAGGTATTGTTAGGTATCGATAACTGATTCTACTAATGCCTGCAAAGCCGGGCTTAACTTAAAAAACAATCCCCCTGAAAAAATAAATATTATTTCGCAAAAAGAGGTAACTTAAAACATGTGCGGTAGGCCATCCAGGCGCGGGCGAAGCGGGGCAGGGCACGCGGCACGCGGTCTCATCGCTATTCGCTCAGAATTATACCGTTTAAAAAATAATGTTGTCACTTTTTAAAAATTAGCAAATATTGGGGAAGTTGGAATTAATTCGCGGGAAAAACAGATTATTTCAAAATTCACTAGAATTGTTACTATGATGATTATGTAAAATTTCATATGTCATTTTGTCATGTGCTTACCTAACCTTTACTATCCTTACGGGTCGGACAGATAAGAGAATCAGCGCCAACATGTTACTTAAAATATCAAACACTCAATTCCCAGTATAGCACATCATAGACACAACAAAACTATGATTACGCGTTGGTCAGTGATCGACGAGATCTCGGGAAAAATCGGGGAGAAATCGGGATGTGACCCCTGTCAGCAATAGATGGATCTATTGCTGACAGGGGTCACGTCCCGATTTTCTCCCCTGGGACGACTTGATAACATCAAATTACTAACATTATGCAACTTAAGAACCACCTACGGATCAACGAGGCTAGTCAAGCTAGAAACATACGGGAGGATACTATGTCGAACGAAGCCTTTACCAAACTGAGGAAAGTTAAGTAATTTGGAAGGAACTAAAGATTGGCCTTCAACTACAGATTGGGATTTTCTTTTTTATATATTATAATCTAGCGCTTGACCGCAATCCTGCCTGATGGTAAGCAGTGACGCAATCGTTGGTGGTAAAGCGCACTAGTTTATTAAGAGCCTATTCACTCTAGCCTTGAAGACACTCAAATTGTAGTCCGACGGAAACACCGCCGCTGGCAAATTGTTCCAGTCCCTCGATGTACGCGGGATTAATTTGGAAGGAATTAAAAGGACCGGTTGGCGCAGTGGTTAAACCATTGACTATTGCGCTACGTGTCGTGGGTTCGATCCCCGCACGGAACTAATATTTGTGTGACCCACAAGTAGTTGTTCTGGTCTGGCAGTTTGTGTATGTGAGTTTTATATGTTTATAAACGCGCCCACGACACAGGAGGAATTCGTTTGTTATGTTATGTTTTAGATTTTTTAAATACGTTGCCCCAGTATATAGATAAAAAAACAAAAACAAAACAAAATAAATAAATATTATTATTAAATAAGTAATAAATAAACATGAATCATCATTTCATCATCATCACCATCAGCCTCTGCTCGTCCACTGCTGGACATAGGCCTCCTCCATGGCACCCCAACAAGCTCGATGCTGAGCAGCTCTCCGTCAGCCACTACCAGCCACCTTTTTGATGTCGTCGCTCCATCTCGCCCAAGGGCGTCCTACGCTACGTTTGCCGAGACGCGGTCTCCACTCGAGGACTCGTTTACCCCAACGGTTGTCGGTCGTGCGGCATATGTGACCAGCCCATTGCCACGTCAGCTTGGTAATCCTCTCAGCTATGTCGGTGACTCTGGACCTCTGTCTGATCACCTCATTACCTATTACCAATTATACATTAAATATTTAGTCACTCTTTATATATAAAAAAAAAGGAATCATCATTTATAGCCATGGTTTCGTATCCCGTCGAATGACGTCATTAAAACAAATATATGAAAGTAAGTTCGTGCCTTCTAAAGCTTTGTTTTATTAGCAAAGCAGTTCCGTCTTATTATAACGGCCATGAAAATCCATAATAATTGCACAAGTACTTGCCACTAAAAAAATGTCTCAAAAACACTCTGTATTTGGACAGCCGTTATTGTGTGATCGCTCATCGCTTTTTTAGGTAACCATGCTTTAGAGAGCATTTTTTGATACCAAAGCAAAGTTAACCAACCGTAAAGTCAAAACTCGCTTCCATAACTTTTCTGACAGTCGTCACTGCGGCCGTTATGCTGCGACCACAGTTGTGGACTTCTTGTAGGAGACTCCATAATTCCATGACACAATTGGGTTGTGCCTCAAAAAATAATTTAATGTCCATCCGATAGATTTATAATAAATATTGAACACGTATTTGATTTGAAATATCGCATGACGTCACGCCGTGGTACAAAATATACCACGGCGTGACGTAATTAGCCCCCGCTCCGTAAATTTAATACGCTAGATCTCAGTAGTTTTTGGTAATTTCGACAAAATAAAAAATATGCGTCTTATTTTTTTTTTATTATCTATAAGACAGAATAATATTTTTTTGATTTTCATTCCTTGGATTATTATTTTTTTTTGGATGGGAATTCTTCGAATGACCTCTGTCAGTCTGAGTGGAGCGGAATGGCGTGTCTGACTTTTATTGACTAAAACCTACCCGTGTTCCTTCAATTACCTGTGCCCCGGTATCTCTTTCGAACAACCCACAGTCCTGGCAGACGTGACAGCATCTGAAAGCAAGTTGTTGTAATTTATAGTCTTCAAAATCTAGTCAGTCCGCCCGTTTGGTACCGGGCTTAGAATAGTACCAACCCATGTCTTCCGGTGGGTGTCATAAGAGGCGACTAAGGGAACTCTCACCAGGGATGCGGGGAGCAGCGCTTTTCCTGTGGAATGTAAAATACTACTGCGATCCCCAACCCACCTGCCAAGCATGAGGATTATGGCACACAATGCACAGCAATGAAGCCTTGGGGGAGGCCTTTGTTCAGCATTGGACCTCTATAGGCTGGAGAAGAAAATCTAGTCGTCATCTCATCTCGGCGACAAAGTAATGTCAAAAAGTTGTCAATATATAGGGAAATTCGAAGCTTTTTGATAGATTGTGATTGATATCAGATTGTGAAATTTCTTAAAATGATGAGAATTGCCCAGGTATTTGATTATTTATATCTAGAAGCTGATATATGATATGAGTAGATTATTTATATCTGTAGTTCCGTAAAATTCATTACATTAAAACTAATTTTAAGATATGTGCATCTGTTTCTTTCCATTTCGTTAAGAAAAGGATAAAAGATAACATTTATGTTTAATCCTGTCAAATTAAGATACCCCATAGATAGTTTAGACACGATTATAAACATGGCGACTAAAAATACGAGAGTTTTCGTCAGGAGCGCAGTAATTTGACAGGTCTAAACTGACATTTTCTCTTCTGTCCTTTTCTTAACAAAATGGAAAGAAAAAGATGGACTTAACTTAAAATTAGATTAATTTGTGAACAATAAAATCGGTGCCATTAACAAGCGATATTTTGTCGAAAAAATAAAAAAATAACGGCCAAGAGCGCGTCTTGTCTAGTCTTTTACTTTGAGATTCTTTTCATATTTTTTAAAGGTCTGGTTCAAAAGTGACACACTTTTTCACAAAAAAGGGGGGCACACTTTTTTCTTACTTCTGGAGTTATTTCAAATAATTATTTTAGTAAATCCCTATTGATTTTCATGAAATACCTATCGAACAAATATATCCCACGTACGGCGCCGCTTCTGCTGCCTGATGCCGCTTCTGCTACTTGGTACCGCTTCTGCTGCCGCCTGCCTGGTGCCGCTTTGCTGCAGTCAAGCGGCTGCAGCCTCCGAACTAGGTTCTCTACCTGTGACTGCTGCTACCTGTGCCGTGTATACTGCTGCTACCTGTACTGTTCCTACCGACTGACCGCTGCCGTTTTATTTTTTACTTTTTTTAGTCCCCTCACCTCACCCATCATCATTCATTTTAATTTTTTTTTTAAATATATCTGCTATATAATAAATTCTCAATCTACTGATTTCCCTCTTCATTTTATTAGTTTTCTTGTCATCACGACAGTTTGAACTGCAAAAACAAAACGTACTGTACGTGTATTTTTATTTTTATTGCTTTATATTTTTGCACTTTGTTGGCGTGACTGATATACATATCTTCTTATTCTTCAGCCCATAGAGGTCCACTGCTGGACAAAGGCCTTCCCTAAGGTTTTGACAATGACCGATCTTGTGCTGTTAGCTGAATCTGGTTAGACTGGACGCCATCCCCTACATAGTTGGGAAAAGGCTCGCGAGATGAAGACGAGGATAGGAAAGAATTTCCTAAAAGCGTGTTTCTGAAGTGTGTTTAAGACATGGTTGAATATTGTAAGAAAAATGTTCCTGTAACAGTCTGCTTTGTTGTCGATAAGCGTCCATTAGTCAAACTTACCGTATAAAAACATAGGAGAACTATATGTACTTAAATGACACTACAAATAGAATTAACATATTGATACAGTAGACCGCAAGGCAGGGTTAACACTTAAACCTGGAGCTGCCCTTTTTTTGTTGTCGGCGGGAAACCTCCAAAGGCACCCGATCTCTGAAGACCGAGGTCGGGGAGTGTGGGAGTTTTAAGTTAAGTCACTAAAACCACCCCGGTAATCACATCCGCACATAGGGTTATCCCGGTTTCTCTTAAAAGACGAATTTCGGAACCGCCCCTGCTCAACGCCTGTAAAGGTACATCTTTGGGGAGACTGTAAACCCCTAGGCCTCGCTATGTAAGGCAGCACGTGACCACTGTGCTACCGTCTTTCCTGGAGTCACTTGATGGGTGCACAGAGTCCCCATTCTATGCGCCCGCGACCTCTAAGGACCACTTAGGGGCCGTCCATTAATCATGGGAGGCTCGAAGGGAGGAGGGGTGGTCATAAAAAAATCACGAAATATCACCAGGGTGGAGGGGGGTTTAGTAATATATATATATTTAATTTTTCGGCAAATGCGCGATACTGAACCGAAAAGCGATAATGTATATGCGTATGATGGCAAGACGTTTGCTGCATTTCTTCTGCGTCGGTCTCTTGAAATTATACCAACGTATGAAGGCTTTGGCAAATTGATCTATAACCTGTATTGCCCTAGCCTGCAGAAGAATCGGACACTTTTGGAGAGGACTTGCCAGCGGTGTGCATTGTACTTCTGTTCAAAAAGAAAAGTTACAGCACAATATTAAGGTTCTTTTAGGTAGGTAGGTATTAAAAATACAAGTGATATAGGGCCTCACCAAGTATCACCAAGGAGGAGGGGGGTTAAAATTGCCAAAAAAAATATCACTTTATTAATGGACGGCCCCTTACCTTTGCTCGGTAATCGGCCTAGAGTAGTAAGAAGTCTCAATAGAATAAAAGGCTAGCGTTACTGGCTTTATTACCACTGAAATGTAGCCTATGTCATACCAAAATATGCGCTTAGGAGTACAGTTGAGCTTACCGGCTGATTATTCAGTACAATACCGTACATTGTTTTGCTCGACAATTTACTAAATACTGTATTTTTCACGCAGGACAACCCATCAAGCTAAGCAACCTTTAAACTAAAACCCCCAGCAAAGCATCATGGCCATTGAAATTTAGACGTAAGCGCATAAGTGAATCTTATTTCTAGTACGTGGTATTGCAAATTATAATATTTATACGCCATAACTCGCTGCTAGCTGCCACGTAAGATATGATAATAATAGTGTTCGTTAGAATTTAATTTACTGCTGATATAGTCTTATTTATGTTACCCTTGTATGGTAAAGGTAATGTTTGTCATTTGTTTTGAATTGTGAAGTAAATTAACTTAATATGTCATGTATTCGCCAAAGCGACAGTTTTTTTTTTTTTTAATTATAATCTGGTGCTTGACCGCAATCCCGCCTGATGGTATGCAGTGACGCAATCGTTGAAGGTTAAGAGCGCTAATTTATTAAGAGCCTATTCACTCTAGCCTTGAAGACACTTAAATTGTAGTCAGACGGAAACAGCGCCGCTTGCAAATTGTTCCAGTCCCTCGATGTACACGGTTTAAAAGATGATACGAAATGTTTCGTCCGGATCGTAGACGCTTCAACAACGTAAAGGTGGATTATGGAGAGTGCGATTGTCGCAACCCAGTGCTGGGCACGCCAATAGCAGCGGTAAGTCGAGTGGCTAGAGAGCCAAGACAACAAGAAACCGTGGCCCTGGCCGTTGCACAGGCAAGTGAAGAAACACGGGTGGGTTTCAGTCAGTAAAAGTCTGACACGCCTTTCCGCTCCGCCCAGAGCGGGAGATGTCATTTCATGATTTGCCTTCCCAACAAAAAAAAGGGTGGTTACTCGCCGTACGATGGGGGTCTGATGATGGAACTGAAATGGGGAATTACTGACTACTTTTCGCCTGTGCTCCAGGCAAACAGTAACGATAAACAGCCGGCCGATTCCGTAAAATCTGACTGTAAAATTGGGTGAAGTAAGGTACGAGTAAGCTAGCAATAGTGTCAATCCTTTCACATATCATTAGAAAAGAGAGCGTCGCTTCTGCGCCATACCAGTAACAATTCGAACGGGCTCCTAAGGGTTCAGTTGTCAGAGCGGTGGGGCTCGCCTTTTTACGGAGGTGGCTGCAGTGGCATGCTGGCGCCTGCGATTATTATTTACTGTTTTTAATTATTATTTTATTTTATTTATTATGGGACAATAAACAGCTAGGTACAATATAAAAAAATTACAAACAATAATATAACATCATAGGTAGTATAACAATATTGCAGCCCACTACATTATCCGCATGTTAACAATATAAGGAATAAGGTAAAAAGAGCGCCACTTTAATACGTTTTTTGTTGTAATTTTTATTGAAGTCAAAGTGACTCACTTAAGACGTCATCATCATCATCTTCGTCAACCTTTTATCGTCCCACTGCTGGGCACAGGTCTCCTCTCATACAGAGAAGGATTAAGCGTAATCACCACGCTTGCTCAATGCGGATTGGCGAATTTAGACTTAAAGTCCAGGTTTCCTCAGTTGTTTTCCTTCACCTTGTAATCAGTTATTGGTGTCCAAGATACACTAAGAAAGTACATATAACTTAGAAAATTTACATTGGTTGTTACTTACCTGATCTGGAATCGAACCCACACACTCATATCAACTGAGATGCCGTTAGTGCCCCATTTTACACACCCATATTTGAGAGGCTGGTGTTTTAACCACTAGGCCACCACGACTATAAGAAAAACAAACATGCACATGGCTAATTTATTTCCGCAAACAGTTGTAGTACTGCATTACCGACCCCATCAATCTAAATATTGAACGACTCGGGCATCGAATGTGTGCGGTCTTGTTACGTAGCTGTAATGAGTGCGCTTGCGTTCATTAGCGGCACAACACAGCGAAGTCTTGCGCAGCGTCGCCTCTATGCATCTTGTATGAGACACCCGGTGAGGAGGGCTATTCTGCACGTGTCGCGACATTTTAACGTTTTAGATGCTAACTTTAAAAGTGTATTATTAATATTATTTATTTAATACGGAACTTAATAATACAAATTTTATTATTATATTAATTACTGGCTTTCCGCCCGCGGCTTCGCCTGCGTGGAGTTCGGTTATATCGCGTTTCCAAGAGAACTCTTCAAAAGTCCGGAATCAAAACTATCCTATGTTATTTCTCAAGGTCAACTCTAACTTTGTTCCAAATTTCAATAAATCAGTTCAGTGGTTTAGATGTGAAAGCGTAATAGACATACAGACAGAGTTACTTTCGCATTTATAATATTAGTAGGGATTGCCCAGCATCAAAAAGGTACGATTGTTTCCCTTCAATACGCTTTAAAAGTCATGATAACTATCTCTCTCTCTCACTCTCTGCCTCTGGCCCTATTATAAGTCATAAAAGTCGCATGGAGAAAGAACTTTGTAACAAATCTGTAATGATATGGAAAGGTTTTACAAATATTATATACCAACTGAATAACCTGCAAAAATGCATACTTTTCGCGCAACTCTTATTTGTCCCATTGGTGAACTGAATTGAACGCCTACCTTTTTAAATGTCAATTAAACACAATTCCATTTACGTTTGTGAAATTTCACAAAATAATTAAATGTACCTACGTTTCATTATTTTTATTCATAAATAAATATAAAGGAATAGTCATGTTGGGATGGCATCGCTACACAAACGGTTCATCATCATCATCAGCGTCTGCTCGTCCACTGCTGGACATAGGCCTCTTCCATGGCACGCCAACAAGCTCGATCCTGAGCAGTTCTCCGCCAGCCACTACCAGCCACCTTTTTGATGTCGTCGCTCCATCTCACCCAAGGGCATCCTTCGCTACGTTTGCCGAGACGCGATCTCCACTCGAGGACTCGTTTACCCCAACGGTTGTCGATCCTGCGGCATATGTGACCAGCCCATTGCCACTTCAGCTTACTAATCCTCTCAGCTATGTCCGTGTCTTTGATCCTCTATCGGATCACCTCATTTCTGATGTGGTCCTTCAGAGAGACGCCCAACATAGCCCCCCCATAGCTCGCTGAGCGTCTTTAAACTTATGGATTAGTCTGACCGTTAGTGTCTACGTCTCGGCTCCGTAAGTTATGACGGGTGGGACGCAAACGGTTACAAATATCGAAACCCATTTTTATTTTTAATACGTTTTAGGTTAACTGAACTTTTTACAGAATCCTCCTGCGTCGGTGTGAGCCAGTTAGTTTGGCGCAATGTATTGCGTATTGTGGAGCTACAAATTGATTGGACTCGTCACAGGACGCCGACTTCGCGCTTGTCACTTCGTCACTCCATACCCGTCTGATATAACAAAGTTACACTGTGTGCTGGTAACACAAACAATCGTACGGCTGTGAATTTAAAACCATGTAAGAAAAATAAGCGGAAATTGTCAAGCGCTTTCATAATATTAAACTTTTGTATATAAATTAAGTCAAAAACTTAATTCATGGGACATAAGTGAATCGGCTGCTTAGACAATGTATTATCTATTTTAAAAAATTATACATTTACACATTAAAAAGCTAACAGTTTTTAAATAACATATTATTAGTATGTACAATTATACAATAAAAAATATTATTTAAAAACAAAAAACCCGCCTGCATAAAACTCTAACGAACTGAAAAGGTAGAAACAAGTTGAACAGTCGCAGTTAGAAAGAAAAGAAAGAAAGAAAAAACGTTTATTTGCAGTAAACATGACGCAAAAGTTTACAAAAACGGACTGGGGGACTGTTCTATGGAATACTTGTTTATCTAGCTAAGAAGTCCCCCAACTGCGATTGTGAATTGAAAAACGCTTTTTGCGTTGGATAGCCCATTAATCCAGGAAGGCTTTAGGCTATATAACATCCCGCTGCGACCAATAGGAGCGGAGCATAACTAACTCTACGCGGATGAAGTCGCTGGCGGCCGCTAGTGTTTTATACTTTTATAGTTTTAAGTGTTAAATCTTATGCTGTAATGTCAATAAACGCATTTTTTTCTTCTTTCTTTCTTTTGTCGACCTCTGTGGCGCAGCGGTCAACACGCCTGCCTGCGACGTGGAGGCCCCGGGTTCGATCCCCGGCCAGGTCATGATGAAAAACGATGTTTTCCTGATTGGCCTGGGTCTTGGATGTTTATCTATATGTATATGTATCTATTATAAATATGGTATCGTTGAGTTAGTATCCCATAACACAAGTCCCGAACTTATTTTGGGGCTATCTCAATCTGTGTGATTTGTCCGTATATATTTATTTTATTTCTAATGAACAAGAGAGAAAAAGACGCACTGGACTTAAATTTAATTTAGTTTGTGAACCAGGGAATCGGGGCCAATATCTACTGTACTACATACTTTTCTTATCTATTAAAAATCACCAGAAATCCCATAAACTTAAAAATGTTATAACATTGTGTTTCCATAAGTAACATTGTAAGGAGATCACGTTCGTCCATGACAATGGTAGTGCATGCTCTCAATAAATAAAGACAAAAATCATCGGGATTGTTGTAGACGAAACAATATTTATGCGCGTCCTGCACAGGAACGAACCCGTGACCCCGGGCTACCGTGCTGGTGGTCTGAACGTACACGTGAACATGCATCCATTGAGATATTATCCTTACTCTAATATTATAAATGGGAAATTGATTTTGTTTGTTTGTTCCGCTTAAACGCCGCAACTACTGAACCGATTGCTTGGAAATTTAGCAGACGTAAAGTTAGAAGTCCGGATTAAATAGGGTACTTTTTATCCCGGAAAAATTTGATATCCCCGAGGGAAAACTAAAAAGCGCAATATAGGTAACCGAACTAAACGCGGGCGAAGCCGCGGGCGGAAAGTTAGTTGTATATATTGAATACACGTATCTGTATTTATTTAGCCAGTTATAATTTCATTACTGTATGAAGACGTTTTTTTTTTTAAATCATGACAGCATTGGACAAAATTCCTTTAAAGAGATTTGAAATTCCTTTAAAGAGGTAAGAGATGGATGACATCGGGATGTAATAAATATGACTGGTGCATGCAATTCGGTATTAGGTACCAACCACACCAAACGCTTATTGTGAGTGCACATAAGTCATCCTGCATTACATCTAAACGTTGTACAGCTATTTTAGATAACGCAGCTATCTCTAACTTCTCAACCGATTTTGATGAAATTTGGCACAGACAATCTTTAGACCCTGAGAAAGAACATGGGCTACCTTTTATCCCGGAAAATTATGATGTTCCCGAGGGAAATCTAAAAAGCGCGATATAACCGAACTCCACGCGTGCGAAGCCGCGGGCGGAAAGCTAGTAATATTATAAATGCGAAAGTAACTCTGTCTGGCTGTCTGTCTGTCTGTTACGCTTTCCCGCTTAAACCTCTCAACCGATTTTGATGAAATTTGGCACAGACAATCTTTAGACCCTGAGAAAAGACATAGGCTACCTTTTATCCTGGAAAAATTTTATATTCCCAAAGAAAATCTAAAAAGCGCGTTATAGCCGAAATCCACGCGGGCGAAGCCGCGGGCGGAAAGCTAGTAAAAAATAAAGTGCGTTGGGGTAAGATCGGCCTTGGGGTAAGAACGTACAAGTAAAATATCCCATATATTTGGCTTTATTTTTTAATACTAGCTAGCATGGCTTTATTTATTAATGCTAGCTACATTTAGCTAGCATTAAGAAATAAAGCCGAATAATTGGGATATTTAATTTGTATGCTCTTACCCCAAGGCTGATCTTACCCCAACGCACCTAGTGAATTCGATAATCCATTTGCTACATATACAACATTTTTTTTTTTCTTTTACGAAACCTGTTTGTTCAAAATAAGGAACTGAATCGATTCCAATCATTTTTACACCATGTTATATGTTTTCCAAATACATTTAGAAATTGTTGCAATGTGGTTACCGAGCGCACAACTCAGCTAACGTTAGATCATAGTACTAGGCGCTTGAGACAGGGCCCCCACACCGCGCCGCTTCTGGCGCGTGTGTACATACATTTAAAAGTCGTTGCGGTGTGGTTAGTGAGCGCGTTACTCAGTTTACGCGGGCGCATGCCCGCGCTCAGCTGACGCCACAGGTCAATGCCCTCACCTCGCCCGCCTGAACGGAGCGTGGACCATATTTTGTTGGGACAGCCAAGTAGGACAACAAGCTCATAACTTTGTGGTTTTTCATGATATATTTTTGAAATTTTGTACATACGATTCTTTACTTAAAAATACTGGATACGTGTTTCGGGTTTCGCTTATTCAAAAAATAACGTTGTATGCGAAAATAACGTCGTATCGAATTTTTCTTGCCAGTTATAGGGCCTTTGCGCGAAGTCAATGTGATGAGTCCATGTGGCGTACCAAGATACCACCGCACCTTTAGTTTATTAAATGCCAATAAATGACAAAAATTTATTTAAGTATAATGCACTTGAAAAATAATTTACAAGACGTATATTCCAGCCAAAGTGGCAAATCAATTCACAACACTACAGAGTAGTTAGCTCGCTCAAGTAAGTCGCCTAAGTAACATCCGCAGTGAACGTTACGATTAAAATGCACACAAATATAAAACCAGCTTTGTCAATTCTCTTTTGGTCTCGTCGTCTATAAAGCAAGGTATCATAGGAAAGTAATGCATTATTTTTAATACCATGCTTGGTTACTTCAATACGCGGGTCAGTTCTGACGTTTGTAAATAAGTAGTACAGTGAAGTTCCTGGTAAACAATAGACGGATTTAGATGCATGAGGAACAGGGAATAAAGTTCACTCATCCTTCATAGTAAGGGGAGGATCCTCCGACCGTGTAATATCTGGCGGGCACTTGCTGAACTGTTGACGTACGAGTCTATCCACACAAAAACACTGAGTGAATAGGAAGAAAGACGGCACTTGAGCGAGGTGATAACAACACCAACGATGTTGCGCCAGAGGGAGATTGATCTGGAAAGCCTCCACGACCAAATTCCGGACACAACAACATTTGACGCATCGTACCCGGCACACATCTTCTTCTTCTTCAGCCTATAGATGTCCACTGCTGGACAAAGGCCTCCCCCAAGGCTTTCCACGCTGACCGGTCTTGTGCTGCCCGCATCCATCGGCTTCCCACGACCTTCACCAGGTCACCGGTCCATCGGTTCATCGGTCCACCTTGTTGGGGACCTCCCTACGCTGCGTCTTCCAGTACGTGGCCGCCACTCCAGAACCTTACTGCCCCAACGGCCATCGGTTCTACGAGCAATGTGCCCTGCCCACGGCCACTTAAGTTTAGCGACTCGCAGAGCTATGTCGGTGACTTTGGTTCTTCTGCGGATCTCCTCATTTCTGATTCGATCACGCAGAGAAACTCCTAGCATAGCTCTTTCCATTGCCCTTTGTGTGACTCTGAGCCTTCGTATGAGGCCCATTGTGAACGACTACGTTTGAGTTCCGTAAGTCATCACTGGCAACACACACTGGTCAAAGACTTGAGTGAGTCTTGAGACACTGTGGTATCTTGGACGACGAGAAGATGTAGCGTAGCTTCCCGAACGCTGCCCAACCGAGCTGGATTCGCCGAGACACCTCTTTCTCGAAGTTGGACCTACCTAGTTAGACTGTTTGTCCCAGGTATACATACTCGTCAACAACTTCGAGTGCAGAGCAACCAACTACAATTGGAGTGGGTGCGACATGAGAGACGGCACACATACCTACTGGTAATATTATTCAGCAAAAGTATTGATCTCAAGGCTAATTTTTCTATAGTCATATGATTTTTATTCAAGAAATAAAATTGACATGTGTGTTGACATATGAAATAACTGTTCTATTTAAAAAAATCAGCCTTATCATATAGGGCATGTTTTTGGTACTGCAGATATTACGATATGTGAGGTTTGTGGCACCCCACATTTTTGGTAACTATGCATACATTATAAGAAAATTGACAATACTAACAGAAAAGACAGAAAACAGTAAGTGTGTGTGTGTGTGTGGGGGGTGATTTGGAGAACGAGTGAGAAAGAGATAGAAAACCCGTAAAAGGTTTTTTTTAACTAAAACGTTGCCACACTATAGGAAATTTCCTTGTAGGTATCGTTGGTGTGTTTACAAACATTTATACTCATTTACATAAACAGCCAGACCCGGAAAGACTTGTAGGTCATAAAAATATTTGTTCCGTGCGGGATCCGAACCCTTGATACGTTTCGCACTAGTCAATCGCTTAACCACTCTGTCAATACGGCGTACAAATTGTGATTCCACACTATTGATTCATAAATTATTGCAAACAAAGATGGCCGCCGCGATGACATTTATATCATTGATTACCAATAAATGACACGATATTGCTAAACTACACATAAAAAATACTATCAACAGCCTACTTAAGATAAAAAAAAAAATATAATAATTGACCCTAGCTTCGAAGTCACGACGCTCACACACGTTTCTGTGACCGTGGGTATCATCGTATCGGCTTTACATCATTATGAATGTACAATACAATGAAATAAACGTATGTATTTATCATAACTGACTTAATTACTGGGTATTATCGGTGACCCACTATCTCAGTAATGTTAGAATGCAACGTTTCTGTGTCATCATCATCAACATCAACAACCTTTTAACGTCCCACTGCTGGGCACAGGCCTCCTCTCATACAAAAAAGGATTGAGCGTAATCACCACGCTTGCTCAATGCGGGTTGGCGATTTCAGACTTATAAAGTCCAGGTTTCCTCAAGATGTTTTCCTTCACCTTCAGTCATTGGTGTCCAAGATGTACTTAGAAAGTACATATAACTTTAGAAAAGTTACATTGGTACTTGCCTGACCTGGAATCGAACCCGCGCACTCCTACTTGGGGTAGTGCAAATATTTGTATGCATCAATATGAATATTTGCACTGGTCTGGTCGTGCCTCGGAAAGCACGTCAAGCCATTGGTCCCGGTTACCATACGAACATCTAATAGCAGTCGTTACGGGTTGTTGGAGCGCTCAAAAGTCCAATAATTGGTCTAACTGCATTGCTTCGGTATCGCCTTCGGGTTGTGGAGGACAGACGGCAGTCGCTTCACGGAAAATATCAAAGTGTAGCCAAAATCAGTAATTAGACTGGTAAAGCGGACCCCAGACTCCAAAGCTAAAAGCTTCGGATGCGCCTGGGATTAACGCTGAGATGATGATGATGAGACAAGTTCTTCAAAGTGTCAAAGATAGTGTAGTAGCAAAGGACGTGTGTGTAATAACTTTAATAATTATTCCTGTACCTATAAAATATTACGTATTTTTTTACAGTAACTACGTATCGTATTGGTGGTCTAGTGTTTAAAACACCAGCCTCTCAAGTATGAGTGCGCGGGTTCGATTCCAGGTCAGGCAAGAACCAATTTAACTTTTCTAAAAGTTATATATACTTTCTAAGTATATCTTGGACACCAATGACTGAAGGTGAAGGAAAACATCTTGAGAAAACCTGGACTTTAAATCTGAAATCGCCAACCCGCATTGAGCAAGCGTGGTGATTACGCTCAATCCTTCTGCGTATGAGAGGAGACCTGTGCCCAGCAGTGAGAAGATAAAAAAAGGTTGATGAACTACGTATCAAAACATTGCCGTTTACATAAAACAATCCTGTAAGTCCTACATCAAAACGTTCTCAGAATAGTATTGTGCCATTTAAAAATAAATGGATTTATTTAAATAACGGATTTTCATAATCTAGCCAGCCTGCCAGTATTCTATAGGATGCATTTTGGAGAGTGTGCTCGGGGACTTAGTTCCCCCATCTCCATTCCATCATCGGACGACCCGTCGTACGGCGAGTAGCCAGCCTTACGTTATTGACACCAGATCTGGACGAACAGTTTCGCCTCATCTTTTTTACCGCGTTATGAGGGAACTCTAGTGGTGCTTTCTCTATACAAACGTATTCCGCTGTTTCTTCGTGAATAATGCTTTTAGAGCAATTTTTTTTTCTACAATTGTACATCATGATTATACGTGCCCCTGTCATTTGATTTTTTCCGAAACTTTGTAAAAGAAATACAATACTTAAAAATCGCGGATAATAACCCATTTTTACCGTGATGTTCAGATGACTTTTAGACAAACGTGATAAGTTTTAGACAAAAAAGAAATTAATAGGAACATAGGTATACTTTTCCTCTAAATTTTGATATAAAAATAATTGAGATCAGTTTTGATTTGAAAAAGAAAACAGCGGAATAAGAAACGTCTTTTGGTCAACATTTCTGTAGGTCAAGCTACACCTGACCTACCTGAGCTGCAACTGTCCTTTTCGCACTTTACCAAGAGAGATTGGAAGCAGCGCGACGGCAATAGTTTCTTCAAATACCTATTCTCCAAATTCCTCGGCACTAGATTCCCCTCCTAAGGACAGTAACACTTTGCCAACGGCGGTCTTTCCGTCTGCCTACAGTTTAAATGTTTTCAAGTCTAAACTGAATAGGCTCTAAATCATACCGCTTTACCATCAACGAATGCATCATTGCTTACAGGCGGGAACACGACCAAGCACTAGTTAAAAAAAGAAGACTAAATAATTATTATTGTGGTCAGTTTTACCTTCCATTTAAGAACAACTCATCATCATCCCAGTGTTAATCCCAGTCGCATCCGAAGCCTTTTCAGATTTGGAGTCTGGGGTTCGCTTTACCAGTCCAACTGCTGATATGGCTAAACTTCGACATTTTCCATGAAGCGACTGCCGTCTGACCTCCACAACCTCCACAACCAAAAGCTAGACCAATTGTAGGACTTTTGAGGGCTCCAACAACCCGTAACGACTGCCACTAGATCTTCGTAGGGCAACCGGGACCAACGGCTTAACGTGCTTTCCGAGGCACGACCAGACCAGTACAAATATTCATATTCATGCATACAAATACTTGCACTGTGCGGGGATCGAACCCGCGCCACCTTGCGCAGCGGCCGCGTCCGCTACCGCTACGCCACGGAGGCTGTCATTTAAGAACAACTGAACGCTACGAAAGATATCGCAGGTAACAGCTTGCTCTTAAAGTGCCATTGTTACCTTATAAGTACATAGGACGGTTAGTAAATCTATATGCTAATATATAAAGCTTAAGAGTTTGTTTGTTTCGTTTTTTGAACGCGCTTATCTCAGGAACTATTAGCCCGATTTAAAAATTCTTCTTGCGTTGGATAGCCCATTAATCCAGGAAGGTTTTAGGCTATATAACATCACGCTGAGACTAATAGGAGCGGAGCATATAAAAAACAAAACTTATCGAAACCTACGCGGATGAAACCACGCGGCGCAGCTAGTAATACATAATGGTTTTCTGTCAATTTTATAACTGGTATCAATAATTATGCATATCGATAATTATTCACAATGATATCAATCGGCCGTTATCGGCAGCAGAAATCTATTGTGTTGTTCTATTAACATTTTCTCGCTATAAATGTATATTCATGAGTAGGATTCGAGTAATATTGGATAAGAAAAATGTTGTAGATAATAATTAAGTCACACATTCACGTCCTATTTAGTGATTCATTTATTCAATGATACTTTTTTAATTTATTGTTTTAAATAGAAATTTTAAAAACATACAAAATTGTAGGTGTAATTACCATTTCAATTTGTGAATTTTGTAAGCGGTACTACAAAATGGCATCCATTGTTAAATATCCATTTATTGGTATTAACTATTTTTATTCATTTAATTCTAAAGAATACAAATCACTTGAAGAAAATGGATACCTACTAAAAAATGTTTAATTTATATATTTTTGTTGTCCTTGAGTATTGCGAGCTTCAATTGTTATATTTTAATCCGATATACGAGTATTTGGTACAGCAGGGTAATTACGTAACACACTCTCAGTAGTAATAAGTTTTATTTTGACAGTTCAACAACATTCATTGCGTTATTTACGTTGTTGGCCAGACACAGTTTCGGACACGTGGAGCAATGGATTAGCAATATGCTTCGAAATGATTCTAGCTGATAGTAACAGTCGTTACGCAATTAGGGACCATTCAGACCATTCTTACTACTTATGTATCCGACTTTTTGAATTCCGAAATGCATATTACCAATCCATCTTTACCATAATCTTCGGCGAGAAGTCATAAACGTCCGGTATTGAGGCGCATGCGTGTATCGCAATGATTTACCGGAGCTAAGCCGTCAGCATTGCTAATTTATATTCATTTGTTTGTTTGTCACCAATTCACGGACGTGCGGGCGGAACAAACTCTATTGTATAATTTATACAACAAAAACCTACTACTCACCCTTTGTATTATAATTTTAGTAATTAAACGCGCGATTTATATGACTTTATTCTTGATATAGGCCATTTATTTGCAATTTCCTTCTGGATTTTTATGGTTTTTGTGTCTCACCTTTACTGACGCCGGCGCCGGTGCAGACAATACATACGTAATGACGATAAAGTTATTAATTATTTACGATTGTTTTGATAACCATCTTCAGTGGCGTCAAGTCTTTATTAGTATGTATACTTACCTCTACAAGGCCAATTCCTATAGATTACCTATCGTTAAAATTCCAAGTGCATTTGCACTTACTGATGCTATCTATCTATTTAGCATAATCAGTGTTGCCGTTCCCACTGTTGGGATACAGGACTCGTCCCTTTAAGAGGACGTGGGCCAAAATTTATCATACAGGCTATGTGCCCGTTGATGGATGTCACGTTATACCTTCAAATTTCTGGACAAGACATACCAGGCCCAGTGGTAATGGCTTACAAGTTATAGGTCGTGGAATTGGACCCAAGTAGCCACTGCTCTCAAAACGGTAGAGGAAATATCGTGAGGAAACAGGCATGTCCTATCCAAATATTTGGACATATATTACCTTCTCCTATATACACCGTGTCCACGTGATGAATTTTCCACTTAATGTCCACCACATGCACAACATTCATCAGCTCATTTTTTTTTAATCAAAATCAAAATTGTTTATTTCAAATTAGCCTTCCGTTGGTGCTTTTGAATAGTCAATGTCGGTCAGTCCAAGAAAAGTGAAGCTAGGTTGCACGTTCCAAAGCGTAGATCTCTATGGAGAAGAACGTGCAAGAAACTCCATGGACACTCTTTTAAAATCATAATATGGGTTACATTTCTTTGGTACATATTTCTGTTGCTTCTATCATGTGAGCACAATGTTGAGAAAAATGCTGAGAAAGATGTACAAAAAATGTTGTAAACGCACCCACGATACAGGAGGATCCTGTATCGTGGGTGCGTCTACAAACCTTTAAATTCACGTACAGATACAGCCAAACCCGGATCTATCTGTAGGCCATACAAGCATTTGTGCCACTGCGCCAACTCTGTCGTCAAATTCAATGCTGCTTTCTGGGGTGTCCCAGCAGTGAAAACATTATAGAAGGGTTCTGCTATGCCTGAACTCTTCGCGGAAACAAAAATATTACATATCTGGAGAAACAAGCCGTGACATATCACGGTTTGTTTCCTCAGATATATAATATCCTACCGCCATACCGGCCGTATCCTACTGCCGCGGGCCGGGCGGTGACTGCGTATATTGGCAACGAGAAGCCTCCTCTTGACCGTAAATAGACTAATATGCACATTTCTTACTTATTGGAGGTTGTTCTTAAGATCCACATACGAAGATTTGCGATTTCTCAATGCGCGACTCACAAGAAAACGCCTTCTCTCGACGGAACCAGTCTCCTGATCTAACATTTAGCCTCCTAGCTACGAAGCATTGGCTGCACCCTCTTCAAGCAGCGCGATAATTTTGGTAGCTTTTACCACTTCATCTACCATTTTTGATATAGCTAAACAGCAATAAATAGAGCTTTGACAATCAAGGATATGAAATTAATTGATAAAAATTGAATAAAAGTTATGGAAGTTGATGTTAACTTCTGGAACTTCGCGCCAAAAATGTAGGATAAAAAGGGGTTTTCTGTAAAAATGAGCATCAAAGAAAAATTTGAATTCAGAACATATTTTTTTAAATACCACGGCATTTTTAAAACCGACCAGTAACGTGTACAAGCGATTGAAACCAGAAGACCAGACATAATTTTTGTATTGTATGTTTTTAAAGATGGATGAAAATTAAAACCGTCCAGTTTTTTTTTGTAAATGAGTGTATATAAATCGAATTAATCAATATCATACAAGAGCAAATAAAATATAATAACCTCTTTAAAGATAGAGGAATTGCTTTTTTTTATTATCATAGTTTTAAAAGTGGACAGTGTTTGAGCACGCTTTACGGACACGAGCAAGTCATTCCATATCCTAACTGCTTGTACAGTAAAGGATTTATCATAGAAACTAGCAGAAGGCATCGGCATCTCTAATATGATTTAATGAATTTCCGATGACCTCAGATATCTAATAAGTGTGTCATGAAGTTACTTGAAATGTTCTTTAAGATAAGAGAGCTGAAATAAAATGCGTACGAGGACGCGGTGGATTGTGGCACACTACCTTTCACAGAGAGAAGACCTGTGTTCTAATAGTAGGATATAATTAGCACACACATAATGCCAATTACACATAACAATGCGCTTCATTATTTGTATGCATTGTTATTATAGGCGCCATATTAATTTACTTACGTATATGATTCACACTGATTGAATAATCTTCGAGGAAACAATTTTGCCACATATTTTTCTGAATAAAAGGAAAACCGACACCTATACATAAATTAAAATTAATTACGATATTAATTATAATGAAATTCTACGTTGATTTTATTGGTATTGGAAGGAGTATCGGGAAAACCTTTTTGTGTATCTATTTTACTATGCATACACCTAGATAAGAAGGTGCATATTCAAGGAATTGGTGGGTTAGTTTTAATAGTTCTGCCATTATCTTGAAATGGCTACGACGTACGCGGACCACTATAGTAATGTATTTGGTTTTCCTTTGAATAATGCCGGAAAAATTATGTAACAATTTTATATTTTGTTAACTTCTATTTGTTCAGTTTGGTCGTGGAGGGTCTCCAGATCAATCTCCCTCTGGGTTAAACATGGCATCACCTCGCTCAACTGCCGTCTTCCTTCCTATTCACTCAGTTTTTTTAGTGAATGGGCTTATTAAACTAGCGCGCTTTACCATCAACGATTGCATCACTGCTTACTATCAGGCAGGATTGTGGCCAAGCACTATTTTATAACGATAAAAAATTAACGACGGAGGACACCCAAGAAGCATGTATCTAGTGGCTACATTGGTGATGATCTTAAAAAGATTAGGTCCATGATACTCCCAACCGTGCGTGAGTTTATGAATAAGCAGGCTGATTCTCGTTATTTAAAACGGGCACAATCTATATTCAGTATCATCTTGGAGACCAACAAACGTCCGAAAATGAACAAAAATGTAGAGATTTTAGAAATGTTCTGATGTCAGTGTCATTTGCGAACGTTAAAAAAATACAAAAATCGCTCCTCAATTGACATAGATACTACATAATCAGCCTAAAATGTTCCCACAGGCCTCCTCTCAGTGAGAGGGAGTGGAGGGTGTGAAGGAAGTGGGCCGTTATCTACCACGCGGGCCCAGTACGGGTTGGTAGATGTCACATGTCTTCGAAGTTTTTAGATCTACTACATGCCTGTTTCCTCATGGTGTTTTCTTCCACCATTTTGAGAACAGCGGTGTTGAAATAATTTAAACAAAGTAAAGCACCTATGGGGTTTGAACCTACGACCTTTTTTTTCCTAGGGTGGAAAAATCCTCAAGGACTATCCTCCGCTCGGGAACGCGGAGGGGTGTGCCGGACTCTAATCGGCTAAAAAAACACCTAACCGTCATCTGCCTTTCCGGAGTACCGGGACCTCCCGATTTTTCGAACCTACGACCTACAACTTGCCACTAGGCCACCGCTGGTCTACACATCTGTCCAATAGACACTAAAGGAGGTATGGGTGCAAATGGCGTTACTGCGACACCACATGCCCATACCATTGCCATACAAATTTTCAGTTACCGATACTACTTTCTGACTTCCTCTTATGTACTGATTTTTTATTCTTCTTATTCCCGTAAGTAATTAACTTCTGACTTATATTTTTCCCATAGCATGAGTTATTCTTTACACCTATCTGAGGCATTGTAATTGGCGCCGATTAAGGAAATTCTTATATCCTTACTAATATTTTATATCGGAAAGTGAGGTTGTTTCTTCTGCTTTCACGCCGTAACTACAGAACCGATTGCTTTGAAATTTCGCAGACGTAAAGTTAGAAGTCCGGATTAAATAGGGTACCTTTTATCTTCAAAAAAAAAATATGTTCCCGAGGGATCTAAAAGCACGATATATCCTAATTCCACGCGGGCGATGCCGCGGGCGGAAAGCTAGTTATATATAATTAGTTCACATATAATAATTGTATGTAATTAGATCACGTGTTGGATTGCGAAATTATTATTTGTATTATTATATTTCATTTATTTTTCTATATACATATTAAATTACATTTTTAAATATTTTGATGTACAAAATACATACAAAACTATCGAAATATATGTAAAAAAAATTAGTGATCCACCGATGTCGGTAGCAGGGTTCAAGCTACCGGTGGTTAGGGCTCCAAAGACGAACCTCCTTCTGATGCGGGCCGTATCATCCTTGATACAGCCCGCATCAGAAGGAGCTTCGTCTCTCCTCCTCCTCCTCCTCCTACTCCTACTCCCTCCTACTCCTGTACCTACTGTATTTTGAATCACGTCCTTGATCCAAGCGCCTAACGAAAGTCTTGGTAGATATTGGTCAAGGCTTATGACTATCAGAAAATTAACCGATATGACAGTCGAGCTCACACTCCATATGTCAAAAACCTCGTGTGCCAAGTCGAGATATTTAATTTGTTTCTTTTTCACAGCTTCAATTATTATTTTCATTTGCATTTTTTACTTATTCTTTCAGGGAACACAAAACTAAAACCCATGCTAACGAAACATAATCTCAAAATCAACTTTAATAAAACGTCGAAATCAAAACCAAGAACGCGAGCAAATAGTTTGCAAAGAAATAAACGAGTATAGGCCAAGATCTCCCAGATTGAAACGTACCCGCATAAATACCCACGTGCCTTTAAAGGTACTACATAAAATACGCCTAAAGCATAAATTATAAAGAACTTAAACACCCGATATAGCTCCGAGCACTTCGCATAAAAAAAATATTAAAACCCAGTAATGAGCAACAAAACAAAACAATAAATTTAAAGTTAAAGAGGTGTTATAATTAATGTTTTTGAGTTAAAAGGATGACCGTAAACGGCGGTTAATTTCTTAACCCTTTGTGCGGCCAATGTCATAATTTGTATGAAGACAAATATTATGTGCACACAAATAACTGTAGGCGATTGGAGGTCGTGTTTTGTTTTTTATTTATGTTACTTGTGATCGCTCTTCGTTGATATATGTTGTCTTATTACTAGCACTTTATATTTTGGATTCAGATACGATGATTCGGGTACGATGCGCCAAACGTTGTGTCGGGAGGTTGGTTGCGGAAGTCTCCAGATCAATCTCCCTCTGGTGCAACATCGTTGGTCGTGTTTAAAATTTTTTTTAACTAAAATTATAAACTAGCGCTTGACTGCAATCCCGCCTGATGGTAAGCAGTGATGCAATCGTTGATGGTAAAGCGCGCTAGTTTATTAAGCTTACTCAGTCAAAAAAACTGAGTAAATAGGAAGGAAGACGGCAGTTGAGCGCGGTGATGCAATGTTAAACCCAACAACACGACCAACGATGCTGCGCCAGAGGGATATTGATCTGGAGGCCCTCCACAACCAAACTCCCGACACAACAACATTTCGCGCATCGTACCCGGCACGTACATCGCAATACAACTGCTCAGACCCGTCCTCCGTACGGCTTCACCAGACATCATGCCGGAACACGATGAATCGCTTGGCGGCATGACTTTGTCTGGTGGGTGGTAACTTACGCCGGCGGCTGATGTTGTGGCCTACCACCGAGAAAAGAAAGAGGTCGTGTTTCACATTGCATCACCTTGCTCAATTGCCGTCTTCCTTCCTATTTACTCGGATTTTTTTTGAGTAAATAGACCTAATGAACTAGTGCGCTTTACCATCAACGATTGCATCACTGCTTACCATCAGGCGGGATTGCAGTCAAGCACTAGTTTATACATATAAAAAAAAACATGGCAAACTAACTTTTTTTGGTGACTTCACTCATATATATGTCGGAAATCATCCCATGGGAACGTGCTACCTGACAAAAAGTAGCCCACCGGTATCGGGAACAGAGTCCAAGCTATCGGCGGTCCGGGTTCAGAGAGAGGAACCTCTCGACAATGCGAGCCGTGCCCAGAAGTACTGCTTTCTGAATCATGCTCTTGTTCCAGATGCCTAACGAGAGCCTTCAGAGGTATTGGTCGAGGCTCTTGGCTATTAAGCCATTAGCTGTCACGAATATCGGTACCTACAATGATTGCTGAATCAACTTCCTATATGTCGACAACCTCTTGAGTCAAGATATTTGATTTGTTTATCTTTCTCTGCTTTCATAATGTTCTTATCATACGGGATGGTTATGTCAACAGTCATTGCAGGCCGCTCTGATCGATCCACCATCACTATATCAGGCTTATTGGGAACAATAGTCCTGTCAGTGATAATGGATCAAGCCCAGTACAATGTGATATGGCCATCACTTCAGTCATCTAACACTAAAAGTCTCGTCGCAATCGATCCTGCCGTTTCAGATATTACCCAGGACAAACAATTAGAAAACAATTCTTTTTTTTTTCCTTAATTTTTGTTATAATCCATACTAATATTATAAATGCGAAAGTAACTCTGTCTGTCTGTCTGTCTGTTATGCTTTACCGCTTAATCCTCTGAACTGATTTTGATGAAATTTGGCACAGACAATCTTTAGACCCTGAGAAAATCTAAAAAGCGCGATATAACCGAACTCCACGCGGGCGAAGCCGCGGGCGGAAAGCTAGTTACAGTATATAATTTTATTGCTCGCTCTCTTTACATTTAGAAGAATCTGTTAATTTGTCATTACAAACATACAATTCAGTTCCATATATTTCATTGTGTAAAGTTTATATAACACAAAGCAATTAATTTATGTTGGTAACTTTATTAAGATTTATCTTTGACACGTAAACTCACGATTAAATCCACACTTCTCACAATAGATCCTTTCAACAGCTGTCATTATAAACATGACCCTCTCTCTTTTTCTTCACTAAATCGAAAACGCTTCACTTTACACGGATCTACAAGTAAATCTGAACACAATAAAGTGCTGGGCACACCGGGACCATAAAATAGTGTGTCCCAACGTCTTAGTTAGCCATTTATTTATGTGTGGAACTGAAAAAGTAACTCCGCGGTCTTATGGACCGGGCTGTGAGTATTTCAAGTGTTAACTAAGGAACCCTCTATTCAAAGCTGGTGATTATTTATTGGTGTTTAGTATATAGCTTTATGTTCCTGTGTGCGATTAGAATTCTGTGTTCAATGCAAAGACTGAGTGTCTTTTGTGAGTCAGGGCGATATTTTATTTTTGTTGGGACGTTTGTCTTGAACATTTTCTGGTTTACTTGTTACCAATATGTATCTAACCGACCGATGGACCGATGACCTGGTGAAGGTTGCGGGAAGCCGATGGATGCGGGCAGCACAAGACCGGTCGGCGTGGAAAGCCTTGGGAGAGGCCTTTGTCCAGCAGTGGACATCTATAGACTGAAGAAGAATATGTATCTTGTCTATTGTAAACTGGATGGGTTCAGTTAGCTAAGCCTAGATCAGAATTTAAAGTCACAGACACAAAAAACTGTGTCGAATTGTGTCGTGACCAGGATACAACTATCGAACAAATCTATTCGGGACTACGTTATCATAGAGCGGGCTTTGATTGACCAACACTGCGTCAGAATGTGTTACGATACGATACGATAAAAATCCACCCAGTAGGTTATATGAATCCGGCAGATGCAGACTCGTCAGACATTTTTTGTATTCATTTTTACCCGACTACGGCAAAGCAAAAGGAGGGTTATGATTTTGACAGGCTATGTATGTTTGTATGTATGTATGTTCATCTGTTCCCTCGTAACTTCTAAACTACTTATCAGAATTCGACAAATGATATATCATTAGAAGCGTCTTATTTGTCCGCTGGTTATAGGCTATATGGAGTTCCACAAAATCTAATGTGGCGCCCTCTAGCGGACAAAACATACAGAATAAAAAAATAAAGTTAAGATAAATATTATATGTTTGGTATCATTTGAAAGCGCTTTACTTGTACATTTTGAATATATATATATATATATTACTAGCATTTGCTTGTGACTTTACCTGTATTCATGGGCTGATTGCATATAATTTACATCTTTTCGTTCATAGCTTCTTTACTACTTATCAGAATAAGACCACTGCAGTACCATTAGAAGGGCCTTAATATTCTGTTGGTTATGAGCTATAAAGCTTGTCACCAAATTTAGTATTACGCCCTCTAACGGACAAAAAGTTCTATGTTAATATAAATATACCGTATTTGGTATCACTTGAAAGAACTTCACGAGTACTTTATGTTTGTACATAATCCCGAGTAATGCTTCGTAGAAATTTGAATGTAAACCAGGGTTTGGTAAATGGAGCGACGGGAGTGGTGAAAGCCTTCGAATGGCCTGCTCTTCGGCGCGATCAGTTAGAACAGAGAGAACAACCAAGCGCTGTTCTCATACAATTTGACGACGCATCCATAAAAGCAGATATTAACGGACTTAGCAGAATCGAGCCTTGCCTCACTGAATTTGACGGTGTGAGGGGGTCTGGGCAAATTCAGCGTAAAATGCTCCCGCCGAGTCTTTCTTGGGGTTGTACTGTACATAAATTACAAGGTTGTACTCTAGATAAAGCAGTTATCGATCTAGGAAAGTCATTGTTTGGTAAAGGACAGGCCTATGTCGCTAGTAGAGTCAAAACCATAGAGGGATTGTTTATAAGTGTCTTGGATCATAATGAATTACTTAAAAATTCACATGACAGTCGATCGTTATCAGAATTAGATAGATTAAGAAATCTTCCCAGGTCCTCTTAATATGTGAAACATCCAATCTATTTATACTAACGACCTCATCCACTAATTCATGATCCATTCGCTGCCATTGACGCAAATGTGCGTCGCCACTACGAAATACTGAGAGCTTCATACGGGGAAACCGTTGCTATACGCGCTATGATCCACGTGCTACGAAATAGAAAATAGGATATCTCTACATATTACTATACACCGATTCACAAATCAAAAGAGATGTCGTATGTTAACTACCTAGTTTTTAGTTCGTCAATTTAACTTTTGTTAATATTATGCGCCACAAATACACTTTAACACCAAAATAGTACAAATAATAAAAAGTAAAAGAACTAAAACCCAACTACGACAAAAAACGACGCTGAAAAAGTATAAAACAAGATTTTCAGAATACTGAACTGAACAAAGTTGCTAATGTAGTTGTAAGTAAATGGACACAGTAGACTCTACCAAGATGCCTTCGTTGTAAATTGACAATAATGTCTTACAATACTATTCTGAAGTATGCAATATTCACTATGTAGAGATAAATTTTCATGTTTGGAAAGGCGTAGTCACACGTTACATATACCTACCGTAGCACTTTGATAACGTGTGACTGCGGTTTTCCAAACATGAAAATTTATCTCTACATAGTGAATATTGCATACTTCAGAATAGTATTGTATGACATTATTGTCAATTTACAACGAAGTCATCTTGGTAGACTCTACTGTGTCCATTTACTTACAACTATATTAGCAACTTTGTTCAGTTCAGTATTCTGAAAATCTTGTTTTATACTTTTTCAGGGTCGTTTTTTGCCGTAGTTGGGTTTTAGTTCTTTTACTTTTTTTACTCTGAAAATTTGATTATGTACTAACCTATTTTGAACATATCAAAAGGAGCAATTATAAAATCAAAGCAATATTCTAAGTCTTGGTGGCCTAGTGGTTAAAACACGAACCTTTCAAGTATGAGTGTGCGGATTCGATTCCAGATCACGCAAGTACCAATGTTACTTTTCTAAGTTATATGTATTTTCTTAGTATATCTTGGACACCAATGACTGATTTATAAGGTGAAGGAAGACATCTAGAGGAGACCTAGACTTCAAGTCTTAAATCGCCAACCCCCATTGAGCAAACGTGGTGATTACGCTCATACCTTCTCTGTATGAGAGGAGGCCTGTGCCCAATAGTGGGAATTGCTCAAATCACTTGTTAATCCCTTATCCTCTCACATATAAAATCCCTTTAGATTAAGTCATGTGAGTCTCATAACGTTACTCACACAAGTCTCAAGAGATAATCACATCCATAGTAGCAATTTAAACGATAATTGTACACCACTATCAGATATCTCGAGAAATATCGCAAGATATATCGTTTAATCTGGACAGGGGCGGTGCAAATTGCAATGACAAATTTCGGAGGCAGTTCTGTTCTACTCGTAATTAAGTCCTACACCTGGGTCAGTTAATCAGTACTATGTTATGTCATGTCGTGTGATATACTACAGACGACATTAGTATTGTTTCGAACAGTCTAAAATTTGAATTGATTTGCGTGGTTGACTCACAGATGTCATTGTATTGGTACAGTTTGTAGATAAGCAGGGTGCTTTTTTTTAATTACTATAAATCAGTGCTTGACTGCAATCCCGCCTGATGGTAAGCAGTGATGCAATCGCTGATGGTAAAGCGCACTAGTTTATTAAGCCTAAAAAAACTCAGGAATAGGAAGGTTGACGACAGTTGAGCGAGGTGATGCAATTTTAAATCCAACAACACGACCAACAATGCTGCGCCAGAGGGAGATTGATCTAGAGACTCTCCACGACCAAACCTCCGACACAACAACATTTGGCGTATCGTATTCGGCACACATCGCAACACAACTGCTCAGACCAGTCCTCCTTACGGCTTCACCAGACATCATGCCGGAACACGAAGAATCGCTTGGCGGCAAGACTTTGTCTGCTGGGTGGTAACTTCTGCCGGCAGCCAATGTTGTGGCCTACCACCGAGAAATGCTTGTGTAACATACTATCAGTAGCAATGAGTGTTTTGACAGTTTATCACCATTCATTGCGTTATTTATATTGTTGAGAATATTTTTCGAACAGATGGAGCGATGGATGACCAGAAATATAATATGTCGCGGCAACATGTCTTACCAAGACACAAGATTCAAGTGGACTGTATTTGGGATAACAATATATTAGAAATTATAAGTACATATGTGATAGAATGATGCCTTTGGGGTATATTTCTCTAATTAAGGTGCTAAAGGCGGCAAACCACTTACCTTCAACCTTAAGTTGCGGAGTTCGTAGACCACCAGACCAGTCTCCTAATCGGCGAACACATTTTTGTCAAATGATTACGACTAGTTGGGATCAGGTGGGATCTTTTCCCCAACTAGTCGCAATCATTTGACAAAAATGTGTCCGCCAATTAGGGGGCAGATCAGGAGAAGTCGCACGCCGACACTGGCAAACTCTCTAACTTAATTAATTTTGAATTTTGGGGCCTAATTCCCCCGGGGGTTACTTTAAATACTTAAAACTAATTAAATTTTGTGACTATTAAAAGATCGTGGCCATGACTCGCTAGCTTGCCAGTTCGAAGGGAAGGATGCTTCAAAATTATGGTTAGTGAGAGTAATTGCACCTAAAAGCACCCTAATTGCGTAACACAGTTTACGTCATCATCATCTCAGAGTAAATCCCAGTCGCATCCGCAGCTTTTCAGCTTTGGAGTCTGGGGTCCGCTTTTACCAGTCTAACTGCTGATTTTGGCTAAACTTCGACATTTTCCGTGAAGCGACTGCCGTCTGACTTCCACAACCGGAAGGCTATATCGAAGCATTGCAGTTAGACCAATTGTTAGACTTTTGAGGGTTCCAACAACCCGTAACGACTGCCACTAGATGTTCGTATGGCAACCGGGACCAACGGCTTAACGTGCTTTCAGAAGCACGACCAGACCAGTCCAAATATTCATAATCATGCATACAAATATTTCCACTGTGCGGGGATCGAACCCGCGCCTCCTTTCGCAACGGCCGCGTTCGCTACCGCTACGCCACAGAGGCTGTCATTAACTTTCTACATTATTACGTCTAATTTCGAACTTATTTTAGGCTCTTATTCAAGTGTTGTTTTTTTTAATAATTATAAACTAGCGCTTGACTGCACTCCCGCCTGATAGTAAGCAGTGATGCAATCTTTGATGGTAAAGACCGCTAGTTTATTAAGCCCAATCACTTAAAAAAAACTCAGTGAATAGGAAGGAAGACGGCAGTTGAGCGAGGTGGTGCAAAGTTAAACCCAACAACTCGACCAACGATGCTGCGCCAGAGGGAGTTGCAATATCAAAGAATGTGCGGAGACTGAGGTTGTTTCGAGAGCTGCTGTTGATACCACTACGATTCGGATGAAGCGTTACGCGTTGTCTGTTATACCGCGTACATCGAGGGACTGGAACAATTAGCCAGCGGCGGTGTTTCCATCTGAGTACCATTTAAGTGTCTTCAAGGCTAGAGTGAATAGGCTCATAATAAACTCGCTATCAACAATAGGGATGTATTCAAGGTACGAAAATTAAAAAAATAATTAGTCCGGATAATAAAAAAAATTAAGACCCGTATTTTTTATTTTGTCGAAATTACCAAAAACTATTGAGATATAGCGTATTAAAGTTACGGAGTGGGGGCTATTTACGTCACACCGTGGTATATTTTGTACCACGGCGTGACGTCATGCGACATTTCAAATCAATATTATCTTCCAAGTATTTGATTGAAAGAAAAAATAAAAAATACGTGTTCAATATTTTTTATAAAACTGTCTGCTGGACATTACCTAAATATTTTTTTAGGATACAACCCAATTCCATCACTGCTTACCATCAGGTGGGATTGCAGTCAAGCACTAGTTTATATAATTATATAAAAAAAATAACTCACTAAATCTTCGTCTAGTTGTCTAGTTTGTATCGTAAATGCCGCATTTTCCATCAAAATTAAACATTTAATATTCTATTGCTTACATCGAGATAATAATATCAAAGATCAAATTTTAACAATCTAGACTGCATAACTTATTGTTATTTAGCACCGGAGGCTCTAAAATATGGTCTTAAAATGTAACGGAGCATTAGCCAACCGCACAAAGGCATTGTATGATAGATAAGCCTTTTAAGCTGAAATGTGTTCCGATAAAGGAAACTTAGGCTGAGCGTAGACCAGAGACAAAGCTGTCCTTAGACAAACTCTATTGTAAAATATATTTTAGTTTGCGTAATTATAGCGATCTTAGTGATAAATATTGTTAAAATTTCAAGTGTCTATCTACTACCTTTTCCGGTGGTAGGCCATAACATCAACTGCCGGCAGAAGTTACCTACCAGACAAAGCCAAGCGATTCGGTGTGCTCCGGCATGACGTCTGGTGAAGCCTTACGGACGGGTCTGAGCAGTTGTGTTGCGATGTGTGCCGGGTACAGCGCATCGTACTGTTGTTGTGTCGGGAGTTTGGTCGTGGAGGGTCTCGAGATCATTCTCCCTCTGGCGCAGCATCGTTGGTCGTATTGTTGGGTTTAACATTCAATCACC
This sequence comes from Sesamia nonagrioides, assembly GCA_017933935.1. Taxonomy (NCBI): domain Eukaryota; kingdom Metazoa; phylum Arthropoda; class Insecta; order Lepidoptera; family Noctuidae; genus Sesamia; species Sesamia nonagrioides. Next base: position 4,035,737 of record JADWQK010000025.1, read on the forward strand.
TCGCTCAACCGCCGTCTTCCTTCCTATTCACTCAGGTTTTTTGAGTGAATAGGCTTTTAATAAACTAGCTTAATAATACTTATATCAGTATAACTATTCGCATCGGTATTATTTGGCTTTAGTTAATATTTCCATCGATTCAATTTACCCTAGAAAAAAAATCAATATTACCAGTATTACTATTTGCACCGATACGACTAGTCCCATAAAAAAAAAATTGACATGACTGTTATCACCTGCACAATATTTTAAATAATCAACATTATTAGTATCACTATGTGGTCGCACACTGGGTCTCATACGAAGGAGCAATAGAAAGAAAGGGTCAATAGAAAGAGCTATGCTCGGAGTTTCTCTGCGTGATCGAATCAGAAATGAGGAGATCCGCAGAAGAACCAAAGTCACCGACATAGCTCTGCGAGTGCCAGTGGGCAGGGCACATTGCTCGTAGAACCGATAGCCGATGGGGCAGTAAGGTTCTGGAGTGGCGGCCACGTACTGGAAGACGCAGCGTAGGGATGCCCCCAACAAGGTGGACCGATGACCTGGTGAAGGTCGCGGTAAGCCGATGGATGCGGGCAGCACAAGACCGGTCAGCGTGGAAAGCCTTAGGGGAGGCCTTAGTTCAGCAGTTGACATCTATAGGCTGAAGAAAAAGAAGAAGTATCACTAAAACCAAATAACCAATCACTCATATTACGCAAAACATAACATGCCCAAACTATCAATTTTCCTAGTACACAAGTTAACTGTGTTTCAACGTTTACGTTATAGAATTGTATAACTAAATGTCAGGCATTCCTTATAAATATGGAGGCTTGGTCAGTGGCTCTCTAAATTAAGACATAAAACCTATATGCTTTGTCTGGAAAACGTGACCTAACCAGACTCATAACTAGGGAGGTACTAGCACGAACATAAGCCAAGTCTAAGATGAAATTAATTAATATTGCATTATTGGTTTAATTATACTTATAACAGTTATAAGCAGCAAAAGTATAAGTATAAATAATTACTGTGAGATCATAATTTTGATATAAAGTTTTCTAATCTTGAGTGTTTGTTATATCTGTATGTAAATAAACAGGCTGTTTTTGCCATCTAATATTCTTCTTTGTCGATGGTATAACGATGAAGTTAGGTCCAAAACTTTTTCACTCCCACAGGATCTTAGGTGATAATTATCACAGAAGTTCCTATGGCTATGATTTTAGGGCACCTAGAGTAGGAGAAAAGGTGGGGCATAGTTTGCACCACGACTCCACCCACATCCAAACTCTACTGCCATGCTGCTGAACAGGAGTCATTTTCAAATTATTTTTACTTAATTACAAAATGTTTGTCCTCCGAAACCTGTAAATTAGATAATATATTACAGGTTCTTTAAATAAAATGCATTATAACACCGAATTTATTTTAAATAGTTAATGGAATATTAATTTTAAACATGAGGTTCGTTTATGCATTTCAGGAAACAACAAGTACCTACTTACCTTATACATACTTATGTATAAGGGCCTGCGCAGACGACGAAGTTTACTCAGTGGTGAAGAAAAAAGTACGCTCCGCGAATAAAAAGTCCACCGCGAATTTATCGCGAACTCAACGCACACGGTGTGCGATCATTTGTTGCCCAGAAATGTAGAAAAGTGAGAGCACACAACGCGGACTAAAATCCACCATGTGCGTTGCTTTGTCGAGTTACACGAGTTCTATTTTATTCAGGGACTCCCCCGTACTTTTGTCCGGTCCGCTTTCTGCATGTCCTCGGTTATTCGGGGGACTTTTAATCCCTTGTTTACGTTTCTCGATACAGTTGTAAGCGATCTATTTTAGTGGACAAAAAAGTCCGCGGACAAATATCTCTCGTCCGCGCAAGCTGTAAAGCTCCGCATTTCTTGGATATAAAGTTGACCATAGGGGATATATTAAATGTATATGCCAATATCTCAGCTCTGAAAAAAAATACTTAAACTATTTTGGCCAAGTCATATTGAGTATTGACCTTTAGTCAACGCAAAGTAGTCGACTATTGTTAAACAAATGGTTTAAATCAAGCAAACAATCTTTGATTTCGCATCTACTACCATTTTCAAGTTCCACCATCTTCAGAACTTACTGCGAAGAGCGAGAGAGAGAAGAAGAGGGGCTTGTTCGTATTCCGTCCCCTTGGTATTCCATCCAAAGGTTGTCTGTAAAAGATCGCTCTTAGCGACAAGACCGCCCATTGTGTCACCCTTTGTAAAATATTTTTATTATAATTTATGTTCTGTAATCTATACGGTGTACATCATCATCATAATCAACCTTTTTATCGTCTCACTGCTGGGCACAGGTCTCCTCTCATACAGAGAAGGATTGAGCGTAATCACCACGATTGCTCAATGCGGGTTGGCGATTTCAGATTTATAAAGTCCAGGTTTCCTCAAGATGTTTTCCTTCACCTTCAGTCATTGATGTCCAAGATATACTTATAAAGTAAATATTATAACTATAAAAAAGTTACATTGGTACTTGCCTGACCTGGAATCGAACCCGCAAACTCATATTTGAGAGGCTGGTGTTTTAAACACTAGACCACTACGACAGATGATGTACATAATAAAGAGTATTCTATTCTATTCTAGACAAAATATCCGAACCCCTGTTGTACTCGATGATACAATACATACGTTACACGGAGGTAGCCATTCTGAACGTTGCCGGCACAATTTTATGTCACTTTGACGATCTTATCAAATGTGCAAATGTGGCTACTCATACTAGCTCTCCAGGGGACGTCAACGTGTTTTGTTTCACAGCAATGTCTATAATGTCAGACAAGTACACAAGTATATTATTAAGATGCAGGTAAGGTAGGTAGGTCAGTATAGATCGAAGATTGAAAGGTAAATGTCAAGTAAACAGGCGTGGTAGTGCAATGGAAGGTGACTCATGGAACCTAAACTTGTTATTTCCGACTGCCAATTATTTTTGTTTCTGAGACAGTGGATTGCGTTACTTCTGATGTTTTGGCCTTCGCACATATTCATTTTGGGCATTCTTTAATGAACAATTTATTTTAACTATTATTTTTATAACGAAGGCTGTGTTAGTATGGTTGTACATACAAAGGCTAGGTTACCAAGAAATATCAAGAAGTTGTGATTATATAAATCACTCACCACTTTTTTGGGAACCTACGCAAGAAACTTACTTAAAATTTGTTGTTTTATATTTACTGCGCCAAAACGAAACTCGACAATACAGGATAAATATTTGTTAGATTTAATTCTAGCGCGGAAAAGTCATTCGGCAACGACGCCCTGAAAAACTAGCAAAAAACCGTCAAAATGTTGTCAACCCCTCACCCCAAAGCGTACCATGTTATAATAATGAAACAGAGCATACCTCAACTGAATGCCAGAAAAGGACACCTGTATAACAGTCTGTTTAATTAACACCGTACTTCACCGCTAGATGAAGTTGTTGCTCGCTTGAATAAAATAACGAGGCTTGCGTCATGTTGCTTTATATCGGAGAATTTCTTTTATTTTTGTAAAGAATTTTTGCTTCGAATATAAGGGTGATTATGGGGAGATGGTACATGTTGGGAATGTTGATAATGGGAGTTGATTATAGGTTTTTCTTTTGTTTTGATTGTGATTAAAGTGCGTAAATTTTTGTTGTGAGGGGATGCAGCTCTTAGCGTGTGGTCTACGCTGATATTTGTTTATGTCATTGACATTGTAATTCTTTGTGAACTCTGATTATTTATCATTATTTTGAAATCTGTGTGAACTGGGGACTTCTTCTGTTTCTGTAGTGTCCTATAAAAAAGGGGTCTTTATAGGACTAAGCACACACTACAGAAACTTTAAATTCACCATTTAATTTTTTACTATTTTGAGCATTTATAGTTGTTTATATTTTAGATATTCTATAAGTGTTCTTCATCTTCTTCTCGGCCTATAGAAGTCCACTGCTGGAAGAAGGCCTCCCCCAAGGCCTTCATTCAATTGATTAGCATTGCCATAATCCCCACGCTTGGCAGGCGGGTTGGGGATCGCAGTAATTTGTTATTCCACAGGAGAAGCGCTGCGGAGTGCTGCTTCCCTGGTGACTTCCCTTAGTCGCCTCTTACGACAACCACGGGAGGATATGGGATGGTACTATTCTATGCCCGGTACAACTCGGGTACGGATACGGTACTATAAGTACGCTACAACAATTTAAAAACTCGTATTTGTTTAGTGTATTTTATCTCAAGAAGCTTCTGGCACTTTAGTTGTGTTATAAACAATTTATAAATGTCGAAAGTGTGTTTTTGTGTGTGTGTGTTAAGCGGTACTCATTTTCATGTACACATTGCCAGTGTGTTTGCACATTAGGTTACTTACCATAAGTAAACGCTTCGTGAGTAAAAAATACTAAACCTATCACATTGTGATCTACAGATACATACGATAAAACACACGCTATGAAATGCTATACCTTTTTTAAATTATAAACTATATTGCTTAACTGCAATCCCGCAAAGTAAGCAGTGATACAATCGTTAATGGTAAAGCGCTAGTTTATTAAGCCTATTCACAAAAAAAAATCTGAGTGAACAGGTTATAAGACGGCAGTTGAGCGAGGTGATGCAATGTTGAACCCAACAACACAACCAACGATGCTGCGCCAGAGGGAGATTGATCTGGAGACCCTCCACGACCAAACTCCCAACACAACAACATTTATCGCATCGCACCGGCACACATCGCAACACAACTGCTCAGACCCGTCCAGCGTACGGGTTCACCAGACATGATGCACCTCACCTTCAAATCAAGTCAAACAAACCAATTACAGATGTCAAAGGGTCGGTCAGTCAGTAAGATGAAGCTAGCCCCCGATTCCTAAGCGTAGGTCTTTATGAAGAAGAAGCGGCAACAAACTCCACGGAACTTTCCTAAAATTATGAAATTGTTACAAAATATTTGACTTCATTTCATGTTGAATTTATCAATGTGAGAACGGTGCAGAAAGACGGCGACATTAAAGGCGTCTGTTAGAGAAAAGATAAAAGCAATTCAGAAAATAAGATAAGCTGTGGCAACTAAGAGTATTTCTTCAGACATGACCAGCTTTCTTCTTCAGCAGGGTAATTGCGTACCAGACTATCAGTAGCAATGGGTTTCATTATGACAGTTCAACAACATTTGTTACGGTTTTTACGTTTTTGAGTAGACACATTTCCAAACATAAGGACTAAAAATTGGTTTTATAATGATTTCAAGTGTGTTACACGATTTGGGTGTTGGATAGCACAGTGTATAAACATTGTATTAGGAATAGGAAGGATGACGGCAGTTGAGCGAGGTGATGCAATGTTAAACCCAAGATCAACACGACCAAACGATGTTGCGCCAGAGGGACATTGATCTGGAGACTCTCCACGACCAAACTCCCGACACAACAACATTTAGCGCATCGTACCCGCCACACATCACATCACAACTGCTCAGACCCGTCCTCCGTACCAATCTCCGTACCTATTCCTAAGTTTTTCAATATGCTTAATAAACTAGTGCGCTTTACCATCAAAAATTGCATCAATGCTTACCATCAGGCGGGATTGCAGTCAAGCACTAGTTTATAATTATTTAAAAAAATGTATTATGTAATCATTGTTTTTATTATCAGCTTTTAGCGACTAGAACAAGTTCTTAGTTAAATTTCTGTATAAGTTGTTCTATGTAATTAATAGTCATAAAATTCAGAGACTAGTTTCTTAATCCTATTCTTATTTTGAAACTAGCTGATGCGCGCGACTCCGTCCGCGTGGACCTTAGTTTACAGCGCGCGGTGGTTCCCGTAAATTAAAAAGAGCTCAGTTGGTATAAAATAAGCGCCTGTTAAAATAATGTAGCGCAATATGTACGTCCGCGTTCACTCCCGTTTTTGCAACATTTTTTGTTACTGCTCTGCTCCTATTGGCCATAGCGGGATGTTGTATAGCCTATGTCCTTTCTCAAGCTCTAGACTAGCAAATTTCATTACAATCGGTTCAGTAGTTTTGGCGTGAAAGCCGGACAGACAGACAGACACTGATACTTTCGCATTTATAATATTATATGGATAATTAAAAACCAATGTATTTAATTAACCAAAATCAACGAAATAAGAATACAGCAGAACGGTTCAAATACCATAATCCTTCGAACAGCGGCATTCAATTTAGCTATAACAATTGTTACCAGCCTGTGTGCCGTAAAATTTTATAGTACGGACCCACTTAACCTGTGATGTGTCGTCCAACAAAACAGAGGCACTTAGCCCTAATAGTCACCTCGTTATAGTAAATACTCAATGGATTTTATACAGAGATCCTTGTGTATAGTATTATTTTTTAACTGAGTTCAAAATTTTTTACTTTATATGAAACCTGAATATAGTTTGTTCAGAATAAGCAACTGCACCGATTCCAATCATTTTTACATAATGTTATATTTTGTCTCAAATATATTTAGAAATTGTTGCAGTGTGGTTACCGACCGCACAACACAGCTGACGGTAGATCATAGTATTTACAGGTAAGGGTCAAAAGTGCATTACCACTTTTGAACTTTATTGAATTAACAATAAGTGTCAAAAGTGGTACTCCACTTTTGACCCTTACTGTACCTAATAGGCGCGTGCGCACAACTGGACAGGACACCCCTGCGCCACGCTACTGTTGGCGCGGGCAGGCGAGCGGTACGTTGACCATATTTTTGGTTGGACAACCAAGTAACAAGCTCATAACTTTGTGGTTTTTCATGATATCTCTTTGAAATTTTGTACATACCGACGCTTGAAAGGCAATCATATCTAAGCGACAAAAATTCGTAATTTGAGTTATATACACCATTCGAACCGCCAGATTATTCTGCGTCGTTTGGTGTATATAACTCAATTTACGATTTTTTGTCGCTTAGATATGATTGCCTTTCAAGCGTCGATACATTCTTTACATAAAAATACTGGACATGTGTTTCGGGTTCCGCATAAAGAAAAAATAACGTTGTATATGCTTTTTTATGTCGTTTATGAACCGATTTTAAAGATTTCTTTTTGTTGGAAAGAAGATATTTGAAAGGTGGTCCCATGATAAGGAAATCAGGGTCTGATGGTGGCAGACCAGAGAAATCAAGGGGAACTTTCAAAAACCGTATGGGCGACTAGTGCGATTGTAAGTTTTTTCATTAATTATTTTAAAACGTGTGATGGAGTAGCCTTCTGACAATTCAAAAGTGCCTTTTTTTTTTTTTTAATACTTACAAACTAGTGCTTGACTGCAATCCCGCCTGATGGTAAGCAGTGATGCAATCGTTGATGGTAAAGCGCACTAGCTTATTAAGCCTATTCACTCAAAAAATTTCAGTGAATAGGAAGGAAGACGGCAGTTGAGCGAGGTGATGCAATGTTTAACCCAACAACACGACCAACGATGCTGCGCCAGAGGATGATCTGGAGACCCTCCACGACCAAACTCCCGACACAACAACATTAGGCACATCGTACCCGGTACACATCGCAACACAACTACTCAGACCCGTCCACCGTACGGCTTCACCAGACATCATGCCGGAACACGACGAATCGCTTGGCGGCAAGACTTTGTCTGGTGGGTGGTAACTTATGCCGGCGGCTGATGTTGTTGCCTACCACCGAGCCTCTAACTGGTTTATAAGAAATAAATGCTTTTGATTTTGATTTTGAGTAGACCTGACGTTTAATTTGTATTGATAAGAACTTTACACCTAGGTGGGTTGTGACTATCATTAGAGATTTTAGGACAAAGATAAAGGAGTGGAAGGAGTGTCTTCAAGGCTAGAGTGAATAGGCTTTTAATAAACTAGTGCGCATTACCATCAACGATTGCGTCATTGCTTACCATCAGGCGGCCATCAGGTTTATAATTTAATTTAAAAAAAAAACTCCTTAATGGTTTAAGTAGCTATTTTGTGTTTGGACTTATTTAATTTATATTGATGAGAACTTTACATACTTACATATGCGATATAATGAATGTCTGCAGTTGATCTGATGATGAAGACCATAGACAGTCGAGGGAATTCCCTAACGATTTACCTACTTGTCATGCTGATACGACAATCAATGAAAATATCAGGAGAATGAATTTAATTTGCGTAATTGCGTCATCGCTAGCAATGCTCATGCTTTCAATTTGGTCCCATAGGAATTAAAAAAAAACGGGAGTTTAGTTTTTAAACCCAAAAATTCAAGTAAACATAATTGCATTGTTTGCTTTTCCTGACTATGTTGACGTAAGCGTCCAGTCTAACCGGATGCAGCTGAATAGTACTTCTATGTTACAGGTCTGGTTTCCGCACCTAGTCCCTCCATTGGATCATTGTGCGAAATAAAAACATTTTTACAAAAAGAAAAAAAAAACAACTGACTTCCGAAACAAGTTGTTATGTTCGATTTTTTTTTTTTTTTTTTTTGTAAAGTTCCGCGCTTAAAAGTTTCTAGATGAAAAGTTTCATATTAAGACTCTTTCCCTCTTATTGCAAAACATAGATTTTATTTAGATCAAATTTAAACCACCTAAATGGTTATTTAATTATGAACCTAACCATTATAATAATATGTATAATGGTTGCATTACTATATAAAGAAATGCAGTTCTTCATATAAAAATAACAGCTTATGTAGTTCGGTACTAAGTTGTCAATTTAGTTTTAAGAACTTTGCCTTTACTCAAAGGTAAGCTAAAGTTAGATTTATTTTTTTAATAAGTCTGTTTAAGTTTAGCGTTCTCTACATCTAAACTTTTTAACAAAAGTTTCATATTTAAGGCTCTTTTAATTGACTCCATATTTATAACCCGCGCAGATAAAGAAAAGATCTGAAAATGGCGGCGGATACTTATGATACGGTTGACAAAACATGCCACTGTTCAATCACAAACCAAATGCTAAGATAGCAAAATGTCAAATTTACTTTGTAAATATTGTTATTTACAACGTAAATTTGATATTTTATTTGTTTTTCGTTGTGTTTGTTTTTATTGTTGTTTTTGTTGAGTTTGATTGTTCAAAACTCAACAAAAACAACAATGTCAACAAAAACAACAAAATAACAGAGACTTCAGCGGAACGAAATTAACGATAACTCGGAGTGCATCAAAGTAGCTTGGAAAGCGAATCCTGAATTCCTGATCGATGATTTTTTTTGCAGCGCTTCGTTCACTGTGTGAGTATAGACAGCGATAGAGAGTGAGTGAGAACGCATGCGAGCGGACGCCATTTACAGATCTTTTCTTTATCTGCGCGGGTTTTACCTACTATATTCTTTCTACACTACATCTACATCACTTTGAAAAAATTAGCTTACAATACAACAAAAACTACGGTTAAAATTATAAACGACAGTCCCCCAAAAGGTTCGCCCTTCACCACTTCTATAACTTTGGCTGGGGAAAAGAACCCCGAACAGCAGCAGCCTACATCAGGCAGCTAATGAAAGTTTTGTAACTGTAGTCAATGGTGGTCATAAGTCAGTGGGGTAGGCGATCACACCTACTACGTGTACCGAGTAATTGGTGTTGGATGTGGCCAGAAGAACTATGTACATAAGTCCAGACACTGCTATTAAAACAGTAGCCATAAGAATCAAATCATTTCATCTAATAATATACAAAAGCTATAAAGAAAGGTTGGATTTTTAGGTATGAACAAAAAGTAATGGATGCGCTGTGTAAATATTATCTATAGGTACTAATATATAAAGCTGAAGAGTTTGTTTGAACGCGCTAATCTCAGGAACTACTGGTCCGATTTCAAAAATTCTTTTTTCGTTGGACAGCACCTTAATTCAGGAAGGGTGTAGCTTATATAACGTCACGCTGTGACCAATAGGAGCGGAGCATATCGAAACCTACGCGGGTGAAACCGCGTGGCGCAGCTAGTATGATTGTAAAGCGGTAAGAACGAGAGTAACTGACATAGCCCGAAGAATTACAACACTTAAGTGGCAGTGGGCCGGGCACATTGTTCGTAGGACCGATGCCCGATGGCGCCGACGGGTTTTCGAGTGGCGACCACGCACCGGAAGACGCAATGAAATGAAATGAAATGAAATCACACGTACGCAGTGTGGGTAAGCCCCCGACAAGGTGGACCGACAACCCGGTGAAGCTCACGGGAAACCGCTAGATACAAGAGGCGCAAGGACCGGTCGTCGTGGAGATACTTGAGGGAGGCCTATGTTTAGCAGTGGGCATCTTTCGGCTGAAATGATGAATGATGATGATGCTGAAAGTGGTGACTTCTGAGACGACTATAACTAACGATAGAGAAGTATGGAGGTAAAAGGGTGTTCCCTTGTTTTACGGACAGAGATTTCATAGAATTTCGTTTCTCATAATTTGGTCTATCTATTTTTACTTCGAATTATATTGTTTCAAATACAATTTTGTACAAAAAGAGGATTCAATCACATTTTTTCTTAAACAAAATTCACAAGCAGTAGAATTATTGTTTAACAAACAATGTTTGTTTGGTGTATTTTTTCAATTACTGACTGAAACGAATCACTGCAAAACCAACTCCGCGTAGTTTTGTCTCCCCTATCCACGATGTGCCATAATCTGAGGAACAGTAGGCCTAGTATGAGTTTTCATTACGAGACTCGATCGTCGATATCGAGCGCGTTTGGCGTTCGCAATGGTTGAGATTTCTTACAACCTTGAAGCGGGCCAATCGATCGAGTCTCGTAATGGAAACTCATACTAGGCGTATCTGCGACAATAAGCACAAAATCTGGTGTGGGACCACCGGAGACCCGCAACATCGGAGCCATGACAGAAACCATGCCTGCTGCATGCTTGCTTGCACCCTGCATATTGCATAAATGCTTGCACACTGCATCTTATATGCTTACTTGCACACTGCATATTGCAAGCATGCTAGTACGCTGCATGTTGCATGCTTGCTTACACGCTTCATGTTATATGATTGCTTGCACACTGCATGTTACAAGCATGCTAGTACGCTGCATGGTACATGCTTGCTTACAAGCTTCATGCTATATGATTGCTTGCACGCTGCATGTTGCAAGCATGCTAGTACGCTGCATGTTACATGCTTGCTTACACGCTTCATGCTATATGATTGTTTCTGCTGTCTGTACCACAATGCAAAATATTCATATTTCGCAACATTTTATTACTATTTCGATTATCATGTTATTTAAGAGCCCAGATGTTCTATCTTTCCGCCGTATTTATGGCCTCAAAGTAAGCTTGGCCTTTGACCAATTTACCCGGTAGTTTTACCCATTGTGATACGTAAACAATAAGATGATGATATCTCAGACCAACAATTAAATGATTAGGATCGATTTAATTTATCTTACAATGACAGAATTTGAATATCTATAAGTTGGATAATTGTTTCCGTACAATTTGTAATTAGGTTATTGTATGTGCGTAGTTATCTAACACGAGATGGGCTTTATGTAAGATCAAAAATACTTTTATTTTGTAATATTACAGACTAGCCCTTGACGGCGATCCCATCTGATGGTAAGCAATCGACAGAAGAAGACACTTCAATTGTAATCTGATGGGAAAATCGCCACAGCCGAATTGACCCAGTTCTTCAATGTAAGTAAGTACGTGGTAAAAAAGACGAGGGTAAGGACTCGCCGTAAGACGGGTCGTCCAATGATGGCACGGTAACGGCTTAATTAAGTTATGTAATTCCCGCACACTCTTCAAAATGCATCCTATAGAATACCGACAGAACTCTTGTTTTTATAATGTCATGCTCTAGGTTTTGCATTTCAGAGCCAACGGGGCGATTGCGTAATAATGAATCGGAAGCGGCATCATTTTGACAGTTCATTAACATTCATTGCAATATTTACGTGTTGAACAGATACATATTTCGAACGTACGCAGCAATGGTTTAGAAACTTGTTTCAAAATGATACAGATTTTGAAGTGCGGTGTGTTACGCAATCAATCGAAAAATCCGAATTGCATAAATGCAGGGTAAATGTATTTACCCCTTGTTTATTCTAATATAGTTTCACCGGAAGACGTAGCGTGGGTAGGCCCCCGACAAGGTGGACCGACGACCTGGAGAAGGTCGCGGGAAACCGCTGGATGCGGGAGGCGCAGGACCAGTCGTCGTGGAGAACCTTGGGAGAGGCCTATGTCCAGCAGTGGACGTCTTTCGGCTGAAATGATGATGATGATGATGAAATGTAGTTTGGCTTATTGTTCGTTTCTGTTACAAACTAATTGCAAACATTGGTTTAACCTTTCTCAGCAATGCTGGGATTTAATGTATGAATACCAGTATTATTTGTAGAGCTACTGCTTATAACTTCATATCGTTTTACTGGGTAAATTGATACTCCATGGCAGGTCATACTTAGGAACCCAAGTGATAACATGTTCAGACTTCTGACTAGCTGTTACACCTGTCAAAGATCTACAAATGCCAGCCAGGATACGAATTACGAAGGGATATCGATACGTATATCTTTCTAAGTATATCTTGGACACCAAAGACTGGAGGTGAAGGAAAACATCTTGAGGAAACCTGGACTTTATAAGTCTGAAATCGCCAACCCGCATTGAGCAAGCATGGTGATTACACTCAATCCTTCTCTGTATGAGAGGAGACCTGTACCCAATAGTGAGCCGATAAAAAAAATGTTGTTGATGATGAGGGTAGTGTGATTTATTGTTTGTTTCTGTTACAAACTAAATTTCCAACCTTTCTCAACGATGTTGGGATTCTAATGCGACTGTATGCAGCTGAATACAATTACTCTGCGTGGAGTGACTGCTTATAACTCGTATCGTTTTACTGGGTTACACTATAGTTTATGGCAAGACATAGTAAGGAAATGAGCCCGAACATGTTACCACATGTTTGGACTTCTGGCTAGCCGTTAGAACTGTCAAAGATCTACAAATGACAGTGAGGATACGAATCACGAAGATATATATCGATACGTAATAAATGTGAATCCATCTACGAACAGATCTTGGCAAGCGATGCTGTACCTTGAAGATCGACCCGTCCGGTTATTATGATTTAGCCACGAGTCCTAATTCGAAATAATGACAGTAAATCAAAGGAATATTTTCCTTAATCACAAGCATTTCTAACTTCAAAAAAAAAGTAAATCTTCAGAAATATTAAATCGATTGAAAAATAGAATTCTTCAATACATCGTATGGGAACAATAATGACAACAATTTGAAATTGGAATGTTTCCATCTCGTTGTTGTCGGCACGTATTGTGCGTGCGCGCAGCGGTAGCATCCTCAGTCTTTGGGCAACGGATCTGGGAAAGAAAAGCACCAAGTGTTGTGTTATAGGATAGGATAGGATAGGTTTGTGTGTGATAAGTAGTAAGCTATATCTATAGATCTCTATAGGTCTACTTAGATTTTCTTTATCCGATTTAAAATGTGTCTCTTTTCTTTCCCTGTGAGTGTAATATAGTCTGAAACAAGTGAACACAGTAAATCGAAAAATTATTTATTTAAAGTAATTTTAAGAGACATAATTATGATTTCGGCCGAAGTACGTCTCTTGGACCAATTCTGTGCTTCTCGCAACCAATGAATTCTTAAAAAAACCTAACAGATATATTGCTAGCTTAATGGTTTTAAGATAGGTAAATCACTAAAACATTTTCATTCTTTGCTAGATACTTTTCTAGTGCTTACTTGTTCTTGATTTCACTTTTCTGACCTTTGCTGTACATATTACTGTCTTTTGTGCTAACCTAATATTGTCAATGGAAACTTTTAATTGACCTTCCTTCACTAATTAACTTCAACCTGTATATATTCTAGCTGTAAGTTTCCTAAAAATGTAAAAATAAAATAAGAGTATGAAATTATAACAATAGGACCGAGACAAAAACAAAATTCTTTGTTTTGTTTTGTTTTTTTTTTGTGTTTTTTTTTAACTCAGCGCATCCAGATCTATATGATTATCTATAGTGGTGAGGGTTTTGAGCAATTTCGGGCACATACATACAGACAGACATACAAACATACGCACTTTATAGAGATGGATAAAAAACAAACTAATTTATTAAAGGCGAAAGTTTATGAGTGAGTGTGTAGGTTTATATTTGTATGTTTGTTTCTTCTTTACGCCAAAACTACTAAATGTGTTTGGATCAAATTTGGTACACATATCCAGTATTTAGAAATAGTTTTTATGTAACCAATCCTTTCCCAAGCTTTTGCTCGTCAAAATAAAACACTACCAAAACCTTTCTTTTACCTTCACAAAGCCTTTTTATTTCTTTATTTCTTCTGCTTACAGAACGATAAACAATATAAAGTGCATTACTGCAGCCCGTCATATTACAATAATAAGCAATTGTTGCTCTTGTCGGCACTGATACGCTTACCGTGATTGTATTGTGATTGTAACCATAGGGAATTCCGCCATCGGCAGCGAAGCTGTTTATTATAGTTTAGAAAAAAAAAATCATCATCATCATCAACCTTTTATCGTCCCACTGCTGGGCACAGGTCTCCTCTCATATAGAAAAGGAAAAAAGTAAATTCATATATTTCATGTTTTCAGCTTAATAAAATATTTTTTATTTTCTTTAATGTATTTTTATTTAGTTCCAGTGCATTGTTGCGTTCTTTTTTTGCACGTGGAAGTAATTAACTCTGTCAATTTCGTTCTCCCTTCCCTTCTTCATGTGATTTATTTTTTACGTATTACCTATAAATATTCTTCCACGTGCAAAAAAGAACGCAACAATGCACTGGAACTAAATAAAAATAAATTTAGGAAAATAAAAAATATATTATATGAATATATTTTAGATACGTAAACATATTTTCAGCCAGAGTTTAGAAGTATGGTCTTATTATGCGCCTTTTGAATGCAATGAAATTACTGGACATTTTAGAATTCTGAAATAAAGAAAAAGTAAATATAAAAATTTGAGATCTTTTATGAATCAAATTCTATCTAGAAGATTTAACCCAATTTTCAGCTCCCAATATTAAAAAAAAAAAAACAAATTTATTATGGTATTGCTTTAAGTAAAGTAGTATTAGTAATTGCTGTGTAGTTGTCAATCTGATCACAAATATCAAATCTTTCACTAAGCGGACATTATGCAGTGGTAGTGATTCATTTGAATGTAACACCCATAACTGAAAAGTTGTGTGAAAGTTATGGTTTCAAGAATGTAGTGTTACCTATATCTCTGCAGAAGCAATACAAACGTTAAACCATATAAATTACCCTACAAAGGTTTATCTATCGGTAAATACGGGTAATATAATAATAAAACAATATCTTTCGCTTCGGTTGTTACTGGATGGGTTACCTATAAGGCGTAGAATTGACTTTATAATATGAAACAATTTAGTTAACTATCCGCAACTATGACTACCTTTACCAATAAAATATTGTTTTACTTGGCTTCTTGGTAAGTTTTGCAAAAACAGTGGGCTATTTTTAATGAGTTTAGGTTTGTAATAGGTAATACAGACTGATGTCCCCAACACCACGACAATCCGCGTATTTTATGGTGATTCGTACAATAAGATCATAATACTAAAACAAAAACAATAAAACATAAAAAACGAGTTATATATGACGGCGCGCCGCTAGCGCGCCTCTTTTGAGAAATACATCGGAGCGAGATTTGACAAATGTCAGTCTGGCGGAGCGTCGTGGCGATGGTCAGCGTGACTTTGGGGAGATTTGAACGTCAACGGGGAACGCACCACGTATGCGACGAATCGCTATTGTTCCGATAAATTTCTGCAAGGAAGATATTTTATATGGTTGATTCTGATGATGAAGGGCTTTCGCCCACATCAGAAGTGGGATGCCATGTGCCGCCGACCGACGAAAAACAACCACCTGACGAAAATAGCGCCTTGAAGTTGTTGAGTAATATGGAAATTTTACTTACTCGTATGTTAGCAATGACGCAACCACCGGTGCCAACTATTAGCGCCCAGTCTAGTATTGTGAAACTCGTAGAGTTTAATCCGGATGATGCCGACGCGGATATAGAAGGTTGGTGTAAGATAACAGAGCTTATACTACTGACTAAACATTTGGAGGGTGTAGATTTACTTGTGGCTCTTACCGGTGCGCTGAAAGGGCGCGCAGCCTCTTGCTTGACTAAGTTAAATTTAAGTGAGCTATCATGGGGTATGGTTAAACAAAGTTTAATGGCCAGATTTTGCAAACCGAAATTATTTCAAGACTACTTTGATGAAATATTGCGTTTTCAAATTGGAACAAAAGAAACTGCACCAGAAGCTGGCCTGCGCTTATGGAATATGATCGAAACTATACCTAAAACCCGAATGCCAGAAGATGTTATAACTGGATTCGTCATATCGGTCTTATGTCAGAAGGATGGTTTGATATGCCGTGAGGTAAACGCATATGCTATCACTACCAAAGCTCAGCTGTTTAGAATCTTAAGAAGCATTTCCCTTAAGCCAAGATCGGAGGTTAATGAAACCCAAGAGCCTGATTTCAAACGACCAAGAACTGCGGACGCAAGATTTCTTGGTAAATGTCATTGGTGTGGAATCCCCGGACACAGGCAAGCTGACTGCAAAAAGCGTCTCCGAGAAGATTCTTCTGGAATAATTAAACAGCAATATCCCTCAACTATAACACGTGCCCCCGAGAAAACTTCTACCGTAACCTGCTACATCTGCGGTCAATCAGGACACATAGCAACAAATTGCACAGAAAAGGGAAAAGGCGGTGGAGCCCCTGCAAGGAAAGAGGTCAATGTCTGCGAACAAGGGTTATCGAGGGGAACCTTGAGGACGTCATCCGGTGAGTCAGTTTCCTTTTTGTTTGATAGCGGATCGTCCTGCTCGTTGATAAAAGAGAGCTTTTCTAGTAAGTTCCCAGGTACTGTGCGCAATAATCCTGTGTATCGAACGGGCATTGCCGGTGATGAAATAAATTCTACGTCACAAATTTCGAGTAAGGTTAATCTTGGAAATGTTATAAAAATCTTGACACTTCATGTAGTACCAGACTCTTGCCTTACGGACCCTGTTATAATAGGTAGAGATATTTTAGAAAACGGTGTGAGCGTTAAAATTAATAATGATAATTTGATTTTTTATTTTGAGAAGCAAGTTAATGCCTGCGAGTCGATTGCTACCCAACCAGACTTAACTCGGATAGATACGGATTTGACAACTGATGATAAAGATGCTCTTATTAAACTATTGTACAAATATGCTAACAGTTTCGTCAATGGTGTTTCCTATAGACGTGTTAACACAGGAGAGTTAGAAATTGATTTAGTAGAGTTTCTCTTTAAACTCTAAGAAATGTAAATTTATGAAAAAGAAAATTGATTTCATGGGTTATTCTATTCAGTGCGGACAAGTAGGGCCAAACTCACGCAAGATACAGACTTTAATAGACTCTCCCCAGCCTAAAACTGCGACGCAAGTCCGTCAATTTCTAGGCCTAGCATCGTATTTTCGAAAATTCATCCCAGGTTTTACAAACATTGCTGGCTCGTTGTATCCCTTAACAAAGTTGAAAGGCCCTATAAAATGGGAAGAAAAACATAAGAGTATCCGCAATAACAGACCTCCGAACCAGTTTTGATGATATTTAACCCGGACTTACCCATTGAATTGCATTGCGACGCCAAAGGATATGGGGCGATCTTAATACAGAAAAAAAAAAAAGACCTGCCCCATGTTGTAGAATACTTTAGCCAACGAACCTCTGAGGTAGAGTCCCGTTACCACTCGTACGAGCTGGAGGCGCTGGCAGTCGTACGAGCGGTAGAACACTTCCGGCATTATTTTTACGGCCGACGTTTCAAGGTTTTCACGGACTGTAACTCATTAAAGGCATCGAAATCTAAAACTGATCTAACCCCACGTTCATCGCTGGTGGGCGTTTCTAAAAGCTTACGATTTTGACATCGTATATCGCGAAGGTCGTAGCATGGAACACGCGGACTATGTCTCTAGAAATCCCCTGCCAGACCCCAATAGCTTAGTTTCCGCGTCGCAAGTTTCTTCACAACCTACTACTCGCACAGTAAATTTTGTAGAATTGCATCAGGGCTGGCTTTCTGTAAAACAGAAACGTGATGCAGAGGTCCAAGACTTAATCAACAAGTACAATAATAACGATTTTCCTGAAACGGTTGGTCAGACATAAATGATGTTAGGGATGGTATTCTTTATAGGAAAGTTGTAAGAAACAAGATTATAGCATGGCTGCCAGTCGTCCCTCGTTCCTTAATATGGACTTTGATCAGTCGCGCTCATAACGAATTACAACATCTGGGTAGTGACAAAACACTGGACATACTGTATGAACAGTACTGGTTCCCTCAGATGTCTAAGTGCGTTAGGAAATTTATTGACTCTTGCATCGTCTGCAAGGCACCCAAAGGACCCTCAGGTGCTCAGCCTGTGCAGCTACACTCTATTCCAAACGCTTCGGTACCTTGGCACACGATTCACGATTCATATAGACTTCACCGGCAAACTAAGTGGAAAAAGTGACCGTAAGAAATATTGTTCAGTAATTATTGACGCGTTCACTAAATACGTGTTATTAGAGCATACCTCTTCATTAGACGCGCTAGTGCGGTTCGAGCCGTTAAAAATGCCGTTTGCCTTTTTGGAGCACTTAAGCGCATAATAGCCGACCAGGGCAGATCTTACATTAGCCAGGATTTGAAGAACTTTTGTTCAGAACATAACATTAAACTACATTTTATAGCTACTGGCTCCAGCAGGGCAAACAGGCAAGTACAGCGTGTGATACGCACTTTGAAAAGTCTGCTAACGATTATTGAAAACAATCAGCGCTTAAAAGTCTACAGTCACCAAATTCACGCCAACAGAGCTTATGTTTGGTATCCGTTCCCAATCTCTAGGTATATCGAGAATTAGGTGTTCAAATCCAGATTCAGAACATGAACAGTGAATTGACGTGTTTAAGGGTCCTTATGTAATAATCGCAGTATTTGATAACGATCGTTATGAGCTGAAAAGCATAACCGGTTCACATCGCACTTTTAAATACGCGCACGAGAACTTGCATCCAGTACCTCTGGGTCATGACGAGTTAGTTAAAATTTCTACTAATTTAATGACTGAAGAAGAGACCGTGACGGCAGACGGAAGACGAAAGACGGAAGACTTTGAACTCGATAATAGTAACCTCGAGAGACTTAATAGTTGTGATACATTAACTGCAGACTCCGATGTACTTTTCGCGGGATCAGACACATTTACAGCTGATACCCTAAGTAACATCTGAGATAGCGAAATCATTGAGCATGAGGTTCAAATTCACGCAGAGGAAGACAGTACGTAACCTACAGCTATGTGTAATCTGTAAGCATTGTTTGCTTGAGGTGTAACAATGTTGGCAAGTTAAGTGAGAGGAGTCATCGAATAATGTGGTGTTTGGAAGGTGGTCGATATGTCGTCCGGGCCATGCAGCTAAGAGCGGCTGGTCGAAAGGACACATTCATCAGGTCCAACCTTAAGTGTTCATTGGTCGAAAGGATAATGTCGTCCGGGCCATGCAGCTGATAGCGGCTGGTCGAAGGGACACATTCATCCGGTCCAATCTTATGTGTTAATTGGTCGAAGGGACAGTGTCGTCCGGTCCATGCACGTGTGGCTGGTCGAAAGGACACACTCGTCCGGTCCAAATTGTGTGGAAAACTGATCGCACGGAGGTGCCGTGAGGGTTGTCCTAAGGAAAGGACATGATGTTAAAGAGAGAATTGTTCGTTAAGTGGTCAGAGAAAGGTGTCGTCCGGTCCATGAGTGGTCGAAAGGACACACGCTTTTTCTATTCGGAGACAGTATAGTTGTATGACAGTGACACGTCTACTACTCATAGTTTGTCAGGTTGGGCGAGCGGGTAGATTTACTGACACCCGTTCGATTGATTGTGTCATTGTTACAGGACTGCAGTCTGATGCGCCCGAGGACGGTCGATAGTCAGTCCGGCCGTGACGGCGCGCCGCTAGCGCGCCTCTTTTGAGAAATACATCGGAGCGAGATTTGACAAATGTCAGTCTGGCGGAGCGTCGTGGCGATGGTCAGCGTGACTTTGGGGAGATTTGAACGTCAACGGGGAACGCACCACGTATGCGACGAATCGCTATTGTTCCGATAAATTTCTGCAAGGAAGATATTTTATATGGTTGATTCTGATGATGAAGGGCTTTCGCCCACATATAAATAAAGTAACAACCTCCATCTACATAAGCATGATTCTTCGACATTTGAAAAATTAATATCGCAGGTCTAGTATTTTGAATGCACACGTGCTTGCACACTACGCACACACTCGTAATGTTCCCTTTCATGTCGTCTGAGCCGAAGCTTCGTCTTCGCTGATATCGGGACCGAATTCTATATTCAATTTAAGAGGAGTATATTATTTACACAAGAAATACAGGGGAAAGTTTGATATTCGAAATTGTGGATGTTTTTTTTTTAAATAATTATAAACTAGTGCTTGACTGCAATCCCACCTGATGGCAAGCAGAGATGCAATCGTTGATGATAAAGCGCGCTAGTTTATGAAGAGTCTCACGCTATCATGCCGGAACACGACGAATCACTTGGCGGCAAGACTTTGTCTGGTGGGTGGTAACTTATTGGCGGCAGCCGATGTTATGGCCTACCACCGAGAAAAAATATAAAACTGAACTTTGTTTGCTCTACGGATACAGCAATTATTTTTTGAGTTAGTGCTGATGAGAAGCGCCAATGCCCGGACAACGGTTGGACAGATGTCAATTCTTATTCAGCATTGAAGTCGTCATTCAAATGACCTTATGCCTATTTATTTGGGATCAATGCACCCAAAGGCGTACTAATCTTTCACTTGCTCCTATATTTCAAAGATCAGGCACATGACTGACGAATTAACATGCCTTGCTAGGCATGCTAGAATTAACCAAGTTCTACACTCCGGTATGTTGCTGAAAAATTCCTCGTAGAAAACTGCCCGAGCTGGGTACCGAGCACCAGTCGCGCTTGCGACTATGAGACGCGCTAATGGCGCACCTGTATTGCCGAGTGGCCAACGAACTTATTCCTTTTTTTTGTTTGGGATGGGATATCATTTTTATTAAATGACCTCTCCCGCTTTAGACGGAGCGGAAAGGCTTGTTAGACTTTTACTGAATAAAACCCACTCGTGTTTCTTCAGATACCTATGCACCAGGGCCACGGTTTCGTTTTTAACCAATCCGCAACCCTGACCCAGGCAGCATCGGTTATCGTGGACCCCGTCACGATGTACTGACATCTCTTTGAGGCGCGCGTGAAACACAACGTGCTGTCAACGAACTTATTCCTCAAACTTCTATCGCAGATCACAATATAATTTCATTACCCGTTAACTTCAAAACGGCCTCTAAAATTACCACTCTCTACCATTACTCGCTGCACACATTATCATACATTCGCTAAGCACCTAAGTGCGGACACATCAAGTGAGGCCAACAAAAGCGGCCGGGAAGTCGGTGTACTGCCCGATTATAGGGAAAGTCGCAAGCACCTCGTTAGGCTGTAACATAATAATCGCAATTTGCTATTACCTACAGGCCACACGTAATATGAGCGTCCTGACAGGCACTTGGGATGAGTAACCGTGAAAATAATAAGCTGGACGATAGTGTTTTATAAGAGCTATGGGCTTGTTGTGTTGGAGCTTTGTTGTCAGTAAAGGCATGGATTGTTACAGCGTCGATCAAAAATCCTTAAGCAATCTCAAAAAGCAACAGTTCGACAAATGAAGACATAACAAGTTTTTGCTTTGAAATGAATTTATTTGTGCTACCCGCATCCCGTGACCTTCACCAAGCCATGGTCAGTAGACCATGGCTCAAATTCAAGTGAATTTTAAGCAAAAACTACGTTAAAATACTTATTTTATACCTAAATATAAAATGAATTTAAAAAAAAACCGCCCCACATTCTAATAAAGATTCGAACTCAGACTTCCTTCATAATGAACCCTTTGCTTAGTTCGAATAGCTAAAAAAGCTTATGATACATTTACAAGTATGTGTGTATTTCAGCAAAGAAACTAAAATATAATAATTTTACTTCGCTTAATGTGACGACAATTTATAAGTGTGTGTTATGTGTAAAATTGTGAGACGTCACTCATGCACGAAGCACTCGCACTGGCTACGTGTTCACACAGTTTATAGGAATATAGTATGCCACTGGAGTTTTGAGCATTTATTGAAAATAGGTTATTATAACACAGTTGGTTATAACAGCTGCATTCATTATACCTACCATCAAAGTGCAAAAATGTCACAAAAAAGGTATTTTATACATTGTTAATGGCTTTACCTACACGCCTAATCAGTGGAAGCAGTTCCATCTTAGACGATTTAGCCTCCCCTAGATAAGTGCGACGTGTTTGTAGTAGTACAGTTTAATTATTTTATAGATTTTTTTCTAAAAAGCCTCGTCGCGCAATCCCTTCAGTCTTTCCTTAGGAGACATTAATATCAAAGTAATAACTCAGTTTGTCAATCAAATAAGGTTTAGATATAAGGTATACCTACAATATGTTAAGAAAACCCTGTCCGACCCGTGAAGGTATTGTTAGGTATCGATAACTGATTCTACTAATGCCTACAAAACCTGGCTAAACTTAAAAAAAAATTCCCCCTAAAAAATAAATAATTTAAATAAAATAAATAGGTAATTTCATGGCAACACAGGCACAGTTCATAACCTCAGTTGACCTCATGCATGTAGGTATAGGTAATTTATTCACGTTTATCGAGTCTCGAAAGAAATAATGATACTTAGGCAGCTCGTGAAAAGAACTTTTTTTTTTTAAGTAGGAAGGTCGTCTGACTCTCCAAATGTATTATTTCATTCGATGAGCATAATTGTGGCGGAGATATTGTTCCATATTAATTTAAAAATTAATTTATAAATTTCGTTCACTAATAACGATACAGGCCCAGCTGGTACCGTCGCACGAGATTAGCACGGACATGCACACAAATAAAAATCAAGTGGTGTCAAATCCGCGCTGGCCACAGTTGGTCCACCCTTACCAATCAGCTGCTCGCCGAACTGATAATGGAGGTTCTCACGTACAGGACAAAGATATGGTGACGCACCGTCATACTGGAACCACATTCACCACATTGACCACAATCACCTGATCACAACACAGCAGTTGCTGCTACCTTCCATCAGCATGTTACATTACTCTACATTAGGAAACGACATGATCACACAATACACGAATAGTCTTCACTAGAGCGATGTTTACGCGCAACTGATAATTTAAAGTAAAAATGATTTTTATTTTATAAATAAAATTGTATCTACACGGCTGGGCCTCGCGGTATTCTTTGAGTAAATAGGGATGTGTAAGTAATCAAAATATTGATTTTCGAAGGAAACAATTTACTCGTCTATTTTTGTTATCGATTTAGTATTGTAGTTTCTCATTCTCATTCTAGATTCAACATCGCATGGAATTGTTTAGAACTTTTACAAAACTTAAATTAGTTAGATACACAGCTGTAAATGAAAATCATGCCAAATTTTTAATTTCAGTTTCTGTCTCAAAATCGATGATAATGACCGTTAAAATATTTGTAAAATTTTACTAAAATTGTGTTTCATAAGTCCTTCTCGTTTCTGTTTACTAATACTTGTGTTATAATAATGTTATTAGTAATTAATCGATAAACAAACAAAAGTACTTTTACCATTGGGTAATCTGTGTTTTTAACAAATCATTCAACCAGATACAAGTTTCGATTAATAGCGATAAAAAAACGTTATTGCGCAAAAATTAGTGCATCACTAGTTATTTCTTTTACGTCGCCGACAAAGCTCACGCGCGACGCCGCCAAAGAAATAAATAATCTAACAAAACAATAAAAGGAAAGCCGACAATTATACCGCCTAAAATGGTGTTGTCATTTTTTTAAAAACACCAAATTTTGGTGAAGTTAGCGTAAATTCGCGGGGAAAAAAGATAGTTTCAAAATTTATTACTATTGTTACTATGATGATTATGCAAAATTTCAAATTTTATTTGGGCATGTGATTGCCTAACCTTTATTATCCTTATGGGTCGGACAGGGTTTTCTTTACATATTGTATAAGGTGGTATAGGTAGTAAGGTGGTGGTGGTATATAAGGTATGTATATAGGCTTTATTGGTATTTTAAGTACATTGAAATCATAACCACTCTCAGAACTATGACTAAAATACAGTCTACATTTTAACATAAACAAAAAGTTAGTTCTCATACTCATCGCTTTAATTCTTATCCTATAACAATATATCATCTAAACGCACAGAGTGTCAGGTCGCGAGGTTGTAAGACAAAAATAAACAACTCCACACAGTGTTGCAGTTCAGGGAATGCGAAAATAAACAGCGATATATGCTCTTCAAACACCTGACAGTCCTATTACCGCGAACTGTCACTGCACACTGTGCACTCGCAAATATTGAGGAACAAATTACTACTTTTACATACTATTGTGCTAGCATGGACTGCAGCTTGTTGTTCGGTGTCCTTTTGTGACCAGTCAATCCGCCTAGCTTTTTCCTGACTTTGAAAATATATTCACCCGAGATGATAGTGACGGCGACTGAAGGTTGGAACGGAGTAAATTATTTTAAAGAGTTGCTTTTTACCAGCTTTCTAGCCTAAATTAACATTATCTGTCCGTATTATTCTGTTCGGGAGGGTGTGGATTGTCATCTGTTCCACGAGCCCAGTGTTCATCGGCACACGTCACATGGCTTTAAATTTTGTATCTAGGACATGCCGATTTTCTCTCGATGTTTTCATAGATCTACCCTTTTTGAAGGCAGTCGAGATTTTACATAAAGCAAAGTGCCTACGACCTGATTATAAGTTGAAACCGTTACCGCTTTTGTTAAATGCTGCAATCATCTTAGCTACTGCTGTTATCGCTCCTGGTATCTTCGCTTTTGAGGATGACTAATTCATCTATATCTTCATATAGGGTTCTTTCCCGTTCATAGTACTCTTTTTCAATGTTTGCAACATGAGGGCAATAGCTTTTTTCATTTTTCGGCTGAAGTAACCACCCACCAGACAAAGTCTTGCCGCCAAGCGATTCGTCGTGTTCCGGCATGATGTCTGGTGAAGCCGTACGGAGGACGGGTCTGAGCAGTTGTGTTGCGATGTGTGCCGGGTACGATGCGTCAAATGTTATTGTGTCCGGAGTTTGGTCGTGGAGGGTCTCCACATGAATCTCCCTATGGCGCAGCATCGTTGGTCGTGTTGTTGGGTTTAACATTGCATCACCTCGCTCAACTGCCGTCTTCCTTCATTTTCACTAAGTTTTTTTTAAAGTGAATGGGATTAATAAACTAGCGCGCTTTACCATCAACGATTGCATCACTGCTTGCCAATAGGCGGGATTACAGTCAAGCGCTAGTTTCTAAAAAACAAAACCCACCGCTATTTTCCTCAGCGCCTCGTCATTTGCCCCACTGGGTACCTCTCACCGCGCGAGGCGCCGCGGTGCTGACACTCAATTAAATAATGCTCCAAGTGTTCACACTAAATTCAATATCTCGTGGCCAACTCTTTTAGATCTACGAGCTTTATGATCGTGTTACCACTACTCTGAGCTAGTTATTCTCACCGAGGCTTTATTTTTGAGTGATAATATACATGAGACGATATGTATATCGATGCCGTGTCGTGTAGCCGATGGATGCGGGCAGCACAAGACCGGTCATTGTGGAAAGCCTTGGGGGAGGCCTTTGTCCAGCAGTGGACATCTATAGGCTGAGGAAGAAGAAGAAGAAGATATGTATATGATATGTATATATGAGACGATAGACGAACATAACTTTGCATTACACACTATTACTGTCAATTGTAATCAATTTGTAGCATATATTATTGCTAATCCATTGCTCCATATGTTCGAAAAATGTGCCTGTGCAACAAGGTGAATAACGCAATGAATATTGTTGGACTGTCAAAATGTGTCTGTGCAACAAGGTGAATAACGCAATGAATATTGTTGAACTGTCAAAATGTGTCTGTGCAACAAGGTGAATAACGCAATGAATATTGTTGGACTGTCAAAATGTGTCTGTGCAACAAGGTGAATAACGCAATGAATATTGTTGAACTGTCAAAATGTGTCTGTGCAACAAGGTGAATAACGCAATGAATGTTGTTGGACTGTCAAAATGATAGTATGTTACGCAATCACGCTGCTGGTATTTGTATATGCCAATTGTAAGTATTTTAGCCGAAAAGTCCACTCCTGGACATAGACCTCCCCCAAGCATCATCACAATTAAGCCTTCCTAATACGAGCTAGTTTCGGAGTTTCTCTGCTTGATCGAATCAGAAATGAGGAGATCCGCAGAAGAACCAAAGTCACCGACATAGCTCTTCGAGTCGCTAAACTTAAGTGGCAGTGGGCAGGGCACATTGCTCGAAGAACTGATGGCCGATGGGGCAGTAAGGTTCTGTAGTGGCTGCCACGTAACGCAAGTTGCAGCGTTGGGAGGCCCCCAAGAAGGTGGACCGATGACCCGATGAAGGTCGCGGGAAGCCGATGGATGCGGGCAGAACAAGACCGGTCATCGTGGAAAGCCTTGGAGGAGGCCTTTGTCCAGCAGTGGACATCAATAGGCTGAAGAAGAATACAAGCTAAACTTTCAGGCAGCAAAATGTCAATAAATGTAATCATCATCAACCTTTTTATCGTTCCACTGCTGGGCACAGGTCTCCTCTCATACAGAGAAGGATTGAGTGTAGTCACCACGCTTGCTCAATTCGGGTTGGCGATTTCAGACTTAAAGTCCAGGTTTCCTCAAGACGTTTTCCTTCACATTCAGTCATTGGTGTCCCAGATATACTTAGAAAGTACTTAAAACTTTAGAAAAGTTACATTGATACTTGCCTGTCCTGGAATCGAACCCGCGCACTCATACTTGAGAGGCTGGTGTTTTAACTACTAGGCCACCACGACATAATAATAAATAAATGTAATATTCCGTATCTAATACTTACAGTTACGCAACAACAAACAAACACGCGAGAACAAATAGTACGTAATTATTGAACGCAATTTAAGAACAGTTGTATGTAACGAAACACGGTTTGTAACCTCCGACAGTTCCCACAGGATACCTAATAGGCTGTCCGTTCAACAAAATATTGTGTTCGCAATGTATTTTTGCAACACTTTATAAGCAGATAAAATTACCACGGAAAATATCCTGTGATTGTTGGTTCTATCTGAGAAACCGATCGATAGAGATGTTTCTATTTCTCGTTTTTATTGGTGTAAGGAGATATTTTATTCATTGGTTTCGCTTACAGGTTATTACCATGAATGGGGTAAGGTTTTATTGACTTATTAAGGGATTTAATTTGATTATAGTCACACAAAGGGCGGTGGAAAGAGCTGTGCTTGGAGTTTCTCTGCGCGATCGAATCAGAAATGAGGAGATCCGCAGTTTGGATTGCCCGCATCCATCGGCTTCTCGCGACCTTCACCAGGTCATCGTTCCACCTTGTTGTTGGCCTCCCTATGCTGCATCTTCCAGTACGTGGCTGCCACTCCAGAACTTTACTGCCCCATCGGTCATCAGTTCTACGAGCAATGCGCCACGCTCACTGCCACTTAATTTTAGCGACTCGAAGAGCTATATTGGTGACTTTGGTTGAAACTGAAAGTGAAGACTGAACAGGGTAAACTATAGATTTATATCTGTTAATGCTGTAATTTGAAAATACTAGATGAAAACCTGACTTCGTTCGGGTGGAATGTGACTCATAGACTTTTTTTAAGGCACAAGCTCTAGTATGGAACGGAACGTTTATTAACTACTCAGAATGACATTTGGCGTCAGTGACTTTTCACTAGAGTGGCCAATATGGCCACTGTGATTTGGTGATTTGCCTCATTTGTCAGAACTGTTACAATGGGGAAGAAAACGCAAAGCTATTTGCAGATGTCGCTGATGGCGTTTGACTCATATCAATTAGCTGTCAGTCGTATTACGTTATTAGTTGAGTGTTTTTGTGTTTGACGAGTTTTTTTAAGGTAAAGCAGAGCAATGTATTGTACATGGACTGTTTCAAGTTAAAAAAAGGAGTTAAAAGTCTAGAGGAGCTTCAGTAAAAGGACGAAAAGCTGATCTAATTACCAGGCAAATAACAATGCCCAGACTTTAAACTGAATGCAGACTTATTAGTGTTTTAAGATACATTAATTTTGTATTAGGTTTAATGTTTCTTTAGTTATATTTAAGTAAATATTAATGTACTTATTATTGCTACATTTTGAAAGTTTCAACCCTATTAACCTAAAATTATTATCCATACTTGAATCGTATGACCGAAATTTTTACTTCAAGGTTCAAGAATAAGAAATTGAAGAGAAAAAAAAAATGATTTACCGCCCCCCAGAAAGCTATAGAGACATCAACATAATCTTTACTGAAATCTATTTATATATTCTGTTCTAAATTGAAATGCAGAGTGATTTCCATTATTATTACAACAAATTGCTACACAACGCGGCATATTTTTTAATTTTTTATAAACAACGTGAACTCGAACAAATTACAATGGGTTTTGACAGTTTATTTGGGTCAAACGGTATCAGCGCCTCTCAGTTGACAGCCTCCGTGGCGTAGCGGTAGCGGACGCGGCCGCTGCGTAGGGTGGCGCGGGTTCGATCCCCGCACAGTGCAAGTATTTGTATGCATGAATATGAATATTTGCACTGGTCTGGTCGTGCCTCGGAAAGCACGTTAAGCCGTTGGTCCCGGTTGCCATCCGAACATCCAGTGGCAGTCGTTATGGGTTGTTGGAGCCCTCAAAAGTCCAACAATTGGTCTAACTGCAATGCTTCGATGTCGCCTTCGGGTTGTGGAGGTCAAACGGCAGTCGCTTCACGGAAAATGTCGAAGTTTAGCCATATCGGCAGCTGTTGGATGATATGGCTAAGAAGGGGGTGACTGCCGAGATGGCTTCTGATAGGGATGCATGGAAGAAAAAGACATGTTGCGCCGACCCCAAATGAATTGGGATAAGGACAGGAGAATGATGAGCAATTGGACTGGTAAAGCGGACCCCAGACTCCAAAGCTGAAAAGGCTTCGGATGGGACTGGGATTAGCGCTGGGATGATGATGATGGGGTATCAGCGCCTCTAGTGGTGAGATTTGTCAGTTTTCTTCCCCATTCAACAAAATAGGTAGTCGAGAATCCTAATTTTGCGAAAGTGCATTGTCGACGCGAAATCATTATTTTTTATGTTTTATTATTTTACTAGCTTTCCGCCCGCGGCTTCGCCCGCGTGGAGTTCGGTTATATGGCGCTTTTTAGATTTCCCTCGGGAACATCAAATTTTTCCGGGATAATAGGTAGCCTATGTTCTTTCACAGGGTCTAAAGATTGTCCGTGCCAAATTTCATCAAAATCGGTTAAGACGTTTAAGCGGGAAAGCGTAACAGACAGACAGACAGACAGATAGACAGACAGACAGACAGAGTTACTTTCGCATTTATAATATTAGTATGGATTTAGGTTTCGACCGAGTCCACCGTACCCCTTGACGAAATCATTAATACAGATTGTAAAAGGCAATTGTTTTTAAAAGAGTAACCATGGAGTTTCTTACCGGCCCTTCTCTATTCGCAACGACCAATTGGAACAATACACATAGCTTCTGACATTTCTAAGCGCCCATGTACCTCCTTTTCTTCTTTTTTCCAAGGTGAGATTCAACCTCAACTCTTGATCAATGGCCTCTGTGGAATATATACCACAATTTTGCCAATAACACGTGTAACAAATTATAGAAATTATTTAAAAAAAATATTTCAAATTAATGGCGGATATCGCCAATGACAGTTGAAAAAGACGGCCGCGTGAACCGTCTATGAGGAAGGTTTTATGCAGTTATGATGTGGCCAGTATGCTACGTTATTTCAATGTTCTTTATGAATTATTTACTGAATGCACTTTTTACTACATAAATCAAGCGCTTTTATTTAGTAAAGCACACTAAAAATAATCTTAGCTTTCCCGTCAAAACTCCCCAAGCGCCCATGTAGGATTGTGGTTTTTTTATCCATTTATATGATTTTAAAGTCTATCGTTATTTGAAAAAAGCTAGGTCTAGGATTGGGGCCATATTTTTACATAAAGAAAGTTTATAATAATTTATAGTTTTTTTTAAGGAAACCATAATAACTTAAGCAACGGCCCGAACTCCATTTTCAAAAAATCGATGTTCAAAAATTAATTATTTAAGTGCATTGCATCTTTTCCTTTCTATTTCATAATAATAAAATTCAAAATAAAAAAATCGATGTTCAAAAATTAATTATTTAAGTTCATTGCATCTTTTCTTTGTATTTCATAATAAAAAAATTCAAAATAAAAAAATCGATGTTCAAAAATTAATTATTTAAGTTCATTGCATCTTTTCTTTGTATTTCATAATAAAAAAATCGATGTTCAAAAATTAATTATTCAAGTTCATTGCATCTTTTCTTTGTATTTTGTAATAATAAAATTCAAAATAAAAAATTCGATGTTCAAAAATTTATTATTCAAGTTCATTGCATCTTTTCTTTGTCATAAAAATAAAATTCAAAATAAAAAAAATCGAAGTTAAAAACTAGGTTCTTTGCATGTTTTTCTTTCTATTTCGAAAAGAATAGAAGATAAAATATTTGTTGAGTGGGTTGTTGTAAGAAGCTGTAAAAGAATGCAAAAATATGTAGATTTGCCTAAAATTAATAGTGAGTTCATGGTTCTTGCTAGAAGTTTCTGCCTATACAGCGGTATTTTATTGAGAGAGTGGACGAAATGAAAGCTTGACAATATTCGCAGATATCGTAAATTATTATTATTGATATTGACGAGTTGTCAAGCAGCTGTAGCTTTCTGACTGACCGAACCCTTTTCCTTGTCCGAACCCCCAACCGTTTTTTTTTTTAATAAATGTTTTGGGTTTGACTTTATTTTTACAATATGTTCTATAAATTTGCTCAAACTGTGATAATAATTATTTAAAGCGGTTTTGTGATAATTATTATCCATCTATACTAATATATAAAGCCGAAGAGTTTTTTTTTTTGAACGCGCTAATCTCAGGAACTACTGGTCCGATTTGAATAATTCTTTGGATATAATAATTTTGCGTTGGATAGCCCATTAATCCAGGAAGGCTTTAGGCTATATTACATCACGCTGCGACCAATAGCAGCGGAGCATAACATGTTCAAATTACTAACTCCACGCGAAAAAAGTTAGTAAATTAGTCATAAAAGCTACATAATCAGCCTATAATATTCCCACTCTTGGGACCCAGGCTGCCTCTCAGTGAGAGGGAGTGGGCCGTAATCTACCACGCGGGCCCAGTGCGGGTTGGTAGCTTTCACATATCTTCGAAATTTTTGCCTTCAGGACATGCTGGTTTCCTAACGATGTTTTTCTTCGCCGTTATG
Source organism: Sesamia nonagrioides (assembly GCA_017933935.1). Lineage (NCBI taxonomy): Eukaryota > Metazoa > Arthropoda > Insecta > Lepidoptera > Noctuidae > Sesamia > Sesamia nonagrioides. The sequence continues at coordinate 4,067,301 of JADWQK010000025.1, forward strand.
GAAGCAGTGGTTATAAAATAATTTTTGAGACTTGAACCTGCGACCTGCAACTTGTAAGTCGCTGCCGATGCCACTAGGCCACCACTATTCCATTAAGCTAGATTGAAACGAATTATTAAGAAACTGGTGGTCATGGTGGCCTAGTGGTTAAAATACCAGCCTCTCAAGTACGTACTGTGTGCAGGTTCGATTACAGGTCAGGCAAGTACCAATGTAACGTTTCTAAGTTATACATATGTACTTTCTAAGTATATCTTGGACACCAATGACAGATTATAAGGTGAATGAAAACATCTTAGGAAACCTGGACTTAAAGTCTAAAATCGCCAACCGGCATTGAGCAAGCGTGATGATTACGCTCAATCCTTCTATGTATGAGAGGAGACCTGTGCCCAGCAGTGGGACGATAAAAAGATTGATGATGATTAAGAAACTAGTTAGTAATAGAAAAAATGCAGTCGTGTTACAAATAATGAGAGTAATTTTCTAAATGACGATTTGACAAATGACAGTGCCAAAAAGAACATCAACTGTCAAAATTCGCGCCAATTTTTTCATTTTTCATAAGCACAGCTAAACAATCCATCAGTATTATCTTCTCGGTTCATAAATTACGTGATTTACTTTTCGATTTAACCTGCATTAACGGCACTAGTACTACCAACATTAGTTTAGTTCAAATGACACAGGCGTATAACTCACGTCATACCGACCATTACTGTAACTCAAAATGGCGGCCAACTATCAAAGAGAAAGCTCGCGAGCTCTCACATCATTCTCTATGGTCTAGTCTATGGCTTGCGAAACTGAGTGCAGAGTAACAAGGGTATATAGTAAATGAGGCTTTATAGTAAATTATTTAAGAGCGATATTACATTAATGTGAGGTTTAATTTTGATCGTTTTAGTGGATTCATATATTGGGACCAATATTGGGGGTAATATCTCTCTCTACGGGTCTACAATTATAAACTAAGTATCATCATTATCTTACATCTTTCCGAGCTGGATTCGATTAAGCTGCACTGATACAGTACCGATATAGGGCTAAAGTATATAATACATGTCTTAAGATTTATTAAACTTCCTGATTAACACTCTAGATTTTCAGACAAATAGTGACATTATCGTCAAAACACCTTCTTCAGAAAATGGTCTAGATAGCTATATTTTGACCTCAGAAAATTGTGCAAATAAGTAACCTACATACAACGTGTAACAAAAGGGTATATACATACCAAGGGCATGGCATCTTTAGATGATATAAAACGATATCGGAAGGGTTTCAACTCTAAATAAAATACTCAAAAAATTGGTACCAAATTTTCGGTATCGTGTGTTTCTTAAAATCAAATCATAACAAACGTGGCAGCACACTACATACGTTAATAACTACTCGATACCCGTCATATTACTTGCCAAAATCCGATAAATGTCTTCAATATCTCTGTGCGACTAGTATGATAGTAGCCTATCACAGGCAGTGTTTTTCCTCATAACTTCCTAACATAAAGAGATAGGATTAAAAAACCCTTCCAACATCGTTTGATATCATGTAAAGATGCCGTGCCTTTGTTATGTATATACCCTTTACGTTACACGTTGTATATCAACAAACAATAAAAGTACGTTAAATGTTTTAATTTATTTCTGAAATCAATAATATGCAATGAAAAGCCAACCTGTGGCCCAACACCATATGAATCAACACTAACGTTGGCGCCAACATCTGACGTAGTGTGACAGGACTAAATTTATCAATTTTACGAAGATTGTTCGTTGCTATTAACACGTTAAGTTCGTGTCCCGAGGCGATATCGTTGCTAAATATTAAATTATTGAAGTTTCTCGCAGAGATAACACCATGGTTCACCGTCGTAATGGCTTCGTGATTTAACAAACTTCTTACTTTGTGGGATCTCGATACATATATTGTACCCACTGAGAGGGATTGCGTTTGTTACTTATAGTGACGTAGGATCAACTTATAGAGTAAAATAGCATTAAATTGCGAGGTAAAAAGTGTATTTTTATTTTTGCTTTATGTAAAATTTTAAAAAGGAATTAGCTTTTTTTTGTATTATAGATAAACAAAATTGTTTAGTAAGATCTAAGGTATGGGAGCCGAAACTGTGGCCCTAGCCGTCGCACAGGCAAGTGAAGAAACACGGTTTAGTCAGTAAAAGTCTGACACGCCCTTCCGCTCCGCCCAGAGCGGGAGAAGTTACTTGATGATTTCCCATCCCAACATAAAAAACAGGCATAAGAGCCGTGCTTGGTCAGAGGAGCAGTGATAGACCAGGGAGAAGCTGTGGCCCAGTACGATTTAGTCTATTGAGTTTGTAGGTCCTAGACTCGCACACAGTCGGGCACTTTCTTATTCTTCTTCTTCAGCCTAAAGAGGCCCACTTCTGGACAAAGGCCTCCCCGCTTTCATTGCTTTAGAGGGATTTGCCATAATCCCCACGCCTGGCAGGCGGGTTGGGTATCGCAGTAATTTGTTATTCCACAGTAGAAGCGCTGCTGCCCACTTCCCTGGTAAGAGTTCCCTTTATATGATGATATAGTTTATACAAAGTAAAGCTTTACTTTGTATAATTTATGTCATCACTATCAAAGCGGCGAAGAAAAAGAGCGTGAGAAAGCCGGCTTTTTTAACTGCCTACAATTTCATATTGTACAGAGAAAAAAAATCTCATATCCCTTACCCAACTGCATGTACTCTAAGTAATTATAGTATAGGTTTTTAAATGTCCTAAAATTAAAGATTCGAAAACTTGTAGGTAACATATACCAACCCCTCTAGTCCTGACTGGTGGATGGATGGATGATCCATTCCCTCTGGGGGCCTGTGTCCCAGATCTCAGCAGAGAAAAAGTCATAGATTGATTATGCTTAAGCTAAAAGGTAGGGACACAAATGAAGTTAGTTACATGATTCACTGTATATATTCATCACATTTTATATTATAATCAATAATTCCATGTACATTAGAGTTTTCAAATAATTACAACATTTATAATGATATAATCTGTGACATTCAATATTAGATTTATAACTTGCCGAATTCGAAAAATTTAAAATAAAAAATAATGAATAGGTAACTATCTTACACTACAACATCCAATATTAAATTAATAATAATTGTCTTATTAAATATGAATAATATTTTAATTGTTTTAAAATGTAACTTGGCGGATAATAATATTTAAACTTTGAAATAACGTTGCGGATTGCAACTATCAAGGAATAGTAAATGTTAATGAATATTAATCATTATAATTATAATTTGCAAATAAGATTTGGTGGTGTTCAGAAGTTACGTAGTAGAATACAAATCCAAAACATTTAATGTTTTTCCTTGTAATCTACGACATAACCCAAGATCAGCATCATAACCCATTGGGGCATTGAGATCTTATCATGGAGAATTTGTATACACTTTATAAGGAATGCTAATAGATATCCTATGAGATACACTATGAAATAGATAGAATATAGTTTTCTACTGTGTGTATAATAGAATTTTGTCTCATGTCTTCCCTCTTAAGTCTTGTAGTTAAGTAACTATATTATTTAACTACATTGAAAAGACAAGCGATTAGCACAACACCCAATAGTCAAATAATTATAATTATATAATTCAAATTCTCATTTAATTATCACACTCGTTTTTTTTTTTTTATAAAAGAACTAATATTGTCAGTGGCACCTTTGATTTTGTAACTGCTTACAATTTCACATTGTACCTACAGAGAAAATACGATCTTATATCCCTTACCCAACTGCATTTACTCTAAGTAATTATAGTATAGGTTTTTAGGTATGCAAATAATTATCCTGTTAATAAAGCACATAATTGGTAATTAAAATATGGCACTCCAAAACTGTAAGCACTTACAGCGTTCATCCATCTTCAGCCTAAAATATATTTTTGACGTTGCTGTTAATAATTTAAATATAATCGCTGTCCTAGAAATTATATTCTAAATATATAGCATTCATAAATAATCAATTTCTCTTTAATTGACTCCTTTAAGCCGCTAAAATATAATAATTTGTGTAAATTGCAAATAATTGACTTCTAAGACGCTATGAATACTATTGGACATTCAAAATAATTATAATTAGTAAGTAGCTTACAATATTTCTAGTCATAAGATTTTTCAAACTATATAAGCAAAATAAATAACTTTCATAAACATTTTTTACTAGTGTCAATTCAATTCCATATTTCTACCATCTCTGTAATAATTGGTGTTATACAGTGAGGAAACAATGAATTATTAGTGTTAGGAATATAGATAAATATAATATGTTTTAGAACTATTTTACAATATCAGAAAGATTCCACTACATTTGGAAGAATCCAATAAGTCCTTTATGAGCTTTTGGCCGATATAGGTAACAGTTACAATATACATATACAATACCTATATAGGTTAAAATGAGCACATAGATATCATACAAAGAATCAGGACTCTAAATAGTAAATATCTACAAGGCACGCAAATAAATTTTTAGACAGCCATTATTCGAGTCATAGGTATTTCCAATATGAAAAAGCAAGAATTTTCTTTTTCAATATGAATAGAATCTAACTTGTACATGTGTATTCATTTAATTTGCTGTAATATTTTTAATTGTTTATTAATCTTATCTGGCCGATTAATTATTTTGTTAACCGAATAATTATAATCTAATTTACGTTAAAATTTTGAATAATTGTATTATTCAAAAAACAACAGAATATTTTGTTAATATTTGGCTCCTATAAAATTTAGAGCCAAATTAATACAATTTTAATTATACATTTATAATAGATAAATAAAATAATAGTATATTTTAAATCAGCTTCTCATTTGAAGTGGAACCCAACGGATGTGACGAGTGAATTAATTACATATATTTTCCTGGAAATAACAATTGTATTAGTAGATATACACTTAAAAAAATCATACTCATACAAGTGCATAATTACCCCATTTTTTTTTGTCAATCTATCAAACCACTATGCACCTAATTTTGATATTAACTTCATGGTGCACAAAATGAAGTGCACGGATAAAATCTTCGAATACAATAAAATACGTAAAAGTGTGAACACTTGATGTGAAGTGTATTTCTGTGAATAATTTCATTCAAAGTATCATGCTTCATCAAAGTTGATATAAAAATACAACCATGTAGTGTCAAAATCGAAACAATCCAAGTGTCAAAGTTTGAAAAATCCAAAATGGCCGATCTACTTCTAATTTCGTTCAGTGTAAAATTGAAAAAAAGTCAAATGGAAAAGTGGGTTCGAAAAATTTAAAATGGCGGATCATATAAAATTTAGTTCAATGTAGGTGTGAGGAATTTTAAATTATATTGTCAGGATAGTGAGGTGAAAATGCAATGTAAGTGAGGATTTTCGGTTCATGTTAGTATAATGAGTACAAAATAATGTGTGGAAGCGTCCAAGGTGTACTAGAATGGGAAGCTGCATATTTTAATTAATACTGTAAAACATATAAGGTATACTTTGCATTGCAGAGGCATTCGGCACAATGTCGAGTAAACGCAACTCAGATGCGAAGGAACCTCTAATGTTTAAACACCCCTGATATATAAAACCGAAGCAACCATAATGAAGAAAACATCATAGAAGCTTCGTCAAAACACGAACACACTTATAATTAGCGACTTACCACAAATTCTACTTCTACAATACAAGCTCTTAAATGCAAAAGATAATAAAGAAGACAAGTCTCAAAGAGGAACAATCTAGTACTTACAATGGTTAGTATTTGCTGTCACAGTGCCATTGGTGGCCGAGACCGGCGGTGCGGCCGCTATTGGCGCCGGGTTTCGGTACCGAACTAACCAAACATTTGTTTAATGTTATCACCTGCAAACAGCCGTAAGCAAAACATATGCCTCGAAGCGACTAGCCTCTACTCTACCCGTGATTTGTTCAAATGTGCTTCTTTGAGAGGAAATTGTATGAGCTAAATCATCATCATTAGTGCCTCTTTTTTCATACACCATTTTTACATTGTGGATATTACATTGACTGGTAATTACTGTGCATGTATTTTGTTTTACACTATTATTGTCGATATGTGCAGTAGAACTATTATCACGTTAATCTCAGTCTTTTCTATTAATAAATCTATTCAGGCATTTTTTATTTATTATGTTTACTGGGATATAAGATGAATTGTATTTGTGCAAGTCTATTATTACGTCTTTTGGTATTCCAGTTACTTGCACAGTGAATACAACTTAATGCATATTGAACACCAAGCGGAACGGTTTAATAATGTTGAACTTAGTGCTGCAGTGCAGTCCTAAATAAAATTCTGGCCTGAACGTTTGATTTTTACTACTTTGAGGCCTTCTACTGTCTACTTGGGGTACCTACATCTACAAGCTCAATTTTAACTTACGACTCGATCGATGCCGATGGCATATAATGTCAAGTACTAGGCACGTTATGAATTCAATAAAACAGTGTTACATATTTTAAAACAGAGTCAACATCAGTCTCCATAAAATGGAGTCAGCCTTTTTCATTTAAAAATCTGAACAGCATGCTGATTTTTGTGGATTTTTTCTTGTTTCTTGCTAACTTCACCTCAAAGTTTTTTTGTGCCTGTATAACACTTGTGGGGCGTTTTGTGGATACCTAATGTTGTGTAACGGGCAACATTTAGAATGATAACGAAGAAGCTAGGGAGATAGTCACAGAATTTGGAAGAGAAAGTAATAAGCCAATTGCGCTAAGTTCAGTACCTACAAGTTCTAAGACATTCACGACGATCAAGGAAGGGTCAGATGCAAACTAACAGTTTAGTAGCCAATCACAAATGTTTGCACGTTGCTAGTGGGGTGAGATGAAACTTAACTGTAGAATTTTGCAATATCTAACATAGTACTAACATAGTTTTCTCTCGCCCAGAGAACATACTTGTTCATGAGATTCATAAAACAATTTTTCGTAAAATTAATGGAAATAAAATTGAAGATAACCATTTTTACTCAACTGAACAAACACATTTATCACAATTGCACAGTCTTGTTGTAAATAATGCATTTCGGAATAAAAAATATGATTATCTGTTAATTTTATAACCATGTTAACATAGAGAGAGGAGACCAGTAACATATTTATTTCTATTTTTACGTACACATAGGTTTTAGAATCTACAATTATTGTTGCAGCTATAGTGTCTTTAGCTACATAAACTGATTCTTTTACCAGTTTAGCAATTGGTTCATCTGATTTCTCATTTAATTTACCTGCAACTTTTACTTGTAAGTAGTTTTCCTAATCATTGAAATTCTTAACTTAACATTGGTCAAGTCTCATCCCTCCCACGGCACACATATAGCATTCCGAGACACACAGCTAAGCTTCATTTGACAACATCGACTGTGAGTTAGTTATTTATTAATACTTACCAAATAGTAGGCCTATTATAACGATTCCGATCACCCCCATTATTATCATCATCTGTAATGTGAAAACTGATTTTTAAACTGGGTGTATCTGCATCAAATCTGTGTTCATAATCTTCATGTCTATGGCTTTCTTAAAATGATTTAGAGGTTTCCAATAGTTCGTATCCGTTATCCGTGTCGGTAATATCTAACTGAGGAGTATCTAGATGAGAAGTATAAATTGTTACACAGCTTTATACTTCAGTTATTATGACTATTGAAAAATTAGCACTTAGTTTAATTATGTTTATCGTGGATTCAAAGTAATATATTTTTATGAGATGAGACATTACCTTAAGATTTTGTAACCAGAACTTATTCTTCAAACTCTTGGCCTGTTGCTCGAACTGCGACGCCCCGTATTGCAGCGCATCTGTTGGCAACATTAAAAATATTATAATAGGCATTGGTAACACTATCATAGCTTAGCGTGGGGCGCCTCCCAGCTACCTTATGAAGGTGGCTGGGACAGACTGGGTACGGAAGGCCGAGGTTATGGTGTAATGGCTCTCTCTTGAAGACGTTTATATCAAACAGTGGACTACGATGAGTTGATTGAATACTGTCACTGTCCAGGTCTATAGTTATGTTTACCAAATGTATCAACTTCACAGATACATGAAGTGTAGTTAAAGGTGTTGGACTTAAACAGTAATAGAAAAACATCGTTTTATGCATCTTCTCCCTCATACAATGTCTCTTGTGTATTCTTCGAATAGTCTATCCTTACTAATATTATAATGGGAAAGTGAGTTCGTTTGTTTGTCCCGCTTTCACGCCGAAACTACTGAACCTTTGAAATTTTGCAGACGTAAAGTTCGGTCTCGATATTCCCGAGAGAAATCTAAAAAGTACACTGTAGACTACCTACACTATTTCTCTCTCCTTCCCCTTAGTATCCAAAGGTTGTCTTAAAAGATCGCTCTTAGCGATAAGACCGCCCATTGTGTCACCCTTTGTAAAATCTTTATATTTATGTTCTATAATCTATATGGTGTACATAATAAAGAGTATTCTATAACCGAACTCCACGCAAGCGAAGCCGCGGGGGGAAAGCCAGTATTAAATATTATAAAGGTGTAAAATTATAGAAACAAACTAATTTTACATGTATGTAGGGTAAACTTAGGAACCGCCAGGCGGATTTGGAAAAATCTTCAGAAATATCATATATGACATCATGTTAAGACCCTAAGGGGCAGAGCAAAAAGAAAGAAAATCGGGCGATCGATGCGATACGATGCTACTAGGACAGCACATTTCACGCAGTTGAAGTCGTGGGCAGAAGATATCATTCATCATTTTATAGCACACTTGATCTCACTCTCAAGACCACCAAGAGGCTGTGCCTAGTTTGGGACCCAGAGTTAATTCGAATGAAAAAATTAAAAGCTCTTCTGCTGTTGTAACTGCATGCTATTTCTTGTATTTTTAACCAACTGCAAGTCTAATAATTTTTTTTTTTCAAATGCTCGTCGTAAAATATTAAGATAAGATGTTAAGTTTGGTATTACGGTTCTCATACTGAGTACATCCAAGATATTATGTGAAGTCTACAAAGGATCCATTTGCTTATAAAACCTAAAAACATTTATAATACCTGCTCTGTCGTCAAGTTCTGATAGCTTCACGTCTCGGTCGAGCACCTTGTCCATGTTCGTCTTCATAATGTCCACCACCTGTATAACAACGAATGAAAAACATTATTATAGTATCTAGTAACGTTTGTAGTATCTATGAACGTCGATGCGAACTGCGCGTCAGTTTGACGTCACATAGACGCTACATCTCGCAAGGAGAGTTTACAGTGCAACTAGCATATAGAACATTATTTTTTGATTATGCGAAACCCGGAACACGTGTCCAGTATTTTTAAGTAAATAAACAATCAATGTACAAAATTTCAAAAAATTAATCCTACTTGGCTGTCCCAACAAAAATATATTATGGTTCACGCTCCAGTCGGGCGGGCGACAGGTGCATTGACCTCTGGCGTCAGCTGTTGCGCGGGAGATCATCTACCGTAAGCTATGTTTCGTGCTATAATATCTAAATGTGTTTGGGAAAAAATATAACATGGTGTAAAAATTATTGGAATCGACTCAGTTGTTTATTCTGAACAAACTATATTCAGGTTTCATATAAACAGAAAATAACATTGTATATAACTTCCTAACATTAACCGTTGGGTTTGCCCAACTAGACACAACACCTGCCTGATTGGACGATGCTTCCTTTTCTATAGAGGATGGGTGAGCTTTACACCCTGTTTCTCATACCTATAAAGTCCTATGTTACTTTTGGTCAGCGCATCATATGTTTTTCTTTCTTGCTCCTCTAAGCTTCACTCTTATATTCCCTACTTTTACTTTCATACCAACCATTACACAATAGGGATGTGTCCAAGATATGAATCTCAAAAAAAAAAATATTAGTCTGTCTTATAGATAATAAAATCCCGTATTTTTTATTTTGTCGAAATTACCAAAAAATACTGAGATATAGCGTATTAAAGTTACGGCGTGGGGGCTATTTGCTTCACGCCATGGTATATTTTGTCACACGGCGTGACGTCATGCGACATTTCAAATAAATATATCTTCCTAAGTAATTGAATGAAAGAAAAAAAATAATACGTGTTCAATATTTTAGATCTGATGGACATTAAATTATTTTTTAGGACACAACCCTATTCATACTTAGTTTCTTGGATCTGCTTCTCCTTCTTCATAAATCAACTTACAGTAGTAGTAGGTATAGCACTCTATACAGCAGAGGAGGAACGACTGTAATTCATTAGTAAGTCTTCTCACTGCAAGTTAACGACCAGAGACTATGAAGGTTTCAATGACTGCTCTAAGAATGACGTCTATTTTAGAGACTTGTTAGCAAGCTTTTGTATTTTTTTTGCTATAATTATAAACAAGCGCTTGGCCCCAATGCCGCCTAATGGTAAGCAGTGGTGCAATCGTTGATAGTAAAGCGCGCCAGTAAATTAAGAGCCAATTCCCTCAAAAACAAAAAACTGATTGAACAGAAAGGAAGACTGTAGTTGAGCGAGGTGATGCAATGTTAAACTCAACAACACGACCAACGATGCTGCGCCAGAGGGAGATTGATCTGGAGACCCTCCACGACCAAACTCCCGACACCTTGCGCCAATTTTTTTTTTACATATTATAAACCAACGCTTGACCGCAATCCTGCCTGATGGTAAGCAGTGACGCAATCGTTGATGGTAAAGCGCACTAGTTTATTAAGAGCCTATTCACTCTAGCCTTGAAGACACTCAAATTGTAGTCCGACGGAAACACCGCCGCTGGCAAATTGTTGCCAAATGTTGTTATTTGGCGCATTGTAGGTACCCGGCACACATTGCAACACAACTGCTCAGATGCTGTCCTCCGTACGGCTTCACCTGATATCATGCCAAAACACGATGAATCGCTTGGCGGTAAGACTTTGTATCTCAGCCTAATAAGTTATCAGATATAGTGGTGATAATAAGCGCTTAGAAGGACACTGTTGAATAAATCCTCATTTTTTTAAGCTTTTCAGTTTCATGGACTGCTCAATATCTATCTTTCATCCAAGTCCTAACGTCAACGTACCTCATCGACTTGCGCCTGAGTCTGCTGCAACCTCCTCTGAGCAGCAATCTGCTGCGGGGTGCGGGGTCCTCCAATGATCTCTCCATCAGGCCCTGTCTCTCCCTCCGGTGGTGCGAGCCCAGGTTGAGCGGGACCAGCTTCGGCAGCCCTGGAATACATGACAATTAAAAATATTTTTAGGTAAATGGGTTGTAAGTTTTTTTTTTAGTAGACAGTGGAAATTTTCTTAGAGATCGTTTTCTCTCCGTTCAAATTCAAACTCAAAGCTTTTATTTCAAACGAACCAATTACAGGCATTATCGAACCGTCAAAGGGTCAGTCAGTAAGATAAAGCTAGTTACCGATTCCGAAGCTTACCTATGGAATGAAATAGGCAAAAATCTTTACGAATATTTTGTAATCATAAAATTATGACAAAATATTTGATTACATCATGCAGGTTGAATTTGTCCATATATTCGGTTTAACTGCCAGTTTTTTTTTTATTTGTAAGAGGTCCTTAGAGATTTTCCTAAATTACATTCTTAAGAAAATCCAACATTATAGTCGAAATCAGCATGGACTGGTGAAGCGGACGCCATACTCAAAAGCTGAAAAAGCTTCGGATGCGACTGGGATTAACGCTGGGATGATGATGATGATATGTTCACATATCAATACAAAAAAAGAGTTGAAAAGCTATTTATAAGGCCAAGAATTCCTAAGGTAATTTTTTGAATGTCTAAATTGTATAAGATAGAATCCCAAATTATCCGTCCTTAACCACCTCCAAGTGCGATTGCGAACAGAAGTAGCGGTATAAACTCCCCAACATTATAGCTTATATAAACTTGCTTGTATATCATAATACATAAGTGGTTAAGATTATATGACTTAGAACATTAAATTACATTTTTAGCCATATTATGTCAGCTAACCACGCAAATAAATAATCCAACTAATAACAATAGAGTAATAATTAATCCAAATTTACTAAAACCATAGAATAGTAAATAAGTTCCAGTTTCAAATTGTTTTACTCTGCAAAAATCTACCAAATATCAACCCATATTTTTTCTTCAATATTGTAAACTAGTGCCTGTCCGCAATCCTGCCTGATGGTAAACGGTGAACCGTACCGGACACGGCTGTTTCGAGATAAAGAAAGTATGGTCGTGGCGCAAAGACAAGTGAACACGGGTGGTTTGTAGTCAGTAAAAGTCTGACACGCCCTTCCGCTCCGCCCAAAGCGGGAGAGGTCTTTTTATTTTTATTATAAACTAGTGCTTGACCGCAATCCTGCCTGATGGTAAGCAGTGATGCGATCGTTGATGGTAAAGCGCACTAGTTTATTAAGAGCCTATTCACTCTAGCCTTGGGGAGACACTCAAATTATTGTAGTCTGACGGAAACACCGCCGCGGGCAAATTGTTCCAGTCCCACGATGTACGCGGTATAAATGAGGAAGCGAAACGCTTCGTCCGGTTCGTAGTGGTGTTAACAACGTAAGGGTGGAAACTCGCCGTACAACGGGTCGTCATGCAATTCCCTTGCACACTCACCAAAATGCATCCAATAGAATACCGAAAGGCTGGTTACTCTACGCCAGTCATTTGATGATTTCAAATCAAATCAAATCATTTATTTCAAATAAACCAGTTACAGGCACTTTTGAATTGTCAGAAGGTCGGTCAGTCAATAAGATGAAGCTAGTCGCCCATTCCAAAGAGTAGGTACCTATGGAGAAGAACGGGTAAGAAACTCCATGGACACTCTTTTAAATTTTCAAGCTATTGTTACAAATAATTGATTACATCACATTTACCCTCCATAACAAAACATAAAATTGTACACTGTGATTAAATCGTTAATGCTAAAGCGCACTAGTAGCAGAAGCGTAGGTACTCGTGTAGGTAAGCTTTCTAGAGAGAATCGTTACTGCTCCTACATTTCAAAAACAATTCTGGCACAAACATAACTGATGCCTGCCAATTCTCCACCGAAACCAATTTTTCCTAAATTGATTTCAACTTAAGAAAAAAACAAGTCAGTAAATAACCCTTATCTTATACCCAATAAGAAATCACGTCAATAAAGAAATAGGTTTGGAATACATCGTACTATTTCGGAAAAGCTCGTTCATCTTCGTCAACTAGACGAGGTACTTCAAGAGACATGACCTAGAAAGGTAATATTTCAAGGTAGGTTAAGAGTATCTATTGAAAACTTGCCAAGAGCTAACTTTGGGGAGAGTTTCATGCTCTATGGTTTGTCTTACATAAGTAGTCCGCAGTGGAAAACTAGGGTAAACAACAACTGCGGAAAAAAATAATTTGGACATAGATACACAGAGTATCTAAACTATATGGATCGTTTTTATGTTTTTATGTAATGTAACACTTATGTATCTATTATATTTTACATAGTTTGGTTTTTTGATCCATTAGGCCCACTTTAAAGAGCCCAAAGGCATACCAGCAGACCTTTGACAGAACGCGAAACTGGATAATACTGAAGGAGGCTTATAACCAGTGAAAGGATCTTAATAATACTTAATTGAATGAGAAGTAATTGATTGTCCCCGGGGACGATCAATTACTTCTAATTAAATTAAGCACACGAACCTATAATTAGTGATCGTGTACGTCATTTACTACTGTACTAATATTGTGTGTTATCTGGCAGTCCAAGTGTTAAGAATAATAAATAAAGGTTAATTTTTGGGACAAAATCCGCCACACTGTTCCCAACCCACTGCAACTCCTGAAAGCCAGAATCAACAGTGGAGACCGCCAGAAAAACGCCGAGCAATGAAGCTCGACGAGTTCCGGAGAAACAGTTCAACTGTCTTGGGTCCCGCAACGAAATTAATCAGAAAAGAATAGCGGAGGAGTAAGAAAAATAAAATAAAGGTTTAATGATTTTTTTTATAAACCTTTCTTTAATAGGTATAGTCATATCTCTACAGAATAATATTTAAAAAAAAAAACCGTCCCACGGATACGGGCAGCATAAGACCGGTCATTGTGGAAAGCTCTGGGGGAGGCCAGTGTCCAGCGGTGGACCTTTATAGGTTCAAGAAGAAGAAAAAAGTCAGCGGCGTCGATTCCCTTGTTCACAACTAAATTTGAATTCAGGGCATCTTTTACATTCTATTTCAGTAAAAAAAGGACAGAAGATAAGTATGATAAATATAAATTTAGTATTATCAAATTAGTCGGCGCCTGATGTACTAATCTTGCTGTACATCACACTCGTCTCCACAGAGTAGGTAACTCGTTCATGGGTCAATGAATACACTTTTACAACAAGCTTCGCATGGACATTCGAAACTTACCCATTAAACGATTTAAAAGCTATATTAAGACCAAACTTTGCAAAAAGGAGTATTACAAAATCACAGATTATTAAGAAGACAATAAAGATTGGGATTGAGCTGGTCGTTCTGCTTAGCAATGTCATTAAGCAATGTGTGTAATTATGCTACAATTATGACATTTTAGTCACTGTTTAAATCACGTAAATTATTGTAAACATTATCATTTTTAATGTCTGACTTTATTTCGGCTTTTCTTCTCAGAGGTAGTCGGTTAGGAAACGCCGTCTCCATCTAGTTTAAAAAAATATGACGTGTAAAAGTGATCAGTGATCCTACTTGCATAATAAACGATTTCATTTTATTTTAAGTAGCCATATTTTAATCACGTCTAAACTTTCTACAGAGTACTTATCTTCAATTTAATAGAACTAAACTAACTTTTATCTTCTGCACGTTTTTTTTGCAACCTATAACCTAAGCAGGTGAAGCCGTACGGAGGACGGGTCTGCGCAGTTGTATTTGTTATAAATGTTGTTGTGTAGAGAGTTTCGACGTGGAGGGTCTCCAGATCAATCTCCCTTCGGCGCAACATCGTTGGTTGTGTTGTTGAGTTTAAAATTGCATCACCTCGCTCCTTATGCCATCATCCTTCCTATTCACTAAGTTCTTAAAGTGAATATGCTTAATAAACTAGCGCGCTTTACCATCAATGATTGCATCACCGCTTAACATCGGGCGGGATTGCGCTCAAGCACTAGTTTATAAAAAAAAAAACTCAAACTTGTGATTCAAAAAAGTTTTAATCTTCAAAATTTAATTTGCAGTAACTTGAAATCTTCAACTTAGTTCGTGTCTTAATCATTTTCTTTTAACAACCAAAAATAATTTCAGTATCTGAAGAAATTTATGTCAAGTCGTCATGTCGACTTAGTATGAAGTTTCTCTGCAAAGTAGATTATTCATTAAAGTGTTTATTCAAAGCCGCTGAAGAAGTACTGGGAATGTCTCCTGATAACTTCATTTGTAGAAATATATGAAAGGAAGCAGCAATCATAATGAAACTCATTTATTCAGATGGGGAGGAAAAAACGTTATATCCAATTCATAGTATTATTTTTTCATAATTTATTTGTGAAATCCTGGAAAGAAACACTGATATTACGCGTTAATAGCTCTTCAAAAATCCAATAATTTACCACAAAACCATTTTTATGTAACGACTAGCTGCGCCAAGCGGTTTTACCCGCGTAAGTTTCGATATGCTCCGCTCCTATTGGCCGCAGCATGATGTTATATACCCTAAAGCCTTCTTGAATTAAAGGGTTATTCAACGTAAAAATAATTTTTCAAATCGGACCAGTAGTTCCTGAGATTAGCGCGTTCAAACAAACATAGTTGAGAGGCTGATGTTATAACCACTAGGCCACCACGAGATATCATTTATTCTCATCAACGTGAAATGTATATCCACTTGAATTTAATTCGTCTTTTTATTTGAGTTATCCAAGAGGGACTTGTGGCTAAAATAATGACAGCCGCACAGATCGATTGATCAGGTTAACCTTACCTTACCGCGGTTGATCTGTGGATGGGTGACCTTTTTTACATACCGAGACCCCTCCGTGCCTTGGAAAGCATGCTAAGCCGTTAGTCCTGGCGTGATAGATAGATCTTTAACAGTCGTTACGGCTTGCCACAAGTCCGAAAATTTGCCCACCAGTCTTACTAAAGGGTGTCATGTACTCAGTAACTGGGCTATGGAGCTCAGATAGGCAGTCATCATTATCATCATTTCAGCCGAAATACGTCCACTCCTGGACATAGACCTCCCCCAAGGATCTCCACGACGATCGGTCCTGCGCCTCCCGCATCCAGCGATTTCTCGCAAACTTCACTAGGTGATCGGTCCACCTTGTCGGGGGCCTACCCACACTGCAGTCCTTTTATATAAAATACTCGTAATCAGCTGAATCCAGTTAGACTGGATTCCAACCCGGGATTCCAAAACGGGACGCTGCTCTATGTGTCCAGACTGCACCACTCCGCGAAGCTGAGAAGATCGTGAAGTATCTGCGCGTCAAGATCAACTGGACTTTGAGGGTCAAGAAGCTAGAGCCGCATCACAGCATGAATTTCAAGCCATTCGTGGTCGTTCCTCAAAGAAGAGTTCTGTGATGGCCGAAAAGTGTTGTGTACCGCCGCTTTCGTGGCCAGTTCCGTGACACCAGTCAGCGAAACACGACGCCGATACTTCGTGTACATTAGGTTTAGTTAATAATGTTATATGTACTTATAGTATTTTAAGTTGTTCATGTTAATATAGTATTGTATATGGGCCTTAATTCCTGAAATAAATGATTAATAAATAAATAAAAGGTTGGACAGGTGATTAGAGAAACCGTGGAAAGGGAAGGTGATAAATGCGGGTCAATGTTTCTTGAAAATCAAGACTTAGGTACAATAAAATTGGTTTTATGCAACAAAATTTGAGGCAATATCTGGACTGGTCTTTGAAACAAATGGCAATGCCGCTCTAAACCAAGAAAGAAGATTAGAATTCATTACAGTGTTTATTCATCGTCTCTAAATAAATATTTGGAATGTCTTCATAGAAATACCATTATGTTGATTGAACATTATGAAACGAACGAAAATATAATGAAACTCATTTATTCTAATCAGCAGAAAAAACTGTCTTATTAAATCATCATATTCTTCCCTTAATAAATTATTTGAGAAATTCTGGAAAGGAAAGATGTAAATAGTCATCAGCATCATCTCAGCGTTAACCCCAGTTGCATCCGAAGCTTTTTCAGCTTTGGAGCCTGGGGTCCGCTTTGGAAAGATGTAAATAGTACACTGCAGAAAACCTACATTATTGGCCTTTCCTTTCCGTTGGTACTGCAACTAAAGATTGTCTGTAAAAGATCGCTCTTAACGATAAGACCGCCCATTATTTCCCCCTTTGTAGTAAAATTTTCATATTTATGTTCAAAATCAAAATCAAAGCATTTATTTCAAATAAACCAGTTACAGGCACTTTTGAATTATCAGAAGGTCGGTCAGTCAATAAGATGAAGCTAGTCGCCCATTCCAAAGAGTAGCTACCTATGGAGAAGAACGGGCAAGAAACTCCATGGACACTCTTTTAAATTTTCAAGCTATTGTTACAAAATATTTGATTTACACCATTCATGTTGAAATCAACCGTGTGAGAACGATGCAGAAATAAATTGTACGCCGAGAGCGTCCATTATGGAAAACACACAAAAATCAATTCAGAAATTAAAATACGCCGTCCTGTTATTTATTTGATGTACATATTAGCCAATAATCTATTTTACTCAAAAGATGGTACTGAGAGAGCAATATTGTAGTGTTATTTTATTAACCTACATATACTTACTTCTTCATACTCATATATCATTCATTTCTGCAGGTCATAATACGTATTCCAGTATTATGAGGCGCTGTTCTGATAATATTTTACTACACCAAGACTCATTATTCTGCTTACAGACACTGTCCTAAACTTCAAGCCTAAGTTTCGGCGACTTGGCGATAACTAGGCGTAAGAAGTTGTACCGGTGCTGTGCCGTATTCATTTTTCCTACACAACACAAGGCTATAATTTAATATGTAGTTATATTTACTTATTTACTATAATATTTTCATTGTTATGACAGTTTTTGACAACGCTGTTGATTATGTCTCTATGACAACCTTTTTCTTCTAAATTCTTAACTGCCCGCTCTTTCTATCGGATTTGCTATGCCGAACTCCTTTACGGTATTTTATATTACTTTTAAATATTCAAATATTCAAAATTTTGTGGAATGCTGTTCTGCGAGGTTTCTTAGGAAGCCCTCGCAGAACGTTGACAGTTTTTGGGTTCAGCTTGAGTTTCGGCCTGGTGCTTACATGTGTTTATTAGTTTATTTATTGAGTGTTTTATCTCTGCAGAGCCCTCCTAGGGTTACCCTCTCCCTCGCGGAGAGGGGACCCTCCTATCGTGCTGCTGCCGGCTCTCCGTTGCAGGGGCCGGTCCTGCTGTATTTCTGCTGCCTGGTACTGTCTCTGTTGGCGGCGCCACCGCCTCTGATGGCGGCGCCGCTGCTGTAGCCGGACCTCTGCCGCGGGAGCCGCTTTTCGCTGCAGTTTCTGGATCTCCGCTGCTGTTGTCGGCCCTCTCGGCCGCCCCGCTCCTCTACAGCTGTCACCGGCCCTCAGCCGCTGGGCTTCAGCCGCCGGGCCTCTGCGCCGGCCCTCTTCGCCGACCCTCAACAGCCTGCCTTCTGCCGCTGGCCCTCTGCGCCGGCCCTCTTCGCCGTCCTTCAGCCGCCGGGCCCTCTGCGCGGCCCTCCGCCGCCGGGGCCGTTACTGAAGCTTTACTTTTATATTTTATTGTACCTTTTTTATATTTTACTTGTACTTCACTTTATACCCTTCATCCTTCATCATTTTTATATTTATCTTTACTTGCTTTTGCTATTTGTTATATTATTAAATTGTTTGTGTCCCTCCTCCCTCTCTTTTACTGTCTAATTCGACAGTTTGGCGCCCAATTCGCTCTTACCCACTCCCTTCTTTCTAAATTCCAAAAAACACTTTATCTAGTGTCTCAATTCTTTGGCTTAACATTTTGGCATCTATCTTTAAACATTATTATACTAATCTTTCATTCTTCCCTTACAGGAATTCTCTAATATTTTATTTTTTTCTTTTCACAGCGTTGTTTCTACTGTCTAACACACTAATTAATCTAATTCTTCACAGCTTCACCTACACCTTCATTTCAGCTTCACCTATTTATGTAAATATGTATATAATTTTATTCTTCAATTATGTATATATTGTACATATTTCTTCACCCTCAACTATTGGCTCTACAGCCATAGTTGATGTCTTCATGGAGCGGTTTACTTCACCCTTTCTTCTTCTTGGAGCGTTTTGCTTCACTCTTCACTTCTTCCTGGAGCGGATTGCAACTCTTTAAATAAGCCTATGCAGGAGCGGCTGGTGACTCCTTAAGTAAGCCTACACCAAATGTCTTTTTTTTTCCATGTCTGGAGCGGCTGACAACTCCAAAAATAAGCCTTGTCGTCATTTTAAAACTCACTTCTATGAGTGGCAGTCATTGATTGTGAACTCCACCCATACCTGTATGAAGAAGATTGCTTGTCAGAGATAGTATGAATGGGTGAATGGGGATGTCTGAATCTGTGAAGTGAAGTTTTACGGTCCCCTTAGGAATTCTCTATCAAAATTTTCTCCAGGTGAAAATTTTTCCAGGGTCGGGGGGAAAATGTAGTGTTATTTTATTAACCTACATATACTTACTTCTTCATACTCATATATCATTCATTTCTGCAGGTCATAATACGTATTCCAGTATTATGAGGCGCTGTTCTGATAATATTTTACTACACCAAGACTCATTATTCTGCTTACAGACACTGTCCTAAACTTCAAGCCTAAGTTTCGGCGACTTGGCGATAACTAGGCGTAAGAAGTTGTACCGGTGCTGTGCCGTATTCATTTTTCCTACACAACACAAGGCTATAATTTAATATGTAGTTATATTTACATATTTACTATAATATTTTCATTGTTATGACAGTTTTTGACAACGCTGTTGATTATGTCTCTATGACAACCCTTTTTCTTTTAAATTCTTAACTGCCCGCTCTTTCTATCGGATTTGCTATGCCGAACTCCTTTACGGTATTTTATATTACTTTTAAATATTCAAATATTCAAAATTTTGTGGAATGCTGTTCTGCGAGGTTTCTTAGGAAGCCCTCGCAGAACGTTGCGAGTTCAGCTTGAGTCGCGGCCTGGTGCTTACAGTGCTATTAGTTTATTTATCGAGTGTTTTATCTCTGCAGAGCCCTCCTAGGGTTACCCTCTTCCTCGCGGAGAGGGGACCTTCCTATCGTGCTGCTGCCGGCTCTCCGTTGCAGGGGCCGGTCCTGCTGTATTTCTGCTGCCTGGTACTGTCTCTGTTGGCAGCGCCACCGCCTCTGATGGCGGCGCCGCTGCTGTAGCCGGACCTCTGCCGCGGGAGCCGCTTTTCGCTGCAGTCTTTGGATCTCCGCTGCTGTTGTCGGCCCTCTCGGCCGCCCCGCTCCTCTACAACTCTTCTGCGACCCTCAACCGCCTGTCTTCAGCCGTCGGGCATCTGCGCCGGCCCTCTTCACCCACCTTCAGGCCCTCTGCGCGGCCCTCCGCCGCCGAGGCCGTTACTTGAAGCTTTACTTTTTATATTATATAGTGTACCTTTTTATATTTTTACTTGTACTTCACCTTCATTCATCATTTTTATACTTTTATTTTTATTTGTTTTTATTTTACTTAATAAATTCTTTGTTTTCGTCCCTCTTCCCTCCTCTTTTACTGATTAATACGACAATATGTATAAAAATATATATAAATATAATCAAATTCCCCAGTACTTAACAAGAAAAAAATACAAATTTTATTCAATTCATCTTATTATTTCGTTCATGAATTATTTAAGAAGTTGAAACGACTTGCCGAAACAAACTTCAGGGTTGTTGTCTTTTTAACAGTCCAGACTTTAATGACAAGACCGATTTCATGGAAGGTAAAATGGGACAAGGTGTGCCTTTATGACAAATGGTAAAGCCACTATTAGCAGTAAAGCTAGAAACAAACAATCCGCCTTGCTGAATTATACACCAGAACCCCTACTCTGCTATTTTTATAAATTTGTCATTCCAACGCTTTTCCATAGTCATTGTGCCAAAAATTCGTAATCTGCTAAATTCATAATGATCGATCCACTTTTCTTTTCTTTAGAGTGAATACTACTTCAACTCTTCAAAGGCCTCTCAGGTTAGATACCACAATTTTGCCAATAACACGTGTGACAAATTATAGAAATTCTTTAAAAAAAATATTCCACAATAATGGCGGATATCGCCAATGACAGTTGAAAAAACGGCCGCGTGAGCCGACTACTAGATGATTTGATGTAAAGCCATGATGTGGTCACTATGCTGCGATATTTAAATGTTCCTTATGAATTATTCACTGAATGCACTTTTTACTACATAAATCACGCGCTTTTATTTAGTAAACGACACTATAAATAATTTAAAAGTCCAATGAAAAATGAGCCTGATATTGGCTTCACGTCAAAAAAAAAAATCCCGTTCGATCCACTTCTACGACACATTCATTCTGCAACAACTTCACTCTGCATCAATGTCATTCGTCGTTCAAGCTTCATTTCACTCGACTTTGACATTTGGCATTTTGAGTCCTAACTTCGTTGCATACCGCGATTATTACTACCACCAACAAGAGAATTCATGTCACGCAATTTATTTTATTGTAAAGATTTAAATAAACCCATTTTTCTAAAAAGTCTTTGTTTGCACTATTATCACAAACAATCGATTATTTGTCAGCCGTCTCGTATTGGAATGGTGATAGATTGATATTACCGTATTGCCATTATTATAAAAATCGTAAATGTAAGATTTTCAGTAGGATTTTCTTAAAACTGCTAATCAATTTGAACATTTATTAATATGGAGTGGAGTGTCAGTGATTGACCACTGGAAAGTCACAATGACGCCATTTTGTTAGTAAATTACGAAACTTGTCAAAATTGATCATTATGAGGTCACTGATTGACCAATCTGACACTATTGTAGTAGTGATACTACAATAGTGTCAGATTACACTATATACAATAGGTCACACGTTACTCGTACTTGGTTCCAAACGTTTCAATTTTTTTTTATTTATGGAAAATCATCAAATGACACAGGATTTTTTTTATAAATTATAAACTAGCGCTTGACCGCAAGCCCGTCTGATGGTAAGTAGTGATGCGACCGTTGATGGTAAAGCGCGCTAATTTATTAAGAGCACATTCACTCTAGCCTTGAAGACACTCAAATTGTAGTGTGACGGAAACATCACCGCCGGCAAATTGTTCCTGTTCCTCGATGTACTCGGTATAGAAGAGGAAGCGAAACGCTTCGTCCGGATCATAATGGTGTTAACAACGTAAGGGTGGAAAGTCGTCGTACGACGAGTCGTCCGATGGTGGAACGGAGATGGGGGAATTAAATCATGCAATTCCCTCGCACACTCACCAGAATTTTATTTTTCACTAGCTGCGCCGCACGGTTTTACCCACGTAGGTTTCAATATGTTTTTTTAATATGCTCTGCCCCTATTGGTCGCAGCGTGATGTTATATAGCCTAAAACCTTCCTGGATTAATCGGCTATCCAACGCAAAAAGAATTTTTCAATCGAACAACAAACAAACTCTTCAGCTTTCTTTTTTCTTACTCCTCCGCTATTCTTTTCTGATTAATTTCGTTGCGGGACCCAAGACAGTTGAATCGTTTCTCCGGGACTCGTTGAGCTTCATTGCTCGGCGTTTTTCTGGCGGTCTCCACTGTTGATTCTGGCTTTCAGGAGTTGCAGTGGGTTGGGAATAGTGTGGCGGGTTCTGTCCCATAAAAAAAAAAAACCTCTTCAGCTTTATATATTAGCAGAGAAGTACAGATTTAATTTTTAATTTTTCTTTTTTTGGTTGGGAAATAGTCACTCTAATCTTCCGCTCTGGGTGGAGCGGAAGGGAGTGTCAGACTATTACTGACTAAAACACACACGTGTTCCTTCACTTGCCTGTGCGCCGAGGCCACGGTATCTCTTCCAATCAACCCGCGACCCTGGCAGAAACGTTTCAACCTTGAAACTGCATCGATCTTAAAATGACATATTCTAAAGTACTTATATTATAATAAATGTGAAAGTCACTGTCTATCATATGAAAGTCATGCATTTACAGTAAGGTTCAAAAGTGCATTACCACTTTTGAACTTTATTGCACTAACAATAAGTCTCAAAAGTGGTACTCCACTTTTGACCCTTTACTGTAACTCGGTCTGTCATCTTGAAGAAGTCACGTCAATCTCTATACTCATGAACGATGGACAGTTATCTTTGAACTAACTGGAGAAGATTACAGGCTACTTTTCTTTCTTTTATTTTATTTTCAGGCTCTTTACTGTAAAAAGTAGCCTATATTTTCTGTATTCTTTTACAGCTGCTTCCAGGATCCATTCTTCATTAAAATAGGTTTATGTGTATAGTTTAAGTCTAAATCATTTATTTGAATTAAACTATACACAGGTAAAACAAAGCAGTGGTGGGCCAGTAGTACCGGCCCTGATTTATAAAACACTAGCTTTCCGCCCGCGGTTTCGCCCGCGTGGAGTTCGGTTATATCGCGCTTTTAGATTTCCCACGGGAACATCTATTTTTTTCGGGATAAAAGGTAGCCTGTGTTCTTTCTCACGGTCCAAAGATTGTCTGTGCCAAATTTCATCAGAATCGGTTGAGAGGTTTAAGCGGGAAAGCGTAACAGACAGACAGATAGACAGACCGACAGACAGACAGATAGACAGACAGACAGACAGACAGAGTTACTTTCGCATTTATAATATTAGTATGGATGGATAGGTCGAGGGTCCGAACCCATGCAGCTGCTTCTTCTTCTTCTTCTTCTTCTTCAGCCTATAGATGTCCACTGCTAGATAAAGGCCTCCCCTAAGGCTTTCCACGCTGACCGGTCTTGTGCTGCCCGCATCCATCGACTTCCCGCGACCTTCACCAGGTCATCGGTCCACCTTGTTGGGGGCCTCCCTACGCTGCGTCTTCCAGTACGTGGCCGCCACTCCAGAACCTTATTGCCCCATCGGCCATCGGTTCTACGAGCAATGTGCCCTGCCCACTGCCACTTAAGTTTAGCGACTCGCAGAGCCATGTCGGTGACTTTGGTTCTTCTGCGGATCTCCTCATTTCTGATTCGATCACGCAGAGAAACTCCTAGCATAGCTCTTTCCATTGCCCTTTGTGTGACTCTGAGCCTTCGTATGAGGCCCATTGTGAGCGACCACGTTTCAGTTCCGTAAGTCATCACTGGCAACACACACTGGTCAAAGACTTTAGTCTTGAGACAGCTGCTTAACTTATCACAATACAACACTTCTCCCAAAATGCTGAAGGAAAACATCGCGAGAAAACATATCCAAGAACCAAAAAATCAAAGTCATATAACATCTACCAACCAGCACTGGGCTCGTCTGGTAGAATACGGCTCATTCCTTCTCGATGGGAAGAGGCCCGTTTCAAAGCGAGAACATTATAGGCTGAATATGTTGAAAACAAACATTTCTGAACTGTCAGAAAGTCGATGAGTTATTCAGAAAGTTGAAGCTAGTTGCAGACATAATCGAAGGCATCAGCTAGTATAACATATCAGCTAGTATGGTGACAGATCAATCGATAGGAAAAGATGGCAGAGCGCCAGATGACGTCATCATCATGGCAATTGAGGGTAGCGCTAATGGTACAAAGCTTTGTACCCAATGCCGTGATTGTATGCGTGGCAATTAGTTTAATTGACGTGAAAGAAATGCTTTTAACAGGTCGAAATAGGGTTACGGTCTATTATTTTGGGGTATATTTTCTTATATAGTTTAAGGTAGCTGAAGGCCGATTCTCGTAATTTAAAACATGTAAAATCTAGTCGCAGTTTCATCTCAGCGACAAGCAAATGTCAAAATGTAGGGAAACTAGAAGTATTTTTTGACAGATTGAGATTTTTTTAATGATTATAAACTAGTACTTGACAGCAATCCACCTGATGGTAAGCAGTAATGTAATCGTTGATGATAAAGCGCGCTAGTTTATTAAGGGTCTATTCACTCAAAAAAACTGGGTGAATAGGAAGGAAGACGGCAGTTGAGCGAGATGAGGCAACGTTAAACCCAACAATACGACCAACGATGCTGCGCCAGAGGGAGATTGATCTGAAGACCCTCCACGACTAAACTCCGGACACAATAACATTTGACGCACCGTACCCAGCACACATCGAAACACAACTGCTCAGACTCGTCCTCCGTACGGCTTCACCAGACATTATTGAACACGACGAATCACTTGGCGGCAAGACTTTGTCTAGCGGGTGGTATATTGTGAACGTTCTTAAAATTTCAAGAATTTCCTGTAGCGGTATCTACAAAACGCCACATGCGAATAACGCGTCATACTGACGTCACATGGTTTCCACATCTCGCAAGCAGAGTTTACCGTGCAACTAGCATCACAATTTCTAAAAAACAGTTGGGCAGGTACCCGCCAGACACCCGTCTGTCTGGTCGGAGGGTCCTCCTTTTTCTATGAAGGATGAATGAACTTTACACCCTATTTCTCATGCCCCCAAATACCCTTCTAATGGTTGTATACGAAAGCTTCTATTAGCAAGTATCTACTGAGTATTGTTTAATTTGTAAATATACAGTCATATCAAGTCGAAAATTTCACATTCGCTATCTTCATCATTTCAGCCGAAAAATGACAACTGCTGGACATAGGCCTGCCCCAAGGATCTCCACGACGACGGATCCAGCGCCTCCTGCATCCAGCGGTTTCCCGCGACCTTCACCAAGTCATCGGTTCACCTTGTCGGGGGTCACCTGCTGCTGCATTAATCTATAATACCAGTGATGGGCCAGGAGTTGTAGTTTACAGATCCGAACCTAAGCGGGCATTATTTCATAACTTTCAAAAAGATGAAGGAAAATATCGTGAACAAACAGACATGTCCTAGAACTAAATAATTTAAAACATGAGACAACACTTGATTCGCATGGTGGATTACGGCCCACGCTCTTTCACTGAGAGGAGACGAATTATAGACTGGTTGGACATGTAGCAATAGATCTCTACCAATACCACTGAAACCGAGGGTAGGGATAGTATATTTTTCTTTCGCTTATAGGAAATCATCAAACAACCTTTCCCGCTCTGGGCGGAGCGAAAGGGTGTGTCACATTTTTACTGACTAACACACACCCATCTTCCTTCACTTGCCTGTGCAAAAGGGCCAGGCATCGGTCTTCGTGGATCCCTTCACGATATTGTGCTGACACCTCTTTGAGGCTAGGGATACTGTCTCAATCAGCAATCTTAACAGGTAACCTATGGTTTCAAGTATATCGTTATGGCCTTGTAGGAAACCCCCACTTTTCTTGAACATCCATCGACACCCTTTTCTATAACCTGCTCAAGTTCACAGCTAGGTAGATTCGATTATACGTGGAAAACATTTTCTTTTTCCAAGCAGCAATTTCAGAAAATATTTCCTAAATATTTATGCTCTATGGAAAGTAAGTACCAATTTTACCAAGATTACATTCAAGTAGAAGAGTGTGAAAAGTGCCACAAGATAAATTTTAATACGTTTGCTTCGATGAAACTTGGTTGGTACTACAAGCTAATTTAAACCTAAGAAAATTTTATGATCAAAGAGTAAAGAGGAAACTCGAACATTATGTTTCATTTGCCGGGTTGAAGGTAAAATAAACGTGATATTATAAAGTTACAAGCTGCACCCAGCGTATAATATAAAAAATAGATAAAAACCTATAGGGTACTCATGCCTAAAGAATGTATATAAGAAAATTTCATTAAAATCGTTTCAGCCGTTTTGGACGAGTTCGAGGACAAACACTGCGACGACGGGAGATTTTTATATAATAGATTTATTCGTAGATAAGATTGTTAGATGAATAAGGTAAATTGCATTGCAAAAAGATTTTTTTTTTATATATATAGATTACATCTTCTTTCTCGAGAGCAGCGGTGGCCAAGTGGTATCGGCCACGACATACAACTTGCAGAACCCGCTAAAGAGCATTAATTTTTGTAAATTATTTCATCACCAGTGCACTCAAAACAGTGAATCAAAACATCGAGAGGGAACCGGTGTATCCTAAAGCTAAAAAAAACTTACGAAGGCGTGTGACATCTACCAACCCGTACGGGGCCCACGTGGTAGATTACGGCACACTTCCGCTCACCGAGAGAAGACATGTAGAGTAATGACATACGTAACATTATCAGAACTGTCAAAATGAAACCCATTGCGAGTTTTCGACAGTTCAACCAAATCAAATCAAATCATTTATTTCAAATAAACCAGTTACAGGCACTTTTGAATTGTCAGAAGGTCGGTCAGCCACATTCATTGCCTTAGTTACATTGTCGAGTAGACGTGAGCAGAGCCATTTTTTGAACCAGGACCAATTAGGGTAATTATACTTTTTACTGTTGAACAAAAATAAAGTATAAAAAATACTGTTTTCAGCATGCAAACACATTATGTGATATACTTAAACGCTCACACATTTTTATTTAGTCAGAGGGCGCGCGCGCTCTGTGCAGTGCAGCGCAGCCACCAAACAAATCATGAGTGCCAAGTGGCGGGCGGACAGAAATAGAGCATCAATAAATTTGATTAAAAATGAGTTCCTCATTTATTTTAATTTAAATTATAATTGTGGTGAGGCGTACGAAATATTAAAAAACGATTTAAATTTAGTAAGTTGTGTGAGGAGTTCCAAAAAATATGTATGTAAAAAATTAAATAAATAAAATACTGTTCATTTTTCTTACAATACTGTTTAATAGACGCAGGCGTAGAGTAGCCAGCCTTTCGGTGTTCTATAGGATGCATTTCGGGGAGTGTGCGAGGGAATTGCATGATTTAATTCCCCCATCTCCGTTCCACCAGCGGACGACCCGTCGTACGGCTGGTTTCCACCCTTACGTTGTTAACACCAATACGATCCGGACGAAGCGTTTCGCCTCCTCCTTTATACCGCGTACATCGAGGGACTGGAACAATTTGCCAGCGGCGGTGTTTCCGTCGGACTACAATTTGAGTGTCTTCAAGGCTAGAGTGAATAGGCTCTTAATAAACTAGTGCGCTTTACCATCAACGATTGCGTCACTGCTTACCATCAGGCAGGATTGCGGTCAAGCGCTGGTTTATAAACATTGTAAAATAAATTAATATTCTTCACAGACCTGAATATACTTTATTCCTTATAAAAAAAAATGGCAACCCTAGGACCAATGGATTAGCAATCACCTGCAAAATGATTCCAACTGATAGTAATATTATGTTAAGCAATTAGGGTGCTATGTCCCAGGACACATTATAGGCTGATTATGTATAGATTAACCTTTTTATCGTCCCACTGCTGGGCACAGGTCTCCTACAGAGAAAGATTGAGCGTAATCACCACACTTGCTCAATGCGGGTTGGCGATTTCAGACTTGAAGTCCAGGTTTCCTCAAGATATTTTCCTTCGCCTTGTAATCAGTCATTGGTATCCAAGATATACTTAGAAAGAACATATAACTTAGAAAAGCTACATTGGTACTAGCCTGACCTGGAATCGAACCCGCACACTCGTACTTGAGAGGTGTTTTAATCTAGTGATTACAATCGTACTGGCCTAGTGGTCACTACGATTGTACTCATGGCAATAGCTGTTTTAGATGCACGATAGTTGGTAAGTTATCAAAATACAAGGCTCTAGAATAACGCCCTGGTCGGGAGACGACACCGAACTCCCAGCCACCGTAGGCGCGGGCCTGCGGGCGGTGAGCAGTGGGCAGCTCGCCGCCCGGTAAGGACCAGGCCCGAGTCGACGGCGCGTTGCGTTTTACGCGCGCCTCAAAGAGATGTCAGCACATCGTGACGTGGTCCACGGGGTCCACCGATGCCTCCTGGGTCAGGGTTGCGGGTTAGTTAAAAAAGAAACCGTGGCCCTGACCGTCACACAGGCAAGTGAAGAAACACGGGTGGGTTTAGTCAGTAAAAGTCTGACACGCCCTTTCGTGTGTGCGGGAGATGTCATTTGATGATTTTCCATCCCAACAAAAAAAAAAAAAGAAAAAGGCTCTAGAAGAAAAACCTCAAAGTGGACGGTGAACAAAATAGGTTGAGAACCTACTATATACATCTTATTGGCTCCAAGCCAATATCAGTATCAGTATCATAATATTATGTAGCGAATGAATATCTGACCTCCATAACCCAGTTACTGGATATTACTATACCACTTGGTAAGACTGTCAGACTATTGGGTTTCTGACTACCCGTAACGACTGTCAAAGTTACATGAGAGATTGCTGGTACCAGCTTAACGTGCTTTTCAAGGCAAGGAAAAGCTCGCCTACACAATTTTACAAACTTATGTTGATTTACATACATACATATTTCATACTGGTCTGGTCGTACCTCGGAAAGCACGTTAAGCCGTTGGTCCCGGTTGCTATGTGGACATCTAGTGGCAGTGGTTACGGGTTGTTGGAGCTCTCAAAAGTTCAACAATTGGTCTAACTGCTTCGATATCGCCTTCGGGTTGTGTAGGTCAGACGGCAGTCGCTTCACAGAAAAATATCGTTTAGCCAAAATCAGCAGTTAGACTGGTAAAGTGGACCTCATACTTCAACGCTGAAAAAGCTGCGGATGCGACTGGGATTAACGCTGAGATGATGATTAGCTGTTTCAGATTCACGACTGCTGGTAAGTTATCAAAATACAAGGCTCTAGAAGACAACGACTGTCAAAGTTGCATGAAATATAGATAACTGGGACCAACAGGGTAATTACGTAACAAACTATCAGTAGCAATGGATTTCATTTTGACATTTCAACAACATTCATTGCGTTATTTACGTTGTTGAGCAGACACATTTTCGAACATAGGGAGCAATGGAATAGCAATAAGCTTCAAAATGATTGCAACTGATAGTAATTGTGTGTGCTTAACGTGCTATTCGAGGCACGAAGGAGTCCGCTTTTACTATTATACAAATTTATCTAGATTTACATACGTCTTTTATACCGCGTGATGTACGCGGTATAAAAGTCTATTGTATTTCAAAGACTAAAAACATTGATAAAATATTAAACAGATACGATATATTCTAACAAACTGACCAAAAAAAATGTGCCGAACACAGCAGCAGCACACATGTATATTTTTATTCGGCATACATTGGTACAGTGTGAGTGAGATGGGGCGCAATCTAAAGCATAGAGAAGAAAAAGATGGCTAGTGTTTGTCGTTTGCGCTGTTAGTGTTTGTCGTTTGTTTTCACGAGTGTATCGAGAGTGACTAAAGCGAGATACAGGACTTACTTCCTTTTGTACGCTTCATTTTTAGTGCGCTAGTGACATATCTACCTTAGTTTAATATTTTATCAATGACTAAAAAGTATTACATCCTCTACTATCTACTATCACTACGATCCGGACGAAGCTTTTCGCCTCGTCTTTCTCATACATCGAGGGACTGGATCAATTTGCCTGCGCAGTTTTTCCGTTTGACTACAATTAAGTGTCTTCAAGAGTAGACTAAATAGGCTCTTAACAAACTAGTGCGGTATACTACCAAAGTTTGCACCAATGCTTCCTATCAGGCGGGTTCACGGTTCAGGACTAATTTATAAAGTTAAGAAAAATGTTTTATATCGCCTATACCAATTTCCTTACTAAATAAACCTTCTATCAAAGAACACCCCTTTCGTGCAAAATAACTGTTTCATGACGTTTTATTAAATTATTTTTTAAATTTAGCCCGGCTTTGTAGGCATTAGTAGAATCAGTTATGAATACCTAACAATACCTTCACGGATCGGACAGCTTTCCTTTACATAATATATTGTATATTTCAACACACTGATTCAAATCGTCTCTGACTGATCCCTGAGGCATGATATTGCCGTCCAGGTAGACCACGAAAGTGGTGTGACAATCTGTTAAGATTTGCAGCGTCAACATGGCCAGAGAAATCAACATTTACCCAATAAAATAAATAAATAAATACCTACAGACAAATCACACAGATTGAGCTAGCCCCAAAGTAAGTTCGTGACTTGTGTTATGGGATACTAACTCAACGATACTATATTTATAATAGATACATATATAAATAAACATCATATCACAATAGTAGGACACAATGTAGGCTAACAAACGAAAATAGACAGATAACAAGATGCAATAACCGCTATACTTACCTACTATTTAAATACACCAATAAAAAGATAAATGTCAGTAAAGTAGTAGTAAAGTCAGAATTAATAATGTTAACAAAACCATAGCTGTGGTGGTTCATGAAACCAAAACGGAGTATTGCATCACTGCTTACCATCAGGCGAGATCACGGTTAATCACTAGTTTATAAAGTAAAAAAAAAATGTTTTTCATCGTCAATAACAATTTCAAATCTAATAAATATACTTTTCTCCCTACATAAACCTTCTATCAAAGAACACCCATTTCATGCAAAATAACTGTTTCATGATATTAAAATATCAACCTGCTTAGTCTCTGAAAACATCATAATCATTATCAATAAATTGAAATTTAGTTTCAAAATGGTAATATCATTTACTGCGACTTGTAGATACTTTACTAAATGTAAAAGCACGCCGTTTGTTCGCTATTACGTTTAGATATAACTTTAAAACTGTTGCTTCGACAAAGATGCAAAACATTTCATTAGAGGATAAGTTAGATATGTAGTAGGTACCTAATGTATGCACCTTGCTTAGTAGGTACATAAGTTTACTTCAAGTATATGGACAAAAAACTTTTTTCTACAAAAAAAAAGAAAATATTATTCTCATAAGTAATATAAACCTCTTTTGGTCGTTTTTAACAGATTATTCTACTGAAATATTAACGGAACATAAATTCTAAATTCAATTTTCAATAATTCATAATTCAAACTAAGATGACGTCAAAATCGCAATTGTCATAAACAACACAAAAGCCCTAAGAAAAGAAAAAAAAAAACAATTGAACATCGATCATCTAAGAATTCAATTAAAAATGCAACTTACATGTTCTCGTCTTCACACTCACTTCAATATAACGAGTCGATTAAATATTAACGCGATTAATTCGATTATTTCAGCGCTAGATATCAGCGTTCAGGCGAGCTTTCAGCAGCGATGTTGGCGCAAAGTGCGACTGGTATCGGCCGCAGTACCGTCGCCAACAAAACATTTTAGAAAGAGCTTTTTGGCATGATAGCCATTTTTTTTTTTGGTAGGTAGTTTAAAGATGTGTCTTTAAAAGTAGATGTAGCAAAGTTTCTGTAAGATTCTCCTTTTCAAATAATTGCTTTTAGTACGATCATGTTTATTTTTAGCGTACCAGTCGCTAAAGAAAAAGTATAAAAAAATAAAACATGCTAAAGTTAAAATGTCAAAAAATTAAAATAATGTAAACATTTTCCTTTATTATCTTTTACATTTTCTTGAAAGCTTTATTATGTTTATGAATAACTAAATCATTCTGGTTTTGTTTTCAATTATGTGTCTCTCAGTCAAGAAGGGCTTTAAAATCAAGAAGGTTTTGAGAAACGAACCCTGCAGTCCATATTGACACATGTTGACAATTATTATTTACTGGCTTTCCGCCCGCGGCTTCGCCCGCGTGGCGTTTGGTTATATCGCGCTTTTTAGATTTCCCTCGGGAATATAAAGTTTTTCCGGAATAAAAAGTGCCCTATTGTTTAATCCGGACTTCTAACTTTACGTCTGCAAAATTTCAAAGCAATCGGTTCAGTAGTTACGGCGTGAACGCGGAACAAACAAACAAACAAACTCACTTTCCCATTTATAATATTAGTAAGGATAAATAGATAAGAGATAAATAGATAAGAGATAAATTTTGGGCATGCATTACGGAGAAATGGAGTAGTATATTGGGAGAAGAGTTTTGAGTATGAATTCAATTGCTATAAGAGCTAATAGCTAATATAATGGCTAGAAGAGTAGGGAAGACCAAAGAAACGTTGGATGGAATGTATGACTGATGATAATTATGGTTAAGAAGGAGGTGAGTAAGAAGACGAAGTCTAATAGAGAAGTAAGGAAGTACAATTACTAATTATGATAGTAAGTTCTAAGTTATGATGGTTGTAAGACTGTACCTAATAGATGATCTACCGACTCCCGAATCAAGTCAAGAATTTTGGGACTTAGTGGTATGAGCAGTCTCCGTGACGTAGCGGTAGCGAACGCGGCCGCTGGGCAAGGAGGCGCGGGTTCAATCCCCGTGCAGTGCAAATATTTATATGCATGAATATGAATAATTGCACTGGTCTGGTCGTGCCTCGGAAAACACGTTAAACCGTTGGTCCCGGTTGCCATACGAACATTTAATGACAGTCGTTATGGGTTGTTGGAGCACTCATAAAGTCCAACAATTGGTCTAACTGCAATGTTTCGATATCGCCTTCTGGTTGTGGAGGTCAGACAGCAAAATCACACGAAAAATATCGAAGTTTAGTCAAAATCAGCAGTTAGACTGGTAAAGCGGACCCCAGACTCCAAAGCTGTAAAAGCTTAGGATGCAACTGGGATTAACGCTGAGATGATGATGAGAGAAGTAAGGGAGAAAAGGACATATTGGGCTGACCACAAATAAAGTGGTATAAGGTCACGAGAATGACAGCTTGCCGCCCGGTAAGGACCAGACCCTAGTCGTCGGCGCGTTGTGTTTCACGCGTACCTCAAAGAGATGTCAGCATATCGTGACGGGGTCCACAAAGACCGGGGCCTGGGTCAGGGTTGCAGGTTGGTCAAAAGAGAAACCGTGATCCTGACGCACAGGCTAATAGAGGAACACAGGTTTTAGTCAGTATACGTCTGACACAGTCCGCACATCACATCTTGTGGGAGTGTATTCTTTGGCAGAATGAACGCAATATTATGTTGGATAGTGTACAAGTTACATCCGGAGTTGTTTATTATACGGACCTTGTAGAAACTAGAACTAATTTCCGTGCGTTCAGGCGCTTTTGCCATACCTATTATTGGAATCAATTGTAACAGCACATACCTACGACCCATTATCTTAATCAAATTTTAATCCGCGGTGCTTGGCAATCTGGGCTTCTCCCAGTTGCAATAATGTCCCTTTGTGCCGATTGGCCTAGTTCTGTTCTGTCTCCTGCTTGTTATGGAGGGAAGTGGAATTAATTTCTTTTTTCTTACTTCTCCGCTATTCTTTTCTGATTAATTTTGTTGCGGGCCCAAGACAGTTGAATCGTTTCTCCGGGACTCGTCGAGCTTCATTGCTCGGCGTTTTTCTGGCGGTCTCCACTGTTGATTCTGGCTTTCAGGAGTTGCAGTGGGTTGGGAAAAGTGTAGCGGGTTCTGTCCCAAAAAAATATATATATATATATATATATATATGTACGTCTGACACGCCTTTCCGCTCCGCCTAGAGTGGGAGAGGTCATTTGGTGATTTCCTATGCACACCAAAACAAGGGCAGGAGGATGATGAAAAAGATATAACTTTTAAAGGAAACCCAAGCAGTAGTTAACGTATAGTATATACATTTTCACGCATCGAACAGAACTAGATTATTAATATCAAAGAAAATTTCTACAAACGACTTCTGTCTCCACCAGTACATCCCTAGAGCTTTCCCCCACGCATGCGCGAGTCACTGCGTGTGTGCACCCCCATCGATTTGTCCCACTTGTGGGGTAGGTCCG
Organism: Sesamia nonagrioides; assembly: GCA_017933935.1. Lineage (NCBI taxonomy): Eukaryota > Metazoa > Arthropoda > Insecta > Lepidoptera > Noctuidae > Sesamia > Sesamia nonagrioides. The sequence continues at coordinate 4,102,130 of JADWQK010000025.1, forward strand.
GGGCCCGTTGCACGTGTCGCATTCACCACCCCATCAATGGACCACCCCATTCTTGAGTACCTATAGCTTGCTGGCTACATTGAGGCGAAGATCATTGAGGAATATGACCTGACCTTTACCTTAACACCTACACATTACATTTGCTATTTAATGGAGGGTGTCTGACACATAGCCGTAATTTTCGATAGATTACGGCTATTAGTCAGACATCCTATACATCAAAAGATACTAAAATTGAGTAACAATTTTTGTGGAATATGACTATTATTTTTGTTATAGTATATTAGGCTACTGGTTATCATAATATTTAAAATTAGATTTAGTTAAAAAAAAAAAATAGGTTATAATTTTGACCTCTAATATCTCCGTAACCAGGAGGTACCTAATTTCGTAACCATGGTTCGTAACCAAAAAGTTATTTGATTGTCCTGTCATTGTGATGATAATGACAGGAAAAACAAGTGAAGTGGCTTTGTTGACCATATTTTTACTCCAGGTGTGTATACAACATTTGTTTATGCAAAACCCGAAACAAGTGTCCAGTATTTTTATGTAAATAATCTACATATATACACAATTTCAAAAAGATATAATGAAAAACGACGAAGTTATAATCTTGCTATTCTACTTGGTTGTCCCAACAAAAATATGATCAAAACTCCGCTTGGGGGGCGAGGACGGTGCATTGACCTCTGTCGTCAGCTGTTGGCCGCGCGCAAGTACCATCTATCGTAAGCTGCGTGCGCGAGCTCGGTATCCACGCTGCAACCATTTCTAAATGTATTTGTGAAAAAATATAACATGGTGTAAAGATGATTGGAATCGATTCAGTTGCTTATTCTGAACAAACTATATTCAGCTTTCGCATAAACAAAAAATAACCTGGTACCGTACATCCCATCTTATTCAAGTTAAAGAAATATCAACTTTATTTCATTGACAATTACGTAGATTTCAAAGTGCGTAGCTTTATCGAAAAAGTTATAAAAATGTTTGAAGTTGAAGCGTAAACTAAGTTACTGAACTTCATTAAGTAGGACATTATTTTACTATTCATTCATATTTATTTACGTTTTAGGCGAATGTGGAGCAATTTTTCTGAAGACGTAGTTGGGTATATGTAGGGGAAACTGATATTTTATAAGATTTTATCGTCTGCGTGGAGATCGTTGAGGCAGACTGCGTTGTTGTGAATGTTTAACAGTCAGAGGCTACCCTAGTAATGAATGCTTTATAACTTTGCATCAAGGTCAACGATTTGACGCATGCTTTCTATTTTCCACGAGTTGTTTTATAGATAGCAACCCTATGTATGTCTTGTATACCTTTCTGACATTTAAAAGTTGTAAAAGGGCAATATATATAGACAATAGGCATGTCTGTGGTAGTAGGTTCAGTTTAATTGTTTGTTTAAAGACTTAGGGTACCAGCTAAATATATACATACGCAGCATTAATCCAGTCTTTGTAGCAATATAGAAAACATGGTAATATCAATTAACGTTAAACCAAACAACAATACAAGCAAGTCGTGGTGGCCTAGTGGTCAAAACACCAGCCTCTCAAGTATGAGTGTGCGGGTTCGGTTCCAGGTAAGGCAATGTAAGTTTTCCAAATTATTTTTTTTTTTATATATATACATATATATTATAAACTAGCGCTTGACCGCAATCCTGCCTGATGGTAAGCAGTGACGCAATCGTTGATGGTAAAGCGCACTAGTTTATTAAGAGCCTATTCACTCTAGCCTTGAAGACACTCAAATTGTAGTCCGACGGAAACACCGCCGCTGGCAAATTATTCCAGTCCCTCGATGTACGCGGCATAAAGGAGGAGGCGAAACGCTTCGTCCGGATCGTAGTGGTGTTAACAACGTAAGGGTGGAAACCAGCCGTACGACGGGTCGTCCGCTGGTGGAACGGAGATGGGGGAATTAAATCATGCAATTCCATCGCACACTCCCCGAAATGCATCCTATAGAACACCGAAAGGCTGGCTACTCTACGCCACGCTACGCTATTATATGTACTTTCTAAGTATATTTTGGACACTAATCATCATCATCCCAGCGTTAATCCCAGTCACATCCGAAGCCTTCTCAGCTTTGGAGTCTGGGGTCCGCTTTACCAGTCTAACTGCTGATTTTGGCTAAACTTCGATATTTTCCATGATATATCTTGGACACTAATGACTGATTAAAAGATTATGAACTTGAATGAATGAGGAATTATGAACTTTAAGTCTGAAATCTCCAACCCGCATTGAGCAAGCGTGGTGATTACGCTCAATCCTTTTCTGTATGAGAGGAGACCTGTGCCCAGCAGTGGGACGATAAAAAAGTTGATGATGAAACAACAATGCAGGTATATACTGCCATAATCAATCCGTCAAACAAGGCTGTTTAAAACATACTACCACTCTATATCCACATCAAGATGGCGCTACATTAAATGGAAAGAGACTTCATCAAGAGTAGACAGACGTATATTCAAATTTTATTTATGTTTCAAATTGACGTTATTTTAAGTTAAACAAATATCATCTTTATTTTAATGAACTTTGAGTTGATTTCAGAGTGAACTGTTCACTATTGAAAAAGGTATAAAAATGTTTCAAGCTTTAGCTTATAGTAAACTTTCTTGTGTAGGAATTAAAGTTATTTTTCCATTAATTTATATTTTAGTTTAGATTTTAGCGTTATGAGATTACTTAACACCAGTCTGATTCAGGTTCGTCAGGTCAGAAAGTAGCACTCCTCGATATGGCTTATACCACGGTATAGGAGATTTGTCCCTGGTTCTGTCATCGGTAGTGTCGTGAGTGCGTGCGGACCGAACCGATGTATTAAAAAAAAATATTTGCGTTGCCTTCCAGTCTGACTAGGTGTAGCTGAATCATCATCATCATCAACCTTTTTTTATCGTCCCACTGCTGGGCACAGGTCTCCTCGCATACAGAGAAGGATTGAGCGTAATCACCACGCTTGCTCAATGCGGGTTGGCGATTTCAGACTTATAGTCCAGGTTTCCTCAAGATGTTTTCCTTCACCTTCAGTCATTAGTGTCCAAGATATACTTAGAAAGTACATATAACTTTAGAGAAATTACATTGGTACTTGCCTGACCTGGAATCGAACCCGCACACTCATACTTGAGAGGCTGGTGTTTTAACCACTAGGCCACCACGACATTCGTAGTAGCTGAATAACAGAATTTTATATGGCGCCGATTCTCTTGTTCACACGCTAAACTAGTTTTAAGTTAAGTGCATCTTTGTCTTTCCACTTAATTAAGAAAAGGATAGAAGATAACATTTTAGTTTAATCCTGTCAAATTAAGATACTCCATAGACAGTTTAGACGCGATTATAAACATGGCGACTAAAAATATGCCAGTTTACGTCAGAAGCGCACTAATTTGTCAGGTCTAAACTGACATTTTATCTTCTGTCTTTTTTTTAATGAAATAGAAACAAAAAGATATATTGACCTTAAATTAAATTTAGTTTGTGAAGAAGGGAATCGTAGCCATTATCTGGTCACATCAGTGTGCTTCTCCTCAGCCTATAGAGGTCCACTGGTGGACAAAGGGCTCTCCCAAGGCTTTCATTCCATTGGGAGGCATTGCTATATTCCCCACGCTTGTCAGGCGAGTTGGGGATCGCAGTAATTTTGTTATTCCACAAGAGAAGCGCTGGTCTCTTACGACACCCACGGGAAGATATGGGTTGGTATAATGGATGATATTATGGAGATAGCTAGTAGTTAATATTCTAATTAAATCCATTTTTCTAGGCAATATAGGCACGTCACAAAAACCGCAAACCATAAAGTGTCGACACAGACAGACTGACGATGACGCCACGTAACTTTCGGTCGCGTAGCGCGCTGAACAAGACGCCGTGTTTTGAACGTTTGGTTTGTCATAACAACTGGATATTGCGACTGATACTTCAGCCGCTGAGCTTTTGGCGCCGTACGTTCCGCAGATGTGTCCCCACCCTAAATTGCTAAAAAAGTAAACAACGAATATCTTTCATGATAAGATTTATTGTACTGATCGTGTTTTGTATATTTGCTAAAAGGGTTCCTGTCTGTTGTCTTCTGAATATAAACCAACCCTTTACCAACTTTAACAACCCTTAAACATGAAGAGCGGTCGTCCATTTTGTGTTGCTGATGTCTAGATAAGTTTATAGAGTTAGGCTAGATTTCTAGGTCAAGGCTTTTCATAACAGTTTTGTGCTAACAATACACTTTGCTGATAGCCGCGTCGCGTCGCGTTTTCACGGAGGCTTAATTTTCCGCCCTCGCGTCCAATAGATTTCGAAGCTTCACATCACAGTTCATAAAATTAATCTTCAGACTTAAGCCAGTCTTTAGATTTAAAGTTGACGTTCATAATTTTAATTTCGCAAGTGACTATTTTTCGAAGAAAACTATTATTCATTCCAACTGTACGGTTAGCATAGTGGTTAAGCTATTGACTGCTACGCAACGTGTCGCGGGTTCGATTCCCGTACGGAACAAATATTTGTACGACGAACAAGTAGCTGTTAGCGTGTGAACACGTTTTTCGGGTTTCACATAAATAAAAAATATTGTTGTATAATACGTTACTATGGAAAAAAGAGAGTTTGACAAATCATTTTCCTTTTTCCGTTAACAAAATAGCTCGCCACTATTAAAAATTACACGGTAATTAATGTTTGCTGACTGTTGCTAAAACCAGCGCTGAGTTTTAACTCACATAGGGTTACACCCTACTAAAACTCACACTCACTCACTCACTCACTCACTCACTTTTAAAGCCCAGATATGACTTTGGTCAGAACATATGACGATCATATAGAACCGATGTCTGAGAGCATCATCATCATTTCACCCAAAAGACGTCCACTTGTGGACATAGGCCTCCCCCAAGGATCTCCACGATGACCGGTTCTGCGCCTTCCGCATCCAGCGGTTTCCCGTCGGTCCACCTAGTCGGGGGTCTACCCACTCGAGAATCCGTCGGCCCCATCGGGCACTCAAGTGGTGCAAAGTCTGAAATGGTCTGTGAAGAAAGAACCACACAAGTTGAGCCCCGTCCAGTTAGTGCACGCATTTGTCAGAAAACGTTTTAAATTGAAACCACATCATCATCATCATTTCAGCGTTAATCCCAGGCTCATCCGAAGCTTTTTTCAGCTTTGGAGTCTGGGATCCGCTTTACCAGTCTAACTACTGATTTTGGCTAAACTTTGATATTTTCCGTGAAGCGACTGCCGTCTGACCTCAACAACCCGAAGGCGATATGTAAGCATTGCAGTTAGACCAATTGTTGGACTTTTGAGGGCTCCAAAAACCCATAACGACTGCCATTAGATGTTCGTATGGCAACCAGGACCAACGGCTTAACGTGTTTTCCGAGGTACCAGACCAGTGCAAATATTCATATTCATGCATACAAATATTTGCGCTGCGCGGGGATCGAAACCGCGCCTCCTTGCGCAGTGGACGCGTTCGGTACCGCTACGCCACGGAGGCTGTCACATAAACTGCTTTATGTGTTTTAACTACACAAAATTATAATAATAAAGATTTATGTATGAGTACCTACATGCTAGCCGTGTGACCTATATATTCGTTTTATTATTCAAGTTTATTTTTTATTTTTTGATAAAATTAGCATAAAGTTTGTTTTGAATCGTTGATACCATCGACACGCTAATGTCTTTACTGTGCCATCGACCCGAGCGTGTCTAGTGCCATATCAAGGGTACTTTATTTAGCGCCATTTTAAACGCTATTTATTTTGTGTTCTATTTTCTGTACACAAGACAAGTTTTTTTTTTTTAATAATTTTAAACTAGTGCTTGATTGCAATCCCGCCTGATGGTTAGCAGTGATGCAATCGTTGATGGAAAGCGCGCTAGCTTATTAAGCCTATTCACTCAAAAAAATCTGTGTGTGTGTGTGTGTGTAAGTCGAGCGAGGTGATGCAATGTTAAACCCAACAACACGACCAGCGATGTTGCGCCAGAGGGAGATTGATCTGGAGACCCTCCACGACCAAACTACCGACACAACAGCATTTGGCGCATCGTACCAGGCACATATCGCAACACAATTGCTCAGACCAGTCCTCCGTACGGCTTCACCAGACATCATGCTGGAACACGACAAATCGCTTGGCTGCAAGACTTTGTCGGGTGGGTGGTAACTTCTGCCGACAGCCCATGTTATGGCCTACCACCAATTATGCTTTCTCTGTCTTTCTAATAACCTAGTAATATAAATTGTTTGTTAATGCCTATGTTTAGTGTATAAAAGGATGTCAAATGAAGATAATAAACGACCTAAAAGGTCGGGATCGTGTCACTATTCTGACAATGAGCGAAATGATCAGGTGGGGAGGCGTTCGATTTGCATAGCGACTACGAGGTCATCTTCATCATCAACCTTTTATCGTCCCACTGCTGGGCACAGGTCTCCTCTCATACAGAGAAGAATTGAGCGTAATCAGCGACTACGAGGTGTTCGAAGAAAATTCAGGCGACTCCTTATTGGATCTGCATTATAAAGAACCGTCTCATGATACCCGACGGCAAGTCTTCAAGCAACAAAAAAATAATAATAAGTTATTAGACATGTCCATTGTTCAACTTCGAGAAAAAGGTCAATCGTCGAGATCCGCAGAAGAACGAGAGTAACCAACATAGCCAGAAGAATTGCAACATTAAAGTGGCAGTGGGCTGGGCATATTGCCTGTAGGACCGATGCCCGATGGGGCCGACGGGTTCTCGAGTGGTGACCATGCATCGGATGACGCAGCGTGGGTACGCTTCGGACAAGGTGGACCGACGACCTGGTGAAGGTCGCGGGAAACCGCTGGATGCGGGAGGCGCAGGACAGGTCGTCGTGGAAAACCTTGGGGAAGGCCTATGTCCAGGAGTGGACGTCTTTCGGCTGAAATGATGATGATGATGATGAGACATGTACCATCCAGCACTGGGCCCGTGTGGTTGATTAAGGCACGATAACTTCACATAGAGAGGAGGCTTCTGTCCAAACAGTAGGAACTTTATGGTTTTTATTATGTTATGTTATAATATCATAGTGTCACCTGCCAATTTCAAATACACTAACTACACCATTTTTTTGTATGGGAAATTATCAATTAATGACCTCTTCGGCTCTGAGCGGAACGGAAGGCCGTATCAGATTTTATTGACTAAAACCCACCCGTGTTTCACTTGCCTGTGTGCCAGAGCCCCGGTTTCTTTTTTAATCAATCCGCAATCCTGACCCATGTGGCATCGGTCTTCTTGGACCCCGTCATGATTTGCTGACATCTCTTCGAGGCGCGCGTGAAACACAACGTGCCGTCATAAGTACCTATATTAAATAAATTAATGGATACATCTGCACTGGCCAATCGATAAGATAGACACACGAAGCGAAAATTAAGATAAAGTGAGCGGGAATGCGTTGAATGCGGGAGGCGCAGGGACGGTCGTCGTGGAGATCCTTGGGGGAGGCCTATGTCCAACAGTGGACGTCATTCGCCTGAAATGATGAAAATGAATGATGAGCTTAAAGGGGGCTGTCAATAGTGTCAATACCCAGCATTAGTTGGAATGACAGTGCTTTCCACGATCACTTCCTCTAAGTTTCTTACAATGCGTTGCTTACAAAATTACACTGCTGTATAGGATGTTTCCTACCCAGGTTCATACCTTATTGAATGCCACCTGGATGCTTCAGACGTAACTATGCGTTTAAGCGCACCGCGTGTGTACCCACAATAAAACAATAGTATGTTTAGCAATAACACGAACGAAACTTGTGGAGCGGACGGTGGTGACGTTATCAAGTTTTTCGAATGACTCACATTAAGCTGGGGCCCTATGACGTATGAAAACCATCATTAAACCGCCGTGAAAAGGGGATAGCACTATACATCTTGTATAACTCTGTCTTTGTCTGATGCTGGAACCATGATGGTTTTGACACGACATTGTAACCCCTCTGTTGCTGATATACACCTGAAGTCTGTATGAAAAACAAAAACATATTTGGACATGTTCCTTACTATCATAAAACAGTATTTATCAGTTGATTAGACTAAACACTTTTTAACTTCACTTTTTCACTTTTATTTCACTTTTTAGTGATTAATAGTTCATAAATAATTTAAATGTATTTTGTGTATGTGTTTTTACGAAAAACTATGGACAATTGTCTGATGTAAATAAAAATTATTATTATTATTAAACATGTCATATTTATATGGACTTGGACTCAACATGAACGACCGTAGACACAGGTTGAACAAGTGTTGGTGGTAGGACATAGAACAATTTGGTTTTTTTTTAATACTTTTTTCATAGTTTTAGTTCGCAAGATCAGCAGATTAACACTTAGGCCATGAAAATCGTGACTCAAAAAGCATAAGAAGAAGTTTGAACTCCCTTTTATTTTGCTTCTGGATTCATTAATTTGTTTATTTTTCACACCTATTATAATTTGACAAATCCAACAGTGGAGGAGAGTTTTAAGTATATTTAACAACCTCATCCATCCAAATCCAACGTATGATAAATACATTAAATATAAATTTTATAAGCCCATTAAAATTAGGGCGGTCGGGCCGCGAGCAAATTGTTATGAGCGTCGGCGCGGCGCACAAAGGGCGCCGGCTAATCAATTGCTTTGGACCAACTCTTGCGCACCACACACGAACTGAAACTATGGTAAGTCGAGGATTGTTGGTTGTGTTTGTACAGAGTGATTTGTCTGCCTAGTTAAGAAAAATAAAAGATCTGTAGAAAAAATAAAGAAAGCATAGTTTATTGAAATTTGTTCCTCATTTTTAGGGGTAAAACAAAGCTAAGTAACTTGTTATTGAAAAATACCGAAGTAGGCTTTAGTGGCGTGAAGGGTGGCGACATAATATGGTGGTACAAAACACCAGTGAATTTTATAAAAGAAAAGTACATAAATTAATGAAAAATGCAAGTTCAACCTTCAATATCTCTAGAACCAGTGGATAAACAATCTAATTAACGTTATTTACATAATATTTACATAACTTAAAAAGTTTTAAGATAAGATAAGATAATTTTATTTGTAAAAACATGTGTAGGTGATAATAATACATGGCTGTGATCATTACAGGTGGAATGGTTATTTCGTTTCAACATGTTTGACCATGACTGGTGTACAAAAAATATACTTCAAGCTAATAAGATTATTAAGAATACATTATCTTACAAATATGAATTAATTTACATTAATTAGTCGAACAATATAATAATTAATTTACAATAACAACATGATTACATTTTTATAAAAGATATACATAATTGCATTTAAGTTTAAAGGTAGGAATAATTCTGTTCAGTCAAAGAGATTTGTCATTTAGGAAGTCATCAATATTATAATAACATTTTACAGTCAATATTTTTTTAAGTGTTTTTTTAAATTGGTTTGTATTTAATTGCTTCACATGTTTTGGAATTTTATTGTAGATAATTGGAGCCTTACATACGACACTTTTACGCATTAGCGCTGTTTTAGCAGAGGGAACACAGAGCCTGCTATTATCACGGCGATTACGTTCTATAATATCAGATATGCGGGGAAAAATATACGGGTTTTTGTGGACAAATAAAGCTATTTCAAAGATATAGAGTGACGGTAATGTAAGGAGGTTGTGCTTAACAAAAAGTGGTTTACAGCTGTCAGTACTATGTATACCGAACATAGCACGTATGCATCGTTTTTGCATTTTAAAAACCATATCTTTATTGGTTGAATTGCCCCAAAAAATAATGCCGTATCTGAGGACAGACTCAACAAGGCCGTAATATGCTGAAAGTAACGCTTCAAGATTAATAGTGGGGGCAAGTTTATATAATGCATAAGATAGACTACTGACTTTTTTACATAATAAGTCGATATGTTCTTTCCAATTAAGTCGACTATCTATAGTTAAACAAATTTTAAAATATTAATTCGTAAAAAAGGTAAAGAAATAACCAAAAGGCATCAAAAAATTCATCCGCCTCACTGTCAAACGTGCCCAAAAGGCCACTTTGTCTGGCAATGCTGATATACATACATACCTTGTATACTAGTACTAAATTATATTATTTGGATCATTTTTTACCATCTATACTAATATATAAAGCTGAAGAGTGTGTTTATTTGAACGTGCTGTTCTCAGGAAATACTGGTCCAATTTGAAAAAATCTTTTTGCGTTGGATAGCCCATTAATCCAGAAAGGCTTTAAGCTATATAACAGCACGCTGCAACCAATAGGAGCGGAGCATAACTAACTTCATGCGGACGAAGTCGCTGGCGGCCGCTAGTTGTAGAATAAATGGCTTTCGGATTCGGAAAATGTCTTTAACACTCAATATTTAATTAGGTACATAATTATATTATAGTGATTGAAATTGGACCTTAACAGCCTCCGTGGCGTAGTGGTAACGAACGCGGTCGCGTTTTCGATCCCCGCGCAGTGCAAATATTTGTATGCATTAATATGAATTTTTGCACTGGCCTGGTCGTGCCTCGGAAAGCACGTTAAGTCACTGGACCCGGTTACCATACGAAGATCTAATGGCTGTGAATTGAAAGTGAACCTTAAAAACATACGAGTATCCGTTGTTTACACTATACCAGCTAAAAATCTTCAAATCCATACTTACACTACTTCCCTTTCTCCAACTCTATACTTGGTTCCCCAGTGCCGACTCTTCATTTATTTTATTAGCCGACTCCGCGAGGCATCGTAAGTCATTCGTCTAATGCATTTATTTATTTCAGCCGTATCTTTAATTACGTGGACTTAAGAATTAACGAGCGTCAATCCGTGGGACTGCACAGTGCGATATTGTTTATGAATTCATATTTGCATAAGATGTAGTTATGTACAGAGTGGTGCTGATAATACGACAATAAATGAAAACACGGACAATGCTAGTTCATAGGCATAATCCTAAACCATAGAAAAAAACCTACCATCAAAAATAAAAAATATTAAAATTTCAAACAAACTAAATCGCATAAAATTGGAAATGTAATAGAACATCCTTTAAAATATTGGTTCACTGACCTCCGATTGGCGACAGCGCGATCCTGTATTGACTTGCTTTTTTCGCGCCATTATTATTAAAGTTTGGTACAGCAGGATGTGGCGGTCATTAACCTGTATGCGCTTCCTTATCAACATGTACATCATGTAGAAAATGTGAAAAATGAAAAATAATTTCCTGTGACTAAACTAATGGACATATTTATATGATTTTTTATGGGTAGACTGAGAATGTGTTGAGGTATACGATACTTAATTTATTGTCGTATTGTCAGCACCACTCTTTATATACAGAAAATTGAATTGAATGGCGTGAAATAGGATATACCTATGAATGTCCAGCAGCGGACTGCTATAGGATAATGATTTCTAAAAGGATATAGAATGTGCCGTGTTTTTTACACGGCACATTGCCCGTAGGACCGATGCCCGATGGGGCCGACAGGCTCTCGAGTGGTGACCACGTATCGGAAGATGCAGCGTGGGTAGGCCCCCGACATGGTGGACCGACGACCTGCTGTAGGTTGCGGGAAACCGCTGAATGCGCGAGGCACAGGACCGGTCGTCGTGGAGATCCTTGGGGGAAGCCTATGTATGTCCAGTAGTAGACGTATGTTGGCTGAAATGATGATGATGACGATGATAGAGAGAATGGAATGTCATTATAATATCATACAAGAATAAAGATCTTTTTTTACATTTTACAAACTAGTGTTTGACCTTTATCCCCCGCCTGACGGTAAGCAATGATCTAATGGTTGATGGTAAAGCGCACTAATTTATTACGAGCCTATTCACTCTTGCCTTAAAGGCACTTAATTTTAAATCAGACAGGGAGACCGTCTCTGGGAAATGGTTCCAGTCCTTCGTTGTACAATCAGCTGTAGAAGTCCATTCCCACCTTAAAGACTACTGTCGCCTGCGCTAAACCGGCCACGCACACTAACGCATTATTTTTATTATCGCAGTCTTCATCTTTCTTTAAAGTAATGCAAAATTTCGTTACTTCATTTGAAGTTAAGTTAGCGGCCGCACTTAACAATGGTCTATCATAAGCGAGCGATTGTGGGTTCGATCCTTAATAATGGCAAATCTTTTTGTTGTTTCATATAATTTAAAATTATGATAACTGATTTGTATTTTAAAGTAAAAATGTTTGCAAAGAATATTTAAACGAATAGGAAAATTTAGTGAATATTTATACCAAAATAGGATTTTATTATATGATTTAGTTTACTATAGATGTAATACAATAAAAAATATATAAAAATAAAACAATAAGCATATTATAATGCAATATATTATAAAGTTATATATTATTCGGTATAGATATATTTATACTAATAAATGAAACAAACGTTGAAATGGCAGCATTGTAATATTTTATATAAAATCCTTGACAAACTTGTGATATTATTATGGTAAAAAATATAAAAAACATTTTTGATTTTTAGATATAAAGTATTACATGTTATCATTAAAGAGGTTATAGCTTAATTATTCATTTTCTTAAAGAAAAGAGGATTGAAGCTTAACCTGAATATTATTACAATCATAAAATAATCTATACTTAGAACACAAAACAGTGCTTATTACATTTACAATTTTTTTGCGTGTACAGCATGGCTGCCATCCTGCAGTGCCTTTTTTCGGAGTTTGAAGGCATGAGATTATAATCATCAAGCGCTTTCTTAGTTCAAAAGTAAACGAAGTTATTTCTTATCGAATTCCGAAATTATTGTTTTTATAATGTACCAAAAGTAATTTGTATTGAAACTGCAAAAGGCGACATCTGTTAGCCATTAAGCCAACCGAACATATTACTGTCACTTAGCTAAATTACTTTACGAGTTGGTTTAGAGTCCGTTATTAGGATATATAATTTTATTTAAAACACTCTGTAGGACACTTCTGCACTGTGATTGTTATAAATTTGTTTTTTTTTGTTTTTGTTTTTGTTTAGCTGGATAAGTGTCCACCGGTCTCGCCAGTTTATTTTTAAACCACAAATGCAACCTCCCTTCTTCGCATGATTTAAAAGTTTATTCGACGGTAAATATTGTTATATCGTTCCACTTGTCTCGACACATAAGCCACCTTCGTCTTCCAACCTCTTGACTTTGGCTTACAGTATTTCTCTAAAACAATAACAATTTTATTACACACTTACAACAAACGATTGGTTTGCACCTTGCCCAAATAATAATAAAAACAACTTACACAAAAGCCGGTTTCATATATGATATTTGAGATATATTGCTGCATATGCCTGCATATTGATTAAAAAAGTAAAACTAATAACACGAACTCGTAACTACATATATGTTCACCAACCAACAACAGCTAAGTAATATTATTTGAGTTATTGTAGTTAATAATAGTTATTGTAGGTAGTGGAATATTTTTTGTTCAGTTTCTTTCAAATCTACCGTCAACTTTTTATAATGACTCTAATATAGAAAAATCTTATAATAAAGTATCATCGTTAAGTTCCGGATCGGTATTTTTACATATTTTTGTTGTCAGAATTCATAATTCATCAATAAACATTTAAAAAATATTTTGTATATTATTAGATTTGAACTCGAACCACCCTGAATGCCTATCAAGGCGAGGACCGCTAGGCTATTGGAACACTTACTGTGAACGTTGAAATTAGTAAGTAGTACCTAACAATCATAAGCGGGCAGTAAGTTGTCATTGTGTATCAAACTTTATTATAGAAGAAGGTCGTAACTACAACTAGTATTGCTTGGGCATAGTTTTGTGAGATTGTAACTCGACTTTTGGTCTTGACTGTACATGGTATGAATGACATAAATCGTAATTATTGTGAACTCGCTCATAAAACAATTAAAAAGATCCTTTCTATCTCAAAATAACTGGCCTCTGTCATCTCCACCTTACATTTCATATATTTATTTCCATTTCACAATATTATAGAGATGTAACAATGGCTTAAATTATGAACCTTCGTAAAGAAAAATTATAAAACTTGTTTTTAAAATAAATCTTACTTAAAATAACCGTTTGTCTTCATATGTGAGGAAAATGCCTGAAAATATACCTACACGATATTAAAACCGCATTAAAATTTCGTGCACTGTGTTTAATCAATATATTGTACTAGCTGTTGCCCGTGACTTCGTCCGCGTAGACTTCAGTTTACAGCGCGCGTTGGTTCCCGTTTCCGGGGGAATGCCAAGATAAATGCCTACATTACACTTATATTACGTTTATATTATTAGTAGGATTATAAAGATACATAAGGTCTATAGCAACGTTAATTTTACCGGTTTTAAAGGTTTAGCAAAGGAAAGAAACACCAAATATCACACTTCTAATTATTTTGCGTACGTTGGTGTTTTGGATATGCTTAGGATATTATGAAATAAGGGTTAAAAAATATTACATTTGATAAAATATGAGCTCATTTAAGTGAGTACGGTTTTATAAACAACTTTTTTTGCTTTGCTGACTTTTGCCAAAACATAAAGGTTTTCTGGATTTAATACACGTGAGCATGCTACATAGAGTTGCCCATCAGAAAAACATTTTGTTTCAAAAGGAACTCCGGCAAGTTTAAGCGTCTGTCGGCTTTGTTATTGTTATAGCAAATGCTGCTTTCAGAAGGAACTGTACTCTTTTAAATTGAAATGGCAAATCAGTCGGGATGATATGAATACGGGTAATCAAGACCTTTTTTTCTCCTTTTGCCATTCCAGCCATGATTGTAGCCTTTACAATGTTGTGACCCAAATGTGTTATTTGTAACCGAGTACCATTACACAGCTTTGGAGCGTCAAGATTACTCATTAATAGGACTGGAACACCAACTTTTAGTATCAACTTATGGGTGGCAGACCTGATTATTCTAAAAAAAATAAAAAAAAAATCTATAGGGTACGTTGTAACTTGTTCAATGTTCGTAATATTGTCCACTGAGAGGTATTCGTTAACATTTCCCTGAACGTTTAACATGATTTGTTCATTCATTTTACTATTTCATTAGTCGGCGCCAAAATTGCCCTTTCGCATAGCCCTCCTATGATATCTTGGTTGAATTTGATGTCCCCCATTGTGAGATCTAGTGCTTCAATTGCCCTTTTGTGGAATATCATCACATTCATCCCAAACTAACAACTTACACTGCTGTAACATTCTTCCGCGCTCACTGCTTTTACTAATATTGCATTTCCTCATGAGCTAAGTTCAATGGTAACTGAGTGCGCTGTTCGTCCCGTTCCGAAAAAAATTAAAAAGAGCCGAGTTGATATAAACTAAGCGCCTGTTAAAATAATGGAAGCCATATGTACGTCTGCGTTAGCTCCCGTTTTCGCAACATTTTTTGTTACTGCTCTGCTCCTATTGGTCATAGCGGGATGTTATATAGCCCAAAGCCTTCCTGGATTAATATGCTATCCAAAGCAAAAAGAATTTTTCAAATCGGACCAGTAGTTCCTGAGATTGGCGTGTTCAAACTAACAAGCAAACAAACAAACACTTCAGCTTTATATATTAGCATAGAGTATAGATACATTACTGATACCGTATCATACTGAAACGGTTACTGTTTATTTTCCCCCAGTCGGGGAACACCCACCTGAAACTCCGCCACTGAATACCCCCAGGATGCACTCTTAATTAAAAGCATATGTTTACCGTGTGGACGGAGTGTATCGTTGTGTAGACTGTAGCGTTTCATCTACGGGTTTCACCCCGTTAACGGTCACCTGAATAAACTAGTGGTTGTTTGGATTCAGTTTGTAGCGGGACTTAGGCTAGATACATGTTTGTAGAAATTTCGGTGTTTACTCATCGGAATCAAGAGAAGTTTCCATTTAACTCGATTCCAATAAGAACTTAAGTACAGCCGAATAGATAAATGATCTATTTTCTGTGAGTGGGTTTGTATAATCATTTTTACAAGTCAATCATATTCTTTAGAAAAGGTTTTCGACCTTTGCTGCCTTTTTTTTTGTTTGGAATGGGAAATCATCAAATGACCTCTCCCGCTCTGGGCGGAGCGGAAGGGCGTGTCAGACTTTTACTGACTAAAACCCACCCATGTTTTTTCATTTGCCTGTGCGCCAGGGCCACGGTTTCTTTTTTAAACAACCCGCAATCCTGACCCAGGAGGCATCGGTCTTCGTGGACCCCGTCATAATGTGCTGACATCTCTTTGAGGCGCGCGTGAAACACGACGCGCCGTCGACTCGGGCCTGGTACTCCGTGAAAAAGACATATTCTTGGTCCACTAAACCAATACATTGTTTCAATTTTTACCCGCCTAAAGCAGTGTCAAAGCACCAGCAGGGTAATTGCATAACACCATTGATAAAATATTAAACAGATACGATATATTCTAAATACTCATACTTCTTTAATCAGCATCCCAAATAAAAAGCGCTTACTCAAACCATGGATGACTATTGGTATGCTCCGCTGTATGCGTAATAGAGATGCAATGCACAAAAAACTCAAACTATCTCCAAACAATTTTATATTAAGTATTACTTATAAAAGATATAGAAACTTCTGCTCAAACATTATAAAGAAACTAAAAAGAGATTTTGACAAGAGAGAACTGACTGAAGCTTCAAAAGACAATAAAAAGATCTGGAAGGTGATAAAGAGAGTAACTAATACAGATAAGCCAAACATACCAAACACTGATTTATTGGCCTCTTCTACTACACCACAGCTCTCGGTGGACAAAGTAAACAAGTTCTTTTCCAATATCGGGAAGGAACTTGCTGATAATTTTTCTTGTCCACCTGGTAGACATAAAATTTCACCAGACTTTGCTTCCATATCCTCACCCTTACAGTCATTCGTCATGTTAGACACCGACGAGGCGGAAGTCGGGGAAGTACTAATGTCACTTAAGTCAGATTCTGCTATAGGCTGGGATAATATTTCAACAAAGTTTTTAAAGCGCTATTCATTGATACTAGTCCCATTACTTACACATATTTTTAATATCTGTTTTCATACCGGCACTTTCCCCTTATACTTCAAGAAGGCCATCATACACCCAATTCACAACAGTGGGAGTAAAAAACTTGTTAATAATTATCGACCTATTGCAGTATTACCTTCTATTTCTAAAATTCTAGAACGCCTAATCAACAAAAGACTTGTGACTTACATGGAAGATAAAAAGCTTTTTTCTCCCAACCAATTCGGCTTTAGGCGCAATAAATCTACTAACAGTGCTGTAATTGAGCTAATTGATCATGTTACGAAAAATCTTGACAAGGAAAAGAAAGTATTATCAATTTTTTTGGACCTAAAAAGGCATTCGATACGGTTTCGATTTCTGACTTAATAATAAAGTTAGAGGAACTCGGTATTCGTGGCCATTCACTTAACATTTTTAGGGACTACCTTCAAAACAGAACTCAGTTTCCCAAGACAGTGTGCTTGGCCCCGCCTTGTTTCTTATTTACGTCAATCAACTCTGTAATTTGAGTCTGGAGAGTGGAAGAATCATGGCGTTTGCTGATGATACCGTTCTTACCTTCTCGGGTGACGCTTGGGATGACACCTTTGATTTTGCACAAAAAGGGCTAAATAGTGTTCTGCAATGGCTCAACAGACACATTCTCACAATCAATACCGACAAAACTAAAATTCTTACGTACAGCTTACGAAATTCGACTCAACCTCCAAATTCATACGCTTTGGTAGCGCACTCATGTTTACTGTCTGGCACTGCGACATGTAGTACATGCCCAGAATTAGAACGTTGTCGAACCATCAAATATCTAGGTGTGACTCTTGATGATGGTCTGGACTTTGCGCCTCATGTAGAACTACTGACCAAAAGAATCAGAAAGCTGATTTTTGTCTTTAGTAGTCTTCGCCACATCGCAGAACCTCATATTTTTAGGTGTACATATTTTGCTCTCTGTCAGTCTCTCTTAACGTACTGTATATGCACTTGGGGTGGTGCACCCAAAACGGTACTTTTGAAGCTTGAACGAGCTCAGAGAGCCGTTCTGAAAATTAGTACCTTTCGGTCCATCCTCTTCCTAACTGAAGATCTATATAGGAGCTGTAAAGTCCTTACAGTCAGACAATTATTTGTACTGCATGTACTACTATATCAGCATCAAAGAACCTCTTATGAAATAATCACCACAAGACGCATAGACAAGGTTTGCCAACCCTTCCGCTGCAAGTACTCTTTTACAAGAAGATTTCCCTGTTTCCAAGGCCCTCACTTAGACAATAGTCTTAACAAAATTCTGAACTTTTTCTCACTCCCTATAATGTCTTTTAAAAAGAAAATTAATACTTGGCTGCAAACGCTTAATTACAACAAAACTGAAAGCTTATTGTTGACCCAATACAGCTCCCGTTAAACTTCATTCTATCATCATCACTCAAACATCGACACGAACATACCCTCGTTTGCTGTATAATCTTTTCTCTATAAATTACATAATTATTTATTTTGTGTTTTCATTTTTGCATCTTTTTTTTTTTTTTTGACAATTTTCTTTCATCCCTTAATCTTTGTCATCTATTAGTATTACTAGTATACGTTTGTATTAGTTGTGACACGACCGTGTAGTCAGGAGGCCTGGAGACCTGTAACACAGGTTGTCCTAGCACAGGCTCCAGTTTCCACTACATCGTTATATCTTGTATACTTAATTTTGTGTTAAACTTATGTTTAATTATGTGGTGGAAAAAATAAACGTTTATTATTATTATTATTCTAACAAACTGACCAAAAAAAATGTGCCGAACACAGCAGCAGCACACATGCATATTTTTATTCGGCATACATTGGTACAGTGTGAGTGAGATGGGGCGCAATCTAAAGCATAGAGAAGAAAAAGATGGCTAGTGTTTGTCGTTTGCGCTGTTAGTGTTTGTCGTTTGTTTTTACGAGTGTATCGAGAGTGACTAAAGCGAGATACAGGACTTACTTCCTTTTGTACGCTTCATTTTTAGTGCGCTAGTGACATATCTACCTTAGTTTAATATTTTATCAATGCAACAACAGCAGCAGCAGTAGCAACAGGCTTCATTTTGACAGTTCAACAACATTCATTACTTAATTTACATTGCTAAGCAGACACATTTTGGAACATATGGAGCAATGGATTAGCAATAGGCTTCGAAATGATTCCAACTGATAGTAATGGTGTGTCACGCAATAAAAATGCAAGTTCCATATGTATTGCACGAACGAGTGTTGCACTGCAGGCAGTCTCCGAATGGGGCAATGCCAATCTTGTAGCATTCAATGCCGCCAAAACACAGGCGTGTCTTTTCACCGCCAAAAGGAGCCCGTTCACCTTGGCTCCTACTTTTCGGAATGTGTCCTTGGAGTGTTCCGACCGCCTTCAGCTTTTGGGAGTTGAGATTTTCTCGAACCTTAACTTTGGGCGGTTCATTGAGTCCAAGGCCAAGGTGGCTGCCAGGAAACTTGGCGTTATCGCAAAGGTCCGGCAGCACTTCACACCTGGGCAGCTTCTAATGTTATACAAAGCACAGGTCCGTTCGTGTGTGGAGTACTGCAGCCACATTTGGGCTGGTGCTGCCAAGTGTCACCTGGCCACTTTGGATTCAGTGGAGAGACGTGCAAAGAGGCTGATTGGTGACCCTGATCTAACTCGAGTTGGTCTCCAAAGCCTAGAGCACAGGCGTAGAGTAGCCAGCCTTTCGGTGTTCTATAGGATGCATTTCGGGGAGTGTGCGAGGGAATTGCATGATTTAATTCCCCCATCTCCGTTCCACCAGCGGACAACCCGTCGTACGGCTGGTTTCCACCCTTACGTTGTTAACACCACTACGATCCGGACGAAGCGTTTCGCCTCCTCCTTTATACCGCGTACATCGAGGGACTGGGACAATTTGCCAGCGGCGGTCGAAACGAAAGATAATTTTGAAGCGGATCAAACAAAACGCAGCACGCGACGGGTCACGGAAACGCGGTTTGAAATCACGCGCGGTGATAAATTTTCATTGATTTGAATGATCCACCTTACGGAGGCTTCTACTGTCACAACATCCACATATCAAAATTCCGTATTGCCTGAATTGATCTTTGCACTGGCGCTGAAAGGACACATTTGCGTATTAACGTATCAACGCAAAAATGTTTTTACAGCGGATATTTGCAGTACTTTTTAGCAAGAGTAACATAAATATTATAATGTAGGTTTATAATAATTTATGTATTTTTGGTTGTTAATATTTATTTATATACATACACATGATACATTATTAAAAGCCTCGATGACCATTAGTCAAAAATATACATAATATTCGTAACATTTTACTTAGGTAATAAACAAAAAGACTGGATACAACTAGTTTGATTTTTTTTTTAGGTAGTAGAAACTGTAACACATAATTGTTCCCAATATTTAGGATTGATGAAATTCGACGGGTCCTCCTATTAAAGACACACCAGTTTTGAAAACCCGACAAATTTTAGTTATTAATAAAAAAATAATCTTCTTATTTTGAATAAGTACATGAAATTCTTATAATTTTAACAACGTTCACAGTGAGTAGGGTAACTGCATAATACACTATCAGTAGCAATGGGTTTCATTTTGACAGATCAACGACATTCATTACGTTATTTAAGCTTTCGAACAGACACGTTTTCGAACAGGTGCATGAAGCAATGAATTAGCAATTTGCTTCGAAATTATTCTAACTGATAGTAATAGCACATTATAAAAATCATACAGTAGGTCGACGCCTTTGATCTCGTGTAAAATGCCGACATCGTCTAGACAGTAACGCATCGGTCAGGGTTGTCTCAAATAAACAATATTTATGAAATTATTTATTTATTGCAGATCAACATCGATAGCTGTATTATATTTAATTAATTTGCTATTTTTACTAAGGGAACAACTCGAGACAGATTTAAGTTATTTAGATGGCATTGTCGTAACCAGCACCCCAATCCACCTTGGAATTAATACCCATATCATATTAATATACATTTAAATTGGCGTCCGCCATCTTGGATTTCAAAAAGCATGGCTTTTTTGTAACAAGCACCCCAATTATACTCAAAATTGACACTCATATCAAATTATAAAAAAATGACGTCCGCCATTTTGGATGTCAAAAAGGATGGCTTTTTCGTAACAAGCACCCCAATTATACTCAAAATTGACACTCATATCAAATTATAAAACAAACAAATAAAAAAACAAACACGTGTTAGCCCTTAATGATAGATACCGAGCTACGAACATCGTTTTGTTCGCAGCTCGGGTGCCGCTTACCCGCGTCTCGTCCCTCACACCCCACACGATTGCTCTATTTATACGTCTTCGTCGGACGACTGTATGATTTTTAGACTGTGGTAATAGTGTGTTACGCAATTTTAGGTTAAGTAACTCCAATTTAATAAAAATAGGTAAAAAATAACTCTAATTTGCTTACATTTTTGACAAGTTTTTTACATTAAATGTCGCTGAGATGTGATTAGGATTAGTTTTTGAACATTTTTAGTTACGGACATTGATCTTCGGTAATAGGTAATTCTTCATAAGTAGATCCGATCGCATAAAGTGACAAAAAATTGTATTTTTTTCTAGTGCTTGACCCGTGGAATCGTTGAAGCAGTGATGCAATCGTTGATGGTAAAACGATCCTATTATTAAGAGCTTATTCACTCTAGCCTTGAAGACACTTAAATTGTAGTCCGACGGAAACACCGCCGCTGAAATTCCAGTTCTTAGATGTACGCGGTATAAAAGAAAGAAGTGAAACGCTTCGTCCGGATCGTAGTGCTGTCAACAACGTAAGGGTGGAAACTCGCCGTAGGTACGACGAGTCGTCCTATGATGAAACGAAGATGGGGGAGTTAAATCTTGCAATTCCCTCGCACGCTCGCCAAGATGCATCCTATAGAACACCGACAGGCTGGCTACTCTTCGCCTGTGCTCCAGGCTTTGAAGACCGTTTTGAGCTAAATCTGAGTAGCCAAATACGATAAAGGTACCCCTTATCGTAAAGATTTGTGTCGATCGTACGTAGAAACGTACGATCGACACAAATCTTTTGATACAGTGTCCAGTTCCGTATTTTAGTATTCATAGGTTTTCTCATATATCTTTTGCATTTTATGACTCAACTAATTACAACACCCAAAAGACTAATTAACATTCGCAACTGCTGGCCACGGGTGGAAACATCGAGGACGTCGCAGGTACACCCGTACAACCGACATTCTACCTACAATTAGGCCACTTAACCCTACAACTAGGCGCTGTAAACAAATCCGTGCTTTGTCCACCGAGTTAACACTGCACAGCTAAGTGCTGGTCGATCCTTGTTAACGTTTTAGGTTAACAAGACGACCGCGGTGTTTACGCCGACCCGTGTTGGTACAAGGAGGTAGCGCCTTGCTGCTGTGTTTGGGCTATGGTAGAGGAGGGAGCGGTGGCGGGGGCGGGAGGGGTAGCGGTTTTGACCTTTGGAATCTACTACTATTTAGTTATTCTAAAGAATCCTTTTTTTGTTTTGGATGGGAAATCATCAAATGGCCTCTCCCGCTCTGGGCGAAGCGGGCGTGTCAGACTTTTACTGACTAAAACCCAACCGGGTTTTTTCACTTGCCTGTGCGCCAATAATGACTATAAAGAGTAGAATAATGACTCCTTTATGAATGAAAAGTCACTATATATGTTTCATAATCATCATCATCATATCAGCCGAAAGGCGTCCACTGCTGGACATAGGTTTCCCCCAAGGATCTCCACGATAGCCGATCCTTCCTGTGCCTCCCGCATGCAGCGGTTTCCCGCGACCAGGTCGTCGTTCCATCTTGTCGGGGGCCTACCAACGCTGCGTCTTCCGGTGCGTGGTCGCCTCTCTAGAACCCGCCGGCCCCCATCGGGCATCGGTCCTACGGGCAATGTGCCCGGCCCACTGCAACTTCAGTGTTGCAATTCTTCGGGCTATGTCAGTTACACTCGTTATATGGTTCAATTGAAAAAATCGATGCTAAAAATCGATGGATGACTAACAAAAGCCCGAATTAACTCTTTTATTTCAGTCTAGTCACTAAAATACCACATCGAACTCTGAATAGTAACGTAAAGCAGAGGAAACGGCAGCAACATAAAATTTAAAGGACGTAGTTTTCAAATCAGACAGATTCTCTTATTTGTTTATCATTTTAATCATAACTGCTCTCAAATGGTGAAGGATCGCGAAAACACAGGCACGTCCTAGAACCACATAGACATAGGCCACTGCTGTGTTCCTTATCCTCCTTCCAGATCCAGTCTGTTCCAGCCACCTAATTGAAGTCATCGGTCCTTCTGGTTGTGATATATCTACCACCATACTGCATATAGATAATAAAAAGCAACTATAATCAATATCATTTCGCTTCCATAATTAAAATTAATGAAATATGAAGTACAATTAATTATGGTTTGTTAGTTCTAAGTTATGATGGTTGTAAGACTGCAAATAATGGATGATCTACCAACTCCCGAACCAGGTCAAGCTTTGTTAATTTAATTTTGGGAGTTAGTGGTAAGAGTAAGCAACCTTAATCTAGAATCTTCTACTTTAGACCACACATGAAAAACTAATGACGTCGATTAAAAACATTATACTATAGGTAGTATTCTTGGTACTATATACTCTAGCCTGAAAATTACTAAAATAATAATAATATGCTAATTTAACATCCTCTTTAAACTTCATTTAAATTTTATTACATCCTCTTACAACATAAAATTAGAACTTCTTCGCTGAACCCTGAAACCCGCTGAATTTTGACATAACCTGTCCTTTTGACATTTAAATATTGACAGAACTGTAACCCGATCACAAGTCAAACTCTTATGTCAACAGGGACACTAACTATATATCAATGTCTCTGTCCCACATGGTGTAAAAAGAGAGAGAGAGAAGGTTGACTTGACAAATTGAATTTAACACATGGAGACCAATGTCACCCGTGGTCGGCTTTAAGTCAAAATTCGGCATATTCCTCAAACCGCATTATCACATATATGGTAATAGGGACGGATGCGCGCGCGCCGACATCTGAGCAAACAAACGCACACTACAACACGGAACTGGAAACTGTATCAAAACATTTGTGCAGCAGTTGTGTAGCATCTTTTAGAAGTTTCTATCTAGTATGTATTCTGATTTAACAGGAAGTTCTTATGGTCGAATATCAATGCCAACATAGCTCTTCGAGTCGCTCAGATGAAGTGGCAGTGGGAGGGGCACATTGCTCGTAGAACCGATAGCCGATGGGGCGTTAAGGTTCTGAAGTGGCGGCTACGTACGGGAAGACGCAGCATAGGGAGGTGAACCGATGACTTGGTAAAGGTCGCGGGAAGCCGATGTATGGAGGCACCACAAGACCGGTCATCCTGGAAAGCCTTGGGCCTTTGTCCAGCAGTGGACCTCTATAGGCTGAAGAAGAAGAAGAATACCAATTCACGAAATTAAAAATGTAGCAAATCTATTCGCCAACTCATTTCATTGTCAATGAAAATTTAGAAAAATAGAGGTATTTTTGATTGACTTATAGTTTAGACCAAAGTACGAATGTTCATAAAATAAAAATCACTTAAAGTAGTTTTCCAATTCAGGCTTCTACCTTAATTTTGCTTGGATTTCGTAAGTTGTCAAAAACATTCTATATAATACTTTCAATATCTCCGAAGTTTTACCACAGAAATAAAACCAATAAGACCTCACTAGAACAACATTTCGAAAACCTTTTAACGTTATCTCCGCCTAACCTCCTAAGGTACATTTAGAAATGAAAATCAGTCCCGTTTCTCCGTATTTTGTGCAAAATATTTTAATTCCAACCTTTTGGCTGATCTTTAGCAAAAGGTTACAACAATAAACACAATGGGTATCGGAAACATTATGTTTCGTTTATCTTATCTTAAAACAAGGACTCGGTACTTGTGGTCGGTTTTAATGCGACAAATAGGTACAAGATTATTACGATAACCAGCTTTCTGATTGTTTGTTATAAGGAAAACATTAGGATCTTTATTTCGAAGATACGGTATGTACTGAAAACTAATAAATCTTTAAATCTTTAAAAAATCTGTAAATTATCATACATACAATATGTAAAGAAACCCCGTTCGACCCATAAGGATAATAAAAGTTAGGTAAACACTTTACCAGATAAAATATGAAATTTTACATGATCGTCATAGTACAAATTAATTTTGAAATAATCTTTTTTTCCGCGAAATAATTCCAACTTCCCCCAAATTTGGTATTTTTTTTAAAACTGACAGCACCATTTTTGACGGTATTATCATGAGCGAATAGCAATGCGACCGCGTGCCGCGTGCCCTGCCCCCCTTAGCCCGTGCATGTATTGTCTACCGCCCATGAGTTTTTTTTTAAGTTTAGCCCGGCTTTGTAGGCATTAGTAGAATCAGTTATCGATATCTAACAATAACTTCACGGATCAGAGAGGGTTTTCTTTACATATTGCATATTTATAAAAATAAAAATCATAGGACCTAAAAAAATTCGTCCATATTATTGTCATCAGGAGAAGTACCCAAAAGCCTGGCAGCATTGCCACATCGCATCATATTTCAATGTTCATCTGATTCTTTGGCCAAAAATAGGCCAGTTTTTCGGTCCTCCCAGGTCACGTGAACAGATATCCGCCATTATTGTGAAATGAAATTTTCAAAGAATTTCTATAATTTGTTACACGTGTTTTATTAGCAAAATTGTGGTATACAACGTGTAACAAAAAGGGTATATACATACGTATATACCCTTTTTGTTACGTTGTATACCACAATTTAATAAAATAATTTAATTTAATTTCATGGTATCAAGGGCATGACATCTTTAGATGATATCGAACGATATCGGAAGGGTTTCAACTCAAAATAAAATACTCAAAAAATTGGTACCAATTTTCAGTTTCGTGTGTTTCTTAAAATCAAATCATAACAAACGTGACAGCACACTACATACGTTAATAATTACTCGTTACCCATCACGTTACTTGCCAAAATCCGATAAATGTCTTCAATATCTCTACGCGACTAGTATGATAGTAGCCTATCACAGGCGGTGTTTTTCCTCCTAACTTCCTAACATAAAGAGACAGGATTAAAAAACCCTTCCAATATCGTTTGATATCATGTAAAGATGCCATGCCTTTGTTATGTATATACCCTTTATGTTACACGTTGTATATTCCACATTCCACGGAGGCCATGGATCAAGAGTTGAGGTTGAATCTCACCTTGAAAAAAGAAGAAGAACATTTTTAATCATGGGTCCAACACCTATGACAAAAAATGGTCAAAATCTAATGTAAGACAAAATAGCAAAAATATAGTTGTGACAATATGTGTGACATACGTCTCAGTCTATATTTTGATGGAATTAATTCTTTCCATCACTTCATTTATTAAAAAACTTTATGTAAGAAATCTTTCGTCAATATTAAAATTTAATAAAATTACTATTCCCTTTGATGATACCGAATAATTTCAATAAACTCATTATCCTCTTCCTCTATTCCAAGACTAGTTTAATGAACAGCTTAAAACATCCGCTGTATAAATGAGTTATTCGATGCGCACGCGTCGCTTTGCAGGTGGTCTGTATAAGCAAGTTTATTTAATACTCTCATAATATTTTGAACATTAATTTGATTAAAATATTACAAATAATTGTTGTATTTCATTCAAAAACAAATATTCATTTCAGCTGATAATTAACTGTGCTATATAAAAAAACCGGCCAAGTGCGTGTCGGACTCACGCACAAAGGGTTCCGTACCATTGATTCGTGAAGTTAAAGGATTTAAGTTATTTGTATGAAAGATTACGCTGTAATAAGCGGTTTACGATTTACGAGGTATTAAAAAAAACTACTTACTAGATCTCGTTCAAAACAATTTTCTATGGTAGTTTTTATAGTAATGTATTATCTATCATATGTTTTTTTTTCGATTTTTCCTTTTCTTATTTTAGAAGTTAGGGGGGACCAACTTTTTTCCACTTTGGAAGCATCTGTCACGCAAACTATTCGGTTTAGGATAAAAAAAATTTATAAACCTCGATATCATTTTTGAAGACCTACCCATAGATACCCCACACGTATGTGTTTGATGAAAAAAAAATGTTTGAGTTTCAGTTCTAAGTTTGGGGAGCCCCTAATATTTATTATTATTTTTTATTTTTGCATCAAAATCGTAATGTATTTCACAGAATACATTTATCTACCAAGTTTCAACAGTATAGCTCTTAAAGTTTCGGAAAAAAATGGCTGTGACATACGGACGGACAGACGGACAGATAGACATGACGAACATGACGGCTACGGAACCCTAAAAATAAACCCTACATTTTGTTCAAATATGCATGAAAAAAGATGTTTCTTTTTATTTATTTTTTGGTACTCATCACTTTGTCATGAAATATCATCACCATAAAGAATCTAACTTCTTTCATCTAATGGACACTTATAACTCTCCCCCAATCACAAATCGTCTTTAAGATCCAATTAACTCTTCAATTTATCAGCAGTGTACAATGAGTGGCTCCGACGTCCCGAACATAACCGAAGACAGCCGATATCTGCCGAGTTATTAATTGAGCATTGTGAGCACACGTAATGGGACGTACGCAAGAGCACTTCGGTGTTATCTTTATGAAGACGCATGAGCGAAGTTAGCGGTCTTACTATGAGTGTAGTTAAACTTGATAGAAACTGCGTGAGAATTGATTGAGGTAGTCCCTGAAAATGATCTCTTTTTTTGGCAAAGGAAGAAATTACAGAAGGCTACCAAGAATAAAATTCCATTCGGTTTGTTTTCATTCCTACATCTGGAGCCCGATCCGATGGATCCGATTTATTGTCTCACACACTGGGACGTCATTACGTCAACTGAGTGGTAGTTGCTGAAAATCAGCGCTGTTGCCAGTAGGTTCGCCTGAAGTCACAGCATTTTGCTGAACAACGACCTTTTCTTGCACAGATCAACGCACAGGTTAACTGTTATATATTTTGTAACCCAATTAGTTATTCTCCCCACTCTGCAATTATAATATTGTATCTTTTTTTTGTTGTTGTTTGGTTTGTTGTCATCTGCCAGTGTCGTGGGCGAATCACGGATGACAGACGGATCTAATCGTCAACTGTCAAATGACCCAACGACAAAGTTCGTAATCTGCTAAATTCATAATAATCGATCAATTATCTCAGTCGTCTCGTAATGGAATTGTGATAGAATGACATTGTCGTGTTACCATTATGATAAAACCCATTTTATTAGTAGAATACGAAGCTTGTCAAAATCTATCATTATGGGATCACTAATGGACCATTATGATAATATTATAATAGCACACTAGGACCCCTAGTACGTGCACCCTGATGGCGAGTTCTACGCTCCTGATTTTTCTGAAGAGCGTCATAAATAAGGTCACTTTATAACCTCCTAGGGTACCTTTCCCATCCTTATTTTTACAAGTACATTTCCTTCAGCCTGTGATGTATCAATACAACTATCTTGGTTAGAGGAAGTGGAGCGTACTCCACCACGCAAGCCCAGTGCGGTTCGGTAGCTGTCACACTTTCGTTCTAAAACATACCGGTTTCCTCACCATTTTTAACCGACTTCAAAAAAAGGAGGTTATCTATTTGACCCGTATGTACGTGAACCAAATTTCAAGTGTATGTATGTTTTTATGTTTGTGCGCGCATATTTCCGGAACGAATTGATAAATAGAAAATTGAAAAAATTAAATTAAATTTAAAAATTAAATTTCCGGAACTACAAGTCCGATTAAAGTAATTCTTTTTTTGTTGTACTATGTATTGTTCAACTTAGGGAATACTATAAGCTTCATTAAAATCGGTTCAGTAGTTTTTGAGATAGGGATTTTTTTCGTATTGATGAGAAGTTATTCTATCATGGGTTATGGCTGCCACTATTGTTATGAGGTGAAAAAGTAATATTCGAATTTCGACTAAGACACTGAAAAGCATGCAAGAGAAATAATTTTACCTTTGTCATGACTGTAGAATTCGGTGGCAAGCTAAACAACAGAAACCTCGAGACACCGACTTCTAGAGCCATGACAAAAGTAAAATTATTTTTTCCCTTTTAAGTGTTTTTTTGAAGTCGGTTTCTATTTTTTTGTAATAAGCTTTTTGCACATCATTTTTAGAATAATGGCGAAAAAATAATAAAGCAAAGCGCCTACCTTGGTTAGAACCTACGATCTGCAACTCGTAAGTGGCGGCTACCACTGGTCCTTATGTTCTTCTAAAAACTCGAAAGACCTCATTTCAAACCGATTCAGACGATTAGATATTCAATCGAGAACCTATAGTAAGGTCATCATCTAAAATCGACAATTTAGCAATCGTCTCGGGCAGTTTCGATGCGGTATGTCGGCTCTATTCAGGGCAGCTATAATATTGGTCGTATCTCGTGACCTTCACGACCTTTACGACTGAGGTGACACATGTTTGTTGTCAGCTTTATTGTCAGGAAGCGTAAGACCAAATGTAGCTTTAACAGTATCTATTGCGCGTATACACTTTACCGCTAGTAGGTTAGTATTAAGTTTTCTAGACTCTAGGTCAGATAATTTATCTCGTCTGGGGCTGATTTTATCTTTTATCCGCGGAATATACTTAATCGTTGTCTGGATTGTTTTAAATTTAATTACAGGGTAAGACTTATGACTGACTGGATATAAAAAATAGCCAAATTCATCAACAAACTAAATATGTCTCTAAAAAGTTCGCTTAAAGTATTCGAATTGCATGATTTAATTCCCCATTTCCGTTGCATCATCGGACGACCAGTCCTCCGTCGAGTTACCACCCTTACGTTGTTGACAATAAATCGATCCGAACGAAGCGTTTCGCCTCATATTTTATACAGCGTACATCGAGAGACTGGAACAATTTGCCAGCGGCGGTGTTGCCGTCGGACTACAATTTAAGTGTCTTCAAGGTTAGAGTGAATAGGCTCTTAATAAACTAGCGCGCCTTATCATCAACGATTGCTGCTTACCATCAGGCGGGATTGCGGTCAAGGAGTAGTTTCTAATTACCCGACTACGGCAAAGCAAAAGGAGGGTTATGATTTTCACAGGCTATGTATGTATGTATGTATGTATGTATGTATGTATGTATGTATGTATGTATGTATGTATGTATGTATGTTCATCTGTTCCCTCGTAACTTCTAAACTACTTATCAGAATTCGACAAATGACATATCATTAGAAGCGTCGTAATTGTCCGCTGGTTATAGGCTATAAGGGGTTTCACAAAATCTAATGTGGCGCCCTCTATCGGACAAAACATACAGAGTAAAAAACTAAAGTTAAGATAAATATGCCGTGTTTGGTATCATTTTAAAGCGTTTTACTTGTACATTTTGAATATATATATATTACTAGCATTTGCTTGTGACTTTACCTGTATTCATGGGCTGATTGCATATATTTACATCTTTTCGTTCATAGCTTCTTTACTACTTATCAGAATAAGACCACTGCAGTACCATTAGAAGGGCCTTAATATTCTGTTGGATATGAGCTATAAAGCTTGTCACCAAATTTAGTATTGCGCCCTCTAGCGGGCAAAAAGTTATATGTAAATATAAAATTTAAAAAAATATACCGTGTTTGGCATCAATTGAAAGAGCTTCACGAGTACGTTATGTTGGTACATAATTACAGGAATGCTTTTTAGTTCATCAATTTAGCTTTTGTTAATATTATGCGCCACAAATACACTTTAACACCAAAATAGTACAAATAATAAAAAGTAAAAAAACTAAAACCCAACTACGACAAAAAACGACGCTGAAAAGTATAAAACAAGATTTTCAGAATACTGCACTAAACAAAGTTGCTAGTTTTCAAGTTTGGAAAGGCGTAGTCACACGTTACATATACCTACCGTAGCACTTTGACAACGTGTGACTGCGGTTTTCCAAACATGAAAACTAGCAACTTTGTTTAGTGCAGTATTCTGAAAATCTTGTTTTATACTTTTTCAGCGTCGTTTTTTGTCGTAGTTGGGTTTTAGTTTTTTTACTTTTTATTATTTATTTAAAAAGAAATAGGCTTCATGAAAGTATCAAGTAATTTATCGAACAAACGATAAAATAACGTGTATAAAATTAATTAAGTGGGTAATCCTTTTCTAAGGACCCGTTAGACTGAAGGCTCAGTGTACTTATAATAACTTACATAAGATATTTGTACAAGTAATTCTTAGAACATGTAACAGAGGCGTAGGCTGTGACGTCAAACATCTAAGTTTACTCTCGTACCGTTGTTTGCGGCCGCGCCCCGCTCCTGTTTGAAGACGATTTTGTTAGAAAATAACTCGTTTATTGAAAGATCAGGTTCTTCGGTATTTTTATACTTAATGATTACGAATTTTTGCTTAGAACGGCTAGTTAATGCATCGATGTTGTCAAGTCATTAAATCTAATACAATTCTCGTGTCGCTGTGTTTGCTAAGCGCAGTACACACCAAAGCCGCCGACCCGGCGGCACAGCTCGCCGACCTGATGTTGAAAGAAGCATGTCGGCAACCTTCGCCCGCGTGTGTAGCTCGTCGACACGTTGGAGGCTTGCCGCCGGGTAGCGTACGCAAGCGCTCAGTTGCCCGGCGATTTTTCAGCTGTAGTGACGTGCTAGTATTTTAGCAGCCAAATAAATTTCTGATGTCGAGCCGCCCACATGCCGCCGGCAAAGTTTTACGACTATCAATCACTGAAGCCGCCAACCTAGCCCGCCGGCAAAATATTGCCGACATATGCCTTTGGTGTTTTTTGGTGCTTTGGGCTTTGGTGCGTAGACTTTACTAAACTCCTCCGAAACGGCTGAAACGATTCATATGAAATTTTGTGTGATTATCTGGTAGGTCTTAGAATCGGCCATACACCATTTATATATATTGATAAATATTTCAAAACAATGTTGGCGGATAAACTACCTAGTACTAAAACGCACAATGGTCCACTAGAAGGGCTAACTGCGGAAACTAAACCCTTAACATGGAACATAAACTAGTAGTATATAATAGAGGTATGGTCGCTAACAATGGGCATTACAAGAAGGCTCAAGGTCACTCAACAGGCAATGGAGAGGGCTATACTTGTGGTTTCACTGCGTGAACAAATCAGAAATGAAGAGATCCGCAGAAGAACGAACTCTCGTTCTTCGTTACTCAACCGACATAGTCCGAAGAATTGCGAAACTTAAGTGGCAATTTGCCGGGCACATTGCTCGTAGGACCAATGCCCGATGGGGCCGACGGGTTTTCGAGTGGCGACCACGCACCGGAAGACGCAGCGTGACCCGACAACAAGGTGAACCGACGACCTGGTGAAGGCCGCAGGAAACTGCGGGAGTCGTGGATATCCTATGGGAAGCCTATGTTGTCGCGGACTTCTTTCGGCTGAAACGATGATAAACTATTTAGGAGGATAAGAAAATAAACGTTGATCAACTCCTAATGTTGATTAAACTAACAGTTATTTTTATTATGATCGCGATTAAGATGTTTTATTACATATTTTTTGTGTAACTACCTTTTCGCTAAATAGACTGACTACTTTTACTACTGACTAGAACTTTCCAATTGGAACCAATACTTCCTGAGATTAGCTCCATCATACAAACTCTTCATCTTTATAATATTAAATGTAGATGCAGTATTAGACAAATTAACAATCACAGGATAATTACGTAACACACTATCAGTAGCAATGAGTTTCATTTTGACAGTTCAACAACATTCATAGCGTTATTTACGTTGTAGAGCGGTCATATTTTTCGAATATATGGAGAAACGGATTGGCAATATGCTTCGGAATGATTCCACCTGATATTAATAATATGTTACTCAAAGGGTGGCGTACTCCGTGGCGTAGCGGTAGCGGACGCGGCCGCTGCGCAAGGTGGCGCGGGTTCGATCCCCGCACAGTGCAAGTATTTGTATGCATGAATATGAATACGTGCCTCGGAAAGCACGTTAAGCCGTTGGTCCCGGTTGCCATACGAACATCTAGTGGCAGTCGTTACGGGTTGTTGGAGCCCTCAAAAATCCATCAATTGGTCTAACTGCAATGCTTCGATGTCGCCTTCGGGTTGTGGAGGTCAGACGGCAGTCGCTTCACGGAAAATGTCGAATTTTAGCCATATCAGCAGTTGGACTGGTAAAGCGGACCCTAGACTCCAAAGCTGAAAAGGCTTCGGATGCGACTGGGATTAACGCTGGGATGATGATGATGATGACTCAAAGTGTGCTGATAAGCCTTACCAGGTTTCCTCAAGATGTTTTTACTTCACCTCATAATCAGTCATTGGTATCCAAGATATACTTATAATGTACATATAACCTAGCATGGTGATTTTGCCCAATCCTTCTCTGTATGAGACGAGACCTATGCCCAGCAGTGGGACGATAAATACGTAGGTAGATATTCTTTATGTTTTCGTAGGTAGTAAAATTGTTTTATTTTATTTACTATCAGAGATGAAGGTGTCTATCTCGAGCATTTTCGCATGTCAAGCTAGCTTTAGTACCGTTGTTTGCGTTTGTGAACCCACAAACCACTGCTCCCGACACCTCCTGCCGTTTGTTCAAATATACCTAGTAACTTTGTAGAAGTAACTCAGTGTTATTTCTACCTTTAAAAGGTAAACCAAATGTTTTCTTGCGGTTTAAAAATAAAAGTTATAATATTTACTCAATAATTATAATATTTACATAACTCTTAATCTTTTAGATAGAATTTTTAACATTGATAATAATAATACGTTTACAGAGATGCGATTTATTTGAAATACTTCTATTTAAAATGCAAATACAAAATGCAAAATAGCTATTTTGTATTTTGCATTTAAATGCTTTTTAGTAAAAAGCATTTTGTATTTTATTTGAAATACCTTTCGAGATATATTTTGCATTTTTCAAATTCATTTCAAAATGCAAAATACTTTGTGATTAAGTTTAGCCAACATTACCAGTGAAACAAAATGAAAGGAGATGTTTAATTTTGAGCCACCACTATGTACGCTATATAGATAAAAACCGGCCAAATGCGAGTCGGACTCGCACACCGAGGGTTCCGCCGTACAAACGTAGCGGTTTACAATTTATGACGTACTAGCTTTCCGCCAGCGGCTTCGCCCGCGTGGAGTTCGGTTATATCGCGCTTTTTAAATTCCCCTCGGGAACATCAAATTTTTCCGGGATAAAAGGTAGCCTATGTTCTTTCTCAGGGTTTAAAGATTGTCTGTGCCAAACTTCATCAAAATCGGTTGAGAGGTTTAGGCGGGAAAGCGTAACAGACAGACAGAGTTATTTTCGCATTTATAATACTAGCATTGATTTAGAATTTTTCACAGTTTAGAGGCAATTAGATTTAAGAAGTGTTTGATATGAATTTCAACTTTAATATCTCTACGCGTTCATGTGAAAAAGGGTAGGTAGTAAGTTTATAATTATTAAAAAAATATTTTATGTCATGTAAGCAAAAATAATATTTTAACATACCCTCGTTTGCTGTATAATCTTTTAAATTACATAATTATTTATTTTGTGTTTTCATTTTTGCATCTTTTTTATTTTTGTCAATTTTCTTTCATCCCTTAGTCTTTGTCATCTATTAGTATTACTAGTATACGTTTGTATTAGTTGTGACACGAACGTGTAGTCAGGAGGCCTGGAGACCTGTAACACAGGTTGTCCTAGTACAGGCTCCAGTTTCCACTACATCGTTATATCTTGTATACTTAATTTTGTGTTAAACTTATGTTTAATTATGTGGTGGAAAAAATTAACGTTTATTATTATTATTAATAATATTTTATGTAACTTCAAATTTATCATTTTCACAATTTTTCCTTTATCTGTCTGTACTATAATATAACGTTGCTTCGTGCCGAATTTCAAGATTCTGAGTTCACGGGAAGTACCTTGTAGGCAAAGAGATTTAAGATATATAGAGAGGGCATGTGTCAAAATGGCATAGAAAAACTGTGATCCCATGGTTCAGTTCCGCCATCTAGTACAATATAGCTAAATTAGATCGACAATTGGAGACATCAAATAGTAAAAATGAAATAAGTTTATATAAAATATATTCAGCTATTGCCCGGTAGGTGGCCAGTGTGGTCTATGTTGCCAGATCCGATTTAATACCCTAGTATAGTTCAAATCGGGTAAATAAATATTGAAAAGTAAATAAATTAAGTGAAACTTGTCTTGTACAAACAAAAACTGTTTTAGAATTTTATTCGCTACTATTCATTTACCGTGACACCGTCTATTGGCATTTTAGATGTTTTATGCTTACGAATTATTTTAGCGCTCAGTTTATTGCGATTTTTGAGTGTAATAGACCTTTTAGACCATAAAGCGCATTTTGTTTTGCAATTTTCGTTTGCATTTCGTTTTTAGCAAAATTATTCTTTTTACACGTTTGTTTGCAAATATTTTTAAATGGCAATGCAAAAAACTCTGGTAGGGTTTGTATCATTTCGATATAAAGTTATCCTTAATATTCAAAGAAGTTACTACGACGATGTTTTTTCGCATTATGATAGCTTGAAACAAAAAATTAGGAAGCAGAATAATTATGGGTAATTTCAAGTTTACAAGTTTCTTATTTAGATAATTCTTTTAATATAATAGGCGTTAAAGTTTAAAATTGCCGATTAGTACTGAAAATGTAAATAATTGCTTATTTTTTAATTTTTAAATAATTCATTTATAATCAATATATAGGAAGGTCGTTTATGCCTTTGTGATAGAACTCTGAGGATCTAGACTGCACAAACTGTGTGAAAGCAGAACTGCCTCCTGGGAAGAAAACTTCTTGTCACGTAGATAATTGTCCAAATCACGACAAAAATGGTAGTCTGCTGGAGCAAGACCTTTACAAGATTCGTACGCCATTATCTTTAAAAACGGCAAAAAAATCACGGTTATTGTATGGGAGCCCGCCTTCAGGATTTATTTTATTTTAATTATTTATTTGTAATTTTAATATATAACCAAATATTCTGTGAACATTTTAAGCGTCTATCTGTTTCCGTTATTAATATGGAGCAAAAAACGGCAAAAATTCACGTTTGTTGTATGGGAGCCCCCTTAAATATTTTATTATTTTTATTCTTAGTACTTGTTGTTATAGCGGCAACAGAAATACTAACACAATCTCTGGAAATTACAACTGTCTCGCTATTACGGTTTATGAGATACAGCCTGGTGACAGACGGACAGACGAACAGAGAAGTCTCATGAATAGGGTTCGTTTTACCTTTTAGGTACGGAATCCTCAAAATCACAAAGTAGCTCGCAATCATTGTACTACATATACGTACCTACATATTTTATGAATATATTTCATTATAAATAAGTTATGTAATCTATGTACTTATCCACTTAACCGTAAATTTTATTCCAATTTTTACGGTTAAGTAAAAAAGTAATGAAATTAGTAACTTACTATTTCATTTCTAATACAAAGTAAAGATTCTTTTTTTTTAAATTTGATCGACAAGTCTTTCCAAAGTAGTTAACTTCTCTTTTAAAATACATTGAGCATAATTTCGACGAATGAGACGGAAGCCAATTTTCTTCTCTACGGTCTATCTGGACAAATCGTATCCACTTTTTCCCTACGACATTATTTTATTCGGAAACCAAAAATAACAAAAACCTAGATAAATGAATAGTAATTGTTCATTCAATTTTGTTTATTAATATGATATGATTATGTTTAAATAGAGTTAATAATAAATAAACTTGAAATATAGTAATATTTTAAGTTTATTTAGCTATATTTTAAATGTCAATAAAATACAACAAAATGATATATATACAATATTCATCTTAATAAGTATTATCGATAACTAAATCGATAAACAACATTACTACATCTCTACAAGAAAATAGTAAAACTACTCTACAATAGAGGGCGCTTATTACAATAATGGAAAATTTTCTAGAACTAAGATTTTTTTTAATTTGTATTGCAAAAACGAAATATAAATAATTCATAGAAAAACATTCCGAAGTTAGGTCCAGTCGTTTTACTATAACGAGATGTACAGTAACACAAAGCGCAACATGGCATTTCCTTAGAAAATGTTTATTCTTGGTGGACACAAATTACGTCCTGACGCGCAGACTAGACTGAGCGACTTTTAACCAAGTCGATAAAATTTTGTTCGTGATGTCCTGTCTATTGTAAATATAATTTTAACGTCTTTGCTTGTAGGTTTTGATTCCCTAGCGTGTGACGGAAATTCGTCTAAGGTGTCGGTATAAACTGCTGTATCTTTTGATCGCTTTAACTTAGAAGTTTGATTTTTTCAATGCTTAAAGGGACAATAGACCTAGGTATTTGGTATAAATTTCAATTTGATACCTTTATTATTTCGTGAGAAATAAGGTAGTAAGTTTCATTTTATTAAAATATGTTTATTATATTATATAACTAAAAAAATGTGATTTTCGCAATTTTTCCTATATTTGCATTTTAAGACAATCCTTCATGCCAAATTTCAAGATTCTGAGTTTACGGGAAGTATCCTGTAGGTTTTGATTCCTTTGCGAGTGTCGAAAATTTGTTGAAAATATCGACATATCGGCTGTATCTTTTGATTAGCTTGGCTTAGAAGTTTGATATTTTCACAGCTTAAAGGGACAATAGACCTAGGTATTGGTATAAATTTCAATTTGATAACTTTATTCGTTCGTGAGAAATAAGGTAGTAAGTTCCATTTTATTAAAATATGTTTATTATATTATATAACTGAAAAAATGTGATTTTCGCAATTTTTCCTATATTTGCATTATATGACAATGCTTCATGCCAAATTTCAAGATTCTGAGTTTACGGGAAGTATCCTGTAGGTTTTGATTCCTTTGCGAGTGTCGACAATTTGTTGAAAATATCGACATATCGGCTGTATCTTTTGATTGGCTTGGCTTAGAAGTTTGATATTTTTACAGCTTAAAGGGACAATAGACCTTGGTATTTGGTATAAATTTCATTTTGATAACTTTATTCGTTCGTGAGAAATAAGGTAGTAAGTTCCATTTTATTAAAATATGTTTATTATATTATATAACTAAAAAAATGTGATTTTCGCAATTTTTCCTATATTTGCATTATATGACAATGCTTCATGCCAATTTTCAAGATTCTGAGTTTACGGGAAGTATCCTGTAGGTTTTGATTCCTTTGCGAGTGTCGAAAATTTGTTGAAAATATCGACATAATCGGCTGTATCTTTTGATTGGCTTGGCTTAGAAGTTTGATATTTTCACAGCTTAAAGGGACAATAGACCCGAGTATTTCATGTGAATTTCAGCTTGATACGTCCACGCGTTCTTGAGATAAAGGGTGGTGACAGACAGACAGACAGACAGACAGACAGACAGACGGACAACAAAGTGATCCTATAAGGGTTCCGTTTTTTCCTTTCGAGGTACGGAACCCTAAAAAAGAAAAAATAAAAGATTTTCATAAAAATACTACTAAATTAATTTGAATAAAAATACAAGTATAGATATAATTAATTATTTGAAACGTTTTTTAGTGAGATAACCCTTTATTAAGGTAGCTATGACCTTTGATTGGCGACTTTGACAGTTCTATTTTCCCGTTGTGTTCGTGTCGAGTGTTGATTTGAGTTGATTGTGTTTATTTAATGAGCCGTATGTTCGGAATTCATGTTTTGTTTTCTTCGCAGTCTTAGGGTAGATAATATAGATTCGGTAGCCTTAGATATATGACACGTTAATCAAATGTCACTGTCAAAATCTTATTTCGCTTATTGCTGACCACCATATTTATTAGTAGTTGTGTTGCACTCCTTGGCCGAGTTAAATTGAATTTGTATAAAAACTAAGCCAAAATATAGAAAACTAATAATAAAAACAGTTAACTATAGCGTAACTATACCTAGCATTAAGTGTACAATGTGCTGGCCCAGGCTCCATACATTTCTGAAACATCTCCTTTATGAACGAATGACGCCTGTATTGCCGAATTTGACCGATAGATGCGCCTGCTAGCCATTCGCGCCATTTTTAGTTCTTCTTCTTCTTGTTTACGATCAAGTATTGAATACTACTTCAACTCTTGATCAATGGCCTTTGTGGAGTAGTTACCACTGTTTTGCCAATAACACGTGTAACAAATTATAGAAATTATTATAGTGTTGTTTACTAAATAAAAGCGCGTGATTTATGTAGTAAAAAGTGCATTCAATGAATAATTTATAAAGAACATTGAAATATTGTAGCATAGTGGCATATCATGACTTTACCCCAAACCCCTCCTAGTCGGCTCACGCGGGAAACGCAAGGAGATAGGTTAGTTAAGTTAGGATAAGAAGATTTAAAAAGAAGTGAACAAAAAAAAATCAACTAAAACGACGAACATACATTATCTATGGCCATGAAACTATTTTATTTTGAAAAAGTATTTTGAAAATACCTATTTTGCATTTAGCATTTCAAATACAAAACGCAAAGCTTTTTGGTATTTTGCATTTGAAATAGTAAATAGTAAAAAGTATTTTGCATTTTGTATTTAAATGCTTTTTTAAAACCATTTTGTACATCTCTGTACGTTTATTTCACAAAAACTTACATAGAGAAAAGAAAGAATATACATATCTGTGGAACTTAAATCGTTCAATCAATCATTACTTAAATCTATGCGCAGACAATGTAAACCCTGTCTCTTACACTAGGGAAACCTGTATTATAAGAGACAGTGATTCGGCCATTGAGATAGATGAAATAATTCAGATGCACCAAATAAAATCTTGGTATTCATATGCATTAGAAAAATACTTAAATGATCATTACAGTTAAAATATTTCTCTTAAATGAAATAGTTGCTAATAAAATATTCTTAGCGATAAAGAAGTCTTAGCCATAGGGACTCATTGTGTCACTAATTAATAAGTAATTTATACAAAGTTATTTTTTCTTTAGATATACGAAACCTGAATATAATGCGTTGATCATATTTGTGTTGGGACAACCAGGTAAGATAACAAGCTCATAATTGTGGATTTTCATGATATCTGTTTGAAATTATATATATATATATTTTTTTGTTTTGCATAAACAAAAAACAACGTTATATGTTTTACTTAATAAAAGTATTCTATTCTATTCTCTTACTCAAAACTTATGTCTAGTTCTTATTCCTAGCTATTAGTATCATCTGAATAGCTTTTTTCCCAACTATCTGACCTAAACAACCCAGTTACTGGATAATACGATACCCCTTGAACTGGTTGTCAGACTTTCCAACTTCTGACGAGAAGTTCGAAAGTCAATCAGTAACTGGTTAACCCGTAACTATTGTCAAAGATCTAAAAATGACAGCTGAGACCAATATCTTACCGAGTCTTCCGAGTCACGGGGACCTCCCCGTGACTCGGAAGACACGGCACACAGGTGTTTAGTCAGGTCTAAACACCTGTTTAGATGGGAAAGCTAAGTCCAATGAAAAATGCGCGTGACAGTCATCACGCGCACTTTTCATTGGACTTTTAAAATTATTTACAGTATGGTTTACTAAATAAAAGCGCGTAATTTATGTAGTAAAAGTGCATTCAGTCAATAATTCATAACGAACATTGAAACATTGCAGCATAGTGGCCACATCATTCTTTGCCTCAAACCTCCCTCATAGACGGTTCACGCAGCCGTCTTTTTCAACTGTCATTGGCGATATCCGCCATTTATGTGAAATAAAATTTTCAAAGAATTTCTGTAATTTGTTACACGTGTTATTGGCAAAATTGTGGTATCTATTCCACAGAGTATGTAAAGATGTGATGGTATGTAAAGATGGTCATCTAACTTTACAATTAGCCTATAATATTCCCACTGTTGGGAACTGGCTGCCTCTCGGTGACAGGGTGTAGGCCGTAATCGACCACGCTGGCCCAGTGCGAGTTGGTAGGTGTCACATGTCTTAGATATTTTTTATTTGCCTCTATGATATACCCGTTTCTTCGCGATGTTTTCCTACACCGTTTTGAAAGCAGTGGTGCTGAAATAATTTACACAAAGTAAACCGCTTGCTGAAGTTCGAACCTATGATCCACAACTTGTAAGCCGCAGCCGCTACCACTAGGCCACCGCTGTTCATGAAATCTAAATTATTTACTTTTATTATTATTATTTATTTTAGTAAGTACTCTAATGACTTACGGAACTGAAAAGTGGTCGCTCACAATCGGCTTTATACGTAGGCTAGAGTCACACAAAGGGCGATGGAAAGAGCTATGCTTGGAGTTTCTCTGCGTGATCGAATGAGAAATGAGGAAATCCGCAGAAGAACCAAAGTCACCGACATAGCTCTTCAAGTCGCTAAAATTAAATGGCAGTGGGCAGGGCACATTGCTCGTAGAACCGATTTTTTTTTAATATTCCAGGTGTGGGAAATCCTCATAGACGCCCAGACTGACTCACCAATGAACCAGTCTGGGTAGTGCCGGACTCTTACCGGCTAAAACCCACTCCTGTCTTTGCTTAGTGTTCCTCTGACGTGATCAGAGACCTTGTCACTCGGTCTGTTCTGTCCGCGGCCGCACCTTTAGTTTTTAGCGCCAATTGGGGCAGCAAGGTTCTGGAGTGGCGACCACGTACCGGAAGACGCAGCGTAGGGAGGCCCCCAACAAGGTGGACCGATGACCTGGTGAAGTTCGCGAGAAGCCGATGGATGCGGGCAGCACAAGACCGGTCATCGTGGAAAGCCTTGGGGGAGGTCTTTGTCCAGTTGTGGGCCTCTATAGGCCGAAGAAGAAAAAGTAATCTAAATACATAAGTATAAATAATCTAAAACGTGTCTTCTGCGGCCGCCGCCTCGTATTTACATACTTCCGTCTTCACGTGTCGGTATTCTGCAAATAATGTATAAGTATTGTTTAAGATTGCTGTGTATTACTTGTATTTAATTGATAGAAATCTCAGTGCGATTAGTTAACAAATATTTGGCGTTTTTCATATCTATACATAACTAGAATAACTAACTTATAACAAGAAATTATAAGGCAGATGTTTTTTTTATGAAATTGCTAGATAATTCGCCTCTCGGTGACGACAACACACTATGATCAATGAAGTACTCTAGGTCACCATCATCATCATCATCATCTCAGCGTTAATCCCAGTCGCATCCGAAGCTTTTTCAGCTTTGGAGTCTGGGGTCCGCCTTACTAGTCTATTTGCTGATTTTGGCAAAACTTTGATATTTTCCGTGAAGCGACTGCCGTCTCGCCTCCACAACCCGAAGGCGATATCGAATCATTGCAGTTAGACGATTTGTTGGACTTTTCAGTACTTGTTGTGTTGAAGTATTCTACGTATTCTTCTGACAATCCTGTCCAAATATTCTTCGTTTTTACTTACGTTTCTTCTCGTCACAGTTATATTCAAAGAGGTCGCAGTTGTCGCTAAACATCCTGGTGATACCGAGGGAATCCTGACCACAGATGGGCACGAAATCGTGCTGACACTGATCGGCCATTTTGCAGAAATTTATTACCTGTCATAAAAACATAACATTTCTATAATATATGTAGGTATCTCTGAAAGGAGAGATAGAAGAGGTTATATCCTTAAGTGTCCCTAAATCCTTACTTATATTATAAATGGGAAAGTGAGTGTGTTAGTTTGTTCCGCTTTCACGCCGTAACTACTGAACCGATTGCTTTGAAATTTTGCAGACTTAAAGTTAGAAGTCCGGATTAAAATAGGGTACTTTTTATCCCGATTGATAAAGAGGAAAATCTAAAAAGTGCGAAATAACCGAACTCCACGTTGGCGAAGCTGCGGGCGTAAACCTAGTATTTACAATAATTGAAATCAAAACAAAACTGGGGCAGAAGTAGAAATATTAATTCGTCTCAAGTAATTAAATATTACT
Source organism: Sesamia nonagrioides (assembly GCA_017933935.1). Taxonomy (NCBI): domain Eukaryota; kingdom Metazoa; phylum Arthropoda; class Insecta; order Lepidoptera; family Noctuidae; genus Sesamia; species Sesamia nonagrioides. The sequence goes on from JADWQK010000025.1 coordinate 4,145,200, forward strand.
AAATGTTAATATTATATTAAAACAAGTCGCAACAAAGGCGGATCATGCAGTAAAACACGCCACGCATCATTATCATCATCAATTTTTTTTATCGTCCCACTGCTGGGCACAGGTCTCCTCTCATACAGAGAAGGATTGAGCGTTAGCACCACGCTTGCTTAATGCAGGTTGGCGATTTCAGACTTAAAGTCCAGGTTTTCTTAAGATGTTTTCCTTTACTTGTCATTGGTGTCCAAATATACTTAGAAAGTACATATAACTTAGAAAAGTTACATTGGTACTTGCCTGACTTGGAATCGAACCTGCACACTCATACTTTGGACGCTGGTGTTTTGAACACTAGGCAAACCACGCCACGCGCGCCTTACTAATTCAATAAAAATGTGTGGGAAATTTAGTAGGTACCTTTCCTCGCTCCGTCGCGTGGCACGCTGTAGTATGTGGTTTGAATAACTACAAACATTTTTCAGGTCACAAAAACAATTTTCTTTGTTTCCCACTGCGGCGTGAAAACTCTCGACGTGAAAATTTTGAGACCATTTCAAGACTTAAAGCTTTTATGAATATTACTTTTGTTTTATTTTTGAACAATAGACGTACTAAGGCGTTAACGAATAAGTCTTCTTCTTCTTAGGGTGCTGTTAGTATTACACATAAATGAAAAAACTCTGCCACTTATTTGGCGTCATCACCAGCGTCCATTAGTTCCTATAAGGTCCAGCGGCCATGACACACATCATTAAGTATTTTGGATGAAATAAAATGATGAAAAAGAAAAAATATGCCTCCAAATTACAAATACCATGATTTGTAATTTGGAGGCATATTTTTTCTTTTCGTGTCTACGGTGCTCTTTTTCATATTTTGAATCCAGTAGCCGATTATCACGGCCTAATTATAATAATGACCTCTCCAAGGACACCCACTAGCTTTCGAAGCCAACTTTTGCCATCCCAACAAGAATTGAATGCTATCAATAATCTTGATATTACATTACAACTTCTCTCTTTTTACTAACTTAACTCTCCTCAAAAAGGTGAAGGAGATCATAGTGAGGAAACTAACTCGTTCGAGTCCTAGAACCGAAAATTCAAAGACACTATTCAAACGGCCTATTCCCTCTCACCAAGATGAGACCAATGACCTGAGTGAGAACATAATAGGGTAAATATCAACGATTGCGTTACTGCTTACCATCAGGCAAGATTGCGGTCAAGCGCTAGTTTGTAATATACAATATGTTAAGAAAACCCTGTCCGACCCGTAAGGATAGTAAAGGTTAGATAAACACTTGACCAAATATAATATAAAATTTTACATAATCATCATAGTAACAATACTAATGAATTTAGAAATAATCATTTTTTCCCGGGAATTAATTCCAATTTCCCCGAAATTTGGTAATTTTAAAAAAAGTGACAACACCGGTATTCTTCTAAGCGAATAGCAACGCGACCACGTCACAGGTGCCGTGTGCCCTGCCCCCCGCCGCCCGCGGAAAGGGTTGCTTACAGCACATGTATTAAGTTACCTCTTTTTGCGAAATAATATTTATTTTTTTAGGGGGATTTTTTTTTTTAAGTGTAGCCTGTCTTTGTGAGCATTAGTAGAATCAGTTATCGATACCTAACAATACCTTCACGGATCGGACAGGGTTTTCTATACATATTGTATAAAAAAAATGTATATACAACACTATTTTTTGTTTATGCGAAACCCGAAACACGTGTCAAACTTTTTAAGTAAAGAAGCTATGCACAAAATTTCAAAAAGATATCATGGAAAACCACAAAGTTATGAGCTTGTTATCCTACTCGGCTATCCCAACAAAAATATGCTCCACGCTCCGGTTAGGCGGGCGAGCGGTGCATTGACCTCTGGCGTCAGCTGTTGCGCGGGCGATGATCTACCGTAAGCTACGTTTCGCGCTAGGTAAAACACACTGCAACAATGTCTAAATGTATTCGGGAAAAAATATTACATGGTGTAAGAATTACTGGAATCGATTCAGTTGCTTATTCTGAACAAACTATATTCAGGTTTTGCGTAAACAAGAAATAACGTTGTATATAGAATATAGAATAAATGGTACCGGTTCTAGAGGAAAGAAGTAATCTTCAGCTTCTATTTCAACGTGCGACCACACTTCTGCTGCTAATCCAATGATTACTAAACCTGAAACAACAAACCAAACTTCTGTATAACAGTTTTTTTCAATAAAAAATTGAATACTGCGTTATGAAATAAGAAATAAAGAAAATGCATTCATTTGCGGTAATCATGACGCAGAAAAGAACACAAACGCAAAAAAAAATAAGTTAGGACAAATTATGATAGAACAGAACGCTGTACCATTGCTGAGGATCTTCTTCTTCAGCCTATAGATGTCCACTGCTGGACAAAGGCCTCCCCTAAGGCTTTCCACGATGACCGGTTTTATGCTGCCCGCATCCATCGGCTTTCCGCGATCTTCACCAGGTCATCGGTCCACCTTGTTAGGGGCCTCCTTACGCTACGTGTTCCAGTACGTGGCCGGCACACCAGAACCTTACTGCCCCGTCGGCCATCGGTTCTACGAGCAATGTGCTCTGCCCACTGCCACCTAAGTTTAGCGACTCGAAGAGCTATGTCGGTAACTTTGGTTCCTTTGCGGATCTCCTCATTTCTGATTCGATCATGCAGAGAAACTCCGAGCATAGCTCTTTCCATTGCCCTTTGTATGACTCTGAGCCTTCGTATAAGGCCCATTGTGAGCGACCACGTTTCAGTTCCGTAAGTCATCACTGGCAACACACACTGATCAAAGACTTTAGTCTTGAGACACTGTGGTATCTTGAACGATGAGAAGATGTAGCGTAGCTTCCCGAACGCTGCCCAACCGAGCTGATTGCTGAGCATAACTAGTATTATTATGAGCAATGAATGAGGCAACAATGTTCAAGACAAAGGTGTGCTGGTTTGGTTAAGATTCAAATCAGAAAATACGTTCGAAAACTAATTATCACAATGTCAATACAATCTTCAGTTTAAAAAAGCTATTGATTATACGAATTATTAGCTAAAGATATTCAATGGCTGCTTTTTCACTACTGTCACAGGCTTCTTCTCCGTTTGATAGTAGATAAATTTATAAAAGGTGAAGGAAAACATCTTGAGGAAACCTGGACTTTAAGTCTGAAATCGCTAACCCGCATTGAGCAAGCGTGGTCATTACGCTCAATACTTCGCTGTATGAGAGGAGACCTGTGCCCAGCAGTGGGACGATAAAAAGATTGAAGATGATGATGAAATTTATAAAAAAGGATAAACAGTAAAATAACTTACTAGTAAAAACTTTTCTAAATATCATAGCGTGCACGATCACTTCGGCGAACGAACAACAATGATCTAGGTGAACAATAACCTCTTTTGTTTACTTTGGTTTAGTTAAACTATGGCTGTAGGACAGGAAATTATAACAAGATACACATAATATTGAAGCGTATAACTAACGTGAAATATTTGGCAGGGATGGTCAACTTTATTGAACTTTTACATACCTAACAATACCTTCACGAATCGGACAGGGTTTTCGCAGTAATTTGATATTGCATGCTCTTAAGACACCCACGGGAGCATATGGGTTGGTACTATTCTAAGCCCGGTACCACACGGAAGATGAGTTTTTACGTAAGTTATTTTACATGCATAGCACTGTATAAAGTCAGGTGTTTTTTAACTAAACGATGTGCTGACATCTCTTTGAGGTGCGCGTGAAACACTACGCGCCGTCGACCCGGACTTGGTCCTTGACTGAGACTGGATGTTGGCTCCTGACCTGACCAAGCTGTCTCTTGCGGCGGCTAGAGGCGTAAGGGCGCTGTAATTCCCGCTCCCCCACGCGCTTCACCTGCTTCTTTTGCCAGCATCACTGCTTCGCAGAAGACTGTGGCGGCCTGCCAAGTACTAACTCTCGCTCCGGGCCATGGCCTGGATCAGGGCTGGACGACAGAGTTCGCCGCCACAAGGACACAGCGATCCTCGCCAACTCCGCCAGGTTGTTAACCCCTGACAATGGTAGTCTAAAACTAACAAACATTGGTTTCTAACTAGTTTATGGTCTCATAACTATTACTGAACGGATTGTTATCATTCAAGCATTCCTGCAACATCGGAATGTGGGTAAAGATAACTGAAACATTTGTTTTTTGTAAGTAAAAGTCATATATTTTCCTCCTTAACTTTAAATACAACAATGGTTTTTTTCTAACTCGCTAAGGATGCAATGTAATGGATTTTCAATCGTCACCTCAACGTCGACAGTTAAAAATCCACTAAAGAAAAGAAAAAAGAAAAAAAAACATAACCTAGTACACGTCGCACTAGATTTTTTTTTTTTTAACTTAATTTGCGTGCCTAACACATTTAGATTCTATGCGTTAAATATGACTGAAACAAAAGCAAAGGATGCCCCATTGTGTTTTTGTAATTAATAAACGAAGCTAGCATCTGATTATTTTCATCTATTCTTACCTTTAGTGATATTATAAAGCTGAAGAATTGGTTTATTTCAACGCGCTAATTTCAGGAACTACTGATTCGAATAAGAAAATTCCTTTTGTGTTTGATAATAAATTGATCGAGGAAGGCTTTATTATACTATTATTAATATATAAAGCTGATGAATTTGTTTGAACGCGCTAATCTCAGAAACTACTGGTCCGGTTTGAAAAATTCTTTTTGCGTTAGATAGCCCATTAATCCAGAAAGCCTTTAGGCTATATAACATCATGCTGCGACTAATAGGAGCGGAGCATAACTATCTGCACGCGAACGAAGTCGCTGGCGGCCGCTAGTATCATATAAAACTTCTTAATCGCTATGATAATTGACGAGGACGAAGTCGTGGGCATGCATGGCGTGTGCTAAATAATATTCTCATTACAGGTTTATTATTGCTGCTCAATCATGTACCTCATGTCAGCTGCCATCTTCCCAACTACATGTCAACTCCTTCGGTTCGTATATTAACACCTTCTTACAATTAGCTTATACCTGTAATCTCGATTGTGCGGTGGTTGAAAATAATCACTGAAACGTAATGATCATGATAAAAAGTATCTTACGGTATTACTAAGTATTACAATAGTGTTGGAATGGTCGACAAGTGATCCCATAATGATCGAATTTGACAAGTTTAGTAATCTACTAACAAAATGGTGTTGTTATGACTTTCCAGTGGTCAATCACTGAAGTGTCAGTGAGAGATGGAGTGCCATTCCATATTAATAAATGTTCAAATAGAGTAGTTTTTAGAAAATCTTTTCTACGTCCTGACGGGTTTTGTAATAATGGCAATACGGCAATGTCATTCCATTACGAGGCGACTGGCCGATAATTGCATATACTTTTTTTTATCCAGGAAAAACCCAATACTTCAGAATCAGGGGTTCAGAATCATGTACTGTGTGTGTGTGTGTGTGTGTGTGTGTGTGTGTGTGTGTGTGTGTGTGTGTGTGTGTGTGTGTGTGTGTGTGTACTCGTTTGTGCGTCAATGTCAGATACACCCTTTATATCATCCCCTTAAGTTTAAGGGGAATGCGGGAGTCGCAGATCGTTCCAGTGACCTGCTTCCTATATGTATAGAATCATTGTTAAGTGTTGCCACAATGAAAATATAGTTAATGGTTTTATCTTTTTAATCCGCAGAACAAAGTTGAGCAATACTGTTTACAGTCAGAGACTTGCATTCACGACACTATTCGGATTTGTGGGAGGATGGGAGACGAGAAGAGGACTTTCCTGGATCTGTGTGACTTGCTGGAATACGCCTGTGACACTAATCAGAGTAGGTACTTTTACTATTACCTAATTCGTGTTTTTTGTTGTGAATACTTTTAATGATTTTCGATCAAAATCAAAAGTCATTTATTCAAATTAAGCTGAGAATCAGCACTTTTTAAACGTCAATATTACATAAGACAGTCCCACAAAACGCCCACCCATCGACACTTCCTAGTGCTTTAGCTGGGAAGAAGAAGTGGCGGAAGAAACTTCCCAGCAGCACAGCTGTCTGTTCATTTAGAAAAAAACACACTAGTTTATACAATACTATGTATGTACAGTATTACAAGAGAAAAAAAAAAACAACAATTAATTCATTTCTCATATGCCAGCTAGCCACGCCAAAATACCAGAAAAGCAAAAACAAAAAATAAAACGTGATTAAAATAGAAATGTAAATAAATAAAAACTTATTACATACCTAAATAAAAGCCCCTGGCATAAAGGGCGTGACAGCTCACATATATAAATACTAGCTTTCCGCCCGCGGCTTCGCCCGCGTGGAGTTCGGTTATATCGCGCTTTTTAGGTTTCCCTCGGGAACATCAAATTTTTCCGGGATAAAAGGTAGCCTATGTTCTTTCTCGGGGTCTAAAGATTGTCTGTGCCAAATTTCATCAAAATCGGTTGAGAGGTTTAAGCGGGAAAGCGTAACAGACAGACAGACAGACAGCGAGACAGACAGACAGACAGACAGACAGACAGACAGAGTTACTTTCGCATTTATAATATTAGTATGGATGTGAGCATTGTAAAAAGCAAATTATATGAACTCATATAATGTGTCAGTAAGCCAATTCTGGAGAAGGAACACAAACCCACTTCTCAATACTTTTTTCGTCCTCATTACAGCGTAATTGGTTTATAACTTTCTCATTGCTGGGGCAGAGTATTCCATTCAGTGAGAGGGAGCAGGTAAAAATTAACCACACGGGCCCTGTTCGACTTGGTAGATGTCACATTTCTTCGAGTGTTTAGTTCTAGAAGAGGTCGGTTCCTTCACGATGGTTTTCTTCCCCGTTTTGAGAGCAATTTCATTACAGCAGAGACTTCTTTTGATTATTCGTTTAACTCAATGTGCCTCGCCCTGGACTTGGAGCACCTTCAGTCTCTAAGATTCTCCACTTGCTAATCTTCTCTGCGCGATCGAATCAGAAATGAGGAGATCCGCAGAAAAACGAAAGTCACCAATATAGTTCTTCGAGTTGCAAAAATTAAGTGGCAGTGGGTGGGGCACATTGCTCGTAGAAGCGATGACGAATGGGGTAGTAAGGTTCTGGAGTGGCGGCCATATACCGGAAGACGCAGCGTAGAGAAGCCCTCGACAAGGTGGACCAATGCCCTGGTGAAGGTCGCGGGAAGCCAATGGATGCGAGCAGCACAAGACTGGTAATTGTGGAAAGCCTTGGGGAAGCCTTTGTCCAGCAGTGGACCTCTATAGGCTGAAGAAGAAGCAGAAGATATATTCGATAAATTTATTTGCTCTACAACGTAGACAGAGCTTAGAATGTTGTTGAACTGACAAAATTAAATCCATCGCTACTGATAGTGTGGATTTACAGTTGCATTTAAATTTGAAAACCAAATTAAAAATCTACGTCAATGAAGTTAATTAATAAATCGAATTCAAAATCTGTGGACTTGTTGTAATAGTTTTAAATTCATCGCCAAAAATATAAATATTTATTCATATTAAATTATATTTGAGCGTATTTTTGTTGTTTTGTTTTCAGTTTTCACACACGTCGACGATATGGCAGGCTGTCCTTTACCCAAAGAATCACACTAAAACATGAAACGAGAGAGCAATCATAAAGGAGTTCAAAGAAATAAAGGCTAAGCAAAACTTTGTCAACTTCTTCTATTATTTTTTTTTAAATATAATTATAAACTAGTACTTGGCCGCAATCCCGCCTGATGGTAAGCAGTGATGCAATCATTGATGGTTAATCGACCTAGTGTATTAAAAGCCTATTTACTCAAAAAAAAAAAACTGAGTGAATAGGAAGGCAGACGGCAGTTGAGCAAGGTGATGCAATGTTAAACGCAACAATACGACCAACGATGCTGCGCCAGAAAGAGATTGATCTGGAGACCCTCCACCACCAAACTCCCGAGACAACAGTATTTGGATCATCGTGTCCGGCACACATTACAACTCAACTATTCAGACACGTCCTCCGTACGTTTTCATCAGACATGGACTTATGGAGCTAGCTTTGCAGAATATGCACGCCTCTTAAGCCCAACGAGTTAGACAATGGTGACCTTATAGTAGTGTTATATACACACACACGTACATTTCGCTAGTTTACTTAAAAGCCCATGAAATGGGTGACTCTAATGTCATATAATGCGTGACGGAAAATCTAATAACACTGACGGATCCGGAGATCCAACCAGGAATTCATCTTCAGTGGCAACGTCTATGACCACTTAAGTAACCTAGCAGAAATACATACGTCGTAAAAGATAGTAATATTCCTTTTAGATAGACCTTTTTCTTCTTTAAACCCATCTAAAGACTATTTGCCGATGACCAGACCCCTAATCGGCGAACACATTTTTGTCCAATGATTTCGACTAGTTGGGATCGTTTGACAAAAATGTGTTCGCCGATTAGGGGGCTGGTTTAAAATCTTAAGTAATCAACGTATCATTGCCTCTTGGGTGGGATGCACAGCTATCCAACCATACACTATAATGCGACCTAACATTATCATCAGTCTACCTCCTGAATCAACTATATTACAACACTAAAAAGCCCTACAGTCTCAATAAAACGCAGAATTACACCGCAAATTATAAAATACCAGACTACACACTCAGACGTACAACTTTTTAAGAGAAAAAGAAACTTTACTTAAATATGTGTTTAAGTATCATTACGATAATGTGCTCCGGCCTGACCTGAGATCGTTAGAGAAGGAAGGATCTATGAAAGGTTATGTGTGTGGGAGGGAGAGGGGTATAGCTCGAAGGTTGACCGGGTAACAGGTTGTAGCAGACAGAATAAGTATAGCGAATGCAGTAAGGTACGGGCGCATCGGCGCATCCAAGATACGATGGTACGAAAATAATCAGGGGTTAACGGCTGGTTAAAAAAATTTTTAGCGAGTTTATCCCGCTTATTCATAATGTTTGCTTATGAATATATGCTTTGAAGTTTGCTTGACTTGACAGTCTTCATGGCGTAGCGGTAGCCAGCGCGGCCAGTACGCAAAGAGGCGCGGTTTCGATCCCCGCGCAGTGCAAATATTTGTATGTATGAATAGGAATATTTGCACTGGTCTGGTCGTGCCTCGGAAAGCACGCTAAGCCGTTGGTCCCGGTTGTTATACGAACATGTAACGGCAGTCGTTACGAGTTGTTGGAGCCCTCAAAAGTCCAACAATTGATCTAACTGCAATGTTAATCCCAGTCGCATCCGAAGCATTTTTAGCTTTGGAGTCTGGGGTCCGCTTTACCAGTCTTACTGCTGATTTTGGCTAAGCTTCGATATTTTCCGTGAAGCGACTGCCGTCTGACCTCTACAACCCGAAGGCGATATCGAAGCATTGCAGTTAGACCAATTGTTGGACTTTTGAGGGCTCCAACAACCCGTAACAACTGCCACTAGATGTTCGTATATCAACCGGGATCAACGGTTTAACGTGCTTTCCGAGGCACGACCAGACCAGTGCAAATATTCATATTATTTGCACTCCGCGGGGATCGAATCAGCGGCAGATCGCAGCGGCCGCGTTCGCTACCGCTACGCCACGGAGGCTGTCACTTACACCATTCGCAGGAAAACTTGCGATGCACACAGACCAATTAATATTTATAACTTCCTTCATATTATTTCTATAATTATAATCCAATAAAAATGTAATAGCGTATTTTATGTGAAAAAAAACTTTGTAACTCAATTTAAAAGTTAAAGTTACCGTGGAACCGGTCCGCCTTGCCCGTGAGAAAGCTACAATTTGAACAAGCCATAATTAGCGACTGCGGTATTAAATCACGGGCACTGGACGCCCCCTCCCCCGCGCACCCTCGGCTGCGCGGGCGTCGGCCCGTTCGCAACGATACCATCGATTAGACCGATTTGAGGTCAAGTTTTAACAGGTGGAATTGCAGGGTCAAGGACATTTGAACAGACGGAAATTATACATATATGTTTCCTTGATCTAGATTACGAAAGGGTTGTGGAGGATGTGGACGTGAGTGTGTGAGATTGAGAAGATATTTTAAACCCAATTATAAGTTTTTGTTAAAATTTATTGGCGTAAACTTCATTTTTTTTTTAACAAATTATAAACTAGCGCTTGATCGCAATCCCGCCTGATGGTAAGCAGTGATGCGATCGTTGGTAGTAAAGCGCGGAGCCTGTTCACTCTAGCCTTGAAGACACTCAAATTGTAGTATGACGGAAACACCGCCGCTGGCAAATTGTGCCAGTCTCTCGATGTTCACAAACTAAAGCTTTTAGTTCAATACATCATTTTCTTTATCTTTTGTTAATGACAAACTTTAACAAGACTAATCTACTGATTAGTTTTGTCAAATTAAGATAAATACACTTTTAGTTTAGACCTGGTTTCATTTCATTCATATCTTCTGTCCATTTCCAAAATAAAAAAGAAAGAAACCAATGACTAACTAAACTTAAACCAATTTAATTTAGTTTGTGTCCCTTGTACAAACACTGAACTACAAGTTCAGCACCAATGATTGCTTTACTAAGTTTTACCATGAGTCAGCTAATCAGAATAAATACGCAAATTGTAAAAACTTCACTTGTTAAGAGCATCGGATAGTGACCCTTTGAAGAATCCAATGAACCCCCCCGCCTCCCCCCTCCCCTCCCCTCTTGAAGGGAATGCTGTAAGTACCTTTTTTCTAATATTTGAATCACTTATACCGTTTGGTTTTAAACTGTTTTACTGTGATTGGCAAAAAAAAAAAAGACGTCAACAAACTATGTAGGTATAGTTCTTATCGGTGGTAGGTCATAGCATCGGCTTCCGGCTGTGAAGCAGTATGGAGGACGGGTCTGAGCAGTTGGGTTGCGATGTATGCCGAGTACGATGCGCCAAATGTTGTTGTTTCGGGAGTTTGGTCGTGAAGTGTCTCCAGATCATCCTCTGGCGCAGCATCGTTGGTCGTGTTGTTGGGTTTAACATTGCATCACCTCGCTCAACTCCCTGTCTTCTTTCCTTTTCACTCAGTTTTTTGAGTGAATAGGCTCCTAATAAACTAGTGCGCTTTACCATCACCGATTGCATAACTGCTTACCATCAGGGGGGATTGCAGTCAAGCACTAGTTTATAATTATAAAAAAAAATGAAGCAAACAAATATATTTTCTTTCATTCTGAAAGAGATGATGCACCCATATTTGACGAGATATTTAAACGGAGCAATACAGTCAACTTTCTATATAGAAAACTAGCTGTTCTCCACGATTTCGTCTCGATCCAGGACGAAGAGTAGGCAACAGTCTTAGCCTATGTCCTTTTACGAGTCTACTTAAGTGTCAAATTTCATACATACCCGTTCAGCCATTTTGGACAAACAAATATACACACTCACTTTCGAATTTAAAACAAATTGTTAGGTTTGCATAGCACTTTGCGCGACTCGGGAAATGAATCCAGAACCCCACAGCAGCTACAGTTCAGCTCTTAGGTTTATGATTGCTAGACCAATGAGCCAGTATAACTTCACAATGTATTTTCGTTCCTCTACTTGGTATTTTAGAGTTTGTTGGCTTTTAAATATAAACTGGATCTCTGCATTACTGAAAAAGCTCTTTACACCGTGCGATCCAATCTTTTCACAAAGTCGTAACTTGTAAGTACGAAATTAGTAAGATGAAACTTTCGACTGTCTTTCTGGAATTATTTCTATCGTTTCCAAATTGCTCCTGTTTATTTATATTCTCGTTTTTTTTTTTATCAGTAGGTATTTTTAACAGTAACAGTTAGATCAGGTGGACATGGGGGATTGCCCCCCCTAGAAATTTGGCAGATCATGTATGAACTCCCTTAATTACTAAACAAAGTATAAATGAGGACTTGTACCTAACTTTTAAATTCAAAACACCGCGTGCGACTATAGAAAACGACAACTACTATACAACGTGTAACAAAAAGGGTATATACATACCAACGGCATGGCATCTTTAGATGATATCAAACGATATCGGAAGGGTTTTAACTCAAAATAAAATACTCAATTGTATAAATAGTTACTTTGCCCCCCCCCCCCTCCTTAGGGCCTGACTTGCACCCCCTTAAGCCTGAGTTCCCCCCAAGCCATAAGCTGGGTACGCCCATTCGGATGGACATACCTGTTGTCTACAGAGAAGGTATTCATAATCATGTCAACCCTATTTGCTCTAAATTATTTATTTTTTCAATGATGCACATCGGGATGTGTGAAGAAACCTATTGCTTTTGTTTGCGGAGTACGGACAGGTAAACAGGACGAACGCACCGGCCGACAATCGCGCCATCTGCCACCACGCCCAGCGACCTCGCGACCGCTAGCAGGGTTGGCACATGCTGACCAGTAGATGACCACTTTATTGTAAAACCAAATGTTCTTTAATCAAAACTAAAACCTTCGTGTATAATTTTTATGGATTTGGTTTCAAAAGCATAACGGTGATGTCTAGCGTAAGTTATCAACAGCACTGGGGCTTTGTCTGCCATAGGATAGTAGCATTTTGTATAAATATTCTTCCCCCACTTGTTCCTTTTGTGTTTTTCTAAACAAGGGGCAACGGTTAAAAGAAAGAAAAAGGGGTAGGTATTATTGATAATTTTATGGACTTCAAAGTACCTAAGTATTATCAATCAGTATTTAGCATACTGGTTTATAATAATTGGATTACGATTTATTGATACAAACGTATGGATGTTAACAATTAAGAGGTCCATTTGTATGAACATCTGTTACATCTTGTTTATAATGATGTTCAAAGGACCATTACGAATTCTTCGCTAGATCACCATAAATAGACCAAGGATGTGATTCAGTGTTCCAAAATCAGCTTTGTTATTAATTTACTACATGAAGAGTTTCGAAGGATATTTAAATGGGTACATTATTCTTCCAATTAAGTTATATTGCCCTGCCATTTAAAAAAGAATGTTTCAAAAAAAAAAAAAACGTTAGTAATGCTAATGCCTAGATTCTTTCCAGAAAATGGTAAAGCTATCTCAGATTGTTGTTTATGATGTTATTGAAACAGTAACCGTGATAATAAAACACGAAACAGCTCATTAACAGCAAAAAAAAAAACGCAAAAACAACACAACACGCAAGCTATAACAACAAAATTAAAATGGGAAATGCACAATCCTATAAAGAACAAAAAACCAGCATTAAGATGAATCATCAAACAGTAAAATTTGAATATTCCGTGAACCATCCATACCCTGAAATTGCTCTCAATCAAAACTCAGTAATCCTAATCCGAGCTTTGTAATCTTTCAATTTTGATTCAACAAACAAAATTATAAGTGTGGCAACCCTGTGGTTAAAAATGCATCTTAAGTGAGGTCCGCTTTACTTACCTTGTAACTAACGGCCTGGCTTTAACATTATAAAATTATCCCCTACATAGTGAATGAGGGAGATTCGTCCGTCTGTTTATCAATAAAGGTCTATAAAAATTTGAATCAATTATCGAAGTATCATATTGTTAGGGTTTTACGACCCGTTTACTACTTTGAACTGTGTCTATCTTTAAGGAATATTATGTAACTAGCGGCCGCCAGCGACTTCGTTCGCGTGGTTTAGTTATGCTTCGGTCCTATTAGTCCCAGCGTGATGTTATATAGCTTAAAGCCTTCCTGGATTCCTTAATCCAGGAAGGCTTTAAGCTATATAACATCACGCTAACCAATTAATATTTTTTCAAATCGGACCCGTAGTTCCTGAGATTAGCGCGTTCAAACAAACAAACAAACTCTTCGTCTTTATACATATATTAGTACTAGCTGCGCCACTCGGTTTCACCCGCGTTTTTTTTTATATGCCCCGCTCCGCTAAAGTCTTCCTGGATTAATGGGCTATCCAACGCAAAAAGAATTATTCAAATCGGACCAGTAGTTCCTGAGATTAGCGCGTTCAAACAAACAAACTCTTCAGCTTTATATATTAGTATAGATAGATAGTTCTGCACTCGAACTTGTTGACGAGTATATATACCTGGGATAAACAGTAAAACTAGGTAGGTCCAACATCGAGAAAGAGGTGTCTCGTCGAATCTATCTCGTCTGGGTAGCGTTCGGGAAGCTACGCTAAATCTTCTAGTCGTCCAAGATACCACAGTGTCTCAAGACTAAAGTCCAGTGTGTGTTGCCAATAATGACTTACGGAACTGAAACGTGGTCGCTCACAATGGGCCCCATACAAAGGCTCATAGTCACACAAAAGGCGATGGAAAGAGCTATGCTTGGAGTTTCTCTGCGCGATCGAATTAGAAATGAGAAGATCCTCTGAAGAACCAAAGTCACCGACATAGCTTTTCGAATCGCTAAAATTAAGTGGCAGTGGGCGGGGCACATAACTCATAGAACCGATGGCCGATGGGGCAGTAAGATTCTGGAGTGGCGGCCACGTACGGGAAGACGCAGCGTAGGGAGGCCCACTACAAGGTGGACCGGTAACCTGGTGAAGGTCGCGGGAAGAAGATGGATGTGGGCAGCACAAGGCCAGTCGTTGTAGAAAGTCTTGGGTTAGGCCTTTATCCAGTAGTGAATCTTTATAGGCTGAAGAAACATAAAATAAATAAAAGCCTTTTATTTCATGTATAAAATAAGATTGACACTTATAAATTGATTTAAATTTCATTAATATTATTGTTTGAAGAAATAATAGTCTTGATTTAGCTGTCCATTAGTTTCTCTCTAAAACTCCAAATTAAAATCAATAAACGACTAAGTCTACGTTGTCGACTTGTTATCTAGTACAAAAAAAGATAAAGGAGAAAAAATGGTGCACGTACAGATATGATTGAATACATATGAGAGTTCTGCTTCATGCTCCATCACTTTCATACCCTTATATCCTTGAACAATGATAAAATAACGTTAATTATCTTGAAGTCAGAATTCTACAATTCAGAAAATTAACCCGACCAAAGTCGGGACGGAACCTAAGTCGTTCATAAAAGAGTTAAAAGCAAGCCGTGTTACGAAAAAAATAAACATTATGACGGAGAATGATCTTAACACTTTAAAAATCGGTGTCTGTAATTTTTAATAACAAAATTATAGGTTTACAACAAAGTTAGCTTAATAAACTGTTGATTATAAATAGTTTGTATTAACGGTCATTTTTATATGAAGCTTCTTTGGTATCCTAATGCTAGGTTTGATATGAATTTAATTAAAATTATACCGTAACTCAAATTTAATTAAGGTTACCCATAATCACTTTCACGGTGACGCCATGTAATCTTGGTTTAAATGATTAATTAACTAGATCAATTTTGTAGATAGATAGATTATTTTTTTAAATTATAATTATTTGCCGATCTATAAGAGCTTTACGATTCTATTACTAACTAGCTGACCCGGCGAACTTCGTTTCGTCTTAGAAATTAATAGGACTACTCGAAGGCACGGTTAGCGCAGTAGTTAAGCAATTGACTGCTGTGCGGCGTGTCACGGGTTCAATTTGAATGAATATTTGTAGAGCCTACAAATAGTTGTTGCGGCTGTTTGTTTATGTGAGTTTATAATATGTTTTTAAACGAAAACAGGAGAAATTCTTTGTGTTATTTTGAAAGATATGAAAACGTAATTAAATTATCTGTCAACAGTTTTGGCATTTGGTGGTAGAAAAACTTATATAAGTCTAGTTTTAACTATTCTATGTTATTAGCTATTATTGCGTGTTCCGGCATGATGTCTGGTGAAGCACAACTACGGAGGACGGGTCTGAGCAGTTGTATTGCGATGTGTGTCGAGTACAATGCGCCAAATGTTGTTGTGTCGGGAGTTTGGTCGTGGAGGGTCTCCAGATCAATCTCCCTCTGGCGCAGCATCGTTGGTCGTGTTAGATGACAGTTAAGCGAGGAAATGCAATGGTAAACCCAACAGGTTTAATATTGCATCACCTCGCTTAACTGCCGTCTTCCTTCTTATTCACTCAGTTTTTTTGAGTGAATAGACTCTTCATAAATTAGCATGCTTTACCATCAACGATTGCTTCACTGCTTACCAATAGGCAGAATTGCGATCAAGATCTAGTATACAAATAGAAAAAAAAATGTGGGTAAAGAAACTTATTTTTTTTTTGGCTTTAACTATTATATTATACTGGCAGTTACTGGTTACAATAAAAATAGATTACTGGGTTTGGCCGTAAAAGAAAAGTTACTGGTAACTAATTTCATTTACCTAAGTAAAATCTAACAAGAATCTACAATACAGCTGGGGAAATAAGAACAATTCCTTTAAAGCCTAATCTCGCAGTAGGATGGCATCTTAACGATCGCTTTAGTGAAAAAGAACTGACAAAATCGGAGCACCACCCTTCGAGACGGCCGGAGATTCCTGGTAAAACGGACGCACAGGTACAGTCGGGTGGAGCTGGCCAAATCTATACTTAATATATAAAGCTGAAGAGTTTCTTTGTTAGAACGCGCTAATCTCAGGAACTACTGGACCGATTTGAAAAATTCTTTTTGCATTGGATAGCCCGTTAATCCAGGAAGGCTTTATGTTATATAACATCACGCTGCGACCAAGAGGAGCAGAGCATAACTAACTCCACGCGACCGAAGCTCGCTGGCGGCCGCTAGTTGAAGATATATGTGGTTTAGCCCACAGTTTGTAGTGTACAAAAGGAATAATATTTCAGAAATTAAGAATATTGCTTTATTGGCCTTTGTCCAGCAGTGGGCCTCTATAGGCTGAAGAAGAAGAATATTTATTGCGCTTTTTTGTATTCATAATAAACTATTACGCTTTACCATCAACGATTGCATCACTGCTTATCATCAAGCGGGATCGCGGTCAAGCATTAGTTTATAACATTTAAAAACATACAAAAAAAAAGAAGAAAGAAACTTAAAAAAACGTTGCTTTAAATATTAAAGAGAAGAAAGAGGAAAAAGAGAGAATACTATGTTAGTTAACTATGTAAAACTTGGTTCTTAAATCAATACTATATGTTAAAATAATAGTTAGTAGGTATCTATGGAAATGGAAAGTTTTAAGCGAGTGTGTGCTGAATTTAGATGTTAGCTTAAAAGACTGATTTTGTATAACTTCTGCAACAAAAGGGATCTATGAATACTGTTTCAAAAATATTCCTTTAATTTATAAGTACACTACAATGACAGCAAATAGAAAAACTTAGACTAGATAGAACTCAGGTTCACTTCTAATATGTATTTCCACCTAGAAAAGTTTCCAACTGTACCCACCAAGTATGATAGTTATCATGTATCCTAATAACAGAGTCGGGTCCTTTGTCTATTGTTTACATTAGGGTGGCTGATGGCTCGCTACGTGATTTCGGTGGTCATGCCGGCCCCTTTGCACAGACCTCCCTGCTGTTATTGTTAAATACGTCGTCATTCTGATATGGATACAGCGTGTTTAAGAAAGTTAATTAATAGTAAGTCAATTTCAGCTTTTGTGTATGTTTGTGTAGTATTCCTAATTCATCATCATAATCATCATTTCATCCAAAAGACGTCCACTGCTGGACATAGGCCTCCCCCAAGGATCTCCACGACGACTGGTCCAGCGCCTCCCGCATCCAGCGGTTGCCCGCGACCTTCACCAGGCAAATTATCCGTAAAATGGAAAAAGGGTTCGAAAAGGCACCGGTCTTTCAATATTGAAAATGATCCCATATATGTATATATAATGGACACCTAAGTATACTGTGAAAAATTAAAGCTAGAAACTGTAAGTCAACATGAGAAAATAATAGATACAGAAGTTACTTTCCAAATATTGCTGCAAAGCATTCTTCCATTAGTCTATATGTATTCTCCAGTTTCTAACACATTCTCAGAAAAAACCCACCTCAAATACTTTCAACAAAACAGCCTGTACCTGTAGAAAGGGTGCGCGCGCCGTTTGTCGGCGCAGACGCAGCACGTGGCGCAGTTTAGCCTGCGCGTGAGTCGCGCGCTAATGACACTGTGTCACTCGACTGCCGGCCTCCGAACGCGCCGGACGTTAACTAATATGCCGCCGCCCTATTATTTATTGTGCGTAAATTGGATGACTTCTTTGAATCGAAAAGATTATCTTTCGATTGACAAAACACCAGAAGCAACAGGGTTGATCGCTACTATTTCAACTATTAATAAACAACTAGTTAAAGTTGCTTGTAAAAGAAGTGTGTAAATGTTGCTGTGATACTGCTGAAAACTCATTAATCAAAAATACATTAGCTTGCATAGCCGTATTAGCTTATGGCTGCAGAAACTTTGCTGGTAGTTATTCAGTTTTCAAGACGATTCAAATGAAGGAGAGGTTGTTAAGGTATAAAAAAATAGTTACTAACCTGATACTGAATTAGGAGCAGTTGTGGTGAAAAGGCGTTTTAGTTTGTTTGAATAATTTGGTCACTACTCACTTGTAAAAATCGTGAGGAAATCGGCTTTTACTAGAACCAAATATGGGAAACATGTGACATCTAACTATCCTCACAGGGCCCGCGAAATAGATAACATATCAATCCCTTTGGAAGAGAGGATATTTTTGTTCCACTGAGAATATCATAAGCTGATTATGCTGGATCATACACGTTACCTGATATGGTTTATAATCAGACTTTAAACAGGTGGTACCCGAAAATCATTCATAAACCACCACCTGTTTTTCAATCACGACATTTATCACCTTTGATGTGCCGCTCAAAGTCAAACAGTTTGTTAACATTACAGTTAGAGGCAAAACTTACTGAACAGAACCTTTTTAGTCAGTTTAAAGCAATTTTAACCCGTGTGGTACCGGGCTTAGAATAGTACTAACCCATATCCTCCCGTGAGTGACTTAAGAGGCGACTAAGGGAACTCTCACCAGGGAAGAGGGCAGTAGCGCTTCTCCTGTGGAATATCAAATTACTGCGATCCCCAACCCGCCTGCGAAGCGTGTGGATTATGGAAACAATGAAAGCAATGAAAGCCTTGGGGGAGGTCTTTGTCCAGCAGTTAGCGTTTATAGGCTTAAGAATAAGAAGAACCAATTTTAGTACAGGAAAATTTTTCTTTTTGTGATTTAAACTTAGCTTACAAGTGGATCTGTTTTAAATAACAGTTCACTCCGCTAGCTTAAATAGTTGCCGATAGTGTAGCCCATAATACTATGTATGAAAATTTTTATATCGATAGAGAAGTAATGACGCTAAAAACGTTTCAATATCAGGTAATAGAATCACTCACAATAACAAATAATAACGTCACATCAATTTCTAATGCTTAGAGGTCTTAGTACGCAATGGTTGAACCCCTATCCTCCAATGAACCTTGCGTCTCGTGGGGCTGTCTTTATTAACCTGTCGTATGCCTGAATGTAAAAAAATAAATAAATTAAATTAATTAATCAAAATAAATTATCGTAGTCTGCCGAAGCGTATATCTGCGCAAAAATATGTGATATTGAAAATTAGCTTTCTGGATAGAACCGAGTCTTAAATCAGTTTGACCGCATTCAATCATTCAGATTATGAACGTGTGAATCTAAAATGTCATTTAAATATATAAACGTACGGCATACGAGAGGTTAAGCCACCAGCTCCTTATATCAGAACAAATTTACAATACAATTAACATTATAACTTTCAAATCAAGAATGAGTCATCATCATCAACCTTTTTTATCGTCCCACTGTTATACAGAGAAGGATTGAGCATAATCACCACGCTAGCTCAATGCGGGTTGGCGATTTCAGACTTAAAGTTCAGGTTTCCTCAAGATATTTTCCTTTACCTTTTAATCAGTCATTGGTCTCCAAAATATACTTAGAAAGAACATATAACTTAGAAAAGTTACATTGGTATTTGCCTGACCTGGAATCGAACCCACACAGTCATACTTGAGAGGCTGGTGTTTTAACCACTAGGCCTCCATGACCTTTGGGGTCGTGGGCACACAGAGCGGGGACTCTGCCTGCCCACTAAGTAACCCCAGGGAAGTCGGTGGCATAGTGGTCACGTGCTGCCGTGCATAGGATGTTTAGGAGAGGCCCTCTTAGAGTCTCTCCTGGGATGTGCCTTACAGGCGTTGCGCAGGGGGGGTTCCAGAATTGGTCTTTAAAGAGGAACCGGGACCACCCCTAGGCGCAGATGGTGATCACCGAGGTGGTTTTAGTGGAGTAAAAATCCCACACTACCCGACCTCATTCCTTGGGGGTCGGGTGCCTTTCGAAGGTTGTTTCCTCCCGAAAACAAAAAAAGGCCTCCATGACTTCGAATGAGTCATATAACAGCGTAAATAATTTATTTTTTCCCAAATGTTTTATTTTTATCGGCTCCATTCCCACATTACCGTGTCGATGTCAAGATTACGGTTATCTGCGTAACCCGCCGCCCGCGGGCAACCAATCATCTTTAAACAGTTTCTTATCTTTTTCTCTTGTTTTACCACTGTTGCAGAGGTTTTAATTGAAATTGAGCGTTTTTTGAGGTCGCTGAAATGTTGGTAGAAGGTAAACCACAAAAATATTATGATTTCTTTTTATTTTTACAGCTAAATGTGGTGTAAAATTTATTTATGTACTAGCTGCGCCCTGCGGTTTTACCCGCGCAGGTTTCGATATGTTTTTTTTTTATATGCTCCGCTCCTATTGGTCGCAGCGTGGTGTTATATAGTCTAAAGCCTTCCTGGATTAATAGGCTAGCCAACGCAAAAAGAATTTTTGAAATCGGACCAGCAGTTCCTGATATTACTGCGTTCAAACAAACAAATAAACTCTTCAGCTATACAACGTGTAACTAAAAGGGTATATACATACCAAGGGCATGGCATCTTTAGATGATATCAAGCGATATCTGAAGGGTTTCAACTCAAAATAAAATACTCAAAAAATTGGTACCAAATTTTCGGTTTCGTGTGTTTCTTAAAATCAAATCATAACAAACGTGGCAGCACACTACATACGTTAATAACTACTCGTTACCCGTCACGTTACTTGCCAAAATCCGATAAATGTCTTCAATATCTCTGTGTGACTAGTATGATAGTAGCTTATCACAGGCGGTGTTTTTCCTCATAACTTCCTAACATATAGAGATAGGATTAAAAAACCCTTCCAATATCGTTTGATATCATGTAAAGATGCCATGTCTTTGTTATGTATATACCCTTTATGTTACACGTTGTATATATTAGTATATAGATTGTAGTAAAATTTATAACTTCTTTATTTTGTTTTGCCTCGTAAGACATTATTTGACCAAGACAAAGATCCCTACTCGTCGATAGATTTAACCTCCCAAGGTGACCCTGCAATGGACATTGTTACTTTTTAACTTGCATTTTGTCTTTCAAAGAGATAGGCATCAAATTATTTCATTATTCATGTAATTATAGGACTTTTAAGCTAAGGATTAAAAAAATACGGTCTCAGTAGGTACATAAATAAATAATAATTAATTTATAGTTATTGCAAACACTGCAATAAATAACAAAATACAACCAGAAATTAATATGACACCAATTAATAAACGTTAACATAAAATTAACTTCGCCTAACTAAGTATCACTTAATGAATTTATACAGTAAATAGCACAGAGCTTCTAA
The DNA here is from genome assembly GCA_017933935.1 of Sesamia nonagrioides. Taxonomy (NCBI): domain Eukaryota; kingdom Metazoa; phylum Arthropoda; class Insecta; order Lepidoptera; family Noctuidae; genus Sesamia; species Sesamia nonagrioides. The sequence goes on from JADWQK010000025.1 coordinate 4,166,792, forward strand.
ATATAGCAAGCACTTGCTAACGACTACCCACACAAGCGAATTAAAACGCCATATACCACCATAAAAACACGAGAATCGCAACGTCGTCATTAAATTGTAATTAACATTAGCGATCTAGATGCGTCTGCGCAACGTTCCCCACCTATACGGCAAATCTTCCAGTAACAAATCGACGCTTATTACGACAATATCAATAACTGTCATTGCGCCCAATCATTATAGTTTCGTCTCGTTTACGCGAAACAACAGTAATTACCCCGCCATTACCTACATCTCTCTCGTACTCATTAATCTAAAGCGATGTAAGTAACGAACGACTCTTTCCATTTCTTTCGCGCGAAACAACGAACGATGCTGGAAAGACGTGCCTCACAAACATGCGGCTGTCTCCCTCGCACTCGCCTCTTTCCACGCTACAAATAAAACCTTTAAAAGAATATTTTTTCTTAATTACACAACAGTTACATTTTCAAAATGACAAGACTAAAGTGTCTTGAAAATTTGAAATTGGAGCAGTCCCCACCACGCGTAGGGATTCGTTAGGCGCTCGCGCATGTTTTTACAAAGTAAAAAAAGAAAAATAAGGCTCGCGGGAAAGAGAGGCTTAGTTGCTTTTTATAGTCGTTCTCCCGGTGCGCCGGCGCACGGAAGTATCGGAGCTTCAGCATCGAGCCTTAATCTCATTCCAATAAAAAGCTCACGCATAAATTGACGCGCTAACATTAGTTTTAAATTTTAATAGTTTTTTATTAGTGTTTTATGAAAATCCGTGTGTAATATACGGTTGTTGAATAATGCCGAACACGTGCAGTTTATTGTTATTTTTATTGTCACAATTAACATTAATTTTGTGAAGTAAGGTGTGAAGGGTTGTTTTTATTGAGTTATCATTAGGACTTCCACGTTCAAGCTGTGTGGTCGTGTTTGCTTTTTTTTTTTATTATAATTTAAAATGAATTAATTTATTGTGCTTCGAGGTGGTTAAGTAGTTTTGTTTTGGAGACTTTTATTATTAAGCAATCAAGATGTTTTTAAGGTAAGATTTAATTTATATTTATTTTAGATTTTAATCATTATGCTTAATTAATAATCTTTGATTACAAAATTTATTACCAAACTTCATTAAAATTAATTACTATTGATTTTAATAAATTGTTTATTAAAATAAAATTTAATGAAGATATTTTTAATATTTTACACATTGTTATATTGAAACATGTTTTTGTCCTTTTCGTACCTATAATATTTTATGGTTTCATTTATAGATAGGTACTTAATTTAATTATTTTATTAACATAATATTATGGTAGCTGTAATTTTACTGTAATAAATAATATCTACAAATATACGTTTTATACATGATATGCAGGTATTCAATACCAATAAAATACCGTCTACACATCAAAACAAAAAGATTTCACTCATATTATATTTCAAAATTACAGTTTAATACTTCAACGAACACAACTGCTAAAATTTCTTCTTTAACAGACGTGCTAATCATTTTTCGTCCACCATTGTTGCGCATAACTACAGAAAACCTTTATACAATTATCGCCATTACGCCTTTTACGTTAGAGGTGTTTACAGCCTGAATTAATTTGCATATACGTACGAATGTAGGTACCGGTTCTGTGGCCTATAAATAGTTAGGTAATGCGACAGACTTGAAACCTTGTATGGTTGTATAATTAAATCTAAATATTACGTCATGAGAGATCGTGATCTTCCTTCTGATACAAGAATATATTTTTCATTTTTCATATTCGGAAAGTAGTATTTTCTTGATCTGATTATTGGGTAGAAAGTGCCATTTCCCTCCCTAGAGCGGGAAAAACTCATACAAATTACTTCCCACCTAAGGGTCGGAATGAATTTTAAAAATAGAACTGCTGTCAGCTGTGAAGAAATTCGTATAAAAAAAAAACTAATAAAAAAATGCAACGGCAATGTGAGTTTTTAAACAGCCAGTGTGAACTTAGCGCAAACTTCATTGAGCGAAATAGGTCGCAACCATAGAATTAAAAAGTACGATAGTACCTACTTATTAATTCTATGATCGCAACAATAACGTGGTGAGTTCCATATTTAAAATTTAAAAAATCGACATAAATTAGCGGGATACTAATCTGTTATGTACCTGTGACGGAATTAAAAAAATAGTTATTTTCCTCATATTCGAAATGAAAAGTAGAGTGTTTAACACGGGTAAAAGAATCAATTCCTACTCGGACTATAGCCGCCCTCGCTACGCTCGGGCGTCTAAATACCTCGGGAATTAGTTCTTTCCACCCTCGGTTAACAATCTACTATTCAGTACATTCTAAGACGAGTATCGTGCTGTCAAGCACATGGTTTCATTTCAAAAAGCCAAGATTTTTATTTATAACCTACTATCACCCGTTCCCGGTCAAAGTGGAGGCTTTGCCCAGGTAAGGGTCACTGTGGGACTGGGCAAAGGCTTCCCATTTAATAATTTCAATAAACTTTAAATATAACAATTACTACTATAACATTATATTCTACTAGCTGTGCCCCACGGTTTCTTCTGCTGGTTAAAAACCATCAGAGTGTCATATTTTACCCAAATCCATTTAGAAGTTTTTGCGTGAAAGAGTAACAAACATCCATACCCACATCCATATCCCATATCCATAGGTACTCACAAATATTCCCATTTAGGTATAATATTAGTAGGAAATAAGATTCCTTATCCATCAAAAGTAAGTACTCTATTAACTATCTCTATAATTAACTATTATTTTCATTAACTTATTTGTTACCCCCGTCTCTTCATCATCAACCTTTTTATCGTCCCACTGCTGGGCACAGGTCTCCTCTCATACCGAGAAGGATTGAGCGTAATCACCACGCTGCACTGCACTGTTTGGCGATTTCAGACTTAAAGTCCAGGTTTCCTAAAGATTTTTTCCTTCATCTTTTAATCAGTCATTGGTGTCCAAGATATACTTAGAAAGTACATATAACTTAGAAAGGTTACATTGGTACTTGCCTGACCTGGAATCGAACCCGCACAGTCATACTTGAGAGGCTGGTATTTTAACCACTAGGCCATCACTACTACTCCCATCTTTTATTCAATCATAAAAGAAAATTCTAAGTTTATTTATACATTTCTTCACAAGGAATAAATTAATAATCAGCTACGAAATAACCGTAGACTTTAAAAATATTTACCAAAAAAAAAAGACTTGTAAAAGTGTTTAAAAGTTCTATTAACTGAAAATAAAATTATTATTGTAATAAAAGTTCTAATAACTGAAATAAATGACATTTTATTGAAATAATGTCGTCAATTATAAATAAAATTTCTTTTATTTCAGTAAGTAGAACTTTTATCTTATACTTACGATATATTTTCGCAAATATTTTATTTTATAATACAAAAAGACACAAGAAATACAGTTTATAAACTAACACTAAAATATTGTATTTTGGGCTCATATCCCTTGTGTTTAAAAGTTCTATTAACTGAAAATTAATTTATTATTGTAATAAAAGTTCTAATATCTGAAATAAACGACATTTTATTGAAATAATGTCGTTAATTATAAATAAATTTTCTTTTATTTCAGTAAGAAGAACTTTTATCTTACACTCACAGATATATTTTGTCAAATATTTTATTTTATGATACAAAAAGACACAAGAAATACAGTTTATAAACTAACACTAAAATATTGTATTTTGGGCATATATCCCTTAAAATAGACAAACTTTTTCAAGCCCTGTCTTTTTAATTTAAATATCGATCGAGTGAGAATCGGGATCTCCTTGAAAATCATTCTACATTTTCATACAGATTAAAAATCATATTTTATCCAAATCCATTCAATAGCTTTTTTCATGAACCAGTAACAAACTAAGGATGGGATAAAACTATTTGAAAACTGAAACAGAAATGAACTTTTTTTTTTAATAATTTTAAACTAGTGTTTGATCGCAATCCCGCCTGATGGTAATCGAGTAATGCTAAAGTAGTGATGCAATCGTTGATGGTAAAGCGCGCTAGTATATTAAGCCCATTCACTCAAAAAACTGAGTGGATAGGAAGGAAGACGGCTGTTGAGCGAGGTGATGCAATGTTTAACCCAGAGGGTGATTTATCTGGAGACCCTCCACGACCAAACTCCCGACACAACAATATTTGGCGCATCATACCCAGCACACATCGCAACACAACTGCTCAGACCCGTCCTCCGTACGGCTTCACCAGACCGATTATTTTATACGGAACTCCTATATTGGCAACTAATCGTTAATGTATAGTGCGGACGCAAAGCTCCCAACCCATTGATATAATATTAAACTAAGGTAGATACGTCACTAGTGCACTGAAAATGAAGCGTACAAAAGGAGGTAAGTCCAGCAAGTCGCTTTAGTTTTCGTCGATTCTTAAGCGCAAACGACAAACACTAGCCATCTTTTTCTTCTCTATGCTCTAGATTGCGCCCCATCTCACTCACACTGTGCCAACGTGTGAAATGTACGCAGAATAAAAAAATTGCATGTGTGTGCTGCTGCTCCGATCGGCACATTTATTTTGGTTAATTTGTTAGAGCATATCATATCTGTTTAATATTATATCAATGTCCCAACCTTATATAAGTTGTTACAAGAAATGGTCATGGAGAATACTTTTAAGTCCTAATCGTCACAAAAGACAGATTAGTGTCATCACATTAGTTGCTCTAATCCTCTTGAGATTAAGTCGTCTTATACGGCACTTACCGGTTTAAATGTGATGCATTCCATGTACATATTCTTTGCCTTTTGATGCTGAAACTACATTTCAAAGCTAGGTTTCCGTAATGAAATTTTCTCATTTTTGACAGAGGATTTTTGCCCATCCATAATTTTTTGATCAATTGTACGTTTTCTCAGGAAATTGTATTGATGCAGTATATTATAATATAAAAGTTCATTTAATTCTATGGCTTTTTATATATATAGGTACTAGCTTTCCACCCGCGGCTTCGCCCGCGTGGTATTCGGTTATATCGCGCTTTTTAGATTTCCCTCGGGAATACCATTTTTTTTTTCAATAAAAGGTAGCCTATGTCGTTTCTCAGGGTCTAAAGATTGTCTGTGCCAAACTTCATCAAAATCGGTTGAGAGGTTTAAGCGGGAAAGCGTAACAGAATATTAGTATGGATTTCCGTTGCCATTTTTTTCAGTTATAATTTTCTTAACCTATAATATAAAACAAAGTCTGAACTTTCGTTCTACTTTGTCAGCCATTTCTTACAGTTTACAAGGAAACTCACAGTTCCTCGTTCAAGTAAAGGATCACTTTGCTTGTTCTTTTTATTGTTCTTGTACTTGGTTCAGAGGTAATTGCGCAGCCAGTCTACTTAGGTAGATCATTAGTACATACTTCCAGGAAAAAGTTTTTCGCTAGGAACTCACTCTACTGGACTAGACCGTCTAGTTCTGGCTGCTGAGAATACGTAATGCTTAGTGTAAAGTCTTGTAATTTCTGTTAGTGGCGTGCGTGTTGGATCAAAGTGGTTGAGCTGAATAGTGCTGGTCCACACGTCATGTTCGTGAACGGGCGCCGTCAGTGGGGACTCGTCATCTCTTAGCTGCCACGGCTTATTATGATTTCTGAATTATTGTTAAGTTTTCTATACGGGATGGTTTTAACGTGCAAATCGTTCTGCATCGTTCGCACATCTTCTTCAGCCTATAGAGGTCCACTGCTGGACAAAGGCCTCCCCCAAGGCTTTCCATGATAACCGGTCTTGTGCTGCCTGCATCCATCGGCTTCCCGGGACCTTCACCAGGTCATCGGACCAACTTGTTGGGGGCCTCCCTACGCTGCGTCTTCCGGTACGTGGCCGCCACTCCAGAACCTTACTGCCCCATTGGCCATTGGTTCTACGAGAAATGTGTCTTTCCATCGTTCTCACATGATTCAATCCAATATGAAAGCTGCATCTTAGTAACCGACCGATCCTTTGACAATTCCAAACTGCCTATAATTGGTTTACTTAGAATAAATGGTTTGATTTTGAGTATAACAACTGAGTGACCCGGGCGAAGTATTCGCATTCTTGATTTTCAATCCTAAATTTTCAAAAAACAACTGTAATGTGAGTAATTTTTTATATCTTTTCGGTGTATCAATTTAGAAAGTCTTTAAAATGATGCCTTATTTATGTCTAGTGATAAAGTATGAAAGAAGTTATGACGTGCCGACAAAAAACCCTTAAGAAATAATGTATATGATATGGGAAATATCCAGAATATTAATAGTAATTTTCTGGATATTTCCCGTATCATATAAGAGGTCTTTATCATAAAGAAGTCTTCTTCATCTTCGTCTCAGCGTTAATCCCAGGCGCAATTGAAGCTTTTTTCAGCTTTGGAATCTGGGGTCCGCTTTACCAGTCTAACTGCTGATTTTGGCTAAACTTCGATATTTTCCATGAAGCGACTGCCATCTGACCTCCACAACCCGGAGGCGATATCGAAGCATAGCAGTTAGACCAATAGTTGGACTTTTGAGGGTTCAAACAACCCATAACGACTGCCATTAGATGTTCGTATGGCAACCGGGACCAAGGGCTTAACGTGCTTTCTGAGGCACGAGCATACCAGTGCAAATATTCATATTCACGCATACAAATATTTGCACTGCGCGGGGTTCGAACCCGCGCCTTCTTGGGCAGCGGCCGCGTTCGCTACTGCTACGCGACGGAAGCTGCCGATAAAATACATTATCTATTCCGTGGTATTGATCACCACGCTTCGTCAAGACTGATTGGCGATTTCAGACTGAAATAGATTTATTATAAGTTTCATTATAGGTTTTCTCACGATGTTTGTTTCACCGATATCAGTGATATCCATTAACTTATTAATTGAGTTAATTAATTAATTAAGTACAGTTAAGTAGTTAATTAAGTACATATAAATTACAAAATTCACATTGGTACTTGCCATGCTTACATATGATATATATGATACCAAATCGGAACACCCACATCGACCTTCTAATCTGAAAACACGCTCATACTATAAATTATCACTTAATTTACAAAAACCTGTTAAAAACCTAGTTAGTTTTCCTTATTTGTCTTAAAAATTATTAAATTTTCAGACACGAATATGTGGCAAGGAAATAAATAAAACCCAATATTTTGCATTTAATATTATCGTGAAATCATTAATGTTTCGAAAATCGACGTTTATTATAATTATATTTCTTTGAGAGTGACAGAGACATGAGAAAAAAATCTCATGAAGAAAGCATTGATTGGGAATACAATGTTTACATTTTTTTGTGACTAATTTTTCTTTTACAACTTGCTGCATTTCAAAAAGAGTCTCATGGATCAATAAAATTAATTACGGACACGTTTTTAGTTAGGAAAATGGATGCATTGATTGTTGATCATTTTTTTATTACACTAGCTGCCGCCAGCGACTTCGTTCGCGTGGAGGTAGTAATTTGAACATTTTATTTTAATCCCAAAATATACAGCATACATTTTAAATTTTTGTAATGTTCCGCTCCTATTGGTCATATCGTGGTATAGCCTAGCTTTCCTGGATCAATGGGCTATCCAACGTAAAAAGAATTTTTCAAATCGGACTAATAGTTCCTGAGATTAGCGTGTTCAAACAAACAAACTCTTCAGCTTTATAATTATATTAGTATAAATAATCAGTATCTTTACTACGATTTTCAGAAGATTCTTTTCTTCTACAGCATTTATTGAAACTGTTATCCTTTCAATGTTCATAAATCAGTAAATAGATTTAACGTTTTGTATGATGCGACTTTTATGAATACTTAGAAAAGTTGGTGATAGAAATACGAGATAAACAATGATATATGAAAGAAAGAAATTGGTTTTTATTTCGTGGTGAATATTTGCGCAAAAAACTAAAAAGTTAACTATAAATAGAAAGCTAAAAATATGAAAACCTAGAACCATCTTCTAGGGTAATTATAGAGTGATAAGGCTCTTAATAAACTAACGCGCTTTACCATCATTAGCTGCATCACTGCTCAGTATCAGGCGGGATTGCGGTCAAGCATTAGTATTTAATTATAAAAAAGGACATTTAATAAATATTTATTAATACGGACAATCTATTAGTATTTTAAAATATTTAATAGTATTTTACATAAAGAACTGTTTGCATCTCTAAAACTCTTAGGTATTTTCGTTAAACTCGAAATTAACAGTTCATCTAATAAAATTCAACCCATAAAATTACAGGACTCCATGTTTACACAAATAAGACTGTGGTCAAGCGCAAGTCTGTTCTACACCGCACCTGTACGTGCCTACATGCCTATAGAGTACGTAAATACATGTACTAAACTTATTGCGTGTACAGGTTATAGTTCTTTTTATTAATTATAAACTAGCGCTGGGGATTGTGGCAATCCCCAATTGCAGGCGCTTCGCAGGCGGGTTGAAGATCGAAGAAATTTGATATTCCACAGGAGAAGCGCTGCTGCCCGCTTCCCTGGTAAGAGTTCTCTTAGTTGCCTCTTACGACACCCACGGGAGGATATGGGATGGTACTACATATTCTAGGTTCGGTACCACACGGGCTAATTAACGAAGCCCAGAATATTTGCACGAGAAATAGTACACTGCCGGCCAATATTATCACACCACATTAGCATCTAGTGATATAACACCAGATGTCCACTAATGTATTACGGAAGAATTTAAACGGTCGACTTACAGAATTCAGCGTGAAGCGTTCACGTCGTTACTTGGCTTAGTATGTAAGGAATGCCGCTTTTTGTGGTCAGACGTGTAAACGATTTTACAGATACATTCTTGATTCGATATATTTAAAAAATAGGGTCTCGTCTCCGGAAGTTTTGATGAGGTCATCTTGGTGTTAAGAAAAAAATAATGAGATGTACTTTATGTGTCATCGTCATTCAATTTTTATTGGAAATATTTAGTTTGAAAATATCTATGGCTCAGGACATCTTGATTTTTGATGTATACTTTCTGTTTCCTCCCTTAGTCGTCCTAGTGGACCATTGAGCGTTTATCCCCTCTTGTTAATAGCTATTCTGCTATTCGGGGCGGAGACAAGTCCAAAAAAATCAAGATCATAAAAGTTCCGCCGTTTTTTATTTGTAAATGGTGTAACTAACACGACTTTGATTTATATAAATATTTATAAATTGCAATTAACTCCAATACTGTTTCGATTTAAAATATGGCATATATCTTCAACTTTACTTCTGAGTGCAATGCGACGACATGGGTGTAAAATGCATAAACACTTTTTGACGGCAAAATGTTACCAATTTTTAAACATTAACACCACAAGCCTCAATATTTTGATGCTCATAACACTTCGTCATCATCATCATCTCAGCCACATGAAGTGCACTTCTGAACATAGGCCTCCCCCAAGGATTTCCAAAAAGAACTGTTGGACGCGGCCTGCATCCAGCGCTTCCCTGCGATTTTGGTCAGGTCATCCGACCACCTAGTCGGTGGGTGACATAACACTTAGCCTAACGTAAGAGGTACCTAAAATTTTATCCCAAAATAAATAAAATGAACAAGAAAATATATAAAATGACTCGAAAAATAAATGAAATAAACAAGATGACATTGGCAATAACATTAAACACAATCTCAATATTTTGATTCACATATCACTTAGCTTAAAGGTAGTTAGTACACACATCAAAAGTGTCTAGGGATCAAGCATTTTTATGCGGATTTCTTGAGATTGAGATGTGGCTTTGTAATAAATTTATGATTTTATAAATTTATATGGATCCTTTTTGGTGCATTTCATAATTTGAATCAGGAACTGTGAATCAAATTCGAGTAAAAGATGAAAATCAGCTGTCAATATTTTCCCTATAAAAACATACAACGCATTGAAGACATTATTAGTGCTACTGTTTCCCTACTACTGATTAAAACCAACGTTATTATGGAGCGGTGACGTCATTTAAGCAGGGAAGAAATGCTCAGAGCCGTGGGAATGATAGAAGCTGGTTCCCGGCAACGTACTGTGGCTTTAGCTCTGAATACAAGTCAGAGTGTTATCAGTCGACTTTGGACACGTTACCGAAGCACTGGTACCGTGGCTGAGCGCCATGGAGGACGGTATCGCTGCACCACACGGAGACAAGACCGATACATTCAAATCTTAACTCGAAGAGCTCCAACAATAACCGCCATGATGTTAGCCGTGAGGCTTCATCACTCTTCAGGGAACTTAATTAGCGACCAAACAGTCAGAAACCGCTTGCATGAAGTGAACCTTCATTCCCGAAGACCGCTACGGGTACCACCTATAGCAATGCACAATCGTAGGATTCGATATCAATGGGCTCTTGAACACAGAAATTGGGCAGAAGAACAATGGCGTTTCGTGTGCTTTTCTGATGAGTCTCGTTTTGGTATGAGACCGCATACAAGACGTATACGACACTGGAGAACCCCTGGACGCCAACAGCGATTAAAATCCTGCCAGGAAGTCCATCCTTATAGTGGTGGAACCATCATGGTATGGGCGGGTATTTGGATCGGCGGAAGAACCGAGTTGATTTGGATCAGAGGCAACCTCAACGCTCAAATTTATGCTGAAACGATTGTATCAGACGTCATCGTTCCTCTACAAGTGCAAATCGGTCCCTTATTTCAGTTAATGCATGATAATGCACGACCGCACACCGCAAGAGTTGTAAGACAGACTCTCGCCGCAGCTAACATCAATGTCCTGCCCTGGCCTGCTCAGTCGCCAGACTTGAACCCGATTGAGCATGCATGGGATATGCTACAGAGAAGAGCTCTGCCGAATATGGAGGGTATCCAGTCGCAAGAAGACCTTTTTTTGTTGTTGCAACGAACATGGGCGGCCATTCCACAGCGTGATTTGGATGAACTCATTTTGAGTATGCCAAACCGATGTTCTTGTGTTGTTAGTGTTCGCGGTAGAAACACGGATTATTAATTGTTTAAGTTACCCAATAAAATTTTAGAGAAAACTGTTATTTCAGTCTTTTTTTCGAACTTTTGTGTTAGTGGTTCAAATGTCAAATATCCCTTTATTAGGAAAATGGCAAATTTCTTTATTAATGCAAAGGTGACTTGGTTTATCGTTACTGTGACAAACGAAAACACTTTATTTGATGAATCCTTAAAGAAAATTTTAATTAATATCAATCAGGAGAAAAGTTATTGCAAAAATATATGTTGATCCCTAGACACTTTTGATGTGTGTATTTGCATTGACTCTAAAAATAAAAAAAAATATGAGTAATTATACTTCTCTATCCAATTTTACAACTTCAGGAGACCTATGTCCAGCAGTGGACTTCTTTCGGATGAAATGATTATGATTTTTATAACACTTATATTCTGTAGATCCCGGATCTAGTTTCTTTAAAATGTCGAATTGACGTCATTATTAAAACACTGACAATGACATTACTAATTAAATTACCTAGAAATTTTAAATGCCAAATTGCTAACGCATCGTACAACCTCAAAACATTTGACAAATACACCCAATCAAAAGAACTCAACCACATCGATTAATCATACCAATTCGCTATTACGCCAATCGATCATCGAAAACAAACAATCGATATAAAGTTCAATCGAATTAATAACACTGGCCGGTCTTTTCCCACAATCATATTTAACGATTGAAAAAAAAAGTCTAATCACTTTGAGGCTTGAAAAAGGAATGAGGTATAAAAAGGACTCCCAGGTGAGATGAAAGGGCCGCGCATGCGCAGTGCGGTGCTGTGCGTCGGGTGCTCTAGCGCATGTTAACATGCCGCGGACGGACGGAAAGACACTTCCTTACTTTTTTCTTTTTTTATTGTTTTGTAGGCAATTTATTTTGTTTGATTCAATTATAATGTAATAAGGTTATTTGTTTGGTTTACGCAAGTTTATAAGCGTTTTGCTTGTGTTACCTATACGATTAAAATGGTTTGTTTTTAATTTCGCACGATATTTAATTAAATTGTAGTTTACAGATAATTAGAAACATTTTCAACAGAACATTTTCCTTCTTTATAAGTACTTACTTAAACTTCAATTAGTTTCATGGAAGTTATTTATTGTTTGGTATATTCGTGGATCATCCATTTCGTAAACAGGTATTTTAGGCCATAATTTTCACTTCTTTTCTACCATTTTATTTTCAAACAAAAGAAACCTGAAGGATAAATAAAATAATTACACATAAACATCTCCACACACCAAACCATTCCATTGAAAAACTTCGATTCTCAAAATCGTAGAGCAATAACTTTCTCATAGTCGATTCTCAAACGATTCCCAATAATTCTCGTTTCAAGAAAAAATATGAATAAAACAGCACGGCTCCTGTTTCTATAGCAATATATCAATACATCCTGCGCGTGCGACGATTACATAAAGCTTTTAATACGATCCGCCACCCTACTTTAGTGTCTCAATCGCCTGTCTTTATATTTCTTATGCCAATGAAATAAAATGGACAACAAACATTTCGATTTAAAACTGCTATTGTAGATTGTAGAAAGGATGGCATTTTTTTTTATATAATTATAAACTAGTGATTGACTGCAATTCCGCCTGATGGCAAGTAGTGATGCAATCGTTGATAGTAAAGCAAGCTGTTTATTAAGAGCCTATTCACTAAGAAAAATAACTGAGTGAATAGAAAGCTAAACGGCAGGGTGCAGGGTGAGCAATGTTAAACTCAACAACACTACAAACGATGCTACACCAGATGGATTAATCTGGAGACCCTCCACGACCAAAACTCCCGACACAACATCATTTGGCGCATCGTACCCGGCACACATCGCAACATAACTGCACAGACCCATCCTCCGTACGGCTTCACCAGATATCATGCCGGAATACGACGAATCGCTTGGTGGCAAGACTTTATCTAGTGGGTGGTAACTTCTGCGAGCAGCCGATGTTCGTGGTTAAGTAATGACAGCCGCACGGGAGGCTTGATCTGGTTAATCTACGCTTACGACGGTTGGGGCGTGAATGCACACGCTCTATTATTACATACTAAAACCCCTCGAAAAGCATGTCCCAGCTGTCATGCGTGGAGCCCGAAACCCCGAGAACCCGAAAGTCTGAAATCCAGTCTTACCACGAGGTTTTATTAATATAAAATACTGGATAATTCCAGTAATTGGGTTGTAGAGTTCAGATAGGCAAAAAATAAAAGTATTTAGCTGAATTAGGTTACACTGGGCGTTGACCTAATAAAATAGAATAAACATATACAAACCTTTAAAAACATTAGAGCCTTATAAACATTAGAGCGTAAATTTAAAGATTTTAGGTCATTACACTATTTTTTAAAACAATATAAGTATAAGTTCGAAACTGGGATAAATCAACCTTCCTCTAAAATGTACCACAAGAAAAAAAAAATAAACAAAAAAAAAACCCGCTGCATCCAAATCCGTCACAGTAATAAATCAATGTATCTTGCGCATGCGTCGATTACACAACACGTCTTTTGACCCGTGTATACGGTAGTGGACTCTTAGCCCTTGAAAATACAAAAGTAGGTTGGACGTGTGATGAATAAAAAAAATTGCCAAGTGTGCGACGTACGACGCATAGTGAAGGGTTCCGTAGACCGATGCATTATTACGCATGCATAATATTCATTTTAACGACCGCAAAATATCACTAAGAAATATCAAAGTCTCTTTGCGAAACGATCTTTTTACATGCTTTTTATTAGCTTTACTTGTATGTTTGCTTGCTTGCTTGTTTGTTTGTTTGTCCGCCTCTAACTCTTTGGACTACGCCTGAGCGACTTATTATATAGGTTTTAAAATAATTTTAATATACACTTATACAAAAATTATGGCACAAAGCGCCTCACGTTTATATAAATTATTTTTAACTTTTTAGTTTGATATTTTTTAAAACCATGTTTTTTTAGTTTTTTAAACTATATGTAGGTATTTATTTTAAACCTCGATTACTAGTACTGAAGAGTGCCACCCCTATATTATTTTTGTCGTTATTTAACCATACCATTGTTTAGCAGTGCACAAAAACGAATTCTTTCCAATTTTCATCAATAAAGTAAGTTCCTATAGTATTCGATTATAAAGGCGGACGAACAAACGGACATGGCGAAATTATAAAGTCTCTGTTTTTTTTTTCATTTAGCTATATAACTCTAAATATTAAAAAGGAAAAAGAGCAACAATAAACAAATCCTTTGGCAGTAAATCAATTCAAGCTGCGCAAGCGTCGATTATACACCATTATGCACCGTGAAATTATTATGTCAAGTTGTGTTGCTTAGTGAATCTTATTGCAAGTTTGTATTTGATTTTGTTCACTCAGTAATATCGACAAAACCGTTTATTTAATATAAAACTTGAAATGAAATAAACAAATAATAATATCATTAGAAGTCGCGGTGACCAAGTGGTTAAAACACCAGCCTCTCAAGTATGAGTGCGCGGGTTCGATTCCAGGTCAAGCAAGTACCAATGCAACTTTTCTAAAGTTATATGTACTTTCCATGTTTATCTTGGGACACCAGTGACTGAAGGTGAAGGAAAACATCTTGAGGAAACCTTGACTTTAAGTCTGAAATCGCCAACCCGCATTGAGCAAGCATGGTGATTACACTCAATCCTTCTCTGTATGAGAGAAGACCTGTGCCCAGCAGTGGGACGATAAGAAGGTTGATGATGATGATGAATATCATTAAAATCGTAGAACAAAGATGGCACCCTTATTATGAGTGATATTGTATATATAACCTTCAAGTTGAACCGGAACAAACCAATATAAAAAAAAAAACATCTCCAAATGAATTCTGTCAAAACAATAAATCATAAACAATATCCTGCGCACGCGCCTCACAACAATCGATACCGACTAAACAACGAACACTTTCAAAAACAGAACCGTTTACAAAAACCTTATAGAAAAAAAGAAGCGAATCCATCAGAAACAATAAATCAAATCTTTCCTGCGCTCATATTACACAACTCGCGGCAAGATCCCTATGTTAATGTGCCAGAGACAAGGAGTATGGACACCTGTCCGGAACGGTGCATCCGCGCATTGTCTCACATCCTAGAACTTGGAATGTTTTCTATTTGAATCTTTTTCTTAGTAGATAGGAGGAAAACTTAGGATAGGTGTCGCGTTTTATTGCTTCCTGTATTTGCAACGACGTGAATCACATCAGCTTAACATGTCATGATAAATAATGATGATGGTGCCAACCGATTTCGGCCACGGCGACTACTTCGACTCCTAGCCGATGATTTGGCGCTCATGCGCCCGAAGATGGCTTATGTAGCCTATCTTGGCGGCGAAACTTCGTGCACACTGAGGGCAAGTAAGCACGCCGTTGACGTAGTTGTATGTGATGGCAGCAGGTGGGCGAGCCTTTAATTGGTCGCGTTTGGCATCAAGGTCAGCTTTGCGCTGCTCCTCAAACTCGCGTACTTGTCCGTACACCGTTCTGCGCCATACTGACCGTTTTGCTGCCAAACGCTCCCATTCAGAGGGTCCATGATAAATATATTTGCATTGACGTCGTGGTCGCCTAGTGATTAAAACACCAGCCTCTCAAGTATGGGTTTCATTTCAGGTCAGGCAAGTACCAATGTACCTTTTCTAAGTTACACATACTTTCTAAATATATCTTGGACACCAAAGACTGGTTAAAAGGTGAAGGAAAACTTCTTGAGGATACCTGGATTTTAAATCTGAAAATAGCCAACCCACATTGAGCAAGCATTGTGATTACACTCAATCCTTCTCTGTAAGAAAGGAGACCCGTGCCCAGCAGTGGGACAATAAAAAGGTTGATGATGATATTTGCAAGACCATTGCAAGCATTCTTAAAGTCGTCAAGATGATCTTGAATCGCTCAGTGTACATACATTAAAGTAAGAAACTCAACTCATATCCCACACGTGTTATATTCATATATCATATTTTTTGGATAAATTGGTTGATACCTGAAATCAACTTATCCAAAAAAATCTGACATTTATTCTGTCTGACATTCGTTAACTTCATGGATTTCTTTTTAAGAAAATATACCAATAAAAAATTTACAGCTATAAAACAGACTGTGTAAAAGTCTACAATAAACAAACATCTTTGGCTCTTGCTACAAAAAAATGTCGCCTAAGTTTGAGATCACGTCAGAATACCGCAAAGCCGCAAATAACGCAAACATTTTACAAACTGACTCAAGACAAATGTAACAACTATAACACAAGTAAGGTAAAAATAATCGAAACAGTAGTATTGAGATTATATACTACTACTAGCTGACCCGGCGAACTTCGTTCCGCCTTAAAGGCAATATCACATGACTACTTTTTAAATTAGGATAATTTTAAATAAATGAATATTATTATTCAATGATTCTTTATTTGGGAGCACAATCCTGGCGATTCTCCGGAAATCTTTAATGTGCTACAATACTCGCAAACAACATCCATTGGCCCAATGCGAACGCCATTGCGCTATATTATATGCGTATTGAAACGCTGCCCGATTCAAATCAGTATTTGATGAATTTCTTCTTGTGTTTCGTAAATTATCTCGCGCTTGATCTCTGAGGTTTGCTCGACGATTTCGCATTGCCAACCCAGCCATTTCACGGGCTGCCTCCCTTTGCACTGGTGAGTGAGAAGCACGAAGTCGAGCCATACTAAGGCTGCGCCTTCAAGTGCAATTTCTTGCTCTTCTTCATTTTTTTTGGGTGGATGGGAAATCATCAAGTGACCTCTCCCGCTCTGGGCGGAGCGGAAGCCCGTGTCAGACTTTTATTGACTAAAACCCACCCGTGTTCCTTCACTTGCCTGTGCAAGGGCCAGTGCCATGGTTTCTTTTTTAATCAACCCGTAACCCTGTGGACCAGTCCTCGTGGACACCGTCAAGGTGTGCTGACATCTCTTTGAGGCACGTGTGAAACACAATGGGCCGTCAACCCGGGCCTGGTTCTTACAAGGGGGCGGCTGCCAATCCCTCGCCGCCCGCAAGCCCGCGCCTACGGGCGATTGGGAGTCCGGTGTTGCCTTCCGACCAGGGCGCTTCCTGCGGCGGTTTGAGCCGTGAGTGTAGTGGGATTTCCGCTCCCTCACCCGCTCCGCCTCCTCCTTTGCCAGCATCACTGCTTCACAGAAGGAGGTGAAAGCTTGCCATGCACTCTTGCTCCGGACTGTGGCCCGGACCAGGGTCGGACGTGAGAGATCGCCGCCGATCGCCGCCACGAGAACACGGCTAAGCTCTATCCAAGCCGGGCAGACCTCCACCTTATGCTCCACCGTGTCCTCAGGGTGATGCACACAGTGGTCACCCTGGTGTTTCCTCCCGCCTTATACGGAATAGGAACCTCCCGAAACAGCCGTGTCCGGTGAGGACCTACGTCAGTCGGAAGGTGAGGACGCCGTGGCGCCTCTCTAGCTACTCCTCAAAGAGAGGACTTACCGCCGCTATTGCGGCGTGCTCAGTGCTGGATTGCGACAATCACACTTTCCATGTCGCCATGAGACCCCGCCGGAGCTCTGTCCGCTGTACTGCGATTTTTCGCGGCAACAGAGTTATGCCTCCTCTCATCACTCCCACATGTGGGCGAGGGATAGTGTTTCTCCACAATTTAATGGATGTTATTATACATATAAACGTTTCTTTTTAATTACTCTATCTATAAAAAGAAACCTCATCAAAATCTGGTTCGCAGTTTTAAAGATTTAATCATACAAAGGAACATAGGGAAAGAGAAAGTAACTTTGTTTTATAGTATGTAGTGAAGTGGTAAATGGCACAGCAATACAATATTAGAAATTTTGAAGTTGAAGTTTGCTTTGGGGCTTTTATTAAAAAAATTAAACCGGCAGAGAGCATTTATATTCCTTGCTTTAAATAAATGCATCAACATTCAACCGGTAACTTTTTTTTAATATGCTGAGTAGTGTAGGGTGTGTTTGTACCATTTTTAACAAATGAACCGCTAACTTATATTTTGACTGAGTTGTTTTGTTATTCCATGTCAGTTGCGTTTTGTTAAACCATGTCTTATGTCACGTCACACGGGAACGACAGGAACTGCGGGAACGAGATAAAAAGTATCGTGATATGTCCTTCTCCCAGTTCTTATCTACCTCCCTACCAATTTTGAGCCATACTGGTTAAGCGGTTCTTGAGTTATAAATATAGTAACTAACACGACTTTCATTTATATACATAGACTTCATTCAAATCGGACCAGCCTAGGAGGAATTCAGTGACGTACACACGTACAGCAGATTTAGGATGGAAAGAAGAAACCCATGGAAAGCATTGTCATCTACATTTGTAACAAAGATATCATACCTCTCTCTACCCCTAGAGCTCTTGTTTCTGTCGCTTTAAGTAAAATAAAAAATCTTAAATAATTATTTTTTTCTATTTATTTTTTTCTATTTTAGTTCATAAGTACAAATTTAGTTAAATTAAAAAATATCTTTTTTATTTTTTCGCCTTTTAGTTCTTATGGATAATTATATTTTTAAGTAACTAAAAAAATTAAAAAAACTATAAACTTGTCTAAAAACAAAAAAAAAAACTTGTGACTGACCGGGTTTGAACCGAGGAACACCAACCATCGCGAGTAGACCATACCAATATTGACTACGCTACAGCCACTATGTCAAGCCGCGCGAAATTAGCGCCCATATTATGCGTGAAATATTGCGAAAGTGAAAACTCGAAAATATGCGCTTCCTCAGACATAAGACTGAGCTAGATCGATTTTTCGTCCCCGAAAACCACCACATATTAATTTTCAGCGAAATCGTTAGGGCCGTTTCCGAGACCACATGCTTCTTCAAGCGATTAGCGCCATCTGCCGGGTTGATTTGTGAATCTAAACGATCCAGGTCGCCACTTAAACGCATACAGAAAAATTCATTAAAATCGGTCAAGCCGTTTAGGAGGAGTTCAATGACATACACACGTACAGCAGAATTATATATATAAAGATTAGTATTAGTACAGGAGTAACGGCCATGATTTACAAGTTCTAGGTCGCTGGTTCGAACCCAGACAAGCCCTTTACGCAAAGTATCGCAGCAGGCCTTATCAGAATACTAGCGCTGCGAAACTTACTTTTTTAAATTTCGAAACGTCATGCTAAGATAAGCCTTTTAGCCTAGTTAGGGCTTTCTAATTTTTGTCACTCTTTTATAATTTTTTTTTTTAGTTTTATTTTTAACTGTGTTTAATTTAGTTTAGTTTTATGGCTTCCTGTACGAGTCACAAAACGTAGGTACTTTTCCTTTCTTCAACTTGTTCTTTCTGAAATAACTTGTCCTAGAATCTGAAATTAGAGAATATGTAACATCTACCAACCCAGACTGGGCCGTCATGGTGAATTACGGCCCACTCCGTCATGCCCAGCAGTGGGAACATTATAGGCCGATTATGTATATTAAGTAATCTAAAATATTAACCACCCATCTACATTGCGCAGATTCGAGCCAACAAAATCAACGAAAGGCGCAAGCAAGATGCGTCGTGACCTTATCAACGCAGAGATCTCAAACCTTCGGGACTTACTGCCGCTTCCACCATCTACCAGGCAGAGGCTCTCACAGTTGCAACTTATGGCTCTCGTCTGCGTATACGTCAGGAAGATGAACTACTTCCAACAAGGTAAATAAGTCAATTGGTTCGTTACGGAAATCTTTTAAGGGTCCACCAAGGAGGTTACCAAGGTTATCCAAGGTGCATCCGCATAAAATAATAGTATTAATAATACACATCCAACATCCACATCCATCCATCCATCTTTATCCACATATAAGAATAGCCCATAGCTCTTAACAGTCTTGTAAGTACACTTAGTAAGTAATCATTTAATCACTATCAGGACTAACCGGGTAGGACACAACAATAATTACGTTGTTAACACCACTACGATCAGGACGAAGCGTTTCGCCTCCTCCTTTGTACCGCGTACATCGAGGGACTGGAACAATTTGCCAGCGGCGGTGTTTCCGTCGGACTACAATTTGAGTGTCTTCAAGGCTAGAGTGAATAGGCTCTTAATAAACTAGTGCTCTTTACCATCAACGATTGCGTCACTGCTTACCATCAGGCAGGATTGCGGTCAAGCGCTATTTTATAATATGTAAAAAAGAAATACGTAAAATAGTTGTTAAAATTCACATCGTTAACTCGTGTGATGTAGTTATAATTACTAAGAGTTGATTACACACACATATGCGCATTCACACATTAAGTATTGCTGATAATAATTGATCAAAATATGACGACATCAACTAGTGGTTTGAAGGTTCTAGATTCAAATCTAGTTACAGTCTTATTCAATTTAGATTTTGATACCAGATAAGCAACAATTTAGATCAAGCTAGTTAAAATTCAAAACCACAGTACTAGGCCTCTGTCAAGAGCATTTCATTGACAATTGTCTAGAAACCAGACAGCTGCTTTCAACCTTAGTCATACTAGAGCATGGGTTCTCAAACAGTGGGATGCGGCCCACTTGGGGACAGACCCACGGGGGGCGCCACACCTCCTACACAAAACTGTATAAATTTATAAATATTATAATAAATATTTTTGTTAGTACATTAAATAATAATATTAAAAAAGATTGATTTTAGACATTTTAGATAGTTAGTAATCCATACTAATATTATAAATGCGAAAGTAACTCTGTCTGTCTGTCTGTCTGTCCGTCTGTTACGCTTTCCCGTCTAAACCCTTCAACCGATTTTGATGAAATTTGGCACAGACAATCTTTAGACCCTGAGAAAGATCATAGGCTACCTTTTATCCCGGAAAAATTTGATGTTCCCGAGGGAAATCTAAAAAGCGCGATATAACCGACCTCCACGCGGGCGAAGCCGCGGGCGGAAAGCTAGTAATTTAATAAAAAAATATGCTTATCTGCTATGTACCTAAATATTTGTTAGTAGGTAATGTAAATAAAGTCGACAGCCCTGAGGTAACAGTGACTTACAGGTTGCACACATGCAACCCACTAATCAAGTTAGTTAGTGAGATAATTAAAACCAGCAGGATAGGTTAACATATATAATTAAATAGGTGGATGTTACACGGCAAGATCACAGGTAATGATTATACTACAGGTGAATCTTCTGGTGAGGGAACCTTTCGGCACTAGTCATCAGCTCCTTCTCGTTTTATCCAAATAAATAAGGAGGGTAGTGATTTTAATTCAAAGTTACGGAGTGTGCACTGTAAAAGGTTGGGAACCACTGAATACTAGAGAATGTACAGAACTGCCCACGCGCATTTGTGATCGCATTATATAACAAACAGTAGGTCAGTAGATTAACTAGATCGATGACGTTTATTTTGATGCTGTGACTCATGAGTAGGTAAATATATTAGCTGAGAGTTTGACTAATTAATATTTATTAACGCTTTTGGAATCAGGATATTGATTATCGTTAACAGCTACTATGACGTGTGAAAACCATTGTACCGCTGTCAGACAGAGATAGGGCTATATATAATGAATGAGCTGATCCAGATCAATAGATCCGGCTTCAAGGATGAGGTGTTTCGACGGATCCGACTCCGCTGGGCAGCGTTCGAGAAGCTCCATAGTGTCTTCTTGTCCAAAATACCTCAGTGCCTAAAGACAAAAGTCTTTAACGAATATCTGTTACCGGTGATGATATATGAATCAGAACCGTGGTCCCTCACTATGGGCATCGTAAAAAGCTTAAGGTCGCCCAGAGAGCTATGGAGAGGGCTATGCTAGGTGTTTCTCTACGTGATCGAATCAGGAATGAGGAGATTCGTAGAAGAACGAAAGTCGCTGACATATCCCAACGGATTAGCTTTTTGAAGTGGCAGTGGGCGGGGTACAAAGTATCTACAGTCGATGGCCGATAGTGCAAAAAGTGCGAATGGCGACCACGTACCGGCAAGCGCAGCGTCGGACACCCAAATGTAAATAAAGTCGAATATATATATAGATATATAGGTATTTAGGTGGTCGGATGACCTGACCAAAATCGCAGGGAAGCGCTGGATGCAGGCCGCGTCCAGTCGATCTTTTTGGAAATCCTTGGGGGAGGCCTATATCCAGCAGTGGACTTCTTGTCGCTGACATGCTGATGATCATGATAATGAATAGCGCTATTCCTTTTTCAAAACGGCAAAATGATGGCATTAAACGTCATAGTATGGTTCCAGGAATGCTTGGTTAATTGTCAGGGTCACTGTCAAAGGCTGTCTTCCTCGAATGCACATTTTACCTAATAACTGATTTTTTGAAGTCAGACAGTTGGTATCTATAGAATGACGTAATTATTTTCTATGAAAAAACTGTTAAACCGCAATATTAATATCTATAGTAAAAAAAAAACTATGTATTAAAAATCAGGCTTAAGACTTCGATCATAGATTTATGTAGGTAATTTCATTTCTTTTAATGATTTGTTAAAGTTACAAAACTGTTTGAAGTTGTAGCTTATACTGAAATTGTTTATCAGATCTTAACGAGCAATTTTTTGTCCTTTTAAACTTTTGACACATGGCACGTTTCATGCGTACACACATAACACATGTCATAACATATTCATAATTAAAAATACAGATAATTCAGATTCTTTTATATATCACGGTCTGATAAGATAGTTAACAAGATACAGATAATGATCACTTATCATCCGAGTCTGAGAATCAATCTGAGTAGAATCGCAAATGCCTCTACAGAAATAATAGATAATCAGCCGTCATTACACGATGCGTTGTGACTGTACCTTTTCTTTTATTAGAGGCTTCACTAAGTGATATCTTGATAGATTTGGCTCCACCTGTCTTGGTCCAGACAAATCATTGATTAGGTTTTATGTTTTTTTTTACAGTTATGTTATCTGTAGACATTCCTATCTTTCGTATAGAGAAAATCATAAGATTACTGATCAGTATTAACTACATATTTACTAAATTAAAAGACTATACAAATAGATACAAATACAAAAGGTCAATGTACTGTCCACATAGTTGTCATCTGAGAATGTGCTCAAAAGAGTATTTTACATGGAGCGACGGCCCATCTGAGCATCATCATCATCAACCTTTTATCATCCCGCTGCTGGGTACAGGTCTCCTCTCATGCCCACGCTTGCTCAATACGGGTTGGCGATTTCAGACTTAAAGTCCAGGAGGCCTCAAGATGTTTTCCTTCGCCTTATAATCAGTCATTGGTGTCCAAGATATACTTAGAAAGTACATATAACTTAGAAAGGTTACATTGGTACTTGCCTGACCTGGAATTGAACCTGCCCCTCATACTTGAAAGGCTAGTGTTTTAACCACTAGGCCACCACGACCATCTCACGCCCATCTGACTTCTATGATTACTGGGTAATACGAGACCCCTTGGTGAGACTGGTTGTCAAACTTTCCGGATTCTTACGACCCGTAACGACTGTCAAAGATCTGTCAATCAATTTTAAAATAAGAACACGCTGTTCATTTGTTTCTTTTTTCTAAGTTATTTGTGTTCAAATTCAATAACACCGTCTTCTTGATCTGATTACAATGTCCGAGCACTAACCACTACAATAATAACTGAACATTTCTGTAGCATTATCTTAATTAATAAAGTCGTTCCAGATAAGTGATCAAGCACAAAACAGCTTTCTCTTAACTGTCCATTGTATTAATAGTAAAATGGCATTATTTTTATGTTCATCTGTTCACATTTTTCTTTGATTTTATTTTTGAGTCTGAAGAAAATTGATTCTCATTACTTACGGTCAATTCATATTATTTAGGTATAGTTATCAGTCAAAAATAAGACTTTTTCATCTTCAGTAAAGTAGCTATCACAGGTAAAATTAGCTTACAAATCTATTATATTATACCAATGGCCAGCATTGAGAAAACAAAACTGCTACCACTGTTAAGCCAAATGAATCGTTTTTGACATGACGTGACATGGTATTCAACTTAAAGCACTGATTTGAATAGCACTTCTGCGAACGGTACTTATGCACTTCACATGATTTTGCAAAATTAACGCATGCCGTCATAAAACTATTATAGTTAGATAGTGGCGCCAATTCTATTGTTCACAAACTAAACTAATTTTAAATTAAGTGCATCTATTTCATTAAGAAAAGGATAGAATATAAAATGTCCCGTCAAATTAGTGCGCTTTTGACATAAACTGGCGTATTTTTAGTCGTCATATTTATAATCGCGTCTAAACTGTCTATGGAGTATGTTAATTTGAGAGGATTAAAATGTTATCTTCTATCCTTTTCTTAACAAAATGGAAAGAAAAAGATGCACATATAGTATTTTAACTGCCCAGTTGATCTCCTGGTCACAAGTGTGATTGTTGAGCGTGCGGTTCTGTAAGTACCTACTCGATTCGCGAGCCGGGTATGGTGTTATTGACTTTTACAAATATTTTTAAACACTGTCCCACACTAGGACTTTCTCCTGTGTCATGGGTACGTTTACAAACATTATAAACTCACATACGCATATAGCCAGGCCCGAAATAACTATTTGAGTACCAGTCTATAGCTTAACCACTGCGCCAACTGTGCCGTAGTCGTCGTTTATATGGGCCATGATGTCTGAAATAAATGAACAAATAAATAAAATAAAAAACATGCGTCTTAAGTACATAGATGTTTTGTTAGTAGAGCTAATAATAAAAATAAAGTTAAAGATTAAAGGCTCTGTTTAGATTTTAACTTTCCATACTACCTATGTCATATTTTTTCGACATTGTTTGCCTCGTGATACGGACCTACTCAAACTTGGCCGGTATATAAAAAGATGCGCCCATCTACGATTTACATCACATCAAACACTTACTACCCCCGTTTCCCACCAAAGTCGTGCGTATATAGTATAAAGCTCCTCCTCATCTTCATGTAACGTTTTCTCCCGTAGATTCTCATGCTCCAAATCTTTGGACAAACTCCTCACGTCTCATTTATCCTTGATCTCGGAACATCGTCTCCTCAACTTTTTGTTAACTCACCTTCCGTCACGAAAAGGCATATTAAGACGTTTAAAATGCATTTAGTTCGCTATCTTATCTACTGTTGCTATTACTTCACCCATAATACCGTCTTTCTTTCTGTTTTAGTATTTAAGAGTCACGAATTTACCTACCAGTATCAAGAACAACCGACTCCCACACCTAATATCGGATTTTCTAAGGTTTGTATATTTTTTACTAGTTCTAACTTTACGACTGTTTGCCTTGTCATAAATATAACTAATGTTACATTGTTTTTTTAGGCTATGAACGGTTTTATGATGATGATGACACAGAATGGAAAATTGTTATACATATCGGAAAATGCAGCGGAGTACTTAGGACATTCAATGGTAAGTTTCACGATTTTCAATGTCTCGAACTTGGATTCGGAATTTGGACACTTTGGCCACTTTGGATTCAGTGGAGAGACGTGCAAAGAGGCTGATTGGTGATCTAACTCGAGTTGGTCTCCAAAGCCTAGAGCACAGGCGTAGAGTAGCCAGCCTTTCGGTGTTCTATAGGATGCATTTCGGGGAGTGTGCGATGGAATTGCATGATTTAATTCCCCCATCTCCGTTCCACCAGCGGACGACCCGTCGTACGCCTGGTTTCCACCCTTACGTTGTTAACACCACTACGATCCGGACGAAGCGTTTCGCCTCCTCCTTTATACCGCGTACATCGAGGGACTGGAATAATTTGCCAGCGGCGGTGTTTCCGTCGGACTACAATTTGAGTGTCTTCAAGGCTAGAGTGAATAGGCTCATAATAAACTAGTGCGCTTTACCATCAACGATTGCGTCACTGCTTACCATCAGGCAGGATTGCGGTCAAGCGCTAGTTTATAATATTATAAATAAATAAATAAAAAAAAAAACATCCGGATTGCGTAACACGATAACAGTAGCAATGGTTTTCATTTTTACAGTTCAACAAAATTCATTGCGTTATTAATAGCATCCATGGAGTTTCTTGACCGTTCTTCTCCATAGGTATCTACTCTTATAAATGGGCGACTAGCTTCATCTTACTGGCAGACTGGCCTTCTGACAATTCAAAAGTGCCTGAAACTGGTTTATCCATACTAATATTATACAGGCGAAAGTATCTCTGTCTGTCTGTCTGTCTATCCGGCTTTCAAGCCAAAACTACTGAACCGATTGTAATGAAATTTGGTACACAGATAGTCTAGAGCCGGAGAAGGGACACAGGCTATAAAATATCCCGCTATGACCAACAGGAGCAGAGCAGGAACAAAAAATGTTGCGGAAACGGGAGCAAACGCAGATGTACTACATTTTGCTCCCATTATTTTAACAGGCTTTTTTTTTTATATCAACTGAGCTCATTCTGTTAGAAGCTTACGTGGGTGAAACCGCGGGGCACAGCTAGTTTGAAATAAATGATTTGATTTGATATGTCTATCTAGCTATACTGATTATAATTGATACTATGTTACGACAATTCGGGAGAATTTTAATAATACGAAATTATGTTTTAGGAGGATTTACTAATACATGGAGATAGTGTGTATGACATAATAGATAGACAAGACCACCAAACAGTCCAAATGGAACTGAACAGAGGCGGGAATGGAGAGACTGAAAATGTACCAAAGAATAGACATTTCTTCTGTAGAATGAACGTATCGAGGAATGCGAGAAGACAGATGAGATTCGGCGACCAAAAAGTGAGTATTATGATTTTATTTATTATTTATGTATACACTAAAAAAAAAAATACTTTGAAATAGATTCAACACTACAAAATATACAATGGGCGGCCTTGTCGCTAATGCGATCTCTTCCAGGCAACCTTAGAATGGGCAGACATTTTCCTGGACTTGAACTGTCTTTGATACATTTTAGTTAATATTACACATACAATACATTAAAATCGATACACATACACGTGCAAAATGATTTTGTAACTATTGACAAATTAGATGAAGATAGCGCGGAGTGAACACTTCAAAAATTCAAGCGCCAAGTCCTAAAAAACAAATAACAATATCGCTGACTTTTTTTTATTATTTTTTAAATTCTTTTTAATATTTTTTTACTCTCTTTTTTTCTAAATTCACATTGATTTCTGTAAAGTTATTTCTGCACTTTTTGCAACTTTTAATTGTGTCATTATTTTTGTATTTGCATGCTGTCTCTATGGCATCATAATGTGCACTATGTTTGTATGTTGCGTGTATTGTATTGTTGTTATTGTGTAACAATTGTAGATATACCAATAAATTAAATAAAAGAAATAAATAAATAAATGCTGAAAAAGAGGGTGGTCTAGCGTCAAAGAATTTGAAAAATAGGTATTTGACGAACCTATTGCCATTGCGCCACTTCCAACCTCTTTTTTTTTTTTTTTTTTTGTTGGGATGGGAAATCATCAAATGACTTCTCCCGCTCTGGGCAGAGCGAAAGGGCGTGTCAGACTTTTACTGACTAAAACCCACCCGTGTTTCTTTACTTGCCTGTGCAACGGCCAGGGCCACGGTTTCTTTTTTAACCAACCCGCAACCCTGACCCAGGAGGCATCGGTCTTCGTGGACCCCGTCACGATGTGCTGACATCTCTTTGAGGCGCGCGTGAAACACGACGCGCCGTCGACTCGGGCCTGGTCCTTACCGAGCGGCGAGCTGCCCACTGCTCACCGCCCGCAGGCCCGCGCCTACGGTGGCTGGGAGTTTGGTGTCATCTCCCGACCAGGGCGTCTCCTGCGGTGGCTAGTGGCGTGAGGGCGCTGGGATTCCTGTTGCCTCACGCGCTCCGCCTCCTCCTTTGCCAGCATCACTGCTTCGCAGAAGGAGGTGACGGCCTGCCATGCACTCTCGCTCCGGACCATGGCCTGGACCAGGGTCGGACGCGAGAGATCGCCGCCGATCGCCGCTGCGAGGACACGGCGGTGCTCTACCCAAGCCGGGCAGACCTCCACCGTATGCTCCACCGTGTCCTCAGGGCGATCCACACAATGGTGACACCCTGGCGTTTCCTCCCGCCTTATACGGAACAGGAACCTCCCGAAACAACCGTGTCCGGTGAGGACCTGCATCAGGCGGAAGGTGAGGGCGCCGTGGCGGCTCTCTAGCCACTCCTCAAAGAGGGGACTTACCGGCGCTATTGTGGCGTGCCCAGCCACTTCCAACCTCTCCCCGTAAAGTGCGAAAGCGACAGTTGCAGGTCAAGCTGATTTTTCCTACAAAAACGTTGACCAAAAGACGTTTCATATTCCGCTGTTTTCTTTTTCAAAACACGACAGTTCTTAATTATTTTTATATCAAAATTTAGAGGAAAGATATAGGTGCTTATGGTTATTTTTCTTTTTTGCCAAAAACTTATCACGTTTGTCTAAAAGTCGTCTGTACCTCGCAGTAAAATTGGGTTATTTTTCGGGATTTTGAAATATCGTATTTCTTTTATTAATTAAATTTTGGAAAAATACAAATTTTAGGAACAAGATGTAAAATTGTAGACAATAATTAATTGCTCTAAAAGCGTTATCCACGAATAAAACAGCGGAATACGTTTGTATAGAGTGATAGAGTGATAGATGGTCTCCAAAGCTTAGAGCAGAGGCGTAGAGTAGCCAGCCTTTCGGTGTTCTATAGGATGCATTTTGGGGGGTGTGCGAGGGAATTGCATGATTTAATTCCCCCATCTCCGTTCCACCAGCGGACGACCCGTCGTACGGCTGGTTTCCACCCTTACGTTGTTAACGCCACTACGATCCGGACGAAGCGTTTCGCCTCCTCCTTTATACCGCGTACATCGAGGGACTGGAACAATTTGCCAGCGGCGGTGTTTCCGTTGGACTACAATTTGAGTGTCTTCAAGGCTAGAGTGAATAGGCTCTTAATAAACTAGTGCGCTTTACCATCAACGATTGCGTCACTGCTTACCATCAGGCAGGATTGCGGTCAGGCGCTACTTTATAATATACAAAAAAAAAAGTATAGAGTAAGCGCCACTAGAGTCCTCTCTAACACCATTGACAGCTCAAGTCACATAACATTTCCCAGTGATTTTGGATAATCGATTCGCTTTTCTTATTCCAATTGATTTAAGAGAACGACGTAAAATGTATTTTTGTTTCATACTTCTTCCTCTAATAAACTGTGTACTTGATATTTATTTTGTCAATTTGCAATCTCAGCCGTCAGTTAGTGTTAGTTTGCACAAAGCTAAGAATTCATCGCAAAATTCATTAAATAGTTTTTAAACTCAAATGTCATTGCTCTAATGCTCTCGCAATAGTATTATTATGGTTTATTTGTGTCAAAGTGTGAAGTTTTGAGTAAAATATCGAATATTTTTACTGCTAGATCAGAATTGTGACCTGTACTTGCTTTTGCAGGCACATCCCCAGATTTTGCAAACTCATCAACATCATCGTCAATCTTTTTATCGTCCCACTGCTAGGCGACAGCCTCCGTGGCGTAGCGGTAGCGAACGCGGCCGTTGCGCAAGGAGGCGTGGATTCGATCCCCGCACAGTGCAAATATTTGTATGCATGAATATGAATATTTGCACTGGTGTGGTCATGCCTCGGAAAGCACGTTAAGCCGTTGGTCCCGGTTGCCATACGAACATCTAGTGGCAGTCGTTACGGGTTGTTGGAGCCCTCAAAAGTCTAACAATTGGTTTAACTGCAATGCTTAGATATCGCCTTCGGGTTGTGGAGGTCAGACGGCAGTCGCTTCACGGAAAATATCGAAGTTTAGCCAAAATCAGCAGTTAGACTGGTAAAGCGGACCCCAGACTCCAAAGCTGAAACGGCTGCGGATGTGACTGGGATTAACGCTGAGATGATGATGATGACTGCTGGGCCAAGCCTCCTCTAATATAGAGAAGGATTGAGCGTAATCACCACGCTTGCTCAATGCGGGTTGGCGATTTCAGACTTTAAGTCAAGGTTTCCCCAAGATGTTTTCCTTCACCTTGTATGCAGTCATTGGTGTCCAAGATATACTGAGAAAGTACAATATAACTTAAAAAGTTACATTCTTTCACTATTAGAAAAGTTTGATTTTGCAAACTGTTCAAGGGATACCTAACCACATTTGTTTTTTACATATTGCCCCCCACTAGAATACGAAAAAAAAACATTTAAACTCATATACATATAAAACCAGATCCAGAACAACCACTTGTAAGCCATACAAATATTTAATTATAAATAATTA
Source organism: Sesamia nonagrioides (assembly GCA_017933935.1). Classification (NCBI taxonomy): domain Eukaryota; kingdom Metazoa; phylum Arthropoda; class Insecta; order Lepidoptera; family Noctuidae; genus Sesamia; species Sesamia nonagrioides. Next base: position 4,197,033 of record JADWQK010000025.1, read on the forward strand.
TTTAATTAGTATTTATTTTTGTATTATTTGTTTCGTGCGGGAATAGAACCCGTGACACGCAGCGCAGCAGTCGATCGCTTAGTCACTGCATCAACCGTGAATTAAACGTCGTCATTAAACAACCTTCTAATCTGTCTCAATCTCTATAGATTTGTTTTGCTTGATATTGATTATAAGTAACTGATATAATTAATATCAAACAAAACAAAAAAGGACGATGGATTGAACTACGCTCGGAGTTTCTCTGCGTGATCGAATCAGAAATGAGGAGATCCGCAGAAGAACCAAAGTCACCGACATAGCTCTTCGAGTCGTTAAAATTAGAACCGATGGCCGATGGGGCAGTATTCAGTAAGGTTCTGGAGTGGCGGCCACGTACTGGAAGACGCAGCGTAGAGAGGCCCCCAACAAGGTTGACCGATGACCTGGTGAAGATCGCGGGAAGTCAATGGATGTACCCGAATCAAGACCGATCATTGTAGAAACCCTTGGGGGAAGCCTTTGTCAAACAGTGGACCTCTATAGGTTGAAGAAGAAGAATAATAATATAACTGATATGAGATTATAACTAGACTACGTTTTTAAACACATAATTATAGCATATCTCTAACAGTAACCACTTTTCAGGTAGTCCTCATCCGTGGTCACTACGTGTCATACCTACCACTGTGTAGCCGGAACGAGCCAGTGTTCCTCGCGGTATGCACGCCACTGGCCATGCCCGAGACCCGCGAGTGCGTGGTCCATGGTGCCACCAACGTGTTCACAACCGTGCACGCAATGGATATGAAAATACTGCATATTGATGCGAAGTAAGCACATTTTCTTCATTCAAATTCATTCATTTTTTCATTCAATTCATTTTCTTCTAAGAAGGCTTCGTAGTTACTATAAGGTTACATAACAGATGTAGCAATTTTTCTGAGACTAGCAAAATACGATTTTGGAATGAATATCTGAAAAAGTCATACCTACATTTTTACTGAAAAGCTTGTTTGCACACACAAATGCAACAGCGATAGTCGTTTTGCATGGATGTGATGTATATTCCCTCAACAATTTCTTATTTTTTGTGTTTTTCTATTTTTTGTAACTTTTATAATAGGGATGTATCCAATGTGTGAAAATCAAAAAAAAATTAGTCCCTCTTATAGATAATAAAAAAAAATTAAGACCCGTATTTTTTATTTTGTCGAAATTACCAAAAACTATTGAGACATAGCGTATTAAAGTTACGGAGTGGGGGCTAATTACGTCACGCCGTGGTATATTTTGTACCACGGCGTGACGTCATGCGACATTTTAAATCAATATATCTTCCTAGGTATTTGAATAAAAGAAAAAATAAAAAATACGTGTTCAATATCTCAATCTAATCTATAACAATGCACACAACAACAACAACACAACAACAACAACAATATATCAATGTAATCTGTCTGATGGACATTAAATTATTTTTTAGGATACAACCCAATACAGCTGGGTATAATTTCCTTGAATACAGCAAAATGTAAAACCAGCCAGTAACGCTGGGAGAATCAACAAAAAGTTTCACATTACACACTTCTAAAACCCTTAAAACCTTCTTTCTAAAAACTAAAAACATCTTGAATCAATATTCTGCCAACCGTGGTGACGTTCAAAACCAATCGGCTATGACATACCACAGACCGTCCTTGGACCAGACGATCTCTGCTGGATATTATATTGTAACATGCATTCCCACCCAGGCACAACTGATATTGCTAAAACAATTGTATGAACAAAAAATGTATCTGCAAAATTTTGAGAAGATGAGAAAAAATATCTCAGACGTTTGCGCAACAGCGTTTGTAGACCAATTTATCGACTAGCGGTAAACTTTAATCTACTTTGTGACTAAGATGAATTGATAACTCTGTACTAGGGTTGTAACGGAGGCTTGTTAGCGGAGGCGGAGGCGGATGCGGAGGCGACGAATCTCACCTCCGCGGATGCGGAGGTTAACGGAGGCGGAGGCGGAGGTGAAAGTAGACATAGAAAAAAAAAAATTATGGTTAATTAAAACAAAGTTTTTATTTTAAATACGTACATTAATAGTAGCATACTTGGTAAAAAAAATATTACCTTCTTGTAATGAAAATTAAGGAGAAACAAATTGTGTTTGCCGCATTCCCGCCTCGCACTAGTTGATTCTTGACCATTTCGCGCTCAAACGCGGCCGGGCGGTTGTCGAGCGTCGCAGTTTGCGCGTTATTTATTTTTAAAATACGTAAATAAACCTCCGTTATAACTCCGCAAAAAATGTGCGGAGGCGGAGGCGGAAGCGAAGATACGATTTCTTGCGGAACTTCCGCAGTAACGGAAGCGGAGGCGAAGCTCCGTTACAACCCTACTCTGTACAGCTTGGTTTGAGCGAAATATTTTAAAAGCGCGGTTGTGATGCTAAATTAATAACTTACACTTAATCTATTTTGAGTATTAACTCAGCTAGTTTAATTAGGTTTTTTAATTAAGAAATCTCCTGTTACAAAAGTAATTGAATTAATCAATTCTGAAATTGATGGTTCAGTTTTGATCTTTGCTTTATTTCTATAAAATAACTGCTTTGCTTGTTGCAGCGGTGAATGGTACTTAGGATGGAAGAAATCTGAGTTAGCTGATGTTTCGTGGTATCAACTAATACACTGGGATAGTCTTCGAGAAGCACAAAGTAAACATAGATTAGGTAAGTTTCCTTAACTTTACTAAAACTTGCACAAACATTACAAAAAGATGCTGAAACAACATGTTTAAGTTTTTTTGTTATTATTATAATATTGATTTCGCTTATAAAATTTAAACATTATATTTTTATAAGTTATAAACTAGCGCTTGACCGCAATCCCGCCTGATGGTAAGCATTGATGCGATCGTTGATGGTAAAGCGCGCTGGTTTATTAAGAGCCTATTCACTCTAGCCTTGAAGACATTCAAATTGTAGTGTGACGGAAACACCGCCGCTGGCAAATTGTTCCAGTCCCTCGAAATATGCGGTATAAAAGAGGAAGCGAAACATTAAAATGAGTAAGACTGAAAATATAAAATCTAAAGATAAATTTTAGTCAAGTCGTGTCACATAATGTAATATGCACCTAACTGTTCCCGGTGCAAAGGTCGAAGCTTGCCGGAGGAGTAGCAAAAGGAATGGCAAAGCTTGCCGCATTGCCGCTCTGGATGGCGATGGCTAGCCTTTACACCAAGAACGAGCCGGAGTCAATATCAAAAAAGAGACTTATTTATTTATACTTTCGCACAAAGAAAATGTACAGAGGCGGACTTAATGCCATAGGTTAGGTATTCTCTACTAGTCAACCACGGGGAATTTTAAAAAGAGACTTTTAAAATTGATTAAAACAGTACACATACTTGGCCCGGGATTATATTTTTTTTTTGACGTTCTTAGATACTACGTGAACCAAGTCGAATACAAAAACTAGTGGTTAGTTTAAAATTATTGACAGATAAATTTTATGAAATCATAAATTTTATTTTTCTCTAAGTAACTTTTGATACGTCGCTGTCAAACAAAAAGCAATATGTAGTTTGATATTATATAAAGCTTCGAAATGCCCCCTAATCGGCGAACACATTTTTGTCAAATGATTGCGACTAGTTGCGATCAGTTGGGATCGTTTGAACCTCCTAGTGGTCCGTTCGGTCCAAACGATACCAACTAGTTACAATCATTTGACAAAATGTGTTCGCCGATTAGGGGGCGTATATTCGTAATGATTTATCACTTTTTTGAGTTCTAAAAATTTTGGTGCATTACCTACTGAACTCAGACTTTCTTCTCAGTCATTTTCATGAAAATATTCTTTTAAAGTATGTTGGGCTAGAATATGAGCCAACGTTTTCTTCTATGTCATATGACTGGTGTTACAGTTATTCACGTGTTTCAAGTTTATTTTTAGCTTAGGAAAACGAATGCTGCGTTATGATTCTTCCTTCATTTTTACAATAAGAAAAGTATCATAATGCAGCAATAATTTTCCTAAGCCCAAAAGACCATAAAATGATTAATTTTAATACAATTTTACAATGACATCATCTCTCTAATTTATTTATCATTGTTTACAATATCGAAATCAATGTTCAAAGACAATAAAACCTACTGACATCTATGATTAGTGAAGGAAATCCCCTATCAACAATAATTATTATAATTCATACTTTAAATTATTAGCCTCAGACTACAATACACCCTTTATGTGGACAAAGGTGCTTATTAATAATAGTTATATTAATAATTGAACACATAGTATATAAAAGTTACGTGTTGGTACTTTCAATTCACCAGACAAAGTCTTACCGCCAAGCGATTCGTCGTGTTCCGGCATGATGTCTGGTGAAGCCGTACGTAGGACGGGTCTGAGCAGTTGTGTTGCGATGTGTGCCGGGTATGATGAGCCAAATGTTGTTGTGTCGGGAGTTTGGCCGTGAGAATTTCCAGATCAATTTCCCTGTGGCGCAGCATCGTTGGTCGTGTTGTTGAGTTTAATTTTAAATTGCATCCTATTCCTAAGTTTTTTTAGTGAATAGGCTAAATAAACTAGCGCACTTTACCATCAACGATTGCATCACTGGTTACCATCAGGCGGGATTCCGGTCCAGCACTAGTTTATAATTATTAAACAAAATCCATCCAGGATCAAGGGAATTGCATGATTTAATTTCCCATCTCCGTACCATCATCGGATGACCCGTGGTAAGGTGAGTTTCCACCTTCACGTTGTTGACACCACAACGATCCGAACGAAGCGTTTAGCATATTCTTTAATATCGCGTACGTCACGTACATCGAAGGACTGGAACAATTTAACAGCGGCGGTTTTACCGTAAAATTAAATAACTTATACATATTGTAGTCTTACAATTCAAGTGTCTTCAAGGCTAAATAAACAAAAAAAAAATACAGTAAATAATAATTATTAAATAGGCTCTTAATAAAAACCACGTTGTTCACGAGGGACTTGTGGACAATAAACCCAACACCACCCTGGGACAGCTGGTCGCCTTCCCGGAAATAGAGCAGGTTGCCAGACTTCAGGATTATCGAGTCCTCTCCCTCTCTTCGGACTTCAGATAACCCCACAATGTCCCAGAGCAACCGGCTCAGTTCTTCCTCCAGTTCGACAATCTTCTCATCGGTCCGTAGTGTGCGCGTGTTAAATGTTGCCAGGGCCAAAGGTCGTCGTTTGTGATGGTAGCCGGACCTCTGCCGGAGATTCTTAGCACCCCTTGCTCCGCCGTAACCGAGTCCGCTACCGTAGACTGGAATAGCGGAGCTGCCGGGGACTAGGCTGACTGACTTACCTCATCACGTGAGGGATAATCACAACATAGTATTGTTCGCGGATGACACTTCTCTTATTTTTAAAGTCAAGCGTCAGCTAACAAATTTTGATGAAGTTAACAATGCACTCTCTAAAGTTGTCCATTGGTTTAATGTAAATAACCTCCTTTTGTTATTGTTATTAAGCAATATGCGTAATTATAAGGTAAATTATTGTAAACATTTTCATTTTTAATGTCTGGACTTGAAAAAGACGATGATCCCTGAGTTTGTTTCGGCTATTTCTTCTCAGAGGTAGTCAGTTAGGAAATGCCGGCTTCATCTAGTTAAAAAAATAAAATAAAAAATAAACATGACGTGTAAAAGTGATCAGTGATCCTACTTGCTTAATGAACGATTTCATTTCATAGGGGCCTGGGCTGTATCGTGTGCATCATTGGGGGGGTTTGCCAAAAATTTGATTAGTCTTAATAAACTAGGCGCTAGCATCAACGATTGCACCACTGCCTACTATCAGGCGAGATTGCGGCCAAGCACTAGTTTATAATTGAAAATATATATAAATACATGTTTCTATAAAAATCTCACCGTGTTGAGTTAAATGAGCTTAGAGTGAGCTGTCAATAGGGATTATTTTTTTTAAGGAATCTTTGCCGTCCCCTAGGAATTTCTCCTGTATTGTGGATGCGTTTACGCATATACGCTCACATACCCAAATAGCCAGATCCGGAACAACTTCTTGTTGGTCATAAAAATATTTATGCCGTGTGGGAACCAAATCCGAGACAGGCGGCGCAGCAGTCAATAGCCTAACCACTGCGCTATCCGTGCAGTAAATCCCCTACAATTACTTTCAATTAGGTAGAAATGGTTACAAAATACTTTTATTTATTTACTAGCTTTCCGCCCGCGGCTTCGCCCGCGTGGACTTCGGTTATATCGCGCTTTTTAGATTTCCCTCGGGAATATCAAATTTTTTCGGTATAAAAAGTACCCTATTATTTAATCCGGACTTCTAACTTTACGCAAAATTTCAAAGCAATTGGTTTAGTAGTTACGGCGTGAAAGCGGAACAAACAAACAAACACTCTTTCCATTTATAATATTACTAGCTTTCCGCCCGCGGCTTCGCCCGCGTGGAGTTCGGTTATATCGCGCATTTTAGATTTCCCTCGGGAACATCAATTTTTTCCGTGATAAAAGGTAGCCTATGTTCTTCCTCAGGGTCTAAAGATTGTCTGTGCCAAATTTCATCAAAATCGGTTAAGAGGTTTAAGCGGGAAAGCGTAACAGACAGACAGACAGACAGACAGACCGACAGACAGACAGACAGAGTTACTTTCGCATTTATAATATTAGTATGGATTTTACTGCAAGATATACAGACGTATTGTTATGATACATTATTGTTATACTTTGTTGCAGTAACACAATCAGAACAGGACAAATGTTGCATACTCCTTGTGAAGTTGCAGCAACGAAACGGCCAGTTTCTATGGGTGCATATGGTGTTACAAGTGAAGGATGCAACGGATACACCTCGACAGTTTATTGTTGCAACTAATCAAATTTTAAGGTAAGAAATAGTCCTTGTTTGTTTTAAAAAACAAAAAACTGCGTGCATAAACAAGCAGAATTTTGTTTTGAAAATTTTACTGTCATGAAAGGCAGTAATTAACTATTTCAAATAATTGTATTAATAATAGTTGTACCTGATCAATCATAATTACATCTTGTAAAATTTCTGATGAGAAGCTAATTAACGAAGGAATGTTCAATTTTTTTCTTGCATTTTTTAGATTAAGTATACGTCAAGATAGATAGAAACTTTCAATGGACTTAATCGTTCCTTTCAATATTTTTTTTTTATTAAGACTTGGTTGTCTTACTAAGGGGTATCGTTTCACTTAGTAACTGAGTTTAGAAGATCAAATAGAGATCTACCCATGTAAGACATTAGTTTTTCGGTGTATCTGTGTTCTTTCTGAAAAGCGACCACAACTTAGTTATAAACAACAAGGGTCATTTATTCAACTTACACTGAAAAATAACTCCTTTCGAAATTCAAAACTATCTATGTAAGACATTCATATTCCGATGCATCCTTTCTGAAAAGTGACCTCAACATAGTTGAAATCGACAAAAGCCATTTATTCAAATATACTTAAAAAATACACTGACAAATAACAATTTTCCAAATTCAAAATTACATAAGACAGTCCCCCAAAACTCCCGTCCTTTAAATTTAGACTGATAGAAATTTAAGCTGCCGAGTAATTCTGTTAAAATCTAAATGAAAAGTTGGGCGAATTGAGTTTAGAGTGAGTTTGTCAGTAGTGGTAATCCCAAGAATTAGTTGGAATGAAACTCACACTCACTTCACCTTTTAACGGTGTGACACAGAATCGCCCTTCTGGTATCTAACTTCTTCTTCCATTCTACAGTGAAGAAGAAGCAACAATAATGCTAGCGAACTCCTGGCTCTACCAATACTATGGTTACCAGAACCAGCCGTGTGGAATGCTGGACCCTCGCTGCCAAAAGTTCTTCAGACGCGACCAGTGTTACCAGGAATACCAAGAGTACCCTTATGTTGAAAACCAGGAGCTAGATTATGCTGGATACCACGTGTCGTCGTATGTACAGCCGAAGGCAGTCGAAGATTATAGCGGCTGCGAACGAGTGTACTCGGATCGCGGGCCTGTTGATTACTCTACGCATTCTCCTCAATCTACGATTAGTGAAGAAAGGTAAGGATCTTTAATTTATAATTACTTTGTTTTGAACTGAACATGAGAATGCCTTCAGCTTTTGGGGGTTGAGATTTCCTCGGACCTTAACTTTGGGCGGTTCATTGAGTCCAAGGCTAAGGTGGCTGCCAGGAAACTTGGCGTTATCGCAAAGGTCCGGCAGTACTTTACACCTGGGCAGCTTCTAATGTTATACAGAGCACAGGTCCGTTCGTGTGTGGAGTACTGCAGCCACATTTGGGCTGATGCTGCCAAGTGTCACCTGGCCACTTTGGATTCAGTGGAGAGACGTGCAAATAGGCTGATTGGTGACCCTGATCTAACTCGAGTTGGTCTCCAAAGCCTAGAGCACAGGCGTAGAGTAGCCAGCCTTTCGGTGTTCTATAGGATGCATTTCGGGGAGTGTGCGATGGAATTGCATGATTTAATTCCCCCATCTCCGTTCCACCAGCGGACGACCCGTCGTACGGCTGGTTTCCACCCTTACGTTGTTAACACCACTACGATCCGGACGAAGCGTTTCGCCTCCTCCTTTATACCGCGTACATCGAGGGACTGGAACAATTTGCCAGCGGCGGTGTTTCCGTCGGACTAACGTAACGATTGCCATTGATGTTCGTATGGCAACTGGGACCAACAATGAAGCTAAACCATATATATTTGGTGAAATTGAAACAGCTAACATGAGACATCTACCAACCCCACTGGGACCGCGTGGTAGATTGCCCACTCCCTCTCTCACTGAGAGAGGCGTATCTCAACAGTGGTAACAATATAGGCTGATTAAGTTATGCTATGTGATGAAGCAGTGTTATTAGCAACATTGTTGCGCAAATATTTCACAAATTTGGTTCAGTATACCCGAATGCAAAATTATTTTACCTTTTATACGCGTACATCAAGGGACTGGAACAATTGCTGGCGGCGGTGTTTCCGTCACACTACAATTTGAGTGTCTTCAAGGCTAGAGTGAATAGGCTCTTAATAAACAAGTGCGCTTTACCATCACCGATTGCGTCACTGCTTACCATCAGGCAGGATTGCGGTCAAGCGCTAGTTTATAATATATAAAAAAAAAAAAAAAATGAGAGAGATGCGAATTATATTAGTGAAATCCAAAATATGTAATGATTACAAAAATTATCCGCGAACAAACATAAAAAGTATATCTTGGACACCAATGACTAATTACAAGGTGAAGGATAACATTTTGAGGAAACCTGCCCCCTAATCGGCGAACACATTTTTGTCAAATGATTGCGACTAATTGGGATCGTTAGGACCGAACGGACCAATGGGCGGTCCGAACGATCCCAACTGATGCCAACTAGTCGCAATCATTTGACAAAAATGTGTTCGCTGATTAGGGGGCTGGACTTTAGCAAGCGTGGTGATTACGCTCAATCCTTCTCTGTATGAGAGGAGACTTGTGCCCAGCAGTGGGACGATAAAAAGGTTGTTGTGGATGATAAAATATAAAAAAGCATATATGTAGACGGTCGAATTGAATTTTCTCCTCCTTTTTTAAGTCGGTTAAAAGAGTAAATAATTTTATTTACTGTCGGAAAATTACAGCTTGTACACTTTCAGCAAAAGTTACCTGCATTCTTATAACTTCTTTTTATGTAAGTTTTACTTCATAGCAATGTAAAATAATTAAGTACTTAATTAAAAAAAAAGATTGTAAGGTGCGTTGGGGTAAGATCGGCGCTGGGGTAAACAAATCAAATATCCCATTTATTTGGCTTTATTTTTATGCTAGCTACATTACGTGACGACATCCGTGGCGCAGCGGTGCTCACGCCTGCCTGCGACGTGGAGGCCCCGGGTTCGATCTCCGGACAGGTCATGATGGAAAACGATCTTTTCCTGATTGGCCTGGGTCTTGGATGTTTATCTATACAACGTGTAACAAAAAGGGTATATACATACCAAGGGCATGGCATCTTTAAATGGTATCAAACGATATCGGAAGGGTTTCAACTCAAAATAAAATACTCAAAAAATTGGTACCAAATTTTCGGTTTCGTGTGTTTCTTAAAATCAAATCATAACAAACGTGGCAGCACACTACATACGTTAATAACTACTCGTTACCCGTCACTTTACTTGCCAAAATCCGATAAATGTCTTCAATATCTCTGTGCGACTAGTATGATTGTAGCCTATCACAGGCGGTGTTTTTCCTCATAACTTCCTAACATAAAGAGATAGGATTAAAAAACCCTTCCAATATCGTTTCATATCATGTAAAGATGCCATGTCTTTGTTATGTATATACCCTTTATGTTACACGTTGTATATGTATCCATTATAATTAGAGTATCGTTGAGTTAGTATCCCATAACACAAGTCCCGAACTTAGTTTGATTTGTCCGTATATATTTATTTATTTATTTAGTTAGCATGGCTTTATTTTGGCAAATATACCTATTTGGTTTGTACGTTCTTACCCCAGCGCCGATCTTATCCCAACGCACCTTATCTAATAATTACCTCCCTTTTTTTGCGGATGAGAAATTATCGAATGACCTCTCCCGCTTTGGGCGGAGTGGTAGAGCGTATCAGGCTTTTACTGACTAAAACCCACCCGTGTTCCTTTACTGACCTGCCCCTGTAGCCAATGTAACATCGCTTCGTAGCGAAGCGAAATCGAATACTAAACCAACCAATGGCGGGAACGATTGACCACGCGACGCGATAAATCACGTGGTCAGTCGTTCCCGCCATTGGTTGGTTTGGTATTCGATTTCGCTTCGCTACGAAGCGATGTTACATTGGCTACAGGCCCTGGGCGCCAGCTGCCCCGGTTTCTCTTCCGAACATCTTGAGGCCCAATAGGTACCTTCTTCAAGAATTGATGACTACTATTACGAAAATCACCAAAACTACGTGATAGTTTATTATGCTAAATGGACAATTTAAAAAATAAAAAAAATAACAAAACCAAATAGTAAGACAAAATCTAAAAAGAACAAACAAACGAAGGTCGGCTCATACAATTTGTACCCGTCATGTCACACCAAGGAATATAAATAAGAAAATCATCACTCCGTCCGTCCGTCTGTCCGTCTGCGTAATTTGACACCTTTCATTACCATATTTATTGTAAACTTACCAACTTTGATTTTACCATTACCAAACTGATATACCAACCTTATAGAGACAAGAATAAAGTCTATTTTTTAATAAATCCGAATTGATTGACTGTAGATATAAGATTGTTAATATAAACCAAATATGAAAGGCTTAGGTTGAAATGGGTATAAGTCAGTAATCGTTTATTATTTTGATGTAGTTTGGTATTGGTTTTGACGCGCACAGCGTGTTTATTTATGAAAGGAATTATTATCTACTGGATCCATAATTGTCTTTATAGATGTTTTTAAGTAAGAATGTAAAACATTTTGTAGTAGGTTAGGTAATATTTAGAACTTTAAATTTTTAATCAGGCTAGTTGCATAAATGTTTCAAACGTTTTCAAACTAATAAAAGAATATTTATGTGGTTAGCAATACTTTTTTTACAGCTGAAACCATATCGTCGCTTGAAAGGCAATCACATCTAAGCGACAAAAATTCGTAAATTGAGTTATATACACCATTCGAACTGCCAGATTTTTCTGCGTCGCCGCGTCGTTTAGTGTATACCTATAATTCAATTTACGAATTTTTGTCGCTTAAATATGATTGCCTTTCAAGCGTCGATATACAGTATGTTAAATAACAGAGGGCGTTCCCTTAAACTCGTTAATATATATCATTAATAGATTAAAATAAAATTATCAGCATAGAAAAATAAGCATAAAAAAATCCGAATAAAAAAAAATTCTAATTGGAAATAAATTTGAAACCTCCTGTTTTAAATCAAAATAGTAGTCGTCATGTATAAATAAATTGCGACGTTGCCGTCTTTCATGTTCGCGTGTACATTGTGTTTCTTTTACATGTCAATTTAAAATTTTTATTGAATATTTTCTTATTGGAAAAATTTTAAAAACATTTTGTTTTCGAATGGAAATATTTTTTTAGCATGTATGTATGCTATACTATTTCGGGTTAACGGGAACGCCCTCTGTTAGTTAACATACTGTATATCATTATCATTATCATCTCAGTGTTAATCCCAGTCGCATCCGAAGCTTTTTAGCATTGGAGTCCGGGGCCCGCTTTACAAGTTAACTGCTGATTTGGCTAACCTTCGAAATTTTTCGTGACGCCACTGCCGTCTGACCTATACATCCATCCATCTCTAACAACCCGTAACGATTGCCATTAGATGTTCGTATGGCAACTGGGACCAACGGCTTAATGAAGCTAAAACCATATATATATTTGGTGAAATTGAAACAGCTAACACATGAGACATCTACCAACCCCCACTGGGACCGCGTGGTAGATTACGACCCACTCCCTCTCACTGAGAGGAGGCCTGTATCTCAACAGTGGTAACAATATAGGCTGATTAAGTTATGCTACATGTGATGAAGCAGTGTTATTAGCAACATTGTTGCGCAAATATTTCACAAATTTGGTTCCGGTATATACCCGAATGCAAAATTATTTTACCTTTTATACCGCGTACATCAAGGGACTGGAACAATTTGCCGGCGGCGGTGTTTCCGTCACACTACAATTTGAGTGTCTTCAAGGCTAGAGCGAATAAGCTCTTAATAAACTAGCGCGCTTTACCATCAACGATCGCGTCACTGCTTACCATCAGGCGGGATTGCGGTCAAGCGCTAGTTTATAATTTATAAAACAAAAAAAAAGTATTCAAAATGTTCAAAATCTAGTTGCAGTCTATATTGGCGACAAGTTAATGGCAACAACCTATCAAAATTCAGCAAAATTAAACGTAATATTGACAGATTGAGCCTGAGATCAGTTTATAAACGTTTTTAAAATTGATAGAATCGTCCCTCAAGCTTAAATCTATCTTAAACAATGATACAGTGCTCCTAAATCCGGCCACGTCGAAATGTTGTGGGAGACCACAGTAGGATCAAAGGGTCGGCTTAATACGTGTATGTTACGTGCTCATATTAAGGCAGGAGTGGTTCCGGACTGAGATAATAATATTTTCTTGTTAACATTTGTTGACGAGAATATATACCTGGGACAAACAGTCCAACTAGGTCCAACTTCGAGAAAGAGGTGTCTGGTCGAATCCAGCTCGGCTGGGCAGTGTTCGGGAAGCTACGCTACATCTTCTCGTCGTCCAAGATACCACAGTGTCTCAAGACTAAAGTCTTTGACCAGTGTGTGTTGCCTGTGATAACTTACGGAACTGAAACGTGGTCGCTCACAATGGGCCTCATACGAAGGCTCAGAGTCACACAAAGGGCAATGGAAAGAGCTATTCTCGGAGTTTCTCTGTGTGATCGAATCAGAAGTGAGAAGATCCGCAGAAGAACCAAAGTCACCGACATAGCTCTGCGAGTCACTAAACTTAAGTGGCAGTGGGCAAGGCACATTCCTCGTAGAACCGATGGCCGATGGGGCAGTAAGGGAGGCCCCCAACAAAGTGGACCGATGACCTGGTGAAGGTTGCGGGAAGCCGATGGATGCGGGCAGCACAAGACCGGCAGCGTGGAAAGCCTTGGGGGAGGCCTTTGTCCAGCAATGGACATCTATAGGCTGAAGAAGGAGAAGAAGAACTTTCGATGGTTTTTTGTTTTGGGAATATAAAGGCCAATCTACCCAATTTGCCCAACTATATGCATTGCAAACCCATTGACGATGAGGAACCCCATTGAGCAGACTACCAATTCTAACCATCTTTTTATTTCCAGATCGCCCCACCACTACGACCCACCACCAGATATAATCGTAAACAGCAATATGTACATGTATCCTCACCACGGCAAGAGGGAGTACTATGAACAGTATCCCAGAGTCAACTATCATGTTCAGGAGCCCTGTTCTAATACAGTAATCGAAGGTAATTTTATTTTATAGCTAAAGGCCTGTTTTTTAGGATGGTTAAGGAAAACATAAAGAGGAAGGAAGTTTATGAATGTCCTGCATAAATCTTGTCAAGTCATTATTATTGATAACTTTACATTATGTATTTTGATGATAAAAGAAAATTCATAAGACATTCCTTAACTATTCTGAAATATTTTTTTTAAATGAATGGCTTATAAGACTCCTGCAACGAAGGCTTTCTCTTCTCTCGGTGGTAGGCCATACCATCGGCTACCAGCAGAAGTTACCACCTATCAGACAAAGTCTGCTAAGCGATTCGTAGCGTGTTCCGGCATGATGTCTGGTGAAGTCTTACGGAGAACGGGTCTGAGCAGTTGCGTTGCGATATGTACCGGGTACGATGCGCCAAATGTTGTTATGTCGGGAGTTTGGTCGTGGAGGGTCTCCAGACCAATCTTCCTTTAGCGCAGCATCGTTAATCGTGCATCACCTTGCTCAACTGCCGTCTTCCTTCCTATTCACTCGGTCTTTTTGAGTGAATAGGCTCTTAATAAAGTAGCGCGCTTTATCATCAACGATTGCATCACTGCTTACCAGTTTATAATTATATTAAAAAATAATAGATTTTTATGTAACTTGATTAGCATTATGAGAATGCTTGATTAGATTAACAATGAACATTAAAAATATCTCAATTTTCACCAGACATAAATAGACATGATTTTTATTAGCTTAATCTATAGGTATGCAATTGTTTGTACCATTTTGCCTCGATTTTGACATATTTTACAAGTACAGAGTTATATTTCGACTTTGTCGGGACGACAGCAGGTCAAGTCACAATCAACCTTGAGCCTTAATGCTTTAGAGATAAAGTTAAAAATCTGCTAAATAAATCTGACAGATTGTAGTAGCTTGATGTTCTGTCGTCTGTACACTTGATAAGAAACGGTGAAAATAAAATGAATGATAAAGAAAAACTTTTTTTTTTCTTTCAACTACAGGTATGGAATATCCGAGTCCGAAGCGAATGCGGTTAGCCCCACCTCCCTTAACCCTGGAAGAAACAGACGGCATGGATCGGTGGAACCCCAGCCCACCCTGGTCAGACACCACGCTGAAAATTCCTGACTATAGCCAACGGTTTACTTATAATCATATGGTTCCTATGCCCCCTGAAAGAGCTATGGTCACGTAATAGTGTAATATTATTTGTATTATATATAAAGTTAAATAGGTACCTACAAAAGTATTTTAGGTAAATATTCACGAATTGAAAAGTTAATTTTCATTTTCGGAAAGTGGAAACTGAAATTGAACAGTTTGTTTTGTCAAAACTTTTGTCAAACAATGACGATCTTAACAACACGGATTTTTGCTTCCACATTCCCAAATAAGAAATCTCTCTAATTACCAATGATATAATATTAACAGATATGATATGTTCTAACAAACTAACCAAAATAAATGTGCCGTTCGAAGCAGCAGCACACACATGCAATTTTTTTATTCTGCGTACATTTCACACGTTGATAGAGTGTGAGTGAGATGGGGCGCAATCTAAAGCATAAAGAAGAAAAAGATGGCTAGTGTTTATCATTTACGCTATTAGTATTTATCGTTTGTTTTTACGAGTGTATCGAGAGTGACTAATAAAGCGAGATACTGGACTTACCTTCTTTTGTACGCTTCATTTTCAATGCGCTAGTGACATATCTACCTTAGTTTAATATTATATCAATGCTAATTACGTAACATACTGTTACTATCAATTTGTATCATTTTGAAGCATGTTGTTAATCCATTGCTGCAAGTGTTCGAAAAGTGTGTCAGCTCAACAGCATAAATAACGCGATGAATGTTGTTGAACTGTCAAAATGAATCCCATTGCTACTGATAGTGTATTACGCAATTACCCTGCTGTATAGCTGGCTATTCACAACCACCCGGTTAATTTATCGTACGTATCGTTAATATTCGAGATTCTGTAAATACAGAATCATAAGTTATTATCAGAATGTGTCAGCTCACTCTAAATTCTCTTCATCTAAGTTTTAAAAATTCAGGCAGACTAAAATGTTAAAAATTTTAATGGTTTGGTCTCTGTACCGTATGTGCTTACATAATTTCATATGCATTTAGTAAAAGCTGCTATTTTGGCATTATAAACAAATACCTACCTTTATTTAATTTATATTGCTAGATTAGTTAAAAGTATCTCAGCAATTTACTTTTTAAATCAACTTATTCTAATAGGTTTCGGTTTGTGCATTTAGCCAATGTCACGTAATGAATTAAATTATTCATGTCGAAAAAGATGGCCGTGTGAACCGTCTTAAGAGGGAGGTTTGAGACAAAGTCATTATGTAGCCACTATGCTACGATATTTCAGAGTTCTATATGAATTATTTACTGAATGCACTTTTTACTACACAAATCACGCACTTTTATTTAGTAAACAACACTATAAATAATTTTAAAAGTCCAATGAAAAATGAGCGTGACACTCAGCTTGACTTTCCCGCCAAAACTCTATCGAGTAGTTGTGAATAGCTTTGCTTGTATGGTATTGAATCCGTCACAAATGCAATAATAGCGCCGATTCTTTTGTTCATAAACTAAATTAAATTAAGTTCAGTGCATATTTTCTTTACATTCCATTAAGAAAAGGACAGAGCATAATATGTCAGTTTAGACCTATCAAATTTGTCCGCTCCTGACACAAATTGATGTGATGTGATATGATTAATTGATTTTTTTCCTCGGTGGTAGGCAACAACATCAGCCGCCGGAATAAGTTACCACCCACCAGACAAAGTCTTGCCGCCAAGCGATTCGTCGTGTTCCGGCATGATGTCTGGTGAAGCCGTACGGAGGACGGGTCTGAGCAGTTGTGTTGTGATGTGTACCGGGTACGATGTGCCTAATGTTGTTGTGTCGGGAGTTTGGTCGTGGATGGTCTCCAGATCATCCTCTGGCGCAGCATCGTTGGTCGTGTTGTTGGGTTAAACCTTGCATCACCTCGCTCAACTGCCGTCTTCCTTCCTATTCGCTCAGTTTTTTTGAGTGAATTGGCTTAATAAGCTAGTGCGTTTTACCATCAACGATTGCATCACTGCTTACCATCAGGCGGGATTGCAGTCAAGCACTAGTTTATAAGTAATAAAAAAAAATATTGAATTATTATGATAATTTTACTATGAATATTTGTACGCCTTCAACGGCAAGACATAGTGTTCATTTTATATTGACATCACCATCTGTATTACCTAACTATGTTCTACAAATACAATATCTGAATCTGAATATTTTTGGTCGCCATGTGTATAATCGCGTCTAGACTGTCTAAGGAATATCTTAATTTGACAGGATTAAACTAAAATGTTATCTTCTATCCTTTTCTTAACGAAATGGAAAGAAAAAGATGCAGTTAACTTAAAATTAGTTTAGTTTGAGAATCGGTGTCGCCGATTATTTTTTCGAGATTTAACGATGGATTTGGAGGACTTTTATGATAAAATTGATTTATTGACACTACGAAATTATTTCGTGCAGTTGTGAATAGTTTTGCTTGTGTGGAGTTGACTCCGTCCTAAAGGCAATACTGTTTAAAATAAATTTTAGGAACTTGAAAAATTGAATTTCTAGTAACTTTTATTTCTTTACCGACTATTAGTTTTAGTAATTTCTTCTTCCTATTTCGATGCATTTAAAATTGTTACATACTATATTTCGGTTTGATAATATTTAGCTCAAATGTAACGCTTCTTCCTCAAGTTTGCGGCCAACAGGTGGGACAACATGTGGGCCAAGATTTGGTGAATTTAATCCAATGATGAAGTTATATGTAAAAGTTTAATATGTAAATTACTATGTAGTTGGCGTTGGTGGTCCAACTTGAGGAGATAGGGCGAACATGTAACAGTATTTTATTTTTAATTAGTTTTAGTATAATGTATAGTGTAAAACATAAACTGTATTGGAATATGGTTCCGTCCAAATATTTTTGCATTCCAAAGGAATAGTTAAGTTTATTTTTCGATGTAAATATTTCTTTATAAAAATAGTGGCATTTATGTAAATACTAGGTGTATTTTATTTCAATGTTCTTTAGTGAAGAATAAGGGAAAAAACTTAAATAAAGAAATTCTTAAGTTAAAATTATAAGTGTCTTTTATTTTCACTTCACCAAGACAAATTACCGCCAGCAACAAAAGTCCATTAACACTTTTGTTTTTGAAATCATTATTAATGAGTAAAATATTTTACTTAAATCGAAACCTAAGTGACATTTAACTAAAGAACAGCATTTTGTTTCTTTCTTTCTCTTCAGTATATTATCGAATCTTATCATGTCAATCTAATTTTATTGGTAACCGCACCAATTAATAAAATAATATAGTTGCATTACACTTTCACACATAAACATAACATCTGATTAATAACTGGGGACAGCAGGTACCTAAAAATGTGAAAATCCTATAAATCCCTTTTTTTGGGTGGGTAATAACCAAATGACTTCTCCCACTCTGAGTGGCGCGGGCGTGTCAGACTTTTACTGACTAGAACCCATCCATGTTTCTTGATTGAAACACGCACCACGGTCTTTCTTTCGTAAAACGGGGCCTAGCGGACCCGTCACTATGTGCTGACATCTCTTTGAGGTGCGCGTGAAACACAACACGCCGTCGAACCAGACCTGGGCCTGTAGCCAATGTAACATCGCTTCGTAGCGAAGCGAAATCGAATACGTGATATATCGCGTCGCGTGGTCATTCGTTCCCGCCATTGGTTGATGGTTTGGTATTCGATTTCGCTTCGCTACGAAGCGATGTTACATTGGCTACAGGCCCCGGTCCTTACGATGGCGAACTATCCATTGCTCACCGCCAGCAGGCCCACGCCTGCGGTGGCTGGGAGCCGGCTACTAACTGCCGACTTCCAGGGTGTCAGGGCGTCTCTTGCGGTACGCTAAAGATCGCTGCCTGAAAACCACCACAATGATACTTCGGTGCTCCGCCCGAATTGGGCAAACCTCCTCCGTATGCTTCACCATGTCCTTCGGGCGTTTTATAAACAGGAACCTCTCTAAACAAGCGTGTCCGTTAAGGACCTGCCATAGGCAGAAGGTGAGGCTTTCGAGGCGCTTCTCTAGCTACACTCCAATCGTCCTCTAAGAGAGGAATAATTGGCACTATTATGGTGTGTCTAGCACAAGCTTGCGACAACCATACTCTACATGTGTGTGTTGCCAGTGGTATCATACGAAACTGGAACGTGGTCGCTGACAATGGACCTCATACGAAGGCTCAAGGTCGCACAATGCTATGCTCGGAATTTCTTTGCGCGATCGAATCAGAAATGAGGAGAACCGCAGAAGAACCAAAGTCACCGACATAGCTCTTCGAGTCGCTAAAATTAAGTGGCAGTGGGCGGGGCACATTGCTCGTAGAACCGATGGGGCAGTAAGGTTCTGGAGTGGCGGCCACGTACCGGAAGACGCAACGTAGGGAGGCTCCCAACAAGGTGGCGGTGAAGGTCGCGGGAAGCCCATGGATACGAGTAGCATAAGACCGCGCGGTCATTGTGGAAATCCTTGGGGCAGGCTTCTATCTAGCATTGGACCTCTATAGGCTGAAGATATAGAAGAAGAAGCACTCTACATGTCGTCTGTATTCAAAACCCTGAAGTTTGGATACGCAAGTTAGAAGAAACTGAGACGGCATCTATTTCACATCATAACTGACTTGTTCCTCATGTCTCGTTTAGCCTATATCAAGCTGTATCAAGACTGCCAGAAACCCAGTACTGACGTTATTAATCCTTAAAGCTGACATGAACCTTTCATTAATTTAGTTATAACCGTCACTAACTTCAATAGTAGATTTCAAAGATGTTGTTGTTGATGTTGGTATTAACTTAAGTTCAAGAAATGTTATTTCAATCCTGTAACACACAACCTCAGACACACACAACACAACCACTGCTATTACTGATAGCTGTTCGAATTTACAAGTAGCGACTAACCAGATAAGCTGAATAAATGAAGAAATGAGTCCTGGAGAAATGATTTTAATTATCAACTTGCAACTAAATTAAGAAGGCGAGTCCTGGAGAAATGATGTTAATTATTAATTTAAAACTAAATTAGGAAAGTGAGTCCTGGAGAAATGATTTTAATTTTTAACTTACAGCTAAATTGTCTAAAAGTTTGAAAAGGACACTAGAGGAGTGGCGTTTGTACCAACACGCCTTGTAATGGAGTTATACCCACAAATTGACATACATCAGCCGGTCGATTATAAGGTCTGAAGCTGAGTTAAGCGGGCGCCCGCGACGGTCAACCGTCGCGTGTCCACGCGCGTGGACACGCGGGCGGGCTGCATTGGAAACCCTTCGCGAGCCGGATTTACGCAGTGTCGCCAGTTCAATTTTAACGGTACGCATGTATAGTCGTGTCGATGGAGAATTTAATATACTATTACGCATTACACGATTAACGCAGTTTCAGCCCTTATTGACTGAACAAGTCCGTGCGTATTAACCGCTGGCGGGCACAGCGCGTGCCCCCGCGACGGGTTCCGTCGCACGGTGGCGGGCTCCGTCACGTACGGCGGGTGCGGGGTGCGCCTGCCCGAGACGAACGCCCGCGCGTATCCCCGCGACGGAGCATTTTTGTATGAAACCGCACGAGTGCTCGCTTAACGCAGTTTCAGCCCTAAGTTGGGTGAACTGAGTTTAGATCAATGAAGGTCAATGTCTTAGTATTAGTTGGAATGACAGTTCACTCCGCGCTCTTTTCTCCTAAGTTTTCACGGTGAGATGGTAACTGAATCGCACTGTTGAGTTGATTACATAACATTGTTCCCCCTTTGGATACAGGCCTTCTCTGGATGAGAGGGAGTGGGCCATACTCTACCATGCGGACCCAGTGCGTGTTTTTTTTTTATTAGTTATAAACTAGTGCTTGACTGCAATCCCGCCTGATGGTAAGCAGTGATGCAATCGTTGATGGTAAAACGCACTAGCTTATTAAGCCTATTCACTCAAAAAAACTGGGTGAATAGGAAGGAAGACGGCAGTTGAGCGAGGTGATGCAATGTTTAACCCAACAACACGACCAACGATGCTGCGCCAGAGGATGATCTGGAGACCCTCCACGACCAAACCCCCGACACAACAACATTAGGCACATCGTACCCGGCACACATCGCAACACAACTGCTCAGACCCGTCCTCCGTACAGCTTCACCAGACATCATGCCGGAACACGACGAATCGCTTGGCGCCAGGACTTTGTCTGGTGGGTGGTAACTTATGCCGGCGGCTAATGTTGTTGCCTACCACCGAGAAAATGTCACATGTCTTCAAAGTTTTTGACTCTAAGACATGCAGATTTCCTCACGTTGTTTTTCTTTACCGTTTTAAGAGCAGTGATGGTGAAATAATTTACACAAAGTAAAGCGCCTGGTGAAGTTGGAACCTTTCTTTTGGGATGGGATATCATCAAATAACTTCTCCCGCTCTAGGTGGAAGGGCGTGTAGACTTTTACTGACTAAAACCCACCCGTGTTTCTTCACTTGCCTGTGCGACGGCCAGGGCCACGGTTTCTTGTTTAACCAACCCGCAACCCTGACCCAGGAGGCATCGGTCTTCGTGGACCCCGCCACGATGTGCTGACATCTCTTTGAGGCGCGCGTGAATTACAACGCGTTGTCGATTCGGGCCTGGTCCTTACCGGACGGCGGGCTGCCCACTGCTCACCTCCCGCAGGCCACGGCACAAATTGAATTCTGAATTGATTAATGTAGTTTGTTTTTTGCTATAGTAATGTTCTTATCAGTCCTGACTTAGAAGATACGCTAATAAGTATCTTCAGCAATTTTCTGCATTGAGCTTTAATTGACCGTATTATTGAAATAGACACTTGGACTGGTGCCATTATTTCTTCAAATCACATTTTTACTACCACTAGGCCCACTACTCCGTACCAAGAAATCCTGCAACAAACATCCCAGATTACCATACCCACATAGCCACTACGACTAGATGCCACCGAGTACTGGGTAATCCATCCTACCATTCGTACCCAATGACGTGTTCCAACTAGCAGAATGTCAGAATGTCAACCTTCCCAGAACAATGTAAAACAAGCTATACGCGGTTAAAATTTAAACTCAAAGGTAAAATATGTGGACAGTGTGCAAGTGTTCCTAATGCCACCCATTAGCTGTTTTAGTACTTGCATAAGTTACTTGAATTATATTTAAATGTCTATTGCGTGCGAATTACATTAGAGATACAAGCGTTGAAGTTCTTAATAGATGTAATGCGCTTAGCAAACAACCAGTCTAATTTGGGCTTTAAAAGGAGTATCGATTTCTCCGATGTGGCCCTAATTGGTTGGGAGGAGGGAGGTAGGGAAGGTCAGGTTATGATGGCGGCGCTATAGCTGTCAATCAGGCAAAAGTTAAGTCCGATAGTGTGGGGTGCAAGTGATAAGATTGTGGAGACTTCTGATTTACTTATTTTAATACTTGTAACACGCCCGATTCAAACTTCATGACAGCTCTGAAGTGCATTATATACATAATCAGCATATAATGTTGCCACTGTTGGGACACAGGCCTTCTCTCGGAGAGATTGAGTGGGCCGTAATCTACCACGCTGGCCCAGTACGGTTTGGTACATCCCACATGTCTACAAAGTTTTTGGCTTTAGGACCTGCCGGTTTCCCTACGATGTTCACTGTTTTGAGAGAGCAACGGTGATGAAATAATTTACACAAAGTAAAGCGTCTGATGGGATTCGAATCATCGACCTACAACTTGCTTGTAGGTCGCGGCCGATACCACTAGGCCACCGCTGCTCTCCTGGGTAACTTGCTGCACTCTATATCGACCATCTGATGCTGATACAGATACTGCGCTACGACTTAAGCCATATTCTGAGTCAATATAGTTTGAATCGCAAGGGCAATTATTCTTTTTAAGAAAAGTCTCAATCTGTCAAAAATACTTCAAATTTTCCTAAATTTTGACATGTTTTTGACATTTGCTTGAACCGGCTGTACTTTAACTTGGCTGTACTTGAACTTGGCTGTATCTGGCTTTCTTCTTCAGCCTATAGAGGACGATGACCGGTCTTGTGCTGTCCGTATCAACGTGTACATAATAAAGAGTATTCTATTCTACCTGTATTACTAATGAAATAAAAAGTTTTGAGTATTCAGGAAATGTGTTCGTGTACAAAACCGCTTTCCGCCTGTGCCTTTTGCCTACAAAGCTTGAGTAAAACTTTGATCCATTGTTATTTCAAGCCTGTCTGACTGCGTTCAGATGAATTATTGATGCCTAGGATATATACGTGATCCTATATCCCAGGCTAACCTGCACTAAGTATAACGAGGCACGTAACACGAAGACACTTTATCACTAAAGTTATCACTAAATGTTTGAAGCTGTCAATTTAAACACCAATAGTGTTTGAAATTTTGACTGATTTTTTTATTTTTAATATTTTTTCTGGTGTTCCATTTTTGTACCACGTTATGTTATGATCGCATGAATATCAAGATGTGGGTAATATGTTCATTTATAGAATTAATAATGCCTCTCATTCTGTCATGAATGGTGTTATTGCAAGGTAAGAAGTAATGTTTATCTGAATTGATATTTTAAGGGGAAAATTTTTATGTTTTGTTTATTTGCTAAGGTTTTAGGTACGTTTTTAGATGAAAGACACATGAATAGACAATGAACTGGATATAAGATACTTCTTCTTCTTCAGCCTATAGATGTCTGCTGCTGGACAAAGGCCTCCCCCAAGGCTTGGAAATGAGGAGACCCGCAGAAGAATCAAAGTCACCGATATAGCTCTGCGAGTCCCTAAACTTAAGTAGCAGTGGGCAGGGCACATTGCTCGTAGAACTGATGGCCGATGGGGCAGTAAGGTTCTGGAGTGGCGGCCACGTACTGGTAGACGCAGCGTAGGGAGGCCCCCAACAAGGTGGACCGATGCCTGGTGAAGGTCGCGGGAAGCCGATGGATGTGGGCAGCACTAGACCGGTCAGCGTGAAAAGCCTTGGGGAGGCCTTTATAGGATACTATTATTCCAAAATTGGATGGTCACCTATGGGGGTGAAACTGCTACTGTGTAATATTTCTGATCTATATTAGAAACAATACATTGAAGAGAGTCTGACTGATATTTAATTAAGTTGTTTTCAAGAAAAACAAATAAACTGCATGGATTTGTAATATCAAATCTCCCGTTTATGTTTAAATTTTTGGAGGACACGAAATGCATAGGCGAAATAATAATAAAACTTCTACCCCCTTATTAAAAAACGACATCTAATTTTAGTTCCAAAATTAAACTTTGCGTCAGTATTTGTATTTCGAACTTTATTAAGGTTAAGTCAAAGTTCTAAATACAAAAGTGACAACTTATTACCGAACTAAGCTGTCATTTTTATATGTATAAAGAACTGCATTTTGTATAACGGTTAGGTATATAATTCAATAAACATTTAGATGGTTTAAATATGATTTAAATAAAATCCATGGCCATGACAAGAGAGGCAATGGACAAGCTCAAGAAAATATAGAGGAATTGCGACATAACTAAAGCCACTAAGATCAGGCTCGTCCGAGCACTAATATTTCCCATATGTCTCTACGCAGCTGAAACGTGGACGTTACGGGAACTGGAAAATAAAAAGATAGACGCTCTAGAAATGTGGTGTTGGAGAAGAATGCTTGGGGTATCATGGACCGAGTTTAGAACAAACGTTTCTATACTCCAAGAACTCGGCATCAAACAGCGTCTCTCAGGAATAGTACAGTACCGTATACTCGCACAATAATAACTCCATTGAGGTTTTGGTCGTCCAGGGCAGAGTAGAGGGGAACAGACCTCGTGGAAGGTCACCGATGAGGTGAACCGACCAAATTAAGTCGGCAGTGGAGGACCTGTTAATGAATGCTCCAGACTGTCGTCCAACAGGGATAGATGGAGAGAGATAGTGCGGCGACCTACATCAATGTCTCAAATTCAGTCATAATGACCACGACCGGTCTGTCAAGAGTGAAACGAAGAAGAAATGAAATCCATGTTTTGTAACTAGGTGGCAAATGTATAACGTACAGAATTGAAAAAAAAAGAACTGCTTTTCTCTTTAAGTACAGAATATTTCGTTTTTCGCCACATTAAAATCGTTTCACAAGGAAAGCGTTATTCGAAATACAAATTTTACAGTTACATTAGCTAAAGAAGACCTTACAATTATTACTAACTGAAGACTGTTCATTGGTTCATTATTGCATAAAACATAACATGTGAGAGAGGCCCACCGGTTCGCATTAGCCCACTCGTTAGTGGAAAACAAATTAATAAATTATGCCTTAGTAAAGTTTTCCGATCACACATCGCGTGGGAAATGCGAAGGCAATGGCTAATTTATTTAAACAGGTCGTAAACAACTGAAGGAGCGGGGGAGTTGGCAACACTTTTGTAAGGTGTTGCTTCATTGTTGGATGTTTTGGAATTTTTAAGCACGGTACGTTTTTTTTTTTAGTCACAAAACAGTCTGCATTTCAATTTTTAGCTTTCTGCCACAAAAATTGCAGAATAATCCATACAAACCTTCACCCCCCATTTTAGGGATGTGGAGGGTTAAGAAGGGATAAAAATCCCATGCAAAGAGCATGCTCGGAGTTAAATGAGGATATCCGCAGAAGAACCGAAGTCACCGACATAGTTCTTCAAGTCGCTAAAATTAAGTGGCAGTGGGCAGGGGATATTGCTCATAGAACCTATGGCCGATGGGGCAGTTACGTTCTGAAGTGATGGCCACGTACCGGATGACGCAGCGTAGGGAGAGCTGTAACAAGGTGGACCGATGACCTGGCGAAGGTCGCGGGAAGCGGATGAATGCAGACAGCACAAGAACAGTCATTGTGGAAAGCCTTGGGGGAGGCCTTTGTCCAGCACTGGAAACCCCAAATGTTTTTTTCTTTGTTACTGTTCGTTATAGAACCTTAGAAATTTCACTAAATCCGACTGATTCATTATTAAAAAGACCATCTCAGACATCGATAGAAATTATCTTCATTTGATGCTATCACGATTATGCTTCATCATCATCATCAGCCTCTACTTCTCCACTGCTGGACATAGGCCTCTTCCATGGCAAGCCAACAAGCTCGATCCTGAGCAGCTCTCCGCCAGCCACTACCAGCCACCTTTTTGATGTCGTCGCTCCATCTCGCCCAAGGGCGTCCTACGCTACGTTTACGATTATGCTTGTTTAACTTTAATAGAGACTTTTTGACAGCCTCCGTGGCGTAGCGGTAGCGAACGAGGTCGTTGCGCAAGAAGGCGCGGGTTCGATCCCCGCACAGTGCAAATATTTGTAGGCATGAAAATGAATATTTGCATTGGTCTGGTCGTTCCTCGGAAAGCACGTTAAGCCGTTGGTCCCGGTTGCCATACGAACATATAGTGGCAATCGTTACGGGTTGTTGGAGCTCTCAAAAGTCTAACAATTGGTTTAACTGCAATGCTCAGATATCGCCTTCGGGTTGTGGAGGTCAGACGTCAGTCGCTTCACGGAAAATATCGAAGTTTAGCCAAAATCAGCAGTTAGACTGAAGCAGACCCCAGACTCCAAAGCTGAAAAAGCTACGGATGCGACTGGGATTAACGCTGAGATGATGATGAACTTTAATAGAGATTGTGACCCCTGAGTTTGTTTCGGCCTTTATTTCCAAACTAGTGTGGAAAAGCTAGATTTTAAAACATGATTTATATGCAAAAGTGTTTGTAGAAATACCATATACAAAATAAAATCATTTGATGGTCAGCAAAAATTTGTATGCACCTAAAACGTTAGTATGTAAACTAAATTGACCGGATCCTAATTGTTTGCGACATTGAATACTTTATATGTCTCGTACGTACCTAAAATATCAATACAAACAATGTTTATAGTGACAGAAAGTTTATTCTTGGGAAAAAATGTGCGAAAATATACCTTTTGGGTAATGTGAATTTAATTTCACATCATAAATTTAATAATAAATAGCTTGGTCTTCTCATTCAGCAATAATTCTACAGCGTTTAGCCGAATTTCGTAAACATTTGCTCATTGCATTCAAAATAACTGAGTTTTTTTGTCATAAATTGTACACTTAAGTTCGCCCCCCGTTTCATTGCATGTGTTGAATGTAAAGCTAATGCAATTTGAAACACTTTTAGTTTATTTTGAACAGTTGTTCTGACGAATCTGCAGAAATTTATATTGGAGAATTTTATAGGTAATTTATGCATAGCACTAGCAGAACTTAATAATTTGAATTCCTTTACGCCAATAAATTTCACCCAATTTTTATACAGTATACGCATTTAGTATCCTGAGCATAAATTTGAATTTTTGTCAGTTTATCAATACTAAAACTGTCAGACTACAGAAAAGTCAGCCCTAAATCAAGTTATCATACTCAGTTATCATCATCTTAGCGTTAATCCCAGTCGCATCCGCAGCTTTGTTCAGCTTTGGAGTCTGGGGTCCGCTTCACCAGTCTAACTGCTGATTTTGGCTAAACTTCGATATTTTCCGTGAAGCGACTACCGTCTGACCTTCACAACCCGAAGGCGATATCTAAGCATTGCAGTTAGACCAATTGTTAGACTTTTGAGGGCTCCAACACCCCCTAACGGCTGCCACTAGATGTTCGTATGGCGTAGCTACCATACTCAGTGACGGCATTTAAAAATAAAACATTTGAATAATTCATCATACCTAATATTATAAATGGGAAAGTGAGTTTGTTTGTTTGTTTTATTTGTTTGTTCCGCTTTAACGTCGTAACTACTGAACCCATTGCTTTGAAATTTGCAGACGTAAAGTTAGAAGTCGGATTAAGTAATAGTGTACTTGCCATAAAATGTGTAATGCCGGAAAAATGTGATATTCGAGGAAATCTAAAGCGCGATATAACCGAGCTCCACGCGGGCGAAGCCGCGGGCGGAAAAGCTAGTCATCAATAATACATCATCTACAAACTCCACAAATGCGAACAGCGTATCATACTGACTCCACACAGATCGTGCAACTGCAGCAAGCAGAGTTTATCGCATCATAAAGTTTCATCATGTATCTATGTCAAATTTCGGAAATCGGTGTCAAAACGAATTTACAAAAAAAACACCGACTTCGAAATTAGTTATTTTCCTTTTTTTTTTTTTTTTTTTTGTTGGGATGGGAAATCATCAAATGACTTCTCCCGCTCTGGGCAGAGCGGAAGGGCGTGTCAGACTTTTACTGACTAAAACCCACCCGTGTTTCTTTACTTGCCTGTGCAACGGCCAGGGCCACGGTTTCTTTTTTAACCAACCCGCAACCCTGACCCAGGAGGCATCGGTCTTCGTGGACCCCGTCACGATGTGCTGACATCTCTTTGAGGCGCGCGTGAAACACGACGCGCCGTCGACTCGGGCCTGGTCCTTACCGAGCGGCGAGCTGCCCACTGCTCACCGCCCGCAGGCCCGCGCCTACGGTGGCTGGGAGTTTGGTGTCATCTCCCGACCAGGGCGTCTCCTGCGGCGGCTAGTGGCGTGAGGGCGCTGGGATTCCCGTTGCCTCACGCGCTCCGCCTCCTCCTTTGCCAGCATCACTGCTTCGCAGAAGGAGGTGACGGCCTGCCATGCACTCTCGCTCCGGACCATGGCCTGGACCAAGGTCGGACGCGAGAGATCGCCGCCGATCGCCGCTACGAGGACACGGCGGTGCTCTACCCAAGCCGGGCAGACCTCCACCGTATGCTCCACCGTGTCCTCAGGGCGATCCACACAATGGTGACACCCTGGCGTTTCCTCCCGCCTTATACGGAACAGGAACCTCCCGAAACAACCGTGTCCGGTGAGGACCTGCGTCAGGCGGAAGGTGAGGGCGCCGTGGCGCCTCTCTAGCCACTCCTCAAAGAGGGGACTTACCGCCGCTATTGTGGCGTGCCCAGCACTGGGTTGCGACAATCGCATTCTCCATATCGCCATGAGATCCCGCCGGAGCTCTGTCCGCCGTACCGCGATTTCTCGCGGCAGCGGAGTTATACCCCGGCGTTTTGCCTCCTCTCGCCACTCCCATATGTGGGCGAGGACTTTGGCCTCCAGATCCCATGGCGGTAATCCGGCAAGGAGGCTCGCCGCCTCAGCGGAGACCGTGCGGTATCCCCGGATCAGCCGAATGGCCATGACCCTCTGGGACGCGGTCAGGCATCGGGCTGGTCGCTTCCTTAACGACCGCGCCCACACCGGTGCCCCATAAAGGGCCATGGACCGCATGGCCCCCGCGTAGAGCCTCCGGCAGGAGGCGTTTGGTTCCCCTAGATTGGGGAGGAGCCGCCTTAGGGCAGCCCCGGCCCGTTCCAGCCTGGGAGCCAAACGTCGGAAGTGCTCCTCGAAGTTCCACCGGCTGTCGAGGACAAGTCCCAGGTACTTCATCGTCAACCCGACGCCGATGTGAACCCCTCCTACCGTTATGTGGGAACCCGACGGTGGCGCATTCCGAGGACCATGAAAGCACCTGGCCTCGGACTTCTGCAGGGCCACCTCGAGTCCCAATTGCCGGATCCTGTTGACGATTGTCGCAACCCCGAGGGTCGCTGCGTCAGCCGCCGCCTGGTGCGACCTCCCTTTTGCCAGGACTAGCGTGTCGTCAGCGTAACAGACTACACTGACGCCGATAGGGAGGTCAGCGCACAGCACCCAGTCGTACCCGATGTTCCACAGATGCGGTCCCAAGACCGATCCCTGTGGAACACCGCACGACATCTCTCGCCGATTCCACACTCCTTGGTGACCGGGGTAAATTATGGCCCTGTCCGTCAAATAGGCCTCGACCACTCGACAGAGATAAGAGCCTTTTTTGCCTCGTATAGAACTTCACGTTTTTTTCTTCCTTTTTTATATAACTTATAACTATATTTAATTGTATTTAAATTAGTTTAGTTTTATGATCTTCCTGCGAGTCATATTATATACTTTGATTTCCTTTTTTTTCTTTTTTCTTTTCATTGTTATTTCAGCTCCAAAATACACACTGCTGGGTAAACTGGGGTACTATATATCCCTGATCCAGATGTTTCACTTTTATAGAGCCCTGGTTTTTGATACGATTTTGTAAACCCAATTTTGGCCATAATTAAACCCCTACAGTACACCGAGTTATAATAATGATAACTTTATTTCAGGTTGCATAGACCCATAGAAGACTTAACTTAGTGCTCCGACTGATTTTAATGTCTTATTCCTTACCAAGGCTAATATTTACATAATTTAAAAAAAATATGTACAAGTATATAAAAGAGGAATGGAAATAACTAGAGGGTATCAAAAAATTCATCCGCATCGCTGTCAACATGAAACGTGCCCAAAAGGCTAGCAGCATTGCCACGTTGTATGACGATGCTGATTCTTTGGCCAAAAAATAGCCCAGCCCTCTAATCACGTGAAAAGTCCATTACTTTGTGCGTGTATTACAATTATTTGCTATAGCTCGCCACTCCTACGCACGTCACGACCCCATTGATTTTGAATAGGACAGCCATTTTTATTCATGAATGTTTCTGGTGTTTTCTATTTTCTAAATTTTAAATTAGTGCTTGACCGCAATCCCGTCTGATGGTAAGCAGTGATGCAATCGTTGATGGTTCACTCTAGCCTTGAAGACACTGTGATTTGTAAATATTTATATGTTAGAGCAATTAAAAATAATCCCTTGAAAGCGAGAAATATACTCGTAGTAAACATTGTACATAATAACTTCACTTATAGCTGTTTTAACCATAAAAATATATATTAGTACTTAAAACCTTATCAGGCAATATTAGCTTCACCTTCATCCTTATCTTAGTCATAATCTTAGCTATAATATCGAGGTGACTTCAAAACGCCATAAATATCAATGTAAGACCATCAGAACACTGTCTGATAATATAACTTCACGCGTTTTTCCGTGAAAAGTAAGACAGCGTTATGCAGTTATGCCTAATTGGAGCAATATTGACTCAGGAGTAACGGGAGCGACTTACAAGTTGTAGTTCGTGGGTTTTTATTTCTCAGTGGTAGCCCATACATCGGCTGCCGGCAGAAGTTACCACCTACCAGGCAAAGTCTTACCGCCAAGCGATTCGTCGTTTTCCGGCATGATGTCTGGTGAAGCCTTACGGAGGACGGGACTGAGCAGTTGTGTTGCGATGTGTGCCGGGTACGATGCATCAAATCTTGCCGAGTCAGGAGTTTGGTCGTGGAGGATCTCCATATTAATTATTTTCTGGCGCAACATTGTTGGTCGTATTGTTGGGCTTAATATTGCATCACCTCGCTTAACTGCCGTCTTCCTTCCTATTCCTATTATATATTTTTTTTTAATTGGATGGTCTTAATAAACTAGGGCACTTTACCATTAAACATTGCATCACTGCTTACCATTAGGCGGGATTGCGGTCAAGCGCAGTTTATAATTATTAAAAACAAAAAAACCAGCTAAGCGCTTAATTTTTTGTAAATTATATCATCACCACTGTTCTTGAAACCGTGAAGGAGAACATCGTGAGGAAACCGGCATGTCCTAGAATGAACGATTCGAAGACATGTGACATCTGCCAAGCCGTATTGAACCCGCATGGTGGATTATGGCCCATTCCTTCCTGAATAGTGGAGACCTGTGTTCCAACAGTAGGAATATTAAAGGCTATTAAATTAGGTTTGTACCTAATACACTAATACAATACACTCTAAAAATCATACAGTCATCCGACGAAGAAGTTTAGACAGAGCAATCGTGCGGGGTGTGGGGAACGAGACGCGGGTAAGCGGCACCCGAGCTGCGAACAAAATGATGTTCGTAGCTCGGTATCTATCATTAAGGGCTGACGCGTGTTTGTTTTTTTATTTGTTTGTTTTATAATTTGATATGAGTGTCAATTTTGAGTATAATTGGGGTGCTTGTTACGAAAAAGCCATGCTTTTTGACATCCAAAATGGCGGACGTATTTTTTTTTTTTTATAATTTGATATGAGTGTCAATTTTGAGTATAATTGGGGTGCTTGTTACGAAAAAGCCACCTAAATAACTTAAATCTGTCTCGAGTTGTTCCCTAAGTAAAAATAGTAAAATAATTAAATATAATACAGCTAGCTATCGATGTTGATCTGCAATAAATAAATAATTTCATAAATATTGTTTATTAACCCTGGCCGATGCGTTACTGTCTAGACGATGTCGGCATTTTACATGAGATCAAAGGCGTCGACCTACTGTATGATTTTTATACTGTGCTAATAGTATGGTCACCAATATATTTCATTGATGGTAGCACATGTGTTGGAACATTTGGTACCCTTCAAAATGGTTGAGTTGGATGGTGTTGATCCACGCGTCGTATCCGTGAACATGTGCCTTCGGTTGAGACTGGTTATTTCCCAGCTCGGATTATTATTTATTTAAATTCTAAATTGTTTCTTAATTTTATTATTCATTGTTGTTCTCACATATTAAATGATCAAGAGAATAATATGCCCAATACATATATTGTAATATCTTGATTTTTAAAAGAATAATCGGCGCCTCTTGTCTTTAATTTTACTTTAAGTACTACTTTTTAGAAGAAACAACGACGGCCTATTATTATTAATTATCTATTATAATATTGTTTAAACAAATTTAAATAATATCTATTAATGACTCATTTATTTTATTATTCTTCAATTAAAAAAAAAAAGAATAATAATAATAGTTTACTAACAGACCGACTCCGTACAGACCTCAGTATTCGATTAACTAACCTACTCCTTGATATTTTAAAAATTTGAGATGTACTCAACACACATATTTCGCCAATTATACAATATGTAAAGAAAACCCTGTCCGACCCGAAAGGATAATAAAGGTTAGGTAAACACATGGCCAAATAAAATATAAAAAATTACATAATCATCATAGTAACAATACTAATGAATTTTGAAATAATCTTTTTTTGTCGCGAATCAATTCCAACTTCCTCAAAATTTAGTAATTTTTAAAAAGTGACAACACCATTTCTGACGGAGCGAATAACGATGCGACCACGTGCCGCGTGCCCTGCCCCCCGTCACCCGCGGATGTATGCCTAACGTGTTGTCTACCGCACATGCACTAATATATATTTTTTTAGGGAGATTTTTTTTAAAGTTGAGACCGGCTTGGTAGGCATTATTATAATCAGTTATCGATACCTAACAATACCTTCACGGATCGGACAGGGTTTTCTTTACATATTGTATTTAAATCTCATGTAACAGACACAGATACAAACTCCAGGCAGCTACTGAGAAAATCCAGATATAAAATCCCTACAGCACTTTGCCTGGCCTGGGAATTGAATCCTCGCTAGTCGCACTT
Source organism: Sesamia nonagrioides (assembly GCA_017933935.1). Lineage (NCBI taxonomy): Eukaryota > Metazoa > Arthropoda > Insecta > Lepidoptera > Noctuidae > Sesamia > Sesamia nonagrioides. The sequence continues at coordinate 4,230,478 of JADWQK010000025.1, forward strand.
CCGACACCAGACCAACGGGGCAGTCAGATAAAAATGTATTAAAATGCACTTTACGACATGGCCGGCGTTATGTACGATAAATATTCATGCAAATATAACCACACATCCTGGATTCTGCTTAAAAAGGAAAATATCAACGCGGACGGATTATGTGACACGTTGAATGGCGTTTTACAGATTAACTGGCACGGGTTGTATGGCGGTGTTCATTGTGGAGTTTGTAAGGAAGTGAAGGGATTGCAGTTATGAATGACAGAGTGACTGCGTTTTATACAAAGATAGATTTTTACTAGATTTACCGTGGAGTGACTTGTCGACTCTTCTTCGTAGGTATTGACAAATTGGAATTAGAATTGGTTTCTTAAGTGCCCATGTATTGCAGAATTCTTAAATATTCTAAAAAAAAAAAAAAATGGAAAATTATATTATCAGATGTAGGTTTAATTTTGTTATGGAAAGTTTTGAAAGGGTTTTGGTTGTTTTGCACTTATGAAACCAATTCTAATATCTACATACTTACCAAGAATAGGTAAAGATGGAATATTATTTAACCTATTATACGTAGGTTGAATGGACAATTTTGAGAGGATTTTGGTTATTTTTCTTTTAAGAACAATAAATAACAGATATTGAAGTAATATAAAATATATATTTTTGTTTTAGTTTTTACATCTGGTGCGGCGCCTTTGAACTTATAGGTAATTAAGCTCAAAAATATTAAAATTGTATAATATTATTTAATAGTAATAGAAATAATAGAAAATCCCTGTATAAAGTCCCTGATATTGACTTTCTACTTTTGTCATAAACGGTTTATTATTATTATTTGTTACTAATATTTTAATTAACTTTAGTATTCATTTTGGGCACTGCAATTCTGAACAGGTTCCTCCTACCATAAAAACATTTTTTCCCACAAATTTGACCACAAACGACCAAAAACTCAAGCGAAAAGTTCATAATTATTATAATTAGGGCGCAAAAATGCTGCCCCTCACCTCACACAGGTACTATTGATGCATACTAAGTGGATTACCGTCAAAGAAGACGATTCCTTTATTCGTGTTAATCGAAATGGAGTCGATATTGAAAACAATCGACAGGGTAGCGCACGACTCGACAGCTTTATTGTAGGGATGTGACTGTAAACTTAAATGTCGATAAGTAATTAGAATTTGTCGACTCGATACATTTTACTGTCAAATTACTAGTTCATAAAAATTTAATTTGTGTAATATAAATCTCCGTGTAATTGCTACTTGATTTAAAAATAAATTATTCTGTGCAGTCGTGAACGTGAACACAATGTTCATCAACCGATTTTATGCTGATGTATCGTTAACTTTTATATTAACTTTAATGAATCTTCGAATTTTCATGTATTTTATTACCGAGGTTCAAGAAACGAGACTGAGGATCTCGAAGTTCTATCAAACAATTATCGATAAACTCCCGACCACACGGCTCATCACTATTCATTCATACGCACGCACGATTTTCATGTCATTTGCCACGTGTTCAGAGCGTATACACGACTTTAGCTTACTCCCTGAATTAGAAATGATTGTAACAATATTATTCATTTTTACCCTTTCCAATTCTAATTGTTTAAGCGCACGCATTTTATAACACGTGCCAAGAAACGCAACTGAATTTAAATCGATTTAAATTTAGTGTTATCGATTAAAATACAAAGGGGTGTGATAACGGTTTGTCGATAATATCGATGTTTTGGTACCGTTAGGGACGTGAAACAATCGAGTTTAGATGCGGCTTGCTTTGTAATAATCTAGTTCGGATGATGAAACGAAAGGAAGGATGAGTTTGATTTGTTGATAAGGATCACAAAGGGTTTCTGGTGCTTACCTCCGCTAAACAATGAGTTTTCATATTAATGTAACAATAAATAACCGACATTATAACTGTTTACTTTTGTATCGAAGATATCCGGTCGTTCGTTTAGCTTTGGTAGTTTAGTTCAAAAGGCACCCGTCCTCTCGGGAACGAGGTTGGATCGGCAAAGCGCACCTAAGGGTGGTCCCGGTTCCTCTCAAAAAACCAATACCGGAATCACACCTGCGCAACGCGTATAATACTGTAAAAGGGCTCGCCGTGCACGGCAGCATCTGACCAATGTGCCACCTTCCTGTGGTCACTATATGAGTGCACAGAGTTCCCAATCTACGATAGGTATGTTCAAGGAACCATAGACAAAGTAAACAGTGAATATAGCTGAAAAGGAGATGTTTCAGAAAGGTATGGAGCCTGGGCCAGCACATTGTACAATTAATGCTAGGTAAAGTTACGCTATAGTTAACTGTTTTTAATGTTAATTTCCTATATTTTGGCTTAGTTTTTATACAGATTCAATTTAACTCGGCCAAGGAGTGCAACACAACTACTAATAAATATGGTGGTCAGCAATAAGCGAAATAAGATTTTGACAGTGACATTTGATTGACGTGTCATGTATCTAAGGCTATCGTATGTATATTATCTACCATATGACTGCGAAAAAAACAAAACATGAATTCCGAACATACGGCCCATTAAATAAACACAATCAACAATCAACTCGACACGAACACAACGGGAAAATAGAACTGTCAAAGTCGCCAATCAAACGTCATAACCTGTGTCATGGCTACCTTAATAAAGGGTTATCTCACTAAAAAACGTTTCAAATAATTAATTATATATACTTGTATTTTTATTCAAATTAATTTAGTAGTATTTTTATGAAAATCTTCTATTTTTTTCCTTTTTATCTATATAGCGTACATAGTGGTGGCCCAAAATGAAACATCTCCTTTTCATGATACTTTAGAGGCATGCCTACCAACACAGTAAAAAAATGACAATCGGATTTCCAGACCCACGAAATTTAAAAATTCCGGTAGGTACATTTGGACACTGTAGTATGCGCCAGCGACCCAAAAATAGAGAAAGACTGATGAGGATGAAACCGCGGGGCGCAACTAGTATTATGTAATGAAACAAACTAAGTAAGTAAATATATTTCAATCAACCAAAATATGATACCTTAGATTTTATGAGGCAAATAATTTTACATTTATAATAATAATAATCAAAGCTACAAAAATATTTTTATACTATTACATACATATCTTATTGCCTAAATAACAGCTAGGTATTATGTGTGACTAAAAATATACATAAGGTCATACAGAACGTATTATTATACAGAAAATCATGTAAAATTAGCGACATACCCGAGCTAGGTTTATTAAACCTGTTTCAGGCGCTCACTTTACATCACAATATATCAATAGGTCCGTAAGATTTAATCATGCAACGTTATGGACTAGGAATTCAATAAACAACACATTTGCGACATATTTGCCAAAAGTTAACAAATATGAGCTTATGCAAAAAAACAACTTTGGCCAGGGCGGCGGAAGGGCAGAAAGTTATGTTTTTATACAACGTTTACAGTTTTTCTGTAGTGTATTTATAATTAGCGTTGCACTGTGCGAAGCCGGGTGGGTCACTAGTACATAATAAAGTTCAGTTTAGCAATCTATACTAATATATAATAAAAAGTAAAAGAACCAAAACCCAACTACAAAAACGACGCTGAAAAGTATAAAACAAGATTTTCAGAATACTGAACTGAACAAAGTTGCTAATGTAGTTGCATGGATATATTAAGATGCCTTCGTTGTAATTTCAATTTACAATGAAGGCATCTTAACTATGTCTATTTTTTTTTATTATTTATAAACCAGCGCTTGACCGCAATCCCGCCTGATGGTAAGCAGCGATGCGATCGTTGATGGTAAAGCGTGCTAGTTTATTAAGAGCCTATTCACTCTAGCTTTAAAGACACTCAAATTGTAGTCCGACGGAAACACTGCCGCCGCAAGTTGTTCCAGTCCCTTGATGTACGCGGTATAAAGGAGGAGGCGAACGCTTCGTCCGGATCGTAGTAGTGTTATCAACGTAAGGGTGGACCCATCGTCGCCGTACGACGGGTCGTCCGATGGTGGGAACGGAGATGGGGAATTAATCATGCAACCCTCGCACACTCCCCAAAAAGCATCCTATAGAACACCACAATTATGTACAAGCAAAAAGTACTCGTAAAGCTCTTTCATGAGATACCAAACACGGTATATTTATTTTAATTTTATATTAACATAGAACTTTTGTCCGCTAGAGGGCGCAATACTAAATTTTGACAAGCTTTAAAGCACATAAGTAACAGAATATCAAGGCCCTTCTAATGGTACTGCAGTGGTTTTATTCTGATAAGTAGTAAAGAAGCTATGAACGAAAAGATGTGAATTATAATTATGCAACCAGCCCATGAATACAGGTAAAGTCACATAAAAATACTAGCAATATATATATTCAAAATGTACAGGTAAAGCGCTTTCAAATGATACCAAACACGGCATATTTATCTTAACTTTATTTTTTACTCTGTATGTTTTGTCCGCTAGAGGCGCCACATTAGATTTTGTGAAACCCAATATAGCCTATAACCAGCGGACAATTAAGACGCTTCTAATGATATGTCATTTGTCGAATTCTGATTAGCAGTTTAGAAGTTACGAGGGAACAGATGAACATACATACATACATACATACATATTATGTCAAAATCATAACTCTCCTTTTGCTTTGCCGTAGTCGGGAAAAACTGAAGAGTTTGTTTGTTTGTTTGAACGCGCTAATCTCAGGAAGTGCTGGTACGATTTGAAAAATTATTTTTGCGTTGGATAGCCTATTAATCCAGGAAGGCTTTAGGCTATATAACATCCCGCTATGACCAATAGAGCAGAGCAGTAACAAAAAATGTTGCGAAACGGGAGCTAACGCAGCCGTACATATTGCCCATAGGAGCTGAGCACGACTCAATTCCACGCAAACGAAGTCGCTGGCGGCCGCAAGTACTAATATATAAAACTGAAGAGATTGTTTGTTTGTTTGTTTGAATGAGCTAATCTCAGGAAGTGCTGGTACAATTTGAAAATTATTTTGCGTTGATAGCCCATTAATCCAGGAAGGCTTTAGGCTATATAACATCACGCTGCAACCAATAGGAGTGGAGCATAACTAACTACATGCGAACGAAGTCGCTGGCGGCCGCTAGTTTAAAATATAAATGTGGCGACAACACATCAAGCTACTACAAACTGTCAGATTTCTTTATTAGATTTTCAACTTTATCTCCAAAGCATTAAGGCTGAAGGTTTGGAATATTTGACAGTTTCGGGAAGCTTGTTGTCGTCCATATAACTTGTATGACCCCTAATAGCGGTAGCACATGCGCCTATATGGCAAATTAACAGAACCTAAACTAAGACCTATAAGCCCTACAGTCCCTACGACCCTAAGTCCTATAAGCCCTACAGCCCTGAACTACCATATAGTTTGTAATAAATAAATATATAAATAAGTGCGGGATGTCTGCAACAAGAGACATAAGGCAATAGACGGATAGTAGTAGGATTTGGTAGGATGAAGGGTCTCACTGCCAGTCCAGCAGAATCACAGGACTGATCAGAGATGGCTAAAGGTGTCTTGGCCACAGTGGGGGTAATGAGATAAGAATAAATTTAATCTGATTTATTTACACAATATTACAGCTTATAATCCAATTTTTCCCAACACACACAAATGTACAAACGTCTTAGTGTAATCTGCAATTATAACAATATTTGAAATGGGCCGCGCATCAGCTGCCGAAATGCTGAATCAATGTACAAAGGTAATATTTAACAACACTAGCTACCGCCCACGACTTTTTCTCGACTCTTAACCTTACATTTTAATAAAAAGTGTTTAGCAGTGGTTTATGTTTAAGCTAATCACCATTTAAACACGACATTAATATTTTTATACTGTGACGTAACATTGATACTAGACACACCTTGAACAAGTGTTAAGTGTTTATAGAAAGCCTCAAAGAGGAACAGCGTGATAGTTAAATGCAATCTTCCTCGAAGATTGCGTTAATCGTAAAAAAACAAATACAAGTGGTGATTCCAGAGATAAGCACATTCAAACAAACAAGCTCTCCATCTATAAATGATTTACATTCTATTCTCCAACATTCATCATCATCTCAGCGTTAATCCCAGTCGCATCCGTAGCTTTTCAGCTTTGAAGTCTGGGGTCCGCTTTACCAGTCTAACTACTGATTTCTTCTTCTTCGATACTTTCGAGAACTTCGATATTTTCCGTGAAGCAACTGCCGTCTGACCTCCACAACCCGAAGGCGATATCTAAGCATTGCAGTTAGACCAATTGTTACACTTTTGAGGGCTCCAACAACCCGTAATGACTGCCACTATATGTTCGTATGGCAACCGGGACCAACGGCTTTTCGTGCTTCGAGGCATGACCAGTGCAAATATTCATATTCATCCATACAAATATTTGCTCTGTGTGGGGATCGAACCCGCGCCTCCTTCGCAATGGCCGCATTCGCTACCACTACGCCACGGAGGCTGTCCTATTCTACAACGTTATTCGCAAGAAATATCGATAACTTATCATCGCAAAACATCGCACTCTAAAAGTTTAAAACATATAAGGAAAATATTCTCTACTTCCTGTTATATTTTATCCATATGGTAAGTACGACGACAGCAGGTCGAGCTACCCCAAACTGCCAAATATTCCCAATCAACCTTAACCCTTAACGATTTAAAGATAAAGTTGAAAATCTAACAAAGAAATCTGACAGATTGTAGTAGCTTGATGTGCTGTCATCTGTACGTAACCTGAGACAAAGGGACATTAAGCTTTCATTAAAGACTTAGTTGAATGTTTTGCAAAAAAAAAAAGATCAAGTTAAATGATAAAAAAGCTAAACACGCGATGACGGTACTACTAGAGAGTAATTTCGTTCATAAATGGGGCACACTAACAAATCTTCAGCAAATATTAAGAAACAATGACCCTCGTGTTGTTTGTTTGTCAAAAGAATCATGTTCGAAAAGACTCTTCGTCCGTACTAGTACTTCCATAGATTGAAATCATCATCATCTTCTATAGGCGTACCCAGGGGAGGGAGGAGGGCGCTTTTGATCAATGGCCCTGTGGAATAGATACCACAATTTTGCCAATAACACAGGTAACAAATTATAGAAATTCTTTGAAAATTTTATTTCACAATTATGGCGGATATCGCCAATGACAGATGAAAAAGACGGCCGCGTGAACCGTCTACGAGGGAGGTTTGAGGCAAAGTCATGATGTAGCAACTATGATGCGATATTTTAATGTTCTTTATGAATTATTTACTGAATGCACGTTTTACTACATAAATCACGCGTTTTTATTTGGTAAATCACACTATAAATAATTTAAAAGTCGTATGAAAAATCGCGTGACACTTATCTTAGCTTTCCCGTCAAAACTCCTTAGGTAAAGTGAGCGAGCGTGGAGGGAGATGTCATTCCAACTAATACCAAATTAGACACTAAATATGTTTGACAGCTCACTTCACTAACTTTTCACAGTGGTAAAGAATCGATCAGCTGTAGACGCTACAAGTTTTCAGCTACTCTTTCTTCTTTCTTTCCTTTTGGCTTCGCACGCTTTGTGCATTTAGCCAATGTCACGTAATGAATCATTCATGTCAAAAAAGACGGCCGCGTGAACCGTCTTACGAGGGAGATTTGAAGCAAAGTCATGATGTTGCGACTATGCTGCGATATTTTTATTTACTGAATGCACTTTTACTACATAAATCACGCACTTTTATTTAGTAAAAACAGTATAAATAATTTTAAAAGTCCAATGAAAAATGAGCGTGATACTCAGCCTGACTATCCCGCCAAAAACTCCTCTTCAGCCACTGACTACCACTTTGTTTTTTTTATGTACAAGCTCAAGCCTTTTGGAGTTGAAATACTAAAGACAAATGTTCACTTAATTTATGAGGCGTTGCCAAGCGGTTGGTCTCTTTTCGTGACCAGAGGGCTGGTCAATGAATCAGCATCGCCATCATCATCATCATTTCAGCCGAAAGACGTCCACTGCTGGACATAGGCCTCCCCTGTTCTCCACGACGACCGGTCCTGCGCCTCGCATCCAGCGGTTTCCCGACCTTCACCAGGTCGTCGGTCCACCTTGTCGGGGGCCTACCCACGCTACGTCTTCCGGTTCCTGGTCGCCACTGAGAACCCGTCGGCCCCATCGGGCATCGGTCCTACGGGCAATGTGTCCACTGTCCAGCCCACTGCCACTTTATTGCTGCAATTCTTCGGACTATGTATTGTTAGTGTTGCAGTTCTTCTGCGGATCTCCTCATTCCAACAACAACCCAACGTGGTAATTCTGGGAGTCCTTTATTGCCAGCGACGTCGAAAATTGACAAGTTGATACCTTTTATTATTTTCTAAATAGACTTGTACATACTGTTAATTTTATAAAGAAGCTAGCGGCCGCCAGCGACTTCGTTCGCGTGGAGTTGGTTATGCTTCGCTCCTATTGATCGCAGCGTGATGTTGTATAGCCTAAACCCTTCCTGGATTAATGGGCTATCCGACGCAAAAATAATTTTTCAAATCGGACCAGTAGTTCCTGAGATTAACGCGTTCAAACAAACAAACTCTTCAGCTTTATATATTAGTATAGATAACTTTTCAATAATATCTAATAATCATAATGTCTTAGCGAGCAGTCCCAACCGCAGGCAAATGCGAGTGGTCCATTGTGGAGATCGGGAACTACAGGTGAACTCGTGGGCGTTATCTAATCTGATGCGACATAATATGACAGTTTCACCAGACGACGACAAAATGAGGCGCACGCCTGTTTTGCAAACCCTTCACCAACTTAGAAGGTTAATTATGTATTTTACATCTCTCATATTCGGTAAGTAGGTCTTTATTACCCCAATTGGGGCTGGTAAGTGACCAATTATCGCTCTGGGTTAATAATGTAGCTATAAAAAGCCCTAGGGCGGTAAGTAATTAAAAAAACTCTTTAGATTTTCAAAAAGTTCGCGTACTTCTAACCATCATACTGGCAATAGACATCATGCATTCAGGCCAATGATAAAAGAGGTCGCTTCGCTGTTCAGTATAGTCTTGTCTTTTAAGAGTATAATTGTCATCAATTTTAAATATCGAACGGCGAAGCTCAATTTCGTTCTTGAAAATATAATTAAAACAAAAAGATGAAAAAAGGCAGGTATAGAAAACTTTTAATTTCAATGTTGTTTGTTCTTGGGATTTTTACCATTACGTGCTGCACTCCCGATGCAATGAAAATGGAGGCTGAAGCAGCATTTAACAATATATTCTCTGAAAGTTCTAAAGAGAGATTATTTTTCTAATGCCGGTTTTTTTATACTTACCTCACAATCGAGATGTAAAGCAGAGTAGTTAGCTTGGGTGTAAGCAACAATTACACCCTCGAACTATAGGCACCCCTCGCTGCTCTCGCGCATCTAAATATCTCGGGCTGCAATTGATGCCTTACATTACAGCCCTTGGCTACTAATCTACTATTCCTGTTATTTAGAATTATTTGTTAACTAGTGCTTAGAATCAGAATTAGACATATATTTGTAGAACATAGGTAGGTAAAATACAAAATGTGATGTAAACATAAAATTAACACTATGTATGTCTTGCTGTCGAAAGCGTACAATTATTCACATTATAATTATTATAAAATACAATGAAATTAAAAAATATATAATAAAATTAATTAAAACAAATTCAGAACTATGTTCAGAATAATGATCAAAATAAAATATTGAATACCTATTCAATATTTTATTTTTGCATAAACATCATTAATGAAATAATTATAAATTCAACCTTGTAATAAACATTTAAATTAAATTAGACTTAATAAAATAATTTTATATATATAATCTTAATAATAATAAAATTGGGTGTCATTCGCAGAAAGCTCTTAGAGCACAGCGCAGTCTTCTGTGGAGCAGCACATATCTCTCTATATCGTCTTTATGATCTCAATGTAGGGAAACAAATGCATGTTTGATTTTGTCAATACTACTGTCTCGAAGGTGTACATACAAGGCAAAGTGAGTAGTTTATATTTTTATGTATATTAGAGACCATCTATATATTAATTACTAGCTTCCGCTTCGGTTATATCGCGCTTTATAGATTTCGGGAATATCAATTTTTCCGGGATAAAAGTACCCTATCATTTAATCCGGACTTCTAACTTTACGTGTGCGAAATCAAAGCAATCAGTTTGTAGCGGTACTACACCTACCTACAAACGCCACAAATCAACAACGCGTCATACTGACGTCACACGAATTCTACATCTCGCAAGCAGAGTTTACCGAGCAACTAGCATATATACAACTTCCCAATTTCAAGCATTGGGCAAGTGCCCGCCAGACTTAACACCCGTCTGGTCGGAGTGATCCTCCCTTTCTATTGAGGATGAGTGAACTTTACTCTCTGTTCCTCATACCTTCACATTGGAGACCCCGAACATGGACGTCAGCGCAGCCTTCGTGCAACAACTTCAGCGTGACGTCATCATCATCACTCTCGCAAGCTTCATCGGCGAATCACTCAGTCAGCCTCAACCCAACTCAACTCAACAAGGCGCTGTACGACATCGGCCGCACTGGAGTTTAACGCAGCGCCACCACTCCGACTCACTCGAGAATCACCGAAGACAGTTCCGTCTCACTGTGAACTACGCAGCCACCGGTTCCGACTCACTGAACCTCAGCTGGCCTGGCAAGCGTCGCAAGATACTGCAAGGTACTGAAGATACGTGAAAGGGGACAAACAAACAAGCAAGCTCACTTTACCATTTACAATATTAGTAAGGATTTATGTTATACAGATCCCTTTTTCTCTCCTTATACGAAAACCAAACTAGACAAACCAGGTATAAAAATACACAGAATTTATCGCAGATTCTGCTAGTTTAGTTTATATACATGAATAAATATTAATATTTTTTCCAAAAGTTAGATAACCGCGGATAACCTGTCGACGTAAAATAACTTGTAACGCCTGCTCGGTGAGTGGGCGCAGGCTGCCCGTATTTCTTACAAACTTCTAATATTAAGTGAACTACAAATGATTAAAAAATAAATAACAGTAACCGATACTAACTTTAACTATTAACAAACTCAAATACAGGCTCGAAAAATCCTTATACTTATTTTTTTTTTATATATAGGTATTATAAACTAGCTTGACCGCAATCCTGCCTGATGGTAAGTGACGCAGTCCTTGATGGTAAAGCACACTAGTTTATTAAGAGCCTATTCACTCTAGCCTTGAAGACACTCAAATTGTAGTCCGACGGAAACACCGCCGCCGGCAAGTTGTTCCAGTCCCTTGATGTACGCGGTATAAAGGAGGAGGCGAAACGCTTCGTCCGGATCGCAGTAGTGTTAACAACGTAAGGGTGGACCCATCGTACCCGCCGTACGACGGGTCGTCCGATGGTGGAACGGAGATGGGGGAATTAAATCATGCAATTCCCTCGCACACTCCCCAAAAAGCATCCTATAGAACACCACAATTATGTACAAGCAAAAAGTACTCGTAAAGCTCTTTCATGAGATACCAAACACGGTATATTTATTTTAATTTTATATTAACATAGAACTTTTTGTCCGCTAGAGGGCGCAATACTAAATTTGGTGACAAGCTTTAAAGCACATAAGTAACAGAATATCAAGGCCCTTCTAATGGTACTGCAGTGGTTTTATTCTGATAAGTAGTAAAGAAGCTATGAACGAAAAGATGTGAATTATAATTATGCAACCAGCCCATGAATACAGGTAAAGTCACATAAAAATACTAGCAATATATATATTCAAAATGTACAGGTAAAGCGCTTTCAAATGATACCAAACACGGCATATTTATCTTAACTTTATTTTTTTACTCTGTATGTTTTGTCCGCTAGAGGGCGCCACATTAGATTTTGTGAAACCCAATATAGCCTATAACCAGCGGACAATTAAGACGCTTCTAATGATATGTCATTTGTCGAATTCTGATTAGCAGTTTAGAAGTTACGAGGGAACAGATGAACATACATACATACATACATACATATTATGTCAAAATCATAACTCTCCTTTTGCTTTGCCGTAGTCGGGTAAAAACTGAAGAGTTTGTTTGTTTGTTTGAACGCGCTAATCTCAGGAAGTGCTGGTACGATTTGAAAAATTATTTTTGCGTTGGATAGCCTATTAATCCAGGAAGGCTTTAGGCTATATAACATCCCGCTATGACCAATAGGAGCAGAGCAGTAACAAAAAATGTTGCGAAAACGGGAGCTAACGCAGCCGTACATATTGCCCATAGGAGCTGAGCATGACTAATTCCACGCAAACGAAGTCGCTGGCGGCCGCAAGTACTAATATATAAAACTGAAGAGATTGTTTGTTTGTTTGTTTGAATGAGCTAATCTCAGGAAGTGCTGGTACAATTTGAAAAATTATTTTTGCGTTGGATAGCCCATTAATCCAGGAAGGCTTTAGGCTATATAACATCACGCTGCAACCAATAGGAGTGGAGCATAACTAACTACATGCGAACGAAGTCGCTGGCGGCCGCTAGTTTAAAATATAAATGTACAGGCGACAACACATCAAGCTACTACAAACTGTCAGATTTCTTTATTAGATTTTCAACTTTATCTCCAAAGCATTAAGGCTGAAGGTTTGGAATATTTGACAGTTTCGGGAAGCTTGACCTGCTGTCGTCCATACATTACACTTGTATGACCCCTAATAGCGGTAGCACATGCGCCTATATGGCAAATTAACAGAACCTAAACTAAGACCTATAAGCCCTACAGTCCCTACGACCCTAAGTCCTATAAGCCCTACAGCCCTGAACTACCATATAGTTTGTAATAAATAAATATATAAATAAGTGCGGGATGTCTGCAACAAGAGACATAAGGCAATAGACGGATAGTGGGTAGGATTTCCAGGTAAGGATGAAGGGCCTCACTGCCAGTCCAGCAGAATCACAGGACTGATCAGAGATGGCTAAAGGTGTCTTGGCCACAGTGGGGGGTAATGAGATAAGAATAAATTCTAATCTGATTTATTTACACAATATTACAGCTTATAATCCAATTTTTCCCAACACACACAAATGTACAAACGTCTTAGTGTAATCTGCAATTATAACAATATTTGAAATGGGCCGCGCATCAGCTGCCGAAATGCTGAATCAATGTACAAAGGTAATATTTAACAACACTAGCTACCGCCCACGACTTTTTCTCGACTCTTAACCTTACATTTTAATAAAAAAGTGTTTAGCAGTGGTTTATGTTTAAGCTAATCACCATTTAAACACGACATTAATATTTTTATACTGTGACGTAACATTGATACTAGACACACCTTGAACAAGTGTTAAGTGTTTATAGAAAGCCTCAAAGAGGAACAGCGTGATGTTAAATGCAATCTTCCTCGAAGATTGCGTTAATCGTAAAAAAAAAAAAACAAATACAAGTGGTGATTCCAGAGATAAGCACATTCAAACAAACAAGCTCTCCATCTATAAATGATTTACATTCTATTCTCCAACATTCATCATCATCTCAGCGTTAATCCCAGTCGCATCCGTAGCTTTTCAGCTTTGAAGTCTGGGGTCCGCTTTACCAGTCTAACTACTGATTTCTTCTTCTTCGATACTTTCGAGAACTTCGATATTTTCCGTGAAGCAACTGCCGTCTGACCTCCACAACCCGAAGGCGATATCTAAGCATTGCAGTTAGACCAATTGTTACACTTTTGAGGGCTCCAACAACCCGTAATGACTGCCACTATATGTTCGTATGGCAACCGGGACCAACGGCTTTTCGTGCTTTCCGAGGCATGACCAGACCAGTGCAAATATTCATATTCATCCATACAAATATTTGCTCTGTGTGGGGATCGAACCCGCGCCTCCTTCGCAATGGCCGCATTCGCTACCACTACGCCACGGAGGCTGTCCTATTCTACAACGTTATTCGCAAGAAATATCGATAACTTATCATCGCAAAACATCGCACTCTAAAAGTTAAAACATATAAGGAAAATATTCTCTACTTCCTGTTATATTTTATCCATATGGGTAAGTACGGACGACAGCAGGTCGAGCTACCCCAAACTGCCAAATATTCCCAATCAACCTTAACCCTTAACGATTTAAAGATAAAGTTGAAAATCTAACAAAGAAATCTGACAGATTGTAGTAGCTTGATGTGCTGTCATCTGTACGTAACCTGAGACAAAGGGACATTAAGCTTTCATTAAAGACTTAGTTGAATGTTTTGCAAAAAAAAAAAGATCAAGTTAAATGATAAAAAAGCTAAACACGCGATGACGGTACTACTAGAGAGTAATTTCGTTCATAAATGGGGCACACTAACAAATCTTCAGCAAATATTAAGAAACAATGACCCTCGTGTTGTTTGTTTGTCAAAAGAATCATGTTCGAAAAGACTCTTCGTCCGTACTAGTACTTCCATAGATTGAAATCATCATCATCTTCTATAGGCGTACCCAGGGGAGGGAGGAGGGCGCTTTTGATCAATGGCCCTGTGGAATAGATACCACAATTTTGCCAATAACACAGGTAACAAATTATAGAAATTCTTTGAAAATTTTATTTCACAATTATGGCGGATATCGCCAATGACAGATGAAAAAGACGGCCGCGTGAACCGTCTACGAGGGAGGTTTGAGGCAAAGTCATGATGTAGCAACTATGATGCGATATTTTAATGTTCTTTATGAATTATTTACTGAATGCACGTTTTACTACATAAATCACGCGTTTTTATTTGGTAAATCACACTATAAATAATTTAAAAGTCGTATGAAAAATCGCGTGACACTTATCTTAGCTTTCCCGTCAAAACTCCTTAGGTAAAGTGAGCGAGCGTGGAGGGAGATGTCATTCCAACTAATACCAAATTAGACACTAAATATGTTTGACAGCTCACTTCACTAACTTTTCACAGTGGTAAAGAATCGATCAGCTGTAGACGCTACAAGTTTTCAGCTACTCTTTCTTCTTTCTTTCCTTTTGGCTTCGCACGCTTTGTGCATTTAGCCAATGTCACGTAATGAATCATTCATGTCAAAAAAGACGGCCGCGTGAACCGTCTTACGAGGGAGATTTGAAGCAAAGTCATGATGTTGCGACTATGCTGCGATATTTTTATTTACTGAATGCACTTTTACTACATAAATCACGCACTTTTATTTAGTAAAAACAGTATAAATAATTTTAAAAGTCCAATGAAAAATGAGCGTGATACTCAGCCTGACTATCCCGCCAAAAACTCCTCTTCAGCCACTGACTACCAGTTTGTTTTTTTTTATGCACAAGTTTAAGCCTTTTGGAGTTGAAATACTAAAAACAAATGTTCACTTAATTTATGAGGCATTGCCAAGCGGTTGGTCTCTTTTCGTGAACAGAGGGCTGGTCAATGAATCAGCATCGCCATCATCATCATCATTTCAGCCGAAAGACATCCACTGCTAGACATAGGCCTCCCCCAAGGGTCTCCACGACGACCGGTCCTGCGCCTCCCGCATCCAGCGGTTTCCCGCGACCTTCACCAGGTCGTCGGTCCACCTTGTCGGGGGCCTACCCACGCTACGTCTTCCGGTTCCTGGTCGCCACTCGAGAACCCGTCGGCCCCATCGGGCATCGGTCCTACGGGCAATGTGTCCACTGTCCAGCCCACTGCCACTTTATTGCTGCAATTCTTCGGACTATGTATTGTTAGTGTTGCAGTTCTTCTGCGGATCTCCTCATTCCAACAACAACCCAACGTGGTAATTCTGGGAGTCCTTTTTTATTGCCAGCGACGTCGAAAATTGACAAGTTGATACCTTTTTATTATTTTCTCTAAATAGACTTGTACATACTGTTAATTTTATAAAGAAGCTAGCGGCCGCCAGCGACTTCGTTCGCGTGGAGTTGGTTATGCTTCGCTCCTATTGATCGCAGCGTGATGTTGTATAGCCTAAACCCTTCCTGGATTAATGGGCTATCCGACGCAAAAATAATTTTTCAAATCGGACCAGTAGTTCCTGAGATTAACGCGTTCAAACAAACAAACTCTTCAGCTTTATATATTAGTATAGATAACTTTTCAATAATATCTAATAATCATAATGTCTTAGCGAGCAGTCCCAACCGCAGGCAAATGCGAGTGGTCCATTGTGGAGATCGTGGGAACTACAGGTGAACTCGTGGGCGTTATCTAATCTGATGCGACATAATATGACAGTTTCACCAGACGACGACAAAATGAGGCGCACGCCTGTTTTGCAAACCCTTCACCAACTTAGAAGGTTAATTATGTATTTTACATCTCTCATATTCGGTAAGTAGGTCTTTATTACCCCCAATTGGGGCTGGTAAGTGACCAATTATCGCTCTGGGTTAATAATGTAGCTATAAAAGCCCTAGGGCGGTAAGTAATTAAAAAAAAAACTCTTTAGATTTTCAAAAAGTTCGCGTACTTCTAACCATCATACTGGCAATAGACATCATGCATTCAGGCCAATGACAAAAGAGGTCGCTTCGCTGTTCAGTATAGTCTTGTCTTTTTAAGAGTATAATTGTCATCAATTTTAAATATCGAACGGCGAAGCTCAATTTCGTTCTTGAAAATATAATTAAAACAAAAAGATGAAAAAAGGCAGGTATAGAAAACTTTTAATTTCAATGTTGTTTGTTCTTGGGATTTTTTACCATTACGTGCTGCACTCCCGATGCAATGAAAATGGAGGCTGAAGCAGCATTTAACAATATATTCTCTGAAAGTTCTAAAGAGAGATTATTTTTCTAATGCCGGTTTTTTTTATACTTACCTCACAATCGAGATGTAAAGCAGAGTAGTTAGCTCGGGTGTAAGCAACAATTACACCCTCGAACTATAGGCACCCTCGCTGCTCTCGCGCATCTAAATATCTCGGGCTGCAATTGATGCCTTACATTACAGCCCTTGGCTACTAATCTACTATTCCTGTTATTTAGAATTATTTGTTAACTAGTGCTTAGAATCAGAATTAGACATATATTTGTAGAACATAGGTAGGTAAAATACAAATGTGATGTAAACATAAAATTAACACTATGTATGTCTTGCCGTCGAAAGCGTACAATTATTCACATTATAATTATTATAAAATACAATGAAATTAAAAAATATATAATAAAATTAATTAAAACAAATTCAGAACTATGTTCAGAATAATGATCAAAATAAAATATTGAATACCTATTCAATATTTTATTTTTGCATAAAACATCATTAATGAAATAATTATAAATTCAACCTTGTAATAAACATTTAAATTAAATTAGACTTAATAAAATAATTCTTTATATATATAATTCTTAATAATAATAAAATTGGGTGTCATTCGCAGAAAGCTCTTAGAGCACAGCGCAGTCTTCTGTGGAGCAGCACATATCTCTCTATATCGTCTTTATGATCTCAATGTAGGAAACAAATGCATGTTTGATTTTGTCAATACTACTGTCTCGAAGGTGTACATACAAGGCAAAGTGAGTAGTTTATATTTTTATGTATATTAGAGACCATCTATATATTAATTACTAGCTTTCCGCTTCGGTTATATCGCGCTTTATAGATTTCCCTCGGGAATATCAATTTTTCCGGGATAAAAAGTACCCTATCATTTAATCCGGACTTCTAACTTTACGTGTGCGAAATTCCAAAGCAATCAGTTTGTAGCGGTACTACACCTACCTACAAACGCCACAAATCAACAACGCGTCATACTGACGTCACACGAATTCTACATCTCGCAAGCAGAGTTTACCGAGCAACTAGCATATATACAACTTCCCAATTTCAAGCATTGGGCAAGTGCCCGCCAGACTTAACACCCGTCTGGTCGGAGGATCCTCCCTTTTCTATTGAGGATGAGTGAACTTTACTCTCTGTTCCTCATACCTTCACATTGGAGACCCCGAACATGGACGTCAGCGCAGCCTTCGTGCAACAACTTCAGCGTGACGTCATCATCATCACTCTCGCAAGCTTCATCGGCGAATCACTCAGTCAGCCTCAACCCAACTCAACTCAACAAGGCGCTGTACGACATCGGCCGCACTGGAGTTTAACGCAGCGCCACCACTCCGACTCACTCGAGAATCACCGAAGACAGTTCCGTCTCACCGTGAACTACGCAGCCACCGGTTCCGACTCACTGGAACCTCAGCTGGCCTGGCAAGCGTCGCAAGATACTGCAAGGTACTGAAGATACGTGAAAGGGGGACAAACAAACAAGCAAGCTCACTTTACCATTTACAATATTAGTAAGGATTTATGTTATACAGATCCCTTTTTCTCTCCTTATACGAAAACCAAACTAGACAAACCAGGTATAAAAATACACAGAATTTATCGCAGATTCTGCTAGTTTAGTTTATATACATGAATAAATATTAATATTTTTTCCAAAAAGTTAGATAACCGCGGATAACCTGTCGACGTAAAATAACTTGTAACGCCCGCTCGGTGAGTGGGCGCAGGCTGCCCGTATTTCTTACAAACTTCTAATATTAAGTGAACTACAAATGATTAAAAAAATAAATAACAGTAACCGATACTAACTTTAACTATTAACAAACTCAAATACAGGCTCGAAAAATCCTATACTTATTTTTTTTTTTATACATAGGTATTATAAACTAGCGCTTGACCGCAATCCTGCCTGATGGTAAGCAGTGACGCAGTCCTTGATGGTAAAGCACACTAGTTTATTAAGAGCCTATTCACTCTAGCCTTGAAGACACTCAAATTGTAGTCCGACGGAAACACCGCCGCTGGCAAATTGTTCCAGTCCCTCGATGTACGCGGTATAAAGGAGGAGGCGAAACGCTTCGTCCGGATCGTAGTGGTGTTAACAACGTAAGGGTGGAAACCAGCCGTACGGCGGGTCGTCCGCTGGTGGAACGGAGATGGGGGAATTAAATCATGCAATTCCCTCGCACACTCCCCGAAATGCATCCTATAGAACACCGAAAGGCTGGCTACTCTACGCCTGTGCTCTAGGCTTTGGAGACCATCTCGAGTTAGATCAGGGTCACCAATCAGCCTCTCATAGCTGTCTGCTGCCAATGTTGCTAACTCAGGTTCCTATCGTCTCTCATTATAGATTTTTTCAGACTAGTAAAGATAATGAATTTCAAAAATATACAGAATGACAGAAACAGCAACGTCCAACCATAAATTTAGTGCATCATTATGTACGTGTACCTAAATAATGATGTACTCCTACCCAGTATTGAAATTCATTAAAACATATGTAAAGAAAACGCTATGGTTTCCTTAACCTTTTTGGTTATTTGTATTTTATAAGACAACTAACTTTCCGCTCGCGGCTTCGCCCGCGTGGAGTTCGGATATATCGCGCTTTTTAGATTTCCCTCGGGAACATCATATTTTTCCGGGATAAAATGTAGCCTATGTTCTTTCTCAGGGTCCAAAGATTGTCTGTGCCAAATTTCATCAAAATCGGTTGAGAGGTTTAAGCGGGAAAGCGTAACAGACAGAAAGACAGACAGACAGACAGACAGAGTTACTTTCGCATTTATAATATTAAGTATGGATTTACCACACAGCTATCAGCTGTCACTTTTGACAGCGAAAATATTATCTAGGTATCTTGAAGAACACCAAAAGAAGATTTCACAACTTGAAATAAAGGCTTTTAATGTTGTTTTTTGTCTTTACAGGTAAATATTAGGTAATTAATTATACGTAGGGAACCCATTTGTAAAAAACGATAACAATATTAATAAATTATATGTCTTTACAGAAAATGCGTATGTTTTTATTTGAAAAGTGAAGTCTCATTATAAAGCTGTTAAAAAATTAAGGAGCAGTTGTTTTAAAATTAATATCCGACGAAACATGTTTACGCGGCGTAAACTGGCAAACGTGGTTTTCTTATGACGAACCCAGCTTCTAGCTGAGAATTTGAGCTAAAAGCAGAATTGTGATTAAAACTTCAGATTTTTTTTTTTTGAAAACCTATACAAATTCTGATAAACAATAATTTCTACTGGGGGTATATAATCAAGTGCTGAATTGCTTATACCTTCCGCTTTGATGACTCTGCCACCCTATAGCTATATTATGGCACTATATGGTATTATGTATATGGTGACTTCTTAACTAAAAGCATTATTAGTATAGAGAGGTGTCTTGTGTCCCAGGCTTCCCAGCAATGGATTGATCCCACTGCTCGGACTCCTATTATTGCTAATAATGCTCTTTATGCACCCATATCACAGTGCAAATTGGAAGTGGTGAAGGGCGGGCGTTTTAGGGGCTATCTGTTATACTTTTGATGTTCAAAAAATTCAGTCTGTCAGCCTAATTTGAATAAATGACTTTTGATTTGATTTGATACTTTGACTTTATAGTGCGCTACGCGGTTTCACCCGTGTAAGTTTCGAGATGTTTATTTTTTATATTATGCTTCGCTCCTAAAGCCTTCCTGGATTAATGAGCTATCCAACGCAAAAAGATTTTTATATTAGACCAGTAGTTCCTAAGATTAGCGCGTTCAAAAAAACAAACAAACTCTTCAGCTTTATACAACGTGTAACATAAAGGGTATATACATAACAAAGGCATGGCATCTTTACATGATATCAAACGATATTGGAAGGGTTTTTTAATCCTATCTTTTTATGTTAGGAAGTTATGAGGAAAAACACCGCCTGTGATAGGCTACTATCATACTAGTCGCACAGAGATATTGAAGACATTTATCGGATTTTGGCAAGTAACGTGACGGGTAACGAGTAGTTATTAACGTATGTAGTGTGCTGCCGCGTTTGTTATGATTTTATTTTAAGAAACACACGAAACCGAAAATTTGGTACCAAAATTTGAGTATTTTATTTTGAGTTGAAACCCTTCCGATATCGTTTGATATCATCTAAAGATGCCATGCCCTTGGTATGTATATACCCTTTTTGTTACACGTTGTATACCTATCAGTAAGTATAGATTTATTGAAATTACTACATGTCCTCGAATTTTTGGTTCTTGCATATACCGGTTGGGTATGATGTTTTCCTTTACCGTTTTGAGAGCAAAGATGATGAAAAAACTTACACAAAGTAAAGTGCTTGCTTGGGTTTGAAGTCACGACCTTAGCTACAAACACAAAAAAATACTAACACAGTATTCTTTTTCGTTTACCCATTCTAGTCTGGTTTCTAGTGTCCGCTTTTCCTGTTAAAACGTCACCCCTATACCGTTAGTGCGTCGAACTTGAAATTCATGTGCATTTTCAATTCTAGCGTACACATGTTTACCGGCTAATTTGAGATGGTAATTTAGTCTGCTTTAACTGTTAATCAGGAATGAGAATGAGTATATTTTCATTTTCTATTTATAATGTACTATCTGCATCGATCTTACATCAAATTACAAAATAATTGAACTTTAATGATGTAACTAATTTGTTTGTAATAATAATTATAATTTAAAAAAATGCCATTGGAGTTTCTTGCCTGATTTTCTTACTAGGTAGGTACGTACTACGCTCTGTAATGGGCTCTTAGCTTTAGATTTAGTGATTCATTGGAAATTCAAAAGATTAATTAAGGTTGTATATACTATTCAAGTATAATTCTACTGCTGTTTTCTAATGTCTACATTCATACCTACCGAGAATTCGGATTAATGAACGAGATGTAGTTAATTTTGTCAGTGTCTATTTCAATGTTGGTACAAATGAATTCACCTAACAAAAATAGTATCCTTAAATTTTGGTTTGGTATGAAGTCGTGATATTTTTTATTTCTTTTTTGAGATTTAGTATTTTTTCAAAAATAATTTTTTCTCGGATTTTCAATATTCATCAGAATTTCCGGTAATTTATAGATACAAGTCAGAAAGAAAGAAGAAGAAAATTAAAATTAAAAAGCATCACTCTACTGCTGGGCTGTAAAAAATAAACTTAGGCATTTATTATGTAAAAACGACGATTGTCAATTTGTTTAAAACAGTACACACAGCGACATCTATCGGTCGTAGTATACAATTAAGACGTGAACTGGTTAGATATAGAAAATTATCAGGCACTATTCGGTACGTTGTAACTTGATGCGATGTATTGAGCAACACTGAACTTATATCAAGAATCTAGAGATGGCGCTACGAGTTTGATTGAAGCCTGCTCCATTTAATATCTAGTAAGTATCTTAGGTGTCAGTTCCAACGTAAATACAACAGTAAGATAATTTACTAACATGAAACTGATGTACTGAGCACTACTGAACCTATTTTAGTTACAACTTAGTTAAGCCAAGAATCTGGAGATGGCGCAATCAGTTTCATTGAAACCTGCTCCATTTAATATCAAGTGTCTTAGGTATTGGCAGTGGCTCCAACGTAAATACAATAAAAGTTGCTGTACTAAAATGAAACCTTAGTACAGACCACAGTATTTCTAACTAGATATCCAGAACGGTCAAATCCAAATTAACTTTTTTTTATCGATAAGTTAAAATCAATTAAAGAAATTTGACCGTTGTAATAAAGGCTTAATGTGCTAGTTTCATCATCATCATCATCTCAGCGTTAATCCCAGTCGCATCCGAAGCTTTTCCAGCTTTGGAGTCTAGGGTCCGTTTTAAAATGGGCTAGTGTCTGTACTATAATTATAAAAATTAAAAAAAAAACCTTTATTGTTATTATTATTATTTTGTTTTCATGCATTAGCAACTTGTTACGTATCGGTACCAACACATGTCCCCACACCGTGACCAGCACCGTGTCACGAGGCCCAAATCAGCTGAATCAGGATATTATACCTATTTTCATGCAACTGAAGCTGTACGGAGTATTACAACATCTCAACGGCTGAGTCGTCTCCTCGTGTCGCCGCCTCGTGCCCAGCCGCGAATCGCTAAATCATCAATCACCTCATTAGATTGGAGCTCGATAAAAGCTACATATGGAGGAATTTCTTCAGATGCAATACAATAATATATACGATAGCAGTGCAGGAGTGTCGTCCTAACCTCGGACGCATTCGCACTTAGGATAAGTAGATTTAGGAATTACCATGTAATCTTAACTATAATAAATGTAGTTGTGATTATAGTTTCCATTTGCACCCTCCGTCGTGGCCGAAAATGTAATTAACTACAGGTGCAAGGAATAAATATAATTAAGTAATTTGAATAAAGTTGTACTCATTTAGTTTTTTGAGTTTTCTTGGTACAAACGTGGTAAGAGAAACAAAACATGTTTCGGAATATAAAAATCATAGTATTTATTTCAAGTAAATCAATTACTGGCCTTTTTGATTTTACAAAATTTGAATGGTTGCTCATTCCAAAGCGTAGATTTCTATGGCGTAGAATGGGTAGGTAACTCCACGGACACTTTTTAATTTATATTTTTTACTTTTTTTTTTTGTGACTTTGAACACGCTCATGCACAGTCAAAAAGGTTCCTAGGTCCTATGCTGAACGATGGCCGTTTTGTGTAATTGTGACACATGTTTTCCTCAAACTATCAATCAGCCAGTTTGACAGCTTGACCGCTAGGCAACACCCTCTTCGTGGTCGGTGTGGACGATGAAAAAGTGCTGATTCTCAGCCTAATTTGAATAAATGACTTTTGATTTTGAATGTTTCCACTGTTGGGACACAGGCCTCTTCTCGATGAGAGGGATTGGATCGTAATCTACAGCGCTGGCCCAGTGCGGATTGCTAGATGTCACAAGTCTTCGAAGTTTCTAGGACATGCCGCTCATCTTTTCCTTCTCCTTTTTGAGAACAGTGATGATTAAACAATTTACACAAAGTAAAGCATGTGATAGGGTTCGAACCTACGACCTACAACTTGTAAGTCACAGCCGATACCACAAGGCCACCGCTGCTTTCCCGCATACCGCAAGTTTTAACTCGAAGTGACGATAGACAATGATTCGTGTCCGACTGTGTCCCCGTATTATCGGACAGGAAAGTGTCAAAATCATTCCTAGGCCTGCCTCGGGGACGACACACAACACAGTGTGTTACTTTCGCCCATTTATCTTGAAGTATCCTACACATATTAATAGTTTAATTAACTATAATAGTTCTCTTCCAATTGATCAAGGTTCAAAACTAAAATTGGCGTATAATCGATTTTATTGATTTAATCACATTTACGCAGTTATTGTGTAGTGTAAAGAAATAGTTGTTGAAAATGAAATTAATACTATTAACTGTTGTTTTTGGTAAGGAAATATGTAAATAGATTATTTATTACGGTTTTAAATAATCAGTCTTTTATAAAAATTGGATTTAGTACGCGACACTTGGTTCGAAGTGGCGCAGAAAAGGAACTCCCGGAACGATTTGTGGAGAGCCTTTCAATTTATTAATTCAAAAAGTAGTTACATCATATCAATTTAGTGGATACAACTATAAATACAAGTGAATGTGTATTAAATTCCTTTTGCATCGATAGATAACATATACGTATGAGTCCTAACGATATTTTGCGTAGTTATACATTTGCGAAAATAATTAAATCATCATCTGTTTAGACTTTTCTAACTACGTATGTTGGGGTCCGCTTCCAGAGCTTCACTGCTGAACAAAGGCATTCCCCAAGGCTTTCCACGATGACCGGTCTTGCGCTGCCCACATCCATCCGCTTCCCGCGACCTTCACCAGGTCATTGGTAGTTGTTGGGGGACTTCCTACGCTGCATCTTCAGATACGTGGCCGCCACTCCAGGAACTTACTACCCCATCGGCCATCGGTAAGCCGGTAGCCTTATCTGCTTATATGGCTAAATATCGATATTTTATACGGAGCAACTGCCTATCCATCTATACTTTCTTTGAGTCGCTAAAATTAAGTGGCAGTGAGCGGGGCACATTGCTCGTAGAACCGATGGCCGATGGGGCAGTAAGTTCCTGGAGTGGCGGCCACATATCTGAAGATGCAGCGTAGGGAGGCCCCCAACAACTACCAATGACTTGGTGAAGGTCGCGGGAAGCGGATGGATGCGGGCAGCGCAAGACCGGTCATCGTGGAAAGCCTTGGGGAATGCCTTTGTTCAGCAGTGGCCCTCTATAGGCTGAAGTAGAAGAAGAACTGCCTATCTGGCCTCCACAACCCAGTTGAGTTATGTAGAATACTCTTTATTATGTACACCATATAGATTACAGAACATAAATAAAAATATTTTACAAAGGGTGACACAATGGTAGGTCAGAAGGCAGCTAGCAGTAGTGTTTGGGATTGTAGTTGATAAGACTACACTTCTAGCCTCTGTTTTTCTGACTACTCGCAGCAACTGTCAAATATTTTTAAATGGCCTGGCCGATTTAATGTGCTTTATTTTTTAATTAAATATTAATTAATTAATGGGTTCGTTTCAGTATTTCATATAACCTTATACTCGTGTAAAGAGGAACAACAGTATGTTGTGAGTATACTTACTATTATAAGTATATAACTAATAATTTCTAAGTATATCTTGTACCTACACCAATGACTGATTACAAGGTGAAGGAACACATCTTGAGGAAACCTGGACTTTTAGTCTGAAATCGCCAACCCGCATTGAGCAAACGCGGTGATTACCCTCAATCCTTCTCTGTATGAGAGGAGACCTTGTAGAAGGGGTTTGGTAGGACAGCAACAAGAGTAGCTACTGAGCAATATATTTGACTAGCGGCCGCCCGCGACTTCGTTCGCGTGGAGGTAGTTATGCTCCCCTCCTATTGGTCGTAGCATGATTTTATATAGCCTAAAGTCTTCCTGGATTAATGGGCTATGCAAAGAAAAAATAATTTTTCAAATCGGACCAGTAGTTCCTGAGATTAGCGCGTTCAAACAAACAAACTCTTCAGCTTTATATATTAGTATAGATTAAATCGAAACTATGTAAAGTGACGTTTAATTAAAGAACAGCACTCAGATTCTTCCTCTCTCTTCTTTAACTCTACTATTATAAAACGCCAAAAAGTACATTCATCATCATCATCATCAACGTTTTTATCGTCCCACTGCTGGGCACAGGTCTCCTCTCATACAGAGAAGGATTGAGCGTAACAACCACGCTTGCTCAATGCGGGTTGACGATTTCAGACTTATAAAGTCCAGGTTTCCTCAAGATATTTTCCTTCACCTTCAGTCATTGGTGTCCAAGATATACTTAGAAAGTACATATAACTTTAGAAAAGTTACATTGGTACTTGCCTGACCTGGAATCGAACCCGCGTACTCATACTTGAGAGGCTGGTGTTTTAACCGCTAGGCCACCACGACTATTTTACAATTTTATTTTAAAAGTACATTGTGAATCACAATCAGCCTATAATGTCCCCACAGTTGGGACACAGGCTTCCTATCGGTGAGAGAGGGAGTGGGCCGTAATCTACCACGCTGGCTTAGTGCGGGTTGGTAGATATCACGTCTTCGAAGTTTTTGCCTCTAAGACATTCCGGTTTCCTCACGATATTTCCTTCGTTATTCAATATTGAATAATTTAGTGTTAATCGAATTTTGTTGCCGGCTGTAGCTTTTAAGCCCCCTCGGGGTTCTCATTTTGGTGGATACTTAACTTCATAAAGATTTGGTAGATTGACTCTACTGCTGCAGTGATGTGTGTCGCGGGTTGGTTTCCCACACGGAAAAAGTATTTGTAGACCTACAAGTAATTAATTCAAGTCTAGTTTTTAATGCATGTGAGTTTAAATGTTTGTGGCACAACGTTAAAAAAATAATTAACAACGCATTTTTTTAAGGTAAAAATATCGGTATTCTACGAAGTTGATTCATGTCTTTGAATGAGATAACAATATAAGTGATCTATTGCAGTATGAAGGGAAACTATTTCTATGAAATCTTCATAAATATGGTTCTATGGAGCCTCTCTTTATAATTCTTTTCTCAGTATTAATTAACATACTAAATTTTTCGTGAGTTTGATTGAACCTCTCTGTGATCATTCTAATTTATACCTTACGTTACCGAAATTAATTGTAATTTTTCACTGAATTGTCTTCCTTAGGAATCTGATGAAACAGGAGTTGACCGTGAGGCAAAGTTCTATTGTTACAAGCTCAAGAGTTGCACCCCCGGTGGTCCAAAAGTGTGTGGCTTTGACGAATTTAAACCTTGGCTTGTGGAGTTTGAGGACATTTGCGTTATGTACAAAACCAACTGCAACCATAAGGGAAGTTAGTAACTATTTTTTTTTTTTTAAGTACGGTTTTTTAGTTTATTATATTGACGGACCAAGCAGCAGACCCAATATACCTACATTCCATTGTTCCCGGTCACCCGTGATCGCAATTGCGGTCAATGCACCTATCAAAAAAGAACTTATGTTATAATTAAGTGATATATATAGACGCGTTGTAAAAGTAAAAAATTAATCATTTAAAGGATAGTTATAAAAAAAATATTTTCCATACATCGCACAATGTTTTATTATTTTTTTTTTTTATTTTATAATAAGACTTCGTTAATTAAAATTATAGATAGGCCATGTTATATTAAAATAATTAACGCGAAATATATTTAATAGCACAGTCTAAAAATCATACAGTCGTCCAACGAAGACGTCCTAGACAGAGCAATCGTGCGGGGTGTGAGGGACGAGACGCGGGTAAGCGGCACCCGAGCTGCGAACAAAACGATGTTCGTAGCTCGGTACTAAGGGCTAACGCGTGTTTGTTTTTTTGTTTGTTTTATAATTTTATATGAGTGTCAATTTTGAGTATAATTGGGGTGCTTGTTACGAAAAAGCCATCCTTTTTGACATCTAAAATGGCGGACGTCATTTTTTTTTTTATAATTTGATATGAGTGTCAATTTTGAGTATAATTGGGGTGCTTGTTACGAAAAAGCCACCCTTTTTGAAATCCAAGATGGCGGGCGCCAAATTAAATGTATATTAATATGATATGGGTGTTAATTCCGAGGTGGATCGGGGTGCTGGTTACGAAAATGTCATCTAAATAACTTAAATCTGTCTCGAGTTGTTTCCTGAGTAAAAATAGCAAATTAATTAAATATAATACAGCTATCGATGTTGATCTGTAATAAATAAATAATTTCATAAATATTATTTATTTGTATCAACCCTGGTCGATACGTTACTGTCTAGACGATGTCGGCATTTTACACGAGATCAAAGGCGTCGACCTACTGTATGATTTTTATACTGTGGTAATAGTGTCGATGCCGCATCGACAACGCGCTTCTCCCGTGTTTGAGTACGGAGACCAAATAAACGAACCATCGACACTCGTCGACGGTGGCAGTTAGTTGCCTCTGACGATGACACGAGTTGTTCCAGTTTATACACACTTAGGACCTTATTACAGAACGTTACTCAAGACTCAAGCATTACTTAAGACTAGTTTCAACCAATCAAAAGGCTTCAAACGAGATTTAAGTAATGCTTGAGTTTTGAGTGACGTTCTGTAATACGGACCTTATACTATATTGCCACGTTGAATGGAAAAAAGGGGTAACGGACCTATTCGCGTGTGGGATCCACAAACGTAGTCTTTTTAAAGACAATATTATGATGCTATGTCTCAAAATTGTAGAACTAAAAACATGGAATTCATGTTCATCAAACCTCTTATTATGATATTTAGATGATGTGTGTTAAATAAATGTTATCTAGGCCCAAGGTAACACAAAGGGCTGGAAAGAGCTATGCTCGGAGTTGCTCTGTGTGATCGAATTAGAAATGAGGAGATCCGCAATAGAACCAAAGTCACCGACATAGCTATTCGAGTCGCTAAACTTTTAAGTGGCAATGGGCGGGGCTCATTGTACGTAGAACCGTTGGCCGTTGGGGCAAAAAGGTTCTGGAGCGGTGGCTACGTACTGGAAGATAGCGTAGGGAGGCACCCAACAAAGTGGACCGATGACCTGGTGAAGACAAGAAGATGGAGAAAAAATGTTAGGAGCAAAACAAAATCTCAAAAGTAATTAATTAAGCTATGGCACTGATTGCAGGGTTCCACGTAGTCGATCAGATCGTGTGCGATACTAGAATTAAATACGACAAGGAGCATCCGAACGAAACATTCGAAGTTATTCACATTAATCCCACAAGTGTTTATCACCCTGTTCTTAAATCTGCTGGAGCTTCAACACATAAACGGCTACCAGTGAAATTGCTTAAAGCGAAATAAATAATCTGTTTTTAATACTTGTTTTATTCATATATCAGCGAAATAAAAATGATATTAACTTATAAGGGCAGCACGCACTACTGGAAAGAGCTACGCTTGGAGATACTCTACGGGATCGATCCAAAAATGAGGAGATCCGCAGAAGAACCAAAGTCACCGACATAGCATTTCGAGTCGCTAAAATTAAGGGGCAGTAGGCGGGGCACATTTCTCGTAGAACCGATGGATGATGGGGCAGTAAGGTTCTGGCGGCCACGTACCGGAAGACGCAGCGTAGGGCGGCCCTTAACAAGGTTGACTGATGACCCGGTGAAGGTCGCAGCAGTGGACCTCTATAGGCTGAAGAAGAAGGGCAGCACACACTACTTTTATGAAGTAAGAGGCGACAGCCGCTAGTGGTTGTGGCCGGTAGCTGACGTGAACGTACCCTTAGCATTGATCATTAGCGATTTAGGGCTGATTTCACCAATAAAACACACACACATGATGATATTAAAACTGCATTCAAGTATTCTCAGTGACAATATTTCCCAAGCAATATAACGGAGTTTAGGTGTGACGGTCGCGTTCAGTTTCATTTGTGTAAGTTGCTTTTTTAAGCGTAATATTTATTTATAATTTAATAATCTTCTTATACAGTGCCTGTATTTTAAATCATGCACACTTTTAACATCAGCAACTTGTAAATTAAGTTGGAGGAAGAAGAAAGGGCATCTTTCACAATAGTCTCTCATTCATTCTCCAACTAGATAGGTACCGCACTTATACAACAGTATTTTTTTGTTTATGGGGAACCCGAAACCAGTATTTTTAAGTAAAGATTCTATGTAAATTTTAAAAACGTATCATGAAAACCCACATAGGTTTGACCTTGTTATCCTACTAAAACAATTATATTTTAATTAATATTGTCCCAACAAAAATAATTATCTTCCACGCTCCGGTCGAGCGGGTGACCGGTGCATTGACCTCTGGCGTCAACTGTGCGCAGTATCTACTATGATCTATCGTAAGCTGCGTGGGGCGCTCGGTAACTACACTGCAACAATTTCTAAATGTAGGTACATACTAGGAAAAAATATAACATGGTGTAAAAATTAATGGAATTGATTCAGTTGCGTATTCATAACAAATTATATTCAAGTTTCGCATAAACAAAAAAATAACGTTGTATACATTTATATGTATCTGTGTAGCGGTGTTGCCCCAAATGCGAATTTTATTTTCAAACTAATAATTTAGTTCTAAAATAATAATTACTTACTTTGGAACTTTAAAAAATCATTGAGAAGTGACGGCGGGTATTGGAGAAATGATGTACTTGCATGCTTATGCTTGCTGCAAGAGCGCGCGTGATCCATCGTCACTCGTTTGATGTCCACCGCGTATAGTATGGATGGAAAGCAGCACGAACTGTTTTTTTGCTCCATAAGTATAATAGTAATATGGCCTTCCAGTGTAAGTATAAAAAAATAAATAAAATTTGACGTTATTGTCTGGTACGTAATTAGGGTGCAGATTATGAAGAAACTAGCGGCCCCCAGCGACTTCGTTCGCGTGGTGAGTTACGCTCCGCTCCTGTTGGTCGCAGCGTGATGCTATGTAGCCTAAAGCCTTCCTGGATTAATGGGCTATCCAACGCAAAAAGAATTTTTCAAATCCGACCCGTAGTTCATTAGATTAGCGCGTTCAAACAAACAAACTCTTCAGCTTTATATATTAGTATAGATTATCTGAGTTTCTTATGGTTCAGAAGTAAGATAACAAAATCACATTCAAGATTTAATGAATAGAAAAGTTTGCAGAAATCGCTATATAGTTTTGGTCACTGGCTATAATTGAAGATTTTTCTGATGCTATTCTCCCGTGTTTCTGTCTTCGCAAAGGAGTCGTCTGGTTCACCTTCGGCGCCTGCGTTGAATAATAATCGAAAGATTGGCCATAAAATGCTGTCAGTGCATCTACAAATGTTACCTCGGGTTGGCAAATCGATGTACTTATTTGTGTGTATTCTGAAAGTAAAATTTAAAAAAAATTGTATGAAAGCATACAACGAATATTCAACGTTTATTTCGAGCAAACATATTTATAACACTGCGGCCAAACTACTACCACAAAGAACAAATAGGTACTACTTGCTTTTCCCAATCAATCAAAACTAATACAAGAATTTGAAAACTCCTAATTTGCTTGACAGTTCGAATGTGACCAGAATTATTAACCGACTTCAAAAAGGAGGAGGTTACTCAATTCGACCGTATATATGCTTTTTTTTTTCTATGTTTGTTCGCGCATAACTTCGTCGTTTATGAACCGATTTTGATAATTCTTTTTCTGTTGGAAAGAAGACGTTCCCAAGGTGGTCCCATGATAAGGATATCAGGGTTTGATGGTGGAAGACCAGAGAAAACAAGGGGAAGTTTCAAAAATTGCAGGGGCGACTAGTGCATTTCTTAGCATTTTCATTAAGTATTTTAAAGCACTACAATTTAATAAAGGTCTGGAGTAGATCTGATGATGGAGCCGGGAGACAGTCGAAGGAACTCCTCAACAATTCACAGCAGCTACCTTGTGTTTGGGCTCAATTAATTTGTATTGATAAGAACTTTACACCTAGATGGGTTGTGACTGTCATAAGAGCTCTGATGATGAAGACAAAGGCCAGTTCCGGGAACTCCTCAACGGTTTGCAGTAGCTACTTTGTGGTTGGACTTAATTCATTTATATTGATGAGATGCACCCATTGGGTTAAAATAATGGTCTGCAGTAAATTTGATGATGAAGACCATAGGCGGTTGAGGGAATACGGAATACAGGTACGGGTAAAAATTAAAGTAAACAAAATTACGTTGTCTCCCAATTATATTTGCGTCAGCTTCCAGTCTGACCGGATCCAACTGAATACATAGTACTTTTAACAACTAAAAAGTGTAAAATAAAAACTTTTTTACAAAAAAACAACCGACTTCCAAAAACCACTACAAAGTGAAAAATAACTAATTTCGGAAGTCGGTGTCAAAAAACGAATATACAAAACCAAAGACACCGACTTCCGAAATTAGTTATTTTTCACTTTGTAGTGGTTTTTGGAAGTCGGTTGTTTTTTTGTAAAAAAGTTTTTATTTTTCATTACGAGCCTGCACTAAATAAGGTCAGTTTTTGAAGAGTTACATGACAATATAATTATGTTACAATTTAATATTCTATTATTACTATTTACACAATTTTCTGGTCCATTCCATTCAGTACATTTTTTTATCCGTGCTATAATTATGTATCACTTGAAATAAAACTTTGCTAAGGGAAGCGCAGGTGGCATCCTACCATTATTATTTTATTTTTTAACCGAATTCAAAAAGGAAGAGGTTACTCAATTCGACCGTATATATGCTTTTTTATGTTTGTTCGCGTATAACTTTGTCGTTTATGAACCGATTTTGATAATTCTTTTTCTGTTGGAAAGAAGACGTTCCCAATGTGGTCCCATGATAAGGATATCAGGGTTTGATGGTAGAAGACCAGAGAAAATAAGGGAAACTTTAAAAAATTGTAGGGGCGACTAGTGCATTTCTTAGCATTTTCATTAAGTATTTTAAAGCACTACAATTTAATTAAAGTCTGGCGTAGGTGTGATGATGGAGCCGGGAGACAGTCGAAGGAACTCCTCAACAATTCACAGCAGCTACCTTGTGTTTGTGCTTGAATAATTTGTATTGACAAGAACCTTAGATCCCTACCTTACCTAACCTTAGACCACCTAGATGGGTGGCGACTGTAATTAGGGTGCTGATGATGATGACAAAGGTCAGTTCAGGAAACTCCTAAACGATTTACAGTAGCTACCTTGTATTTGGACTCAATTCATATATATTGATGAGACCTTTGCACCCATTGGGTTAAAATAATGGTCTGCAGTAAATTTGATGATGAAGACCATAGGCAGTTGAGGGAGTAAGTATTCCCTCAAAAAGAGTAGAAATTAAAATAAACAAAATTACGTCGTTTCCCAACTATATTTGCGTCAGCTTCCAGTCTGACCGGATGCAACTGAATACATAGTATGTACTTTTAACAACTAAAAAGTGTAAAATAAAAACTTTTTTACAAAAAAACAACCGACTTCCAAAAACCACTACAAAGGGAAAAATAACTAATTTCGGAAGTCGGTGTCAAAAATAAATATACAAAACCAAAAACATCCACTTCCTAGATTAGTTATTTTTCCCTCCGAAATTAGTTTATTTTACCTATTATACAACATTATTTTTTGTTTATGCGAAACCTGAAACTCTAAAAAAAGAAAAAAAAAAAGAATCAAAAAGAAAGTAAAAGAAAACGGTAAAAAGAAAAGAAAAAAAAAGAAAAGAAAGAAAAGAAAATAAAGAAGAGAAGAAACGAAGAAAGTAAAGAATCTATGTACAAAATTTCAAAAAGATATCATGAAGAACCACAAAGTTATGAGCTTGTTACCCTACTTAGTTGTCCCAATAAAAATATGGTCCACGCTCCGTTTGGACGAACGAGCCGGGTGCATTGACCTTTGGTGTCAGCTGAGCGCGGGCAGAGACACGCGTAAGCTGCGTAGCGCGTTCAGTAACCATATTGTAATAATTTCTGAATGTATATGTGAAAAAATATAACATGGTGTAAAAGTGATTGGAATCGATTTAGTTGTTCATTCTGGACAAACTGTATTCAGGTTTCGCATAAACAAAAATAAAGTTGTATATACAATATGTAAAGAGCACCCTGTCCGATCCGTGAAGGTATTGTTAGGTATCGATAACTGATTCTACTAATGCCTAAAAAAAATAAAGTTGTATATACAATATGTAAAGAAAACCCTGTCCGATCCGTGAAGGTATTGTTAGGTATCGATGACTGATTCTACTAATGCCTAAAAAAAATAAAGTTGTTTATACAATATGTAAAGAGAACCCTGTCCGATCCGTGAAGGTATTGTTAGGTATCGATAATTATCTGATTCTACTAATGCCTAAAAAAAATAAAGTTGTATATACAATATGTAAAGAGAACCCTGTCCGATCCGTGAAGGTATTGTTAGGTATCGATAACTGATTCTACTAATGCCTAAAAAAAATAAAGTTGTTTATACAATATGTAAAGAAAACCCTGTCCGATCCGTGAAGGTATTGTTAGGTATCGATAACTGATTCTACTAATGGCTAAAAAGCCGGGCTGAACTTAAAAAAAAAATCCCCCTAAAAAAAATACTATTTCGAAAAAAGAGATAACTTAAAACATATGCGGTAGGCCATCCAGGCGCGGGCAAAGAGGGGCAGGGCACGCGGCACGCGGTCGCATCGCTATTTGCTCAGAATTATACCGTCAAAAATAATGTTGTCACTTTTTCAAAAATTACCAAATTTTGGGGAAGTTGGAATTAATTCGCGGGAAAAAAAGATTATTTCAAAATTCACTAGTATTGTTACTATGTTGATTATGTAAAATTTCATATATTATTTGGTCATGTGTCAAGGTTAGGTAAACCTTTACAATCCTTACGGGTCGGACAGGGTTTTCTTAACCTATTGCATAACTATGTTCAAGGCATTCTGCCAGACGTTCTGCACGAGCAGCCTGTGGGCGAACTTTACCCAGAAAGCCTACAATTCCTTGAGCAATTTTGCGTAAAAAAGTTGCGTCGGTGGTGCGACGAGTTCGGGGTAGCCCGAATAGAGTTCTGAGGCTGATTGGCAACAGAACCAAAACCGTTCTGTCCAGTAGGTTCAATGAACTCTGTGTTGCGAGACCGAGCATACTGAGCAGGGGTGGAGTGTGTAGGTTTGTATTGATTAGGTACTAACATAGGTTAAGATTATTGTTACTAACACACTGGATCTCAGTTATCTTATAAATAAAATGAAATGAAATAAAATATAAAGCTAAGCAGTTTCATAGATTTAGCACTTTTCTATAAAACATCTGCCTCGTTTGGAAACTGACAAATTTAAAATCGTCTAGAATGATGGGCTTGTTTTTGTGCAACATTTAATGTTCCAAAGTTCATATAATGTTCGAGAGTTCAGCGTTAACACCAACAATAAACTGAGTTCAGCGTTACACCGACAATAAATTGAGTTCAGCTCGTTAACACTGACAATAAACTGAGTTCAGCGTTAACGCCGACAATAAACTGAGTTCAGCTCGTTAACACCGACAAAAAAGTGAGTTCAGCGTTAACACCGACAATAAACTGAGCTCAGCGTTAACACCGACAATAATCTGAGTTCAGCGTTGACACTGACGCGACATGAGCTTGCGGTGAGATTCCGCAACAACTCAACTCTTGATCAATGGCCCCTGTGGAATAGATACCACAATTTCGCCAATAACATGTGTAACAAATTATAGAAATTCATTGAAAATTTTATTCCACAATAATGGCGGATATCGCCAATGGCAGTTGACAAAGAGGGCGTCTTTGTATACATTTAGAGGACTTTTATGATAAAATTGATTTAGATTTGATACTGTACGAAATTGTATCGAGTAGTTCTTTTTTCTTTCTTTCTATTTTGGCTTCGCACGGTTTATGCATTTAGCCAATGTCACGTAATGAATTATTCATGTCGAAAAAGACGGCCGCGTGAACCATCTATGAGGGAGGTTTGAGGCAAAGTCATAATGTGGCCACTATGCTGCAATATTTCAATGTTCTTTATATTTTTAAATTATTCAGAATCATTATAAATTATTCAGAAGTCCAATGAAAAATGAGCATGATACTCATCTTAGCTTTCCCGTCAAAACTCTCCGCAACAACCTTACCGTAAAAACTTAGGTGAAGGGAACTGTCATTGCAACTAAATGGTAGAGATTGACATCATTGACAGCTCACTCTAAGCGCTGATCAGACCTGATGGTGCTCTGATAAGTACAAAAAAACCGGCATTACAATAACAAAAGTTTTCTATTCCCGCC
Organism: Sesamia nonagrioides; assembly: GCA_017933935.1. NCBI lineage: Eukaryota > Metazoa > Arthropoda > Insecta > Lepidoptera > Noctuidae > Sesamia > Sesamia nonagrioides. Next base: position 4,266,620 of record JADWQK010000025.1, read on the forward strand.
TTTTTAAATCTTTTTTTTTTATTACTTTTTCAAGAACGAAATTAAGTATATTAGTAATTTGTAGTAATTATTAAGTATACTCATAAGAAGACAAGGCTGAATGAATAGCAAAGCGACCTCTTTTGTCATTGGGCTGAATACATGATGTCTATGGCCAATATGATGGTTAGACTTATGCGAGCTTTTCGAAAGAGTGAAGAGTTTATTTTTTATTACTTACCGCCCTAATTATTATTCTAGAGCGCTACTTGGTCACCTACAAGCCCCATTTGGGGGCAATAAAGACCTAGTTACCGCATATGAGAGATGTAAAAGACCATTACTGAACACGCATTCGTAGTCTTCACCACATTCCGTATAATTGAGTTGAATACTAACCTCCTTGTCCCTTACAGTTAGCTCCATGCAAATGACATTTGTCGGGGAAATAAGCGTGTCTACCGTCACTAACTCCACATACCCAGCCACCTCCTGGCCTGCAAATAAATCTTTTGTAGCAATGGTATGCCACAAAAATTTTTGAATCCTTATATAACTGCAATAAAAGAATCTCGTCTGAAATGAAGAAATAATTGACTTAGATATACGAGTTTGTTTACTAGGGTGCGAACAAGATAAGTATGACCGGTTTTTTTTTTACATGCTTTTTTAAGCGTCACTTGTATGTTTGCTTGCTTGCTTGTTTGTTTGTTTGTCCGTCTCTAAGTCTTTGGACTACGAGTGAGTGGCATATTATTGTAAAATGTCCCACCGTTTTCAATACGTTCGCCCGCTCGTTTTTTTTTTAAATATCGGAAAAAAATGTTAAAAATAAATATAGTTTGAAAAAAAGTAATAAATATAGCTTAGCTTTAATTTATTCATAATTTAGTTTTAATTAATATTATTTTTTTATTTAACAATTATTAATAAGAATTTAAACAATTTTATTAATAAATTCAGTTTGAAAAAATAAAAAAAAAAACATGCTTTTAATAATATCAAACTAAAAAGTTAAAAATAATTTTTAAAAAAGCATGAGGCGCTTAATATACAAAAATGGCGGCAAATTGCGCCTCATGCTTTTATTTAAATTATTTTTAACTTTTTAGTTTGATATTTTTTAAAAGCATGTTTTTAAAATATATAAATTTTTACATTTAAACTTCCTACTTTGTCATTGCTAAGTCGAATTGGCTGTGGTTCCCTCAATAGTTAATAATAATAATAATTCCGCTGGCCAGGACAAAAAGAGTTAAAAAAAATCGACTATATGTTAGTGTCACCTTCTGTGTACAGAAATTCGGTTTGGGTCGTCACTGAGACGGAAGAAGCAGCAAGTGACAGGTTGGATCGGAACTATTTTGATAATAATTTATAAATACCTGTAGGCTTATCTCTGGCTTGTCTATGCACAACATTTGATAGCACAACAGAGTTCACGACAGATCATAGTGGTACTAGTCGTGTGTGCACAGCGGGACAAGGCCCCTCCGTCTAGAGAGACGGAGGGACCTTGTCCCGCTGTGCGAACGTATTTACCCTGCACAGAGGTACAGGGTAAATACGTTCTGAGTAAAATTACCATGTTTTAATATTTTACCACTTAGGTACGGCTGAATTCACAAGTAAAGTACATAATAATATCTACCTACACTTGATCGTTTGACAGTCAAAAACTTGCAAGGGTGATGAAAAATGTTATGACTACTTAATTACAGACCAACAAACAATCAAAAATTATTATCAATAAACGCAAAATGACGCCGCTCCGCTGCAGGCGCGGGCGGACGAACGGTGCGTTGTCTATACATTTTTTTGTTAGGACAACCACGTAAGATAACATGTTTATAACTTTGTGTTTATTCATATCTTTTTGAAATTTATATAGATTCTTTACTTAAAAATACTGAATAAGTGTTTCGGGTTTCACGTATCCGAGAAATACCGTTGTATAGTTAGTATACTCACAGCATCTCGAGGTTCGAGGACTTTACACGAGTATAAGGTTGCAAGGGATACTGGAAAAATAAAGCACATTATATCGTTGGCCAGGCCATTTATAAATATTTGCAGTTGCTGTGGTTAGTCAGAAAAACAGAAGCCAAAAGTGTAGTCTTATCAACTATCAACTCCAGTCCCCAACCCTACTGCTAGCTGCTACCTTTTTTTTTTTTTTTTTCCTGGGTGGAAATCCTCAATGGATGTCCGCCGCCCTGGGGTGGGCGACGGGGTCTGTCAGACTCTTACTGACTAAAACCACCCCGGTGTCTATTCTATAACGAGCGCGCGTGGGGCCGCGGGAGTCTAAATTCTTCCCCCCCGGCCACACACCCTCGTGCTTGCCCGGTCTGTCCGGGCCTCGTCTCCTACACGGGGTAGTGGGGTGTCAAACTACCCCGTGCACCGCCTCAGAGGCGCGCGCCGACTTTCGAGGGCCTCCGCCTGGGGGCCATCGAATAGGGGGCGGGGACTTCCCCATGTCGCTCGCTGCATGTGCTCGCTGTCGCTAGCTGCTACCTGACCTAATTTTTTTTTTGTTCCGGGGTGGAAAATCTTCATGGATGTCCGCCGCCCTAGGGTGGGCGACGGGGTCTGTCAGACTCCTACTGGCTAAAAACCACCCCGGTGTCACTTCTTGTGGTGTTAATCCTTGATTCTGCCGCAGCCCCACACTCTCATGCCGGCCCCGTCTATTCGGGCCTCGCGCACGGGGCACGGGGTAGTAAGGTGTTAAACTACCCCGTGCATCGCCTCTGAGGCGCGCGCGCCTCCGCCTCGGGGTCCATCGAATAGAAAGCGGGGATTTCCCCATGTCCCTCGCCCCTGGACCCATTCATGGGGGCCGGAAAAGGGCGTTTTCCGCCCGTCCCCTGCGCTCGGTGCGTCGTCTGCGGCCCGAGAAGTTGAAATCTCCCTCTCCGATTCCGCAACTTCCTTCTGTGACATCACGTCCTCGCAGAAGGACGCCACCGCGTCCCAAGACTCTGTGCTACCGACCATCCTCCGCACTACTGCCGGCAGCGCCAGGTCGCCTCCTACTTCATTTGTGAGGACACGGCGCTGCTCCTCCCAAGCTAAACACTCGGAGAGCGTGTGCACTGCCGTGTCCTCCCCGCAATGGGCTCAGTGGTGGCACCGAGCGTCCGGCTCCCTGTCTATGCGACGCAGGTACCTGCCGAAACAGCCGTGCCCCGACAGCACCTGCACCACCCTGAACGACAGGGAGCGGTGTCTTCTCCCGAGCCAGTCGTCGAGTACTGGCCATACCGCCTAAAAGGTAACGAGACCGGCGGAAGGGCGCAGAAGATTTTGCCGCCAGTCCGCCACCTGACGGAGCTCCTCTCGGCTCAGCATGATCTGCCGCTGCACCGGACTGGAGCCAGGTGTCCGTTCTTCCTCGCGCCATCGGTATAGTGACGTACTTTCGCCTCTAGGTCCCAGGGCGGGGATCCGGCCAGGACGCAAGCCGCCTCGTAGGAAAAAATGCGATACCCGCGGGCGACCCTGACGGCCATCGCCCTCTGTGATTTACGCAGAATGGCGAGAGTTCCGGCCGTCAGGTCCATCGCCCACACATGGGCCCCATACAGAGCCATGGACCGCACAATTCCCACAAGCAACGTTGATAGCGCGCCCGCTGCACCTTGGGCGCTAGCCGCGGGAAGTGGGGCCTGAATTCCCATCGGCTGTCGAGCACCAGTCCCAGATACTTCATGGTGGGCTCGACAGCTATCTGGGCCCCGCTGACCACGATATGTGATCCCAATGCCGGCGCACCTGACCTACATAAACCAACTGGGTTGTAGAGACCAGATAGACAGTTGCTACGTACAAAATATCGCTATTTAGCTGCATCTGGTTAGATTGGACGCCGACCCCAACATACGTAGTTAGAAAAGTTTAGGCAGATTATGATTTATTTATTTTCGTAAAATTTCAAGTGCAAAAACTACTAAAAATATCAATAAGACCCATACACATTTATATTTCCCAGCGTTGCATTCACTAAATTAATATAAAGTGACTAATTTTTAGATATAATAATTGAAAGGCTCAACACAAATTGTACGGTGTACGTACATGGGTTAAAATATATTAATTACAATAAGTTAGCCAGTAGGCTAACGTATTTGCACTTTGGGCGCGACCTACATTTGACAGTGCATTGACACTGACGCATTGCATTATTCTAAGCATTTCATGTAATATTTTGTAATTAGTGTTCAATTAGACGTGGTTTGAATCGGACAACTTGCATTTTTATTTAGATTCATCCCGTTGAGCATTCACTGACATTTTCTGCATTTAAGTTTGACAATTTACATTTACAGTGACATTACTTATGTTAGGGAAACACCCTACATAGTTTTTTTGGTCCTTCGTAACTATTGCAAATACTATACAGTCCGATACGTCGGTCGATAAGTCGTCGCGCGGGATCTGTGTCGTGTCGTGTCATACCGTGCCACGTGTGTTGCCGTGCAGGAGCATTCGGGGAGGTACAGCGGTCCAGGTTCCAGAGCGTCACAGTGCATTGCATTTGCATACAGGGAGAGTTCCTGAATTTCAAGTAAGATCGTTCATTTTTTTTCTTACGGCTTTACAATGGAGGGATTTTTCGTTCGTCAAGCGGAGATCCTCGAGGAAATGAAGAGAATCCATTCTAATTTTAAGAAGGATTCAGCGAATAGGAAGACCACCGATTACATTCGTAAAAGGCTTGAGAGGTTAGATGTACTCTGGGCGGAATGTGAAGAGAAGAACCGGGAGCTGAGTGCAGTCGAGCAGAAAGATCATCAATATTTCACCGGTAACATTTATGAGGTCATTAGAAGCTGGTACCATGGAACGCGCCAGGAAATTGCAGAGTTCGAGGTAAAGGCTCTTGCTGGACCCAGTAACGCCGGCCATAGTAAGTTAAACGTTGAGTTTGACAACACCATGTTCGAGTCATCCGTAAGAACAGAGGATAAGTTGCTCGAGTTACAGCAGTTGCAACAAGCTAACTTCCGTGCATTCACTAGGTTAGCAAATCGAAGCCAAAGCGAGATTAAGGAGAAATGGGAAATTGAGGATATGCTAAAGACTGTAGAGCTTCGGTGGACTGCGATTGACAAGGTACATTTACAAATTGATGGCATATTAGAGGGGAATTCACATGACTATTACGACGAGTTCTGTTGTCACGAAAATGCATTTACAAATTTGAAACGGGCGCTGAACTCGAAATTAAACGCTTCTATACATCAACAGCAAACTTTGCCAAAGATTGACATACCTATCTTTAACGGTAATTATACATTATGGCCTACTTTTATGGATCTTTATGTAGAAGCGATTCATAATAATCCAGCGATTGCAAAAACCCAGAAAATGCAGCATCTAAAGGGTAGACTTCGCGGTGAAGCCGAAAAGCTCGTGCAGCATTTACACATAGCACCCGAAAATTACGATACGTGTTGGGAAATTTTGAACCATAGGTATAATAATAAGTTCCTGTTATTTACCAGAAATTTCCAGATATTTATGCGTCAACCTCATTTGCAAAAACAATCTGCGTTCGACCTCAAGCGGTTATATGACACTACCAACGAAACCATAAACGCGATACACAACTTGGGCATTGATACAAGCTCATGGGATCCGATTCTGGTTTACGTGTTATGCGAAAAATTAGACTCCGAAACGTATTCGGAATACATGCAGTCTAGGTCAGATCCGCGCGAGATACCAATCTACAATCATTTTATGGATTTCGTCGAAAACAAGTTCATGGCATTAGAACCGTTGCACAGGAAAAAGTCAGAAAACGGTGATAAACCTGCTTCAAAACCAAATGTAAAGACGCCACATACATTCGGAAAAAATTTCAAGTCACAACCCAATAAAAGTTCAGCAACCCATTCTCGCAATTTCCATGCGTCAAACGCTGGACAATTCAGCAAGATTAGTTGTCCATTGTGCAACACGAATCATGCATTATTTCAATGTACTAAATTCGCTGACATGTTGAGTAAGGAAAAAATGGCATTTATAGAAAACAATAAAATATGCAAAAATTGTTTGTATGTGCATATTAAGGGTTACTGTGCATCCCAGAAAAGATGCAGAGATTGCAACGAACAGCACAATACGCTTTTGCACAGCGTTATGGTGAATTCAGCACAAACGCCCTTAGCAACACAAACAGCGCCTAAACCGTCGTCATCGACTTCAACTAAGTCGAACAAAGATTTACAAAATAACTTCGCATCCAATAATGATGATGAAATATTATTGCCAACAGCTTTATTACAAGTAGCCACAGCTGGAGGTGACTACATTACACTAAGGGCTCTAGTTGATCAGGGCTCACAAATTACGTTGATAACGGAGAATGCAGCTCAGAGATTGGGCATAAAGCGTCAACAGCTGAATGCAAACATAAACGGCATAGGTACTTTATCCAACAGGAGTAAAGGAAAGGTCGATCTATCCTGCAGGTCCTTATATAACGACTTCAAGTTTACAACAGCGGCATTAATCATGACACGGGTAGTAAACAGTCTGCCTAATGTTACATTTGCAAAGAAACCTTGGGCTCATGTGACAGACATCACACTAGCCGACCCAGATTACAACTTATCTAGGCCCATTGACATACTTCTGGATGCACACGTACTTTCCGAAATACTCATTAATGGCTTAGTCAAAGGGGAGGTTAATGAACCCATGGCCCAACAAACACGGTTGGGGTGGATATTGTCAGGCAATGTTACCAAAACATTTAATTGCAACGTTGTAGTTAATGAAGTTAACGACTTGTCAAAATACTGGGAAGTGGAAGATATCAATGGAGATGCATGCGATTCTATGACGTCAGAGGGACGATATTGTGAGGAGTTCAATACTGCAACAACCAAGCGATTAAAAAGTAACCTTTTGAGTTTAGATCCATTTCTTGACAAGCATGACATTCTGCGAGTAGGTGGAAGGTTACGTAACTCAAATTTACCCGAAGACACTAAACACCCAATCCTACTACCACATGACAATAAACTGACAGAGTTATTAATTTGGCAAGCTCACAGAAGAACATTACACGGGGGTCCTAAGTTAACCCTGACACATCTACGGCAAAGAGTTTGGATCGTAGGAGGACATCGCGCCGTCAAAAAGGTCTTACACAAATGCGTAACATGTCGCCGATTTAATGCTAAACATACAAACCAGATTATGGCTGATCTACCAGAGCCGAGAGTGACAGTATCTCGCCCGTTTACACATACAGGTGTCGATTTTACTGGACACATTGAGATCAAGGCAAGTAAAGGCCGAGGTGTCAGAACATTGCTGGCGTATGTTGCAGTATTTGTTTGTCTAGCAACAAAAGCCATTCATCTAGAACTGGTATCAGAACTATCCAGTACAGCATTCCTATCGGCTTTCAAGCGCTTCTGTGCACGTCGAGGTACGCCACGGGACATGTACAGTGACAACGGCACGAATTTTGTGGGTGCAAATCGGATCCTACTGCAGCAATACAAATGCATTGTAGAAAACATTGACAATTTCTTCTTGGGCAAAATATCAGAAATGGGAGTTCAATGGCACTTCAATGCCCCGGTCTGGCCAAGCGCTGGCGGACTGTGGGAAGCTGCTGTGAAGAGCATGAAATATCATCTCAAACGGGTCATTGGAGACCAACGGCTGACATACGAAGAATTTACCACTCTGCTGTGTCAGATAGAAGCTTGCTTGAACTCGCGACCACTATGCACCGTTTCAGAGAATGTTGAAGAGATAAACTGTTTAACGCCAGGGCATTTCTTAACCGGCACATCACTCATGACAATTCCAGAACCCGACACAGACAATACTTATCGTTTAAAAACGAGATGGCAAATTGTACAACAACTTAGCAAGGATTTCTGGAAGAAGTGGTCGCAAGAGTACCTCCAACAACTACAAGCAAGACTAAAGTGGAAACGACACAATACTGACATAAAGAAAAATGACATTGTATGCATTAAAGATGAAAGGCTACCTGCAGGAAAATGGGCATTGGGTCGTGTAGCGGAGTTACACCCTGGAAAGGACGGCCACACTAGAGTTGTGACATTACAAACTGCAAAAGGCGAAACTAAACGACCTATTACAAAACTGGTACCACTAGTGAATGTTGAGGAACAAATTAACCCTGAAAGTGACAAGCTACCCAAAAACAGACGAAGCCGAGCTAAAAAGCTTACCTGGAACAGCTTAGTATGTTATATGCTGATGCTAGTTATGACATTGATAACACCTACGATCCAACAAAATATGAAAATTACTCAACTGACAAAAAATCAAACTCTTTACTTTGACAAGATTGCAGATCTGCAAGAAATAAGGGATGAATGGAAACTAGTATTCTATTACAATATGACAAATTATTGGCGCAATGTGGACAGTTTACAAGCATTCGTATCTCATATAAAGCAAGCTCGCTGCGAAGACTGGATGATGCAATTTCATGTTCTGATTAACCAACTTGAACAAAGCACGAGTGAACTAAATTATTACAACGAATTACTGAGGTCCCAGCGAATAATTCAACACAGATTCAAAAGAGGATTGATCGACGGAGTAGGATATGTTGCAAATTCGTTATTTGGAGTGTTAGATCAACATTTTGCCGAACAATATGAACAGGATATCGACACAATCCAACATAATGAAAATCACCTACTCCAACTGCTTAAAAACCAGACTAGTGTTCTGGAAACCGAGAACAACATTGTACAGCGTAACGAAGCAACAATGGTGAAGCAGTTCACTTTGATCAACGATCACCTCATATCTCTAGAAAACAAGACGCTTAAAGATAAACTTGAGAGTTCACATGCATTCTACATCATTACATCGGCCATAGCTGCAGAAAGAATGGCCCAAAACTTAAAAGATATTCAAGAATCACTCATCAACACCCTGACAAATATGTACCAAGGACATATGGACGTACATTTACTATCACCGACCCAAATGCAAAGCGAACTAGATAGAGTAGCTCGACTATTACCTCGCGATTCTACACTACCTGAAGTTCGTAATGACATAAGAGATATCTACAGGCTGTTCAGAATACACGCGCGCATAACCCAGCACTACCTGTTGATGGAAATAAAAGTACCGATCTTAAGTGATGCCCTATACGAACTTAACAGACTTATCAGCATTCCTCAACGTATTGACACAAATCGGGTAATGTTTGTTATTCCCAACTCTGCATTAATAGCATTTAACGCTAATCAATACTCGTTTATACCCCTAGAACAATATGACATTAATGAATGCCAACAATTAGATGACCAATCTCTACTATGCAAAATAAATCATCCTGTATACAGCACCGGTGATCGTCACAAATCTATTTGCGATGTACAGCTGATTCGAGATAATGAAGAACACAGCGTTTATTGCCATACGGAAATAAAAATATGCACCGACGAATGGGTCAAATTACATAAGCAAAACACCTGGTTCTATTATTGTTGTGACACGTGTGAAGTACAATTAGTGTGTGGCACTCAAATGTCATCGGAGACGCTACGTCACTCGGGTCTGATAACGCTGAAACAAGGATGCAACTTGCGAGGCGACTCATTCACATTGCACGCTTATATGGAACATACAAGTAAAATTTTACTCAATGAACCATATGCGATGATCATGCCCACGATCTCTCCAATCAACAACATAATCAATACTTCGATTCGTAACTCATCGTTGAATATTGAAACGTACGAAGAGACGTTCAAGAAGATTGCCACGCAACTAAGCTCTATAGAAGAACAGTCTAAGCTAGACACCTTATCCTCTCACGACGTTCATCAGTACATTGCAATCTATGTGGTTGTTGGGATTAGCATTGCACTGTTTGTAACATCAGTGCTCCTTTGGCGAAAGATGGCCACCCAAAGACAGGGGGAGGGTCCGCAAGGCGCGAGAAGCAGAAACAGAGGGGAAGAAGATCCTGACATCGAAGACAGAATCAACAAGGTCGACAAACGGAACTCAAACGTTAATAAAGTGTCGTGTGCTAACCCTACCTCAAGTGAAGTGAAATTTGACACTGAAAAACATAGTGATGTGTGCTAATTTACCATTATGGTGACATTCTATTTATAGACTTTAGTTACATTTCTTTATAGTAGTCCTAGTCGTAGGTCAGTGATATTTACATTAGAGCCCTATATTCTTATTTTGTTTTACATTATTTTTTACATTCTTATTTTATTATTTTACATAATTTGGAATTGTTGGATCTAGTTATTCTCTTTCTGTTTTGTGGCAATATGTACGGTGTACGTACATGGGTTAAAAAATATTAATTACAATAAGTTAGCCAGTAGGCTAACGTATTTGCACTTTGGGCGCGACCTACATTTGACAGTGCATTGACACTGACGCATTGCATTATTCTAAGCATTTCATGTAATATTTTATATTTAGTGTTCAATTAGACGTGGTTTGGATCGGACAACTTGCATTTTTATTTAGATTCATCCCGTTGAGCATTCACTGACATTTTCTGCATTTAAGTTTGACAATTTACATTTACAGTGACATTACTTATGTTAGGGAAACACCCTACACAAATCATTCCGAAACTGTTTTCCTGCGCCACTTCGAACTAGCCGTCGCATACTAGATAAAAAGTTATAAAAGACAGTTTACTTAAAAGCATAAACAAAGTATTCTCCTAACATATTTCCTTACCTAAAACAATTGTAAATATTACTAATTTCATTTTCAATAACTATTTTTTTATACTACACAATATTAATTAGGTAAGTCTGATTAAAGCGATAAAAACGATTATACGCCAATTTTAGTTTTGAACTTTATACAATTATAATAGAACTATTAATAAATAATTAAACTGTTTATACGTGTAGGATACTTCAAGACAAATGGGTTAAAGTCACTCGCAGGCCTAGGAAAGATTTGGACACGTTCCTGTCCGATTATACGGAGACATAGTACAGAGAAAAGTGGGCGAATATTGGGGTTGCCTTTGCCCAGTAGTGAGACAATACAGGATAATAGAATATAGGACATGCTGCGTGACTACTTGATACATGACATACAGGATTTAAAAAAATACTATTGAGATCGGTGTGTGACCCTTGAGAATCTTACAACGTAACGTACTTAATTATGTACGTATTTTGAATAAATAATAATAATACTAATATTCGCAATATGCTTGTAAATCCTTCCAAGGCTAATAATATTAACTTTTTGATGGTACCTACTAATCTGCAATTGCGTATATTACAGCTGTTAGTTCTAAGTGCATTGCAAAATACGAATCCGCGCAAGAGCAAGCACGATGGAGAGTTGCGTAGTGCTGAGGAAAATTGATAATGAGTCATTAATAATGAATCTTATTAATTTTTTATTAGAATGTCATTATTAATGACATTCTGTGCAGTAAATTCCTGCCAAAATTATTAAAAATAGAAATAAAAACGATATTTATAATCCATCAGTAAGTATTTTGATTCCGTTTTCATCAAATTTATGTACCTAAATAATTAAAACCTACTGGTAGGTAGTTTTCTTCACTTCACTCATTGATATAATATTAAACTAAGGTAGATATGTCACTAGCGCACTGAAAATGAAGCGTACAAAAAGAGGTAAGTCCAGTATCTCGCTTTAGTCACTCTCGATACACTCGTAAAAACAAACGACAAACACTAACAGCGCAAATGACAAACAGTAGCCATCTTTTTCTTCTCTATGCTTTAGATTGCGCCCCATCTCACTCACACTCTATGAACGTGTGAAATGTACGCAGAATAAAAAAATTGCATGTGTGTGCTGCTGCTCCGAACGGCACATTTATTTTGGTTAGTTTGTTAAAACATATCATATCTGTTAATATTATATCATTGACTTCACTCACAAATTTTACAAATTTTATAAGTACTAATAAATTGAGTCAAGTTTGCGCAGCGGCACTCTAATTGCTATTACTCTCAATGTGAATCATTTTGAAGCATGTTACTAATCCATTGCTCTCTAAGTTCGAAAACTGTGTTTGCTCAACAACGTAAATAACGCTATGAATATTGTTGAACTATCAAAATGAAACCTGCTACTGATAGTACGTTACGTAATTAAGCTTTTGAATCTCGGACCAAAGGTAGGTATTTAACCGTTTTGTCATAGATATGATAAGAAGAAGAAGAAGTACCTACAGAATTCCACAACTAATAAGTAAAACAAGTAAAAGGCAGAGACTAGAAAAAAAAATGGAATTTATGGTTAATAAAACAAAAAAGAACTGTTATACGACAACATACGTTTTAATTAATGACCTGTTTCCAGATACTCTCTATTAATAGGCATTCATACATTACGCTCTTCTTGAAATCTGTAAAAGTTATTAGAAAAATATTAGTAAAATATGAGACACTGACATACAAGTACATTCGAGCTTATAAGAAAATTAATTTTAACTATGTTTTGTCTGTTTGAACAAACCATTTGAAGGAAGCTGATTTATAATGGAAGACAACAAACATATTTTTTAATTTATGCCTGCAGAAACTTCATACCGCCACCTGAGAAGATATTTTTTGCAGATGGAAAATCATCAAATGACTTCTGCCGCTCTGGGCGGAGCGAAAAGTCGTGTCAGAATTTTACTGACTTAAACCCACCCGTATTCCTTCACTTGACTGTGCGCCAGGGCCACGGTATGTCTTTCGAATAACCTGCATATTTTTAAATGTTACCCATCGGGCGGGATTGCAGTCTAGCACTAGTTTATAATATTAAAAAAAAAGAACTCGCAGCCATGACAGGCATCTGTCTCGTGGACCCCGTTACGATGTGCTTATATCTCTTTGAAGCGAGTGTGGAACATAACACGCCATCGAGGCCTGGTCCCTACCGGGCGGCGAGCTGCCCACTATTCGCCGCCGGCAAGCCCACCTGAGAAGGTCTTTCCATACTCCTTTTACTCCGTTTATGTTCTAAGATCAGCTTATACACGCATGCTGTTTGTGAGAACTACGTATCCAAAAAGAATTTCATTATTTATATCTCTCTAGGTTGACCCAATCCAGCGTTTCCACATTCTTCTCTGTGAATATCTTTTATTTGACGGTTTACATTCGACGTCTCAACCTGACCAAATCATCTAAGCACCCTACTGTCAATGTTGGCACTACTTACGCTACAACAGCTAACAACAAGGCACTCCCTTTAATAAAAAATAAATATTTGTTGGCTAAGAAGTACATTACTCTCAATAATTACATCGACTGTAACTCCTAATTCACACTATTCATTGCCGCATCATTGGCGACTTCTCATATGAATTCTTTATTCTTTAATCATATCGTAACCAGCCTATACTGGTCCCCATTCTACTGGCATATAGGCCCCCACTTGCCTTGGGTGGACCATAACCCACCACAATATGCTTTTAAGCTCATCAGGGCATGTTAAAATTGCTAATAAGACTTTGGTCTTAGCCATTCTCATATTATTTGGACATTTTTTTGATTGACATCAATAATAACGTATAAAGTAGGATTTTGTTTTTGTGGACAAAACCCGCCACACTGTTCCCAACCCACTGCAACTCCTGAAAGCCAGAATCAACAGTGGAGACCGCCAGAAAAACGCCGAGCAATGAAGCTCGACGAGTCCCGGAGAAACGATTCAACTGTCTTGGGTCCCGCAACGAAATTAATCAGAAAAGAATAGCGGAGGAGTAAGAAAAAATAAAGTAGGATTGTAAAAACAGAGTTATTTTAAGTAAAACTCTGTTTTCGGTTGACCCGCACCCTAATTGCGTAACACATGATTACTGTCAGTTGGATTCCTTTCAAAGCATATTGCTAATCCATTGCTGCATATGTTTGAAACTGTGTCAGCTCAACAACGAAAATAACGCAATGAATGTTGTTGAACTGTCAAAATGAAACCCACTGCTACTCATAGTGTATTACGCAATACAAGCATTCTATATCTAATTCAGACAGAAGTTCGTCACTTTCCTATAAAAATGAATCATCATCATCATCATCAGCCTCTACTCGTCCACTGCTGGACATAGACCTCTTCCATGGCACGCCAACAAGCTCGATTCTGAGCAGTTCTCCGCTAGCCACTACTAGCCACCTTTTTGATATCGTCGCTCCATCTTGCCTGGTTAAAAACGAATAACAAGTGAAAACTTGTCATTGTGAGGAGAAATAAAGAACGATTATAATATCTCGTCATTCATAAAACTAATTCTGTTTCACCATCTCACCGTGACTAAAGTGACAGTTGTTTTTGTACATTGCGCAAGCATTTCGGAACATCTTCCTTTGTTTTCGCCTTATATCAACTGCGCAAACTTTGTCGCCTCCAAGAGAGCGACAATATTTTGACCGCCAGCACCAATGCTCATTTATGATCTTCTCATGTCCCCGCTCAAAGGGTGTTGTACTCTTCTTTGCCATCTTCTAAAAAAAAAGTTGATTGTTCTTCATGTAATGTTGTGAAAAATAAGCCTGTCGCCGTCTATAAGTCACATATTTATTTTGACAACCGAAGTGCCTTCTGAAGACGCGATCACGTGATCTGGTTTGGAAACAAAGTAAACAAGACGATCGATTCGCGGATCAATTACCTTGATTAAACTCGTTCAATTGTCATTTACTGGGTATCAATAAAATGTCTATATTATGTAGGTTCCTATTTATGACAATTTTTCAAAAATAATTAGGTGTCATGATTGGCAGTGTACTAGAACCGAAAGTTGGATACTGTGTTGTCCTAGATCGTATATAAAGGAAGGACATTCCTAAATCGTCGAGCAAACCTCAGAGATCAAGCGCTAGATAATTTACGAAGCACAAGAAGAAATTCATCAAATACTGATTTGAATCGGGCAGCGTTTCAATACGCATATAATATAGCGCAATGGCATTCGCATTGGGCCAATGGATGTTGTTTGCGAGTATTGTAACACATTAAAGATTTCCGGAGAACCGCCAGGATTGTGCTCCCAAATAAAGAATCATTGAATAATAATATTTATTTATTTAAAATTATCCTAATTTAAAAAGTAGTCATGTGATATTGCCTTTAAGGCGGAACGAAGTTCGCCGGGTCAGCTAGTTAGGTATAAAATAGATTGATTGTCGAGAGTTTTATCAATCTCACGGCAATTATTTTGATTCATACTTTATAACAATCAGGTATATGAGTTACATTTCAGTGACTAGTTAGTAAGTAGTTTAATATAAACTTCAAAACTTATACTGATTGTTGAACTTCCCGAAGTATTAAGAAAAATAACCTTTTTTTTTCTATAATTATTTATTTAAGCGTAATAAATAATTCATGTATCTTCTTCCAAAGGTGGCAGTTTGGAGCAGAGTTCTTCCGGAGCTTTTTTATAAACTGAAAAATTAAATAAGTTTTTGAAGTGAAAACTTCTTGACATTGAGCAGTTTTTTGTTAGATGGAGAAAATGCATTGAACTCGCGTGAGCGTGACCCATGGAGCAAATATAGGCGTGACCGACCCGACACCATGATCGTTTTTTGTTATCCTTTTGTGTATTCTGGTTTTTTTTAATGATTTCAGTTTTCACTTCTGTCGGTTAGTCCCACAACTGTTAAAGAAAATACACGACGCCATCGTGCAGGTCAAGACAAAGTTGGCGATTGCCCCACAGTGGGACGATAATATAATTAGATTAGACTAGATATCAGGCGTCGAAAAGTACCAAGAGATGTGGGAAATATATTAATTATATTAATATTTTAATATAATATATAAATATTAAAATATTAATATTTATATTAATATTAAAATATTAATATAATTATTTTTTGAGCTACGGTGAGTGAACTCTGGTAACGATGTCGACAATTCATTCCATTTGCTATTGGAATGCTAGATTCAAACTGCGCTCTAAGGATAAGGAGTTTTCATTTTTTTTTTTAATATTCATAAAAAAAAAATCTTGAGCGGTATTCTGCCTGATTGATGATCTGCATGATTATACTGATTTTATACTGATGGATAGTCATTAGCTAGATGAAGTAGGCAGACGACAGCTGAAATTCCACGGTGCAATGCTATTTTTTAAAGGTTTTAACTTTAGCTAGCAAGCGATAAGACCGCCCATTGTGCCATCCTTTGTAAAATCTTTATATTTTTGTTTCTGCTATCTATATCATCATCATCTCAGCGTTAGTCCCAGTCGCATCCGCAGCTTTTTCAGCTTTGGAGTCTGGGGTCCGCTTTACCAGTCTAACTGCTGATTTTAGCTAAACATCGATATTTTCCGTGAAGCGACTGCCGTCTGACCTCCATAACCCGAAGGCGATATCTAAGCATTGCAGTTAGACCAATTGTTAGACTTTTGAGGGCTCCAACAACCCGTAACGACTGCCACTAGATGTTCGTATGGCAACCGGGACCAACGGCTTAACGTGCTTTCCGAGGCACGACCAGACCACTGCAAATATTCATATTCATGCATACAAACATTTGCACTGTGTGGGGATCGAACCCACGCCTCCTTGCGCAACGGCCACGTTCACCACCGCTACGCCACGGAGGCTGTCGTGTTTCTGCTATTTAGATGGTGTAGGTATATAATAAAGAGTATTCTGTTCTATTCTATTCTATTCCAACTATCATATATTTTTTTCAGTACTAATACTGGCCTGCAACTTCGAAAAAATTACTTTTATTTCGTAACCATTACAAATAAGTATCAATAACAGGAAACCTACTGGTATTATATAAGCAGTTATACTCCAGAATGTCACAAAAGTCCAGAAACCGCCTCAGGGTTCCATTCTTATCTAGACCGCACTTGCTGACTCCATTGTGGATGCACGTCTTCGCATAGTAGCACTCCTGAAATTAAGACACACTTAAGGACGTTGAACCTTTGTGGTATATCAAACCACCTGCAATTTTGATCTTTGAAGTGATAAGAGGCGTTATGTTTATTATTTTGGATAGGTAAAAAGAATATTATTTTCGCGTCCAGGACACGTGGCCGGAATCATCACAATTGCGTAACTCAGTATTACTGTCAATTTCAATCATTTTAAAACATATTGTTAATACACTGCTCCATATGTCCGAAAATATGTTTACTCACCAACTTAAATATCGCAATGAATATTTTTGAACTGTCAAAACTAACCCCATTGTTACAGATAGTGTACCGCAATTACCCTGCTGATCGAAAAGTTGTAAGACGGAGCGAGAGACAGGGTAACACTAACACTTTTGGTAACCACAATTTTACTCGAAATATAAAATAACTTTACTTAACTTTACTTTTACTTTCTTACTAATCCCACAACGCCATCGCACAGGTTAAGATTAAGATAGTGGGACGAACTCGACCCAAACTGTAAGGACAACTTCGAACCCCTCGCCCATAAAGTTAGAGCATTAAGTGGCGTTCTTTATGTTTTCCTTTACCTTTTTTCTTTCTTTGTATTTAAATGAAATGAAATTGTTTCTTCTGTAAATTTATCCCAATCGCTTTTAAACGGCAAATAATAATACAATATGTTTGTTTATATGTTTTTGTTGTATATTTTTTTGTTGCTGAGGGACTGAGTCGCTGGTGACCAGTCAACAGTGCGTAATCGCTCTAAACAGACAAGATTAAACTCTATTGAACTAGTAATAAGGTTAAAGAATTTTAATACACTATAACTTACTTTTCTAGATTCAGATTGCCAGATGAAGACCAGTAACATGATCATTGCTGTAAGACATATTACATATTTTATTAACATTAGGCACAAATATTTAATTTCATGAACGCTGGTCGATCATTTTATTTTATACCTTATTACAATAACAGAAGAGTTAGGTACATAACACTCGCTTGTGAATTGGATTACTTGTTTACACAGCGTTTGGTTAAGTCTTCACATAAATGTAACTTTAGAGGCTAATAGTGAAACAAAAGCATTCAAATAAATGGATTTTTTTTCATTCCACAATCTAATCCAATCCTATTGGATCCACAGATGTTATTTCTCATCAACAACAAGTAATATTGCTTCAAAAATACTTTCTTGTAAATCCGTAGAGATTTAGAAATACGTTTTTTAACGCTTTATGTTTTATTAATGAGAAGTAACAAAAAATACATTTCATTAAGAGCTGGATATTTTTTACTATTTTATTACTTTTTAATGTTTCTCTTTATCTGATGTATTGTGTGTCTTTTAGTCTGTGCTAAATAAATGTATTTTCTTTCATCTTTCCGCCCGTGGCTTCGCCTTGGTTTCGGTTTGGGTCTTTTTATATTTCCCTAGGGAATATCATTTTTTTCAATAACAGCTAGCCTATGTCCTTTCTGAGGTCCTATAGATTGTCTGTGCCAAATTTCATCAAAATCAGTTGAGAGGTTGCGTAACAGACAGACAGATTTACTTTCGCATATATAATATTAGTATGGATAATTCATTTGAGCTGGCGGAGAACTGCTCAGGATCGAGCTTGTTGGCGTGCCAAGGAGGAGGCCTATGTCCAGCAGTGGACGAGTAGAGGCTGATGATGATAATAATGAAGATGATGAACTCATTTAAGTTCGTCTCATATAACAGCCAATTTAGTATAATCACCATAGCTGGTCTGATGTCTTCATAAAAGCTTTCCGAAATTAAATTTATAAACAATATGTAATAAATAATGAGCCCACCGCTAGAACACAGGCCTCCTTCCCGTCAGAGAGTAAGTAGGCCGTAATCTGCTACGCAGGCCCATTGCGGTTTAGTGAATCACTTCTTCGATTTTTTCGGTTCCAGGATATATGTATACAATATGTAAAGAAAACCCCGTCCGTCCCAAAAGGATAACAAAGGTTAGGTAAACACATGACCAAATAAAATTAACAGTTTAGGTATATGTTTGTAAACGCACCTACGATACAGGAGAACTTTCTTGTGTGGGGCAAAGTAAAAAAAAAAATGCTAAGTATAGTCAAAATAATGATAATGTAAATATTTTGAAATAATCTTTTTTACCCGCCAATTAACTCCAACTTCCCCATAATTCGTAATTTTTAAAGAGTGACAACACCATTTTAGACAGTATTATTATGAGTGATGCGACCACGTGCCGCGTGTCCTGCCTTCCATCACCCGCGCATGTATGCCTGCCGTGTATTAAGTTACCTCGCTTTTTCGAAATAATATTTATTTTTTAGGGGATTTTTTTTTTAAGTTTAGCCTGCTTTGTAGGCATTATTAGAATCAGTTATCGATGCCCAACAATACCTTCACGGATCGGGCAGGGTTTTCTTTACATATTGTATAGATTTACATGGGTACACACGATGCTTTCTTTCACTGTTTTAAGAACAGTATTCATGAAATGGCACTCAATTAATAAAATCACTGAAAACTAGTACTGGATTGTTAGCTACCTACAAGTTATGACAAAGCTCACCAATAGAAAACATGTTGAAATGCATTTTCAAACGCGTTGCATTTAAATGAAACTACCAATGGAAAACATTGCGACAGGTAGAAGTGTTTATTTTTATGACCGGTATTGTATAGCATTTTTAAATTGAATTGTATGTTGTACTGTTATGATAAAGCAAAATAATATGGTACCTATATGACTGTTTTAAGACCGTAATTTCATTCAGGTTTGGAAATCCATGGTCCACTAAAGGTATCGGAAATGTGTATAAGCACCTCCACCTTTTTATTATAAACACAGTGACCTATTTTCTAATTATTTAACTCTCAGTTCCGTTTAACATGATGTCATAATAATTTATATTTTCTGGATTTTTTTTTTGCTGTTATCTCTAATGAAATAAATCGGTACAGCTAAATTGCGTTCAAGAGTAGTTAGTGTCACCATTGTTGTGGAATACACAATACCTTTTTTTATAATGTAGTGCCTGACAGCATTACCGTCTGATGGCAGTCGTTAATGATAAAGTTTCTTAAGGCTTAGAGTGAATGGACTCCTAATAAACCAGTACGCTCATTAAGAGACTATTTAGTCTAGCCTTAAAGACACTTAAATAAATTGTAATCCGATAATATAGATATGAGTTTATTATTCCTTTACAGGGTTTCATATGGGATAAGCGTGGAATATACTCTGCCATAAAGCTAAAGCTTTGACACAAATATCTACGTCAAAACAGAACATTTGTACATATGCGTCTATGTACAAGACTGATTCTTACTGCAACTTTTTTAGGGTTATTTCCATGGCAAATAGAGCCGAAGAAATATGGCGTATGTACTTATTAAATTATCTTTACGTTCCCGTGAGATAAATTTATGACTTTAACGCGTATGAAACGGCAGATAAAAGTCTGTACGGACATAATTTTATAATTTCAGATACCATGTTTGGATGCAGGGGTATGTAAGCACACAAAGAAACGTCTGTGTGGCACTGTCAAAAAAACTGGAGAAGTGCGGTGGTTTCTAGATGATTGTGATATTTTAGAATTTAACTGCGAATATAAGACGAGTAAGTTGATTCTTAATGTAAATATGATACAGATAAGACAGAGAAATAATGTCAAATCCAACTAATATTATAAATGCGAAAGTTTGAGAGAATGTTACCATAGATGGATGTTTGTTACTCTTTTACGCAAAAACTACTCAACGGATTTGGGTGAAATTTGGCACACAAATGGTTTATAACCATAAATAACACATCGGATAACTTATCCCGATATTGCCATGGGATCCAAACTTACGCGGGCAAAACCGCGAGGTGCAACTGGTAATCCAATACTATCAATGCATGCATAGCACAATATTTGTTCTTGCAATAGCTCAGAGAGCAAATGAATTCAGTTAGATTATACAGTGGGTTGCCAAATTATTAGACCCAAGCTAATAAAATTAGATTTTTTAACTTTAGAGGATAATAGTGTTATTATTTAGATGTAAGTTATGTTAGTTTTTGAACTTTTTTATTATGTCAACATTTAGGAATATATTTTAATGCTTGTAACATAATAAAGATAAAAAATAAATGTCATTATAGGCTCGTTAGTGCACTGAGTGATTTCTAACCTAAAAAGTTGTGAAATTAAACTGACTTTTTTTTATTAATAACGGTAAGTTTGTAATACTATTTTACTTTTATTTTGACAGTATATATCTTATTTTCTGTTTGTTACAATTATTTACTGTTGTAGCGAGAAATTTATCAAAAAAAGAATGTTTTTTTAATATTTTAGATGGGAAAAAAATGTGACCTTTCTCCCAAGAAAGTTGGACAAGTACAGGGACTTTTACAGTCTACTAAGTTATCACAATATGATATAGCAAAAGCGGCAGGCGTGTCGAGAAGTTCTGTAAAGAATATAAATAAAAAGATGGACCTCGGTGTAACTTTATCGCCAAAAAGAAAAGGTGCATGTGGACGACGACGCATTACAACGCCAAGAACAGATAGAAAAATCAGAGATATCTGTATACAAAACAGAAAATTACCGGTTCTTTTATTAACGAAGAACATCAGGGATGAAGGAATACTAATTTCTCAGCGAACTGTGCAGCGGCGTCTCGCTGAAAATGAACTGATTGCGCGTAAACCTGCTCGAAAGCCAAAGTTGACTCCGGCTATGATAAAGAAGCGACTTGACTGGGCTCGTAAATATAAAAATTTCACTATCCAAGATTGGGAAAAGGTAAAAATATATGCTGTCACTGCCATAGGTCATTATTATTAATTTTTCACATTATTAACTTAAAATATTATTTGTTGTAACAGGTTTGTTTCTCCGATGAGCCCGTCTTTCAAGTTTTGATGGAAAAGTCGATGTTTGTACGGCGCAAACCAGGCGAGAAATACAAACCCGACTGCATCATTCCCACTGTTAAACATCCACCTTCTATTATGGTCTGGTCTGTTATATCGGGTAAAGGGACGGGTCGTCTCTATATCGTAGAGAAGACCATGCGCCAGGACCAATACAAAAAAGTTCTCGAAACGAGACTTATTCCCCAACTTAAGGAATGGTTCTCTAATGAAGAAGAACCAATTTTTATGCATGATGGGGCCCCTTGCCATAAAGCTAAGAGTATTACAAAGTTCTTGAAACAAGAAAATATCAAAGTTTTGGATTGGCCTGGCAACTCGCCAGATATGAACCCTATCGAGAATGTCTGGGAGCTTCTCAAGAGGGAAATATCAAAATCCACCATAACCACAAAAAGGGAACTGATCGAAAAATTAATTTACGAGTGGAATTATAACCCCCAATTACAAGAAACCATCCAGGCATGCATTAAAAGTATGCCTCGCCGAATAAAAGCACTTATTGCAGCTAAAGGAGGGTCAACCAAATATTGATCAATTGAGGGTATAACAAATAAGACTTGTCTAATAACTGCATAATATAAAATATTTCAAAAACAATTGTTTTATTTAATTGTTATTATGTTTAATTATCTATAAAAAACTTAAAACAATTCAAATCACGTAATTATTTACCGATATTTACTCTTACGCTGAAAAATAAGCGTTTTTGTTGTTTGGGTCTAATAATATGGCAAGGTACTGTAATATAAAAGGGCAATGGAGAGGGCTATGCTTGGGGTTTCACTGCGTGATCGAATCAGGAATGAGGAGATCCGCAGAAGAACGAGAGTAACAGACATAGCCCGAAGAATTGCAACAATAAAGTGGCAGTGGGCTGGGCACATTGCCCGTAGGACCGATGTCCGATAGGGCCGACGGATTCTCGAGTGGTGACCACGCACCGGAAGATGCACGACCTGGTGAAGGTTTCGAGAAACCGCTGGATGTGGGAGGACAGGACCGGTGGTCGTGGAGAACCTTGGGGGAGGCCTATGTGCAGCAGTGGACATCTTTCGGCTGAAATGATGATGATGTTATAAAATGCTTCTATAGAGAACTTCGCAAAGTTAAATAATGTAGATGGAACTTGTTTTTATAGAACACATAATAACAAGAGTTGTATTATATATATGCATACAACAAAATCTGGACGCACCCTCAGAACAAGGTGCATCCACACGGAAATGTTTTTTGTGGGAGATTTTCAAATATAGTGGGCAAAATAACAAAAAGCTATTGAGTAAACTCATTATAAATCGTCAAATTTAATGTTGCTCTACAAAAAGTTACTTCGGTGTGCATGACTTTGATGGCTTTTATCTTTTTAACTATTTCAGAATTTGTGAAAGTAAAAAAGTCGAGCTGCAAACATATACCACCACTCTAAGGAAATTATATGGGCTATTAAATTAAACTACCGAAAAAATAAATAGCTTAAAGCTTTCTTTTATTTTGATGGATATTAATAAGGAAATCACGCTAAGCTTAATATTTGATTCAACACACATTTTATAATTTTGGACGACATGAATACACTACGGCGAAATCTGAAACAACAAAAAAAAAAAAAAACAAGTAAACACATGAAGATATGAAAAGCTGAAGATTCAATTTATGTGCAAGATTAAGCATTATAAATAAATCATAGAGATTTACAAGATGGAATTAATAAAATAACATACTAAATAGACTTACTATATTTCCAGTAACAGTTGACACGGAGCAAATGGCAGAAATTTTCAAATTTTCCGTATCCAAATTCATCATCGAATCCACAAACAGGTTCCTCGGTCGTCTGGCAAAGTAATGCCATTGGACACCAAGGATTTGCTTTAGTATCATCACTTTGCCTATTTGGACTGACAGAAGGATTTTCTTCAAATGATCTTCGTGATCCGGGCTAAAAAGATAGAAAATTACTTTGTTAAAAAATATCAAAATAAAATTAAAAAGTAAACAGAGTTCTACAAAATTTTCTATCGTTTCAACCTTTAATAAATAATACTTTAGAAAAACACATTTTTTTAAAAACGCATCACGTTTATTTGTTAATTGTATGACATAGATAAGTGGTATACCCACTTATTATGCTACATATATGTCATATTTTTCTATTGCTATTATTTTCACTTGCCTTCAACAAAGGTAAATTGTACTCTCTTCGACAAGAGGCGTGGGATCTGTATCACTGTTATCTTTCATCACCAAGTCTTTCACAAGCTTTCCGTATTTAGGAATGTTTTTGCCGAGTTTCAACACAGGATTATCTTTAGTATTATCTTTAGAATTATAATCTCTACTATTATTGTTTTACGTTTAACTTGAGGTACCTCTCCAGGTTCCACTTTAGTAGGCAGTTTCGGTTTCTCAAGACCTTTGCTCAAATTTTCAATCAGCTTTTTATTAGGTCACCACTGGCGTCGACCGCTTTTATCAAATGTCAAGCGCTTGATTTTGATGCATCAACTTCTCTTCTATAAAACTGGTGAAACTTTCCAGTGAATTGTCTTCATTTTGTTTATCTCGGTTTTCTGCACCCTGTAAATTAATCAAAGCATTGAAACCATCTCCATGAAATCTCACACAAGTAGCACTAGGAAGCCATGCAAGCTAAAACAACTACAGGACTCTTAAAACTATCGACATTTTGTATTCTGTGCCTTCCCTCTGAGGTTACAGCGTTTTTAGCTAACAATAGGTACAATTTACTTGTTTTGACTTACCGAGGTTCTCAAAATAGGTTTTGCACTAAACTTCTGGTCTTCCAATGAATCGATGTTTGCCATATTTGAATAAGCAGCCACAGCCAGGACGACAAAGGCTATAAATAAGAAAAAATATTTAATTTTTGTTTTTTTTTTTTTACAAACAGATCACAATTTTTAAAAGCTTGAAATAACTAAATACAATTGGCGTCAAAAAGTCTAAATGATTTTACGAAGTTACCACATAAAATCTCAGAAAAAAAGACTGGGGGCCATGCGATCTTTCTTATTGATTATCGATCACAAAGGCACTGCAACCGTCGATACATGTCAACGACAGTTGGTGACAACACCAATCAATAAGGGACTGTCGCCGACACGCGGTTCGCTTACAGTTGCCTTACTTGTCGACACATGTCGCTCATGTGTATTCACACTTAGTACCGTATTACAGAACCTTACTCAAGACTCAAGCATTACTTAAAACTAGTTTCAACCAATCAAAAGGCTTCAATCGAGATTTAAATAAAGCTTGAGTTTTGAGTGAAGTTCTGTAATACGGACCTTAGTCTCATTCAGTCGGTATGATCATTCAAATCCTTCTAATTATGAACTCGATTCATCCCATTGAAAGAATTTGGTCTTTCAGTCTCCAAACTGATTAGCAGTACAAAGCTGTCTCACCAATAACCAAGGGTCTCATGATGCGCACTTGAGATCCGGGGCGCTACAAGTAGGTCGATTGTGGTGCTTACGCCACTTATACTGTTGGTAATTGACAACCAGTAGCAAGCAATTTTGATACTTGGAATTTTCTCTTGGAGACGTATTTTGACTTTATTTTCTTAATTGTGTTTTCTATAGTCACCTGATTTGCTGCATCATAAGCAATTATGTGGTCAAGTTTTTTGGTAAATCTGAACTTAGGATGAATTATTTTTAGAAAAAAAAAATATTATTAACTATTTTTAAAAATGGGAAATAATAGCAGCGAATCAATTTTCTAATTCTATAAACGTTCGTATTCTAACCGTCAAAGAAAAAAGTGTGTGTGTCAGCTCCGACGCACGACTGGAGTTTAAGTACTCCATAAGTACGTGAAAAATAATAAAAAAAATAAGAAAAAATATATTATATATTATAAAAAAATATATATTATTATTATTTTAAAAATTATTTATAAAATAAATCATAGAAAATTAAAAAAAATATAAATGCATATTTATGAAAATTTTAACCAATTTTAAGAAAGTTGATAATATATTTTTTTTAATTATTATAAGTAACTTTTTTTTTTAATATAACATAATCTTAATAACTAACAAAATATAGTTGTAAAAAGATAATTACGCCACTTTTTTAGATTATGAAGTTGCGCACCGAAGGTGCGCACTAAAATAGTAACGCTTAAAATTCTTTACTCGTTAGTAGGTTTTACCCCTCGGATTTTTCTCATACCGGGCGCCTTATATATGAAAATCGATTCTTAAGGAGTAAACTCCAAAATTAGAAGATTTTTTTGACAAATTCAAACATATTCGCCAAGTTTTCGACATTGATTGTCGGCGAGATGAAATTGCGACAAGGCTCTAAAATTTTTTATTACGAAAAATGGCGATTTGATAGCTCCAAACGTATAAATAGCACATTTCAAGTACACACAGGATATTTCTTACGTTCATCTACCTACCGTCATCTTGTAACATTGATTACATCCTTTATTTATTTATTTATTTATTTATTTATTAGGTCTGCCAACAATTGTTTACACATAAATGCTTACACACTAAAACCACTTGTGCTTAAACGCACTATTACGCAAATTAAATCGAGTTCTGTTTATTTAAAGGTCACTTGTATCGAGAAGCTGTAATTCCGTTTAATTGTGTAGGTATAGGTTAGCAACTTACGATAATTACTTACGCTATTTACAAACTAGACTAATAGCTCTATTCAAATAATTGGATTCTGAGAATAATTTGGAATGAAATATTGCCTATTCCTATTTATTCCACTTAATATTGCCTGATTATGTTGTGGGAGAAACACTCGTAACAGTAACGGTGGCCTTAATTTTGACAGGTCAACAACATTCAGTACGTTATTTACGGATAAATGTTCTGAACATATCAAGCAATGGATTAGCTTTAAAATTATTCAGATTATTGAGTTTATTAGGCATTCACATGACAGCCCCCGTGGCGTGGCGGTAGCGAACGCGGCCTCTGCACAAGGAGGCGTGGGTTCGATCCCCGCGCAGTGCAAATATTTGTATGCATGAATATGAATACTTGCACTGGTCTGGTCGTGCCTCGGAAAGCACGTTAAGCCGTTGGTCCCGGTTGCCATACGAACATCTAGTGGCAGTCGTTTTGGGTTGTTGGGCCCTCAAAAGTCCAACAATTGGTCTAACTGCAATGCTTCGATATCGCCTTCGGGTTGTGGAGGTCAGACGGTAGTTGCTTCACGGAAAATGACTGAAATGACTGAATGAAAGACTGGTAAACCGGACCCCATACTCCAAAGCTGAAAAAAGCTTTGGATGCGACTGGGATTAACGCTGTGATGATGATGACAAACTAGCGCTTGACTGCAATCCTGCCTGATGTTAGGAAGTGATGCAATCGTTGATGGTAAGGCGCGCTAGTTTATTAAGCCTACTCACTCAAAAGAACTGAATAAATAGGAAGGAAGGCGGCAGCTGAGCGCGGTAATGCAATGTAAAACCCAACAAAACGACCAACAACGCTGTACCAGAGGGAGATTGATCAGGAGACCCTCCACAACCAAACTCCCGACACAACAACATTTCGCGTATCGTACCCGGCACGTCCATCGCAACACAACTGCTCAGACCACTTTTTATATTTAAAAAATAACATCCATACTAATCTATACTAATATATAAAGCTGAAGAGTTTGTTTGTTTGTGCGCGCTAATCTCAGGAACTACTGGTCCGATTTGAAAAACTCTTTTTGTTTTGGATAGCCTATTAATCCAGGAAGGCTTTAGGCTATATAACATTCCGCTATGACCAATAGGAGCAGCTTTGGAGTCTGGGGTCCGCTTTACCAGTCCAACTGCTGAAATGGCTAAACTTCGACATTTTCCGTCAAGCGCTAGTTTGTAATTTATAAAAAAATATATATATAATTAGGTACCTACATCTATCCAATCCATTAATCATCTCGGATGTTGCTTGCTGAAATGTATGCACTTCACATTATCACTTCCTACTATAAAACTTGCTTGTTTTATTAACACTTTCGCGATTAAAACCCTCATTTTCATATTACTGACAAGTAATTACCAATAAAAATAATTACTAATTTTAAACGATCAAGAACATTAGATCGCCGTTCACCTCTCCAACATGATTTATAGTTATTAGGTATTTTCTGATTGAATTAGGGACGTTGATACGCCTTTCCCACATTCGATTACATTACTAAGACATACCTACATATTTCATTCTACACGCCAATTCACTTGTTTGATAACGCATGCCCTAATCACGTTATACACTACTCTCAAATTGAAAAATTTCGATGCATTTTGCTAATCTATTCAGCATTGTTTGAAAAATGTCTTTGCACAGCAACGTAAACAACAGAATAAATCTTACTAATATTATAAACTAGCTTTCCGCCCGCGGCTTAGCCCGCGTGGAGTTCGGTTATATCGCGCTTTTTAGATTCCTTCTGGAACATCAAATTATTCCGGTGTTAAAGGTAACCTATATCCTTTCTCAGGGTCTAAAGATTGTCTGTGCCAAATTTCATCAAAATCGGTTGAGAGGTTTAAGCGGGAAAGCGTAACAGACAGACAGATAGACAGAGTTACTATGGATTATTATGGATTATGGATTGAGTTAGTATGGATGGGAAAGTCAGTTTGTTTGTTCCGCTTTTACGCCGTAAATACTAAACCGATTGCTTTGAAATTTTTCATAGGAATGATTGATGAATTAAATAATAGGGTACTTTTTATCCCGGATAAGTTTGATGTTCCCGAGGGAAATCTAAAAAACCCGATATAACCGAACTCAACGCGGGCGAGGCCGCGGACGGTAAGCTAGTCTTGTATAACTGTCAGATTGAAACATTGCTATTGTTACGCAATACCCTGCCGATTAAACAGGCTGGAGTTTAAGTACATTATATCCGTCAAGGTGGTCACCTCCTTCTACGAACCAGTAAAGCAAAGGGCCTTCATTTCTGTTATCTGTTTACCCCATTTTACGTCTAGTTCCAAACTCCTAAAGTTACGGTTTCGTAAATGAGCGGTGACCGCTACATAGCGTCCGCAGTTTAACGGTGAATGACGACATTGAATCGTTATTAATTTATGAAATTAATTTATTGTGTTTTCCTTAGGAGCACCTAAACGCCCAAAGATTAAAATCTCTAGATTTGCCCTCACTCATATTCACGCGAAAAAGTATCCTTTCTGAGAAAAGCTCCGCGTTAACGCGCGGAACTTTTGGTGGTGTTTGCAAGAAAAAAAAAAGACTATCTAGTTTATTATACTAAAATATCCTAAACTAACTAACACTACTCAAAACTAAAATATTCCGTCGAAATATTCCTCCGAGTACTACCGAGTAATGTACCTATGAGATTGCCGTTGTTGCCACGTTATATAGCATAATCTACACATTAATATATTTTTGTCAAGTTGATTACAATGTATGGTTTACTAACGACCTTAACAATTGATCATGTTTTAAGCAAATTGATCATGCTCCCTTCCTTATACATATATCACTGCTTACGGTAGCATTTGAACTTGGGTTGTCGCCTTCCCTCAAATATGGCGAGGGATCAATGGTTGATCTTTGCGTTATTCTTGTGAACGGCTACTTGTTATGGCGGCCAGTCTTCTTACTAACCACTTAGTTTATTGTTGTTATTAGTATTATCTTGTTTATTTATTTTACTTCCTACTTAGAACCTCCTCCTTATCATTTGTGACTTCAAGTGACAGCTAAGTATGTGGACAGAACTCAGCAATACAGAAATATTTGAGTTTTTTTTTACGGGAAAGCCAAAATGAGTGTCACGTGCATTTTTCATTGGACTTTTAAAATCACTTATAGTGTCGTTTACTTAATAAAAGCGCGTGATTTATGTAGTAAAAAGTACATTCAGTAAATAATTCATAAAGAATATTGAAATATTGCAGCATAGTGGCCACATCATGACTCCGCTTCAAATCTTGAGGAAGATTATATTATAGACGGTTCACGCGGCCGTCTTTTTCAACAGTTATTGGCGATATCCGCCATTATTGTGAAATAAAATTTTCAAAGAATTTCTATAACTTGTTACACGTGTTATTGCCAAAACTGTGGTATCAATTCCACAGAGGCCATTGATCAAGAGTTGAGGTTGAATCTCACCTTGAAAAAAAGAAGAAGAAGACATAAATTATTAGACATGCCTTTTATGCATGAAGGCTTTTTTTTTTTTGGAGGTCAGTTTACAGCTATTCAGTTATTCACATTTACAGTCCACCACCCTGACCTTTGTATTACTATTTATCTTGTAGTTTCTAGTCATTTTAGAATTATTAATCCCATGTATTGCACCTGACATGTTTGTCTATGCATTACCCTATGATTGACTGGTAGGAAATGCTTTAGGCATTAAATCCACTTTTGTAGTTTTTTTAAATTTAATAAATATAATATGCCAAAGGTATCAAAACGAAGTTGAAACACGACTGTTTTTGACGTGACGTATTTTTGAAGTGTATCTAACGATTTAAATCTTTGTAACTGTCATAATTCCCATTATCGCCGTGAGTCGACTTTACAGTCGTGGGATTTTCTAGGAAGCTCTAGCTTAATAAAATAGCGTGGGCAGTAAAATTAACATTATTATTAAATACATACTGTTTATGCTCGAAGAGGCCGGAAATTTTCGCATGAAAACGTATCCGTGGGATAATAAATATCATAATTATATGCTAAGTTGGCCAGCATTTGTTCCAGCTCTTGCTGCGTTTCCGCCAAGATCACGATATCGTCGGCAAATCGCAAGTGTGAGATGTACTCGCCATTGATGTTAATGCCCCGACCCTGCCAATCCAGCGTCTTAAACATAACCTCAAGGGCATTGGAGAATAATTTGAAGGAAATAAGGTCCCCTTGTCTTACTCCTCGCTTAAGAAGGAATTGTGGCGGCATCGTAAAGACATCTCATCACTTGGATATATCGCCAATCGACTTGGCATCGCTGCAAAGATGGAGACCGCTTCCTTGAGTGGAGACCGCGTCTCAGCAAACGTAGCGTAGGACGCCCTTGGGCGAGGTGGAGCGACGACATCAAAAAGGTGGCTGGTAGTGGCTGGCGAAGTACTGCTCAGGATCGAGCTTGTTGCCGTGCCATGGAGGAGGCCTATGTCCAGCAGTGGACGTTTAGAGGCTGATGATGACGATGATGATGATGAAATTATATGCCAATCTGAATCCAAATCCTATTAAAAGTAATAATGTGGATATACAATCGTATTAGTAGGTACTAACCTACTTTTTTTTTGTTAAAATATTGGTTGGAAATATTGATCTGGTATATGACCAAGCCAGCCACTACCAGCCACCTTTTTGATGTCGTCGCTCCATCTCGCCCAAGGGCGTCCTACGCTACATTTGCCGAGATGCGGTCTCCACTCGAGGACTCGTTTACCCGAACGGTTGTCGGTCCTGCGGCATATGTGACCATCCCATGAGTACTGAGTATCCAGAGAACTGTTCAGGATCGAGCTTGATGGCGTGCCATGAAGGAGCAGCAGTGGACGAGTAGAGGCTGATGATGATGATGATATGACCAAGCAATACGGATTTCCTTTATACGAAACCTGAATACAGTTTGTTTAGAATAAACAACGGAATCGATTTCTATCAGTTTTACACCATGTTATATAATTTTTTCCTAAATACATCAAAAAATAATTGCAGTGTGGTTTCCGAGCGCACAACTCAGTTGACGTTAGATCATAGTACTAAAGGCACAGTGAGACAGCCCCTGCCACCGAACGGTGCGTTGACCATATTTTTACTGGGACAACCAGATATAATAATATAACTAGCTCATAACTTTGTGGTTTTTCATTATATCTTTTCGAAATTTTATACATACTTAAAAATACTGGTCACGTGTTTGGGGTTTCTCATATACAAAAAATAACGTTGTACATATATCCTCTACAAAAAAAGCCATCGAATCTAAAAACTACTAACTCCGCAGAATAAATCATGATTTGAATCACACTTAGCACCATCTAGTGCCCTAAAGAAATTATAATATAATAATCTTTATTCAAAAACTTACACAACATTGTAAAATAAAAACTAGGTACAAAAATATTCTTATACAAATACGTATCTTATTGCCTAAATAACAGTTAGGTATTATGTGTGACTAAAAATATACATAAGGTCATACAGAACGTATTATTATACAGTATGTATCTGACATCGTAACGCAAACTTCGCGAAAAAGCTAGACGACATGCCACTAATAAAATTATGATAGTCATTTACGTCGTTAATGAATGATTAGAGAATTCACAGTGTTTAAAAAAAAGTGTCGGCTCGGCCTTTGAACGTTGCAAGCGTGCCGCCGTGCGGGTTTGTAGGTATGACGTTGATCCCTGATGTGAACTCTATTAAATCAGCTGATAAGATCGTTTTTTGAGTTTTATTTTCATTACGCTTTTTTTATATAATTAGCGAATTAATTAATATTTACTTTAAAATCTTATTAGGGTATTAAAGTATAGCAATTAAGAATGGTCTAAAGTGAAAAAATTATAATATATAATACTTTTTAAAATCATGAAAAAGCCGATGAAAAATTCCACCACTGGGGGGTTCAGAATCATGTACTGGATCCATAGTACTCGTTTGTGCGTCGATGTCAGATACACGCTTTAATAGAGAATCATGTAAAATTAGCAACATGCCCGAGCTAGGTTTATTGAACCTGTGTTTCAGGCGAGAATTGCAACCGACAAAAAATTATAAATTTTTCAGCAAGGCCAGATTTTTTTCTGGCTGAAAGGTATCTTCTGTCCTTTTCTTATTGAAATGAAAAGAAAAAGATGCAAATAAATTTAATTTAGTTTGTGAACATTGGAATCGAGGCCATTATCTTTGTTGGTTTGTCTGTTTGTTACCTCATCACGTATTCTTTTTTTTATATCTATACTAATATATAAAGGTGAAGAGTTTGTTTGTTTGTTTTTTTTTTTTTAATAATTATAAATTAGTGCTTGACTGCAATCCCGCCTGATGGTAAGCAGTGATGCAATCGTTGAGTGTAAAGCGCACTAGTTTATTAAGCCTATTCACTTAAAAAACTTAGGAATAGGAAGGATGACGGCAGTTGAGCGAGGTGATGCAATGTTAAACCCAAGACCAACACGACCAAATAATGCTGCGCTAGA
The DNA here is from genome assembly GCA_017933935.1 of Sesamia nonagrioides. Classification (NCBI taxonomy): domain Eukaryota; kingdom Metazoa; phylum Arthropoda; class Insecta; order Lepidoptera; family Noctuidae; genus Sesamia; species Sesamia nonagrioides. The sequence continues at coordinate 4,299,638 of JADWQK010000025.1, forward strand.
GGGAGATTGATCTGGAGACTCTCCACGACCAAATTCCCGAGACAACAATATTTGGCGCATCGTACCCGCCACACATCGGAACACAACTGCTCAGACCCGTCTTCCGTACGGCTTCACCAGATATCATGCCGGAACACGACGAATCGCTTGGCGGCAAGACTTTGTCTGGTGGGTGGTAACTTCCGCCGGCAGCCGATGTTATGGCCTACCACCGAGAGCACTACTGGTGCGATTTGAAAAATTGTTTTTGCGTTGGATAGCCCATTAATCCAGGAAGGCTTTAGGCTATATAACATCACGCTGCGACCAATAGGAGCGGAGTATAACTAACTCCACGCGAACGAAGTCGCTGGCGGCCGCTAGTAAATTATAAACTTGTGCTTGACCGCAATTCCGCTTGATGGTAAGCAGTGTGGGTCAAGGTTGCGGGTTGGTTAAACAAGATACCGTGGCCCTGACAGGCAAGGGAAGAAACATGGGTGGGTTTAAGTCAGTAAAAGTCTGACACGCTCTTCCGCTCCGCCCAGAGCGGGAGAAGTTATTTGATGATTTCCCATGCCAACAAAATAAAATGGTAAGCAGTGATGCAATCGCGCGCTAGTTTATTAAGAGCCTATACACTCTAGTTTTGAAGACACTTAAATTGTAGTCCGACGGAAATACCGCCGCCGGAAAATTGTTCAAGTGCTTCGATGTAGGCTGTATAAACCTTCATTCGGATCGCTCAACAACGTAAGGGTGAAAACTCGCCGTATATTAGTAAGATAAGATTTAAAAACATAGCAATAACGTTAATTGTATTAATACCTTTTCGCTCTGTTGCTGACTCATACCCGCGTTTCAGGCATTTTCTTTGAAGCAATACACTAGGACTTTCCACTACCAGTATAAGATGACCCCTCGATTAAACGTAGATAAAGGAATACATGAACAAGCACCAGTGGATAAAGGTCAGGTTAAACTGGTGTATTTCACCCACGCAGGCGCCGGCAATATTCTTATTTTTAATAAAATTCTGGTCGTATTCAATAGCGTGTGAGGTCCGTTATAACATTAGTATAGAAGTATTTTTTATTACATTGATTTCCGTTGATAATGGTTTTAACTTGTATTTTTAGTTTATGATTTGACGAGTCAAACGATTGTAATGGTTCCAAGTTCTGAATAGGCTTACCGACATTTTTTTTTTATAAATTTTAAACTAGCGCTTGACCGCAATCCCGCCTGATGGTAAGCAGAGACGCAATCGTTGATGGTAAAGCGCACTAGTTTATTAAGAGCCTATTCACTCTAGCCTTGAAGACACTCAAATTGTAGTCCGACGGAAACACCACCACTGGCAAATTGTTCCAGTCCCCCGATGTACGCGGTGTAAAGGAGGAGGCAAAACGCTTCGTCTGGATCGTAATGGTGTTAACAACGTAAGGGTGGAAACTCGCCGTACGACGGGTCGTCCGATGGTGGAACGGAGATGGGGAATTAAATCATGCAATTTAATCACACTCCCCAAAATGCATCCTATAACACCGAAAAGCTGGCTACTCTACGCCTGTGCTCTAGGTTGTGAAGACCATCTCGAGTTAAATCAGGGTCATCAATCAGCCTCTTACGTTCCTTGAATTCATTCTTTCATTGTCTTTAATACTTCCATGAGACAAGAAATTAGTTAGGCAGGTATATCTATCACCCCTCTTTGAGGAGTTGCTAGAGAGGCGTCCAGCGACCTCACCTCCCACCGTGACAGGGCCTCGCCGGCGACGGCTGTTTCGGGAAGTTCCTGTTCCGAAGGAAAAGGACCGAGGAATCCCCACCACCGTTGGGATCTCCCTGAGGACACGGTCGAGGTCAGCCCGGCTTGGGCGGAACACCGCCGTGTCCTTGTGGTGGCGAATGGCGGCGGTAGGCGGAGGGTATTAAAGTATAGCAATTATGAACGGTCTAAAGTGAAAAAATTATAATATATACTTTTTAAAATCATGAAAAACCGATGAAAAATTCCACCACTGGGGGGTTCAGAATCATGTACTGGATCCATAGTACTCGTTTGTGCGTCGATGTCAGAGACACCCTTTTTAGAGAATCATGTAAAATTAGCAACATGCCCGAGCTAGGTTTATTGAACCTGTGTTTCAGGCGAGAATTGCAAATGAAAAAAAATATAAATTTTTCAGCAAGACCAGATTTTTTTCTGGCTGAAAGGTATCTTCTGTCCTTTTCTTATTGAAATGGAAAGAAAAAGATGCACTTAAATATAATTTAGTTTGTGAACATTGGAATCGAGGCCATTATCTTTGTTGGTTTGTCTGTTTGTTACCTCATTACGTATTCTTTTTTTTTATATCTATAGATACTAATATACAATATGTAAAGAAAACCCTGTCCGACCCATACGGATAATAAAGGTTAGGTATCACTTGACCAAATATAATATAAAATTTTACATAATCATCATAGAAACAATACTAATGAATTTTGAAATTTTTTCCCGGGAATTAATTCCAATTTCCCCGAAATTTGGTATTTTTTAAAAAACTGACAACACCGGTATTATTATAAGCGAATAGCGACGCGACCACGTCACAGGTGCCGCGTGCCCTGCCCCTGGCCGCCCGCGGAAGGGGTTGCGTACCGCACATGTATTAAGTTACCTCTTTTTGCGAAATAATATTTATTTTTTTAGGGGGATTTTTTTTTAAGTTTAGCCTATCTTTGTGGGCATTAGTAGAATCAGTTATCGATACCTAACAATACCTTCACGGATCGGACAGGGTTTTCTTTACATATTGTATAAAGCTGAAGAGTTTGTTTATTTGTTCGCGCTAATCTCGGGAACTACTGGTACGATTTGAAAAATTGTTTTTGCGCTGGATAGCCCATTAATCCAGGAAGGCTTTAGGCTTCTAGGTTTCTTTCTTCTTAGGTTTATAACATCACGCTGCGACCAATAGGAGCGGAGCATAACTAACTCCACGCGAACGAAGTCGCTGGCGGCTGCTAGTAAATTATAAACTCGTGCTTTACCGCAATTCCGCTTGATGGTAAGCAGTGTGGGTCAAGGTTGCGGGTTGGTTAAACAAGATACCGTGGCCCTGACAGGCAAGGGAAGAAACATGGGTGGGTTTAAGTCAGTAAAAGTCTGACACGCTCTTCCGCTCCGCCCAGAGCGGGAGAAGTTATTTGATGATTTCCCATGCCAACAAAAAAAAATGGTAAGCAGTGATGCAATCGCGCGCTAGTTTATTAAGAGCCTATACACTCTAGTTTTGAAGACACTTAAATTGTAGTCCGACGGAAATACCGCCGCCGGAAAATTGTTCGAGTCCTTCGATGTAGGCTGTATAAACCTTCATTCGGATCGCTCAACAACGTAAGGGTGAAAACTCACCGTACGACGGGTATAGGGTACGGGTAAGATAAGATTTAAAAACATAGCAATAACGTTATTTGTATTAATACCTTTTCACTCTGTTGCTGACTCATACCCGCGTTTCAGGCATTTTCTTTGAAGCAATACACTAGGACTTTCCACTACCAGTATAAGATGACCCCTCGATTGAACGTAGATAAAGGAATACATGAACAAGCATCAATGGACAAAGGTCAGGTTAAACTGGTTTTTTCACCCACGCAGGCGCCGACAATATTCTTATCTTTATATATATAATTCTGCTGTACGTGTGTATGTCATTGAACTCCTCCTAAACGGATTGACCGATTTAAATGATTTTTTCTGTATGCGTTTGAGTGGCGCACTGCATGGTTTAGATTCACAAATCAGCCCGGTAGATGGCGCTGATTGCTTGAAAAAGCATGTGATCTCGGAAACGGCCCTAACAATTTCGCTAAAATTTGATATGTGGGGGTTTTCGGGGACGAGAAATCGATCTAGCTCAGTCTTATGTCTGTGGAAGCGCATGTTTTCGATTTTTCTCTTTCGCAATATTTCACGCATAATATGGGCGCTAATTTCGCGCGGCTTGGCATTGCGACTGTGGCGTAGTCGATAGTGGTATGGTTTTACTCGCGATGGCTGGTGTTCCTTGGTTCAAACCCAGGCAGACTCAAGTATTTTTTGTTTTTGTTTTAGACAAGTTTATAGTTTTTTTTTTAGTTTTTGGAGTCACTTAAAAATAAAATTGTACATAAGAACTGAAAGGGGGAAAAATAAAAATAAATAAATATTTTAATTTTTTTTATTTAAGTTGTACTTAAGAACTAAAAGAAAAAAGAAATAGAAATAAATACATATTTTAATTTTTTTATTTTACTTTAAGAGACTGAAACAAGAGCTCTAGGGGTAGAGAGAGGTGTGATATCTTTGTTACAAAATGTAGATGACAATGTTTTCCGTGGGTATATTCCTTAATCTGCTGTACGTGTGTATGCCACTGAAGTCCTCATAAAGCGCTGATCCGATTTGAATGATTTTTTTATGCGTTTAGGTAACGCCCTGGATTGTTTAGATTCACAAATCAGTCCGGCAGATGGCGCTGCAGTCGGTGTCTAGGTTATTTATCCTAAACGGCTGAACTGATTTGAATGAATTTTTGTTTTTACATTCAAGTGGGGGCCTGGAAAATTAACATTCACAAATCAGCCCGGCAGATGGGGCTGCAGTTGGTATCTAGGTTATTTATCTATACCTACTGCACCTAAACGGCTGGACTGATTTGAATGATTTTTTTTGTTTGCGTTTGGGTGACGCCCCGGATGGTTTAGATTCACAAATCAGCCCGGCAGATGGCGCTGCAGTCGGTGTCTAGGTTATTTATCCTAAACAGCTGAACTGATTTGAATAAATATTTGTTTATACATTCAAGTGGGGGCCTAGCAAATGTACATTTACAAATCAGTCCGGCAGATGGCGCTGCAGTCGGTATCAAGGTTGTTTATCTATACCTACTGCAACTAAACGGCTGGACTGATTTGAATGATTTCTTTTCGTTTGCGTTTGGGTGATGCCCGGGATGGTTTAGATTCACAAATCAGCCCGGCAGATGGCACTGCAGTCGGTATCTATGTTATTTATCCCTTACGGCTGGATCGATTTGAATGAATTTTTGTTTATACATTTTACTGGAAAATTTACATTCACAAAAAACAATTCGGCAGATGGCGCTGTAGTCGGTATTTAGGTTATTTATCTATACTGCAACTGTACGGGTGGACCGATTTGTACGATTTTTTTTTTAATTTGATACATTTTTTTTATTATACCTAGACTATATTAATCACTCTGGCAACATATAGTAATTAATCAAACATCACAGGCGAACCCGGCTTGCTGATGATGTCTTGACTTGGCTCGCCGAACTTGACGGCGTGGCGGGAGGCCTCGGTGACTCGGACAAGTCTGGCTGAACCAGAGTATTGCCGATGTTGCGCTCCTGACTTTTTTCTACCTCATACAAATCATTTAGTTCTTCGGCAGTTAAATAAAGCTCTGAAAATGTTATTCCCTCAGAAGATGATGGTGACATTGTTGAGATGTATTTCCGTTTTAACAAGTAGTTGCTTCACTCGATTTTTTTGTTCCTTAGCCCTTCTAATTCGTATTATTCGGCTCAAATTGTGACCGCATTTGATGCAAAAGTTGAAGGTTTCAGCGGTTATTGTAAAACATTCGTCGCATCTTTACAAGTGTTTTGTGCAATTATTGATTATAACGAATTGTTTTCGAAAAATTGATGTTATTTCAAAGTAAAGAATCATCATCATTCTCCTGCCCTTATCAAAGTAAAGAATCAAAATCAAAAAATCAAAATTAAAATTGTTTATTTCAAATTAACCAACAGTTGGTGCTTTTGAATAGTCAATGTCGGTCAGTCCAAGAAAAGTGAAGCTAAATTGCACCTTCCAAAGCGTAGATCTCTATGGAGAAGAACGTGCAAGAAACTCCATGGACACTCTTTTAAAATCATAATAGGGATTACATGTCTTCGTTACATATTTCTGATGCTTCTATCATGTGAGCACAATGTATAATTATAAAAATTAATGAAAAGATAGAAAATTAATTAAGCCCACTGGCAGCTAAGAGATGACCAGTCTCCACTGACGGCCCCCGTTCACGAGCATGACGCGCGCATCAGCCCCACTTAGCTCAACCATTTTGAAGGGAACCAAATGACCTAACAACACTTGCCACTGAATAATAATAATATTATTGATCTTTCCTTTCATACTTTTTAATATCCTAATCGCTTGAAATATCATAATTATGCAGGACAACGTCTGCCGGGTCCGCTAGTTTTTAATAAAATTCTGGTCGTATTTAATAGCGTGTGAGGTCCGTTATAACATTGAGCACGCCACAATAGCGGCGGTAAGTCCCCTCTTTGAGGAGTGGCTAGAGAGGCGCCACGGCGCCCTCACCTTCCGCCTGGCGCAGGACCTCACCGGACACGGTTGTTTCGGGAGGTTCCTGTTCCGTATAAGGCGGGAGGAAACGCCAGGGTGTCACCATTGTGTGGATCGCCCTGAGGACACGGTGGAGCATACGGTGGAGGTATGCCCGGCTTGGGTAGAGCACCGCCGTGTCCTCGTAGCGGCGATCGGCGGTGATCTCTCGCGTCCGACCCTGGTCCAGGCCATGGTCCGGAGCGAGAGTGCATGGCAGGCCGTCACCTTCTTCTGCGAAGCAGTAACGCTGGCAAAGGAGGAGGCGGAGCGCGTGAGGCAACGGGAATCCCAGCGCCCTCACGCCACTAGCCACCGCAGGAGACGCCCTGGTCGGGAGATGACACCAAACTCCCAGCCACCGTAGGCGCGGGCCTGCGGGCGGTGAGCAATGGGCAGCTCGCCGTCCGGTAAGGACCAGGCCCGAGTCGACGGCGCGTCGTGTTTCACGCGCGCCTCAAAGAGATGTCAGCACATCGTGACGGGGTCCACGAAGACCGATGCCTCCTGGGTCAGGGTTGCGGGTTGGTTAAACAAGAAACCATGGCCCTGGCCGTCCCACAGGCAAGTGAAGAAACACGGGTGGGTTTTAGTCAGTAAAAGTCTGACACGCCCTTCCGCTCCGCCCAGAGCGGAAGAAGTCATTTGATGATTTCCCATCCTAACAAAAAAAAAAAAAAGGTCCGTTATAACATTAATGTACTTAAAAGTTTTTTTTTTACATTGATTTCTGTTGATAATGCTTTAAACTTGTATTTTTAGTTTATGATTTGACGAGTCAAACGATTGTAATGGTTCTGAATGGGCTTACCGATTTTTTTTTTTTAATTTTTTCTAGCGCTTGACCGCAATCCCGCCTGATGGTAAGCAGAGACGCATTCGTTGATGGTAAAGCGCACTAGTTTATTAAGAGCCTATTCACTCTAGCCTTGAAGACACTCAAATTGTAGTCCGACGGAAACACCGCCACTGGCAAATTGTTCCAGTCCCTCGATGTACGCGGTGTAAAGGAGGAGGCGAAACGCTTCGTCCGGATCGTAGTGGTGTTAACAACGTAAGGGTGGAAACTCGCCGTACGACGGTTCGACCGATGGTGAAACGGAGATGGGGAATTAAATCATGCAATTTAATCACACTCCCCAAAATGCATCCTATAGAACACCGAAAAGCTGGCTACTCTACGCCTGTGCTTTAGGTTGTGAAGACCATCTCGAGTTAAATCAGGGTCACCAATCAGCCCCTTACGTTCTTTGAATCCCTTCTTTCATTGTCTTTAATACTCCCATGAGGCAAGAAATTCGTTAGGTAGGTATATCTATCACCCCTCTTGGCTGAGGCGTGGCTAGAGAGGCGTCACGGCGACCTCACCTTCCGCCTGACAGGGCCTCACCAAAGAAGGCTGTTTCGGGAGGTTTCTGTTCCGGAGGAAAAGGACCGAGGAATCCCCACCACCGTTGGGATCTCCCTGAGGACACGGTGGAGGTCTGCCCGGCTTGGGCGGAGCACCGCAGTACCCTTGTGGTGGTGAACGGCGGCGATCTCTGGCGTTCAGCCCTGGTCCAGGCCGCGGTGGTTTCACGCGCGTCTCAAAGAGATGTCTGCACATCTTGACGGGGTCCACGAAGACCGATGCCTGAGTCAGGGTTGCGGGTTGGTCAAAAGAGAAACCGTGACCCTGGGGTACAGGTAAGTGAAGGAACACGGGTGGGTTTCATTCAGTAAAAGTCTGACATGCCTTTCAGCTACGGCGAGAGCGGGATAGGTAGTTTGATGATCCCATCCACACTAAAAAAAAAAATTACCCTCGTAAGTTTGATCTTTTGAAAACTTCGGGATAAAAAGTCCTTATCCTTTATTTTATTTCTGGTAATAAGCTATCTGTGTGCCATTTCATTTGATTGCAAAAAGGGATATTATAAAATGACTGATTATTTAGAAGACAATAAAGCTTAGGACTGAGCTGCTCGCTCTGTTAAGCATTGTTATTAAACAATATGCGTAATTATGACATTTTAAACACTGTTTCTTTTTTAATAAATCACGTAAATTATTGTAAACGTTTTAATTTTTAATGCCTGGACTTGAATAAAGACGACGATTCCTAAGTTTGTTTCGGTTATTTCTTCTCAGAGGTAGTCAGTTAGAAAATGCCGGCTACATCTAGTTAAAAAAAAATATGACATGTAAAAAGTAAAAGAACTAAAACCCAACTACGACAAAAAACGACGCTGAAAAAGTATAAAACAAGATTTTCAGAATACTGAACTGAACAAAGTTGCTAATGTAGTTGCAAGTAAATGGACACAGTAGTAATGTCATACAATACTATTCTGAAGTATGTAATATTCACTATGTAGAGATAAATTTTCATGTTTGGAAAGGCGTAGTCACACGTTGTCAAGGTGCTACGGTAGGTAGGTATATGTAACGTGTGACTACGCCTTTCCAAACATGAAAATTTATCTCTACATAGTGAATATTGCATACTTCAGAATGGTATTGTACGACATTATTGTCAATTTACAACGAAGGCATCTTAATTATGTCCATTTACTTGCAACTACATTAGCAACTTTGTTCAGTTCAGTATTCTGAAAATCTTGTTTTATACTTTTTCAGCGTCGTTTTTGTCGTAGTTGGGTTTTAGTTCTTTTACTTTTTATTATTTGTACTATTTTGGTGTTAAAGTGTATTTGTGGCGCATAATATTAACAAAAGTTAAATTGATAAACTAAAAACTAGGTAGGTACTTGACCTATTACATCTACATGCACATATAACAACATAAGCCCTAAGGCATATGGTGCAGAGGACATTTTTATGGGAGTTTTAGCATGTTATCAAACTGTTTCCGCCTTCACCGCGTGGAGTTACTCCCAGCTTATGTCGTTTTCATTAGTGCGTTACATATTCTATTAATGTTCACACTGCTCTACATTGCACAAAGCGATTCACAGTTCCCGTGATCCGCGCTTTACTCTTATCGCTCATATTTAACATCATTAAAGCATTCTTGTATTTTTTTTTTATTATTTATAAACCAGCGCTTGACCGCAATCCCGCCTGATGGTAAGCAGCGATGCGATCGTTGATGGTAAAGCGTGCTAGTTTATTAAGAGCCTATTCACTCTAGCCTTGAAGACACTCAAATTGTAGTCCAACGGAAACACCGCCGCCGGCAAGTTGCTCCAGTCCCTTGATGTACGCGGTATAAAGGAGGAGGCGAAACGCTTCGTCCGGATCGTAATAGTGTTAACAACGTAAGGGTGGACCCATCGTACCCGCCGTACGATGGGTCGTCCGATGGTGGAACGGAGATGGGGGAATTAAATCATGCAATTCCCTCGCACACTCCCCAAAAAGCATCCTATAGAACACCACAATTATGTACAAGCATAAAGTACTCGTAAAGCTCTTTCATGAGATACCAAACACGGTATATTTATTTTAATTTTATATTAACATAGAACTATTTGTCCGCTAGAGGGCGCAATAATAAATTTGGTGACAAGCTTTAAAGCTCATAAGTAACAGAATATCAAGGCCCTTCTAATGGTACTGCAGTGGTTTTATTCTGATAAGTAGTAAAGAAGCTATGAACGAAAAGATGTGAATTATAATTATGCAACCAGCCCATGAATACAGGTAAAGTCACAAGAAAATACTAGCAATATATATATATTCAAAATGTACAGGTAAAGCGCTTTCAAATTTTACCAAACACGGCATATTTATCTGAACTTTATTTTTTTACTCTCTATGTTTTGTCCGCTAGAGGGCGCCACATTAGATTTTGTGAAACCCAATATAGCCTATAACCAGCGGACAATTAAGACGCTTCTAATGATATGTCACTTGTCGAATTCTGATAAGCGGTTTAGAAGTTACGAGGGAACAAATGAACATACATACATACATACATACATACATAGCCTGTCAAAATCATAACCCTCCTTTTGCTTTGCCGTAGTCGGGTAAAAAGTGATCAGTGATCCTACTTGCTTAATAAACGATTTCATTTCGTTTCATAGAAATCCGTTCCGTAGTTTTTGCGTGAAATAGTACCAAACATCCATCCATCTATACAGGCGTACATCCTCACTAAATTTCGCAATTATAGTATTAGTAGGTTAATTATATAAATGGTTTAATTAATGTTCTTGTAAACGTATTAGAATATTCATGAAAAGCAATGGCTGTGATCAGTGTTGAACCATTAACAGCCCGGCAAGTTGTAGGTGGGCGTTAGAGATAAGCAGAGGCTTTGTGCCTCAAAGAGATGTCAGCACAATATGACAGGGATCATTCAGCCCAATGCCTGCCAGGGCAGCGGGTTGCTCAAAAGAGATAACTTGACCTCTGGCACAGGCTAATGTAGCGGTACCTACAAACGGCACAAAGAAACAACGCGTCCTACTGACGTCACACGAATTCTACATCTCGCAAGCAAAGTTTACCGTGCAATTAGCATACTTTTATTAGTATATTTCTTCCCAACATCAAACGTTGGGGCAAGTGCCTATCCAGACATAATACCGGTCTGGTCGGAGGATCCTCCCTTTTCTTTGGAGGATGAGTGAACTTTACTGACTTGACAGCCACCGTGGCGTAGCGGTAGCGAACGCGGCCGTTGCGCAAGGAGGCGCGGGTTCGATACCTGCACAGTGCAAATATTTGTATGCATGAATATAAATATTTGCACTGGTCTGGTCGTGCCTCGGAAAGCACGTTAAGCGGTTGGTCCCGGTTGCCATACGAACATCTAATGGCAGTCGTTACGGGTTGTTAGAGCCCTCAAAAGTCAACAATTGGTCTAACTGCAATGCTTCGATGTCGCCTTCTGGTTGTGGAGGTCAGACGGCAGTCGCTTCACGGAAAATATCGAAGTTTAGCCAAAATCAGCAGTTAGGACCCCAGACTCCAAAGCTGAAAAAGCTACGGATGCGACTGGGATTAATGCTGAGATGATGATGATGATGAGTGAACTTTACTCCCTGTTCCTCATACCTCCACACTAATAAAGGAACACATGTGGGTTTTATTAAACAAAAGTCTAACACGCCCTACCGTTTCGGCCGGAGAGTGCTGAGCGGGAGAACTACAATGCTTCGATATCGCCTTCGGGTTGTGAAGGCCAGACGGCAGTCGCTTCGCGGAAAATATCGAAGTTTAGCCAAATCAGCAGTTAGACTGGTAACGCGGACCCCAGACTCCAAAGCTGAATAAGCTTCGGATGCGACTTGGATTAACGTTGAGATGATGATGATGATGGAGAGCAGAGCGGGCGAGGTTATTTGTATGATTTCCCACCCAAAAAAGGGAGGGATTTATGTAAATAATTTTCCTCACTCCCCTCAATCACTGATTTTAAAAAGGTAAACATCGTCAAAAAATCGGTCAAGTTCGTGTCGGACTCACGCACAAAGGGTTCCGTACCACTGATTTAGGAAAATAAAGGATTTCAGTTATTTGTATGAAACATTACGCGGTAATAAACGGTTTACGATTTACGAGGTATTAAAAAAAAACTACTTACTAGATCTCGTTCAAAACAATTTTCGTTGGTAGTGGTAGTTTCTTATTTTAGAAGTTAGAAGGGGGCAACTTTTTCCACTTTGGAAGCGTCTGTCACGCAAACTATTCGGTTTAGAAAAAAAATATATTAGAAACCTCAATATCATTTTTGAATACCTATCCATAGATACCCACACGTATGTGTTTGATGAAAAAAAAATTTTGAGTTTCAGTTCTAAGTATGGGGAGCCCCCAATATTTATTTTTATTTTTGCATCAAAATCTTAATGCGGGTCACAGAATACTTACATCTACCTACCAAGTTTCAACAGTATAGCTCTTATAGTTTCGGAAAAAAATAGCTGTGACATACGGACGGACAGACGGGCAGACAGACATGACGAATCTATAAGGGTTCCGTGTTTTGCCATTTGGCTACGGAACCCTAAAAATTGACATGTATTAAAAACAAAAATTTGAGGACATTTGATATCTAACTATGTATGTATATTCCGTACCTACTCTTACACGTGAGGTAGGTTACAGTCATTATAGACTGAATACGTTATTCATGAATAGCATTAGTTTAGGTATATTAAAATTCCAAAAATTCACCAACCAATACGCTGCCTAAGGTGGTACGGTCATGTCATGCGGCGACCATCGGACCACATGGCAAGAAAAGTACTTGATATTGGTACCCGGACCAGAAGACGCGGAAGACCCCGCCTTACATGGATGTCCGTTATTGTCATCATCATCATTTCAGCCGAAAGACGTCCACTGCTGGACATAGGCCTCCCCCAAGGTTCTCCACGACGACCCGCGACAAGGTTTTCCGCGACCTTCACCAGGTCGTCGGTCTACCCACGCTACGTCTTCCGGTGCGTGGTCGCCGCTCGAGAACCCGTCGGCCCCATCGGGCATCGGTCCTACGGGCAATGTGTCCAGGCCCTCTGCCACTTCAGTGTTGCAATTATTCGGGCTATGTCGGTTACTCTCGTTCTTCTGCGACAGAGACCTAAAAAGGACGCAATTAACATCTACTAAGCAATTTGTCCACTGCTGGACATAGGCCTTCCCCAAGGATCTCCACGACGACCGGTCCTGCGCCTCTCGCATCCAGCGGTTTCCCGCGACCTTCACCAGGTCGTCGGTCCACCTTGTAGGGGGCCTACCCACGCTGCGTCTTCCGGTGCGTGATCGCTACTCGAGAACCCGTCGGCCCCATCGGGCACGGTCCTACACTGCCACTTTAGTGTTACGTACCTTTCATTTATTTATTTTATTTTCCCATATTGTACGTTACGGAATTGTATCGCTGACAGAGGTGTTCGGCACTTGTACAGCTACACAGGAGCTAAACTTTCCACAGATTCGGGAACACTGTTGGAGCTGCTGAACCTTGGACAAAACTATCTTAGCATTGTGTAGATTCAATTTCTTAGTATTGTATAATTGCATGGCAAACGTGTGAGCACAACGTACGTATGTGCTGTAAGGCATTTATTTGTTGGGTTAGTCTTTTTTATTGACTTAATTGTGCTCTGGCTGTTGAGAGTATGTCATGCTCACTCAAATGTCTCGCTGATGGTGGCGTGTGTTTTGGGTCATTGGGTTCCCTTCGATATGGTTGAGCTGAATGATGCTGATCCATACGTCATGTTCGTGAACGGACGCCGTCAGAGGGGACTGGTCATCTCTTAGCTGCCACGGCGTATTTTAATTTCTGAACTGATTTTTGTGTGTTTTCCATAATGGACGCTCTCGGCGCACAATATATTTCTGCATCGTTCTCACGCGGTTGATTTCAACATGAATGATGTAATCAAATACTTGTAACAATAGCTTAAAAATTTAAAAGAGTGTCCATGGAGTTTCTTGCCCGTTCTTCTCCATAGGTACCTACTCTTTGGAATGGGCGACTAGCTTCATCTTCGACTGACCGACCTTTTGACAATTCAAAAGTGCCTGTAACTGGTTTATTTGAAATAAATGATTTGACATGATTTGATTTCTTCTTAATTTAATCGAAATAAGTAGATTAGCTTTTAAAGGTAGCAACAGAATACCATTCGATTAATAAATAAAAATAATCTAGTTTATTTCTGTATATTTTAACGCTCACCCAGACTCGGAGAAAGTTAAAATACAACGATACAACGTTTGGAAACCGACTGGTTGTTTTCAATAAATTGGCAAATGATTTGATAGGTATTTAACCAAATATGTTTGTTTTATGATGTGTGTATGTCGTGGTGGCCTAGTGGTTAAAATACCATCCTCTCAAGCATGAGTGCGTGGGTTCGATTCCAGTTCAGGCAAGTACCAATGTAACTTTTCTAAATCTTATATGTACTTTCTAAGTATTTCTTAGACACTAATGACTGAAGGTGAAGGAAAACATCTTGAGGAAACCTGGGCCAACCCGCATTTAGCAAGCGTGGTGATTACGCTCAATCCTTCTCTGTATGAGAGGAGACCTGTCGCCTGGCCCAGCAGTGGGACGATAAAAAGGTTGATGATGATGATGTAATATCTTAAATGTTATAATAAGTAAATTCTAATATAGATGTGTAAAAGATATAATAAGTAATTCTAAAATATGTAAAAGTCTTCTTTAATTTTGAACACGCGAGTTCATTGAGTCATAGTATTTGTTAGATCTTTTCTTGGAATCGTTGTTCTGACGTCAGAACTGGCATCGTCTAGAAAATGTAGTTTATTGCCCCTGGATATTAGACGATTATTCAAAGGGCAGTGAAAGTCACGGGCTTCTTAGAAAAAGTATATAATAAAAAAACATGTGTCATGGTTTGCTACAGGGGCGTTTGGTGCGCTACCTATTTTATCCCATCTGAAGGCTAATACCTCTTTGCAATTTTAATTTACTATAACTAAAACCACAATGTCAAATCATTAGTAAAGACTTATTATATTCGGCGCGGAATTGTTGTGTTAAAATTTAAAAAAAAAAAGCGTTGCCCCGCAATAGGAATTTCTCCTGGGTACGGTGCACATACATGGGTTTTTAATAGTAGTTTATGATACTGCTACATAATGAGGGGTATTAAGCACGAGTGTGAGTTTAAAAAACGAGCCAAGCGAGTTTTTTAATTGTATCACACGAGTGTGTAATACCTAATTATGTACAGTTTTATGCACTACTTTATCTAATCTCAGTGCGTCTAACGCCAACGCAACACAATTCCATTTATTCAGTTTCATAATTGTAATATACAAAATGTTAACACTACTGCACCCTGCATCACAGCGCATGCGACAAAGCGCGCGCAGATACAGATAAAAAAATGAAATAGTACTGTCTACATTGATATAATATTAAACAGATATGATATTTTGTACGCTTCAAGTTCGATGCGCTAGTGACTTATCTACCTTAGTTTAATATTATATCAATGGCTGTCTATGATTTGTACCGTAATGAAAAAAAAAACAATATTATAACATTATTTTCTTAGAGAAGTAATGTTATAATTTAATTTTTTAATTTACTTTCGTTATACTATTGGTAAAGTACGTCAATATAAACTCCTTTTTGGTTTTAAATTTTTAATTTTTTGTTATGAGAGTAGATAAATAAAACAATAAGTTAGCCAGTAGGCTAGCGTATTTGCACTTTGGGCGCGACCTACATTTGGCAGTGCATTGACACTGACGCATTGCATTATTCTAAGCATTTCATGTTATATTTTATTTTTAGTGTTCAATCCCGTTGAGCATTCACTGACATTTTCTGCATTTAAGTTTGACATTTTACATATCTACAGTGACATTACTTATGTTAAGGAAGCACCCTACATCCTGTATCGTGGGTGCGTTTACAAACATTTAAACTTACATACACAAGCAACCGTATCAGTAGCAATGGGTTTCGTTTTGGCATTTCAACAACTTTCATTGCGTCATTGACGTTGTTCAGCAGATACATTTTTGAACATAATAAGCAATGGATTAGCAATATGCTTCAAAATGATTCCAGCTGACAGTAATAGGGTGTTACGCAATTAGGGTGCAGGAACAACTACTTACTTGTAGGTCATACAATATTTGTTTCGTGCGGCAAGCGATCCCGCGACACGCAGTGCTGCAGACAATGGCTGGACCACTGCGCTAACCTCTTCGGTTTTCGAACGGTTCTCGAAGTTTTGGCCACTAGGCCATGCCGGTTTCCTCGCGATATTAAAAAAACGCTTTTTAAATTAATTTGATATTTATTATTAATATATACCGCCCTTGTATACCTACTCTGATTACAAAAAAGTACGTAATGTACTAATTACATACGTAAGTATTAATATCAATGTAATAACATCCTGTGATATAATAATATCCGTTTGCAATGAATATTCGTCAAATTTTCTAGGTCACTGGTTCTCGGAATTGACATTGAAGTACAAAAAGGAAATTAATACTTATCAGATTTGCGAATAGCATTTAAAATATGGTTTTCAATTAACATTTTGCCAAAACGTAAGATGTTATCCATACTAATATTATAAATGCAAATAAATGTCTGTCTGTTCGGTTTTCACCCCAAAACTACTCAACCGATTGTAATGAAATTTGGTACAAAGATAATCTAGAGCCTTAAAAGGGACATATGCTATATAACATCCCGCTATGACTAATAGCAGCAGAGCAGTAACAAAAAATGTTGCGAAAACGGGGGCAAACGCGGACGTACATATTGCTCCCATTATTTTAACAGGCGCTTTTTTATATCAACACGCGGACTACTAGCTGTTTCCCGCGACTCCGTCTGCGTGTTACACGTCTACATGTTGTATCATGTTTATCTTCTTGATAAACCAACTGAATATTCTAATATCCAGTTGGTTTATCAAGAAGACATGTCATGTCATTT
The DNA here is from genome assembly GCA_017933935.1 of Sesamia nonagrioides. Taxonomy (NCBI): domain Eukaryota; kingdom Metazoa; phylum Arthropoda; class Insecta; order Lepidoptera; family Noctuidae; genus Sesamia; species Sesamia nonagrioides. The sequence continues at coordinate 4,316,439 of JADWQK010000025.1, forward strand.
ATCAACACTTACTGGACTCGCGTATGGGTTACGGCTCATTCCCTCTCTCTAAGAGCAATCAGCAGTTCCCGGCAGTGAGAAACCTATAATGTCCCCAATACTGGGAACTGGAAATCCAATTCGTTCACCAAGTAATATATTGGCACATCTGCAAAAAATGTGCAAGAGAGCTTATTACATATCTATAGTAATATATAAAGCTGAAGAGTTTGTTTTTTTTTTTGAACGCACTAATCTCAGGAACCACGAGTCCGATGTGAAAAACTCTTTTTGCGTTTGATAGCCCATTAACCCAGGAAGGCTTTAGGCTATATAACATCACGCTGCGACCAATAGCAGCGGAGCATAATAACTAACTACACGCGAACAAAGTCGCGAGCGACCGCTAGTCCTTAATATTATTAACGTCTCTACTAGTACTTCAAACCCGTTGAACACTGCGTTTGGTTACTAATCATCATCATCCCAGCGTTAATCCCAGTCGCATCCGAAGCCTTTTCAGCTTTGGAGTCTGGGGTTCGTCTTACCAGTCCAACAGCTGATATGGCTAAACTTCGACATTTTCTATGAAGCGACTGCCGTCTGACCTCCACAACCCGAAGGCGACATCGAAGCATTGCAGTTAGACAAATTGTAGGACTTTTGAGGGCTCCAACAACCCGTAACGACTGCCACTAGATGTTCGTAGGGCAACCGGGACCAACGGCTTAACGTGCTTTCCGAGGCACGACCAGACCAGTACAAATATTCATATTCATGCATACAAATACTTGCACTGTGCGGGGATCGAACCCGCGCCACCTTGCGCAGCGGCCGCGTCCGCTACCGCTACGCCACGGAGGCTGTCAAACGTTTGGTTACTAATATAGACACGAATCTGTTAAAAAAACGTAAAATTACCTCATAAATTCTTCTTTTTCTTCTTCAGCCTATAGGTGTCCACTGCTGGACAAAGGCCTCCCCCAAGGCTTTCCACGATGACCGGTCCTGTGCTGCCCGCATCCATCGGCTTCCTGCGACCTTAACCAGCCCATCGGTCCACCTAGTTGGGGGCCGCCACTCCAGAACCTTACTGCCCCATCGGCCATCCATTCTACGAGCAATGTGCCCTGCACAATGCAATGTGCACTTAATTTTAGCGACTCGCAGAGCTATGTCGGTGACTTTGGTTCTTCTGCGGATCTCCTCATTTCTGATTGGATCACGCAGAGAAACTCCGAGCTCTTTCCATTGGCCTCAGCTCATAAATTAATTTCAAACATTTTGAAGAACTTTATTCCTTGTTTCTGTAATGTATGAAAAACGTATATCGGCCGTTATATGTATTACTACGCAAGCGATATAAGCAACTGCTTATATGTATTTCTTTTATCGTAAAACGATTCTTTTATACATTATACAGTATGTTAACTAATAGAGGGCGTTCCCGTTAACCCGAAATAGTATAGCATACATACATGCTAAAAAAAATATTTCCATTCGAAAACAAAATGTTTGAAATTTTTTTCCAATAAGAAAATATTCAATAAAAAATTTAAATTGACATGTAAAAGGAACACACTGTACACGCGAACATGAAAGACGGCAACGTCGCAATTTATTTATACATGACGATTACTATTTTGATTTAAAACAGGAGGTTTCAAATTTATTTCCAATTAGAGTTTTTGGTTTATTCGGATTTTTTTATGCTTATTTTTCTATGCTGATATTTTTATTTTAATCTATTAATGATATATATTAACGAGTTTAAGGGAACGCCCTCTGTTATTTAACATACTGTATAACATATCGTTCGCTACTACATACATCTAAGATTGTATTGTAAAGTTCCAAGTAGGCCGTAACAAGTAAAAGTTAGCTAAATAGGGCATCATCGACCCGTCACAAATCCAGAACAGGTGCCTAGTTCTTAACAAACTACAATACTTGCAATTCTTTTATAGTTTTTATACGATTAATTAGCATTTTCGTCTCCCCTTACCAGGCTTAGAATAGTATCAACCCATATCCTCCCGTGGGTGTGGTAAGAGGCAACAAAGGGAACTCTCACCAAGAAAGCGGGCAGCAGCGCCTTTCCTGTGGAATAACAAATTACTGTGATCCCCAATCCGCCTGCCAAGCGTGGGGATTATGTCAAACCCCCCAATGGAATGAGAGCCTTGGGGGAGGTTTTGTCCAGCAGTGGACCTTTATAGGCTGAGAAGAATTAGCATTTTGCCAGCAACTGTCCTATTTTTTCAGTCCCTTCATAAATTTGAATAATGTGATTTTTGGCTTTCTAGGTGAAAGGGTACGGCTTGGACGTTGAAGAGTCAGGAGTTTTCTTTTTTATGAACCTATTAATTTAGTGAACAAATCATGGTCAAACGAAGAATGTAATTTAGACTGTCCGAATGAAAAACATTAGCTGTGTTCATCGCGACGAAGTACTAATGTCTTTCGTGTAGTAAAAGGTTACTAATGGATTAGATAATAAATATCGGTTAGTGGGGTCTATGGAAGATAAGGACAAAGTGTAATATAATTAGTAAAGTATAATTACTATAATATAACTCACTCGATAACTTTTGAAGTTTTTATTTTATTTAAGGCCACGTAATCTAGGCACCCGACTTCATCTGCCGCATGCCGGTAAAACTGAGCCCAAATAACACAGAACTGGTAACGAACTGGACCTAACCTAAAATGAGGCGGGGTTATAGCAGATCACATTGAAGAGATGGTAGGGTGAATTGGATACCTAAGTTACGTCAGCCCTAGAAGGAGAACGAGCTCGCAATAGAAAGAAAGCGTGGAGGGAGACCTTTTTCCCAGGAATAGGACAGTGTAGGTCAGTAAAAAAATACTTCCAATACACAAGTATCCTTAAAACACGTCATCATCATTATCATCATCTCAGCGTTAATCCCAGTCGCATCCGAAGCTTTTTCAGCTTTGGAGTCTGGAGTCCGCTTTAGCAGTCTAACTGCTGATTTTGGCTAAACTTCGATATTTTCCGTGAAACGACTGCCGTCTGACTTCCACAACCCGAAGGCGATTTCGAAGCATTGCAATTAGACATATTGTTGGACTTTTGAGGGCTCTACTAACTCGTAACGACTGCCATTGGATGTTCGTATGGCAATCGGGACTAACGGCTTAACGTGTTTTCCGAGGCACGACCAGACCAGTGCAAATATTAATATTCATACATACAAATCTTTGCACTGCGCGGGGATCTAACCCGCGCCTCGTTGTGCAGCGGCCGCATTCGCTACCGCTACGCCACGGAGGCAGTCAACAAGTACACTTAAAACACTGTCATTGTTATTATTGACATAATAAAAATCCGTAAATTAAATTTTTCTATCACATCTCATATTCAAAATGAAAGCATCAAGTCAAATATTCAGAGTTGTCCAAAATGAAAGCATCAAGTCAAATATTCAGAGTTGTCCAAAATGAAAGCATCAAGTCAAATATTCAGAGTTGTCCAAAATGAAAGCATCAAGTCAAATATTCAGAGTTGTCCAAAATCGAGAAATCACATAACTGTTGATTTTAATTGAAAAGGCGAAGTTTCCTAGTGCATGAGTTTTTACTCTAGTAGTGGGACCCAGAAGTGTCAGGGCCCAAAATTGCTTGGAAACGTTTTTCGATTGCAGATACATCTTAATGAATGTGTTCCCCGTCATCATCAGCCTTTATCAGCTACAACTGCTGGAAATAGGCCTCACCTATTGCATGCACATATCCAGCGTTCCCTATATTCCTAGTGACAAACATAGTGATGCCATTCAAATTCATTCATTCTTTTTGCCCGAAAATATTATTTCAATTCAATGATTGAACTGCCCTACTAAACTGCTGATCCATACGTCATGTTCGCGAACGGACGCCATTAGAGAGGACTGGTCATCTCTTAGCTGCCACGGCGTATTTTAATTTCTGAATTGATTTTTGCGTGTTTTCCATAATGGACGCTCTCAGCGTACAATATATTTCTGCATCGTTCTCACACGGTTGATTTCAACATGAATGATGTAATCAAATATTTGTAACAATAACTTGAAAATTTAAAAGAGTGTCCATGGAGTTTCTTGCCCGTTCTTATCCATAGGTACCTACTCTTTGGAATGGGCGACTAGCTTCATCTTATTGACTGACCGACCTCCTGACAATTCAAAAGTGCCTGTAACTGGTTTATTTGAAATAAATAATTTGATTTGATTTGATTTGAAACTTGAGAAACTTTTGGTTTTCTCCATTTCTAGTAAAGTATTAGACTAAATAAATTATCTATGTATTGATTGTATTATGTTTATAGTACCCCACAGACTGCTTACTGTTTTTGTCTCTATGATAGATATCGAAAGTTTGTCTTTAAAAGATCGCTCTTAACGAAAAGATCGCCCATTTGTAAAGTGTATCAAGGACAGACAGACTCCTTACAAATGATGGCTCTTATATGTGTAATTCAAATGGCGTACATAAAAGTTTCCTATTCTATTCTAAACGTGATATCAAAATAAAATGTCTATAGGTTCATTTTTTTCAACTTTGCATTTGAAATGTTCAATTATCTATACACACTATAGACTACACTTTTCTAGGTGGTAGGCCATAACATCGGCTTCCAGTAGAAGGTACCACCCACTAGATAAAGTCTTGCCGCTAAGCGATTTCTGGTGTTCCGGAATGATGTCTGGTGAAGCTGTACGTAGGACGAGTTATTAACTTCAATAAGGATGAAGGAGCACAACGGTTGCGTAGTGATTCGAACCCCGTCAGGCGCATTAGTACTTTGTGTAAATTATTTCATCACCACTGCTCTCAAAACGACGAAGGAAAACATCACGATTAAACCGGCATGTCCTAGAGGCAATATTTAGATGACATGTGCCATTTTTATTTATTTATTCATTTATTTCAGGCATTACCAACCCACAATGGGTCCGCGTTACGGCCCACTTCCTCTAACCGAGAAGAGGCCTGTGCCCCAGGAGTGAAGTGAGTCAAAATTAGGCTGATTAAGTAACCTCAATAAGAAACAGTATGACCAAATCTGATTTTTTTAGTGTCGTGTTTTTTTTTATGTAATAATTATACATTATAATTATAAACGAGTGCTTGACTGTAATCCCGTCTGATAGCAAGCGGTGATGCAATCGTTGGTGGTAAAGCGCGCTAGTTTATTAAGCCTATTCACTTTAAAAACTTAGTGAATAGGACGGAAGACGACGGTTGAGCGAGGTGGTGCAATGTTAAACCCAACAACACGATAAACGATGCTGCACCAGAGGGAGATTGATCTGGAGACCCTCCATGACCAAACTCCCGACACAACAACGTAATTATGGCGCATCATACCCGGCGCACATCGCAACATACCTACTCAGACCCATCCTACGTACAGCTTCACATCATGCCGGAACACGACGAATCGCTTAGCGGCATGACTTTCTCTGTTGGGTGGTAACTTCTGCTGGCAGTCAATGTTATGGCCTACCATCGAGAAAAGTGTAGTGTAAATTTCTCCATAGATAATTGAACATTTTTAATGCAAAGTTGAAATGAATTACAGTAAAACGTGAATTGAGCTGTCCTTCCTCTGATGCTAAGAATTAACAATCAGCTGACTTCAAGCTAAACTCATCTAAATGTTCACGATAAAATTCCTACAGAATAAATCCGCTTAGTAGTTGCCAGATGAATACTAAGGCTGATTCATATGTAATTTAATTGCCTATGTCATACAACAAAATTGATGCAACAAATGACTTGCATCGTCTAAATTTTGCTCAGGCAATGCAATTTTTATTGTTGCTTCAACTTAATTGAAGATATAGGCAATTAAATTACACCGTGTAAATCAGTCTTTACTAATATTATTGTCGTTTGTTCCATTATTGCACCATCACATTTATTAAATCTGAGGGTAATCCAAACAACAGCTCTTAAGGTGCATCTGTGCATGTTAATTATAGCATGAGGGTAAAAGTTGATTTTCTGCTAACCTTTAAATAGCAAAATGCATTCGACACTACATTCTTAGTTATTCAAATGTGCAAACACATTACTCTTTAGTTTATCTATTGCGAAAATCGTAACTTTTTATAATAATTTTAGCTATGACAATGGTCCACTGGAGGGACTGAGTACGGAAACCAAACCAGTAAGATAGAACATAGAACATAGCTATGACAGTGAAATCATAATAGATAATAATATATCCATACTAATATTATAAATGCGAAAGTAACTCTTGTCTGTCTGTCTGTTACGCTTTCCCGCTTAAACCTCTCAACCGATTTTGATGAAATTTGGCACAGACAATCTATAGACCCTGAGAAAGAACATAGGCTACCTTTTATTCCGGAAAAATTTGATATTCCCGAGGGAAATCTAAAAGCGCGATATAACTCCACCTCCACGCGGGCCAAGCCGCGGGCGGAAAGCTATTAATTTAATAATTACGTCAATTCAATATAATACCTACTTGTTGCGACGTGTATAGGTTTTCATTTCATGGTCAATGCGAAACTACAAAGCCTGGAACACAGGCTTAGGTAGCCAGCTTTTCGGTATTCTATAGCTGGTCGCTCTCAAGACAATGTTTGTGTTGTTTCTCGAGAATTAGCTTATTGACACGTTAAATGAGTTGATATAATTGTGTTTTTAAGCATTGCATAGCTTCTATCGCGGGCCTTGAGCGCGGGACCGAATCCAGAAATTCCGTATAAAATAAAATTTGGTACTTCGATGAATTTTGGGTATTTCGCATGGGTGTCGTGATAGGAGTCTTTGGGGGTGCTAATCACGAAAAATGACGTCATTTTTGAAATCTAAGATGGCCGACAACAATTTTATGGTATTTTGACATGGGTGTCGTAAAGCGGGTTTTTTGCTAATCACGAAAATGACGTCATTTTTGAAATCCAAGATGGCCGACACCTATTTTATGATATTTTGACATGGGTGTCGCGACAGGAGTTTTCGGGGGTGCTGGTCACGAAAATGACGTCATTTTTATATTTTTGACTTGCGTGTGTCGTGACCAGGGTTTTCGGGGCGCTGATCACGAAAATGACGCCAGTTATAAGCTATAGCATAGCTTCTATTTCTTTATCAAAGTCAAAAATAAAAGATTAAATATAGTTTAGTCGCTAAACCGCCACCGTTTTTCGCACTCTTTCGATGACATCACTGGTAAAAAGTAAATAAACTACAAAAAGAAAATATATACTTATACAAATGTATACGTTGATTGGCAGAATAAAAAAGTACTATGTCATAAATAACTAATAAAAAATTCCTACTAACTACATACTGCGGAACTCGGTGTAAACACCTTTGCGATTTACCCCGCAGCCACGCGCAGGATTGGTTTTTTTTTTACAATGCATAAATATATGAGTTGTAACACCCTTTATACCTGGGGATTTTATTTAGGTAATAAGTTTTACTTATTTACATTTTCGCTTTATATATATATTTTTTACATATTTTTAAATAATATTTTTTTTTACATAGTAATTTGGCGTGAATAGCAGGCTATAAGCGGAACTCGGTGTAAACACCTTTGCGATTTACCCCGCAGCCACGCGCAGGATTGCGTTTTTTTTTTACAATGCATAAATATATGAGTTGTAACACCCTTTATACCTGGGGATTTTATTTAGGTAATAAGTTTTTACTTATTTACATTTTCGCTTTATATATATATTTTTTTTACATATTTTTAAATAATATTTTTTTTTTACATAGTAATTTGGCGTGAATAGCAGGCATAAGCAAAATAAATTATTTTTTGTTTTTATATGTTCATTATTATGAAAGAAAGAAAGAAGAAAAAAATGGTCCAAGGAGTCGAAAAAGTCCATGAAATCCAAGGATTCCAAGGAGGATTGCAAGGCACCAAGAAGTCCAAGGAGTCCGAGGAGTCCAAGGAGTACAAGGAGTCCGAGGAGTCCAAGGAGTCCAAGGAGTCCAAGGAGTCCAAGGAGTCCAAGGAGTCCAAGGAGTCCAAGGAGTGCAAGGAGTCCAAGGAGTCCACGGATTCCAAGGAGTCCAAGGAGTCCAAAGAGTCCAAGGAGTCCAAGGAGTCTAAGTAGTCCAAGGAGTCCAAAGATTCCAAGGAGTCCAAGGCGTCCAATGAGTCCAAGGAGTCCAAGGAGTCCAAGGAGCTCAAGGAGTCTAAGGAGCCCAAGGACTCCAAGGAATCCAAAGAGTCTAAGGAATCCAAGGAGTCCAAGAAGTCCAAGGAGTCCAAGAAGTACAAGAAGTCCAAGGAGTCGAAGGGGTCCAAGGACTCCAAGGAGTCCAAGTAGCCCAAGATCCAAATGGTTCAAGGAGGCCAAAGAGTCCAAGGAGTCCAGGGAATACAAGTAGTCTAAGTAGTCCAAGGTCCAAAGAGTCCAAGGAGTCGAGGTAGTCCAAGGAGTCTAAGGAGTCCAAGGAGACCAAGGAGTCCAAGGAGTCCAAAGATACCAAGGAGTCCAAAGAGACCAAGGAGTCCAAGGAGTCCAAGGAGGCCAAGCAGTCCAAGGAGTCCAAAGAGTCGAGGTAGTCCAAGGAGTCCAAGGAGTCCAAGGAGTCCAAGGAGTCCACGGATTCCAAGGAGTCCAAGGAGTCCAAGGAGTCCAAGGAGTCCAACGTCCAAGTAGTCCAAGGAGTCCAAGGATTCCAAGGAGTCCAAGGAGTCCAAGGAGCCCAAGGAGTCCAAGGAGCCCAAGGAATCCAAGGAGTCCAAGGAGTCCAAAGAGTCCAAGGAGTCCAAGGAGTCCAAGGAGTCCAAGGAGTCCAAGGAGTCCAGAGTCCAAAGAGTCCAAGGAGTCCAGGTAGTCCAAGGAGTCCATAGAGTCCAAGGAGTGCAAGAAGTCCAAGGAGTCCAAGGAGTACAAGGAGTCTGAGGATTCCAAGGAGTCCAAGGAGTCCAAGGTCCAAGTAGTCCAAAGAGTCCAAGGAGTCCAAAGATACCAAGAAGTTCAAGGAGTCCAAGGTCCAAAGAGTCCAAGGTCCAAAGAGTCCAAGGAGTCGAGGTAGTCCAAGGAATCCAAGGAGTCCAAGGAGTCCATGGAGTCCAAGGAGTCATGGAGTCCAAGGAATCCATGTAGTCCGAATAGCCCAAGATCCAAATGGTCCAAGAATTTCAATGAGTATAAGGAGTCTGAGGATTACAAGGAGTCCAAGGAGTCCAAGGAGTCCAAGGTCCAAGTAGTCCAAAGAATCCAAGGAGTCCCAAGATACCAAGGAGTCCAAGGAGTCCAAGGTCCAAAAAATTCCAAGGATTCGGGGTAGTCCAAGGAGTCCAAGGAGTCCAAAGATACCAAAGAGTCCAAAGAGACCAAGGAGGTCAAAGAGACCAAGGAGTCCAAGGAGTCCAAGGAGTCCAAAGAGGCCAAGCAGTCCATGGAGTCCAAGGAGTCGAGATAGTTCAAGGAGTCCAAGGAGTCTAAGGAATCCAAGGAGTCCAAGGAGCCCAAAGAGTCCAAGGAGTCCAAATAGTCCAAGGAGTCCAAGGTCCAAAGAGTCCAAGGAGTCGAGGTAGTCCAAGGAGTCCATGGAGTCGAAGGAGTCATGGAGTCCAAGGAGTCCAAGGAATTCATGTAGTCCCCAAGGAGTCCAAGGAGTCCAAGAAGTCCAAAAAAACCAAGGAGTCCAAGGAGTCCAGAGAATCCAAGGAGTTCAAGTAGTCCAAGGTCCAAAGTGTCCAAAGAGTCGAGGTAGTCCAAGGAGTCCAAGGAGTCCAAGGAGTTCAAAGACTCCAAGGAGTCCAAGGGGTCCAAGGAGTCCAAGGAGCCCACGGAGTCCATGGAGTCCAGTGAATCCAAAGAGTCCAAGTAGTCCTAGGTCCAAAGAGTCCAAGGAGTCCAAGCAGTCCAAAGAGACCAAGGAGTCCAAAGAGATCAAGGAGTCCAGTGAATCCAAGGAGTCCAAGTAGTCCTAGGTCCACAGAGTCCAGGGATTCGAAGTAGTCCAAGGGGTCCATTAAGTCCAAGGAGTCATGTAGTCCAAGGAGTCCAAGTAGTCCAAGGTCCAAAGTGTCCAAGGAGTCGAAGTAGTCCAAGGAGTCCAAGGAGTCCAATGAGTCCAAGGAGTCCAAGGAGTCCAAAGAGACCAAGTAGTCCAGGGAGTCCAAGGAGTCCTAAGAGACCAAGTTGGCAATGTCTCAATATGCCGCATAAAAAGAAATTAACGCCTGTATCTTTTAATTGCGTTGACTTAGAAGTTTGATTTTTAACTGCTTCCATCTTTTGAAATTAATCCTTACTAATATTATAAATGCGAAAGTATCTCTGTCTGTTTGTCTGTCCGGCTTTCTGAACCGTTTGTAATGAAATTTGGTACACTGATAAACACAAAACTGACTGACTGACTGACTGAGAAAGGACATAGGCTATAAAACATCCCGCTATGATCAATAGGAGCAGAGCAGGAGTAAAAAATGTTACGAAAACGGAAGCAAACGCGGACGCACATATTGCTCTCATTATTTTAACAGGCGCTTATTGTATAAAAACTGAGCTCTTTCGGTTCGAAGCTTACGCGTGTGAAACCGCGTGAATAGGTACACACAGGGGCACAGCTAGTATTAAATATTGAAGGCTACAATCTCTTGTAGCCTTGAGTGTTTAATATTAATTTCATTGGTCTTAACAGAGGGACAGACAGTCAAACAGCTAAGTGGTCTTGTAAGGATTCCGTTTTTCTCCACAACCAGTAGGTAGAATTCATAAAGAAACAGAGTAGGTTTCAGAATTTCATATGTTTCAGACAGCTTAGTACTAAGTATATGATAGTGATGTTTATGGATTCGTTGATATTGTAATGCACCTCATTACTGGAACACCCAAGTAAGTACATACACGTCCATAGATATATTTACAAAATGCAACCATTTCCAAGGAAATAGCGGAAGTGTTGATAAACACCAAGACAATGGCAAATGTTCTAGCCTATAGTTAGGTAAACATCTCACGGTGTCACTCATAGTGCGTCCATCGAGCGAATAAGTTTTGAAGACAGCTTATAGAATGGCCTCCAGAACAGTTTTTGGTAAGTTTGTGGTCATTTTTCATTTATTTTAATTTGACTACAGTCTGGCCAGGATTTTTTTAGCCAACCGTGTTATTTTATTTAATTTTATGTTTAATTAATTTAAAATACGTTTCATTCAGTAAACAGCGGGTTGAAGGCCGTTCCTTATTGTATCCTCCACTAACAGTAAATATTATAAATGAAAATGGCAACTGACATTTTTTGCCGAATAGCGATCCCTCGTGTTCGATTCTGAACGTGTATGATGTCTGGTAAAGCCGTACAGAGAAGGGGTCTGAGCAGTAGCGTTTTGATGTGCTAAATGTTGTTGTGTCGGGAGTTTATTAAATTCGTGGAGGGTCTCCAGATCAATCTCACCCTGGCGCAGCATCGTTAGTCATGGTGTTGGGTTTAACATTGCATCACCCCGCTCAACTGCCGTCTTCCTTTCTATTCACACAGCTTTTTTAAGTGAATAGGCTCTTAACAAACTAGCGCGCTTTACCATCGATGATCTGATTGCGATCAAGCCCTAGTTTATAATTATAAAAAAAAACACTTTTGGACGTCAACCAAATTTTTAATAGCGAAGGTCGAAACTAACTTCTGTGTCAGAGTCTCTTTTAAAGTCCACACACTTAGCTAGAGAGGTATTTGAAGGCTCAATACTTCCAAAGTTAAGTTCAATACAATTAATTCAAAATTAAAAGCAAAAAATCTTATCCACAAGTTTGCCCAATTAATTGGAACCACGTATTGTACAGATTGTTAAAAGTTGGTAAATCTCTCGCCATACATTGGCGATTTGCCAATTCTTTGCTGGCTGTGTAGCAGCTGGTCTTTCTCTGTAATAAAAGTAAAGTACCAGATCAAGCTTTAACTTATACCTACACTTTTACCCGTGTGGAGGTAAATGATTATCCCACAGGAACGTTCTACGGGCATAAAAATACCTATCGTATGGCCTAAGTCCTGATTTAGGCCTTTTTAGAGAATGTATGTCGCAATCCGGTAAGACGAGAAAAAGTAAGAAAAAAAACACAGAGTTATTTCATATTTAAATATATATATATAGTATAGAACGATTTTATCCTTTTAGCAAAAAAGGAGCCAAGTGGATAGAAATATTTCAATTAATGTTTTAAACTTTTTCTTCAACCCTAGTATTTAATATTTCCTTTAAGATATTTTCGATTTTCACAACAATTCGTCTAGCCTTTTCCTAACTATATTGGGGTTGGCTTCCAGTCTAACCGGGGGCAGCTAAATACCGGTAGTTAACATGGCCTTTAAGTACCTATTTGACCTCCAAAGCTCTTGCTGAGTAACACGATTCCCCCAAAACTGACTATCGTACTCTCAGGAAGATTACGAACAACACGTAGGTAATAATGAATTTTATATTTTCAGTCATCTACCTGTTTTGCTCTATCATAGTAATGACGCAGGCTCATGGACCACCTAAGGAGCGGGATAACGAGGATATCGCTATGGGAAGGAAGGTAAAACATGTAATTAACAAAATTTATCACGACCTTTTTATACGTCTAAGTTTTAAATCTGGTGTTATAAAACTGCTCTTTATGCGCTCATATTCTCATTTTAATACCAACGCTGTAAAGTATTTAAGCTGAGAAAACTAATTTTGCAAGACCTTCGCGATCTTTTTAATAAATCAGGCTTCAACCTGGATAGTCCTGGAAAAATATGAGCAATATAAAAACAGTAAAACACCTCTGGGCTTGAAAACAGTAAATTACACAATAATATATTGAAATAAGCTTCTAGAAACCAAGTGTTGTTTTAATTATAATTATATGTCTTAACATCAATATTATCTTTTTCATTCTATTTTATTAAAAACTATTTTATTTCAAAGGACAGAATACAAAATATTAGTTTAAAGTGGGTTTTAAAAAATCGCCCCAATCGCAGTCAGTGGGTACGGCTGGCAGCATTACCACTTTGGTCATTGCTGATTTATTGGGATAAAAATAGGCCAGCCCTCTAGTCACGTGAAGAATTTACCCAACCGGTTGGTGATGTGCCGAAAAGTTTGGTGAACACTGGGACCCCAAGGCCCTATTTCAACCCCAATTGACTGAAACATATCCCAATAAGGTATATTTGCGTCGTTTGAGGTTTTCTGCAGCCGCACAACTAGGTATGAATAGTACATGTGTAATATTGTCAATAAATTACTTAACATAAAATCCCTAACTAAACTGGCATAAGTTATGATCTAGTGTTAGCGATCAGAAGTGGTATTTATAAAGAAACAAGTCAGGACGTTTCAACGTGCGTATATTATCCATATGAGTTACCATTACAACCAGGTCTTATGAATTAAGATAGGAACACAATAATAATCACTGAGCACACAAAAATATGTCAAACAATAGCCAGCAGCTCTTAATATTAATATAGAAAATATAGGTCTTACATAGTTTGCACGAAGTTACCAGTCCGAGTGTCCGTTGTCGAAAGAGAGACACGAGCGGGTAGGCAACGTAGTGAGCTTGAGGTGGGGTTGCCAGTCGTCGCTAGCACTAGTAACAAGAGCATACATATGGTTGTAAGCGGCTATTCTCTATAAATGGGTGCAAGTGGTACCTACATCACAATGTGTTGTTATAGCTTGGCAGCGTGCCATAGTATCAAAGTGATCACCATGTTAGGATAATGTTTAGTGATCATTCTCTGGAGATAGATTAATATTAAAGACATCAGGGCCTGTAGCCAATGTAACATCGCTTCGTAGCGAAGCGAAATCGAATACCAAACCAACCAATTACGCGATAAATCACGTGATCAATCGTTCCCGCCGTTGGTTAGTTTGGTATTCGATATGGCTTCGCTACGAAGCGATGTTACATTGGCTACAGGCCCAGGGATAATCATTTTATTAATTAATTGCCTGTATATGTGATAAGCTATTCTTCTTCTTCAGCCTATAGAGGCCCATTGCTGGACAAAGGCTTCCTCCAAGGATTTCATTTTTTGGGGGGTTTGCCATAATCCTCACGCTTTGCAGGCGGGTTGGGGATCGCAGTAATTTGATATTACACAGGAGAAGCGCTGCTGCCCGCTTCCCTGGTTAGAGTTCCCTTAGTCGCCTCTTACGACACCCACGGGAGGATATAGGTTGGTACTATTCTAAGCCCGATACCACACGGACTGATAAGTTATTTTGCAGCAATTAAGTTTTGCTTACCGATCGTGGAAGATTCGTTTTACGTAATATTGTTTACTGATTTGTGTAACAATTGGTTGTGGACATTGAGAAAATATTAAACAGATACGATATATTCTAACAAACTGACCAAAAAAAATGTGCCGAACACAGCAGCAGCACACATGCATATTTTTATTCGGCATACATTGGTACAGTGTGAGTGAGATGGGGTGCAATCTAAAGCATAGAGAAGAAAAAGATGGCTAGTGTTTGTCGTTTGCGCTGTTAATGTTTGTCGTTTGTTTTTACGAGTGTATCGAGAGTGACTAAAGCGAGATACAGGACTTACCTCCTTTTGTACGCTTCATTTTTAGTGCGCTAGTGACATATCTACCTTAGTTTAATATTTTATCAATGGTTGTGGATCAAACATCCACGGTTATGTTTAGTATTAGAAAAAGCCCAAGTTCGCCTTTGCGTTTCTTTCCTGGGCATTTTTCTTGCGCAGTCGATTTCCAACGCACTGATTATCGCCTAGAGTTGAAATTCCAACAGCGTTTATAAAAGAGTGCGTCATAGAGCAACAAAATGCTGGGATGTGCTGGATTTTCAACTACTTATTACTAACACGGCAATTTCACTCATGACTGAGTTTATTACATTTCAAACATAAGCCAACATTAATAGACCTTCCTTTGTTTAAGATTTATGTTTCCGTCTCTATCTTGCATTTGTATTTTGATAGTTGTGCGACAGGGATCATCGTCATTTCCGCGTTTAGTCCCGGTTGCATCCGCGGCTTTCGCCTTGGAGCCCGGGGTCCGCTTTCTTGCTCAATCTCCCCAATTTCGTGCGATCTTTAGCAGCCTGTGGTGTGAGATTGTTACACAACGTCAAGCCAGCACCTCTTTGGTGTACCCCGCTTGTTCCGGCCCGGCGGAGGCGCCATGGCAAGACATTTGTTACCCACATAACATGTCACTGACACGAAGGCAATGCCATGTTCGGCAGTCAGAACATAGAGTGTGGTTTTGGCTATGGAACATTTGATTTTAGGCTAGCTAGAGAAAAAAATATGTAGTTATTATTTTGGACGCAGATGGGAGCTAAATGGTGCAGCATGGCAAAGGTGTGCAACCACGACCGCGTCCCGATCTGCGGTCTCAGCCACGCTGGGGACATCATGGGCTTCCGAGACCTCTGCGATATGTTCGACTATAACTGCATTCGAAGGAGGAGTATGTATTACAAAATGTTTATTAACTACACGTAAATTAAAAAACTGGAATTAACGGGTATCTTCTAGGTGCAATCATTTCTTAAATTCATTTTAATAGACCTCATCTGTGCTTTTGATATGGCGAGATAAATCTATGGCATCTAGATCGCCACTTGGGAACTAAGGTCTATTTAAATATGTTTCCAATTTATGTTACTTACTTCAAGTCATTACGATCCGGACGAAGCGTTTTGATTCCTCTTTTATTCCGCATACATCGCTGCCGCATACATACTGGAACATTTTGCCAGCGGCGGTGTTTCCGTCGCACTACAATTTGAGTGTCTTCAAGGCTATAGTGAATAGGCTCCTAATAAACTAGCTCGCTTTACCATCAATGATCGCATCACTGCTTACCATCAGGCGGGATCATAGTCAAGCGCTAGTTTATAACTAATAAAAAAAAAATTTAAAAAAAAGTTGAACAATTATCGACTTTAACGCAGGTGCAATTAAGTTCATATCAGAGTGACAAGCTTTATTCAAAGGTCTTTAAAATGTCTGAAGTTGTAACATACCTATGTGTATTGAACTGGTATTATTCCAATAACTCATATTTGTTTACATGTTTGGCGAATTAATCGTGAACGTAGGTTACGTATCGTACTGACGTCACATAAAATCTTGCATCACACAAGAATACTCATCATCATCATCATCATACCAGCGTTAATCCCAGTCGCATCCGAAGCCTTTTCTGCTTTGGAGTCTGGGGTCCGCTTCACCAGTCCAGTTGCTGATATGGCTAAACTTCGACATTTTCCGTGAAGCGACTGCCGTCTGACTTCCACAACCCGAAGGCGACATCGAAGCATTGCAGTTAGACCAATTGTTGGACTTTTGAGGGCTCCAACAACCTGTTACGACTGCCACTAGATGTTCGTATGGCACAAGAATAGCACGTATCACGCAAGAATACTCTTTGCATTATATAGGGTGGTAGGGATATCGATGCCGCGACTTTGAAAACAAGCACATGATTCATCCCCGAACATAAAAATTTTTCATCAGTTGTAATAAGCTACCAATGCGATCAAAATACACGCAGAAGCATTTGTGTTTTAAACATCTTACAATAATTTTCAACGCCGAAGCTCAAAACCTATGGCAGCAAGTTGCCCACCAGACGACCTGAGAATTCTTCCTTTTCTATGGAGGAGAAACATTATATTTCTACAAGTAATTGATTTAATAAATAAACCTCTACAGTTTACGCCCACTATATTTGCATTACTCCTTTATACATTGAAGAGAAAAGCTTGTTAGACACCCACGCGGAGACGAGTTTAATATAATACCATTAAGCTAGATCACGGGCTGCTACAGAGAATTTTCTAAAAGAAAATAACATTATTTGTTCACCCACGCTCAAGGACTACCGACGCCATTGAAACTTTAAACTTATTACAAAGTAGCTGTGCCCCGCGGTTTCACCCGCGTAAGCTTCGAACTGAAAGAGCTCAGTTGAATAAGAAAATAAACGCCTGTTAAAATAATGGGAGCAATATGTACGTCCGCGTTTGCTCCCGTTTTCACAACATTTTTTTTTCCTGCTCTGCTCCTATTGGTCATAGCGGGATGTTATATAGCCTATGTCCTTTCTCAGGCTCTATACTATCTGTGTACCAAATTTCATTACAATCGGTTCAGTAGTTTTGGCATTAAAGCCGGACAGACAGACAGAGATACTTTCGAATTTATAATATTAGTATGGATTAACATGGCCTTTTTTAAATCAGGTTTAAACTACCTAAATAGTTATTGAATTATGTACCTAGCCATTATAGAAATACAGCTCTTTATATAAAAACTAGCGACCCACCCCGGCTTCGCACGGATGCAATGCTGGTATACACTACAGAAAAACTGTGAACGTATAAAAAACTAGCGGCCGCCAGCGACTTCGTTCGCGTGGAGTTAGTTATGCTCCGCTCCTAGTGGTCGCAGCGTGATGTTATATAGCCTAAAGCCTTCTTCAATTAAAGGGCTATCCAACGCAAAAATAATTTTTCAAATCGGACCAAGAGTTCCCGAGATTAGCGCGAACAAACAAACAAACAAACAAACTCTTCAGCTTTATATATTAGTATAGATATAGCGGTCCACCGCCGTTCCTGCCGCTCCGGCTGGCCGCTCCTGTCCGCCATTTTTAAATCTCTAATATCTTCGAAAATATTCATTGAAATCATATACTGTACAGGGCAATATAGATCTATATTAAATCTACAATTTATTGAAGGTATTAAATTGGATAAGGATTAATGCTGTATTGATTAAAATCGCTTCGAAAATTAGCCGGTATTTGTCGTAAAAAGTAAATAACAAAAAACTGTTATTGTAGGATATCCATAAGAGACAGATATAATAAACCTTTCTCTTTAATCACTCTATTATTATATAGTTTTAAAGATTTAATCGTACAAATGGACATAGGGAAAGAGAAAGTGACTTTGTTTTATAACTAACTATAATAACTTATAAAAAAAAATGTAGTGATGACAGTTAAGTTCGGTACTAATTTGTCACTTTTGAATTAGGAACATTGACTTAACCTCAATAAAGTTCGAAATACAAATACTGACTTAAGCTTAACTTAAGGTTAACTCTTGAATTAAAGTTAGATCTCGTTTCATAATAAGGGAGTATCTGTTTTAGAAATAACAATATTCATTTGTAATTGGGAGGTTGTGGCCCAGAGGATGTGTCTATGTCTCACAAGTTGTATGTTCGAAACCAGAGAGGCACTCTATTTGTCGACTAGATAATTCGCAGACATGTGAAATCTACCAATCCGCAAGGAATAAGTGAATAAAATATTTGTGCTGAAAAGTGAACTTATGACATTTTCTTTAATTTTATACTACACCTATATTTTTTAAAAGGACACGTTTTTCACCTTCATTTGTATTATGTATGACATAATATGTACCTAGGTAATTCAACATTTAGAAGCATCAGCTGTCGAGTGAAGCATAATTTTCAGTGCAGATGTAGATAGATCGAGTGTCAGAGGCATTGAATGACGCTCGATTAGCTACGAATATACGATACATTAAAACTCGTATGTGAGTGATAGGAAAATACATGCATTCGAGTTTGTTTTATTTTATATATTTAACCTTTTAAAAATTAACGGTTTTAAGCGATACTTTTGTACAGCTGGATGTTCACAAGCGTGTCCAAAATCGATAATAACACCCATTTTTTTGGTTTGGATGGGAAATCATGAAATGACCTCTCCCGCGGGCGGCGCGGAAGGGCGTGTCAGACTTTTACTGACTCATCCGTGTTCCTTCACTTACCTGTGCGCCAGGGCCACGGTTTCTCTTTTGACTAACCCATAACCCTGACCCAGGCATCTGTCTTCGGACCCCGTCACGATGTGCTGATATAAAACACAACTTCATCGACCCGGGCCTGGTCCAGCTGCCCACTGCTTCCTGCCCGCAAGCCCGCGCCTACGATGGCCGGGAGTTCGATGTTGTCTTCCGATCAGGGTGTTTCTTGCAGCGGCTAGAGGCGTGAGGGTGCTGAGATTTCCAATCTGAAACTTATTGCTATTCTGTCTACTTAACAACATAAATAGCGCAATGGTTGTTATTGAGTTGTCAAAATGAAATCCACAGCTACTGATAATGAGTTACGCAACCCTGCAGGTTATCAGATTGTCATCCTTCTGACAACCTGTAACGACTTTCAAAGATCCATGAATGACAGCTAAAACAACCGCTTAACGTGCTTTTCAATACACAGAGGGGTCTTGATATATGAAGATTGTCATCCATCCCTGTACCCGTGTAAGCGTAGCTTAACCACCCGACCCACGAAAGATAGAAAAAAAAAGTATTTATTCTAATCCTTGCGACTTTGCCACAAGCTCCTCAATCCTGCCTCTACAAAAAACAATTGTACAAACAATTACCAACTGCCCGTCAACGTCATTTAAACGTCAACATTTCCATAGAGCCTTGTCAGCTGCTTACTCTCTAATTCCGTACGAAACTGTAACATCTTATAAAATTCAAATTTAGTGTTACATTCTTTTTAAAAGACGTGAAGAATAAAGAATTTATTGTAGCATGACGTACCGCCGCTATACAACGTTATTTTTAGTACCTTTATGAAAAATCCGAAACACGTGTCCAGTATTTGCAACAATTTATAAATGTATTTCAAAATGATTGGAATCGATTCAGTTGCTTATTCTGAACTAGTTTGTTCCAAACTGAATTCTTACACCATATTATATTTTTCCCAACTGCATTTAGAGATTGTTGCAAATACTGGACACGTGTTACAGATTTTGTATAAAGAAAAAATAACGTTGTTCATTGCATTAAACACTATAAGCACTAATGGGTTTCGTTTTGACAGTGCGACAACATACATTGCGTTATTCACATTGATATAACATTAAACTAACTTATTAATATTATATCAATGGTTATTCACGTCGTTGAGCAGGCACATTTTTCGAACATATTATGGAGCAATGGATTAGCAATATGCCTATAATGATTCAATATGCTTTAAATAATATTTTCAACTATGTTAGGGGCAGTAAGGTTCTGGAAATAGGGTGCTGTTCTTGTTGAATCAAAAAATGAGAAAGAATTTTTGATGCCCTATTTTGATTTTTTTTTCATGTGTACATATTAGTATTTTAAATATCTATACTAATATATAAAACTGAATAGTTTGTTTGTTTGTTTGTTTGTGCGCGCTAATCTCAGGAACTACTGGTCCGATTTGAAAAATTATTTTTGCGTTGGATAGCCTATTAATCCAGGAATGCTTTAGGCTATATAACACCCCGCTATGACCAATAGGAGCAGAGCAGTAACAAAAAATGTTGCGAAAACGGGAGCTAACGCAGACGTACATATTACAGTTTCCATTATTATCATTGGTCATCTATACTAATATATAAAGCTGAAGAGTTTGTTTGTATGTATCTTTGTTTGTTTGTTGGCGCTAATCGCGGGAACTACAGTTCCGATTGGAAATATTCTTTTTGCATTGAATAACCCATTAATCCAGGAAGGCTTTAGGCTATATAGTATCACGCTGCGACCAATAGGAGCGGAACATAACTAACTCCACGCGAACTAAGTCGCTGGCAGCCGCTAGTTAGCTTATATAAAAACAAAGAGATATTCGTCACATATAGTATTCATTACTTTTATTCAAAGGTCATTTTTAAGTAGAATTATTAAACACTTATTGAATGAATTGCTAATTTAGATTAATGAATTCCAGATTACAAGCAGACGGCGTGTCCCGAAGATCGATCCTTACTGACTGTGTCTCGCAGACCAACCAACAGTTACTTCGATGATTGATTTCAAATCTTAATTAAAACATACTCCATTTGAATATTCCAATTTATTATACTCTATATTTAGACTAATCATTCATTAAAGAAATGTTTATTACAATTGTTTGTCTCATTACTGGGTTTAAAAAAAGAAAGAGAGGGAAAAAAAACCTTTATTTACAGCAAACATCGACGCAAAGGGAAACACTGTTAGGGAATAATATTGTCGTTCTCCGTGGCGCAGCGGTCAACACGCCTGCCTGCGACGTGGAGGCCCCGGGTTCGATCCCCGGCCAGGTCATAATGGGAAACTATCTTTTCCTGATTGGCCTGGGTCTTGGATGTTTATCTATATATGTATCTATTATAAATATAGTATCGTTGAGTTAGTATCCCATAACACAAGTCTCGCTACTTACTTTGGGGCTAGCTCAATCTGTGTGATTTGTCCGTATATAAAAAAAAAAAAAAAAAAAAAATATACATTTCAATTCCAGGTGAGGCATGCACCAATGTAACTTTTGTAAAGTTATATGTACTTTCTAAGTATATCTTGGACACCAATGACTGTAGATGAAGGAAAATATCTTGAGGAAACCTGAACTTTGGGTCTATAATCGCCAACCAGCATTGAGCGAGCGTGGTGATTACGCTCAATCCTTCTCTGTATGAGAGACCTGTGCCTAGCAGTGGGACGATAAAAAGGTTGATGATGATGATACATCTAGTATCCAAGATATACTTAGAAATAGATAAAACTTAGAAAAGTTACATTGGTACCTACTTGCCTGATCTGGAATTGAACCCGCACACTCATACTTGAGAGAATGGTGTTTTAACCACTAGGCCACCACTACTGCAACATGACGACATGGTTGATGCAGTGGCTGTGCTATCGACTGCAGCGCTATGTGTCGCGGGTTCGATTCCCGCACGGAATAAATAATAGGATGGCCAACAGTTGTTGTTTCAGGTGTGGCTGTTTGTGTATGTGAGTTTATATGTTTGTAAACGCACCCACTATACAAAAGAGATACATATATCGGCGCTGAGCACCGTCTGATAGCGATATAGTTTTAAGTTATCCGATTAATCGATTTTCTAGTTTCTGAACTGTTAAAAAATTAACGTATCCAGAATTAGCGCATTCCCCGAGTACTTATATTATTTACTAAATTATAGACCGTATCAGCTTCACACCATTTATTTTATAGTTCTGTCATGACGACAGACAGCGCATCATGTGTTGGTTGCCAAGGTAGGTATACAACCTCCAACACGCCTCCTCAATCTACTACATGATGAGTTACACAAATTAGAACCAAAACGCTAACTTGATTACATATAGAAGTAATAAAACCAACGCGTCACATTAACAAAACAAAACAATATCAAAATTAAAAATAACCATTACAACAGATAGGTATAAAACTCAAATTACAAATCCTAAACCTAACTGTACTTGCCCGCCCTCTTAATGGGTAATTTTTGTACAATCTGTTTAAGTTTTGGGCCTGGCAGAGACTTCGTTAACATGTCTGCTAACATCTCTTGAGTACACAAGTATTGTACATCAATCGCCTCCTTAATCAAGGCTTCGCGGACAAAATGATACCTAATATCTATATGTTTTGTTCTATTATGGTTCATTTTATTTTGCGATATTTTATGTGCTGACTGATTATCGTTAAAAATAATCGTTGGTTTGTTGCAAGCATTTTTAGTCAAACTAGACAACAAACCTCGCAAGTAAATTGCTTCTTTAGCAGCCTGACTGAGTCCTATGTATTCTGCCTCAGTCGAAGACAATGCTACACATCGCTGCTTGCGACTCTCCCATACTATTAAATTATCGCCTAATGTAAAAAGCATTCCTGTGAAGGACTTTCGATCGAATGATCCCCCCCAATCAGCGTCAACGTACCCGCGCATCTCTAAGTTACCGGATTTTCGGAAGACAAGCGCAAAATCAGATGTCCCCTTTATGTATCGCAACACCCGTTTAGCACAATTGAAGTGGGTCTCATCATAGCACGAATTGAATTGAGACAGTAAACTGACAGCATGTGCTATATCAGGCCTAGTAGTTTGAGCCAGATAATTCAGACATCCTATCAAACTTTGGTACGGCAACCTACAACCAGGCTCAGCTTTTTCTAGCTTGATGCCTACCTCCATTGGGGTATTGACTGGTTTGCAGTCTGACATTTTAAATTCCTTCAATACATTCAGGACATACTGTTCTTGATCGAGATAAATAGTTCTCTTATCTCGTCGTAACCTCATACCTAGTACGTGCCTAGCTTCGCCTAAGTCTTTCACTTTAAACTTTTTGAGCAGCCCGTTTTTCAAAGCTTGCTTCTCTTTATCCTGCTTTGGAGGACATAATACAAATATATCATCAACATAGATAACTACCACTATCCTATCTTGACCTATTATCTTTTGATATAAACAGGGCTCTATCTTTGATTGTATAAAACCTAAATTAAGCATCTCCTTATCTAGTTCGCTAAACCAAGCATTAGAGGCTTGCTTCAATCCATATAATGACCGTTGTAGTTTACAAACTTTGTTTTCCTGACCTTCGGCTATAGCGCCCTCTGGCTGAAGCATGTAAATGTCTTCCTTTAATTTTCCGTACAGGAAAGCAGTGGTAACATCCCACTGGTCACTCTTCTGGTCCACTCGTATTCTGCAGCTAGTGAGAATAACAAGCGAAGCGTAGAGTGCCTCACGACGGGAGAATAGGTTTCATTATAATCAATTCCACGTACCTGTGCAAATCCTTTAGCTACCAACCTCGCCTTGTATTTCAATATGTTACCATCACTATCTCGCTTGATTTTGAATACCCATTTGTTCTGTATAGGCTTCTTATCGCGCGGTAGATTAACTAACGTCCACGTTTGGTTCTCCTTCAACGAGTTGAGCTCATCGTTCATGGCCTTCTGCCATAGCTCACTATCAGGCCTTGACATTGCCTCATCCATTGTCGTTGGATCGCCATCAATATCTGCGATAGCTTTTCTTTCAGCTTCGGCTTTCGCACATGTGCATCTGTAGTCCACATTATTCCTTGGACGTAAGTTATATCTGGGCGGGTTTTCACAATCGTTGTTTTCAGATTGTAATATAGGATTGGTACTTGCTTCTTGAGCTTCCTGTCTTATTTCATCAATAGTTTCTTCAAAAACGTCTTCATTGCTTCCTTCACTAACGCTGTGAATTTCCTCACATGCAACCTCAGGTTCAACACGTTCCTCCTCTGTTGAAATAGGAACGACTGAGTTCTTCGTCACTTTCATATCGTCTCCAGGAAAAACATTTTCTAAAAATTGGACGTCTCTCACAACTGAAAATTTTCCAGTCTTTGGTTCTACCAGTTTGTAACCTTTCGTGGTCTCGCAGTAGCCAACAAATATCAGAGCTTCAGTTTTTGTGTCTAGCTTCTTTCTCTTTTGTTTTGGTTTCAGAGCGTATGCCAAACATCCGAATACTCTCAGATGACTCAGATCTATTTTCTTACCAGACCAGAGTTCCTGTGGTACTTTTCCAGTAACAGCCTTCGTTGGGCTTAGGTTTTTTAAATATACAACTGTTCCGACTGCTTCTGCCCAAAATCTTTTGCCCAAATTGGCTTCAAAAAGTAATGTTCGCGCTTTCTCAATGATTGTTCTATTCGCTCTCTCAGCCACGCCATTCTGCTCCGGTGTGTATGGAACTGTCTTTTGATGTTTTATACCAGCTAACTTCAAATGCTTGTCGAAGGCATCGTTGCAAAATTCTTTGCCATTATCCGATCTCAAGCACTTGATCATCTTGCCAGTCTCATTTTCTACTTCCGCCTTATACTCACGGAACTTGTTGAGACATTGACTTTTGTTTTTTAAGAAATAGACGTGCGTCTTTCGCGAGAAATCATCAATAAATGAAAGCATATACAGCGAACCAGCAAAAGATGGCTCTTCCATTGGGCCGCACAAATCTGTGTGCACAATCTCCAATAAATCATTTGCTCGAGTGCCTTGTTTTTTGAATGGACTTTTGCATCTCTTTCCATTTATACATGGAACACACGGCTCTATTTTGTCCGTAGTTTTGAATTCTATTCCAGATACCATGTTTTTCAGGGTGATCATGTACTTTTGTCCTAGATGAGCTAGTCTCCTGTGCCATAAATTCGACAAAACTTCATTCGATGTTGTTAAATTAACCACAATATTGCTGTTTTCAATCAGTTTAAAAATTCCACCAACTTCTTTGCAAGTGGCAACTTTGCGGTCATTTTTATCTTTAATCAAACATCCATGCTTGTCAAACTCAACTTTGTACTCGTCTCTTACGAGATCACTCACTGAGATTAGGTTCATCAACAATTCGGGAACATGCAGGACATTATTCAATTTGAGTTTCTCATTTTTACTCACAATCGGTGCTGCATTGCCCTTTCCAACTACTGATATCTCATCACCACTAGCAACTTTTATCTTACAGTCGCCTTTCTGTGCCTTATATTGCACTAGTTTGTTCGCATCATTCGTCATATGGGTAGAACAGCCACTATCAACATACCAGGCGTTTTTATTTACGGTATCGGCAGTACCCATGCAAATATTCGCAGTTTTCTTGATGCCTTTGCATTCTGATGCTTTGTGTCCAAATTTGTGACACTTGAAACATTTGTATGTCGCTGGTTTCCGAGCAGTGTTGTTGTTGCTCTTCCTGTTTTGAGTGGTAAAAGCTTGCTCACCAGCCCCATTACACACTTCGGCTTGTCTGTGGCCTTCATGTAGTAATTTGGTCTTTACTTGCTCTAGTGTTACCTCTTTTCCACTATTATCGATGGCCATCACGAACGGGTTGTATTCGCTCGTTAAGCCAGCCAATAGTATCGAAATAAGCCAATCGTCTGATACTTTAGCGTCTATATCATTAAGCTGCTGTGCCAGGTGTACTATATCGCAGATGTATTTTTCCATACTTGAATAACTTTCCAAACGACACTGCCATAGTTTACGTTGCAGCAAAATTCGCCTGCCCCAGCCTTGATCCTCGTAGGCTCTGCACAAGTTTTGCCATACCTCGCGTGCGGTTTTTGCTTGGTACACGTGCGCAAAACATGTAGGCTCAATAAGCAGACATAGAGTTGATCGTGCCTTCCTATCACTGTCTTTTTGTAAATCACTGATATTTTCTGTTTCCACAACATCCCACAAGTTTTTGGATTCGAGGAGGTTTTTTACAATGAATTTCCACGATGTAAAATCATTCGCTCCTTGCAGTTTTTTAATTCCGCAATAGGAACCAGAAACAGAATTTTCATCACACATTTTTTCACTTTTTGACAGTATTGTTTTTTCACTGTCAACAACGTGACAATCAGTATTATAAAGGAAATATTTTTTACGATCACTTTTAATAATATTTACTCAGGTACGGAATGGGAACCATAACCTGTTAAAAATTAACGTATCCAGCATTAGCGCATTCCCCGAGTACTTATATTATTTACTAAATTATAGACCGTATCAGCTTCACACCATTTATTTTATAGTTCTGTCATGACGACAGACAGCGCATCATGTGTTGGTTGCCAAGGTAGGTATACAACCTCCAACATGAACGAAATGTAATATAATCGTGTAGTGATTCCTAAACGTAACACCCGAAACTGGCACAAAAGAAGAAACAACGGGGACTGGTGACAGCTGGTCAACGGTTAACTTGGATGTGCGACTCGTGTCAAGTGGAACGTTATTTCTTAGGAAAATTATTGTAAAATTGTAGTGATCAAAGTTTGATTTAAAGTTTATCGTTATAATTGATTATCGCGCGTTATATTGATTACGCCTACAAAGGATACCTTGCTAAATAAAGACGGAGCTTCCCCAGATGATACTTTTGTACCGCTAACTTCTTCTGATGATGGCCATGTGCCGTTACATATTATAGGGCAATGTTTTTTTTTAAAAAAAATACGTTTATCGACCAGCATTATCCTACGACCCTCTACGAGACAGAGCCCAGTGCAATTTTCTTCTCTAAATATTTGTTTTGCCTTCCTTTTGATATTATTTTTCCACCCAAATGAAATTTCAGTAATACCAATTTATGTTTCCAAATTTACTTTTTGTTTTTAATATTGTTTTGACTAAAGCAAAAACACATGAGTTTTTTCAAAACTTCTCAATAAATTCCTATCCACCTACGTACGGTTTGAAACATCCAATGTAATATCAAACATCTGTTAGGCAGCCCGGGGCTAAGGGGTGGAACCAGCTTAGCATTAATTTAAAGAATTCACCTGCTGAAAAGAATATTGAAAAACAGCTGCGTGACCTTTTCCGCGCTGAAATAAGGAAAGTCAAAATGTAATTATCAGTTTATTTATTTATTGAAACTTCATGCACAAATAACAACATTGCACAATGGCGAACTTAATGCCTTAGGCTTTTTCTACCAGTCTACATTAAGGTGATGCAGAGACAAAACATGGTAGGTGCAAGGATATAAAAGAGAAGTTAAAAAAGAAACACAAAAAAAGTAATTAAAAATGAATAAATAAATGAAATGAATTTAATGAATTTTATTTTATAATTTTTAGGACGATAAATGATAAATTAATATATTAAAATGATTAAACAATAAAATAATATTGTATAATAAATTACTTTATTCACAAAAAAAGCTTACTGATAAATTGAGAGCTAACTTAGTGTAGTTCTATTTCAAACTTACTAACTTATGTAAAGAACTATGATGGGTCAGTAGTAAGGCATACTTGTGTTTTTACATGCTTTTTATTAGCTTAACTTGTATGTTTACATGCTTTTTTGCTTGCTTGTTTGCTTGTTTGCTTGTTTGTCCGTCTCTAACTCTTTGAACTACGAGTGAGCGGCTCATTACTGTAAAATGTCCCACCTTTTTCAATACGTTCGTTCGTTCATTTTTTTTTAAAGAATATCAAACTAAAAAGTTGATAATAAATATAGTTTAAAAACTAAAAAAATTGGCTTTTAAAAAATATCAAACTAAAAAGTTAAAAATAATTTTAAAAAAAGCGTGAGGTACTTTGTGCCATAATTATTGTATATTAAGCGCCTCACGCTTTTTTTAAAATTATTTTTAACTTTTTAGTTTGATATTTTTTAAAAGCATGTTTTTTTAATTTTTTTTAATTATATTTATGTAGATCGTATGTTTGTATCTAGACCGATACTCTACGTTGTGCAAATAATTTCATCACTGCTCTCAAACGGGTGCAGAAAAACATCTTGAGTCCTGGAATCAAAAATTTTAAGACGTGTCGACATTTTTTTCGTCATCATCCAACCGGCATTGAACCAGTGTGGTGGGACACATCCTCTTCTTCTCACTGAGAAGGCGGTTGGATCCCAGCAGTGGACACATTATAGGCAGATATACTAAATGATATACCAAAACAGTTCTGGCGATGATTGCCGGGAGATTTGACTACCGCCCGGTAAAGACCAGGCCCGGGTCGAGGGTGCATTGTGTTCCACGCGCGCTTCAAAAAGATATGTGTACCTAATATCATGTTCTGGTTGTTAAAAATAAATGTGTTTTTTTAAATAACTGCTAACACCGTTTTAGTTATGTGTACATTTTTATTATTTTAAATTGTTAATCTATTAAATGAAAGCACCAATATATTAACGACACTCAATAGCATTGTAATTAAGCACATTTTGCACTGGTCTGGTCGTGCCTCGGAAAGCACGCCGTTGGTCCCGGTTGCCATACGAAAATCTAGTGGCAGTCGTTACGGGTTGTTGGAGCCCTCAAAAGTCTAACCATTGGTCTAACTGCAATGCTTCGATATCGCCTTCGGGTCGTGGAGGTCAGACGGCAGTCGCTTCACGGAAAATGTCGAAATTTAGCCATATCACCAGTTGGACTGGGACGTGATATCAACCAATAGGCACTGGGGCTGCGTGGTAGTTTACGGCCCACTCGCTTCGGACACGGGAGTCCCCGAATAAAATGCAACTCGTGTGACTCGGCGAAACAACGCACATGGCGGACTTTAGTCCGCGTTGTGTGCTCTCACTGCTCTACATTTCTGGGCAACAAATGACCGCACACCGTGTGCTTTGAGTTCGCGGTAAATCCGCGGTGGAATTCTTATTCGCGAAGCGTACTTTTTTCTCCCCCTCGGAGAAAACTCCGTCGTCTGCGCAGGCCCTTATAGATAGCATTTTGTAATACCGTGGACTTTTATGTTGCTTTATGAGTCGTATCAATTTGTGTGCTTTGGTACAGATGACAGCGCAACAAGCTACTACAATCTGTCAGATTTCCTTATTAGATTTCAACTTTATCTCTAAAGCATGGCTCAAGGTTGATTGGGATTATCTGAAAGTTTGGGGTAGCTTGACCTGCTGTCGTATGTACACAATATTTTAGTTGAGGATTCAAATATTTTTTGAAATATCAATTGGAATGGGTAATATATATCGGTTACTGAACGAACCGAAAGACAGCATTTAAATTTCTAATAACTATTTATTTTTAATATCACATGAATATCATGTATATTCCTCTTATATCAGTCTATTATTGTCCCAATGGGCGTAAAGGCCTCTTCTCAGATAGAGAAGGCACGATAGATAGATAGGCAACGTCTATTAGGGACAGTAACACTAATTGCAAACAAATGTGTGAAGTTTAAAAGGCATTTTTACATATCGGTCCAAAATAAAAATATCCAATCATTCTCCAACTTAACACTACTTACCAATAAGTTAATATAATTAACCATGATTACCTTTTACCTATTAGTCACAGCTAATTGAGTTATTATTAAGGAAGTGACATTCGAAATGCCATCTAATATAAAAGTGTGAGAGCAAAAACGATGTCAAACCGAAAGAAATAAATTGATATATGTTTGGTATAGTGGTAATGACGGCACAAATTTCTTACTGCACCTTAATTGCGTAACACACTGTTACCAATATATACTTAATATATAAAGCTGAAGAGTTTGTTTGTATGTTTGTTTGTTCGCGCTAATCTCGGGAACTACTGCTCCGATTTGAAATTTTTTTTCGCGTTGGATAGCCCATTAATCCAGGAAGGCTTTAGGCTATATAACATCACGCTGCGACCAATAAGAGCGGAGCATAACTAAACCACGCGAACGAAGTCGCTGGCGGCCGCTAGTTATTGGATAAATTCAAAGAATATTACTAATACATTGCTCTATACAATACTAGCTTTCCGCCCGCGGCTTCGCCCGCGTGGAGTTCGGTTATATCGCGCTTTTTAGATTTCCCTCGGGAACATCAAACTTTTCCGGGATAAAAGGTAGCCTATGTTCTTTCTCAGGGTCTAAAGATTGTCTGTGCCAAATTTCATCAAAATCGGTTGAGAGGTTTAAGCGGGAAAGCGTAACAGACAGACAGACAGACAGACAGACAGACAGACAGACAGACAGACAGACAGATAGACAGACAGACAGAGTTACTTTCGCATTTATAATATTAGTATGGATTAACTTCATCATAGCGTAAAATGATTTTCCTTTTTACCCTACATCCATCTTATAAAAAAACTAGCTTTCCGCCCGCGGCTTCGCCCGCGTGGAGTTCGGTTATATCGCGCTTTTTAGATTTCCCTCGGGAACATCAATTTTTTCCGGGATAAAAGGCAGCCTATGTTCTTTCTCGGGGTCTAAAGATTGTCTGTGCCAAATTTTTAAAGCGGTAAAGCGGCAAAGTTAAAGCGGGAAAGCGTAACAGACAGACAGACAGACAGACAGACAGACAGACAGACAGACAGACAGACAGACAGACCGACAGACAGACAGACAGAGTTACTTTCGCATTTATAATATTAGTATGGATGTAAAGAAAACCCCGTCCGACCAATAAGGATAATAAAGGTTAGGTAATAAACAAATAAAATTTGAAACTTTACATAATCATCATAATAACAATACTAATGAATTTTGAAATAATCTTTTTATCCTCGAATTAACTCGAACTTCCCCAATGTTTGGTAAATTTTTAAAAAGTGGCAACACCATTTTCGACCATATGGTAGGTACCTAGTATGATTGTATGAATGAATGTACAATACTGGCGGCATTTTGTTTGGCCGCGTGCCCTGCCACCCGTCGCCCGCGAATATATTTATTTTTTGGAAGGTATTTTTTTTAAGTTTAGCCAGGCTTTGTAGGCATTGGTAGAATTAGTTATCGATACCTGACAATACCTTCACTGATCGGACAGGGTTTTCTTTACATATTGTATGTTCGAAAAATATGTATGTCTGTTCAACAAGGTAATCACGCAATGAACGCTCTTGAACTGCCAAAATGAAACCCTTTCTTTTTTTTTTATTACTTATAAATTAGTGCTTGACTGCAATCCCGCCTGATGGTAAGCAGTGATGCAATCGTTGATGGTAAAGCGCACTAGCTTATTAAGCCTTATCCCTCAAAAAAACTGAGTGA
This sequence comes from Sesamia nonagrioides, assembly GCA_017933935.1. NCBI lineage: Eukaryota > Metazoa > Arthropoda > Insecta > Lepidoptera > Noctuidae > Sesamia > Sesamia nonagrioides. The sequence goes on from JADWQK010000025.1 coordinate 4,347,715, forward strand.
ATAGGGAGGAAAACGGCAGTTGAGCGAGGTGATGCAATGTTTAACCCAACAATACGACCAACGATGCTGCGCCAGAGGATGATCTGGAGACCCTCCACGACCAAACTCCCAAAGTCCCGACACAACAACATTAGGCACATCGTACCCGGCACACATCGCAACACAACTGCTCAGACCAGTCCTCCGTACGACTTCACCAGACATCATGCCGGAACACGACGAATCGCTTGGCGGCAAGATTTTGTCTAGTGGGTGGTAACTTATGCCGGCGGCTGATGTTGTTGCCTACCACCTTTCTACTGATAGTGTATTACGCAATTACCCTGCTAATTAGAACAATGCATACATATACACCATTTTAATACGGTCATACCAAACTTCCTTCTAAACCATTATTGGTTCGCAAATTATGTTTAGAATTTCCAATTCCAACAAAGCTATAATTTGTTACTAAACATCCTGCGTTTGTCCTCCATTTTGATCAACAACTAATTTGCTTTAGTGTCATATTATCGATAGACGTTGCAAGGTACCCAAACGACCAGTGTTTATTAATATCATCAATAATGTTTATAATTAAAGGTGTTTTGTTATTAATTCTGCAAGTAGTAATGTTGGTTGATTGCCATATAACTGTTGATAGATCTCACCTGGTAAGCCAAATATAAATAAAGATAACGACTTAATTTTAACCGAAGTGTATATTATTTTTCCTCGTTTTTTTTTTAATAATTATAAACTAGTGCTTGACTGCAATCCCGCCTGATGGTAAGCAGTGAAGCAATCGTTGATGGTAAAGCGCACTGGTTTATTAAGCCTATTCACTTAAAAAACTTAGGAATAGGAAGAATGACGGCAGTTGAGCGAAGTGATGCAATGTTAAACCCAAGACCAACACGACCAAACGATGCTGCGCTAGAGGGAGATTGATCTGGAGACTCTCCACGACCAAACTCCCGACACAACAACATTTGACGCATCGTACCCGGCACACATCGCAACACAATTGCTCAGACCCGTCCTCCGCCACCACCACCGAGAGAATTTTAATTTCACTCATAACTCGTCTATTCTATGCTACCTATCTATTTAGAGGGTTTGAAATATAATATGGTATAACATTTAATAAACTATATTACGTTGACCTTAGTGTTGTACTTTATTAAAGAAGTAATTATGTCCTAAGACTGACTGACTGACTTATTAAAGCCCACGCCAAACCTCCGCCCTGCCTTTGGACCTAGAAAACTAAACTTTAAAGAAGACTGCTTATCGCCAATAGTAGTATGGGACGTCCCTCATCTAGAATGGCCGACGACCTTAAGAAGTTGGCTGGGACAGATTAGATATCTCGGTGGTAGGCCAAAACATCGGCTGCCGGCAGAATTTACCACCCACCAGACAATAGTCCTTCCGCCAAGCGATACGTCGTGTTTCAGCATGATGTCTGGTGAAACCGTACGGTAGACGGGTCTGAGCAGTTGTGTTGCGATGTATGCCGGGTACGATGCGCCAAATATTGTTGTATCGAGAGTTTGGTCATGGAGAGTCTCCAGATCAATCTCTCTCTGGCGCAGCATCGTTGGTCGCATTGTTGGGTTTAACATTGCATCTCCTCGCTGAACTGCCTGCCTGTGTCTTACCTCCTATTCACTCAGTTTTTTTAAGTGAATAGGCTCTTTAATAAACTGGTGCGCTTTACCAATAACTATTGCATCACTGCTTACCATCAGGCGGGATTACGGTCAAGCACTAGTTTATAAATATGAAAATAAAAAATATAAAAGAGTAGCTTATCCACGGCTACCAACTTTTAAGGTTATCTGGTTCCTTATGGAATGTGACCAACTATTCTTTTGGTAATACATAGTAGCTATTAGATTAATTGTATTTTAATAAAATGTATGTATCTTAGTCAGAACTGAAGAAGTTATGCGAGCACGCTTACTCTTGCTTCCACGACACGGTCATCGTTTGTGGCAAGTCCGTCAATGAAGCGAGGACTTTTCTGGACCTGTGTGACTTGTACGAGTATTCCTGTGAATATACTATGGGTAAGATATTCATACTATTTCTAAACTAAAATCCCTTAGACACCTTCTAACTGACTCATTAAAGCCCACGACCACCCTCACTTGGATCTAGAAGACTGAAACTTTTGCCCAAAGGTTTCGTTTACGATATCATCATTTTTCTGTCTTAACCCAATTTATTTGGGATCTGTGTAACACGTGTTTTCCTTCCTTAATAGTCGTACACAATAGTCTATCTGTTTGATAATGGTACACTGATAAATTTTCGACAATTGAACTGCGTTTCTTGGCACGATTTTAGGAAATTACATACAAGCAAACACAAAAATGGAAAAGGACTTACTGAAATACACAGCGATGCCCTCCCCGGGTTGTGATGGAGGCCTCCATAAACGTCCACTTGTTCAGTTTGGTTGTTGGATTCAAGGGGTTTGATTGATTTAAAGAATGGTTATATGCACCGACCGGTGTGCAATCTTGTAGCTTTTTTTTTGATGGTGAAGTGTTGAAGCAGAGAGAAGCAGAGAGTGATGGAGAAGTTGGCTGTTGTTTTTTGTAATTTTTTATGGCTTAGTCTCTAGACCTTTAAGCCAGATATATGGAATTAGGAATTATATGGGAAGGAACAGGGAAATTTGAATGTGCTTGATGTAAGAATGGTTGCATGCTTTAACACTATCCGTCCCCTGGTCCTTCCCTACTCGTATTCAGATCCATACTCAAAATGTTTCTCACAACAGTTTCCTCGTTTCTTTGTATCACATGACAATTGATGTCCATACAACTTTTAAGTTTCCGTTACCACTTCACAGAGGTGACATATTTAAAATTAATGATATTTAAAAACCCCCAATGGGTCCATGTGATGTATTATGGCCCACTCTTTTACTGAGAGGGCTCCCGTGTCCCATTAGTGGCAAATTGTAGGTACGCTGATTGAGTCGACTTCTCTTCTGAAATATAATTATTATATTACATTTTATCAACCAAATGCTTTACTCCCAGTGCCAATAGTTATTAGTATAACTAATATATAGTAAAGCAAAGTAATAGAAGAATTAAAATTATTTCTTTCAGTTTTCAGGCACGTGAAAGAAGATGAAGGCGTGTGTCCAAATCCAAAGGAGATCTTACCAGGATTTGGTTGATTAGTTAATAGAATTGTCATATTTATCGATAATATAAACAGTGATGCAATAATAATGTTATATTGTATTTAATATTTCGAAGTAAAACCTGAATTATATTAATAATGCCAGATTGTTGCGCTATTTATATTATCATCAAAATTTCTATACTCAATTCACGTTAGCTTTAAACAAAAGAGGATCATAAAATCAGAATTTGTACAACATTACATGTCCGAGATTAATTTTAATTTTTTTAATAAATGATTGTTTCAATACAAAAATATTAACAACTCGAATGCCATTACCTGTTTCTTACCGATTTTTGTTGTTTATTTGTAATGTGTAATTGTTTTATTTTTATTTCGTCACCGATATTAACATAGTCTTTTGCGTTGTTAAAATTTTATATTGACAAAAATGTTATAAAAACAATGAGCAAGCGTGGTGATTACGCTCAATCCTTCTCTGAATGAGAGGACGCCTGTGCCCAGCAGTGGGACCACAGAAAAAAGGTTGATGATGATGAAAAATATTTATAAAAAAAAAATAACAAAATAAAAATAAAATAAATGTTTTGTTTTTAATGAACAGACAGCTGTGCAACTGGGGAGCTTGTTTCGCCACTTCTTCTTCCCAACAAAAGCACTAGGAAGTGACGAAGGGCGGGCGGTTTGGGGGTACTGTCTTATGTATTATTGACATACAAAAAGTGCTGATTCTCAGCCTAATTTGAATAAATGACTTTAGAATTTGATTTAGAAATTAAATGATATGCATCTCTACTTCTATGAACTTCTTTTGTGTAAAGCTAACGCGTATGATGTATAAAAAAAAAAAAGAAAATCGGCAAAAACCAGGTAAGATAACATTCACATGTTAAGTCAATGACAATCAAACCTTTTTATGTATTTTGGCGGAAGCCATTTTATCCGAGAAAAATAAAAAAATATCCTACTGCCAACGTATGACCAACATGGTAATTACGTAACACACTATCAGTAGCAATGGGTTTCATTTTGACAGTTGAACAACATTCATTGCGTTATTTACGTTGTTGAGCAGACACAGTTTCAAACATATGGAGCAATGGATTAGCAATATGCTATGAAATGATTCCAACTGATAGTAATAGTATTTTACACAATTAGGGTGCAGATTAGGAAACATTTTAGATTTGGTAGCCTCATAGTAAAATGTAAAAGCATTCCAGATAGGTACTAACCCTTTTGATAGCCCTTTAGGTTTTTAATATGGACACTAAATAACTTAGGTATTTCATTAAAGCTCTCTATTTAGAAGATACATTGGTGGTAGATCAAATGAGTTGGTTTAAGTATAATAGTTAGTATACCACGTCATTTTTTGCTTATACGAAACCTGAATATAATTTTTTTCAGAATAAGCAAGTGAATCGAATCCAATAATTTTTACACCATGTTTTATTTTATCCCAAATACATTTAGAAATTCTTGTATTGTGGTTACCGAGTGCACCACGCAGCTTAAGGTGCAACATAGTACGCGCAACAGCTGACGCCACAGGTCAACGCACCGCCCGAGCGGAACGTAGACCATATTTTTGTTGGGACAACCAAGTAGGAAACCAAGCTCATAACTTTGTGATTTCTCATGATATTTTTTTGAAATTTTGTAAGTACATAGATTCTTTACTTACACTGGACACGTGTTTCTGGTCATGTTGTATAAGTTGATTATAATAAATTCAGCGCCAATCATAACTGTAACAAAGCAGAGTATACATATATTGTATAGACGCTAGAATATCAAGCTACTACAAATATCTTTAATAGATTTACAACTATATCGTTAAACACCCTTACGTTGTTAACACCTCTACGATCCGGACGAAGCGTTTCGCCTCTTCCTTTATACCGCGTACATCGAGGGACTGGAATAATTTGCCAGCGGCGGTGTTTCCGTCGGACTACAATTTGAGTGTCTTCAAGGCTAGAGTGAATAGGCTCTTAATAAACTAGTGCGCTTTACCATCAACGATTGCGTCACTGCTTACCATCAGGCAGGATTGCGGTCAAGCGCTAGTTTATAATATATAAAAAAAGAAACCATTGAGTTTCAAGGTTATTTGCGAAAATTTTACAGTTTCAAGCAGCTTGACCTACTGGCCTTTGTACTTTTATTTCAAAGCGTACTATAAAAACAACCTTTTTAACTTCTGTCTAATTCTACTGCGAATTGAATATATAGAAACGAACAAAATAATAAGGTATGAAGTTGATATATTTTTCACTTATTTTTAATATTTGCAACCTACAATTAGTTGTTCCGGTGTGGTTGTTTGTTTATGTGGGTTTATATGTTTGTAAATGCACCCACGATACAGGCGAAAATCCTTCTTCTCTTCTTCTTCTTCAGCCTGTAGAGGTCCACTGCTGGACAAAGGCCTCCCCCAAGGCTTTCCACAATGACCAGTCTTGTGCTGCCCGCATCCATCGGCTTCCCGCGACCTTCAGCAGGTGATCAGTCCACCTTGTTGGGGGCCTTCCTACGCTGCGTCTTCCAGTACGTGGCCGCCACTCCAGAACCTTACTGCCCCATCGGACATCGGTTCTATCAGCAATGTGCCCTGCCTACTGCCACTGCCACTTAAGTTTAGCAACTCGAAGAGCTATGTCGGTGGCTTTGGTTCGTCTGCGGATCTCATCAATCCTAGTGTGGGGCAAAGTCTAAAAAAAAAAGAAAGTAAAGGGATAACAGTAAAAAAAAAATGAAGTAAAAATGTGTAGCAAATATTGCCTCTCTTTTTGTGGTCACCTTTTCTGATTGATCCAAAATCACTTGTTTATAATTTACCATTTCCGTAGCTGTAAAAGAGTTATATATTTTTTATGGATGCTGTAAAATCTAGAAAAAATTATGACTTCAGTTTTACTTCCATACCTAGAAATGTACACCTCTCACTGAAAAAGAATATGACGCATTACAATGATAACTGTTTTTGGTAAGTTTATTATCTAATGTAATTAGAAAATTATAGTTGAAATAATGTAACATACATACACTTACTTAACATACTTATGTAATTATTTTTGTATTATACAATATGTAAAGAAAACCCTGTCCGACCCATAAGGATAATAAAGGTTAGGTAAACACATAAGCAAATATAATATAAAATTTTACATAATCATCATAGTAACAATACTAATGAATTTTGAAATAATCCTTTTTTCCCGGGAATGAATTCCAATTTCCCGGAAATTTGGTAATTTTAAAAAAAGTGACAACACCGGTATTATTATAAGCGAATAACGACGCGACCACGTCACAGGTGCCGCGTGCCCTACCCCCCGCCGCCCGCGGATGGGGTGGCTTACCGCACATGTATTAAGTTACCTCTTTTTGCGAAATAATATTTATTTTTTTAGGGGATTTTTTTTCAAGTTTAGCCTGTCTTTGTGGGCATTAGTAGAATCAGTTATCGATACCTAACAATACCTTCATGGATCGGACAGGGTTTTCTTTACATATTGTATAGGTATGTACGAATGTTTAATTTTTTTGGTTGAGATTTTCCACATTTTTTTTTTCCTTTAATTTTTCAGTTATAGTCATATATTTAATAACAACAACAGACGGCCACAGCGAATCTATTAAAGTGAGTTGTAATAACCACAGATGCTTTTTTTCTTTCTTTTCTTGACCATTATTATCATCATTTTAGCCGAAAGACGTTCACTATTGACTTCTCTCCCAAGCCACCTCCAATTCGACCGGTTTTGTGCTTCTTGCTTCCAATGGGTTTCTACAACCTTTAGAAGATTGTCGGTTCACCTTATGGGAAACTTTCCAAAGCTAAGTACGTCTTCTGGAACGCGGTCACCATTCCAGAACCTTTCTGAAACTATTCTGCGATCATTGTGCATTACCCACTGCCACTTAAGTTTGACAATTCATCATGATTTTTATCATTAATCAATAAACGTTCTGTCTATTTTTTAAAATTTCAAGAATATTTAGCCCGAAATTCAACATAACTTATCTAGCCAAACATAATTATAAAGCTGAAGAGTTTGTTTATTTGAATGCGCTAATCTCAGGAACTACTGGTTCGATTTGAAAAATTCTTTGCGTTGGATAGCCCATTCATCCAGGAAGGCTTTTGGCTATATATCACCACGGTGTGACTAATAGGAGCGGAGCATAGCAAAAATTAAAATGTATGCTGTATATTTTGGGGTTAAAATAGAATGTTCAAATAACTAACTCTACGCGAACGAAATAGCGGTGGTCGCTAGTAACATACAGGGAAACTTTTCTTCGAGTGCGCAAAAGCAAATGGGTGGCTCAGAATCAATAACAGAACAAATCTGCATTATTAGTTTAAAATAAAAAATCATGTTTTTGTCCGCCCTAAAATCGGCAAATGAGAGACACCAATTATTCATATCAATATCGTAGTATTAGCATATGACCGCATAGTGAACATGCGGGCGGCGCGGGCGCGCGGGGGTCCTGTGATGTTCCCGCCGTCCCCACTCCGCCGACAATGAATGGGACCGCGTGCGGTGACCATAACATCGATTTCATAATAAACATCTTTCGTTATCAATAACTATTTTTTTTTTGTACTAAAACATACCGAAGTAATAATATTTTTATCTATAAAACTTATTTAGCTATAAGTTGACAAAGTTTGCGCACTGGATAAAATTTTATTCTGTATAATCTCTCAAGTGTAATCGTATGGGTTACTAGCAGCGCTCTGTTCTTTAGCCCGTATAACTTTCGATCCCATATGAATACCGGTATAGAAATTAATTATGTGTTAATTCTGTTTATAAACCCTGTGTGTGCAAAATTTCATTCAAATTTGTTCAGTACTTTTTGCGTAAAAGAGTAACAAACACCTATAAAAACTTTCCGGTTTATAATACTAGCTGCACCCCGTGGTTTTATCCCCATAAGTTTTGATCTCCTGGGAATATTGGGGTAAAAAGTTTCATTCATCATCCTCATTACTGCCGAAAGACGTCCACTGCTCGACATATGCCTACCCCAAGGATCTCTGCGACGACCGGTCTTGTGCCCCGCAGCCAGCGGTTTCCCGCGACCTTCACCAGGTCGTCGGTCCACCTTGTCGGGGGCCTACCCACGTTCGTGTACGGTACGTGTTCGCCACTCGAGAACCCTTCAGCCCCATCGGGCATCGGTCCTACGCGCAATGTGTCCGGCCCACTGCCAATTAAGTGTAGCTATTCTTAGGGCTATATCGGTTACTCTTATTCTTCTGCGCAACTCCTCATTTTTTATTTGATCACGCAGTGAAACTCAAAAGCCCTCTCCATTGTCCTTTGAGTGACCTCGAGCTTTCTTATAAGGGCCATTGTTAGCGACCATGTCTCAGTACCTTAAGTAGTAAGTATACGAAAGAGTAGAGTATATATACAATATGTAAAGAAAACCCTGTCCGATCCGTGAAGGTATTGTTAGGTATCGATAACTGATTCTACTAATGCCCACAAAGACAGGCAAAACTTTAAAAAAAAAATCCCCCTAAAAACATTAATGTTATTTCGCAAAAAGAGGTAACTTAATACATGTGCGCTAAGCAACCCCTTCCGCGGGCGGCGGGGGGCAGGGCACGTGGCACCTGTGACGTGTTCGCGTCGCTATTCGCTTATAATAATACCGGTGTTGTCACTTTTTTTAAAATTACCAAATTTCGGGGAAATTGGAATTAATTCCCGGGAAAAAAGGATTATTTCAAAATTCATTAGTATTGTTACTATGATGATTATGTAAAATTTTATATCATATTTGGTCAAGTAATTACCTAACCTTTATTATCCTTATGGGTCGGACAGGGGTTTCTTTACATATTTTAGGTATATAAGTCCCTATCCTATATAATATATCCTGGTTATAAACTATTTGTGTGTTAAATTTCGTCCAAATCCTTTTAGTAGTTTTTGAGCAGAAAATAGAATAGCACTGGGTGACCTAAGCCCGCATATAAGTCACACTCTTCTGTGACTTCAAGTTGTTCATTTTTACACAGAAAAGTGTGAATAAAGTGCGAGTTTCCCTATCTATAATATTACGCTACTAGTATTATTTGCTTCCGCTCTACGCGCTATGTGCCCCGCCCACTGTCAATTCAAACAACTAATCCGCTGGGCTCATTCCTAATTAGATCACGTAGAGAAACACCCTCTCCATTGCTCTCTGGGCGATCTAGCGCCTTAATGGCAAATGGGGAAGAAAGGCTCTTGAATGGCGAACACATACCGGCAAGCGCAGCGTGGGACATCCACCGATGACCTTACTAAACTCGCAGGGAAGCGTTGGATGCAGGCCGCGTCCAAACGGTCTTTTTGGCATCCTATGTCCAACAGTGGACTTCTTGTAGCTGACATGATGATGATGATGATGATGATTATTTGTTTGTCAAATCCCTACAGTAGTTTTTGCATAAGTGAGTATCAAACATGTTTGTAATTCTTTCACGCAAAACGCAAACGAAAATTTATATAACTGGATAGATAGATAAGAGCAGCGATGGCCCAGTGTTAGTGGACTTCTCAGCAGTAGATCATCGCTTCGAACCCCGGAAGTTACTTTACTTTGTGTATATCATTTTATCACTACTGCTTTAAGGAAAGCAGCAAGTCCTAGAACCAAAAATCGAAAACGAGCGAGATCTACCCATGCTAAGCCCGCGTAGTGAATTACGGCCCACACAAGGGTGTGGAACACAGGTTTCGTCGTGAAAGGTCACGGAAGTAACCCTGTGCTTCAGTAGCGGAAACTGTATATTTTTTTATTTATTTATTTATTTATTTATTTATTTCACGCGACGCAGGCCCATACATAAATACCTTAACCTAAACATATATATATTTATATTATAAAATAGTGCTTCGCTACTACTAGCATGTTCTTATGCTGTTCTGTGGTATTTGTCCGCGGAAGCGACGGAAAACCACGTCTTGCGGCCAGAAGTCCTCTTCCATCACGATGGGCAGAAAACAGTTCGGTATGCGCACCACGAAAGCCTTGAAGTTGACGTTGCGGCGCGACTCCAGTAACTGTACCCTCGGTGAGTATCTTGTCTTCTGGCGTACATACTCCACGATGTCCTCCGCCTTGGTGGTGTAGTGTAGGCGTGAGATATACACCGGTGTGTTCGGCTCTGCGGCACGCAAGTTAGCTTCCGTCCCCGCAGGAGCTTTGCCGCAACGATTCTTGTTGGTTCGCGTTCGGCGCTTCCTCCTTTGCACCGTCACGAAACCCTCATCATTAGCCCTATTCGGCGACTGATCTGGTATAGGCTTCTTTTTCGGAATGTCTGAGACACTCGCTGTGAAGCTAGCGGATTCCTTTTGCGGAGGCTTCGCTAGAGCTGCAGACACTTGCAGCGAGACGGGGCGAGGGATCCGGGCGACGCTGCGTGGAGGAGCTGCGATGACAGGTGCGTGGCTGTGGGACACGCGGGCAGGGCACTTTGCAAGCTCAGCAAACGACGGGTGCGCTGGCGACGAAACTGCTGACGCGGAATTTGACGACGATACATCGAGGCCAGCTCCGCGACACATGTTTACGTTAGATGCATCGACTGATGACCTAGTTACCGCTACACTATTGCGCAACTCGCTGAATTCCTTACGCAAAACGATGACGGTGTTTTGGGATTCATCTAACTTCGCTAAGACATCCGCGAGACGGTCCTTGAGAAAGACAATATCCTTCAGAAGGCTTGTTACGTCAACGTGGTCGAAAGTGACGGGTGGCAACTTGTGCAGTTCCTTCGCCACAAATGTTGGTACGTCATCTGGGTCGGTCTCCTTGAACAGCGTGATAATATCCTGCAGGCTTCTCTTAGTCCCGTCACGTCGGCGAGACACCATCTGGTCGCGCTTGTTTAACACACTAAACAACAATAGCTTGGCAGCAGCTATGTCATCTTCACTGAAGTTCGTTGCACAGATTTGGACAGCGGATACCTCATCCATCACATCCAGCTTCTGCTGCAGGAACGCCAGCAGCTCATTCGCCACAAGTTCATTACTCATGGCGAAAACAAAATTATTATTACATATAATAAATACATTATAGTATTATAGTATTTGAGTGACAGAGATGACATTAATATATGCGGGATATGTGAGTGATGTGTGTTATAATCCCAGAATTAAAGATTGATATGTATGAGGATATTGTGAAGTGCGGACACTTAGAACTTGGGATTACTTTATGAGAAAATGATTTACGGACAGCTAGTAGCAAACTCAAGTTTATTTTTTCAGTCTAGTTATCAATAAATAAATAAATATATACGGACAAATCACACAGATTGATCTAGCCCCAAAGTAAATTCGAGACTTGTGTTATGGGATACTAACTCAACGATACTATATTCATAATAGATACATACATATATATAAACATCCAAGACCCAGGCCAATCAGGAAACGAACGTTTTAAATCATGACCTGGCCGGGGATCGAATCCGGAGCCTCCACATCGCAGGCAGGCGTGTTGACCGCTGCGCCACGGAGGACGACAAAGCCATAAAGTATTCAACATGGTAGTATTATAATATAGCATGATTTCAAACTATGAGTAAAAGTCAGTTTACTTCATCATTAAAAAAAAATGTGGTACCAGAAACAGTAATGGCAAAATTGTATCTCAGTGAAGAAACCAATTTTGTGATAACATTCGTAACTTCGTTTGTAAATCGGATGAGACGCTAAAAGCTTTAGTGAATGAGTGAAGCGACAAATGCTTTTTTAGGAGAACTCCCGAATTCTCTTTTCTTATAAAATCTTTACCTTAAGCCCTCATATCGGGAAAAGTGATTACATCCATTAAGTTCAGAGTGGAAAGGAAATCGACCTGCAAATTGTCAGTTACCACGGAGTCAATGCAAGATTCTGAACACACTTGAAATATTCGTCAACTAATCAAAAAAATCAGTACACCTCAATAGAACCTTGGAGCGAGTCGGTCTTAAAATGAACATGCACAAGACGAAAGTCATGTCTAATGCTCATGTTGTACCGACTCCTCCCCTGTGATGGTTAGTCCTCTATCTGCGCAACTCCGTGGATCTGTCAGAGTGCGCCCGGCCGAAATTGTGTTCACTAAAACTACGATAGCTCTGAAATTAAAGAGCGCAGCTCGAAATACCGTATGTCACTGAAATCGTTGTGAAATAAGCTATATGATTTTCTATAGTTTTGTAGAGTTTTATCGTGAAATCTATTGTCGATTCGAAATTGAAAGTAGGGTTAGCTAAAAGTCGTAAAGAGGTCATTTTAAAAAAATAAATGCATTTTTTTACCAGTTATTGTTTTATTTAATAATAATAGATTATTGTTCAATAATCAAGTAAAATAACAGACATTTCTAAACATATTTTGCATCTGCAAGCTGAACAAAAATAGTCAAACCCGCGTCCGTTGACATAACCATTTTTTTTTTTTTAATTTCGTTAAAAAAACTTTGTTAAATGTTTAGCATGTAATGTTTTATACCTTTCTTATTCTTTCTTTAATTAGTCTGTGTAAGTTAGAGTAAGAAAAGTATACTCTACACAGGCAATATTTGTCATTTTATCCGACCCGATCCACGAAATCTCCAGGAGATTCCTAACAGACGCGAGTTTTTTGACAGAAATCTCCAGGAGATTCACTAACAAGCAGGAGATTGGAGACTCTGTTCTCGATTTGTAACAGAGTGAATTGGCTCTTAATAATCTAGCGGGCTTTACCATCAACGATTACATCACTGCTTTCCATGAGGCGGGATTGCGGTCAAGCATTGGTTTATAATTATAAAAAAAATACATAAAGCAATACTTCATTTTTCATTATGAGTATTTCATTGCGATATTTAGAATGTCCGTTTCAGCCCATAACATTATCCTAACTGGAACAACCTAGCCTCTACTGGGACACAACGGGCCTCAGAAATATATTGCTATAACTAATCATGTAGACCCTCTAAATGCAATATTTGCTATTCATAAACTGTATTCTTTCTCACCCCTCAATATTCTTAGAACTAAATTTATTTCTCATTACGTACCGGATGCCTATATAACGATTTCTCGGTATTCGTATTTCTCGGTATCAAACGACTATAGAATTATGTAATAAGAGCTCTGGAAATACCTAACGCGTTCCCTCTTTACATATTTATAAGAACACGTCTCTGGCTCTCTTATTTCATTCATCTTTTAACATTTACCTCAGCTGTAATCTCAGACATAAACTCATATTATATTTATGAAAATCGTCGGTAAAATTAACTTTCCTTTCGATTCAAAGTACAATATTATGAGCCTTTAGCGAGTGCATAATACCGGTTTATAACGAGGTAGTTAATATTGAGTTTTAGATCAAGGAAACTTGGCTAATTGAATTTTAATTATGTACCAACAAGATCTTAAGTTAACAGGTCATTAACTTAGACATGACTTGGGCTTTTCAGACTTTATATCTGCCGTTACGTATATCAAAACTATAGCTAAGTCTCTTTCTATGTAATATCTTACAGCGTATTAATTAAATGCATCTAAAGTAAACGTGTTTTGCTTAAAATATGTGTAATAATTCTTCATGAAAATGACATAATATCGATAGATGTCATATTCAAGATACATACTTTTAAATGAAATTGCTGCCCGTGCCTTGCCCGCGTGGAGTTCGGTTATATCGCGCTTTTTAGATTTCCCTCGAGACTATCAATTTTTTTCTTGATAATAAGTACCCTATTATTTAATCCGGACTTCTAACTTTACGTCTACAAATAGCAATTTTCATAGCAATCGGTTCAGTAGTTACGGCGTGAAAGCGGAACAAAGAAACAAACAATTTCACTTTCCGATTTATACTATTAGTAAGGCTATGGATAAACAAACAACGACCCACAAATAAATATGTACACTTCATTTATTTGCGCCCATTACAATTTTCTCTAAAACCACTACTTACAGCTAATCAAAACAAAGTTAAGAAAATATGACACCGTTATTTTCAGTGTGATAACCTGCTGTATTCAAACCAAACAGCTATTTTCAAAATATCAAGCCGCTATTTTCAATGCGTCAAGCCGAAATTTTCACGAGCCGCTATTTTCAACGTATTGAGTCGCTACCTTCACTTACCGGCCAGGAAGGCCTATGTCCAGTAGACTACTGGCTTGCGCTTGTATCGCCTCTCATTTAGAACAGGTATAGTGCGCAAGTCTTGGAAGCTTGCCAACGTGCAGCCGGTTCCCAAAAAGGGTAGTCGTACCGATCCTACCACCTATCGTCCGATTTCAATAACCTCCATACTCTGCAAGATATATATGGAGCGCGTATTGAACTCGCGCCTCTTGGCTTACCTGGAAGGAAATATCCCCAGTGACCGACAGTACGGGTTTCGCCGCAATCGGTCAACTGCGGACCTACTAGTGTATGCCACTCATTTATGGGGAGAAAAATGGGGAAGCGATTGCCGTTTCTCTTGATGTCTCGAAGGCTTTCGATAGAGTATGGCACGCTGGCCTATTGAGTAAACTTCCAGGATACGGTATTTTCGCTGGCCTGAGTGACTGGGTAAAAGACTTCCTGACTGAACGGTCCCCATGTCGACTAATGCCGGTGTTCCTCCTGGGTCTTTTCTCTCTGCAACTCTGTTCTTCCTGCATATTAACTATCTGCTGATGTCCGGTATCTATGGGTATGCAGATGACAGCACAGTTGTGGAGAGATACCTGCCAGTTTTTTACTTTATATGGGGTAACACCACCAACTTCCGCCCCGGGTGCCACCCAAGCTAGCTACGCCACTGGCAGTAGTGGACGTCTTTCAGCTGAAATGATGATGAAGTCGCTACCTTCAAAGTATTAAGCTGTTATTTTTTATGTGTCAAGCCGGTACCTTCAAATTATCAAACTATTACTAACTATTTCCAACGGATTAAGCCTCTATATTTAACACATAAAACCGCTATGTGAAAAGACAATAACCCACTGTTTTCAAAGTATCATCATCATCATCAGCAACCTTTTATCGTCCCACTGCTGGGCACAGGTCTTCTCTCATACAGAGAAGGATTGAGCGTAATCACCACGCTTGCTCTATGCGGGTTGGCGATTTTAGACTTAAAGTCCAGGTTTCCTCAAGATGTTTTCCTTCACCTTCACTCATAGGTGTCCAAGATATACTTAGAAAGTACATATAACTTTAGAAAAGTTACATTGGTACTTACCTGACCTGGAATAGAACCCGCGCACTCATACTTGAGAGGCTGGTGTTTTAACCACTAGGCCACCACGACATTCTAAGACACTCTTCGACATTCAATGTATCAAGCCGTTATATTAAAAATATCAAGCCAAGACAACATCAACTCTATGTCACTCTTATTTATCGTCTTAACAGAACGAAGAAGAATGCAAGATAGCAGACTTGTGTGTTCACGACAAGGTGCCTATGTGTGCCATCGATTCCTGTGGGGAGATGCGAACCTTTATCGACACGTGTGACATGCATGAGTTCAACTGTGACAGTAAGAAAGGTAACCAAAAACTAAACCATCTATTCAAAATAGGAACTTTATAAAGGTGCTGCTCCACAGCGGCCAACGACTTCGAAAAAATAGGAATCGGTAAGATATTTGGGCTTTTTGAACACAAGGTGTAAAAAATCAACAAGAAACGTTACTTATTTTGCGTACGCTGCCTAAACTATAAGAGATAGAACCATTAAATGTTCTAATTGTAGATCTTGTAAATATTTACAAAAAATCCGCGATACACTATACCTATCTACTTATTTCAAGGGAGGCACAAAAAACCAATTTTTAAATTAAAAATCTTGAAAATTTCTTGGACTACATTTAAACGCATTTATTTTACTCATGCTATTATTTCTTATCAAAATAGAGTATTTCGACATTAAGTACAGTTTATGTAGATAATATTTGGTCTTTAAATGATTAAAATTGAACATTGGGTTTCGAAGTTATGGCGAAATTAAAATAAGTACCTACTATTTCTGCTGCACCGCCCGTTGCGAAGTGAGCGTCACCAAAGTAGTGCGTGTACGGGAGGGGAGTTGACTTATGAGTAAGGTCCCCGCGCGGAAATGTAAGCCCTTCTAACATGTGTAATGGCACGAGACTTCTTATAAAGGAGCTAAAAGATAATTTAATAGTAGGGAGATTATCACCGGCCCTGCAGCAGCTGGTGAACTAGCTCATATACCAACAATACCCATGATTCCTACTGATTTGCCTATATCCTTCAAAAGGCTCCAATTTCCATTAAAATTTTTTTCGCAGTAACGATAAACGAAACCCATGGCCAAACATTCAAACTAGTAGAAATTTATTTACGAAAATAATGTTATACGCATGGGCAACTTTACGTTTTCATTTTGTTACCTGAAAATAATTTAACGTCAAATGTTGTTTATAGAGAAGCTCTACAATAATCGCCTTAGTTATCAATCCTAAAACAACGGGTTGCACTCTGGGGCTGGCAGAGTACGGCGAGTTTCCACCCTTACGTTGTTAAAACTACTACGATCCGGACGAAGCGTATCGCCTCCTCCTTTATACCGCGTATATCAAGGGACTGGAACAACTTGCCGGCGGCGGTGTTTCTGTCGCAATACAATTTGAGTGTCTTCAAGGCTAGAGTGAATAGGCTTTTAATAAACTATTGCGCTTTACCATCAACGATTATGTCACTGCTTACCATCAGGCGGGATTACGGTCAAGCGCTAGTTTATAATTTAATAAAAAATAAAAAAAAAAACATTTAAATATTTTCATCATTAACAACTTTAACATCATCAAAAAGACATTCTATGCAGCCTGCGGATAATGACTGAGTCGACGATGTTAGTGTCGGTGTCTGTGAATTGACTTGGGAATAATTTTGCTGACCGTGTCTCTCCTGGGTAGGCGTTTTGCAGGGGTAACCAACATCCATGCGGGCGGAGCTACGGACGGCCGCTATGTAGTATAAAACAAAGTCGCTTTCTCTGTCCCTAGGTCGCTATGTTTGCTTAAAACTTTAAAACTACGCAACGGATTGAAGTGATTTTTTTTAATAAACAGAGTCTTCAAGAGCCGAGAGAAGCCGGAGCAGGTCCTAGTACTCAATATTTCTGCTTAAAAATCTCAAGAGATTCATTTGCAATATTGTTTGAAATACCTAATGGTGCTGTCTAGATAGGAAAGTTGTAAGGAAGGTTTAAAGGAGGGCGGAGTAGCAATATACTATCTGAATGATTGATCGAAACAACACTGCCACCCAGGAACAAGAATTTCCAATTATTTTTTCGACACAATATTAAATTGACCTTTTCATAATTATATTAACAGCAGTCGACATTGTATTGATAAAGTTTAAAGTAATGAACAATAATTGCTTAACCTTAAGCAAAGCCTGGAGCACAGGCGTAAAGTAGACAGCCTTTCGGTCTTCTATAGGATGCATTCTGGTGAGTGTGCAAGGGAATTGCATGGTTTAATTCCCCTATCTCCGTTCCACCATCGGACGACCCGTCGTACTGGTGGCTGGCGGCGTATTGGTGTTAACAACGTAAGGGTGGAACCCTTACGTTGTTAACACCAATACGATCCGAACGAAGCGATTCGGTTCTTCTTTTATACCGCGTACAGCGAGGGACTGGAACAATTTGCCAGCGGCGGTTGTTTCCGTCAATATACAATTTGAGTGTCTTCAAGGCTAGGGTTAATAATAATAGGGTTAAGGGGCCTCTTAATAAACTAGCGCGCTTTACCATCAACGTTCGCATCACTGCTTACCATCAAGCGGGATTGCGGTCAAGCGCTTTTTATAATTTATAAAAAAACCTTACTATAATATCATGCGTCTAGTCTACCAAGGGTAACTCAGAGATTTGTTCCTATAGTTAACGATAGATTAATACCTATTGCTGTAATCATGATTGCGATTCAGAAGTTTTATATCGTGTTTCTAACATGTTCAGGTCACTCATTATGCAGTGCACGAACCGGGAGACCTCAAAGTTATTAAGTTTCCCCGATTTTTCCACAATTTCCTTGGATTATTCGCTGCTATTGGCCGCAGCGCGGTAATATAATAGCCTAAGGCATTCCTCGATTTGTCGAAGAATTTTTCAATTCGAACCAGAAATTTCTGAGATAAGCGCGATCGAACAAACAAATTCTTCAGCTTTGTAATATTATACGTAGTATGTATTAAACACTTATAAATATTTAATGTTATTTGTTAATTATGTAAGCTACCGGAAATCGGGTTGGATGGGGTGCAATTGAGTTTTATCCTAAAAAATAATTTAATGTCCATCAAATAGATTTATCATACTTCATACTAATATTATAAATGGGAAAGTGAGTGTGTTTGTTTGTTTGTTCCGGTTTCACGCCGTAACTACTGAACCGATTGCTTAGAAATTTTGTAGACGTAAAGTTAGAAGTTCGGATTAAATAATAGGGTACTTTTCACACAGAAAAATTTGACTTACGAACATCTAGTGGCAGTCGTTACGGGTAGTTGGAGCCCTCAAAACTCCAACAATTGGTCTAACTGCAATGCTTCGATGTCGCCTTCGGGTTGTGGAGGTCAGACGGCAGTCGCTTCACGGAAAATGTCGAAGTTTAGCCATATCAGCAGTTGGACTGGTAAAGCGGACCCCAGACTCCAAAGCTGAGAAGGCTTCGGATGCGACTGGGATTAACGCTGGGATGATGATGATGACTTAGGAAGATGTATTGATTTGAAATGTCACATGACGTCATACGTGGTATATTTTGTACCACGACGTGACGTAATTAGCTGATGAGATACCTATAGCGTATTAAAGTTACAGAGTGGGTCTGTAACTTTAATACGCTATAGGTATCTCAG
Organism: Sesamia nonagrioides; assembly: GCA_017933935.1. Taxonomy (NCBI): domain Eukaryota; kingdom Metazoa; phylum Arthropoda; class Insecta; order Lepidoptera; family Noctuidae; genus Sesamia; species Sesamia nonagrioides. The sequence continues at coordinate 4,366,780 of JADWQK010000025.1, forward strand.
TAGTTTTTGGTAATTTCCACAAAATAAAAAATACGGGTCTTAATTTTTTTATTATCTACTAGCTGTTGCCCGCGACTCCGTCCACGTGAACTTCAGTTTATAAGGGCCTGTTAAAATAATGGGAGCAATATGTACGCCCGTGTTCGCTCCCTTTTTCGCAAAATTTTCATTACTGCTCTGCTCCTATTGGTCATAGCGGGATGTTATATACTATATAACATCCCGCTATATAATATATAGCTTATGTCCTTTCTCAGGCTTGAGACTATCTGTGTACCAAATTTCAATACAATCGGTTTAGTAGTTTTGGCGTGAAAGCCGGACAGACAGACAGAGATACTTTCGCATTTATAATATTAGGTAGTATGGATAAGACGGACTAATTATTTTTTTTTTATTTTCATGCCTTGGATACATCCCTATTTTAGAACCCTATGTCTAGCAGTAGACGGAGATAAACTGATAGTCATGATGATTATATTTTTCAACGAAAACTAAATTTTACATGAAAAGGTATTTTATAAACTGTTCGAAAAATAGAAAAAGATGCCGTAGCTCTGGCGTGCATACAAGTGAAGAAACACGGGTGGGTTTTCGTCAGTAAAGTCTGATAAGCTCCGCCCACATCGTAAAAATCATTTGTTGATTTCCCATCCAAAAAAAAGGTGCGATATAAAACACAGGCATACATTTTACATATTAGTTAGTGGGTGTGGTGCTGTAGGCTGCTAGTATGAGTTTTCATTACGGGACTCGATCTTCGATATAAAGTGCGTTTGACTCATCGATTGGCCAGCTGCAAGATTGTAAGAACTCTCAACCAATCAGAGCGCCAAACGCGCTCGATATCGACGATCGAGTATCGTAATGAAAACACTAGGCATACTGCTATCCTAGATAGCTTACAATATAACCAGTATTTAGGAGAAATAGTAAACCAACATGTAAGTTCAACATCGTTTTTGCCTCCAACAAATCCAAACAAAGCTGCTGTTAAGAAATGACAGACCAGCCCAGAACCCAAGCCCTCATACTCAGGTGAGGTTGAGACCACTAAACCAACTAAACATTCTTAATTTATTTGTCATAATTATAATACTAATAAATACTAGCTTTCCGCCCGCGGCTTCGCCCGCGTGGATTTCGGTTATATCGCGCTTTTTAAATTTCGGTCGAGAATATCAAATTTTTAATAAAAGGTAGCCTATGTCCTTCGGTTAAGAGGTTTAAGCGGGAAAGCGTAACAGACAGACAGAGTTACTTTCGCATTTATAATATTGGTATGGATGTATTTTCCAGATTTCAAGCAGAGACCGATCCATGAATGCTGGGTGACGTGTAAAAGAGGACGCTCTTTCAAGAAACCAGAATACAGAACAGACTGTAATATTAATCCCAAACCTATTGGTAGAATGTAGTATTTACTAATAAAAACTTAAAATTATGGTACTTTTATTTCTCCAATAATATAATATTCTTGTTCTTCTTCTTCAGCCTATAAAGATCCACTGTTGGACAAAGGCCTGTCCCAAGGTTTTCGTTGCTTTGGGAGGGTTTAGCATAATTCCCACGCTTAGCAGGAGGATTGGGAATGGCAGTAACTTGATATTCCACAGGAGAAGCGCTGCTGCCCGCTTCCCTGGTGAGAGTTCCCTTAGTGGCCTCTTACGACACTCTCGGTATAACACGGCAATATTATTAATTGTTTATTACCACAAAGATACTTTGCACTGTTTAAAGAATAAAATGCACTTAATTTAGCTTTAGGTTACATACATACAATAGGTTCAACCCTGTCCTCTAAACTAGGTTAGACCTACATCACGCGCGCCTCAAAGAGATGTCAGCACATCGTGACGGGGTCCACGAAGACCGATGCCTCTTGGGTCAGGGTTGCGGGTTGGTTAAACAAGAAACCGTGGCCCTGGCCGTCGCACAGGCAAGCGAAGAAACACGTGTGGGTTTTGCGCAGTAAAAGTCTGACACGCCCTTCCGCTCCGCCCAGAGCGGGAGAAGTCATTTGATGATTTCACATCCTAACCAAAAAAAAAAAAAAAATACTTGTATGGCGGGATTGCAGTCAAGCACTAGTTTTATAATTTACTAGCTGACCCGGCGATCTTCGTTCCGCCTTAAAGGCAATATCACATGACTACTTTTTAAATTAGGATAATTTTAAATAAATAAATATTATTATTCAATGATTCTTTATTTGGGAGCACAATCGTGGCGGTTCTCCGGAAATCTTTAATGTGCTACAATACTCGCAAACAACATCCATTGGCCCAAAGCGAACGCCATTGCGCTATATTATATGCGCATTGAAACGCTGCCCGTTTCAAATCAGTATTTGATGAATTTCTTCTTGTGCTTCGTAAATTATCTAGCGCTTGATCTCTGAGGTTTGCTCGACGATGTCGCATTGCCAACCGAGGCGTTTAACGGGCTGCCTCCCTTTGCTCTGGTGAGTGAGAAGCACGAAGTCGAGCCATACTAAGGCTGCGCTCTTCAAGTGCAATTTCTTGCTCTTCTTCAGTTCTTTTTTTTTTTGTTTTGGATGGGAAATCATCAAATGACCTCTCCCGCTCTGGGCGGAGCGGAAGAGCGTGTCAGACTTTTATTGACTAAAATCCACCCGTGTTCCTTCACTTGCCTATGCAACGACCAGTGCCATGGTTTCTTTTTTAACCAACCCGCAACCCTGTGGACCAGTCCTCGTGGACCCCGTCAAGGTGTGCTGACATCTTTTTGAGGCGCGTGTGAAACACAACGCGCCGTCAACCCGGGCCTGGTTCTTACCAGGAGGCTAGCTGCCTATCGCTCGCCACCCGCAAGCCCACGCCTACGGTGGTCGGAAGTCCGATGTTGCCTCCTGACCAGGGCGCTTCCTGCGGCGGTTTGAGGCGTGAGGGTAGTGGGATTTCCGCTCCATCACGCGCTCCGCCTCCTCCTTTGCCAGCATCACTGCTTCACAGAAGGAGGTGAAAGCTTGCCATGCACTCTTGCTACGGACTATGGCCCGGACCAGGGTCGGACGCGAGAGATCGCAGCCGATCGCCACCACGAGGACACGGCTGGGCTTTACCCATGCCGGGCAGACCTCCACCATTTGCTCCACCGTGTCCTCAGGGCGATGCACACAGTGGTCACCCTGGCGTTTCCTCCCGCCTTATACGGAACAGGAACCTCCCAAAACAACCGTGTCCGGTGAGGACCTACGTCAGTCGGAAGGTGAGGACGCCGTGGCGCCTCTCTAGCTACTCCTCAAAGAGAGGATTTTGATGTTTGTGGCGTGCTCAGTGCTGGATTGCGACAATCACACTTTCCATGTCTCTTTCTGCTGTACTGCGATTTTTCGCGGCAACGGAGTTATGCCTCCTCTCGTCACTCCCACATGTGGGCGAGGGATAGTGTTTCTCCACAATTTAATGGATGTTATTATACATATAAAAGTTTCTTTTTAATTACTCTATCTATTAAAAAGAAACCTCATCAAAATCTGTTTCGCAGTTTTAAAGATTTAATCATACAAAAGGACATAGGGAAAGAGAAAGTAACTTTGTTTTGTAGTATGTAGTGAAGTGATAAATGGCACAGCAATACAATATTAGAAATTTTGAAGTTGAAGTTTGCTTTGGGGCTTTTATTAAAAAAAATAAACCAGTAGAGAGTATTTATATTCCTTGCTTTAAATGAATGCATCAACATTCAACCAGTAAGACTTTTTTTTTAATATGCTGAGTAGTGCAGCAGTGTGTTTGTACCATTTTTAGCAAATGAACCGCTAACTTATATTTTGACTGAGTTGTTTTGTTATTCCATGTCAGTTGCGTTTGTTATACCATGTCTTATGTCACGTCACACGGGAACGACGGGAACAACGGGAACGGGATAAAAAGTATCCTATGTGATAATGTGACATGTCCTTCTCCCAGTTCTTCTCTACCTCCCTAACAATTTTGAGCCATACTGGTTAAGCGGTCCTTGAGTTATAAATAGAGTAACTAACACGACTTTCATTTATATACATAGACTTCATTCAAATCAGACCAGCCCTTTAGGAGGAATTCAGTGACGTACACACGTACAGCAGATTTAGGAATATACCCATGGAAAGCATTATCATCTACATTTGTAACAAAGATATCATGCCTCTCTCTACCCTAGAGCTCTTGTTTCAGTCTCTTTAAGTTAAATAAAAAATCTTAAATATTTATTTATTTCTATTTATTTTTTTCTCTTTTAGTTCATAAGTACAATTTTAGTTAAATAAAAAAAAATTAACATATTTTTTCCCCTTTTAGTTCTTATGTACAATTTTCTTTTTAAGTAACTAAAAAATTAAAAAAAAAACTATAAACTTGTCTAAAAACAAAAAAAAAAAACTCGCGATTGGCCGGGTTTGAACCGGAACACCAGCCATCGAGAGTAGACCATACCACTATCGCCTACGCTACAGCCGCTATGTCAAGCCACGCGAAATTAGCGCCCATATTATGCGTGAAATATTGCGAAAGAGAAAACTCGAAAATATGCGCTTCCCCAGACATAAGACTGAGCTAGATCGATTTTTCGTCCCCGAAAACCACCACATATTAATTTTCAGCGAAATCGTTAGGGCCGTTTCCGAGATCACATGCTTCTTCAAGCGATTAGCGCCATCTATCCAGGTCGCCACTCAAACGCATAGAGAAAAATTCATTAAAATCGGTCAAGCCGTTTAGGAGGAGTTCAATGACATACACACGTACAGCAGAATTATATATATAAAGATAAAAAAAATCTTAGGGGCCATGCCTGGCTATACGGTATACCTTTGTTCAGCAGTGGGACAATATATAGATAACCTATTTAAGACCTAATGAAGTTTTGTTATACATAAATTGTGTAGAATATGAACCATTATCAGGACATGATTTATACGTACCTTTAACTTAGCCTGACCAAATAATATGTCAAACATACAGAAGAGTATTAAACTAAAGTAACTAATTAAAGCTCGAACTGTTTTTTTGGAATGATGATGAACAAATTTTATAACTAACTTGCGGCCGCCAGCGACTTCGTCCGCGTGGAGTTAGTTATGCTCCGCTCCTATTAGTTGCAGCGAGATATTATATATCCTAAAGCCTTGTTGGATAAATGGGCTATCCAACGTAAAAAGAATTTTTCAAATCGGACCAGTAGTTCCTGAGATTAGTGCGTTCAAACAAACAAACTCTTCAGCTTTATATATTAGTATAGATAGCCGTATAGGGGTGCGTGGCAGAAAACCTCCCCGAGTGCTCAGTGGCTGCTGGTCCTCTTGTTGTTTCCTTGAGGACGAGCAGGCGCTGGGCCGGTGCACCCTGGGCGTGGACAACAATCTCTTCGTGACTATTGTGCGGGAGGAGATTGTTGTCCACGGCGAATTTCTGCCGGAGCGGAGGAGTCGCTCCCGAGGGCTCCCTATCTGCGCTCTGTAGCTCTGCAGCAGAGCGCACGAATAGGCAGCGAGTTGGTGTAGACCGTGGGCCGTTTCGACAGCCCGCGGTCTAGGGGTCACGTCGCGTGACCGAGAGGGAGAAGACCGTAGGTTTCTCCTCAACCTGCGGTCTATGGGCACCCGTGGCGATTTTACAGCCAAGGTGTCGGGTGGTGGGTAGATTTAGGTTAGGTTAGTTTAGGTGGGTAGGATAGGTTAGGTGTAGGTAGTTAAGGGAATAAAAAAAAAGAAAAAAAAAATCAAAGAGAAAATATAAAAAAATTTAAAAATCAAAGAGAAAAGACATAAAATATAAAACCAAAAAAAAAAAAAATTAAAAATTCTTAAAATGAAAATAAAAAGAAAAATTAGTAGTAAGTTAGTCCCTAGATACCGAGCAGCGGGCGGTATAACCTGCACCGGAGGCATCCGCTGGCCTCGGGAGGATTAATACCCTCCCAAAAAGAGCGGCCGCATCGCCTTGGGGAAGCGATGTGCGTACCACCCAATATCGTAATATGGAAAATGTCGGAAAATATTGATAGTGTGTTGTCTTGCGATCCGGCTGACGCCCGGCGTTCGCAGGTATCCGGGCCTGCGAATGTTAAATTGACTACCGAAGAACGCGCAGGGGTAGGCGACCAGGCCCCTGCTGTCGTTAATATTACTGGCAGCGATGATGGCAGAGTGGATGTGGACGAAGGGCCGCGTGGACTGTCTTCCGTTAGGAAGCGTCCACGCAACCTTGCTCAGAAGGGAGGTGGGTCGGCGGAGCTGACCTCAGAAGAGGAAGGCCTGCCGGCCCCTAAGGTGCCAACCGTGAGGAGAGGTCGGCAAAACTCCAGAGGAGTGACTGCTTCGCGGCCGCGGAGGAACGCACAGGGTAGATTCGTCCGTACCCCGGCGGTCAGCGAAGCAGAAAGTGATATGGGGGTCACTTCGGAGGACCCTGGTGGCGAGAGTTGCGCCTCACTAGGGAGCTCGAAGGCGGAGCTCAACGCCGCCAGGAGGGAGCAGCGCAAAGCCGTCGCGGCCGACGAAGTGTCGGAAATGGCCCGACGCGCTCGAGAGCGGCGCGCTGCTCTATCGGCGGAAGGGGGGCAACCGTCAGCGGCGGCCCTTAGTCAGCTAGCCTTGGGCGGGGTGGACCTGGTCCTTAAGGTTGCCACAAAATCTGGCAACCTGAAGAGCACGTTCATTCGCGGTCTCAAGGAGGCTGCCGCGGACATCAGGGAGGCGGTTGGCACCCTCCTCAACACGACGGCCTCAGACGAGGTCGTGAAGTTGCAGGAGGAGAACAGCCGCCTCCGTGATGATCTGGAGGACCTCCGGCGACAAGTCGCTGCGCTGAGCGAGCAGCAGCAGCGGCACACGCCCGCCGATGCCGCTTCCGAAGTGGCCCCGGCTCCCGCACCAAGACCGGCACGTGCGGGCGATGAGTTAAGCGCATCCTGCCTTGAGCGCATCGTCCGTATGTGCATGCTCCAGTGCGGGAGCATGGTCAAAGCCCAACTTGAGGCGCTTTCTCGGCGCCTCCCTGAGGAAAACCTCCGCCCGCCCCTAGCCGCCGACAAACGGCGAAGGGCTGAGGAGACGCCGGGAACTGCTCCTCAGCGAGCTCCAGCGAGTGATCAGCTCACGACGGCCGGGTCTAAGGGTGAGACCTGGGCGACAGTCGTGGGCCGCAAGAAGGCCCGCAAAGCCGCTAAGGCCGCCAAGGCGGCCTCAGCAGCACCAGCGCGCGCCTCCGGTCAAACTGCAAAGGCGGCTCCGGAGGCTGCGCGGCGGACTGGCAAAGGCGGCCGCAAAAGCGGTCGCAAGGGACCGGCTGTGCGTGCCCCGCGTTCCGAGGCCGTGACGCTCACGCTTCAGCGTGGCGCTGCGGGGCGCGGCGTAACGTACCGCTCGGTCCTTACCGAGGCCAAGGCCAAGATCAAGTTGTCGGATCTTGGCCTTCAGTCCGTCACCATCAGGCATGCTGCCACGGGTGCGCAGCTGTTTGAGGTGGCCGGTGCTGCGAGCGGCAATGCCGAGAAGGCGGACGCTCTGGCTGCCAAGCTGAGGGAGGTCCTCAACCCTGAGGACGTCCGGATCTCCAGGCCGGAAAAAACCGCAGAGGTGAGGATTGCCGGTCTGGACGAGTCCGTGACTCCTGAGGAGGTGGTGGCGGCCGTTGCTCGAAGCGGAGAGTGTCCGCCGGGCAAGGTGCGGGCCGGCGATATTCGCACCGACGCCACCGGACTCGGTGCGGTCTGGGTTCGGTGCCCTGTGGCGTCGGCGAATAAAATCGCCTCAAGTGGCAGACTGCTGGTAGGCTGGGTTGCAGCGAGGGTTAAACTTCTGCAGCCCCGGGCTTTGCGGTGCTTCCGGTGCCTGGAGAAGGGGCACGTCCGGGCCAAATGCACCGCTGAGGTGGACCGTAGCGATCTTTGCTATCGCTGCGGTCAGCCCGGCCACAAGGCGGCCCAGTGTTCCGCGGCGCTCAACTGCAGCTTATGTTCGGCTGCAGGGAAGCCAGCGGGACACAGAGTGGGTGGAGGGGCCTGTGGCACGCCTGCCAGCAAGAAGGCCACCAAAAAGAAGAAGAGGAGTTCTAAGCCTGCCGGGAAAACCTCGCCTCCCCCGCAGGCTAACAGCTCCGCGGCCGACTCCCGGCCCAGGACCGTTGCCGAGGGAATGGAGTGTCAATAATGGCACAACTCCGTTTCCTCCAGGGCAACATCAATCACTGCGCCAGAGCTCAGGATCTCTTATTCCAGAGCATGGCGCAGTGGTCGATCCAAGTGGCTGTGGTCGCCGAGCCGTATTTCATCCCCGCCCGTGGCGACTGGCTCGGATGCATTGACGGCTCGGTAGCCATTATTGGCGGGACTCTGATCGACCCGTCCCGGGGCCGCGGCTGGGTTGCTGCGGTCTCGGGCGGCATCGTCATTGTGGGGGCGTATTTCTCCCCCAACAAGAGTCTCGCCGACTTCGAGGGGTTCCTTGTCGAGTTGGGCGCCGTCGTAGGCCGCTATCACCCTCGTCCCGTTCTAGTGCTCGGGGATCTCAACGCCAAGTCATCGGCGTGGGGATCTCCGGTCACGGACCCTCGGGGCGAGGTGCTGGCGGAGTGGGTGGTGGCGACCGGTCTGGTCGTCCTGAATCGGGGCTCTGTATACACATGCGTGCGGCAGAGGGGCGGGTCGATAGTGGACGTTACTTTCGCTAGCCCCTCTGTCGCCAGCCGTGTCCATGATTGGCGTGTCGCCGTGGAGGTGGAGACGCTGTCGGACCATCGGTATATCCGGTTTGACGTCTCCGCCCAGACCGCGAGCGGCCGCCATCCAAGAGCCCCGATTAACGACGGCCCGCGCTGGGCGCTTAAGCGCCTCGACAGGGAACTACTCGAGGAAGCTGCCATAGTCCAGTCCTGGATTTGGGAGTCGGCGACGGACGGCCCCGTCGACGTCGAAGCGGAGGCGCTGCGGTTTCGTGGGGCGATGACGCAGATCTGTGACGCGTCCATGCCCCGCGTCCGCCAACAGTCCGCAAGGCGCAACGTGTACTGGTGGAGCGACCACCTTGCGCGGTTGCGCGTCGAGTGCGTCGCGGCTCGCCGCCAGTACACGCGCTACCGGAGACGACGTCGACGGGATCCCGTCGAGGAAGCCGCGCGGTATGGGGTGTACCGCGCGGCCCAGGAGACTCTGTGGCTGGCCATCGGCGACTCTAAGTCGCGGGCCAGGGAAGAGCTGCTGGGGTCCCTAGATCGGGACCCGTGGGGGCGCCCCTACCGTTGGGTACGGGGCAAGTTGCGTCCCTGGGCGCCCCCACTGGTGCAAAGTATGCAACCCCAGCTGCTAGAGGCGGTGGTATCCACCCTCTTCCCTGAGCGGGCGGGACATGTTCCCCCGGCGATGGTCTCACCCTCAGCCACAGACTCTCCAGAAGAGGAGGGCACCGATGTCCCCGAGGTGACGCAAGCAGAGACGGGAGCGGCCGTGTCGCGGCTCCGGGCCAAGAATAAAGCGCCCGGACCCGACGGAGTTCCTGGCCGAGCTCTCGTCCTGGCTCTGAAGGAGCTAGAGCCCCAGCTGAGGGGGCTCTTCACGGCATGCTTCGGGCAGGGTCAGTTTCCCAGTGTGTGGAAGGAGGGGAAACTGGTCCTGCTCAGGAAGGAGGGGCGCCCCGCGGACTCGCCGTCCGCGTATCGGCCCATAGTGCTGCTCGACGAGGCGGGCAAACTTTTTGAGCGTATAATCGCAGATCGCCTCGTCGGCCACTTATGCGGAGACGGGCCGAACCTGGACGACAACCAGTTCGGTTTTCGTCGGGGGCGCTCCACCATAGACGCAATCATGCGCGTGAGAGCCCTGGCGGAGGATACGGTATCCCGGGGTGGGGTGGTGTTGGCGGTGTCTTTAGACATTTCCAACGCCTTCAACACCCTACCCTGGAGCTGTATTAGGGAGGCCCTGAAATACCATCGGGTGCCTCCCTACCTCCGCCGCATAGTAGGGGCTTATCTGGAGGATAGATGCGTCATCTATCGGGGACGTGACGGTGCCGGTCGGCACCAAATGTCGTGCGGTGTTCCACAGGGATCGGTCTTGGGACCGCTCCTGTGGAACATCGGCTACGACTGGGTGCTGAGAGGCGAGCTTCCGTCGGGCGCCGACTTGACGTGTTATGCGGACGACACGCTTGTCACTGCCCGAGGGAGCTCGCACAGGGAAGCGACGTTGATAGCCACGGCTGCGGTGTCACTGGTGGTGACCCGCATCCGGCGCCTGGGCCTGGAGGTGGCCCTTGACAAGTCGGAGGCCATGGTATTCCATGGCCCCCGGCGTGCGCCGGCGCCGGGATCACATATCGTGGTCAGTGGTGCCCGGATAGCTGTCGAGTCCACCATGAAGTATCTGGGATTGGTGCTCGACAGCCGATGGGAATTCGGACCCCACTTCCGGCGGCTGGCGCCCAAGCTGATGGGTGCAGCAGGCGCGCTGTCAACGTTGCTTCCCAACATGGGGGGCCCGAGCGCCGCCTGTAGGCGGTTATACGTGGGAATCGTGCGGTCCATGGCCCTGTATGGGGCCCCTGTGTGGGCGATGGACCTGACGGCCGGAACACTCGCCATTCTGCGCAAGCCGCAGAGGGCGATGGCCGTCAGGGTCGTCCGCGGGTATCGCACGATTTCCTACGAGGCGGCTTGCGTCCTGGCCGGATCCCCGCCCTGGGACCTAGAGGCGAAAGTACTCGCGTCATTGTACCGATGGCGCGAGGAAGAGCGGACACGGGGCTCCAGTCCGGCGCAGCGGCAGATCGAGCTGCGCCGAGGGGAGCTCCGTCAGGTCCTGGTGGCGGACTGGCGGCAGAGGCTTATGCGCCCTACCGCCGGCCTCGCTACCGTCGAGGCGATCCGGCCAGTACTCGACGACTGGCTCGGGAGAAGGCACGGCTCCCTGTCGTTCAGGGTGACTCAGGTGCTGTCGGGGCACGGCTGCTTCGGCAAGTACCTGTGTCGCCTAGGCAGGGAGCCGGACGCTCGGTGCCACCATTGCGTCCAATGCGGGGAGGACACGGCGCAGCACACGCTCTCCGAGTGTGTAGCTTGGGAGGAGCAGCGCCGTGTCCTCACAAATGAAGTAGGAGGCGACCTGACGCTGCCGGCAGTAGTGCGGAGGATGGCCGGCAGCGCAGAGTCGTGGGACGCGGTGGTGTCCTTCTGCGAGGACGTGATGTCGCAGAAGGAAGCTGCGGAACGGGAGAGGGAGATCTCAACTCCCTTCCCGGGCCGCAGAAGACGCACCGGGCGCCGAAGAAGGGCGGATAACGCCCTCTTCCGCCCCCCATGAATGGGTCCAGGGGCGAGGGACATGGGGAAGTCCCCGCCCCCTATTCGATGGACCCCGAGGCGGAGGCGCGCGCGAGTGTCAGCGCGCGCCTCTGAGGCGATGCACGGGGTAGCTTAACACCCCACTACCCCGTGCCGGAGACGAGGCCCGGGCAGACCGGGCCAGCACGAGAGTGTGGGGCTGCGGAAGAATTTAGACTCCCGCGGCCCTACGCGCGCTCGTGATAGAAGAGACACCGGGGTGGTTTTAGTCAGTAAAAGTCTGACAGACCCCGTCGCCCACCCTAGGGCGGCGGACATCCTATGAGGATTTCCACCCCGAAAAAAAAAAAAAAAAGATAGCCGTATAGATTGAAAGTAAAATTAACTTCAATTCTTCTTATGGGCGTATCGATGGAAATCAGAACTTCGCTATGAGTTTAGCAACTTCAGTACCTTTCCTTTCAAACGTGTGGATAACGTTTCGCCATTATTTGCGAAACAGCGCCCCGCCGAGAATCGCACTATAGGAATGTAAATTCCTATAGTGCGATTCTGTAACCAAGTCATAGTGAAAAATTTGTTAAAGTGGGCGTTGAGTGATCTGCCCGACTAAAGCTAAGGGTTCAAACTATTGGAAGCTCACTCTAAACTTTCTTCACCTACTTGGGCTGGTGCTGCGAAATGTCACCTCGCTACTTTGGATTCAGTGGAGAGGCGTGTGAAGAGGCTGATTCATCATCATCATCATCATCAGCCTTTACTCGTCCACTGCTGGACATAGGCCTCCTTCATGGCACGCCAACAAGCTCGATTCTGAGCAGTTCTCCGCCAGCCAGTACCAGCCACCTTTTTGATGTCGTCGCTCCATCTCGCCCAAGGGCGTCCTACGCTACGTTTGCCGAGACGCGGTCTCCACTCAAGGACTCGTTTACCCCAACGGTTGTCGGTCCTGCGGCATATGTGACCAGCCCATTGCCAGCTTTCTAATCCTCTCAGCTATGTCGGTGACTCAGGTCCTCTGTCGAATCACCTCATTTCTGATGCGGTCCTTCAGAGAGACGCCCAACATAGCCCGCTCCATAGCTCGCTGAACGGCTTTAAACTTATGGACTAGTCTGACCGTTAGCGTCCACGTCTCGGCTCCGTAAGTCATGACGGGTAGGACGCACTGGTTGCAGATTTTAGTCTTCAAACATTGGGGAATGGGCGACGAAAATACCCGACGAAGTTTACCAAGAAGAGAAGAGAGAAGAGGCTGATTGGCGACCCAGATTTAACTCGAAAAGGTCTCCAAAGCCTGGAGCACAGGCGTAGAGTAGCCAGCCTTCCGGTCTTCTATATGATGCATTCTGGTGAGTGTGCAAGGGAATTGCATGATTTAATTCCCCCATCTCCGTTCCACCATCGGACGACCCGTCGTACGGCGACTTTTCACACTTACATTTTTAACACCACTACGATCCGGGCGATGCGTTTCGCTTCTTCTTTTATACCGCGTGTATCGAGGGACTGGAGCAATTTGCCAGCGGCGGTGTTTCCGTCACACTACAATTTAAGTGTCTTCAAGGCTAGAGTAAGGCTAGAGGCTCTGGATAAACTAGCGCGCTTTACCATCACCGATCGCATCACTGCTTACTATCAGGCGGGACTGCGGTCAATCGCTACTTTTGTTTATAAAAAAAAAATCATGGTAATTTTTATCAAAATCAATCGATTGGACCCTAGTCATTTGTGAATCATCATTATCATCTCAGCGTATAATCCCGGTTGCATCCGCGGCTTTCGCATTGGAGCCCGGGGTCCGCTTTCCTAGATATACGCCTCCATTTCACACGATCTCTGGCATCCTGTGGTGTGAGCGTAGTCATCTGTGAATCTCTGCCATAAAACATCAAATAAAACAAGTGAATACGTGAGTTTAAAGGCTACATAAATTCAAACTATCTGTATTTTGACGACAACCATTTTAAATTGGATAAACAATAAACATTTGGAACTTTTATTGCTTTTTCTATAGCGATATAAAATGTTCAGGAGTTTTATTAACTCGACTTTCGTTTTCATATTTTTGAACCGAAATTCATAAACGAATTCCCAAACTTCATGTTACGTGAATAAAATGGTTTTTCATAGGAACTGTGTGTTTTAGAATGTTTCAATATATATTTGTTCTTTTAGTTTTCATTCTGACTTCTGTAAATAAAGTTTACGCTCATGTGGATGGAGCAAAAGTAAGTTACTTAACACCACTAATAAATTAAATATAAACATTGATATTAATAGGCTATACGTTATAGCTGCCAAACTATACAAGCTATTAGTAAGTTGAGCTTTTATGAGCTGGTACAGCAAAATGCCACTTGGCAACTTTGGACTCAGTGGAGAGGCGTGCGAAGAGATTAATTAACGATCCAGATTTGGTTAAGAACAATCTCCAAAGCCAGGCGTAGGGTAGCCAGCCATTCGGTATTCTATATGATTTTTTTTTTTAGAGAGTGTGGGCGGGAATTACATGATAACTATAACTTATTCCGCCATCACCGCACAAAGCTAGAGTGAATTTTAATAAACTAGTGCGTTTTACGATGGTAAAGCGCACTAGTTCGTTCGTAGTAGTTAGAATCATTTATGAACGATTGCATCACAGTTTACCATCAGCCGGGATTGTAATTAAGCAATAGTTTATTCTTTTTGTTTCTAGAAAAATCTGGGAACGTTTATTATTATTAAGGCTCCCAAAGAGTCGTTAACCCTACTACCTGTTTTATATGTTTAGTCATAATGTAATAAGTTATAAAATCAATTTCAGTTGGAAGAGGAATGCAAAATAGCAGACATTTGTCGCCACGACCAAGTTCCGATATGTGGGATCGACTCCTGTGGTGAAATGCGGACTTTCATTGACACTTGTGACATGCATGAGTTCAACTGTGATAGCAGAAAAGGTGACACCAATATAATTAACTCTCTACATTGTTTAAACATTATAGTATAGAATATATTCCACCATCACCGTTCTATAATCGGACGACCCATCGCGCTGCGAGAATCCTCAACCACGTTATTGACAAAGATACAGACGAAATGTTTCGGCTCATCTTATATACCTACCGCGTACGTCCAAGGGCTGGAACAATTCGTTTACGGCAGATCCATCCTTACGTTGTTGACCCCACTACGATACGGACGAAGCGTTTCGCCTCGTCTTTTATAGCGCGTACATCCAAGGACTGGAACGGCGGTCTCCCGTCCCATTACAATTCAAGTGTCTTCAAGGCTAGAGTGAATAGTATGCTATACCATCAACGAAAATATTTGGTATTGGCTTTTATATTTGCTATGATATGATAAAAACAAGAGATTGTTGTTGAACTGTCAAAATGAAACCAATTGTTATTGAAAGTGTGTTACACAATTACCCTGCCGGTTATACAGGAAACCGATCCCAAGACCTAATATAGTTAAAAAGACATGATTGTATCCTGTAAAGGGTTGGCTGGGCTAGCCGGATTCAGTAACTGGCAATATTTTTGTATTAACATACCCAAGTAGGTACTGCCAGTTGACAAAAATAATAAAAAACAATACTGGAAGTTAGGGTCTAATCCAACTTTTCCATTTCATGGAAACCTACATGGTCACTTACAAAATGTTAGAAGCTAGGTGCACAGCTCAAAAGAGGCAAATGAGCTGATATCATCCATAAAGAAGTACTTATTTTTAGAAAGCTTTTATATAGTCTACCTGTCTAGTAAATACAGCGAGAAGTTCTTACAAAATTATATTTTGACAGTGATGCTTTAATTCATAGGTTTAAACAAAATTCTTTTTAGTCTTGAGTTTTCAATATACCTAGTTAGATGCAGCACAATCCGGGAATGAAAATATCTTTATGGAACAATTGATATTTATGTGTTGTTATAGCAATTGTTATATCCTTCTCAGTATGAGAGGAGACCTGTGCCCAGCAGTGGGACGATAAAAAGGTTGATGATGATGATGATATCAATTTTTCCTAAGATACCATTACATAACTTCTGAGGTAGTTCGTTCATACAATACATAAAAAAGATTTATATAAAACTAGCTTTCCGCCCGCGGCTTCGCCCGCATAGAATTCGGTTATATCGCGCTTTTTAGATTTTCCTCGGGAATATCAAATTTTTCAATAAAATTTAGCCTATCCTTTCTCAGGGTCTAAAGATTGTCTGTGCCAAATTTCATCAAAATCGGTTGAGAGGTTTAAGCGGGAAAGCGTAACAGACAGACAAACAGAGTTACTTTCGCATTTATAATATTAGTATGGGTTCAAGTACTTAGTACAAAGTCTTCTGAAACTTGAATAAAAATAGGAAAATATGTCTACCTAAGTAATGGCGTAGCTATTTTCGGCACTTCAGTGACGTATCCAGAGCCCAGACAGGGTAATAAACTCATTATCTTATACATTCAAGTGGCCTTCGTAATGTACAGTAAATTTCTCTTTATTGGAAAAAAGTCTAAGCTGGCTTCTTATTCTATTGAAACTCTTTACTACAAAGTAAAGAGTTTCAATAGCCTAGTATATAATATAGCCGTGTGTTAATAGTGCTACCAGCGACGAGCGGTCGACTCAGACTGTACTAGCAATTTACCAACTGCGGGGAATTACATACCAATTACGTACCAATCGGAACCGGTTTCATTTTGACAGTTTATTACCATTCATTGCGTTATTTAAGTGTTGTGCAGATAAATTTTTCAAACTGATGGAGCAATAGCTTAGAAATTTGCTTTAAAATGATGCAGATTCCTATTATATAATAGTCTGTTACATAACTAGCGTGCTGTTCCCATTCATGAGGACTTTTAGTATCTTAATCTTAGTATTTTCAAGTAAATTCGACTCTAATCGCAAGAAAATAAGGTTTACTTTGTTTATGACTTCTGTATTAAAATGGCTGAAGTTTGTCTGAAAATAGAACTTGGTAATAATAATTTTGCTTGTGGGTTGAATGAAATGAGTTCTAAATTTTTTAATATTTTTCTTCGTGACGTTGACAAGATCTTAAATCTTGTTGGTAAATTCTCCTCACTTCCACCACGTTCTCGTGGCAGTGCTGAAATCACTTTGACTGCCGGTTTAGGGTCGCAGAGTTCAAGATAGGAAGCATTACTACGGTATTGGAGGTATTGTTTGCGACTCCATGTCCATAACCAGTAACTTTGGCAATTTTGTACATATTAAGAATTTAACATAATATTTTTGGATCTAATTGAAAAATCCGGCTGCCCCTCGTATGTTCCAAAAACGTATTAAAAGGTTTACCAAACTCACAGGTTTTCTTCAAAGTGCTTTGTCACTTTCCTGTGGATAAGTAAATCAAAAACATTTAAGCACTCGGTGAGAATTTAGTAAATACTGAACACGTTTTAGTGATTCTAGTAAGAAATCTAGTAAGTTGAATTCTAGTAAGTTGGTTCACTCTCCTGTCCTGTGTTGCCAGGTGCAGCTCTTTCGAACAACCCGCAGCATGATAAGGTGCCTCTGTCATGATGAGGCGATGACCTAGTGTATCGATCAGATCAGTTCAGTGTTGGACATCTTCTTCCTCATTGTCTTTCATCTGAAACGTAGATGATAACTCCATGTTAGCATTAGATTTGTTGTAACTTAAACCATCCAATAATATACATATTTTCTTTAACAAATATATAATATGTAAAGAAAACCCTGTCCGACCCATAAGGATAATAAAGGTTAGGTAAACACTTGACCAAATCATCATCATCATCATCTCAGCGTTAATCCTAGCCGCATCCACCGCTTTTTCAGCTTTGGAGTCTGGGGTCCGCTTTACCAGTCTAACTGCTGGTTTTTGGCTAAACTTCGATATTTTCCGTGAAGCGACTGCCGTCTGACCTCCACAACCCGAAGGTGATATCTAAGCATTGCAGTTAGACCAATTGTTAGACTTTTGAGGGTTCCAACAACCCGTAACGACTGCCACTAGATGTTCGTATGGCAACCGGGACCAACGGCTTAACGTGCTTTCCGAGGCACGACCAGATCAGTGCAAATATTCATATTCATGCATACAAACATTTGCACTGTGCGGGGATCGAACCCGTGCGTCCTTGCGCAACGGCCGCGTTCGCTACCGCTACGCCACGGAGGCTGTCAACACTTGACCAAATATAATATAAAATTTTACATAATCATCATTGTAGTGTATGCGTTTCATCATTGACCACAGACAACACTGTCACTGTCACTGTCAAACAGATAACACTGTCTCGAGCGCACCACGTCGGTCAGTCTTACGAGAGCCACGAGCGAGAGTAGACGTGTCGGTAGTCTGTCCGTTAAGTGCGTGTGCGAGCCTGTGATATTCAACGAAGCAAAGGTTTTACAAGTGGCGACGAGCAAAAAGGTATTTTGTTGAACAAAAATAAAAAAAGGGAAAAGGATACAAAACTGTGAGTAGTTTCACATTCCTTAAGTATTGGTACAAAATTTCTTTATGTATAATAATAATAATAATATTTATTTCATCAAGAAAGGATCAGATTTCACATAGTTATAAAGGTTTATGTAAACAAATAACTGATCTATACACCAAAAGAGGAAACTCTGCCTCTCAAACTAGGCGGTAGCCTGTATCTTGAGAGACAGTGATTCGTTGCTTTAACTAATGATTAATACTAAAGTGGACTGGGTCGTACAAGATTAATGATTGGTCGTGATAATGCCAAAAATTTCAATTTCCTACGCTACATTTGTGAATGTGTGTGTGCGTGAGTGTGTGTGTGTGAGAGAGAGGGTATGTGTGTAGTGTGTGTGGGTGAGTGTAATGGAGAAATTTAGGAAGTTAGGTGACATACTTGAGTAAGGATTCAGTTTCCAGATAGTCAGCCTCCAGAAGCCATTCCATCAATTTTGATTTTATTTCATATTTATTTAGATTGACAATATTTAAATTTTTGTGAACTTGTTTGTATATGTGTGTGCTTAAAGTATAGTATTGGTGTTGTGCAAAGGTAGTTTTATGTGGGGTACCTATCGGTAATTGCTTTCTTTTTGTGGGGTCAGCTTGGGGAACGCTAGGATGTTTCCTAATGGTAGACCGCAGTACATAGAGTTGGCGCACGGAAAGTACTTTGCAGTCAGCGTAAAGTTGAGTTGTAGGATACCGAAAAGGTTTGCGTGACATCACCTTCAGCACGCCCCTCTGCGCTCTCTCAATCTTTAAAAGACTGGTTTTATTTGCTCCACCCCATACCGTTATGCAATATCCAATAACAGATTGACATAAGGCATAATAAACCATCTTCAGCGTTTCGGGAGCAGCCGATTCTCTAAGGGATTTGAAAATATGGAGTAGATTAATAGCTCTAGAAGAAATGGCGTCAACTTGTTTATCCCATCGTAGTCCACTGTCTATTTGGACACCCAGGTATTTTATATGGTCAGCTTTCCTAATTGTCGGACATGAGCAAGGTGCAGATTGATTGGAGCAGTTATGAGCTTTCAGGGAGAAACATTTTTCGGGTAAGTTGTTACATCGGATAGCGAATGGGATGAAAGTTGTTTTATCGCAGTTGAGAGTGAGCAGGTTTTGGTTGAGCCATTGCATTATATTTGTTACTGCTGCCTCTGCATAAAGCTTAACAATATCCCAATTTGGCCCATAGACTATGACTGAGGTATCATCTGCATACGTAATGATCTTAGCATTGGGGATGGTCATTCTGCACAGCTCATTGACGTATATTTGGAAAAGAGTTGGCCCAAGAATGCTTCCCTGAGGAACACCATAGGTAGTTACTACTTCGTCACTTATATGCTCTCCTATTTTAACTCGCAGGGTCCGGTTGTTAAGATAATCTTTAAAGATCTCTAGGATGTTTCCACATACACCTAGGACTTCCATTTTGGAGATAAGTTTGGGAACAGACACTGTGTCAAACGCTTTGGAGAGATCTAGGAAGATCCCTAGACATTTGATTCTACTGTCCAGTTTTCTAGCAATGAATTGTGTCAGGTCAAGAACTGCATCTTCTGTTGAGATCCCTGTGCGAAAACCATACTGATTATCAGCAATGAGTCGATGTTTGCTCAGAAATTTTATTAGACCGTTAGAAAGGATCCTTTCTAGTAATTTAGAGAGTGCTGATAGGACCGATATGGGTCTGTAGTTGTTGACACAGTTTCTGCTCCCTCCCTTATATATCGGATGGACGATGGCTTTTTTAAGCGCATCAGGAAAAACACCTTTCTGCAGGCAACAGTTAAAGATATACGTCAATGGTGGCGTTAAGGTTCGACGGCAACTCTTTAGTACAAAGGGAGATATGCCATCCCAACCTATTGCACAGTCATCTCGAAGTTGCATAATATGGGACTCCACCTCCGATTCATCAATTTCAAGTATCACTAAAGAGTCGGTAGTGCTGAGTGACACATTAAGGCATGATCTCATAGGTGGGTTTGTGGGTTGGGGAGATTGGGACATGATTTTTTCTGCCAAGTTAGTGCCTATGTTACTAAAAAATCTGCACACTTCGTTAACGGATGATTTTGCGTTATCACAAATGTTTAGTAGTTCAATCGGGCTAGTTTTCTTTTTGCTGGTATTGGTGATTTGTTTTATCGTTTCCCAGAGTGCTTTTGGGTTGTAGCGGGATTTTTCCAGTTCACTTTTTTCATAGGCTATTTTTAGTTTACGGATGAGATTATTACAAAAGTTCCGGTATCGCTTATAGGTCGTATTCAGAATAAGATTTTCAGGGTCTGTTTTTGATTTATTGTGTAATCGGTCTCGATTATTCATACAACGCAAGAGTCCGGTTGTTATCCATGGTTTTATTATTCTTTTATTTCTTGGAATTTTAATTTGTTTGGTATGCTTGGAAATTACTGAGGAGATAATATTTATGAACAAGTTCATGGATAAATTGGGATCAATAATTTTATATACTGGAGAAAAATCCGAGACTTCTAAGTCCAGTTTAATTGCATCATAGTCTATGCGAGTAGTTATGCGGGGTGGTTTATTATTCGGGTTTGTTTTAGCAATAGCGAATAAAACCGGTTTGTGATCCGTAATATGAGAGTCAAGTATAAGAGTAGTGACAGGAAGAGAAGTTTTAACGAGTACATGATCCAGACAGCTATCCAGCCGAGTATTGTACCGGTGGGTTGGAAGAAGACCGTGGGAAGCGTTTAAAATAAGATAATTAAGACAGTTGTTATCTGTATTACTGGGCTTGAGATCTATATTAATATCACCTATAAGGATTATATGTTTGTACGAGGAAAGGCTAACGTAGACACTATTCAGACTATCTAAGAAATTTTCAGAACATTCCTTGGAGCTGTATGACGGGGACCTATATACTGCAACAATGGCAATATATTGGTTAACTACATGACATACCATACAGTTACCGTCAACAAAAGGAGGTTCCCACACAAGAGTTCGGAGGGTTTGTTTTGTAAAGATAACTATTCCATCGTTTTGGTTACTGTTTATTTCGGTGCAATTGGATTCATATCCATCTAAGATAGGTATATGACTAACTTTACTGAGCCAGCACTCGGTCAGGATAATCACATCTACATAAATCGAGTGTTGTAGACATAATTAGTGCTTGAAGTTGGTCAAAATTTTTATTTAAGCTACGGATGTTTAAGTGTAATATTTTTAAGTTTGAATTCTTGGGATTAATATACTCAATACATTTTTCTGGGGCACAATTAAATGAGTTACCCACAGTAGTAAGCGAGTCAAGCTCGCTACTTATATTATTAATGCTCACCATTGGAAGGCTTTAGAAAGAACAAATAGGTCACTGAAAGTAATTTTTATAAGGTTTTGTTTATCAATTCCTGGTAGGTGAGTGTAAGTGTGTTTGTGACATTTATTGTATTTATTTATGTGAGTCGTGTCTATATTTTTGTGTAGTGAATTATGTTGTGAGGTAGGTGAGTGTAAGAGAAGTATGAAAGATTGGTAGTTATAGTGAATGGAAAGACTAGCGTGAGATGTGAATGTAATTTTGTGTGGATGCAAAATGGATTAAATATTTTGTTATGTTTAGAAATAAGTAAAATATTAGAGAATAGTAAAAAAAGTAAGTAGTAAATAAAAGTTAAAATATGGATTGTTACTATACAAGTTAAGAGTCATATGCCAGTGATAATTAAATCTTGAAGACATCTTTCTGATCTGACTAATAGCTGCTTGTCACCATCCTTTTTGCGTAAAAATATGTTTCCGTTGGAAGCCCAGCAGAACATGAAATTGTGGCTTTTCGCAAACTCTCTTGCTTGGTAGAATAATTTTTTAGTATTACCTGGAAGCTGTTCGGTGACATAAACCGGTTTACAAGGTCCTGGAACGCCAATATGATTTGTATTAAGTTTACTTTGTTTGTCTTTGGCTTTGTTGAAAGTTCGTACTGCTGAAATCAATGTTTCCCTTTTTGTCACAGAAGAAAATTCAGCTATAATCGGTCGAATCGTTGAGGGATCCGATGATTTCCCGGGCAATCGATAAATATCCCTCAGTTCCAAGACATCGACGGGAACCCCAACCGCTTTCCCAATATTGGATACTGTCTTGGCAAGAATGGCATTATTTTCATTGTTACCTTGCGGGATATTACGGATTTCAATGCCCGACGACCTTGTTTTTTGTTGTAAATCTTGTATTTTTCTCTCTAGACTTTCTAAATATTGTCTCTGATCCCGGCGTTCTTTTCTAAGGTCTGCAACTTCCTTTTTTAGCTCCTCGTGGTTTGCGTTAATAAACGTAAGACTTTTGTCAATTTCCACATAGTAATTGTAAATTTTTTCGTTTTGCATTTTTACTTCAGCTACATCCGAACTGAGTTTCAGTAAAAAATGTTCTTGCTCTTTTTTCCACGAAGATAACATTTCCATCATTTCGTCCTTAAAATTTTGAAGCTCGCTGGAAGGAAGCATAGCACGTGGTTTTTTTGCGCGAGATGTTACATTAGAGAGTTCCATGTCTTGAGAAATATTTGTGATATCCGGGTTAGAAGTCGAGTTTTGGACTTCTTTTGGCGGTGAGCGGAGTGTTTTCGGCATGTTAAATAAGCTGTATGTGAGTTATTATAAATATAAATATGGACGTAGCTTTGATGCGAGGTCACACCGGTGATAGAAGACCGATATTATAATAAAAGTTCTATAATGTTGCTGGGGTGGCGCCACCAGTCGTGAGAAGCACACTATGCAACGTACTACAACAAGTCCGTCGCTGAAACGCAACGTAAAAGCTTTGTCGGTAGGTTAGAATATCACTTTTATAAATTTTCTATTTAGTAATTTTAGTATTTATTATAAGTGTCTTGTAGCACTTTAAGGACGGAATTTTAAAGTCCTTGCACAGATTTGCAACGTAGATTCACAATTTTTATTAAATAATCGGAGCGCGATATTACTACGTCCTTACGTCAACGGTTTCCAAGCAATACATAATTATATTAAATCATGGAGTAATTTATTATGGAACGCATAATGTAAACACATTAAAATGAACAGTCAGTTATTCTGTGAGGTTTTATATTCCGCGGAAGGCAAACATTTGGTAGTACGTATACTTCTGGCAGCCTCGAAACCCGGGTAGATAAATAGGTATTGGAGGTACCTAATACTTACTGGCTAACTATATACAATAAGATTAATTCTGTACTTATTTGATAGTATTTTAACCAAATTGTGAAAGTTTGGTAAATCGAATTGTGGGTACTTAACCTGTATGATACATACTGGTGTATAACGTGGAGCGCAATGTTTTTGTTCTTTAATAATTTTGGGAGTAGGTAGTTATCCGTGTTATCTGCAACGGGCCAGTGTTATTTGCAGAAGTAGGTACGTGTTTTTACGCGTGTAAACCCGAGGTGCCTTGTACATATGTATTTGTTATGATATGGAAGCATTCGTGGTACAAACTTGCGAAGGTGCCCAGCGAAGGTTATTTCGACGTCCAAGATGTCGTTGCTGCTGTTTTGCGTAGTCCTTTGACCCTCCATTGGAAGTATATCCACCGTTCTTGCAATTTATAAGCAGCTAGGTTTGAAGTTAAACTTTTGAACAATAGTTAAATTGAGATCAAATGTTGTACATATGTAGAACTATGCCCAACTACAAACTTAGCATATACCCCACGTAAAATATACAGCTATCAAATAAATACTTATTTTAATTTTAATTTACGCGTGATGTTTGAACTAAGCCAACCAGGTATACAATCCACTCACTTGCGTAGTTTGCACAGTTTCACAGAATTTGAATTAATTGACGACACGGTTGGTGTAGTCGTTGAGCGGTGGGCTGCTGCGCTGCGTGTCGCGGGTTCGGTTCCCGCGTGGATCGGTTGGTTGTGTGGTCTCCGGGAGGTGGTTCTGGCTCTGGCTGTTTGTGAGTGTGAGTTTGGGTGTTTTTGAGCGCGCCCGTGATACGGGAGTGGTTCCTGGTATGGGAGCAAGGAAAAGAAAAAAAAAATATTCGCAACACGGGCGTGATAAGTTCGATTACAAATGAACTCGCAATATACTTTGGTCAATGTTCTACATCGAACTGTGAATTTGAACAATCCGCACATCACATCTTATGGGAGTGTTTTCTTTGGCAGAATGAACGCAATATTATGTTGGATAGTGTACAAGTTACATCCGGAGTTGTTTATTATACGGACCTTGTAGAAACTAGAACTAATTTCCGTGCGTTCAGGCGCTTTTGCCATACCTATTATTGGAATCAATTGTAACAAAACATACCTACTTAGGACCCATTAACTTCATCAAATTTTATTCCGTGGTGCTTGGCAATCTGGGCTTCTCCCAGTTGCAATAATGTCCCTTTGTGCCGATTGGCCTAGTTCTGTTCTGTCTCCTGCTTGTTATGGAGGGAAGTGGAAAAAATATCTTTTTTCTTACTCCTCCGCTATTCTTTTCTGATTAATTTCGTTGCGGGACTCAAGACAGTTGAATTGTTTCTCCGGGACTCGTCGAGCTTCATTGCTCGGGGTTTTTCTGGCGGTCTCCACTGTTGATTCTGGCTTTCAGGAGTTGCAGTGGGTTAGGAACAGTGTGGTGGGTTTTGTCCCATTAAAAATATACTTTGGTAACTAGGTACTAACTCTGTATTAGCCATTGACTATTGCGGTACACCATACAATATACACATACCTAATTATGGTATATTTGTACCCATAGCTATGTATAGGCTAGGAGCAATTATTTGCTCCATGGCTATCCCTCTATATACACATTTATCTGTATATTTTTTGAAGGTTATTTTATATTTTTTGAAGGTTATTTTAAAGAAAATGGTTGAATGTGATGGATGTCTTTCTCCAAGTCCCAGGACACACTAATGTGATAATTCCTAAAGATTTTTAGAAAGATAACTCTAAATATTAGACACCCTATGTAACTGCGCCCGGAAACGTATTATATGTTTTGCTTATTTACTTACTTTTAACTTCATTGTAATTTATAGTTTTGTGCCAAGTTTGTTTTCCTCGGTAAATGAGTCACCACCGTAGATTGATTGGTACACGGTGCCCAGGATATTAAGCCGGCCTGTTCCTCTTTGAGTAAGTAGATAAATTACAATATTTATTATAAACAATACCGAAATGAGTATTGATGTTAGTTCAAAAATATAGGAAGTTGTAGGAAAAACTGACACCATAGCAAAGGGATTTGCTTGTCTTAATATAGTCAGCCAGACAAGCAGACGCCAACCTTCCAGGGTAAACGCGAGAAGGCTTTAAAAAAACAAAACAGTATGTGTACTTAGCTCCTATTTAGTTCTAGCACAAGAACGTAGGCTCAGATGACTTCAGTATTCAACAGTATTATACCGTTTATCTTAGACAGATAAATATAGTATTTTCATTTAAATACTTCCGCGGACCATCGTCGATCTTCACAGTGACCTGTCGTTTTCCACCCTTTATTCCAGCACAATGTCGTATGATTGAAATGACGATGGTTTCATTACTGCAAAAGAGACTAAAGGGCGGCAGCAACCAGGTTAATTCATGTATTGGCTGGGCGAGTTTGGCATTAACATGTAAATTTAATTAAACTGGAAGTTAATTATTATTAGTTCATGAACAGATTCGTTCATAACAAACGAGTGTATTGGTATAAGAATAATTTGCTGTTATACACTATTTGTGTTCTTTCTGGAACACGCTGATAATGTTGTGTGATCTTATGGCAGAGTTCTATGTGAGACTTCCTTTACTATTAAAAGGCTTCTTTCCTGTTCACCCACAATACCTCCCCACAGTATAGCACAGTTACAATGGTAAAATATTGTTGTTTTGAGGATTGACTTTATTATCAGTGGTACGTGTCTGGTATTCTAATTTTAGTGTATTGTCCATATTTACGTGTGTACTAGTAGAGGGAGACTATTTCTTTCTTCATAACTGGATTTAAAAAGGATGGAAATTATCCGTAACTCCGTAACAGGTTTCGGAACTGACGGATAATCTGGTGTAATTTCATATCCATATCCGGTGTCTGTGGTTGTCTACGTTATACGACTGCGAAGCAATGACTCTGAAAGAGGACACACGACGCTTGCAGGCTTTTGAAATGTGGTCAGCGCGTTCAAATGCCTCGAAAGTTGTTGCCCACCTTAAAGAAACGCAAAATAGATTATCTCGGCCACGTGCTCTGACACGGTAGATATACGCTACTCTAACTCATTATGATGGGCAAGGTAGAAGGAAAAAGGCGCGCTGGATGAAACAGAAAGTCGTGGCTGCGTAACATCAGGGAGTGGACTGGCATTACTTCCGTCGAAGAACTGTTCCAACTCGCCGTTGACAATATCGAGTACAAGTAGCTGATGGCCAACCTTCAGGATTGAAGAGGCACAGGAAGAAGAAGAAGAAGTGGTTGTCTGCGTGACTAGTGACATTTTGCGAAAGAGGGACCTGGTCACCTGGCCACTTTGGATTCGGAGGGGCGTGCGAGGGTACTGATTGGCGACCCTGATCCGTCGTCCCTGACCCGTCGTGCGATGGGTTTTCGCCTTGCGTTGTTGACGCCGCTGCGGTCCGGACGAGGCGTTACGCCTCCTCTTTTGTGCCGCGTGCATCGAGGGACTGGAGCGGTTTGCCGGCGGCGGTGTTTCCGTCTGACTGCGATTTGGGTTTCTTCGGGGCTGAAAAGGCCATGTCTAATCATCATCAACCTTTTATAGTCCCGCTGCTGGGCAAGGGTCTCCTCTCATACAGAGAAGGATTGAGCGTAATCACCGCGCTTGCTCGGTGCGGGTTGGCGATTTCAGATTTATAAAGTCCAGGTTTCCTCAAGATGTTTTCCTTGACCTTCAGTCATTGGTGTCAAGGATGTATTTGGAAAGTGCATATAACTTTGGAAAGGTTACATTGGTGCTTGCCTAACCTGGAGTCGGACCCGCATACTCATACTTGAGAACATACTTGTCGTGTCGAATGCTACCATTAAATTGGTAGGCCGTATCGAACGCTGCCATAAAATTGGTAGGTCGTGTCGAATGCTGCCATTAAATTGGTAGGTCGTATCGGATGCTGCCATTAAATTGGTAGGCGTGTCGAATGCTGCCATTAAATTGGTAGGTCATGCTAAATGCTGCCATTAAATTGGTAGGTCGTGTCAAATGCTCCCATTAAATTGGTAGGTCGTGTCGAATACTGCCATTAAATTGGTAGGTCATGCTAAATGCTGCCATTAAATTGGTAGGTCGTGTCAAATGTTGCCATTAAATTGGTAGATTGTGTCGAATGCTGCCATTAAATTGGTAGGAGAGTCAAATGCTGCCATTAAATTGGTAGGCGAGTCGAATGCTGTCATTAAATTGGTAGGTCATGCTAAATGCTGCCATTAAATTGGTAGATCGTGTCAAATGCTGCCATTAAATTGGTAGGTCGTGTCGAATGCTGCCATTAAATTGGTAGGCCGTGTCGAATGCTGCCATTAAATTGGTAGGTCGTGTAAATTGCTGCCATTGAATTGGTATATCATGCTAAATGCTGCCAATGAATCAGTAGCCTGTGTCAAATGCTGCCATTAAATTGCTAGACTGTGTCAAATGCTGCCATTAAATTGGTAGGTCGTGCTAAATGCTGCCATTAAACTGGTAGGCTGTGTTAAACGCTGCCATTAAATTGGTAGATCGTGCTAAATGCTGGCAATAAATTGGTAGGCTGTGTCAAATGCTGCCATAAAATTGGTAAGTCGTACTAAATGCTGCCATTAAATTGGTAGGTCGTATTGAATGTTGCCATTAAATGGGTCGGTCGTGCTAAAAGCTGCCATTAAATTGGTGGGTCGTATCAAATGCTGCCATTCAGTTGGTAGGCTGTGTCAAATACTGCCATTAAATTAGTAGGCAAATTGGTAGGACGTGTCAATTGCTGCCATTAAGTTGGAAGATTGTGTAATGCTTTCATATTGGAGCATTTTGTTATTTTTATAATATAAAGTCAAAGAATGTTTATACGAATATCTTATGATGTACAATACTACACCCCACTCGGTCACTGATCAAACACCATCCGAACTTTTCTTCCAAAGATTAAATAGGGACAAAATTCCTTCATTAGAAAGTCGAAGTAGAAATAATAATGATTCAAATGTGAGAGACAGAAATAAGAGTCAGAGGAAATTGTGAGTGATACAGTTTATGTAGGTATGTAAGAAAGAAATGGAGAAAACAAATAAATTGGCGCCAAACTTGGATCAGTCTCAGCATACTGTAGAGGGCGCTAATGGAGGAGATTGTGTTGTATGAATTTAAGAAACAGGACAGTCTTCTATAAGACTGTATCTGGACAGTGTTCTATAATGCTCTATCTATATAGAGCATTATTTATTTGGAAAAAGTTGAAGGGGAATGGAAGCCAGTGATACCGGATGAGCAGTCGGTACACGGAAGTTCAAAGGAAAAAATAATAATGTTATATTTTGATTTGTTGGATTTAATCAGTTATAATAAATATGTTTCAAGAGATATAGTATTTATAGATTAAATTTTGTTAATTTGCTACCAAGTTGATATAATAAAATAAATAAATAAATATAATAAGAAAGGGATGTAGTGTATGCGTTTCATCATTGACCACAGACAACACTGTCACTGTCACTGTCAAACAGATAACACTGTCTCGAGCGCACCACGTCGGTCAGTCTTACGAGAGCCACGAGCGAGAGTAGACGTGTCGGTAGTCTGTCCGTTAAGTGCGTGTGCGAGCCTGTGATATTCAACGAAGCAAAGGTTTTACAATCATAGTAACAATACCAATGAATTTTGAAATAATCCTTTTTTCCCGGGAATTAATTCCAATTTCCCCGAAATTTGGTAATTTTTAAAAAAGTGACAAAACCGGTATTATTATAAGCGAATAGCGACGCGACCACGTCACTGGTGCCGCGTGCCCTGCCCCCCGCCGCCCGCGGAAGGGGTTGCTTATCGCACATGTATATCTTTTTTTGCGAAATAATATTTATTTTTTTAGGGGGACTTTTTTTTTAAGTTTAGCCTGTCTTTGTGGGCATTAGTAGAATCAGTTATCGATACCTAACAATACCTTCACGGATCGGACAGGGTTTTCTTTACATATTGTATAAGCTCACATACACAAACAGCCAGACCCGAAACAACGATTTGTAGGTCATACAAATATTTGTTTCGTGCGGGAATCGAACCCGCGACACGCAGCGCAGCGGTCAATAGCTTAACCACCGCGCTAACCGTAGATTATTTGCCGTCCTCCGTGACGCAGCGGTCAACACGCCTGCCTGCGACGTGGAGGCCCCGGGTTTGATCACCGGCCAGGTCATGATAGAAAACGATCTTTTCCTGATTGGCCTGGGTCTTATCTTTATATGTATCTATTATAAATATAGTATAGTTGAGCTAGTATCCTATAACACAAGTCTCGAACTTACTTTGGGGCTAGCTCAATCTGTGTGCGTCCGTATATATTTATTTATTTATTATTTATTTATATAAACATTTCGCACAAAGATACAAAGGCGGACTTAATTCCTTGGGCATTCTATACTGGTGAACAACTAAGGGTAGTTGCTTTGATTGCGAGGAACAATGATAAATCCTTTATTGAATTTGGGTTGTGGAGGTCAGACGGCAGTCGCTTCACGGAAAATATCGAAGCTTAGCCAAAACCAGCAGTTTGACTGGTAAAGCGGACCCCAGACTCCAAAGCTGAAAAGGCTTCAGATGCGACTGGGATTAACGCTGGGATGATGATGATGACACAAATATATAAAAAGTTAATATACACAGACGTACTGTTACCATAATATATCATTATCATCCCAGCGTTAATCCCAGTCGCATCCGAAGCCTTTTCAGCTTTGGAGTCTGGGGTCCGCTTTACCAGACCAACTGCTGATATGGCTAAACTTCGACATTTTCCGTGAAGCGACTGACGTCTGACCTCCACAACCCGAAGGCGATATCGAAGCATTGCAGTTAGACAAATTGTTGGACTTTTGAGGGCTCCAACGACCCGTAACGACTGCCACTAGATGTTCGTATGGCAACCGGGACCAACGGCTTAACGTGCTTTCCGAGGCACGACCAGACCAGTGCAAATATTCATATTCATGCATACAAATACTTGCACTGTGCGGGGATCGAACCCTTGCGCAGCGCCACCTTGCGCAGCGGCCGCGTCCGCTACCGCTACGCCACGGAGGCTGTACCATAATATAGTATACCTAATACTAAATCGAGAGGGAGAAGTGTTGAGATGACTACGCATGCGCTGTAAGCAATTCTAGGGACAAACCAATTGAAGTAGACCCCTCAATAGAAATAAAAGCAAATACAAACAAATCTAAATTCTTTCGAGATCCCACTGAAGAGGTATTAGTCACCCCATACTATTGTTTTAGTGAAACCGACGCTTCACATATCTAAGAGAATGTGGGTAGGTATATACTAAACCTTCAGATATTTGCGGAATTTTTGTGTGTGTCGTTTGATGTAGGTATTCAACCTTTTGGGGGGAATCCTAAGAATTTTTGATCATAGATGTTCAAGTTGAATATTAGATCGAATTGTGAAAAAAAGCATATACATATAGGTCAAAGGAAAGGACAGCCTCGGTGCCGTAGCGGTAGCGAACGCGGCCGCTGCGCAAGGAGGCGCGGTTTCGATCCCCGCACAGTGCAAATATTTGTATGCATGAATATGAATATTTGCACTGGTCTGGTCGTGCCTCGGAAAGCACGTTTAGCCGTTGGTCCCGGTTGCTATACGAACATCTATTGGCAGTCGTTACGGGTTGTTGGAGCCCTCAAAAGTCCAAGAATTGGTCTAACTGCAATGCTTCGATGTCGCCTTCGGGTTGTGGAGGTCAGACGGCAGTCGCTTCACGGAAAATATCGAAGTTTAGGCAAAATCAGCAGTTAGACTGGTAAAGCGGACCCCAGACTCCAAAGCTGAAAAGCTACGGATGCGACTGGGATTAACGCTGAGATGATGATGATGAGCCCATGAATCCAGGAACGCTTTAGGCTATATAAGATCACGCTGTGATCAATAGGAGCGTAGAATATAAAAAATGCGTGCTTGACCGCAATCCCGCCTGATGGTAGGCAGTGATACAACCGTTGATGGTAAAGTGCGCTAGTTTTAGCAGAGCCTATTCTCTCTAGCCTTGCAGATACTTAAATGTAGTCAGACGGACGTTTATTCTCCGATGTAACACACTATCAGTAGCAATGGGTTTCATTTTGACAGGTCAACAACATTCAATTCGTTTTAGAAGTAGCTGAACAGGTGTAATTTTTTTAAAGAAACCTTGACACACACTAGAAATTTGTCCTGTATTGTAGATCATTTACAAACATATGAACTAACACAAACAACTAGAATATTTTTTTTTCCTGTATGTAAGTCATGGTGGCCTAGTGGTTATAACACCAGCTTCTCAAGTATGAGTGCGCGGGTTCGATTCCAGGTCAGGCAAGTACCAATGTAGCTTTTCTAAATATATATGTACTTTCTAAGTATATCTTGGACACCAATGACAGAAGGTGAAGGAAAACATCTTGAGGAAACCTGAACTTTAAGTCTGAAATCTCCAACCCGCATTGAGCAATGGTGGTGATTACGCTCAATCCTTCTCTGTATAAGACCTGTGCCCAGCAGTGGGACGATAAAAAGGTTGATGATGATGATGATGATGATGATAAACTTATAACATACTAGCTACCCGCCCCGGTTTCGCACGGGTGCTATGCTGATACGTTCATATATAAAAAAGTTCTCTGTGGCTGATACTATGTATGTAAATACACTACAAAAAAAAGTACTCTGTGGCTGATACTATGTATGTAAATACACTACAAAAAAAGTACTCTGTGGCTGATACTGTGTATGTAAATACACTACAAAAAAAACTGTGAACGTTGTATAAAAAACATAGCGGCCCGCCCGCTCCCATCGCGAAACATCGCCTAACGCGACGCCCCGCAATTTTTAAATCTGTAATATCTTCAAAATATTCCCTTAAATCATATGGTGTAAAGGGCGATATAGATCTATATTAATTCAGCAATATATTTAAGGTATTAAATTGGATAAGGAGTAATGCTGTATTGGTTAAAATCGCTTCGAAACATAGCCGATATTTATCATAAAAAGTCATCATCATTCATCATTCTCCTGCCCTTATCCCAATTTATTTGGGGTCGGCGCAACATGTCTTTTTCTTCCATACATCCCTATCAGAAGCCATCTCGGCAGTCACCCCCTTCTTAGCCATTTATCATAAAAAGTAAATGACAAAAAATGTTATAGTGAGATATCCATAAAAAATAGACTTTTTGTAGATTTTTTCAATTTAAACAATATTTAGTACATTACTTCGATAAATCTCGTGGGGTTCAGGCTGCGTTTCACTGCAAACGCGGAAAAAATGTAATTATTTACGACATCACATTAGAAAGCTCAAAAATAATCATATTTCTCCACAATTTAATGGATGTAATTATACATGTAAACCTTCCTCTTTAATCACTCTATCTATTCAATCAACCGCATCAAAATTCTTTGCGTAGTTTTAAAGATTTAATTATTCAAGGGGACATAGGGAAAGAGAAGGTGACTTAGTTTTATAATATGTAATGTATGTATGTGGGTGTGTGTGTATTTGTGTATGTGTATGCATGTGTGTGTATGTATGTGTTGTTGTGTTTGTTTTAAGTACCATTCGAGGACATCGGCATGAGAAGGACAAGGCACATCTGAGGAGTTTTTCAATCCGAGGACATTTTTGTGGGTCCTCGATTTGACTTGACTACTGTATCGTATTATTCACGCAATTTTGAACATTACTGTATATTTGATAAGGAAAACTCAAGAAATCCTCGGATTGGTGGTGATCATTCATGTACACATTTCGACCGTATGTGACTACTAGACGGCGCCACTAGTGATTTTCACACACTCAATACACACACGACTTATGTTTATAATACTATCCGAGGACCTAGTGTGTAAATGTTACACTCAAGACCTCGGAATATTACTTGTACTAGTCAGTGTGTTGAGGTCCTCCTTTCGGGTACAATTTCAGGTTGTATCTGAAATTACAATTGCTATAAGAATAAGAAAACGTTGATTTTAAGTCCGATTGTGAATGAAATAGTTATTAAATAAATCCACCAGAGAGCATTTTGTGGTGCTTGGGCGCAGAGGAAATATTATTTTCCTTCAGTTGACGCGCAGCCGTAACTGTCTTTAGAGAGCGTGTGCATTATTTCGTAAATATCTACTCGAGTTGTGTATTAAATATGATGTTGACGAACCTTGTTTTAAGAACACAATCTATACATAATTTAATTTTCAAATATTGCTTTTTTAAATTTGGGTGCTTCGTGCATTGATTTCTGTTGAAATTTTTATCAAATTATAATTTAAAATATGAAGATCACGGTGAATTGTCTGGCTTTGGGAGCCATGTACGCCGTGGTTTGCGGAGAGCCCGAAGCAATTGCTGTGTCTCTGGATACCGCGGAGGTCGTAGCAGACACCGAAGCTATGGCAACCGTGGAAACCGTGGCTGTCCCGGGAGCTTCGGCTGCCATGACGTCTGTAGCAGCCAGAACCACTGCGGCTGCTAGAGACGTCATGGCAGCCGAAGCATTCGCGGAGGTCATGTAGAGGCAGTGGTACAAGGTCGAGGATATCTGCCCGCCCAAACAAGGCGAGGCTGACTTACTTAAATTTGTTTAAATCTTCTCATGACTCCGCAGAATATTGACAGCATATTACTGACTTCATATTCAGCGATACAAACGAGTTGCAGTGCTAACCATTGTTGCTTATAAAGAGCTATTGATACGCAATCACTACAATGTTGTTCAGGTACTACGTATTTGCTACCGTCAAATCGCGCGATGGATTCGGGTAGTTATTGAAGTGCATTAACTTACTACTTAATATGAAGTAATAGCATCAGGTTTTTATACTTACCGATTTTCTTTTTTAGCAATCTATCTCCGGATGACGAACCGTGTGTGTTGGTTGGACAACCTTTTTTTTTGTTCCGGGGTGGAAAATCTTCAATGGATGTCCGCCGCCCTGGGGTGGGCGACGGGGTCTGTCAGACTCCTACTGACTAAAAACCACCCCGGTGTCTCTCCAGACACGTGCGCGCGGAGCCGCGGAAGTGTTCATTCTGCCGCGGTCCCACACTCTCCTGCTGGCCCGGTCTGTCCGGGCCTCGCTTCCTGCACGGGGTCCATCAGATAGAGGACGGGGACTTCCCCACGTTCCCGCCCTTCTTCGGCGCCCGGTGCGTCTTCTGCGGCCCGGGAAGGGAGTTGAGATCTCTCTATCCCGTTCCGCAGCTTGCTTCTGCGACATCATGTCCTCACAGAAGGACACCACGGCGTCCCACGACTCTGCGCTACCGACCATCCTCCGCACTACTGCCGGCAGCGTCAGGTCGCCTCCTACTTCATTTGTGAGGACACGGCGCTGCTCCTCTCAAGCTACACACTCGCAGAGCGTGTGCTGCGCCGTGTCCTCCCCGCATTGGACGCAGTGATGGCACCGAGCGTCCGGCTCCCTGCCTAGGCGACGCAGGTTCTTGCCGAAGCAGCCGTGCCCCGACAGTACCTGCGTCACCCTGAACGACAGGAAGCCGTGCCTTCTCCCGAGCCAGTCGTCGAGCACTGGCCGGATCGCCTTGACGGTAGCGAGGCCGGCGGCGGTAGGTCGCATAAGCCTCTGACGCCAGTCCGCCACCAGGACCTGACGGAGCTCCTCTCGGCGCAACTCGATCTGCCGCTGTACAGGACTGTAGCCCCGTGTCCGCTCTTCCTCGCGCCATCGGTACAATGACGCAAGTACTTTCGCCTCTAGGTCCCCAGGCGGGGATACGGCCAGGACGCAAGCTACCTCGTAAGTAATCATGCGTTACCCGTGGACGACCCTGACGGCCATCGCCCTCTGCGGTTTACGCAGAATGGCGAGAGTTCCGGCCGTCAGGTCCATCGCCCACACAGGGGCCCCTACAGGGTCGTGGACGGCACGATTCCCAGGTACAACCGCCTACAGGCGGCGCATTCCCATGTTGGGAAGCAACGTTGATAGCGCGCCTGCTGCACCCATCAGCATGGGCGCCAGCCGCCGGAAGTGAGGCCCGAATTCCCAACGGCTGTCGAGCACCAATCCCAAATACTTCTGGTGGGCTCGACAGCTATCCGGGCCCCGCTGACCACGATATGTGATCCCGGTGCTGGCGCACGCCGGAGGCCATGAAATACCATGGCCGCCGACTTGTCAAGGGCCACCTTCAGGCCCAGGCGCCGGATGCGGTTCACCACCTGTGACACCGCCGCCGTGGCTACCAACGTCGCTTCCCTGTGCGAGCTCCCCCGGGCAGTGACAAGCGTTTCGTCCGCGTAACACGTCAAGTCGGCGCCCGTCGGGAGCTCGCCTCTCAACACCCAGTTGTAGCCGATGTTCCATAGGAGCGGTCCCAAGACCGATCCCTGTGGAACACCGTGCGACATTTGGTGCGGACCGGCATCGTCGCGTCCCCGATAGATGACGCATCTGTCCTCCAGATAATCCTCTACTATGCGGCGGAGGTAGAGAGGCACCCGATGGTATTTCAGAGCCTCCCGAATACAGCTCCAGGGTAGCGTGTTGAATGCGTTGGAGATGTCTAAAGAAATTGCGAGACGCCGTAGCATCCGCCAGGGCCCTCACGCGCATGATGGCGTCTATGGTAGAGCGCCCCCGACGAAAACCGAACTGGTTGTCGTCCAGGTTCTGTCCCTCTCTGCATAAGAGGCCGACGAGGCGATCTGCGATAATACGCTCAAAAAGTTTGCCCGCCTCGTCGAGCAGCAGTATGGGCCGATACGCGGACGGCGAGTCCGCGGGGCGCCCCTCCTTCCTGATCAGGACTAGCTTCCCCTCCTTCCACACACTGGGATACTGACCCTGCTCGAGGCATACCCTGAAGTGGTTGAACAACCTGGCCTATCCTACAAAATTGTTAGGTTAGATATTTTTAGGGTTCCGTACCTCAAAAGGAAAAAAACGGAACCCTTATAGGATCACTTTGTTGTCCGTCTGTCTGTCTGTCTGTCTGTCTGTCTGTCTGTCTGTCTGTCTGTCTGTCTGTCAAGACCCTTTATCTCAAGAACGCGTGGACGTATCAAGCTAAAATTCACATTAAATACTCGGGTCTATTGTCCCTTTAAGCTGTGAAAATATCAAACTTCTAAGCCAAGCCAATCAAAAGATACAGCCGATTATGTCGATAATTTCAACAAATTTTCGACACTCGCAAAGGAATCAAAACCTACAGGATACTTCCCGTAAACTCAGAATCTTGAAAATTGGCATGAAGCATTGTCATATAATGCAAATATAGGAAAAATTGCGAAAATCACATTTTTTTAGTTATATAATATAATAAACATATTTTAATAAAATGGAACTTACTACCTTATTTCTCACGAACGTATAAAGTTATCAAATTGAAATTTATACCAAATACCTAGGTCTATTGTCCCTTTAAGCTGTTAAAATATCAAACTTCTAAGCCAAGCCAATCAAAAGATACAAACGATATGTCGATATTTTCAACAAATTTACGACACTCGCAAAGGAATCAAAACCTACAGGATACTTACCGTAAACTCAGAATCTTGAAATTTGGCATGAAGGATTGTCATATAATGCAAATATAGGAAAAAATGCGAAAATCACATTTTTTTAGTTATATAATATAATAAACATATTTTAATAATATGAAACTTACTACCTTATTTCTCACGAACTAATAAAGGTATCAAATTGAAATTTATATCAAATACCTAGGTCTATTGTCCCTTCAAACTTCTAAGTTAAAGCGATCAAAAGATACAGCAGTTTATACTGACACCTTAGACGAATTTCCGTCACACGCTAGGGAATCAAAACGTACAAGGTACTTCCCGTGAACTCAGAATCTTGAAATTCGGCACGAAGCAACGTTATATTATAGTACAGACAGATAAAGGAAAAATTGTAAAAATGATAAATTTGAAGTTACATAAAATATTAAAATATTATTTTTGCTTACATGACATAAAATATTTTTTTCATAATTATAAACTTACTACCTACCTACCCTTTTTCACATGAACGCGTAGAGATATTAAAGTTGAAATTCATATCAAACACTTCTTAAATCTAATTGCCTCTAAACTGTGAAAAATTCTAAATCAATGCTAGTATTATAAATGCGAAAGTAACTCTGTCTGTCTGTTACGCTTTCCGCCTAAACCTCTCAACCGATTTTGATGAAGTTTGGCACAGACAATCTTTAGACCCTGAGAAAGAACATAGGCTACCTTTTATCCCGGAAAAATTTGATGTTCCTGAGGGGAATTTAAACAGCGCGATATAACCGAACTCCACGCGGGCGAAGCCGCTGGCGGAAAGCTAGAACGTCATAAATTGTAAACCGCTACGTTTGTACGTCGGAACCCTCGGTGTGCGAGTCCGACTCGCATTTGGCCGGTTTTTTTTTTAACACGTTAAACGCCGCCTTGATTTTTGAGTTTTTCTGTTTGGGCCATGGGGGACACCATGTAGTCGACATGTGATTGTTCCGTTAGGGCCGCGGGGGACACCATGTGTCCGCAAGCTAGGGGCGACTTTAAGCGTGTCGTTTGAGCCGTCGGTCATAAATGTGAAGCAAATATGTATTAGACGTGACCCCCACGGCCCTGTAGACAAATTACTTGCACTTGGTTTTTAGAAAAAAATATGACTTAGAAAAATATGTCATATAATGTCACAACATGTATTGGGACAAGAATATCAATGTGAGTGTATCATTATTTCATAATTTTATTTAAATAATGTGATAGTTATTGTGGTTTTCAAACAATACTAGCCAAAATATTAAGGTTTTACTATAAAATAGTAGAATACAGTAAAATATTAATAAGTAATTTTACTCATTCATCGGGGGTAGTTTGCTAAGTGAAATCGCATGTGTAAATAGAAAATTTAGGAAGTTTTACCTATCCCATAAATATTATTAATGCAAAAAAGCTTTTTATCTCTGGCAAATTAGTACTTAGGTGACCAGTTACAAATTCATGCTGCCTTGGAAGCCTGGCGCGTGGCAATTCTGTTAATAGCGAACTGATTCGTATCGTCAACTATCTTCTGAAAAACTTTATCAGGAACCAAAAAGCAGTAAAAATCTGCAGGTTTTTTGTAAGTCATTGCTAAGCGAAGGTAGGTAGGCAAGCCAGGATTTTCTGTGAAAGGTATTATTTGACGTTGGTTACCTCTAGGCGGTGTACGTATAAACTGTGTTGTTTATCCCGAGATGTATGGATATGGACGCTCATCTAACTCACTTTCGATTACCATTATACGACGACGTTTGCGTGGAACCGGGTGGATTATCTCGTCTCCATCGAAGCTTATATGGAAACTATTATTTAACAAATTAAATTCTAATTTTTCTATTTGTTAATTGTTAATCGTCCTGAGTTATAGCGAATTCATCGAAGAAATCCATTATGTGTAAACAATATTATTTTTACATAAACATGAAAATAAAGTAATTACTTGCGTGATAAATAATAGAAACAACGTGCTTCCAGTGTTCACTAACACATAATAAGTGCTCGGGGCAGGAGCGGGGATGGCCGACACCTTGACCCCCACGGCCCCCGCTAACGGACATGCGAATTATTTACCCCGTACGCCATGGGGGACAACTAATGAGTGACACTACTGTTTTAGAAAAATTAAGCCACAAATTACATTTATTCGATGTTTTTTAGGTTATTTACCACATTTTATAACCCCTCGTACAATAAAAACTTATACATGAAATTATATAAACTTGTTATTTTTGGCCTGGCTCTATCGACTACTTAAGTGAGGCCCACATGTTGTCCCCCATGGCGTTTAATGTGTTAAGTTTACTTTGTAAAGATCTAATGCGAAAATTCGTTAAAAATGTCTACAAAATTCCTTAAAAATTAATCTGATGTTGCTTGTTACAGAAGAAAATGAAAAATAAAGTCCTCGGATAATACTCAAGATACGAAATGCGCATGCAGAAATTGTATTAGAATTACTAAGTATATAAATATATCTGCTATTAAATGTAGAGAAAAGTTAGGTACAGAAGAAGGTATAAGTCCTCGATTTAGACATTTGGGACTGGGTAAAACGTCCTCAGATCGTTCCTGGAAAGTATAACACGAGGTCCTCGCACTGTATATGGCTAAAGAAAATATGTGTGAAAGTGAGTCCTCAGTTTGTCATGTCTAGTCAGGTGATTGGGTCCTCGGAAAGTTCACACAAAAGTCCTCGGAAGGGTATCGCTAGGAGCATGAACTGTGTATATTAAGGTTCTCGCATTGGTCAAGAAGAGTTTAATAACAAAATGGTGCAATAGCAGAGCAGGAAGATAGCAGTCAACCGTAATTTCAAATTTTGTCTCTTTACCTATATCTTATTAAAAAAACTGTACGATGTTGTTTTACAGGTTTTTTCGAAAGTCCTCGCATAGGTGACCTAAAATTAAAGTCCTCTAATAGGACTCCCTACAAACAGGGGTGTGTGTATGTATGTTTGTGTGTGTGTGTGTGTGTGGGGGTGTGTGTGTGTGTGTATGTGTGAGTCTATGTGTGTGTGTATGTGTGTGTTGTGTTGTGGTAGAGCACCAACACATTCATGTATTCAGTAAAACTGTCACCAGAATACCTTTTCTTTCCATTCTTCTTCTTCGTTTCGCTCTTAACAGAACGGTCGTGGTCACGATGCCTGAATCCGAGACGCTGATGTTACACGCCATACGATCTCTCTCCATCTATCCCTGTTGGACGACAGTCTGGAGCATTTACTAACCGGTCCTCCCACTACCGCCTTGATTTGGTCGGTCCACCTCATCGGTGACCTTCCACGAGGTCTGTTCCCTTCCACTCCGCCCTGGAGGACCAAACGTTCTATATAGTCACTATTGCGCCTTGATATGTGACCGAAAAATCCGAGTAAAAATTTAAAATTCTTTTTTAAAAATTCTAAAAATTCTTTCCATTATACAATTGGTATTTCCAAATTTTGAATGCATGCCGTTTGAACAATATCTGATGACATAAATGCACGCTTACGTAGGTGTTTTGACTATTAGAACAAAATTTATAGTATTTTTTACATAATTATGCAAATGCAACTACAACTATTTCAGTCATATTACGCAAATTAAATTAAAAGTTATTGTTATGACTCCATCAGATCAGTTGTTAATAACATAATATAGATAATGGCTGTATCGTGAATGTTATATTAAGCAATTTATATTTAAAGTTTTAAAATTCAACTGTATTTTCAAAGACTACAATAATAGGCTAGTTTTTAATATCATCCTCAAAACCCATTCCGAACCCATACTGCGGATAACATAGACATATACAATGGACATGCCGTACGCGTATTATGTCAGTAATTTTTTGGTTTGAAAAGATGGCCTATGCTTTCGGTCTAGCACTATCTCTTTCCTCATAGACGATTCATTATTTTGGGAGAGATAAAGATAGACGAAATTTCGTTTCCTATCTTTCTTTCGGAGTGCGATAATTCTCATCTCTAAGGCATGTCCATTAGTATATGTCGTTGGCGGGTAAGTGTGTATCTGTCACTGTCAGTAGCAATGACTTTTAATTTGGCAGTTCGACAATATTCATTGCATTAATTACGTTGTTGTGCAGACTTTGTAGAACATAATATGAAGCATGTAATTGTAATTCTTCAATATGATTCAGCACCCTAATTATTATTACATAACACACGATTAAACTCATTTTGAAGCATAGTGCTAACCCATTGCTCCATATGTTCGAAAAATGTGTCTGATCTGCAACGTAAACAACGCAATGAATGTTGTCGAATTGTCAAAATGAAACCCATTGCTAGTGATAGTGTGTTACGCCATTACCCTGCAAATTGAGATTGGAGTTATTGTCACATGCATTGATAAAATATTAAACAGATACGATATATTCTAACAAACTGACCAAAAAAAATGTGCCGAACACAGCAGCAGCACACATGCATATTTTATTCGGCATACATTGGTACAGTGTGAGTGAGATGGGGCGCAATCTAAAGCATAGAGAAGAAAAAGATGGCTAGTGTTTGTCGTTTGCGCTGTTAGTGTTTGTCGTTTGTTTTTACGAGTGTATCGAGAGTGACTAAAGCGAGATACAGGACTTACTTCCTTTTGTACGCTTCAGTTTTAGTGCGCTAGTGACATATCTACCTTAGTTTAATATTTTATCAATGGTCACATGTAATTGATGTTGTTATTATGTCCTGTAAGTCTATAGTGTCTTCTGACCTAAATACCCTCAAACTTTCTATATAAACTTAAATCATCAACGGTCGACGGCTCATTGTGTCACCATTTGTAAAATCTTCATATTAATGTCGTATAATTTATATGTTGTCCATAATAAAGAGTCATCATCATCATCAATCCACTGTTGGACACAGATCTCCTCTCATACTGAGAAGGATTGAGCGTAATCACCACGCTTGCTCAATGCGGGTTGGCAATTTCAGACTTAAAGTCCAGATTTCCTCAAGATGTTTTCCTTCAGTCATTGGTGTCCAAGATATACTTAGAAAGTACAAATAACTTTAGAAAAGTTACCTTGGTACTTGCCTGACCTGGAATCGAACCGCCACACTCATACTTGAGAGGCTGGTGTTTCTACCACTAGGCCACCACGACAATAAAGAGTATTTTATTCTATTCTATTCTTTTTCAGACTACACCCAGAAACCTGCCCACGAATGCTGGGTAACTTGCAAGCGAGGAAGAAGCTTCAAAAAACCTCTATACAACGTCGACGGCGATTGTAACATAAATATCATTTAAAACAACTGTTTTGTTATCAAAAATATTTTTTAATAATAACAATATTTCTAATACTTATTTACAAAAACATTGAACAATAACTTACATGACGTGTACTTATTGCTCGAGATCACAGATTTTCATTGACATTCTTATACTATATTACACTTAATTACTTAAATTAAAGCCATTAGGCCAAACCGGTTTACCTCACTTAGCATGCAATCACAATTCCATTCCATTTATTTACATAAATAATTGGAATGAAATATAAATAAACTTAACATAAATAAATAGAAATTACATAATTTTAGATAATATTCTACGCTGTATGACTTAGAATATCTTAGTTTATTCTAAACCTAATTTATTGCTACTGAATTCCTTCTTCTTTAAATATACAAGGTAACGACATATTCTAGAATTTTAAATAATATTGTACCATGAATTTTACTTCCTAAATATATACAAATTACCACATCACACACACTTTTATCTTTGATAGTTCTAACACTATTCACACACACATCAATTCTTCTCCACTTTAATGCCGATCCAAAAATCCGGCATTCTTCACGATATGGTAAATGCTCTCACGGGGAATCTTCTCCGCTTCCCTTTCAACAACCCGCATCTCCTTATTGGTAAACCAGGACTCCTTAGCAAGACCAGCAGCTATATGTGGGTTATCATAAAAGTCCCTGGACTTCAAAAGTCCTCGTGGAAGTTGGGCTTCACTGGCAGCGTTCAGCTCCACCGCTGGGTGAGGATGGACTGAGGCGCGACCTGGTGACGAGTATTCCACTCCAATAGGATAGAAAGGCTGGGCGAAGAGTAGCCCAGGTCTGGCCTGAGCCATCGCAAAGATGGCTGCAGTGATGATGAAAACACGCATGTTGATCTGAAAAAGAATAGTCATTGAATGGAAGAAGTAAATAATAAATATTAATAGGTATGTATCCAAGGTATGAAAAACAAAAAAATAATTAGACCGTCTTATAGACAATAAAAAAAGTTAAGACCCATATTTTTTATTTTGTTGAAATTACCAAAACCTACTGAAATACGCGTATGCTTATTAAAGTTACGGAGTGGGGGCTAATTACGTCACGCCGTGGTATATTTTGTACCACGGCGTGACGTCATGCGACATTTCAAATCAATATATCTTCCTAAGTAGGTATTTGAGTGAAGGAAAAAATAAAAAATACGTGTTCAATGTTTTTTATAAATCTATCTGATGGACATTAAATTATTTTTTAGGATACAACCCAATTTAGACATATTTACAAGTAAGTTGTGGTATTGTGTATGATTTGTTTTGATAATAAAACCATGGTTATTTGGTTAATAATCCATTAAATATAGTTCTCGTATCACAATATTAGTTCTGTACCGAAACAACTTAACCGTTTTTTTTCATACACCTAAGTGATA
Source organism: Sesamia nonagrioides (assembly GCA_017933935.1). Classification (NCBI taxonomy): domain Eukaryota; kingdom Metazoa; phylum Arthropoda; class Insecta; order Lepidoptera; family Noctuidae; genus Sesamia; species Sesamia nonagrioides. The sequence continues at coordinate 4,409,951 of JADWQK010000025.1, forward strand.
ATGGTTGTCCCACCTCTAAAATTTACCTTGTTTGACTAATTATTTTTAAGAACACAAAAAATGATCGTAAAAATAAAAAAAAAGAATTAGGGGTGTACCCAACCTTTATCACCCGGGTATGAGAAATTTTCTTTTTTTATATGGCCTTGAAAAATACCAGCAACCCTAAATGTTTACCCTTTTACGATCAACCCCTGTTTTTTAATCGCAATTCTAATCAAATATTTCCTAGAAAAAAATGTATAATATGGCAAAACGACGTTAACTGGGTCAGCTAGTTACTTATAAGTTGAAACATGATGAGACATTCAAACTTAAACATTAATCATTGTCCTTTTGTGTTGATTGACGGAAATACTAAATTTACATGTACATGATATACCTAACCGTATTGTTAAAACATCCTCAGATATGACTTAGGACTACCGAAGGAGATTTAAAAATTATAATTTATCAAAATCAAAAAACATTCATTCAAATTAAGCTAAAAATCTGCAATTCCTTTCATTTATGATACAATTGTATTGTGTTATTGGTAATAATCAGAAAATATTGATTTCATATGTCTTATACATATATCACTTGATCCTTTATATAAATTAATTTAAATTACCACTAGGTACGCTAAGCACTAGTTTAAAATATTAAAAAAATATATACATATACACATTCCATTATAAAGCCATATACCTATACACATATTATGGTGTATTACATACATTAAAGTTTATATACAGAGAAACCTTCCAATAAACAGGCAGAAACGTACAGTTTCTGCCTGTTCAATTTAATTTTTCTCATTTTGTCTTATTGGTAATGTGTGGAAACTCCTATGTCTTAGGAGCGGCGGTAGTTGGAACTGATTCTGATAATATGTAAACTACAAAACTTGGCTGAATTGTACTATAAAGACTTATTTAAAAGACGTAATTCAAAATAGGAGGAGTAAGTAATGCTAGAAGGTTTAGGTAAGTAAAACCTATTTTTTGGTATAAACGTTCTAACAATGATCAGGTAATTAACATAATTTTGTATGTAGCTCTTGTATGTAACCATGTTGATCTATAAGATAAACAATGAAGCAAGCGTGGGAGGTATATAGAACTTAAACAAGCTGATTATTCAGAGCTTAAGACAAACTTGAACCGACTAAGTACAAGGGACCTATTAGTCACCCTTAAAGCACTCTCAAGAAACCTGGATCTTGTAGTTAAGAATTTCTTGTAGAAAATTTTTTGCCGAAATATAGGCTATGCCTAGTTCGGTTACAGACGCTAAACTCTATATTTTAATTGAAATTGTTGCCACATATCTGGTATAGTATAGTAGTACTAAGCTTTGGATATTAACTATTACTATTATTATTAATTAATATTTTTTAGAATGATATTCATAAATAATTATTATTTTGTATAGTCTAAATACATATCACAGATTATTAATAAAATTGTAATCTGTGAAGGAACTGCAAAACCTTTAAACATGATGTGACTTTGCTAATAATGCAATAGCCAAAGATTACGATTTTCTTTTGTTAAAGTTTAGACATAATCTCTATTAGAACACAATAATATTAGCAAGCTTACGGGGGGCTTATAAGATTATTCTTTATCCTCGTAAGTGTTACAAAAGTGTTTTTATTTTCACTTTTCTAAGATTTTAGACCGCCTTCAAAACTATCACATACGTAAAACTCCCTAAATACCAAGAACCATAATAAACAAAACAAATCCAAATCAAAACGCACACACAAAACACAAAAATCGAACACACACAACACTTACAATAAGTTTCACGGTCACTGATTCAACGCAAGAGCAAGGCGGTACTGCGCGCGGGCACACAGTGCAACCAATATATAGCCGGTCTAAGTAACCTTCTACTCGCTTCCGGGACAGCTGGCCAGTTGGGAACGTCCAACTGTGCGGCTGACAAGGATTTCGTATACGTTACATTAGCCAGCCATTGAGATGCGGATCAAGCGATTTTGTTTGCGATATAGGATTGACACGTGAATCAGCTGTTCGATTTTTGTGAAGCAAGGTCGCGAGGTAGCCGGTTATAGAATTATTTTTTTGTTTTACTGAAACTGTTCATACCAACTATGGAGATGCGGATTAGTGCCTGATTAGAAGGTCAACTTTTTTTTTTTTAATAATTATAAACTAGTGCTTGACTGCAATCCCGCCTGATGGTAAGCAGTGATGGAATCGTTGATGGTGAAGCGCACTAGTTTATTAAGCCTATTCACTTAAAAAACTAAGGAATAGGAAGGATGACGGCAGTTGAGCGAGGTGATGCAATGTTAAACCCAAGACCAACACGACCAAACGAAGCTGCGCTAGAGGAAGATTGATTTGGAGACTCTCCACGACCAAACTCCCGACACAACAACATTTGGCGCATCGTACCAGCCACACATCGCAACACAACTGCTCAGACCCGTCCAAAAATAAAAATGAATTCTTTTAACTGTTTGTCGCTGAGAGGCAGACTGTTAAAGCACAGGAGAATCAATATAGATGATTATCTTAAAGTTTAACCGCTTACTAATAATAAGTTAGGAAATTATGAACTAATATCAGAAGGCATTTGACCTATTGTAAGACAGTTGCATAATTTTATAACAACAACTATTGCATAAAATGATGATGAAGCTTTTTTTACCAGTATCTGTAGATACTGTTCACTTTACAAAATTAAATGTCTTAATATTCGGTCAGTCTCGAAAGCCTGGTGCGTAGAGTAGCCAGCCTGTCGGTGTTGTATAGGATGCATTTTGGAGAGTGTGAGAGGGAATTGCATGATTTAATCCACCATCTCAAAATCAAAATTGTTTATTTCAAATTAACCACCCGTTGGTGCTTTTGAATAGTCAATGTCGGTCAGTCTAAGAAAAGTGAAGCTAAATTGCATGTTCCAAAGCGTAGATCTCTATGGAGAAGAACGTGCAAGATACTCCATGGACACTCTTTTTTTTTTCTTCTCTCCGTTCCATCATCGGACTAGCCGTCGTACGGCGAGTTACCACCCTTATGTTGACAATGATTCAAACGAAGCGTTTCGCCTGTTCTTTTATACCGCATACATCAAGGGACTGGAACATTTTGCCAGCGGCGGTGTTTCCATCGGACTACAATTTAAGTGGATTCAAGGCTAGAGTGAATAGACTCTTAATAAACTAGCGCGCTTTACCATCAACGATTGCATCACTGCATCACCATCAGGCGTGATGCGGTCAAGCACGAGTTTATAATAAAATAATAATAATAATAAAGCCTTTTATTCGGAAAACATTTTAGTTTCTTATACTAATAAACTTTTGATTTACATCTAAAATCTAGAAATATTCATAGATTTGGCACTTCCTTGCTTTCTGTAAGTCCGTTTGCCAGTTGGCAAAGGCCTCCTCCAATCTACTCCATTCTGTTCTCTCTCTTGCTACTCTACTCCATGTTACTCCGGCAACCTGCGTGATATCGTCGTCCCATCTTTTATGCTGTCTGCCTCTTTTCCTTTTCCCTTCCCTCGGGTACCAATGTGTAATTAATTTGCTCCATTTATCCTTTCAACGATTGCATCACTGCATCACCATCAGGCGTGATGCGGTCAAGCACGAGTTTATAATTTATAAATAAAAGAAACAAGCCGTGTCATTAGATATACAGAACACAATTTTCTGAGTGTAAACAACCCTGGAGGGAGTTCGAGCTCCATGTATTAAAGTATTAAGGCTTACAAAAGTTTGACATGAGTCGACTTGTCGTCTACAAATGCGGAAGCTAACATTAGGTATGTTCATCATCATCATCATCATCATCAGCCCTTACTCGTCCACTGCTGGACATAGGCCTCTTTCATGGCACGCCAACAAACTCGATCCTGAGCAGTTCTCCGCCAGCCACTACCAGCCACCTTTTTGATGCCGTCGCTCCATCTCGCCCAAGGGCGTCCCACGCCGTATGTTAACGGTAACTATTTACTTACGCTATTGCTTTTTTTATTGAAAATGTTTGTTTTTTCATCAAAAGTTGAAAACGCAACCTACGCGCGTCTCCTAGCTTAAACTTTAATGCTTTAATCTAGCTTACGCTACTAGGAGTTTCAATAAAACAAGAAACAACATAGCTTCTGTTATTTTGTTGTACCTCTGGCATGCAACCCACTGTACATATTTTCTAATAAATAATATATTTTGGAGACCATATTCAATCTATACTAATCTATAAATCTATACTAATATATAAAGCTGAAGAGTTTGTTGGTTTGTTTGGATGCGCTAATGTTGGGAACTACTGGTCCGATTTGAAAAAACCTTTTTGCGTTAGATAGCCCATTAATCTAGAAAGGCTATAAGCTATATAACATCACGCTGCGGCCAATAGGAGCGCGGGATCTAAAAGAAAACGCGGGTGAAACCGTATGGCGCAGCTAGTAGGAAAATATAAAAAAAGTCAGAAATATTGAATTGTACGGGAGTCACAGCATTGGTTGTTATGTCATAACTTGGAGATAGCGAAAGGAAGACTTCATTATAACCATATACAGTCCAACATACCACATCATTCGGCTGAATGGTGATTTAAAAGAACAAATTAAATTCAAAGGACTCTTATGCGTCCAGTCATTTGTAACGGGAAACTAAGGAACAGCATATTTAGTGTTGTTTTGGGGATGGCATGTATCTAGCAGTAGATGTCTTTCAAGTGAATGATAATGACGTTCAAAAAAAAATTTCATCATCATCAACATTTTTATCGTCCCACTGCTGGGCAAAGGTCTCCTCTCATACAGAGAAGGATTAACCGCAATCACCACGCATGCTCAAACTTAAAGTCCTGGTTTTCCCAAGAAGTTTTCCTTCACCTTTTAATCAGTCATTGGTGTCCAAGATATACTTAGAAAGTACATGTAACTTAGAAAAGTTACATCGGTACTTCCCTAAACTGGAATCGACCCTGCACACTTAGGTACTTTGTTTGAACCACTAGGGCACCACGACTTAAAAAAATGATAACAATAAACTTACAAAGACTAATAATTAAAAAAACATTGGCTTTAATGTATATTCATGTGTTTGTGAGAGTTTTGCGTCGATATTTTGCGTCGGCTATGTTGAGTTGAATTGTAAAATCCAAGTACCTAGTCCAATTCAGTATCAATATCAAACACATTAAATCAAAACCTACTCCGAAGGCTTATGGAAACAAAACTGCAAGATGTAAATGTCAATGGAGATCAAATAAATCCAGTTCTATATAAGAAAGACCAAGGTTATAATTATTTTTGTACTTTAACAACAAAACATAAACTGGTATGGAATGCAATATACCAGGAAGATACGTGAAAATGTAGATACATAAAAACTTGTTTTGCCATAAGTTAAACCTTGTCAATATAATTATATGAGATATTAAAACATGTGAACATATTAGCAAATGTTATTCTCGAAATTCCTTCATAAATATTTCAAAACATGTACCTACGGAAAACCTAAAAATCTTTTATAAATAATATTTTTCTAGTTTTCCTTATGTATTTTGCTGTATATATGTATTTTAGTGTCGTCTTGACACAAAAACTTCGAAGGACATTCATCTATACGTTATTTAAATGGAGATAACTCCAACATGTTCGCGTAGAGTTAGTTATTATGCTCGACTCCTATTGGTCGCAGGTGGATGGTTTAAAGCCTAGAGCCTTCCTGGGTTAATGGGCTATCAAACCCAAAAATATTCTTTCCCTTCGGGCCAGTAGTTCCTGAGATTAGCACGTTCAATCAAACAAACAAACTCTTCAGCTTTATTTATTAATATAGATTGGGATCTCCAACAAAGGACACATACCTAATGCAATACAAAATTGCAATAATAGAGGAAGACTGTTTTACGTGTGCTCCTTCAATTAGAGAAGACCACAGAATGCTTTTTTTAATAATTTTAAACTAGTGCTAGACTGCAATCCCGCCTGATAGTAAACAGTGATGCAATCGTTCATGATAAAGCGCGCTAATTAAACCTATTTGCTCAAAAAACTGGGTGAATAGGAAGGAAGGCGGAAGTTGAGCGAGGTGATGTAATGTTAAACCAACAACATGACCAACGATGCTGCGCCAGAGGGAGATTGACCTGGAGACGCAGCACAACCAAACTCCCGACACAACATTTGGCGCATCGTTCCCGGCACATATAGCAACATTTGGCTCAGACCCGATAAAAAAAGATTTTTCAAAGATCTTTTCTCTTCCTTGTCTACGGATACTATAATCCAGTCCCTACCTGCCACCCTGTAAAACTCGTCATTCCATATTTCCTAGCCAACCCTTCTTCTTTCTTTGTTTTATGGCCTCGCACGGTTTGTGCATTTAGCCAATGTCACGTAATGAATTATTCATTTCGAAAAAGACGGTCGCGTGAACCGTCTTACGAGGGAGGTTTGAGGCAAAGTCATGAAGTCACTATGCTGCGATATTTCACTATTTTTTTTTATGAATTATTTACTAAATGCACTTACCACATAAATCACGCACTTTTATTTAGTAAACAACACTATAAATAATTTCAAAAGTACAATGAAAAATGAGCGTGACACTCAGCTTGACATTCCCGCCAAAAAAAAACTAGTCAGCCCTTCGTTTGCACCATAAAAATGAAAAACATGATGCACGATCCACACATCACCTTATACCAAGTTAATTGAAATGTCTATTATATAATAATGTACCCATTATGCGCAGCCTATTGTGCCAAGGACCATTATGTATATATAAGTACCTGTGTTTATATCATCTTATCCTCGACATTAATACCGAATCACGTGAGAAATCTCAACGCAACGTAAGAAGGCTTTTAATACAGTTTGTAACAGCGGGCGTGTATAGAAATATAATTTATATTGTTCCAAATTGAGCAAGTAATTTTGCGGCATGAATTCTTGGAATCTTGATATATTTTAATATAAGTACGTTTACAAACGTATATAGCAGCGTAATTTGATTGCAAGTTAAGCGATTATGAATTCGGTATTAGATTGCAGGTCCTATTTTTAGTCATCATCATCATCATCATCTCAGCGTTAATCCCAGTCGCATCCGAAACTTTTTCAGCTTTGGAGTCTGGGGTCCGCTTTACCAGTCTAACTGCTTGATTTTGGCTAGACTTCGATATTTTCCGTGAAGCGACTGCCGTCTGACCTCCACAACCCGAAGTCGATATCGAACCATTGCAGTTAGACCAATTGTTAGAATTTTGAGGGCTCCAACAACCCGTAACGACTGCCATTAGACGTTTGTTTGGCAACTGGGACCAACGGCTTAACGTGCTTTCCGAGGCATGACCAGACCGGTGCAAATATTCATATTTATGCTTACAAATATTTGCACTCCGCAGAGATCGAACGCGCGCCTCCTTGCGCAGTGGCTGTGTTCGCTACTGCTGCGCCACTGAGGCTGTCTAAGTCCTATTTCTAGTTTATAGCAATATATTATAATCCTAATGAACTTTCAAAGGAAAATAAATATTGCAACCCCGTGATACACCCACATAGGTACCTAAGTCTATGGGTACACCCTATGTAGTAATATCGAGAGAAAAAATTATTATAATGTCAAAATACTATATGCAAAATTTCACTCAAAACTGTTTAGCTCTTTCGAAAATAGAGCGTAACAAAACAAACATACAAAAATCAATTCTTAATCTATACTAATATATAAAGCTGAAGAGTCTGTTTGTTTGTTTGAACGCACTAATCTCAGGAACTACTGGTCCGATTTGAAAAATTATTTTTGCTTTGGATAGCCCATTAATCCAGGAAGGCTTTAGGCTATAGGTGCTCAGACCAATAGGATCGGAGCATACAAAAAAAAACATATCGAAACCTATACGGGTGAAACCGCGAGGCGCAGCTAGTTAGAATATAATATCACAATCAATTAGACCCAGGCCTCCTGTCTCCAAGAACGTATGGGTTACCTACCACGCGGGTCCTGTAGATGTCACTTGATTTCGAATATTTGGGTCTTGAACATGCTGGTTTCCTTACAATATTGTACTTAACCATTTTCATAGCAGTGTTGATGAAATTATACAGACAAAATAAAGCCCGGGCTTAGATTTGAAACCACGACCTACAACTCCTAAGTGGCTATTTCCACAGGCCACATTTGCCGATTAATGTTACCATCAACCAATTAAAAAGTGAGTTCACTGGCCCCAAAATCGTATTATAATTATAATCAAATCTTCTTCACGAATACAAGTTTATTACAAAACGTAATGTATATTCAAATGACAAGGCTGGTGACAGCAAGCAGTAGCTTTGCAAAACATTTTGTAATATCATGCATAGTCATAGTGATGTGATCTTCGGTTGGCATTCAAGCAACCGGTCAAGTCCGAGGTTAGAATGGCCTAGATAGTAAATGTTCTCAACTATGTAATTGCAAGTAAAAATGAAGATGCTTAGTACCGAAACAGACATGTTTGAGGAGAATCTCCAAAAGGAGCCCGTTCACCTTGGCTCCTACTTTTCGGGATGTGTCCTTGGAGTGTTCCGACCGACTTCAGCTTTTGGGAGTTGAGATTTCCTCGAACCTTAACTTTGGGCGGTTCCTTGAGTCCAAGGCCAGGGTGGCTGCCAGGAAACTTGGCGTAATCGCAAAGGTCTGGCAGTACCTGGGCAGCTTCTAATGTTATACAAAGCACAGATCCGTTCGTGTGTGGAGTCCTGCAGCCACATTTGGGCTGGTGCTGCCAAGTGTTACCTGGCCACTTTGGATTCAATGGAGAGACGTGCAAAGAGGCTGATTGGTGACCCTGATCTAACTCGAGTGTGCGTAGAGTAGCCAGCCTTTAGGTGTTCTATAGGATGCATTTCGGGGAGTGTGCGAGGGAATTGCATGATTTAATTCCCCCATCTCCGTTCCACCATCGGACGACCCGTCGTACGGCAAGTTTCCACCCTTACGTTGTTAACACCACTACGATCTGGACGAAGCGTTTCGCCTCCTCCTTTATACCGCGTACATCGAGGGACTGGAACAATTTGCGGCGGTACACAAACAGCGGCGGTGTTTCCGTCGGACTACAATTTGAGTGTCTTCAAGGCTAGAGCGAATAGGCTCTAAATAAACTAGTGCGCTTTGCCATCAACGATTGCGTCTCTGCTTACCATCAGGCAGGATTGCGGTCAAGCGCTGGTTTATAATATGTAAAAAAAAAATCTAATATGGTATGTTTTTTTAACCGGGCTCGTGGCTATATACAATTTTTTTTTTTATGCGAAATCTGAATACAGTTTGTTCAGAAAAAGCAACTTGGTCGATTCCAATAATTTTTACACCATGTTATATTTTTTCCCAAATACATTTAGAAATTGTTGCATTGTGGTTACCGAGGGTGCACGGTGGATCATAGTATTGCGCACGCCGCCCCGCTCGCCCGCCTGAGCGAAGCATGGACCATATTTTATTGGGACAGCCAAGTAAAAATCAAAATCAAAATCAAAGCATTTATTTCAAATAAACCAGTTACAGGCACTTTTGAATTGTCAGAAGGTCGGTCAGTCAATAAGATGAAGCTAGTCGCCCATTCCAAAGAGTAGGTACCTATGGAGAAGAACGGGCAAGAAACTCCATGGACACTCTTTTAAATTTTCAAGCTATTGTTACAAATATTTGATTACATCATTCATGTTGAAATCAACCGTGTGAGAACGATGCAGAAATAAATTGTACGCCGAGAGCGTCCATTATGAAAACACACAAAAATCAATTCAGAAATTAAAATACGCCGTGGCAGCTAAGAGATGACCAGTCCCCTCCGACGGCGTCCGTTCACGAACATGACGAATGGATCAGCATCATTCAGCTCAACCATATTCAAGGGAACCCAATGACCCAACACACACGCCACCATCAGCGAGACATTTGAGTGAGCATGACATACTCTCAACAGCCAGAGCACTATCAAGTCAATAAAAAAGACTAACCCAACAAAAAAATGCCTTACAGCACATTCGTACATTGTGCTCACACGTTTGCCATGCAATTATACAATACTAAGAAATTGAATCTACACAATGCTAAGATAGTTTTGTCCAAGGTTCAGCAGCTCCAACAGTGTTCCCGAATCTGTGGAAAGTTTAGCTCCTGTGTAGCTGTACAAGTGCCGAACACCTCTGTCAGCGATACAATTCCGTAACGTACAATATGCTTGGCTACATAGTGTGTAATACAGGCTTTGAATTAGTAACATTAACAGTTACATATTAAAACTACAAGAGGAAAAATCAGAGAACAATCAGTGTATAGAAATCGGACGCAGCTCAAGCCCAAGCCTTTTTGTCCTCAATATAATCCTTCACACTATAAAATGCTTTCTGACACAACTTACGTTTAATGAAGGATTTGAATTTATTCAGGCTCAGATCTTGAACCACCTCTGGAAGTCCATTGTAAAAATGTATACATTGGCATCCGAAGGAGCCACCTATTTTCTTGAGCCTTGTTGTAGGTACAATAAATTTGTGCCTGTTCCTAGTATTTACATTATGGACATCACTGTATTTTTTAAACAATTTTATATTTTTATGAGCATACAAAAGATTTTCATAAATATATTGAGACGGCACGGTCAGTACATTAATCTCTTTAAATTTTTCTCTGAGAGAGTGTCTCGGACTTAATTTATAAATTGCACGAACAGCTCGTTTCTGCAAAACAAATATTGTTTGAATATCGGCGGCATTTCCCCACAACAGAATGCCGTACGACATTACGCTATGGAAATAGCCAAAGTACACTAAACGGGCCGTCTCAACATCAGTCAAATTACGAATTGTTCTAACTGCGTATGCAGCAGAACTTAGTTTTTTTGACAATTTTTCTATATGTGGACCCCATTGAAGCTTAGCATCCAGAGTTATACCCAAGAATACTGTGCTGTCTTCAGATTTCAATTCTTCGCCCTTTATCAACACTTTAGTTTCCACCTGCCTAACGTGAGGTAGAGTAAACTTAATGCATTTGGTTTTTTTTCTCGTTTAAGAGTAAATTATTAACATTAAACCAATGGACTACTTTGGAGATCGCGCTATTTACATCATCAGTAACCTGCTGCTGACGTTTCAGTTTAAATAAAAGTGAAGTGTCATCTGCAAACAACACTATATCGTGGTTATCCTTTATTAGGTACGGCAGGTCATTGATGTAAATAAGAAACAAAAAAGGACCAAGAATTGACCCCTGTGGGACTCCCATCGTTACCAAAGACCCGGAAGATCTTGTTCCATTAACGTCAACGCTTTGAATCCTACCACTCAAGTAAGATGTAATAAGATCCAGTGCAGAATTCCGGATCCCGTAGTGGCGGAGTTTCCTGATTAACGTATCGTGAAGAACGCAATCGAATGCCTTAGACAAATCACAAAAGATGCCCAAGGCATCGCATTTATCCTCCCATGCATTATAAATATGTCCTAGAAGTTCAACACCGGCATCAGTAGTTGAACGACCCCTTGTAAAACCGAACTGTTTGCTATGTAATAATTTATGTTTATTAAAAAAAATTTGCATTTGGTTTAAAATTAATTTCTCAAAAATTTTACTAAAGGTAGGTAGTACAGAAATAGGTCTATAATTTGTGGGGTCTGATGTACTACCTGATTTAAACAAAGGTATTATTTTACTATTTTTCATGAGATCAGGAAACTCTCCACAGTCAATACAAGCATTAAAGATATCAGCTAGAGTGGGTGCCACAATATCAATAATAGACTTAGCAACTTCCACCGAATGGCCCCATAGGTCAGCAGTCTTTTTTACATTTAGAGTGTGAAAGATTTTAATTATATCTCTACTGATAACATATTCAAAATGAAACTCCGAATCACAAACATTAACATTTTCTTTAAGCAAAGACTCGGCAACAGAAGGTGATGAGTTTAGGGATTTAGTAGTTGAAACAGGAATATCCGAAAAGAAATTTTCAAATGCCTCAGAGACTTGCGAGTCTGATTTAATTATGTTGTTATTAATAGACAGGCTATAGTCAGTATTTCTATCACTGGACCTTCCCGTTTCACTATTAATAATTTTCCAAGTCGTTTTAATTACATTGCCACTGTTTTTTATCTTTGAACTCAAGTAACGTGACTTGGCCATATAACAAACTTGTTTAAATAATTTTGAATATTTTCTAACGTACAAATTGAATTCAACAGTGTTAATATAAATTCTCTCATTATACAGTTCATAAAGCCGAGTTCTACTTTTATAAATACCGATGGTAGCCCAATCAGAGAAAGATGCGTTACTATTAACAGAGATAGTCTTGGGAACAAAGGTGGAATCAAATAGCTTACAGTATATATTAAAAAAATTGTCATAGAGATGATTAGGATCAGCATTAACAGCACTGGATAAGACTGGCAATTTATTAATGAGATTAAATCTAAAAACCTCCAAGCGGCTTTCAGTTTTGGGGTTAACAGTGATATCCTTTTTGGTCACTTTTTTACTATGGTTTGGAATAGTAATCCTTTGTCCGCAGTGATCAGAATCAAGTAAATTTACAACTTCTTCTAGTAGGATAACAAGCTCATATCTTTGTGGTTTTTCATGATATCTTTTTGAAATTTTGTTCGTATATTGTTTACTTAGAAATACTGGACACATGTTTCGGAATATTTTTATAGGTAAACACAGCCGCAAGCGTCTATCGAAAGTTAAGCTTCACTTGCCGAGGTCTGTTCGTAGATGGATGACGAAGAAAGAAGCACGATAAGCCATTGGTGACCCATGCGAATGAAGTAGTGGGCGCAACTAGTCCAATCATAAACCATATGATATAAAATGTAATGCACAGTCATTAAAAGCCGATGGAAACCCTAGATCAAAGCGTAATTTTATTAGAGCTGCTAAACGCACTTAATAGACAATCCGAGGCTAATGTGATTTAAACTCGCCTTGCGACATTGTCTTAGTAACAATATTAAATAATACTTCTTGTCCTACTCTCATAAAATAAAACCTAATACAATAGTAACCTCTTATACAATATGTAAAGAAAACCCTGTCCGATCCGTGAAGGTATTGTTAGGTATTGATAACTGATTCTACTAATGCCCATAAAGACAGGCTAAACTTAAAAAAAAATCCCCCTAAAAAAATAAATATTATTTCGCAAAAAGAGGAAACTTAATACATGTGCGGTAAGCAATCCTTTCCGCGTGCGGCGAGGGGCAGGGCACGCGGCACGTGGTCGCGTCGCTATTCGCTTATAATAAAACCGGTGCTGTCACTTTTTTAAAAATTACCAAATTTCGGGGAAATCGGAATTAATTCCCGGGAAAAAAGGATTATTTCAAAATTCATTAGTATTGTTACTATGATGATTATGTAAAATTTTGTATTATATTTGGTCAAGTGTTTACCTAACCTTTATTATCCTTATGGGCCGGACAGGGTTTTCTTTACATATTGTATACTAGCTTTCGCCCGCGGCTCCGCCCGCGTGGACTAATATTTTTCGTATTCCACGGGAACTGCATATTTTTCCGGGATAAAAAGTAGCCTATGTGTTATTCCAGACTATTATCTACCCCTGTGCCAAATTTCAACCAAATCCATTCAGTAGTTTTTACGTGAAAGAGTAACAAACATCCATACATCCATACTTACAAACTTTCGCCTTTATAATATTAGTAGGATTCTTAATTTTCGTTCCAAAAATGTTATAGAACAATCTTATATGATGGATGCGCCTCTTTTTGTGACCCTCAAGTATTTGCTATTTATCCTCGTCATCATCATCAGCCATGGCAGTTTACTACTGAATACAGGCCTCTCCAACCGCCATTTCGCCAATATTAATTCAAACCATGAATACCAAAATTATAACTGTTCATCTTCTTCAGCCTATGAAGGCCCACTGCTGGACAAAGGCCTCCCTCAAGGCTTTCCACCCAATGACCGGGCTAGTGCTGCCCGCATTCATTGGCTTTCCGAGCCAGATCACTGCTGGAGATTCTTAGCACGCCTTGCTCCGTTATAACTCAGTCCACTGAAGTAGACTGGAATAGCGGAGCTGCCGGGGACTAAGGGCCTGGGTTGTGTCGTGTGCATTCCATTAAGAGGGTTTGCCATATTCCCCGCGCTTGGGGATCTCAGTAATTTGATATTCCACAGGAGAAGCGCTGCTGTCCGCTTCCCTAATGAGAGTTTCCTTAGTCGCCTTTTACGACACCCACAAAAGGATATGGGTAGGTACTATTCTAAACCCGACACACAGTCAACTACGGTAACTGTTCATACCGCCCGCGAATTCTCAGAGAGTACTCGTGCAGCAAACCTCGCTTGATGAGGAGAATCCTCTCTTAGAGGCTCACGATTAGCCATTGCTGGCTTAGAGGCCTCCTCTCTATGAGATCCCTCTCAGGCCCTAGTCCACTACGCAGACCCAGTGCGGATTGACAGATGTCAGAGAACCTTCACATTTTTCTATGATATTCCGGTTTTCTCGCGATATTTTCCCTTACTTAACATACGCATACCAGTGCGAGAAGATACACAGAAGAACGAGAGTAACCGACATAGCCCGAAGAATTGCAACACTTAAGTGGCAGTGGGCCGGGCACATCGCCCGTAGGACCGATGCCCGATGGGGCCGACGGGTTCTCGAGTGGCGAGCACGCACCGGAAGACGGAGCGTGGGTAGGCCCCCGACAAGGTGGACCGACGACCTGTTGAAGGTCACAGGAAACCGCTGGAGGCTCAAGACCGATCGTCGTAGAGATCCTTGGGGGAGGCCTATGTCCAGCAGTGAACGTCTTTCGGCTGAAATGATGATGATGACCAGTGATTATTCGCTAATCGCTGTCGCGTAATCACTGCTCGTTGTTCGCCAGCTAATTCTTGTTGCATCTCGGTATTTACCGGTCTTCTGTCAACATACAATATCCATACAAAAAAGAACACACTATCAATCTATCTCAATCATCAGGGAAAAATATTAGCCACTTAAAACGCCTTCAATAAACAACCCAGCTCGGAATTAATAGACGCTCGCCTTCCGATGTCGCCTAGGGCTACGTTCATTTCCGCATCGTGCTCACCGCTTCCGATTAATACTCTCTATATCCGTTCTATTCTATCGCTATGTATAGACAGACTGTCTAGATTTTAGCTATGGCTATGTTTTTTTTTTAATAATTCTATACTTGTGCTTGATCGTAATCCCGCCTGATGGTAAGCAGTGATGCAATCCTTGATGGTAAGGCGCGCTAGGTTATTAAGATCCTATTCCCTCAAAAAAAACTGAGGTGAGGCAATGTTAAACCCAACAACACGACCAACGATGCTGCGCCAGAGAGAGATTGATCTGGAGACCCTCCACGACCAAACTCCCAACACAACAACATTTGGCGCATCGTACCCGGTACACATCGCAACACAATTGCTCAAACCCGTCCTCCGTACGGCTTCACCAGACATCATGCCGGAACACGCACGAATCGCTTGGGGGCAACACTTAGTCTGGTGGGTGGTAACTTCTGCCGGCAGCCGATGTTATGGCCTACCACCGAGTAAATATACCCAATAAATATATGTCTAGATATAACTTGTCTTTTGTTTTAATTTCTTGTGATAAACATTTGTTTCATATAACTTGGGCGCTACTATCGTATGAAAAATATCGTGAAACCGTTGTGATAAGGGATAGCGCTATACACCTTGTATAGCTCCATCTTTCTCTGGCACTGGAACCATGATGGTTTTAACACTAATTCATAGTAACCCCCCTTATTCTACTAATATTATCTATAAATGCAAAAGTTTGTGAGGATGTATGCATGGATGGATGGATATTTGTTAAACTTTCAAGAAATTACTCCTAAACGAATTGCATGAAATTTGGCACACCTGTGGATTAAAACCAGAATTCACATACATTTTATCCCGATATTCCCTCAGGACCGAAACTTAGGCAGACGTAACCGCGGGGCGGAATTAGTAATATAAATATGACAGTTTGGATATGTGTTTTTTACTTTTTCACGAAAAACAACTTATCCGATTGGGATGAAATTTGGTAAACACATGTTCTGTAACCAGGATTTACATATAGGACAGTTTTTAAACAAATACAGGACCAAAATTGTGTGATCCGCGTACATCAAGGGACTGGAACAATTTGCCAGCGGCGGTGTTTCCGTCGGACTACAATGTAAGTGTCTTCAAGGCTAGAGTGAATACGCTCTTAATAAACTAGCGCGCTTAACCATCAACGATTGCATCACTGCTTACCATCATCATCATCATCATCATCCTAGCGTTAATCCCAGTCGCATCCGAAGCCTTTTCGGCTTTGGAGTCTGGGGTCCGCTTTTACCAGTCCAACTGCTGATATGGCTAAACTTCGACATTTTCCGTGAAGCGACTGCCGTCTGACCTCCACAAGCCGAAGGCGACATCGAAGCGTTGCAGTTAGACCAATTGTTGAACTTTTGAGGGCTCCAACAACCCGTAACGACTGCCACTAGGTATTCGTATGGCAACCGGGACCAATGGCTTAACGTGCTTTCCAAGGCACGACCAGACCAGTGCAAATATTCATATTCATGCATACAAATACTTGCACTGTGCGGGTATCGAACCCGCGCCACCTTGCGCAGCGGCCGCGACCGCTACCGCTACGCCACTGCTTACCATCAGGCGAGATTGCGGTTAAGCACTAGTTTATAATTTATAAAAAAAAAAATATCTAATTCGGGTAAAACCGCGGCCCACATTAGTATTTACCCCAATAATTGATTTTTAAAGATACATAAGTAATCTGCCACTGTTTTTAAACATGGTACAAATAGGAGACACCTTAAAAAAAGGGTAACACTAATATATAACTAATATTAATGATAATCAGCCTACAATGTCCAATCAATCAAATCATGTCAATGTCAATGTTGTATGTGTGTGCGATTCGTCGTGTTCCGGCATGATGTCTGGTGAAGCCGTACGGAGGACGGGTCTGAGCAGTTGTGTTGCGATGTACGTGCCGGGTACGATGCGCCAAATGTTGTTGTCTCTGGAATTTGGTCGTGGAGAGTCTCCAGATCAATCTCCCTCTGGCGCAGCATCGTTTGGTCGTGTTGGTCTTGTGTTTAACATTGCATCACCTCGCTTAACTGCCGTCATCCTTCCTATTCCTAAGTTTTTTAAGTGAATAGGCTTAATAAACTAGTGCGCTTTACACTCAACGATTGCATCACTGCTTACCATCAGGCGGGATTGCAGTCAAGCACTAGTTTATAATTATTAAAAAAAAAAAACTGGGACAGAGGCCTCCTCTCGGTGAGAAGGAGTGGGCCGTAATCTACCACATGAGCTCAACGCGGGTTCTCACAGGTCGTCGAAGTATTTTTACCTTTTGTGACAAGCCGGTTTCCTCGCAATGTTTTCCTTCAGCGTTTTAAGAGCAGTGGTGAAATAATTTACAAAAAATAAAGCACCTGACGGGCTTTGAACCGACGACCTACAACATGTAAGTCGCGGTCAAAACCACTGGGCCACCGGTGTAACACTAATGGGCCCCCAGAAAACAAGTAAAAATTTGCAGCGTATTTTTATATTTAATGTTACGTTTCACCAATATTTACCCGGTTAGAAACTGAGTTACAAGCTAATTACTTTATGAAGATTAAGAAGGAGCTCTAGCAGTGCTTTCTCTATACAGACGTATTCCGCTGTTTTCTTCGTCGATAATGCTTTTAGAGCAATTATGTCTTTTTTCTACAAATTTACACCGCGATTATACGTGCCCCTATCATTTGACCTTTTCCGAAACGAAAACGGGAGAGGTTGGAAGCAGCGCGACGGCAATAGTTTCTTCAAATACCTATTTTCCAAATTTATCGGCACTAGAGTCCTCTGTTAAGTGATACCAGGCTGATGACAGCAGTAGCGGAGACGTTCTTACTCTTCTTGTAGATGCCATGAAAGTTGTATGGAACAAATCTTAAGTAAAAGAAATAAAAAAAATATGACAGTCCTTATCCAAACACAGCACTGCTATAAAAGTTCAACAACCAGTTACAATCGGCTTAACTGTTTATAGTTGTTTTTTGTGACCTTTAAGAATAAAATATAGCCGATGACTTAATAGCCAAGAGCCTCGACCAACACCTCAGGAAGTCAGGACGCTCTCGTTAAGCAGTTGGATCAAGGGCTTGATTCAGAAACCGATACTTTTGGACACGGCTCGCAATGTCACGAGGTTCCTCTCTCTAGAGCCCTGGCCACAGGTAATTTGGACCCTGTTCGCGGATACCGGTGGGCTACTATTATTATAATTATGTATACAATATGTAAAGAAAACCCTCTCCGACCCATAAGGATAATAAAGGTTAGGTAAACACTTGACTAAATATAATATAAAATTTTACATAATCATCATAGTAACAATACTAATGAATTTTGAAATAATCCTTTTTTCCGGGAATTAATTCCAATTTCCCCGAAATTTGGTAATTTTTAAAAAAGTGACAACACCGGTATTATTATAAGCGAATAGCGACGCGACCACGTCACAGGTGCCGCGTGCCCTGCCCCCCGCCGCCCACGGAAGGGGTTGCTTAGCGCACATGTATTAAGTTACCTCTTTTTGCGAAATAATATTTATTTTTTTAGGGGGATTTTTTTAAGTTTAGCCTGTCTTTGTGGGCATTAGTAGAATCAGTTATCGATACCTAACAATACCTTCACGGATCGGACAGGGTTTTCTTTACATATTGTATATGACTAGCAGCCGCCCGCGACTTCATTCGCGTGGAGTAAGTTATTTGAACATTATATTTTCATCCCAAAAGAGTCGATTTCTAAAAATACATTTTTACACTTCACACTAATAGCTATACAGCAAACATTTAAAATCTATATATATGCTCCGCTCTTGATCGCAGCGTGTTATATATCTTAAAACCTTCTTGGATTAATGGTCTATCTAACGCAAAAAGAATTTCACAAATCGGACCAGTAGTTCATGAGATTAGCGCGTTCAAACAAACAAACTCTTCAGCTTTATATATTAGTATAGATATAGATAGATCCTTTATACTCAGATCTTTATTTTGTGTGCATAAATAAATAAGCTTACAAAGTAAAAAAGAAACCCAATTCTTGAAAGCTCAAACTTAGAAAATAATTTTCCTCGTTCTAAAATATCTCTTCGAATAATAATAATCCTACTACAGAATGAGGACTTGCGTCGATTTTCCGCATGACCTTTAAAGTGGTATCCACTGCAGCCTGCCCACGTCACACCCACGGGCCTTACTATAATTTGGGTTCCGTTGCCAAATGGCAAAAAACGGAACCCTTATAGATTCGTCATGTCAATTTTTTTTTTCGTCAAGCACATATGTGTGGGGGGGGTATCTATGGATAGGTTTTCAAAAATGATATCGAGGTTTCTAAAATATTTTTTTCTAAACCGAATAGTTTGCGTCTTGCGTGACAGACGCTTCCAAAGTGGAAAAAAGATGGTCCCCCCTCCCCGCCAACTTATAAAATAATAAAATCTAAAAAAGCATATGATGTACGTTACTATAAAAACTACCAACGAAAATTATGCTAACCCCCATGGGGGTTAGCATAAGCTGCCGTGGGAATATCGGGCTAAAAATTATACTATGTGTTAATCCTAGTTATAAAATATCTTTCTGCCAAATTTCATCCAAGTCCCTGTAGTATTTTTTGCATGAAAGGGTAACAAACATCCACCTATACCTATATATATCCTTACAGCTATAACCCACATAAATTTCTCATAAGATTTCTTATTCTCCATCCCGTGGGAGCATCAGGGTAATTTTACCTGTTTATACTATCTGTGTGCCAAATTTCATCGAAATCCGTTTAGTATTATTTGCGTAAAAGAGAAACCAACGTCCATACATACATTCATACATAGATCCTCACAAACTTACGCATTAATTTAGTACGCAGTAAATCAAATCAAATCAAATCAAAATCGTTTTTTGCAGTAGGTTGGGATATGATGGTGAAGGTTGCGGGAAACCGATGGATACGATCAGCACAAGACCAGTCATTGTGGAAAGCCTTAAGGGGATGCCTTTGTCCAGCAGTGGACCGCAATAGGCTGAGAAGAAAAATAAGAAGAAAGATGGTATAGTATGTAGGATATAATTCTGAAATCACCAACCAGTCTTCAGCAAACGCTTGCTTAATACAAGTTTTTTTTTTTAATAATTATATACTACTGCTTGACTGTAATCCCGCCTGATGGTAAGCAGTGATGCAATTGTTGATGGTCGGTGGTGATGATGGTGGTGGTGGTTGATGGTTGGTGGTTGGTGGTAAGTTGACGATTTATATACCTTTCCTTTGCGATAGGACAATATTGGCTGTTATAATTGTAACGTAAAAAAGGCCTTTAGAAGTGATAACAATGTTATCAATCAGCTACAATTTATTCGCTTCAAGCCGCTTGCCTTCGTTACTTGTGCTCATTTCCGTCCGCTCCGGGCTTCCGTCGAAGTAATGACTCACATCCACCTTTGCTGCTACTAAGTTACCTACTTATTGATGTTTGACGTCTTTAGGACTATATTTTGAATTGGGTCTTTGGTGGAATTTCATGAATGAGATGTAAGTGAGTTCGCTATCGTCAACCCCCTTTAAGGAACTGTTATTGTCATGTTGTCTTTTTAGTAGGTAAGTATTGACGTTCCAAAAGTGCTGATTATCAGTCTAATTTAATTGAATGGCTTTCATAATAATTATTAATTTAATAATAAATAAATTATCTCAATGTCTGTCGTATAATTATCATGATAATTTAATAGATTCATAACTTATGTAAATATACATGCACACTTGATATCACTGTGAGGTAATCTATACTTTTAATACTATAAAGCTGAAGAGTTTGTTTGAACACCCTAATCTCGGGAATTACTAGTTCGTATTGAAAAATTATTTTTAGATTGGATAGTCCATTTATCCAGGAAAGCTTTATAGCGAAGAATCACTGGAAAATGTCGAAAACAATGGGATCTTTGAGGGCTTCCGTTGCGTGCGCTGAGTACACGGTTCAAGTTACCCAAACAATATGATAATATATAAAATTTCTTGATCGCGATCATAATAACAGAAATTTATCCGGATGAGTTAGTGGGCAATACCTAGTGTTATATAATTTATACCCTATTTTTCCGCTCTGGGTGGAGCGAAAGGACGTGTCAAACTTTTACTGACTAAAACCCACCCGTGTTTCTTTACTTGCCTGTGCGACGGCCAGGGCCACGGTTTCTTTTTTAACCAACCCGCAACCCTGACCCAGGAGGCATCGGTCTTCGTGGACCCCGTCACGATGTGCTGAATCTCTTTGAGGCGCGCGTGACAGACAACTTGTATTTCGACACTCTCCATGTCGCCATAAGATCCCGCCGGAGCTCTGTCCCCGCGATTTCTCGCGGCAGCGGAGTAGGTAGAGGTATATAATTTAACCTATAATTCTAATTTAAATCTTATTTTTCTTTTAAATAGATGTTTTTTATTTTAAGAATGTGAAAACGTTGTACGCCTTGTAGACTATTGTAGATTTTGTAGATAATTTTTTATTATGTTAGTACTTTGATAACAGACATTGTTCTCCCGTACCTACATGTTAAAAATGTAATTTCAAAATATTTAATTTAAACACTTAAAACAACACATTAATTTTCTCGGTGGTAGACCAAAACATCGGCTGCCAGCAAAAGTTACCACCCACCAGGCAAAGTCTTGCCGCCAAGCGATTCGTCGTGTTCGGGCATGATGTCTGGTGAAGCCGTTCGGAGGACGGGTCTGAGTAGTTGTGTTGCGATGTGTGCCGTGTACGATGTGCCAAATGTTGTTGTGTTGGGAGTTTGGTCGTGGAGGGTCTCCATATCAATCTCCCTCTGGCGCAGCATCGTTAGTGATGTTGTTGGGTTTAACAATGCATCACCTCGCTCAACTGCCGCCTTCCTTCGTTTTCACTCAGTTTTTTTTATGAGTTAATGGTATTAATAAACTAGCTTTACCATCAACGATTGCATCACTAATTACCGTTAGGCGGGATTGCGGTTAAGGGCTAGTTTATAATAAAAAAAAAAAATACTAAGAACCAATTATTTTAAAAGTGTAACCTTGGAGTTTCTTGTTGGCTCTTTTCCATAGAAAATAATCAATTAGGAATCGTACACCCATCTTCTGGCTTTTCATAAGTGCCCATGAAGTAGGTTAAAGTAAAATAAAATATTTTGATTTTGGTATGAAAGAAATATTACTACATATTAGAAAACAAAGTCGCTTTCTCTGTCCATATCCCTATGTATGCTTCAATTTATAAAACAATGCAAAGGATTTTGATGCTTTTTTTTTAATAGATAGAGTGATTG
Source organism: Sesamia nonagrioides (assembly GCA_017933935.1). Lineage (NCBI taxonomy): Eukaryota > Metazoa > Arthropoda > Insecta > Lepidoptera > Noctuidae > Sesamia > Sesamia nonagrioides. The sequence goes on from JADWQK010000025.1 coordinate 4,432,391, forward strand.
AACAGGAAGGCTTATATGTTTAATAAAATCCATAAAATAGTGGAGAAATACTGGTATAATTTTTTAATTTCAAACGCAGGCTGAAACCTACGAGAATTACCAAAGTAATTGTGTGAGCATTAACTATCCTAATAATTTATCCATGCATTTCCATTGTCCATCCTTGTTGCGTCAACGACGATAAAAATAAACTTGGCTGTATGGCGTACTATGCCTTCGCCTTTTCCACTCGCCCGAACGGAAAAAAAAAACTAGTACAAAAGAAGATGGCGATCTCAGCTCATCCAACGCCGCGTGTACTCTAAATAAAATCGAATATCTGACTTCCTAAGGGCTTCGCTGGCCAAATAAACCCTCAGTGTCCATATTGGTGGTGTGTCTGTGCTTGACGAGTGTAGGCAGTGAGCAAGCAGCATCAAGTCCACGAAGAAGGAGTAAACTGACCGACCGGCACCTGACTCGTCGTTGGTAACTCCTTTCCTGTCCAACTGGATCCAGGTTAGTGCTTTGCATGTTTGTTTTCCCTGCTTTGAGACCCTGGGGTTGATAGGAGAATGCAGCGACCCTTCCAGGAAGCGTCAACAGTAATAAAAAAAAAATAATGATTTTAATTCAGACTTTACAATCCATAGTGTGTTGTTAGTATAGTAAAACTTATGAAAACTAGGATCAGTAGAAAAATATAAAAATTTAAAGAAGTAAAATAGGTAACATAAACCGAAAACAAAATAAATAATTAAAGGACGTTAAAATTATACGGTGCTTATTTTCTAATATGGGTATAAACCCAGTGCTGGACGTAACGCGTATCCAGCCTAGCCGCAATAACAGCCAGAATGCTGTTGGTGCTGGCGCGCAACCTGCCAAGCGCCGCGGCGCACCGTAGTGTAAGTAACGTAAAGTGAAAAGTAATGTAAGTGCTAAGTATTTTACAAATTGAAAAGGTCTACAGAAAACTCCGCGATGGTATATGTTTATCTATTATGGCTATCGCACAATAATATACAATATGTAAAGAAAACCCTGTCCGATCCATGAAGGTGTTGTTAGGTATCGATAACTGATTCTAATAAGGCCCACAAAGACAGCTAAAACTTAAAAAAAAAATCCCCCTAAAAAAATAAACATTATTTCGCAAAAAGAGGTAACTTAACACATGTGCGGTAAGCAACCCCATTCCACGGGCGGCGGGGGGCAGGGCACGCGGCACCTGTGACGTGGTCGCGTCGCTATTCGCTTATAATAATACCGGTGTTGTCACTTTTTTAAAAATTACCGAAGTTCGGGGAAATTGGAATGAATTCCCCGGAAAAAAGGATTATTTCAAAATTCATTAGTATTGTTACTATGATGATTACGTAAAATTTTATATTATATTTGATCAAGTGTTTACCTAACCTTTATTATCCATAAGTGTCGGACAGGGTTTTCTTTACATATTGTATACATTGATAAAATATTAAACAGATACGATATATTCTAACAAACTGACCAAAAAAAATGTGCCGAACACAGCAGCAGCACACATGCATATTTTTATTCGGCATACATTGGTACAGTGTGAGTGAGATGGGGCGCAATCTAAAGCATAGAGAAGAAAAAGATGGCTAGTGTTTGTCGTTTGCGCTGTTAGTGTTTGTCGTTTGTTTTTATGAGTGTATCGAGAGTGACTAAAGCGAGATACAGGACTTACTTCCTTTTGTACGCTTCATTTTTAGTGCGATAGTGACATATCTACCTTAGTTTAATATTTTATCAATGAATATATACGACAAATAATAATTACTTTCCGAAGCGATTTTAACCAATAGCTACAGCTTTAATCATTATCCAATCAAATACCTTACACATTGTTGATTATATTGCCCTTTACAGCACCTGATTTAAAGGAATATTTTCGAATATTTTACGGATTTAAAAATTACGGGACAAAGTGTTTGCGACGGTACCAACTGGGCGGGTGTCTAGTTTATTACTATAACAGAAATTAACAATGCAAAAATGAACCACTAATTTATTCGAAGTGAAACGTAATTGTCTACTGTTCAAACACTGGCTAATTGATACAAAAATAACTCGTCGTCTATTCTATTAAAAAAACATCGAAACAAAAACAAATGACGTCAGCAAACTCCTGTACAAAAACAGCAACAATTTGAAAGCCTTTGAAAATAAAAATAAACACCTCCCACATTTTATATCCCACTCATCCATTCATTCAATTTCATACTGAGTTACTTTTACAAACGAAAATAGAATTCTATAAAAGTGCTCTCCATTTATATTGCAGTTTACGTAACAGTGCACAGTGGTTTTATAAGGCAGGTGAGGCCAATGCCCAGTGCTACGAATGCAGGTCAAACGATGTACCACTTCACATATAAAATATGTGTCGAGTCGTTGCGACATTTTGTGTGTTGTATTCGTATGAGAATTTGTGCAATACTCGGATTACGAGAGCTTAGAGAAGTCATACTAAGGTCTTAAGTTAGAATGAAAGAAAGAAAGAATAAGTATTTATTGTTACTCGAACAGGATGTAATCGTGGTATGAACAGGATATAGTGGTGGCAGGGTATAGCCGTGGTGGCCTAGTGGTTAAAACACCAGCCTCTCAAGTATGAGTGCGCGGGTTCGATCCCAGGTCAGGCAAGTACCAATGTAACTTTTCTAAAGTTATATGTACTTTCTAAGTATATCTTGGACAAAAATGACTGAAGGTGAAGGAAAACATCTTGAGGAAACCTGGACTTTCAAGTCTCAAATCGCCAACCCGCATTGAGCAAGCGTGGTGATTACGCTCAATCCTTCTCTGTATGAGAGGAGACCTGTGCCCAGCAGTGGGACGATAAAAAGGTTGATGATGATGATGATGACGATGAATAGGAAGAACGTAAAACTAAACTAAGCGAAACACAATTTTAAAAAAAAGTGACAAAAACTAAGAAAGTCCTTTACGGGGCCAAAAGGTTCCTATCATAGCATTGAAATTTCATATTGATTTAATTTATCTACACTATACTTAATATAATATACACTCAAATACTGGTATGGGGACCAGATCAACCACGTTCGGTGGGCAGGGGCCTTATCTGAACCTTACAGATTGCAGTGTGGCGTGAGACAGGGGGGGATAAGCTCGCCCCTACTGTTCAATCTGTATGTGAACGAGCTGATCGAGGCGCTCAGTAGAGAGCGAGTGGGATGTTACATTGACGGTGTTTGCGTTAATAACATCAGTTACGCCGATGATATGGCTCTGCTGAGCGCCTCGGTCTGTGGTCTTAGGCGATTGGTAGCCATTTGTGAGGAATATGCTAGTAGTCATGGACTAGTGTATAACACAAAGAAGAGCGAAATCATGGTCTTTGAGGCCGGCGGTCGGTGTCTAGAAACGGTGCCGCCAGTTAAGCTGTGTAGTACACCTCTAGCTCGGGTTTACAGTTTTAAATACCTCGGACACCTATTGACCGCTGACCTCAAGGATGATGAAGATATAGAACGAGAGAGGAGGGCGTTGTCGGTTAGAGCAAATATGTTGGCTCGTAGATTTACACGTTGTTCTGTATCAGTGAAAATTACTTTGTTTCGGGCGTATTGCACCTCCTTCTACACGTGTAGTCTGTGGGCTAATTATACTCAGAAATCGTACAATGCCCTTCGTGTGCAATACAACAATGCGTTCCGGGTGTTGTTGGGATTGCCCCGATACTGTAGCGCTTCAGGGATGTTTGCAGATGCAAGGGTGGACTGTTTTTACGCCACAATGCGTAAAAGATGCGCGTCCCTGGTACGGCGGGTGCGGGCCAGCTCCAATAATATTCTGACATGTATTGCGAGCAGACTCGACTGTGGTTATCTAAATCGCTGCTCCAAGATTTCCACTTCAGTTGTAAGCCTGTAGCACCAGTGATTGTTCTTTTATCTGTTTCGCTTTGTGCTGTGCTTTGTGTTTATAATCTCGTGTATTTATTATGTTTTGTATTTATATTGTGCTATGTGTGTAATATTATTTGCTTTTGTATTGTTTTGTGTGTGCTATGTTTTTGTATTTATATTATTTTAAGTACCTATTTATGTGTTGTAGAATTTAGTAAGCTAACATAGAAGTAAGTTTAAAATTGTTACTAACAAAATGAGTCACTGATACTCGAATAAATAAAAATTTATTATTATTATTATTATTAATATAGTGTCACGTCTTACGTAAACCCACGATGTTATGCGGGTAACGAATGTCTTGCCTCCGCCGGGCCGGAATAAGCGAGGTAGACCAAAGAAGTGCTGGCTTGACGTAGTAAGAAATGACATGCGTGAATGGAGGCGAATCCTATACTAATATATAAAGCTGAAGAGTTTGTTTGTTTGTTTGTTTGTTTAAACGCGCTAACCTCAGGAAGTACTAGTCCGACTTGAATATTTTTTTTTTTTGCGTTCGATAGCCCATTAATCCAGGAAGGCTTTAGGCTATATAGCATCACGTTGCGATCAATAGCAGTGGCGCATCACTAACTCCACGCGAACGAAGTCGCTGGCGGCAGCTAATGAGTAAGAAAGCGGACCCCAAGCTCCAACGCGAAAGCCGCGGTTCCAACCGGGGGCGGGTCAATACGCTGAGAGGATAATATTGTAATCTCTACAATTTGGAGACCTAGATAGATTTGGAGATCCAGTGGCAAAGACCCTGACATACAGTTTGTAGGACATGAACAAGTTCTTTTCTTTGTGCAAATATATTCATCACCACAGCTCTCAGAACGGTGAAGGAAAACGTTGTGAGGAAACCGTCATGTCCTAGAATCAAACATTGGAAGTCATGTGACATCTACCAACCCACACTGACTTATGATTGACTAGCGACCCACCCTGGCTTCGCACGGGTGCAATGCTGATACTAAATACACTACACAAAACTGTTAACGTTGTAGAAAAAACAGCGGCCTACCGCTCCCGCTGCTCCGGACGGAACACGACGCTTCGAAATTTTTAAAGGCTTATGTTTAACTTACCACCAGATATAGTAACAAATAGCTGACAAAAATAGTAAATGATCACCAAAATGAAACTCAAAGTTTTAACACTTTGCTATCCTATTTAAGTAAAATGACTCCAAGTAAATCATGAGTAACCCCAAAATAGTAAATGATCACCAAAATTATACCGGCGTTTTAATAGGCGCTTCGCCGGCCGCTGCCGCGGCACGCTCGCTACGCTCGCTCGGCTCGCGCGCTGTTTTGGTCACAGTTGTAACGTAACCTAACCTATGGGTGGACAAACGATGACTGACGTGTCATTTTATGTTTCGTTTTCTGATTTTATGGCAATCACAGTGATTTATTTAGGCAAAAATAATACATTAATTTGGTCGTCAAGATTTGGTGATCATTTACTAAATTTGGTGGTCGAATACAATTTAAAGTGGAGTCGTGACTAAAATAGCTGGTACTATTGTATTTTTAGACTTTATTTTTCTGGTGTTAAGTAGATATTTTTGGTTACAAAACTAAGGGTATCAAAGCATTTTATGGTGATCATTATATTTATCCCCATTTTTAAATCTGTAATATCTTCGAAAATATTCATTTAAATCATATGCTGTAAATATTCATTTAAATCATATGCTGTTTAAATTTGTATTAAATCATCAATTTATTTAAGGTGTTAAATTGCCAGATTTTCTCGTAAAAAGTAAATGACAAAAGTTTTTATTGTCGGATATCCATAGAGATTGACATATACCATCACGGACTTTTCTGTAGACCTTTTCAATGTGTACAATATTTTAAATATCGTATGGTTCAGCCAGCATTTCACTGCAAACGCGGTAAAAATGTAATTATTTACGACATCAAAAGATAACCTTAGAAATTCTTATCTATAAGTATTATACTATCCTAAATCTTAGAAACCTCAAAAATAATAGTATTTCTCTACAATGTAATGGATATTATGATACATATGAACTTTTCTATTGAATCACTCTATCTATTAAAAAAGCCCTATCAAAATCCGTTGCGTAGTTGCGGGACATACATAGGGAAAAAGAAATCGACTTTGATTATTATGATATATAGTGATTAAGACCTCTCTCTTCTTTCTATTATACATCAATACATAGTATAAAACAAAGTCGCATTCGCTGTATGTCCGTATGTATGCTTAGATCTTTAAAACTACGCAACGGATTTTGACGCGGTTTTTTTTAATAGATAGAGTGATTCTTAAGGAAGGTTTAGACTACCTTTTATCCCGGAAAAAATTGATATTCCCGAGGGAAATCCAAAAAGCGCGATATAACCGAACTCTACGCGGGCGAAGCCGCGGGCGGAAAGCTAGTACTTAATATAATAAAGAGGTAAAATATGTAAATTTGTATGTAGGTGGTACTTGATTGATTGGTACTTGGTGGACAGAGAATCGTGGATATGATTTACGAAAAGGCAAAGCTTATTCAGCAGTGGAATATTATAATAACAACACAATCTATTAGTGTTTGTAGTATAAAATCAACATATTTCAAAATAAGTTGAAATTAAAGTATGTTTTTGGTGTAAAATAAAGTATATACAATATGTAAAGAAAACCCCAAAAGGATAATAAATGTTAGGTATACACATGACCAAATAAAATAAGAAATTTTACGTAATCATCATAGTGACAATACTAATGAATTTTGAAATAATCTTTTTTTCCGCGAATTTATTCTAATTTCCCCAAAATTTGGTATTTTATTAAAAAGGGACAACACCATTTGTGACGGAGCTAATAGCGATGCGACCACGTGCCGCCTGCCCTGCCGCCTTTCACCCGCGCATGTGTTAAGTTACCTCACTTTTTCGAAATAATATTAATTTTTTTAGGGCGATTTTTTTATAAGTTTAGCGCTGCTTTGTTGACGTTATTAAAATCAGATAACGATACCTAACAATACGTTACGTTCACGAATCGGACAGGGTTTTCTTTACATATTGTATAATTAAACAAATGAGTACTTATAGATGTTTCCGTTATTTAATTAGAATCTCTCTTCTAAGCAGCTTTTTGTGAAATAATATCCACTCGCCACATTAAATTAAATTTACTTAGAATACGTCTATTCCAAATGAAAGTGATGGCAGTGCAAAAAATCTCTGTTCCAATCCAATTCTTTTGCAATCATCATCTTATCGTTAATGTTATCTCTTCCAGGCAACCTAAGCATATCTATTTGATCGGATTAGGTTTTAACTTTATCTATATCTCACCGCTTTCTGAAACTATTATTTGTTACATAACATTAATGAATTTTGATATAAATAATCGAAAACAGCTACCGAAACTAAGTCATAAAATTAAACTCAATAGGAATGTATCCAAGGTATGAAACTAAAAAAAATAATTAGTCCGTCTTATAGATAATAAAAAAAATTAAGATCCGTATTTTTTATTTTGTCGAAATTACCAAAACCTACTGAGATATAGCGTATTAAAGTTACGTAGTGGGGACTAATTACGTCACGCCGTGGTATATTTTGTACCACGGCGAGACGTCATACGACATTTCAAATCTAAAAAATATATCTTCCTAAGTATATGAATGAAAGAAAAAATTAAAAATACGTGTTCAATCCATACTAATACTATAAATGCGAAAGTAACTCTGTCTGTCTGTCTGTTACGCTTTCCCGCCTAAACCTCTCAACCGATTTTGATGAAATTTGGCACAGACAATCTTTGGAGCCTGAGAAAAAACATAGGCTACCTGTTATCCCGGAAAAAGTTGATATTCCCGAGGGAAATCTAAAAAGCGCGATATAACCGAACACCACGCGGGCGAAGACGCGGGCGGAAAGCACGCAATCTTTAGACCCTGAGAAAGGACATAGGCTACCTTTTATCCCGGAAAAATGTGATGTTCCCGAAATTTACGCGGGCGAAGCCGCGGGCGGAAAGCTAGTATTTTTTATAAATCTATCTGATGGACGTTAAATAATTTTTTAGGATACAACCCAATTGTCAAATGTAAATCATCTTTACAGTGATTCAAAATTATAATTTGTGATTAGCTTTTTCATGAAAAATTTTAGTCTTTTAAAATAGGCAGAACTAAAATAACGTCAGCTTAAACACACCTACATCCAATATGAATAACTTTTAACCCAGTTTCACGTAAACATCAGCCAACACTACAGACAACTAAACTATTTGCATGTCCTTCACATCGGTCCACAGACGTGACTTAAATACGCCACAGCGACCTTCGTTTTGAAACCACTCAACTTCATGACTGTTCCCAAGTTTGATTCATCATCATCATCAACATCATGAACATTTTTATCGTCCACTGCTGGGCACAGGCCTCCTCTCATACAGAGAAGGATTGAGCGCAATCACCACGCTTGCTCAATGCGGGTTGGCGATTTCAGACTTAAGGTCCAGGTTTCCTCAAGCTGTTTTCCTTGTGTGTTGTGGTTGTTGGTTTGTTTTCATCAGTCATTGGTGTCCAAGATACTTATAAAGTACATATAACTTAGAAAAGTTTGGTTAAAGCTTTGAAATTCTTGCTGTTATTATAAAAGTTTTCGACTAGCCCATCTTTTTGGGGAGAGCTTATCGCCATCAATAGGCCACAAATTCAGCCTCCTTCACCCGCTCTGCCTCTTGAACCACCTCCCAACCCGGGATTTGATCCCAGAATTTACTGCGGTATTTATTTACATCAACATTATGCCGGATTATAACAGATTTATTGATTAAGTATCGTTAAGTCGACAACCATCACGCGTTTGATCATCCATTTCACAAATAAATGTTTGAAAGGTGCTCTTATTTCTTTTTCTAACTATCCATATAGTAGTATCTTAGGGCCAAAAATATGTACGGACGATAGTTGGTCAAGCTACCGGAAACTGCCAAATATTCAGAAACAACCTTGAGCCAGATTTTTTTATTAATACATACTTCAACTTTATCTCTGTAACATTAATTTAGAGATAAAGTTGAAGTTTTAATAAAAAAGTGTGTGTGTCAGCTCCGACGCACGACTGGAGTTTACTCCTTAAGTACGAGAAAAAAAAAATATTTAAAAAAAAATAAAAATAAAAACAATATTAAAAAATTTTAAAAAAAAATAAAAAAAAAATATTATTATTTTAAAAATTATTTATAAAATAGATCATAAAAAATTTTAAAAAATATAAATGCAAATTTATGAAAATTTTAACCTATTTTAAGAAAGTTGATAAAAAAAAATTATAAACATTTTTTTTAATTATTATAATTTTTTTTTTAAATATAACATTATCTTAATAACTAACAGAATATAGTTGTAAAAAGATAATTATGCCACTTTTTAGATTAGAAAGTTGCGCACCAAAGGTGCGCACTAAAGTAGTAACGCTTAAAATTCGTTACTCGTTAGTAGGTTTTACCCCTCGGATTTTTCTCATACCGGGCGCCTTATATATGAAAATCGATTCTTAAGGAGTAAACTCCAAAAAATCAGACAGATTGTAGTAACTGTATGTGCTGTCGTCGGTACCGTACGTCCAGATAGCAAATTGTATTTTATTTTTATTAATAGAAAGTATAGCCGATGTCGAATATTTTGATGATTAGTCTAATACGATGCTACATTGGACCTTTTTTATATCTTGTGGGGTTATTAAGAGGGAACTCTAGTGGTGCTTTCTCTATACAAAAGTATTCCGCTGTTTTTTGCGTGGATAATGATCTTAGAGCATTTTTTTTTATACAATTTAAACCGTGATTACGGTACCTAAGTAGATACGTGCCCCTATCATTTGATTTTTTCCGAAACTTAATTAATAAAAGAAATACGATACTTTAAAATTGTGATAAATAACCTATTTTGCCGTGATGTTCAGATAACTTTTATGACAAAAAACAAAATAACAGAAGCATAGGTATACTTTTACTCTAAATTTTGATATAAAAATAATTGAGATCTGTCGTGTTTTGAAAAAGAAAACAGCGGAATACGAAACGTCTTTTGGTCAACATTTTTGTAGGTAAAATCAGCCTGAGCTGCAACTATACTTTTCGCACTTTAACGGGAGAGGTTGGAAGCAGCGCGACGGCAATAGTTTCATCAAATACCTTTTTTCCAAATTCCTCGGCGCTGGAGTCCCCTCTTAAAGGAATGAAACAAACAATTTATAATCATTAAATTATAATTTTATATTATCGTGGCGGGTAAATATCATCAGCGCCACAACAGCAAATTGTAATCACTGAGCCAAATATTTTCCAAATATGAGCCAAATTAAAATCGTAACTGAAGTGACATTTCATTAAAGGACAGGACTCTGAAACTTTCCGTCTCATCTTTAATTCTTAGCTTTTATCATAAAATGCTAATTAGACATTATTAAACACAAGCCTCGATTCCATCATCATCCTAGCGTTAATCCCAGTCGCGTCCGAAGCTTTTTTGCTGGGGTCCGCTTTACCAGTCTAACTGCTAATTTTTGGCTAAACTCTGATATTTTCCGTGAAGCGACTACCGTCTGACCTCCACAACCCGAAGTCGATATCGATTGCAGTTAGACCAATTGTTGGACTTTTGAGGGCTCCAACAACCCGTAACGACTGGCATTAGATGTTCGTATGGCAACCGGGACCAACGGCCTAACATGCTTTTCGAGGCACGACTAGACCAGTGTAAATATTCATATTCATGCATACAAATACATATTTGCAATGCACGGGGATCGAACCCATGTCATAATTCCCTTGTCCACTAACTAAAATGAATTTAAGTGCAGTGCATCTTTTTTTTTCTACTTTATTAAGAAGAGAACAGAAGATAAATATTAGTTCAGTCCTGACCAATTAGTCACCGCCTGAAATAAATTGACGAATTATGGTTATCATGTCATCATTTTAATCGCATTTGTTGTTGCTGTTTATGGAGTCTTTAAATTTATCAGAACTAATATCTGGGGTTTGTTCTCTCTGCAACTCTGTTCCTGCTGCATATTAACGATCTGCTGATGCCCGGTATCTATGGGTATGCAGATGACAGCACAGTTGTAGAGAGATACCTGCCGGATGCTCGGGCTAGTAGGGAATCAATCCGGTCCGAAAGAGAGGCCATGGTTGAGCGAACGAGTGTTGCACTGCAGGCAGTCTCCGAATGGGGCAATGCCAATCTTGTAGCATTCAATGCCACCAAAACACAGGCGTGTCTTTTCACCGCCAAAAGGAGCCCGTTCACCTTGGCTCCTACTTTTCGAAATGTGTCCTTGGAGTGTTCCGACCGCCTTCAGCTTTGGGAGTTGAGATTTCCTCGAACCTTAACTTTGGGCGGTTCATTGAGTCCAAGGCCAAGGTGGCTGCCAGGAAACTTGGCGTTATCGCAAAGGTCCGGCAGTACTTCACACCTGGGCAGCTTCTAATGTTATACAAAGCACAGGTCCGTTCGTGTGTGGAGTACTGCAGCCACATGTGGGCTGGTGCTGCCAAGTGTGGCTGGCCACTTTGGATTCAGTGGAGAGACGTGCAGAGAGGCTGATTGGTGACCCTGATCTAACTCGAGTTGGTCTCCAAAGCCTAGAGCACAGGCGTAGAGTAGCCAGCCTTTCGGTGTTCTATAGGATGCATTTCGGGGGTGTGCGAGGGAATTGCATGATTTAATTCCCCCATCTCCGTTCCACCAGCGGACGACCCGTCGTACGGCTGGTTTCCACCCTTACGTTGTGTTGACGGCATCTATTGGCGTTTATAAATGGAACTGCTGCGCTGTAAATCTCGAGCTGAATCCTTGTCCCCGTAACCCTCTATCACGTCATGCACCCGCTGCCCGTGAGATGGCGCTGATCGAAAACAGCGCCTTGATCATACGAGAGAAGAGAGATTAGTGTGTCCCATGGAACCTCCGCGCGTGCGCATCCCGTACCGCGCGCTATCCGCTGTTTCAAAACCCGCAATTCGCATAGTTCTGCCGTGTGAATTTATCGCTGAACGATATAATCATTCGATTATAAGTTGTAACCATCCGGTCAAAGTGGAGAAGTGTCTTTGTGGCTTCAAGAAGAGAAACCGAAGCTGTTAGCGGGGAACTTGATAACCACGTGTGTTGTTTTGTTGAACTTGTGCCGAACCGCGAGAGTGAAGAAAGTCGAAGACGGAGTGGACTGATCGAACTCCTACGAGACGACGGAACAGCCCGGCAAGAAAGGTAAGGTGCATGATATTTCCAAAACCCATTCCTAGGTTAAGAGTTTACAGCGCGACAGTGACGCCATTTTTTCTTTTCCATAAAAATAACAGTCCAGATCGAAGGAAGGTATATTAAACCCCGCGAAGCCACTTTGGCCCCTCCACATTGTTAACACCACTACGATCTGGACGAAGCGTTTCGCCTCCTCCTTTATATCGCGTACATCGAGGGACTAGAACAATTTGCCAGCGGCGGTGTTTCCGTCGGACTACAATTTGAGTGTCTTCAAGGCTAGAGTGAATAAGCTCTTAATAAACTAGTGCGCTTTACCATCAACGATTGCGTCACTGCTTACCATCAGGCAGGATTGCGGTCAAGCGCTGGTTTATAATATGTAAAAAAAAATATATTTGCATAATTCCTTAAATCCCTTTGCATAATGAATGAAAAAGAAAAAATGCGCAGAACTTAAATTTAGTTTAGTTGGTGAAGCCGTACGGAGGACGGGTCTGAGCATTTGTGTTGCAATGTATGCCGGTGCGATGCGCCAAATGATGTTGTGTCGGGAGTTTGGTCGTGGAGGGCCTCCAGATCAATCTCCCTCTAACGCACTATCGACGGTCGTGTTGTTGGGTTTAACATTGCATCACCTCGCTCAACTGCCGTCTGCCTTTCTATTCACTCAGTTTTTTTTAGTGAATAGGCTCTTAATAAACTAGGCGCTTTACCATCAACGAATGCATCATTGCTTACCATCAGGCGGGATTGCGGTCACGGGTCAAGCATCATCACCACTACATATTATAAAACAAAGTCACTTTTACTTTCCCTATGTCGTTTTGTATGATTAAATATTTAAAACTACGCAACGGATTTTGATAGTTTTTTTTTTTAAATAGATAGAGTGATTCAACAGGAAGGTTTTTATGTATACAACGTGTAACAAAAAGGGTATATACATACCAAGGGCATGGCATCTTTAGATGATATCAAACGATATCGGAAGGGTTTCAACTCAAAATAAAATACTCAAAAAATTGGTACCAAATTTTCCGTTTCGTGTTTTTCTTAAAATCAAATCATAACAAACGTGTCAGCACACTACATATGTTAATAACTACTCGTTACCCATCACGTTACTTGCCAAAATTCGATAAATGTCTTCAATATCTCTGTGCGACTAGTATGATAGTAGCCTATCACAGGCGGTGTTTTTTCTCATAACTTCCTAACATAAAGAGATAGGATTAAAAAACCCTTCCAATATCATTTAATCCATACTAATATTATAAATGCGAAAGTAACTCTGTCTGTCTGTCTGTCTGTTACGCTTTCCCGCTTAAACCTCTCAACCGATTTAGATGAAATTTGGAACAGACAATCTTTAAACCCTGAGAAAGAACATATGCTACTTTTTATCCCGGAAAAAATAGCTGTTCCCGAGGGAAATCTAAAAAGCGCGATATAACCGAACTCCACACGGGCGAAGCCGCGGGCGGAAAGCTAGTATCATATAAAGATGCCATGCATTTGTTATGTATATACCCTTTATGTTACACGTTGTATAAGAGGAACACTGATAATTTTTGAGGTTTCTAACACGTGTCGCAAAACAAACCCATTTTTTGAGCTTACCTTGCAAACGCTGACTGAACCTTATAAGATAGATCAAAATAATGTACTACAGTATTGTAGCCTTAAAATACACTACGGACAATAAGGTCTATGTATCTTGCAGAGTCAGATATTGGCTGATGGGCGGCACAGTAGACATTGTTTTTATTGAAGGGCCACCGTTTCTTAAGGAAGTCTTAGGTACCTATATCATTAGTCCACTTGCGAAGCCGGGGCGGGTCGCTAGTTAGTTTATAATTATAAATAAAAAAAATGTAGTTTAGTTGATGAAGAAATAAATTGGCGCCAGTATCAAATCATATACTCTTGTTTGATGACGATACCTTTGTGTAGGTACCTTTGCAGACAATAGGTATGTGAGGCGCAAAAGTAAGTTCTTACTGCGCCATTATAAAAATGTTGAAACAAAATGGAATAAACCGACATCGCTTCAAGAAATTGCGCAACTTCGCCTCCCTTTACCGCTAACTTCACCTTCAACAGGAAGCCAATTACTCCTCAGAGCTTCGTATTACTTCTTGCTTCTTTATGTACCTGCTGCTATGATAGTAGTGTGTTAGCTACCGAAAATGCGCAATTCTACCATACCAATGCGTGGCTCCGTGCTACACAGTTTTTTTTTACCTATTATAAACCAGCGCTTGACCGCAATCCTGCCTGATGGTAAGCAGTGACGCAATCGTTGATGGTAAAGCGCACTAGTTTATTAAGAGCCTATTCACTCTAGCCTTGAAGACACTCAAATTGTAGTCCGACGGAAACACCGCCGCTGGCAAATTGTTCCAGTCCCTCGATGTACGCGGTATAAAGGAGGAGGCGAAACGCTTCGTCCGGATCGTAGTGGTGTTAACAACGTAAGGGTGGAAACCAGCCGTACGACGGGTCATCCGCTGGTGGAACGGAGATGGGGGAATTAAATCATGCAATTCCCTCGCACACTCCCCGAAATGCATCCTATAGAACACCGAAAGGCTGACTACTCTACGCCTGTACTCTAGGCTTTGGAGACCAACTCGAGTTAGATCAGGGTCACCAATCAGCCTCTTTGCACGTCTCTCCACTGAATCCAAAGTGGCCAGGTGACACTTGGCAGCACCAGCCCAAATGTGGCTGCAGTACTCCACATACGAACGGACCTGTGCTTTGTATAACATTAGAAGCTGCCCAGGTGTGAAGTACTGCCGGACCTTTGCGATAACGCCAAGTTTCCTGGCAGCCACCTTGGCCTTGGACTCAATGAACCGCCCAAAGTTAAGGTGTTGACAGTTCCACAAGTGTTTCTTTTAGAGGACCCAATCAAGAAAACATTTACAAATGTCTTGTTTAATGTTTAATGGGAAAAGTTTCCTCTCCAAAATGTAAACGTAGATGATGTATACCATTTGTTGATGAAATGTGTTCAGTTTAATGCAGAGAGAGAGAGGATTGGTTTCAACAATTTGATTTGGACTAATTACAGATCGGAGTCATGAATTCAGTACTCTAGAACCCTTATAGTGAAGAAGCTTGTATATTGTACAAGCTGCGCCACCCGGTGTCACCCGCGTAGGTTTCGATATATTTTTTTTAAACGCTCCGCTCCTATTAGTCGTAGCGTGATGTTATAATAATAGCCTTAAGACTTCCTGGATTAATGGGCTATCCAACGAATAAAAGAATTTTTCAAATCGGACCAGTAGTTCCTAAGATTAGCGCGTTTAAAGAAACAAACAAACTCTTCAGCTTTATATATTAGTATAGATAAGCTATTTTCAGTTAGGTTAAACTAATAATGTAGAGATCCGTATTTTTTCTAAATTAATCGGACTAACATATACCTACATGTGGTATAAACGTCCAAAAAAAACCAGAATAAAAAAGATGTGCTAGTACTGTTTGTTTGCAGAAATAAACATAGCTTTGCCGATGAATAACGTATCAGCAACTTAGTTGTGCCCTATTGGAGGTTTGCACAAAATGTATGTAACCAAATACAACCAACAAAACCAAGAAGAATAAATTACTCAGCAGGGTAATTGCACAACACACCAGTAGCAATGGGTTTCATTTTGGACATTAAACAATATTCATTGCGTTATTTACGTTGTTGATCACTGATCAGACACATTTTTCGAAGATGTGGATCAATGGTGGTGGTGGTATGCATTCAATCACTTCATCATCATCATCATTTCAGCCGAAAGACGTCCACGGATCTCCACGACGACCGGTCCAGCGCCTCCCGCATCCAGCGGTTTCCCGCGAACTTCACTTAATTGAATAAAAATAAGTATAATCTGTTGCTCGCCAGTGCTACTGAGAGAGAGTATGGAATTCTCGATAGTGACTCCTAGATCTCGCAGAGTGTTATTTTACTTTTCCTGGATTTGTGACAGATTGATGAGAATAAGCTCGCCCATGAGATTAAGCAATAGGTACATGTGAAATATAGCAGTACTCCAGCATACATAAACTTCTTAATTACAGGTACAATGTTATATTATTATACTGTTAACACCGCTTAATATTTCTAGGGAGCTATGTATTTTAAAGTAGTAACTTATAATTTAATTAAAATTTAACCAGTACCTTCAACGTTCAAAAGCAGACACGGAACTTATTTCTAAGAAAACAGTAAGGTACTGTTTTCTTAGCAAAACGTTTAGAGTTTGAATTAAAATTAAAATTCTACCTTTGGAAATTCAAAACTGGGAATGTTACTAAGTCATGCTAGAGATGTTCCGTCTCTGTTAAAGGGAAAGTGCTGAGGGAAATCTCTTAATTTATTCTTTTATTATAGGTGAGGTTGTATATTAGTAAAATTGTGCTTCGCGGCTGTAATAAATACGGCGTTACACAATAGGGTAGTTGATTAAAAAAAACGAATTAGGCCATCAGGTAGATTTCTAAAAAAACCGGACAGAAGTATTTTTTCTTTTTTCATATCAACAAAAATGAAGACGATACAGTGCGTTCAAAACTCATGTGACGTTACTCCTTGCTACACTTTTTAGAAACGAGTGACGTCACCAGCCCACTCTCCTGATCTTTGATGCCTTTTATATTTGTCAATTTTTATTTATTTGATAAAACAAAATGTACGGATCCAACATTTCTATTCTATAATCTGAATGACGGACTAAATAAAATCATTTTTTTACCCAGGAAATATCCTTATTATAAACATTAGAATCAGCAATACAACACTGGCGTGACTTGAACAGTGACTTAATTGGTTGTGACTTATGGCTACAAAAACGCTCCGTAAACGCCTCAAATGGCCTAGGGCCTAGGCCATTTGAGGCGTTTACGGATCTATCCAGGTTGATAAGGCTGAATCATTTACCTATTTATTTATTTTTTATACGTACATATATTTTATATAAATCAACATACAACTTGAACCTGCAAATTGTAAAAATGTAAGAAAATTTGAACATCGCGGGCTGCTCTGACTGTTAAAATGGAATGTAAAATGGAATGGAATGCCTTAATAAAATAATACAAAATGAAAATTTCACATAAAATGTGAAAAGAAGCAACAATGAGAAACTCGATCTTTCAGAGAAATTACTTACAGGCAATGTAAGAACCTTTCATGTTACAAAATGAATTTATTTTAATTTGAAATGGCGGTATCTTTTTTTCTGCAATTTCCTTAACGTCGCTACTACACAAAACAGCCTTCCTGGTATTTTAAATATTTATTTAGGTACGTTAATTAAACTTAGGACATATTTTTCAGGATAACGATTAATCATTTTAAACTTAAAATCTATATTAATATAAAAAGCTTTTTTTGTTTGTTTGAACACACCAATTTCAGGAACTACTGGTCCGGCTTGAAAAAATAGTTTTAAGTTGGATAGCCCATTTATCTAGGAAGGTTTTCATCATCATCAGCCTTTTTTTTATCGTCTCACTGCTGGGCACAGGTCTCCTCTCATACAGAGAAGGATTGAGCGTAATCACCACGCTTGCTCAATGCGGGTTGGCGATTTCAGACCTAAAGTCCAGGTTTCCTCAAGATGTTTTCTTTCACCTTCAGTCATTGGTGTCCAAGATATACTTAGAAAGTACATATAACTTTAGAAAAGTTACATTGCATTGAGGAAGGCTTTAGACTATATAAAATCACGCTGCGACCAATAAAAGCGGAGCATATAGAAAATTTAAAATGTATGCTTCTCTTCTTCTATTATGGTCTAGAAGTGTAATAATGTATCTATAGAAATCGCCTCTATTAGGATTAAAATAAAATGCTCTTTTAGGATTAAATTAAAATAAAATGCTCAACCTCTGCATCCCTTCATGCATCTGAAAACACGTCAAACCTCTGGTCTCTTCTGTCATTGAAGATCTCTGAGACTTACTAGCGCCGATCGGAATCCCAAAAGTCTGACAACCAGTATTAACAAGAGGTAGAATAGAATACTCTATATTATGTACACCATATGGATTACAGAACATAAATAAAAAGATTTTACAAAGGATGACACAACGGGTGGTCTTATCTCTAAGAGCAATCTTTTAACCTTTGGATGGAATACTAAGGGGAAGGAGAAAGAAATAATATAGGTAGTCTACAGTGTACTATTTACATAGACTAGACAATAAATATATACGATAAGTGTATCATACTATACTATCGCCTAGCTCCATAAAGAATAGAGGTAAACAAACCAATTTAGGGTTATCACAACTCACGTTTAACAAATGTCCTGTTATTTACATGATTATCGACTTTTATATGCTAGCTATTTATTATCAATTCCTATTGCAGCATATTTCAATAGAATCACTAAAATAACATGCATAATAACTTAGTATTTCGAAAAACCATTAAAAAGTCGACATGAATTTTAGGTGATAGCCTTACAAAATAAAGAAAGATGGATGAAATCCAGGTAATAAACACATTTTGTGAAATTCAACCAATGAATAAAGTTGAGGCATTTGTCAATACAATTTTTCTTATTTTAATTAGTTTCAAATCAACTACATAACACAGGCATTGTAATACTTTCATATATGGACTAATTATAATATACTAGGGTCGGCAAACTAAAGCACTTAAGTCAAAATTTCGAACTTTTCAGGAGATAAAAAAAACTGTTTAAAAATTAAGAAAGCGCTAATCTTTAAACAATATATTTTAATTATGTAATTAAATAATAATAACTCTCAGTTAAGATTTAGTATTTAAATGAAAACATTGTAGTTTAATATTTAGATGACTTATGTTATAAGGAACACTGTAATAATATAAGTTATGTGAAAAAGTCCAGTCATTTATATAATTTATGATACTAGACATATTTTTAAAAAGCAGTGAAATTAACTAAATGTATAATATCTCAATGAATAATTTAATTTTATTTAAAATTCTTGTTCTCCCTCTGATTCTAAGATGTCAGGATCAGTATTACGAAGACTTTCTAATTTAGGAAGATTTAAATAAAACTCATTGAAAACATCTGGTTTCAATGGTAATAGCGAAATTAAATCATTTTTCTTCCGAATTCTTTTTCATATCGTGGCCATCTTTTTCCAGCCTCTTAAACTGCTGGCCCTCATTATCTTTATTTCTCAAAACCAAAGCTGTTTTCAAAAGGGATGAAAAATCAACGAAGTAGTTACTTTTCATTTATATTACTGTAAACTTCTTGCTACTGGTACGTATCAATTGTATACTATCAAGCAGGTGAAAATTTTGTAAATCGGTTTTCTTTTCTATAATGTATGATCTGTATCTACTTCTAAATGGCTATGACCAGGAACATAAACTTATGATTAATCGTTTCAATTATTCGAGACATCTGCAAAACCCAAGTGAACATAGAACTAACACGAGACAGGAACACTCATGTTAGTTCTATGTTCACTTGGGGTTCTACCCTCCGTATGTATACGTATAAAAAATTATATGTTTCGTGTTTCGAGGTACACCAGCTTTAAGGTGTTTGTAGATACATGAGGCTGTTTGATTAGCTCCACAAGCTGCAATTGTCTTGTACCAGACATAGCACACAGATTTGCCAGTTTTGTTGTCATGGACAGTCAAATTATACATCCATATCTGAAGGCAACAGAAGATGTGAGTGATGGTGTAGGCAAACACTGTTACAAGTCAAATGTGTAACCCTGTAAAGAGTCATCATTTTTACAAATTTCTGTATCAGTGCGTTTCATGGAATATGCTTCGTCAGCTTGGGCTTTATGATTTTCTTGTTGAGATATGTGATTGATTTTATCCTGGTCATCTTGACACAACTCTATCTGCATCTGAAACTTGTTACTTGTATAACAAGTGCCATCATGAGGCTTTAGAAAGTCCTAATTTGTTAAATTCTTGGCTATACATTGATGGTGGATTACTACGATCTTGACAAAATAGCTCATACATTTTCTGTATTGTTAAGTGGGATGGCAAATACTTCTTTGATGGACACCTTCTTGTATAGTGGCTATCGTACGATGGAAATAACAAGACATTATATTTCATTTCCAGTCGTTTTTTGTCTGATATCTTATGCGTTGGAATAGTTATTCCACGTTTGTCTTCGGTTTTAGTACCACCTATAGAACATCTCTTTTTTAAAAGCAACTGTTTTTTTTTTAAATATTGGTTTCGTCTAAAGTTTTTATTAAACACCCTCGGCATACCGGATCACGTTTACCGTGAATGGTGAAAAAAATATTTGCAAGTGTTCATTCTGTATTTTTACGTAAAAACCCATTTTACAATATTCTGTAAAAATAGCACGTTTATCGGTATATGTTATACGCTCTTTACATTTTATCCTGCACACAGGCAATTCCTTCATCTTCCGATCTGGTATATCCTTTCCCTTTAAAGTTTTGTAGGCCCACCCTAAGTTCCGACTTTTTCTCCTTTTAATTCGTCGGCTTCGGGTTATCTCGCTAACGCCATTTCTACAATTTTTTCTCCCTTTGGACATCCATGTTAATAAATATTGCACTCACAATAAACTCACAAAGCAACAGTTAGTATACAACTAATTGTTTGCATAAGATTAGACCCACTTCTCAATCTCAGTTTAGACCATAAATTATTTTTAAGTACCATCATTCTCATGACAAAGTGCTACACTTGAAGTTCCTATTCACATAAGTCAAAGTTTTTGAGCCAAGCCAGTGGTCACTTGAAGGGTTCCTTTTAACATATGTCAACTTATGTGCTTTTGTTCATCAGAGTGTAATTGAATTGTTACTGGTTGATAAAGTACGCGACGCTGATACGCTATGAAATAATTGAGTGTGACTTATGTGCTTTAGTCAGCTTGCGTATTGAATAAAATGTATATCAATGGCGTAATAAAAAAAAAATCGGAAATTTTGACTTATGTGCTTTAGTCTGCCGACCCTATTTATTTATATGGATCAATAAATTTAACCTATTAGGAAATTAGCTTACACGTGTGTCATATTTCATTCAAATCGGTTAAGCGTTCTAAGCAAATCATAAATATCTAAACCTAAACTGTTTTTATTAGTAGGCAGTAGGATTAAAACTTTTATGAAAATCATCTATGTAGAAAAGGTTGTCAACATCTGTCTTTTAGGCGTAAACTACTCGCTGCCTAGCAACGGTTTGTTTACCTCTATTCTTTATCGAATTTGGCTCAAATATAGTTTCAATATCAATTATCATTTGACTGGGAGGTATCATTTGACTGGGTTGTAAAGCTTAGATAAGAAGTCGAACCGTGTAAAATATTAGTACTGAACTACGCGGAACGACCATCTTTGCAGGATGGCAGGCAGCTGGTTGAGATTTACCGAAAATCGAGTTTAAAATACGTGCTATATGAGAGGCCTATGTTCAGCAATAGAGGACGGCCCCGAGATAAACTGGTCGTAACTACCTCAAGTTCAATTTAACGTAAGTGCTATACCTTTCAGTGAGAAGGTTAAGAACCTTGGGGTTTGGATCAACAAGCATATTTCATGGGATCCACAGCTACAGGATGTGAGTAGCAGATTTTTTGCATCTGGTAAGTCTCTGAGACGATTACGGAATTTTCTTGCTACTGCCACTAAAACTGCGCTTGCACAAACACTTTTACTCCCCATCCTTGACTACGCAGATGTCAGTTATCCAGATCTTACCGAGGCACAACTAGATAACTAGAAGGCCCAACCCACTATCTTTGCCTTGCAGTTTCACTTGCGTGGAGGTCAGACAACATCCTAAATGAACGTGCTACTGGCACTCACTTCGTCTTTAAACTTGAGCGACTTCAAAACTTTTGCAGAAGATTTATATTTGCCCTGCGAAAATATGATCACATATCCGAATTTTGTACAAAGTTTAAGTGGCTTCCCATACGTCTTCGCCGGAATTATCATATCCTGTTTCAGCTCTACAGCAATTTGTTTAATCCTCAAACCCCCTCGTATCTTAAAGAACGTTTCAAGTTCCTTCATGACACACATAATAGATTCCCCTCTGAATCATCATGAAGGAACTTGAAACGTTCTTTAAGATACGAGGGGGTTTGAGGATTAAACAAATTGCTGTAGAGCTGAAACAGGATATGATAATTCCGGCGAAGACGTATGGGAAGCCACTTAAACTTTGTACAAAATTCGGATATGTGATCATATTTTCGCGGGGCAAATATAAATCTTCTGCAAAAGTTTTGAAGTCGCTCAAGTTTAAAGACGAATTGAGTGCCAGTAGCACGTTCATTTAGGATGTTGTCTGACTTCCACGCGAGTGAAACTGCAAGGCAAAGGTAGTGGGTTGGGCCCTCTAGTTCTGAAACCCTGATATTAGATATGCCATGTCATGCATTTCACTAGTTTTTTTACGATAAATCCTTTACTGTACAAGCAGTTCGGCTATGGAATGACTCGCCCGTGTCCGTGAGGCATGCTCAAACTCTTTCCACTTTTAAAACCATAATGAAAAGGCACTTTCTCTATTTTTAAACATGTCATTATATTTTATTCGCTCTTGTATGATGTTTATTAATTAGATGCATATATTTATTTGACTGGTATGATACACTTAACGTACATATTTATTACTAGCGGCCGCCAGCGACTTCGTTCGCGTTGAGATAGTTATGCCCCACTCCTATTGATCACAGCGTGATGTTTTAAAGCCTAAAGCCTTCCTGTATTGATGGACTATCGAACCCAAAAAGAATTTTTCAAATCGGACCAGTAGTTCCTGAGATTAGCGCGTTCAAACAAACAAACTCTTCAGCTTTATATATTAGTATAGACTAGCGGCCGCGCGATACCTCGTTCGCGTGTAGTTAGTTATTATGCTCCGCTCCTGTTGGGCGCATCGTGATGTTATATAGCCTAAAGCCTTCCTGGATTAATGGGCTATCCAATGCAAAAAGAAGGTCTCAAATCGGACCAGTAGTTCTCGAGATTAGCGTGTTCAAACAAGCAAACATACAAACAAACAAACTCTTCCGCTTTATATATTAGTATAAATTATAGATATAATCTATGTAAATAGTACACTGTAGACTACCTACATTATTTCTCTCTCCTTCCCCTTAGTATTCCATCCAAAGGTTGTCTGTAAAAGATCGCTCTTAGCGATATGACCGCTCATTGTGTCACCCTTTGTAAAATCTTTCTATTTATATTTCTGTAATCTATATGGTGTACATAATAAAGAGATTCTATTCTATTTTATCAGGTGATGACTAAGAGACATAGTATGAATGCAAATAACTGCATTAACCACAAAAAAACTGTGTACGGACGTTGGTCCAAACCCGGCAGGCGCTTAACTTTCTGTAAACAATTTCATAGAGTTCTCAAAATGATGAGGAAAACCTTCGTGAGGAAATCCTTATGTCCTAGAACCAAAAAAATACGAAGACATATGACACCTACCAACCCGCACTGAGTCCGTGTGATTGATTTTTACCCACATCCTTTTACCAAGGGAATTATAGGCTTATACAACACTAGCGGCCGCCAGCGACTTCGTTTGCGTGGAGTTAGTTATGCTCCGCTCCTATTCGTCGCAACGTGATGGTATGTAGGCTAAAGCCTTCCTGGATTAATGGGCTATCTAACGCACAAAGAATTTTTCTATTCGGACCAATGGTTCCTGAGATTAGCGCGTTCAATAGTGATTACAATGAGATTAGCGTGTTTCATACATTACTGTTTGTAACATTCCAAGATAGGCTCATCATCAACCTTTTTATCATCCCACTGCTGGACACAGGTCTCCTCTCATACAGAGAAGGATTGAGCGTAATCACCACGCTTGCTCAATGCGGGTTGGCGATTTCAAACTTTAAGTCCAGGTTTTCTCAAGATGTTTTCCTTCACCTTATAATCAGTCATTCGTGTCCAAGATATACTAAGAAAGTAGATATAACTTAGAAAAGTTACATTGGTACTTGCCTGACTTGGAATCGAAGCCGCAAACTCATACTTGAGAGGCTAGTGTTTTAACCACTAGGCCACAACAACCAAGATAGGTTACATATATATTTATTGTCTGTTAACATTTATCGTTGTGAATGAACTGTTAACCACCCATCATGTTAATTCATCGTTGCATTTTTTCATCAACATGGTTTATGCTGAAAGTTAACCCTTGCATGTATGACCAACAACAACGGTTCATCGGCTTCTGTGCTTCCCGTAACATGCGGATTCCTGCGGTTTTCACAAAGTCCATCCACCTTGGGGAGACCTACTAACGCTACAACTTAAAGTACGCGGTCACCATTCCAAAAAGTTTCGGCCCCATCGGCCATCTGTTCTGTGAGCAATGTGCTCTGTAGTCATGTACAACAATTAAAATATTAACTGTCTGTGTTGTATCTGTTCATACTTAACTTCGCTGCTGAGACCTTACGATTATATATTTTATTACCTTTCTATTGATAGACTTTATTTTTAGCATAGCATGAGCTTTAAGCTAATAATTCATGCTTATACAATAAATTAATGTGCAATTTAAGAACATATGATTTTCATCCTATATCTTATCAGATATACACATTATTTTACATTGACATTCGTCCTTACGATCGACCTTTGCAAAATGAATATAACTTTACGTTTCGCTCAAAATCGTAACCCATTATCAAAGGCTATTCATGCCTTCAACGCATAATATGCAATGAACCACAATTACACAAAGGGCCAGTTAATCTCAGCACTAACGCAACACCAATCATAGCCCGTCATATGATTGTAGCCAACAATTTCAACATATAATTCACTGAGTATTTCTATAGCCTTTTTCCATTCCGCTATTTGCAATCGCATCTACTTCGGCCTTGACATTAGCATACTTAGACCACTTTATTACTCTATTGCAAATTTTGGATGTGTCAATTGTGTACTCTAAAAAGCTTGCCAATTGTTACTGCTACAATGAATCACATTTCTTTTTGTCTTTTCTTTCTAAATCTACTTTATTTGTCTTTTATTTGTAAATTTTACCTAATTCGCATGTTTGTATTAAAAAAATTACTTTTCAATCAATTCTTAACTCGTTACAATGAATTTGGCACTCAGCATAGAATTTGGACATCTACCAACATATCGATACGGATTTGCATTCTAATGTTATGTAATCATAAATTGCTTAGACTAGTCAGTATACAGACAGAACTGAACACTAATTTGAATTATTCTAACCAGGATTCAGATGAATGATAATACAACTAGTAGCCTTTATGCAATACGTGAGAACATCTGTGTCTGAGATCTTAAATATGAAATGTGAGCTCCTTTGTCAAAAATATATCAAGTCAATGTCGTGGTTGCAGACAATTTGTTGCTAAGAGCCGCAATTAGTATTGTTGTATACCAGCCAGTCGCACGTATAACGAATTTAAGGTCGATTGAGATAATCTGCCTTTGAATAATATCGCCACACCTTTTGTCTGTTTTGGAATCTAATGGATGTAAATACAAATATAAAAAAAATACAATAATTTGGGACCATGGAGTTTTAACCTAGAACTTTAAAAAAGGAATCACTCATTCAATAACCGACAAATTGCGTTGTATTACGATCATGTTATGTTTATTATAAAATGTTATCACTATTTAAATAATCTCTGTCGTATAGTAAATCTATTTACCTAATATTTGAACGCCACATGGCAGCATCTGATGTTTCCATTGCCTAATTTCAATACCCTATAATGTGCGGACGATAGCAAATCAAGCTACCCGATACTGTCAAATATTCCCAATCAAGCTTAATGCATCAGAGATAAAGTTGATAATCTAATAAAGAGATCTGACAGATTGTCGTAGCTTGATGCGCTGTCGTCTGTCCCTTATTCTCACATATGCATAAATGATAATAAAATTATGTCCTATATCTGTCAGCCATTGTTGCAGGATAAATAAAGGTAACAATTTTTATGAATATTGTAATTTGGAAGGCAGAAATTGAAACAAGGTCTGTTCAGTTTTTTTACATAATAATATTGTGAGCCCATCTATTATTATTTTATTAATTTGCTACTATAGTGAGATTTTTAATTCGAGTCAGTAAAATGACAAGTGCAACTGTCACAAATACAAAAAAGTGTGACCGGCTAAAATAGTGATGTTTGGAAATCAATAGACTTAGGCATTTAGTCGTGCTTTATTTTATTAGAAATCCAAGCGTTTTTTAATTTTTTATTGTAAATAATGTAATACATACCGTATTAAGTAATATAATTTTAGAAATATAGACCTCACCAGCATATGCATACCTCCCCAATGGATTTTTTGTTTGGGGATATCTTTAGGTTTGTTTACGACACAAATCCAGTGACTATTTACGAATCAAAGGATCATATTCGCACATAAATGTAAACAACACATCAAAAACATGTAAAACTTTTGTCGAAAATTTTCGCTCCAGATTGCAGTAATGTCAGAATAATGAAGGATCGCATATGGATAATGTGATTTTTAAGAAATAAATTCCCCTTTTGTATCGAAAACATTGAACAATTTTAATCAATGCAATTTTTTTATCATCATTTCAAAATACGGACTTTTGGTCCACCCTGCATTTTTATTTATATACACGCAATATTAGAATTAGAATAAAAAAAATGCAATCTCGACTAACTTTTAATTGTAAAAACTTGATTTACCACATCACTATTTATAAAAGCCGCAACATTAGAAATGTCATTTTACTGACTCGAATTAAAAATCGCACTATACATATCCAACATTAGAGATGATTACGTAACACACAATTACTATCGATTTGAATCATTTTGAAGCATATTGCTAACTTATTGCTCCTTGTGTCCAAAAAAGCTATCTGCTCAACAACGTAAATTGTAAAGTAATGTACATTTACTCAAATTTAGTATTATTTGTGCTCGTACTTATATGCATTCTTTCCTGCAAGTCAGAATAAGCATTCAATTACTGTAATGCGTTATTTTGATTATTTTTCACGTCACAAGTAGGTTAATTGCGTAACACACTATTAGTAGCAATGGGTTTCACTTTCGACAGTTCAACAACATTCATTGCGTTATTTACGTCATTGGGTAGACACTTTTTCCGAACCACCCACCAGACAAAGTCTTGCCGCCAAGCGATTCGTCGTATTCCGGCATGATGTCTGGTGAAGCCGTACGGAGGACGGGTCTGAGCAGTTGTGTTGCGATGTGTGCCGGGTACGATGTGCCTAATGTTGTTGTGTCGGGAGTTTGGTCGTGGAGGGTCTCCAGATCATCCTCTGGCGCAGCATCGTTGGTCGTGTTGTTGGGTTAAACATTGCATCACCTCGCTCAACTGCCGTCTTCCTTCCTATTCACTCAGTTTTTTTGAGTGAATAGGCTTACTAATAAGCTAGTGCATTTTACCATCAACGATTGCATCACTGCTTACCATCAGGCGGGATTGCAGTCAAGCACTAGTTTATAATTATTAAAAAAAAAACTTATTATTTGTGCTCGTACTTATACGCATTCTTTCCTACAAGTCAGAATAAGCATTCATTTACTATTAGGCATTGTTCTGATTATTTTCCACGTCACCAGTAGGTTAATTGCGTAACGCACTATTAGTAGCAATGAGTTTCACTTTCGACAGTTCAACAACATTCATTGCATTATTTACATCATTGAGCAGATACTTTTTCCGAACATTTGAAGCAATGGATTCGCAATATGCTTCAAAATTATTCCAATTGATAGTAATAGTGTGTTACGCAACGCAATAAGGGTGCAGAACTCATTCATCATCAACCTTTTATCATCCCACTGCTGGGCACAGGTCTCCTCTCATACAGAGAAGGATTGAGCGTAATCACCACGCTTGCTCAATGCGGGTTGGTGATTTCAGACTTATAAAGTCCAGGTTTCCTCAAGATGTTTTCCTTCACCTTCAGTCATTGGTGTCCAAGATATACTTAGAAAGTACATATAACTTTAGAAAAGTAACTTTAGTAAGTAGTATTGGTACTTGCAGGACTCATTATTCATCTACAATCAGCTCACAGACACAATCCTCAACTTTAACGCTAAGTTTCGATGACTCAATGACAGCTCAATGAAACTTTACCTACGAGCTACGCTGGATGATAAAACTTTTTTCAAACACTTTTGAATACACTAAAACTTACGATTACACTGTAATAACAACGTTTACAATATTGTGTAAATTTTTGACAATGCTGTTTATTACGTCATCATGCTAAATGATGATAAAGACGTCACAGACTTCTTAAATCCACGCAGAGCTGTGAGCAGTTGTGGTTTGGCTTCCATGTAAACCTCCAAATAAAGGAGCGTCTGATTCTACTGCCAATACAGGCCTTTGCTGTGGCTCAGTGTCGGACCTTTGCTCCTGCCTCAGTACTTAGCCTCTGCTGCAGCCTCTTTACTGAGCCTCTGCTGTCGCCAGCTTGCCTGTCGCTCGCCATCGATCACCCACTGTCAGGTCTAACCATCATTCTGCTGCTAATATATTTTATTTTCTCATCATCGTCTACATGCATACTTCCAACACAATTTTTTTTTTTTTGTTTTTGTAAATACATTTTATTCTAAATTGATTCCCCCTAAAGTTAAGTTTGTTGTCGTTACACGACAAAATAACGCTATGGACGTTGCTGACAAAATGAAACGTATTGCTACTAATAATGTGTTACGCAATTACGCTGCTGGCCTTATTGCCTTTCCCTGTGATGACCGGGTATGAAGGCTGCATTTTTCCTTGCATGTAGAGGCAGTTTGGGAAAATGGGTAGTGTCCCTTAAAATTTTTATCCTATCACCGTAACGTTCCTTAAGAATTTGTACAAAATCTCGTGTTTCACCCACAGATGAAGTTTCCCACGTAGAAGGCAAGGTACAGTCGTTAGGATTACAATCTTGTCCGAGGTCTGTTGACGTAGCCACGCTTGTTAAAAGTGTAGTCTCTTCTGGGATTGTGTTTTCATCTATTACAGTAGTGGTTTCAATATTAGTTACGTCTGAAGATCCATGAGCTGTATTAGTTGCTGTGCCTTTTGTAGTCGTCTCTAATGTCGTCGAAACTATAAATATAGTAGAAGCATCAGTCTTGTCTTTTATTGTTTCAGTAACTTCTTTGGAATTTGTAATTTTAGTTGTTTCGGTTTTAATTTCTTCAGTAGTTATAATAGTACTTACCTTAGAAGTGGATAGTGTAGTGGGTGGCATAGGAGTCGTAGGTATATCAACATGGTCACGTTGGGTACAATTTGAGCTACATGTTTCAGTATCTACTTGAACATACGCTGCAAGTAGGTACATAATATTTAAACATGGTACTTCCTTGAACAATGTTGTTATTTTCGACTAAAATTCTTTTATTTTTAATGTTCTTACTTGTATTATTATCACAATTGTATTCGTGCAAATCACAATCATCTAAAAACAGTCGGTAGCCTGATTGTTCTTCAAGTTGACCACAAATGGCTACCCATGTGTGGTTACAAATCTTTGAAGCGGTGCATTCATCAAAACTCTGCAATGTGTATATTCAAGTTTTGTTATATACTTAAGTGTTTAGAATATCTAATTTTATTTTGACTAGTGTTATGTGATCATACCCCAATGAAATGATGTATCGTTGGTTGAATTAAAAAACAAGCTGAAATTAGACGAGGTTTGTACCAAAGGTGGTAGTAAAATTCACACAATAGAAAATGTAAATTCATTAAATTTTATTATTTAAACACTTACATAAAGCTATCAGAATTTCGACAAACATTTTCATGAAATAGTTTATTCATTTGTCAACAAGTTTTCATAATTACAAGGTACATTTTGACAAAACCGATTTTTTTCTATTCTGGAATTGCGTATTTCGTGTTGATTGCCAATGTTCATATAAAATCGATGTAAATCAAACATTACATTACAGTAAGCGTGAATAATATATCCTATGTGATTGTGAAATGTTTCAGCCTTTTATTACCTGTGATAAAATTCACGAGTGAAAGGGTTTCATATAAATAAGTACTACATGTGTCGTTTATGTTTTATTCCTTATATTATTTGCGTTGACACAAAAAAAATTAGGTAACACAAATTCAAAGATGTTTTTAATTACTGTTATGCTTGATTAGTAACTTATAATTGATTTTTCAATAGTCAGATAACTTTTATGTATAGTACAAATATGGCAATTTCTATCTTTCCTATATAAAAACTCTCAAACCGCAATATTATGTCCCTTTTTTTGGGACATCCAACTCAACCACTAAAAGTGAAAACTGCAAAGAGAATTTATTTTGGTAATAGAGAGTAAGTTGGAGAGGAATGAGTATCCTACCCATTGATAAAATATTAAACTAAGGTAGATATGTCATTAGCGCACTGAAAATGAAGCGTACAAAAGGAAGGAAAGTCCTGCATCTCGCCTTAGTCACTCTCGATACACTCGTAAAAACAAACGACAAACACTAACAGCGCAAACGACAAACACTAGCCATCTTTTTCTTCTCTATGCTTTAGATTGTGCCCCATCTCACTCACACTGTACCAATGTATGCCGAATAAAAATATGCATGTGTGCTGCTGCTGTGTTCGGCACATTTTTTTTGGTCAGTTTGTTAGAATATATCGTATCTGTTTAATATTTTATCAATGATCCTACCATATTTTAAATAATTGTAATTTATTATTAAATATGATACAATTCTTAATTATAATATTACGTTTAAAAAGAGAACAGTTTTGTCTTTTTAGATTTGGAATGAGATCTGGTACTTGGGTAAACATTGACTAGGCTATGGGATATATCAGGTCACTCAGAAAGTAGGTCTTCATCATCATCTCAGCGTTTATCCCGGTTGCATCCGCGGCTTTCGCGTTGGAGCCCGGGGTCCGCTTTCTTACTTAATTTCCTCCCTCAGAAAGTAGGTATTGCAACAAAAAGTTTTTATGTAATAGAAACTGGCCAGTTATAATTTATTTTAAAAAAATATGTTTTTTTTTTATTTATTTTTTACATTATTTATAACTAATAATCAGTACGTTCCAAATTCAAAAATTCCCTCTACATTTTTGTGAGCTAATTAAAATTATCGTGTCTCTTTGAAAACGGATTTGCGTCGAAACCATTTTCGCGCTATGAGTATTTACGATTTCAAACGTCGTGTCGCCTGAAACCAGAAGAATCGTACGATAGACTTCAAATGGCATTCATGGATGGTATAATGAATTTAAGCGCGGTCGACTAACTTTACAGAATCCATTTGGCTGAACCCTATCTTTTAAGATACAGGCGAGTCCTAGTTTAAAAGATAGAGGCTATTATTGCATAGTAATGATAAACTTTCCATTCATGTAACAGTGTAAAGTGCTATGTATTTTTTGTGAAATAAATACTTATTATTATTATATTATTATTATTTGGGGAATGTAGAAAGAAGGGATCTCACTTTGTTGCAGAAGAAAACGTACTAGCAGTGACAAGTTTGATCCAAGACAATAGACGAACTACATACCAAGAAATTCAGCATTAACTGCAGATTGGATCAGGAAGCCTTCACGAGATTCTCCACGTGCATCTTCGATTGCGGAGGATAGTTTCACGCTGGGTGCCGCACAATCTCACCGATGCTCAGAAGCAGGTACGGGTGGAATGCTGCCACATATGACAGACAAATTTGAAGCAAATACAAATAAATAAAATTGGAGTGTCTGTTTGTAATATTAAAATAACCGCTTTCTACTACATGCATATGAATATATATACGATACACATACCAAAACACATATTTTTAAAATTTTTGTCTGTCTGTCTGTCTGTCTCGGCGTGTTTATGACATAATTACAGATGATGAATCTTGGATGTATCAATACGATCCAGAAACGAAGCGCCAGTCGACGGTTTGGGTGTTTCGAAATTAATCAACGCCTACCAAAGTGAAAAAGTGAAGCGATCTAGAAGCGGGGTAAGATTTTGATCACGAGCTTTTTCAGTTTGACTAGCTACTTGGTGTCAATTCCTTTACGAAACCAAAGAAGCATGAAAGCTGAATGGTTTACTATCAAATACTTGACAGAAGTTTTCTCTGTTGTGAGCAACAAGCGACAAACACAGGGCTCCGCTCCGGTTACTACTTCACCACGACAATGCGCCCGCCCACACCGCTATCAAAACGAGGGACTTCCTGGACAGTACACTGGTTAAACTCCTGGGTCACCCTCGGTACAGCCCTGGCTGTTCCCCAGGTGGAGATTAAGCCACACGGTGCTAGGTCCTGACCTAGCGTGACTTCTTAATCCCAAAAATAAAAGATCACCTCAAAGGGATATAATTTCCGTCGACGGATGATGCACTGTCAGAATTCGAAAGCTATAAACGAGGTATCTGCGGCGGACTGGAAAAAGTGTTTCGGAAACTGATTCAGACTCATGAAACTTTCTATAGAGACTGGTGGAGAGTACTTTGAAAAGATGTGATAAAAATATATGTACCTATAGAACATTAATTATTTTTTATTATCGCAAAACTTTCTGAGTGTCTCACATACATATTACTCATACGGACAAGATCCACAGAATCGAGACTTATTATATAGAAACTGAGGGCCGCTGCTAATAAAGTAAAAATATTATAACGTTATGTATAAACAGATTAAAATGCAAAGCAACCTAGTCTTTATATACAGGATGGTCCAACTAGTGACGTCAACTTTTTTTTTAGATTCCTCGCACCTGGGGGTATCCGAAAATACCCTATGTATGTTCTGTGCTTTTTCTTAGTTTTCGAGTTATTTTTTTTTTATTTTTACTGATTTCTGCCAGCTAGGTTACAAAAATTCATATCTATTTTGGTAGTAGGTATTTTGCAGTCTTTTTTTTTTGAGATATAATTTTCTTGAATATTGTTTTAATAAAAATAAATAATTCAGATTCCTAATATTACTTAAAGTTACTGAAAAGAGACTTGAAAGTTGAATTTTCAGTTTTAGTAGGATTTCAACATTCAACTTCAAGATAAAAATACAATAAGGAGTATCCATAGCTTCTGGCAAAGTTTAAAAACTCCGCATGCTTAAAAACAAACAAAACAAAAAAAAAACTTAATCAGCCTAGTTTTGTTGTAATTGAAATAGGATTAAAGATTTTATCATTGTTATGGTAAATTAAACTTAAAAATGGCACCGATGTGACAATATACATAATATTGTTAATATGTACTCTACTCGTAGATATATCTTTTTACTCTGATTACTCCAAAAAATCAGAATCGTCGGTCGCGGTGAAAACCTTCGAAGCCTTCTTCGTTTCTTTCTTTTTCTCCTTTCTTTTCCTCGATCCTTTGACGACCTTGTATAATTTTCTTCCATTTTTCCAGACTGTCACATTTTTTAAAATAACCGTCTCAATTGTCGCCGTTCGAATAATCTGTACAAAAAGGTTTTATTTGTATTACATTACATACATCCATAATCAGCCTATATTGTTCGCACTGTTGGGACACAGGCCTCCTCTCAATGAGAGGGGGTGGGCCATAATCTACCACGCTGGCCCAGTGCGGGTTGGTAGATGTCGCATGTCTTCGAAGATTTTGATTCTAGGACCTGCCGGTTTCCTCGCGATGTTTTCCTTTACCGTTTTGAGGGCAATGGTGATGAAATAATTTGCATAAACTAAAGCGCCTGATGGGGTTCGATCCTACGACCAGCAACTGGTAAGTCGCGACCGATACCACTAGGCTACCACTGCTCTACTATTACGTTAAGAGGGGACTCTTGTGCCGAGGAATTTGGAAAATAGGTACTTGAAGAAACTATTGCCATCGCGCCGCTTCCAACCTCTCCGGGTAAAGTGAGTCAGGTAAAGGACAGTTGCAGCTCAGGCTGATTTTACCTACAAAAACTTTGACCAAAATACGTTTCGTATACCGCTGTTTTCTTTTTGAAAACACGGCAGATCTCAATTATTTGTACACTCATTGTATACGTTTACAGTAAAAGATGTCATTATACTCAACATTATTAGCAACTTTCACTGTGAAAAAACTCGGACTCGCAAAAAAAGGAACCGTTCCCTATGTTTGGTCGATTTATGGGCATACGAAGAGATGGGACAGATTATTTTCCATTTATTTGGTTTCAAAGTCTAGTAAAATCTGCTGTTGCTCTTAGCTTTTGGTCTCCGATGCAATGGTATAATCAAAGTCACGGTGTTAATGTTGTCGATATTTGGGTGAAATTAACGATTTAAATTTATACAAAATGTTATTGTGAATTTAAAGATTAAAATGTTTGCAAAAAATTTAAGTATTTTTATCACCCACCAGTCAAAAGATGGTTAGAACACGCTTTCTTTCACAATCAATATTAAGTTGAAGGAAATCCATTGCATTGATTGAATAAAAACGTCTACTTGACAACATATAATTATTGCGCAATGAATGTTTTATTTTAATGTTATAAACTAATGCTTCGCCGCGTCGCCGTCTAATGGTTAAACAGTGATGCAATAGTTGATATTAAAGAGCGCATTGTTTATGTCCAAAAAATAAAGTTGCCCCAAACTTGGAATTTCTCCTGTATCGTGGGTGCGTTTACAAACATATAAATAACATAAACAAACAGCCAGATCCGGAACAACTACCTATAGGCCATACAAACATTTGTTCCGTGCGGGAATTGAACCCGCAACATGAAGTGCAGTAGTCGATCGCACAGAAACTGCATCAACTGTGTCGTCATTGATATTTAAGAGGGGACTGTAGTGCCAAAAACTTCAAAAATATTTGAAGAAACTATTACCGTCGCGCTACTTCCAACCTCTCCCCGTAAAGTGCAAAAGGGACAGTTGCAGCTCAGGCTGATTTTACCTACAAAAATGTTAACCAAAAGACCTTTCGTATTCCGCTATTTTCTTTTTCAAAACACGACAGATCTCAATTATTTTAATATAAAAAGTTACAGGAAAAGTATAGCTATGCTTATTGTTTCCTTTTTTATGAAAAAAATATCACATTACTCTAATAGTCGCTTGAACATCGCGGTAAAAATGGGTTATTTTTTGGGATTTTAAAATATCATTTTTTTTTATTTATTTATTTAGTTTCGGAAAAAATCAAATCAAGGTGAATTAAGATGTAAAATTGTAAAAAAAAAAATATTCTAAAAGCGTTATCCCAAAGAAAACAGCGGAATACGTTTGTATAGAGAAAGCGTCACTACAGTCCCCTCTTAATAGTTCATGATATTATCATAGTATTGGCGCGTAAACTGCAGATTTTTTTTTTTATAATCATAAACCAGCGCTTGACTGCAATCCCGCCTGATGGTAAGCAGTGATGCAATCTTTGATGGTAAAGCGCGCTAGTTTATTAAGTCCAATCACTTAAAAAAGAAGATGACAGCCTCCGTGGCGTAGCGGTAGCGGACGCGGCCGCTGCGCAAGGTGGCGCGGGTTCGATCCCCGCACAGTGCAAGTATTTGAATGCATTTTTTTTTTTTTTTTGTTCTTTATTGACTAAGGAGGGTTTGATCAAGCATGATCATGTCACCCTCGTACACACATACATACGATTAACAATATTAACTTACGATCTACGCTTATCTGCTATTTGGACAAGTTTGTACAACATTCTGGCTTTCTTTGACAAGGGGTGAGCTAAAATGTTGTTGCACATTCCAATATGATTCAGGTTGATTCCCGTTTCTAATTGGAATTTGACCCTTTCGGCTTCGTTCCGAGCACATTCCACCATCACATGATACACATCTTTATTTGAATGCATGAATATGAATATTTGCACTAGTCTGGTCGTGCCTCGGAAAGCATGTTAAGCCGTTGGTCCCGGTTGCCATACGAACATCTAGTGGCAGTCGTTACGGGTTGTTGGAGCCCTCAAAAATCCAGCAATTGGTCTAACTGCAATGCTTCGATGTTGCCTTCGGGTTGTGGAGGTCAGACGGCGGTCCTTTCACGGAAAATGTCGAAGTTTAGCCATATCAGCAGTTGGACTGGTAAAGCGGACCCCAGACTTCGGATGCGACTGGGATTAACGCTGGGATGATGATGACTTAAAAAAGAAGATGGTGCTTTTATGCGGGACGTATGCACTAAGTACTCTGTACGGAAATGTTTTCCCTTTGACTTATAAAGAGGAAGAATCTAACGATTTAAATCTTTGCTGTATTGTCAGTTACCTGAGTAGCTGCTTTAGGTCTTATAAAACGTTTTGTAGTACGTTTTGTAGTTCGTTTCTTAGAGCTTATAGTTATCTTCGGAAAGAATATTATCGGGGGATGTATTAAGGTGGGCCTGGACTTAGTGGTCATCTTGCTTAACTCCAAAGGCATCTGAGCTTTCATTCTTCCACAAGGAGCACATGGAGGATCAGTCCAGGGCGTGTACTTCCCCGTCTTCTGAGGTGTATACCTCCTTCTTTCATGATAATTGGTAGAACGAGTTATAATAATTGTTTCAGTTGTTTCGAAAGGGAGCATATGCTTCGTTGCAGATTTTCCCGCGGGTGGATGGTACAGCATCCTTCTTCCGTCTGCGTAGTAGATATAAAAGCCTTGCACTCTTGTCAATAGACTTGGAACGCTTGGACAAGTCGCTGGTCCGAAGCATTCTGAATAGTTCGTGAGAACATATTCTGGAATCATAAATTGATTATTAGATATGCATCTGTAAGACACTAACGGTCAGACCAGTCCATAAGTTTAAAGTCGCTCAGCGAGCTATGGAGCGGGCTATGTTGGGCGTCTCTCTGAAGGACCGCATCAGAAATGAGGTGATCCGACAGAGGACCAGAGTTACCGACATAGCTAAGAGGATTGGCAAGCTGAAGTGGCAATGGGCTGGTCACATATGCCGCAGGATCGACAACCGTTGGGGTAAACGAGTCCTTGAGTGGAGACCGCGTCTCGGCAAACGTAGCGTGGGACGCCCTTGGGCGAGATGGAGCGACGACATAAAAAAGGTGGCTGGTAGTGGCTGGCGGAGAACTGCTCAGGATCGAGCTTGTTGGCGTGCCATGAAAGAGGCCTATGTCCAGCAGTGGACGAGTAAAGGCTGATGATGATGATGATCTGTAAGTCCACGATGGGTCTCTTCTGCCATCGCCTTCGGAGTAGACATGCGAGATGATGTAACTTATATAGTTGTAGGCAACCTTGGTTCTACCTAAGTACATAATAATAAAACGAGTTTATGTGCTCATAAACAACATTATTTTTTGTTTAAGCAAAACCCGAAACACGTGTCCAGTATTTTTAAGTAAAGAATCTAGGTATGTACAAAACCACAAATTTATGAGCTTCATATCCTACTTGGTTGTCCCAACAAAAATATGGTCCACGCTCCGTTTGTACGGGTGAGCCGGGTTCATTGAACCGTGGCGTCTGCTGATCAAGGGCATGCGCACGCGTAAGCTGTGTAGCGCGCTCAGTAACCATACTGTAATAATTTCTAAATGTATTTGTGGAAAAAATATTACATTGTGTAAAAATGATTGGAATCGATTCAGTTGCTTATTCTGAACAAACTAAAATAACGTTATATACACGAGATTCGTGTCTGCGACTGAGGCAGCTTGAACCGTTGAAACGACGCGTCGGCGGCTACCGTGGGCAACAAGTTGCTCGTGATTTGATTACGACGCTCTAACACACGAGAAGCCATTTATCGAAAACTCCCTTCCTACAATTCTATGAGTTTGATTTTACAGTTCTATGAGTTTGATTTTAGTACAATTTTATGAGTTTTGTAACTTATAAACTAGTGCTCGACCGCAATCCTGCCTGATGGTAAGCAGTGATACAATCGTTGATTGCTTTTTATTAAGAGCCTATTCACTCTAGCCTTGAAGACACTTAAATTGTAGTCCGACGGAAACACCGCCGCTGGCAAATTGTTCCAGTCCCTCGATGTACGTGCTATAAAAGGCGAGGCGAAACGCTTCGTTCGGATCGTTGTAGTGTCAACAATGTAAGGATAACTCGCCGTACGACGGGTCGTCCGATGATGGAACGGAGCTGAAGACCTAGGATTGAGGCCACAAGCAAGCTCTGTTAAGTAGACGATGACCTCATAGGTTGATCTATGACAAGCAATTCTCATGAAAATGAATATTCACCGAATATTGACAAATGACTCTGTAGGTAAACAAGATAGGTATAACATCTTCTGTCATTTGCTCTTTTGCGATTTTATGAGTTCCAATTAAAGTCGACGGCCAGATAAGCTTGCTTGACTCTGCCGTTTTTTTTTTTTTTTTTTGTTAGGATGGGAAATCATGAAATGACTTCTCCCGCTCTGGGCGGAGCGTGTCAGACTTTTACTGACTAAAACCCACCCGTGTTTCTTCACTTGCCTGTGGGACGTCCAGGGCTACGGTTTCTTGTTTAACCAACCCGCAACCCTGACCCAAGAGGCATCGGTCTTCGTGGACCCCGTCACGACGTGCTGACATCTCTTTAAGGCGCGCGTGAAACACGACGTGCCGTCGACTCGGGCCTGGTCCTTACCTGGCGGCAAGCTGCCCACTGCCACCGCCCGCAGGCCCGCGGCTACGGTGGCTGGGAGTTTGGTGTCATCTCCCGACCAGGGCGTCTCCTGCGGCGGCTAGTGGCGTGAGGGCGCTGGGATGCTTGTCTCTGCCTCAAATCAAATCAAAGCATTTGTTTTCAAATAAACCAATTCAAAATTACCTGTAGTACTTTTGAATTCTCAAAGGGTCGATCAGTCAGAAAAGATGAAGCTACATCGGCAGGTACTTACTCAAATCGTTATCACAATTATATTCGTACATATCGCAATCGTCTAAGAAAAGTCTGGTATGCTTCCTCTTTTCATAATAACCACACTCGGGAATCCATGTGTGATTGCAAATGTCAGCTAGAAGACATTGATTTATATCCTGGAACTGTTAAAGAGAACAGCTGTTAGTTAAATCAAGAAAGTCTAATAACAAGTCTTGGGTATTGTTTTACCCATGGATCATCATCAACCTTATTATCGTCCCACTGCTGGGCACAGGTCTCCTCTCATACAGAGAAGGATTGAGCGTAATCACCACGCTTGCTCAATGCGGGCTGTCGATTTCAGACCTAAAGTGCAGGTTTCCTCAAGATTTTTTTCCTAATTTTTAGTTTTGTATGTATATATTATAAGTAAATATTTTGGTAATAGTATGTACGTGTATATAAGCTTATTTAAGTATTTATTTAAATAGTGTTAAGAGCTTTTTTTTTTCTTTACAATGATTTCCACTTAAGCACCTGCCACTAATCTCTTCACCATCTATGGTTGACTGGTAGAGAATGCCTAAGGCATTAAGTCCGCCTCTGTAGAATTTATGTGCGAAAGAATAAATAAATAAATATGCTTAGAAAGTACATATAACTTAGAAAAGTTACATTAGCCTGACCTGGAATCGACCGCGCACACAAGTATACTTGAGAGGCTGGTGATTTAACCAATAGTGCACCACGTCTGTCTGATTGTCTATATATGTAGTCCAACTTTAGCGGAGACCAGCCTTCCGCGCGGGAGATATTTATAGTACAAAAGAGTAAGTGGCGATATTGTGCTTTCTCTTCCCTTACTCTTAGTCGGATGGAATGGAGTTCCGACAAAACTAGAGCGAGATTATGTGCAAAATGAAACGGCTTATTGAACTTTCCGATGCACCACCGTAACCTTTCAAACTCCACTCAGTCGTTTAGATACTCATAATAGAAAGAAAACCCAATAACTGGGTCGCGGAGATCATATACTGGAATATCTACATCCGAAAAAACTGGAAACAAATCCCAACAGAGTTATGAAAAGCCTAGGCAGGTCTCTATTTTTCTTCTTGGATTTCTAGTAAACCATTAAATCAATATCAAAATCACAGGTGATTCAAATTAGGCTGAGAATCAGCAATTTTTGAACATAAAAATTATAAAAGAGAGTCCCCCAAAATGCCCACCCTTCGCCACTTCCTAATGCTTTCGCTGGGAAGAAGAAGTGGTGGTACCAACTCCCCAGCAATACAACTGTCTGTTCAGTTAAAAAACCCATTCATACTTGATCTACAAAAATTTTACATATCGACGCTTGAAAGGCAATCATATCTAAGCGACAAAAATTCGTAAATTGAGTTATATATATACACCATTCGAACCGCCAGATTTTTCTGCGTCGTAACAACTATATAACTCAATTTGCGAATTTTTGTCGCTTAGATATGATTGCCTTTCAAGCGTCGATATGTACAACGGTATTCTTGCAATAAGAATTTATCTCTCCATTGAGGTGTGTACCTAAATCCAGAATTGAGGAATGATCAAGAAACGTGTGTACTTGTCTTGATAGATTGTAACCATTCACTTAAAGTGTTTGTTACAATTTCGACATAAATTCATGTATCTTTAAGTACTTGCTGATAATTTGGTGGTTTTACTCTTAGTCCCAAAGTTATATAAGTAAGTGATTATAGTGTACACTACATTGTAGAAATAGCAAACTTACCGGAATAAAATGTTGTCTTGACCTCAGCGGAATAAATACGATCACTGAAAATATATCAAATACACATACAGACACTTTTTTGTAGTGTAAATTTATTTAGGGACATTTGTTGGGTTGGGAAAAGCATTGAATACGCGTGAGCGTGACCGTAATCGTTTTTTTTTTTCGTGTATTCTGTGTTTTTAGTGTTATTTTTTTTTCTTTCATCGACCTTATAGAAACATAGATATTTTGAAGTTCACCTTGCTTAGAGGAAAAATTGGGAAATTGTTATTTATTTATTTATTTATTAGGTCTGCCAACAATTGTTTACACATAAATGCTTACACACTAAAACCACTTGTGCTTAAACTATACATTGTGCAACAATCACTTATAGGTTGACACCACATGAGCAATAATAAGTACAATAAAAGCTCAATCTCAGCAATATAATATACATCTAGTCATCATTGCCTTTCAGACAGTTTAGGAATTTATATTTTAGCCTATTCAGGGAATCAAAGTGTAAATCAATCTTATCACTACAGCTATTTAAAACACTACAAAACCTAGCGCATGGAGAGTTAGAGCCCAACACCGTTCGCCTCATTGGAGCACTAAGCGGAACAATAGGTTTGCGTGGAATCCTCGACGGAGCACGAAAGTTAAAAAGTGCGAGCAGCTGCGGCGAGTCGATACCTCCCTTCAAAATTTTGCTTGCAAACATTGCGTCATTCAACCATCTTCTCTCTTCCAAGGTGTGCATGTTATCATTCCACAATTAATGTAATATATTTAGCAGATACTTTATTGTATGATCCAATGATTGGGTTGTGGAAATCAGATAAGCAGTCGCTCCATGTAAAATACCAGTATTAAGTTAAACAGGAAGCCGACCTAATAGTTGGAAAAAGGCTTCGCAGACGATAATATTGCACAATAAATTAATAACAAATCCGAATTGAGGACCGTGATTAAAAGCGCGGCGAGCAATGGCCATCTCGCCGCCCGGTAAGGACCAGGCCCAGGTCGAGTGCGCGTTGTGATTCAAAAAAATGTCAGCACATCATGACGGGGTCCACGAAGACCGATGCCTGGGCCAGGGTTGAGGTTGGTTGAAAGATAAGTCGTGGCCCTAGCGCACAGGCAAGTGAAGGAACATGCAAAAGCGGGTGTCAGACTTTTACTGATTAAACCTACCCGGTTTAATTAGTAAAAGTCTGACACCCGCTCGACCCAGACTGGGAGAGGTCATATGATGATTTCCTATACACCCAAAAAAAATATAGGTATACGGTGATTAGGACAACAACTTATCAAACGCCCACTTGACCATTGTATTCATCCGAAAAGACTGCCTGCACTATCGGCAAATCACCCTATAAATTATAATTTATATGGTGATTTGCCGATAGTGCAAGCAGAGGTGCGTGATCATCTTCGTGCACTTGTCTCATGTAACGTGAGACATTGTACCGGCGCAACTTTTTTGATTTTTACTTTTATACCCTTCACTAAAGAACGTCATTCTAAGAAGATTTACTTGCCTTTCTTTCATAATATCACCTCAGACGAACCGCCCATATAATAGGCATACCTATGAAATTGCCGTTCTGCAGTACAAAATAATTTAGGTTTGGCTAAGAATTCTAATTTCAAATTTATTTTATTTTAAGAACTGGGTTTTTTTTACAAAACCGCGGTTCATGAAGACCGATGCCTCCTGGGGGTCAGGGTTGCGGGTTGGTTAAACAAGAAACTGTGGACCTGGCCGTCGCACAGGCAATCGAAGAAACACGGGTGGATTTTAGTCAGTAAAAGTCAGACACGCCTTTCCGCTCCGCCCAGAGCGGGAGAAGTCATTTGATGACTTCCCATCCCAAAAAAAAAGACCTAAATATTTGGACTTTTTCTCCGTTCCCACCCATATACATTTATGTTGTTTTTTTTTTTGTAGGTAACGGTAGTCCAGTGTTATTATCCTTCTTCTTCTTCAGCTCATAGCCACAGCTGGACAAAGGCCACCCCCAATTTGTTTGATTTGCCATAATCCCCACGCTTGGTTGGGGATCGCAGTAATTTGATATTCCATAGGAGAAGCGCTGCTGCCCGGTTCTCTGGTGAGAGTTCCCTTAGTCACCTCTTACGACACCCACGGGAGGATATGGGTA
This sequence comes from Sesamia nonagrioides, assembly GCA_017933935.1. Classification (NCBI taxonomy): domain Eukaryota; kingdom Metazoa; phylum Arthropoda; class Insecta; order Lepidoptera; family Noctuidae; genus Sesamia; species Sesamia nonagrioides. The sequence continues at coordinate 4,475,285 of JADWQK010000025.1, forward strand.
CGTATACAAGGTTGTTTTTTGTTTATGCGAAACCTGAATACAGTTTGTTCAGAATAAGCAATTGAGTCGATTCTATTAATTTTTACACCACGTTATATTTTTTCCCAAATACATTTAGAAATTGTTGCAGTGTGGATATCGAGCGCACGCACGCAGCTTACGATAGATAATAGTACTTGCGCGCTGGCTACAGCTGACGCCAGAGGTCAACGAACCGCGCTCGCCCGCCCGAGCGAAGCTTTGACAATATTTTTGTTAGGACAACCAAGAAGAAATAGCAAGCTCATGACTCTGTGGTTTGCATTATACAATATGTTAAGAAAACCCTGTCCGACCCGTGAAGGTATTGTTAGGTATCGATAACTGATTCTACTAATGCCGACAAAGCCGGACTAAAGATAAAAAAAAAATCCCCCTAAAAAAATAAGTAAATATTATTTTGCAGAAAGAAGTAACTTAATACACGTGCGGTACGACACCCTTTCGCGGGCGACGGGGGGCAGGGCACACGACGCGTGGTCGAATCGCATAAGCGTACCGTCAAAATGGTGTTGTCACTTTTTTAAAAATTACCAAATTTCGGGGAAGTTGGAATTAATTCGCGGAAAAAAAGATTAAGTATTTTAAAATTCATTAGTATTGTTACTATGATGATTACCTAAAATTTTATATTACTTATATTTGGTCATGTGTTTACCTAACCTTTATTATCCTCATGGGTCGGACAGAGTTTTCTTTACATATTGTATATTTTTGAAATTTTGTACATAGATTCTTATAAAACACTGGACACGTGTTTCGGATTTCGTCTGAACAAACAATTATGTTGTATATGATATTATTATCCTAATTACAGTAAAAGAAAAAATAAACTCTTCTTACTTGCCAGAACGCTCAGTAACACTATCATTTTCATCCATATTTAACAAACTTTAGTCATTGCAAACACCATTATTTTATATTAACATAAATCTTACACGTTTTTCTTAAATAAATTCGACAAAAATATGCTGCACCATATATCAATAAACTTAATACGACAAGTATTAATTTTAATCGATTTCCCTGAACGTAAAATAGGAAAACCGTTTACAAACGCTTACAAAAAACATAAAAATATGTTATTAACAATATAATGGACGACACGGTTGGTGCAGTGGTTGAGTGATCGACTACTAAGCTGCGTGTCGCGGGTTCGATCCCCGCACGGAACAAATAATTGTATGGCCTCCAGGACTAGCGGCCGTCCGCGACTTCGTTCGCGTGTAGTTAGTTATTGTGCTCGGCTTTTATTGGTCGCAGCGTGATGTTATATAGCCTAAAGCCTTTTTGGATCAATGGGCTATCCAACGCAAAAAGAATTTTTCAAATCGAACCAGGAGTTCCTGAGATTAGCGCGTTCAAACAAACAAACTCTACAGCTTTATATATTAGTGTAGATTAAATGTTTGTAAACTCACCCCCGATACAGGAGTAATTCAAAGTGTGGAGCAAAGACATTTAAAAAAAATAGAAAAAGTGCTTACCTATTTACCTATGAACAAAATAACAGCTTATGTATTATAGGTACTTAACTTTACTATGTACGGTACTTATAAGAAAAATATTTCTTAAATGTATTGTGTACAGCTGGACCAATCTTCATGAAATTTGTAATTAGAATATTTTGAGCACTGGAAAAATAAAGAATAGAATAGAATACTCTTTATTATGTACACCATATAGATTACAGACACATAAATATAAAGATTTTACAAAGGGTGACACAATGGGCTGTCTTATCGCTAAGAGCGATCTTTTACAGACAACCTTTGGATGAAATATTAAGGGGAAGGAGAGAGAAATAGTATAGGTAGTCTACAGTGTACTATTTACATAGAGTATATAATAAATATATACGTTAAATGAATCATACCTACTAGTTAAACTAAATGTATACATCTAATTAATAAACATCATACAAGAGCAAATAAAATATAATGACATGTTTATAGAGAGAGGAAGTGCTTTTTTATCATAGTTTTAAAAGTGGACAGAGTTTGAGCTCGCCTTATGGACACGGGCAAGTCATTCCATAGCCGAACTGCTTGTACAGTAAAGGACTTATCGTAGAAACTAGTGTGTATGTAGAAACTAGTGTGTGTGTGTGTGTGTAGTAATAAAGGTTATTTTTATCGATATACCTCAGGGGTAAAGCAGAGGGTGGAAACGTTTCATAAAATAATCCAAACCGATGTTATACAAATACAAAGAAAGGTCAATAAAGTGGTAGATCTAAGGACCAATAGGGTAGTTGACAAAAAAAACTAATTAGTCCGTCAGTCAGATTTCCAAAAAATACTAGACACGTGTTTCTTCTTTTTTCATATAAACAAAAAATGAGGACGACACAGCGCATTGAAAAGTTGAGTGACGTCACTGCACGCTACACGTTTTAGCGACCAGTGACGTCACCAGCCACCACTCCTGTGATGCCTTTTATATAATTGGTAATTTTTTATTGATTTGATAAAACAAAATATACGTATCCAATATTTTTCTATAATCTGACTGACGGACTAAATAGAATCATTTTTTTTTTTTCAGGAAATATCCCTATTCCTGTAATTTAAAAAGTTCTAAATCTTTTCTGTCTCATTTCGGCGAGAAACAAATGTCAGAAAGTTGTCAAAAGGTATGTAAACTTGAAGTACGCAATCAAATAATACTTACCGTATTATTTGATTGCGTAACACACTACTTCTTCTTTCTTTCTCTTATGGCTTCGCACGGTTTGTGCATTTAGCATTTAGCCAATGTCACGTAATGAATTATTCATGTCGAAAAAGACGGCCGCGAGTACCTAACACTCAAGAGGAAGTTTTGGTACAAAGCCATGATGTGGCCACTATGCTACAATATTTCACTGTTCTTTATGAATTATTCACTGAATGCACTTTTTACTACATAAATCACGCGTTTTTTATTTAGTAAACGACACTATAAATAATTTAAAAGTCCAATGAAAAATGAGCGTAGCACTCACCTTAGCTTCCCGCCAAAACCTCCCGTAACACTATCAGTAGCAAAGGGTTTCATTTTGACAGTTCAACAGCATTCATTGCGTTATTAACATAGTTGAGCAGATACATTTTCGAACATAGGGAGCAATGAAATAGCAATAAGCTTCAGAATGGTTTCAATTTCAACTGACAGTAATGGTGGATTACACAAATAGGGTGCTGACATTGAACGTTCTTTATTAAAATAACTAGAATTACCCCTCTAATTAAATTTGAATCCTGGAAGAAAAACAAAATGTCAGCAAAAAGGTGTTTTTTTTCTCTCTATTTAGTTAAGGGACTTTTACACGACTGTGTATGCCAATCCCATCGCATCTAACCCAAAACCTTGTTAAAAACTTGAAAATTAAAACCTTCAAAGTCTTGGCTCAAAATAAAATAAATCAAATGAAGACCAGCGTCGGCTGCAGCAGACGCAGGCGCAGGTTGATGAGGTAAGGACGTCCCTTAGCTTTACTTTACTTGTCAGTTTAGCTTTCCTTAGACAATATTAACCTGCCCCCTAATCGGCGAACACATTTTTGTCAAATGATTGCGACTAGTTGGGATCGTTTGGACTGAACGGGCCAATGGGCGGTTCGAACGATCCCAACTGATGCCAACTAGTCGCAATTATTTGACAAAAATGTGTTCGCCGATTAGGGGACTGTTCGCACCCCAACTGACTCGACCTTACTGTTCGTAACCAGACTTCTACTTTAACTTACATACATACAAATAAAATCAAATTCCTAACTAAAATATATACCTAATTCGCACAGAATTTCTAGTGCCCTAGAAAGCTACCCACTTTACAGTGATGCGAATAATTTCACGCACAGTTGAATTACACCACTTAGCACTTCAGATATGTCTTGAAAGCAATTTTCTGCATCTAAGTATGGTGGTCCAGTAAATTGTAGATCGAGAGGAGTCTTCAATCGTAGTGTATAATCACTTAAAATATCAAATTAAAAATTATTCTTGAGTACAAACTTTACAGGCGAGATTGATCTGCATATTTCAACATGAAAATCAACAGACAAATTAAATTCTCAACTCATAGCTCAAGGAGCAAAATTACTAGCATTGGTTGCAATTAAAAGAACGTTGAATCTTTTTTTTATTTTATCGTAGTCCAACAATAATAATACTTATAATAATAATACTTATAATAATAATACTAGATAATAATACTTATTTATTTCAGGCAATCAAATAAATACGACAGCGACAGCCTCCGTGGCATAGCGGTAGCGAACGCGGCCGTTGCGCAAGGAGGCGCGGGTTCGACCCCGCACCGTGGCAAATATTTGTATGCATGAATATGAATACTTGCACTGGTCTGGTCGTGTCTCGGAAAGCACGTTAAGCCGTTGGTCCCGGTTGCCATACGAACATCTAGTGGCAGTCGTTACGGGTTGTTGGAGCCCTCAAAAAGTCTAACAATTGGTCTAACTGCAATGCTTAGATATCGCCTTCGGGTTGTGGAGGTCAGACGGCAGTCGCTTCACGGAAAATATCGAAGTTTAGCCAAAATCAGCAGTTAGACTGGTAAAGCGGACCCCAGACTCCAAAGCTGAAAGCTATGGATGCGACTGGGATTAACGCTGAGATAATGATGATGAATCAAATAAATATATTCACAGTGTAAATAATTAAAATCACAAAATAAAGTAACAAAATACTGTGCGACAATGTCAGTTACCATAATACCGTACGGAGGACGGGTCTGAACAGTTATGTTGCGATGTGTGTACGATGCGCCAAATGTTGTTGTGTTGGGAGTTTGGTTGTGGAGGGTCTCCACATCAATCTCCCTCTGGCGAAGCATCGTTGGTCGTTACAGCAGCATTGTTGGGTTGCATCACCTAAAAAAAAAAAAAAAAAATATGTTAATGAATAAATTATTTAAAAAAGCAAGCAAATTGTATTAGCATGTTTAAAGAATCAAACATTCCAAAACATTTATGAAATAAAATAAAAACAATACCTTTCTCAACTACCGTCTTCCTTCCTATTCGCTCAGTTTTTTGAGTGAATAGGGTCTTAATAAACTACCGCACTTTACCGTCAACGATTGCATCACTGCTTACTATCAGCCGGGATTGCAATCAAGCACTAGCTTATAATTATATAAAAAAAAGTACTTCTCCGAAACGATTTGACTGCTTAACTTAAAATATTAAATATTCAATTAATACATAAAAGAAAATTGTTCAAAATTTTTTTTTAACAATTTTTTTAATGTATTAGCATTTAGCATTGAAAAATACATACAACTTCAAGTTTTCATCCTTTTACAATCAACCCCTGTTTTTAATGGCGGTTTCTAAATGTATATTACACCAAAACAACATTTTCGCTATACCTAACTGATGGCGGTCCTTATCCACTATTTTGTAAAGGATGACTGATGATGATGATCTTCCCGACCGATTTCGACCACGGCGACCACTTCGACTCCTAGCCGATGATTTGGCACTCATGCGCCCGAAGATGGCTTATGTAGCCTATCTTGGCGGCGAAACTTCGTGCACACTGAGAGCACGTAAGCACCCCGTCGACGTAGTTGTATGTGATGGCAGCAGATGGGCGGGCCTTTAATTGGTCGCGTTTGGCATCGAGGTCAGCTTTGCGTTGCTCCTCAAACTCGCGCACTTGTCCGTACACCATCCTGCGCCATTCTGGCCGTTTTGCTGCCAAACGCTCCCATTCAGAGGATGACTACAATAGCTAGCAATAGCTTTTACGGTTATTTTGCTACTTCAACTAAGATCTGGTAAGACTGGTGGTCAGACTTTCGGACATCTCTCTCTCTCCCAGGTTTTAACCAAAATGACCAAACTATGATTTTTGCTCAAAGGTGCTACAATAATCCATGCTAATATTATAAATGCGAATGTAACTCAGTCTGTCTGTTACGCTTTCCCGCTTAAACCTCTCAACCGATTTTGATGAAATTTAGCACAGACAATCTTTAGACCATAGGCTACCTTTTATTTTGATATTCCCGAGGGAAATCTAAAAGCGCGATATAACCGAATTCCACGCGGGCGAAGCCGCGGGCGGAAAGCTAGTAATACATAACTATGTACCTGCCAAAGTAATTTTCTTATAAACACAACGAAACAGTAAATCGATATACCTATATCTTACCAAGGTCATACTGGCCTCAAGAAGGTTCATGCTCATTACAAAATTGCGTTCATTCACTGACAACACCGAGGAATGTTCTAGAGACATTAGAAAAGGTTAAGATGTCGTCGTACACATTATTTGATTGTAATAGAAGTTAATGTTTACGACAGAGAGCGTTTGGTTAGGCTTTACATTGTAATGTGAATTTATTACAGCGCTGTTTATTATTTACTAGCTTTCCGCCGCGGATTCGCCCGCGTGGAATTCGGTTATATCGTGCTGTTTAGTTTCCCTCGGGAACATCATTTTTTTTTTTTTCAATATACAGGAGCCTATGTCCTTTCTCAGGGTCTAAAGATTGGCTGTGCCAAATTTCATCAAAATCGGTTAAGAAGTTTAAGCGGGAAAGCGTATCAGACAGACAGACAGGCAAACAGACAGACAGAGTTACTTTCGCATTTATTATTTTAGTATGGATTGCATTAGAGGTGTGCCAGGTAAATAGGCAGGAAGTACCTTGACTTGGCTTGCGAGGCTGTCGACTTATGACATGTTGATTCAGCAATCATAGTGCTGATAGTCATGACAGCCGATGAGTTAATAGCCAAGATCTTCAACCAACGCCTGAGCAGGTTCTCTTTGTACAACTGGATTCAAAAAGCTGTACTTCTTTTTCGCTTTGTCAGGAGATTCCTCTCTATGGAAGCCTGGCTGCCTTGAACCCCGTTCCCGATACCGGTTGGCTACCATTTTTTTCATTTTCTTCATTCGAGGGTGTGGTGAATATAAGTACGAGTATATCGGCACATGATCGCCGTCGTTGTTAGACATATTATCGATTTGCAGCAATATATCACTCAAATACACAATAACATAAGCAATGGCAGGAAAATGTTTAAAAGAGTACAAAGTTAACTCCTCACTTCAATTCAGGGTGTTTATTCCACCAGTAGCGAATCAAGAATTAAGAATTTCAACATTTTTATACACAAAACTATCGTCAAATATATTTTATAATAGCGGCTCGCCCCGGCTTCGCACGTGGACAAATGATATAGGTACCTAAGCCTTCCTCAAGAAACGGTGGCCCTTTAATAAAAATAATGTATACTGTGCTGCCCATCAGCCAATATCTGACTCTGCAAGTTACATCGAACTTTTTGTCCATGGATAGCCACTTCCACCTGAATGAAAGCCTATCGGGGTAGCAAGTTTGTTCGAAATAATGGTCCCCCGCTCCGACCCACTCCCTCCGTGGTTTAGGCAGAGAAACACTCAGGTAGCAGGCGTCCGGCACGGGCGCAAGCGGCTCGCGGGTTTTGTTTGTGTGTTCTGTGTGTTTTGAATAAATCGTGATATCCCCTGAATGAAACAACCAATTCCAATAATTCGAAAAGAGATCTGCTGCTACTAAAATTACCTTAGATATGACGTAATTTATTTAAATAAGGATTAATAACAAGGAACAAATAGTGGGCTCTGATTTCGACCTTTGATGTCGCGGACTTTTTTGTAGGCATTTTTAAGGTCTACAATACTGTAGTACATTATTTTGATCTATTTCATAGGGTTCAGCCAGCGTTTGCAATGTCATGTCAGCTCAAAAAAATGGGTTTATTTTGCGACATGTGTTAGAAACCTCAAAAATCATCAGTGTTCCTCTTATATATTATGCATGTTATATACATAAAAACCTTCCTCTTGACTCACCCTATCTATTATAAAACCCTATCAAAATTCGGTTCGTAGTTTCAAAGATTGAATCACATAAAACGACATAGAGAAAGTAAAAGTGACTTTCTTTTTTCTTTTTTTTTTTTTTTTTTAATTAGTTTGGCCCCATCGATGACCGATGATTCTGCCAACGTCAAGGTGGAGAGAAATAAACCAATATAACTATTATTATACGTAGTGGATATAGACTGTTGATCAGTATTATTAGCGTTGGTTCTTCTTTGGGCTAAAACAAACACAAGACGACACAAATATTAGTAAACATAAAGGTTGGAAGAGATTAAATTTTGATTTTGTTAAGGGAAAAAAACTTATATAAGATTTTAATAAATGGGGTATGAGCCAAAGTTAAAAGGAAAGGTAGGTTGACAGGACGAGGAATATGTTTAGGGAGTAGATCATATAGAGGATGAGATAGTTTGGGACAGGAAAAGAATAAATGTTCTAAAGATCCCTCTTCAAGACCACATTCACAAAGAGAATGGTCCCTGACCCTAATTTTAGCCAAGAATACTGGAGAGCAAACAAAACCAAGGCGGAGACGAATTATAGTTGAGGTAGCCAACTTATTGACATATTTATGGTTAAAAAACCACGATTTAGAAGGAATAGACGGTTGAATAGACCCATAAAATTTGCCTTTAAGGAATCTGGAAGATTGCCAAAGGGCATTCCATGAACGAAAAAAGGAAGGACGGGCTAGAACGCGTAGGTCACGTGGGAAGCAGTAATTGTACACTGTGCTGCCGGATGTAGTTGCAGTTTTTGCACAAGAATCCACAAATTCATTACCAGTAATGTCAGAGTGGCTGGGAATCCACGCTAAAACAACCTCGATACCCATTTGGTGACACTTTTTGTTTTATAATATGTCCTAGTGATAAAACAAGCGGGTAAATATGTCAAACGTATTCTAAAATAATTAAACGAATTTCTCATTTTTTTATACTAAAATAGAGACAATATAAAATTAACCAGAAACTAGAACATTAAAAACTTAAAAAAAGCATCCGACTTACAAAAAAACACTACAATGTGAAAAATAAATAACCGGAAGTCGGCGTTTTTTGTTTTTTTAATTTTTTTTTTGTATATTCGTTTTGACCGACACTTAGTTGTTTAGTTTTGGAAGTCAGTTGTTTTCTTTTTTTGGGAAAAAGTTTAGGTTTTACAGTTTTTAATTGTCTTGTTTAGTAAATCTAACCGCAACGCGCGCTTTACCATCAACGATAACACCACTACTTACCATCGGTCAATTACTATTATATATATTATTAATATCATTGCGGTCAAGCACTAGTAAAAAATTGACTATTGTAAAATTAGCCTAAAGACAACTATATCAGAATCCTGCTAACTCTAACCCTATAATTCCTTCTGCCATCATAGTTCGAATCCGAAAGATATTTAGAGACGCCTTTAATTTTAAACGTGTTTTGAACTGTTTTGATTATGACTTCCTTGTTATATGTATATACACGTACTTGTATTTCTGGTTGAGTCTATGATAAATTCTTATTTCGATATCTCCTTTTTCTTTATTTTTAACGGACTTAAAAATAGGAGGTGGTGACTTAATTCGACCGTATATAAATGTTTTTTTTTTTTTATATATATATATTCAGGGTTGTCCGATGATAAGGAAATCGGGGTCAAGCACTATGAGTTAGTAAAGGTTCAGAGTATATCTGATGATGGAGCCAGGAGATAGTCGAGGGAATCCCTCAACGATTCACAGCAGCTGCCTTGTGTTTATGCTTGATTTGTACTGATAAGAACTTAACACCTAAATGAGTTGTGACTATCATTAGGGCTCTGATGATGAAGATAAAGGCCAGTTCAGAGAACTTCTCAACGGTTTAGAATAGTTACCTTGTGATTGGACTTACATAATTCATTTATATTGATGAGACTTTTGGAACCACAAGGGTTACAATGAAGGTTTGCAGTAGATATGGTGATGGAGCCGAAAGTCAATCAAAAGAACTCCTCAACTATTCACAGCAGCTACCTTGTGTTTGTGCTTGATTAATTTGTATTGATAAGAGCTTTACACCTAGATGGAATCGTCGTTATCATGAGGGGTCCTGTGATGAAGACGGAGAACAGTTAAGGGAACTCCTCAAAGGTTATAGTAGCTTTGTGTTTGGACTTAAGAGGAGACTCTAGTGGCGTTTTCTCCATACAAACGTATTCCGCTGTTTTCTTCGTGGATAACGCTTTTAGAGCAACGATTTTCTCCTACAATTTCATACCTTGATTATACAGTATGTTAACTAACAGAGGGCGTTCCCGTTAACCCGAAATAGTATAGCATACATACATGCTAAAAAAAATATTTCCATTCGGAAACAAAATGTTTTAAAATTTTTTCCAATATGAAAATATTCAATAAAAATTTTAAATTGACATGTAAAAGAAACACACTGTACACGCGAACATGAAAGACGGCAACGTCGCAATTTATTTATACATGACGACTACTATTTTGATTTAAAACAGGAGGTTTCAAATTTATTTCCAATTAGAATTTTTTTTTATTCGGATTTTTTTATGCTTATTTTTCTATGCTGATATTTTTATTTTAATCTATTAATGACATATATTAACGAGTTTAAGACAACGCCCTCTGTTATTTAACATACTGTATATATGCGCCCCATTTGATTTTTTCGAAAACTTAATTAATAAAAGAAATATGATATTTCAAAATCTTGTTAAATAACCCATTTTTATCGCAATGTTCAGACGACCATTACGTAAATGTGATGAATTTTTGACAAAATAGAAAATAATAGAGGCATAGGTTAGGTTAGGCTAAAGGTTGATATAAAAATAATTGAGATCTGTCGTGTTTTGAAAAAGAGAACAGCGGAATACGAAACGTCTTTTAGTCAACGTTTTTGTATGTAAAATCAGCTTGAGTTGCAACTGTCCCTTTCGCACTTTACGGGGAGAGGTTGAATGCGGCGCGATGGCAATAGTTTCTTCAAATACCTTATTATTGGTGAGAACTTTGCACCCACATATGCACATATAGTCGAGGGAATCACTTACCCTGAAAAAAACCTCACGAAAATCATTTCTTATCTCTCAACTCTATTTTGCTTGATTCAATGATGAGTTTATTACAAATAGAAAGACAGAATTAAAGTTAGTCATACACTAAACATGATTGTAGAAGTAGTAAAAAGATATGATCGAGAAGAAATCGAGGGTCTGGAACAATTACTAGAATTTGATAATAACAATTACTAGAATTTAATAGACTACAATTTGAGTGTCTTCTAGGCTAGAGTGAATAGGCTCTTAATAAACTAGTACGCTTTACCATCATCGATTGCGTCACTGCTTACCATCAGGCGGGATTGTGGTCAAGCGCGAGTTCATAATTTATAAAAAAAAACTCTGGAGACTTAATTCGACTGTATGTTTGTTAGCTCAATAGTTTCGACCGGTTGAACCGATTTTGATGATTATTTTTTGAATGAAATCTAGTGTTTCCCATGTGGACCCGTTTCACAGGTCCAGTTCTAACAATGGTATGCATAACATGTCTTAATTATGCATTAAATATGTGTACGCGACAAATGGATGAATAACTCTACATTCTTCTTCACTTCATTCGATTTCGATAATTTTTTTATTAGAAAGGATATACTTCTCAAAACTAAAATTAAAAATAATACAAAAAAACATCTACGGGCTGTTTTTTTTTTAATACCTACTTACATTTGATGTGTGAAAAATCATCATATAATCATCATCACTTCTTCCACTCTGAGCAAAGTGGAAGGCCGTAATATGGGTGTATTTCCACACGCCTCGGCCTTACCTGAGATTCCAAGCGTGAAGTAACGTTATTTATTTATTTATCAGTTTACAGCTGTCCTTACAGGTCTTACCCTAATGCGACAGTGCAGTTACTCACTAATACTTTAATAAACATACACTAATTCTTAAATATAACTCACAATATTTAATAAAACTCTTGCGAGTTCACTCAAAGAACATGATAATAATTATGTCCAGTCTATCATGGATATATAACGCTACTATGTTTATTTATAAAGGTATCATCTCGTACTAGAATAATTGATCCTAACATTCACATAATACTAGACATAGCACGCGTGGTGCATTAAATTACCATATACATTTCATTAATGTTACAGGTCTTTTGCTTAAAACAATGAATTGTGGTTCTAATAGTTAAGTTGAGAATATTCTACCGACTGTGACAAGTTTTACTAGTATTTTTTTTTTTATTTTGGGACAAATCCCGCCACACTGTTCCCAACCCACTGCAACTCCTGAAACCCAGAATCAACAGTGGAGACCGCCAGAAAAACGTCGAGCAATGAAGCTCGACGAGTCCCGGAGAAACGATTCAACTGTCTTGGGTCCCGCAACGAAATTAATCAGAAAAGAATAGCGAAGGAGTAAGGAAAAAGATATTTTTTCCACTTCCCTCCATAACAAGCAGGAGACAGAACAGAACTAGGCCAATCGGCACAAAGGGACATTATCGCAACACCAAACACCAAACACCACGGAATAAAATTTGATTAAGTTAATGGGTCCTAAGTAGGTATGTGCTGTTACAATTGATTCCAATAATAGCATAGCAAAAGCGCCTGAACGCACGGAAATTAGTTCTAGTTTCTACAAGGTCCGTATAATAAACAACTCCGGATGTAACTTGTACACTATCCAACATAATATTGCGTTCATTCTGCCAAAGAATACACTCCCACAAGATGTGATGTGCGGACTGTTCAAATTTACAGTTCGATGTAGAACACTGACACAAAGGCGAAGGAACAAGTTTAAAAGAATACAGTTTACTTTTAAAGTTGCCATGACCTGTGAGAAATTGGGCAACGCAGTGGCCAACCTCCAGCCATGTCTTAGCCAGCCGATCGCCAACGGATGGAAAGAACAGATGCCCACCTACTTTGCCATTCGGATAAGAGGTCCTCCCAGACGTCAATCTGAGGTTTAAATAATCTAGAAATTCTATTGAGGTCGCGTTGTGTAACAAAGTTAGTGTCCATGGCCTCCCCCCTCGCGGAGTAGTACATTGAAGCACGTCGCTGTACTTCAAGATCGACTGTAAGTACACCTGCCAGAACGGGTAAGGCTTCAGTACTGACTGTTCTATACGCCTTGCATAAAAATATCAATGCCAAACGTTGGCTTTGAAGCAGTTTACGTCGCGCTGCCCTTATGCCCTATCGGCCCAAACAGGTGCACCGTAGCACATACATCCTAAGTAGGTAGCTCCATATATAGTTTTTAAAGTTAGGAATGATCTGAAATGATGAACTTTTATGCCCCAACTAGAATATCCAAAGCAACTTGGGGTCTTGCTTTGGATATTCTAGTTGGGGCATAAAAGTTCCTTTTAGCTTTTTCGCCAACTATTTTTATATGTTCGATAAATGAAAAATTCCTTTCTAAGATCATACCAAGGTAGCATACGGATTTTACTAGTTTTATAGTCGTCAACGTTAACTCTTATTAATTTGTATTCATTGCTATGATTTTTGACATAGACTAAGATAAATTTGTATACATATATTACGGCCCGATACGTGCTTCGCTACGTATAAAGTCAAATAATAAAAACAAATTTATTGAATCATCAAAATTATTTATTCAAACAAAAATATTTTTTTAATTGCTAGCAATTTTAGAACCTAATCAAAAACATTTAGATAAACAATATTCTTTGTTTTACCATTTCTAGCATGTATAAACAAATATAAGCCAACGACTGGAGTGGTACCGACTCTCGAACAAGCAACATAAAGTTGGGCTTTGTTGATAGACATAGCAAATGATAAACGAACAGGATATTATAATCGTTTGAACTCAAATGGCATATCAATTGGGATCATAGGGATACACCGTAACAACCAAACTTCTCCTTTTGATATACCAGTTAAAATCGTAGATTCAATTAAATTTCGGAATAAGTTTTTCACTGCGAATCTGGTGCCATTGCACAGTTTTTGTGGATTAAAAAATTACAAAGAAAGTGGCATTTAATTTTATATATATAAAAGATGAAATGATGATCCACCGTTCATTGAATTAAAGTGATAAATGAAGAACCGCGCGACCGATTTTGTTCAAACTTCACATAAACCATCTACTAATTAGTCAAAACAAAGCCTAAAAATTATTGGTTTGGATAGGTGAGTCCGTTCTTGAGTTACAAAATTACAAAGAAAGTGGTATTAATTTTTATACAACGTGTAAAGGGTATATACATACCAAGGGCATGGCATCTTTAGATGATATCAAATGATGTCGGAAGGGTTTCAACTCAAAATAAAATACTCAAAAAATTGGTACCAAATTGTCGGTTTCGTGTGTTTCTTAATCAAATCATAACAAACGTGGCAGCACCCTACATACGTTAATAACTACTCGTTACCCGTCACGTTACTTGCCAAAATCCGATAAATGTCTTCAATATCTCTGTACGACTAGTATGATAGTAGCCTATTACAGGCGGTGTTTTTCCTCATAACTTCCTAACACAAAGAGATAGGATTAAAAAACCCTTCCAATATCGTTTGATATCATGTAAAGATGCCATGCCTTTGTTATGTATATACCCTTTATGTTACACATTGTATATATACTTAGATTATTATATTACAAATTGCATCACAGCCACAGTCGTGCCTGAACGCACGTTGACACCAGACTTACAAGCCGGTTCACCTCGAAATTGACATTCACGCACTACATGACCGGCGCACTTGAAAATGTATCGTGTGCTAATACTTCCGTTCATTAATAACTTCCGCGTTTAGATTAATTATGTCTATTAGGAATTTAATACATGATAAGGTGCATGTAGAGTAACTAACTCCTGCCGACGGCTTCGTCCTCGTAAAACTTTTTGTTCTACCATCGCATCACATTATCCGTTCGCATTATTACTTCCTTTTTGCTTAGCAGCCTGACTTTTTATCTACATAATTATTTAATCGACTCCCGCGGTCTTAGCGTGACATTAAAATAGACTACCTCATTTTATCAACAGTCGTATTGTATTAGTAAGAATGTACCTATATTTGAGCCAAATTCGATAAAGAATAGAGGTAAACAAACCGTTGCTAGGCAACGAGTAGTTTACGCCTAAAAGACAGATGTTAACAACCTTTTCGACACAGATGATTTTCATAAAAGTAATAAAGCTACTTCCTACTAATCTAAACAGTTTATTTATGTTTAGATATTTATGATTTGCACAGTACGCTTAACCGATTTGAATGAAATATGACACACATACGTACACACATATCGTATAAGCTAACTTCCTAATAAGTTAAAGTTTTTGATACATGTATATTATAATTAGTCCATACTTGAAAGTATTACAATGCATGTGTTATGTAGTTGATTTGAAAGTAATTAAAATGCGCAAAATTGTATTAACAAATGCCTCAACTTTATTCATTGGTTAAATTCCACAAAATGTGTTTAATACCTGGATTTCATCCATCTTTCTTTTTTTGTAGGGCTATCACGTAAAATTAATGTCGACTTTTTAATGGTTTTTCGAAATACCAAGTTATTATGCATGTTATTTTAGTGATTCTATTGAAATATGCTGCAATAGGAATTGTTAATAAATAGTTAGCATGTAAAAGTCGATAATCATGTAAATAACAGTAGGTAGATTTGTAAAACGTGAGTTGTGATAACCCTAAATTGGTTTGTTTACCCCTATTCTTTATGAAGTTAGGCGATGGTATACAAACTGTGTCAATAAAACATTTCTATAGCCAAAACAAAAAGACCCATCCGAAACCTTGCAGCAATGGTTCACGAACTCACAGTCCAACCTGCCAGTTACTAGGATGCTATTGTCAAACGCAATTTCTTTTTTCAAATCTCAGTGACAGTTCCAAAGTTTCGAAGGATTTGGTGTTAAGTTTAATGTAGTTGTGGATAATGGCCCCAATTTCCTTGCTTACAAACTAATCTACATTTTAGTTCAGTACATACTTTTCTTTATAATTCCCTAGCTTCCGCCAGCGACTTCGTTCGCGTGGAGTTAGTTATGCTCCGCTCCTATTGGTCGCAGCGTGATGTTATATAGCCTAAAGCCTTCCTGGATTAATGGGCTATCCAACGTAAAAATAATTTTTCAAATCGGACCAGTAGTTCCAAAGATTAGCGCGTTCAAACAAACAAACAAACAAACATACATACAAACAAACAAACTCTTCAGCTTTATATATTAGTAGTATAGTATAGATTAAGAATAGGACAGAAGATAATATAGACCTGTCAAATTAGTCTGCGCCTAACGTAAATTGATGTATTTTTGTCGCTATGTTTATAATCGCCTCTAAACTGTCTATGGAGTACCTATCTTACATAATTAAAATGTGTGGGATAGTGGAAGACGCCTATCATATTATGATGGAATGTGACCGGAACGCGGACATCGGATTTGTATTAACCGGATTAAGGTCTAATGAGGTTAGAGCATGCAACAGTCTTTTAGCATTTCCTTTATCTGATAAAGCAAGGATGCTTTACAAAATAGTTGAGGTCGGCTTGCGCCGACGAAAGTGTTTTTGATGTTTTTTGTATTTTGTAATTTGTACTTAGCATGTAGCTGTATTACAGAGCGACATCGTCACTGTGTGACAAAGCTCTTAAAAAAAGATTAAAAAAAAAAAGAAAAACTAAAATGTTATCTTCTATCCTTTTCATAAAGTCATGGAAAGAAAAAGATGCCCTTAACTTAAAATTAGTTTAGTTTGTGAACAACAGAATCGGCGCCATTGCCAAACGCAATTTCGTTTTTCGAATCTCACTGACAGTTCCAAAGTTTAGAAGGATTTTGGTGTTAGGTGTTCCTCCGTGGCGCAGCGGTCAACACGCCTGCCTGCGACGTGGATGCCCCGGGTTCGATCCCCGGCCAGGTGGATTGGCCTGGGTCTTGGCTGTTTATCTATACACTATGTAACAAAAACCCTGTTGTTCCTTTCAGGGACATATATATTTACTTACAAGCACATCATTAATGAACTTATAATTAAAAAAAAAGTAATTATTGTTTAGTCGAGGGGTCAACATCAAATAACTATTAAAATCGACACATTCGACAAAATGTTTAGAATATCAGATTTTATAAGTTAAAGAGATTACCGAGAACGTTCTACTCATGTGTTCTTCATGCAGAATTGCAAAGGTAAGAAATTAGTTAAAGATTACAAATATTAATAATTTAATATTTATTTTAATTATAATTTTTGTTAAACAAATTTTTATAAATAACTAGCGGCCGCCAGCGACTTCGTTCGCGTGGAGTTAGTTATGCTCCGCTCCTAGTGGTCGCGGTGTGGTGTTATATAGCCTAAAGCCTTCCTGAATTAAAGGGCTATCCAACGCAAAAAGAATTTTTAAAATCGGACCAGTAGTCCCCGAGATTAGCGCGAACAAACAAACAAACTCTTCAGCTTTATATATTAGTACTAGCTGACCCGGCGAACTTCGTTCCGCCTTAAAGGCAATATCACATGACTACTTTTTAAAGTAGGATAATTTTAAATAAATGAATATTATTATTCAATGATTCTTTATTTGGGAGCACAATCCTGGCGATTCTCCGGAAATCTTTAATGTGCTACAATACTCGCAAACAACATCCATTGGCCCAATGCGAACGCCATTGCGCTATATTATATGTGTATTGAAACGCTGCCCGATTCAAATCAGTATTTGATGAATTTCTTCTTGTGTTTCGTAAATTATCTAGCGCTTGATCTCTGAGGTTTGCTCGACGATTTCGCATTGCCAACCGAGCCATTTCACGGGCTGCCTCCCTTTGCTCTGGTGAGTGAGAAGCACGAAGTCGAGCCATACTAAGGCTGCGCCTTCAAGTGCAATTTCTTGCTCTTCTTCAGTTTTTTTTTTTTTTGTGGATGGGAAATCATCAAGTGACCTCTCCCGCTCTGGGCGGAGCGGAAGGGCGTGTCAGACTTTTATTGACTAAAACCCACCCGTGTTCCTTCACTTTCCTGTGCAACGGCCAGTGCCATGGTTTCTTTTTTAATCAACCCGTAACCCTGTCAACCCGGACCAGGGTCGCGAGGACGCCAGGACGCGAGAGATCGCCGCCGATCACCGCCACGAGAACACGGCTAAGCTCTATCCAAGCCGGGCAGACCTCCACCTTATGCTCCACCGTGTCCTCAGGGTGATGCACACAGTGGTCACCCTGGCGTTTCCTCCCGCCTTATACGGAACAGGAACCTCCCGAAACAGCCGTGTCCGGTGAGGACCTACGTCAGTCGGAAGGTGAGGACGCCGTGGCGCCTCTCTAGCTACTCCTCAAAGAGAGGACTTACCGCCGCTATTGCGGCGTACTCAGTGCTGGATTGCGACAATCACACTTTCCATGTCGCCATGAGACCCCGCCGGAGCTCTGTCCGCTGTACTGCGATTTTTCGCGGCAACAGAGTTATGCCTCCTCTCATCACTCCCACATGTGGGCGAGGGATAGTGTTTCTCCACAATTTAATGGATGTTATTATACATATAAACGTTTCTTTTTAATTACTCTATCTATTAAAAGAAACCTCATCAAAATCTGTTTCGCAGTTTTAAAGATTTTATCATACAAAGGAACATAGGGAAAGAGAAAGTAACTTTGTTTTATAGTATGTAGTGAAGTGGTAAATGGCACAGCAATACAATATTAGAAATTTTGAAGTTGAAGTTTGCTTTGGGGCTTTTATTAAAAAATTAAACCGGCAGAGAGCATTTATATTCCTTGCTTTAAATAAATGCATCAACATTCAACCGGTAAGACATATTTTTAATATGCTGAGTAGTGTAGGAGTGTGTTTGTACCATTTTTAACAAATGAACCGCTAACTTATATTTTGACTGAGTTGTTTTGTTATTCCATGTCAGTTGCGTTTTGTTAAACCATGTCTTATGTCACGTCACACGGGAACGACAGGAACCGCGGGAACGGGATAAAAAGTATCCTATGTGATATGTCCTTCTCCCAGTTCTTATCTACCTCCCTACCAATTTTGAGCCATACTGGTTAAGCGGTTCTTGAGTTATAAATATAGTAACTAACACGACTTTCATTTATATACATAGACTTCATTCAAATCGGACCAGCCTAGGAGGAATTCAGTGACGTACACACGTACAGCAGATTTAGGATGGAAAGAAGAAACCCATGGAAAGCATTGTCATCTACATTTGTAACAAAGATATCATACCTCTCTCTACCCCTAGAGCTCTTGTTTCTGTCTCTTTAAGTAAAATAAAAAATCTTAAATAATTATTTATTTCTATTTATTTTTTTCTCTTTTAGTTCATAAGTACAAATTTAGTTAAATAAAAAAAATATCTTTTTTATTTTTTCGCCTTTTAGTTCTTATGTACAATTATATTTTTAAGTAACTAAAAAAATTAAAAAAAACTATAAACTTGTCTAAAAACAAAAAAAAAACTTGTGATTGACCGGGTTTGAACCGAGGAACACCAGCCATCGCGAGTAGACCATACCAATATTGACTACGCTACAGCCGCTATGTCAAGCCGCGCGAAATTAGCGCCCATATTATGCGTGAAATATTGCGAAAGAGAAAACTCGAAAATATGCGCTTCCCCAGACATAAGACTGAGCTAGATCGATTTTTCGTCCCCGAAAACTACCACATATTAATTTTCAGCGAAATCGTTAGGGCCGTTTCCGAGATCACATGCTTCTTCAAGCGATTAGCGCCATCTGCCGGGTTGATTTGTGAATCTAAACGATCCAGGTCGCCACTCAAACGCATACAGAAAAATTCATTAAAATCAGTCAAGCCGTTTAGGAGGAGTTCAATGACATACACACGTACAGCAGAATTATATACTCGTACTAGCTGACCCGGCGAACTTCGTTCCGCCTTAAAGGCAATATCACATGAGTACTTTTTAAATCAGGATAATTTTAAATAAATAACTATTATTATTCAATGATTCTTTATTTGGGAGCACAATCCTGGCGGTTCTCCGGAAATCTTTAAGGTGCTACAATACTCGCAAACAACATCCATTGGCCCAATGCGAACGTCATTGCGCTATATTATATGCGTATTGAAACGCTGCCCGATTCAAATCAGTATTTGATGAATTTCTTCTTGTGCTTCGTAATGCTCTGGTGAGTGAGAAGCACGAAGTCGAGCCATACTAAGGCTGCGCTCTTCAAGTGCAATTTCTTGCTCTTCTTCAGTTCTTTTTTTTTTTTGTTAGGATGGGAAATCATCAAATGACTTCTTCCGCTCTGGGCGGAGCGGAAGGGCGTGTCAGACTTTTATTGACTAAAACCCACCCGTGTTACTTCACTTGCCTGTGCAACGGCCAGTGCCATGGTTTCTTTTTTAACCAACCCGCAACCCTGTGAAACAGTCCTCGTGGACCCCGTCAAGGTGTGCTGACATCTCTTTGAGGCGCGTGTGAAACACAACGCGCCGTCAACCCGGGCCTGGTTCTTACCAGAAGGCGAGCTGCCTATAGCTCGCCGCCCGCAAGCCCGCGCCTACGGTGGTCAGGAGTCCGACGTTGCCACCCGACCAGGGCGCTTCCTGCGGCGGTTTGAGGCGTGAGGGTAGTGGGATTTCCGCTCCCTCACGCGCTCCGCCTCTTTTTTTATTTTTTATTTTTTTATTTATTTGGGAAAACAAACAGTGACACATTATATTTAATAGAGAGTAATACAAAAATATATGAGCAAATGTGTAACCAACCACATTTTCCACAGAATACACAAAAAAATATATATAATAATTACAAAACATGCTATTAAAATTTAAACCTACAAGTAAGTAATATAAAGTCAAATCCTAGTAACAGAGCAAAAACTTAAATGTATAAACGATGCAACAAAAATTATTGTTCTTGACTAAGCACCTTTAGAACAGTATTTTTGAAACTACCAGCAGAAAGAGCAAACATATCGATATGATGAAATTTATCATTGTAATTATTAGTAAGTCGCCGCAAAGGCGCACGCATACCCGCGTTACTTCGACAAGAGGTAACTGCAAACAGTGGCCGAGACCGCACCGCTTGACCCACTGTCGTTCTAGGAACTATGTAACTTATTCTATTATGAATATCAATACAGTCATATGCATTACTACATAAATCAAATAAAAATATCGTCTCTAGCAAAGTGCGCCTTGATTTAAGGTCCAGCAATTTATACTTCTTAAGCAAATAATCATAAGATAGATTTGTGTGAAAACAACGGAAATGCATGGCTTTTAAAAATTTTCTTTGAACTTTTTCAATACATTCTGAATACTTATTGTAAAAGGGATTCCACACTGGCACAGCGTATTCAAGCTGTGATCTGATCAAAGACTTCTACAGATACAAATAGGTAGAGGGTCGCACAAACTCCTTCGCAGATCTCATCACAAAACCATACATTCTATAGGCATTATTTACAACCTTATTAATGTGGGTATCAAGGTGAAGTTTATCGTCAAGAAGAATACCAAGATCACGAATAAGAGGCACTCTTGACAGCGAAGTAGTATCTAAAGAATATGGGTACTTGAAAACATTTTTATTTTTTGTGAAACTGATACAACAACATTTAGATAGACTCAATTGCAATTTAATGTGTTTGCAATATTCACTAAAGCGATCTAGATCTTCCTGCAATAATGCGCAATCTTGCAAATTTTTGATAGGCCTATAATGATGATGGCCTTTGCCAGCATCACTGCTTCACAGAAGGAGTTCAAAACCTTGCCATGCACTATTGTTCCGGACTATGGCCTGGACCAGGGTCGGACGCGAGAGATGAGATCGCCGCCGATAGCCGCCACGAAGACACGGCTGTGCTCTACCCAAGCCGGGCAGACCTCCACCATATGCTCCACCGTTTCCTCCCGCCTTATACGGAACAGGAACCTCCCGATTCAGCCGTGTCCGGTGAGGACCTAAGTCAGTCGGAAGGTGAGGACGCCGTGGCGCCTCTCTAGCTACTCGTCAAAGAGAGGACTTACCGCCGCTATTGTGGCGTGTTCAGTGCTGGATTGCGACAATCACACTTTCCATGTCGCCATGAGGTCCCGCCGGAGCTCTGTCCGCTGTACGAACGCTGCGATTTTTCGCGGCAACGGAGTTATGCCTCCTCTCGTCACTCCCACATGTGTTCGAGGGATAGTGTTTCTCCACAATTTAATGGATGTTATTATACATATAAACGTTTCTTTTTAATTACTCTATCTATTAAAAGAAACCTCATCCAAATCTGTTTCGTAGCTTTAAAGATTTAATCATACAAAGGGACATCGGGAAATTTTGAAGTTGAAGTTTGCTTTGGGGTTTTTATTAAATAATTAAACCGGCAGAGAGTATTTATATTCCTTGCTTTAAATGAATGCATCAACATTCAACCGGTAAGATTTTTTTTTAATATGCTGATTAATGCAGCAGTGTGTTTGTACCATTTTTAACAAATGAACCGCTAACTGTATATTTTGACTGGGTTGTTTTGTAATTCCATGTCAGTTGCGTTTTGTTATACATACCAATATACCATGTCTTATGTCACGTCACACGGGAACGACGGGAACAACGGGAACGGGATAAAAAGTATCCTATGTGATGTGTCCAGTTCTTATCTACCTCCCTACCAATTTTGAGCCATACTGGTTAAGCAGTTCTTAAGTTATAAATAGAGTAACTAACACGACTTTCATTTATATACATAGACTTCATTCAAATCGGACCAGCCCTTTAGGAGGAATTCAGTGACGTACACAGGTACAGCAGATTTAGGAATATACCCATGGAAAGCATTGTCATCTACATTTGTAACAAATCTAGAGCTCTTGTTTCAGTCTCTTAAGGTTAAATAAAAAATCTTAAATATTTATTTATTTCTAATTATTTTTTTCTCTTTTAGTTCATAAGTACAATTTTAATAAATAAAAAAAAAAAAATAGGTATTTTTGTTTATTTTTTCCCCTTTTAGTTTTTATGAACAATTTTCTTTTTAAGTAATTACAAAAATGAAAAAAAAAACTATAAACTTGTCTAAAATAAAAAAAAAGACTTGTGATTGCCCAGGATTGAACCGAGGAACACCAGCCATCGCGAGTAGACCATACCACTATCGACTACGCCACAGGGGCTATGTCAAACCGCGCGAAATTAGCGCCCATATTATGCGGGAAATATTGCGAAAGAGAAAACTCAAAAACATGCGCTTAACCAGAGATAAGACCCATCTAGATCGATTTCTCGTCCCCGAAAACCCCCACATATCAAATTTCAGCGAAATCGTTAGGGCCGTTTCCGAGATCACATGCTTCTTCAAGCGATCAGCGCCATCTGCCGGGCTGATTTGTGAATCTAAACAATTCAGGGCGCCACTCAAACGCATACAGAAAAATTCATTAAAATCGGTCAAGCCGTTTAGGAGGAGTTCAATGACATACACACGTACAGCAGAATTATATATATAAAGATATAAAGATAGATATGTTTTATTACATCCGTATTCCGATTCTTAAAACGTAGGCAGAAGGAACAACAGGGTTTTTGTTACATATTGTATATGTATCTATTATAAATATAGTATCGTTGAGTTAGTATCCCATAACACAAGTGTCAAGCTTATTTTGGGGCTAGCTCAATCTGTGTGAATTGAAAAAAAAAAAAAAAGAAACAAAACAAAGTTTAAGGTAGTTGCGGATTGTGTATGGTTTTATTATGACGCAAATTATAACTTACTAGCTTTCCGCCCGCGGCTTCGCCCGCGTGGAGTTCGGTTATATCGCGCTTTTTAGACTTCTCCCATGAATATCAAATTTTTCCGCGATAAAAGGTAGCCTATGTTCTTTCTCAGGGTCTAAAGATTGTCTGTGCCAAATTTCATCAAAATCGGTTGAGAGGTTTAAGCGGGAAAGCGTAACAGACAGACAGACAGACAGACAGACAGACAGATAGACAGACAGAGTTACTTTCGCATTTATAATATTAGTATGGATGAACGTCCATCTAAAATAAAAATGTTTCTATTCTTTTCTGTTCTATAACCCGTGATTAAATAATAACACAGGTCAATTGATGTAGGTTAATCTACGCTTGTCGTAGTTGGCCTGTGGACGGGTGATCATCTTTTTAAACCGACCCAGAAAGCATATTTTGTTGGTAAATAATTTAAAAGCTAAATGACGCCGACATTTCCTAGTTGAGACTGAAATGAAATGAAATCGTTTATTAAGCAAGTAGGATCACTGGTCACTTTTACACGTCATTTGGACAACCTCTGAGAAGAAATAGCCGAAACAAACTCAGGGAGCATCGTCTTTTTTCAAGTTGAGCTGAGAAGAAATTCCGAAACAGTACTTTAAGTGTATGTCTATATGAATACAATATGTAAAGAAAACCCTGTCTGATCCGTGAAGGTATTGTTAGGTATCGATAACTGATTCTACTAATGCCGACAAAAACCGGCAAAACTTAAAAAAAAATCCCCCTCAAAAAATAAATATTATTTCGCAAAAAGAGGTAACTTAATACATGTGCGGTATGCAACCCCTTTCCGCGGGCGGCGGGGGGCAGGGCACGCGGCACCTGTGACGTGGTCGCGTCGCTATTCGCTCATAATAAATAATACCGGTGTTGTCACTTTTGTAAAAATTACCAAATTTCGGGGAAATTGGAATTAATTCCCGGGAAAAAAGGATTATTTCAAAATTCATTAGTATTGTTACTATGATGATTATGTAAAATTTTATATTATATTTGGTCAAGTGTTTACCTAACCTTTATTATCCTCATGGGTCGGACAGGGTTTTCTTTACATATTGTATATGTACAGATGTGAGTGTATTTTTATAGTCATGGTCTAGTTTAAAGTCAGACACCACCAGACAAAGTCTTGCCGCCAAGCGATTCGTCGATTTCCGGCATGATTTCTGGTGAAGCCATACGGAGAAAGGGTCGTAGCAGTTGTGTTGTTATGGGTGACGGGTGCGATGCGCCAAATGTTGTCGTGTCGGAAGTTTGGTTGTGGAGGGTCTCCAGATCAAGCTCCATCTGGCGCAGCATCGTTGGTCGTATTGTTGGGTTTAACATTGCATCACCTCCCTCAACTACCGTCTTCCTTCCTATTCATTTTCACAGTTTTTTGTGTGAATAGGCTCTTAATAAACTAGCGCGCATTACCATCAACGATTGCATCACTGGTCACCGTCAGGCGGGATTGCCGTCGAGCACTAGTTTATATTAAGATTTAAAAAAAAAAAAACATTATTCCACAAGCTATTTACTGAGTATTACGAAGCCCTTTCGTAAGATAATTTGTCAGACTTCTGACTATGCGTAACGATTGTCAAAGATAGCTGGGACCAAAGACCTTAACGTGCTTTTCGAGGCACGAAGTTTTGGTATTCAACGATGGTCACCCATCTACGCGCCAACCTCAGCAAGTGTAGCTTAACCTGATCAATCGACCTGTGCGGCTGTCATTACTAAGCAATTTACTTAAACATTTTTATATGTTTCTTAAAATACAATGTTGTTTTTTTCTTAATACGAAACCTGAATATATTTTATTCAGAACTAGCGACCCGCCCCGGCTTCGCACGGGTGCAATGCTGATACTAAATACACTACAGAAAAACTGTGAACGTATAAAAAGTCCTGTCCGCTCCTGCCCGCAATTTTCAAATCTATAATATCTTCGAAAATATTAATTTAAATCATATACTGTAAAGGGCAATATACAATATGTTAAGAAAACCCTGTCTGATCCGTGAAGGTATTGTTAGGTATCGATAACTGATTCTACTAATGCCGACAAAAACCGGCAAAACTTAAAAAAAAATCCCCCTCAAAAAATAAATATTATTTCGCAAAAAGAGGTAACTTAATACATGTGCGGTATGCAACCCCTTTCCGCGGGCGGCGGGGGGCAGGGCACGCGGCACCTGTGACGTGGTCGCGTCGCTATTCGCTCATAATAAATAATACCGGTGTTGTCACTTTTGTAAAAATTACCAAATTTCGGGGAAATTGGAATTAATTCCCGGGAAAAAAGGATTATTTCAAAATTCATTAGTATTGTTACTATGATGATTATGTAAAATTTTATATTATATTTGGTCAAGTGTTTACCTAACCTTTATTATCCTCATGGGTCGGACAGGGTTTTCTTTACATATTGTATATGTACAGATGTGAGTGTATTTTTATAGTCATGGTCTAGTTTAAAGTCAGACACCACCAGACAAAGTCTTGCCGCCAAGCGATTCGTCGATTTCCGGCATGATTTCTGGTGAAGCCATACGGAGAAAGGGTCGTAGCAGTTGTGTTGTTATGGGTGACGGGTGCGATGCGCCAAATGTTGTCGTGTCGGAAGTTTGGTTGTGGAGGGTCTCCAGATCAAGCTCCATCTGGCGCAGCATCGTTGGTCGTATTGTTGGGTTTAACATTGCATCACCTCCCTCAACTACCGTCTTCCTTCCTATTCATTTTCACAGTTTTTTGTGTGAATAGGCTCTTAATAAACTAGCGCGCATTACCATCAACGATTGCATCACTGGTCACCGTCAGGCGGGATTGCCGTCGAGCACTAGTTTATATTAAGATTTAAAAAAAAAAAACATTATTCCACAAGCTATTTACGGAGTGTTACGAAGCCCTTTCGTAAGATAATTTGTCAGACTTCTGACTATGCGTAACGATTGTCAAAGATAGCTGGGACCAAAGACCTTAACGTGCTTTTCGCGGCACGAAGTTTTGGTATTCAACGATGGTCACCCATCTACGCGCCAACCTCAGCAAGTGTAGCTTAACCTGATCAATCGACCTGTGCGGCTGTCATTACTAAGCAATTTACTTAAACATTTTTATATGTTTCTTAAAATACAATGTTGTTTTTTTCTTAATACGAAACCTGAATATATTTTATTCAGAACTAGCGACCCGCCCCGGCTTCGCACGGGTGCAATGCTGATACTAAATACACTACAGAAAAACTGTGAACGTATAAAAAGTCCTGTCCGCTCCTGCCCGCAATTTTCAAATCTATAATATCTTCGAAAATATTAATTTAAATCATATACTGTAAAGGGCAATATACAATATGTTAAGAAAACCCTGTCCGACCCGTGAAGGTATTGTTAGGTATCGATAACTGATTCTAATAATGCCCACAAAGACAGGCAAAACTTAAAAAAAAAAACCCTTAAAACGATAAATATTATTTCGCAAAAAGAGGTAACTTAATACATGTGCGGTAAGCAACCCCATTCCGCGGGCGGCGGGGGGCAGGGCACGCGGCATGGTCGCGTCGCTATTCGCTTATAATAATACCGGAGTTATCACTTTTTTAAAAATTACCAAATTTCGGGGAAATTGGAATTAATTCCCCGGGAAAAAGGATTATTTCAAAATTCATTAGTATTGTTACTATGATGATTATGTAAAATTTTATATTATATTTGGTCAAGTGTTTACCTAACCTTTATTATCCTTATGGGTCGGACAGGGTTTTCTTTACATATTGTATATCTACCATCGCGGACTTTTTTGTAGACCTTTTTCAATGTGTACAATATTTAGTACATTATTTTGATAAATCTCACAGGGTTCAGCCTGCGTTTCACTGGAAACGCGGAGAAAATGTAATTATTTACGACATCTTATTAGAAACCTCAAAAATAATAGTATTTCTCCACAATTTAATGGATGTTATCCATACTTTAGAATTAAACGAACTTACCTTGTGAAGTTCGATTCTAATTATACGAAGATCACGAACCGAAGATGATTACCAATTTACATGCAGCAGTACGTAGTATGGTGCCGTCCTTGTCACACTTTAAAGACTTTTCATAAAGAAAAGAAAAAAAATATTCAAATACCCGCTCATCGACCCCACTCCGGTCTCACTGTCCTATGTTCATTACGTTTTAGGGCTAGTCTAACCAAATAAGAAAAATATTGGGCTTTAGGGCCGGGAGGGTTGTGGTAATCATCTTCGGTTCGTGATCTTCGTATAATTAGAATCGAACTTCACAAGGTAAGTTCGTTTAATTCTAAATTATACTTCATATCCCTCCCGAAGATGATTACCAATTTACATGCAGATGTTTAGAGTGTAATATAAAATTTATACAGATTTTTCTTTTTTGTTTCGAAATGGTAATGATTAAACAAATTTATAAACAATTGATTTGCAATATTTACTAGCAAACTGCAGTTTTTGTGTTAACAGTAAATAAGGATAAAAATTCATACAATTAAGTAAACAATGAATTTGGGAGGCGATTTCCTATCGATTCAATAGTTTCTCTATTATAATACGTTTGAAAAATATTAGAGATATTAGTCCAGCCCACAGCCTTACGAACCGCCTGCAGACTGAACTGATGTACGCCGCGTGCCTTGTGCTATGTGCACCAACATTGACACGTCCACAGCGCTTCTTTGGAGAGTATCCTTTACCCTGTGGGATAAAGTTTGAAGGCCAATTTTCCTGTGAAGCTTACGAAAACTTATGAATAAATTATTTGTCTCAGTGTTTCTAATAGATCTTGTTTTATCTAAGTATGCTTTCGATGCGATGGCTGGACATATATTACGGTTCTCTTTAAAAAAGGCAGTCTGATCGGGGGTTGGTAAGCGCAGGGTCTTGACGATATAATTAAGTCAGTATTTTTTTAATACAATTGAATCATTACTTTCAGTAATATTATTATTTTTGATTAAGCTAAGAGTTGAAATTCTCTGAGTTGACACAATGGCAATCAAATTGACAGTTTTATATGATAAAGCATTAAGGCTCACATTATCATAAGGATAATAATCACTTAAATAATTTAAAACCACGGAGCTATCCCATGTTGTATCATATTTAGGAGTAGGAGGATTTAGTCTAAAAGAACCTTTCAATAATCTATTCACATAATCAGTTTTCATTATTGAATTACCCTGAACCAACGTTAAAGTGGATCTCGTGGTATTTAAAGTACTATAGCTAGCCCCAGCATTATGCCTATCTGACAAAAATGTTCTATTGCCAGACATACCGTCAATCCAGAAACTGCAATGTTTTTTGTTGATCAAACTCCAACCAAAATTTTAATGAGGAATTATACAGAGATAGTGTATTTTGGGCTAGCGAAGCCATGAGTAAATCTACTGACGATACTGGTACGCCACGTTCAATCAACGACTGCCGGATAATATAGCTGCCACCAGGGTAAGGCTTATACAGTGAGTGTGCTTCTCTGAAAGGAGAATGCATTAGCTTAGTATTCGGCTGAAAAAATATTTCTTGTGACACAAGTAGTTTTCGATATAGCGGAATCCACGGCTGTGAGGGCCAGTAAGAAAACACAATAATGCCTTCGGCTTTATCATTTACGAATTTGTGAGGAACTTTTGTAATAAGGCAAAATGGTGAAAATGCGTAAAATTATATTTTGTTTGTCCATTTAAACGTAAATGCATAAACTTCTTCTGACTGCGGATCAATCTTCCACGAAGTATACCTGTCACACTTATGATTCTGTATGCTTGCGAAGAGATCAAAATGGGGGGTGCTAAACTTAGCTCAAATTTCAGAAAACGCGTAGTCAGCTAGTTGCCACTGGGTATCGATGGACTATTAGTGTGAAGCGCGATCTGCATCAACATTATCGCTAGATTGAATATATCGCAAATATGAAAATTCTACACTTTTCAAAACACTTCCATAGGTCGTGTAAGATCGTTTAAGCGAGTGTGTTGTATTCCTCCCAATTTATTAATGTAAGCAATGGATGTTGTATTATCTATTTTGAGAAGGAAATTGCAATTACTTAAATGAGAGCCAAACATTTTTATCGCATAAAAGGCAGCTTTTAGTTCTAAGAAGTTAATATGATTTTTAATCTCTCTTGCACTCAAATTACCACCAGGTATTTCGCTGTTACATGGTACTCGCCAATCTGTACGAGATGCATCGCAAAATATTTCTAGTAAATAATCATTACTTTGAATAGATGAAACAAGCTATTCAGCTTGTTTCAATATTGTCACTCCACCATTTAAAATCTGGCTGTAGACAGCTAGGCAAAACCATACGCTTATTATAATTATCAGAATAGTTTAAAGCTAAGAATTTGTCGCGTTCTTTTTGCCTAGTATACACCCATCCGTACCGTACGGCTGGGCATGCTGATGTCAAAAGTCCTAGAAATTCCACAAGTTGTCTTATTCTGCACATTTTCGTTTGTGAAAAAGACCTGACTGCGTTATTAATGCGAATTTTCGTGTCAACTGGTCCTTTTTAAATCATTTATTAGGAGTCCAAATGATTCTAATATTTCTCTTGTAGCAGTAACATTCCAACGCACTCACTGTTAGAGCCAATACATAAAAAATCGTTTAGGTAATTAACCGACATTTAGCCGTCCGAACGTAGAGATTGTAATTCAGGTTTTAGTAGCTTTGTGAAAACAAGTGGAGCAGTGCAAAGCTCAAATGGCAGAACATTAAACTCATAAAGTTGTGAATTCCAATAAAAGCGTAGCTTTTTACGTTCTTCATTATTAATTGTTATCAAAAAGTGAGCCTAAGCATCCTTTAAATCAAATGTAGCCATAAATTAATTTTGGTCTAGGAGCTTTAGTGCAGTACGGTAATGCTCCATTTTAAAATACTCCACTTTGATGAATTTATTTAGTTCCTTTAAATTTAGTATAAAATGATGTTCACCATTCGGTTTTAGAACTGTGAATACGGGCGACAAAAAACTGATCATCACAGGGGTTGCATAATGAAATATATTTTGGATCAAGATGTTTAAGTACAGATCCTTGGATTATTTTAGATTCACAAGAAGAAAATCGGTCATTTTTAGGTATTATTTTTTGTACGGGTTCCTCCTTAAAGAGAATTTTATAACCTTGACCCCAAGACAGAATATTAGAGTCATTCGTAATAGTACACCAATAATTATAATAAAACTGCAATCTGCCGACAATTGATGAGTGTACCTCTGGTTCTGAAGTCAGTTCCTCCTTGAGCGGTACCATGTGTGGCTCCTGGTGTGCATCGGGTTGCGGTTGCGCGACAGCGGCTGTCGGACCGTCTAGTGGGGCGGATACGCTCGCGGCCCGGCGGCGGCAGCCCGCGACGCCCCCCTCGCGTTTAAAGCCCCTCGACGCGCTGATATGGATGGACCAGATTAGAGCGCGTGCTGTGTTTTAATGGCAGGTCGCACTGCTGGCATACGAGGGCGTAGTTCCATACTAGATTTTGATACAGTTTTGGACGATTTCAAGTGTTCGGCCAACTCCGAACCAAATATAAAAAATTGTCTATTTGCGTATTTCTTATAGTACGTCGGGTTTGCTTATTTAGAGTATTTATAGCGGCAAACCGTCTTGAGAGAGATTCTTTATAGTGTATATCACAAAAAAGTTTAGCTGCATCACTGAGTGGCTTTATGATATCTCGGAAATCTGTTTTATTTTTAGAGTTATATTGATCGCTTTTCCGAGTGCAGCCAGACCACTACCAAGCTGATTCTGGTGACTTTGGCTGTAAACATCTCTCTTATTAATTGTTTCTGTAAGCGCAGCTTTGATCTAGAGATTCTACGCCGGGTCTTTTAGGCGAGGACAGTTTTCTGGAGGCAAATATTCTTTTATTCGATCAGCTCGCTTTTCTTTACTTGTGTGCTCGCACCTGGATGCAATGTCTTCATGTAAGGTTTCACCAAAACTTTTATCCAAGGAAAGATCATCTCATAACATATCAAGAATCTCTCTTTTATAGCAAATAGCAAGCAAAATCTTTATAATAACAATATTGGTAGCCATTCTAGTAATGCAACGCGATTAACGCGGATGTAAATAGGTAATCCAGGCTCAGACGCGATTTACGCGGAGCAAGCTATGCAAGCACTTTCCGTTCAGATGCGACTTATGCGAAGCAAGTTGGGATAAGTACTTTACGCTCAGACGCGATTTACGCGGAGCAAGGTATGCAAGTAATTTATGCTCGGACGCGATTTACACGGAGCAAGGTATGCAAGTACTTTTTGCTCGGACGCGATTTACGCGGAGCAAGGTATACAAGTAGGCACTTTATGCTCAGACGCGATTGACGCGGAGCAAAGTGTGCAAGTACTTTACGCTCAGACGCGATTTACGCGGAGCAAGTTGTGCAAGTACTTTACGCTCAGACACGCGATTTACGCGGAGCAAGGTGTGCAAGTACTTTACGCTCAGACACGATTTACGCGGAGCACATTAGGTAAGTACTTTTATAAGACTTAGGCGCAATATACACGAAGTAAATAAAAAACAAAAAAATAGGTAGGTCAACGCTCATAGGCGGTTTACACCGAGCGATGTTTATAGGTAACAATATCGCGATTTAATATAGACGTTACGTTACGTTCATACATTTAATACCTAGCTACTTATACAACTACAAATACATACATTTTATAGTTCGATTAATCTTTGCTTATTACCATCTAATAACTAGTTTAAATATACTTAGTACCAATAAAACTTGTTTCATGATTTACATAAAACTTTTGTTATATAAAGTTAATAAAAAAGGTAGATAAAAAACAATTTTTAGCGGTGCTGTGACAGCGGCAACGCAGGATCGTACCGGTACCCGAGGCCGACAGAGTGGCGCCTGACGGGCGGCGCGTGGCGGCAGGCGCTTGCGCATTGTAGGTAGTACCTACTAGACATCTATATTAGCAACTACAGATTAGGCTACTTACTTTCAATAACTTCCTCTTGGTGAGTATCACGCTTAACCTGATCACTTTAGGATGACGTTGAAGGCAATCTCAATCTAGATTTATGTTTCACTTTTCCCCTAATTTCTTTAATTTCTTAAATAAACCACTATAATCATCAATATCTTTCGAACGTGAACTTTTCTTCACCATGATTACGCAAAATCAGATTGGACAATCTGGAAACAACTTAGTCGCAACGGTAATTTTTTGCACAAAATGATGCGTGTGACTCGGACAGCACAAAAAAACGTAATGAACATAGGACAGTGAGACCGGAGTGGGGTCGATGAGCGGGTATTTGAATATTTTTTTTCTTTTCTTTATGAAAAGTCTTTAAAGTGTGACAAGGACGGCACCATACTACGTACTGCTGCATGTAAATTGGTAATCATCTTCGGGAGTGATATGAAGTATAATAATCCATACTAATATTAAAAATGCGAAAGTAACTCTGTCTGTCTGTCTGTCTGTCTGTCTGTCTGTTACGCTTTCCCGCTTAAACCTCTCAACCGATTTTGATGAAATTTGGCACAGACAATCTTTAGACCCCGAGAAAGAACATAGGCTACCTTTTATCCCGGAAAAATTTGATGTTCCCGAGGGAAACCTAAAAAGCGCGATATAACCGAACTCCACGCGGGCGAAGCCGCGGGCGGAGAGCTAGTTATACATATAAACCTTTCTTTTGAATCACTCTATCTATTAAAAAAAAACCCTATCAAAATCCGTTGCTTAGTTTTAATGATTTAATCATACAAAGGGACATAGGGAAAGTAAAAGTGACTTTTTTTATAATATGTAGTGATAAGCAACTGAATCCATTTCAATTATTTTTACACCATGTTAGATTTTTTCCTAAATATATTTAAAAATTGTTGCAGCATTGTGTTGTGTGTTGTGATTGTGTGATTGTGTGGTTGTGTTGTGTGTGTTGTGTGTGTTGTGTGAGTGTTGTGATTGTGGTCCTAGGCGCGTGCGCACAGCATGACATGGCCCCCGTCTCGTTGTGTAGGGGTACAATAAAATTAACATGTTTTAAGTAAATTACCGGTCCGGTCATCATGGAAAGCCTTAGGGGAGGCCTTTGTCCAGCAGTGGACCTGGCTGAGAAGAAAAAGAAGGATTGAATTATTCTACATTTTATTTTATCACTTACCTACGTCTGCATTTACGAGTCTATAATAATATCTACCTACACTGACTGCTACGACAGTCAAAAGCCTGCAAGCATGATGGAAAATGTTATCACTAAATTACGATACAAACAGAAATTATTATCAATAAACAAAAGACGACGCCGATTCAGGCGCGGGTGAGTGAGCGGCGCGTTGACCATATTTTTGTAGGGACAACCAGATAACATGACAAGCTCATGCCTTTGTGATTTTACAGGACAGGTTTTTGAAATTAACTACCCAAATTCTTTACATAAAAATACTTAACAAGTGTTTCGTTTTTTTTTTATAAATTATAAACTAGCGCTTGACCGCAATCCCGCCTGATGGTAAGCAGTGATGCAATCGTTGATGTTAAAGCGCACTAATACATAAACAACAAATAACGTTCCATATACATAGGTATATTTTGCCTTTGACATGAAAAAGTGTAAGTATAATAATATCTAGGGCTTCTTGAAAAAGTTGTCATTGCAGATTAAAGTTACCCCTCTGAACAAACAAAATGCATGCATGAGCCATCGAGTAGGTCAACCTATTTAACGGAGCTCAACGGCCAGTCATACGAAGCTACCTCTATCTTCAGGACATATTATGCCTAGGCTTAATACAAAATACTAGACAACTAGCCCGATTTAACGGGCCTAAACAAATATGTACATAGTCTAATTAAGGTCGTACCCTCACCAAATGACCTCGAGCATTTGCTCCCTCTTCACCGCGCCCCACCTCTACAATACTTCGCAAAATATTACTAGCGCCGTCTGGCGGGCGAAGTACTTACAAATACGAGTTAAATTCATAGACCACAGAAGTAACAGACATGGCACTTTTATTTTTGTTTATTGGTGCACCCAAATACTTTTGGTTATTATAGACTGAAACAAATGTTGACGATAAAAATTTTGTGTATTTTATGTTTTAACCGACTTCCCAAAAGTGTGGTTCTCAATTCGATTTATGTGTGCTCGCTGATAACTTTATCGTTAATGAACCGATTTTGACCATTCTTTTTTTATATGAAAGAGTATGCCGCCTATGTAATCTCATTGTTACCACTTCAGTGTCGATAATGGAAATTCTAAGAAATTTAGGCCAATTATCGAAAATTGTAGGCATGCTTCGGGTGAAAACTTGATACTCGTATTTATATCGGATGATACTATAAAACCGTGAAGATTTGGGCCTGACCTGATGATGGAGATGACAGAGAATCAAGGGAATCCACATCGGAAGCAACTGTAATGTGTTTGAGCTTACTTAATTTGTATTGATTAGAGCTTTACAACTAAATATGTTATGACTGTAACTTCAGGGTTGGAAGTTAGTTTTGTAGATTGAAAGTTAGCTAAGTCAGATGGTCAAAGGGATAGAAAAATAATATATTATAGGTTAATTTGTCATTATTTATTATTTTAAGGGAAAACGTAATTAGGGTCAAATAAATTTCTGCAGACAGGAAATGTACATAAAAAAAAGATTTGCTGTTTTTTTTTTTGGGCTCAGGCAAGACTGATATTATATTATTATTCTCGTTTAATAAAACAAATACGTAAATTGTAAAAAACAAAACTATCGTATAAAAAAATGCCGGCCAAGTGCGAGTCGGACTCGCACACCGAGGGTTCCGCCGTACAAACGTAGCGGTCTCCAAAGCCTGGAGCACAGGCGTAGAGTAGCCAGCCTTTTGGTCTTCTATAGGATGCATTCTGGTGAGTGTGCAAGGGAATTGCATGATTTAATTCCCCCATCTCCGTTCCACCATCGGACGACCAGTCGTACGGCGAGTTTCCACCCTTACGTTGTTGACACCACTGCGATCCGGACGAAGCGTTTCGCTTCCTCTTTTATACCGCCTACATCGAGGGACTAGAACAATTTGCCAGCGATGGTGTTTCCGTCACATTACGATTTGAGTGTCTTCAAGGCTAGAGTGAATAGGCTCTTAATAAACTAGCGCGCTTTACCATCAACGATCGCATCACTGCTTACCATCAGGCAGGATTGCGGTCAAGCGCTAGTTTATAACTTATAAAAAAGCGGTTTATTGATAAACAAAGTAGAAGTAAACAAAATCAACGAGAAATTGTCGCAAATTTTACTAATTTCGGTACACGTGCGAACAGCATCTAAGCGCTCGTGCGTATGGCGCACGGCTGCCGCTCGCTGTGCCGCGACACCCCTTCCCTTGACCAACCGCCTGCCTTCGCGCCAGCGGGCGGCTAGTTCTTGCGCGTTCTTTTGTTACTACTTACTCCCCCCGTCCCGCTTCGCCAGTAGGAAGCAAGCTGTATGATAATCATTGACAACAATAGGAAATTACAATTAATGTCTTTGAATATATTTATAAGTACTAAGTATAACGCAGCAGTTTGGACACATTTAGGTTATATACAGAACTACATTCACCAAAATATTTAGATTGAATGACGATTGTGTTGGTCTTTCTTTTGGTTTAACTAGTTACTGTGCCTAAAAATTTTAAAAGGTTTCGGGTTTTTTCTGTTAGGCTATTGTTTCATACCAAAATTCAATATTCAATGTCAGCGGGAAGTAGTCTATGTTTTGATTCCGTTGCGAGTAGTGGCGAATTTCAAAATATGCGGTATAATTATAGGTAGGTACCTCAGCATTTTGAACTTTTGCGTTGATTTATAATTTTTAACATTTTAGAGGAGAGATTAAATCTAATTAAAATTTAAGAAGTGTTTGATATGAATTTCAACTTTAATATCTCTACGCGTTCATGTGAAAAAGGGTAGGTAGTAAGTTTATAATTATTTAAAAAATATTTTATGTCATGTAAGCAAAAAATGTGTATGGGTGGATTAAGTTGTGAAAGAGGTTCATGCTTGGACGCGGCTTGCTTTTCGGAGATGGGTCTTGCACGGAAATGAAAACTTTGAGACAAACATTTAAATCAAAGTTGAAGTGGTGTCAGGACAATGAAACCCAGATTAAAATGGACATCATTGCAACCCTTCACGAAGATATAAATTCAGTTCTTTTTGGAAGCAAACAATTCTTTGAATCCCAGACCGAGTCTACCATCAAACGTTGATGACTTGTCACAGAACAGTGATATAGCCGGCATGTTCATGAACCACTTTAGAGTTGTTCCGCATTTTGTAAGTACGTCGATGCGAGGCACTCAAGCCCCGTGTGAGGGCGATTCTCATTTAAGGTTCAGTGTGAAAGACGTAAAAGACGCGTTGAAAAGTATGAAGCGAGGTAGGTCGCCTGGGCACGATGGTTTGAGTGTTGAGCATTTAAGGTCCGCTGGTGTACATTTGCCTAGGCTA
This sequence comes from Sesamia nonagrioides, assembly GCA_017933935.1. Classification (NCBI taxonomy): domain Eukaryota; kingdom Metazoa; phylum Arthropoda; class Insecta; order Lepidoptera; family Noctuidae; genus Sesamia; species Sesamia nonagrioides. The sequence goes on from JADWQK010000025.1 coordinate 4,512,513, forward strand.
CTCGCTATGTTCTTCAATTTTTGTATGGGTCACTTTTATCTGCCTGACGATCTCGTACGAACTGTTGTGATTCCTATTGTTAAAAAGAAGACCGGTAATTTGATAATGGGCTAGAATGTGGGGTAACGCAGGGGGGGTTGACCTCGCCCAGCCTTTTTAACTTGTACATAGATCGGCTGGTTGGTGAGCTGAGTAGCACTCTGGTTGAATGTTCTGTTGATGGCAAAATGATTAACAACATAAGCTATGCTGATGACATGGTGCTGCTCAGCCCATCAATCTGTGGACTAAGGAAGTTAGTGGCTGTGTGTGAAAGGTATGCGGGGGCCCATGGCTTGAGGTATAATGCCACTAAAAGTGATAAGTTCGTAATAATACACCTACGAATATACCACCAGTGATGTTACAAGGAACACCATTAAAAGTGGTCTCTCAATTTAAATACCTCGGTCATGTGGTGACGGATTCTCTCACAGATGACCAGGATATAGATAGGGAACACTGAGCAGGTAAAACTGACGCTCTTTAGAGCTTACTGCCAGTCGTTTTACTCGTGCAGCTTGTGGGTTAGTTAGACGCAAAAGGCTTACAACGCTCTGCGCATCCAGTATAACAATGGGCTGACGATGTTGTTGGGGCTGCCTCGGTTTTGCAGTGCATCAGGCATGTTCGCGGAAGCGCGAATTGATGACTTTTATGCTATCATTCGCAAACGGTGTGCTTCGATGTTGCGGCGATTTCGGGGCAGCCCGAACAGTATCCTAGCTACACTGGCGGACAAGGTCGACGGACCTTTTATTAGGCTCTGGGCGGACAGACATGTGCGTGCACATATTCATGTCGCCAACTGATCCTCTTTTATTCTGTTTCTGTTTCACTAACATAGGATAAGTTTTTTACTAACAACATATGGGCCCTGCCTGAAATAAAATGTTTGAATTTGAAAAACAATATTTTAATATTTTATGTAACTTCAAATTTATCATTGTCGCAATTTTTCCTTTATCTGTCTGTTATAACGTTGCTTCGTGCCGAATTTCAAGATTCTGAGTTGACGGGAAGTACCTTGTAGGTTTTGATTTCCTAGCGTATGACGGAAATTCGTCTAAGGTGTCGGTATAAACTGCTGTATCTTTTGATCGCGTTAACTTAGAAGTTTGATTTTTTCACTGCTTAAAGGGACAATGGACCTAGGTATTTGGTATAAATTTCAATTTGATACCTTTATTCGTTCGTGAGAAATAAGGTAGTAAGTTTCATTTTATTAAAATATTTTTATTATATTATATAACTAAAAAAAATGTGATTTTCGCAATTTTTCCTATATTTGCATTCTAAGACAATGCTTCGTGCCAAATTTCAAGATTCTAAGTTTACGGGAAGTATCCTGTAGGTTTTGATTCCCTAGCGGTGACGGAAATTCGTCTAAGGTGTCGGTATAAACTGCTGTATCTTTTGATCGCGTTAACTTAGAAGTTTGATTTTTCACTGCTTAAAGGGACAATAGACCTAGGTATTTGGTATAAATTTCAATTTGATACCTTATTCCTTCGTGAGAAATAAGGTAGTAAGTTTCATTTTATTAAAATATTTTCATTATATTATATAACTAAAAAAATGTCATTTTCGAAATTTTTCCTATATTTGCATTATATGACAATGCTTCATGCCAAATTTCAAGATTCTGAGTTTACGGGAAGTATCCTGTAGGTTTTGATTCCTTTGCAAGTGTCGAAAATTTGTTGAAAATATCAACATAATCGGCTGTATCTTTTGATTGGCTTGGCTTAGAAGTTTGATATTTTCACAGCTTAAAGGGACAATAGACCTTAGTATTTCATGTGAATTTCAGCTTGATACGTCCACGCGTTCTTGAGATAAAGGGTCTTGACAGACAGACAGACAGACAGACAGACAGACAGACAGACGGACAACAAAGTGATCCTATAAGGGTTCCGTTTTTTCCTTTTAAGGTACGGAACCATAAAAACAAATACATATACTATAATATTATTTACACAAAGCTTCCTTTTGCAGAAAAATAATATGCATCTGACTAATACAATATCCGGTCAGACTGGACGCTGACGGCAGCATATTTGGAAAAGGCCTGCAAGCAAACGACGTATTTGCTTTAATTCCTTTATAGGAATTAAAGCAAACGAGGAGCAATTAAAGCAAAGGAGGAGCTCATACTTTCATTGTGGTCTTATGACCACAATGAAAGTATGAGCATTTCTAGAAATAACGCAATGAAATAACACAACTTAAATTCAGTCTCTTGATTTTAATTGATTTTTGCATAAGCATGACGAGTAGGTAGTGTTTGTACTATGTTAAAGTAAAGTGTTGTAAATTGTTGAGGAATTCCCTCGACTGTCTATGGGCTTCATCATCAGATCTATTGTAGACCTTCATTTAAACCTATATGTGTGTAAAGTTTTCATCAATATAAATGAATTAAGTCCAAACACAAGGTAACTATTGTAAACCTTTGAGGAGTTCCCTTAACTGGCCTTTGTCTTCATCATCAGAGCTTTAATGACAATCACATCTCATTTAGGTGTAAAGTTCTTTTCAATATAAATTTATTAAGCACAAACACGAGGCAGCTGATGTGAATCGATAAGGAGATCCCTCGGCTGTCTACCGGCTCCATCATCAAGTCCGAACTTTACTAAATTGTAGTGCGTTAAAACACTTAATGAAAAAACATAGAAATGCCCTAGGCGCCCCTATGATTTTTTAAATTTCTCCTAGGTTTCCTTAGTCTTCCATCATCAGACCCTAATTTCCTTAACATGAGACTACCTTGAAGATATAATCTTTCTAATTTAAAAAAAAAATATGTGGCACTCGGGAACTGCCGCGGTAAAGCTATTGCATAGCATTTTTTATCAACTTATGCAATAGGGTATTTGACTGAAAAAGCCTAATTAGTCCGTCAGTCAGATTTCCAAAAAATACTCATCATCATCATTTCAGCCGAAAGACGTCCACTGCTGGATATAGGCCTCCCCCAAGGTTCTCCACGACGACCGGTCCTGTGCCTCCCGCATCCAGCGGTTTCCCGCGACCTTCACTAGGTCGTCGGTCCACCTTGTCGGGGGCCTACCCAAAAAATACTAGACACATATTTTTTTCTTTTTTCATATAAACAAAAAATGAATACGACACAGTGCTTTGAAAACTCGTGTGACATCACTGCACGCTACACTTTTTAGCGGCCAGTGACGTCACCAACCATCACTCCTGATCTTTGATGCCTATTATATTTGTAAATTTTTATTGATTTGATTTTCTCGGTGGTAGGCAACAACATCAGCCGCCGGCATAAGTTACCACCCACCAGACAAAGTCTTACCGCCAAGCGATCCGTCGTGTTCCGGCATGATGTCTGGTGAAGCCGTACGGAGGACGGGTCTGAGCAGTTGTGTTGCGATGTGTGCCGGGTACGATGTGCCTAATATTGTTGTGTCGGGAGTTTTGTCGTGGAGGGTCTCCAGATCATCCTCTGGCGCAGCATCGTTGGTCGTGTTGTTGGGTTAAACATTGCATCACCTCGCTCAACTGCCGTCTTCCTTCCTATTCACTCAGTTTTTTTTGAGTGAATAGGCTTAATAAGCTAGTGCGCTTTACCATCAACGATTGCATCACTGCTTACCATCAGGCGGGATTGCAGTCAAGCACTAGTTTATAATTAATAAAAAAAAAAAAAAATAATAAAACAAAATATACGAAATGTAAAACGTATATAATAAACCTATCCAACATTTTTCTATAATCTGAATGACGGACTAATTAGTTTTTTTTAGTCAAATACCCTATTATTTATATTATAGTAAAGTTATCCGCAAACAAACATAAAAAAACATATAACCTCCTCCCTTTTGAAATCGGTTAAAAAAACGAACACCAAAATGAACATCAATTACAGAGACACTTTATTATACTCTATGCGACATGCGGTGCGTGAGCGAGCAAGCAGATGCTTTCTCGCTCACGCGCCGACCGCTATGCTAGCGGACCGCGCGATGACGAACGACACGGGTTCCCCCTTCGATAGCTTGTGGCATACTGAATCTCAATAGCTCGGGCAAAAGAAATGATGGGGAATACGCTCAGATTGTTGAATAAAATTTTTGTTTAGGTCGTTTTAAAAAAATATTTCTACAATAATGTTCGTCATGAAATTGCCTATCCATTTGTGTAAGAACGAAATCTAAATAATGCTTACTCTTCGAGGAGATGCACGTTTTTGATAATTATTTCTCTTGACAGAGGTTTCGTTGTGAAGGAATTATTGAAACATTATGCTTAGAAAAAAAAAAAAAATCTACAATTTTGGAGCCAAGATTATGGAGAAAATTTATGTATTTTTAATAAGTTGATATTTCTTTTGGATAAAGAGTAGATAGCTCCGAAAAACTACATAAAAACGGTCTACGGTGTGTTTTTCCTCTGGAGCCGCCTTAAGCTTGTATTTTAATGAATCACCTTAATGAAGGGCGCTGATGTCTGAGGCACAGATATTTCTTTATCTAGTTCAGACACAGATGCCTTCAGTAAAAAATAAGAAAATTTGAATGTGTATATCTGTACAAATGTAACATAATTATGTTTTGTGTCAAATAAATTATTATCCTTTATTCCATTATGTACACTTATAAATTATATTTTTAAATATTTCTACATAAAACAAATATATAAAAAACATTTAACAATATAAAAAATAGTAGCCCACCGGTATCGGGAACAGGGTCCAAGCTACCGGCGGTCAGGGCTCCAGAGAGAGGAACTTCCTGACGATGCGAGCCGTGTCCAGCAGTACCGCTTTCTGAATCAAGCCCTTGATCCAGCTGCCTAACGAGAGCCTCCAGAGGTGTTGGTCGAGGCTCTTGGCTATTAAGCCATTGGCTGTCACAACTATCGGTACAATGATTGCTGAATCCACTCTCTCTCTCAGAGAAAAATTTAAAGAGATTAATGTACTGACCGTGCCGTCTCAATATATTTATGAAAATCATTTGTATGCTCATAAAAATTTAAAATTGTTTAAAAAATACAGTGATGTCCATGATATAAATACTAGGAACAGGCACAAATTTATTGTACCTACAACAAGGCTCAAGAAAATAGGTGGCTCTTTCAGATGCCAATGTATACATTTTTGCAATGGACTTCCAGAGGTGGTTCAAGATCTGAGCCTGAATAAATTCAAATCCTTCATTAAACGTAAGTTGCGTCAGAAAGCATTTTATAGTGTGAAGGATTATATTGAGGACAAAAAGGCTTGGGCTTGAGCTGCGTCCGATTTCTATACACTGATTGTTCTTTGATTTTTCCTCTTGTAGTTTTGATATGTAATTGTTTATGTTATTTATTCAAAGCCTGTATTACACACTATGTAGCCAAGCATATTGTACGTTACGGAATTGTATCGCTGACAGAGGTGTTCGGCACTTGTACAGCTACACAGGAGCTAAACTTCCACAGATTCGGGAACACTGTTGGAGCTGCTGAACCTTGGATAAAACTATCTTAGCATTGTGTAGATTCAATTTCTTAGTATTGTATAATTGCATGGCAAACGTGTGAGCACAATGTACGAATGTGCTGTAAGGCATTTATTTGTTGGGTTAGTCTTTTTTATTGACTTGATTGTGCTCTGGCTGTTAAGAATATGTCATGCTCACTCAAATGTCTCGCTGATGGTGGCGTGTGTGTTGGGTCATTGGGTTCCCTTCGATATGGTTGAGCTGAATGATGCTGATCCATACGTCATGTTCGTGAACGGACGCCGTCAGGGGGGACTGGTCATCTCTTAGCTGCCACGGCGTATTTTAATTTCTGAATTGATTTTTGTGTGTTTTCCATAATGGACGCTCTCAGCGTACAATATATTTCTGCATCGTTCTCACGCGGTTGATTTCAACATGAATGATGTAATCAAATATTTGTAACAATAGCTTGAAAAATTTAAAAGAGTGTCCATGGAGTTTCTTGCCCGTTCTTCTCCATAGGTACCTACTCTTTGGAATGGGCGACTAGCTTCATCTTATTGACTGACCGACCTTCTGACAATTCAAAAGTGCCTGTAACTGGTTTATTTGAAATAAATGATTGACTTGATTTGATTTGACTTCCCACATGTCGACAACCTCGTGAGCCAAATCAAGATACTTGATTTGTTTATCTTTCTCAGCTTTCACGAGGTTCTCATCATGTGGAATGGTTATGTCAACAATCATTGCACGCCGCTCTGATCGATCCACCAGCACTATATCAGGCTTATTGGCAACAATAGTCCTGTCAGTGATGATGGATCGATCCCAGTACAATGTGATATGGCCATTTTCGAGAACTGGGTTGGGCATATACCTGTAGTACGGCACCTCCTATTCCACAAGTTTGTATTTAAGGCTACAAGGTTGTGTCTATGCAAGTACTCTCCGTTAGCTAGACGAGAACACCCGGAAATAATGTGTCTAATTGATTCTCCCGGCCGGTGACATGTCCGACAGATGTCAACTGTGCCGTCTTTCACAATGAATCTCCGGTAATTGTTCGTCATCATAACTTCGTCCATAATTGCAAAGACAAAACCTTCGGTTTCCCCAAAGAGGTCACCGAAACGTAGCCAGGCAACGGACGCTTGAAAATCTACATCGGGCCCGTGTAGGGCTCGGAAAAAGCGTCCGTGAAGCTCTTTGCTCTTCCATACCTCCATGCGATCATTTGTGTCAAGGACTACTGGTTTACGCCAGTTCTCTTTAGCCAAGGAGAGCGGAGTGAGACCCTTGTCAGATGCGACCAAATTATTATTATTATTACTAGTCCTTTTCCTAATGAAAGAGTAAGAAAAAATGGACTGTTCAGTTTAAAAAGTCAGGGTTTTAACATGACTTTTCAAAATGTCATTGGTCACTGGCGCCTTCTTAACCTAGCCTGCACGATACACACGATTCACAGTCAGTTAATACATATCATGGTTTTTGAGGTTGGGGGAAAAAACACTGGTGCTATAGCACCTGTTGCACTCAATGGAATGCCGAAGAAGAGAAGTAGTGAATAGAAGAGAGTGTATAAGTTTAAATATTTGGGCCACTTATTGACCCCCAACCTCCAGGACAATGAAGACATTGAACGGGAGCGGAGAGCGTTGTCGATTCGCGCGAACATGCTGGCCCGTAGGTTTGCACGTTGTTCCCTTCCGGTGAAGATCACACTCTTCCGAGCTTACTGTACCTCTTTCTACACGTGTAGCCTTTGGGCTAGATATTCCCAAAAGTCGTACAGCGCTCTCAGAGTTCAATACAATAATGCGTTTAGGGTACTGGTGGGGCTGCCTCGCTTCTGTAGCGCATCGGGGATGTTTGCTGACGCACACGTAGATTGCTTTTATGCGACTATGCGGAAGAGGTGTGCTTCTCTGGTGCGCAGGGTGCGGGACAGCTCCAACAATGTCCTGAGTATGATTGCTGGGCGTCTGGACTGCTCTTACGTCAATCATTGTTGTGCCATATCTCATGGGGTGAAGCAGCGGTGACTCGTGTGAGTCGTTTGTTTATTGTTTATTTTTTGTTTATTTATTATTTTTTGTATTGACGTTTGTATATTGTAATTTAAACTGTTAAATGTTACTAACATAATTTTAAGTATTTCTAACGTTATTGAGCCATGGTTACTTGAATAAAGAGTTTATTATTATTATTATATAAAAAAAACTATGAAATGATTAGATTATCGAATTGCCACCTGACATCTGATGCCTGTTTAACACCGACAGTCGACAAGTGACAGGCGGAAATTCGAAAATGTAATCATTACACGTATATGTAGCTAGGTACCTGAGCAAAATGTCGCTCAGGTACCTAGCTATTACATAGTTATAGCATAATTATTTTGGCAACAGTGTCACCTTTCTTATAAGACCGCTCCCTATGTTGTCTTTAAGGAAGGCTATTTCTGGTCCTTTCTTTGCGTGGAGGTTTGTTTGTCTGCATGAGGGTGTGGAGCAGGCAGAATTTTAAATAGCCTTAGTCTGAAACCTTTTAGGGGTGGTTTTTTGATGCGTGATCAAACGACGTTTACTACTATACCCAGCCATATAATGCTCTCACTGTTAGTACACAGGTTCCTCTCTGTACGAAGAAGTGATCTGTAATGTGTTTATGTTGTTAATTCAAAGCCTGTATTACACACTATGTAGCCAAGCATATTGTACGTTACGGAATTGCAACGCTGAACGAGGTGTTCGGTACTTGTACAGCTACACAGGAGCTAAACTTAGTATTCGCGAACACTGATGGAGCTGCTGAACCTTGGACAAAACTATCTTAGCATTGTGTAGATTCAATTTCATAGTATTGTATAATTGCATGGCACACGTGTGAGCACAGTGTACGAATGTGCTGTAAGGCATCTATTTGTTGGGTTAGTCTTTTTTATTGACTTGATTGTGCTCTGGCTGTTGAGAGTATGTCATGTTCACTCAAATGTCTCGCTGATGGTGGCGTGTGTGTTGGGTTATTGGGTTCCCTTCAATATGGTTGAGCTGAATGATGCTGATCCATACGTCATGTTCGTGAACGGACGCCGTCAGAGGGGACTGGTCATCTTTTAGCTGCCACGGCGTATTTTAATTTCTGAATTGATTTTTGTGTTTTCCATAACGGACGCTCTCAGCGTACAATATATTTCTGCATCGTTCTCACACAGTTGATTTCAACATGAATGATGTAATCAAGTATTTGTAAAAATAGCTTGAAAATTTAAAAGAGTGTCCATGGAGTTTCTTGCCCGTTCTTCTCCATAGGTACCTACTCTTTGGAATGGGCGACTAGCATCATCTTATTGACTGACCGACCTTCTGACAATTCAAAAGTGCCTGTAACTGGTTTATTTGAAATAAATGCTTTGATTTTGATTTTTACCACGCGAACTCAAAACGGATTGGTAGATGTCGCATGTGTAAGAATTTCTGGCATTACTGGACATTTTTTTTTTGAACTTTTGCTTGACCGCTGTGCCACCTGATGGTGAGCAGAGGAGCAATCGTTAATCTTAAAGCGCGCTATTTTATTAAGAGCCTGTTTACTCAAAAAAACTGAGTGAATACGAAGGAAGTCGGGAAGCGGATGTAATGTTAAACCTAACAACACGACCAACGATGCTGCTCCAGAGAGAGATTGATCTGGAGGCCCTCCACGACCAAATTCCTGACACTACAACATTTGGCGCATCGTACCCGGCACACATCGGAACACAATTGCTCAGCCCCGTCCTTCGTACGGCTTCACCAGACATCATGCCGGAACACGACGAATCGCTTGGCGGCAAGACTTTGTCTGGTAGGTGGTAACTTCAGCCGGCAGTCGATGTTATGGCCATCTACAATCCTACCTCACAATGTTCCTTCACCGTATTGCGAGTGATGATTAAATAATGTACCCAAAGTACCTGTAAGGATTCGATTCCATGAGTTAAAACTCGTATATCGTAGACTGGGCCATACTGCTCTTTCATTAAAAAAACTAAAACTTGATGAAAAACAAATTTATCAAAAAAAAAAGCATTATTTACTACTTTTAACAATTGATAAACCAACAATTTACAAAATCAATACCAACAACGGATATTTGTTGAAAATTGTGTTGTAATGAGAAAAGGTTGTAAGGAAATATTCAAGTAATTTTCTAATAATCTCTTTATATTGTTTATCGCGTGTTTCGGATCCTCTAAAACTTTTTGCCTTTCTGATTATGTGTAAGTATATACATTTTAAATAAACTTCTTTTTATTACTTTCCGATTTTTCGACTTACCAAATGAATTCCCCGAAGGCGTAATACATATACTACAAACATCTCACTGGTGTGAGGTGAGCGCGAAGGACCACTGCTGGTAGTAACTGGATTAGAGTTGCCGAGAATCAAGTAAATTGGCGTGAAATTGGAGAGGTCTATGTCCAGCAGTGGGCTGCTATAGGCTGATGATGATGACGATGTGTGTTTTTTAATGATTTCAGTTCTCACTTCTGTGGGTCAGCCCCACTTCTGCTATTTTTTTTTTTATTTTGCGATGTCAACGTTTTCGATTATGGATTTCCTTCCATAAACAAAAACGACTTCTAAACATACTTTCATCCCTCATTTTATCCTCCTTGATGATTTTAAAATCCTTAATTCTGTTAATATTGAGAAAAAAAGCAGTATCCAGTATCCGATGGGATTTCTAATCGCCAAAAAGGGGAACTACCATTAAATTCGCCTGTTTAAAAACTTTACATATATTTTTTTTAATATTCCTCATTACACACCTTCCTTTGAAGCTCCTATTTAGAAACTAGTATAAAATTTCATGTTTTAGGCTGTGCGTAGTCTGTCAATAAATTTAATATTTTTATCTACTAGTTAGTAGGAAAGCTTCACAATTATACAAATAATATTATTAGGTACAACAAAATCAAAATAAGCAATTAGTAATTAAAGTTAACACCAGACACATTAATACGAAAAAATAGAGAGATCCTGACCAATATAACATATTCTCTGACCTCTGACCTCGATTAATAAATTGATAAACAAAATGCTAATCCACTATCTAACTAAATTCAAGACTAAAGTCAAGGCGTGAATGAGTCATTAGAAGATAATGTGTCGACCTGTTATTATGACCTCCGATTGGTTTAGTCACGAGTGTGTTTATAAGTTAGCGCCGTCATTTGTTCGGGTTTCCGAGAATTAGGAGACCAAACAAGTTTTGTCTGAATCGCATAATCCATACTATAATATTATAAATGCGAAAGTATCTCTGTCTGTCTGTCCGGCTTTCACGCCAAAACTACTGAACCGATTGTAATGAAATTTGGTATACAGATAGTTTAGAGCCTGAGAAAGGACATAAGCTATATAACATTTCGCTATGCCCAATAAAAGCAGAGCAGTAACAAAAAATGTTGCGAAAACGGGAGAGAACGCGGACGTAGATATTGCTCCAATTTATTTAACAGGAGCTTATGTTATATCAATTGAGCTCTTTCGGTTCGAAACTTACGAGGGTGAAACTGCGGGGCACAGCTAGTCAGTCTTTTCCCACAATTCTAAAACAGACGGGCACGTCATCGTTTCAGCCGAAAGGCATCCACTGCTGGACAGAAGCCCCTTCCAAGGATCTCCACGACGACCGGTCATGCGCCTCCCACATCCAGCGGTTTTCCGCGACCTTTACCAGGTCGTCGGTCCATCTTGTTGGGGAACTCTGCAAATTCACTGAACATAAATTTAGTTTAGTTTTTGAGCATGGAATCGGAGCCATTGATTGACTCAGTAAGTGAACGATACCAAAGACACCACATTCAAGCGCTACAACGTTTTTAAAACATCAGCAGATCATGACTATTTTGACGGTGTTTGGCGGGTAAGTTAAGCTGAGTGGCACGCTCATTTTTCATTGGACTTTTAAATTATTTATAATGTCGTTTACTAAATAAAAGTGCGTGATTAAAAAGTGCATTCAGTAAATCTATACTAATATATAAAGCTGAAGAGTTTGTTTGTTTGTTTGAACGCGCTAATCTCAGGAACTACTAGTTCGATTTGAAAAATTCTTTTTGCGTTGGATAGCCCATTAATCCTGAAAGGCTATATTATATCACGCTGCGATCAATAGGAGCGGAGCATAACTAACTCCACGCGAACGAAGTCGCTGGCGGCTGCATGTAATTCATAAAGAACATTGAGATATCGCATCATAGTGACCTCATCAAGGCTTTGCCTCAAACCTCCCTCGTAGACGGTCCACGCGGCCGTATTTTTCGACTGTCATGGGCGAAAATATTATGGCGAAATTTAATTTTCAAAGAGTTTCTATAATTTGTTACACTTGTTACTGGCAAAATTGTGGTAGGTATCTATTCCACAGGGGCCATTGATCAAAAGTTGAAATTGCAGTTGAACCCCGAAACCCTTCCCAAAAAATGTCCTCGTGAAAGTGCAATGTATGTTAAATTTATATTGTACTAACTCCCTTTCACCGAAAGGAGGCTTGTATCCCAACTGAGAAAACATTACAGGCTGATATGATGATAGTGATAGTGATATGATGATAGTGATATGATGATAGTGATAGCTGCGCGGTTTCACCCTCGCAAGTAGTAATAGTACGACTATTTATAAAAAAATTGCACATAAGTAAATGAAAACTAGGCAAAAACCCATTCTTAGGTCTAACGACCGTATATATGAAATTTCATTAAAATCGGTTCAGCCGTTTCGAAGGAGTTCGAGGACAAAGACTGTGACAGGAGAATTTTATATATTAGACTAAGCTTAATTAAAGGCAACGACTATTAATTAAAAATTATTGCTCATTTCGCAAGAAGCAGAACATTATACACGTGTAAATAATTAAGCACATTTAGAGCCTCAGAGAAGAAATTAGACCGGTGGAATATTTACATTCAGTAAATTATGCAAGATAATTACTTTATCCGCCCACAACACACTACAAAAAAAGGTAAGTAAATACATTTAGTAATTATATTTGCATAGAAAAATTACAGTTTTAATAAGTTTCTCTTTATATAGCAGTTTCGAGAAATACACTGTAATTTGAAAATAACTACTGGATTTAATCTTTGTTATATGTATGTTATGGCGCCCACGCCATCGCCCACTCAGACGTCTGTTCAACAAAGAAAACTCTCCAGTTTAAATATCATTCCAAAATTCCATATTTGAAATTGAACATATTTCATTTTATTTTGTCAATAATTCAGTCAATTCCATTCGTTATTTCAAAGATTAATACCAATTAAGGGCAAGTACGGTTGTCGACGTATACATGTCCCACTCATTACGTAACTCCCACCTACCGACGCGGATTGATTTTTGTTACCATCGTTCCGTCACACCACGCATGCGCGAAAACCTAACACACACACCCTTAACAAACTGCCACACATTGACGCACCCTCCAACTTGACCAAACATTGAATTTCGACTCTAGGAAGATAACATAAGGCGGAGAATTGACTGCTGTTGTGGACAGTTGGTATTTTTAGACAATACGTGCCTATTATGGCGGGTACCGACGCGCCCTCTCCCATACAAATCGGGAAACCTCGTCGCGGAAGGTTTTCCACTTTCTGTCCATATTTTCTGAAAAATATCCACATTTAACATCACAGTTTCGACGTCTTTTTAGACTAGTTCGTACGTAAACTCACTGTGTGTGTTCTTGGGGTTGGATTTATCATGAAATAGGAATCTTTTGTCAGGAAAAGAGTGACTAAAAATAGATCACTGCCCGATATACTTGTAGGGAAATCTAGTGAGAGCTTTCCATTCATAAATTACATTCATTTGGTGTCGGGCAGTGAAGTAACACAGTTGGGAGACGCGACTTTACTGGTGAATGTAATCGTACGGTGATAACGTTGAAGTGCTCAAAGGGATCGATAAAGGGGCCACTGCCTGAGTTCTTCTTTGCAAAACTCACACCGGACAGAAGAAAAAAATGTAAGTTCTCATCCATTTTAAAAACTATCTTACATTTTCATCTGTATTTGAAACAATTGTCAGTGGACACAAAACTGATGCCGCTGTCATTTTGTAGTTCGTTTTGTGAACCGTTCGATAAAAGGACGCTCAACATAACTTATAGATTTTATAGATATGCAACCTTCTTGCGGCTTCTACGTATGCGATACTTCATAGCGATTTTTTTTTATTGAGATAATTGGAAAGCTGATTTTTGTAGAGTATTTTCAAAACTGTATTTATAAATAGAACGCAGGTTGCATTCTATTTAGCCAGTGTCAGTTCTTTTTTTTTTTTTTGTCTGCTGGCTATTGCAATGGCCAGCAGGTACCACGTTTGTTGTTCATTGAATAGGTAGTTTTATTTTTAGTAGATAATTAAGGGTGCGTGTGGTCATCATTTGAGCGTTATTTCTCTTTTATATGGATTTAAATTCCGTTTTTGCGTCATATGGCCACAGTATCATCATTCTACCGAAGGACGTGCTCTGGACATATGCCTCGTTGGAGCATAACCACAATTGAATAATGCTGAGTGACAGCCGATTTGCGTGGTTAAGAAGCATGTCTTCCTCAACCATTTCTTTTTTTTTGTGTTGTGATTTTTTGCGTTTTATTTACCACAAATAAACGTTTTTTCCTTCTTTCTTTGACTAATAACACTCAGTGTCCTCAATTCTTCTGTTAGCTAGCATCATCATCACCATCCCAGTTCTAGGCAAAAGCCTCTCTATATTTCTCTCTCTCTTTCTTGGTGTTTTCAATGTCAATAACCAGGCTTCGGGAGAGTTTTGATCAGACATCATGTTGTCATAAATGGACAAAAAGGGACTTTGTGGCTAATTAGGAACAGCTTCAAAGGAAAAAGCAACGAGTTGAACTTCAAATTTCGGTAACACTAGTCCTGCTTTAGATGATAGGTCCCTCCTTTACATACCGCGACCTCTCCATACCTCTAAAAGTACGCAAACATCATTCGCAGACCTCGCAGAAGAATCCATAATGGACCTAAGTATAATAATTTACATAAACCAAAGAAGCCAAATATACTTTCTAAGTATATCTTGGACACCAATGACTAATTATAAGGTGAAGGAAAATATCTTGAGGAAACCTTTATTTCTTAAATTAACGCCAACCCATATTGAGCAAGCGTGGTGATTACGCACAATCCTTCTCTATATGAGAGGAGACCTGTGCCCAGCAGTGGGACGATAAAAAGGTTGATGATGATGATGAAAGAAGCCAGGAAGGCAAACAAAATCGTCTAACCAACAAAATTTCGTGTTACTAAATGATAGCTGAGTAGTGGAGGTGAGACAGTCAGTAGCTCTGAGTAAACTACAGGTATTTAGCTCCTTCCGGTTGGACTAGAAGCCGATCCCAACATGACCCAGGAGTATGGGCAGCTGGAACTGCCTACTGAAGTAGACAAGAGAGGCTGCACCTGCTCATTCTTTTGACATTTACTTGACTTGATGCGTTTCTAGTACAAAAATATAATGATTATTGTAAAAGTATGAAAGTGACTCAAGTTACCTAAATTCAAAATTCAAATAAACCAGATCAATGAAATATTCACAACTATTTTAAATCAATCATTATTCTAATTTAGTATAAATAGTATAATTGCATATATTATCTTAGTTATTTGACAACAAGATAAAAGTTTCTCTCGGTGGTAGGCCACATCGGCTGCCGGCAGAAGTTACCACCCACCAGACAAAGTCTTGCCACCAAGCGATCCGGCGTGTTCCGGCATGATGGCTGGTAAAGCCGTACGGAAGACGGGTCTGAGCAGTTGTGACCAACGTTGCTGCACCAGAGGGAGATTGATCTTGACACCCTCCACGACCAAACTCCCGACACAACAACATTTGGCGCATCGTACCCGGCACACATGGCAACACAACTGCTCAGACCCGTCCACCGTACGGCTTCATCAGACATCATTCTGGAACACGACTAATCGCTTGGCGGCAAGACTTTGTCTGGTGGGTGGTAACTTCTGCCAGCAGCGGATGTTATGGCCTACCACCATTACATGGCCTACCATCATTTCATGTAAAGTATCTCTGATGATGCCACCTTGACCGAAATCGGCCAGGAGGATTATTAATATTAAAAGAGGAGATATTATTAATATTAAAAGATCTCCAAGACAGCGCTACCATTTTTCGCCGCCGCTGCGGTTTTAGCACTGTCTTGGGTGAACTTAGGGTGTATGGTTACAGATTACCTATTTCCTTGAAAAACCCCCGTAGTGATATAATATGTAACATAAACATAAGTGGATATTCTGAACTATTTTAAGTTAAGAAACTCAAAAATAACAAACGAAAAATTACATTACATATTACAAAACTAACTTCAACACAGGACATAATAAAGCAACAGGACTGACCATTCAACAATTACTTTCAAATCCCGAAAAAGAAAAAAAATTGAGTTTGGAAACCCCCAATGTTACCAACATCACAAGATCCAACCTTCGAACGCGCCCGTACTACCAACGTCATCAGATAATACGCCCTGATTGGCGAAGCCTGCACAATAGCCAGATCCATTAAAATTTCAAGGCACGAACATAGTGAAGTAAAGTAGCTAACATGCGGGCTCAATCGACGAAGATTTTATCTAGCTTTCCACGTGGATTGTATTGCTAAAGTACATCAGCAGTTTTGGTTTTTGGCCCTTTGACCGTCATTTATGATGTTTTGCGACGTAGATATGATGGTGTTTTGTTTCATATTGAAACTGTTTCTTCCACATGCACGCGAACAAATCATTTAGAATATTTTTTGAATAATGTGTTCCATTTCAATGCACAATCCAACTTCGTTGGTACTTAATTTTTTTTTTCAATTTAATTCTCGAACAAAAGCTACAGTTTTGGAAATCGGACACCTAATTCTCATACCAAGAGACTTTAGCCTCGCAGTAAGAAAATGCTAGACTTTTTTCATTCCAATGCTTTCTTTATTTACCAAAAAATAATATTTTAACCTTCAACCCAGCAACAGAACGGCAACAGGCCTACAAGTCGCTCATCGAATACGACATTTGATCCTAATTGCTAAGCCTAACTGATCTGAAGGTCGCCTTTGACCTATTGTCACGAACTTAACAACTATAATATAATAGGTAATTGTGGCAAAGGAAGGGTTATGTACGGTAAAATAAACATCTCGCCAAAATAAACGTCGACATTTTAAACCTAAGGTGTTGACCGGTAAAAAGGTCAGTGCAGATCCCCTTGGACCTTCGATACTTTTTTTTAATAATTATTAACTAGTGCTTGACTGCAAGCCCGCCTGAACCTGATGGTAAGCAATCGTTGATGGTAAAGCACGCTAGGTTATTAAGCCTGTTTTTTTTCTTCTTTTTCTTTGTGTCGTAGGTGCAGTGCAGTGGTTACTTTGACCGCCTGTTTTAGAACACAGATTGCAAGATAGGGGGTAGCATATTTTGTGACATAGTAACAACAATAATACCTCGTATTGGTAGGATATGATCATACTCTACTGCCGTGTTTTCCACGTATTGACAGTAATAAAAAAGGTAAGGTACGACCTTAAGCATGGGCGTACCCAGCTTCTGGCCTGGGGGGGGGGGGGGGCGCAATTCAGGCCTAGGGGGTAATCCAAATTTTTAGAGTGGGTAATCTTTGTGCACTAGAGTCGCATTGTATTCTGTATTCCGTAAACTGTATTCTTTTAAACTTGTTCCTTCGACTTTGTGTCAGTGTTCTACATCGAACTGTGAATTTGAACAGTCCGCACATCACATCTTGTGGGAGTATGTTCTTGGGCAGAATGAACGCAATATTATGTTGGATAGTGTACAAGTTACATCCGGAGTCGTTTAATATACGGACCTTGTAGAAACTAGAACTAATTTCCGTGCGTTCAGGCGCTTTTGCCATACCTATTACCTATTAGAATCAATTGCACATACCTACTTAGGACCCATTAACTTAACCAAATTTTATTCCGTGGTGCTTGGCAATCTGGGCTTCTCCCAGTTGCAATAATGTCCCTTTGTGCCGATAGGCCTAGTTCTGTTCTGTCTCCTGCTTGTTATGGAGGGAAGTGGAAAACATATCTTTTTTCTTACTCCTCCGCTATTCTTTTCTGATTAATTTCGTTGCGGGACCCAAGAAAGTTGAATCGTATCTCCGGGACTCGTCGAGCTGGCTTTCAGGAGTTGTGGGAAATGTGGGCGGGTTTTGTCCCAAAAAAAAAAAAATAGAGTCGCACGCGGTTTTTTGGCAATTACACCGTACATTTTGTTAATGCCTACTGCGTGGTTTATTCAAAAGTTAGAGATAAGTCCTCGTCTATAATTTGTTAAGTAGTTAGGGGAGTACATAGGTACATGTTCTACGAGATTTCCAGGATGGCGGGCAGCTGCCTCCCCCTGCCCCTACCTGGGTACGCCCATGACAATACTAAACCCTAAAACCTATACCCTACCCAACTACCCCCCCCCCCCCTAATACTAAAACCTATTAATTACACATCTGGACTCATAGGTTAATAATATCCGCCACACAAATAATTTGAAGGTTAAGCTGAACTTGTCGCGGTTGGTTCGAGGATGGGTGATCAACGTGAAGCTCGTTAGGCTGTTTCATACCTCTTTGACAGTCGCTAAGGGTAGTCAGAAGCCCGAAGGTCTAACAAACAATCTTAAGAGTTCGCGTATTTATTTTATATTATATTATGGATGATAATATAATCTACTCGTAATAATAAGATGTCACAGTACAGCCTAATTTTGTAACGGATTAATCTCATCCATACTAATATTATAAATGCGAAAGTAACTCTCTGTCTGTTACGCTTTCCCGCTTAAACCTCTCAACCGATTTTGATGAAATTTGGCACAAACAATCTTTAGACCCTGTTTTATCCCGGAAAAATTTGATATGCCCAAGGAAAATCTAAAAAGCGCGATATAACCGAACTCCACGCGGGCGGAAAGCTAGTTTTGAATAATTTTAAAAGATATGACTTCGTTGTTACGAAGTTTTAAGCACAATGACAGTGGAATAGTGTTGAAATGACAAATTTCCCCGACTCTATCAGTAGTAATGGGTTACATGGGTAGTAAAGGGTAATCGTGTAACATATTACCTAGCTAGTATTCTACGCAATTACCCCGCTGGTTAACATGATGTGCCAAGCTGATAGTTCACATAGAAAACATGTTTTTCCACCGTCTAGACATAGTCAATGTTTCACTAATAGTGCTATTGAGCCAAATGTTGATCGACTAAGTAATACGAATATAATTATAGGTCATTGTCCTCACTTAGTCGCTACTCGTGCATAAATGGTTTATTTTCTGTAAGTTTGTACAGACGACAGCACATCAAGCTACTACAATCTGACAGATTTCTTTATTAGATTTTCAACTATATTTCTAAAGCAGTAAGGCTCAAGGTTGATTGGGAATATCTGACAGTTTCGGGTAGCTTGACCTGCTATCGTCCGTAAAAACACTTTTACAAGTCAATTATATTTTTCTAAACTAGAAGTGTGACTAGAATTATGGAACTGAAACGTGGTCGCTCACAATGGGCCTCATACGAAGGCTCAGAGTCACACAAAGGGAAAAACCAAAGTCACCGACATAGCTCTTCAATAAAAATTAAGTGGCAGTGGGCGGGGCACATTACTCGTAAAACCGATAGCCGATGGGGCAGTAAGGTTCTGGAGTGGCGACCACGTACCGGAATATGCAGCGTAGGGAAGCCCCCAACGAGGTAGACTGATGACCTGGTGAAGGTCGCGGCAAGCCAATGGATGCGGGCAGCACAAGACCGGTCATCGTGGAAAGCCTT
Organism: Sesamia nonagrioides; assembly: GCA_017933935.1. NCBI lineage: Eukaryota > Metazoa > Arthropoda > Insecta > Lepidoptera > Noctuidae > Sesamia > Sesamia nonagrioides. The sequence goes on from JADWQK010000025.1 coordinate 4,531,903, forward strand.
GGGGGAGGCCTTTATCCAGCAGTGGACCTCTAATAGGCTGAAGAAGAAAATGTCTTCGGCATTTCCTATCTGATTACGAAAGGCCGAAACAAACTCTAGAGTTCACAGTCTCTTTTAACGTATAATTTTAGGGTTCCGTGTGAAACGGTGCCATCGAGAACCTATTACTAAGTTTCCGATATCGCTCCTCCTTCTATTAAAGGACTGTATTTTTTGTTTTGAACCGTAATAAACATACACACTTGAAACTATAACAGAATGTGCGCTACTACATAAATGGCGGGTATAACAATAAAGAACAAATCCATATCAACATTACAACATTTTTGACTGCATGGTTAGCGCAGTGGTTATGCTGTTGACTGCTGCGCTGCGTGTCGCGGGTTGATTCCCGCACGGAGCAAATATTTGTATGACCTACAAGTAGTTCTTCCGGGTCTGGCTGTTTGGGCTTTTTGTGTATGTGAATTTATATAGTTCTAAACGCACCCGCGATACAGGAGAACTGGCATCGCTTCTTTTTTTATACAAAAAAATGCGAAGTCTATTCTGTCACGCTTTTACGCTAAATCTTTTATTCGACAATAATGCCAGTTCTTCTCAATAGGTACTTACAATTTAGATTTTATCAGAGGATCATGGCCGACGGCTAGTCTGGAATTTCGCTCGGGGAACCGCTCGGTGTCCGCTGAGACGGCGAGCGTCCTTATCGGATTGCCGCCATTGAATCTGGAGGCCAAAATCCTCGTACACATACGGGAATGGCAAAACCTGCAGTCGAGTTCCTGCGGGATCTTCTGGTGCCATGTAGAGAGCGATTATTGCAACCCAGTACTGGTCACGAAAAGAACTTAATGGAGAACTTAATGTTGCCATTGTATGGCAACATTAAGTTTTCTTTGAGGAGTAGCTAGAAATGCGCCACGGTGCCCTAACCTTCCGCCTTATGGTCCTCACCGGACATAGTTGTTTCGCGAGGTTCCTGTTAAAGATAAGACCGAAGGAGACCCCACCACACGCACAGCATACCGTAGAGGCTAGCCAAGTTAGGGCGGAGCACCGCCGTGTCCTAGTGGTGGCGATCGATAGCGCCGATCTCTCGCATTCTGCCCTCATCCAGACAATGATATGGAGCAAGAGTGCCTGGGAGACTATCACCTCCTTCTGCGAAGCGGTAAAGGAAGACGCTGGGTGCGCGAGGTAGCGGCACTCTCTATACTCTCACGCCCCTAGTCAGGAGATGCTCTGGTGCGTTTTAATTGTAATTTATGTAAACTAAGAATAGCACATTTTTATAATGGGAATATGCGCATCTTGTAAAATTTGCTATGTAATACACCACGTTCTACAAACGTTCACCGCCACTGCGCCTATTACATTACTATCAGCAACAAAATTACGAATATCAAAGGGCCTAATTTTGTTATGGATACTATGGAGTCCAGAGTATTTGTATATTAAATCAGGTCAGTAGTTAAACAGTAACAAATTTCCCATACCCGTACATAGTCCAAATTTCGTCAAAGTCCGCCACAAACAAATTATTAATTAAATACAAACAACACTTGGGACAACAAACCCACAGTGAATAAAGGTTTCATCCAAAAACGTGGTTCCCAAAGTTTTGAAAGCTTCTAATCATGAAATAATCACAAACCTGTTGAGACAAGTTGCTGTTTGAACTGTAACAAAATGTTGGGAAGTTTTAATAATGACTTTGTTCTGATCCGACTTCAATGGTGGCCTGAAAAGATGGCCGTTGACTTGTAGGTATACAATGGCACTTCAAATTCAACGACGATAGAAAACTGATTGACCCCTAACCCAATTCACTAAACGTACTTATTACTACATTGTGCAGTACTCACTGTATTAATGCCGCTTTCGATGGTAGTGATAGGCAGAAATTTCTATGCCCGAAAACTCTATGCGGCATCAGTGTTTTCGTAGAAATTTACGAGTATATAACTAAAAATTTACGTTCATCGAATTTTCTCTTTCACTTGTCCTACATGACATTGGTTTTTTCCAAGTTTCATGATTGTAGGTCAACGGGAAGTACCCTATAGGTTTTGATTTTGGAACATAAATGCTCATAATTATCTTCTATTTGCGCTGACTTAGAAGTTTTATTTTACTGGTTCAAGAAATTGAGCATAATGATATTAATTAAAAACTCTGTGCATTCTACGTTGTTGAGAAAAAGGATCTTGATGACATGATCTTGAGACATTATAAGAGCTCCGTTTATTTTTTAAAGTATGGCACCCAAAAATTCAGATCTTTAGATACTTGATATTCAAGACCATACTTAGCAAAAGCATCTTCTATCCTTGTTAACCAAAACGTATTATTCTTTATTACTCTCAACTTGAATAAATTAGAAGCACATTGCTTCCATTTGTCATTGCAATCCATTGGTCTTTACATTTGCAAAATCTAACTGCTTAACAACTTAAATAACGCAATGAATATTGTTCAACTATCAAAATATAACCCATGCTATTGGCAGTATATTTCACAATTACCCTGTTTGCTTTATATTTAGGATATATAAGAAAAGAAATAACTGAGCATCTTGGACTACGATTCTTTTTTTTTTTTTGGTGTGGATGAGAAACCGTCTAATGTAGTAGTAAAAGTCTGACACGAGGTGTGTCAGACTTTTACTGACTAAAACTCACCCGTATTTCTTCACTTGCCTGTACGCCAGGGCCACAGTTTCTCTTTTGATCAACCCGCAAATCTGACTCAGGCACCGGTCTTCGTGGACCACGTCAAGATTTCATCTCTGACATCTCTTTGAAGCGCGCGTGAAACACAACGCGCCGTCGATCCGGGCCTGCTCCTTCGTCGCTGCCTGCAAGCCCGCGCTAGCGATGGCCGGGAGTCCGATGTTGTTTCCCGGCCAGGGTGAACCACGATCCCTACATATATACTATGCCTTTCCATTGTTTCCACCACATTCATACATTGATTATATACGCGCAGTATACTTTACAAAAACAAAAGTCTTTTATTTAAACTAGACTGAAAATAACCACTTTTTGAACGTCGTAGTTGCTAAATACATGAAATTTCCCATAAAACAAATAATACTGGAAAAAAAGAAGAAAATAAGGTTTACTATTAAGAGACTGGACTTAGTTAATAATAACTATTTCTTTTTATAGCAAGCAGCAATCATAACAAACTTTATAACAGGAAATTCTCATCATTTTACTTTAAAAAGCAAACTGCGTTGCAGATTTTCTCAATGTAGGTCACAGACTAACAATTCTACCAACCGAATCAAATTAAAGAATTTAAAGCGAACTTTGAGATACACTGTTGCATAAATTCATGAATCTGACGGAGAACAAACATAAAATATTTAGTGGAAATGGAGTATTCAGTTAATCCTTCCGTAGGAGAAATGATGTCAGAAACACATGTAAGCTTTTCGCTGCTTCTAAGGCAGAAACAAGGTCACTATTACATTCTGGTAGTGCGTCTAAATCCAAATCACAAATCTGCTTTGTAAAATAACTTTAGCTGGTCCCCCTTAATTCATTTTTAAATAAATCATAATCAATCAGCCTATATTGTTCCCGCTGTTGGTACACAGGCCTCCTCTCGGTGAGAGGGAGTGGGCCTTACAATTATTATACAAGATTATTTTTTGTTTATGCCTAGATCTACTAGATCTACCAACTTAGATCTACCTAATCTACCTAGCCTGTATTGCAAGGCATTTGCCTGGTGTGAACCTGGTGTATATGTCTTTTAGTCTGTGCTGTTTCTTTCTACATTGCTATGTAACAATCTATAAAAAAAGAAAATAATTTTATTCATCGTCTGCACGAAAACAGTCTCATAAGCACTCATGAAACTGTTTTCGTGCAAATTAATTTGACTCGGCACCAAACCTTGTACAAAAATTTTGTCACATATGGTTTATCAATAAAAAGACACGGTGGAGATCTGCCAGGCTTGGGTAGAGCACCGCCGCCGTGTCATCGTGGCGGCGATCGGCGGTGATCTCTCGCGTCCGACCCTGGTCTAGGCCATGGTCCGAAACAAGAATGCATGGCAGGCCATCACCTCCTTCTGCAAAGCAGTGATTCTGTCATAGGGGGAGGCGGAGCGCGTGAAGGAGCGGGAATTCTAGCGCCCTCACGTCTCTAGCCGCCGCAGGTGACGCCCTGGTCGGGAGACAACATCGAACTCCCGGCCACCATAGGCGCGGGCGGGGAGCGATGGGCAGCTGGCCACCCGATAAGGACCAGGCCCGGGTAGACGACTCGTTGTGTTTCTCGCACGCCTCAAAGAGATGTCAGCACATCGTGACAGGGTGCACGAACACTGATGCCTCCTGGGTCAGGGTTGCGGGTTGGTTAAAAATTAAACAGTGAAGGTCCTTTAATCATTTCCCATCCAAACAAAAATAAAAAGGGTTCATATTTCGTCGGAAGTTGGAACCAAATAAATTTCATTACCTGAAATTAATTAATATTATAATTTTATGTTGTAATACGTAAATAACGCAAGGAATATTGTTGATTTGTGTAAATACCGCTACCGTTGTAGCTTATTTACACCCCGCAGGTTGTCATTTCCATTTCAAAGCTCTTTGCGATTATACTTCAAAATTCCCTTTGGGCATTGCTTTAATAAATTGACCTTTTAGTGAACACCAAAGGTACCAATTTTGCTAAAATTCGGTTATTTAAAGAGCTATACCATCAATGTCAAAAGGAGAAATACCTTCAGTTAATTATTTAACTGTCCTACTACCACTACTGTGTAAAATTGACATCACACATTTTGAAAAACTGTTAGATCACAAACAACTAACATATGTGTCTGGCTGTCAAAAGAAAAGACACTTTTAAAAAGCATATCATCATCATCCCAGCGTTAATCCCAGTCGCATCCGAAGCCTTTTCAGCTTTGGAGTCTGGGGTCCGCTTTATCAGTCCAACTGCTGATATGGCTAAACTTCGACATTTTCCGTGAAGCGACTGCCGTCTGACCTCCACAACCCGAAGGCGACATCGAAGCATTGCAGTTAGACCAATTGTTGGACTTTTGAGGGCTCCAACAACCCGTAACGACTGCCACTAGATGTTCGTATGGCAACCGGGACCAACGGCTTAACATGCTTTTCGAGGCACGACTAGACCAGTGCAAATATTCATATTCATGCATACAAATTCATGTTTGCACTGCACGGGGATCAAAACCATGTGATAATTACTAAATACTTTTAAAAACCATATATTATATGATAAATGAGGAATTTTGGCGGGAAAGCTAAGATGAGTGTCACGCGCATTTTTCATTGGACTTTTAAAATTATTTATAGTGTCGTTTACTAAATAAAAGCAAGTGATTTATGTAGTAAAAAGTGCATTCAGTAAATAATTCTTCGGTCTTTTTCTGTCCTTGGCGATATCCGCCATTATTGTGAAATAAAATTTTCAAAGAATTTGTATAATTTGTTACACGTGTTATTGGCAAAATTGTGGTATCTATTCCACAGAGGCCATTGATCAAGAGTTGAGGTTCAATCACGCCTTGAAAAAAGAAGAAGAAGAATGATAAATGAGGTACAAGACATATTGTTCACTCATCTTCCATGGACAAGGGAAGATTCTCCAACCAGACGGGTGTCGTATCTAGTAAGCTATTTTACTCGGTGGTAGGCATAACATCGGCTGCCGGCAGAAGTTAGGTACCACCCACCAGACAAAGTCTTGCCGCCAAACGATTCGTCGTGTTCCGGCATGATGTCTGGTGAAGCCGTACGGAGGACGGGTCTGAGCAGTTGTGGTGCGATGTGTGGCGGGTACGATGCGCCAAATGTTGTTGTGTCGGGAGTTTGGTCGCGGAGAGTCTTCAGATCAATCTCCCTCTAGCGCAGCATCATTTGGTCCTGTTGGTCTTGGGTTTAACATTACATCACCTCGCTCAACTGCCGTCATCCTTCCTATTCCGAAGTGTTTTAAGTGAATAGGCTTAATAAACTAGTGCGCTTTACCATCAACGATTGCATCACTGCTTAGCACCAGGCGGAATTGCAGTCAAGCACTAGATTATTTTAAAACAAAAAAAAAAAAAAGAAAGCTGCCGCCCAACGGTTGATGGCGGAACAAGATATAAAATATTTACACATGACGTTAATATATTATATGACCTAGCATAATAATGCTCCTTGCGCGGTAAACTCTGCTTGCGCGATGCAGGATTTTACGTGACATCAGTATGATTCGTATTCCACATGTAGCGATCTAGATCAGTGATTTCCAAAGTGGTCCAGGTGGACGGGAGACTTGCTCGGGGTCTACATAGGCGTGAACAAAAAATGGGGGTCCATAAGATGTTAATGGGGGTCCACGAAAATTTATCTGCTTTTGATAGTAAAGAGAAAATGTAAGCATAGTTTTTATAAGGGCCTACCTACATTGTTTTAAGTACCTATCTAAGCAGATAATATTTTAATAAGGCAAGCGACTGTTATTTGTCCAAACTTGCGTATTCGATATTACGTACAATTTTGTGTACAGACTTGCAAACCAATATCCGCCCGACAATGCTTAATGCTTGTTCAGACATGAACTTGATCACCACTATAAATACTTGATGCCAAAGGCAAACTCATTCATTTGTTTCCGGAATTTCGAAAAAAAGGCGGAATTTCGAAAAAAAGGTGTGAGAGAATTTATATCTCTGTTTGCTAGTGCCGGAGAAAAGTAAGTAGCCTACCTTTTTTTTTGTTAGTATCGCGGTAATAGCGGTAGCAATTTTTATTTTTTGGCGACTTTAAGAATGTGGTAGAAATGTAGCAGCACCGAAACCAGTAAAATTTTGAAGGTGGTCCACGAGAAAAATAAGTTTGGGAACTACTGATCTAGATGGCGCCACAAGATATAGGAATAAATTAACGTAAAGAACTTCAAATGTTATTAAAATTTTTATTTTTCACATTTGATCACAACACCGAAAATAGTAAATAATATTTTGGCCATATCGTATATATTAATAATTAAATCACTGTGTTCCGTGTAGATGATCAATAATATATTACTTTTTTTTTTAGTTATATTGCTATTTAAGATATGATATACATTTTACTAACATATAAACCTACATGCACAAACAGCCAAAAGTGAAAAATTTACTTGTAGATCATAAAAATATTTGTTCCGTGCGGAAATCGAACGAAATATATGACCATTCAGCCTACACTACACCAGTTCTAATACTATTGAATAACTACATAGTAATTTAGCAATACAATAAAATCAATGTCAGAAGTTCAAGTTCTTTATTAACAACAGAACCAGAATCGCTTGCGGATATAGATCCTCACACAATCACCGGGTCGATTCAAACTTGATTAATATTTCAACAAATGGAAGGATAATTAAACACTTTGGAAATGGTAATTCCTACGATGAAATAGCTTTGCATTGACAGAGGGAAGTTATGCTTCTATAAGTGGTGAACTTTGCTCCATTCGGAGATTACTACCTAAAGTGTGACGTTCGTAGGCTCTACTATAACCTCTGTATGGGACTGTATTCATTCTTTATTATTTCTACAACTGTGTTGTAATCAATATATTAATAGATTCCGGGCATCAGCAGACCGTTGATATGCAATAAAAAGAGAGTTGTACAGAGAACAGACCCCTGTGGAACACCGGCATTAGGCGTCATGGGCTCCGGTGCGCATAAGTCGAAAACAACTCAGAGAGACCTTTCACTCAGGAATCCTTTTGCCCAGCCTGTCTGACCAGGAGAAATACCTCACACAGGAACCTTAATCATAAAGGTAGCGTGCCACGCCTTGTCAAAGGCCTTCGAAACGTCAAACGAGGTGGCAAAGGACATGACGTGAATACGGTGATATTTAAAAAAAAATTAAAGTTTTATCGGAATAATGAAACCTTTCATTACAAGATGAAAATCTAGGCTATTGAAACTATAGAAGATAAACTTTATAGAAGATAAGCTGTAATATGACATGAAAAATGAAGGTTCTACTTATTAGGGTTCCGTACCCAACGGGTAAATGAAACGGAATGAACGGGGAAATGTTTTTTGTTAGGACCATGCCATGTATTATAAACCACAAAAATTGATATATGCTCGTTAATAGTAAAAAAAATCCACTTATTTTTCTCACGGACCGATTTATTTTTCTTGCAAGAAATATTTTCACTAAGCAGGTTGTAGCTAGTAGCTAGATTCCATTAAGAGATGAATAAGGAATTCTTTATGCTACGATTGACACCATCGCAATTTTGTACCAACTGACTGGCTTATTGTGTCTTGACATGGTCTTGACACAGATCGCCAAGTTACAGACAAACAAAAAAAACCTATGCAGGTTGTACATTAATATAACATTAAACAGATATGATATGCTCTAACAAATTAACCGAAATAAATGTGCCAATCGGGGCAGCAGCACACACATGCAATTTTTTTATTCTGCTTACATTTCACACATTGATACAGTGTGATTGAGATGGGGCGCAATCTAAAGCATAGAGAAGAAAAACATGGCTAGTGTTTGTCGTTTGCGCTGTTAGTGTTTGTCGTTTGTTTTTACGAGTGTATCGAAAGTGACTAAGGCAAGAGATTAGAATTATAATCTTTTGTACGCTTCAAGTTCAATGCGCTAGTGACTTATCTACCTTAGTTTAATATTATATCAATGAGGTTGTATAGCAAGTTGTATTAATAAAGTAAGCTTCCGATTTGCAAAGGAATAAAATTTAAAGAAAACTGCGAAGGATAAACGTCCAATTTTACGCATGTACGTTGAAACTTGTAGCTTGCATAACCGTTTGTTGTACATTGTGGCAGATTCATGCTGTGTAATAGTTTTTTTTAATTAGCATATATACTGTCCTCTGTTGAGTAAATCCTTACAAGCATCCCTTTTCAGAGCCACCTCATAAAACTTTTATTATATCAAAATACATTACGCATTCTGCGGACCCCGGGCTCCAACGCGAAAGCCGCGGATGCAACCGGGACAAACGCTGAGATGATGATGACATTACGCAATTTGTAAATAACGAATTCCATGATACACCGCAAAAGAAATAAAGACATTTACTTAATAAGTATTCCAATATCAACCGGAGGAAAATGCCACCAATCTGTCGGGAAATCTAATTTGTATGGAATTAAATTATGTAGGCACCATATTCTTTGTGGGTATCAAGCATTTTTACCGAATCGTTTTCATGGTATTATAACGTAAATAATAAACACTTTATGAACAGCTTATCCTTCTTTTCATCCTCAGCGTTTTTCTTTTAAGATGAGTTTAAATAAATACTTTTTAGGTTTCGATTTTCTTTTTTTGTTCTTTTGTATGTCTGTCAGATTTCTTTATCAGATTTTCAACTTGATGGTTAAAGGACTCAAGGGAGGATTTTGACAATTTTTTTGCGGGAATCCAAGATGAGTGCCGCGCTCGTTTTTCATTGGACTTTTAAATTATTTATAGTGTCGTTTACTAAATAAAAACGCGTGATTTATGTAGTAAAAAGTGCATTCAGTGAATAATTCATAAAGAACAGTGAAATATTGTAGCATAGTGGCCACATCATGACTTTGTACTAAATCTTCCTCCTAGTGTCTTCACGCGGGAAACGAAAGGAGATAGGTTTAGGTTAGATTAAGTTAGGATAAGAGATAGGATAAGTTTAGGATAAGTTAGGATAAGTTACAAAAGTTGAAAATTAATTACTGAAGACATGGCAGTATGGTCTCTGACCTTAGCCCGTTCCAAATGGAACAAACAAAACCAAAAAAAGGACTCAAGGTTGATTGGGAATATTAGACAGTTTGGAGTAAAACGTAGTGATTACTTGCTGTGTGGTTTGGAGTAGCCATGCCATAGAACGACGTATTTATTACATTTTATTTACGATATTAATGGTTGTAGTAATCGCAAGCGTTACCACTGTATACTAAATCGTGAAATACCGGATCGGACTGTGTTATTTGATTTTAAAGGACCGCTTCTGTTACTGGCGCCGATTGTCTTGTTCACCAGTAGGTAACATCTGTCAAAGATCTACAATTGACAGCCTGGAACAAAGGTTTATCGTGCTTTCCGAGGCACGGGGGTGCTTGGTATGTTAAGATGGTGACCCATCTACAAAACAACCTCGGCAAGCGTAGCTTAACCTTTGATCGGTCGACCTATACTATTGTTATTATTCAGCTCTAAAAACGTCCTCTCATTTTTTTTTCAATTTTGCGTAAGCAAAATGATACAGCTGTTTCGGTAAAGGTCTACCAAAAACTCTGATGTGGCATTTTACCTGCTCCATTGATCACTTCACTCAAGGGACTCAATGCCATTTCCAAGGACTTAGAAAGGTACAAAAAAGGTTCAGTTACTGGAATATTCCGCCCACCACAACACCTTCGTTTCATCAGTCTGCTAAGATGATAAAATATTATCAGACTTTACAAAGGAGATGTTTCAGAAATGTATGGAGCCTGGGCCAGCACATTGTATACTTAATGCTAGGTATAGTTACGCTATAGTTAACTGTTTTAATGTTAATTTTCTATATTTTGGCTTAGTTTTTATACAGATTCAATTTAATTCGGCCAAGGAGTGCAACACAACTACTAATAAATATGGTAGTCAGCAATAAGCGAAATAAGATTTTGACAGTGACATTTGATTGACGTGTCATTTATCTAAGGCTATCGTATCTATATTATCTACCACTATCGGCCGCCAGCGACTTCGTTCCCGTGGTTTAGTTATGCTCCGCTCCTATTGGTCGCAGTGTGATGTTATATAGCGTAAAGCCTTCCTGGATTAATGGGCTATACAATGCAAAAAGAATTTTTAAAATCGGACCAGTAGTTCCCGAGATTAGCGCGCACAAACAAACAAACAAACTCTTCAGCTTTATATCTCTTTATATATATAATTCTGCTGTACGTGTGTATGTTATTGAACTCCTCCTAAACGGCTTGACCGATTTAAATGAATTTTTCTGTATGCGTTTGAGTGGCGCCCTGGATGGTTTAGATTCACAAATCAACCCGGTAGATAGCGCTGATTGCTTGAAAAAGCGTGTGATCTCGGAAACGTTGTTTCGACTTCCCCGAAAGTTTTTTGCTACCCTGGTACCTTGCACCTCTACCAACTAGGCACAGTAAAAGTTCTTCCATGTAATTATTATTGTTTAATGATGAATGAGCTTCATTCATCATTAAACAATAATAAAAAATTTCCTTCTCCTTGTAATCAATCAATCGGCTTGTAACATTTCATCATTAAATCGCAATACATAGAAGAAATTTCATTTTCTCTATTTTGTGGAGGTGCAAGGTACCAGGGTAGCACAAAAGTGTAGGAGAAGCCGAAACAATGAAGCTCATTCATCATTAAAACATAATAAATTACATGGAAGAACTTTTATTGTGCCTAGTTTGTAGAGGTGCAAGGTACCAGGGTAGCACAAAACTGTTTGAGAAGTCGAAACAACGTTTTCGAGATCACATGCTTTTTCAAGCAATCAGCGCCATCAGCCGGGCTGATTTGTGAATCTAAACCATTCACGGCACCACTCAAACGCATACAGAAAAAATCATTTAAATCGGTCAAGCCGTTTAGGAGGAGTTCGATGACATACACACGTACAGCAGAATTATATATATAAAGATAAAAAAAAACTAAAGTTCCTGTTCTCGTTGTAAAAACAAGTTTCTTTATGTTTTATGCTGTAAGAGAAAATCGGCAGAACAGCAAACATTTATTCTAAACAACATTTCCTCGTAATGAAAGCACCCATCCCGTATCTCGTACATTCGCATTATGCAGTTTAGCTGACCTTTAGAATACCTACTAAGTAAAATATATCAAAGTTCGTATCGATTAAACTTTATTATGTCATTCGAAATTAAGGGTTGCTGTCAATATTAAATGTGAAACTCATTGTGAATTCTCTTATCAACGAGGAAAGGTCACATTTAATGAATGAAGTTGGTATTTTCATTGTTAACATTTTGGGATAGACAATAATTTCAGGATCACGGTCATGTTCATATGAATATGCTTATTTACCTACACAATGTCATAAACAGCCAACCTTTACATTTTCAAACGATAAAATATCAATAAAATTTCCGTCGTATCTACATGATACTGAAGATTGTTCTGGTTGAGTTTTTTAACCGACTTCAAAAGGGAGGAGGTTACTCAATTCGACCGTATATATGCTTTTTTTTATGTTTGTTCGCGCATAACTTCGTCGTTTATGAACCGATTTTGATAATTTTTTTTCTGTTGGAAAGAAGACGTTCCCAAGGTGGTCCCATGATAAGGATATTAGGGTTTGATGGTGGAAGACCAGAGAAAACAAGGAAAACTTTAAAAAATTGCAGGGGCGACAAGTGCATTTTTTAACATTTTCATTAAGTATTTTAAAGCACTACAATTTAATAAAGGTCTGGAGTAGATCTGATGATGGAGCCGGGAGACAGTCGAAGGAACTCCTCAACAATTCACAGCAGCTACCTTGTGTTTGGGCTCGATTAATTTGTATTGATAAGAACTTTACACCTAGATGAGTTGTGACTGTCATAAGAGCTCTGATGATGAAGACAAAGGCCAGTTCCGGGAACTCCTCAACGGTTTACAGTAGCTACTTTGTGGTTGGACTTCATTCATTTATATTGATGAGACCTTTGCACCCATTGGGTTAAAATAATGCTCTGCAGTAAATTTGATGATGGAGACCATAGGCAGTTGAGGGAATACTTACGGGTAAAAATTAAAGTAAACAAAATTACGTCGTTTCCCAACTATATTGGCCCCAGCTTCCAGTCTGACGGATGCAACTGAATACATAGTATTTTAACAACTAAAAAGTGTAAAATAAAAACTTTTTTACAAAAAAATAACCGACTTCCAAAAACCACTACAAAGTGAAAAATAACTAATTTCGGAAGTCGGTGTCAAAAAAGGAATATACAAAACCAAAGACACCGACTTCCGAAATTAGTTATTTTTCACTTTGTAGTGGTTTTTGGAAGTCGGTTATTTTTTTGTAAAAAAGTTTTTTGTCCTCCTTTTTCCTTGAAAGGTCAACAAATATATCTAGGATTCATATCTAGGACTCTAATTCTAAGAAGGAAATTAGGACTATTTGCTGGCGTATACTACACATAAGTATGTGGCGACATCTACATCGCCACATGCGAACTACAGTCACACTGACGTCACAAAGTCCTGCATCTTACAATCAAAGTTTACAACGAGACTAACATATCATCGTCCCTAAACTCGTCGGTCATTCGTCCACATATTATTTTATTTGTTCAAACTATTTACATTCACTTACACTGTAGTTTTTTCTTCATCAAACAATACACAAACATAAAAGATTACCTGTTTGATTGATTACTATCAATTTTCTCGGTGGTAGGCCTTAAGATCGGCTGCCGGCAGAAGTTACCACCCACCAGACTATTTACGAAGGCTCAGAGTCACACAAAGGGCAATGGAAAGAGCTATGCTAGGAGTTTATCTGCGTGATCGAATCAGAAATGAGGAGATCCGCAAAAGAACCAAAGTCACCGACATACTTAGCTCTGCGAGTCGCTGAACTTAAGTGACAGTGGGCAGGGCACATTGCTCGTAGAACCGATGGCCGATGGGGCAGCAAGGTTCTGGAGTGGCGGCCACGTACTGGAAGACGCAGCGTAGGGAGACCCCCAACAAGGTAGACCGATGACCTGGTGAAGGTCGCGGGAAGCCGATGGATGCGGGCAGCACAAGACCGGTCATCGTGGAAAGCCTTGTAGGAGGCCTTTGTCCAGCAGTGGACATCTATAGGCTGAGGAAGAAGAAGAAGACTATTTAGTATTCTGTAATCTGTGCACCAGACGAAGTCTTGACGCCAAGCGATTTTTCGTGTTCCGGAATGATGTCTGGTGAAGCTGTGCGGAAGACGGGTCTGAGTAGTTATGTTGCGATGTGTTCCGTTTTTGTGTTGTAAGTTTGGTCGTGGAGGTCTCCAGATCAATTTCCCTCTGGCGCAGCGTGGTCGTGTTGTTGGGCTTAACATTGCATCACCTCGCTCAACGTCTTCCTTCAAAGTGATGGTGGTTCCACAAAGATACAGTATATTACTTACATTTCGTATCCACAAAATATGCAAAGGAAAATATTTTGAGGAAAGTTTTTAGTATGAATGTCAATATAGCTTTAATAACATAATATTTTTTTGTTCAAGTAACAAGGACTCACTTTTGTTACTAAAAAATTAAGAAGAACTATGTTAGTCAAAAACATTTCTTTTTTTTTTTATACGTTCACTCAGTTTTTTGAGTGAATAGGCTCTTAATAAACTAGCACGCTTTACTATCAACGATTGCACCAATAACATCAGGCGGGATTGCAGTGAAACACTAGTTTATAATTATAAAAAAAGAAAAAAATATTATAGCATACTGTTAATTAAAAAATGAAATATGCCCCAAATTGATAATAATAGTGTTACGCAGTAAGGCTGTACATATAGGGACTAGGTATATCTATAGAAATGAAAAAATTACAAAATAACACACATTTCCAGTGTCGAAATCAATTTGCACGGTTGTAAAATCCGTAAGTCGAAAAAGGGTAAAAAGATAAAAATGAAAGTCGTCAAAGAAAGAAAAGGTTGCAGATAATCTTTTATGTTTTTGTATTGTATGATGAACAAAAAAATACCATGTAGGTAAGTGTATATTTTTAGATTGAACAAATAAAATAATATGTGGACGAATGACCGACGAGTGTAGGGACGATGATATGGTAATCTCGGAGTAAACTTTGATTGTAAAATGCCTAACTTTGTCTTTGTGTTTCTCGGTGGTAAGCCATAATATCAGCTGCCGGCAGAAATTACCACCCACCAGACAAAGTCTTGCCGCCAAGCGATTCGTCTTGTTCCGGCATGATGTCTGGTGAAGCCGTATGGAGGACGGGTCTGAGCAGTTGTGTTGCCATGAATGCCGGGTACGATGCGCCAAATATTGTTGTGTTGGGAGGTTGTTTGTTTGTTTGTTTGAAAGCGCTAATCTCAGGAACTACTGGGCCAATTTGAAATATTATTTTTTAGTTGGATAGCCTATTAATCCAGGAAGGCTTTAGGCTATATGCTGCGACCAATAGGAGCGGAGCAAAATAAAAATTTAAAATGTATACCGAAATTGCGTGGCGGAGCTAGTCAAATATAAAAATTCTTGGTAAATTTAGGAATAAGCTAGCATTATTATCTACAATTGAAAAAGAAGAAATCACACAAAAACTTTTTTAAAAATAACACTTTTTCGTATACAGCGAACTGTGCCCATGGCAATAAACATTCTAAAGCTTCATTAAGATCGGGATCATTAAATGTTCAAACAGATTTTTTTCTTCCAAAACTTAAAAAAACTATTTATAATGTCTAGAAAATTCAATTTCCTTTTTGACAAGCGCTCAAAAGCCCCAATAATGGACGACTGAAAATGTTTCGCAACTTTTTTTAATTTTAATGTTCGCGTCTTTACGTGGAGTAGGCCGTAGGGAGTGAAGCCGTAATCGGAGGATTATGGCCCTTTAGAGGTATGAGGATTAGGGTGTAAAGTTCTCTCATCATAATGTACTAACTTACTGTCTTAACTTTGAAGTTCGGTGTTCTATAGGATGCATTTTGGGGAGTGTGCGAGGGAATTGCATGAGTTAATTCTCCCATCTCCGTTCCACCATCGGATGACCCGTCGTACGGCGACTTTCCACCCTTACGTTGTTAACACCACTACGACCCGGACGAAGCGTTTCGCCCCCTCCTTTACTTATACCGCGTACATCGAGGGACTGGAACAATTTGCCAGCGGCGGTGTTTCCGTCGGACGACAATTTGAGTGTCTTCGTGGCTAGACTGAATAGGCTCTTAATAAATAGTGCGCTTTACCATCAACGATTGCGGTCAAGCGCTAGTTTATAATTTATAAAAAAAAGATCCTCCGACCAAACGGGTGCTGAGTCTGGCAGGCACTTGCCCAACGGTTGATGTTGGGAAGTTGTATATATATATGCTAGTTGCACAGTAAACTCTGCTATCGAAATGCAAGACCTGTGTGACGTCTCCCAAATGCATC
Source organism: Sesamia nonagrioides (assembly GCA_017933935.1). Taxonomy (NCBI): domain Eukaryota; kingdom Metazoa; phylum Arthropoda; class Insecta; order Lepidoptera; family Noctuidae; genus Sesamia; species Sesamia nonagrioides. The sequence goes on from JADWQK010000025.1 coordinate 4,548,069, forward strand.
CTATAGAACACCGAGAGACTGGCTATTCTTCAAATGTGGCTTTGGAGACATTTTGACCCAAATCTGGGTCGCCAATAGTTGGGCAGACAAATTTTTCCAACATATGAAACAATAGTTAAGCAATATCCAGGAATGATATTCATTCTGATTATAATTGAAAGTGTATTATGCAATAATAATGCTGTTTCGTTTTCTCATCCTCATAAAACGAATTACTTACTACTATTTCTTAAGAATTAATTCTATATCCGACCATAAATAATTAAGCCTATTAATTTTTCAGGATTTATTTTATTTATTTATTATGATTTCACAACATGGTAATAATATAAACTAAAATAAAGCCCAAAAAACTTTAGAAGAGGTTTGACTGCGATATTATAATCTCAATTAATAAACAATTATTTATTACTTGTACCTACTGTTCACTCAACTTTTATTCTGTAAACATCAATGGATACAGTGAAACGTATACAACATGTAAAGAAAACCCTGTCCGATCCGTGAAGGTATTGTTAGGTATCGTTAACTAATTCTAATAATACCTATAAAGCCGGATTAAACGTAAATAAAATTCCCCCTAAAAAATAAACATTATTTCGAAAAAGCGAGGTAACTTAATGCATGTGCGGTAGGCAACACGTTAGGCATACATGCGAGGGTGTAGGGAGGCAAGGCAGGCGGCACGTGATCGCATCGCTATTCGCTCCGTCACAAATGGTGTTGTCACTTTTTATTAAATTACCAAATTTTGGGGAAGTTGGAATTAATTAAGATAAGATAAGATAAGATAAGATAATAATTTATTTTGCTAGAATACGAGTATAAATACATTAGCTGGTAGTTTCAAATATTGTCCGTCATATTCAACCATTATCAGGTATGCAAAAATGTCACATACTTAAGCCGATAAACTCAATAAATTATATTATAACAATTTTCTATCCAATAAGTTAAATTACATTTCAATATTATAACAATGATGTCGACACAGAAACCATACAAATACCAATATCAAGATAAAAACTAACGATGAAGTTAAAAATGTCAAGGTAGTCAATATACAATTAAAAATGTCACCTGGTAAAAAAAAAAAATGTTTAAAATGTCATACTTATTTAAAATGTCAGTGAAATTAAAATAAATCTAAAATATTAAAATCAAGTACATTAGTTCATGTTAGCTTCTCTGTCAAATATTCAGAAATATTATAATATGCCCTTTCTACCAAAAAACTTTTCAGCTGTACATATTTTAAATGTATTAATGTTTAATTCCTTCAGATAGCTCGGTAAATGGTTGTATATCATTGGCGCCATGCAAAATATACTTTTACGCATCAGTGCTGTATTGCCTTTCAGAACACGCAGTCTATTTTGATCATGGCGACTGCGCGTATTAGTTACTCTATCAGACAGCTTCGGGAAAAGCTTAGGGTTAGTTTTAACGAATACAGCAATTTCGTATATATACAGCGATGGAAGAGTGAGTATTTTATAGTTCATAAAGTAAGGCTTGCAACTTTCTATGCACTTCAAACCGAACATTGACCTGATGCATCTTTTCTGCGCCTTGAACACTAGTTCTCTATTCGTGGAGTTACCCCAGAATATTACTCCAAATCGTAGTAATGAGGCCACAATGCCATGGTACGCCGTGACAAGAGCGGCCCTGCCTATAATAGGTGCAAGTTTGTAAAGGGCAAAGGCGGATGAACTAATTCTTTTAATTAATTCCAGTGTATGATCTTTCCAATCCAGTCTATGGTCTATTGTAATACCTAAAAATTTTGTCATACTTTCCTGCTTTATTCTATGATTATTATAGTCAATATTTATTTTATTAATTACGCGTTGGCTAAATAGCATCAATTTGGTCTTGTCTAAATTTATTTTTAAATTATTATCTTCTAACCATTTTACTATGGAACTTAATGTATTCGTGATTTCACTTTTGTCTATTTGTTTGTCCGTACTGCTTATTGTGACTGTGCTATCATCGGCAAAAAGTGACATATGGTGTTCAGTCACTTTTGGCAAATCGTTTATGTATATGATAAACAAAAGCGGGCCCAGCACGCTGCCCTGTCGTACACCATACTCAATTTTCCGATGAATGATAATTCCCGAAAGAAAAAGATTATTTCAAAATTCATTAGTATTGTCACTATGATAATTATGTAAAATTTAATAGTTTATTTGGTCATGTGTTTACCTAACAGTTATTGTCATTTTGGGTCAGACGGAGTTTTCTTTACATATTGTATAAGTGGAAACAATTTGTCATACAACACTTTTATATCATAGATTCTCTTTTAGTGCATGTATTTCCACTGATTTGCGGTTATAACCTACCTTTTATTTGTTACCAATTCACAGTTTCTTTATCTACATTAAGTAGGTATTTCAAAATAACCTATCAATCAATATACTAAAGACCTAGAGGACTTACTTTAAGGCTGACTAGATAAATTCGTCAAAATTAAAATACTCCCAGCGCTCCTGCTCAGATCGAAGCCTCCAGGCACCGGCTATGACCTAAATTCAACAAATTTTACGGATATTTTCGCAGTACGCCCCGTAATTCAAATTTAAAAGGAAATATCGGTATTTCGTCTTGGTAGGAAGATGGAAAGTTTATCGTTCATAACATTAAGTACTAGCTGTTGCCCGCGACTCCGTCCGTGTGGACTTCAGTTTACAGCGCGCGGTGGTTCCCGATAGCAAACATACGGCTTATAATACGTAAACAATATTTTTGCCAAATTTAGAAGCTGTAGCCCATTTCGAAGCCGTAGTTCATTCCGAAAAAAATTAAATAGAGCTCAGTTAATATAAAATAAACGCCTGTTAAAATAATGGGAGCACGTCCACGGTTTCTCCCGTTTTCGCAACATTTTTTGTTACTGCTCTGCTATATAGCCTATGTCCTTTCTCAGACTATAAACTATCTGTGTACCAAATTTCATTACAATATTAGGTTCAGTAGTTTTGGCGTGAAAGCCGGACAGACAGACAGAGATACTTTCGTATTTATAATATTAGTATGGAATGGATTTATTGCAAATACTCGTAGCCTAGAGAACAGCGGTGGCCTCGTGGTATCGTACGCGACTCACATGTTGTAGGTCGTAGGTTCAATCCTGTCAGGCGCTTTAATTTGTGAAAATTATTTCTAAAAATTATTCACTATACTATTGTATGAAGTCATGTGTTTTTTTAAATGAACAGACAGCTGTGCTGCTGGGGAGTTTCTTCCGCCACTTCTTCTTTCCAGCGATAGCACTAGGAAGTTGTCGATGAGTGGGCGTTTTGGGGGACTGTCATAAGTAATATTGACGTTCAAAAAGTGCTGAGTCTCAGCCTAATTAAAATAAATGACTTTTGTTTTTTTTTCATCACCACTGCTCCCAAAGCGGTGAAGGTAAACATTGTGAGGAAACCGGCATGTCCTAGAGCCAAAACTTCGAAGACATGTGACATCTACCATCCCGAACTGGATCCCTGTGGTAGATAACGGCTCACTGGAGTGGAAACAATAAAGGCTGATTATGTTAGTTATGTTATGCGTGTGTATTATGTGTGTGTGTGTGTATTTCTTCTTCTCGGTTGAATAATGATCTCGATTGAGATTATCTCCAAGCCCTGTAATGCAGAGCAGCTATTCTCCTATAGTAACTATAGTAGGTACATATGTCAAAACAATAAGGGATAAAGTATAAGATGGCCGATTTGTACTGAAAATCCAAATTATTTATTTTTGTAACTTTTAACTAATTTAGTTAATCAAAATAGTTACCATTATTATCTATACATTGCAGCCACCTAGGAAGGTCTTTTATGCCTTTGCGATAGAAGTCTGAGGATTCTCGGAAACTATTCTGAATGACACCACGCTGAGACCACCAAACAGTTACCATTAATTACCTTTTTATTGGTAAGTTTTGCTTTCGGACACTGTTGTGGCGTTTGATCTGGGGTCAGCTAATGTATTTTTTGTTTACGTATATCATAAAGAATCTATTTTTCATCACAAGTCCCAATTCGATCCAATGTTCCTTCACTTCTGTACCAATTTAACAATGCAACACAAGTTTCAACACACGTTTCTTTCTGCAGATTAGTCTAATCATGAGGCATCCATTTTTCGTATTTATTTTTTTCATTTTATTGATTTGACGCAAATGAGTCAATATTGTGGGTAAGGTAACGTTAAACCATTTTTAACACCCTTGCTCGTAAAGCTGATGTAATTCCACCGGTTTTAAATATGTAAAGCAGGCCATAACAAACGCGTGTGTTATCAAAGCAAATAGTTAAGTTATAGTCCATACAAATTCCATAACAGCATTATTATCCATTTCAAGTAATTATGGAACTGATCGCCCGCCGCACGGCTCGCGCTGCGCGCTGTTCCATATTTGAAATGGCAAATAATAATACTAATGGCGGGAAAGCAACAGTGTGCATTTACAGATTGAGTTTATTTAAAATGAACAAAATATAAAATACTTTTTTCTGTTTCCTCGCAAGTGTGTTAAAAAACGTCGTACGATATACGTGCGTATTGGTTATAACATGCTCGGCTCAATTACACCCTCGCCTTCGGCTCGGGCTGAAATTCCGCCTCGCATGTTATAACCATCATTACGCACTAATATCGTAACGTACTATTCCTTAATTCCTGGGTAGTTTGACTAGGATAGACTTCCACCATCTCTCTTAATACATAGTAGTTAACCTCTGTGGGTATTCTTCGTGGCTCGTTCTTCAAGTCGAATTTTTCATCACGAAAGCGTTTTATCCAAAATCACACGGTGCGTGCATCAGTAGATCCCTCCCCAAGCGCAACAGTGATATTGCGGGCTGTTTCTGCCGCGTTACTTGCGCGAATTCGTATTCAAAAATCACTCGAATTTTACAGTATCTATTTTGCATGTCTAAGTTGAATTACAAAACCAATAGAAAGTCGATATTAAAATTTTTCCCATTTTTGAAAAGAAGATGTTCTTCTTTTAAAAAATGTGTAGAAACCATGTTAAAAAAAGTTTCATTCGAAAACCCATTGGAACAAAACGGCAATTTTTTACTTTCAATTCAAAAGCATTCAGAACTTCCAGTTTTGGCGGGAAAGTCAAGCTGAGTGTCACACTCATTTTTCATTGGACTTTTAAAATTATTCATAGTGTTGTTTACTAAATAAAAGTGCGTGATTTATGTAGTAAAAAGTGGATTCGGTAAATACTTTTAATTCATAAATAACAGTGAAATATTGCAGCATAGTGACCACATCATGACTTTGCCTTAAACCTCCTTCGTAAGACGGTGCACGCGGCCGTCTTTTTCGACATGAATAATTCATTAGGTGACAATGACTAAATGCACAAACCGTGCGAAGCCAAAAAAGAAAGAAGCATTCACTGCGTTATTTACGGGCGGTGTAGGTTAGACAAAACGATAATATTATGAAGAAATTGATTAGCAATACTGCTACATACTAGCAGTGGCCTATTGGTTCGTGGTGGCCTATTGGTTGAAACACCAACCTCTCAAGTATGAGTGCGCGGGTTCGATTCTAGGTCAGGCAAGTACCAATGTAACTTTTTAAAGTTATATGTACTTTCTAAGTATATCTTGGACACCATTGACTGAAGGTGAAGGTAAACATCTTGAGGAAACCTGGACTTTAAGTCTGAAATCGCCAACCCGCATTGAGCAAGCGTGGTGATTACGCTCAATCCTTCTCTGTATGAGATGAGACTGTGCCCAGCAGTGGGACGATAAAAAAAAAGGGTGATGATGATGATTCTAATGACTCTAGTGTTCTACAATTAAGGTATAGGTACACAAGCATTTAAACGATACATTAGCAAGAGTCAACCTTATACTAAGATAAAACCCCTTATTGCAAAGTAATCACCTTACTGTATCGAAACCTAATTTGAGTGCTCCTATCCCATGTTGAGAGAGGATTAACCTTACCTACAATCACAAAGGCGTCCACTCACAACCTCGGTCGAGAACCTATCTGTTTTATGAAGCCAATTAATTACTTGATTGATAGCGGTACAGGAAAACCAGCCAGCAGCCAGTGGTACAGTACTCTAGGGAAATAAAACTACATTGAAGTTGGAAATATGAATACTTCGTAATTTATACTGTCCAATGGGGGCTCAGCACATTTATATTTTGCTGAAAGTTTAAAAGTAATTATACTGTGAATACCTATAAGTAGAGGAAGTGGGTTGTTACCCAATCATTTGTAGTTTACCATCGTTATAAACAGAACAGGAAAATTAAACACGAACATATAGTCTGATTGTTGCAAATTACTATTCTATAAATACCTACCTCATTATACTTAGAGTTTGTTTGTTTGAGCGCGCTAATCTCAGAAAGTACTGGTCCTATTTTAAATTTTTTTTTGCGTTGGATAGCCCATTAATCCAGGAAGGCTTTAGGCTATATAACATTACGCTGTGACCAAATGGAGCGGGGCATATAAAAAAAACCTGGTGAAACCGCGTGGCGCAGCTGGTTTATCATAATAGGGTATTTGACTAAAAAAAACTAATTAGGCCGTCAGTCAAATTTCTAAAAAAAATACTAGACATGTATTTTTTTCTTTTTTCATATAAACACAAAATGAAGTCGACACAGCGCGTTGATAATTCGCGTGATGTCACTGCACGCTACACTTTTTAGCGGCCAGTGACGTCACCAGCCACTACTCCTGATCTTTGATGCCTTTTATATGTGTCAATTTTTATTGATTTGATAAAACAAAATATACGTATCCAATATTTTTCTATAATTTCTGAATGACGGACTAATTAGAATATATTTTTTTTTACCCAGGGAACATCCCTATTGTTTTAGCAATGTATGCGGTACCTCGGTGGAACATACAAACATATCATAATCAGCCTATATTGTTCGCACTGTTGGGAGCAATATACAACGTGTAACATAAAGGGTATATACATAACAAAGGTATGGCATCTTTACATGATATCAAACTATATTGGAAGGGTTTTTTAATCCTATCTCTTTATGTTAGGAAGTTATGAGGAAAAACACCGCCTGTGATAGGCTACTATCATACTAGTCGTACTCGTCGATATTGAAGACATTTATCGGATTTTGGCAAGTAACGTGACGGGTAACGAGTAGTTATTAACGTATGTAGTGTGCTGCCACGTTTGTTATGATTTGATTTTAAGAAACACACGAAACCGAAAATTTGTTACCAATTTTTTGAGTATTTTATTTTGAGTTGAAACCCTTCCGATATCATTTGATACCATCTAAAGATGCCATGCCCTTGGTATGTATATACCCTTTTTGTTACACGTTGTATACAATATGTAAAGAAAACCCTGTCCGATCCGTGAAGGTACTGTTAGGTATTGATAACTGATTCTACTAATGCCCACAAACACAGGCCAAACTTAAAAAAAAAATCCCCCTAAAAAAAAATATTTTTTCGCAAAAAAAGGTAGATAAGCAACCCCTTCCACGGGCGGCGGGCGGCAGGTCATGCGGCACCTGTGACGTGGTCGCGTCGCTATTCGCTTATAATAATACCGATGTTGTCAGTTTTTTAAAAATTAACAAATTTCGGGGAAATTGGAATTAATTCCCGGGAAAAAAGGATTATTTCAAAATTCAATAGTATTGTTACTATGATGATTATGTAAAATTTTATATTATATTTGGTCAAGTGTTTACCTAACCTTTATTATCCTTATGGGTCGGACAAGGTTTTCTTTACATATTGTATACTCATCGAGATGAGGACACAGGCCTCATCTCGGTGAGAGGGAATGTGCCGTAATCTACCACGCTAGCCCAGTGCGGGTTGGTAGAGGCGACATGTTCTAGAGCCAAGAACTTCGAAGACATCACATGTCTTCGAAGTTCTTGGCTCTAGTACATGCCAGTTTCCTCACGATGCATTTATACAATATGTAAAGAAAACCCAGTCCGACCCGTAAGGATAATAAAGGTTAGGTAAACACTTGACCAAATATAATATAAAATTTTACATAATCATCATAGTAACAATACTAATGAATTTTGAAATAATCCTTTTTTTCCCGGGAATTAATTCCAATTTCCCCGAAATCTGGTAATTTTTAAAAAAGTGACAACACCGATATTATTATAAGCGAATAGCGACGCGACCACGTCACAGGTGCCGCGTGCCCTGCACTCCGCCGCCCGCGGAAGAAGTTGCTTACAGCACATGTATTAAGTTACCTCTTTTTGCGAAATAATATTTATTTTTTAGGGGGATTTTTTTTTTAAGTTTCGCCTGTCTTTGTGGACATTATTAGAATCAGTTATCGATACCTAACAATACCTTCACGGATCGGACAGGGTTTTCTTTACATATTGTATAGACTGGCAAAATCATAACACTTCCTTAAAACGCGGCCTAATCGCTTCTTTTATTATTTTGGATGCAGAATTCTGATAGTTTGCAATGGTGAATATTTTAAATAATTTCTGATCATCACCCTAATTGTGTACATAACATACATAAGTACATCCTATAATGGTCCCACTGTTGGGACACAGGCCTCCTATCGGTGAGAGAGGGAGTGGGCCATAATCGACCATGCTGGCCCAGTGCGGGTTGGTAGATGGCACATGTCTTCGAAATTTTGACTCCAGGACATGCCGGTTTCCTCACGATGTTTTCCGTCACCGTTTTAAGACCAACGGTGATGAAATAATTTACACAAAGTAAAGCGCCTGACGGGGTTCGAACCTACGACCTACAACTTGTAAGTCACAGCCGATACCATTAGGCCACCGCTACTCTCTAATTGCGTATTACTATAAATTTAAAACATATAGGTAGCAAATCCATTGCTACGTACGCTCGAAAAAATATGTTTTTTTTTTTATAACTTATAAACCAGCGCTTGACCGCAATCCTGCCCGATGGTAAGCAGTGACGCAATCGTTGATGGTAAAGCGCACTAGTTTATTAAGAGCCTATGTATGCGCAACAACATAAATAATGCAATATATGTTGTTTAACTGCCAAAATAAAAGCCGTCACCCCAATCAATGAAACTGCTCAACATCCCAGACTGAAGACTGGCTGTTAGATTTTCGAATCTCTGACTACCCGCAGACTGCTGAAAGTTCCACGAATGACAGGACCAACATCTTAACGAGCTTTCCAGGACCCGGAAAGACATCGGTATTTAAGGAAGGTCACCCACCCACAGCCCAACGACAGTTAACATAGCATAACCTAAATCGATCGACCTATGCCGGCTATTGAATATCAATATCAAAAGTCAATTATTCAAAATAGGCTGAGACACAGCATTTTTCGAGCGTCAAAATTACAAAAGAGAGTCCCCTAAAACACCCGCCCTTCACCACCTTCTAGTGCTTTCGTTGGGAAGAAAAAGTGGCCGAACAAACTCTCTAGCAGCGCAACTGTCTGTTCAGAAAACTTCTGTCTGTGTGCAATACTAAGCGTGTAAAGTAACTAACATTAGGGTAAAAGCCGGATAGTTGCCACACTTTTTAAAAGCTCCTTTCAAAAATGTGTACCAATACATTTTTATTCAAAGTGTATTCTCAAACACAGTTCATTAATCTTCTAATGGGTATGTTAATTATTTATAAAAAAAAATGTAAGTAGGTATTATACTTTTTGAGTAAATCCTTAAATTTAATACCTCTAAAAAAAGAGGATAGTTACTACTATAGCGGATAGTAGCCTAACGTTAAAAATGGTTCGGGGATACTTGCCCAATGTGAAGATAGATTCCGAGTCTGTTTGTTTTTCAAATAAAAATGAACTTTTATTAATTTAAATAATCCGTTTTTATAAAAGACAGTAGGGCAACTATCCGATTTGATGCGGATACTTGCCCTTTTTATTTACAAAAAACCTAACAAACAGTGCAATTTAAACTCTAATGCATTCAAAGAAATAAATATTTGACTGAAATCGCAATTAGTTATAAAAATATTTAACAGAGATTACCTACCAATATAATTGTGGCGCTCGTCAAAGTATTGCCTCGGAAAATATTTTCTCATAAGGCACTGAGGCCTGCGCGGGGTACGCTTTTAATTATGATCCAAAAGAAACACTGTCAATAGGTACGTCTAACATAGAGCATTTGAAACGGAATCCGTCCGAGGCAACTATCCGGCTTTTACCCTACAAGATACGCTGCTTGCATGATAATAAAAAATCGTCTATATGATGACGTCATAATTATCAATACATAACACCCTCTCATATTACAGGGCGGCGGAAGGCGGACTGGCGCCAGTCGGCGATGGAGATATGCCGGTGGGCGGACCCAAGACGCCGCAGCAGATCGCGGCGCAGCGTCGGCTGCAGCAGACGCAAGCGCAGGTTGATGAGGTAAGGACGTGTCTTAGCTTTTATTATTTCCACTCATCGATCACTTATACACTAGATACAAAGTCTCGAACAAAACTCTTATCAAAAATGGAGACAAGTATTAAGCAGTCTAAAGTAGTCAAAATAAATATACATTAATTTAAAATCAGCCTTAAGTGCAGTGTATAAAGTTCTTATCACAAAGCAGTATAAAAAGCCATTATTTTTTACGACCGAGTCTGACATGAAAGAGGTATCCATGTGCTGCGTTGTGCGCTTGTTCAGTTCAACCATTTTTTTACACTGATTGTGAATCTAGTGTGATTGATGCTTCCACTGGTCAGTTTTGCTTCCCTTAGACAATATTAACCTGAAATCAGGCGCTTAACTTTTCATTTGCATCTTCAACTCGCTGATAACTTCGCCGTGAAATTATGAACATAAATCCCTGTGTTCATAAAATGCTGCTTGAAGTTAACTAGTAACTGTTTAAACAACCCTATAAACACTATGGTTCTAATCACTAATCAACTTTGAGAGCAAGGTTTAAAGGGGGGAAAAAAGTGATAAACTGACTCAATTAGTGAACCGATCGATGAATTTGTCGGTATATCAAGTAATTTTGGAACCAAATTTTCACACATTATTATTTTTTTGTATGTAGATCTGAAATTTGTTTAAGTGGTATGAGTCAGAGGCGACTAAGTGAGACGCTTCAGCTCGATAGGTGTACCTAGAAGGATAATTTATTGTCTTTGTCGCTTATGTTCAAACATTCGTTTCTTCAATATAATGTTAGAAAAGCGTTTCAGGATTGATGTTATTTTCAGGCTTGTTTCATTAAATGCCTCCTTCTTATTTGCGGATTTAGGGGTAAATGTTGAATTGTGATTATACCCTCTAACAACTTATAATTATTGTACAGAATATGTTTAGGACTTCGATAATCCTAGTAGGTACCTAATATTATAAACTTTGTCTGAATGGATGGATAGATAGATGTTTGCTACTTTGTCAGGCAAAAATTACTCAACCGATTTTGGTGAAACTTTGCAGTAAGTAATATAGCTGACTAGGGGCTGCCAGCGACTTCGAACGTGTGGACCTAGTTATGCTCCGCTCCTATTGGTCGCAGCGTGATGTTATATAGTTATATAGCCTAAAGCCTTCTTGTATTAATGGGCTATCCAAAGCAAACATATTTTTTCAAATCGGACCAGGTGTTCCTGAGATTAGCGCGTTCAAACCAACAAACTCTTCAGCTTTATATATTAGTACTAGCGGCCGCCAGCGACTTCGTTCGCGTGGTTTAGTTATGCTCTGCTCCTATTGGTCGTAGCCTGATGTTATATAGCCTAAAGCCTTCCTGGATTAATGGGCTATCCAACGCAATAAGAATTTTTCAAATCGGACCAGTAGTTCTCGAGATTAGCGCGCACAAACAAACAAACAAACTCTTCAGCTTTATATTAGTATAGATATAGATACATCGGAGGGTAACTCTAGTATGTGATTTTAAGAATATTCTCAGTGTGATCTCAGTCTCAATCTGTCAAAAAATACTATTAATTTCCCTAAATTTTGATAAGTTTTTGAAATTTCTTTATCGCCGAGACGATCTACTGCGACTAGATTTTGAACATTGTGATATGGCTTTGAGAACATCTCATTAAATATTTTATTACACAGATACTCTTACAAGATCGACACTTATACTGGTGAAACAAAAGAAATCAAGATTTGGTAGAGTAGCAACTTTTTCTACAAAACAGCTTTTGTTTTCGTTTGGATATTTACAATGCTTAATTCTTTGGAGCCAACACCTACGGAGTTCATAGGTACTATTAAATATTTCCAGTATTATACAACGTTATTTTTGTGCGAAATCTGAATATAGTTTGTTCAGAATAAGCAACTGAATCAATCGATCCCAATCATTTTTACACCATGTTACATTTTTTCCCAAATACATTTAGAAATTATTGCAGTGTGGATAGCGAACGCGCGGACGGAGATTACGATAGTTAATGCGCGCTCGCTACAGCTAACGCCAGAGGTCAACGCACCGCGCTCGCCCGCCCGGCCGTAGCTTTGACCATATTTTTGTTGGGACAACCAAGTAGAATAGCCAGCTCATAACTTTTGTGGTCTGTCATTATATTATGTTTTTTAAATTTTGTACATAGATTCTTTATTTAAAAATACTGGACACGTGTTTCGGGTTTCTTATAAACGAAAAATAATGTTGTATATTAAGCTAGCATAATTATTATTAACCTAAGTATAATGTGCGCACTGCTGGAACATAACAGTGGACCTTACCGTGGCCAGTTTTATTCTGAAACAGCTGGACAGATTTTTACAGGATTTCCTCTGACAGATATCTAAATTAGGGTTACAGAAATAAAAATAAAAACCACATGCGGGCGGTGCCGCGGGCAGGAGCTAGTTTATAATATAAAGGACATAGATTAGCGTGGTGAGTCAGAGGCAGCAAGTGAGCGTGACATTAGAACCCCGTGACAAGTGTGGGCGGACTATTTACTGTCTATTGGCACGCCCAGTCTCCCCGTGTCCATTCTATGATGGCCAGTTTATAGATTAACTAAATATTACTTTGTTGTGTTATTATAAATAAACTGTTCAGTTAATTGCTTTTTTATCTATATCACACTACCATATAATACTACTAACCCACTACTACCCCAGTTAATAGTAATATTACGGGTATAAACATAGAAGTTTGGCATATATATAGTTTATAAAAAAGTACATAATTATATACTTTTTATATCCGATATTCTTACTAGGTCAAAACTTGAACGGGTTACACCGCGGGGTGATGGTATAAAATGGTGTGTTAAGTAGACGATTTTTGAATATACTCAAACTAAGCACAAATTATCTTCAGAGGTATCTATAAGAAATCAATTCCCGAGATTTTAGACTTTAGATAGTATTTGGTTATAGCCCGAGTAGGAATTGATTCTTTTACCCGTGTTAAACACTCTACTTTTCATATCAAATATAAGGAAAATCATAAAACTAGTTGTTTATTTAAACTATTTTTGCGAATGAAATGAAGAAATCAGAGTGAAATGAAGAAGACAGATTGGTTGGACTCGCCCCATTACAGAGAATTTAAATGTAAATGCTCAAGTGTAGGTCCTGTCTATCCCGCCAATTTATGTTGACTTTTTAAATTTTAAATATGGAGCTCACGGAGTAATTGTTGCGACTTGCGACCTATTCCGCTCAAAGAAGATTGCGCTAAGTTCACACTGGCTGTTTAGAAACTTATATGGCCGCAGCATTTACTTTTTTAAATATAAATCTCTTCATAGCTGACAGCAATTCTATTTTTAAAGTTCATTCCGGCCCTTAAGTGGGAAGTAATTTGTGTGATTTTTTCCCTTTCTAGGGAGGGAAGCAAAATTTTCCACCCAATAATCAGATCAAAATAAATACTAATTTCCGAGTATGAAAAATGTATTATGTATCTATTAGAAATACCGGAAGACATTGATAAAATATTATATCATTGCCGGAAGATCAATACTTACCGTATTTAAAAAAAAATAGAATCTATTTTCAGTTTCACCTCTGCGACAAACAAATGTCAAATACTTCTCAAAATGTAGGGAAATTTGAGGTATTTTTGATCTATTGAGGCTAAGATCTGACTGTAAGTTTCCTTCAAACTACGAAAATTGCCCTCTGAATATTTAAGGAAACTTCTGTTCGTACCAATCTTATGATTCTCACCAAAACACATTTTTAAATTTTTATATATATGTACACCATAAATTCACGTTTATTACACAAAATGGCTGACCTAATCACAAACGTCAGTGCTCCCAGATTCGAAGCAGGAAATTAAACGTCTGACAAACGGCCAACTATTTGATATTGACACTTTCGGAAAACTACCCTCCTCTATACCACAAATACCTACCAGAAACAAAAGCTTTACTTATGGAGTAAAAAAATAAACGGACTAAGGAAATAAAGTAGATACCGCCCTTATTCATAAAAGTTGTCTAAAGTTAACTAGTGATTAGCGATTCTTTAACCATACATTTTTGACCTTTTAACGTCACTTAACTTTGATCTTCATTTATAAATAAACACCACAGTGTTTAAGGGCTTTATTCATAAACGATGATTCAAGTTAAGTGACGTGCAAACGTCTAAAATGTATAGTTAAACATATAATTACTAGTTAACTTTAAGCAGTATTTATGAATAAGGGGGTTTATGATTAAGTTCCATTTGTGGTTTGGGAGAATCTATCCATCCTTTGGTTATCTGGAAGAGTTTGCATAAAGGATGGCTTCAATAAAATTGATGCAACAAAAGTCTTGCATCGTCTAAATGGTGTTTAGACAATGCAACTTTCATATCATTTGAGCCGAAAGACGTCCACTGCTGGACATAGGCCTCCCCCAAGGTTCTCCACGACGACCGGTCCTGCACTTCCCGCATCCAGCGGTTTCCCGCGACCTTCACCAGGTCGTCGGTCCACCTTGTCGGGGGCCTATCCCCGCTACGTCTTCCGGTGCGTGGTCGCCGCTCGAGAACCCGTCGGCCCCATCGGGCATCGGTCCTACGGGCAATGTGTCCAGCCCACTGCCACTTTAGTGTTGCAATTCTTCGGGCAACTTTCATATAGGCAATTAAATTGCACCGTGTACATCAGGCTTTAGCGACAAGAATGACCGCCTATTGTATGTACTTGTTCTGTTGAATGTATTTTGTTCGATGTATGTTTTTAGTGTACAATAATAATATATAAATCGACAGCCTCCGTGGCGTAGCGGTAGCGAACGCGGCCAAGAAGGCGCGGGTTCGATCCCCGCGCAGTGCTAATATTTGTATGCATGAATATGAATATTTTCACTGGTCTGGTCGTGCCTCGGAAAGCACGTTAAGCCGTTGGTCCCGTTTGCCATATGAACATCTAATGGCAGTCGTTACGGGTTGTTGGAGCCCTCAAAAGTCCAAAAATTGGTCTAGCTGCAATGCTTCGAAGTCGCTTCGATCGGCGGCTTCGATCGCCTTCGGGTTATGAAGGTCAGACGACAGTCGCTTCGCGGAAAATGTCGAAGTTTCGCCAAAATCAGCAGTTAGACTGGTAAAAGCGGACCCCAGACTCCAGAGCAGCAATGCTTCGGATGCGACTGGGATTAACGCTGAGATAATGATGAAAGAATATATAAATAAATAAGTAAAATCTTCCTTCAAGGTATCTAGAATTTGTAGATAGATAAAATTGTGAAACACGTATACATATACATATATGAGTTCATATGAATCAGTAAGATACTCATTTTTCGCACCTCTAAATTGCAAAACCCTTAGTACCGCCTTACGGATTCCGTATCACATCCTCGATTATCAGAATGTATTGGAAAGTTCTATATGATGCATTTTGGTGAGTGTGCGAGGGAATTCCATGATTCAATTCCCCAATCTCCGTTCCACCATCGGGCGACCCGTCGGAAGGCGAGTTTCCAACCTTACGTTGTTAACGCCACTACGATCCGGACGAAGCGTTTCACCTCCTTTTTTATACGCATACAACGAGGGACTGGAACAATTCGCCAGCGGCGGTGTTTCCGTCGGACTACAATTTGAGTGTCTTCAAGGCTAGAGTGAATCTTCAAGGCCCTTAATAAACTAGTGCGCTTTACGATTAACGATTGCGTCACTGCTTAACTTTTTTTTTTTGTTGGGATGGGAAATCATCAAATGACTCCTCCCGCTCTGGGCGGAGCGGGAGGGCGTGTCAGACTTTTACTGACTAAAACCCACCCTTGTTTCTTCACTTGCCTGTGCGACGGCCAGGGCCACGGTTTCTTGTTCAACCAATCCGCAACCCTGACCCAACTGCTTACCATCAGGCGGGATTGCGGTCAAGCGCTGGTTTATAATTCATAAAAAAAAGTTTTAGTAAAAGACCTTATTTATATTCACATTTGAAGGCTTTTTTCCTTAGTATTGAATTAAAACCACCATACTTAGAAAAAACGTTCTACTATCTTCAATTTATTAAGGTAGTGACCGTCTTCCATGTTTTTTTTTTTTTATATGTTATAAACTAGCGCTTGACCGCAATCCCGCCTGATGGTAAGCAGTGATGCGATCATTGATGATAAAGTGCGCTAGTTTATTAAGAGCCTATTCACTCTAGCCTTGAAGACACTCAAATTGTAATGTGACGGAAACACCGTCGCTGGCAAATTGTTCCAGTCCCTCGATGTACGCGGTATAAAAGAGGAAGCGAGCTTCGTCCGGGTCGCAGTGGTATCAACGATGGTGGAACGGAGATGGAGGAGAATCATACAATTCCCTTGCACACTCACCAGAATTTTACACATATATACTGGTATACTGATTTAGCTCCACATTGGGTAAATTAGAACAAATACATTATATTTTCTTAGTAAACATAACTTAGAAACTGAACTACACTCCAACGAAAAACAATCTCATACCATTTTCAAGAGAAACTCGAGATGATAGAGGGCTTTACGTAGATCCCAAGATTAAAGTTATGTATAGTCCTTGAAAAGCACTATAAGAACGATTTGTCAAGCCCAGTCTCTGACGTCATCGAGTCTGCGCGTGTATCCAATGACGTCATCCTGGGAGAAATAGCTCTTGGAATTGAGGCAAGGGTTTGCTGATGTTCTATCACTATTCCCATTATGTATGATTGCGAGTGTATTTTGTTTAATATATTATTATGGAGTCTTCTAATAGGTAGTGTGTCCATATTTTATATACTTTCCTACGAGACATACGTCTCTAAAGAAGAAATATTTAACCCTAGTTAAATAAATAAAATGAATTTCCTCTATAAAAAAAAATATCTTATAATCTGTGAATTTTTCTTTAGTTTTCATATATCTTTTTAATTGTTCAACTTTGTTTTAAAAATACTCTATCAAGGAAACTCAAATAGCCAAAAGAGTTTTCAAGAAACAGTATTTTAAGAGAACTTTGACATAATAAATTGTAAAACTTTATTTCTCAAAGGATTACAGAGGTTTTACATTGGCCCTAAACAAGTTACCTAAGCTTCTATTTTAGGCACCATTTATTTTGGTAGTTGGGACTAAAAATAGGAAACTCTCCTAAACAGTATTGTTTATTTAATGTTGCAAATTAGTGCTCAACCATTATGTTATTCTTAGACGCAGCCTCGTCAGAAGAAAAGTTTCTCTTTCTCAGCCGAGGTTCCGTCGTTTAGTTCATTATTATTTGTCGTCCTCCGTGGCGCAGCGGTCAACACGCCTGCCAGCGACGTGGAGGCCCCTTGTTCGATCCCCGGCCAGGTCATAATGGAAAACGATCTTTTCCTGATTGGCCTGGGACTTGGATGTTTATCTATATGTGTATCTATTATAAATATAGTATCGTTGAGTTAATATCCCATAACACAAGTCTAGAACTTACTTTGGGGCTAGCTCGATCTGTGTGATTTGTCCGTATATATTTATTTATTATTAAACTAATCATATGGTATTTTTCATAACAGGTTGTCGACATTATGAAGACAAACGTTGAGAAAGTGCTGGAGCGAGATCAGAAACTGTCAGAACTCGATGACAGAGCAGGTAAGCTTAACATTCTTAAACATTACCATAACAAAGATTCTGATCATAGTAAAAGAAACAATAATGACTCTATCATAACATAACATAATCAGCCTATATGTTGACACTCCTGGAACAGAGGCTTCCTCTCGATGAGAGGGGGACGGCCGTAATCTACCCGCGGGCCCAGTGCGGTTTGGTAGATGTCACATCTCTATAACCCGCGCAGATAGAAAATAGATCTGTAAATGGGTCCGCTCGCATGCGTTCTCGCTCACTCTCTATCGCTGTCTATACTCACACAGTGAAAAAGCGCTGAAAAAAAAATCAAATCAATCAATCCCCTTCACCTTTCCAAATGGAAGAAAGAACCAAACATGTTTTGTCAACCGTACCATAAGTACCCGCCGCCATTTTCAGATCTTTTCGTGATCTGCGTGGGTTATACGAAGTTTTGGCTCTAGGACATGCCGGTTTCCTTATTGTGTTTTCCTTCACCGTTTTGAGAGGAGTGACAAAGTACAGCGCCTTATGGGGTAAGAAAGTATGAACGAAACTTGTAACTACTCCATCAATGAAACGTAAATAAAAATTGAACTCAATGATTACAAATATTTTTTTTCGTTACAGATGCACTGCAACAGGGAGCATCACAGTTTGAACAACAGGCTGGCAAACTCAAAAGCAAATTCTGGCTGCAAAATTTAAAGGTACCTAAACTTTTCTCACTTAACTAAGTATTTGTATTTGAAATAAAAAAAGAAAAATAAAATACCAATCTTTTTATAGCGCAAATATTCTCCTAAACTCTAAAGGGATAAAACAAATTCTTTGGTGCTGTTAAAAATCTTTGTTGGAACGGTTAATATAATCTGCTTTAGAATGGTTACCTTAGGCAAGCTAATGTTGCGAGAACGGTGCAGGTACGCCAATAACTTGCGGGAACCATCTGAAACTTTCTAGACTCAAAGACTTTATCGCATTGATTCAGGATCACTGCATTGATTTGCTTACAATTATTTATAGATAGTCAAATAAAAGGCTAAGCTTAACATGAAGGCTGTTTACTCACACAGCTTCTCTGATTGCCTGGTCCTTGTCTTTCTATTTCATTAAGAAAGAGACAAAAAATAAATATTAATTTGGTCCCATTACGGGCTTCCCTCTACCGTTTCTTCGTTACGGCTCTGCTTGTCCATACTATCGTCTAATGTTTCGTTGGTTTTTAATTTATATGAAATAATTCGTCAATCTTCATCTTTGAAGTTTAACCAATAATTCAAAACTTGGCCGATAACTTGGATGTCCAAATCATCGGCCAATTTAGAATCAATACCTTAGTAACGTTGTTCTAAACCTTCCAGATGATGATAATCGCAGCTGTAATTGGAATCATCATCTTGGCTCTAATCATCGGTAAGTAAATATATTTCAACAAAGTCAGCCCATATACTTGTAACATCTCTATTCTGTTACACATTGTATTATTATGTTTTTAGACTAACCATATCATTATTTTCTCCACATTTTCAGCCAACTTTGTGTGAACAAGTTTCGGTAACCGAAGTTTAATTTAGAAGTTACTTGTTATAATGTTAATGAATACTTAGTATAAAACGTATGTTGTTTATTTTTATAATAATTACGTTACTGGTACTAAGCCTTTGTTGGTAAGTGGGCAAGACGTATCGTTTATCGTTGCTGATGATCAGTGTTGGCTTTGTCTGTACTATTGTGACTTCGTATATCTGTCTCTTATGAAGATTGTTTCATGCCGTTTCGACATCTTCTAGTTCATATTATAAGTTTTCATTCACATCGGGTGTTAGATCCTTGATACCTACTTCAAGTTAGATATCCTCATCTCCTTATTTTTCTTTAACTAAAATGATTTTAAAATCTTCGGTAGTCTATTTTTGGTTGATAACTAAATCGATTAGTTTTCTAAAAGTAATATTGCAATTTTCTTCATTTATATATAAAACCTGATGTGAATAATAACTTATATAATGAAATTCAGCTTTATTTTGCAAATTTGTTTTCTCTTGTGTCTGGGATTGCTCTTGTGGTTTAATTATATCTATTATAAAAACATTATGCAAAGACTTAATGAAGACTTAGAACTTAGATCTTAAATTGCTTGATATAAAAAGTTAGTCTACTTTTATCCAAGAATGTGATGCTTTTCCCAGATTTACCCCCAATTTAGTCTTGCTTTTCTTTAAACTACGTACAAATTTTCCATTGTTCAAAGAAAATATATCTCGAGAAGGGATACGCTTAAAAATGTAACATTAAAAGAAAAAGCTTGAAACAAATATCTATATATCGTTATTGCTAATTGGTGCTTTCAACGCTTCGAACTATAGATATGAGTAATATGACGGTATTGCAACGCGCGATACATATACAACAAAATCAATAAAAGAATATGGAATACTAGAAACTCCTCGTAAAAACCTGTTTTTTGTTTCAACAAAAAAAAAAATGTTAAAGCAGACTTTTAGTATTATATAATCATTTCCCACTGAAGTTAGCTATAGTCATGTTTTCAAAAAATCATCGGTGTTACAAGTTTATATCATCATGACCCTAAACAATTTGCATGATGAAGAGTACTAAAAAGTTAAATCACAAATATTTCGTTCTAATGTGTCGTCTTTTTTAATAAAACTCACTGATTATTGCACATATTATATACATATTAATGAGCATACATACATTTTGTGAATTCGTCTTGTGCTGCTAAAAATTTGTACCCTTGAATGTGATCATTAAAATAGTTTTACTATTTTCTAGGTCTGTAAGCCATCTAAATGAAGGATCGAGGCTGAGATATGGATTAATAACAGGTAGGTTTTCGATTTCATTTTAAGTACCATAATCCATAAAGATTAAAGCTTACCTACTAGAAGAAAATTGTTAGCAGACCCAATTTAAAACCTCTTTATGCCAAGGATTTATATTAATTTTTCTCCCCGCTCTCCATCTGAATAATATAAAAATGAATCGATTTCCAAAACGGTTCTAAAGCAGCAATCGAATACAAGGAGACGTAACGATGAAAGGCGTCCCAGGAAGTGAACCGATGACCTTATGAAGGCCGAGAGAATTCAATGGATTCAAATGGAGTGAAGCACAGAACAGCACCCTAATTGTGTAACAAACTATTCTTAAAAATTGGAATCATTTTGAAGCATGTTGCTAAATCCATTACTGTACCTATATGTTCGAAAAATGTGTCCTATCAATGACGTAAATAATGCAATGAATGTGGTTGAACTGTCAAAATGAAACTCATTTCTACTGATAGAGTGTTACGCAATTACCCTTCTTTGGGAGTTTTGGCGGGAAGTTCAAGCTGAGTGTCACGCTCATTTTTTATTGGACTTATAAAATAATATATAGTGTTGTTTACTAAATAAAAGTGCGTGATTTATGTAGTAAAAAGTGCATTCAGTAACTAATTCATAAAGAACAGTAAAATATCACAGCATATTCGTCACAGCAAAAAAAAAGTGGGCACAGCATGACTTTGCCTCAAAACTCCCTCGTAATACGGTTCACCCGGCCATCTTTTTCGACATGAATAATTCATTACGTGACATTGGCTAAATGCACAAACCGTGCGAAGCCAAAAAAGAAAGAAAGAAGAACTTTTGAAGATTTTTATTTTATTTGAAATTGACTCAAAGTCATAACAAGTGCCACACTACAAAAAAAAAATACTCTTCTATTTTTTGTTTGTTTGGGATGGGAAATCATATAATGACCTCTCCCGCTCTGGTCGGAGCGGAAGGGAGTGTCAGACTTTTACAGACTAAAGCCCACCCGTGTCTCTTCACTTGCCTGTGCGACGGCCAGAGCCACGGTTTCTTTTTTAACCAACCTGCTACCCTGATCCGTACGCAATTACCCTGCGGGTGAAATTGCCTGTGCTTGTGGACCTATGTTCAGGCTATCTATCTCTGGAAATAAATTGATGAATACCTAGATCTTAAAAAAAAAAAAACTAGAGGCAATAAGTAAGTTCTGAAACGTACACTAATTAAATTAAATTTTCAGGAAACATAACATCTCAGCTGCCGTAACATCTGCAAAGAACTTTGAAACAACTTTTGTTTAATTTTTTCTAGAAATTAGTATTGTTATTAAATGTCCTCTGGATAATATCACCCAAATATATCCGATGTTTTGCCTACTAAATATCAACTATTTATCCTATCAAAACTTTTTGTAAATTTCGAAATCACGCGTCTTTGACATGATTTCTTTTACATCACAACAATGCTCTGTGTAATACAAAATATAGTATTTTTAGATGATCTTTCTTTGTTATAAATTTTACCACAGTAATTAATATTTGCTATTAGATAAGACTTATCAAAAATACAGTAAAATCTCTTGAATGTTTTTTACTTTTTTGAAAAATAGGCTGTTCATACAAATGCAATGGTATTATTTCCATTTGGACCAAATTTCTTGAACATTTATTTGGGGTTATTCTTATTTCCTTTTGTAGTTTTTTTAAACGTTTAAATTGTTGAACTTTGATAATATCTACTGTCTACTTATAAAATATATTTATCTGCTTCTAAATCCTACCACTTTATAGGTATTATATAATAGATATTTACACATTATAACTTTCAGTCCATTTATGAAATGGACTCTCGTTTGGAATAGTTTCTGTATGCAAAGTTTCAAGTTACCGCAAGTAAAATATAATACCATTTTGATAGCATAGCGTGTATTGGGCCCATGTCAGCACCACATCGGTTAGTTAATGATTTACCTAATATGTTTTAATCGCTTTTATAGCTGTATTCTATAACCGTGATCTCTATTTGAAACGAAAACTTTGTACTTAATCAAATTGTTGTTTGTTTAAGTAAATTAGAGTACCTATATTAAGAACTTGTGCTATCTTGCGTTTTTACATAAATTGTAATCGTAACTGGCCAATATTTTTAAAAATATATAATCTATCCTGTGTAACTACAGCAAATAATGCATTAAATATCTTTTTACTGTGTGTGTATTTAATCTATGTAAAAACAGCTTTGTAGTTAGAAATTGTAAAAAAATCACACTAGGTAATTAGATGTTTCAAATAAATAGCCACTCATTAGTTATATTAATCATAATAATCATGGCTGAGCTACATTTGGTTGTGGTCCGCATAGCGTATACAATTCATCGTAATATAATTTTATTTAACACTGTAAACTGCACTGCACCATCGAAATTGCGGTAACGGCTAATAGGTATACCTACATAATTACCACGTATATAAAATATGACTATAAATAAAAGCGTGCTTCGACCGAATGTAGTCGTGCCTTTACATTTACGATATAGAATCATAGTTTTGGGAGGATTGGCCAGTATCTATTAAATAATATAGAATGGGAAATATGGGATTAACATTATCATATTAAGATCGGTCCTCCGTATACATAGGTAATATATTCATATCATGTATGGAGACCGATTTTTAATAAAAAAAGTACGTAAGTTGCACATCGTTATTGTTGACAGTCTCATTAGGGGGAGAATTTAGATCGTAATTTATAAGTATGACGTCACGAATTTGAAACACAATATTTTTAACTTGCAACACTAAGATGCGGGAATTCGTGAACGGATTTTCAAACCGAATCATTTCCTAAGTAGTTTAAGCTTCATATTTCTACTACCTACTCATCTAAACGCCTAAAATTTCTAGACATTCTTAGAACTAATGTAAATAAATTTCTTAATATATTAACATCTGTATTATTGGCGTAATAAGTACTTTTTACTCTTCAACCTTCTTGAATGATTATTTTATTAAAAGGAACATTAAAATTAGCTTTGTAACTCATGATGAGTACTGTAAATTTTTGAGTAGGTAATGTACAGTCCATTATAGATTGTTAAAACAAGTAAGGGAGCGTTCAAGTATTATGTAACGCAATTTGGGAGTTAGGGGGTCTAGTAAAACGTTACGATGCGTTACAGTAGCGTGAGGGGGTCTTTCTTAAAACACGTTGCGTAACATTGTTTCTAAAAAAATATTATTTAGTAAATTAAAACTATAGCAAGTGTAAAAACTATTGCATAACTTTTTCGACTTTAGGATAAAATTGATCACTTGAATTTTTCGCAACGGTTAGAGAAGGGGGTGGGGGGGTACTGAAAAACGTTACGGTGCATTACAAGGGGGGGAAGGCGGGTCAAAAATCTTCAAAAATTGCGTTACGTAATACTTGAACGCTTCCTAGACAGAATGAATCACAAAACCGTGGAGATGCAGATTATCTGTTTCTCATACAAGATTTAGTTGTATTGTGTTTCAAAAACGTTGGCAACAATAACATTCACTGTAAGGTAAAATGATAACACACCAGAAGTATGTTATGGGATTAGATAATAATTGGCTGTTACTTATAGCGTTGTTTACTACATTGTGACGTCACTAATCAACGTTGTTACGCTATACATTTTAAACAACATTGTAGGTAAGCCATAGCTATAAGCATTGTCAAGAAAATAATTAAATGAAATAAAAATGTTGTAACTGATAATTTGTCTTATTTACTAAACCTTAACTAAATAAATATATACGAACAAATCACACTGATTGAGCTAGCCCCAAAGTAAGTTCGAGACTTGTGTTATGGGATACTAACTCAACAATACTATATTTTATAATAGATACATACTATACATATAGATAAACACCACGGACCACCAATGGACAGCCTCCGTGGCGCAGCGGTAGCAGACGCGGCCACTGCGCAAGGTGGCGTGGGTTCGATCCCCGCACAGTGCAAGTATTTGTATGCATGAATATGAATATTTGCACTGGTCTGGTCGTGCCTCGGAAAGCACGTTAAGCCGTTGGTCCCGGTTGCCATACGAACATCTAGAGGCAGTCGTTACGGGTTGTTGGAGCCCTCAAAAAGTCCAACAATTGGTCTAACTGCAATGCTTCGATGTCGCCTTCGGGTTGTGGAGGTCAATCAAACGATTGCCGTCTCCCTAGATGTCTCAAAGGCCTTCGGCCGGGTATGGCACTCTAGCCTTTTGAATAAACTTCCAGCGTACGGCGTTTAACCTTTCGTGACTGGCTGAATAAGAAAATTTCTGACTGAACAGTCCTTCCGAGTGGTTGTCATCGTAGCCCATGTCGAGTAATGTGTTCCTCAGGGTCTATACTCTTTGCAACTCTGTTCCTGCTGCATATTAACAATCTGCTGATGCCCGGTATCTATGAGTATGAAGATGATAGTACAGTTGTGCAGAGATACCGTCCGGGTGCTCGGACAAGTAAGGAACCAATTCGGTCTGAAAGAGAGGCTATGGTAGAGCATACGAATATTGCACTACAGGTAGCCTCCGAATGGGACGAAACCAATATTATAGCATTCAACTCCACCAAAACACAAGCGGGTCTATTCACCGCCAAAAGAAGCCTGTTCACCTTGACTCTTACTTGCACCAACCGCCTACAGCTTTAGGGAGTTGAGATTTCCTCGGCCCTAAACTTTGGTCGGTTCATTGAATCCACAGCCAAGGTATGTATGCCAGGAAACTTGGCGTTATCGTAAAGGTTCGGCGGTACTTCACAGCAGGACAGCTTCTAATGTTATGCAAAACACAGATCCGTTCGTGTGTGGAGTACTGCAGCCGCATTTGGACTGGTGCTGCAAAATGCCATCTAGCAACTTTGGATTCAGTGGAGATGCGTGCGGAGAGGCTAACTGGTGACACAGATTTAGTCCAAAACGGTCTCCAAATCCTGGAGCACAGGCGAAGAACAGCCAGCCTGTCGGTGTTCTATTGGATGCATTTTGAAATTGAATGATTTAATTCCATCACCAGAACATCATCGTCGTACGGCGAGTATCGACCTCTGTTTTTGACACCACTACGATCCGGACGAAATGTTTCGCCCCGTCTCTTATACACCGTCGGCGGTGTTTCCGTCGGACTACAATTTGAGTGTCTTCAAGGCTAGAGTGAATAGGCTCGTAATAAATTTGTGCGCTTTACCATAATCGTTTGCGTCACTGTTTACCGTCAGGCAGGATTGCGGTCAAACGCTAGTTTATAATTTATAAAAAAGGGTCTGAATAATGCAGCGCTTGCCCTGAAGATTGGTGTTACAGATAAACTCTCGGTTCCGAACTGGGTTTGTTTCATGATCGAAGCTAATAGGTGAGCACGTATAATAGAATATCGTGGGAAATGATCATAGGTCCCCTCGCAATATCTTGTCATGCCTGAAAAAGCGTTCAAAATGGTCTTATTATTTCTAACTGAATAAAGAGAAACTTTTTACAAATCTTTATCGATTTATAAAACGTAATTTATGGATGGCCCTAAAAACTCCACACAGTTATTGCCAGCTCGAAAAAACATGAGTGATAATGTTTTCTGTCATTAGTGTCAAAACCTGCTGATAACGTCAATGTCATTTGATACGTGTCGAGTGGCGACAAATATTTGTAAACTAATTAATTATTAATAGAAATACTATCAAATTAAATCAAATCACATGTAAATAAACTCACCGATGTTCGGTTTCTTTAATCCTTTCTTTTAAGTCTTTACAAAATATTGTGAAGTATTTCACAACATTATTACACCGACTGATCAAAGGTATGTTATTCTTATTTTATGTACAAATACTGTAAAACACTTACCTACATGGGCTACTTTTACCATATTGTTACCTATTCTTTTTAATTTTTTTAGGCTGAGGAAGCAATGATTGAGTTACCTCGTATAACAAGAGCCCTAAGGGCACACACACAACTCGACAAGCCACGGTGTTTGAAGCCAATTGTAGATCCTACAAAACCAGTGCATGTAAAGAAGAAGAACTTAAAAAGGTAACAGCACTGATATAATTATTATTTTGATTCTAAATACAAAAATATTTTAAATTGTATAAGTTTTTTTAGTGATTGTCCTTTTTTAATATTACCTTATTAACCATAAAAATTAATTCACCAAAAAATTTAGCACAAAATAACATAAAACATATTGTATTTAAGAAACAATATTTACTTAGACCTTATTCATAAAATCACTCAATACAAATAAATAAACTACATACTACCAAAATAACCTTTGTCAAATATAGCACATAACAACATAAAACATAATATTAAGAAACATTTACAATATTTAGTTAGACCTTATTCAATACTAGCTTTCCGACCTAATTATTACCTAATATTTTTTTTCCTGGATAAAAAGTACCCTATTATTTAATCCAGACTTCTAACTTTACGTCTGCAAAATTTCAAAGCAATCGGTTCAGTAGTTACAGTGTGAAAGCGGAACAAACAAACTCACTTCCCCATTTATAATATTAGTAAGGATACCACTCATTACAAAATAATTAACCACATACTCCTTTATCATCAATACCTACAAATAATTATATTTATATGAAGTAGAAAAGCTTATAAAGTAACAAACATTAATTAATCAGTATGATAATAATTAAAAATTCAATTTATTTCAGCTTCAAATCTTACACAGACATCTATAACTATGTCAAAAACAATGAGCCTAATTCAGCTGAAATACTGAAATTATTTCCTGAACTCAAAGATGCCTGCAAAGTCCTCACCGGAGACCAGGCTGATGAAATCATAGAAGATGCCACAGTGCTTAGCCTCAGGATGTTCTTAGATCAGGATATTGTGATGCTAAAACATCTATCACAGTTACGGCAGACATTTGGGACTGTCATGTCTGCTACTGCTAATAAAATTTGTGAGGTTTGTATGTTTTATTCATTTATTTAATGCACAAAGATAGAGTGCCATTATGACGTGTAGAATATGATCAGTCTATCTAAAACACACTCGAGAACTGTCAGTCATAAAAAAGAAAAGCTGGTAATATCATCATTGTTGAGAAATGAAAGATCCTTAAGAAGCTATAAAGAAACTGTAATTTGGGTTGCTAAATTTAATTGGATTTTGTTCATTCTAGTATTATTTATTACATTCTTCTGTCTAATTATTTTAATATTAATATTTTGGATGAAACCAATCTTGACTTATAATTTGTATCAGATGAAGTGCGGTAATGCTCTTATACATCGAATTTGTTTCATTACTAATGACTTACAAACTGAAAGACAATGGTATTATTATTATTTCAAATATAATAACATGGGTGTATGTTTTCACATTACAGATAGTAACAAAAATATCTGAACAGCTGAATGATGATACTAAAGATTACATTAGGGCTGAAGAGACTGAGTCCAATAAGGAGAACAACAAACTATGGGGAGAACACATCCAATGTCACTTCATACCATACAAACCCGCTAAGAAACCGCTGGCCAAATTAACGAGCAAGCCGGCTTCCGCTAGTGCTTTTGTTACTGACTTTTCTATGAAGTATAACAATGAAAATGCTGCTAAAGCTATTCGGTCTAAAGTTCCTGCAACTGCTCCTGAGTCTAAAGTAAGTAAAAAGATTTATCGCAATGAATCTAAATATAGAAATGATCTATTTACAGAAGAATAAAGTGAAGGATTTGATCATGCAGTCTTATCATGTAGTAGTTGTATCTCATTAGGTATTCCGATAGCCTATGAAGCCTTGGGTCTATTTCATAGAATGCAGCAAGATGATGTTTGTGTCGAGTTTCAGTGGATACCCTCCCATGTTGGCTTGTTGGAGAATGAGATTGTGGATCAACTGGCTGGGTGTGCAGTAGATGATGGTGTGGATGTTTTGAGTCAGCCCTACGGTGGGGAGATTATAAGAGAAGCTAGAAGATTATGTAGAGAGACATGGAAGATGTCATTTAAAGAGGGCTCACAAACTAAGGGTGCCTGGTACTATACCATGCAGGACACACCAGGATCAGTGCCTTGGTTTGAATGTGCCAGCCTCTCCAGGGAGGCATTGGTTGCTGCTCTCAGGTTGCGGGCTGGTCATGTTCCACTGAACAAGTTTTATCATCTCGTGGGATTTAAGTCATCGCCACTGTGTGATGCGTGTCAGGTGTCTGAAGATTTTATTCATGTGGTGGTGGAATGTGACCAGTATTGCGGACTGAGGAGGAGCCTGCTGGCAGGCATTGATCTCCATAATGGTGGAATCAATGTGGTTCTGAGCCGGCCAATGTCCGAAGAGGCCCAGTGTATCTATGGGTTCCTAAAGAGATGTATGAGAGAGAGAAATGATAGAGAGGGGTGGAGAGCGTGAGAGTAAGATTTTAAGATGTTATGTCTGAGATGTGTGGTGTGTGTGTGGATACACTGGGATTGATCCCATGAGGCTGGCATAGTCACCCTGAGTGCACTGAAGCCTCTAAACAGAAGATTAAAAAAAAAAAATAATAATTGTCCGACGACCTGATGAAGGTCGTGGGTAACCGCTGGATGCGACAGGCGTAGGACTGGTCGCCGTGGATGGGGGAGGCCTATGTCCAACAGTGGACGTCTTTTGGTTGAAACGATGAATGATGATAGTGAAGGAAAACATTTTGAGATCGGTTCTCTACAACTTCAATGACATGTGACATCTACCAATCCACATTTGTTTTACTATGCCAATTCCCTCTCATGGAGAGACTCACAGAAAGTATGCTTGTGTACCAACAGTGGAAACTACATATGTATATGTAATGCTGATATAAGAATACATCTTATTCTTCTGTAAATCATCTAAGCTTATCATAGTTACCTTTTAGAGAATAACCTTTGCCAAATATTTATGGTTTGATTAAACCTGAATTTTCTGCAAAATAATGCTCATTCTCAATAAATTCTTTGAAAGAAGCAATATTTTCTCTATTTAAAGGAGAGATGTGTCCAACAATACTCTAATATACAACGTTATTTTTTGTTTATGCGAAACCTGAATATATTTTGTTCAGAATAAGCAAGTGAATCAATTCCAATCATTTTTACACCATGTTATATTTTCAGAAATACATTTAGAAACTGTTGCAATATGCTTACCAAGCGCGGTACGCAGCTTGGTAACCATATTGCAATAGCTGACGCCAGAGGTCAATGCCCCGCTCGCCCGCCTGAGCGGAAGCGTGGACCATATTTTTGTTTGGAGACAATGATATATAATATTAACAGATATGATATGTTCTAACAAACTAACCAAAATAAATGTGCCGTTCGGAGCAGCAGCACACACATGCAATTTTTTTATTCTGCGTACATTTCACACGTTGATAGAGTGTGAGTGAGATGGGGCGCAATCTAAAGCATAGAGAAGAAAAACATGGCTAGTGTGTGTCGTTTGCGCTTAAATGGAAACATCAACAAGGTGGCCAAAGAATAACAAAAAATACAGATGGGAAATATAACAGAGTTAACGGTAACTGGTAATTTCGTAGGTGGTAGTGTAGTAGGTGCTCAATAGGTGCATATTTTTTTTTTATGAAAAGTTTTACACTTCAATTAAGTATTACAAAACTTTAATGCTTGTCATTGAAGTTTTGTAATACTTGATTAAAATGTATTTATTATTTGGTAACTTTGATCAAAAGAAACCTAATGCAATAAAATAAACAATTATAAACCATTGTAATTAGTGAAATTAATTCGGTTTAATCTATACTTACTATATTTCAAATAATATTTTAATTTTAATTTTTAAATGTAAATCATTATGCAAACATTGTGTATATATTTCTAAATGCTAGGCTAATTGGTGTGAGAGTAGGAAATATTTATTTATATTATTATATACTTGGGAGTGTGCGAGGAAATTGCATGATTTAATTCCCCCATCTCCGTTCCACCATCAGACGACCCGTCGTACGGCAAGTTTCCACCCTTATGTTATTATCCACCATATACACCATTACGATCCGGACGAAGCGTTTCGCCTCCACCTTTATACCGCGTACATCGAGGGACTCGAACAGTTTACCAGCGGCGGTGTTTCCGTCTGACTACAATTTGAGTGTCTTCAAGGCTAGAGTGAATAGGCTCTTAATAAACTAGTGCGCTTTACCATCAAGGACTGCGTCACTGCTTACCATCAGGCAGGATTGCGGTCAAGCGCTTGTTTATAATGTATATAAAAAAAAAACTTCATGTTCATTTAATATCGACTCACACTTTCCCATTTTATAATTTCATGTCATTTGACTCTATTACTTAGCAACTCAAAATAAACACCTAATTTTATAAATGTTTTACTTAACTGTTGCAATAAGATTTTCATAAATAATATTAAACAGAACTATAATTGTAGGTATAAAAGTCACCATAAACATTATCGCTTCTGTGCAACTAATCTATGTCTAATGCCTTCGCGTCTTTTTCACACTCGCAAGAAATCCAATTAGCTCTCCCTTTTTTTACTTACTATGGCAACCTAAGCATCATTTGTAAGAATGTTTGACAAAATAATCGAAACTATATTATTTATCTAAATATTTTGAAATAATTACTTATGATATGTGATTCCATGACTTTGTTGGTTTTTCTAAAATAATTCGTGCATTTGCGCATTACACAAAACGCCATTTTGAATGCGGAAAAGATTTTCTTAGCCACCGAGGACAGACGCGCGTACGGAACGAGAGTATCGAGAGTGACTAAAGCGAGATACAGGACTTACCTTCTTTTGTACGCTTCATTTTCAGTGCGCTAGTGACATATCTACCTTAGTTTAATATTATATCAATTTTGGAGAGCTAAGTAGGATAACAAGCTCATAACTTTGTGGAATTTCATGATATCTTTTTTGAAATTTTGTACATAGATTCTTTACTTAAAAATACTGGACACATTTCGGGTTTCGAATGAAAAAAATATAATGTTGTCTATATGTCTATGTTCTATGTTACGGTTATGGTTTTTCGCACTGTCCGTCAAATGGATCATTGTGAGTGCATATTTATATGTATACATTTATATATTCACCTTACTTTGATTTTGTTTACAAAAGCAACTTGACCAAAACACAGAATAATATAAGGAAAGAATAACTCAACCATGAAATACTTACTTTCACAGTTCGGCAAGACCTGGCTAGAAACAAAAGTGAAAGGGCAGTATGAGAACACATCCGGCATATCAAGCACAGACATACTTCAGTCAATAATAACATTACTGAACTCCCCTAGAAGTAATGATGAAATGCAAAATGACCTGTTTGAATTGCTCGGATTCGATAAATTCGAGTTTATAATGGAAATATTGGAACATAGGACGGATATTATTAACAGTTTGAAGGCACCTCCGCCTGGACCTACGCTGTCTGAAAGTGAGTACATTGGTATTTAGCAGTCGGCTAACTACCAGCCCTGTAAAAATGGTATTTTTAAGATAAACAATCTTACTAATGACAGGACCCTTTTATTAATAGTCGTCCTACGTGGCGCAGCGGTCAAAACGCCTGCCTGCGACGTGGACGCCCCGGGTTCGATCCCCGGCCAGATCATGATGGAAAACGATCTTTTCCTGATTTTCCTATTTTCCTGCCTGGGTCTTGGGTGTGTATCTATATATGTATCTATTATAAATATAGTATCATAGCTGGGCACCGTTAATCAAATAGTTAACTTCGTTAATCCACTACAAAAAAAGTTAGCTTCCTTAAACGTTAAAGCGTTACATTTCGGAAGAATTAACGCAAGTTAACGTTAATAGTTAATCCGTTAATAGGTATGTGTGAAATTGCATTTTTATTGCGTTGTGTTAGTGAACTTATAAAACTGGTTGGTTTAGGTCAGCGGCGGTGTTTCCGTCGGACTACAATTTAAGTGTCTTCAAGGCTAGAGTGAATAGGCTCTTAATAAACTAGTGCGCTTTACCATCAACGATTGCGTCGCTGCTTACCGTCAGGCAGGATTGCAGTCAAGCGCTAGTTTATAAGGATAAAATTTTATCCAGTGCGCAAACTTTGTCAACTTATAGCTAAATAAGTTTTATAGATAAAAATATTATTACTTTGGTATGTTTTAGTACAAAAAAAAAATAGTTATTGATAACAAAAGATGTTTATTATGAAATCGATGTTATGGTCACCGCACGCGGTCCCATTCATTGTCGGCGGAGTGGGGACGGCGGGAACATCACAGGACCCCCGCGCGCCCGCGCCGCCCGCATGTTCACTATGCGGCCATATGCTAATGCTACGATATTGATATGAATAATTGGTCTCTCATTCGCTGATTTTAGGGCGGACAAAAACATGATTTTTTATTTTAAACTAATAATGCAGATTTGTTCTGTTATTGATTCTGAGCCACCCATTTGTTTTTGCGCACTCGAAAAAAAGTTTCCCTGTATAAAAAAAAGGTTCTGGAAGTTAACAGGTTAGAAATAAAACAAAATACTTATATAATTCAAATGTGTCAATTTAATTGTCGGGCATAAGGTGCATATTCCCCTTCATGAACATTAACATGTGGAAGTTCTCATCTGAAAGAGAGGCTCTTTTTCATGTTAAAATGTCTTCACCCGTGGAAAACAGACGTTCAACTGCAACGCTTAAGGGCACAGCAGTAGTGTATTTAATGAATAGATTTATGAATATCTGTTCCCCGAGAAATGCAGCATCATTAAACGAGTCTTTTGATTCCATGTCCAGCCACATTTTAACTAGACATTGCACATTACTTTACTCTTTGGTTTTCCTTTAGACTGAGAACTGAAAAAGTCTTCCTCGTCATCGTGGTTGTTACTCGCATTGCTCCCACCGCCACTTAAACTATCTCTGTGTTTCGAGTTTTCCACTGCTTCTTGTCGCAAAGCATCTTCTACCTTTTTTCCATGCACGTTTCCAGCCGTATCAACCGGAACTTTGGGTGAATGCGCCGTGCGGTAAATAGTAGGCATTGGATTAACGGACTTCTGCATATTAACGGAACTTAACGAGTCCGTTAACATTTTTAAAAGTTAACTTAGAAGTTAATCCGTTAATCAAAATGTTAACTTCGTTAATTAACGGTTAACGGATTAACGAAATGCCCAGCTATGTATAGTATCGTTGAGTTAGTATCCCATAACACAAGTCTCGAACTTACTTTGGGGCTAGCTCAATCTGTGTGATTTGTCGGTGTATTAAAAAAAAAAAATAGGAAATCATCAAATGACCTATCTCGCTCTGAGTGGAGCGGAAGGTGTATCAGACTTTTACAGGCTAAAACCCATCCATGTTCCTTCATTTGCCTGTTCCCCGGGGCCAATAATAATGTCCTTTACGAGGCACGGAATTTTATCTATAAATGGTCACCCATCCATTAAAAAACTGCGGTTAGCGTAGCTTAACCTGATTGATCTAACCGTGTGGCTGTTATTTCACAAATAATGGTCTCATAACGCCTTATTCATTTCAGTTCAAGCAATTCTCCCAGAAAACAAAATGCCTCAGTATTTATGTCAAGTGTCAGTGTTATCTGAACAAGAGAAGTTGTTAGCCAAACTGGTGAGGAAGGGAGAGAAAAAAGCCAAGAACAGAGAGAGAAAGAATGATGACGATGAGGAGGAACAGGAGATTAACATTGGACAGATGAGGGCTAAAAGGTATGTATTGTGGATTTTACTGTGTTAACTTTCATAACAATTCTGAAGTGCCTTGCCTGTGTGGTACCGGGCATAGAAACCAAAAGAAGGGTATCAACCCATATGGGTTGTTCTATGTTCTATGAGAATATCCTCCCGTGGGTGTTGTAAGAGGCGACTAAGGGAACTCTCACCAGGGAAGCGGGCAGCAGCTCTTCTCCTGTGGTATAACAAATTACTGCATAGCAAATACCATGTGCAAAACAAATTGCTGAATAGCTGAAAATTAGTACTTCGTAATTAAAAATATTTAGTAACTTTTCATGTCTGCACAATACTGTAAATAATATCGCTTAACTCCTACGACAAAGGTACAAAAACTTCAAACAATAACATTGCTATGAACTTTTATCTAGGCGTTTAAGGTGTCTGCGACGATTTTTATTGATGATTGTGTTTTTCATGACGGAATTACGATACTCCCTGATCTTATCATAAGCAACCAAAATAATGCATAAAAGGAATTGAAAAACTTTTATATGTTTATTATTTCACGAAAGTTATAAGAAAATTTTAAACACTAAACAATTCACGAATGAATATATAAATAGTACGTGTTAGTGTGAAATTCCTATTCGCTTAACGGAGCTGGGGCAGCCGTTTAGGCATCTCTTTTACTTGTAACTGTCGCTAATTTGTACAACCCAATCAGTCGGATCAAGTCGGTTGTGGAGGTCAGATAGGCAGTCGGTCCATGTAACATACTGGTATTCAGCTGTAACTGGTTAGACTAGAAGCTGACCCGAGCATATTTGGGAAAAGGCTAGTGAGATTCGAATTTCAAAAAAAGACTTTCTGAACACACATTTGGTCTGAATTTCTGAAGAAAAATTTTGAAATTTTGAAGATTAAATAAATGAATAACTAATCCTCAGGTTAGCAGAACTATCAAAGCCAGTGGTACCATTTTCTACGACTAGATCATCTAATAATGTGGATCCAATTCTACAGAAGATATCGTACTTCCAAACTAAAGTGCAATATCCAAATGTTTATGATTCGTCTATTGATGCCAAAAACTCAGCCGGTAAGAAAACTTCTTGATAATTAGCATTGCTTACAAACATTGACACCATTGGTCCAATACATGATTCTGGAAACCCTTCTAATTAATTAAATACTAATAAATAATCCCACTATGACTCTGTAATCCTACTATAATTCTACAACCCTACTATAATAGCCTATTTGACAGATTTATAATTTCTATCTTGAATTACTTGGTTGCGGTTAAGAAGTTCATCGAAAGTATTTTTTTTTTAAATTTTAAATACGTATTTCGTAAGAAACATGCAAATAAAAATTCAAAACTTAAATAAGCCGCCAAAACGCTTTATTCAACAATATGGCGTCGCGCCTTGTAAGTGATGTCACAAGACGATATAAACGATTTTCGGTTCCGCAGTGGTGTTTGTATTATTCTGTTATTTGTTGTTGTTTATCTAATAAAATGGTTTACAAGTGGTGTGCTACAAATACATCGATAAAACACCTGAGAACACAGAACAACAGCAAGTGCTGATGCGCGTTATGACGTCATCGTAACATTAGCCAATCTTCAAATATATTTTTGTGTTTTTGGATATATTAATTGTTATTATTTTTATTAAAACTCATGTAAATGACATAAAGGACCCTCATTTTATGCATTTAAAGCAAATAGTCTCAAAAAATTTCATACTGTCAAATAGCCTATTCTACAAACCTACTTTAATTCTACAATCCTACTATTATTCTACAATCCTAGTATAATAATACAATCCTACTATAATTCTACAATCCTAGTATAATTCTACAATCCTACTATAATTCTACTGTCCCACTATAATTCTACAATCCTAGTACAATTCTACAATCCTACTATAATTCTACAATACATGATTCTGGAAACCCTTCCGTTACAATGTTTCATAATTTTTTTCATTAATAGATTATCATTCCATACACTTTTATATGGAGCAGCAGTGCAATTATGTAACTATTTCACCGTGAAAATTTGAAGTGAGCGTGGAATGAGCTGTTTTTCCAACTAATGCTAGAGATTGACACTGTTGACAACTCAAAATATCATTCACTTACAGAATCGAACGGGAGTTGGTTTTTTTTTACATTCAATGAGAAACTCTATGGTGGTTTTCTAGAATCATACTAAAAATGCTCTATGGTAATTGTCTAGAATCATATTAAATTCATGGTTACGCGTTCAAACAAACTTCGGTTTTATTACTATAGATACTAACTGACCTGGCAATCATTGTTTTGACATACATTTCTTGAAAGTATATTATATAAAATATTTTTTTTAGAAATTATTAAGTGTATGTTAATGGCAAAACGTTTGCCTTTAAAACAGGAATTAATCATAGAAGGGTAAAAATTTTAAGTGGTTTTATGTATTTTTCAATGCTGATTCATAATAAATAAATAAAAATTTACCAAAAAATAAAAACAAAAGTTAAGGGTGGACAACCCATATCACTTAGGGTTATGAAAAACAGATAGTAACAAATTTTCAGACCTACTGAATATGCATATAAAATAAAGGGTGTATCTGACATCGACGTGCAAACGAGTACCATGGATCCAGTACATGATTCTGAACCCCCCAGTGGTGGAATTTTTCGTCGGCTTTTTCATGATTTAAAAAAAAATATATGTAGTTTTTTTTTCACTGCAGACCGTTCACAATGGCTATACTTTTATAACCCAATAAGATTTTAAAGTAAAAATTAAATAATTCGCTAATTACATAAAAAGCGCAATGAAAACAAAACCCGAAAAACTATCTTATCAGCTGATTTAATAGAGTTCACATCAGGGATCAACGTCATACCTACAAACCCGCACGGCGGCACGCTTGCAACGTTCAAAAGCCGAGCCGACAATTTTTTTTAAACACTGTGTATTCTGTAACCGTTCATTAACGACATAAATTACTATCATAATTTTATTAGTGGCATGCGGTCTAGCCTTTTCGCGAAGTTTGCGTTACGATGTCAGATACACCCTGTATAGTCAAGTCGTTTCGGGGGAGTATGGTAACTAACATTGTCTCACATGGTAAGAAACTTGCTTTTTTAAATTTTAGGTTTCGTATCAGGACTTAAATTGATACTCCCTGAGAACGCAATAAGA
Organism: Sesamia nonagrioides; assembly: GCA_017933935.1. Lineage (NCBI taxonomy): Eukaryota > Metazoa > Arthropoda > Insecta > Lepidoptera > Noctuidae > Sesamia > Sesamia nonagrioides. The sequence continues at coordinate 4,585,759 of JADWQK010000025.1, forward strand.
AAAGACAATAAGGAATATGAGGAGGTAATAATACCTAAGCAAGATGCAGCACCTCTCACTGTAGGGAACCAACGCGTGCCTATTGCGGAATTGGATGCGGTAAGTCGATATTTAAAGTTAATCTTTAGAATAATAGTTATTTATTTATTTTATAATTTATGTACACATAATAAAATACATAGGATTATAACAAAATTAAAATCTGAGTACAAAGGAGTTGCTTGGTTCTTAAGAATTTTTTTCCAGCAGACCGTCAGAGAAATATATGGTTGAGTAAATAATAAACTTTCGCGTCATTAGATGATTTCTCACCCAAAGCCTACCCTAAAATTTGAAAATTGCCAATCTGTGCATAATACCAGTATGCTAGAGACCGCGCATTGCCGTAAATAATCAGTAGAAAAAAATTAGGGTTCGTGATGTTATTTCTTATGAACACGCGATAACGCGATGCAAACAGACATCTCAATTTGAGCTTGTGCTCATCTTGGCCTCATACTACAAATGAATCTCATAAACTTTTTCATAGCTTATTTTTCCTCTATGTTTATTTATTACAGATCGTTCAAATGGCATTCGAGAACATTAAGGAGCTTAACAGAATCCAGTCTGTGGTGTTCCAAACAGCTTACAATACTAATGAGAACCTTCTGATTTGCGCGCCGACTGGTGCCGGAAAAACCAACATAGCGTTACTAACTGTTGTGCATCAGATCAAGCAGCATATTGAGAATGATGTTATTATGAAGAATAAGTTTAAGGTAAGTTGAAATTGAAGTGTGGTAGCGGTCTTAGAATAGTACCATCCCATATCCTCCCGTGGGTGTCGTAAGAGGCGCTAAGGAAACTCTCACAAGGGAAGCGGGCAGCAGCGCTTCTACTGTGGTATATCAAACTACTGCGACCCCCAACCCGCTTGCCAAGCGTAGGGATTATGGCTATTGGTCGCAGATACAGATTATATTACGTCCCGATTCCGGTAGCATCATGAGAGTCAGTTGAAATTTAGCAATCAGAGGAAAGTGCCTGCGCTTTTGATTCAGTAAATACATTATAGGTCTACTTCGAATCTCTTAGATTAGGTTTTAGGTGAAATTAATTTCCTTTTTACTAAAAAAAAATGTTTTGCTTTGAAAACTTGTCAACTGCCACAGATACGTGCGAAACAAACGTGACTCTGCAATAAAATAGCTGGTTGATTGAGTTTCTTCATTTGTGTTCCACTAGAACTGATGCTTACCAGGGCCACGGGTTGTTCGAAAGTGAAAACGTGATACCAGGCACAGGCAAGTAAAAGAACACGGGTGGGTTTTGGTCAGTAATAAACTGACAGCTGTACCCGCTCTGTCCAGAGAGGGCAAAATCTCTTGATTTCCTACCTCAAAAAAAAGTGCATCTACATTACCATACTGATAATTTTTTTGACTTTGTTCTCTCCTAGATAATCTACATAGCTCCAATGAAGGCTTTAGCCTCGGAGATGACCGCGAGCTTTGGGAGGCGTCTCAAAGGGCTCGGGATACTGGTCCGAGAGTTGACTGGCGACATGAAGCTGACTAAAACTGAAGTGCAACAGACGCAGATGATTGTCACCACGCCTGAGAAGTGGGATGTTGTTACTAGGAAGGGAGCCAGTAAGTAAATATTACTATCCCACTATAATTCTACAATCCTACTATAATTCTACAATCCTACTATAATTTTACAATCCTACTAAATATAATTCTGCGATCCTACTAAAATTCTGCAATCCTACTATAATTCTACAATCCTACTATAATTATACAATCCTACTATAATTCCGCAATCCTACTATAATTCTACAATCCTACTATAATTCTACAATCCTACTATAATTATACAATCCTACTATAATTCCGCAATCCTACTATAATTCTACAATCCTACTATAATTCTACAATCCTACTATAATTCTACAATCCTACTATAATTCCGCAATCCTACTATAATTCTACAATCCTACCATAATTTGTAAGAGGGGAGATTTGCAGTCTGAAATCACGTTCAGAATTCCATTGGAGCAGGAGAGCAAGCGTGCCTTCATGGAAGCGCATTACCTTCGCATGATCGCAGCGAACCCGTCGACCCTCGCTTCTGCTGCGAACTTCCCTGACGCGATACAGAACCACGGCAACCCCAAGAGCACACTGAATGCGCTATTGTGTATATGTTATCTAAAGTAACAAAAGCCATTTTTTTTTTTCTTTTCAGCCGACACAGAGCTAGCATCAATAGTGAAACTAATCATCATAGATGAGGTTCACTTACTGCACGGCGACAGAGGCCCCATAGTCGAGGCGATTGTCGCAAGGACGTTGCGACAAGTCGAGTCCACGCAGAACATGATACGGATAGTCGGACTGTCTGCTACGCTGCCTAATTATTTGGATGTTGCTAGGTTAGTTGAAATAATCATACAATTTATGCAATGCGTCTAGCAATAAATACTGATCTCAATTTGGTTTTGTCTATACGATTTTTTTTTTTTTTGTTGATCGTAAAGCTTGCTAGTTTATTAAGAGCCTATGCACTCTAGCCTTGCAGAGACTCAAACAGTTGTAGTCCGACAGGAACACCGTCGCTGGCAAATTGTTCGAGTCCTCGATGTACGCTATATAAAAGAGGAAGTGAAAAGCTTCGTCCGGATCGTAGTGGTGTTAACAACGTAAGGGTGGAAACTCGCCGTATGACGGGTCGTCCGATGGTGAAACGGAGATTGGCGAATTAAATTATGCAAATCCCTTGCACACTCACCAAAATGCATCCCATAGAATACCGAAAGCCTGGCTACCCTACACCTGTGCTCCAGGCTTTGGAGACCGTTCCGAGTTAAATCTGGGTCGCCAATCAGCGTCTTCGCACGCCCCTCCACCGAATCCAAAGTAGCCAGATGGCATTTCGCAGCACTAGCCCAAATGTGGCTGCAGTACTCGATCGAATATTCGTCCGCTTGTCCACCCGACCTTTGCCCACCTATAAGTGCAAATACAATTAAACTGTCAAGATAACACCTTAAACCTTCTCTTGTTACAGGTTCTTACGAGTAAATCCAAACATCGGTCTGTTCTACTTCGATGCCCGCTTCCGTCCAGTACCTTTGGAGCAACAGTTCATTGGTATCAAGGAAACTGGCAGCGGCGGAGGTTCACATCTTAGACAGGTAATTTTTAAAACACAGAAAACTATAATTTACAAAAATACAAATACTCACTTGTACTTTGTTTAAAAGAGGTATTTATGATTCGCGGCTTAATTATAAAATACATTTTGAAAGATATTGCTATCCATTGCTTCATACAGAGTGGTGCTGATAATACGACAATAAATGAAAACACGGACAATACTGGTTCATAAGAATAAATATAGTTTAAAAACTAAAAATAAAACATGCTTTTAAAGAATATGAAACTAAAAGTTAAAAATAATTTAAAAAAAAGCGTGAAGCGCTTTGTGCCATAATTTTTGTATATTAAGCGCCTCGCGCTTTTTTAAAAAATATTTTTAGTTCGATATGGGGCAATGCCAATCTTGTAGCATTCAATGCCGCCAAAACACAGGCGTGTCTTTTCACCGCCAAAAGGAGCCCGTTCACCTTGGCCCCTACTTTTCGGATTGTGTCCTTGGAGTGTTCCGACCGCCTTCAGCTTTTGGGAGTTGAGATTTCCTCGAACCTTAACTTTGGGCGGTTCATTGAGTCCAAGGCCAAGGTGGCTGCCAGGAAACTTGGCGTTATCGCAAAGGTCCGGCAGTACTTCACACCTGGGCAGCTTCTAATGTTATACAAAGCACAGGTCCGTTCGTGTGTGGAGTACTGCAGCCACATTCGGGCTGGTGCTGCCAAGTGTCACCTGGCCACTTTGGATTCAGTGGAGAGACGTGCAAAGAGGCTGATTGGTGACCCTGATCTAACTCGAGTTGGTCTCCAAAGCCTAGAGCACAGGCGTAGAGTAGCCAGCCTTTCAGTGTTCTATAGGATGCATTTCGGGGAGTGTGCGAGGGAATTGCATGATTTAATTCCCCCATCTCCGTTCCACCAGCGGACGACCCGTCGTACGGCTGGTTTCCACCCTTACGTTGTTAACACCACCACGATCCGGACGAAGCGTTTCGCCTCCTCCTTTATACCGCGTACATCGAGGGACTGGAACAATTTGCCAGCGGCGGTGTTTCCGTCGGACTATAATTTGAGTGTCTTCAAGGCTAGAGTGAATAGGCGATTGCGTCACTGCTTACCATCAGGCAGGATTGCGGTCAGGCGCTGGTTTATAATATGTAAAAAAAAAAAACTTTTTAAATAAAAAACGAACGAACGAACGTATTGAAAACGGTGGGACATTTTACAGTAATGAGCCGCTCACTCGTAGTCCAAAGAGTTAGAGACGGACAAACAAACAAGCAAGCAAACAAGTAAACATGCAAGTGAAGCTAATAAAAAGCATGTAATAATCCTAAACCGTAGAAAAAAACCTAGCATCAAAAATAAAAAAAATAATAAAATTTCAAACAAACTAAATCGCATAAAATTGCAAACGGAATGGAACATCCTTTAAAAGTTTAAAATATTGGTTCACTGACCTCCGATCGGCGACAGCGCAATCCTGTATCGACATGCATTTTATTTGACGCCATTACTATTAAAGTTTAGTACCGCTGGATGCGGCGGTCAACAACCTGTAAGCGCTTCCTTATCAACATGTACATCGTGTAGAAAATGTGAAAAATGAAAAATAATTTCCTGTGACTAAACTAATGGATATATTTATATGATTTTTTATGGGTAGACTGAGAATGTGTTGAGGTACACGATGTTTAATTTATTGTCGTATTATCGTCACCACTTTTGACTGCCTCGGTGGCGTAGCGGTAACGAAAGCAGCCGCTACGCAAGAAGGCGCGGGTTCGATCCCCGTGCAGTGCGAATATTTGCATGCATGAATATGAATATTTGCACTGGTCTGGTCGTGCCTCGGAAAGCACGTTAAGCCGTTGGTCCCGGTTGCCATACAAACATCTAATGGCAGTCGTTACGGGTTGTTGGAGCCCTCAAAAGTCCAACAATTGGTCTAACTATAATACTTCGGTATCGCCTTCGGGTTGTGGAGGTCAGACGGCAGTCGCTTCACGGAAAATGTCAAAGTTTAGTCAAACTCAGCAGTTAGACTGGTAAAGCGGACCCCAGACTCCAAAGCTGAAAAAGCTTCGGATATAACTGGGATTAACGCTGAGATGATCATCATCATCATCCCAGCGTTAATCCCAGTCGCATCCGATTGCATTGATTAACGCTGAGATCATGATGATGATTATCGTCCCCACTTTGTATGTTAGAAAAATTTGTCTGTTCAACAACGTAGATAACTCTATGTATTTTGTTGAACTATCAACATGCCATTGCAATTATTATTTATGCGTTAGGTAATTACCGCGCTGTTCTTGAAGTCTACAATCAATCAACATCGTGTTCAAATCTCTAAGACAACTTTAGCTAATAATGTTATTGTGAATAACATTTGAGTGGACAAGCGATCTTAAGCTATAAAACCCGTGTACGGATGACAGCAGCTCAAGCTGCCCCAAACTGACAAATATTCCCAATCAACCTTGAGCCTTAATGCTTTAAGGATAAAGTTGAATATCTAATAAAGAAATCTGACAGATTGTAGTAGCTCCATGTGCTGTCGTCTGTACAAATTCTTCATCATCGACCTTTAGTGGTCCCACTGCTGGGCACAGGTCTCCTCTCATACAGAGAAGGATTGAGCGTAATCACCACGCTTGCTCAATGCGGGTTGGCGATTTCAGACTTAAAGTCCAGGTTTCCTCAAGATGTTTTCACCTTCAGTCATTGGTGTCCAAGATATACTTAGAAAATACATATAACTTTAGAAAAGTTACATTGGTACTTGCCTGACCTGGAATCGAACCTGCACTCCCATACTTGAGAGGCTGGTGTTTTAACCACTAGGCCACCACGAAATACAAACAAACACAAATTCTTACCAACCCGAATTTCAACAGATGCAAGCAATGAACGAAATATGCTACGAAAAAGCAGTCGACATGGTCCAAAAAGGACACCAAGTAATGGTATTTGTCCACGCCCGTAACGCAACGCACCAGACAGCTATGGTCCTCAAAGAAATAGCCCAAAAGAAGGGTCATCTCAAACACTTCGAGCCGGATGATACAGGCGCATTCCTTAAAGCTAAGAAGAGTATTAGTAGTAGTCCTAATAAGGTTTTGGCTGAGTTGTTCGCGAGTGGCTTCGCGTGCCATCATGCTGGTATGCTTAGGAGTGATAGGTAAGTTTGTGATATCTTGTCTATCTGTTATAATCATAGGTCGGAATAGGTAGAGTGGTTTTTGGTACTTGTATCATGAATGTTCACAGAAAGAATAACGTGGATAAGCCATAATTCCGGATCCAAGTAAATATTGTTAATGTTGGTAGTGAATCAATCAGTGCTCAATTCATTTAAAGGAAGGTAACAAAACTAACCTAATTTATTATTTACTTGTTGAAAAATAAAAAAAAATCATATTCCGATCGGAGCATTAATACATTTCAATGTTTTATTTTTAGCCTGCAATGAAGGGTATGGCCAAATGGTTTTACGACTTAATATAATTAATACATATTTTTTTAAATAATTAACCAATTCCGTAAATCCGAGGAATGATCATATTAATATATACGTTTCCGATCAATGACCCCAATTCACTCTACCTATTCCGACCTATGGTTATAATAAGATTCTCCTGTCACAGTATTTGTCCTAGAACTCCTCCAAAACGGCCGAACCGATTTTAATGAAATTTCTTATGTACATTCGCTAGGTATGAGAATAAGTTTTTATCTATTGTTATATTACTATCTACTACTTACGCGGGCGCAGCTAGTTTTAATTTAAAAATCAAGCAGAACATAAAATGTGTTAAGCTCTCAAAAGTTACGACTCTTGAGTAAAAAATATAGTAATAATAATAATAATTGAAAGTTCTTTTTAGGCCTGCTTTTTTTTTTACGAAAAATGGAACTAAAATAGAACTTTCAATTATTATTATTACTATTTTTTTTGTGCCACTCGTATATTTGTGTGTATGCTGTCGCACTCACGCGGCAAATTTTGAGAGAAAGACACAAACATATTTATTTAAATGGAAATACTCTCTTCTAGACCCCTTTTTAACTTTCTAACCTAAGTGAAGAGTTAACTCATCGTTATTGGTCGTTTTGGGAGACTGTATTTTATTATTTGAAGAAATGATTAGTTCTTATGATATATTCTCAAAACAAAAGCCATTAAAATCATTTTTTTTTTTTAACATTTTCAGAAACATGGTGGAAAAATACTTCTCTGAAGGTTTTATAAAAGTCCTCGTTTGTACTTCTACACTGGCGTGGGGTGTCAACTTACCCGCACATGCTGTTATTATTAGAGTAAGTATTCATCATCAGCCTTTACTCGTCCAATGCTGGACATAGGCCTCTTTCATGGTACGCCAACAAGCTCGATCCTGAGCAGTTCTCCGCCAGCCACTACCAGCCACCTTTTTGATGTCGTCGCTCCATCTCGCCCAAGAGCGTCCCACGCTACGTTTGCCGAGACGCGGTCTCCACTCAAGGACTCGTTTACCCCAACGGTTGTCGGTCCTGCGGCATATATGACCAGCCCATTGCCACTTCAGCTTGCTAATCCTCTCAGCTATGTCGGTAACTCTGGTCCTCTGTCGGATCACCTCATTTCTGATGCGGTCCTTCAGAGAGACGCCCAACATAGCTCGCTCCATAGCTCGCTGAGCGACTTTAAACTTATGGACTAGTCTGACCGTTAGTGTCCACGTCTCGGCTCCGTAAGTCATGACGGGTAGGACGCACTGGTTGAAGATTTTGGTCTTCAAACATTGGGGTATGGGCGACGAAAACACCCGACGTTTACCAAATGCTGCCCATCCCAGCTGGATCCTTCTATTTGCCTCCTTCTCGAAGTTGTTTTTCCCTAATTGCAACGAGTAAGTATTAGAGGAATTTAAATAAAAAGTTCTACTTATTTGTTCGATATTCAAGGTATAATGGAAAGGGTATAACATATATACTTGGCTTCTTTGGATGATATTAAACGATATTGGAAGGATTTCAACTCAAAATAAAACACTAAGGATTGATACCTAATTATCGGTTTTTAGTTCCTTAAAGTCACGTTATGTAATTCTACACATTATACGTCTTATTGCTTGCCAATATGACGATAAATGTCTTCCACGAGTGTCCGCCAGACACAACACCCATCTGGTCGGAGGATCCTCCCTTTTCTATGAAGGATGAGTGAACTCTACACCCTGTTCGTCATACCTCCATATATGAAAACTACCAGGAATGCATGTATCACCTATATAAATCCTTTATAGTAGGTCATTCCTATATTTATGCAGGGTGTATCTGACATCTTAACCCAAACTTCGCGAAAAGGCTACACCGTATGCCACTAACAAAATTATGATAATCATTCTTGTCGTTAATAAACGGTAACACAAATCACAGTGTTTATAAAAGTGTTGACTCGGCCTGTGAACGTTGCAAGCGTGCCGCCGTGCGGGTTTGTGGGTATCACGTTGACCTCTGATGTGAACTCTATTAAATCAGCTGACAGCTTTTCTAGTATTGTTCACGCTTTATTGTGGAATTAACGTATTAATTAATTTTTACCTTAAAATCTTATTGGGTTATAAGTGAAAAAAAACCACATATTATTTTTTTTTTAAATCGGGAAAATGCCAACGCGAAATTCCACCACTGGGGTTTCAGAATCATGTACTGTATCCATTGTACTCGTTTGTGCGTCGATGTCAGATACACCCTGTATAGCAACAAATGAATATATGTATCTATTTACAACCATCTTTATACGCAGGGCACAGAAATCTACGATCAAGCTCACGGAACATTCGTAGACCTGAGTATACTGGATGTGCTACAAATATTTGGTCGTGCGGGCAGACCGCAGTTCGACAGTTCTGGAACGGGTATCATTATAACTACGCACGATAAATTGACGCACTATCTCAAGTCAATGACCAATCAGTTCCCGATTGAGAGCAACTTTATCAATCTGTTGGCGGATAATTTAAATGCGGAGGTGAGTTTAATTTTCCTTAATTTTTTTTTTATATTCTTTTATCAAGAAGAGTCCTTCTCGGTGGTAGGCTGCAGGCAGAAGTTACCACCCGCCAGACAAAGTCTTGCCGCCAAGCGATTCGTCGTGTTCCGGCATGATGTCTTGTGAAGCCGTACGGATGACGGGTCTGAGCAATTGAGTTGTGGTTTGTGACGGGTACGATGCGCCAAATGTGTCGGGAGTTTGGTCGTGGAGGGTCTCCAGATCAAATCACCGTTGGTCGTGTTGTTGGGTTTAACATTGCATTACCTTCTTTTTTTTTTTCTTTCGGGGTTGAAATCCTCATAGGATGTCCGCCGCCCTGCGTTGGGCGACGGGGTCTGTCTGACTTTTACTGACTAAAACCACCCCGGTGTTTCTTCTATCTCGAGCAAACGCGTGAGGCCGCGGCAGTCTAAATTCTTCCACGGCCCCACACTCTCGTGCTGGCCCGGTCTGTCCGGGCCCCGTCTCCTGCACGGGGTAGTGGGGTGTTAAACTACCTCGTGCATCGCCTCAGGGGCGTGCGCCGACACTAGCGCGCGCTTCCGCCTCGGGGTCCATCGAATAGGGGGCGGGGACTTCCCCATGTCCCTCGCCCCTGGACCCATTCATGGGGGGCGGAAGAGGGCGTTATCCGCCCGGCGCCCGGTGCGTCTTCTGCGGCCCGGGAAGGGAGTTGAGATCTCCCTCTCCCGTTCCGCAGCTTCCTTCTGCGACATCACGTCCTCGCAGAAGAACAACACCACGTCCCACGACTCCGCGCTACCGACCATCCTCCGCACTACTGCCGGCAGCGTCAGGTCGCCTCCTACTTCATTTGTGAGGACACAGCGCTGCTCCTCCCAAGCTACACACTCGGAGAGAGTGTGCTGCGCCTCGCTCAACTTCCGTCTTCTTTCTATTCACTTTTGAGTGTATCTAGGCTCTTAATAAACTAGGGATTTACTATCAACGATTACATCACTGTTTACCATGAGGCGGGATTGCGGTCAAGTACCTACCTACTAGTTTATCTATCTTCGCACTAAGGATCGCCATGGAGAGATACAGATCGAGGAGCACGCCTCTGCATATGCTCTTTCTAGATATGCAGAAGGCCTTCGACTGTGTCCCTCGCGGGGTGATCTGGTGGGCACTGAGGTCCAAAGGGGTACCTGAAGCCTATGTCGACATAATTCGAGACATGTACCTCAATTCCGATTCCGTTGTCAGGACCGCTGTTGGCGACACTAAACCCTTCCCCATCACCGTCGGAGTCCACCAGGGATCCGTCCTTAGTCCGTTTCTGTTCAGCGTGATATTAGACGTTTTGTCGGCCAGTATCAAGGACTCACATGAGCAGCCTCCCTGGCTACTCATGTATGCTGACGATATCGCGCTGGCGGACGCGGACAGGGAACGGTTGGTGCGGCGTGTGAATGCGTGGAAGGACTCGCTTGAGAACGGAGGTCTGAAACTCAACGTGTCGAAGACCGTATACTTGGCCAGCAACACGACAGACCCCATGTCTGTGCGCATAGGCGGAGACATGGTCGAGCGCACAGACCAGTTTAAATACTTGGGGTCTGTGCTTCACGCGTCCGGCGACATTGATTGCGACGTCAAGGCACGTATTTCCGCAGCTTGGGCGAAATGGCGTGAGGTGACAGGTGTCATTTGTGACCCCAAAATGCCGGTTAAGCTTAAGGGGCAGGTCTATAAAACCATCATTAGACCTGTTCTCCTGTATGGCAGTGAGGCATGGCCTGTGCTTGAGCGACACAAGCAGGAGCTGCGTGTCACGGAGATGAATATGCTGCGGTGGATGTGTGGAGTTACGCGGAAAGACCGCATCAGGAACTCCCGCATCCGGGGCAGCCTTCGTGTCCGTGACATTGCGGACAAACTGCAGGAGGGTCGCCTACGCTGGTACGGCCACGTCTTACGCAAACCGGCATGTTACGTGGGGAACAAATGTCTTGCCATGGCGCCTCCGCCGGGCCGGAACAAGCGGGGTAGACCAAAGAAGTGCTGGATTGACGTTGTAAGAGATGACATGCGTGCCAACAAGCTCTTACCACAGGACGCTAAAGATCGTGCGAAATGGAGGAGAATGTGCAGGAAAGCGGACCCCGGGCTCCAACGCGAAAGCCGCGGATGCAACCGGGATAAACGCTGAGATGATGATGATGACCTACCTACTAGTTTATAATGATAAAAAAAATAAGAAGATAAACATGAAATGCCATAAGATCTGGATCCAAGCTACAACTTTCACAAGCCTAGGTTCAATATGAAAACAGAGGGAAAAAACAGTCGTGTTCAATATTAATGCTTCTTACATGAAGCCTTTGTCACAACTTCAAGGTTCTTGGTTATTATTATTATTATTATTTAAACCAAGACTTAGACTTTTTGAAATATAAGTTATAATTGGAATCATTTTGAAGCTTATTGCTAATAAGTTGCTCCATAAGTTCGTAAAATGCGTCTGTTCAACCATATAAATAACGCAATGAATATTGTCGAACTATCAAAACGTAACCCATTAGGCTACTGATAGTAGTGTGGCAACCATGACTACCATGAGTTTTCGTTACGAGACTCGATCATACGCATCGACTGCGTTTGGCGCTCTCATGGTTAAGAGTTCTTACAACCTTGAAGCGGGCCAATCGATGAGTCAAACGCGCTCGATATCGATGAAAACTGATGGTAGCCACACTGGTAGTGATAAGCAAATAGTTAAGTTACAAAATGTATATCGTTATCCTTGCGGTTAGTTTTGAAGTTACCACCCACCAGAAAAAGTCTTGCCGCCAAGCAATTCGTCGTGTTCCGGCATGATGTCTAGTGAAGCCGTACGGAGGACGGGTCTGAGCAATTGTGTTGCGATGTGTGCCGGGTACGATGCACCAAATGTTATTGTGTCGGGAGTTTGGTCGTGAAGGGTCTCCAGATCAGTCTCCCTCTGGCGCAGCATCGTTGGTCGTGTTGTTGGGTTTAACATTGCATCACCTCGCTCAACTGCCGTCTTCCTATTTACTAAGTTTTTTTTAAGAGAATAGGCTTTATTAACTAGCGCGCTTTACCATCAACGATTGCATTACTGCTTACCATCAGGCAAGATTGCAGTCAAGCACTAGTTTATAATGATTACAAAAAAATACCCTGCTGGTTTCTGTATATGCTTCTTCTAATAAGGCATTTTTTGGAGTTTATTGGAGTTTACTCCTTAAGAATCGATTTTCATATATAAGGCGCCCGGTATGAGAAAAATCCGAGGGGTAAAACGAGTAACGAATTTTAAGCGTTACTATTTTAGTGCGCACCTTTAGTGCGCAACTTTCTAATCTAAAAAAGTGGCATAATTATCGTTTTACAACTATATTTTGTTAGTTATTAAGATAATGTTATATTAAAAAAAAATTATAATAATTTAAAAAAAAAATTATAATAATTTAAAAAAAAAATATATTTTTTTTTTATTATCGACTTTCTTAATTTATATTTTTTTTATTTTTTATGATTTATTTAAAATAATCGTATTTTTTTTTCTCGTACTTAAGGAGTAAACCCCGGTCGTGCGTCGGAGCTGACACACACACTTTTTTTTTTTTTTTTTTCAGGTCGCTCTCGGCACAGTAACTAATATTGATGAAGCAGTGGAATGGCTGAGTTATACCTACCTATTCGTCAGAATGAGGATCAATCCCCAGGTAATTTGCAGTCAAATGATGCCTTTGATTCCCTTGTTCACAAACTAAAGTACCTAACACAGGACAGTTTATACAGGGTGTATCTGATATCGTAACGCAAACTTCAAGATAAGGCTACACCGCATGCCACTAATAAAATTATTATAGTCATTTATGTCGTTAATGAACGGTTACAGAATTCACAGTGTTTAAAAACATGTGTCGGCTCGGCCTTTGAACGTTGCAAGCGTGCCGCCGTGCGGGTTTGTAGGTATGACGTTGATACCTGATGTGAACTCTATTAAATTAGCTGATAAGATAGTTTTTCTAGTTTTGTTTTCATTGCGCTTTTTTGCGAATTAATTAATTTTTACTTTAAAATCTTATTGGGTTATAAAATTATAGCAATTATGAATGGTCTAAAGTGAAAAAAAAAGCTACATATATTTTTTTTAAATCATGAAAAAGCCGACGAAAAATTCCACCACTGGGGGTTCAGAATCATGTACTGGATCCATGGTACTCGTTTGTGCGTCGATGTCAGATACACCCTTTATAAAGTTATCATTTTATAATGTTCCCACTCTTGGGACACAGGCCTCGGTTCGGTTAGAAGGAGTGGGCCGTAATCTACCAAGCGGGCCCAGTGCGGGTTGGTAGATGACATGTCTTCGAAGTTTTTGTCTTTAGGCCATGCCGGTTTCCTCACGATGTATTCCTTCTCCGTTTTAAATAATTTACACAAAGTGAAGCGCCTGACGGGGTTCGAACCTACGATCTACAACTTGTAAGTCGGGGTCGATACCATGACTAAGTCACCGCTGCTCTCTATATCGTATCGTCTCTCTATACGCGATTAAAAACATGTCAATATACGTCAGGCTACTGTTTACCGCAAATAAACGCTTTTACTTTCTTTCCTATCTTTCTAATCTCCTTACCACTATTGGTTGACTGGTAGAAAATTCCTAAGCCATTAAGTTCGCTTTTGTACCTTTTTACGCAATTTAGCTATAGGGTAGTTGACTAAAAAGAAACTAATTAGTCCGCCAGTCAGATTTCAAAAAAAAAAAAACTAGACACGTATTTTTTTTTTTCATATAAACAAAAAATGAAGACGATACAGTGAGTTGAAAACTCGTGTGACGTCACACCTTGTTACACTTTTTAGCAACAAGTTACGTCATCAGCCCCCACTCCTGGTCTTTGATGCCTTTTATATTTGTATTTTTTTATTGAAAATATACGTACCCAATATTCTTCTATAATCTGAATGACGGACTAAATAGAATCATTTTTTTTTTACCCAGAATACATCCCTGTTCTACACACCTCTGCCCACTAGTTTAAACAATACAATTGATCCGTTATAATAGTATATACATTTGTATTTTAGGTATACGGTCTAACATACACAGACGTGCAAGAGGAACCGATGCTAGAAACTAAACGACGTGAACTTATAACAGCGGCCGCTATGCAGTTGGACAACACTCATATGATACGGTACAATGAACGTACTGGACAGCTTAATGTTACTGGTAAATATATTAAACTAGCGGCCGCCCGCGACTTCGTTCGCGTGGAGTTAGTTATTTGAACATTTTATTTTAACCCCAAAAGAGTCAATTTCTGTACATACATTATTACACTTCTGGGATCATAATATACCTACAACATACATTTTCAATTTTTGTTCCCCGCACAGTGCAAATTCTTGTTTGCATGAATATGATTATTTGCACGGCTTAACGTGCTTTACGAGGCACGACCAGACCGTGCTTCGCAAAGCACGTTAAGCCTTTGGTCCCGGTTGCCATACGAACATCTAATGGCAATTTTACGGGTTGTTGGAGCCCTCAAAAGTCCAACAATTGGTCTAATTGCAATGCTTCGATATTGCCTTCGGGTTGTGAAGGTCAGACGGCAGTTGCTTCACGGAAAATATCGAAGTTTAGCCAAAATCAGTAGTTAGCGTGGTAAAAGTGGACCCCAGACTCCGAAAGCTGAAACAGCTTCGGATGCGACTGGGATTAACGCTGAGATGATGATGATGATCAAAAACGACGTATAAATCAAATTCTTTTCTCTATAGATCTGGGTCGCACAGCCAGTCATTACTACATAACTTGCGAGACTATGGAAGTCTTCAACACTATGGTGCGCAAGTCTATGACGCAAGGATATGTCCTGGAAATGCTGACCAGGTGTTCGGACTTCCAACAGCTTAAAGTAAGTTTACTGTATCATCATTATAAATCTGTTTATAGTCCCACTGCTAGGCACAGGTCTCCTCTCATACAAAGAAGGGTTGAGCGTAATCACCACGAATGCTCAGTGCGGGTTGGCGATTTCAGACATAAAGTCCAAGTTTCCTCAAGATGTTTTCCTTCACCTTTTAATAAGTCATTGGTCTCCAAGATATACTATGAAAGTACATATTACTTAGAAAAGTAACATTGGTTGTTGTATCTTAGTTTACTGTATAACATAACATAATCGGCCGATAATGTTCCCTCTCCTGGAACACAGGCTCTCCTCTCAGTGGGAGGGAATGGGCCGTAATCTACCAAGTGGGTCCAGTGTGGGTTGATAGAAGTTTTGGCTTTAGGACATGCTGGTTAAATATCACGATGTTTTCCTTCACCGTTTTGAGAACAGTGGTGATGAAATAATAAAGACAAAGTCAAGCGCCTAATGTGGTTCGATGTTACGACCTGCAACTTGTAAGTCGCGGCCGATACCACTGCTGCTGCTGCTCTCGCTATACTTATCTATATTTGTGCCAAGATCGATAAAGAATAGTAGTAAACAAACCCATTTAGGGTTATCACAACTGATGTTTTACAAATCTCCTGTTACTTACACAATCATCGACTTTTACATGATAACTATTTATTAACAATTCATCTTTTGGCATATTTCAATAGAATCACTAAAATAACATGCATATTAACTTGTATTTCGAAAAACCATAAAAAAATCGGTATTAATTTTACGTGATAGAAACCTACACAAAAAAAAATAAACATGGATGAAATGCACTTATTAAACACATTTTGTGGAACACAGACTATGAATAAATTTGAGACATTTGTCAATACAATTTTGTGTATTTTAACTACTTTTCAAATCAACTGCATAACACATGCACATATGTACCTATATGTATGAAAAATTTAACCTATTAGGAAATTAGCTTACATGTGTGTCATATTTCATTCAAAATCGATTAAGCGTTCTATGCAATTCATAAATATCTAAACATAAATTTACTGTTTACAGTGTTACATTTCTCAAGTAGGGTTATTCTTCACCTATCTAGAAAATGTTGTTAACATCTCCCTTTTTAGGTTGGTCTAAACAACTACTACCTACTAGATTTAAACAAGCCGTTGCCTAGCAAGGGTTTGTTACTTCTATTCTTTATCGAATTTGGCCGATATATAGTTTGCTGTATATTTTTTTTTTATTCAATGTACTCAGCCTCTCCTTATTTCGCCACAATACCCCAATTCCTAGCCTTTCCCATTTTCCGTTCAATCCTCATGCATGTTCTGGCAGACGTCTCCCACCGCAGACTCCGTCTACATCACAGATGAATACCCATTCCTACACTTTTGCTAGTTAAGCCAATTTGACCATGTGTTCATTCTTATTTTTAAATTCATTCTATTCCAAAGGTAAGAAAAGAAGAGCTTAGTGAATTATGGAGTCTCAAAGACCAATACTGTGAGCTTCGCATTGAAGATCCTCCAGAAGACATACATTGGAAGATCAACATACTTCTGCAGACTTACCTGTCGAGGGGACGCGTCAATGCATCGTCACTGCAATCTGATCTTAATTATATCAGTCAGGTTTGTAAAAAAAAGTATTTAAACCAATTCTTAGGAGCTTCATTTCCCCTTTTATTCATAGACGTTGCTTGAAGTAGTGATTGACGACTGTTAAACATACATTTATAACGTTTAAAAGTCATATATTATAAATGCGAAAGTATCTCTGTCTGTCCGGCTTTCACGCCAAAACTACTGAACCGATTGTAATGAAATTTGGTACACAGATAGTCTAGAGCCTGAGAAAGGACATAGGCTGTATAACATCCCGCTATGACCAATAGGAGCAAAGCAGTAACAAAAAATGGGGCAAACGCGGACGTACATATTGCTCCCATTATTTTAACAGGCGTTTATTTTATATCAACACGCGGACGGAGTCGCGGGCAACAGCTAGTCGTTTATAAATAAACCCATTTCTCAATACAAAACGTATCTTTGTACGCAAAATATGCGCATTGTCGTGGAGTTGCGGACACTAGCCCGTATTACCTATGTACGAACAACAGCAGGTCAAGCTACCCGAAGCTGCCACATATTCCCATTCAACCTTGAGCCTTAAAGCATTACCCATGAAGTTGAACATCTAATAAATAAATTTGACTGATTTTAGTCACTTGATGCGCTGTCGTCTGTACCCATTTTTTTCTGTCTCGCTTGGTTAGTCGTCCCATGATCGACTGCTGAACATGCAAGTCTGAGTTCAGTCATCGAATCACGCTAAGACTTGAAAAGTTTTTTCGCTAAGTATCTCATATTTGAATCCGTTTGAGGCAATAAGACTTACTCCTATTACATAATACTTTCCAAAGCGATTGGCGACAATAATTATAATTAAAAATTAAATTGGCGACATAAAGGTGAAACACCTCTGTCACCTACTTTAGATATACAGGCAGTCGTCGTACTTATGGCATGTTGGGTTCTCGAAATACGCGATGTAAATTAAAACGACGTAAGTCGAGACAGTATTTTTTCATGAGAAACATAAAAAACTAAAGGGTTAATAAACACTGATTAAAACAACTGCATTTATAACAAAGCATCCACATACTTTATTAAAATAAGTAAGTGCTTAGTAGCGAGACCACGCTTTGCGATAAGTGAATCCTCCTATGCCGGAAATCGAAACAGTTGACGTGTTTGAGGAATACTGTGAAAACATTGTTCGACGTAGCTTGAAACGACGTAAGTCGAGGAATACCTGTATAATGAACAGACAGCTGTGCTGTTGGGGATTTAGGTCCGCCAATTCATCTTCCCAGCAAAAGCAGTAGGAAACTGCGAAAGGCGGGCGTTTTGGTGGACTGTCTTATGTTATATTGACGTTTAAAAGTGCTGATTCTCAGCCTAATTTAAAATAGAAGTTGAAGTAAAATTGATGTATTAAAATAACATGATAGTTGTTGATGCTTTCTGGAAGGGTCACTGCATTCTCCTATCAACCCCAGGATCTCAAAGCAGGGAAAACAAACATGCAAAGCACTAACCTGGATCCAACAGGACAGGAAAAGAGGAATTGCCAACGACGGGGCTGGCGCCGGCCGGTCAGCTATCTGCTTTATGTGGACTTGATGCTGCTTGTTCACTGCCTACACTCGTCAAGCACAGACACACCACCAATATGGAAACTGAGGGTTTATTTGGCCAGTGAAGCCCTTAGAAAGTCAGATATTCGGAATTATTTAGAATACACGCGGCGTCGTATGCGCTGAGTCCGCCATACTTAATTTTCAGTTCTTTTTCTTGGCACTCTTGAGAGAGGGCGCCACCAGCACGAGCCAAGAGAAGCCCGCGCTTATTTAAATCGTCGTTGACGCAACAAGGATGGGAAATGGAAATGCCTGGATAGATTATTAGGATAGTTAATGCTCACACATTTCCCCCCACCTAAAATCCACAAGGGTTTCAAGAAGAATGCGAAAAATTAAGAGTGAAATCAGCAATAGCTGGACTATGAGCTACTGCCGAAAAAATGCATAAAAATCTAGTCAATAAGTGTAAATAATTGGTGGCTTATTTTAAATAACCTAAAGACAGTGTGTACTTATACTCTAGTTAGGTATATAAAAGGAAAATAAACTAATTATTTGGTAAGGGACAAACCTTTACCACCGGCCTACGAAACGTCTTTCCGTTAGCAGTTTGGAGAGTAACGACTCTAACTACCTGGTCTGAACCTGCATGCACTTGCGCGATACGAGCCATTTTCCAAAACATCGGCGGAGTATTAGGTTCGTTAACAATAACTATGTCATTGACTTTGATATTTGGTTCAGGCAAGAACCATTTGCTCTTTTGTTGCAATGTGTGAAGATAATCGCGTTGCCATACGCGCCAAAAGCTTTGAGTAATTTTCCGAAGCATCATCCAACGAGATCGAGGACACGAATTATCACTTATCGGTTCTTCGGGCAAGGCCACTAAAGGACCTCCCGTTATAAAATGTCCTGGAGTTCGAACGTCAGACTCTGAAGGATCCGTAGATAGAGTACAGAGTGGACGGGAATTTAATACAGCTTCTATTTTAGCTAATATGGTAAAAAATTCTTCTAGAGTAAGAACTTGAGCTCCAACTACTCGCTTCAAATGATACTTTGTTGATTTTATAACACTTTCAAATATTCCGCCGAAATGCGGTGCTCCAGCTGGATTGAATTTCCAGGTAATGTGGCGATTCGCTAAACCATTTGAAATTTCTGGATTAATCTGTAGGTACTTATGCTCATTTGAATATAATTGCTGCCGTATCGAGTAGCATTATTGTAGCAGCTTGATCTGTTACTTTCTTTTACAACGGCTATTTTTCGTGTTATTAGAATGTAAAATAGGGACAGACGACAGCACGTCAAGCCACTACAATCTATCGTATTTCTTTATTAGATTTCAACTTTATTGCTAAGGCATTAAGGCTCAAGATTGATTGGGAATATTTGAGAGTTTAGGACAGGGGTGGCCAACTTGAGTAGACTTAAGGTGTACTGTTTACCAAAGAAACCTTGTGCGATCTACCAAACACACGTACTACTTGAAATCATAAATCAACAGCGTAGTTTTAAGATCGATTGGACTAGCAGTCGCGATCGACTGGACTAGCAGTCGCGATCGACTGGACTAGCAGTCGCGATCGACTGGACTAGCAGTCCAATTAAATCAGTTGTCTGAACCGCACGATTGGCTACATACATTTTTAGTAAATGAGGGTCAGTGTTAAGCCAAGACAAGGTAGTGCTGCTGTCTGAATAAGCTCGAATGGAATCGATGGAAATTTTATCTTTAAGTAAATTATACATGTGTGATAGAACCTTAGCTAGAAGCACAGCTGCGCTTAGCTCAAGTCGATTCACCGTTGTTGGTTTTAAGGGGGCAACTCTAGATTTCCCTATTAACAAACTGGTCGTGGTTACATTACCGGGTCTCTAACTCATTTTGACTAGCGAGTCTTTTTTCCAAATTTAGAAAACGATTAAACGCTTGTTTATATGATTCTCCTAAGGCTGGAGCATCATCTTTAAGCATAATTGGTACAACATAACGCCCATCGGAGGTGCGATACGTGCCTTCTTTATATTTTTGTTCGCATATTTCAGCCTCGGGACCGGAAATTTTACATTTCGGCGGCTCCTCGGACTCCCAAAACCGTTGAACGATCTCGTCGAGCGCACTAGAAGACGCGACGAGGAGCGTAACGGGTATAGCCGGAGTTTTAGCTACCACGTTTTGAAGAAACTGACCACTTATCACCCAGCCGAATACACTAGAGAGTGCGCATGGAAAGCCCGGGCCTGGACTGAAACGTGAGCCAGTATATATCTGGTCAAAACAGTCTACTCCTAACAACAGATCGATCGGACCGGATTTATCAAAGTCCTGGTCGGCGAGATCCAGATGTGTAAACTTATCCTTGACGATTGTCGGCAACGACACCGAAGGAATCAGGGATGTGATTTTAGGTAGAACCACTAATTGAATATCAAACTGAGGAGTGTCACTCAATCGAGGTATTATTGAACCGAAGGTGTGACCTTTTTTTTTAATTTTTTTTTAATGGCTATGGCAGTCGCGATCGACTGGACTACTAGTCGCGATCGACTGGACTACCAGTCGCGATCGACTGGACTAGTAGTCGCGATCGACTGGACTAGCAGTCGCGATCGACTGGACTAGCAGTCGCGATCGACTGGACTAGCAGTCGCGATCGACTGGACTAGCAGTCGCGATCGACTGGACTAGCAGTCGCGATAGACTGGACTAGCAGTCGCGATCGACTGGACTAGCAGTCGCGATCGACTGGACTAGCAGTCGCGATCGACTGGACTAGCAGTCGCGATCGACTGGACTAGCAGTCGCGATCGACTGGACTAGCAGTCGCGATCGACTGGACTAGTAGTCGCGATCGACTGGACTAGCAGTCGCGATCGACTGGACTAGCAGTCGCGATCGACTGGACTAGCAGTCGCGATCGACTGGACTAGCAGTCGCGATCGACTGGACTAGCAGTCGCGATCGACTGGACTAGCAGTCGCGATCGACTGGACTAGCAGTCGCGATCGACTGGACTAGCAGTCGCGATCGACTGGACTAGCAGTCGCGATCGACTGGACTAGCGGTCGCGATCGACTGGACTAGCAGTCGCGATCGACTGGACTAGCAGTCGCGATCGACTGGACTAGCAGTCGCGATCGACTGGACTAGAAGTCGCGATCGACCGGACTAGCAGTCGCGATCGACCGGACTAGCAGTCGCGATCGACCGGACTAGCAGTCGGCCGGTTGGCCACCCCTGGTTTAGGGTAACATGACCTGCTGTCGTCCGTACATACCTACATTGTTTATTTTCGACTTAAATTTCATTGTCAGCTAGATTAATCAGCGTTGTTATAAATAATGTAGGCATTGTATAGAATCGCACATACCTACATAGATGTATGTATTTTGTATAGGCTATTTTGTTTGCTTGTAGAATTTGATGATGGAATATTAACTGGTTGGCTAACTTCTAATACTTTTATGTAATTTTGTAAATAAGTAATGAAGTTACCAAATCTCGGAATTTCTTCAGTGTTTTGTAATTCAAACCCTTTTTTTTGCTTCCGCATCCAAAGGCCTAGACGCAATGTAAAATAAAATAAATTCGCATAAATCATCAATACACAAACCGCGCAAGGCACCAACGCATTCATAAAGTGTGTTAGATAACTCAGATAAGTTAGACAAAGATGGCCTTTGTATGGGATTAATTTTAATTATTTTTTCTAAATAAGCTGTTGCAAGAATACGCTTGTTGTCATATCTGTCCAGCAAAGTTGCAAAAACCACTGAATAATTTGCCGATGTCACAGGCACGCCCTTCGCTAATGTCAGTGCATAACCAGATAAACATGACAGCAAATAGTGAAATTTCTCAGTGTCGGATAATGAACTATCATTATGAACAAGTGCTGTATAACTATCTTTAAATGTTTGCCACTTTTCTATATTACCATCAAACTTTGGAATTTCCAGCTTAGGCAACTTCACTTGCGAACGCACGTGACCTTGACCTAATTCCGAGCGACAGCCGCTACATGCGCTCGCATCGAGAGAATCCGCAAACTCAATAACATAGTAATACAACTCATCGAATGACAGTAACACTTTATGATCGATAACAAACGAAGGGTTAAGCTTTAATTGCAACTGGTTAACATCATCGTTGCATTCCAAAAATCTATTACGAATCTCGTCAATCTTTTTGTACCTAGCTCGAAAAGCTGCAAATTTAGTTTTAGTTTCTTTAACTGTTCTGGCTAAATCGTAAAGTATCTGCATACAAATTCAGGTCAGAATCAGTCATACAAAATTACGCAAATGAAATACAAGCACACACGTCTTAAAGTTATTTGTTAGAATATAAGTTTTGACTTTGAGGTAGTTCAAAGCTAATCCGTCTCCCGCCGGAGACAAGTACTACGAGTGTAGGTACCTCGGTACTAAATTCGAGAAACTTCGAACTCACGTTTTTAAAAGTAATTTATGCAATTTGTTATTGAATACAAATAAATGCAGCTTATTACAAGGGAATTAACGAGGTATGAATGTACGATTGAATAGTCAATCGGTCTCAAATAAGAAACAATAACTAGGTATCATGGAATGACCTAGGTTTTATTTAGACACTTAGAACTTGAAAGGCAAATTGAAATTGCCTTAAGTAGGCAAGTATACAAATAAATTATAATTGGGATTACGTATTTAACGTAATAACGAGAATGGAAAGATTTAATTTCCGATAGTAGGTATTTTTGAAATAACTACGCGAGGAAGATTCCTCACAGGAGGCACCATAATTAATGTTGATGCTTTCTGGAAGGGTCACTGCATTCTCCTATCAACCCCAGGATCTCAAAGCAGGGAAAACAAACATGCAAAGCACTAACCTGGATCCAACAGGACAGGAAAAGAGGAATTGCCAACGACGGGGCTGGCGCCGGCCGGTCAGCTATCTTCTTTATGTGGACTTGATGCTGCTTGTTCACTGCCTACACTCGTCAAGCACAGACACACCACCAATATGTAAACTGAGGGTTTATTTGGCCAGTGAAGCCCTTAGAAAGTCAGATATTCGGAATTATTTAGAATACACGCGGCGTCGTATGCGCTGAGTCCGCCATACTTAATTTTCAGTTCTTTTTCTTGGCACTCTTGAGAGAGGGCGCCACCAGCACGAGCCAAGAGAAGCCCGCGCTTATTTAAATCGTCGTTGACGCAACAAGGATGGGAAATGGAAATGCCTGGATAGATTATTAGGATAGTTAATGCTCACACAATAGTAGTTTGTTTTAAATTTGCTTTTAAATAATGGGTATTTTCCTGTACTTTTTTGCAGTTTGAATATTTTTTGCACATACTTAAGTTTATGTAAAGATGTCATTTATGACAGTAACTCAAAAAACGGTGTTTATGGGTTGGATCTATTTTACATAACTACGTCCAAATGAGTTTTAATTCGATTTGATTTAGATAAAATGCCTTATCTGTGGTTAACCAAATTATGGTTCTAAAAAGTTTGAAAGCAACTTTGTCATAGTCAAAAAGTTATAATTTAATATACAGAACGCCGTCCGCATAGTCCGCGCCCTCTTCGAGATAACCCTTCGCAAGAACAACGCGTACATGGCTGGCCTGTACCTCAAAATGGCGAAAATGTTAGAACTTCAAATGTGGGACTTCTATAGCGACATGCGCCAGTTCAACTGTTTCACCATTGAGACGTTGAAACACATCGAGTACCCGATGTTGAAGCCCGATCAGATTCGAGATATGGATTGGAAGGAACTCGGTAAGTCTAGTTTGTCATTTAAGAGTGACTGTATTTTTTTGTAAACGCTACAATAATACTTATTATAGTGCTTGACCGCGATCCTGCTTGATGGTAAGCAGTGATGCAATCGTTGATGGTAAAGCGCACTAGTGTATTAAGAGCCTATTCACTCTAGCCTTGAAACTTCAATTGTAGTCCGACGGAAACAACGCCTCTAATTACATTGCGCTACTTACATATACGTGCGCTAATTACATTACATGTTGTATATGTGTATGTGAATTCATTAACCTTGATTTACTTTCACACAACATTCCCAAACAGCTGTACGATTTTGTAACCATTTTGCAGTGATAACTTAGATGAAGAGACCGTGGAGTGAGCTGTCTTTCCAACTTCTTCTTCTTCTCAGCCTATAGAGGCCCACAGCTGGACAAAGACCTCCCCCAAGGCTTTCCACAATGACTGGTCTTGTGCTGCCACATCCATCGATTTCCATCGTTCTTCACCATATCATCGGTCCTACTAATTTTAAGGATTGACGCTATTGACAGCTCATTCCAAATTTTTACATCTTTTTACATTGCGATTTTTGTGTAATCGATCAGCAGTAAGTACAGACGACAGCACATCAAGCTACTACCATCTGTTAGATTTCTTTATTAGATTTTCAACTTTATCCCTAAAGCGTTAAGCCTCAAGGATGATTGGGTATATTCGGCAGTTTGGGGTAAATTGACCTGCTGTCGTCCGTACATCCTTTATACAGGAAGAATTTTTGGTCACCAAATTTTTTCTAGGCAATAGGTGTCTTTCACTAATAATTCCATTTTTGAAAAAAAATCGATACGTCAAATTTTCATATTAAATTATTTTCTCGAAAGAATTATCCGCTCTGCGGAGTCACTAAATTAAGGGGACTCTAGTGGCGTTTTCTCTATACAAACGTATTCCGCTGTTTTATTCGTGGATAACGCTTTTAGAGCAATGATTTTTTTCCTACAATTTCACACCTTGATTATACGCGCCCCTTGATTTTTTTGAGAACTTCAATACATAGTATAAAACAAAGTCGCTTTCGCTGTATGTCCGTATGTATGCTTAGATCTTTAAAACTACGCAACGGATTTTGACGCGGTTTTTTTAATAGATAGAGTGATTCTTAGGGAAGGTTTAGACTACCTTTTATCCCGGAAAAAATTGATATTCCCGAGGGAAATCCAAAAAGCGCGATATAACCGAACTCTACGCGGGCGAAGCCGCGGGCGGAAAGCTAAAATAAAAGAAATATTACTAAAAGAAATATATTTCAAAATCTCGAAAAATAACCCATTTTTACCGCAATGTTCAGACGACTATTACACAAATGTGATGAGTTTTTGACAAAAAAGAAAATAATAGAGGCATAGGTATACTCATCCTCTAAAGTTTGATATAAAAATAATTGAGATCTGTCGGGTTTTCAAAAAGAAAACAGCGGAATACGAAACGTCTTTTAGTCAACGTTTTTGTATGTAAAATCAGCCTGAGTTGCAACTGTCCCTTTCGCGCTTTACGAGGAGAGGTTGAAAGCGGGGCAACGGCAATAGTTTCTTCAAATACCTATTTTTCAAATTCCTCGGCACTAGAGTCGACTCTTAATAATACAACACTGCCGCGCAAAGACTCAATGAAGCATCAAGCAGCGCGCATCCTTCTTAGCCGTGAAAGTATGAAGTATGAAAATTTGCAACTTTGTTCATGATTGTGTTGAATGAACTTCGATGACGCGCGGGGTGGGCTGGCTCGCGCAGTTACCGAGCGCGTACGCACGGCGCGATGTCTACAAACATCAACTTTTTATAGATCACTTTGTGATGTAATATCTCAATTTTTTTTGTATTGAGTGATGCTAAAAGAAAAAACACGTGTTCAATGATTTTCGCCAAAGGTTCTTCTTCTTCCTGTGCTTCTTCAATCCTGAAGGTTGACCGTCTGCTTCTTGTATTCGGTCTTGTCAACCGCGAGTCGGAACAGTTCGACTGAAGTAATGCCGGTCCACTGCCTGATGTTACGCAGCCACGACTTTTTCTTTCATCCAGCGCGCCTTTTTCATTCTACCTTGCCCATCATAATGAGTTGGAGTAGCGCATATCTACTGTGTCTGAGCACGTGACTGAGATAATCTATGTTGCGTTTCTTTATGGTGGGTAACACCTTTCGAGGCATTTGAACGCGCTGAAGGACGGTGTCATTTCTGACCTTTTGGGGCCAAAGGTTATATCGAAATTAAGTCATCGTCCATGACTAAAATTTCTTACTGTATATTGCAAAAATTTGTACTCAAGAAAAAAATACTATCTGAATAACTAAGTTTATATTGGTTTTTCATTGCAGGTGATCTGTTACGCAATCCGAAAAACGCTCGTCATCTCAAGAAATGCGCGGATGAGTTTCCGCTGTTAGAAATGGAAGCCAGCTTGCATCCTATAACACGAACTGTGTTGAGGATACGACTGTCTATTACTCCAAATTTTAAGTAAGCTGTTTCTTTTTTATATAATTATAATTATAAACTGATGGTAAGTAGTGAAGCGATCATTGATAGTAAAGTGCGCTAGTGTATTAAGAGCCTATTCACTCTAGCCTTGAAGACATTTAGATTGTAGTTAGACCGAAACATTGCCGTTGGCAAATTGTTCCAGTCCTTCAATGTACGCGGTATAAAAGACGAGGCGAAACTGTATTAATCTTTGTGACATTATTTGTATTCAGGCTTATACCGCTACCATCGGCATACTTCTTCATTTTTATAAACGATAATTTTGACAAACATTTCTTCGCGGGACCGTCAACAAAAATAATAAATACTAGGTGATCCGTGCGAAGTATTCGCACAATGATTTTCAATAAAAAAACCACTGATATGATACTGAATTTTTAATATAATATTTTCCGAAGTAGTGGTCCAGAAAAGCTTTAAAATGACGCCTCATTTATGTATAGTATGAATGTATGAAATCCACTCTGATAAAACGTGCATATTCCTTTGAAAATCCATTTCTTAACACCCAGTCTTTTTTTGTAACCCAGATGGAATGACAAATACCATGGCAAGGCTCCTGAAGCGTTCTGGATATGGGTGGAGGACCCAGAGACAGATATAATGTACTACCACGAGTACTTTCTCATTACTAAAAAACAGGCAAGTATTTATCGATTTTTTTTTATGTCGGCTCTGTTTATACTCTCTCTAAAATAGAGAAGCTCTGTTGCCTAGCAGTGGGACAATAATAGGCTGATTATGAATGATGACTTATAGGAGAACTGCTCGTAACTGATCTGACTGGCCTCGTCTGCTTGTCTGTTTTGTATGTCTTACCTCTGTATGACCACTTCATAGATGTACGAAGATTAAAGTTTACTCATCTTCAATAGAAAAAAAGATGTTCCGCTGTGGGTGTCATGTCTGATGGGATACTGCGCGACATTTGATGCAAGGACGTTGCGCGGTGAGGACACGATTGGCGTAATGGCTAAGTGCTGCATGGCTAAATGCTGTGCTGCATATCGCGGGTTCGTCTCCTACACGGAACAAACATTTGTTTGGCCCACAGGTAGTTGTTCCGGGTCTGGGTATTTGTCATCATCATCCCAGCGTTAATCCCAGTCGCATCCGAAACCTTTTCAGCTTTGGAGTCTGGGGTCCGCTTTACCAGTCCAACTGCTGATATGGCTAAACTTCGACATTTTACGTGAAGCGACTGCCGTCTGACCTCCACAACCCGAAGGCGACATCGAAGCATTGCAGTTAGACCAATTGTTGGATTTTTGAGGGCTCCAACAACCCGTAACGACTGCCACTAGGTGTTTGTATGGCAACCGGGACCAACGGCTTAACGTGCTTTCCGAGGCACGACCAGACCAGTGCAAATATTCATATTCAGAAGTCAGAAGTCAGAAATATTTTATTTGTGATACATAGGTACAGTGGTTAGGTATTCATATTTGAGGATAAAGTGCGCTATGATCAGCCTATTATAGGCATACAAATACAAAAAATAAAATAATAAAATTACATTATACAGATTACATTATAATAGGGATAATTAAAGTCAAAAAGTCATAATAATTTTTAAGTTAACGTCAAAACCATTCTGATTTAAATACAACATGGTCAAATAAGCAAAACCCATAATGTTATCATAATGAAGTCAAAACAATTGATCAAATATATGTCAAAATAATTTGGACTTAAATAATACAAAGTCAAAGAAAAAAAAATTACAATTATACAATGTCAAGATTTGTCCAATAAAAAGTCCGATACACTATAATAACATTTTTGACACAACATACTTCTTAGTTTTACTTTAAATGAATTTACAGGCAATTTTTTTAGCTCTTTCGGTAATTTATTATATATAACTGGTGCCATGTGAAATAGACTTTTATACATTAAGGCAGTATTCGTTCTTGGAATACACAAACGACTTTCGTCCCTTTGGGTCCGATTGAGAGCTACAGATACTAAAGTAAACAAATGAGGATTTTGTTTAACGAAAGCCGCTACTTC
Source organism: Sesamia nonagrioides (assembly GCA_017933935.1). Lineage (NCBI taxonomy): Eukaryota > Metazoa > Arthropoda > Insecta > Lepidoptera > Noctuidae > Sesamia > Sesamia nonagrioides. The sequence goes on from JADWQK010000025.1 coordinate 4,614,311, forward strand.
AAATACATATAGTGAGGGTAGTGGTAGAATGTTGTGCTTCTTAAAGAAAGGCAGACAGCTCTCTGTTGACTTTAAACCAAACATAGCTCGAATGCAACGTTTCTGCGCTTTAAAGGCAATATCTTTGTCGGTGGAATTCCCCCAGAAAATTATGCCATATCTGAGAACAGATGCCACCAGCCCATGATACGCAATTATAAGGGCACCGGAATTTATTTTATATGCAAGTGTATGTAGAGCATAGGCAGATTTACTAACGCGTTTGCATAGTTGTTGAATATGTGGCTTCCAGGTCATTTTGTCATCAATATATAGGCCTAGAAATTTATAATTGTCTACTTCCTCTATTTTTTGCATGTTATAATTTATATTTAGGTTATTTGGTGCCGGTAAACGTTGTCTAAAGTACATTAATTTAGTTTTGCTTAAGTTGGCTTTAAGGTTATTAATATTAAGCCAATTCATGACTGAGTTCAATGTGTTGTTTATGTCATCTTCATAAGTACTTAGATCTTTACACTTAACAGTTACTGTACTGTCATCCGCAAAAAGAGTTACAGGATTATCAGTGGCATTGGGTAAGTCATTTATATACAATATAAAAATAGTGGCCCCAAAACGGTTCCTTGAGGAACACCGTAATTTAGTTGACGTTCACATGATCTGAAAGTTTCTTCTTTTCTTGTTATGACATTCACTCTAGTCAATTCAGTGTATTGGCGACGGCCTTTGAGGTAAGATTCAAATAATTTTAAAACATTACCTCTTATTCCATATTTATTAAGTTTACCTAACAATAAATTATGTTCAACATAATCGAAAGCCTGCGTCATATCCATCAAAATAGAGCAGATAGGTATTCTTTTATCAACATTAACCATAACAAAATTCAGAAAGTCATATATGGCCATATTTATTGACTTATTTTGTCTGAAACCTTTTTGTTCTTGTGCCAGAATATTGTTACTCTCTAAATAGTTATTTAGTTCTTTGTAAATATGCTTCTCAAAAATTTTGGATATAACCGGAACCAAGGCAATAAATAGGTCTATAGTTTTCTAGACATTCACTATTATCTTTCTTGAAGATTGGTTTTATGACAGAAGTTTTTAATTTGTCGGGGTAAATTCCAGCTTCAATAGATATATTTATCAGATAGGAAAGATGAGTAGAAATATTCGCAGCAATATACGTCAAGACTTTAGTTGATATCCCATCATAACCTACACTGTTCGTGTTTTTTAAACTTCTAATAATCTGAAATGCATCATGTGGTAAGCATGCCTTCAAAAACATAGACTTTTGCTTAGTAGACGTTAAAAACTTATACTGCATGCTGAGTAAATCATCTCTGGGTACAATTTTATCTATGAAATAATTATTAAAAGCGTCAGATATTTCACAAGGGTCAGTTATTATTTTGTCATTTATTTTAATGCTAGATATAGTGTCATTTGGTACATTTTGTTTAGATTCGTTTATGATCTTCCAGGCTGATCTACTTTTATTATCTGACACGCTAATTAAATGATTATTTTGTGCACGCTGTGTTAATTTGATTACTTTTTTATATCTTCTAGAAAATTGTGTCAGTTTAGTTTTATTAACCTGGCTTGGTTTTTTCCTGTATTGCCATAAAAGATCACGTTTTTTGATACTACAAGCCTTAATTCCTCGCGTCATCCATTTAGCTTTACGATGTGTATTAATTGTTATATATTTAAATGGAAAGCAAAGATCATAGAATAACTTGAACAAATCAAAGAAAGCATTATAGGCTATATTTGGGTCAGAGGCTGAGTACACTTCCGAAAAAGACAATTTCTCTATACAAGTTCTAAACTTCTTAAGATTTTCTTCAGAGTAATCTCTACGCTTAATTTTCCAGCTTTTTATTAGACACACTTTTTTGACCTGACACCTCAATATCTGCCGTGTGGTCTGATAATGCAAAGTCAATCACTTCTGCTTTACATTTATTGTGGTAGTTGTGAGCAAAGTTATCTATGCATGTTTTGCTAATTTGCCTGGTTGGTTCGGTTATCTTAAGTCTTAGGTTATAGTTAAGAAGCAAACATTCAAATTCGGATGTGATGTTATTTTGTTTTAATATATTAATATTGAAATCCCCAGCAACTACAATATTGTGCTTTTTATAGGTTGTACTTACATATTTAAGCATCTTATCTAATCTTTCAAAGAAATTAATTAAGTTACTAGCAACCGGAACCCTATATAAACAGATAATAATAACCTTGTAGTCTACTAGTTCTATTGCAGAGCATTCAAAAGTTGAGCACTCAGTGAATAACACTGATTTTGGAATCACTTTCCAATGATGACCTTTCTTCACGTAGATGCACGACCCTCCTCTGTTAGAATTACTTCTGCTAAAGTAGGCAGCTATGCAAAAATTGGGTATTATACATGTACCTTCATAGCCTGTCATCATAAAATGTTCAGTCAAACAAATAACATCAATATCATTATTATTATCTGATAGTTCTTGCAAGCAGATCGCTAATGCATCCAACTTGCTTCTCAAACCTGCAATATTTTGGTGCATTATGGTGATATATTTATGACCGTAAAAGCTTCTGCGGAGTAGGTTTCAAGATATCATTATGAGTCGGTGACATTTCAATGTTTTGGTCAACTTCATATTTGCAGCTAGTGATGGAAGATTCTACGTAAACAATCATTCTATAAATATCCTTGAATAAAAACTTCATTCCAAAACTATTTATCGCACCAGTACGTCTGTTAAACATAGTGTCGTCATATACCAAATTCTTATTACTGTCCAAAAAATAAGCATGTTCGTGAGTATTGGTATCTAAATATAATAAATTGTTGAAAGTTTCTACTCTTGAATTGTACAAATAGTTGTTTGTAAAAAACTTGTACGTTGGGGTGCAAATAATTATATTAGTATTTGTGATTTCTTGCAAGGTTTGTCTAATCTGTAATATACCATCATAATACCTATTCGTAGTTTTAAAGTCCTCCTCACCTAGTAGAATAACGCAGAAGTCTAATAAAGTGAAGTTTGCTAACTTTTCTCTAATACCTTTTAGCAAAACTTGTATATTTGCATGGGGTGTGATATAGTGACAGATTTCACAATTCTCAAAAACGTTTTCTGCTATATCAAGCAAGTTATTTTTATTGTCTGTGCTTATAATACATATTTTGTTACGTTTTGAATATATTTTCGTTGTATTAACTGTTTGTACTTCTGGTTTATTAATCTTCGGTTTAATCGTTTCTGTTTGTGTTTGTTTATTGGTTTTATTGTTATTGCTTTTTTTCTTTTTTGAGCTGGATGACTTTAGTTTTGTGGGTGTTATAGTTACTTTCTTATAAAGATCATTATTTTTACTCAATTTTTCGTTTAAAGATTTCAGATTACTGTTTTCTAAAGACAATGATTCAATTTCTAAGTGAGCGCTCTGTAGTTCTAATGTGAGATTACTAATTTGTTCACGTAGTTTCTTAATTACATCGTCTTCGTCATCGGACATTTCTGGTACACTCGTAACAGTCTCATTTAATGTTGGTGTGGCGGCTATTACCTCACTGTCATTTAATATTGAGTCAGACTTGGTTCTCGTACGGCGGAACGTGATATTATCCAGAAAATTCATGTTTGATTTCTACGCGATAGCTTTAAAATATGATATAAACTAAAAAAGTATCGCTTGCTCTGGGGATCGAACTCGCGACACGCCGCCTACGCAATATTGCAGGCGCAATTGCTACCTCGAGACCAACTACACAGTTACGTTCTTAAACGAAATAATGATTCTTATTCGACATATGTTCACTTTAAAATTTAAAAAAGCCGTTAAGATGAGTCATGCTATAATTATTTTTGCACTATTTTTCCACAATATCAGTTTTTTTGTAACTATTGTGTTCAGAATTTTCATATGCTTTAAATCACACTTTTCACCTTACTAATAAACACCAAAGTTTATAGAAAAAAGTTTGTGAATATTTAAAGTAAATAATGTAAATATAGTTTAATGTAAATATAGTTTTTGTTTATTTTGTGCTATTTTGCTACAATCATGCATACAAATACTTGCACTGTGCGGGGATCGAACCCGCGCCACCTTGCGCAGCGGCCGCGTCCGCTACCGCTACTCCACGGAGGCTGTCTGGCGGGTCTGGGTATTTGTGTGTGTGTTAAAATATTTGTAAATGCACTCACGATACAGGAGAAATTCCTAGTGTGGGGCAATGGAACAACATCTCGACGGGTCAATTATTATTACAGAATACTAGCAAGCACCCATTTTTGTGATATTCAATATATTTATTATTCTAATGTCCCTATCCGAACTTACTTAGATCTGCTGGCGCCCGTGCCCCCGGGAAATCTCGCAGTACATGTGTGTATGAACTCCCCTGATCAAAGTATAAACGGGATTTATGTCCAGCTTTTAAATAAACCACGTAGTAGACACTGGCAAAATGTATGGCGTAATAGCCAAACAAGCTGTGTGACTATTCACTATAGCGTACAAAGATTACCAAATCTAGACGAGCGTTTTAACGCTTGCGCTCGGCTGTAATCGGTAATCTTGGGTAGGGAGTTGAGAGCTGAATTTTCGAGCGATTAACACTTATTTTAGGCCCTAGGCCCTAGGCCTGACTTGCCCCGAAAAGGCCTGACTTGTCCTAACTAAAAAGAATTTAGTTAAACCAATGGTTTCTCAGATTAGCGTGTACAGGCAAACAAACACTTCAACTTTATAATACATACTAATATTATAAATGCGAAAGTAACTCTGTCTGTCTGTCTGTCTGTTACGCTTTCCCGCTTAAACCTCTCAACCGATTTTGATGAAATTTGGCACAGACAATCTTTATACCCTGAGAAAGGACATAGGCTACCTTTTATCCCCGAAAATTTTGATGTTCCCGAGGGAAATCTAAAAAGCGTGATATAACCGAACTCCACGCGGACGAAGCCGCGGACGGAAAGCTAGTATTAGTATATATTTGTAATACATTGTTGTTTTTCATCAGGTAATTACGAATGAACCACAAGAATTGATAATAACAATACCAATCAGCGAGCCGCTACCGCCTCAATACTACATCCGAGCAACATCAGAAAGGTAAACATTTTAAACACTATAGTAGAAAAGGACAGTAAAATATAGAGCTATTACGCTCTGTCGACTTTTCGCTAGCGACTCGCATAACACATCAAGCATGTATCAAACTATAGTATTTTATTTTATTTGGGAAAATAAACAATTGTACATTACATGGTAAAGGAGAGGAGTTCCAGAAATGTATGGAGCCTGGGCCAGCACATTGTACATTTAATGCTGGGTACAGTTACGCTATAGTTAACTGTTTTTAATGTTAATTTCCTATGTTTTGGCTTAGTTTTTGTACACATTCAATTTAACTCGGCCAAGGAGTGCAACACAACTACTAATAAATATGGTGGTCAGCAATAAGCGAAATAAGATTTTGACAGTGACATTTGATTGACGTGTCATGTATCTAAGGCTATCATATCTATATTATCTACCATATGACTGCGAAAAAAACAAAACATGAATTCCAAACATACGGCCCGTTAAATAAACACAATCAACTCAAATCAACACTCAACACGAACGCAACAGGAAAATAGAACTGTCAAAGTCGCCAATCAAACGTCATAACCACTGTCATGTCATGACTACCTTAATAAAGGGTTATCTCACTAAAAACGTTTCAAATAAGTAATTATATATACTTGTATTTTATTCAAATTAATTTAGTAGTATTTTTATGAAAATCTTTTATTTTTTTCCTTTTTATCTATATAGCGTACATAGTGGTGGCCCAAAATGGCTCGCTTGAGAACGGAGGTCTGAACTCAACGTGTCGAAGACCGTATACTTGGCCAGCAACACGACAGACCCCATGTCTGTGCGCATAGGCGGAGACATGGTCGAGCGCACGGACCAGTTTAAATACTTGGGGTCTGTGCTTCACGCGTCCGGCGACATTGATTGCGACGTCAAGGCACGTATTTCCGCAGCTTGGGCGAAATGGCGTGAGGTGACAGGTGTCATTTGTGACCCCAAAATGCCGGTTAAGCTTAAGGGGCAGGTCTATAAAACCATCATTAGACCTGTTCTCCTGTATGGCAGTGAGGCGTGGCCTGTGCTTGAGCGACACAAGCAGGAGCTGCGTGTCACGGAGATGAATATGCTGCGGTGGATGTGTGGAGTTACGCGGAAAGACCGCATCAGGAACTCCCGCATCCGGGGCAGCCTTCGTGTCCGTGACATTGCAGACAAACTGCAGGAGGGTCGCCTACGCTGGTACGGCCACGTCTTACGCAAACCGGCATGTTACGTGGGTAACAAATGTCTTGCCATGGCGCCTCCGCCGGGCCGGAACAAGCGGGGTAGACCAAAGAAGTGCTGGCTTGACGTTGTAAGAGATGACATGCGTGCCAACAAGCTCTTACCACAGGACGCTAAAGATCGTGCGAAATGGAGGAGAATGTGCAGGAAAGCGGACCCCGGGCTCCAACGCGAAAGCCGCGGATGCAACCGGGATAAACGCTGAGATGATGATGATGATGATGATGAGTGGTGGCCCAAAATGAAACATCTGCTTTAGATATACAGTACTTTAAACAAATGCACAATCCACCACGTTTCCACAGGTTACATATATTTTAAGATACAAAGTTGGAAAGCTAATACATGCATACAATAGTAAACTTAATCTAGGTTTTATTTACGAAGGAACTCTTTGAGACCCATAACATAGTAAGTCATAATCGCCATCGAACTATTGCCCTGCGACCAGTCGACTGCTTACGCACTTGGTCGATGGTTGTCCGGGCGACTTTACTCATGTTTTGGTTGCTAAGGGACTGAGTCGCTGCCGACCAGTCCATAGTATGTAGCTTATAAGAAGAACCAATAAATTGGCGACACGGTTGGCGTAGTGGCTGAGTGGTCGACTGCTGCCCTGCGTGCCGTGGGTTTGATTTCCGCACGGAACAAATATGTATAGCCTACAGATGATTGTTCCTCGTCTGGCCGTTTGTGTAGGTGTGTGAGTTTAAATGTTCATAAACGCACGGATATAGTAGTGTGCAATGCACACGTGGTAGAAGCGAAACATGTTCTCATCTTCTAGTCGTCCAAGTTGCGCCGATTCTCTAAACGTTAGTTTAATCCTGTCAAATTAAGATACTCCATAGACGGCTTAGACGCGATTATATACATAGCGACCAAAAATACATCAATATACGTCAGGGGCGAATTAACTTGGCAGGCCTAAACGTAAGTTTTCTCTTCTGTGCTTTTCTTAAAAAAATAGAAATAAAAAGACTCACTTCACTTAAAATTACTTTAGTTTGGAGACAAGAGAATTGGCGCCAGTGTCTCAAGACTAAAGTCTTGACCAGTGCGTATTGTAAAAGATGACATATGGAACTGAAACCTGGTCGCTCACAATCACACACACAGACAGACACAGATTGAGCCAGCCCCAAAGTAAATTCGAGCCTTGTGTTATGGGATACAAACTCAACGATACTATATTTATAATATATACATATACAAATAAACATCCAAGACCCAGGCCAATCAGGAAAAGATCGTTTTCCATCATGACCTGGCCGGGGATTGAATCCGGGGCCTCCACGTCACAGGCAGGCGGGTTGACCGCTGCGCCACGGAGGTCGACTGCAATAGACCTCATACGAAGGCTCACAAAGGGCGATGGAAAGAGCCATGCTCGGAATTTCTCGGCGCGATCGAATCAGAAATGAGAAGATCCTCAGAAGAAACAAAGTCACCGACATACCACATTGCTCGTAGAACCGATGGCCGGTGGGGCAGTAAGGTTCTGGAGTGGCGGCCACATACCGGAAGACGCAGCGTAGGGAGGGAAGGCCCCCAACAAGGTAGACCGATGGTCTGGTGAAAGTCACGGCAAGCCCATGGATGCGGACAGCATAAGACCGGTCACTGTGGAAAGCCTGGGGGAGGCCTTTGTCCTGCAGTGGACCTCTATAGCCTGAAGAAAAAGAAGAAGAGAAGAGAAACCTTCAAAAATTTTGTATTTTTTTTTTAATTTACTTTGTCTCTTTTTACAGTCACTTTGTCGTTTCATCGACTTTAAAATCTCAACGACTACGAAAAGAATTATTGAAAAGGTTTTGAATAGCTCAATATGTGATTTGTCTTATTTTTACAGATGGTTGGGATCAGAAAGCGTGTTGCCACTAACATTCCAGCATTTAATACTGCCAGAGACACATCCACCTCACACAGGTATGACATAAAAGTCTCCTTTGAACCTTGTCTCTTAACAGCATTCAATACCTGACATTTTTGTTTTTTTTTTTTGCCGTTACTACCATCATTGCCAGTTTTTTTTTTTTACTAATGATATGTGAACGCGTCATAAATATGAGAAATTCTGCGACTGTCTAAAAAGTCAAATCAGTAATTCAGTTTCCCTCACCATGCTACATGCAGTGATTACTACACTACCCACCAGCTGTCATTCAATTCCAATTCAATGACAGCTAATTCCAATAATGAAAAAATCATCAAATTATAAGTCGCAAAATGTAAATCAACTACTCGTGGTAAAAACAAAATCAGAAGAGATTTATTGAAATTAGGCTGACAATCAACATTTTATGAACGTCAATATTACAAAGCAGTCCCCCAAAACGCCCGCCCTTCGCTACTTCCTAGAGCTTTCGAGCAACGAGGCCCTGGTGACTCGGCACTGGCGGTGGCGGGCGCCAGCTTAGTACTGAAATCAGGGGCGAGGTAGATCTCTGGGCGAGAAAGATTAACCGTCAGATGACTTTGGCTGCAAATGTACTAAAGTCAAATAGTGGGTGCCTAAAAACAGACGTCGTTAACGAGGCGGCCTGTAAAACGCTGTCGTGACGATTTGGACTCGTTTTGAAACGATTGAAGGAAAGATGGAAGGCCCAGCAGTGGGAAAGCTTATAGGACAAAAAAAAACATTTCAGATCTAAGATGTTTGGCGCTTGACTACAAAAAACTCGCGATAACAGCCTAAACCAGCGACCACATTTCAATTATGTGACTACATATAACTTCGAATCTTCCGCAGACCTACTGGAACTCCAACCACTACCAGTAACGGCACTTAACAACCCCTCCTTCGAGCTGCTTTACAACTTCAGCCACTTCAATCCAATACAGACGCAGATATTCCACTGTCTGTACCACACGGATCATAATGTGCTACTTGGGGCACCTACTGGCTCGGGAAAGACTATTGTCGCGGAGGTTGCTATGTTCAGGGTGTTTAATCAGTATCCTAATTGCAAGGTATGTATGGCATATCCTACTGATATTTTAAAAGTAAAAGTTTGTGTGTTTTTGCGTGAAAAGTATCAAACTTTTCACACAAAAACTCCTGAACGAATTTGGATGAAATTTGGTACACAGGTGATTTCTAACCATGATATCGATACCTTAATTGACAAACCCGCTAACTCCATATAAGCAATATTTTCAGCAGATCATGTTTTAAACTGTAAATTAGTTATGCTCTGCTCCTATTGGTTGCAGCGTGATGTTATATAGCCTAAAGCCTTCCTGGATTAATGGGCTATTGAACGCAAAAAGAATTTTTCAAATCGGACCATTAGTTCCTGAGATTAGGGCGTTCAAACAAACAAACAAACTCTTCAGCTTTATATATTAGTATAGATAATGTAGACTCCATGTTACGTTTTAATAAAATTAAAATATTATCGTGTTTTCAAGAGTTATACAAAAACAAAATTTTTACTTAATGTGGAATTAGTCGATTTGCGAATTAAGATATCCATATAGGATAGATTTTATCCGGATATCCCCACGCGATCGAAACTAATGTGGGTGAAACCAGGGGACGCATGTAGTCATTTATAGAATACAGGAGTAATCTATACTAATATATAAAGCTGAAGAGTTTGTATGTTTGTTTGTGCGCGCTAATCTCGGGAACTACTGGTCCGATTTGAATAATTCTTTTTGCGTTGGATAGCCTATTAATCCAGGAAAGCTTAAGCTATATAACATCACACTGCGACCAATAGGAGCGGGGCATAACTAACTCCACGCGAACGAAGTCGCTGGCGGCAGCTAGTTCCTAATATGAAGCAACGTTATTTGAAATAAAAAAAAATCACTTTCACCTTCTTTTGGATATCAAGTGTATTGAATTTAATTATATCGACAACATGTCAACTAATATCAATGATAATAACCTTAAATATAATTTAATTTCAGGTAGTCTATATAGCCCCATTAAAAGCTCTCGTGAAGGAACGCATAAAAGATTGGAAAGTGCGACTACAAGAAAGATTGGGCAAACAAGTCGTTGAGTTAACAGGTCAGTGAACCTTCTAACTAAATAAATGGGTTTTTATTTTGAGTGAAGATTGTATTAGACTGTTTGAGAGGAGGCCTGTGCTCCACAGTGGGATGATGAAAAAAGGTTGATGATGATCATGATGAACATTTTTTACTTCGCCTAAGAACTTTTGGCCCAAAATCACCAACGCTAACGACTTCTGTCTGCTTTTGTGAATTGTCTCTCATGCAAAATCACTGTCACACTCAATTTATCAGTTTAATGGTAACTTCCGTTTACGGCCGGGTGCCTGACTGACGCGGAGCGGAGCTTAGCCGTGCACTAATTGACCAATCACTATGCTCCGCTGCAATGAAAACAGCACGAGCGGGGTGGAGTAGAACTTAGCAGATGTTCATAACAAAAGTACAGCGAGGCGATGCGGTGCAGAGGACAACGAGCATTCGCGTGCAGAGCGGAGGACAGCGGGGCAGTGCTGTGCGAAAGACAGCGGGGCAGTGCGTGACTCACGCGCAGTGCCTCAGTTATCATCGTTACGTCATTAGGTGCATTCGTATCAAAACGGATCGAATGAGCGAAGTTCAAAACAATGTTCCGCTCCATTCCACTCCACTTCGCTCCGCTTCAGTGAAAAAAACTGACCACTTTTCACCGCTCTTCACCGCTCCTCTCCGCCCAGCTCCGCGTCAGTGGAATCACTGACCACTTTTCACCGCTCTTCACCGCTCCTCTCAGCCCAGCTCCGCGTCAGTGGAAGCATTAACCACTTTTCACCGCTCTTCACCGCTCCTCTCTGCCCAGCTCCGCATCAGTGGAATCACTGACCACTTTTCTCCCCTCTTCACCGCTCCTCTCCGCGTCAGTGGAAACGCGGCCTAAGCCTTCAAGATACTAATTTATAGAATTAAGAATAATCCATTCTGCCCACGCAGACCATATCTTATAGCGCACTTTCTCTGTTAACTCGTCTCTTTAGAATTAGAAATCAAACGTTGTTTATTCAAATTGGGCTGAGAATCAACATTTTTCGAACTTCAAAATTTCAAAATACAGTCCCACAAAACTCCCGCCCTTCACACTTCAGTACTTTTCTTTTAAGAAGAAGAACCTAAAAGGCTGCTGAGGCTAAAAGGTGTTACATGCCGTATATTTATAATCATGCCATAAAAGGGAGGAGGCAGAAAATCTGTCAATAATGATGATATTTTTAACCTCTTGTTTGTTCCCACTTGCTAGGTGACGTATCTCCCGACATCCGAGCGATACGCAACTCACATGTTATAGTAACCACACCAGAGAAATGGGACGGAATCAGTCGATCGTGGCAGACTAGGAACTACGTTCGGGATGTGGCACTCATCGTCATAGATGAAATACATCTGCTTGGAGAGGATCGCGGGCCGGTTCTAGAAGTCATTGTATCCAGGTAACACAGCGACCCTGTTATGACAAAACAATGCAATCCGGGTTATATCGTTTTATGGTAATACATCGTTAAATAATCTACGTGATGTTAGCTAAGTACAGGTTTACACTTTATTGCATCCCAGAGTTGCAGTAAAATGTTCCGACAAAACGCGGCATTCTAGATTGCAGCGTTTTACCCGTGACAAGTAAGAGGGTAGCGGGTCGTGCGGGTGAGCCGCGCACGTGTTTGTATTTTGGTAAAACATTGCAAGCTTAGGTTGAATCGAACGAAAATTAACGATTGCTGCAATGAAATTAGGTATCTAAAGCATAAACGATTAAATTATGTTAAAATGAAAATAAGTAAATGCTATGCCCAATTTTTTTTTTTTTTACATATTATAAACCAGCACTTGACCGCAATCCTGCCTGATGGTAAGCAGTGACGCAATCGTTGATGGTAAAGCGCACTAGTTTATTAAGAGCCTATTCACTCTAGCCTTGAAGACACTCAAATTGTAGTCCGACGGAAACACCGCCGCTGGCAAATTGTTCCAGTCCCTCGATGTACGCGGTATAAAGGAGGAGGCGAAACGCTTCGTCCGGATCGGATTTGTCAAAAAAAAACAATTTTTTATCTATATTGGATAACATTTGGTAGCGAGTTAAAGATTTAAACTTTTAAATACTTTTTTCTCAAAATGACGTTTTCCAGATTGCAGCGTTTTGTCGTAACAGGGCCGACAGAAAGACAGCCCAAAAAAAAAAATTTACTGAACTCAATTTTCCTCTCTTCCACTCTTCTTCTCTGTCTCCCTTCTCTCTATCCTCTCCTCTCGCTTTCTCTCTCTCTCTCGCTTTCTCTCTTTCCCTCTCTCTTCTTTAACACTTTACTTCGATTATGATATTCTAAAAATTACCCTATCCAATCATACCATGCTAATCGACTTAAGTTGCTGAGTACATAACATGACTGTGTTGTACACCCAAAATGCCTTCACACAATCAGCCGTCAGTCAGTTGAGAAATTTTGTTTTAGAACCAACTTCATCGAGTCCCACACATCGCAAAGACTGCGTATTATTGGATTATCCACTGCTTTAGCCAACGCTAAGGATCTCGCCAACTGGTTGAACATCGGAGAAATGGGACTGTACAACTTTAGGCCTTCAGTACGACCTGTGCCTTTAGAGGTATGTATTTATTTATTTAATATTATCACTCAATAAAAACTTTTTACAAAAAAAATAGAAACCGACTTAAAAAAAACTTTTTTTACAAAAAACAACCGACTTCCATAAAAAAGAACACTACAAAGTGAAAAATAACTTCCTCCTCTCGGTCTCCTTTCGGTCATGGTGTCTTTGGTTTTTGTATATTCATTTTTGCCACATTTTTCTCTTCATAACAATAGTGGCAGCCATAACGTATGTTAGAATAAGTTCTCATCAATAGGAAAAAAATCCCTATCTCAAAAACTACTCAACCGATTTTGATGAAACTTATAGTATTCCCTAAGTTGAATAATACATAGTACAACAAAAGAAGAACTACTTAAATCTTCGTAAGTACGATCATGTATCTTCTCACCGGTCCATCTTGAAATGGCTACCCATCAGGCAACGCAGAGCTCTAAGAGCTTTGACGACCTTGTTTTCACTGCTACACAGACCCTGTTCTACTTCTTATTTTACTTCTCATTTTCAATATTTATGCTCTGCGCATAATAGGAATCTTCGGTCTTCCAATAATTGTCTTCTACGCTGTTCTTCTCACCGCTCTGGTTTTCTTAAGTCTTCATTTCTTGTTCAGGCGGTTTTCCTTTGGAATGATCTTCCTCAGAATATCAGGACGTTGACTAGTCGGTACACTTTTAAAATTAAAGCTCGGGAATACTTACGCAAGAAATTGGCAGATTCATCAAACACATAATTTATTCTTTTTCTCTATCTATATTTTTTATCTCTCTCTCTCTCTTTACTGTTAATATTTTGTATGTATGTATTTATGTATTTTTTTTTTTGTGTTTCTCTTTTATATCTTTGCACCTACCATGTTTTGTCTCTGCATCACCTTAAGGTAGACTGGTAGAAAATGCCTAAGGCATTAAGTCCGCCATTGTGCAATGTTTCTTTGTGCATAAAGTTTTTAATAAATAAATAAATCGGACTTGTATTTCCGGAAATATGCGCGCACAAATATAAAAACCCGAGCCGGCTCGGAGTTTGACTTAAAATGTGGCGTACATACATACGGGTTGAATTTATAACCTCCTTTTTTTGAAGTTGGTTAAAAAGGTACTAAAGCAGACTTAATGCCTTAGGCCTTCTCTACCATTCAACCAAGGGTGGTATAGAGATTATATGTGCTTTATCTGAGAGGAACAATGACATACCTACCTACACCATAACTAAAATCTTGTTACGCAAATTCAAAAATAGGTTATATACAAATCTTCATATATATTATTTCTATTGTATAGATCCCTTTTTCTCCCCTTATACGCAACCTAACTTGACAAACCAGGGATCAAAATATACAGAATTCATCGGAGACTGCCTAGCGTATACGCGTTTACATTCATGAATATCATTTATTTTCCAAAAAATTACTTTAGAAAACCCTCGCTTTGAGAACGGACGCAGGCCTCTCGTACCTACTATTACCATTGTATATACAATACTAAAACAAGAGATTGTTTTGCTTTCAATAATATAGCAATAAGTATTTTAGCCTCAGTTGATACTTAGGTGCGTATTACAGAACGTCATTCAAAACTCAAGCTCTACTTAAGTCTCGTTTCAAGCCTTTTGATTGGTTGAAACTAGTTTTAAGTAATGCATAAGCAGAGATCAATGCTTGAGTTTCCTTCTGGAATACGGACCTTAGTCTTACTTTGGCTCAAGCTTATAAAATATATTTTAAAGTGTCCTGTTTTAGTCAAGGTCCCGATTTGACCCGCTAATAAAAGGTCCAAGTTGCAACGCATATTTTGTCTACCGAGATTACAAAAAAAGTTAGTTGTATAATACATATTTGCTCTATTTTATTCTCTATTTAATTTTACTCTGCTAATCGTTGTTCTGGATAGGCACCCAATATCGGTCACAATCGTAATCGGTCGGCTGTTCTTTTGGGTCAGGCGGCCCACCGATGAATAGACCGATTCTGTAAAAATTTGTTCTCAATAACTCACTTCATACAACTTTTCTCGGTCAGATTTTAACACAACAGACTGGCAGTATATGTATATAATACATTCTAAAAAAAAAAGAACGACGATTTAAAAAAAAAATAATATAATAGAACACCCATGTTACAATTTTACTCCATCTTATCAGGTACACATATCAGGTCATCCGGGCCGTCACTACTGCCCGCGTATGATGACGATGAACAAACCCACCTTCCAAGCCATACGGACGCACTCGCCGTGTGCCCCTACACTTGTATTCGTCTCCAGTAGGCGACAAACCAGGTAAGTTTTTCAAAATCTCTCATAACTGTTAAAGGACATCATTTATTTTGTACACAAAAATGAAAGTGCCACTGAATTGTAGCCGTCCGATGTAACTTAAGTCGCGTGGTCCGTGGATAATTATTATAAACTAACTTTTTCATCACTCCACGCTGCAGTTGGATCAGTTTCGAGTCCTGATCTTAGAGACGGACTGACATGGTGGCGCTTTTGTAGAAACACTTTATCACCTCAATGCATCGATGGTCAATTTGGCACCGCTGGAGAGACTGTAGCACCGCCCAAATCTCAATCGAATCGAAGGCCTGCTCATAGTCCACAAACGCCAAGCATAGTGGTTTGTTATACTCCTCGGAAATCTGTATAACTTGCCGCAGCGTATGAATGTGGTCTATGGTGCTAAAGCCTTTTCGGAAGCCTGCTTGTTCGGGAGGCTGGAAGTCGTCGAAACTGCGAGCGAGACGATTCGTGATGACCCTGAAAACAGCTTGTAGACATGGCTCAGGAGGGATATCGGTCTGTAGTTTTTCAGGAGGGTATTGTCACCTTTTTTGAAAAAACAAAACCACCACGCTCCTGTGCCACGCCTTAGGCGTAGCGCCTTTAAGAATGACGGAATTAAATAGCTTCTGAAGCGCTTTAAGAACCGGTTTGCCACCCGCTTTCAGAAGCTTACCTTACTTACCTTGGGCGCGTACCCCTCCTCCCGCCACCGTGCGAGATACATAATACAATAGCAGCTAGCTACTTAGCTAGGTTGTTCGTCAAATTTTAAGCGTAATGTGATGCTCTAAACATTGTAGGAAATGAATTATTTTTTGTGTTTCCAAAGTCAAATACCAGTTTGAAATACGGTCACGTCTTACGAAAACCGGCGAATTACCTGGGTAACAAATGTCTTACCATGGCGCCTCCGCCGGGCCGGAACAAGCGCGGTAGACCAAAGAAGTGCTGGCTTGACGTTGTAAGACATGACATGCATGCGAACAATTTCACACCACGGGATGCCAAAGATCGTGCGAAATGGAGGAGTAAGTGTAGAAAAGCGGACCCTCGGCTCCAACGCGAAAGCCGCGGATGCAACCGGGATTATACGCTGAGATGATGAAATACCAGTTTGGAGATAAGTTGTAGACGATTCTTGTAATAGTAATAAATGTTCAGGACCTTATTTCGCCTTAGAATCTAGTATGATTTTTTTTCTGGCATTTTTGGGTACTTAATGTTTGAAACTTGAATGTTCTAAAATCTTCATATTTATGTTCGGTAATTTATATGGAATAATTATAATGGAATATTAATAATTTATATGGTTTTTTTTCTTTAAGTCTGAAATCGCCAACCCGCATTGAGCAAGCGTGGTGATTACGCTCAATCCTTCTCTGTATGAGAGGAGACCTGTGCCCAGCAGTGGGACGATAAAAGGTTGATAATGATTTATATGGAGTACATAATAAAGAGTATCCTATTCTAGAACAAAAATGAGCCCCTATTTGAAGACATATGACATCTGACACATTTTTTGTGATGATATAATTTACACAATGTTAGGCTCCTATCCCTTGTCCTTCACTATGTGCCTCATAAGAAAGCTCAAGGTCGCACAAAGAGCTATGGAGAGGGCTATGCTAGGTGTTTCTCTACGTGATCGAATTAGGAATGAGGAGATCCGTAGAAGAACTAAAGTCGCCGACATAGCCCAGCGGATTAGCTCTCTGAAGTGGCTGTGGGCGGGGCACATAGCTCGTTGAGCCGATGGGGGCAGAAAAGCTCTTGAATGGCGACCACGTACCGGCAAGCGCAGCGTCGGACGCCCACCGACTAGGTGGTCGGATGATCTGACCAAAATCGCAGGGAAGCGCTGGATGCAGGCCGCGTCCAACCGTTCTCTTTGAAAATCCTTGGGGGAGGCCTTCATGTGCCTGAGATGATGAAGATGAAGCGCCTATCTGTGTGCGAACTTACAATCTCCAACTTGTGATTCGCGATCGTTACCGCTCGCCCAAAATACGCTCTATTCTACGTATTTAATAGGAAAGGATTGTGACCGCGTTCAGTTTTTTCGCATTAACTGACGTTTTTCTTTGAGTCGATCAGTAAGTCCCGCTCACATTGAACAGCATAATGATCAACAAACTGATAATGGGCTCAATTATAATGAAAATAGAGTTGAAAATGCCCCGCAAGAGATATTTCCCTAAGGTGTGTCTAAAGCAGCATTTTAAATTTTCACATTTTTTAGATTAACAGCCCTAGATCTGATCGCGTACTTAGCAGCAGAGGACAATCCAAAGCAATGGCTTCACATGCGTGAATCTGAGATGGAACAGATTCTTGCCAACATCCGAGAATCGAACCTGAAGCTCACGCTAGCTTTCGGTATTGGCATACATCATGCAGGTCTACACGAGAGGGATAGAACCACTGTTGAAGAATTGTTTATTAATCAGAAAATACAGGTTAGTTTTTGCAGTAATTATTATATTTGTCTATTCTGACCCATACATGGAAAAATACTTACTAATTACTTACTAATTTAAGACAGCCTCCGTGGCGTAGCGGTAGCAGACGCGGCCGCTGCGCAAGGTGGCGCGGGTTCGATCCCCGTACAGTGCAAATATTTGTATGCATGAATATGAATACTTGCACTGGTCTGGTCGTGCCTCGGAAAACACGTTAAGCCGTTGGTCCCGGTTGCCATACGAACATCTAGTGGCAGTTGTTACGGGTTATTGGAGCCCTCAAAAGTCCAACAATTGGTCTAACTGCAATGCTTCGATGTCGCCTTCGGGTTGTGGAGGTCAAACGGCAGTCGCTTTACTGAAAATGTCGAAGTTTAGCCATTCCAGCAGTTGGACTGGTAAAGCGGACCCGACTCCAAAGCTGAAAAGGCTTCGGATGCGACTGGGATTAACGCTGAGATGATGATGATGAGTTAGCATCACATTAAATACACACATAACGTAGATATGTACTATGAAGAAAGGAGTTGTTTCATTTTGGGCCACCACTATGTACGTTATATAGATAAAAAGGAAATAAAAAGGAAAAAAATAAAAGATTTTCATAAAAATACTATTAAATTTATTTGAATAGAAATACAAGTATATATAATTAATTATTTGAAACGTTTTTTAGTGATATAACCCTTTATTAAGGTAGCCATAACAGTGGTTATGACGTTTGATTGGCGACTTTGACAGTTCTATTTTCCCGTTGTGTTCGTGCCGAATGTTGATTTGAGTTGATTGTGTTTATTTAATGGGCCGTATGTTCGAAATTCATGTTTTGTTTGTTTCGCAGTCATATGGTAGATAATATAGATACGATAGCCTTAGATACATGACACGTCAATCAAATGTCACTGTCAAAATCTTATTTCGCTTATTGTTGACCACCATATTTATTAGTAGTTGTGTAATTGTGTTGCACACCTTGGCCGAGTTAAATTCAATCTGTATAAAAACTAAGCCAAAATATAGGAAATTAACATTAAAAACAGTTAACTATAGCGTAATTATACCTAGCATTAGGTGTACAATGTGATGGCCCAGGCTCCATACATTTCTGAAACATCTCCTTTCATCAAAATCATTGAAACGCTATCCCTTCTTCTAGGTCCTAATCTGCACAGCCACACTCGCATGGGGTGTGAACTTCCCTGCTCACCTTGTAGTGATCAAGGGCACGGAATACTACGACGGTAAACAGAAGAGATATGTTGACATGCCCATCACTGATGTTCTGCAGATGATGGGCAGAGCTGGACGACCGCAGGTAACTACAATATGATTGACATGTGGAAGTGATTGTATTACTCAAAAGTTTTTTTTTTTTGTTCTCACGAAGGGGCTCACGCTTTATTTGTGGTGACCAAGTATACATACACGCTGTGAATGTGTGCGCGATGACGAATAGCGCCAGTACATAGCAAACACACACTTCTAAAATACTATTCGCAATCAAAATACTATTAACACTTGTTTTCAAAATCTTAAATACTGTTCAAAATATTTGTTTAAAATTTAAACCGTAGTGGCATTATTAATTGAGTAACAACATTCACTCTCGCTGATTTTTGACTCTTTAACTTTTATTATAATTTAAGAGTTTTCTTTTTCGAGTCATTTCAGGTTAATTGACTGCCACGCCAAGAGCTCACGCGCTTACACACATACACATTCATAGCGTGTTTTGACAATAGGCAACCACAAGTAAAGTTCGTTTAAAATAGTATAACAGCTATTTACAGATAAATTAATTTATCATGTGTTGCTCTTCATGTAAATTAAGTGCTAAAATTAAGTGGCAGTGGGCGGGGCACATTGCTCGTAGAACCGATGGGGCAGTAAGGGTCTGGAGTGGCGGCCACAAGGTGGACCGATGACCTGGTGAAGGTCGCGGGAAGCCGATTGATGCGGGCAGCACAAGACCGGTCATCGTGGAAAGGCTTGGGGGAGGCCTTTGTCCAGCAGTGGACATCTATAGGCTGAAGAAGAAGTGTGTGTTGGAACACTTTCAGCCGATAGATTCTGAAAAGTTAGCTGACGTGAACTGTCAACAGTGTCAATCCCTTGCACTAGTTGGAATGACACCTAATGTCACTGCAGTCGCAGCATTTGACTGACATGGTTATCCTTTCCAGTTTGACAACGAAGGTGTAGCTGTAGTATTAGTTCACGACCAGAAGAAAAACTTCTATAAGAAATTCTTGTACGAACCGTTCCCGGTCGAGTCCAGCCTGTTAGATGTACTGCCCGATCATTTGAACGCTGAAATTGTAGCTGGTAAGTTTACGTAATACCTTTTTTTTTGTTTCGTGTGGTCCCCATGGATTTCCTCCATCGTGGAGGTGACAGATGGGTTTGCTGGTCTCTTACCGGCTAAAAGTGTTTCACCTCTGCCTATTTTTTTTTTGTTTCATTCTTTCCGTTCATTTGAACGGAAAAGGCAAAGGCATACAGCCTAGTCTTCAGTATGTTTTTTCTTGAGTTTTATATTCTAATTTATCCTAACTTATACTAGCTTAACTTAAACTAAACTATCTCCTTTCGATTCCCGCGTGTGGCCGAGAAGGAGGAAGTTTAGGTTAGGTCATGATGTAGCCACTATGCTACAATATTTCACTGTTCTTTTTAAATTATTCACTGAATGCACTTTTTACTACATAAATCACGCGCTTTTATTTAGTAAACAACACTATAAATAATTTTTTAACACCCTTGCTCGTAAAGCTGATGTAATCCCACCGGTTTTAAATATGTAAAGCGGGCCATAACAAACGCGCGTGTTATCAAAGCAAATAGTTAAGTTATAGTCCATACAAATTCCATAACAGCATTATTTGTCATTTCAAATAATTATGGAACTGATTGCCGCCGCGTGGCTCTAGCCAGTGAGCAGCGCGCTGTTCCCGCCATTAGTATTAATATTTGAAATGGCAAATAATAATACTAATGGCGGGAAAGCAACAGTGTGCATTCACAGATTGAGTTTATTTAAAATAACTGATGTCCTATTTGAAATAAACAAATTTGTATTTGTTTGTATTTAAATGAGTATTTGTAAAAAAAAAAAACAGTTTATTCGGTGATTTAAAAACTTGACTGCATGCTCTAGCATCTTTGCCAACATTTTCACGCAGCTACGGCAGAAAATAAACCTCGCGCCATTTTTCTCAAATTTTCTTTTCTTTGTACTTGTATTCTGAATATCTTTTTTTCTGTTTCCTCGCAAATGTGTTAAAAAATGTCGTACGATATACGTGCGTATTGGTTATAACATGCTCGGCTCAATTACACCCTCGCCTTCGGCTCGGGCTGAAATTCCGCCTCGCATGTTATAACCATCATTACGCACTAATATCGTAATGTACTATTAAAAGTCCAATAAAAAATGAGCGTGACACTCATCTTGACATTCCCGCCAAACTCCTCACCTCTGCCTATGGCCAAGACAACGATATTTTTGGTTTATGCGAAACTCGAAACACGTGTATTTTTAAGTAAAGAATCTATCATCATCATCATCATTATCAACCTTTTTATCGTCCCACTGCTGGGCACAGGTCTCCTCTCATACAGAGAACGATTGAGCGTAATCACCACGCTTGCTCAATGCGGGTTGGCGATTTCAGACTTAAAAGTCCAGGTTTCCTCAAGATGTTTTCCTTCACCTTCAGTCATTGGTGTCCAAGATATACTTAGAAAGTACATATTAACTTTTCGAAAAGTTACATTGGTACTTGCCTGACCCGGAATCGAACCCGCGCACTCATACTTGAGAGGCTGGTGTTTTAACCACTAGGCCACCACGACTCGAAAGAATATATACTAATATATAAAGCTGTTTGTTTGACCGCGCTAATCTCAGGAACTACTGGTCCGATTTCAAATTTTGTGTTAGATAGCCCATTAATCCAGGTAGGCTTTTGGCATACCTTTTAATATAACATCACGCTGCGACCAATAGGAGCGGAACATATAAAAAAAAATATCGAGCAGCTAGTCTGTGTATAAAATTTCAAAACGATATCATGATAAACCACAAATTTATGAGCTTGTTTTACCTGGTTGTCCCAACAAAAATATGGTCAACGTACCGCTCGCCCGCCCGCGCTTGCAGCAGCGCGGCGCGGGTGTCACCCTGTCTCACGCGCCTACTATGATCTAACGTCGGCTGAGTTGTGCACTCGGTAACCACACTGAAACAATTTCTAAATGTATTTGGAAAAAAATGTAACATGGTGTAAAAATGATTGGAATCGATTCAGTTGCTTATTCTTAACAAACTATATTCAGGTTTCGTGTAAAAAATAACGTTGTATAATACCAGCAGCTGGTTTGAATAAAGCTTTAGAAATATTTTACAATATTGCTGAGGTGAAAATTGGACTTTATGTGAGGTTGAAGTCTAGTCTAGATCTTATTAAAAAATGAGATCTAGACTAGACTTCAACCTTCTTTTTTTTTGTTCTGGGGTGGAAAATGCTCATGCATGTCCGCCGCTCTGGGGTGGGCGGCGGGATCTGTCTGTCAGACTTCTACTGACTAAAAACCACCCCGGTATCTCTCCAGTCACGTACGCGCGGGGCTGTGGGAATCCTTGATTCTGCCGCGGCCCCTGTCTATCCGGACATCGCCTCCTGCATCTAACTTCAACCTAGCCTAAGCCTGCGAAACAGTTATTGTATTTTAAACATTATTCCAGCGAAAATAAAGTTCTTAATGCAAAATTGATTACTTAGACTTGGATTTTAATATCATTTTTGTATTGAGAACTTTAGACGACACGATTGACGCAGTGGCTGAGCGATCGACTGCTGCGCTGGGTGTCACGGGTTAGATTCCCGCACGGAACAAATATTTGTATAACCTGCAATTAGTTGTTTGTGTATGTAACTTTGTCTCCCTTATTCATAAACGCTGCTTAAAGGTAACTAGTGATTAGCGATTCTTTAACCATACATTTTGACCTTTTAACGTCACTTAACTGAAATCACTCTTTATGAATAAACACCACAGTGTTTAAGGGGTTTATTCATAAAGGATGGTTAAAGTTAAGTGACGTTAAAAGATCAGAAATGTATGGTTAAAGAATCGCTAATCACTAGTTACCTTTAAGCAGCGTTTATGAATAAGGAGGTATATGTTTGTAAACACACCCACAAAAAACCTTTGTCGGAGGAGTTTTAGCGGGACAGTCTAGTCGAATGTCACGCTCATTTTTCATTGGACATTTAAAATTATTTATAGTGTTGTTAACTAAATAAGAGTGCGTGATTTATGTAGTAAAAATTGCATTCAGTAAATAAGTCATACAGAACAATAAAATATCGCAGTGCCACATGAGTTTGCCTCAAACCTCCCTCGTAAGACGGTTCACGCGGCCGTCTTTTTCGACATGAATAATTCATTACGTGACATTGGGTAAATGCATAAACCGTGCAAAGCCAAAAAAGAAAGAAAGAAGAACTTTTGGAGATTTTCATTTTACTTGAAATTGGCATAAAGTCATAACTAGTGCCAAACTACAAAAAAACACTTTGTCGACTTAAAGTTCGAATTTTAAAAATGGCTCGAATGTTTAAACTAGATTCTAATGATAGACCTTGTTTTGTAATAAGGCCGTGTATACAGGTTGTCCCGAAACTCAACGTCAAGCGGGCACGGGGCGATAGGCTAGGTTATACTAGTTCTGGTAAAAAAAAAATATATAATCCATGTTCCTTGGTTAAGTGGTAAAAGGAATACTTTGATAATGTTTGAAAATCCACACTTTTGATCACATATTTAGGTGCTGTGATCACAAATTTCTTAATTACGTAGTGTTTTTTTTTTAACGTAAACCCTAATAACTATGCCATTGATTGCAGTCACAAATCCAATAGTAATTATTGCCAGTTTAGTAAAAAAAAATAAGTTTTATTGAGTCATGCTTCAAAAACATTTTATCAGATAACTTTGACAAACCATATTTTAAAAAAAATGTACCATGGTATCAGGGGCAAGTTCTTCAAAAAAATGACCCATAATCGAGTCCAGGAAAACAGCCAAAATCGTCAACACAAATGCGATATCAAGTCCAGGATAACACAAGCCAAAGTCGTCAACACAAACGTGATATCAAGTCCGGGATAAAACAAGCCAAAGTCGTAGTACGAAAGTTTCACGATTACGGATAGATGCGCAGTAAACGAAAGAACAAAGCGTACTAACTGATAATAACCAATATTCAATTGACTAATTTCCAGTGACATCAATATCTGTCTCGCTTTCTCTAAAAATAAATTTTCTGTCGTCTCATTCTAATGAACTAGGAACAGTGTTATCCTCTGTCTTACTCTAACACATTTGTCTGTCTCGCATACACAATATCGAAGCATATCTTTTTGTACACGAAATTACAATTATTCAGCTAAAAGCTTTTTTTAAATGAGATCCTTTTCCAAGTAAATAAGCAATAATATTTTTGTGTAAAGATAAGTAATACGTGTTGTACCATTTCGAAATCTTGATTAAATGGGCCATTTTTTTGAATAACTTGCCCATGGTACTATGGTACATTTTATTTTAAATATGATTTGTCAAAGTTATCTGATAAAATGTTTTTGAAGCATGGCTCAATAAAACTTTTTTTTTTTTTACTAAACTGACAATAATTACTATTGCATTTATGACTGCAATCAATGGCATAGTTATTAGGGATTAGGTTAAAAAAACACTGCGGAATTAAGAAATTTGTGATCACAGCACCTAAATATGTGATCAAAGGTGTGGATTTTCAAACATTATCAAAGTATTCCTTTTACCACTTAACCAAGTAACATAGATTATATTTTTTATTTTTACCAGAACTAGTATAACCTAGCCTATCGCCCCATGCCCGCTTGACGTTGAGTTTCGGGACAGCCTGTATTTGTAAAATCTCGTTATCCTACTAATATTTTAAAGTAAAAATTTCCCTTCGTTTTATTGTCTCTTAAATAAGATTGCGGTTAGACTTTAAACCTTTGACCATCTTTACTTACCTTGGAAAGCACGTTAAGCCACTTGTCCCGTCTGTCTTTCGTAGATTTTTGACAGTCATTACCATCGCATCACTTATACACTAGATACACAGTATCGAACAAAACTCTTATCAAAAATGGCGACAAGTATTAAGCAGTCTAAAGTAGTCAAAATAAATATACATTAATTTAAAATCAGCCTTAAGTGCAGTGTATAAAGTTCTTATCACAAAGCAGTACAAAAAGCCATTATTTTTTTACGACAGACCAACCCAAATTCAACCTTACACGCATGCATTAAAGTAAGAATTATAAAGTAAGTACTCAATGAAAGAAGCACCCTGCTTTGTGCGCTTGTTCAGTTCAACCACTTTTTTACGCTGATTGTGAATCTAGTGTATAAGTGATCGATGGTCATTACGGCTCGTCGGACTCCCGAAAGCTAGACAACCAGTTACAAAGGGGCACTGTATTACCCAGTAACTGGGTTGTGGAGGTCAGATAGGAGGTCGCTCCATGTAAAGTTGTGGCGGCAACGCATCTACCACGTAATATTTTAAACAAGATTCAAGTGGACTGTATTAGAAATTATAAGTAAATATGTGATAGATGATTTTTTGTGACCCTTAAAAGACTTTAGCCATGACTCGCTAGCTTGCCAGTAAAATGAAGTGCGCTCGCCACGGCGTTCGGTGATCGGCGGATTCCGTTCAATTTAAAACAAAGTCAAGAGGAGATGTTAAACAAAAGTACTAGTATTCAGTTAAATCCTCATATTTAGTTAATTCGTCCTCATTGAATGGAAGCCGACCCCAATATAGTTGGGAAAAAGGCTAGGCAGATGATAAAATATTAATAGCAAATAAACCTTGTCACCATCTCAGGTACTGTCCAAACAAAACAAGACATTCTCGACTACATGACCTGGACGTACTTCTTCCGTCGTCTGCTGAAGAACCCGTCCTACTACAACTTGGAAAGCGTAGAGCCTCAAGATGTCAACTATTACCTCTCTAACTTGGTGCAGTGCTCTTTAGATGCTCTCGCTAATGCTAACTGTTTGGAGATTGAAGAGGTATGAATTTAAATTATTATGAACTATTTTTAGACAAGGTTTCGTTATACAAGTAACTTTGAAATAAATGTACGTCCACATGGGCGTACAAGTCAGGGGATAATTCAAGCCTAGGGGAGGCAAGTCAGATTTTTAGAGTCGAATCGTCAAATAAATGCTAATCGCGCGCAACCAGCCGAACGTAAGCGTTAAAACGCTCGGCTAGATTCGGTAATCTTCGTGCGCTATAGTTGCACGCGATTTTTTGGCAATTACACCGTACAGTTTGGCAGTGTTTACTGTGTGTTTTATTTAAAAGTTACAGATCAAGTCCCCGTTTATACTTAGATTAGTAATTTGGGGATTACATACATGCAGTACGAGATTTCCAGGGGTGTAGCGGCCTCCACCTGCCCCCCATTATCCCCAGTATCCCAGTGCCCCCATTTATCTCCAGTAGTAAACAGTTATAGTGTTATTTAATGAGAGATATAACGTTTTGAATATTGGCAAAACGGAATCAAATTTTCAGTACCCCAATAATAATAAAGACCCATCCTCATTTCAGTCCGGAATCTCCCGCTGCTAGGTGGTATAAGCCCTTTTATTGGGTGGGATATCGGAAAATGAGCTATCCTGCTCTGGTCGGAGCGGAAAGGCGTGTCAAACTTTTACTGTAACCTACCTGTGTTCCTTCACTTGTCTGTGCTATATAATAACTGTGTGTATAATAACAGCCGCGGGCTGCTAGGTATAGGCCTCCCCTTTCTTCTGTAGTACTTGCATTTTTTTTTTTAAATAATTATAAACTAGTGCTTGACTGCAATCCCGCCTGATGGTAAGCAGTGATGCAATCGTTGAGTGTAAAGCGCACTAGTTTATTAAGCCTATTCACTTAAAAAACTTAGGAATAGGAAGGATGACGGCAGTTGAGCGAGGTGATGCAATGTTAAACCCAAGACCAACACGACCAAACGATGCTGCGCTAGAGGGAGATTGATCTGGAGACTCTCCACGACCAAATTCCCGAGACAACAACATTTGGCGCATCGTACCCGCCACACATCGCAACACAACTGCTCAGACCCGTCCTCCGTACGGCTTCACCAGACTTCATGCCGGAACACGACGAATCGCTTGGCGGCAAGACTTTGTCTGGTGGGTGGTAACTTCCGCCGGCAGGCGATGTTATTGCCTACCACTGAGAATAGACAATTCTCTAAGATTGTCTGTAAAAGATTGCTCTTAGCGATAAGACCGCTCATTGTGACATCGTTTATAAATGCTTCATAAATATGTTTAGACTGCATGGTTAGCGCAATGTTTAAGCTCTTGACTGCTATGCTGCATGTTGCGGTCGACTCCCGCACGGATCAAATATTTGAATAGCTTACGAATATGTTTGTGTATGTGAGTTTATATGTTTGTAAACGCACCCACGAAACAGAAGAAATTCCTAGTGTAGAGCAACATATTTTTTTTTTTTTTTTTATTAACATTCTAAAGAGTATTACATTCTATACGTCCTCAAGACTAAACATATGGTTAACTCAACACACATTTTAGCGTGCTTGTTTGGACTAATCTTGGTTGCCATTGGTCAGTGTGGGGCAAAGTTATTAGAGAAGTTTTACTCCATCGCTCTTAGAGATAAATAAGATCGCCCATTGTATCTGGATATTCTATTCTCCATAAAGATTCAAACATTTTCTTTTTTAGGATCTCCGCACAGTCCACTGCACTTGGATGGGTCGTATCGCTTCCTACTACTATTTATCATTCAAGACAATGGCCCACTTCTCTCGCAACCTACACAGTAACATGAACATCGACGACTTGCTACGAGTACTGGCGGACAGCGAGGAGTATGCCACGCTGCCTGTTAGACACAACGAGGATATACTTAACGGGTAACTGCATTATACTACTCTACTATCTACGGGACCTTGTGGTGGGATTGGGCGAGAATAGGATACTGAGATTGATACAGACCTTGTAGAAACTGGAACCAATTTCCGTGCGTTCAGGCGCTTTTGCCATACCTATTATTGGAATCAATTGTAACAGCACGTACCTACTTAGGACCCATTAACTTAATCAAATTTTATTCCGTGATGCTTGGCAATCTGGGCTTCTTCCAGTTGCAATAATGTCCCTTTGTGCCAATTAGCCTAGTTCTGTCCTGTCTTCTGCTTGTTATGAAGGGAAGTGGAAAAAATATCTTTTTCTTACTCCTCCGCTATTCTTTTCTGATTAATTTCGTTGCGGGACCCAAGACAGTTGAATCGTTTCTCCAAAACTCGTCGAGCTTCTTTGCTCGGCGTTTTTCTGGCGGTCTCCACTGTTGATTCTGGCTTTCAGAAGTTGCAGTGGGTGGGAAATGTGTGACGGATTTGATCCCAAAAAAAAAAAACAAATACTGAGATTTAATCATAATAGCTTGCGCAGACGAGGGATTTTTGTCCGCGGACTTTTTTCTCCGCTAAAATAGATCGCTTACAACTGTATCGAGTAACGCAAACGAGGGATCAAAAGTACCGCGTACAAAAAGTCCCCCGAATAACCGAGGACATGCAGAGAGCGGATTCTAAGTATATCTTGGACACCAATGACTGAAGGTAAAGGAAAACATCTTGAGGAATCTTTGGATCTGAAATCGCCAACCCGCATTCAGCAAGCGTGGTGATTACGCTCAGTCCTTCTCTGTATAGAGAAGGATAGGTATAGAGAGGAGACCTGTGTCCAGCAGTGGGACGATAAAAAGGTTGATGATGATGATGATGATGATGCAGAGAGCGGACCCGACAAAAGTACGTGGGAGGCCCCAAATGCAATGAAACTCATGTGACTCGGCGAAGCAACGATCATGGCGGACTTTAGTCCGGATTGTGTGCTTGATAGTGACGTTTGTATGCCCGACAAATGACCGCACACCGTGTGCTTTGAGTTCGCGGTAAATCCGCGGTGGGCTTTTTATTCGCGAAGCGTACTTTTTTCTCCGCCGCGGAGAAAACTCCGTCGTCTGCGCAGGCCCTTATATAATTATAGTAGCTGTTGCCCGAAACTCGTCCGCCTGAACTTCGGTTTGAGCTCAGTTGATATAAAATAAGCGCCTGTTAAAAAATTGGAGCAATATGTACGTCTGCGTTTGCTCCCGTTTTTGCAACATTTTTTGTTACTGCTCTGCTCATATTGGTCATAGCGGGATGTTATATAGCCTATGTCCTTTCTGAGGCTCTAGACTATCTGTGTACTAAATTTCATTACAATCGGTTCAGTAGTTTTGGCGTGAATGCCGGGCAGACAGACAGACAGAGATATTTTCGTAGTTATAATATTAGTATGGATTAAAGTTGAAACAGTTGACACAAAAGAGACTGAGTATAATACGACCGACAAAATCTCTTTTTTTTTCAGCGAACTCTCCCAAGAATGCCGTCTTCCCGTGGACGCACTTACTCTGGACTCGTCCAACGTGAAAGCATTCCTACTGCTTCAAGCCCACATGACAAGACTACAACTTCCCAACACAGACTACCTAACCGATACCAAGTCTGTACTGGATCAAACTATCAGGATACTACAGGTAAGACTAAATTAAAGGACTAAATTAAAGGACAGGAAATAAACATAAGTGTGATTTAAGATCGAACCTTATGTTCTTTGTATAAAGTTCATTTTTCATTGACACAAAAGTTTCCCTTGGTAGAAAGATATTCACAAAAAGTTTTTATTACAGTAATGTGTAGTTATTTCATAATGTTTAACATATTAAGCAACTTTGAAAAGACGTCTCTTTTTAAATTGACCTGCTGCAAACACTCCAATAAAATTGAAAGTTTACTTAATAACTTAGGTCCGTATTCCAGAAGGAAACTCAAGCACCGATCTCTACTTAAGCATTACTTAAAATTAGTTTCAACCAATCAAATGGCTTGAAACGAGACTTAAGTAGAGCTTGAGTTTTGAGTGACGTTCTGTAATACGCACCTTAGTTTTCGAAAAAGAGCCTCTATGCGCTTTTTACTAGCAAGCTAAGAACAATAATTCAGTGTTAGCAATTGGTATGGACCCTAGCTCTAGAGGCATTTCCCATTGTAATTAATGAATAGTTTTTTGAAACAATTAATGATAGGTATGATTGTAAACTACGTGATCTAGAATCTCAGATAAATTCTGTTTCAATTCGAAAAGCTGGTTTGTCCAGTATTGAGAATGAGACCCAACATGGTCGCAGTCTGCACGCGACAGCGGCGTGAGCAGTCGTCATCGGCAGCGGGAGCGGGAAACGGGCGGGGGACGTGATCCAGCGAGCGGACCGGCTCGAACCTCACTTTCTTCCACGGACCCTGCCGCGACACACACCGCGTTTTAAATTAAATAATATTGTTTGTCCGGGATTCCGTTAACTATTGAATTTTTTAATAACGGCGATATACCAGACCTTAAAAATACAGTCCATTTATTTCATCGCCCTTTAAACATCCAGTTTTGTATGCAACAAAACTGGATGTTTAAGGGGAGAAAAAGCCGTACGGAGGACGGGTCTGAGCAATAGTGTTGTGATGTGTGCCGGGCACGATGCGCCAAATGTTGTTGTATCGGGAGTTTGGTCGTAGAGAGTCTCCAGATCAATCTCCCTCTGGGGCAGCATCGTTGGTCGTATTGGTCTTGGGTTTTACATTGCATCACCTCGCTCAACTGCCGCCATCCTTCCTATTCCTAAGCTTTTTAAGTGAATAGGCTTAATAAATTAGTGCGTTTTACCATCAACGATTGCATCACTGCTTACCATCAGGCGGGATTGCAGTCAAGCACTAGTTTATAATTAATAAAAGAAAATAAATAAATAAATAAATACAGAAATAATACATAATGAACTATACACTAACCAAACACAATCTTGTCCACAGGCAATGATAGACACTTCAGCAGAAAATGGCTGGCTATCCGTCTGCTTATGCTGTCAAATGCTAATGCAAAGCATTGTGCAAGCACGATGGCCGACCGAATCCCCCCTCATGACGCTACCCCACATAGATTCCCAACATCTGTACATATTCTCTCAAATGGCTAAAGACACTAAAAGGCCGTGTAATATGCTGAATGGGCTGAAGGTGGCTTGTATGAGGAATTATGAATTGTTGGCCAAGTATTTGAGAAGGGAGTTTGAGGAGAATCAGATTGAGCAGATACATAGGGTGAGTGATATTATTTAGCTATTAACATCGATCACTTATACACTAAATTCACAATCAGCGTAAAAAACGGCTTACCTGGACAAGCGTACAACGCAGCTCTTGGGTGCTTCTTTCTTTTAGTACTAACTTTATAATTCTGACTTTAATGCATGCGTGTAAGGTTGAATTTAGTTTGACTCGGTCGTAAAAAATAATGGGTTTTGTACTGCTTCGTTATAAGAACTTTATACACTGCACTTAAGGCTGATTTTAAATTAATGTATATTTATTTTGACTACTTTAGACTGCTTAATACTTGTCGCCATTTTTTATAAGAGTTATGTTCAAGACTGTGTATCTAGTGTATTTATCGATGGCTATTACATAGCTTTTTACCGCGGGCTTTGAGCGCGACGACCGAGTCAAGAAATTCCGTAACGAAAATAAAACCTAACACTCCGACCGGTACAGCGGCGAGGCGTTGAAAGCCGTGCATCGTCTAATGTCGTTTTGGTTTGGCAGACTTCGGCACGGTGTTTTTGTGCGTGCGACAAGATGTATGCTTATAGACTAGCTGCTAACTGCTCATAATTTATTCCATCTTTTTTAGACACGATGCTACTTAACCTAACTTTTTTTTATGGTTTTATTGATTTTTTCTCTCAAAATGAGATTATTTCTAATAATCATTACTACAATATTATCCGTGCTGGTATTAATAGACCAAAATCCATACTCATCATCATCCCAGCGTTAATCCCAGTCGCATCCGAAGCCTTTTCAGCTTTGGAGTCTGGGGTCCGCTTTACCAGTCCAACTGCTGATATGGCTAAACTTCGACATTTTCCGTGAAGCGACCGCCGTCTGACCTCCACAACCCGAAGGCGACATCGAAGCATTGCAGTTAGACCAATTGTTGGACTTTTGAGGGCTCCAACGACCCGTAACGACTGCCATTATATTCAGACCAAAATCCATACTAATATTATAAATGCGAAAGTAACTCTGTCTCTCTGGCTCTCTGTTACACTTTTCCGCTTAAACCTCTCAACCGATTTTGATGAAATTTGGCACAAACAATCTTTAGACCCTGAGAAAGGACATTGACTACCTTTTATTGAAAAAAAAAAAATGATATTCCCGAGGGAAAACTAAAAAGCGCGATATAACCGAATTCCACGCGGGCGAAGCCGCGGGCGGAAAGCTAGTTATTCTATAAATTGCAGTTGATAAAAAATGGCATGCAATAGCTTTACCGTGGCAATCCCAGAGTGCCAAACTTTTTCATTTTAGTTTTATAAGGGACGCCACAATACTTTTTTCACGCGGCCAAAGAAGCGCCTCTTTTTTCGACTACACATGTCAGTAACATCGATACCCAACGCTTCACAAACCATTTTTTAAATACGCTTCAGATGCGGAGAGGGCTCTAATTGGATTGTGGAATCCGAGAGTTGGGTTCCCAGGGATTCCACAAAATCCCTTCGCTTTACATGCATGACCGCACATTTGCACCAAACCCTACCTTGATTACTGAAAGTTTCAGCATATTTTGTTGCATATCGTAGAGGACAAGGAGTTATTTTTTAAATTATTATTCTTCGTTTATTTAGTAAAGAAATATTTTTCAATTAATTATGAGAAAAAATCTTTAATAAAAAAATGGTAAAGGCTTATTTACTACCTATAGATGTTTCTTTTATAATATTTCGTGTGTAAATAGATACACAATTCACCGCTTCCTTGTAACTTGATAACTCAATTTTTTGTTTGTTTCGGGATGGAAAATCCTCAATGGATGTCCGCCGCCGTGGTGGGCGACGGGGTCTGTCAGACTCCTACTGACTAAAAACCACCCCGATGTCTCTCCGGTCACGTGCGCGCGGACACTCTCGTGCCGGCCCGGTCTGTCCGGGCCTCATCTCCTGCGCGGGGTAGTGAAGTGTTAAACTACCCCGTGCATCACCTCTGAAGCGTGCGCCGACACTCGCGTGCGCCTCCGCCGTGGGGTCCAACGAATAGGGGGCGGGGACTTCCCCATGTCCCTCGCCCCTGAAATGTCGTATACCTATGGCAATAATTCTATTTCATACAACTGGAGCGTAAGATCGACGGACTCGCGAGAAACTACTGTTCCCACGAAACCCTTCACCACGTGAGTCCTTCAGGGCCTCAGGTTATTTCCTTCTACCACCAAAATCTGCACCGACGGAGGCTCCAAGCGGGCTCACACCCAGACACAGTCATCTGAGATCTCCGCCGCGCACTTCCTACTCGCTACGGCTTAATGACGTCACAAAGAACGTCGCACATTCCAGCAACGATAGTGTATAGGCAAAACGCGTCATTCATTTTCAGGGTTGGTTGCTTATTGGCAACAGGTTGATTCAAAATCAAAATTGTTTATTTCAAATTAACCATTCGTTGGTGCTTTTGAATAGTCAATGTCGATCGATTCTAGGAAAATTGAAGCTAGATTGCACGTTCC
Organism: Sesamia nonagrioides; assembly: GCA_017933935.1. Classification (NCBI taxonomy): domain Eukaryota; kingdom Metazoa; phylum Arthropoda; class Insecta; order Lepidoptera; family Noctuidae; genus Sesamia; species Sesamia nonagrioides. The sequence continues at coordinate 4,647,815 of JADWQK010000025.1, forward strand.
AAAGCGTAGATCTCTATGGAGAAGAATGTGCAAGAAACTCCATGGACACTCTTTTAAAATCATAGTATGGGTTACATTTCTTCGTTACATATTTCTGTTGCTTCTATCATGTGAGCACAATGTATAAATATAAAAATTAATCAAAATATAGAAAATGAATTAAGCCCACTGGCAGCTAAGAGATGACCAGTCTCCACTGACGGCCCCCGTTCACGAACAGGACGCGCGCATCAGCCCCACTTAGCTCAACCATTTTGAAGGGAACCAAATGACCCAACAACACGCGCCACCATCAGCAAGACATTTGAGTGAGCATGACAAACTCTCAATTACCATGCTCATAATGTCAAACAAGCTATATAAAAAAAAACCTAGTCCATGGTGCCTCACATTCACAAACTTGAAAATTTATTATTTATTTTAAAACCTATTTTTTATAAATTTATGATTTATTTTAAACCCAAATGACTCCGACAGTAAGTTTACATTCGCTCATGTATGATTTTTTTACAGGCAATATGCGACATGCCTACACTGGACATAAAGATGCGCGTGCGTGGGCTGTGGTTTGACGGAGACGGTGAACAAGACAAACTAGTCCGTCAGCCTACTTCTAGAGACCAGTGGATGCCGCTACATGCTGATCAGGTAAATCCTACTAATATTAGAAACATGGAAGTATACAACATTTTTTTTTTCTTGCGAAATCCGAAACATTTGTCCAGTATTTTTAAGTAAACAATCTAGCTATGTACAAAATTTCAAAAAGATATAATAAAAAATCACAATGTTATGAGCTGGCCCAACAAAAATATGGTCAAATTTCCGCTCGGGCGAATGACCGCGGTGCGTTGACCTCTGGCGTCAGCTGTTGCGCGCGCGTGTACTACGATCTATCGTAAAGCTGCGTGCGCGTGCTCGGTATCCTAACAGCATCAATTTGTAAATGTATTTGGGGAAAAAATATAACATGGTGTAAAAATGATTGGAATCGATTCAGTTGCTTATTCTGAACGAACTGTATTCAGGTTTCGAATAAACAAAATATAACGTTGTATACATGTAGTGTCTCTTTCACACAAAAACTACTACACAGATTTTGATTAAACTTACAGCATACAATATGTAAAGAAAACCCCGTCCGACCCGTAAGGATAATAAAGGTTAAGTATACACATGACCAAATAAAATATGAAATTTTACATAATCGTCATAGTAACAGTGCTAATGAATTTTGAAATAATCTCTTTTTTCCGCGAATTAATTCCATCTTCGCCAAAATTTGGTAATTTTTAAAAAAGTGACAACACCATTTTGACGGTATTATTATGAGCCATGCGACCGCATGCTGCGTGCCCTGTCCCCATTCGCCCGCGCATGTATTGCCTATCGCACATGTATTAGTTACCTCTTTTTGCGAAATATATATATATTTTTTTTTTTAATTTAGCCCGGCTTTGTAGGCATTATTAGAAACAGTTATCGATACCTAACCATACCTTCACGGATCGGACAGGGTTTTCTTCACTTATTGCATATACAACATGTAATGTAATTAACGCACACCCACAAACACCCCAATTGAATTCTATCCTAAAAAAAAAATTAATGTCCATCAGATAGATTTATAACAAATATTGGACACGTATTTTTTATTTCATTCAAATACTTAGGAAGATATATTGATTTGAAATGTCACATGACGTCACGCCGTGGTATACAGTATGTTAACTAACAGAGGGCGTCCCCGTTAACCCGAAATAGTATAGCATACATACATGCTAAAAAAATATTTCCATTTGAAAACAAAATGTTTTAAAATTTTTTCAATATGAAAATATTCAATAAAAATTTTAAATTGACATGTAAAAGAAACGCACTGTACACGCGAACATGAAAGACGGCAACGTCGCAATTTATTTATGATTGATGAGCCGCGTATGCGGCGGCGATCTAAGATCTAATTGATTGATGTGTGTTGGTTGATGTGTGTTGGGCAATGCAACGTTAGGTAGATACTATTCCGCGCTACTATTTTGATTAAAAACAGGAGGTTTCAAATTTATTTTCAATTATAATTTCTTTTTATTCGGATTATTTTATGCTTATTTTTCTATGCTGATATTTTTATTTTAATCTATTAATGATATATATTAACGAGTTTAAGGGAACGCCCTCTGTTATTTAACATACTGTATTTTGTACCACGGCGTGACGTCATGCGACATTTCAAATCAATATATCTTCCGTAGTACGTAATTAGCCCCCCACTCCGTAACTTTAATACGCTATATCTCAGTCGTTTTTGGTAATTCCGAAAAAATAAAAAATACGGATCTTCATTTTTTTTATTGTCTATAAGACGGACTAATTATTTTTTAGATTTTCATACCTTGGATACATCCCTATTAGAATAGTATGTTATAATCATTACACTAAACTTTTAATTTAACATGTTTATGCAACGTTATTTATTAAATTAGTTATACATACCAATTCTTGGTGAACGAAGACCTTAACGTTCTTGGAATAAGGTTGCTTTTCTTTATTTTGTATTGAATTATTAAATTTGTATGAATTCAAGTAAAATAAAATTTTAAAGCGATTTTAAAAGTCTATGCAAACAACAGGGTTAATATGACAATAATTTCCGTAGTTTTAATTATTGTTGGGATAATAAATTACCTATAAATTACCTTACCTATGTCGTGATGGCCTAGTGGTTAAAACACCGGCCTCTCAAGTATGAGTGCACGGGTTCTATTTCAGGTCAGGCAAGTACCAATGTAACTTTTCTAAAGTTATATGTACTTTCTAAGTATATCTTGGACACCAATGACTGAAGATGAAGGAAAACATCTTGAGGAAACCTGGACTTTTATAAGTCTGAAATCGCCAACCCGCATTGAGCAAGCGTGGTGATTACGCTCAATCCTTCTCTGTATGCGAGGAGACCTGTGCCCAGCAGTGGGACGATAAAAGGTTGATGATGATGATGATGATGAATAAATTACCTATATTAAAAATTATATGTACCGATTCAGTAAACGGTTCTGAACTAACCAGGAAATGCGTTAATTAATTTACATGTTATATATGTATAGTTTATACATGTTTTGGGGACGGACGCGGACAGGGAACGGTTAGTGCGGCGTGTGAATGCGTGGAAGGACTCGCTTGAGAACGGAGGTCTGAAACTCAACGTGGCGAAGACCGTGTACTTGGCCAGCAACAGAGACATGGTCGAGTGCACAGACTAGTTTAAATACTTGGGGTCTGTGCATCACGCGTCCGGCGACATTGATTGCGACGTCAGGGCACGTATTTCCGCAGCTTGGGCGAAATGGCGTGAAGTGACAGGTGTCATTTGTGACCCCAAAATGCCGGTTAAGCTTAACGGGCAGGTCCATAAAACTATCATTAGACCTGTTCTCCTGTATGGCAGTGAGGCGTGGTCTGTGCTTGAACGACACAAGCAGGAGCTGGGTGTCACGGAGATGAATATGCTGCGCTGGATGTGTGGAGTTACGCGGAAAGACCGCATCAGGAACTCCCGCATCCGGGGCAGCCTTCGTGTCCATGACATTGCAGACAAACTGCAGGAGGGTTGCCTACGCTGGTATGGCCACGTCTTACGCAAACCGGCATGTTACGTGGGTAACAAATGTCTTGCCATGGCCCCTCCGCCGGGCCGGAACAAGCGGGGTAGACCAAAGAAGTGCTGGCTTCACGTTGTAAGAGATGACATGCGTGCCAACAAGCTCTTGCCACAGGATGCTAAAGATCGTGTGAAATGGAGGTAAATGTGCAGGAAAGCGGACCCCGGGCTCCAACGCGAAAGCCGCGGATGCAACCGGGATAAACGCTGAGGAGATGATGATGATGATGCTTTTGATTTCATCAGAATAAAACATAGTATACTTTTAGTTATGATATTCCCAAAGGATCGACACTTAAACGGGTAAAACCGCTGGGCGCTGCTAGTATTATACTTTCTTGCCAATCCATGACTAACTCAAGGTTTCTGCAAACGTTCAAACCTTATGACTTATTGAATAGGCTACAAAATGAGTAAACCAAACTGCATACTGGCTTTTTAATGATAAATTATGGAATGTAAACGAAGCAAAAGGAGTATGCATGTATCTTACAGTCAGCTACAAAAGTCCATTAGCACTTTTATTTTTGAAATCTTAATTAATGAGTAAAATATTTTATTAAAATCAAATCCAAACTGACATTTAATTAAAAAAACAGCACTCTGATTCTTTCTCTCTTTTTTAATCCTAGCTTCTATTATAAAATGCCAAAAAACAGTTATTACCGAATCGACTTAATTGACTTTTGTTGCCACCCATAACAGGTTTCTTTCTATCTTATCATCTTTTGGGGAAAGGGTGTATTTATTATATTAATGCAGGGCTAAGAACAGTGTTTGTCAAGGCCTTAGGTGAACAAAAATTTGGAATTGTGTGTAGATTTTTGTTTATTACAGGGGCCTGTTTATTTTTAATCAAAAAAAAAAAAAAAAAAAAAAAAACTATATAAAAGGCAAAGCAGCGATTTCCTTAATGCGAAATGATGGACCTAACGAAACAAAAGTTTCATGGCATTTTCCGGGCATTTAAAAAAATGTCCGGGTTGGTAAAATTTTCCCACATTTTCAATCATAATAAACTGAATTCACAACCCTCTTTTCTCCAGGAATACACCTTACTCCTCGAACTAAACCGTCGCGGCGGCAATCCCAATAATGTTCTTTGCCCGCGTTTCCCTCGCGGCAAGAACGAAGGCTGGTTCGCGACGATCGGCACCGTGGATGATGGAGACCTACATGCCTTGAAGAGAGTGCCGGCGAAAGGCAACGCGCAGGTCACCTTCTATACGCCCTCCAGGAAAGGTATGTATAGTAAAGCATTGCTTTATAAGATTGCCTATGGACTTTTAGTCGAAACTGTATGTAGACGAGGAAAAAAAAATCATACATAAAATTGTTCCAGTCATACATATCAAAAGAACCCTGGTTAAAGACCACTGGTGGCACGGCACGGCAAGGGATTAAGAGTATAATAGAAATACTCTTTATTATGTCAAATATTCCTAATCAACCTTGAGCTTTAGAGATATAGTTGAAAATATAATAAAGAAATCAGATGTGCTATAGCTTCGCTGCCGTCTGCTGATGTGCTGTCGTCTGTATACCATAAAAATTACAGAATATAAATATCTCATATATCTAATATAATATGAGACATATTATATAATATCTAATATGCTGTCGTCTGTATACCATAAAAATTACAAAATATAAACATCTCATATATCTAATATAATATGAGACATATTATATAATATCTAATATAATATGTCTTATCGCTAAGAGCGATCTTTTACAGACAACCTTTGGATGGAATACTAAAGGGAGAGACAAATAGTGTTGGCCAGCCCCCTAATCGGCGAACATATTTTTGTCACGTGATTGGGACTAGTTGGGATCGTTTGGACCGAACGGACAAATGGGCGGTCCGAACGATCCCAATTGATTCCAACTAGTCGCAATCATTTGACAAAAATGTGTTCGCCGATTAGGGGGCAGGTTACACCGTAGACGAGGTGTAGTATTTATGCGATAACTACAAATTATACCTTAAAAGATTGACTATAATGTTAAAATTTCATCAGCATCGGTACCGCGGTATTCGCCGCAAGGACCTTTGGGATCATTGTTGAAAGTTCAACGATATTGTAATACACATTTAAGTTACATTTTTAGGAGTTGCATAACAATATGTTGCCGTGCCGTGGCGCCAGTGGACGTCGGCTCTAAGCCTACCATATTATAAAAAGTTAAGATTAGATAGGTCTGTAACATAAGTTAAAAAATCATGTCGTCCATAAATGTCTTAAATGAAATGGAATGATTTTCTCCGGTTTTGGAACAACAAAAACTTTAGAGAGTGAAACTTTTTTTTTTTAGAAATAAATAAACTTAACCTTTAACGAAAGCACTAAAATCGGGAAAATCTAAATATTATATTGTATCGATACTCTATTACTAATATATAAAGCTAAAGAGTTTGTTTGAACGCGCTAATCTCAGGAACTACTGGACTAATTTGAAAAATTCTTTTTGCGTTGTATAGCCCATTGATCCAGGAAGGCTTTAGGCTATATAACATCACGCTGCGAGTAATAGGAACGGAGCATAACCAACTTCACGCGAACGAAGTCGCTGGCGGCCGCTGGTTTCACATAAGCCATAATAGGCACTAATGAAACTTCAGAAGCTAGGTTCGCGCTTGAGAGTTCCCTTTACCTACTAATTGTATATTCTCCTTCCAGGGCGCATAATCTACACAGTATACATCATGAGCGACAGCTACATGGGCCTAGACCAGCAATACGATCTACAGTTCGAGATAATGGACCCACTCCCAGCAGAAAACGTTAACAGAGTATACGATGACATTGACAAGACTATCACAGAATAAAAATTCTCAAATGTCATTTGTCACTTTGACGTATGTCAAAGCCTTTCTTTCCTTACGATTATTATTAATGATGGAAACTGCGTGAGCAAGTTTCAGAAAATTGACTTAATTCGTTATTTTGAAATGTATAAATTACTCCATAAGATTAAATTATTTATTGTATTAAATATTGGATTTTTTATTCATTGTTTTTGTTTTCTATCCTAAATTGTCACACCTCTGTGCAAATACCTCCTAAAATATAGTATGTTTGTCTTGTAAAATTAAGGTACTCCAAGGGCAGTTTAATGCGCTATAATAATGGCCATTAGAATTACGTTAATTTACGTCAGACTAATTTGACAGGACTAAACTAATATTTTTCTTCTGTCCTTTTCTTAATGATATAGAAAGAAAGAGATACACTAAATTTAAATTTAGTTTGTGCATAAGGGAATCGGCGGTTGGCAGTCGTCATTTCACAAATCCCTAAAAATTGTTGTGTATCACATATACCTACAACAATTTTCCCGGATTTGTGAATTGTGGTTTCGTACCTGAACGAAACAATAGTTTGTTCAGAATAAGTAAGTGAAGCGATTCCAATAATTTTTACACCATGTTATACAGGCTGTTGGTGTAAACACCGGTACTCATGAAATCAGTGGTTTGGTTTCACTTTCAGAACGTAAATTCAATGAAAAAATTAACCTTTTTAGTGAAATCTCCATTTTTCCACGACTTATTTTCACTCTAGCCGCTAGCGGATCATTTGTTTCGTGAACGCTAGGGTAAACGACCGGCACGCAAGCTGCGCGCGCGTCCCTCTCCCCTCAGTTCAGCGCAGCCACGGTTTGGAAAGAACGTGCGCTTGCTCGCAGCGCAACGCTCGCGACGCGAAGTCCGAATTCCGTCCGCTACCGCTCATTTGTCGTGCAGGCGTGTCTTATGTGTGTCATGTATGTATGTGTGTTGTTTAGTGTAAGATTTTGCCGTACACAAAACTACAGTGGACCGAAATGTTTCGGCTTTACGCCGTGGCTGGCGATAACCTGAACGAAGCCCGAAGAATTTTCGTATTTACTATGTTCATAATGAACATTACGGGAGCCGAGTAAATCACATACGGCACGTACATTGAATACGGCAAAACAGGTACCACCATCGTTTTTCATCGTCTTTTGAGGTTAATGTAAGCGCACATTTTCAATCGATGTAAATTTAACAAGTAATTTTTAATGAAATTGTAGATAAAAATGTGATTAACTTCCTAAGCCAGGAAAAGTTTGAAAGGTTATGTGTAGTGTTTTTATTGGAATTTAGTTGGTTAAAAACTTACGTAGATAGTTAAAACGGACGGTCAGTGTAAGAGGTCAGCGCCCTTTGTACTGATACGTACCTCGGGCGCATTGTATCTATGAGTTTACGGCCGGTCTCAGACAGAACCTGTTTAAAATTTTTGATAGAAAAACCGTTTATTTATAATTTCAATTCAGATAAACATTTTTGTAACTAAGCAAACTACCTATGGTTTTAGTGTCAACGGTTTTTACCCTTCCAGGCTGTATTTTTTCCCCAAATACATTCAGAAATTATCGGTGGTTACCGAGCACACAACACAGTTCACGGTAGATCACAGTAAAAGGCGCGTGTGCATAGTGAGACAGGCCCCCATTCCCCCGCATTCGGGTTTACAAAAAATAACGTTGTATACTTACCTACGATAAACGAGAATTACAAATAACTAGCATACAAACAACTTCCCGACCTCAACTGTCTGGTCGGAGGATCCAAGTGTAAGTAAGTACCTAATGTGGATAGCTGAAATTCTTTGCACGAATAACTTAACAACAACTTAAACAAAAGTTTTACTTAACATCTATATATATGTGATTGGATTTTTTAAAGATCAAATTTAATTTTGCATATCACCAGAGAGTCGTCGTTCATCTCACGAAAGATATAGGTACCTGACGGGGTAAACCAAAGAGTATAATAATAATAGGGGGTAAACCGTCAGGAAGGCGGGCCGAAGTTCCTGATAGTTTGAGGTGTCTTCTCATCGGCATGAGCATCCATCGTGGGCGGTATTTCGAGAAAACGTTGAGCAGTAACTATAGTGTGATGTTCGATTCTTATTATTTTAACTGTATAGACACTTAGATCACTTTAACATTCCTTGATATTAAAGTGGCTCAGTGGCTCTTATCCACCACAGCCACTGAGCCACTGATTTTGAGTATGACCAACCCACTCGATCGAAGCTTGAGCAAAGAATACCCAGCGCCAACGGTCGACCGTAATGTCAAACGCAACTCCAGTCGGTGTTACCATTCACTCCATGTTGTTACCCGCTCGTAATAAAAATCATAATTTATCCGAATACCGACCGATTAATCGACTTCAATAGTATATAGTAGAGTAATTTAAAATAAAATAGTATAGTAAAAATAAAATAGTAGAGTAATTTACGGTAATTGATACTGATACGATAAAACAGATCACAATATTTAAAATTAGTCACGCGCCATCATACTTAAAAAAATTGTTTGGGTCGCGGTCGCAGGATTAGTGAAGAGGGCTATAGAACATAATATTACAAAATTCGTTTCATATTAGGCAGATAAATATTCAGGATTCAGAAGCATGGACAATCGTTTCTGCATCCCAGTGAGCTATGGAGTGAAGTTGTCTGAATGCAGGTTGAGAAGTAACACGTTGTTAACATTCTGCGCAGGTCCAATCTACGCCTTTGATTGGATGCGATTTATAGCGTGCAGTTTGCAGTGGGTACTGATAAACTAGGAACCATCGACATAAATACTAATGGACATGTCGTAGGCGTATAATCGGCAGTATTTTTTTTTTTTTTTGGTTTGAAAAGAGTGAGAGAGAGGGCCTATGCTTTCGGTCTAGCACTATCTCTTTCCCCATAGATGATTTTGAGAGAGATGATGATAGACCGAAACTTTGTTTCCTCTCTTTCTTTCGGAGTGCCACAATTCTCATCTCTAAGGCATGTCCATTAGTACATGTCGATGCTAGGAACCAATTTTATCTTCGTGGTCCTGAAAAACCTCTAATACAGTCTAGCGGCGCCATATGATAATCAAAATTCTTCTTTTAAAAAAGGAAAATTGAATGACAATCTTTTAAATGGCGAACGCCGAATATACGGAGTGTAGTTTATAATAAGTGGTTCATATTCCAGATTATTTGAATGTAATAAAAAAGCGTTTGTATCATAGCGGCGCAATATTATCTATTAGGTTCTCACTCATTGAAATGCACGAAAAATATACCCTTTTTCGCTTCTTTGGTGTCGGCCCCATAGCTAAGACATAAATGTAGAATTTTCATGGTCAATTTAACTGAAGTCATAACAATTTATTTGGTATTGGTAATTTAAGCTTACATATTATCTACCTTTATATTTACTACGACAGGTACCCAATTCATCTGCACTTTAGCTCAAACTAATGACAAAGAGCCAATTTATTAAGATAAGACTGATTTTTGACAAGAAACGCACTGAAGTGTCTGGCAGTTCAGGACTAGTCACAACCCGTTCAGTTTTGATCTACATGTCATACAAGAGCACAATGCGAATCATTCGTTGTGTCACCTTAAGAAACAAAGGGAACAAAGTGTGTTAATGTCTTTTACACTTAAATTAGCAATAATAACCCTTTAAACTGTAACTGTGTGGACAACGATGATGTTAATATGATAGTATGTTAACTAACAGAGGGCGTTCCCGTTAACCCGAAATAGTATAGCATACATACATGCTAAAAAAAATATTTCCATTCGAAAACAAAATGTTTTAAAATTTTTTCCAATATGAAAATATTCAATAAAAAATTTAAATTGACATGTAAAAGAAACACACTGTACACGCGAACTTGAAAGACAGCAACGTCGCAATTTATTTATACATGACGACTACTATTTTGATTTAAAACAGGAGGTTTCAAATTTATTTTCAATTATAATTTTTTTTTAATCGGATTTTTTTATGCTTATTTTTCTATGCTGATATTTTTATTTTAATCTATTAATGATATATATTAACGAGTTTAAGGGAACGCCCTCTGTTATTTAACATACTGAATGCAAAAAAACTATTTATTAGAATTTGGGTAAAATAATACACAAATTAAATTAATTTTACAAACATTTAATACAGGGTACAGTCATAGTAATTCTACAAGTACAGTAGGTACAGTTACAGCGGCAAGTCTAAACATTTATAGTGAACACTTATTAATAAGTAGTTAAAACATTCAGAACACTTTCTGTAATGAATTTGAAAATCTTACGTTTCTTAAATATTTAGTTAATTTTATTAAGACATCAGTTATACAACATTATTTTTTGTTTAAGCAAAACCTGAATACAGTTTGATCAGAATAACTGAATCGATTCCATTCATTTTTACACCATGTTATATTTTTTCACAAATACATTTAGAAATTATTACACCATGGTTTCTGAGCGCGCTACGCAGTTTACGTGTGTGCATGCCCGCGCTCAGCTGATGCCACAGGTCATTGCACCCGACTCGCCCGTACAAACGGAGCGTGGACCATATTTTTGTTGGGACAACCACGTAGGATAACAAGCTCATAACTTTGTGGTTTTTCATGACATCTTTTTGAAATTTTGTACATTGATTCTTGACTTAAAAATACTGGACAACTGTTGCTTCGAGAAGACCGGATCAGTGGAAATAAAAAGTTCTGCATTGTACTTCACTCTTTGGGTCGGCACCAATAGGTATCGATTTTTACGCGATGTTCATGTTTCCATACTAAATAATCTTGTTCATTTACTGTATTTTAAACAAATTGGAAAATATTTAATATTTACTGGGTTTTATGGAGTGAGCTTTGGAATATTGTGCATATATGCTAAATTATTTAATTTTATTCGTTTTCATTTTATGTGTTTGATGTTTTAATATTAATGTAATGGATTAAAAAATAATCATTATATTAATAAATTCTTAAGATATGTTTCTCTTATTTCTAGACAGAAAGTATTGAGCGAACACTTATAAAGTATGTAAGTAAACTCTAATGCTAATATAATGTAAGTAAAATCTAAATAGTTTGTATAACGTTATAAAATAAATTCGAAAATAGAGCTCTTTTAACAACCATTTTGGTCGAAATACTGGTCAAAGTCCCAAATTCAAGTCTTTTAAGGAAGGTAAATAACAAAATAGTGATAGAATTGATAATATCAAGGTATACTGAAATTACTGATTTCAGTATATCTATTATTTTAAGAATATTTTGATACAAGTGTTACTTACCTACCATAATTTTGAAAATCTACTAATAATATTAAGTACCTACCTACCTCATCCATCCATGATGAAATCAATAGGTACTCACTTTTACACGCCTTATTGAAGGAAATATGTATAAGACTTACAACATCAAATACAAGGGTCTTACAAAGAATGGTTTTATGTTTTTTTTTTTTTTTTTTGACTACGAGCGGATACAACATTAGAGAAGGTAGTCTAATAGAAACTTATAGTTTTAACCCTATCCCTGTCTAACTATTGTGTCTACTTTGTGGAAAGTGAAAGTGTTAATCTATATTTAAAATGTACTCTGTGGTGTTAATTTTAGTTGACCAAATTACTTACACCAAATTAGTCTAATAGTGGGGCTTATCAAAGTTATATTATAATGAATAAATGGTACACATTACATTAGGCATCTTTAACACTAAAGAGAAGCAGCTTTCATAGCTGACATAATCCATAGAAATACCTAGTTGATCTTGATCTTTAACTATTCCTTCAACATCAGCCTAAAGCTCTTGCAGGCCATTCAACGTTTGGGATGGGAAATCATCAAATGACCCTTCCCTAAATAACCCCTCTCGTTCTGGGCGGGGTGGAAGGGCGAGTCAGACTTTTACTGACTAAAACCCACCCGTGTTTCTTCACTTGCCTAAGCGCCAGGGAAACGGCTTCTTTTTAACCAACCCGCAAACCTGACCCAGGAGGCATCGGTCTTCGTGGACCCCGTCACGATGTGCTGACATCTCATTCATTCGCGCGTGAAACACAACGCGCTGTGGACTCGAGCCTGGTCCTTACCAGACGAAGAGCTGCCCACTGCTCACCGCCCGACCAGGGCGGCTAGAGGCGTAAGGGCACTGGGATTCCGCTGCCTCACGCGCTCCGCCTCATCCTTTTCCACCAGCTATCCTACGAAGATCATCCCTCCACCTAGCGTCAGGGCGTCCTACATTACGTTTACCGGATTGCAATCTCCACTGAAGAACACCTTTACCCCAACGGTCGTCGATTCTACGGGTACTACAGCCGGTCCATTACCACTTCAGCTTTCTTATTCTGTGAGTTGTGTAGACAACTTTGGTTTTCTGCTGATCACCTCGTTGCCATTGTTGCATAATGTGCATTCATAAAGTAAGTACATACTTTTTTATGGGATATTATGATCAATTTTACACAAAATATCTTGTGCTTTATTACAATATAATGAAAGAAAAATTAATTCTCCATACTAAGACTAAGTGCATTGAAATAACACTAGAATCAAGTATATTTTTCTGTAAATTTTGATGTTCCAAATTACTTTTATGGGCCTATTTGAAATAAATTAATTGTCTTTGATTTTTTGAAAAGTGGTTTCGTAAACAATGGAGATAACCAAAAGAATACTGTTGAAATGACAAAATAAAAAAGGGTTGTGCGTGTGTGAAGCGATTCGATTGTAAGCTTAGTTAAACGTCGTCAAGAGAGCAGTTCCATGGTCGTCGGTTGTTGATTTGTTCCGTTGCTGGTCAGGTATCTGTTAAACCAGAAGATTTATTTAATTGCCAGGTGGTAGCCAGCGGCCATGGCACAAAAGAAGCAAGTTTATGTGTACAGCTAAATTAGTCGATCTATGACGACTACAAACAACAAACATTTTACTGTTACATGAGGCGACACTATTGCTATTATACTGTATGTGGAACATGTGGTGGCCTAGTGTTTAAAACACCAGCCTCTCAAGTATGAGTGTGCGGGTTCGATTCCAGGGCAGGCAAGTACCAATTACATAACACATTACATTACATTATTCACATTAAGTATATATTGGACACCAATAACTGATTAAAAGGTAAAGGAAAACATCTCGAGGAAACCTGGACTTTAATTACTCTGAAATCGCCAACCCGCATTGAGCAAGCGCGGTGATTACGCTCAATCCTTCTCTGTATGAGAAGAGACCTGTGCCCAGCAGTGGGACGATAAAAAGGTTGATGATGATGATGATCTGGGACAAGTATGTGGTGACGTTAACTAATTTACCTTATGCGGGCAGCACGAGGTCCCAAGGGTTGATATCCATATACTCCATATACCTAACGTAACGCCTGCGCCTACGCCTACGCCTAGACATTTCGGGCTGTGCTCTCAGCGCCTGAAAGTACGTAAGAATTATTATTATCTCAATGATATTGTTGTCTGGAAAAAAAAATAGCTTAAATAAATGGGACAAGGGCCTTCTCTCTATAAAAATGTGACAATACTACATATTGAATTCTAGAAAGAGACAGTAGATGAAATCTGAATATGAGTGACAAAGCTAACTTTTTGTAAAACTTGACGTGCATTTTTAAAAGGCCCAGACCTCAGTATATAAAACAACCCAAATATGTATTTTTATGTAATCCACTTCGAACTTAATGATTTGGCGATAATGTCTTTTTTTTTTTAGTTGTAGTAAATCTACAAGGGGCATGCCAAAAAAATCTAGATACTCAAAAATTTTGATCTTTATTAAGTACTCATATTACTTTCAAAGTATTCACCGGCATGTATATACTTATCCATATTTATTTATTTTTTGTCTTTGTTTATTACCCATGTTTTCAAAATAAAATTATCTTTATCATACGTTTAAACCATCTGGAAAATACCTCTGCCCACTCCTTTTACCTCTGAAATTTCCAAATTATAGGCACCTAGTGCATCTTCCTTGCTCTCGAATCTCCTGCCTTTCAACTTTTCTTTAATTTTAGGGAATAGGTAAAAATCACCAGGAGCCAAATCAGGGGAATACGGTGGGTAAGGCAGGATATGCATTTTTTTTTTTATTGAAAAAATGAAGTGTTCCGGCGGACGTGTGAGCCGATGCGTTGTCGTTATGCCAAGAAGGTGCCAGACTTCGGTCGCTTGTCACGCCATGCTGATAAAACAGTTGGGGCACAATCAAGGAAAAATAGTAAACTTGTGTGGAAATTTATTAAATCAAATACATTTCGATCAAAAAATCCTGAACAGCCACTCGAATTACTGTCAATAACAACAAACCCCATCGAAGCGGCGAATAAAGTCAACAGTTTTTTTGCAAACGTTGGCAAAACTCTGGCCGAAAAAACCTTAAACCAGAGTAATCATCTTTCACAGCCATCATCAACAGTGTTCAATACTTCGAATACTTTAAATTCTTTTGTTTTATTGGACACTGATGTCAATGAAATTTTAGGAATTATTAGCGGTTTAAAAGACAACTGTGCTGTTGGGTGGGATGGCATTAATAATAATATACTAAAAAGATTTAAACATTTTCTTGCTCCTCCTTTAACCCATATTTTTCAGTCGTGTTTGTCAAACGGAATATTCCCCAAATTGCTTAAAAAAGCTGTAGTTACACCGGTGTATAAAGCGGGAGATAAGAAATGTGTTAACAACTATAGACCCATTTCTGTACTAACAGGACTGTCTAAAATTTTAGAAAAAATTATGAACAGTCGACTAATAAAATATCTAGAAACTAACAAATTGCTTTCCAATAACCAATACGGATTTAGAACTAACAGATCAACTAACCAAGCAGTTCACAGGCTGACAGAGTATATAAGTACTAATTTAGATAATGGCCTTCACACTATAGGGATCTTTTTGGACCTCGCTAGGGCCTTCGACACTATTTCTTGCCCTATATTATTGCAAAAACTTGAAACACTTGGTATAAGAGGAGAGCAACTTTCTTTATTCTCTGATTATCTTAGTGACCGCTATCAATGTGTTAAAATAGGACAGTACACTAGTTCTGAGATAAAAAGTAGTATTTTTGGTATACCGCAAGGTAGTATTTTGGCCCCGACATTATTTTTAATCTACATAAACAACCTTTGCAGTATAGGTCTACATAATGGGATAATACTATCTTATGCCGATGACACTGCTCTAGTGTTTTCCGCTAAAACCAAAGATGAGGCATACAAACATGCCCAGAACGGCTTTAACATTGTGTCTGATTGGCTTCATCAAAATCTTCTAAGTTTAAATGTAGAAAAAACAAAATACATTTTATTCTCAATGAGAAACATTAACATTCCGCTTACTAACATAAACATATATGCACACAACTGTATTCATGCTGACACTGCTTGCACTTGTCCCACTTTAACTAAAGCTGACCATATAAAATATCTGGGTGTTACGATTGACACAAATCTCAATTTCCGTAAACATATCGAGTTACTGTGTACGAGAGTGCGTAAATTAATATACATTTTCAAAAACCTACGACACATAGCGGACTATCAGTTAACAAAACAAGTTTATTTAGCTTTGTGCCAATCTGTTATCACCTACTGTATTACTTCTTGGGGTGGTGCCGCAAAGACCATACTGCTGCCTCTAGAACGTGCTCAAAGAGCTATTCTAAAGGTGGCAACCTTCCGTCCTTTCAGATTTCCCACCCACCAGCTTTATGTGGAATGCAAGGTTCTAACCGTACGTCAACTATTTATCTTGCATACCGTACTTCATCAGCACTCGGAGCTTCCTTTTGACCCAGTACCTTCAACCAGGAGGAGAAAAGATATGGTTTGCACAAAACCACAGACGAGACACGCTTATGCCTATAGATTCTATGTATTTTTAGGCCCTTTCTTATATAACAAGCTTAACAAACTATTAGATATATACAGTATAAATTATAAAAAATGTAGTCAAGTAATATCGGAATACCTATTGATTCTCAATTACACAGACACAGAAAAGCTTCTGGAAGTTATAGTGTGATAGTAAATAGTTTACAGATAAAAGTTAGATAAGATATAAAATTAAATAGTACATAAGATAGCATAATAGGTAACTAGCGTTTTTGTTTATTGAATTCCTAGTCCATAACGTTGCATAATTGAATCTTACGGACTTATTGATATATTGTGATGTAAAGTGAGCGCCTGAAACACAGGTTTAATAAACCTAGCTCGGGCATGTCGCTAATTTTACATGATTCTCTGTATAATAATACGTTCTGTATGACCTTATGTATATTTTTAGTCACACATAATACCTAGCTGTTATTTAGGCAATAAGATATGTATGTACTTAATTGTATAAGAATATTTTTGTAGTTTTGATTTTACAATGTTGTGTAAGTTTTATGAATAAAGATTATTATTATTATAATCTGACACATATCACTCAGAAGTAACTTTTTTTGATCTTCGAGCACCACAGTTGCGATATGACCGGTCTTACAAAAAACGAGGCGATCATTTGTTTCTGCGAGCTGTGTGCTCGGCGACATTTTGTCGGCATTCGTTTATTTTCAAAGCACCATACAGTCGACTGTCGTTTTGTTTCGGGATCATAATTATACAGCCATGTTTCGTCACCGGTAAGTATATCGTATACATTTTTTTTCTTGTCAAATTTCTCTATCATAAATCGGCACCAATCTACCTCTTCTTCTGTCTTACTGGTCGTCGGTCAGTTTGTGCGGCACCCATCTTGAACAACGCTTCCGAAAAGACAGGTGATCATTGATAATGGTTTCCAGCGCTCCTGATCCAATACCCCGTTCTCGTTCTAGCTCTGCGTATGTGTATATTTTGGCGGTTTTCCCGGATCAACTTTTCTACCGCTTCAACATTTTCTTGAGTGCCCCCCTCCCTCTCTTAAACTCAGCAATTAAAAACGGTTGCTCGTGCCATCAACACTTCAAAACATTCTTATGGTTTTAAACCTTTTTTATAGTCATAGTAAATCATAGCGCGAAAATCACGTCGACTGAGTCCATTCTTGCAAGCAAATTCCCGCCGAAGTCTTTCAAAAAAGGGAATGAATTCAAATATGTTCCTTATCTAAATTCATCACAAAATAACTAGTGTTTTTTTTTTGGGATTTTATGGCCTGGTTTCTAAAACCTTTAAGCCATATCTTCATTATATCTTGTCTTCTTTTGTAACTTATCCTAACATATCCTAAACTTATCCTAACTAAACCTATCTCCTTCCGTTTCCCGCGTGAACTGACACTAGGAGAAAGTTTTGGTACAAAGCCATGATGTGGCCACTATGCTACAATATTTCACTGTTCTTTATGAATTATTCACTGAATGCACTTTTTACTACATAAATCACGCGTTTTTATTTAGTAAACGACACTATAAATGATTTAAAAGTTCAATGAAAAATGAGCGTGGCACTCATCTTAGCTTCCCGCCAAAAACTCCCCTAACTAGTGTTTACGATGGTAAATTACTTGCCAGTATCAAATTATTAAGAAAAGAGTAGGTATCTAAAAAGTTTTGACATGCCCTTCGTACTAATGAAATTTTAGTTGCTTGATATACTGGCGTCTGTATGTCAATACGTACGTCCTACTGGGAATAAATGAAATAAATAAGTACCTCGCTTTTAAGGTCAGCAAACAAGATTCGGTACACTGCATTCGTAAGTTTCGGTATGGTTCGTAGTTCATCCAGTTTAACTACAGTAAGAAAGGGTTCACATAGCCATTGCTTCAACGTATTCTCCGTCAAAATAATTAAGAATATCATAATGATAAGCTTTAGTAGCATCTCTATCATCAAGTTAACTGCTTGAGTCATTGACTGTGTGAGATACTTTAACGAGTTGATTATAATGCTGCATATTGTAACCTGTGAACGAAAACAAATCACTTGCTATTATTACTAATACTAGCTTACGGCCCGCGGCTTCGCCCGCGTGTCGTTCGGGTATATCGCGTTTCCAAGAGAACTCTTCAAAAGTCCGGAATCAAAATATCCTATGTTATTTCTCAAGATCAACTCTATCTTTGTACCAAATTTCAATAAAATCAGTTCAGTGGTTTAGACGTGAAAGCGTAACAGACAGACAGACAGAGTTACTTTCGCATTTATAATATTAGTATGGATTATAAATGTGGTAGTGAGTTTGTTACGCAAAAACTGCTGAACGGATTTGGATGAAATTTGGCACACATATAGTTTATAACCAGAAATAACACATAGGATACTTTTTATTCCGGTATTTTCACGAGGTCGAAAGTTACACAGATGAGACCGCAGGGCGCATCTAGTCCATACTATCCATACTAATATTATAAATGCGAAAGTAACTCTGTCTGTCTGTCTGTCTGTCTGTTACGCTTTCCCGCTTAAACCTCTCAACCGATTTTGATGAAATTTGGCACAGACAATCTTTGGACCCTGAGAAAGAACATAGGCTACCTTTTATCCTGAAAAAATATGATGTTCCCGAGGGAAAACTAAAAAGCGCGATATAACCGAACTCCACGCGGGCGAAGCCGCTGGCGGAAAGCTAGTAATATTATAAATGCGAATGTAACTCTGTCTGTCGGTCTGTCTGTCTGTTACGCTTTCCCGCTTAAACTTCTCAACCGATTTTGATGAAATTTGGCACAGACAATCTTTGGACCCTGAGAAAGAACATAGGCTACCTTTTATCCCGGAAAAATATGATGTTCCCGAGGGAAATCTAAAAAGCGCGATATAACCGAACTCCACGCGGGTGAAGCCGCGGGCGGAAAGCTAGTACATAATAAACGTCAAATAGGTATGATGATGATGATGAATGCGAAAGCATATATCTTATGTGTAACAACGGAGGACCGGATTGATATAAATGTCTAAGACATTTTGGGCCGAATAATCTATAACGGCGTATTTTCTAATCAATTGTCTATTAATTGTTCTCATGTCTATTAAGTGCTTTCAAATTACGATGTTATCGTTTACATACTTTTTTGACGTAATCTCTTTATTATTTATTATTTTATACAGACAATTCTAATTTCGATTCTTTATTAGATAATGTTTGTAATTGCAATCATATCCATTAGTTATAATCGTTTCTTTTTTATTTATGCTTTTCATATATTCTTTTATGTTTTATAAATGTGCGGACATTTAGGTTTGACCATTTTTTATTTTATCTAGCACTCCTCTCCTCTCACCTAAAGTAATTTGAAAACATTGTAAAAAACAATTATTTTTAAAAGTTTAACTGTGGAGTGCCGGCTCTTCTCCTTACAAAATATGCACCCAACATCTGACATTTTATAAGTTCTCGTGTTATGTGTAATAATATTTTAATTTGATTTAAAAAAAAATATAAACTAAAAACTGTGCACTTGACTTCAAAATTCGCGTCTATATTCGAATAAAAAGAGTTGTTTCACTTACCACTGAGGCATCTGCTTCCTCACCCGTTACGCCATCTGCTACGCCACCCGATACGCCATCTGCTAGGCTGTCCCCTAGGTCTTCCACTACACCATCCGCTACGCCATCCAATACGCCATCCACTAAGCCATCCACCATGCGTTCCACTGCGCGATCCGCTACGCCATCCGCTACATCATCCGCTATGCCATCAAGTACGCCTTCCACTAAGCCATCCACCATGCGTTCCACTGCGCCATCCACTACGCCATCTGCTGCGCCACCCTTTATGCCATCCGCTACGCCACCCGCTACGCCATCCGCTACGCCATCCGCTACGCCATCCGCTACGCCATCCGCTACGCCATCCGCTACGGCGTCCGCTATGCCGTCCTCTACGCCGTCTGCTACGGCGTCCGCTACGGCGAACGCTACGCCCTCCGCTACGCCGTGCGCTACGGCGTCCCCTACACCAAGCGCTACGCCATCCGCTACGTCAGCCGCTACGCCATCCGATACTCCAGCCACAACACCATTCGCTATACCATTTATGACGTCACCCGCTATTCCATTGGTCAATTTCTCCTCCTGATGAATATATTAATCGGTATATTTGCAGTTCAAAGGTTACTCAAAAATACACCTGACACTTTATAATGGCATGTGTTTCAATCAAGTTAAATATAGCTTGGCTATAAAGTCGTGAAAATGGATGTTTATGTAACTAACAATTTTAAAAGTAGGGCAACACTAAATCTTAGTAAGTACAAGTACATCGAATGTCATCGGCTGTCATCGATTTGTTTTGTGACTTGTTATTTATTGAAATTTGTATTTATTTTCAATTCTATTTAAACAAAACATCGAAGAAATGTGTTAAATGTGAGAAAAACAAACCGGAGTGGAACTCGGGAAATTATTTTTAAAGTTTATCATCAATGTTTGTTAGTACACCAAGCTGAACAAATGTTATCAAATATGGATGATATTTGAACAGTATGCGTGTGTAATCATGTTACTGTTTGTTATAATCTACTAGAAGTTTCAAATTTACTAAGTAAACGCCTCTAAGACTAAAATGAGGTTTGTTTACATTGCGCATTTATAGGTTAGATTGCATGTATACCAGACCATATTGTAATGCGTTTTGATATTTTAGGTTACTTAATTTACCGCTGATTTTAAAAATGAATTATATCATGTTGGGAATTAAAATTAGTGCTATCCATTTTCCGATAGAAATTATATATTATTATTATTAAAACTTCAGGAAAATGTGAGAGTCAACCCTATATCAAGATATAGATGAGTCAGTTATTAGCCTAAGCGAAGGTAGCAGACTGATGACAGCAATAGCGGAGACGTTGCTAGTGACGCAGCTGACAATGAAAATACTTTTTAACGAAGTATATTTGGAATCAGATGATGAAAGCAATTGTTATATTTTGGAATACTTATCATTGGGAAAAACACGTTAAACAATTTACACTTCTGGACACATCTATTGGCCCGCCTTGCATTTTCAGTTTCGTTTGGTCCTAGCTAAAATTTTATATTAGGTCGAGCAAAAAGTTTTTATGCAGTTTTGAACCTGGCGCATTCACAATTTTATTCAATAGTCTTTTTTTAATTTCGAACACAGAATTTAAAGAAACAAAAACAATTTGGAGCCTGTTTGTTGATATCAAACAATCGAATACTAAGAAAACTTGATTTTATTTTTACTTGGATTTAATTCTTGAAAAAGTGATTGATATCTTTGGTTTTGCAACAAACATTACTTATTCTTAACATTAAGGTGAGGTTCTATCAATAATCTATGGATACTTCACCTGAAGTCGCCGCCCAAGCTGTGGCACTTATTCAGGCCGGACACAACCAAAGAAATGTGAGTGCTCAACTTAATTTAAGTCGATCTGCGGTCCGAAATGTTTATCGGAGGTACTTAGAGACTGGCGGCTTTGTTCGTCGCCAAGGAAGGCCACGATCTCGGGTCACAACTGAAAGGCAGGATCGATTCATCGTGACGACTAGCTTGAGAAATCGTCACCTTACCTCCATTGAGATACAAAACCAACTTCGGGACTTCCACTGAGTATCTGTGAGCGCTCGAACTGTTCGGAGAAGGTTAAAAGTACGCGATATGGTAAAAGCCAGCTAATGGGCCCAAACTACCGCGAGCCCCCCAACAGCGCGCCTTCATTTCGCATGCACTCATTTAAACTAAACACAGCAAGATTGGAGCCGTGTACTCTTTCCTGATGAGTCTAAAATTGTGTTACATGGCAATGATGGAAGGAAGAAGGTCTACCGACGTAAGGGAGAGCGTTTCGCACAATGCTGCTTTGAAGAGAGGGTCGGTATATCCACGAGCGGCAAAATTCAACTTGAGGTTGTTACAGGACCTCGGCTGCCCACATTAAATGCTGAAAGCTGCATTCGTGAGTGCTTAGAACCTCACGTGATACCATACGCGGACTATGTGAGCCCAAATTTCCTTTTTATGCATGATAATGCAAGAGCCCAAGCGGCCGGCATCGCCAGGGAATTTCTTCGGGATGTGAACATCACAGTTATGGACTGACCAGCCAGAAGCCCAGACATGAACCCCATTGAGCACATGTGGGACGAGCTAAAAAGACGTGTTAGGGCTCGTCAGCCAGTGGCCCAGAGTGGCCAGGAGTTGAAAACTGCCATAGAAGAGGAATGGGAGATGATCCCTCAACATTTCATAGAGCGGTTGATAAACTCTATGCTTAATCGTATGAGAGCTGTGGTAGATACCCATGGAGGCAATACGCGTTATGAAATTAAACCTTTATTTGAAAAACATGTTTTTTTTTTTTTTCAAAAATCAATTGCGTTTAACAAGGTGCATATCTGACTTGTTAGGCGTAGCTCTATGTTGTATGGTATTCTGAATTCAAATTTAAAACAATACGATCGAAAAAGATGGTAAAATGTATCAGGTTTAAAACTGCATCAATAGTTTTTGTTCAATCCAGCAATCATATTTCGATAGGGGCCATCGAAACCTAAACTCTAAGGTGGGCCAATAGATGTGTCCAGAAGTTTAATAATAAATATGTATGATTTTTTTTTCGTTTTTGTCATTTTACTTATACGCCAGAGACCATAGATTTGTGTTTTCATTAAACCAGTTGTGCATCTAGTAAAAATAATATGCTTGTATCAAAATGATTTCAGACAAGGCAACAGGGTTGCTATATGCCCGACCGCAGCGCCCTCATTTATTTTCACGACTTTATAGACACAGTATACTAAAAACTCTAGACTTGACTTTGAAATTCGGGTCAGCTAAATTGCACACAAAAATCTTATTTTTCAAAGATCAATTAGTTACTAAAATTATAAAAGCACGGACGTACCTCTTGAATGTTACTGTACGACTTTTTCACGAATGCAGTGAAGCCAGTCCAGTTCATTACTTGTGTGATCGCTATTACAACAAGTATCTTGATTGTTGTGTAGGATACTTTGTCGTAATCCACCAGCTCATCCCAAACGTCAAAGAGCCACATTTTTTTCTATTCTGGAAAAAGAAATATTTTTCTTAGACCCTTAGGTATTCTATAATGATTGGAAATTAAACCATGGTTACAAATAAATCAGAATCGGATACTTCTTAGGTATAAAAGAATTATATAGGTATCTCCTTATTACACCAGTAATATAGTGCATTATATGCTTGACGATTTCAGTAATTAAGTTAGGTCATCCAACATAATAATAATAGGATGCATGAGAGGAGACTCCACGAGCCGCATTACTAGAAATCATACTGCAATTCAAAACGCCCGATGCAGTCTGGACAGCTAGCACTCAGCTCCCGTCGGCTCCCCTCAGAGTCATAATCAACAAAGCCTCAGCTCAAACAATATATATTATTAATTGTATATTTAGCTTATTTAAGTATTTTTTAATAATTATAGGGGCTTTCTTTTTCCTTTACTATTTTCTTTCAAGCTAAAGCACCTACCATCTTATCTCTTCACCACCTGGGGTTGACTGGTAGAGAATGCCTAAGGCATTAAGTCCGCCTCTGTACATGTCATGTGTGCGAAAGAATAAATAAATAAATATAAAATAGAAAACACGACAAGAAAAGAAAGGCCAACTTAATAACTCGCACAGGCACACACAGCAAATAGTACGGTTGCTCTGCAAAACACGCGCTGCGACTATGCTCGAAATTCACAATTGATTGTTTAAATTCCATATATCCCTTACCAAGAAGATCCATGTTAAACAGCATTTAACTGGGTTGTGGTGGACATTCAGGTGTATTCGGTCATACAAGTAGCCAAAGAGACAAAAGACCAGGCAGATGATATGGTCAAGTATATGTATTCGAAAATACTTACAATTCCGCTTTAAGTTGTAGATAATATACAAAACCTTTTCGTTGGCTGCCAGTGAACGCGCAGCTCGGCGCGGCGCCCAAAGGATCACCGATTTGTTCGCTCGGTGCAGCTCGGAGCACCTCGCTTTGTCTGAAAGAACAAATAAATATTTATCACTGCATAACTAGAATATATTATAAGTGATTTGGGCTACTCTGAAAATCCTATGCACAAATAAAATTGGCCACAGGAGGAAGAAAAACGCCTTCCAATTCATAAATTAAACAATATTACATGAACCGTTTCGGAATTGTTATTATTTATTAATAAGAGAAAGTACCTACCTTCGTTTGCTATTCAGGAAATTTTCACGAATTATTCAATGATATACAAGTGTTCTAGAGTACCGGTGAGCAATGGAGTCTCGAAGTGCCCGAGCACATTAAAAGTTAGGTACCTACGCGTAAGTACTGCACGGCGCAGGTCCAATCAATATACCTACTTACGCCTCGATTTGCTTTAGGTCGTGCAGTTTGCACTACTGACACACCGGGAACCAATATCAACTTCGTAGTCCCGAATAGCCTAGACTGCAGCGTCATCTGGCGGTTTCAGTCAAAAATTGCATGACGTACGACCATAAACAAAACGTGAAATGAATAGTTCCTATGGTTGAAACAATTACGCATAACTTGATTTTAAACTTTTAAATACATAGTTTATTATTTCTTTTTTTTTTTAGAAAATAAAATTAGGTAAGTATTATTGCATATTGCATGCATGCGTAAATTTGGGAATCGGCATTTAAAAACTAAGTGAGTTAAGACAAATAAAATACTTACCGTGTTTAATTTTTTCTTTCATTATAAGTTATGTATAAAGATGGTTTAATCAAAATTTAATTCGTGGTAAACGGTTGCAAGCCAATCTACCTTCCATTCTATATAAGATTACAGTTGTAACTTCCAGTTCAATCTGATTTTCTTTATATTCTATTGAATACAAACGGGTCACAGGGCAGGGCATAAATTAAGTAGATATAACTCGCTTATATTTTATTCTATTTTTATTTGCCCCAGTTTTGCCAGATTTTAACGACTAGATAAATGTGTCCCAATACAATATATATATGTACGAATAATATTGAACACGTGTTACCCTTCCGAAATTAGTTCTCTAAATAATGGTTAATAATTAGGTAACTAAAACAAAAAAAACCGACTCAGTTCCTAATGTTTTGTATCTTAAAGTAGGCTGTATGTTCTCATGTTGATATCACTTCAGACGGGGTATAATTGTGAGTTTTATTACAAGAGCGTAGTAGGGCTTGTGTGGATGCGCCTTTAGTAGGTACATTTGCCGCCCCGTAAAGAAACAAAAGCTACCAAAAAAAAACTTATAATTAGACCTCATACATACTTACATCTCCGGCGTGATCTCATGGCGACATGGAGAGTGCGATTGTCGCAACCCAGTGCTGGGCACGCCACTATAGCGGCAGTAAGTCCTCTCTTTGAGGAGTGGCTAGAGAGGCGCCACAGCGCCCTCACCTTCCGCCTGACATGATTGTTTCGCGAGGTTCCTGGTCAGCATAAAGCCAGAGGAAACGCTAGGGTGTCACTACTGTGTGGATCGACTGACGATACGGTGGAGCATACGGTGGACGTCTGCCCGGCTTGGGTAGAGTACCGCCGCGTCCTCGTGGCGGCGATCGGCCGACCCTGGTCCAGGCCATGGTCCGGAGTGAGATTGCATGGCAGGCCGTCACTTCCTTCTGCAAAGCAGTGATGCTGACAAATGTGGAGGCAGAGCGCGGGGTAGGCAGCGGGAACCCCAGCGCCCTCACGCCACTAGCCGCCGCAGGAGACGCCCTGGTCGGGAGCTAACATTGAACTCCCGGCCAACGTAGGCGCGGGCCTGCGGGCGGTGAGTAGTGGGTAGCTCGCCTCCCGGTAAAGACCACGCCCGAGTCGACGGGGCGTCGTGTTCTAGCGCGCCTCAAGGAGATCAGAAAGGAGTCAGCACATCGTAACGGGGTCCACGAAGAATACCTCCTGAGGCAAGGTTGCGGGTTGTTTAAAAAAGAAACAGTGGCCCTGGCGCAAAGGCAAGTGAAGAAATACGGGTGGATTTTAGTCAGTAAAAGTCTGACACGCCCTTCCGCCCCGTCCAGAGCGGGAGAGGTCATTTGATGATTTCACATCCAGAAAAAAAATACCATACTTACATAAAAGACCGAAAAGCCATAATAACCTTAATGAAGGAAACAACGCGTGTATACATCATTTATACCGCTTTTAATATAATAATATCAACGCAATAAAACTAAACTTGAGAAGAATTTATTTTCATTTACATTTTCCAGAACTATACCAAATAGGTATCCTTCTACCATTATAGAAGATACAAACGCCAACACTATATATAGGTCAACCCACACAGGGTCAGAGTACCTACAATGCTTTTTAATACTTACTTACCTTGTTGAGATCCCTTAGCAACAGTAGATAAATGATGAGAGATTGATAAGTAAGTATAGCCAAATCTCAAGTTTGATGCAAGTAGGGTCAAAAATTAATAAAACTTTAAGAATTTTTGGCTTACTCCTTAGTAAACTGCTCATCCTGGTGAATTTAGTCAACCCTATGTTTCTATAAACATAGGGTTGACTGAATTCACCAGGATGAACAGTTTACCCAGTTTCACCTCTATAGGTGATTGCATTCATGAGGGTGAATAGCAGCGTCTGGGTAATACTAACAGTTCAAACTAAACTTACAAAATATTGCTTAAAGTGAGACTGGTGGACACCAAATATGGTGTAATATTTAGAAAAGCTACTAACCAAGATATCTAGATTAATGTATGAGATATATGATGTGAGTGAAGAGTGAACTAAGTACCTAACTCTATACCATCAGTGATTGTATCACTGCTTACGAATACAAGCACTAGTTTATAACTTAAAAAAATACAAATTCTGAATAGTGTTGGGAACTTCATATCTTTCTTTAGCAAAAATAGATACAAACTACAGATGGAAAAATAATGGGTATACATGCGAAAGCCAATAAATGAAATCAATGTAGAGACCTCTTTATTTGTTCACATAATTAGGGCTTATTAGACACGACATCACCGTCCTTAACCAGACGAATGACCAGCAACTCCTGCAAGCCAGCTCTAGTCGGACGCTTCACATAGATAGTATCACAATCGTCCATTTTCTTTCCCAACTTGGCTTCAATTGCTTGAATGTCCTCCGGAGAAAACAAATGACGAGAGACAGCCAGGTATTTCAAACGAATGAATAGCGCCCTCTCCTTATACATGTCCGGAATTCTATATTCATTTGAGTGCCCTATTTTGGTCACTGAGGCATCCACAATGTTATCATATACATTCACGTAGTTATCTGAGCAAACGTTGTCGCTAAACTCTTGCAGGCGAGCACTCAGAAACAAACTCGCCTTGTGCATTTTCTGAAGCTCAGTAATAAAATTGGAATTCATTCTTCAGCTGCTCCTGTAGCTGTTTCTTGTACTCGTACAAATATCTGCAATGAAAGTGCAAAGTGTTTTAAGAATATGTATACCTATCCAACAATCACTGGCTGTCAACCAATTAAATGCATCAACACGCCATCCGAAAAAAAACTAAATCATGTCACACATTTGGTTTTATTTGTATCATTGTGCTATAGCTATCGAGTAGTCGCTAAGAATGTTTTTCTATATTAGAGCAACGAAGACTAAACAAGATTATTACTAAATCTTGCGACTAGTTAGTCAGCACAGGCAATAAAGAAAAACAGGAATCCAAAAAAAAAATGTTGATCACCGTTATACAATAACGGCACAACAATGGCCCATATATACGGTTAAAACCGGTTAAAACTCTGTTGAAGCCCATTCACACACGGAGCAACAAGGAAATGCAACTTTTCAAGGCATTGTTGCGTAAAAGTAATCTACATGCACGTACATCTGGGAACATCCCTGGCTGACTAAAAACAAGACCACCCCAAGTCTTCCATAAGACTTGAAAGACCATAAGAAAAAATATGTAGGTGTTTGGTGTTTACACGCAATATCTGACTGCCGTCCATGAAAGGGTAGACAATTCCTTAGTACATTAAATTTCGCCGGTGAATTTTCTATTGTCGCAGGATATGGGTCATTGGGATATGAGAATAAAGGACTTGTCGCTAAGCAATCACGCTTACGGTTATTGACGAGATGAAGCAGCCATGGCATCGCCGAGCATAGAAAATTTCGTGATTACAATAAATATTTTTTATTGGCTTAGCAGTTGAATGAATAATCGCACTTTGTTGTTATATCAAAGAAATTGATGTTAAAATTTTGAGCTCGTTTTCCTTTAGTAGTTTTCTTTATATTGCAGTGCTTTAGGATAAATGTGTAAATTTGGAAGTGCCTACAGGGTTTACAATATTTTAATAGGTCACACAATGTGCACAGCATACAAAAATAGCTGCCATTGAGGTTCTCCGATATTCTCATTATCAACAAGGTTTAGAAGCAGGTTAGAACTGAGCACTTTTTTTAAATATTAATTGGGAGCTTTTTTACACAATAAATAATTTATAGGAAAAAAAAACTTATGAGATTCACCATGGTTTTCATTGCGCATTGATATAGTATCTAATAATAAAGAAAGTAGCTACCTTAAGCACTGGCTAGGCTGCAGTTGCTCCTGATGAAGGCTCGAAGGACCAGTTGGAACCTCTCAGGCGTCCGACACACCCTACAGCAATGCCACCACCACCTGGAAACACAAATAAATCTCTTTTGAATGTTAGGGGAAAAATACTTTTGTTATCTTTTATTGATTAATATTTTGAAATAGAAATTCACCAAAAGATAAATAATTAAAATATATAGGTGCTATATTAAGAAGCTTTCCCTATAAAGTCCCCCGCCATCCCCAATCGACACATATGTACATAAACTACGCTTCGAAAATGGAAAATGCTAAATTACGTACCTTTTTAAGAATACCAATCACGAATTGGCGATAAGAATCACGAACGACCTTCGTCGCAATTACTAATGGCGAACTAGCTGCAATAAAGGGCTGGCCCCGTCCTAGCTGCAATGCGCAGGTCCGTCCAATACGCCCGAATGTAATACGAACATGCGTGCTGCATATTTATTTCTATACAGGTAAACCAAACTCGGACTATGCATTTCCAGTTTTAGCTGAACTCGCATGATATAGACTTTCCCAGCAATTAGAACTCAGCTTATACAGGTATTGTTTCGTATTGGTTATTATGAGGCCATCATAAATAATCTGTTACTGAAAGTATTAAAATACTGATCGAGCTAGAATATTTGCCAGCGGCGGTGTTTCCGTCGGACTATAAATTAAGTGTCTTCAAGGCTCGAGTGAATAGGCTCTTAATAAACTAGCGCGCTTTATCATCACTGATTGCATCACTGCTTACCATCAGACGGGATTGCGTTGAAGCACTAGTTAATAATTACAAAAAAAATAAAATTGGTAAAAAAAGCTGTTATCACAACCGTATTTGAAATATAATGCACATACAACAGGTCAACCTACTCGTCAAATATTACCAACCAACCTTGAGCCTTAATGCTTTAGAGAATAAGTTGTAAATCTAATAAAGACATTTCACAGATTTCATTGTTGTTGTATTTTCTTGTGTTCTTCACTATACATAGTATTGTATAAAGTCATGTATTTTTTAAATGAACAGACAACTGCTGGGGAGTTTCTTCCGCCACTTCTTCTTCCCAGCGAAAGCACTAGGAAGTGTCGATGGGTGGACGTTTTGAGGGACTGTCTTATGTAATACTAGCTGTGCCCCGCGGTTTCACCCGCGTAAGCTTCGAACCGAAAGAGCTCAGTTGATATAAAATAAGCGCCTGTTAAAATAGTGGAAGCAATATGTACGTCCGCGTTTGCTCCCGTTTTCTCAACATTTTTTGTTTCTGCTCTGCTCCTATTGGTCATAGCAGGATGTTTTATAGCCTATGTCCTTTCTCAGGCTCTAGACTATCTGTGTACCAAATTTCATTACAATCGGTTCAGTAGTTTTGGCGTGAAAGCCGGACAGACAGAGATACTTTCGCATTTATAATATCAGTATGGATTGACGTTTAAAAAGTGCTGATTCTCAGCCTAATTTGAATAAATGACTTTTGATTTTGAATAAGTCGAAAATCTAATAAAGATATTTCACAGATTGTAGTTTCCTATATCAATATGTAATGTACAGATTTCAATAACCAAGCTAAAGGACGGCTGAGAAGATTACTGTAATGGAGAGTTATAAACTAATAGGACCTACTAATTTGTCATCATCATCATCATCACAGCGTTAATCCCAGTCGCATCCGAAGCCTTTTCAGCTTTGGAGTCTGGGGTCCGCTGTACCAGTCCAACTGCTGATATTGCTATACTTCGACATTTTCCGTGAAGCGACTGCCGTCTGACCTCCACAACCCGAAGGCGACATCGAAGCATTGCAGTTAGACCAATTGTTGAACTTTTTGAGGGCTCCAACAACCCGTAACGACTGCCACTAGATGTTTGTATGGCAACCGGGACCAACGGCTTAACGTGCTTTCCGAGGCACGACCAGACCAGTGCAAGTATTCATATTCATGCATACAAATACTTGCACTGTGCGGGGATCGAACCCGCGCCACCTTACGCAGCGGCCGCGTCCGCTACTGCTACTCCACGGAGGCTGTCAGGACCTACTAATTTGTATTGTGTAATTATTCAGAAATAGCAGCCGCCAGCGACTTCGTTCGCGTGCAATTAATTATACTCCACTCCTATTGGTCGCAACGTGATGTTATATATCCTAAAGCCTTCCTGGATTAATGGGCTATCCAACGCAAAAAGATTTTTTCAAATCGGACCAGTAGTTTCCGAGATTAGCGCGAACAAACAAATAAACAAACATACAAACAAACCCTTCAGCTTTATATATTAGTATAGGAGTATAGATTGGGTTTTACCAATTAATACGTATTGTTTAAAATCACTCTCATAAGTGACAAACATCATCTCCAAAAGTAAGTCAGCAGATTTTAAACTGAAACCATAATATACGTAGTGACGGCACGGTTGGCGGAGTGGTTAATCAATTGACTGCTGCGCTGCGTGTCACGGGTTTGACTCGTGCGGAACAAATATTTGTGTGGCCTACGAGTAGTTGTTTCGAGTTTGACTGTTTTTGTATGTGAGTTTATATTATGTTCACGATATTGAACACACGATATTGATATGATATTGATTGTATCCACGATGCAAGACAAATTACGAAATTAAAGTTCAAATCAGATAGGTTCTTCTAATATTCCTTTTTACATGCTTTTTTATTAGCTTCACTTGTATGTTTGCTTGCTTGCTTGTTTGTTTGTTTGTTTGTCCGTCTCTAACTCTTTGGACTACGAGTGAGCGGCTCATTACTTGTTATAAATAATTGTTTTATTATTGATTAATAATTCTTTCAAGTGTTCCAAAATATTAGTCTAAGATTTATTTAGTGTAAAATTCATTTTATTCTTTTATGTTGTGGCCTTATTTCTAACGTGAAACGAAACTATAATTTAATAATAAAAAGTTAAAAAACTAAAACCCAACTACGACAAAAAACGACGCTGAAAAAGTATAAAACAAGATTTTCAGAATACTGAACTGAACAAAGTTGCTAATATAGTTGCAAGTAAATGGACACAGTAGGCTCTACCAAGATGCCTTCGTTGTAAATTGACAATAATGTCTTACGATACTATTCTGAAGTATGCAATATTCACTATTTAGAGATAAATTTTCATGTTTGGAAAACCGCAGTCACACGTTATGAAAGTGCTACGGTAGGTATATGTAACGTGTGACTAAACGAAGTGTCATACTCTTGGTAGAGTCTACTGTGTCCATTTACTTGCAACTATATTAGCAACTTTGTTCAGTTCAGTATTCTGAAAATCTTGTTTTATACTTTTTCAGCGTCGTTTTTTGTCGTAGTTGGGTTTTAGTTTTTTAACTTTTTATTATTTGTACTATTTTGGTGTTAAAGTGTATTTGTGGCGCATAATATTAATAAAAGTTAAATTGACGAACTAAAAACTAGATAGTTAACATACGACATCTCTTTTGACTTATGTATCGGCGTATAGTAATATGTAGAGATGTCCTATTTTACTATTTCGTAGCGCTTGAAGCGTAGCGCGTATAGCAACGGTTTCACCGTATGAAGCTCCCGGTTTTTCGTAGTAGCGACGCACATTTGCGTCGATGGCACTGAATGGGTCATGAATTAGAGGATGAGGCCGTTAGTATAAATAGATTGGATGTTTTTCTAACGGTGGTAGGCCATAACATCGGCTGCCGGCAGAAGTTACCACCCACCAGACAAAGTCTTGCCGCCAAGCGATTCGTCGTGTTCCAGCATGATGTCTGGTGAAGCCGAACGGAGGACGCGTCTGAGCACTTTGTGTTGCGTTGTGTGGCGAGTACGATGCGCCAAATGTTGTTGTGTCAGGAGTTTGGTCGTGGAGAGTCTCCAGATCAATCTCCCTCTGGCGCAGCATGGTTGGTCGTGTTGCTCTTGGATTTAACATTGCATCACCTGGCTCAACGGCCGTCATCCTTGCTATTTCTAAGTTTTTTAAGTGAATAGGCTTAATAAACTAGTGCGCAGGCATCAAGGATTGCGTCACTGCTTACCATCAGGCGGGATTGCAGTCAAGCGCTAGTTTATAATTATTAAAAAAAAAAACTTATATTAAGAGGACCTGGGAAGATTTCTTAATCTATCTAATTCTGCTAACGATCGACTGTCATGTGGATTTTAAGTAATTTATTATGATCCAAGGCACTTATAAATAATCCCTCTATGGTTTTAACTCTACTGAGAGCGACATAGGCCTGTCCTTTAGCAAACAATGACTTTCCTAGATCTGTAACTTTTTATCTAGAGTACAACCTTGTAATTTATGTACAGTACAACCCCAAGAAAGAATCAGCGGGAGCATTTTACGCTGAATTTGCCCAGAACCCCTCAAGCCGTCAAATTCAGTGAGGCAAGGCTCGATTTTAATAAGTCCGTTAGTATCTGCTTTTATGGATGCGTCGTCAAATTGTATGAGAACAGCGCTTGGCTGTTCTCCTGTTCCAACTGATCGCGCCGAAGAGAAGGCCATTCGAAGGCCTTCACCACTCCCATCGCTCCGTTTACCAAACCCTGGTTTACATTCAAATTCTACGAAGCATTACTAGGGATTATGTACAAACATAAAGTACTCGTGAAGCTCTTTCAGATGATACCAAATACGGTATATTTATTTTAATTTTGTATTAACATAGAACTTTTGTCCGCTAGAGGGCGTAATACTAAATTTGGTGACAAGCTTTATAGCTCATAACCAACAGAATATCAAGGCCCTTCTAATGGTTCTGCAGTGGTCTTATTCTGATAAGTATTAAAGAAGCTATCTATGAACGAAAAGATGTGAATTATATGCAATCAGCCCATGAATACAGGTAAAGTCACAAGCAAATGCTAGTAATATATACATATTTAAAATGTACAAGTTAAGCCCTTTCAAATGATACCAAACACGGCATATTTATCTTAACTTTATTTTTTTACTCTGTATATTTTGTCCGCTAGAGGGTGCCACGTTAGATTTTGTGAAACTCCATATAGCCTATAACCAGCAGACAATTAAGACGCTTCTAATGATATATCATTTATCGAATTGGAATAAGTAGTTTAGAAGTTACGAGGGAACAGATGAACATACATACATACATACATACATACATACATACATACATACATACATAGCCTGTCAAAATCATAACCCTCCTTTTGCTTTGCTGTAGTCGGGTAAAAAGTTAGAGAGCGGTCAGTGCGGGGTTTTTGACGCTGGTTTTTGAAGGATTTTTGAAAAAAACTAAAGTACTGAAAAATTGTAAATACAATTCCAAAATTGTAAATACAAGTCCACTCTTCCCACTACAAGAGTTGGAAGAGTGGATACAGGGGGATTTTCTAGGGTGTTATTGTGTAGTGGCCACGTTGTAGGTTATTGGAAGCTAAGTATAATGTTTTGTTTGCATTTTTATGTATTCTTGCTAAAAAAAAATGTAGCACTCGTTAGAGTGCAATTTCCTTGTAAGAAAAACTATGATAAATTATTGTATTAGTGTTAGAAAGTTGCTAAATACTCTTTAATATGATAAAACCGTGTGATAGTACCTAATAACATACCTAAAGGTTATGAGATTTTATAGCTGATAAATATAACCTGACTGTCAATCGTTATCATGACTTTTATTTACTAGTTTACTATTTCCAGGTATCTAATATATTTCTATCAGTTTCAGAAGTGGGATGACCAGGAGTACCGAATTCGTGTAAATGAGGACCCAAAACCCCGAAAGACGACAGAGCTCCAAGGCGAACCACGGCAGAAACGATGGCGTTCATGGCGGCCGCAAGAGTCTCCACCAGGGTCCGGTAGTTCGTCTGACGATGTAGACGTAAAGGTGTTCCTGTTATTGTGGAAAGTATCACTACAAAAGCCGATATAATACCTTTATTTGATCCTGAATCTACTGAGATTTACGCTATGCAGTGGCTAAACAAAATTGAACAGTTGGGGGCTATACATAATTGGTCAGATAACATGGAGTCCTATTTCGTGCAATCCGGGCTATCGGGCATGGCAAAAGTGTGGCAGTCATCGCTGCAATCTTATGAGCTCACTTGGGAGGATTGGAAACGTGAGTTGCTAGTAGCACTTCCTAAAAACATAGATTATGTGGAGTCACTTTGAGAAATGCTAGCATTAAGAAAAACTCCAAATGAAAGCATGACTCAGTACTTTTATAATAAGAATGCTATGCTCAATAAATAGGAAATTTATGAATATAAAGCTTGTCTTGTTGATGGCCTGCTTACACATATGCGAGCACCAACACGATCAAGGAATTACAACAACCAAGTGACCTGTACTTAAAGTTTCGTCCAATTCCTGCTCGAAATGAAGATAGAGATGTGAAAGATACTAAAAAGCCAGTTAACTGTTTCTTATGCCAAGAGTCTGGTCATACAGTACGCTGATGCCCTAAACACACCCAAGCTAATAGACCTAACTGTACACTTTGTGGTCGTCTGTGGCATCCACCGGGAAATGTTGGTTTATACCGAGTACATCGACAGCCTCCACATCATTGGTTCTTCCAGTAACGAGCGCCGTCAACAAACACGAGAGTGTCAATATATTATCAGAGCTTCTGTAATAAACGGAGGAGATCAATCTTCAATGCAAGTAACCAATGCATCGACAGACACTTTGATCCTGAATAAAGGACAGTTACTAATTAGATGTTTTGTATGTGTAGAAAAAGAATTGCCAGAAATCAGCAAAAATAATACATTAACAGGTGATGTCCTATCAATTGATGTTGCGAAAGTTCGCTATGGCTCACAAGCCCCTAAAATCAAAGAGAAACTATTATTATTATCAGAATTCCAAGACTGTTTTTCGGCTAGTACTACTGAACTTGGTTGTACAAATGAAATAAGTATGAGCATCGAATTAGAATCAGATAAACCAGCCTGTTACAGGCCATACAGATTATCCATACCCGAAAAGTCTATAGTGAGAGAAAAGATAGATGAGATGCTGAAGAATAGTATAATAAGGGAAGCTACATCTACATACGCCAGTCCAATAATTCTAGCAAGAAAAAGGTAAGAGATGGCTGTGTGTGGATTATAGGAAATTAAATAGTATAACTGTGAAAGACAATAATATCCACTTCCCGTAATTGAAGTATGTAAGTGTCTGTTGGTAAGTTGAGAAACTCTCTGGTAAGAGGGTCTTCACCAGCCTTGACCTTTCACAAGGGTTCTATCGAATACGAATGCATTGAGACATCAGTACCTAAAACTGGATTCCCCTGAAGGACATTACGAGTTTTGAGAATGCTATTCGGGCTGGCAAATTCGCCGTGTGTTTTTCAGAAAGTTATGGACAAAACTTTAGTTAGGGACCTTGAGATTTGATAAAGTACTCCCATACATTGACGATCTACTTATACCCAGCATTACTGAGGAGGAAGGGCTAGAAAGTTTACGTACAGTATTAATCATTCTAAGGAACGCCCGGTTAACTCTTAACATAGATAAATGTACCTTTTTGCAAACTAAATTGGAGTACCTTTGATATGAAATAAGTGAAGAGGGTATACGACCAGGACAGAAAAAAATGTAGCGGTGACTAAGTACAAAGAACCAGCAAATGTTCGTGAATTAAGCATGTTTCTGGGACTTACTAGCTATTTTCGCAAGTTTGTGAAGAATTATGCTCATATATACTCACGATCGACGCATTATACTCATGATCTGTATGGATTGCTCAAAAAGAATCGTTCATGGGAATGGAATGAACCGCAGCAAGCAGCCTTTGATACCTTGAAAGCATTGCTTACTGAAAGTCGCATACTTGCTCTCTATAATCACAATTCGTTACGGTGGTTCATACCGATGCATCAAGTAGAGGTGTTGCTGGCAGACTACTACAGAAGGTCAAAGGTATATTACAACCTGCCGCTTATTTCAGCCGGAAGACTAGTAAAGAAGAGGCTTTATACCATTCATATGAATTGGAAACCTTAGCAGTCCTTGAGACACTGTAAAGATTTCGAATTTATCTGGCTGGAATTCAATTCAAGGTGGGCACAGATTGTGTAGCTGTTAGACACACCTTTGAAAAGAAAGATCTTTTGCCAAGAGTGGCACGATGGTAGTTGAGCATCCAAGGGTATAATATGGAAGTTGTGCACAGACGTGGTCCATCCCACAAACATGTGGATGCTTTAAGCAGGACTCCAGTTGAAACGTCCTGGATATTTTGGATTGGGCAATGTGTCTTCAGAACCAAGATGCTGATATTTGTTGCATAAAGCAAAAGTTGGAGAATAATACAGCAGACTCTGATCTTTCCAAATAACTATATCCTACAAGATAAGAAGCTGTACAGAAAGATTACAGATGACCAGGTGAGATTGTGAGATTGGTGATTCCCACAATGGCATGTTGGGATATTCTCCGCAAATATATTTAATAATGACTATAATTAAGGAAAACTGCTGGTTTTCGCGGATGACACGCTTCAATTGAAAATATGTTAACGCTTGCATTGATTGTGTGTACAAAAGAGGCCAGTATGATAAAATGGAACGAAGCTTACATCCTAAAGAGAAAAAGGCAGAACCTATGGATTCTCTGCATATTGACTATTTAGGCCCTTTTTGTAAAAGCAGTACGAGATTTTTGTATCTATTCGTTGTTGTAGACTCGTACACAAAATTTGTTTGGGCTAAACCCACAAAGACAGCGAAATCTGTGGAGACAGAGAAAAGTTTAGAAGAGATTTTCAGTTATTTTGGCTTTCCGAAATGCATTATTTCTGATAGCGACGCAGCATTTACAAGTAAAAGATTCAAAGAATTCTGCATAAAAAAAAATAAGTAAAACATGTTTTAAATGCTATTGCGTCTCCTAGATCTAATGGTCAAGTAGAGACATACAAACGGACTCTACTAGAAGCTATTAACAAAAATACGACTGATGAACGTTATTGGGATAGTTGTTTGACCAGGTTAGTATGGTTTGAATAACACCGTCAACTCTACCACGGGATTCCCTGCCTACCGGCTTATGTTTCAAGGTAGCCGTGCAAAACTGCAAGGTATTTCAGATAATTTGTGTGATGATAAATCAATGGCATTGCAAAACAAAGAATTGGCGGTTTGTGCTGTGGAAAGGGGCGCAAGATAAAAATTAAGACTCTGTGATACAAGTTAAAAGAAAAATATAGTGTTAAGAAAATATTATTCAATGATAGATATATTATTGGGTGTATAAAAGGTCTCCAAGGATATAAAAAAATATATCAGGCCACTGTAGCTTCACATGCTCTGAGAAAATTTGGTAATGAATATAATACTGACTCTCACTCGCATGATAGTACGGAAGAGTTAATAGATTTATTAGAAGGATAGAAAAAGGTGAATGAAAAGATCGAATTAAAACGCTAATAGAGATCAATGGGCCGTCTTACCCGACGACGAGAAAAGGGTGACAGTCATTATGTCTATATCTTCACTGTAATGAAGAATGGGCCGTCTTACCAGACGATAAGAAAATGGTTGATTATTGCTTTCATATTATTACTATTCTGTACCTCCTTACTTATGGACCGTCTTACCAGACGATGAGAAAATGGTTGAATGTTGTTTTATATTATTACTATTGTGTACTTACTAAAGGGCGGTCTTACCAGACGATGAGAAAATGGTTGAATGTTCTTTTATGTTATTATTATTGTGTACTTCCTTATGGGCCGTCTTACCAGACGATGAGAAAATGGTTGAATGTTGTTTTATATTATTATTAGTGTGTACTTACTTATGGGCCGTCTTACCAGACGATGAGAAAATGCTTGAATGTTGTTTTATATTATTACTATTGTATACTTACCTATTGGCCGTCTTACCAGACGATGAGAAAATGGTCATAGATCGTGATTATTTTATTTTATTACTTGGGCTGTTTAACCCGACGATGAGAAAGGGGTGAACATTGGATAATAATTTGATGACATGTTTATAGTTGAATTAGTTTTTTATTATGTTAGTCACCTATCAGGGTTATAGAATATAAGTATATCTATAAAACAAAAAAATAAAATAAAACAGGTAGCTGTAGTATTGAATGGTTTATTTAAAAAAAAGGTTGAATACAGGTGTTCTTCAAGGTCTTAACTGATATTGGTCCGGAGCGGTCAGCGATTGAGGGCAGAAGACTGGTCACATTTAGAACTTCCTGACCTCATCCTGCTAGTGCGTTAGTCGTAATAAAAAAAACTACTTACATATTATTCCAACTAATCTAACTTTGTTAATTTGTGTAAGTAGATTTTAATATATAATATAAATAATTATTTAAATGTATCTAGGTACTTACAAAATTTCTTAATTTGCGTGGAAGCAAATTTTGTCAGGATGGACGACTGTTATAAATAATTGTTTTATTATTGATTAATAATTATTTCAACTGTTCCAAAATATTAGTCTAAGATTTATTTAGTGTAAAATTCAATTTATTCTTTGTTGTGGCCTTAATTCTAACGTGAAACGAAACTATAATTTAAAAAGTTAGAGAGCGGTCAGTGCGGGGTTTTTGACGCTGGTTTTTGAAGGATTTTTGAAAAAAACTAAAGTACTGAAAAATTGTAAATACTTATAGTTGGAAGAGTGGATACAGGGGGATTTTCTAGGGTGTTATTGTGTAGTGGCTACTACACAAAAACTATGATAAATTATTGTATTAGTGTTAGAAAGTTGCTAAATACTCTTTAATATGATAAAACCTTATGATAGTACCTAATAACATACCTAATGGTTATGAGATTTTATAGCTGATAAATATAACCTGACTGTCAATCGTTATCATGACTTTTATTTACTAGTTTACTATTTCCAGGTATCTAATATATTTCTATCATACTGTTACGAATGGACCTTATGTCGATGGCATAAGGTTCAATATCGCGTGACATTCAGTGTGTCACTTTTCAAGTCCTATTTCCCTAGATCTAGACATTTTCTAGGCACAATGTTAAAACGCATTACTAGACTTAGGATGGCCTATCGAATGGTACAGGTCTCAACAGTTTTGTCAATAAAGTGTCGACATCGAAATTTCTAGAAACCCGTTTCCGGGAATTATCGTAGGTACTTACTTGGCCGGTGACCTCGAAGTTATGCAGTATTATTATTACGCCTAGGGGATTCTGGAATGTTCGATCAGCTGGACTATATAAAGCGCCGTGACGCCGGCACAGAGTCAGTCTACACTCGACTAGCGATATGAAAACAGCGACAGTTAAGAAGCGATCTTTGAGAATACCTACTGCGACAACTGTAACGAGAACTGTGAGTACTACTTGGAGTAACATCTGTACTGTTATTGTGTGTTTACAACACGGACTTCGTGGACATAAGGGAAGACTTCGGTGAGACATCAGCTACGTTCTACTTGTCATTGCCTACAATCGACTGTACCTTCGTTGCCAATAAACTTCGTAACCCTTAACCGGCATTTTAGTACCCCTAGCCCGTAACAACTGGTGTCAGAAGCGAAATGCCGATCACGCCTAGGGAAGACGAAAAAGTTCGCACGCGACGACAAGCAGCGATGGATTTGGCGCGTCAAGAGGAAGAACCGCTTAGTGTCCCTGCACCCATAGTAGAAGCGGCCATCGTAACACCTGTAAGTGCGCCTACTAACACCACTATTTCCGGAAGCATTGGATTCGATTTATCAGCGTTACTGGCTCACTTGACGGCGCAAATAAAAGGTATAGCAGAATCTCAGACAGAAATCCAGGCAAAAATAGATAAATCCCAGGCAGAAACCCAGGCAAAAATAGATAAATCCCAGGCAGAAACCCAGGCAAAAATAGATAAATTCCAGGCAGAAACCCAGGCTCAAATAAAACAATCCCAGGCAGAAACCCAGGCACAAATTAAAAATGTAGCAGCATCCCAGGCAAAATCCCAGCAACTAGTATTGGAACTAAACGGAAAGTGGGAAAAAACTAAAGAAGAGGTGAACGAGCTTAAAATAAAAGCAACACAACAAGAGGCACGTATGGACCAGCAAAATACGCGCATAGACAAACAGGATGCTCGTATAGACAAACATGATGCGCGTTTCGAGGCACTAGACAGCACCATCATGGAGTGTGAGAAAGAAATAAAATTCCTCCATGACAAAGTACAGAAAGGAGGCATCAAAGGGGTGATACCTAGTGCTTTGCCGACGTTCCAAGTGCCTCATTTTGACGGAACAACGTCATGGGTGGCCTTCCGCCTTCAATTCGAAAAGGTCGCAAAAGGCAACAACTGGGACGACGATCAAGCGGTAACCGCTCTTACGCTTGCTCTGCGTGGTGATGCAGTACAAATTCTCGAAAATATTTCCGGCGATTGCAATACCCTAACCTGTCTGCTAGAAGCATTGGAGTCTAGATACGGGGAGAAACACCTCGAACATGTCTACAGGGCTCAACTCCGCGACCGCACACAGAAGAGCAGTGAGGGTTTGCAACAATGGGCAACGGAAATAGAACGTGTTGTTCGGAGGGCGTATGCATCAACACCGGGATTAATTGATGCTACTACGGTGCAAGCTTTTACTGATGGAATCCGAGATGCAGAAATCAGGGCTGCAGCTCGTCTGGGTCACCATCAGACTCTGAAGGCAGCCTTGACACACGCTCTGGAGGTGGAAGCAGTACGCCAAGACGGCCGACAACAGCACCGCATTCGCGAGGTAACCCCAATAATTAAAACTCGGCAAGGACCAACCTGCTATGAGTGCGGCGAAAAGGGTCATATTCGGATCAATTGTCCCAGGAAGTCTAAGGGAAGAAGTACTTCTGGGACACAGGTGGAAGCCGAGGATTTAAACTAAGAACAGCCAGGGCTATGGGGCGAGTAGGTACTGGCTGGTCGCCCTGAAGCCCCCATTATAACAGTATCACAAGTGGGCGATGGAAACAGTCTTATTATAGAAGGAGAACTGAATGGTAAGTCATGCAGTTTCACGTTGGATACTGGTGCATCAAGAACTATTGCACGACCGGAGCTATTTCCTCGGACCATAGCATGGAAAAGAGGGTCTTCACAATGCCGATTACAAACCGCCACCGGCCAACAAGTACTCGTCCTTGGTGAAACGAACGTGTCCTTGAAAATGGGTGATAAGACATTCACGCACCCTGTTTTAATAGCAAATATTACAGATGATTGCATAATAGGACTGGACTTTTTGAAGAAACAGCAGTG
Organism: Sesamia nonagrioides; assembly: GCA_017933935.1. Taxonomy (NCBI): domain Eukaryota; kingdom Metazoa; phylum Arthropoda; class Insecta; order Lepidoptera; family Noctuidae; genus Sesamia; species Sesamia nonagrioides. Next base: position 4,690,055 of record JADWQK010000025.1, read on the forward strand.
CGTCCTTAATGTAGCCAAAGGAGTATTGAGTTTTCCAGAACAAGAAGTATTTCTTCAAGGTGGAAAACAAGGGTCAGTGTACTGTTTAAGGAGAACGGTATTACCACCAAGATCAGAAACCTTAGTAAATATTAGACTATCACCAATAGGATGCCGTAAACGTTGCATTATAATAGAAGATTCTGGAGATCACCCAGACTGGATAACAGCAAGGACACTGATGATGATTTCCGATAAACCAAAAGTACGAATCATCAACGTTAGTAACAAAGAAATAATTCTTGAAAAGAATTGCATGGTGGGTGTGTGCGATCATGTAGCGTCTTTGAGAAAAACAGAGGCGCACGAAAAGGGACGTGATAAGAAGTGGCAGGAACATGTATCGACACTACTCGAAAATTGTAAGGGTAATTTAAACAAGTTCGAAAGTCACAAAGTCAAGCAACTGCTGCATAACTTCCATGATATCTTCTCGAAGACCGACGGTGACGTGGGAAGGACCGGGCTCGTCAAACACCATATAGATACGGGTGATACACAGCCGATAAGACAGAGACCACGTCGTATCCCCTTTGCAAGAGAACAAGAAGTCACGGAAATGTTAAGAGATATGGAGAAAAACCGGATTATAGAAGCATCCACCAGCCCTTGGTCATCTCCAGTTGTCTTAGTCAAGAAAAAGGATGGCAGTACAAGGTTTTGCGTTGACTACAGGATGTTGAATGATGCCACGAAAAAGGATAGTTATCCTCTGCCACGTATAGATGACACTTTAGACTTGCTAAGTGGCATGAAATGGTTCTCCACGGTTGACCTCAAAAATGGATACTGGCAAGTGGAAATCTCTCAGCAGGATAAAGAAAAGACCGCTTTCACCACTGGTCCTGGAAACGGTCTCTGGCAATTCAATGTCATGCCTTTTGGACTGTGCAATGCTCCTGCTACATTCGAGCGCCTAATGGAGCGCATTTTGGTGGGGTTGCTTGGTGATGCATGCCTAGTCTATTTGGATGACATCATCATTATGGGACGAAGCTTCGAAGAGCACCTACGCAATTTGGAGAAAGTTTTCCAGAAACTGCGTGAAGCAAATTTAAAACTCAGTCCTAGTAAGTGTACACTATTCCAGAAAGAGGTTGGATACTTGGGAAACATTATTTCGTCGCAAGGGATTCGAACAGACCCTGAAAAAATAAAAGCCGTGTCGAAGTGGCTTACCCCTCATAATAAAACTGAGGTACGCTCTTTCTTGGGTCTGTGTGCATATTACCGTCGGTTTGTGAAGAACTTCTCAGAGTTAGCGAAACCATTGCATCGTTTAACAGAGGAAAAGTGTCAATTTGAATGGAACTCTGACTGCGAACAGGCATTTGCGCTACTGAAAACCCACTTGTGTGAGGCTCCTGTATTAGGTTACCCTAGTAGGGAAGGCCGATTTTTGGTAGACACAGATGCCAGCAATGTTGGTATTGGAGGAGTTCTCTCTCAAACACAAGGAGATAGGCAGGTCGTTATCGCATATTTCAGCAAATGCCTTTCCAAGCCAGAAAGAAATTACTGTGTTACCCGCCGAGAACTTCTAGCCGTTGTTAAGACCTTACAACATTTCAAGAAATATTTGATTGGGAGACAGTTTACACTTCGTACCGATCACGCTGCCTTACAGTGGCTCCTTCAGTTCAAAGACCCGGAAGGACAAGTAGCAAGGTGGATAGAGCAGCTGCAAGAATTTGACTTTGTCACTGAACATCGAAAAGGCAAGTCACACAATAATGCTGATGCTTTGTCTAGACGACCTTGCGAAGAATCTTGCCGACATTGTGCCAAACAGGAAAAGAAAGAGAACGTAAGGATTATCCAGGTGAACGCTTTGGACGACGACTGGGATAATCACTCACTGGAAGACGCACAAAAGGAAGACAGTGACCTGAAGGCAGTAATCGAGTGGAAGCAACGTGGCCAGAGGCCCGCTTGGAGTGAAATATCAGCGCTTAGCCCAACAGCAAAAAGTTACTGGGCTCAATGGGACAGCCTGATAATTGATAGTGGAGTTCTCAAGAGGAAATGGGAATCACCCAGTGGACAGGAGGTCACCTTACAGATAGTTGTCCCCTGTGATAAAGTCGCGTCAGTGCTAAGACAGGTGCACGACGGAGTATCCGGAGGACATCTAGGAGTAAAGAAAACCCTGGAGAAGGTGAGAAAAAGATTCTATTGGGTGCATTGCCGCGAAGACGTAGAGGACTGGTGTAGAAAATGTGCAGCCTGCTCCTCAGTAAAGGGACCGCAAACGAGAGCCAGAGGTCGGCTGAAAGTGTACAATGTTGGTGCACCATGGGAAAGAGTTGCTGTCGATATAGCTGGGCCATTCCCTGTTACTGAAGAAAGGAATAGGTATATCATCGTCCTGCAAGACTATTTCAGCAAATGGCCAGAAGCTTTTGCAGTACCTAACCAAGAAGCTCATACAGTCGCCAAAAAGCTAGTTCACGAGGTGTTCTGTCGATTTGGCGTTCCCTTGGAGTTACACTCTGACCAGGGTAGAAATTTTGAGTCTTCACTATTTCAAGAGGTTTGCCAACTACTCGGGATACATAAGACTCGTACAACACCATATCACCCTCAGTCAGATGGAATGGTCGAAAGATTCAATCAGACGTTGGAGAATCATTTGGCCAAAGTAGTGGAAGAACACCAGAGGGATTGGGACCAATACATTCCACTCTTCTTAATGTCATACCACTCTGCAACACATGATAGCACAAATTGCACACCGGCGAAAGTCAACTTCGGCCGAGAAATTAGACTACCAATAGATGCACTAACCGGAACACCTCCCGAAACTCCTATCCTAGCCGTCGACTATGTGGCTGACCTGCGGCGTAAATTAGATAGAACACATGAGCTAGTGAGAGAGAATGGTCTAAAAACCAGTGAGAAAATGAAAATCCGATACGACCGCAAAGCTAACGTGCCCGTATTTGAAGAGGGAACTTTAGTATGGTTACATAATCCCATTAGAAGAAAAGGAAAGAGTCCAAAGTTCCAAGCCAAATGGGAGGGTCCGTACACGATAGTAACCAGAATAAACGATGTCACCTACCGGATTAAGAAAGGACCTAGAGGGAAGCTGAAGGTCGTACACGTTGACCGCCTAGCTCGCTATTATGGATCAAATCATGCTCGGGACGAGCATGACTAAGAAGGAGGCAATGTTACGAATGGACCTTATGTCGATGGCATAAGGTTCAATATCGCGTGACATTCAGTGTGTCACTTTTCAAGTCCTATTTCCCTAGATCTAGACATTTTCTAGGCACAATGTTAAAACGCATTACTAGACTTAGGATGGCCTATCGAATGGTACAGGTCTCAACAGTTTTGTCAATAAAGTGTCGACATCGAAATTTCTAGAAACCCGCTTCCGGGAATTATCGTAGGTACTTACTTGGCCGGTGACCTCGAAGTTATGCAGTATTATTATTACGCCTAGAGGATTCTGGAATGTTCGATCAGCTGGACTATATAAAGCGCCGTGACGCCGGCACAGAGTCAGTCTACACTCGACTAGCGATATGAAAACAGCGACAGTTAAGAAGCGATCTTTGAGAATACCTACTGCGACAACTGTAACGAGAACTGTGAGTACTACGTGGAGTAACATCTGTACTGTTATTGTGTGTTTACAACACGGACTTCGTGGACATAAGGGAAGACTTCGGTGCAACGTCAGCGACATTCTACTTGTCATTGCCTACAATCGACTGTACCTTCGTTGCCAATAAACTTCGTAACCCTTAACCGGCGTTTATGTACCCCTAGCCCGTAACAATACTGTAAAATGTCTCACCATTTTCAATACGTTCGTTCGTTCGTTTTTTTTTTTAAAGAAACCATACTAAAAAGTTGAAAATAAATATAGTTTTAAAAACTAAAAAGTTAAAAATAATTCTAAAAAAAGCGTGACGCGTAATATACAAAAATTATGGCACAAAGCGCCTCACGCTTTTTACCCGACTGCCAGGAGGGTTATTTTAGAATTATTTTTAAATTTTTAGTTTGATATTTTTGAAAAGCGTGTTCTTTAGTTTTTAAAACTATATTTTTTTTTAATAAATATTGTACACTGGAATTGATTTTAGTATTAATTAACATAGTTTTCAGTTGCGCGCGAGTGGTTGAGTTAGACGCACACGCCTAGCTGCATCGCAATTTTATCGCGTGATTTTTACTTATACCCATATTATAATTATGATATTAAATTATCGTATGTTATTATTGGCTGACATAAACATTAACGACGATATTTGTGCTTCAAGTGGTAGTGAGGACATAGTGCAGGGGTTAGTACCTCAAAGAGAACAACAAGTTAACCCTATTTTGACTGAAGAGATGGAGATGAACGAAGAGAGTGAGCAACGACTTGCAAAAAGAGGGCGACAGGAAGAGGAAGAAATAGTGGAAGAAGATGGATTTGTGGCAGTCATTAGAAGACCTAAACGAGCAAATAGGGAAGATTCTTTAAGTGACAACTTAAGGAAGAAAGTGCGGGAACTCCTCCGAAGAAAACTACACGTGTATTTGTGTAACAGGATAAGAAGCGTTACCAAAACAATTTGGTATGGCAAAGCTTTTGAGATCGTTAAAAAAATAAATAGTGAAGATGGTATATAAAAGTGCGTTTAGGGCCCTGATCTATTTTGAAACTGCATTCAAATTATTAAACTGTAATAGTTTTGTTGTTTTTGCAGGATACAGAGTTCAGCGGACTGACGAGACTAGCCTATGTTATGGGATTTTAAGGCAGATAGATTTAGGAACAGAAGAAACAGAAATTCTTGAAAATCTTTCATGTGACCGCGAAATAATATCAATAAGATGACTAAAGAGAATGTCTGATAGCGGGGAATAGATAGATTCAGAGACAATTCGAATTTGTTTCAAGATCACCACTTTGCCGCCGTATGTTTTTGGGTACGGTTGCAGGTTCAAAGTGGAACTTTATAATTTTCCGGTTTCCCAATGCTCAGGATGCTGGAAGTTTGGTCATCTTTCCAGAACATGTCAAATTAAAAAAAACTACGTCTCCTAAATGTGGTAACTGTGAAACAAATAACTATGTATGTGTGAATTGTAAAGGACTACATATGGCCATGTACAAGAACTGCCCAACCTTCTTAAAAGAAAAAGAAATCAGACGTATCATGACCAAGCATAACTTCACCTACAGAAAAGCATAAGATCTATATTTGACAGAGAACAGGAGTCAAGAAACATGTATTAATAACAGAGAAGTTGAAAAGAACAGAAATGATATCAATACTTAACATAAACAAAATACTCAGGAAACATTTAGAGATATACTTATAACAGGGCGAATGGTTAATAGCAGTAGAAGTGATGATATGATGCTTAATAATGTCACTAAGAAAAGAAACTCAAGAAAAAGTATTCAACAACAGGAACATGAACGAACATGAATCAAAAAGAAAGACGATGGTGACTAGGTCTAGGTGAAGATAATCTACCATCACCCACCTATGTACCTCCATCTCTACCTGAAGATAATAATAATAATAATAAAGCCTTTTGATTTCCAGTAGAAAAAAATATTACATCTCTTAAAAAACAATCTATTTTATAATATTTTTTTATTAATCTGCCGGAACCCCATAATGGGTGAAGGCCTCCTCCATTGACGCCCATTTGTCTCTGTCTTCAGCTGTTTTTCTCCAATTTTGCCCAGCTACCGCTTTAATGTCGTCTTCTCATCTTGTGATTGGTCTACCTTTTGACCTTTTGCCGAGTGGACCCTTCCAGAAAGTTACTTTTTTAGTCCATCTGTGATCAGTTAGCCGGGCAATGTGTCCTGCCCACTTCCATTTTAATTTTTGTGCGTAGATTAAAGCGTTTGTCACCTTCATTATTTTTCTTATGTTTGTATGACGTATTTTATCCAATTTCCTTATCTTTAGCATATTTCGTTCGAGTCCTCTCTGGCAGACTGTTATCTTTTTTCTTGTTTCAGCAGTGAATTTCCAAGTTTGACAACTATATGTCAGACATGTCAGGAGGCTCGAGTTCACAAAGAAATTTTATTAAAAGAATTCTTACGAGCAATAATAACATCTAAACAACAACATTCAAAAATAAACCTAAAGCCTACTCCATAAAGCATAAATTGCCACAAAGCTTACGCATAAATACCTAAAGTTCCGCGTGAGAGGCATCGAAAGACCCCTGTGTCCCTTTCCCGCAGACTGCCAGTCTGAAATGAAACTACTATTTGGTAACTTTGATACATAAACTTCATCCACTCGTTTTGTTATTTACGCTGATATACAATATTATATCAGTGACTCGTGATTGTTTAAGGAATAAAATAACTAACTGCTTAGCTCAACATTTAATCAATGCATTTATTGTGATCAATAAATAAAAATAAAACAATATTAGCAGATAGTATGAACTATTAAATGGCAACACCGATGACATATTGGGTTAAATAATCAATATTGTCGATGCAATTTTTTTTTTTTGTGTAGGGTGAGTATAATGTTCTGTAAAAAAGACAAGACAGCTGAACAAAGTACATCTTCCTTTTTTAAGTTTGTTAAAAAAGTGAACAGACTTAATAGAAACAAATTGTATATTTTCTTGAAAATTTTTATACCTAATATGTCCTAAAGAAAATGTAACAAACAGCGTATCAGTGTAGGTATGTCAACTATCTGTATTAGGTATACTTAGGTACCTTACACTTTTACAAAAAGTTTAACCTACTTGAATAACTAACCTGACAGCCTTGGTGGCGTAGCGGTAGCAGACGCGGCCGCTGCGCAAGGTGGCGCGGGTTCGATCCCCGCACAGTGCAAGTATTTGTATGCATGAATATGAATACTTGCACTGGTCTGGTCGTGCCTCGGAAAGCACGTTAAGCCGTTGGTCCCGGTTGCCATACGAACATCTAGTGGCAGTCGTTACGGGTTGTTGGAGCCCTCAAAAGTCCAACAATTGGTCTAACTGCAATGCTTCGATGTCGCCTTCGGGTGGTGGAGGTCAGACGGCAGTCGCTTCACGGAAAATGTCGAAGTTTAGCCATTTCAGCGGTTAGACTGGTAAAGCGGACCCCAGACTCCAAAGCTGAAAAGGCTTCGGATGCTGTTCATGTAATTAAAAGGAAACGAAATCATAGCGTGATTTATAAAGCAATATTCAATATTTTAGTACCGCTGCGCTCGATAGATGGCGTTGGCGTCGAATTACATCTCGCTATGGTTTCGTTACCGCCGATAGTATAAGACAATATATTTTTTTGCATTGTGTGTTCTCACAAGGATCTCAATAGGACGCCACATAAGAGCGGCACTGTTGGCCAATGCCACAGGTGCCAACTCTATGGCCACTCCCAGGCTCACTGTCACGCCAAACCCAGGTGCGTTAAGTGCCTGGGCGACCATGGCACGGCAGAGTGCCCCCGCCCCAAGGACCGAGCGCTCTGCAAAGAGCCACCTAGTTGTGTCCTCTGCGGCGCGACCGGCCACACGGCCAATTATCGCGGGTGCCCCAAGGCCCCTAAGTCCTCCTCCTCCAAGTTAGCCAACCGGGCTAACGCACGCCAAAAGCGTGAATCCCCAGGGAGTCAGATCCCAGAGCGACTGTGCCCTCAAAGGCCCAGTCCCTGGAACCAGCTGAACCACCAGAGGGCCTTCCCGGCCCTCGTGGCGACTGCTCCCCAGACCCCCCCAGCCACCCCCGCCTGGAAGGACAAGGATCCTTGTATCCGTCCTACCACGGCCCAAAAGGCGGCTCCGTCCCCTCCTGCCCCTGCACCTTTGGCTGCAGCTGCAACCCCCCCGCCCCCCCCCCCTCGACCCCTTTGTTAGGAAACGGCCCCACAGATGCGTTTAACGTCATCTCGGGGACCTTCCTTATTTTTATGTCGCCCCGCGCCAGACAAATGGCAAGCGATTTAAAAATAGCTATGGCAGCAGGCAATCTGCAAGCCATCATCAATATATATAACGCGTACCCCGAGATTACGCACGCCCTTTCCTCCCTCGCCTCCAATAAAAATAATTAATGGATAATACGGTCACACAAAGAACCAAGCCTCGATCCCTCAAGCTGGCTCACTTCAATGCCGACGGCATTAGAGATCAGAAGTTCGAGATCTCAACCTTCCTTAGAGAGTACCAGATTGATATCTTCCTCGCTCAGGAGACCTTTATCAAGCCTAGCCACCGCACTCCTCTAATTGCTAACTACCGTGTAGTTCGCAACGACAGGCTGCGGTGCCACAAAGGCGGCACCCTTATTTACTTCAAAAGGACTCTTCATTGCATCCCATTGGACCCCCCACCCCTCTCACGACTCGAAGTTTCAATGTGCCGTCTCGGCATGTCAGGGCACCAACCTATCACGTTAGTGTCAGCCTATGTCCCTCCCAGCAACTCTGCAGAGGACCACCAACTCCTAGCAGATGACATTGCCCTTCTTCTTGGGTTGAGCGACTCCGTTATTATAGCGGGCGACCTCAACGCCAAACACACTGCCTGGAATAGCACCAGGATCAATTCCAGAGGCAGACTCTTGTTTGACCTCTCTACCCACTTAAACTTCGATGTCGTAGGCCCCATGACCCCCACTCATTTCCCCTATTCACCCGACCACACCCCAGACGTCCTCGACATAGCGCTCCTAAAGAACGTCAACCTACGGTTAGACTCTATAGAAGCGCTATCAGAGCTATCGTCTGACCATCGCCCAGTCATCATTCGACTGGCTCCCCGTACTGGCCTCTCTGACCCAGGTCAAGCACCCCAGACGAAAGTGGTAACGGACTGGAGGAAAGTAAGCGATCGGCTGAAATCCACCACATCCCCCCACTTGGACTCTATACCTGCACGCCTCGACTCTATCGCTGACACGACAGCTGCGATTGACTCGTTCACGGATCACGTACAGTCGGTACTGAACGAATGTTCAAGGGAGGTTACAGTGACAGAAGACTGTCGCTGGAAACTCCCTGCTGACTTGCGTGAACTGTTGACCGAGAAGAACGCGGCGGTCCGTGCCTACAGCAGATTCCCCTGCGCGGCTAACAAAACCCATAAGCGCTATTTACAGAGAACTGTAAAAAGACGTGTATCGGAGTGGCGTGAAGCTGGCTGGGATAAGATGCTGGATGAGTTAGAGCCCACCCATCAAGCCTTCTGGAACCTTCAGAGGAAACTAAACTCCAATGAAGTTGTGACCATGCCTCCCCTGGTTCGCTCTGACAATTCCATCGCCTTCGATGACGATGACAAGGCTGAATGCCTCGCCTCTTGCCTTGAAGCCCAGTGCTCCCCCAGCCTCCTACCAGTAGACCAAGCTCATCTCTTTGAGGTTGACGCTGAAGTCGAACGTAGAACCTCCCTCCCACCTGTTGACGACCCTGAGGATACCCTGCCCCCCATCACCCCTGATGAAGTGCAGGACATCGTCAAAGGTCTCCAACTCAGGAAAGCGCCCGGCTCTGACGGCATCACCAACAGAGTGATCCGCCTCTTCCCTGCCCACCTGATCATCCTCTTGACCACCATCTTCAATGGTGCACTAGGAAATAACATTTTCCCACAAACGTGGAAAGAAGCCACAGTCATAGGCATTCCTAAGCCCGGTAAGCCTAAAGCCGAACCCACCAGCTACCATCCCATCAGCTTACTCAAAGTTCTCGGTAAGATCTATGAGAGGCTTATATATAAGCGACTCAGAGCTTATGCCGAGAACAAGGGCCTCATTCCTTATGAACAATTCGGGTTCCGTACCCAACACTCCTGTCACCAACAGATCCTACGCATCACTGAATATATTCATGCAGGGTTCCTGCGTGGTTTGTACACAGGCGTAGTTTATTTCGACATAGCGAAGGCGTTTGACAAAGTCTGGCACAACGGCTTAATCTATAAGCTGTACCAACTCGGTGTGCCTGACCGTCTCGTCCTCATCTTACGGGACGTTCTGTCAAACCGCACCTTTCGCTACAAAATCGAAGGAGCGCTCTCCTCCCCCCGCCCCATCCGTGCAGGTGTCACGCTTTTTACCAGCGACATCCCGAAAAGAAGCAAGGCTCATCTCGCTCTGTTCGCAGACGACACAGCCATCTACTGCTCGGGACACAGTCCAGATCAGATTCGCTTCCATCTTCAAAGAGCAGTCAACTTTCTAGCTGCCTGGTTTAAGAAATGGAGGATCGAAGTTAACCCCCTTAAGAGCCAAGCGGTTCTCTACAGGAAACCGCGGGTCAGCGTCACCCTTCCACGTCCCATCACCATGGACGGCAAGCCGATCCTTTGGGAGAAGCAAGCCAAGTACCTTGGTGTTATACTCGATCAAAACCTCAAATTCTCAGAGCACATTAAGACGGTCCGCGCTCGCGCCGCCTTCGCTCTAGGTCGACTCCACCCCCTCCTCAACCCACGTAGCAAGCTATCGCTCAGGTGCAAAATGCGCTTGTACACAGCTTGCATACGCCCGATTATGACCTACGCTTGTCCAGTCTTCGCACATGCCAAGCCACGTCTTATCCATAGGATGCAAGTAGTCCAAAACCGATTCCTCCGTAAAGCCACAAACGCCCCTTGGTTCGTCCGTAATGAGATCCTCCATCTTGATCTCAAAATCCCCACCATCCAGCAGTTCATGAAACGCCTCTCCAAGCGTTTCTTTGACACTGCTGCCAAGCACCGCAATCGTCTTATAGCAGCGGCTGCTAACTACACTCCCTCCACCATCTCCCGCCTTCGCCGCCCTCGGCATGCTCTCACAGACCCCGATGACCCCATTACCCTCCTCCAAGAGGCCAATAGGGCCACCAGCACACTACATAAACACAGACCGACCTACCGACCTCGCCGCCGAGGTCCATCGCGACGCGCTCCACGTAGTAGTCCCCTCCCCCGTCCCTTGTCCGATGAAGGCCAGCCCGCGCCGCAGCTGAGCCAGTAATTATAATAATGTCCCAACAATGACCTCTGAGTTTGTTTCGGCGTTTCTTCTCAGAGCTAGTACTAGGAAACGCCGTGGTCATCAAACCATCAAGTATAACTTTCGATCCAGCCGTCCCTTGCTGTCCTCTCTAGCGACGCCCTAAGCCGAGGTCCGTACCCCACAGGGGGTGCCCTTACTGCGTAGTCGCTTAGTTTTAAGTTAGTCTTATGCCCCTGGCTGGAGGCTTTAATTTTTAATTAAGGCATCCACAGGAAAGTTCGATTAAGTAGTAACGGTCTCTTAAGTAGCCACCTACGAGATGCCATATCAAAAAAAAAAAAAAAAAAAAGCATTGTGTGTGAGCAGCAAGTCATATCACTGTGTCTTTATATTATACGCGCTTAGTATTAAGTCCAGTGTTTGATTTACCATCCCTCTCCAAGTCGTGATCCTCGTTCAGATGCGACTGGGATTAACTCGATTAACGCTGAGATGATGATGATGATGACTTGAATAACTAACCTAACCATTTTATTATTATTATTTTTTCGCCAAGCGATTCGTCGTGTTCCGGCATGATATTTGGAGAAGCCGTACGGAAGACGGGTCTGAGCAGTTGTGTTGCGATGTGTGCCGGGTACGATGCGCCAAATGTTGTTGTGTCGGAGGTTTGGTCGTGGAGAGTCTCCAGATCAATCTCCCTCTGGCGCAGCATCGTTGGTCGTGTTGTTGGGTTTAACAATGCATCACCTCGTTCAACTGTCGTCATCATTCCTATTCCTAAGTTTTTAAGTGAATAGGCTTAATAAACTAGTGCGCTTTACCATCAACGATTGCATCACTGCTGTACCATCGGGCGGGATTGCAGTCAAGCACTAGTTTATAATAATTAAAAATATATATATATAAACTAACGCTTGACCGCAACCCCGCCTGATAGTAAGCAGTGACGCAATCGTTGATGGTAAAGCACACCAGTTTATTAAGAGCCTATTCACTCTAGCCTTAGAAACACCCCCGGCTGGCAAATTGCTCCAGTACCTCGATGTACGCGGTATAAAGGACGAGGCGAAACGCTTCGTCCGGTTCGATATTCATTGATTGTTGGTGATCATAATTTTCTTGCAGTGTTCCAAGTGATGATGGAATTCGAGAATAATGGCATGAAGTTATTCCATTTGTACCGACAACTAAAACAAGGTTTTATACATTTGCGGTACGATGATTGAAAAGTTTTTGTCTTGAAAGTGTATTGTATTTGTTACGTCTGTAATACTTTGTATAAATAAATGTGTTGATTTCTTGAACATGCCTTTTGTTATTTTTGGAGTTTACTCCTTAAGAATTGATTTTCATATATAAGGCGCCCGGTATGAGAAAAATCCGAGGGGTAAAACCTACTAACGAGTAACGAATTTTAAGCGTTACTATTTTAGTGCGCACCTTAGGTGCGCAACTTTCTAATCTAAAAAAGTGGCATAATATTCTTTTTAACACAGTTGCTCAAAAAGTGGTGTATTACAGGGACGTATAGCGTTCGGAAAGTGGGCTATTACACATTCGTGCTTTTTCTTTACCTTTTCCGAACAAGTGCGTTCTCTTTCCCAACTGTCAAAATATTGTCTATTAAAAATAAAAATAAAACAACCATGAAGTTTTTACTTTAAAAAAAATCATAGAAGTTTTTATGATTCATGCAAATAATTCTAAAAAGAAGCTACTAATTTGTTTCAATATCAGATTTAATGATATAATTCAATGAGTTAGGTTAGGTCTTATTTAATTTCATCTCATTTCATTTTCATTTCATATCAATAAAAAAATTCTACTGAAGACTTGGCTGTATGGGCATAGTTCCCTTTGCCTAATCGAATGGGTGAAGAAAAAAAACATATCTGCTTATATTCTTTTACGGTTTGCGCCATTTTTCAAAAATTTTCTTTGCGAGTTTAGTTGTTTGTTGCACAAAATGAGTAATTTCGACGATATTTTATTTGAATTAACACCACCGGAACTCAGTATAATTGCACAAAATGCTTCGGAGAACATTTTACCGGAAAAGTTAAAAAGTCGCTACATATCTATATACAACGAATTTATTGCGTGGAAAGAAGAGAAAAAGGCAATATAGTTTATCAGAAAATGTTATGTTGGCATATTTCTCCGAACTGTCAGCAAAATTAAAACCTTCTACATTATGGTCGAGGTTTTCGATGATAAAAAGTATGCTGAAAATAAGAAACAACGTGGATATAAGACAATACCCAAAACTAAATGCTTTCTTAAAACGACAATCAGACGGTTTTACAACTAAAAAGTCGAAAATATTAACATCGAATGAAGTGCAAAGGTTTTTAAACGAAGCTCCCGATGATCGTTATTTAGCCACAAAGGTAATTAATTAATAAGTACTTATATTTTTCTTTAGTATTCAGTTTACGATCTCGCAAAATCATAATCAGAAAAAATCAAAAAAAATATTAATCAGATCCCTTTTTTTTTGTAGGTTGCGCTGATTTTTGGCATTGTTGGTGCTTGCCGCAGAGAGGAGTTATCCAATATTACTTTATAAGATATTGAAGCCCATGAAAAAATGCTACTAATCAAGATTCCGAATACAAAAAATAAGATACCGAGAAGCTTTGTTGTTGAAGGAGATTTTCTTAGAATAGTGCAAAAATGTATGAATCAGCGGTCCCAAAAAGGAAAATCCGACCGTTTTTTCCAAAATTATCAAAAAGGAAAGTGTACATCTCAAGCAATCGGGATAAACAAATTTGGTAATATGCCAAAAGAAATAGCTACGTTTCTTGGTCTGCCGGATGCAGAGTATTATACTGGGCACAGCTTCAGGAGGACCTCTGCTACATTATTGGCAGATTCAGGAGTCAATTTGACGTCCTTAAAGCGGCTAGGAGGTTGGAAGTCAGACAAAGTTGCAGAAGGCTATATTGCTGATTCATTACACCACAAACTAGAAACTGGGAAAAAAATCACACAATCCATTAATTTAAAGTCCAGTCCGTGACCTTCACATGACAATAGTAAAGAGAAAGTTCGTCCATCGTATATTATCGTTGATAATGATAAGTCATTAGATCCAATTCCATCAACTAGCAAACGCCATTGTATAACACCTTTGACAAATATACATGAACAATCATACGAAATTAATAATAGTTTGTCTCAAACAGTAAATATGCAACCTAAAACTTCCCCAGTTAGTATAAAAAACTGTACCAATTTCAATGTATATGTGAATTATAACTTTTCTAAGAAATAAATTATTAGTTAGTTGAGTTTATTGTGTTTTTATTATTTTAATAAATTGCTTAATTTTTTCGCAACTGTATTAAAAATAGTTGTTTAGTACACGTGCGGAACCGTCATTGCAACTTGTTCCGACTGTCAACCCTTACCTTCGGCTGCGCCTCGGCTCGGATCGACATTTGTCGGAACTCGTTGTAATGACAGGCTTTCCGCACTTGTAATGAAATATACTATTTTACAACTATATTTTGTTAGTTATTAAGATAATGTTATATTAAAAAAAAAAAAAATTATAATAATTTAAAAAAACATGTTTATATTTTTTTTTTTATCATCAACTTTCTTAAAATTGGTTAAAATTTTCATAAATATGCATTTATATTTTTTTTAATTTTTTATGATTTATTTTATAAATAATTTTTAAAATAATAATAATTTTTTATTATTATTATTTTTTTAATTTTTTTTTCTCGTACTTAAGGAGTAAACTCCAGTCATGCGTCGGAGCTGACACACAAACTTTTTTTTTTTAATTATATTACGCAGCGTAGCGCGCCGCGTCGTCCACTTATCACAACGGTGTGTGCTAGTATTATTATACTCTTTGGTGCGTGACTACTAGCTAGACTGCTAGCTAGAGTACCGAGAAGGCACCCGAATTGAGGCGCGTGGGCGTGGGTATGACTTGCGTTCCAAGCGTTTCTATTAAGTCAACGTACTGAAAACCTTATTCACTAAATTCATTTTACATTTTATATATATCAATATTGCCTTTTACAGCATGTAATTTAATAAATATTTTCGAAGATATTACAGAGACATAGAGGCTGCGGCGCACAGGGGCAACGCGAGCCTGTAACTGTCCCTATGTATGTTTAGATCAATAAAACTAAGTAACGGGATGCGCTTTTCTTTAATAGATAGAGTGATTCAAGATAAAGTTATATATACCTAATATAATACATTTATTCGAGCGAAGCCGGGTCGGGTCGCTAGTATACAATATAAATAAAGTTCATGTTTTATTTTGTAGCTACCTCTTACTGTTATTAGATTTTTACTAAGAAAAAATTTTTGAAGTTTATTAAATGTCCCAATTTTCTTATGAACTGTGTACACCCTACTAGAAAGGGACACAGGGGTCCTTCGTGCGTTTCTCTTTCTAGGAACGCCTTTGTCGGCTCGTCAGCTGTCTAGGTATTTATACAAATTCATTGCGAGTTCATGACTTTGGTTTTCTTTTTTTGAGGGTTTTTTTAACGGGAAGCTAATATGAATGTAACGCTCATTTTTCATTGGACTTTTAAATTATTTATAAGTAGTGTCGTTTACTAAATAAAAACGCGTGATTTATGTAGTAAAAAGTGCATTCAGTTAATAATTCATAAAGAACATTGAAATATCGCAGCATAGTGACCACGTCATGGCTTTACATCAAATCTCCTACCATCTATCCATCCTTCTATCCATGGCGATATCCGCCATTATTGTGAAATATTTTTTTAAAGAATTTCTATAATTTGTCACACGTGTTATTGGCAAAATTGTGGTATCTAACCACAGAGGCCATTGAAGAGTTGAAATAGTATTCACTCTAAAGAAAAGAAAGAAAGAAAGAAAGGCTTTGGTTTTATTGGCTTGTGGTAAATTACTTTTGAAAATGTCCTTGAGAGCCCAATATTTATTCCATGGTTGTTTTGTTTGTTTCTCTATTTCTATGTTTTTATTTTTCCTGTCAAAACTTATAGCTTTTCCGAGATAGACATATTCTTCAACGTATTCTACTGGTTTGCTATTGATTATTATTGACTACCTGAAGATAAAGACTGAAAATAACTTCAATAACTTCGATTTTATCAGTACCTTCAAGAAATTTAAAGATATATGTACATCTAACACCGACTAGGATACCAAACTAAAACAACTTGGTAGATTTGTAATAGAAATTTTGATTAGATTTGTATTAGAATTATACCCACTTAGGGTATAATATTTTTAGAAAAGATAGAAGATATGGTTACGGGGTGTAGGATTATTATTTGCAAGTCGATAAAGGTAGAACAATGTTTAATTTCTATTAGAAATTCAGGTATTGAAGTTATTTCAATCAAGCTTTTAAACTGTAATGAAAATAAATACATAGTACTGTTATAATACCCTTCTTCAGTTCCCACAAGTCTTGCTGACTGGGAACAAATTTTGTCACTATTTGCCAAAAAAAGGCATAATAGCTGGGGACTTTAACGGTCACCATGTAAGGTTACATGCAAATCCAGCATCTAAAGCCGTGTCATAAATTTGAATTCCTCTATCATCGGTTTATCCTCTTAACGATGGAAGTGCCACTAGAGTTACTTTAGTAGATAATATTATTCAGAAGACATCAGCTCCTGATGTGACATTTGTTTCGACCGATTTATCCATTTCACTGAGCTGAGGTGTGATGAACGAAAATCTGCGAAGTAATCATCTGTTTATTAAAAATGCATATAAATTTAGTAATAATGTGAATGCTGCTTGTATAAATAAAAAGCGAAATTTTAAGTAAGCAAAGTGGCCAAAGTATGGCAGATCTTTAGAAATTTATTTCTCACCACCTGTAGATAGTATATCTACATATAATGTGCAATTCTCCTACGATAATTTTATCAAACAGGTGAATAAAGCTGCCGATGAACACATACCTTGGATTAGGAACTGAGACCATAAAAAAATAACTTTCGACCTAAACCTTATTGGAACATAACATTATCTCATTTAGCTACTAAATCAGATAATGTAATGCAACGAAGGTTGGCTCTGAAAAAATGAAGAAAGATGGCGTCTGTGGGCGTCTGGTGATAGTATTGGGGCTGGACATCCGTCTCATAGGCAAGGATGTCTTTAGACCATAAGGGGAACATCTACAAGTATTTTATTATCTGTCATATATAAATTTATATCACACTCATCATCATCATCATCTCAGCGTATAATCCCGGTCGCATCCGCGGCTTTCGCGTTGGAGCCCGGGGTCCGCTTTCCTGCACATTCTCCTCCATTTCGCACAATCTTTAGCATCCTGTGGTAAGAGCTTGTTGGCACGCATGTCATCTCTTACGACGTCAAGCCAGCACTTCTTTGGTCTACCCCGCTTGTTCCGGCCCGGCGGAGGCGTCATGGCAAGACATTTGTCACCCACGTAACATGCCGGTTTGCGTAAGACGTGGCCGTACCAGAGTAGGCGACCCTCCTGCAGTTTGTCTGCAATGTCACGGACACGGAGACTGCCACGAATGCGGGAGTTCCTGATGCGGTCTTTCCGCGTAACTCCACACATCCACCGCAGCATATTCATTTCCATGACACGCAGCTCCTGCTTGTGTCGCTCAAGCACAGGCCACGCCACACTGCCATACAGAAGGACAGGTCTAATGATGGTCTTATAGACCTGTCCCTTAAGCTTAACCGGCATTTTGGGGTCACAAATGACACTTGTCACCTCACGCCATTTTGCCCAAGCTGCGGAAATGCGTGCTTTAACGTCGCAATCAATGTCGCCGGACGCGTGGAGCACAAACCCCACGTATTTAAATTGGTCTGTGCACTCTACCCTGTCTCCGCCTATGCACACAGGCATAGAGTCTGTGGTGTTGCTGGCCATGTATAGTCAAGACCAAAAGTCGAGTTGCAATCTCACAAAACTATGGCCAAGCAATACTAGTTGTAGTTACGACCTTCTTCTATAATAAAGTTTGATACACACTCATACACTTGCTGCCCGCTTATGATTGTTAGGTACTACTTACTAATTTCAACGTCTACAGTAAGTGTTTCAATGGCCTAACGGTTTTCGGCTTGATAGGCGTTCAAGGTGGTTCGAGTTCAAATCTAATAACTTGCAAAAATATTTTTTAAATGTTTATTGGTGAGTTATGAATGCTGACAACAAAAATATCTAAAAATACCGATCTGCAACTTAAAGATGATACTTTCTTTTAAGATTTTTTCTATATTAGAGTCATTATAAAAGATGACGGTAGACTTAAAAGAATCTGAATCACTACTTCACAAAAAATATTCCGCTACCTACAATAACTATTATTAGCTACAATAACTCAAATAATATTAACTTTAAATAAACGTTAAATAATATTAACTTTTTTAATCAATATGCAGGCATATGCAGCAATATATCTCAAATATCATATGAAACCGGCTTTTGTGTAAGTTGTTTTTATTATTATTTGTGTTAAGGTGCAAACTAATCGCTTGTTAAGTGTGTAATAAAATTGTTATTGTTTTAGAGAAATACTGTAAGCCGTTGGAGGTCAAGGTCAAGAGGTTGGAGGACGAAGGTAGCTGTCGAGACAAGTGAAACGAAACGACAATATTTACCGTTGAATAAACTTTTAAATCGTGCGAAGAAGATAGGTTGCATTTGTGGTTTAAAAATAAATTGGCGAGGCTGGTGGAGTCTTATCGAGCTAAACAAAAAAAAAACTATTTATAACAAAAACAGTGCAGAAGTGTCCTACAGAGTGTTTTAAATATATACCAATAAATATCTAAATAACGGACTCTAAACCATCTCTAAAGTAATTTAGCTAAGTGACAGTAATATGTTCGGTTGGCTTAATGGCTAACAGATGTCGCCTTTTGCAATTTCAATACAAATTACTTTTGGTAAATTATAAAAACAATAATTTCGGAATTCGATAAGAAATAAGTTCGTTTACTTTTGAACTAAGAAAGCGCTTGAAGATTATAATCTCATGCCATCAAACTCCGAAAAAAGTCACTACAAGATGGCAGCATTAGTACCATGCTATACACGCAAAAAAATTATAAATGTAATAAGCACTATTATGTGTTCTAAGTATAGATTATTTTATGATTGCAATAATATTCAGGTTAAACTTCAATCCTCTTTTCTTTAAGAAAATGAATAAATAAGCTATAACCTCTTTAATCATAATATACGTATAATATTATAATTTTCATATCTAACAACCAAAAATGTTTTTTGTATTTTTTACCATAACAATATCATAAGTTTGTCAAGGATTACTTTTATATAAAATATTACAATGCTGCCGTGTAAACGTTTGTTTCATTTGTTAGTATAAGTATATCTATACCGAATAATATATAACTTTATAATATATTGCATTATAATATGCTTATTGTTTTATTTTTATATATTTTTTATTATATTACCCCTATAGTAAACTAAAACATATAATAAAACCCTTTTTTTGGGATAAATATTCAATAAATTTTCCTATTTGTTTAAATATTATTTGCAAACATTTTTACTTTAAAATACAAATCAATTATCATAATTTTAAATTATATGAAACAACAAAAAGAGTTGCCTATAATAAGGATCGAACCCACAATCGCTCGCTTTTGATAGCACCATTGTTAAGTGCGGCCGCTAACTCAACTTCAAATGAAATAACGAAATTTTGCATTACTTTAAAGAAAGACTGCGATAAAAAAATAATGCGGTAGTGTGCGTGGCCGGTTTAGCGCAGGCGACAGTAGTCTTTAAGGTGGAAATGGACTTCTACAGCTGATAGTGCACCGTCTTCGCCACATTGAGTTTACCTCCGTTCTCAAGCGAGTTTTTCCACGCATTTACCCGCTGCACCAACCGTTCCCTGTCCGCGTCTGCCACCGCGATATCATCAGCATACATGAGCAACCAGGGAGGTTGCTCATGTGAATTCTTGATGCTGTCTGACAAGACATATAATATCACGCTGAACAGGAACGGACTAAGGACGGATCCCTGGTGTACTCCGACGGTGATGGGGAAGGGTTTAGTGTCGCAAACAGCGGTCCTAACATGACCTAACAGGACATGACCTTTATACCGCGGTAGTTACCACATTCCTGTACCGAGCCCTTGCCTTTGAAGACTGGAGTGATAATACTCAGCCTCCATTGGCTCGGGATTTTGCCGGTCAGGAGCACGCGGTTCAGGAAGTTCGTTAACATGCTCACACCGCGAGGACCCATCGCCTTCCAGGCCTCAAGGGGGACTCCGTTAGCTCCGACAGCTTTCCGATTCGCCATGCGACGAAGAGCCGTGTGGACTTCCTCAGGCGTTATCGGGGGCACTAATCCAAGGTTCAGAGGGAGTTCCGGTGTCTGCACCTCTTGGTGCTGCTTATTCAGCAGCTCGTGGAAGTACATGCGCCATCTCACCTTCACCGCGCGATCCTCGCAAAGCAGGTTGCCATTAGGATCTTTTACACAACGGTACTTGGATATATCCTGTGCCGCTTTCACCCTAGAACCCGCCAACTTGTAAATGAGCTTCTGCCTCTCAGACGATTCCAACTTCTCGTTGAGCGGTTGCAAGTGGTCTCGTCTGGCTCTGGCTACAGCTCTTTTAGTGGCACGTTTGGCAACCTTGTATGCGTCGCGATCTTCAGGAGATCCGGTAGCCTGCCACGTTTTGAAGAGGGCTTTCTTCACCCTTGTCTCCGTCTGGACTGTGTCGTTCCACCACCAGGTCTCCTTGTCACTTTTGCGACCGCCATTAGCCACGCCGAGCACCACCCGCGCCGCCCTAGTAATAACTGCCTAGATTCTGTCCCAGTGATCTTGGACAGATTCTCCCTCGGTAACAGCGCACTTGTCACCAGTAACCGAAGCGAACTCCTGGTACTTCTTTTCATCAAGCAGCCACCACCGGGTCTGGTGTCGGCACTGCTCAATACTTCTACGTTGGGCCTTAACGCAGAGATCCATGACAAGGAGACGGTGTTGTGCAGTAAGACTCTCACCGGGTATGACCTTGCAGTTGGCTACTTTGCCTATGTGGTGTCTCCTAGTTAGTAGGAAGTCGATCTGGGTAGCGCTTCGCCCGCTCCGGTAGGTAACAAGGTGCTCCGGTTTCTTTTTGAAATAGGTGTTCACAACTGCCAGCTCAGCGGCCGCACACGGTCGGAGAATGTTGTCCCCTTCCGCGTTGCGGCTACCGTACCCAAAGCCACCGTGAACACGCTCAAACCCATCACACTTCTCACCCACATGACCGTTCAAATCACCACCCAGAACGATTCCCTGGGATAACGGGATACCGCGAAGCAATCCTTCGAGCTGGCTCCAGAACAACGTCCTTTCGGAGTTCACGCACCCGGTCTGCGGAGCGTAGGCACTTATCAAGTGGGTTATTACCCCATTGACAAGCACCCGCACCGACATTAGCCGATCACTGATGCGATTCACCTCCAAGACGTCATCCTGGAGCTCGTGGGACAACACCACGGCGACCCCATTTCTCCCACTAGGTGGACCCATGTAGATTAGCTTGTAGCCATTCTCAATAAGCCGGGATCTCGTGCCTTTCCACCGAGTCTCCTGCAGGAATGTCACGGCTACCCTCCGCCTGTGGAGAGTTTCGGCCAGTTCTCTCGCACGTCCAGTTAGCGTGCCAACATTCCACGAAGCGAAACCGAGTTTACTGGTTAGGGCTCGCTTCTTCAGCCGTGTCTGCCCCTGACACGGTAGCCCTAGCCCACAGGTCACAGGAGTCGGGCGGGGCTCCTGCGCGCCGTTTTGCGGCGGCGCCCTAACTGTAACTCGTGCTTTTCTACTATTCCTATTCATGTTTTGGCGATTTTTGGCCTTTACGAGTGCGACTGCCGTCTGACCACTCAACCCCGAAAGGGAAGCCGGCGTCAGGGCCCCGTCCGTATGTCAGCAGGTGCACCGTCTGGAAGGTGGGGTTGACTTCGAGTCCCAAAGATGCTGGTGAGACCCCAATGCACCCGATTTATATATAAATACTAGCTGACCCGGCGAACTTCGTTCTTTTTAAATTAGGATAATTTTAAATAAATAAATATTATTATTCAATGATTCTTTATTTGGGAGCACAATCCTGGCGGTTCTCCGAAAATCTTTAATGTGCTACAATACTCGCAAACAACATCCATTGGCCCAATGCGAACGCCATTGCGCTATATTATATGCGTATTGAAACGCTGCCCGATTCAAATCAGTATTTGATGAATTTCTTCTTGTGCTTCGTAAATTATCTAGCGCTTGATCTCTAAGGTTTGCTCGACGATTTCGCATTGCCAACCGAGCCGTTTCACGGGCTGCCTCCCTTTGCTCTGGTGAGTGAGAAGCACGAAGTCGAGCCATACTAAGGCTGCGCTCTTCAAGTGCAATTTCTTGCTCTTCTTCAGTTCTTTTTTTTTTGTTTTGGATGGGAAATCATCAAATGACCTCTCCCGCTCTGGGCGGAGCGGAAGAGCGTGTCAGACTTTTATTGACTAAAATCCACCCGTGTTCCTTCACTTGCCTATGCAACGACCAGTGCCATGGTTTCTTTTTTAACCAACCCGCAACCCTGTGGACCAGTCCTCGTGGACCCCGTCAAGGTGTGCTGACATCTCTTCGAGGCGCGTGTGAAACAAAAAGCGCCGTCAACCCGGGCCTGGTTCTTACCAGGAGGCTAGCTGCCTATCGCTCGCCACCCGCAAGCCCGCGCCTACGGTGGTCGGAAGTCCGATGTTGCCTCCTGACCAGGGCGCTTCCTGCGGCGGTTTGAGGCGTGAGGGTAGTGGAATTTCCGCTCCATCACGCGCTCCGCCTCCTCCTTTGCCAGCATCACTGCTTCACAGAAGGAGGTGAAAGCTTGCCATGCACTCTTGCTCCGGACTATGGCCCGGACCAGGGTCGGACGCGAGAGATCGCAGCCGATCGCCACCACGAGGACACGGCTGGGCTTTACCCAAGCCGGGCAGACCTCCACCATTTGCTCCACCGTGTCGTCAGGGCGATGCACACAGTGGTCACCCTGGCGTTTCCTCCCGCCTTATACGGAACAGGAACCTCCCGAAACAGCTGTGTCCGGTGAGGACCTACGTCAGTCGGAAGGTGAGGACGCCGTGGCGCCTCTCTAGCTACTCCTCAAAGAGAGGATTTTGATGTTTGTGGCGTGCTCAGTGCTGGATTGCGACAATCACACTTTCCATGTCTCTGTCTGCTGTACTGCGATTTTTCGCGGCAACGGAGTTGTGCCTCCTCTCGTCACTCCCACATGTGGGCGAGGGATAGTGTTTCTCGACAATTTAATGGATGTTATTAAACATATAAAAGTTTCTTTTTAATTACATAGAGTAATTAAAAAAAACCTCATCAAAATCTGTTTCGCAGTTTTAAAGATTTAATCATACAAAAGGACATAGGGAAAGAGAAAGTAACTTTGTTTTGTAGTATGTAGTGAAGTGATAAATGGCACAGCAATACAATATTAGAAATTTTGAAGTTGAAGTTTGCTTTGGGGCTTTTATTAAAAAAAATAAACCAGCAGAGAGTATTTATGTTCCTTGCTTTAAATGAATGCATCAACATTCAACCAGTAAGACTTTTTTTTTAATATGCTGAGTAGTGCAGCAGTGTGTTTGTACCATTTTTAGCAAATGAACCGCTAACTTATATTTTGACTGAGTTGTTTTGTTATTCCATGTCAGTTGCGTTTGTTATACCATGTCTTATGTCACGTCACACGGGAACGACGGGAACAACGGGAACAGGATAAAAAGTATCCTATGTGATAATGTGATATGTCCTTCTCCCAGTTCTTCTCTACCTGCCTAACAATTTTGAGCCATACTGGTTAAGCGGTTCTAGAGTTATAAATAGAGTAACTAACACGACTTTCATTTATATACATAGACTTCATTCAAATCGGACCAGCCCTTTAGGAGGAATTCAGTGACGTACACGCGTACAGCAGATTTAGGAATATACCCATGGAAAGCATTATCATCTACATTTGTAACAAAGATATCATGCCTCTCTCTGCCCTAGAGCTCTTGTTTAAGTCTCTTTAAGTTAAATAAAAAATCTTAAATATTTATTTATTTCTATTTATTTTTTCTCTTTTAGTTCATAAGTACAATTTTAGTTAAATAAAAAAAAATATCATATTTTTTTATTTTTTTCCCTTTTAGTTCTAATGTACAATTTTCTTTTTAGGTAACTACAAAAATTAAAAAAAAAAAACTATAAACTTGTCTAAAAACAAAAAAAAAACTCGTGATTGGCCGGGTTTGAACTGAGGAACACCAGCCATCGAGAGTAGACCATATCGACTACGCTACAGCCGCTGTCACGCCACGCGAAATTAGCGCCCATATTATGCGTGTAATATTGCGAAAGAGAAAACTCGAAAACATGCGCTTCCCCAGACATAAGACTGAGCTAGATCGATTTCTCGTCCTCGAAAACCCCCACATATTAAATTTCAGCGAAATCGTTAGGGCCGTTTCCGAGATCACATGCTTCTTTAAGCGATCAGCGCCATCTGCCGGGCTGATTTGTGAATCTAAACCATCCAGGTCACCACTTAAACGCATATAGAAAAATTCATTAAAATCCGTCAAGCCGTTTAGGAGGAGTTCAATGACATACACACGTACAGCAGAATTATATATATAAAGATAAATTTTTATCACACTGATAGGATTTATTGCACGGGAGTTTCTACCAGACGGGTTTTGTACAGGTAAGTCAATATCCCCTTATATTTTTTGTAGGCACAGGGTCCGGCCCGCATTTAATTTATTTATGTTTTGGTGGGCAACGGGCCTCTTTAGCGTTTCATTATAAACAGTTTTATAGTAGTAGGAGCGTGGGTCTCTTGGCTACTTTATCATACATTTTTCATTCGGTATCGGATCGTATTCTTATACAATGGGATAAAACCATGGTAAAAAAAAGGTGGGACGTCCTCCTAAATGCACGGTGCAGCATACGATGGAGGGCTGCCCGGCTTAGGTAGAGCACCGCCGTGTCTTCTTGGCGGCGATTGTCAGCGATCTCTCGCGTCCGGCACTGGTCCAGGCCATGTTCCGTAGCGACAGTGTATGGCAGGCCGTCACCTCCTTCTGCGAAGCTGTGATGCTGGCAAAAGAGGTGGAAGAACGCGTGAAGGAGTGGGAATCCCAGCGCCCTCACGCCCCTAGCCGCTGCAAGAGACGCCTTGGTCGGGAGGCAACATCGAACTCCCGGCAACCTTAGGCAAGGGCGGCGAGCTGCCCACTGCTCACCGCCTGGTAAGGACCAGGCCCGGGTCGACGGCGCGTTGTGTTTCACACGCGTCTCAAAGAGATGTCAGCAGATCGTGATGGGGTCCATGAAGACCGATGCCTCCTCGGTCAGGGTTTCGGGTTGTTTAAAAAAGAAACCGTGGCCCTGGCGCACAGGCAAGTGAAGATTCACGGCTGGGTTTTAGTCAGTAAAAGTCTGACACGCCCTTCCACTCCGCCCAGAGCGAGAGAGATCATTTGATGACAAAAAAGGAGGGACGCGAACAGTGGGCAGGTCGCCGCCCGGTATAGACCAGGCCCGGGTGGAAGCGCGTTGTATTCCAAGAGCGCCTCAAAAAGATGTCAGCACATTGGACGTAGTCTACGACACCGATGCCTGCTAGGGCCGCGGGTTGCTCGTTGCTCGAAACAGATACTATAGTACCTGGCGTACTGACAAACGAAAGAAGAGAGATGTCATTTGAAGATTTTCCATCCACAAAAAAAGGCGAGAAATCCTTTGGCTAGGTTGAGCGACAATTTTCGCAGCATGGCTGGTGGCAGCTGGATAAGAATTGTCGAACATCGAGTTGAATGGCGTGAAATAAGAGAGGCGTATGTCCAACAGTGGGCTGCCATGGGCTGATGATGATGATACTGAACTCTGCAAACTCTCATAACACATAAAGTGAATTGTTAGAAAAATGCTTCTGAACACGATCGAACTTAATATTAAGTATCTATTTTGCTTCCCTTCTTATTTCTACACCTACATAAGCTTGCATCATATAACACACTGCGGATTATCGATCGTTATTAGGGACCTGCGCGCTGCAGGAGGCTGGTGGGCGTTGCACCATTTCGACAATCGAGTGAAGTACGCAATATGTGCTGCCCTCTATACAATCTGCAGAACTATCGATGGGTCGCACGCTGTGTTCATATCGATGCGCGGCCGCTAAATGGCTTGATAATTACTAGTCTTGGCTTTAGAGGGTGGCCCGTAAAATGATAACTGAAGAAAAATGTCAAAAGCGTCACACTACAGGCTTCACGAAAATGGGATGCTTCAGCGGCTATATACAAAGTTATTTTTACTTTATACGCAACCTGAATACAGTTTGTTCAGAATAACCAACTGAATCGATTCCAATTATTTTTACACCATCTTATATTTTTCCCAAATGCATTTAGAAATTGATTCAGTGTGGTTACCGAGCGTACAACACAGCTGACGATAAATCATAGTACTAAGAGCAACAATTTCTTTTTGTTTTTTAAAGTTTAATTTTTGTCTGACCGATATTTCACGGACACACTGTATACTAGTCTACAAACCTTCAATTAAACAACATCGTTTATATAGCACACTGCGGATTATCGACCGTCATTTGGGACCTGCGCGCTGCAGGAGGCTGGTGGGCGTTGCACCATTTCGACAATCGAGTGAAGTACGCAATATGTGCTGCCCTCTATACCATCTGCAGAACTATCGATGGGTCGCACGCTGTGTTCACATCGATGCGCGGCCGCTAGATGGCTAGATAGTTACTAGTCTTGGATATACAGGCTGGCCCGTAAAATGATATTTGAAGAAAAATGTCAAAAGCGTCACACTACAGGCTTCACGAAAATGGGATGCTTCAGCGGCTATATACAAAGTTATTTTAACTTTATACGAAACCTGAATACAGTTTGTTCAGAATAACCAACTGAATCGATTCCAATTATTTTTACACCATCTTATATTTTTCCCAAATGCATTTAGAAATTGATGCAGTGTGGTTACCGAGCGTACAACACAGCTGACGGTAAATCATAGTACTAGGAGCAACAATTTCTTTTTGTTTTTTAAAGTTTAAGTTTTGTCTGGCCGACATTTCACGGACACACTGTATACTAGTCTACAAACCTTCAATTAAACAACATCGTTTATATAGCACACTGCGGATTATCGACCGTCATTTGGGACCTGCGCGCTGCAGGAGGCTGGTGGGCGTTGCACCATTTCGACAAACGAGTGAAGTACGCAATATGTGCTGCCCTCTATACAATCTGCAGAACTATCGATGGGTCGCACGCTGTGTTCACATCGATGCGCGGCCGCTAAATGGCTAGATAGTTACTAGTCTTGGATATACAGGCTGGCCCGTAAAATGATAATTGAAGAAAAATGTCAAAAGCGTCACACTACAGGCTTCACGAAAATGGGATGCTTCAGCGGCTATATACAAAGATATTTTCACTTTATACGAAACCTGAATACAGTTTGTTCAGAATAACCAACTGAATCGATTCCAATTATTTTTACACCATCTTATATTTTTCCCAAATGCATTTAGAAATTGATGCAGTGTGGTTACCGAGCGTACAACACAGCTGACGGTAAATCATAGTACTAGGAGCAACAATTTCTTTTTGTTTTTTAAAGTTTAAGTTTTGTCTGGCCGACATTTCACGGACACACTGTATACTAGTCTACAAACCTTCAATTAAACAACATCGTTTATATAGCACACTGCGGATTATCGACCGTCATTTGGGACCTGCGCGCTGCAGGAGGCTGGTGGGCGTTGCACCATTTCGACAATCGAGTGAAGTACGCAATATGTGCTGCCCTCTATACAATCTGCAGAACTATCGATGGGTCGCACGCTGTGTTCACATCGATGCGCGGCCGCTAAATGGCTTGATAGTTACTAGTCTTGGCTATACAGGATGGCCCGTAAAATGATAATTGAAGAAAAATGTCAAAAGCGTCACACTACAGGCTTCACGAAAATGGGATGCTTCAGCGGCTATATACAAAGATATTTTCACTTTATACGAAACCTGAATACAGTTTGTTCAGAATAACCAACTGAATCGATTCCAATTATTTTTACACCATCTTATATTTTTCCCAAATGTATTTAGAAATTGATGCAGTGTGGTTACCGAGCGTACAACACAGCTGACGGTAAATCATAGTACTAGGAGCAACAATTTCTTTTTGTTTTTTAAAGTTTAAGTTTTGTCTGGCCGACATTTCATGGATACACTGTATACTAGTCTACAAACCTTCAATTAAACAACATCGTTTATATAGCACACTGCGGATTATCGACCGTCATTAGGGACCTGCGCGCTGCAGGAGGCTGGTGGGCGTTGCACCATTTCAACAATCGAGTGAAGTACGCAATATGTGCTGCCCTCTATACAATCTGCAGAACTATCGATGGGTCGCGCGCTGCGTTCACATCGGTGCACGGACTGCTTTCGCGGCCGCTAGATGGCTTGATAGTTCTTGGCTATACAGGATGGCCCGTAAAAAGATAATTAAAGAAAAATTTCAAAAGAGTTACTCCAAGGACTTCACAAACATGGGATGCTTCAGCAGCTACATATAGTTTAGGACCTAGATGTTTTCAGTATGTTTTTTCTTTGTTGCAGTGTGGTAACAATGTAAAAATATGGTTCTCTGAAGCTGGTCTGATGATGCGATCGGAATGTGGCTATAGGTACCTACTCCCTAACTAAACAAGAAAAAACTCATCGTGTTTTGTTGTCTCTTAGAACATTGGTATACAAAATATTATTTCTATATTTTATCGGATGTATGGAAGTAATAAAAAAAACTGTTAAGTTCAATTATAATACAGGGTGCTTTGGGTAGCAATTTTTTTTTTTTTTTTGTAAGTTATTTTTTTCTCTGGCCGACATTTCGCGGGCCACTCTGTATACCAGTCTACAGACCTTCAATTACACAACATCGTTCATATAGCACACTGCGGATTATCGACCGGCATACGGGACCTGCGCGCTGCAGGACATCGGTGGGAGTTGCAAGGCTTTCGCTATGCACCGCCACCGGCCAGGCCGCACTGCGTCTCCGACCACCGAACTGAGCGGCACGATTTCCCAACCGGTCCTCACTTACATGACTTCCTTGGTCATTGTCGAAGGTAAGTGTTTTACTTTAGCTTGACTTTCTTATTAGAGCAAAACAGTCTTTTATAGTAAATTATTCTGTGATTTTTAAACGGACTACAGATTATGGAAGTAATTTCGAAATCAATTTTATTATTATTATTATTAGACTCCCCTCCCTCACACCTCCTAACCTTGGTTCTTTGGTGGAAGTTTTTTGTCCAGTTAATCTATGTTGTAAAGAACTAAAAAATATATAGTTGTTTAGTATGAAAATGAATTCTTAATTTTTCAAGGGTAAAAAATCATACTATTTACCAGACCCCTCGCTGCCTGTAATAGTCTTTTGGTGGAAGTGTATGCTTCTTCTTGGTAGGAACTAAAAACAATTTGCGAGCAAAAACCTACATTTTTCCCCATCCCTCCCTCTTTTACCCTCACCTGTTTATACTATAGCATTGCATCAACTTGATTCCTACATTCAGAATGCCAATTGATCAACTCTACTTGGTTTTTTTATAATATCCCTATAATAATAACATCTGCTTTTTTTATAGATACCAGCGTGCCCTCGCTTCGCCGCCGCTGCTGCGTGTCGTGTGGAGCGGGGAGAGGTGGTCCTTCGAGTCACTAGAAGTCTAAAATAATTGTAAGTTTATTTTGATTTCTTCTTCAGCCTATAGAGGTCCACTGCTGGACAAAGGACTCCCCCAAGGCATTCCACGATGAGCGGTCTTGTGCTGCCCGCATCCATCGGCAATTATTTTATTTTGGTTATTATGTTAGGTATTTTGATTTGGTGCTTTCAATTACAATAGTTGGTGGCGGGTTACACTAACGAGTGATTAAGGAATATGTAGGGTTTATTTATGTCTGACATCCACACCCCATCATGACAGACAGCCATCTTTAACAAAAAACTTTTTCATTAAATAAGGACTAGTCTTCAAAATCCTCGCAGAAGTTCTCTCCATAGATTTAACAGTTATTGGTAGCTATAAGTTATTAACGAAAATTATTTTTATTTTTCCAGGTCCCCGTGAAGATGCAGCTTCACTTCCACCGAAGAATTAGATTCTCTCCCGCTAATAGACTTTAAACTAATTTCACTTGTTACAATCAGCTTTCACAGATTATTTATTAACATAAATAATCTGTGAAAGCTGATTTCCTAGAAACCATGACATCTTTTATAGAAGCCTATCAGATGTTAATCTCATTAATTCGGGCTAATTGGGTAAACGCAACGACTTTTATGTGTAACTTTGCGATATAGCCCCTAATCTGATGACTCAATTCAGACTTAATTCTGGGGTTATTACATGTAGATGTTTTCCTTGGGGTCGATCCTGGGTAAAACTCTTAACAGATAATGAGTACCCCACTTGGCTAAAGGAGTCGTTTTTGGTACGTTCCAAGAACGACTTCTTTAGCCAAGTGGGGTATCCACTTGGCTAAAGAAGTCGTTCTTGGAACGTTTTAAAACCAAATACCGAAACTACTACGACTATTCATCTTTCTTCAAAATCCCTTTGTCTATTATGACACGCATGGGTAAAGACTTCATTGATGCATAAATAACTAAAACACACTAAGTCTACAACATAAATTAATCAGTTCAGCATCTTTGATTAATAAGATAAGCACATGGATATTAAATTATGACCGGATATGACATGAGTGTCTATGCAAATAGATAACTATGACAGGCGCGGTTCCAAGGGGAGGGTTTTGAGTACCCCCTCCCTCCAAAACAAACAAATGCTTTGTTTTGGAGTTTTTGGTCCTTATTGACTCGAGGCTTGGATACGCGCCTAAAATTAATCATGATATGAATACTGAGTAAATACATTACACTGATTACAATACATTGATATAGTGATATAAGGATATGATGTGGTTCTGGAGCAAGATAATATAGGGCATCTCTGGTGTATTTTTAGTAGTTTTGTTTGTTTATTGGAACTATTGATGAGTACTTAAACGCACACAGTCTTACTTTTTTATTAAAATAATTTTTAAAATATACATGAATTAAAAAATAATATTTTGTTTCAATTTATCTACCCCACTAATGGCAAATGATTGGGATGAGCTATGCTTGTGGCCGTCTTCATTGTGCATCATCACCATCACCATCAGCCTATAGAAGTCCATTGCTAGACATAGACCTCCCCTATTGCATGCCATTCAACTTGTTTTTGGCAACTCTTATCCAGATGCGAAGATCGTCGCTCCACCTAGCCTGAGGGCGTCTTACCTTCAGCTCGCCGTCCAGGAAGGACCAGACCCGAGTCGACGGCGCGTTGTGTTTCTTGACGGGTTCCACGAAGGCTCGACACGATGCCACCTGAGCCAAGGTTGTGGGTTTTTTTTAAAAAGAAACCGTGGCCTTGACGCACAGGCAAGTGAAGAAACACGGGTGGGTTTTAGTCAGCAAAAGTCTGACACGCCACTCCGCCCAGAGCGGGAGAGTTCATTTGATGTTTTCCCATCCAGAACAAAACAAGTGCGTGTCGGACTCACCCATAAAGGGTTCCGTACCATTGATTTATAAAATTAAAGGATTTAAGTTATTTCTATGAAAGATTACGCTATAATAAGCGGTTTACGATACTTACTAGATCTCGTTCAAAAAAATTTTCGTTGGTAGTTTTTATAGTAATGTACATCAGATGTTTTTTTTAGATTTTTCATTTTTTTATTTGAGAAGTTAAAGGGGTACTTTGGAAGCGTCGGTCACGCAAACTATTCGGTTTAGAAAAAAAATATTTTAGAAACTTCGACATTATTTTTGAAGACCTATCTATACCCCACACGTATGTGATTGATGAAAAAAAAATTGAGTTTCAGTTCTAAGTATGGGGAGCCCCCAATATTTATTATATATTTTTTTATTTTTGCATCAATATCTTAATGCGGTTCACAGAATACATCTACCTACCAAGTTTCAACACTATAGCTCTTATAGTTTTGGAAAAAAAAATGGCTGTGACATACGGACGCACAGATGGACAGACAGACATGACGAATCTACAAGGGTTCCGTTTTCTGCCATTTGGCTACGGAACCCTAAAAAGGAAGTCTCAAATTTACGGTTTTTATTTATACCTATGTCTTTTTGTGGCTGACTGCTCCTCAAACCAAGTGTGTGATTGTGACTAGTACCGCCACCTGTCGTTTAAAGTCCATATTGATGCAATTTTCCGTCAAACTGCGCCAGTGCGATTCTTCTATAGCCGTAAAAGTGTCACTGTAAGCTGTTCACTCGTAAGGAATTAGACAATTATTAACTATGAACAATTTACAGCTAGAACAAACAAAATAAAAAAAAATGTTTGTCAAACTGACAGCCAAGTAAGTAAGTCACCAATAAGTCATCACTTAAACATAAAAAAACAGATTGTACTGAGATAGTGTGGACAACACAACACAGCTACCTAGCTTATAAAAATTAAAAAAACAAGCACAACAAAAAAAATTAAAATCAAAAAACAAGCAATATAACATTCCAGCTTAAGTTACACACAAAGATGGTGATTATGCTCAGAGAGAGTCATACTTGAAGATCCAGCATATAATATAACAGTAGACAAAACTTGCTCTTCGATGACGTAGATGTCGCTTTCATCTGATGTGACGAACGGGTTACTATAAAACGTGAAAAAATACATATAAAAGGTGTGCAAATTATTTATTTATGACCACTGTTCATACAGTGAAACGGCGATAGAAAACCTCTCGAGGAAACCGACATGTCGCGAGCCTGCGGGCGGTGAGCCGTGGGCAGCTCGCCGCCCGGTAAGGACCAGGCCCGAGTCGACGGCGCGTCGTGTTTCATGCGCGCCTCAAAGAGATGTCATCACATCGTGACGGGCTCCACGAAGACCGATGCCTCCAGGGTCAGGGTTGCGGGTTGGTTAAACAAGAAACCGTGACCCTGGCTGTCGCACAGGCAAGCGAAGAAACACGGGTGGGTTTTAGTCAGTAAAAGTCTGACACGCCCTTCCGCTCCGCCGAGAGCGGGAGAAGTCATTTGATGATTTCCCATCCCAACAAAAAAAAGGATACCGACATATTCTAAAATTTGAAATTCGAAGGCATATGACTTCTTCCAACCCACACTGTGCCCGCGTGGTGGTTTATGGACCACTCCCTTTCATTGAAAGTGGAGACTTGTGAAACTGTATCCCACCAGTGGAAACCTTATCGGTGGGTTATTATGTTACGGGTTATTATTATTATTATCAGGGAAAGTAATACAGTAGTTGTACTTGTAATAGGGTACCTGGACCCAGTATGCATTTCCAGGAGCAAATTCTTAGATGTACAATTTGGTTAAAATAGAGGACACAGCTTAGTCCACAGGTTTCCTTAAAGACAGCAATCTATTGTTATCAAGGAATTTATTGCCAGAATTAATTTTCTTGTGTCACAAGACCCATATGGACAAGCGTAGAGTGGTAGGCCCTTCAGCTAAATGGACCAATGACGTACAGCAGATTGTTAGGACAGACTGAATGCGTAATTTGGAGGACGATTTAAATTTCGTAATTTTTTTGATTTGCTTTTTTTTGAATCTGGGAAAGGCTTCAGAACAGGTTATTCCACACTGGATCATATACACGTTGTGAGACAGATATTCGAGAAAAACAAAGAGTTTAATGTTCCCTTCTACTGCTGTTTTATTGACTACAACAAGGCATTCGATTCAATAGAGCACGAAAGTATCTGGCGTTCCCTTAAGAATCAAGGAGTCGAACATAAGTATATTAGAATTCTGAAAAACGTATACTCTAACAGTACAGCTAAAATAAAATTAGAAAAACATGGAAAAGAAATACAAATAAACAGAGGCGTACGACAAGGGGACCCATTATCGCCTAAACTATTTACAGCGGTCTTGGAAGAAATCTTTAGAAAAGTAAACTGGGATCAGTACGGCCTAAACATACTTCCCTCACTTCACTTCCCTCCGCGCGCCCGCGCCGTGTGGTTTGAAATTAATACGCTCCGGGTTTATTTACGAATATCGCGTTCCGATTGTTAGTTTCCGGCTCGTGTTTTCATTCTAGACTGTGAAATTGTGTCTGGCTTGGTATAGTAAGTTTATTCTTAGTGTTTGTTTGGTATTTATTGTAAATCAAATAATTTCGGTGAGTACATTTATTTTCTTACTTGTGAGGGTAACGTAATTTATTTTTCTTTTCTCCGCGCGACGGTTTTGTTTTTTTTTTTCTTTTCGTTAACTTAGATTTGTTTTTCTTGTTAATTAATTAGCTATGTCAACTTCCAATGACCCCCCTGATCGTGGGGGGGACATTTTCCGCAGAGATAACAAGACGTTTAGGTCGCCGCCGCAAGCATCCGCTAAGCGTTTGTTTTGTGAAATGTCTCCGACCGACAATTTAATAGATGATAGGTCGAAGCGTTTACAAACTGCACCCAATTCTCCCGAAAAGTCGCCTACATTAAATATTTCCAATCGTAGCGACGGGAACAGTAATTATTGCGATTTGATGACCGAGGCGTCTGTGTACCTGGCCAAAATCAACGAGCTGGTTAATGATAACGGTTCTCGTATAAATGTCGCGAACAAATCAGCAATTATGGATATGACTCAACGAGTTACAAGTATCGTGTCTTTGTTAGCTTTAAAATCTGCGTGTAACGAGACAAAGCTTGCTAACACCGAGCGTGAATTGGAAATAATTAAATTAAAATCCTACGCTAAAACCGTTAATGAGGACAAAAACATGTCGTACGCGGACTCTTTGAAACTGCGGTTGCCTAAAGTTACCCCGGCTATTGAATCTAGAGTACCTCTTCCTTGTCTCGTCGCCTATCCGACCCAGGAGCGATCAGCTGACTATGCGTCATCTTCCGCCACTAAACAAGCTCTTATGAAGGCGATTAGACCGAGTGACGATGGTTTTCAAATAGTCGGTATTAAAAAAACCGCCAAATCAGGCGTTGTACTGCGCGTTGCAAATGAAAACCAATTGAAAAGACTAGAATCGGTAGACGCTATAAAGTCTGCGGGTCTTCGTTTAGAAAAACCAAAAGGTCGCCGACCCCGTCTATTAGTTAAGGACATTCCCGCCTCTATGGAAGACAACAATTTTTTGCAAGCCATATACCGCCAAAATATTAAAAACGAGTTGCCAATAAAAGAAGACGACTTCATTAAATCCACGAAAATAGTCCGTAGGCGTTCTACCAATAACGGTCGTAAATGGTTAGGAATAGAGATTGAACCTGAGGTACGGAAACATCTTGTGTCTACCAAGGATAAGTTATTTATTGACTGGGCCACGTGCCGTTTTGTTGATGATATCGAGGTAGTTCGTTGCGCGTATTGTCAGCAATTCGGTCACGTGAAAAAACATTGCGCTAATAAATCACCAACCTGCGCTATATGTTCTGAGGCCCACGAAACCAATGTTTGTCCGCATAAGGACGATTTAAATTTTACCCCGGTTTGCGCGGCGTGTAAACGTTTTAAAAAACCTTTTGACCATCGCTGCGGGTCTGAACAGTGCGGTACCTATAAATTAAAACTCGAACAACTTATCCTACATACTAATTACTAATTAAGATGGATAGTCTAAGCATAGGGCAATTAAACCTTCACAACGATAAGGTGGCGACATCAGAGTTAGATAAATTAATTATTGACTACAACTTAGACCTTGTACTCATTCAAGAACAATATCAAAACTCAAGTTTACGTCACAGGGTAGTGCAGCTGGATTGTAGGGCGCGAGCCGGAATTTATGTTGCGCGGTCTTCTAACTTTACGGTAACGTCTATACGTGACCTCATGACGCCACACTGTGCGGTTGCTGAAGTCTCATCAGCTTCTTTTAAAGTATTCGTTGTAAGCTGTTACTTTCAATATTCAGATCCTGTTACTCCTCATATACATAATCTCCGTCATGTCTTGCGGTCACTCGCGGGCTGCAAAGTGATCGTTGGCGCGGATGTCAACGCGTCATCGTCTCTGTGGTATGGCAAGGTTCGGGCAACCGATACCGAACGACGCTGCGCTGTTGAGGATTT
Organism: Sesamia nonagrioides; assembly: GCA_017933935.1. Classification (NCBI taxonomy): domain Eukaryota; kingdom Metazoa; phylum Arthropoda; class Insecta; order Lepidoptera; family Noctuidae; genus Sesamia; species Sesamia nonagrioides. Next base: position 4,726,309 of record JADWQK010000025.1, read on the forward strand.
CATTGCTGAGATGAACCTATCGATTCATAATACCCCCGATGCACCACCTACTTTTTGCAGCCAAATAGGCGAATCTTGTATTGACGTCACACTTTCTAGTGCCGACGTACGTTTGGATAGGTGGCGTGTCCTACCGGACGCGTCTTGTAGTGATCATCGCCTGATCGTATACGAATTTGTTCCTGGTTATATTCAGGGTCCGTCTCATATTCCTGGTAATTTCAGATATAGATGTAAAGGTGCGAACTGGGAATTTTTTGGCTCGCTTTTTGCGTGTCACGCCAAGGAGTTCACTCGGGACGGGCTGTCAGCCGAAGAAAGTGCTGACATTATGTCAGAAACCTTTACCTACTGTGCTGACATCGCCATTGGTCGTGGATCTATGACCAATATTCGTAGATGTGACTGGTGGAGTGATTATTTAGTTGAACAGCGCAAAAGATATCGCAGAGCGCGTAGACAGTTAAATAAACTCAAGAGCCGAAAGATTACTGGAGATCTTCTTACGTCCGCTTTAAATGCTTTTAGAGTTGCCAAGTCACGCTACAAAGCATCGGTGGAAAAATCTAAGGGTAACTTGTTGCGGAAAATCGTTGACAAACTTGACAGGGAGGGTCCGTGGTCTCCCTTATATCACGAATTTAAAGCTAACAGATCGGTCGACCTTGCATACGTTCAAAACATTAAGGTCAATGATAAGCATACCACGGGCATAGAGGAAACAACAAAAGTACTAATTAATACACTTATCCCTGATGATTCACCGGCTAACGATAGCGACTACCACCAACAGATTCGAGCGTGGGCTCCTGTGCCACCTGAATCACCAATGTCAGACGTACCATCTAATGACGAATTTATAAATATTGTTAGAAAACTACCGGTCAACAAATCATCAGGGGAAGATAAAATATCTAATAGGATGATTAAAGAAGCGTGTAAATCAGCGGGTGATGCCATCTTAACTGTATATAACCGATGCATTGCTGAAGGCGTTTTTCCTCGTAAATGGCGACGCGGTTTCATACGAATAATACCAAAGTGTGGTGATAAACCACCGGATGATCCGAAGTCATATCGGCCTATCACGCTTCTACCATCTTTGGGGAAACTTCTTGAGCGCCTCATCGTTCCACGTTTACTACCGAACGGTCCAAAATTTCATAGTAATCAATATGGCTTCACCATCGGTAAATCAACAGTCGACGCGGCGCTTTCTGTCAGAAGAACCGTTAACCAGTCGGAACACAAGTACGTGATTGGTATCTTTTTGGATATTTCTGGGGCTTTTGATAACGCTTGGTGGCCTATGCTGTTGTTAAAATTAAAAAACCGCGGTTGCTATAGAAACATATATAATCTCGTTTACTCGTACTTTATAAACGGTTCCGCGGTACTTAAGCTCGGTCATTTTTCTAGTACTAAAGCACTAACCATGGGATGTCCTCAGGGTTCAGTTGTCGGTCCTTATTTATGGAAGTTTGGGTTTTGATGATTTTCTCGCGATCCCGCTTCCTTGCGGCTGTTCACTTACTGGTTACGCGGACGATGGCCTACTGCTCATTCAATCAAGTACCCGAGCCGGACTTGAGAACTTGGCCCATACTTGCCTAAATCTAATATCTCAGTGGGGTGATCGTAACCGCCTAGCGTTTGCGCCGCATAAAACCTATCAACTTCTACTAAAAGGTAATCTTAAATCATTGCCTACTATTAAATTTAATAACGTTCCCGTTAAAAAACAGCAATCCGTATGCTACCTTGGTATGGTCTTAGAAAGGAATTTTTCATTTATCGAACATATAAAAATAGTTGGCGAAAAAGCTAAAAGGAACTTTTATGCCCTAACTAGAATATCCAAAGCAACTTGGGGTCTATCATTCCTAACTTTAAAAACTATATATGGAGCTACCTACTTAGGATGTATGTGCTACGGTGCACCTGTTTGGGCCGATAGGGCCAGCATAGGGGCGGCGCGACGTAAACTGCTTCAAAGCCAACGTTTGGCATTGATATTTTTATGCAAGGCGTATAGAACAGTCAGTACTGAAGCCTTACCCGTTCTGGCAGGTGTACTTCCAGTCGATCTTGAAGTACAGCGACGTGCTTCAATGTACTACTCCGCGAGGGGGGAGGCCATGGACACTAACTTTGTTACACAACGCGACCTCAATAGAATTTCTAGATTATTTAAACCTCAGACTGACGTCTGGGAGGACCTCTTATCCGAATGGCAAAGTAGGTGGGATAATTCCATCAAGGGCCGGCACCTCCATCTGTTCTTTCCATCCGTTGGCGATCGGCTGGCTAAGACATGGCTGGAGGTTGACCACTGCGTTGCCCAATTTCTCACAGGTCATGGCAACTTTAAAAGTAAACTGTATTCTTTTAAACTTGTTCCTTCGCCTTTGTGTCAGTGTTCTACATCGAACTGTGAATTTGAACAGTCCGCACATCACATCTTGTGGGAGTGTATTCTTTGGCAGAATGAACGCAATATTATGTTGGATAGTGTACAAGTTACATCCGGAGTTGTTTATTATACGGACCTTGTAGAAACTAGAACTAATTTCCGTGCGTTCAGGCGCTTTTGCCATACCTATTATTGGAATCAATTGTAACAGCAAATACCTACTTAGGACCCATTAACTTGATCAAATGTTATTCCGTGGTGCTTGGCAATCTGGGCTTCTCCCAGTTGCAATAATGTCCCTTTGTGCCGATTGGCCTAGTTCTATTCTGTCTCCTGCTTATTATGGAGGGAAGTGGAAAAAATATCTTTTTTCTTACTCCTCCGCTATTCTTTTCTGATTAATTTCGTTGCGGGACCCAAGACAGTTGAAACATTTCTCCGGGACTCGTCGAGCTTCATTGCTCGGCGTTTTTCTGGCGGTCTCCACTGTTGATTCTGGCTTTCAGGAGTTGCAGTGGGTTGGGAACAGTGTGGCGGGCCTAAACATAAACGGAGAAATACTATCTCACCTACGATTTGCTGACGACATCGTGATATTCGCAACACAAAAAGACCACTTACAAGACATGCTCAAAGACCTCGATACAGAAAGCCAAGTTGTAGGCCTAACAATGAACACCTCTAAGACCAAAATAATGACCAATACATTCGAGGAACCCATAGTTATAAATGGTCAGCCGATTGAGTACGTGAAGGAATACACTTACCTAGGCCAACAAATCTCTCTGAGAGACATAATGTCTAGGGAAATAGATACAAGGATCGGAAATGCGTGGAAATGTTACTGGAGCCTTAAAGAAATAATGAAAAACAACGAAATACAAATGTCTATCAAATCAAAACTGTACAACACCTGCGTGCTACCAGTCCTAACATATGGTTGCCAAACTTGGGCACTGACTAAAGCGCATTTTAAAAAACTTGAAACTTGTCAAACAGCAATGGAGAGGAGCATGCTGAACATCAAAAAATCTGACAGAGTACGTAACACCATCATCAGAAAACGCACAAAAATAGAAAATGTCACAACGAAAATAAGAAAACTTAAGTGTCAATGGACAGGTCATATAATTAGGGGTATCCAGAAATGGAACAAGAACATAGTGTTCTGGTACCCTCGAAACCGAAAAAGAAAACAAGGCAAACAGGTCCGAAGATGGGAAGACGAATTGAAAGCATCTGCAGGGAAAACATGGACTAGAAAGGCTTTAAACAGAACAGAATGGAAAGAAATGGAGGAGGCCTTTGCCAAAGGGCAAACAGACCAAGTTTTCGTTGATTCGGTGTCAATGACTTATCAAAGTCACTAGCATAAGTTACTTTTCTTTGTAAATATTATGTCTGAATAAAGGCTTATATTATTATTATTATTATAATCTGGGAAAAGCCTTCGTCTAGTCGTGGCTTTTGATAGGCTGAGTTGATTGACTGTAAAAGAGCTTATCGACTTATATATTTTTTTTACCTCTTTTTAAGTATAGCTTACATCGTCCAATCGTCTCGAAATAGGTTCCAATAAAAAGTCATAAACATATTTACATTTTTTAATTATATCTTAATTATTCTCAACATTGTGTCTTTAGTAGTTATTATTCTAATACATACCAGAGATACCAACAAAAATAATGTACATACGCTTACATTACATTACATACATATATACAACTGGCAAGGTAACGCATTTCCAAACCTTAGGTCAGCAAGGACAAAAACTCCAAAACAAAGTATTTTTTTGTTTTGGAGGGAGGGCACTGAGAATCCCTCCCCTTGGATCCGCGCCAGATAGTTACGTATTCATTTGTATAGACATACAAATACATAGGAAACTACCAGTATCACATATCCGGTCAAAAAATCCATTCCGTGTGGGGTATACCTCATTTTAATATGAGGTATGAATTTTGGCATAATAATGCTACATTAATGTGATCATTACATGCAATATCGTCTTTACCCAAGTATGTCGTAAGATACGATCAAGGGATTCAATAGAAAGATGAACTGCAAACCCTTTATAAGTGAAATGTCGTTACCCAAGTGAGGTCATATTTGTTAAAATTTTCATCTTGTGATAAAACTCTAACAACTGCAAACCCCAGTATGTCTAGTCCTTGTGGCATTAAACATCAATACGGGGACTAAATCGCAAAATAAGCAAAAAGGATATTTGCATTTAGCCACATAACCCGATTTGAAGCCATTAGCAATAATGCCTTTTTTCACAATACGCAAAGTAGCCCGTTAAGCCACAGAACCAGCTTTCACAGATTACCTATTTTTATTCAAAATAAGTAATCTATGAAAGCTGGTTCTGAACTATTCAAATTAAGTTTAGCCTATCAACCGGAGTTTTTGATACATAGACAGGAATGAAGCTGGATCTTCGCTGTTTGTTGACGGCTTAATTCATCTACGACCTGTAAAGAAAATCATTATTTTAGAAGATTGGTAGAACGTATAATAAAGTGGAAGGAATCCAATGACCTGATTGTGAACTTTCCTTTGGAAACCTACATTACGTTACAATCCACACTAATATTATAAATGCGAAAGTAACTCTGTCTGTCTGTCTGTCTGCCTGTCAGTCTGTCTGTCTGTCTGTCTGTCTGTCTGTCTGTTACGCTTACCCGCTTAAACCTCTCAACCGATTTTGATGAAATTTGGCACAGACAACCTTTGGACCCTGAAAAAGAACATAGGCTACCTTTTATCCCGGAAAAATATGATGTTGACGCGGTATAACCGAACTCCACGCGGGCGAAGCTGCGGGCGGAAAGCTAGTATACAATATGTAAAGAAAAACCCGTCCGACCCAAAAGAATAATAAAGGTTAGCTATACACATGACCATCATCATCATCAAAAAAGGTTGATGATGATGACACACATGACCAAATAACATATGAAATTTTACATAATCATCATAGTAACAATGCTAATGAATTTTGAAATAATCTTTTTTTCTGCGAATTAATGCCAACTTTCCCAAAATTTGGTAATTTTTGAAAAAGTGTCATTTTAGACAGTATTATTGTGAGTGACCACGTGCCGCGTGCCCTGCCCCCTTCACCCGCGCATGCCTACCGTGTTGCCTACCGCACATGTATTAACTTAGGTACCTCGCTTTTTCCAAATAACATTTATTTTTTAGGGGGATTTTTTTTAAGTTTAGGCCGGCTTTGTAAGCATTATTAGAATCAGTTAACGATACCTACCTAAAAAGACCTTGACGGATCGGACAGGGTTTTCTTTACATATTGTATAATACCTAACCCACTAATATCCTACAAATGCCCACTAATGGAACACAGGCATCTGCTCTGTCAGAGGGATTGGAATACGATTTGGCTGTTATTTAACATCTACTATACTTGAACGGTCAAAAACTCAACACCAACTAGGTACTAACAATCAAACAACGATACAGAAAAAAAACGCACATAGTTAAGACTCTGACGAGCCAAAGAAAGAGAAAGATAGTCAGATAGGACGCTAAGCGAAAATTAAGAGATAGCGTGGGCAGGCAATGCGATGCGACGGGATAGGCCAAGGGAATAAGAAAATTTCACGTAAATGATGTCGCGTGCAGAAGCTAGTTTATTATAACAAATCTGAAAACTTTGCTTGTCGAACGTATTTAAGTTAGATTCTCTGGAACCAGTCTAATTTGTTTTATTTACGTTTGATAGCTCTTTTAACATTATGCTGCAACCATTTAATTCAATTCATTAATTAAATAAATAAATATGTACGGACAAATCACACAGATTGAGCTAGCCCCAAAGTAAGCTCGAGACTTGTGTTATGGGATACTAACTCAACGATACTATATTTATAATAGATACATGTATAGATAAACATCCAAGACCCAGGCCAATCAGGAAAAGATCGTTTTCCATCATGACCTGACCGGGGATCGAACCCGGGGCCTCAACGTCGCAGGCAGGCGTGTTGACCGCTGCGCCACGGAGGTCGCCTAAATCATTAATCGTTAGGAGCCGAGAAAAATAACAAAAGTTAGAATGAACGCTGAGCTGAGCGATACAATGCAATAAGATGTGACTGACGGGGGTAGCGTTTACGAGTTTTCTTTAGCACTCGTAAGCACTGCGCGTAGCATTAATCTAGTAGCCAACTCGTCTTCATTCCCAATTGCCGAGATTCTTTACATAGTCAACTACAACTAATAGGTAGCTAAATCATGTGGATTTCCTCTATGTTAAAATTAAACCAAAGTAAAAATGAACCCTACTTCATTTAGAACTAGCTTTCCACACGCGGCTTCGCCTGCGTAGAGTTCGGTTATATCGCGTTTCCAAGAGAACTCTTCAAAAATCCGGAATCCAAAGTCTAATCTAGGTATCCTATGTTATTTCTCAAGGTCAACTCTATCTTTGTACCAAATTTCAATAAAAACAGTTCAGTGGTTTAGACGAGAAAGCGTAACAGACAGACAGACAGACAGAGTTACTTTCGCATTTATAATATTAGTATGGATTAAAATAATATTCAAGTAAATAACAACTAATAATACTAAAGTACCAGTAATGCTTAAGTAGTATAGATGTGTAATGCTGAATAGTATTAGAAGTTAGTGAATAATGCTTAATTTTAAATCACAAAGAAATAAAACAAGAAAAAACCAAATTTACAAAAATATCTTATGTATAAATATTAGGTACCTTGGTAGCTTATGTACCGAAGAGGACTCGAAGGTTCAGATCCTGACGATCAATTGGCCTGGAATCACAAAGGGATCATACATTAGTTAAATCAACACAGATGAATATTTTATTAGGGATAATAGAATTTAACGTTTTATAATTATTTTCAAGACTTTAACGCTTCATTATATACTTAAATTGTTTTTTTTATTTTTATTAATATGTAGTTTTATTTATTAATATTACTGTTTTTATTATTTTTATTACATTTTACAATAGATAAAGTTATAGGTAGTTCACTTTCTGTCACTTACCTGAATAAATTCAATAAATCGGTATAAAAAAGCCGACGCTCAGATTCGTGGCAATCCGAACCGAGGCTGAGAACGCACTGAATGCATTTCAGTCAACAACGCAGAATACACCTACAACGGCCCCTGCAACGCGCATGTCAAATCGATAATTCCGTCTGGAATGAATAAGTAACGCCACACACTAAGCGATTGTTGCTGCTCATAGTTCAGAAACCAGCATGTTCTAGAACCAAAAAATTTCAACGCATCCACCAATTTAGCACCATAGGATTATGGCCCACTACTCTCAAAGAGAGAGACTTCCAGAAGTGAAAACATTATCGGGTGATTGGGTGCTTTGCTTTGCACTTTGCTAACTTTTATATATTTTCAAATATGTTAACAAAAATTAGTTTAACAAACTTTTATATCTACTTATTTCTATTATTTACTAATTTACATATAGTTAGTTTTGGTTATTCTTACTTGTAAGTAAATCGCACAAATTTTGCCTACCTATTCTTACCTTTAAACTCCATTCCAGGTTAAACCTCTGCACTGCATGAACTGGGCAGTCGACGAGAATGTGCACGACATCTTCTACGGCGTCTGGCTCACAGATGCATGATGGACTCTCCTTTAACTTAAACCGGCTTAAGTACTGGGAGAATCCACCGTGCCCTCTCAGCATCTGGATGAGCTTTCCCTCGGGTTTGACCTTGAGTACAAAACGGTGAGCCACACTGACATCGGGAAGGAACATCTTAGTGACCGACGCAGTGTCCCCGGCTATATACCGACTGTTCCATTCATCCAATGATGACTGACGAATAAGCCGCTTCACGTACGATATGGGACACTGGTTGTAATAAGGCTTCCTTCTCGATGCTAGAGCCGCCTCCTTAGCCAAATCAATCCTTCGCATCAATCTTACTGCCGTCGGTGAAGATTTGCACCTGCTTCACATTACACCTATCCACAAGGCTTTGGTCTATCAGTTGGATGAATTCTAAAGCCATATACTCTGCCGGGTGAGCAGTTACTGCAAACCCTACCGGACGCTACTTTTCCCTATCGCACAGCTCCAGCGGGGGCGACCCTCTCTTTGCCTCGCACGATGCGGCTGCTTCTTGTACCCTGAGGTCGAGAAGAAGTATCGCCGCTAAGACCAGAGCGGAGTGTAGAGAAACCGTGCGATAAGATTTGCAGAGCTTCTGAGCGAAACTTCTTTGGACCGTATTGAGCAACTTACGTACCCGATCTTATTAACCGTGGGTGCCCACACAGCAGACGTGTACATTATTACAGTCGCCGTATAGATTGAGCGGATTACGTCGGCGTGCAGACCCCAGTCTACCTTGGTACCTATGATAACCATGTAGGATAACAAGCTCATAACTTTGTGGTTTTTCATGATATCTTTTTGAAATTTTGTACATAGATTCTTTACTTAAAATTACTAGACAATTGTTTCGGGTTTCGCCTAAACAAAAAATAATGTTGTATATCTGTATCTGGTAAAGATAAATACCCTTAAATGGGGAAGAAAGGGAATGGCTTCTCAGCTAACCTCAAAATCGTTGCAGATAAAGATAATAATCTGAAGAAAACCTACAATTTTTCTTCTAAAGGTTGTGGCCGCCACACAATCTGACCACCAGTCGCTTAATATGCGGCGACACTTAGAAGTATGATGTACGCATTTACGGTTACGTAAATATAGTTAATGTTGCAGTTAAAACTTTTATTCCGTTTCATGGCGATTCTCCTCATATCCTGTTAAATACCTCCCTATGAATATTGAATGTCGACACAATTAACCAAAAGGGATCAAACATTGTAACGGCCGCCATTATTTTGTGTAAATGGTGTATTTTGTGACCACTGCTATCAGAAATAAACATCGCGCGTTTACCGGAATTTTCAAGAACCAGAAAAATTTGAACTACCAGCCAACAACAACCTACCCCCGCGAGATGTAAATGTATTACGGGTTTACTATCTTTTAATGAAAAACATTTAATAGGGTGTTAAGACTGGTCGGTTAAAGCTAAAGCCAATTTCAGCATCACATAAATACCTACCACCAGAAAGATTCTGTTTAAATTTTATTGTAAAATTTTGAATTTAAAGATTTATTAGGGCAACCATTGATAAAATATTAAACTAAGGTAGATAAGTCACTAGCGCACTAAAAATGAAGCGCACAAAAGGAGGTAAGTCCAGTATCTCGCTTTAGTTACTCTCGATACACTCGTAAAAACAAACGACAAACACTAGCCATCTTTTTCTTCTCTATGCTTTAGATTCCGCCCCATCTCATTCACACTGTACCAACGTGTGAAATGTACGCAGAATAAAAAATTTGCATGTGTGTGCTGTTGCTCCGATCGGCACATTTATTTTGGTTAATTTGTTAGAGCATAATATCATATCTGTTTAATATTATATCAATGAGGGCAAGATTATTATATTAAATTAATTAATTATTACATTAAAATACATTTATTTGGCGCCGAAGACAAATGTAGATGTGATTTAAAAATTTGCTACTAATGTAATACTAAAACTTCAAATTACGTCACCGTATAGATAAACTGTATTAAATAAAACCTGTGATTAAAGTTTCTACAATAAAAAAAAAAAAGAAAACAAAGAGATAATAAAATTGTTGTGGGTACTTTCACGAAAGTTAGGTCGATGACTGACGTGGGAGTAACACTCATCAATTGCATTTTGAAACTCAGAATGCAATTTGCGTTTTCCGTGACTTCTCAAAAGCGTTTGGGTGCATTGCCGCAATACACTGATCTGTAAATTACACAATACCTACGTTTTCCTGGACAAGCTGTTGATTACTTTTGACTCTTCCCTATCTATGAAGCAGACAGCAAAACGTAAATTTTAACGGTGCGAAAACTTCCGGATATGAATGTGCCTCGAGATGTAATTCTTGGCGCTTTCCTATTTGACAATTATATTTACTTTAGATTCAAAATCGCAATGCAGTGCTCATGTTAAAATTCTTATAGATAGGTTAATAAGTCCAACGACGTAAGACGGAGTAAGAAAATGTTTTGATCATAGTCTTCTACCAAACGAAAGAAGATGGAATCACGTAAATCGGCCCAGTTATCGCTGAGTAATTTATGCAGCATGAAAGAAATAGGTCCCCAAATAGGCTATTTGACAGTATTAATTTTTTGTGAAACGATCCGGATTGGCTAATGTCACGATGACGTCATACGCGCATCAGCACTTGTTGTTGTTCTGTGTTCTCAGGTGTTTTATCAATGTATTTGTACAACCCGGTACAGCACACCACTTGTAAACTATTTTATTAGATAAACAACAACAAACAACAGATAAATACAAACACCACTGCGGAACCGAAAATCGTTTATATCGTCTTGTGACGTCACTTACAAGGCGCGACGCCAGATTGCTGAACAAAACGTTTCGGCGGCTTATTTGAATTTTGAATTTTTATTTGCATGTTTCTTACGAAATACGTATTTAAAATAAAATAAAAAATACTCTCGGTGACTTCTTAACCGCAACCAAGTAGTTGAAGATAGACATTATAAATCTGTCAAATAGCCTATTTATAACCTTTTCCTGTTTATAAAGTTGGCTAATTGCTTTTGTGGATGAACTGTGTTATAACTTGAAATTAGGTCTCACTGCAACATGGTCATACAAACTGCGAGAGTAGATAGGTATATTAGTCTGCCATGTTTGAGGGGTGGGTATAGGGTTCTCTGAGAACTTATCTATATCCTGTAACTGTCACAGTACCGATCAATAATTCTGTCTGGGATGAATAAGAAACGCCGCACACTAAGCGATTGTCGTTACCCACAGTTGCGAGGCTTGCTACATGCTGCCACTTTTATGTTTCCTTTTTGCATGCCGAAAGGTAAAGTAATGTGGTGATACAGTATACTGTGATATAAGTACAATTATTGAATGAATGTCAAACATTTTAATATTCTTTGATTATTGTTTAAATGCGGTGTTTGCCTATATTATTATGCATTACACACGAACTAAATAAAGATTAATCAAGGATATATGCCAACCGAATTGCGTACTATCCTGCTGAGGATTACGGTTCATGCCGCGGATTGTTTGAAAGAGATACCTACTGTGGTCCCTGGCGCACAAGAAAATGAAGGACCACACGTTGGTTTTAATCAGTAAAATTCTGCCACGCCCTTCCGCTCAGTGCAGAGCGGGAGAAATTATTTAAAAAAAAACCCTAAGCTGCAAATTAAATGTGTAAAATGCAACTGAAAGATTTGGAACTTCATTTGAGATTACCAAACTTTTCTTCTGAGCGACAAAGCTACAAATAAGCTAGTGACAGCGACTGACCGTCACTTGGTCTGGTCACTGTCGCTTAGTATGCGGCAACACTAAGGTGCGTATTACAGAACGTCACTCAAAACTCAAGCTTTACATAAGTCTCGTTTGAAGCCTTTTGATTGGTTGAAACTAGTTTTAAGTAATGCTTAAACAGAGATCAATGGTTGAGTTTCCATCTGGAATACGGGCCTTAGAAATATGTAGCGTTACTGTTAGGTAGATATTATTAGTGTTACCGTTAAAACTCCTTGTCCGTTTCATTTCGATTCTCCTAATATCCTGATGAAATACCGAAATATGTCTCATAATATTGGATGTCTGCGAAACGAACCAACAGTAATCATTGAATGAAAAAATGTTTCAAAATTGAAGCTCCTCGTTGTGTTGTCATTTTCATTAGTGGTCATTATATGGTTGTCTTAACTAATGTGGAGCTCCAAGTATAATTTTCAAAGTGTATCGGCGATGTTTGCTAGCACACGAAGCTGGACGAATTTATCAAATATGAATGATATTTATGCTTGAACAGTTGCTACAACAGGTATGTAATCATGTTACTATCTGTTGTTGAAGTTTCAAACTTATTAAGTAAACTATTTTAAGTTTAAAATGAGGATTGTTTACATTGCGCATTTAATGGTTAGATTGTAAATATAAGTAGACCATATTGTAGTGCGTTTTGATACTTTAGGTGATTTAATTTACCGCTGATTTTAAAAATGAATTATATCTTGTGGGAATTAATTTATGCTATCCATCTTCTGATAGAAATTACATATTATTATTTTTAATCTTTCAGGAAAATGTGAGAGTATGCCCTTTACCAAGATATAATATAAATGAGTTAGTTATTCGCTTAAGTGAAGATACCAGATCAAAGCAATTATTATATCTTAGAATACGTTTCATTGGTAAAAACACGTTTAAACACGCTTTTCAATCAATGTGTATGTCTTTTTTGTTTACTCGTCTTATTTAAACGCCAGATACCATAGATTTGTGTTTTCATTAAAACCGGTTTTGCTTCTAGTATATGCAAGAATGCAGTGCCCTAATTTATTTTCATGACTTTATAGACAAACTATATCTGCATTTGCAATATTTATTGCTTCTTTTATATCCAATAATTAATTCAAAGGATGTTGTGGCGCAGTCTAAGAGAAGCTCGTGTCCTACAGTGTTCTACTATAGAATTGAATTATAAAAAATATAATAGAAAACTTTTATTTCAGAAATAAGTCAATAATTTAAGTAACAATGTTATTTAATAGTGTTAGTTGTTTATAACCATTACATTGAGTGTGTTACTGAAAATGGGGTTTAACTCCAACATGGACGTACAAATATGTATGTAGCTAGATATAATAGAGTTAGCCACAAATTGAAGGGTACAGATGGGATGCGACCAAACTCCATTGTAATAAGTAAATACAGGAACATGAATATACGGCTTCGTTCTGCTAACGAGTTTGTAATTCAGGTGTCACAGATGTTGATGCTGGCTAAGGAGGAGACAGAGCGCGTGAGGGAGCGGGAATCCCAGCACCCTCACGCCTCAAGCCGCCTCAGGAGACGCCCTGGTCGGGAGACAACATCGCACTCCCGGCCACCGTAGGCGCGGGCTTGCAGGTGACGAGCGATGGGCAGCTCGCCGCCCGGTAAGGATCAGACCCGGATCGACGGCGCGTTGTGTTTCACGCGCACCTAAAGGAGATGTCAGCACACCGTGACGGGGTGCACGAGGACCGATGCCTCCTGGGCCAGGGTTGCGGGTTGGTTTAAAATGAAACCGTGGCCCTGGCACACAGGCAAGTGAAGAAACACGGGTAGGTTTTAGTCAGTAAAAGTCTGAGACTTCCTTCCGCTACGCCCAGAGCGGGACAGGTAATTTGATTATTTCCCATCAAAATAAAAAAGGTAGCACAAATACATTTTTTTCTAATCAATAACAGCTTACCGCGGTTGGTCTGTGGATGGAATCTTTACCTATAGTTGAACTTCGGGTCTCCAACAGCACGTTTAGCCTTTCATACGAACTATCATTCGGGGTTATATGACAGTCATTACTTTCTTTTATTATAATTACTAGCTTTCCGCCCGAGGCTTCGCCCGCATGGAGTTCGGTTATATCGCGCTTTTTAGATTTCCCTCGGGAATATCAATTATTTCCGGGATAAAAGATAGCCTATGTTCTTTCTCAGGGTCTAAAGATTGTCTGTGCCAAATTTAATGAAAATCGGTTGAGAGGTTTAAGCGGGAAAGCGTAACAGACAGACAGACAGAGTTACTTTCGCATTTATAATAATAGTATGGATTATAAACTAGTGCTTGACCGCAATCCCGCCTGATGGTAAGCAGTGATGCAATCCTTGATGGCAAAGCGCTCTAGTTTGTTAAGAGCCTATTCACTCAAAAAAACTGAGTGAATAAGAAGGAAGACGGCAGTAGAGGGAGAAGATGCAATGCAAACCCAACAACATGCCCAACGATGCTGCCCCTGAGGGAGATTGATCTAAAGACCCTCCACGACCAAATTCCCGACACCACAATATTCGGCGCATCATACCCGGACAAGTCGCAACACAACTGCTTAGAGCCGTCCTCCGTACGGCTTCACCAGACATCGTGCCGGAAAAGGACGAATCTTTATGCGGGAAGACTTTGTCGGGCGGGTGGTAACTTCTGCCGGCAGCCGATGTTACGGCCTACCACCGAGAACTGATTACGGTTTGCCAGAAGTCCAAATGTCTTAGACCCAGTCTAAACCGCGATCCGGGAATCCGGGTTGCTCGATAGAGGTACCATAGCTTCTGACAGAGGCATATGCAGGGACACAGGTAGGTTTCCGTAAAAGTCATGCACGCTTTTCCGCTCCAACCAGAGCAGGAATAGCCATTTGATGATTTCCTACTCAAAAAAAAGCTTGCCAATATAGGCCAGGCTTAGTGTAAAACATGAACCAGTAACTGGATTGAGGAGATTGGATAGGTAGTGGCTTGCCCAAGAGAGTGCAGTGGATGTCAGGAAAACGTTGGTAGGGAACTGGTATGAAAAAATTGTGCACAGAGCGCATGCTTGGCTGGATTCACTTCTGATCCACGTCCACGTTAATCGGGCCCAAAACTTATAACCAACAAATGCTATCTAGAGAGCCCATTTAGCCTCTTGTCCTGTAGTCATCTCAATTATTAAACTGGTGCAAAATATGTTTTATTAGCTTCGTAAGTGGAATACTTCCTTGCGTATCCAAATCCATTAGTGGGGTAGTTTAAATAAAACAATGCAATATTATTAATTCATGTTTATTTTTAGATAAGAGTTGGTACTTATCTAATTTCAAAGATTATATTACCCAACTGTTGATTACCCAATTAATTCTTACAATTATTGGAAACCCATAAAGGAAAGATATGAGTTTCTTTTCTTACACTAATTTCATAAAATACACCAGAGATTGATTTATGTATGTACCTTATATTGACCGCATACGTCAACAGATTCGTCCTTATTTAACATACCATAAAGACATTGGATGAATGTTACGATTACCCTCCTTTGTAATATCAGAAGACTTATTATTAACTTAGCAAATATATATAGAAATAACTCAGTATTAACTCAGTATTCATATCATTATGAATTTCAGACGCGTATCCAAACCTCAGGTCAACATAGACCAAAAACTCCAAAACAAAGCATTTGTTTGTTTTGGAGGGAGGGGGTACTCAGAACCCCTCCCCTTGGATCCGCGTCTGTCATAGTTATCTATTTGCATAGACACTCATGTCATGCCCGATCATAATTTTATATCCGTCTTATCCGTTATCTTATTTACCAAAGTTGGAGCTTATTAATTAATGTGGCTGAGATAACTTTTTATGCAAATAAATGCATGTTGCTCACACTGCATGTTGAAGCAATCAGTTAAGTCATTACCCGAGCGTGTCATAACTTTTGACGGGGGAGTTTCGAATAAGATGAACAGTAAATCCGATTCGGTATTTGCTTTTAAAACGTCACAAGAACGATTCCTTTAGCCAACTGTGGTAAATATCTGTTAGGCGTTTTTACACAGGATTGGCCCTGAGTAAAAACACCTACAAATAATAACCACAAAATTATGTCTGAATTAAGTCATCAAGTTGGAACTTACATCGCAAACTTACTCCTAAGAGCAGTTGCGTTTATACAATTAGTCAGATTTAATGATGTTATCATCTGATAGACTACTATATTAGATGACACATTTTCTTGTAATACGCCTTAAAAGCAATCAGCTTTCACAGATTATTTATTTTGTGAAAATAAATAATCTGTGAAAGCTGATTCTGGCACAAGAAGTTGTTTAGCCCGTTAGCCGGAGAGATAGAGACTTGGTCGTGAGTGAAGTTGCATCTTCATTGGTACCTGGAACAGTATAAACAAGATATTAATATTTTAGATAGATACTTATAATACCTTAACCCTATGAGATCACAGCTTCGAAAACGAGGAAATCTAAGTAAGCTTGTATTTGTATGATGATGGTCTTTATTTTCAAAAAGAGCTATTTGTTGTAATGATGCTTGTCGTGGATTAATAAAGGTTTGTTGAAGATGAGTGACACGATGAGAAAACCGTCTAAGTTGCTAAGGTTTCAGTCGAAATGGAAGGTAAGTTTTTATATAAGTATATATAAAGTATATAAAATACGATACGATAATTACGATATTGTAAGTAGGAATCTCGTTCAACGTAACACCATGAGATATGAGAGTTACGAAAAGTCGTCACTGTAACTGAAAGGACCAAAAGCAAAATTCTTACTTACAATATTTAAGTGACTCGAAGTAACAACTCTCCCCGATCCGCAAAACACGCAGCAGCAGCGACGAAGCGAGGACTCGCCGGTAGCTACCGAAAAAAGAAAAACAAAAATTATAAGTATAGAAATATTGATGATTTTGCTCACATACGACATTGCTTAGAGGTGTTGGGGTGGCTGTAGTTATCGACTATCGACAAATCAATAATTCATTCATTCATTCTTATAGAAAAGATGAACTAGAGCAAAGGCCAAAAAACCAGTATGGCTGAGAAGTGGTGGGCGTCGTCTATAATTGCTGACCCTCGAAAATTCAATAATTAAACAATTACATTCCTGGTTGATATTAGAAGAGATGAACTAAATCAACATCCACCAAAGAACAACGGTTCAGAGGTGTGAGGGGATCTAATTATTTTTAAAAGTCAACTTAATAATAATAATAAACACACTGAATAATTGACTATAAAACATTTTCCTAGCTTTAAATAAAATACTAACTGTAAACGCTTGAAGACTGTAAACACTTACCTTATTAAAATACCATGGAAGTGCGGATGTGAGGACTGGCTGGTAAATCGTGCCGCTCAGCTCGATGGTCGGAGGCGCAATGAGTCTCGGTAGTGACGATGTTCGCCGGGCTCTGCACAGTGGTGCAACGCCCACACACCTCATGCAGCGCGCAGGTCCCGAACACTGGTCGATAATCCGCAGTGTGCTATATGAACGATGATGTGTAATTAAAGGTTTATAAACTGATATACAGAGTGTCCCGTGAAACGTCAACGAACGAAAAATTTATATTTAATAAAACAAAGAAAGAGGTTACCCAAAGCACCCCATCTTAATTAATAATAAGCATTTTATTCTATTCGATCATGAAACTTAACAGTTTTTAGCATTTTTTACTACTTCCATGTCTTCCATACATCCGATAAAATATAGTAATAATATATTGAATACTAATGTTATAAAAGTTTAAATTAATATACTTAGTAAATTATTATACTTTTGAATTATAATATTGATGATGTATTTTTTTATCATTTTAATTGTTTTGACCTAAGTTTTTTTTTTTTTTGACATATGTAATAAGAAATAATTCCTCATTTGGGTATGACATTTTAATTTAAATAGTAATTATGCATGATTTTATATTGATGATTTTGATTATTTTGACTTAGATTTTTTTTTTTTACATTAAATAATGAGAAATTGTTCCTCATCTGGGCCTGTCACTTTAATTGAAAGAGTAATTGTGCATGATTTTTGAAAAGTATATTCTTATTGCTTCAAATTTTGTTATGATGAGCCACATGGACACTATATTTTTGTACGCCTACTGGCATAACACAGCGCGTTATTCTATGTAAGATCTGTAAATATTTACCTGTGTTAACAAATAAATGATTTGATTTGATTTGATTTGATTTGAAAAAAAAGAAAACAAAACACGATGGGGATTTTCTGTTTAGTTAAGAAGCTCCTATGGCCACATTCCGATTGCATCATCAGACCAGCTCCAGAGAACTATACTCTGTTTTTTAATCTCGTAGACTAAACTGACATTACGAGTGTTGGCAGTTTATTGCAATTAGGTGCAATAGTGCCGAAACTTAGCGTTCATAAAATCAAGTATCTTTTTTTACATTAAGTTATCCTGAAATAATGTGTAGGTACTTATTAAAAACGTAATAATACAAAATTAATAATGTAAATTTGACATTTGCATGTGTCAATTTAGTCTACGAGATTAAAAAACAGAGTATATATTTTTACATTGTACCACATTGCAACAAAGTAAAAAATACTGAAAACATCTAGATCCTATACAATATGTAAAGCAAACCCTGTCCGACCCATAATGATAAGAAAGGTTAGGTAAACACATGACCAAATAAAATATGAAATTGTACGTAATCATCGTAGTAACAATACTAATGAATTTTGAAATAATCTTTCTTTATCGAATTAATTCTTAAGGTATATTTTTAAGGTATTTTTAGAAAAGTGACAACACCATTTTCGACAACATTATTACGAGCGATGCGACCGCGTGCCGCGTGCCCTGCCTCCCTTCGCCCGCGCATATATTAAGTTACCTTCTTTTGCGAAATTATATTTGTGTTTTTAGGGGGATTTTTTTAAGTTTTACCCGACTTTTTAGGCTTTAGTAGAATCAGTTATCGATACCTAACAACTCCTTCACGAATCGGACAGGGTTTTCTTTACATATTGTATATAGCCATATGTAAATATATATAGCTATATGTAGATATGTAGCTGCTGAAGCATTCCACGTTTGTGAAGTCCTTGAAGTGACGCTTCTGAATTTTTTTCTTTAATTATCATTTTACAGGCCACCCTGTATAATCTAAGAAACTATATGTCTAACTAACTATCTAGTCATCTCCCGGCCGCGAAAGCAGCTCGCGCACTGATGTGAACACAGCATGCGACGATGCGACCCATCGATAGTTCTTATAAATGGTATAGAGGGCAGCACATATTGCGTACTTCACTCGATTGATGAAATGGTGCAACGCCCACCAGCCTCTTGCAACGCGCAGGTCCCAAATAACGGTCGATAATCCGCAGTGTGCTATATGAACGATGTTATGTAATTAAACGTGTGTAGACTGGTATACAAAGTGACCCGTGAAATGTTGGCTAGAGAAAAATAAGACTTATAAAAAAGAGAAATTGCTAACCGAAGCACCCCCATCTTAATTAATAATGAGCATTCTATTCTATAATGAAACTTAAGGTTTTTAGCATTTTTTTATTACTTCTATACATCCGATAAGATAAATCCTATATTTTGCACACTAATATTATAAGCAAAAGCAAAACACGGTGCGGTTTTTCTTGTTTAGTTAAAGTTCTGACTGCATCATCATGCATCAGACCAGCTCCAGAGAACCATATTTTTAAATTGTTACCACATTGCAACAAAGAAAACATACTGAAAACACCTAGATCTTAAACTATATATAGCCGCTGAAGCATCCCATGTTTGTGAAGCCCTTGGAGTGACTCTATTGCAATTTTTCTTTAATTATCATTTTGCGGGCCACCCTGTGTAGCCAAGAATAGTAACTATCTAGCCATCTAGCGGCCGCGACAACAGTCCAACACCGATGTCGCCACCCATTGTTGACAGCGCGCGACCCATTGTTAGTTCTGCAGGTGGCATTAGAGGGCAGCACATATTGCGTACTTCACTCGATTGCCGAAATGGTGCAACGCCCACCAGCCTCTTGCAGCGCGCAGGTCCTAAATAAAGGTTGATAATCCGCAGTGTGCTATATAAACGATGTTGTGTAATTAAAGGTTTGTAAACTGGTATACAGACTGGCACGTGAAACGAAGGCCAGAGAAAAATTAAACTTAAAAAAAAAAAGCAAGGGCTACCCGAAGGACCCCCATCTTAATTAATAAGTGCATTCTATGCTATTATATAATGGAACTTCAGAGTACTTAGCATTTTTTTATTACTTCCATACATCCGATAAAATGTAATAATAATATACAATATGTTAAGAAAACCCTGTCCGACCCGTGAAGGTATTGTTAGGTATCGATAACTGATTCTACTAATGCCTACAAAACCTGGCTAAATTTAAACAAAAATTCCCCCTAAAAAATAAATAACTTAAAGAAAATAAATCGGTAATTTCATGGCAACACAGGCACAGGTCATAACCTCAGTTGACCTCATGCATGTAGGTATAGGTTTATCCACGTGTATCGAGTCTCTAAAGAAACAATGATACTTAGGCAGCTCGTGAAAAGAACTTTTTTTTAAGTAGGAAGGGCGTCTGACTCTCCGAATGTATCATTTACCTTACCTGATGGAAAGATCTATACATATGCCGATGACACGGCGATTGTAATTCATGGGCCCACGTAGGACGAAGTGCAAACTAGGGCTGAAACAGCACTAACATCTGTGATGACCTGGCTTATTCTAAACTTGTTGACGTTAAACCTGATCAAAACCCATTACATGCCCTTTGCAATCCGACGTGACTGCTTACCCCCAAATAGTTATTCTATTACAGCACACTCATGCTAAAATCGGCTGATATCGTGCGCTTGTTCTGCCATTGCTAGAACTAATAAAGTGAAATATCTGGGGGTGCATATAGATGAGGGGCTGAGATGGGACAAGCAGCTTGATGTTCTAACACATCTTTAAATGTCTGCGGGAATCGGCTGATTATAACATTCTCAAGATGGGTAAACCATTACTTTGTGCCAGTCAGTCCTCGGATACTGTATAACCGTGTGGGGTGGAGCAGCGAAGACTTTTATTCTGAGAGCCGAGAGAGCCCAAAGAGCTGTGCTAAAGGTGATGATCGGGAAACCTTTTAGATACCCCACAGCAAAGCTCTATTCTAACTGCAAAGTTCTGACGGTACGTCAGCTGTTTGTTTTGCGATCTGTTCTCAGAGTCCATGGCGGTCTACTCCCACCTGACCCTAGCAACCGTACATATGTTGCCCCGAGTATACAACACAAAACCTCTTTTGCAAAACATCAATACTACGTGTTAAGTTCTCACGTATACAAAATTGTACAACAAAAACTAAATATTATAAACCTAAATAAATTCGACTTGAAAACTAAAATTAAGGACTGGCTCATTCAGCAGGACTACAATAACACTGAATCCCTATTGGAATACATCGCTTAACAATTACCGAATAACAAAACATTATTCAATTTGGAACTCAAACACTACATATAACAACCAACACATAACACATACACTATCCAACAAAACTTACATTACACTTACGAACACACATACTTTCTCTACTCCAGACTCAAATAAACTGGGATTGAATGTTTATACCTATTTTTGTAATTAAACATGTAATAACTTAACTAACCTTAATTTACCTTTTTATTTCTATGATATATATATTTATTTGTTAAGATAGGATTTGAATTAACATCGATAATCGAATCCAAGGGCCCAATATGTATTGTACAGTTCAACTCAATCGGATCGAATTACTGTCTCCTAAGATACAGGTATTCCCTAATTTAGGAGGCAGGATTTATTGTTTTGTTACATAGAAAATTACCTTTATTCTATTCTCTCTTCTTGTATCTATTGTTCGTTTCTTTAAGGCATGTACCTGCAAACTTTATCTATGTATGTTTTTTGCTCAATAAAGTAATTATTATTATTTATTATTATTCATTTAATTTGATGAGCACAATGGCTGTGGCGAAGATGCTGTTCCATATTTCGTCGCACGGACATGCACACAAACAAAAACCAAGTGGTGTCAAATGGTGTCAAATGGTGGTGTCAAGTGGCGCCTCCTCCCTGGCTAAGGAGGAGGCGGAGCGCGTAAGGGAGCGGGAATCCCAGCACCCTCACGCCTCAAGCCGCCTCAGGAGACGCCCTGGTCGGAAGATAACATCGCACTCCCGGCCGCCGTAGGCGCGGGCTTGCAGGTGACGAGCGATGGGCAGCTCGCCGCCCGGTAAGGATCAGACCCGGATCGACGGCGCGTTGTGTTTCACGCGCGCCTAAAAGAGATGTCAGCACACCGTGACGGGGTGCACGAGGACCGATGCCTCCTGGGCCAGGGTTGCGGGTTGGTTAAAAATTAAACCGTGGCCCTGGCACACAGGCAAGTGAAGAAACACGGGTAGGTTTTAGTCAGTAAAAGTCTGAGACTTCCTTCCGCTCCGCCCAGAACGGGAGAGGTAATTTGATTATTTCCTATCAAAATAAAAAAGGTATCACAAATACATTATTTTTCTAATCAACAACAGCTTACCGCGGTTGGTCTGTGAATGGAATCTTTACCTATAGTTGAACTCCGGGTCTCCAACAGCACGTTTAGCCATTAATACGAACTATCATTCGGGGTTATATGACAGTCATTACTTTCTTTTATTATAATTACTAGCTTTCCGCCCGAGGCTTCGCCCGCATGGAGTTCGGTTATATCGCGCTTTTTAGATTTCCCTCGGGAATATCAATTTTTTCCGGGATAAAAGATAGCCTATGTTCTTTCTCAGGGTCTAAAGATTGTCTGTGCCAAATTTAATCAAAATCGGTTGAGAGGTTTAAGCGGGAAAGCGTAACAGACAGACAGACAGACAGAGTTACTTTCGCATTTATAATAATAGTATGGATTATAAACTAGTGCTTGACCGCAATCCCGCCTGATAGTAAGCAGGGATGCAATCCTTGATGGCAAAGCGCTCTAGTTTGTTAAGAGCCTATTCACTCAAAAAAACTGAGTGAATAAGAAGGAAGACGGCAGTAGAGGGAGAAGATGCAATGCAAACCCAACAACATGCCCAACGATGCTGCCCCTGAGGGAGATTGATCTAGAGACACTCCACGACCAAATTCCCGACACCACAATATTTGGCGCATCATACCCGGACAAGTCGCAACACAACTGCTTAGAGCCGTCCTCCGTACGGCTTCACCAGACATCGTGCCGGAAAAGGACGAATCTTTATGCGGGAAGACTTTGTCGGGCGGGTGGTAACTTCTGCCGGTAGCCGATGTTACGGCCTACCACCGAGAACTGATTACGGTTTGCCAGAAGCCCAAATGTCTTAGACCCAGTCTAAACCGCGATCCGGGAATCCGGGTTGCTCGATAGAGGTACCATAGCTTCTGACAGAGGCATATGCAGGGACACAGGTAGGTTTCCGTAAAAGTCATGCACGCTTTTCCGCTCCAACCAGAGCAGGAATAGCCATTTGATGATTTCCTACTCAAAAAAAAGCTTGCCAATATAGGCCAGGCTTAGTGTAAACCAGTAACTGGATTGAGGAGATCGGATAGGTAGTAGCTTGCCCAAGAGAGTGCAGTGGATTTCACGTAAACCTTGATACCTTGGTAGGGAACTGGTATGAAAAAATTGTGCACAGAGCGCATGCTTGGCTGGATTCACTTCTGATCCACGTCCACCTTCATCGGACCCAAAACTTATAACCAACAAATGCTATCTAGAGAGCCCATTTAGCCTCTTGCCCTGTAGTCATCTCAATTATTAAACTGGTGCAAAATATGTTTTATTAGCTTCGTAAGTGGAATACTTCCTTGCCCGTATCCAAATCCATTAGTAGGGTAGTTTCAAATAAAACAATGCAATATTATTAATTCATGTTTATCTTTAGATAAGAGTTGGTACTTATCTAATTTCAAAGATTATATTACCCAACTGTTGATTACCCAATTAATTCTTACAATTATTGGAAACCCATAAAGGAAAGATATGAGTTTCTTTTCTTACACTAATTTCATAAAATACACCAGAGATTGATTTATGTATGTACCTTACATTGACCGCATACGTCAACAGATTCGTCCTTACTTAACATACCATAAAGATATTGGATGAATGTTACGATTACCCTCCTTTGTAATATCAGAAGACTTATATTAACTTAGCAAATTTATATAGAAATAACTCAGTATTAACTCAGTATTCATATCATTATGAATTTCAGACGCGTATCCAAACCTCAGGTCAACATAGACCAAAAACTCCAAAACAAAGCATTTGTTTGTTTTGGAGGGAGGGAGTACTCAGAACCCCTCCCCTTGGATCCGCGTCTGTCATAGTTATCTATTTGCATAGACACTCATGTCATGCCCGATCATAATTTCATATCCGTCTTATCCGTTATCTTATTTTCCAAAGTTGGAGCTTATTAATTAATGTGGCTGAGATAACTTTTTATGCAAATAAATGCATGTTGCTCACACTGCATGTTGAAGCAATCAGTTAAGACATTACCCGAGCGTGTCATAACTTTTGACGGGGGAATTTCGAATAAGATGAACAGTAAATCCGATTCGGTATTTGCTTTTAAAACGTCACAAGAATGATTCCTTTAGCTAACTGTGGTAGTTATCTCTTAGGCGTTTTTACACAGGATCGGCCCTGAGTAAAAACACCTACAAATTATAACCACAAAATTATGTCTGAATTAAGTCATCAAGTTGGGACTTACATCGCAAACTTACTCTTATGAGCAGTTGCGTTTATCCAATTAGTCAGATTTAATGATGTTATCATCTGATAGACTACTATATTAGATGACATATTTTCTTGTAATATTCCTTAAAAGCAATCAGCTTTCACAGATTATTTATTTTGTGAAAATAAATAATCTGTGAAAGCTGATTCTGGCACAAGAAGTTGGTTAGCCCGTTAGCCGGAGAGATAGAGACTTGGTCGTGAGTGAAGTTGCATCTTCATTGGTACCTGGAACAGTAAAAACAAGATATTAATATTCTAGATAGATACTTATAATACCTTAACCCTATGAGATCACAGCTTCGAAAACGAGGAAATCTAAGTAAGCTTGTATTTGTATGATGATGGTCTATATTTTCAAAAAGAGCTATTTGTTGTAATGATGCTTGTCGTGGATTAATAAAGGTTTATTGAAGATGAGTGACACGAGGAGAAAACCGTCTAAGTTGCTAAGGTTTCAGTCGAAATGGAAGTTAAGTTTTTATATACCTAAGTATATATATAGTATATAAAATACGATACGATAATTACGATATTGTAAGTAGGAACCTCGTTCAACGTAACACCATGAGATATGAGAGTTACGAAAAGTCGTCACTGTAACTTAAAGGACCAAAAGCAAAATTCTTACTCACAATATTTAAGTGACTCGAATTAACAACTCTCCCCGATCCGCAAAACACGCAGCAGCAACGACGAAGTGAGGACTCGCCGGTAGCTACCGAAAAAAGAAAAAGAAAAATTATAAGTATAGAAATACTGACGATTTCGCTCACATACGACATTGCTTAGAGGTGTCGGGGTGGCTGTAGTTATCGACTATCGACAAATCAATAATTCATTCATTCATTCTTATAGAAAAGATGAACTAGAGCAAAGGCCAAAAAACCAGTATGGCTGAGAAGTGGTGGGCGTCGTCTATAATTGCTGACCCTCGAAAATTCAATAATTAAACAATTACATTCCTGGTTGATATTAGAAGAGATGAACTAAATCAACATCCACCAAAGAACAACAGTTCAGAGGTGTGAGGGGATCTAATTATTTTTAAAAGTCAACTTAATAATAATAATAAACACACTGAATAATTGACTATAAAACATTTTTCCAGCTTTAAATAAAATACTAACTGTAAACGCTTGAAGACTGTAAACACTTACCTTATTAAAATACCATGGAAGTGCGGATGTGAGGACTGGCTGGTAAATCGTGCCGCTCAGCTCGATGGTCGGAGGCGCAATGAGTCTCGGTAGTGACGATGTTCGCCGGGCTCTGCACAGTGGTGCAACGCCCACACACCTCATGCAGCGCGCAGGTCCCGAACACTGGTCGATAATCCGCAGTGTGCTATATGAACGATGTTGTGTAATTAAAGGTTTATAAACTGATATACAGAGTGTCCCGTGAAACTTCAACGAACGAAAAATTTATATTTAAAAAAAACAAAGAAAGAGGTTACCCAAAGCACCCCATCTTAATTAATAATAAGCATTTTATTCTATTCTATCATGAAACTTAACAGTTTTTAGCATTTTTTACTACTTCCATGTCTTCCATACATCCGATAAAATATAGTAATAATATATTGAATACTAATGTTATAAAAGAAAACAAAACACGATGGGGATTTTCTGTTTAGTTAAGAAGCTCCTATGGCCACATTCCGATTGCATCATCAGACCAGCTCCAGAGAACTATATTTTTACATTGTTACCACATTGCAACAAAGTAAA
The DNA here is from genome assembly GCA_017933935.1 of Sesamia nonagrioides. Lineage (NCBI taxonomy): Eukaryota > Metazoa > Arthropoda > Insecta > Lepidoptera > Noctuidae > Sesamia > Sesamia nonagrioides. The sequence goes on from JADWQK010000025.1 coordinate 4,752,676, forward strand.
AAATACTGAAAACATCTAGATCCTATACAATATGTAAAGCAAACCCTGTCCGACCCATAATGATAAGAAAGGTTAGGTAAACACATGACCAAATAAAATATGAAATTGTACGTAATCATCGTAGTAACAATACTAATGAATTTTGAAATAAATAAATAAATAAATATATATGGACAAATCACACAGCTTGAGCTAGCCCCAAAGTAAGTTCGAGACTAATAATCTTAATAAAAAAAAAAAAAAAAACTTTTTTTATCGAATTAATTCTTAAGGTATATTTTTAAGGTATTTTTAGAAAAGTGACAACACCATTTTCGACAACATTATTACGAGCGATGCGACCGCGTGCCGCGTGCCCTGCCTCCCTTCGCCCGCGCATATATTAAGTTACCTTCTTTTGCGAAATTATATTTGTGTTTTTAGGGGGATTTTTTTAAGTTTTACCCGACTTTTTAGGCTTTAGTAGAATCAGTTATCGATACCTAACAACTCCTTCACGAATCGGACAGGGTTTTCTTTACATATTGTATATAGCCATATGTAAATATATATAGCTATATGTAGATATGTAGCTACTGAAGCATTCCACGTTTGTGAAGTCCTTGAAGTGACGCTTCTGAATTTTTTTCTTTAATTATCATTTTACAGGCCACCCTGTATAGTCTAAGAAACTATATGTCTAACTAACTATCAAGTCATCTCCCGGCCGCGAAAGCAGCTCGCGCACTGATGTGAATACAGCATGCGACGATGCGACCCATCGATAGTTCTGTAAATGGTATAGAGGGCAGCACATATTGCGTACTTCACTCGATTGATGAAATGGTGCAACGCCCACCAGCCTCTTGCAACGCGCAGGTCCCAAATAACGGTCGATAATCCGCAGTGTGCTATATGAACGATGTTATGTAATTAAACGTGTGTAGACTGGTATACAAAGTGACCCGTGAAATGTTGGCTAGAGAAAAATAAGACTTATAAAAAAGAGAAATTGCTAACCGAAGCACCCCCATCTTAATTAATAATGAGCATTCTATTCTATAATGAAACTTAAGGTTTTTAGCATTTTTTTATTACTTCTATACATCCGATAAGATAAATCCTATATTTTACACACTAATATTATAAGCAAAAGCAAAACACGGTGCGGTTTTTCTTGTTTAGTTAAAGTTCTGACTGCATCATCATGCATCAGACCAGCTCCAGAGAACCATATTTTTAAATTGTTACCACATTGCAACAAAGAAAACATACTGAAAACACCTAGATCTTAAACTATATATAGCCGCTGAAGCATCCCATGTTTGTGAAGCCCTTGGAGTGACTCTATTGCAATTTTTCTTTAATTATCATTTTGCGGGCCACCCTGTGTAGCCAAGAATAGTAACTATCTAGCCATCTAGCGGCCGCGACAACAGTCCAACACCGATGTCGCCACCCATTGTTGACAGCGCGCGACCCATTGTTAGTTCTGCAGGTGGCATTAGAGGGCAGCACATATTGCGTACTTCACTCGATTGCCGAAATGGTGCAACGCCCACCAGCCTCTTGCAGCGCGCAGGTCCTAAATAAAGGTTGATAATCCGCAGTGTGCTATATAAACGATGTTGTGTAATTAAAGGTTTGTAAACTGGTATACAGACTGGCACGTGAAACGAAGGCCAGAGAAAAATTAAACTTAAAAAAAAAAGCAAGGGCTACCCGAAGGACCCCCATCTTAATTAATAAGTGCATTCTATGCTATTCTATAATGGAACTTCAGAGTACTTAGCATTTTTTTATTACTTCCATACATCCGATAAAATGTAATAATAATATACAATATGTTAAGAAAACCCTGTCCGACCCGTGAAGGTATTGTTAGGTATCGATAACTGATTCTACTAATGCCTACAAAACCTGGCTAAATTTAAACAAGAATTCCCCCTAAAAAATAAATAACTTAAAGAAAATAAATAGGTAATTTCATGGCAACACAGGCACAGGTCATAACCTCAGTTGACCTCATGCATGTAGGTATAGGTTTATCCACGTGTATCGAGTCTCTAAAGAAACAATGATACTTAGGCAGCTCGTGAAAAGAACTTTTTTTTAAGTAGGAAGGGCGTCTGACTCTCCGAATGTATCATTTACCTTACCTGATGGAAAGATCTATACATATGCCGATGACACGGCGATTGTAATTCATGGGCCCACGTAGGACGAAGTGCAAACTAGGGCTGAAACAGCACTAACATCTGTGATGACCTGGCTTATTCTAAACTTGTTGACGTTAAACCTGATCAAAACCCATTACATGCCCTTTGCAATCCGACGTGACTGCTTACCCCCAAACAGTTATTCTATTACAGCACACTCATGCCAAAATCGGCTGATATCGTGCGCTTGTTCTGCCATTGCTAGAACTAATAAAGTGAAATATCTGGGGGTGCATATAGATGAGGGGCTGAGATGGGACAAGCAGCTTGATGTTCTAACACATCTTTAAATGTCTGCGGGAATCGGCTGATTATAACATTCTCAAGATGGTTTACCTTACTTTGTGCCAGTCAGTCCTCGGATACTGTATAACCGTGTGGGGTGGAGCAGCGAAGACTTTTATTCTGAGAGCCGAGAGAGCCCAAAGAGCTGTGCTAAAGGTGATGATCGGGAAACCTTTTAGATACCCCACAGCAAAGCTCTATTCTGACTGCAAAGTTCTGACGGTACGTCAGCTGTTTGTTTTGCGATCTGTTCTCAGAGTCCATGGCGATCTACTCCCACCTGACCCTAGCAACCGTACATATGTTGCCCCGAGTATACAACACAAAACCTCTTTTGCAAAACATCAATACTACGTGTTAAGTTCTCACGTATACAAAATTGTACAACAAAAACTAAATATTATAAACCTAAATAAATTCGACTTGAAAACTAAAATTAAGGACTGGCTCATTCAGCAGGACTACAATAACACTGAATCCCTATTGGAATACATCGCTTAACAATTACCGAATAACAAAACATTATTCAATTTGGAACTCAAACACTACATATAACAACCAACACATAACACATACACTATCCAACAAAACTTACATTACACTTACGAACACACATACTTTCTCTACTCCAGACTCAAATAAACTGGGATTGAATGTTTATACCTATTTTTTGTAATTAAACATGTAATAACTTAACTAACCTTAATTTACCTTTTTATTTCTATGATATATATATTTATTTGTTAAGATAGGGCCAAGGGCCCAATATGTATTGTACAGTTCAACTCAATCGGATCGAATTACTGTCTCCTAAGATACAGGTATTCCCTAATTTAGGAGGCAGGATTTATTGTTTTGTTACATAGAAAATTACCTTTATTCTATTCTCTCTTCTTGTATCTATTGTTCGTTTCTTTAAGGCATGTACCTGCAAACTTTATCTATGTATGTTTTTTGCTCAATAAAGTAATTATTATTATTTATTATTATTATTCATTTAATTTGATGAGCACAATGGCTGTGGCGAAGATGCTGTTCCATATTTCGTTCACTAAGAACGATACAGGCCTGGCATCGTCGCACGAGATTAGCACGGACATGCACACAAACAAAAACCAAGTGGTGTCAAATGCGCGCTGGCCACAGTTGGTCCACCCTTACCAATCCAACGCTCGCCGAACTGATAATGGTCACTCACGTACAGGTCAGCAAAAATAGCACCGTCATGCTGGAACCACATTGACCGATAAGTAGCCACATCCAAATCGTCCCACACCTGTTAACAACACAGCTAAATGCAGTTACTACCTTCCATCAGCATGTTACATTACTCTACGTTAGGAAACGACATGATCACACAATACACGAATAGTCTACACGGAAGCAATGTTTACGCGCAACTGATAATTTAAACTAAAAATGATTTTTATTTTATAAAATTGTACCTACGCGGCTGGCCTCGTGGCATCCTTTGAGTAAATAGAGATGTGTAAGTAATCAAAATATTGATTTTCGTTCGAAACGATTTACTCGTCTATTTTTGTTATAGATTTAGTATTGTAGTTTCTCATTCTCGATTCAACATCGCATGGAATTGTTTAGAACTTTTACAAAACTCAAATTAGCTAGGTACACGGCTGTAAATGAAAATCATGCCAAAGTTTTAATTTCAGTTTCTGTCTCAATATCGATGATATTGACCGTTAAAATATTTGTAAAACTTTACTAAAATTGTGTTTCATATGTCCTTCTCGTTTCTGTTTACTAATACTTGTATTATAATAATGTTTTTAGTAATTAATCGATAAACGAACAAAAGTACTTTTACCATTGGGTAATCTGTGTTTTTAACAAATCATTCAACCAGATACAAGTTTCGATTAATAGCGATAATAAAACGTTATTACGAAAAAAATAATGCATCGCTTTTACGTCGCCGACAAAGCTCACGCGCGACACCGCCAAAGAAATAAAGAATCTAACAAAACAATTAAAGGAAAGCCGACAGTTATACCGCCTAAAATGGTGTTGTCATTTTTTTTAAATACCAAATTTTGGGGAAGCTGGCGTAAATTCGCGGAAAAAAAGGATTATTTCAAAATTGATTAGTATTGTTACTATGATGATTATGCAAAACTTCAAATTTTATTTGGTCATGTGATTGCCTAACCTTTATTATCCTTATGGGTCGGACATTGATTTCTTTACATATTGTATAATCATATTTTGCATACTAATGTAATAAGAAAAATCGAAACACGATGGGGTTTTTCTTATTTAGTCATGAAGCACATATAGGCACATTCGGACTGCATCATCAGACCTGCTCCAGAGAACCATGTATTTTTGTATACAACGTATAACATAAAGGGTATATACATAACAAAGGCATGGCATCTTTACATGATATCAAACGATATTGGAAGGGTTTTTTAATCCTATCTCTTTATGTTAGGAAGTAATGAGGAAAAACGCCGCCTGTGATAGGCTACTATCATACTAGTCGCACAGAGATATTGAAGACATTTATCGGATTTTGGCAAGTAACGTGACGGGTAACGAGTAGTTATTAACGTATGTAGTGTGCTGCCACGTTTGTTATGATTTTATTTTAGGAAACACACGAAACCGAAAATTTGGTACTAATTTTTTGAGTATTTTATTTTGAGTTGAAACCCTTCCGATATCATTTGATATCATCTAAAGATGCCATGCCCTTGGTATGTATATACCCTTTTTGTTACACGTTGTATATATATTTAAATGTGTAAAATGCAAAACTGAAAGATTTGGGAACTTCACTTTGAGATTACCCGAAACTTTTCTTCTGAGCGACAAAGCTTCAAATGAGCTAGTGACAACCGTTACTTGGTCTGCCCACTGTCGCTTAGTATCCGGCAACACTAAAAAATATATAGCGTTACTGTTAGGTAGATATTATTAGTGCTACCGTTAATACCCCTTGTACGTTTCATTTCGATTCTCCTTATATCGTAATGAAATACCTAAATATGTCTCATAATATTGGATGTCTGCGAAATGCTGAACAATTGCGAAAACTGTAACATCTATATTACGTAGCAAAAATGATGTCAACTGTGATAATCTCAAAATATTTTCAGATGAGACACCCCAACAACAACAATTTCTGAAAAATCTCAAGGATGAAATAAAATTTCGAGTTGAAAGTAGTGACAAAAATCTAACAATTAAGCATATCAGAGGGTGGTAAATAATTGAAATACCTGCAAAAAAATCAACTTCAAAACTCACCCATAGTGAAAACTCTGACCAAATAAACGATATAACCTACCAAATAAGTGACAACTACAACGACATCTTTACGAGCAACAAATCTGTAAAATTCTTGTATGCAAATGTACGCAGGATTGTTAAACCGGGATAATTGGACGAACTAAAGTGTGTAGTTGAATCTTTTCGCAGTACCATAAATATTATTATACTTACTGAAACATGGATAAAAACTGATGATGAAGCTAAGAGACTTCAAATACCTGGTTATACATACTATTACAGCTAATACACTTATTACAAACGGTGCAAGGGGTGGTAGAGTATCAATTTTTGCTCACAAAAATATGAAACACCACTTGATTGACGAACTATCCCTAAATCATCATCATCTCAGTCTGGGGTCCGCTTTACCAGTCTAACTGCTAATATGGCTAAACTTCGACATTTTCCGTGAAGGGACTGCCGTCTGACCTCCACAACCCGAAGGCGACATCGCAGTTAGACCAATTGTTGGACTTTTGAGGGCTCCAACAACCCGTAACGACTGCCACTAGATGTTCGTATGGCAACCGGGACTAACGGCTTAACGTGCTTTCCAAGGCACGACCAAACCAGTGCAAATATTCATATTCATGGATACAAATATTTGCACTGTGCGGGGATCGAACCCGCGCCTCCTTGCGCAGCGGCCACGTCAATCGCTACCGCTACGCCACGGAGGCTGTCAAGGAACTATCTCTAAATGACAACCACTATTTATAGATACATCTTGATTCTTCAGAAGCATTTAACATCAAAAACTTCCTTGAAACTTATACCAGACAATTGCATGGGCGGAAAAGAGCTATCATATTGGGAAATTTTAATATTAATCTACTGAGTTTGGATCAAACTACCATCAAATACAAAGAAGAACTACAAACTAGTGGTTATAGAGTTATAAACAAAGTCGAGGAGACATACTGTACCTGTGAAACTGCTACAACGAAAACTATAATAGACCACGTATGCACAAACCTTCCTGACACCAAGTTTCATCTTGCCGTAATTACAACTGCCATGTCAGATCTTAATCTCAGTAAATTAACTAAAACTTAAGTACTTAATTCGCCCAGACAAGATTGGATAAATAAAACGATCATAAGTATGATAAATAAAAGAAATGCATTATGGAGGTTGCACAAAAGAAACAAAAATGACCAATTATTGCTGCAAAAAATTGTGAATAAAAGAAATGAAGTCAGTCAAGTTATAAAACAAACAAAAAGTACTTATTACCTAAATGCTTTTGACAAATCCAAGAAAAATCCAAAAAAAAAAATGTGGAGTCTTATAAATGATCTCTCTAGGAACAAGATTAGACAGTTACCAACACCGAGTAAACTCCTAACGAAATCTGGAGTTTTGACTAATCAGACTGATATTTGTGAGTGTTTTAATAACTTCTTTTCTAATATTGGATCAGTTCTGGCTAGTCACATTCCCAAACGATACCAAAACAATCTAACATACACCAAAGGAACTCAGGCAACTCAAAACTTGACCCTACTTTCACAAATACACCCATGCACCTTTGATGAAATTGCAAAAATAATTGATTACCTAAAGGTAAACACTATCTTCGGCACAAACACAAAATCAATAAAATGCTTAAAAGAATTAGAACTTAGCGGACTCACAATTTGTATAAATAAAAACCTACAGCTAGGAACTTTCCCAGACAGTTTTAAAATTACCAAAGTAAACCCCATCTACAAAAATGGAAGTAAATCGGATCCAGGAAATTTTCGGCCTATTTCAGTCTTGCCGGTTTTGTCAAAAGTCTTTGAACGTGCTTTCTCTTTGACAAACAATACGGTTTTAGACCAAACTCGAACACGCGCTCTGCTACAAATCAAATCAAATCAAATCATTTATTTCAAATAAACCAGTTACAGGCACTTTTGAATTGTCAGAAGGTCGGTCAGTCAATAAGATGAAGCTAGTCGCCCATTCCAAAGAGTAGGTACCTATGGAGAAGAACGGGCAAGAAACTCCATGGACACTCTTTTAAATTTTTAAGCTATTGTTACAAATATTTGATTACATCATTCATGTTGAAATCAACCGCGTGAGAACGATGCAGAAATATATTGTACGCTGAGAGCGTCCATTATGGAAAACATACAAAAATCAATTCAGAAATTAAAATACGCCGTGGCAGCTAAGAGATGACCAGTCCCCTCCGACGGCGTCCGTTCACGAACATGACGTATGGATCAGCATCATTCAGCTCAACCATATCGAAGGGAACCCAATGACCCAAAACACACGCCACCATCAGCGAGACATTTGAGTGAGCATGACATACTCTCAACAGCCAGAGCACAATTAAGTCAATAAAAAAGACTAACCCAACAAATAAATGCCTTACAGCACATTCGTACATTGTGCTCACACGTTTGCCATGCAATTATACAATACTAAGAAATTGAATCTACACAATGCTAAGATGGTTTTGTCCAAGGTTCAGCAGCTCCAACAGTGTTCCCGAATCTGTGGAAAGTTTAGCTCCTGTGCAGCTGTACAAGTGCCGAACACCTCTGTCAGCGATACAATTCCGTAACGTACAATATGCTTGGCTACATAGTGTGTAATACAGGCTTTGAATAAATAACATAAACAATATACATCTAATACAATAGATCAAATAACAAAAATCTAACTAAGTATTGACAAAAAGCAGATAGCGTTAGGAATTTTCATAGACCTGAAAAAGGCCTTTGATACAATAACTCACGAGCTGTTATTAAAGAAACTAAATGACATTGGCGTCACTGGTACCGCATTTGATATCTTCAAATCTTACCTAACAAATCGAATGAATTATATCATGTTGGGAATTTAAATTAGTGCTATCCATCTTCTGATAGAAAATACATATTATTATTACGGATTATAATATACTATCTTTCAGGAAAATGTGAGATGAAATGAATGTGAATTTGGGATATTGTAATGGTATTTAAAATAATATTGTTCCTTTTACTGAAAAAAAAAAAGTATAGTTAAAACGATGCATTGCGCACACCTCGTGGATGCAGGTACGAACGGCAGCAGATCAAACTGCCCTAAACTGTCAAAACTTCCCAGTCAATCTTGAACCTTATGCTTCAGCGATAAGGTTGAAAAAATTACTAAAGACATGTGACAGATTGTAGTAGCCTGATAGCTGGCGTCTGTATATAAATCCTTAAGTTTAAAGTGGCTCGGAGTCGACTCAAAATATTTTTTTGCCACTAAACATGTGTGCTAAACAGACGGTGGTTGAACAACAAAAAAATACTGTGAGAGAGATTAGAATTAGAATACTGTGAGATTTATTATATTGCAATGTTAATTAATAGAAGATTGCTCTGTCTTATATGGTCTAGAAAGCTAGGCCATGATATTGTGTCGTAAAGACTCCCGGGAGACGGGTAGGTCTAATGCTTATATTTATTTCTACATTGGATTCTATTTTATGGTATATTCATTATTCATATGCATATGAGTAAAATATGTGCGCAAGTATGGTGAGAATGTGATGATTTCGACGCTCAATGCATTGATAATATTATGCACAGTCTAGGATATACATATATACTATATAAACCTTATCGCTTGCGGAGTAGACATAATCGGAAAATCAGTAATATTAACAGGTCAAAATGAAATAGTGATCCTAGAAAGAAAATCGATAACATTACTCAATAGCTTGCTAAAATATGAATATACCATACCAAATAATAGTTTTTCAATTGGAGTAAGTATCGATTGAATGTCGTCCTCCGTGGCGCAGCGGTCAATACGTCTGCCTGTGACGTAGAGGCCCCAGGTTCGATCCCCGGCCAGGTCATGATGGAAAGCGATCCTTTCCTGATTAGCCTGGGTCTTAGATGTTTACCTATATATTTATCTTATATAATTATAGTATCGTCGAGTTAGTATCCCATAACATAAGTCTCGAACTTACTTTGGGGCTAGCTCAATCTGTGTGATTAGTCCGTAAAATAAAGCGTACAAAAAAAATGTTGAATGTAATTTAGTGGAATGTTATGGTCGCATGAGTTTTTTTTTTGTGCTTGCGCGGGTCGTTGCATCCCCCCTGGGTTTTGACGGGAGATTTGGCAGAGAGGCGGGACAGTCGGTTCTGAGTCGTCATGAAGACATGTGAAATTTGAATTGATTCTGTGCGCGTATTATCTGTGTTAAGAAATATAAGTACGGGATCGATTTGAAATTCTATGTCCGAGTGATAATTTGAGAAGTGACAAGGCTTACACACAGGCACAAGTCGCCAACACACACACACACACACAATTAAAGTCACACACACCTTGAATTTTCGTGGTGGAAGTTCAAGACCAAGGTTTCTTCACACTAGGGCCCATCTTTAGTCTAGGTTTAGTAAGGGGAGCAATTGAGGTTGCTTTTAGGCAGTAAGTAGGGTGTCCTTAAAATTGAATACGTGAAATTTAAATTCAGTGAATAAATAAACTCGTGAATACGCGTATATCGTAAATAATAATCCCGTGATTTGAATAATTACAAAAGCGGGCGAGTAACAAATGCATTTGTTAAACGTCAACGTTCTTACGATTATTAATTAATTATACATTTTAAAACCACAGAGTATATGGCAAACAAGTGAATATTTTGAACCCGCGTAAAAATAATAATTGGTGTACGATTCTAAATAGATCACTATTAAAATATGTTAAATTACGAGTGACTGATAAGAAGTAGAACTATGGATGCGTAAATTATGAATAGTGGGAATTATCGGACGTGCATAGAACGCGTGAATTAAATAATCCTGAGAATTTATTATAAGTTATAAAATAATAATAATAATAATAAAAATATAATACACTATTTTTTATATTTTTAAATGTTTTTATGTTTTTTATAAATATTTAAAAATGTAAACTAATATGTATATGTAAAAAATAAACGGAATAATAATAATACAATAAAAATACAAATACTGGCAACACCAGCGTCAACTAATCATGTTCGTCAAGCTCCAAATTATATATTCATTTAAAATACATTTTACAATCAGTTTTATCAACATTTATAGAAAAACAACAAAGAAAATAGCCCAACATCAGTTATACCCATTTTTTTAAAATAAATATGAAATAATGTGCAACAATGTATATAAAAAACTGCCGAACCGGAGGTGACATGACAGCTGTCACCTCCGACAAAACTGTAAAATTCAGACGAAGACGATGTTGACAAGATCTGCCGCTCGAAGAGCACGCCCACCATCTCCGGACTCGTTGCTCAGCTCCGCCTCGCCGCCGCCGGCCTCCAGCACCACTGTAAGTGCTGTGACGACCCCGGCCGCGGCAGTTGCGTTGAGCTCGAGCGACGAGTACTTCTCTCCGCCGACGACGCCACCACCTGCTCGCCGACGGGGAGGACGCCGGCCGCCGGACCGCTTAGGACCTCGAGGCCCATCGGCTTCTGACAGGGTCCCAGCTCCTGGCGGTAGTGTGCAGCGCATGAGATGGACACAATCCATTAATGAAAATGTCATGCGCTCATACTATGGGGCTACAGAGGGAGGAAACAACCTGACCGCGTACCGTGTTCGAATGCTCTCTCTGTTTCAGGTGCTTGAGCCAGCTGTCAACGTGTCGGCGCAATGACTGTCGGATCAGGTACGGGTTATCCAGCGTAATCATATGTTGGATGATACTGTGCTTGATCGCCTGCGAAACGAAATGCAGAGTAGCCGTATCATTGCTCACCAGTCGCAGACTGCGGAGATACCACCGCAGCCCACAAACTATGCTGACGAGGGGAGTAATGATAGGGCTACCAATGTAAGTACCCAGTGCAATGAGGAGTTAATAAATGCTTTGGAGGCTGCGATTCGGGAATATCGTTTCACCCCGGCAGAACAGAGACCACGCCTGCCACGTTTGCCCATGCATAACAGAAATAGGGCACTGATGGCTGCTCTGGATGCGCAGTTATCAGATTATTTTGATACCTGCGAGGACCTCACTGATACTCATTCAATCCTGTACTGCGCAGCTGTAGCAGCTTGTCGTGTAGCTCATGTCAAATTTCCCAGTGACTCTAGAGCTACACGACCGAAACCAGTAGTACCAGCTTGGCAGCACAGGATTGAACGTCGTATTGGTGGGGCTAGAGCACTCATCGGTAAACTAATCTGCTTCAGGGAGGGTAATACTCGTCCCAGAGTGATGCGCTTTGTGAGGCGGGCATTTGCAGGTACAAATATCAGCCCACAAAATTATATGGCCCGTGTCACGGAGCGCATCGACTTCCTGAAGCAGAAAGTGTATGCATGGGCGAACCGTATCAGAAGATACAAACGACGAGTGGAACGGTACACCCAGAATCGCACCTTCCAAAGCAATGAAAGGTGGGTTTATAGGGACTGGGAACGACCAGAACAAGGTGTGACTGACACGTGCCTACCGGATGATGATGCCATGTGTTCATTTTGGCGCAGTATCTGGTCGGTACCTGTCAGTCACACTGAAGGTGACTGGGCCCGGGATGTCGAGAGAGCCTGCGATCCAATACCTGAAATGGGGGCTATTACCATCTGCCCCCAAGATGTAGCTTGTGCAGTCCGTCCGTTACCTAACTGGAAGTCTCCAGGACCGGACGGGCTGCATAACTTTTGGATAAAATGGTTTCCAAGGTCGCACGCTCGCTTGGCATCTCAATTCCAGACTGCTTTGGTGTCTGGTTCGTTACCTCAGTTCCTAACTACTGGAATAACCCACCTGCTCCATAAATCAGGTAGCACCGCGGAACCCAAAAATTATAGGCCGATCACCTGTTTACCGACGGTCTATAAAGTTCTTACATCCATTTTGAAAACTAAAATTAACAAACATATTGACAGCAACTCCATCATGTCTGCCTCTCAAAATGGATGTAAGAGCGGGTCCCGCGGTACTAAGGAGCTACTCCTTATTGATATGGCCATTAGCCAACAGGTTCGTCGTTCCCGAAAGGATCTGTCGACATGTTGGATAGATTATAGGAAGGCCTATGACTCAGTCCCACATACATGGCTCATGCGGGTGCTGGAGTTGTATAAAGTGGATGCAACTCTGTGCACCTTCCTGATGTCGTGTATGAAGACATGGAGGACAGTCCTTCGCTATCCAGGATGTCGAAATATTCAGAGGAATAGCGAACCGATACGGATCGAGCGAGGAATATTTCAGGGCGATAGTTTGAGTCCACTTTGGTTTAGCTTAGCATTGAATCCTCTAAGCACACTATTGGAGGATTCAGGTCTAGGCTATCGGTTGAGGAGAGGTGGTCAGGTTATATCGCACCTCCTCTACATGGATGACCTGAAACTTTTTGCTCCCAACAATTCACAACTGAGGGAGCTACTGAAAATTACTGAAACTTTCAGTAGCTCCATCAGGATGGAATTTGGTGTGGACAAATGTGCGGTCATGCATGTAAAGCGAGGAGAGATTATGGAATCCGTGGGAACCCAACTCACTGATTCCATAAACCTTAGAGCCCTCTCCGCATCCGAAACCTATAAGTATTTGGGTATGTCGGAAGCGTTGGGTATCAATGTTACTGACATGAAGCAATCGTTGAAAGAACGCTTCTTTGGCCGCCTGAAAAAAGTACTTAATAGTCTTCTATCAGGCGGAAACAAGGTGCGCGCTTTCAACGGTTGGGTCATGCCGGTATTGATGTACTCTTTCGGCATACTCAAATGGACTCAAACCGAACTTGACGCCCTGGATCAGAGGGTCCGTACGCTGCTGACTGCAAATCGATTGCATCACCCACGGTCATCGGTTATGAGGCTGTATATCCCGCGAAAATGTGGAGGTCGTGGCTTTTTAAACGCCAAGACCCTCCACAATCGCGAGGTATGCAGTCTCAGGGACTATTTCCTAGTAACCGACGTGGGGATGCATCGAGATGTGGTCGCGGCTGACAAGGGCCTCACTCCGCTCTCCTTGGCTAAAGAGAACTGGCGTAAACCAGTAGTGCTTGACACAAATGATCGCATGGAGGTATGGAAGAGCAAAGAGCTTCACGGACGCTTTTTCCGAGCCCTACACGGGCCCGATGTTGATTTTCAAGCGTCTGTAGCCTGGCTACGTTTCGGTGACCTCTTTGGGGAAACCGAAGGTTTTGTCTTTGCAATTATGGACGAAGTTATGATGACGAACAATTACCGGAGATTTATTGTGAAAGACGGCACAGTTGACATCTGTCGGGCATGTCACCGGCCGGGGGAATCAATAAGGCATATTATCTCCGGGTGTTCTCGTCTAGCTAACGGAGAGTACTTGCATAGACACAACCTTGTAGCCAGGATCATTCATCAGCAACTTGCTCTTAAATACAACCTTGTGGAATCGGAGGTGCCGTACTACAGGTATACGCCCGACCCAGTTCTCGAAAATGGCTATATCACATTGTACTGGGATCGATCCATCATCACTGACAGGACTATTGTTGCCAATAAGCCTGATATAGTGATGGTGGATCGATCAGAGCGGCGTGCAATGATTGTTGACATAACCATCCCGCATGATGAGAACCTCGTGAAAGCCGAGAAAGATAAACAAATCAAGTATCTTGACTTGGCTCACGAGGTTGTCGACATGTGGGAAGTGGATTCAGCAATCATTGTACCGATAGTCGTGACAGCTAATGGCTTAATAGCCAAGAGCCTCGACCAACACCTCAGGAGGCTCTCGTTAGGCAGCTGGATCAAGGGCTTGATTCAGAAAGCGGTACTGCTGGACACGGCTCGCATCGTCAGGAAGTTCCTCTCTCTGGAGCCCTGACCGCCGGTAGCTTGGACCCTGTTCCCGATACCGGTGGGCTACTATTTTTTATATTTTTAAATGTTTTTTATGTATTTTTTATGTAGAAATATTTAAAAATGTAATTTATATGTATATACTATGAAATAAAGGAATAATAATAATAGTAATAGAGATCTCGTATTATACGATTGGAATTTTGCCAAGGGATTAAACCTGCCAGATTTCCTTATATAGCTTGAGGAATTAGAAATTAAGAGTTAGGTTTAGGTTCATCTGAGAGAGCCCTGGTGATTTCAGTGCAGACAGGTTTCTTTCTATTTATAACAGTAACCGGGTAGGTTTTTTTGCGAGGCTCCAAACTATTTGAGTTTGGATGGCATAATTAATTTTAAATGTAGAGTCGCGGATTGGCTGTCGGTACGGGGTCGGATCTCAACACACAAAAATATACAATATAAGGGAAAATAAAAGATGGATACGATTTCCGGAGGCATGATGGGAGTGTAAATTCACTTCTGGTTGATTTTACAAATTAAGCAGAAGCGAGTTTGACGGCAAGGGACAGTCACCCAAAAATATAAATATTCATTACATGTTAGAGCAGAGATATTTAATTCGTAAATATCTAGCAAGGGGCATCTCAATATGGGAACAGACGACGATCGTTCTATCAAGTGACATTGCAATACTCGTTTATTGTCTATTGTAGCGTGACCCGAGTCTTTACTCGATGATAAAAAAATAAAGGTGTCTAACCCGAAACTTAAAAAAGGAAACAAAATATCGATCATAAAGAGCTCTAGATTGTTATCATAATAACGATCAAAATATAAACTATTTCGCTTAAGCGAATAATAAACATTGGTTACCCAACCTCTGCTAGACACAAGCGCCTGTGTATTTTGTACACTCAAATAATATATAAAAAAAAATATGGCTATAGCAAGACAAAATACATAAGCTATAAAGGGTCGACCCACCCGAGATAATTATTTATCCGGATTAAGGCGTTATACATACCTATGTATCAAATCTCCGCGACAATATCAATAAACTGAGCATAAATCGAACCATAATACAAAGGTAGTCCTTTAGCTTCATTCACACCAGTAAATACAGTTAGCGGTCAAGTTACAATAATACAGAATTGTAAGTCGCTAACCATCATTCTTGGAAGAAATCGAAAATAATATCATGATATTATAGAGAACACAACAATGTCAACCATGACAGCCTCCGTGGCGTAACGGTAGCGGACGCGGCCGCTGCGCAAGGTTGCGCGGATTCGATCCCCGCACAGTGCAAGTATTTGTATGCATGAATATGAATATTTGTACTGGTCTGGTCGTGCCTCGGAAAGCACGTTAAGCCGTTGGTCCCGGTTGCCCTACGAACATCTAGTGGCAGTCGTTACGGGTTGTTGGAGCCCTCAAAAGTCCTGCAATTGGTCTAACTGCAATGCTTCGATGTCGCCTTCGGGTTGTGGAGGTCAGACGGCAGTCGCTTCATGGAAAATGTCGAAGTTTAGCCATATCAGCAGTAAAGCGAACCCCAGACTGCAAAGCTGAAAAGGCTTCGGATGCGACTGGGATTAACACTGGGATGATGATGGAAATAATTATCCTAGACGATCACAGACCCGTGTAGATGGAAATTATAGCTGTATTAGCCTCAGCTAGCTTATCTAACTAATAGTTATTTATATAAACAAGGGCATAGGGGGTCGCTAGCCCGACTTTCATTACAGACTGGTGCCGTGACAAGGATTAGTTCACTGCGCACCAAGTTAGATTGTTAGGTTAGGTGTGCCGCCAGCTCCAGCTTCCTCTTATAATATGTTATATGAATTGTTCGCTTATAAAAGAGAACTCTAGTTGTGCTTTCTCTATACAAACGTATTCCGCTGTTTTCTTCGTGATAGATTACAGAACATAAATAAAAATATTTTACAAAGGGTGATCATTTACAGACAACCTTTGGATGGAATTATAAGGGGAAGGATGGACAAATAATGTAGGTAGTCTACAGTCAGGCGCGTGTGCTCCATAGAGGCATATAAGCACTGCATACCCTTATAATTTTCTAATTCGGAACACCCGAATCGTATTATAATATAATTTTTGTACTACAGTAAACATTTTATTAAAACACTACACTAAAATAGTAATACTGCATATTTTGGGGCTAGCGCGAACTAGCTAACACACATTACAATTATTTATAGTGTACCCGGAACGTGGCTTCGTCACTAGCGCTACGGAGCGTAGAGCGACGTAAGCACGAACTAAAAATGCCTCTGTTTTTTAACCGACTTCAAAAAGGAGGAGGATACTCAATTCGACCTTGTTATGTTGTTCGTGCACGTGTTCTCGCGCTCCATGACTAAATAAGAAAAACCCTGTCGTGTTTCGATTTTTCTTATAACATTAGTATGCAAAATATTATTATATATTATTATTACATTTTATCGGATGTATGGAAGTAATAAAAAAATGTTAAGTACTCTGAAGTTCCATTATAGAATAGTATAGTAATAATAATAATTATTTAATTCAGATATTTCATCCATACCTACAATTTGTTTTATAAAAATAAAATTACATAAAAAATTGTATTAAGAAGTAAATACAATTAAGATGTTATTATTTACATATTTTATCTAGACTGGAAGGACTCCCCGATGACGCTATTAGTCGCTATTTAACAGCGTGCAGCCTTATCCATCGAGCCAACATCGGAGAATCCCACCGGTCCACCAGTGCGGCCAGGATGGTGTTGGGACTACCGCGCGTGCGGCGCAGGATTGAAGCGCAACGTTTGCGCATGATTGCCGCAAAGTTATCAATCACAGCCACCGCGAACATCGCGGAGGCACTGCAGTAGCGCGGCAGTCCCATCAGTACCCGCTACGCGTTGTTATATTAGATGCGCAGATCGCTGTATGTCCGCTGCATATAGTTAACCCACAGACTGCACGTGTACAAGGACTGACAATACGCTTTAAACAGCACAATCTTGACATTCCCCCCACACCGTGCAAACCTGCGAGCCAACATATTGCATCGGACAGACAGCGCCCTGCGCTCCCTTTCAATGTCTAAAGTGTCTTTAAGGTCATCGGTGATCCAGTAACCCAAATACTTAAACTGCTTGACCGTGTTTAAAGCAGTACCATTTATAGTCAGTTTCGGCACGAATGTGTATCGCTTCTCGTCCGGCCTGAAAATCATATCTTGACTCTTTCCAGCATTGTATTTGAGCCCATGAGTCATCGTATAGAATGCTCTTGTTAATTAAGATGGGGGTCCTTCGGGTAGCCCTTGCATTTTTTTTTAAATTAATTTTTCTCTGGCCTACGTTTCACGGGCCACTGCGACACACTGCGGATTATCGACCTTTATTAAGGACCTGCGCTCTGCAAGAGGCTGGTAGGCGTTGCACCATTTCGGCAATCGAATGAAGTACGCAATATGTGCTGCCCTCTAATGCCACCTGCAGAACTAACAATGGGTCGCGCGCTGTCAACAATGGGTGGCGACATCGGTGTTGGACTGTTGTCGCGGCCGCTAGATGGCTAGATAGTTACTATTCTTGGCTACACAGGGTGGCCCGCAAAATGATAATTAAAGAAAAATTTCAATAGAGTTACTCCAAGGGCTTCACAATCATGGGATGCTTCAGCGGCTATATATAGTTTAGGGTCTAGGTGTTTTCAGTATGTTTTCATTGTTGCAATGTGGTAACAATGTAAAAATATGGTTCTCTGGAGCTGGTCTAATGATGCAGTCAGAACTTTAACTAATCAAGAAAAACCCCACCGTGTTTTGTTTCTGCTTATAATATTAGTGTGCAAAATATTATTATTTATCTTATCGGATGTATACAACTTCTAACAAAAAAGGTATTTACATCTTTAGATGATATCAAACGATATCGGAAGGGTTTCAACTGAAAATAAAATACACAAAAAATTGGTACCAAATTTTCGGTTTCGTGTGTTTCTTAAAATAAAATCATAACAAACGTGGCAGCACACTACATACGTTAATAACTACTCGTTACCCGTCACGTTACTGCTAAAATCCGATAAATGTCTTCAATATCCCTGTGCGACTAGTATGATAGTAGCCTATCACAGGCGGTGTTTTTCCTCATAACTTCCTAACATAAAAAGATAGGATTAAAAAACCCTTCCAATATCGTTTGATATCATGTAAAGATGCCATGCCTTTGTTATGTATATACCCTTTATGTTACACGTTGTATAAGTAATAAAAAAATGCTAAAAACCTTGAGTTTCATGAAAGAATAGAATAGAATGCTCATTATTAATTAAGATGGGGGTGCTTCGGTTAGCAATTTCTCTTTTTTATAAGTCTTATTTTTCTCTAGCCAACATTAATTCACGGGTCACTCTGTATACCAGTCTACAAACCTTTAATTACACAACATCGTTCATATAGCACACTGCGGATTATCGACCGTTATTTGGGACCTGCGCGTTGCAAGAGGCTGGTGGGCGTTGCACCATTTCATCAATCGAGTGAAGTACGCAATATGTGCTGCCCTCTAATACCACCTGCAGAACTATTGATGGGTCGCAAGCTGTGTTCACATCGGTGCGCGGCCGCTAGTTGGCTTGATAGTCACTAGCCTTGACTATACAGGGTGGCATGTAAAATGATAATTAAAGAAAAAAATCAATAGGTGCTCCTTGACTAAACAAGAAAAACCCCATCATGTTTTGTTTTCCCTTTTAATATTAGTGTGCAAAATATTATTATTTATCATATCGGGTGCATGGAAGTAGTAAAAAAAATGCTAAAAACTGTTAAGTCCATCATAGAATAGAATAAAATGCTTATTATTAATTAAGATGGGGTGCTTTGGGTAGCCCTTTCTTTGATTTTTTTTAATATAAATTTTTCGTTCGTTGACGTTTCACGGGCGTCTCTGTATACCAGTTTATAAACCTTTAATTACACAACTTCGTTTATATAGCACACTGCGGATTATCGACCGTTATTTGGGACCTGCGCGCTGCAGGATGTTGGTGGGCGTTGCACCATTTCATCAATCGAGTGAAGTACGCAATATGTGCTGTCCTCTGCAAAACTATCGATGGGTCGCACGCTGTGTTCACATCGGTGCGCGGACTGCTTTCACGGCCGGGAGATGGTTTTATAGTTACTAGTCTTGACTATACAGGGTGGCCTGTAAAATGATAATTAAAGAAAAAATTAAAAAGCGACACTTTAAGGGCTTCTCAAACATGGGATGCTTCAGCGACTACATATCTACATATAGCTATATAGATTTACATATGGCTATATACAATATGTAAAGAAAACCCTGTCCGATTCATGAAGGTGTTGGTAGGTATCGATAACTGATTCTACAAAAGCCTAAAAAACCAAGTAAAACTTTAAAAAAATCTTCTTAAAAACACAAATATTATTTCGCAAAAGGAGGTAACTCAATACATGCGCGGGCGAAGGGAAGCAGGGCATGCGGCACGCGGTCGCAACGCTCTTGATAATGCTGTCGAAAATGGTGTCACTTTTTCAAAAAATACCAAATTTTGGGGAAATTGGAATTAATTCGCGGAAAAAAAAGATTATTTCAAAATTCATTAGTATTGTTACTATGATGATAATGTAAAATTTCATACTTTATTTGGTCATGTGTTTACCTAACCTTTCTTATCGTTATGAGTCGGACAGGGTTTGCTTTACATATTGTATAGGATCTAGATGTTTTCAGTATTTTTTACTTTGTTGCAATGTGGTAACAATGTAAAAGTATGGTTCTCTGGTCCTGGTCTGATGATTCAATCGGAATGTGGCCATAGGAGCTCCTTAACTAAACAGAAAAACTCAATCGTGTTTTGTTTTCTCTTATAACATTAGTATGCAATATATTATTACTATATTTTATCGGATGTACGGAAGTAGTAAAAAAACTGCTAAAAACTGTTAATTTCCATCTTAGAATAGAATAAAATGCTCATTATTAATTTAGATGGGGTGTTTTGGGTAGTCCTTTCTTTATTTTATTTTTTTTAATATAAATTTTTCGTTCGTTGACGTTTCAAGGGCTACTCTGTATACCTGTCTACAGACCTTCAATTACACAATATCGTTCATATAGCACACTGCGGATTATCGACCAGTGTTCGGGACCTGCGCGCTGCATGAGGTGTGTGGGCGTTGCACCACTGTGCAGAGCCCGGCGAACATCGTCACTACCGAGCCTCAATGCGCCTCCGACCATCGAGCTGAGCGGCACGATTTACGAGTCAGTCCAGTATTTTAATAAGGTAAGTGTTTACAGTCTTCAAGCGTTTACAGTTAGTATTTTATTTAGAGCTGGAAAAATGTTTTATAGTCAATTATTCAGTGTTTTTATTTTTATTATTAATTTGACTTTTAAAAATAATTAGATCCCCTCACACCACTGAACCGTTGTTCTTTGGTGGATGTTGATTTAGTTCATCTGTTCTAATATCAACCAGGAATGTAATTGTTTAATTATTGAATTTTTGAGGGCCAGCAATTATAGACACGCCCCTCCACTTCTCAACCATACTGGTTTTTTGATCTTTGCTCTAGTTCATCTTTTCTTTAAGAATGAATGAATGAATTATTGATTTGTCCATAGTCGATAACTACAGCCACCCCGACACCTCTAAGCAATGTCGTATGTGAGCAAAATCATCAGTATTTCTATACTTATAATTTTTGTTTTTCTTTTTTCGGTAGCTACCGACGAGTCCTCGCTTCGTCGCTGCTGCTGCGTGTTTTGCGGATCGGGGAGAGTTGTTACTTCGAGTCACTTAAATATTGTGAGTAAGAATTTTGCTTTTGGTCCTTTAAGTTACAGTGACGACTTTTCGTAACTATCATATCTCATGGTGTTACGTTGAACGAGGTTCCTACTTACAATATCGTAATTATCGTATCGTATTTTATATACTATATATATACTTATATAAAAACTTACCTTCCATTTCGACTGAAACCTTAGCAACTTAGACGGTTTTCTCATCGTGTCACTCATCTTCAATAAACCTTTATTAATCCACGACAAGCATCATTACAACAAATAGCTCTATTTGAAAATATAGACCATCATCATACAAATACAAGCTTACTTAGATTTCCTCGTTTTCGAAGCTGTGATCTCATAGGGTTAAGGTATTATAAGTATCTATCTAAAATATTAATATCTTGTTTTTACTGTTCCAGGTACCAATGAAGATGCAACTTCACTCACGACCAAGTCTCTATCTCTCCGGCTAACGGGCTAACCAACTTCTTGTGCCAGAATCAGCTTTCACAGATTATTTATTTTCACAAAATAAATAATCTGTGAAAGCTGATTGCTTTTAAGGAGTATTACAAGAAAATATGTCATCTAATATAGTAGTCTATCAGATGATAACATCATTAAATCTGACTAATTGGATAAACGCAACTGCTCCTATGAGTAAGTTTGCGATGTAAGTCCCAACTTGATGACTTAATTCAGACATAATTTTGTGGTTATTATTTGTAGATGTTTTTACTCAGGGCCAATCCTGTGTAAAAACGCCTAACAGATAACTACCACAGTTGGCTAAAGGAATCGTTCTTGTGACGTTTTAAAAGCAAATACCGAATCGGATTTGCTGTTCATCTTATTCTAAATTCCCCCGTCAAAAGTTATGACACGCTCGGGTAATGACTTAACTGATTGCTTCAACATGCAGTGTGAGCAACATGCATTTATTTGCATAAAAAGTTATCTCAGCCACATTAATTAATAAGCTCCAACTTTGAAAAATAAGATAAGACGGAATTATGATCGGGCATGACATGAGTGTCTATGCAAATAGATAACTATGACAGACGCGGATCCAAGGGGAGGGCTTCTGAGTACCCCCTCCCTCCAAAACAAACAAATGCTTTGTTTTGGAGTTTTTGGTCTATGTTGACCTGAGGTTTGGATACGCGTCTGAAATTCATAATGATATGAATACTGAGTTAATACTGAGTTATTTCTATATAAATTTGCTAAGCTAAATGGACAGTTGGGTATTATAATCTTTGAAATTAGATAAGTACCAACTCTTATCTAAAGATAAACATGAATTAATAATATTGCATTGTTTTATTTGAAACTATCCCTCTAATAGATTTGGATATGGGCAAGGAGGTATTCCACTTACGAAGCTGATAAAACATATTAGGCACCAGTTTATTAATTGAGATGACTACAGGGCAAGAGGCTAAACGGGCTCTCTAGATAGCATTTGTTGGCTAGAAGTTTTGAGCCCGATTAACGTGGACGTGGATCAGAAGTGAATCCAGCCAAGCATGCGCTCTGTGCACATTTTTTTCATACCAGTTCCCTACCAACGTTTTCCTGACATCCACTGCACTCTCTTGGGCAAGCCACTACCTATCCGATCTCCTCAATCCAGTTACTGGTTTACACTAAGCCTGGCCTATATTGGCAAGTTTTTTTTTTTGGTGAGAATTGATCAAATGACTATCCTTGCTCTGGTTGTAGCGGAAAAGCGTTCATGACTTTTACTGAAACCTTGAAACCTTGAAAGACTTTTGGGCTTCTGGCAAACAGTAATCAGTTCTCGGTGGTACGCCGTAACATCGGCTGCCGAAGTTACGGCCCCCGAAGTGTGTGAAGTTACCACCCGCCCGACAAAGTCTTCCCGCATAACGATTCGTCGTGTTCCGGCACGATGTCTGGTGAAGCCGTACGGAGGACGGCTCTCAGCAGTTGTGTTGCAACGCGTGCCGGGTATGATGCGCCAAATGTCGTGGTGTCAGGAATTTGGTCGTGGAGGGTCTCTAGATGAATCTCCCTCTGGGGCAGCGTTGGGCATGTTGTTGGGTCTAGCATTGCATCTTCTCCTCACATTAAAAATGATATAAAATCTTCTAGAAATAAAATCAAAACAACCTGGGAAATTATAAATTCTGAAACTGGAAGAACCAAAGTACTAAACCGCGATTTCCATCTTAAAATTAACGATGAAGATATAAAGGCGGACTTGGAGGTAGCAACTGAGTTTGAGAATTTTTTTACTAATGTTCCAATAATAACAACAAAAACGTTGTCTTCTTCCTCCTCTTCTGCTTAAGCCATACTAAAAGAATGTGTTCCAGAATGTGGCAAACACTTTGAATTTACATTTGTGACTGCTAAAGACATTATAGAATCTTTTAAGGATCTTGATTTAAAAAAAACTGCCGTTCATTGGGGTTTGTCAGTATATACTGTAGCTTTAATAATAGATGTTATCGCACCTTTCTTAACAATTGTTTTAAATTCTTGTGTCACTTCTGGTATACAATTTACTGATTTCATGAAAGTTACCAAAGTAATTCCACTGTTCAAATCTGGTAGTACAACTGATCCCACAAATTTTTGGCCAATTTCGGTATTACCGACTTTGAACAAAATTTTTGAAAAATTAATTTTGAAACAGTGGTTGAGGCACTTTAATTTACATAATTTATTGCACGTGAAACATTTTGGTTTTACAAAGGGTCGTTCAACTACAATTGCGGGTGTGGCGTTGCTAAAGAACATATTTGGGGCCTGGGAGGAATCGCAAAATGCTTTTGGATTTTTTTGTGATTTGTCCAAGGCCTTTGTTTGCGTACATCATGATACTCTGAAATTGTACCATTATGGTTTGAGGGATAGAGCTCTCAACCTTCTGACTTCTTATCTAAGTAATTGAATTCAGGGGGTTGATGTTAATGGCAAGAGATCTGCAGGATCTGCGGTCACCATGGGCGTTCTGCAGGGCTCAATTCTGGGTCCCATCTTGTTTTTAATTCATATTATTCCCCTACCCTAGATTTTTTTCTAATCAATAACAGCTTACCGCGGTTGGTCTGTGGATGGAATCTTTACCTATAGTTGAACTCCGGGTCTCCGACAGCACGTTTAGCCATTCATACGAAGTATCATTCGGGGTTATATGACAGGCATTACTTTTTTTTATTATAATTATTATAAACTAGTGCTTGACCGCAATGCCGCCTGGTGGTAAACAGTGATGCAGTCATTGATGAATATTCACTTAAAAAAACTGAGTGAATAGGAAGGAAGACGGCAGTTGAGGGAGAAGATGCAATGCTAGACCCAATAACATGCCCAACGATGCTGCACCAGAGGGAGATTCATCTAGAGACCCTCCACGACCAAATTCCTGACACCACAACATTTGTCGCATCATACCCGGCACGCGTCGCAACACAACTGCTGAGAGCCGTCCTCTGTACGGCTTCACCAGACATCGTGCCGGAACACGACGAATCGTTATGCGGGGTGACTTTGTCGGGCGGGTGGTAACTTCACACACTTCGGCGGCCGTAACTTCGGCAGCCGATGTTACGGCCTACCACCGAGAACTGATTACTGTTTGCCAGAAGCCCAAAAGTCTCTCAAGGTTTCAGTAAAAGTCATGAACGCTTTTCCGCTACAACCAGAGCAAATATAGTCATTTGATCATTTCCCACCAAAAAAAAAAACTTGCCAATATAGGCCAGGCTTAGTGTAAACCAGTAACTGGATTGAGGAGATCGGATAGGTAGTGGCTTGCCCAAGAGAGTGCAGTGGATGTCAGGAAAACGTTGGTAGGGAACTGGTATGAAAAAAATGTGCACAGAGCGCATGCTTGGCTGGATTCACTTCTGATCCACGTCCACGTTAATCGGGCTCAAAACTTCTAGCCAACAAATGCTATCTAGAGAGCCCGTTTAGCCTCTTGCCCTGTAGTCATCTCAATTATTAAACTGGTGCATAATATGTTTTTCATCCCACCATCTCGGAAAGAGTATTTTTAATCTTCAATATCTGACTGGAAAAGCCGTTTTTATTCTCTAGAGGATAAAGTAAATTGAATTTAGAACATCGTGTGCACTAAGTTTGTAAATTTAAAAAAAACATTAAACCTATTTACTGTTACCTCTATGGTGCCGAATATATCATACAACTTTTTTTTAATTTGTAAAAAACTCAGACTCGAAACCTTCTTGGTGTTCTTTTTTCAATTTTCTTTGTACGCGGTTCTTTACGCGGCATTTTTTCACGTCATTGTTAAACCTTATATTAAAAAAAAGAAACTTGAAAAAAGTGAAAAACTAAAATGAGTGATTCTAGCGACGAGGAAGTTTGTTTGACGCCAACAGAATTGACTGAAACTGTTAATAATGCGCAAATGAGCTTTCTACCTCAACAATCACGCGAGAAGTATTTAAAACTGTTGAAATAAAATATAATATGGATTTAGAATAAAGTAATATATTAGCAGAGCGTGGTTGCGTGATGGATAAAAACAAAAGGGGAAGTATATGAGAGTAAGCACCACAGATAACATTATAGCAAAAAGAATACAAACTCCAAGAAGGCTGCAAATTCAAATTACTTTTAACACACCCACCAAATTGAAGCCTTCTTCTAACTTTAACTCTCAGCTATACAATACTTTTTATTTATTTATTAAGCATGGACGACTTACAGCTAAACAAATCAGTTAAGAAACAGTAAGTTGGACTGACAGCCAATAACAAGTCCTCACTTATAAATTACAGATTATTAAAAACATCTTATGGACACTAGATAAGTGGGCACGCGTATAACAAAAAACTAATAATTGATTAACTGAAAAAGTTACGGCTTAAGCACCTCCTAATTAAAGACACACTACTCAAAAATGGATCTATATCATGCTGCTTACACAAGTTGTTTAAATTTCTGCTTGCACGCACTATATATGAATTCTGGCGATAATTCGTTGAGGATAATGGCACACGCAAAGGCGGATTAAATCTTTTTGACTTCATAGGGATATTAAAATAAAATTTTGACAAGATTTCGGAACAGTTTATACTACTATTGAAAATTTTTAACAAACAAACGCAGGCAGAGATCTCGCGACGACTAACTAGGGGTAATATATGAAATTTTTTGCAAAGATTAAGGTAATTTTCAGACTGATATGGTATCTTTTAATGGTAACACAAGTATTTTATAAATCTTTTTTGAATATTTTCTATGCGTTTAATATATTTGTGATAACATGGGTTCCATATTTCAGATGCATACTCCAAGTGGCTTCTTACAAAAGTACAGTATAGAATTTTTAAAGTTTTGGCTTGAGAGAAGCACTTTGATAACCTCATTATAAAACCCAGTGATCTGGATGCCTTCTTAACTATTGCATCAACGTGCGATTCAAAGCTGAGCTTAGAGTCGTGGTGAACTCCCAGATCACGGATGGAGTCTAATCTGGGTAGAACTTGATTACCTAGGGTATATGAAGCAGTGATAATGGAACGCTTTCGAGAATACGTAATAACCGAACATTTTGCGGGATTGAGATCTAGATTACTACGTTGACAATAGTTCTCAAGACGACGTATGTCATCTTGGAGTGCTGTTACGTCTATCTGTGATGATATTGTGGCATAGATCTTCATATCATCAGCGAAACAGAGTAGATTGGATGAGGTCAAGCAAGAGTCGATGTCGTTAATATAGATAATGAAAAGCAAAGGGCCAAGTAATGAACCCTGCGGCACACCACTAGGAACAGGAACCCAGCTTGAAATGTAATTATTGACTGCCACTGCTTGAGACCTATTCACAAGGTAAGATGAAAACCATCTGAGTAGATCTCCGCGTATTCCCATACTATTTAACTTTGAAATTAGGATACTATGATCAATACGGTCAAAGGCCTTACTGTATAAACGACATCTACCTGCACACCGTTATCCATGGCGGTAGTAATAAAATCATTTAGGAGTATCAGGTTCGTGACAGTGGACCTACCTTTCAAAAAACCATGTTGAAAAGAGCTGAATGAATTTTTCAAGGCATTATAAACCTGATTATAAATGATTCTTTCAAAAACCTTTGCTACAATGCATAATTTAGATATAGGCCTATAGTTTGCAACCTCTGTTTTTGCACCTTTTTTATGAACAGGCGTTATGAAAGCGGACTTCCATACTTGTGGAACAACACAAGTCGATAAAGACTTTTTAAATAGAATTGAGATAGGTTGCGCTATCGAAGGCGCACGCCGCACAAGAAGTTTGGATGAGATATTGTCAGGACCGGGCGCTTTAGATGTGTCTAACGATCGTAGCAAGTTGACAATTTCTTCAGTATTGACAATAATTCCGGAGATGTCTGATGATAGATTCGAAGATTCAGTAAAAAGAACAGAAGAGTTAGGATGATGACCAACAGTGGGACTTAAAAAGGTAGAGTGGAAGTATTCAGAAAAAGCTTGACAAATGGATTCCCCAGTTCTGAGAGTATCATTGTTATAGTTCAGGGTGCTTGGCATTGCATTCGAACTATAACGTGTCTTTACAAAAGTCCAGAAATATTTTGGGTTATTTTTAATCGATAATTCAGTTAAATGTATATATAGCTTTGGTAACATTGAGATTCCATATCTTTCACTCTTTCACGAAGAAGCTTAAATGTTAATTCATCAGATTTGTTACCGTACGTTTTGAATTTTCTAAAGTATTTATATTTTTCTTTGATTGTTCTAATAAGTGAGGAACTATACCAAGTTGGATACTGTTTGTTTCGAGATAGTTTCTGCGGAATATATTTATTTTGTAAATCAAGAATAAAATGGTTAAAAAAGTTCACCGAATCATCGACTGACCGAAACGAGAATTCAGTGTCCCAGTCAGTCGCGCTAATATCTTTGTTAATTGATTCATAATCTCCTTTATCAAACAAAAATTGAGTTCGAGGGGCAGATTCGAGGGGTAAAGTCACGAACAAATCCAGGTTAATTAATAATGCTGGGTGATAGGCATCAATAGGCACCAATGGGGTAGAACATTCAGTAACATTTATTAATTCCTGGGAAAGCACTAGATCTAGGATTCTACCATGTTTATTAGGCACGAAGTTATATTGATCCAAACCAAGAGTGCATAATTCGTCACAAAGTAAGATTTCGTCCCTACCTTTAGGATTTGATGGAACCAGTGACAGATTATTATCGGATGGGACCCAGTTAATATCACTCATATTGAAGTCACCAATAACGAGGAAGGTATCAGAAGTATTATTAACTACTGATTGGTTTAATTTAGAAAGGAAATTAGAGAGCTGTAAAGAAAAAGAAAGACCTAAGTTTTGTTGACATAAGTAAATAACACAAATATGCAAGGTAGTAATATTCCGAGTAATAGAATTTTTAAGGCGTATGGATAGCCAGAGGTCCTCTGCGGTAGAATGAAAATTTGGTTGGCTGATAACTGACAATTCCCTACGAGTAGCAATAAGCACCCCCCCCACCACGCGATTGTCCGGTTAGTACGTAATCTCGATCACGACGCCAAACGATATATCGTTCATCAAAAAACTCAGAATTTAAGATCCCATCTAATAACCAAGTCTCAGTAAGCACTATGACGTCATATGAGTTAAGTATCATTTGACGATAGAAAGAATGAGTTTTAGTTCGAAGACCGCGAACGTTCTGGTAATATATTTTTAAGTTATGGACCGCCATGGGGAATGTAGTCAATAATTGGATATGAATCATTACAATAAACTGTAATAAAACAGTTTATTCTATTCAGTTCATTACAATGTGTAATCTTGTATACTAAAATTGTAAACGTGTTAAGAGGGTACACTCTAAAAAAGTATGTGCGAGAATTAAATTCATACAACAAGTAATAAGTTATTGTGCGAATAAGTAAACAATAATGCGAAGTGCGTGCAAGTGCGAGCGAGCCAAGCGTATTCACATGCGATGGAGCTTTAAAGTAAACAGCGCGATAAGAAATGTAATGGAATTTTTGAGCTAAACAAAAGAGAGGTGGCAGATTCGTTAGTGTGACTGAGGTGTTAAACATTTGGTAAACAAGTACGAAGATACAATATATCTGTGTGAGCATTAACTATCCTAATAATTTATCCATGCATTTCCATTATCCATCCTTGTTGCGTCAACGACGATAAAAATAAACTTGGCTGTATGGCGTGCTATGCCTTCGCCTTTTTCATTCGCCCGAACGGAAGAGGGAGAACTAGTACAAAACAAGATGGTGATCTCAGCTCATTCGACACCGCGTGTACTCTAAATAAAATCGAATATCTGACTTCCTAAGAGCTTCGCTGGCCTAATAAACCCTCAGTTTCCATATTGGTGGTGTGTCTGTGCTTGACGAGTGTAGGCAGTGAACAAACAGCATCAAGTCCACGTCAAGAAGATAACTGACCGGTCGGCGTCTGCCCCGCCGTTGGTAACTCCTTGTCCTGTCCAACTGGATCCAGGTTAGTGCTTTGCATGTTTGTTTCCCTGCTTTGAGACCCTGGGGTTGATAGGAGAATGCAGCGACTCTTCCAGGAAGCGTCAACATTAATTATGGTGCCTCCTGTGAGGAACTTCCTCGCGTAATTATTTCAAAAATACCTACTATCGGAAATTAAATCTTTCCATTCTCGTTATTACGTTAAATACGTAATCCCAATTCTAATTTATTCGTATACTTACCTACTTAAGGCAATTTCAATTTGCCTTTCAAGTTCTAAGTGTCTAAATAAAACCTAGGTCATTCCATGATACCTAGTTATTGTTTCTTATTTGAGACCGGTTGACTATTCAATCGTACATTCATACCTCGTTAATTCCCTTGTAATAAGCTGCATTTATTTGTATTAAATAACAAATTGCATAAATTACTTTTAAAAAACGTGAGTTCGAAGTTTCTCGAATTTAGTACCGAAGTACCTAAAATCGTAGTATTTGTCTCCGGCGGGAGACGGATTAGCTTTGACCTACCTCAAAGTCAAAACTTATATTCTAACAACTAACCTTGAGACGTGTGTGCTTGTATTTCATTAATACGTTCGCGCGGGCATTACTGCCGACCTACCGGCTTACGTTTTTTCCGTTTTACCTACTTTTATAACTTTTATCTTTTTGAGTTAACTATGAGCGAAGTGGAATTAATAACCGCTATTAAAAGGCGGGAATATGAGTTTACAAGTATGCAGATACTTTACGATTTAGCCAATACAGTTAAAGAAACTAAAACTAAATTTGCAGCTTTTCGAGCTAGGTACAAAAAGATTGATGAAATTCGTAATAGATTTTTGGAATGCAACGAGGATGTTAACCGGTTGCAATTAAAGCTTAAACCTTCGTTTGTTATCGATCATAAAGTGTTACTGTCATTCGATGAATTGTATTACTGTGTTATCGAGTTTGCGGATTCTCTCGATGCGAGCGCGGGTAGCGACTGTCGCCCGGAATTAGGTCAAGGTCACGTGCGTTCGCAAGTGAAGTTACCGAAGCTAGAACTCCCAAAGTTTGATGGTAATATAGAAAAGTGGCAAACATTTAAAGATAGTTATACAGCACTTGTTCATAATAATAGTTCATTATCTGACACTGAGAAATTTCACTATTTACTGTCATGTTTATCTGGCTATGCACTGACATTAGCCAAGGGCGTGCCTGTGACATCGGCAAATTATTCAGTGGTTTTTGCAACTTTACTGGACAGATATGACAACAAGCGTATTCTTGCAACAGCTTATTTAGATAAAATAATTAAAATTAATCCCATACAAAAACCATCATTATCTAACTTATCTGAGTTATCTAACACACTTTATGAATGCGTTAGTGCCTTGCGCGGTTTGTGTATTGATGATTTATGCGAATTTATTTTATTCTACATTGCGTCTAGACCTTTAGATACAGAAACAAAAAAAAAGATTTGAATTACAAAACACTGAAGAAATTCCGAAATTTAATAACTTCATTACTTATTTACAAGATTATATAAAAGTATTAGAAGTTAGCCAACCAGTTAATATTCCGTCATCAAATTCTACAAGTAAACAAAATCGGCCTAATACAAATAAAGATTATTTATCGCGTCAACCAAATTCATCTCTAATTTCTTCCAACAATAATAATAAAGTTAGTCAGTTTGTCTGTGTGTGTTGTAATGAAAATCATTCAATCTACCGTTGTAGTAAATTGCATTCTATGAATATGACACAGCGACAACAATTAGTTAAAGATTTAAAATTATGTCAAAACTGCTTAAGGCCGGGTCACACTGTTACCGATTGTAAATCTAAGTCAATATGTTTCATTTGTAATGCAAAGCATAATACTTTGTTACATGAAGAGCATAAGAGTTTACTGTCTCATACTAGTGAACTGGATTCATCCCAGCATCCCGATATGAACACTACTCTAACTAGTGCTACCCAGTCAAACATTTCAAATCAACCTATTAGCAA
Organism: Sesamia nonagrioides; assembly: GCA_017933935.1. Classification (NCBI taxonomy): domain Eukaryota; kingdom Metazoa; phylum Arthropoda; class Insecta; order Lepidoptera; family Noctuidae; genus Sesamia; species Sesamia nonagrioides. Next base: position 4,784,573 of record JADWQK010000025.1, read on the forward strand.
AAAAATCCTTGGTACAGCAGTAGTTCGTTTGAAGCGATCGGATGGCTCGTGGCAGTATGTCCGCACAATTATTGACAGTGGCTCGATGGATTCATTCATTACAAGTAGCTGTGCGCGACAATTAGGTTTACATATCAAGAAATGTAAATTAAATGTAAGTGGCATCGGTCAAAATTATGGGTGTAGCATTAAAGGTCACACCTTCGGTTCCATAAGACCTCGATTGAGTGACACTCCTCAGTTTGATATTCAATTAGTGGTTCTACCTAAAATCACACCCCTGATTCCTTCAGTGTCGTTGCCGACAATAGTCAAGGATAAGTTTACACATCTAGATCTCGCCGACCAGGACTTTGATAAATTCGGTCCGATCGATCTGTTGTTAGGAGTAGACTGTTTTGATCAGATATATACTGGCTCACGTTTCAGTCCAGGCCCGGGCTTTCCATGCGCACTCTCTAGTGTATTCGGCTGGGTGATAAGTGGTCAGTTTCTTCAAAACGTGGTAGCTAAAACTCCGGCTACACCCGTTACGCTCCTCGTCGCGTCTTCTAGTGCGCTCGACGAGATCGTTCAACGGTTTTGGGAGTCCGAGGAGCCGCCGAAATGTAAAATTTCCGGCCCCGAGGATGAAAAATACGAACAAAAATATAAAGAAGGCACGCATCGCACCTCCGATGGGCGTTATGTTGTCCCAATTATGCTTAAAGATGATGCTCCAGCCTTAGGAAAATCATATCAACAAGCGTTTAATCGTTTTCTAAATTGGAAAAAAAGACTTGCTAGTCAAAATAGGTCAATTTTAACTTATTGAGAAATAATAATTTTAAAACCAAAGCATATTTTAAGAGGATAATAACATTTTATTTATTATATATTCTGAAATTGTGATAATAGTACAAAATTATTTAACAATTATTATTATACAATTATTGAATTAAATTCATAAAAGTTTTATGACGGAAGATAATTATTACTTAATGTTTTATGTCATGTTATAAGTACGAGATCTATCAGTAATAAAATAATAATCAATGTAACCATGACCAGTTTGTTAATAGGGAAATCGATCGCGACTGCTAGTCCAGTCGATCGCGACTGCTAGTCCAGTCGATCGCGACTAGTCCAGTCGATCGCGACTGCTAGTCCAGTCGATCGCGACTGCTAGTCCAGTCGATCGCGACTGCTAGTCCAGTCGATCGCGACTGCTAGTCCAGTCGATCGCGACTGCTAGTCCAGTCGATCGCGACTGCTAGTCCAGTCGATCGCGACTGCTAGTCCAGTCGATCGCGACTACTAGTCCAGTTGATCGCGACTGCTAGTCCAGTCGATCGCGACTGCTAGTCCAGTCGATCGTGACTGCTAGTCCAGTCGATTGCGACTGCTAGTCCAGTCGATCTTAAAACTACGCTGTTGATTTATGATTCCAAGTAGTACGTGTGTTTGGTAGATCGCACAAGGTTTCTTTGGTAAACAGTACACCTTAAGTCTACTCAAGTTGGCCACCCCTGTCCTAAACTCTCAAATATTCCCAATCAGTCTTGAGCCTTAATGCCTTAGCAATAAAGTTGGAATCTGATAGGGAAATCTGACAGATTGTAGTGGCTTAATGTGCTGTCGTCTGTACTTGTTATTGACCTTGTTAACACGCCTTCTGTTGGGGCTTAAAACCATAACCTACACTATGTAGATTTTAGGTAGATATTTCCGTAAAAATCTTTATGTAAACTAAAAAATATGCATTACTGTATTTAGTCATAATCATAACGAAACTAGTCAAAACCCAACTACAAACATGCATTTATTTTTAATAATTCATAATATGTAATGCATTACACACTTCATTGTTTCTCTTTTTTATTAAAAATAACAACATTTATTAAAAAAATAATAGGCAGACTCGATTTTTAAGGGATTTACACACGAGCGGAGAAACGCTGCGTTGTAACACTCGTTTAGGCTTCCTTTATAATACTTGTTTATTATTTAGCGAAGACATAGAATCCTATAGCAAATATATAGATTATAGATACTACACTAAAAAAAAGGTCTACAATGAGACTTCTATTTTTTTTTAATAAATACACTGGATAAAAAAGGAATCTTATTTTGAAAATATTATATATTTATTTACTCTCCAAACTGCTAACGGAAAGACGTTTCGTAGGCCGGTGGTAAAGGTTTGTCCCTTACCAAATAATTAGTTTATTTTCCTTTCATATACCTAACTAGAGTATAAGTACACACTGTCTTTGGGTTATTTAAAATAAACCGCCAATTATTTACCCTTATTAACTAGAATTTTATGCATTTTTTCGGCAGTAGCTCATAGTCCAGCTATTGCTGATTTCACTCTTAATTTTTCGCATTCTTCTTGAAACCCTTGTGGATTTCAGGTGGGGGGAAATGTGTGAGCATTAACTATCCTAATAATTTATCCATGCATTTCCATTGTCCATCCTTGTTGCGTCAACGACGATAAAAATAAACTTGGCTGTATGGCGTGCTACGCCTTCGCCTTTTCCATTCGCCCGAACGGAAGAGGGAGAACTAGTACAAAACAAGATGGCGATCTCAGCTCATTCGACACCGCGTGTACTCTAAATAAAATCGAATATCTGACTTCCTAAGAGCTTCGCTGGCCTAATAAACCCTCAGTTTCCATATTGGTGGTGTGTCTGTGCTTGACGAGTGCAGGCAGTGAACAAACAGCATCAAGTCCACGTCAAGAAGATAACTGACCGGTCGGCGTCTGCCCCGCCGTTGGTAACTCCTTGTCCTGTCCAACTGGATCCAGGTTAGTGCTTTGCATGTTTGTTTCCCTGCTTTGAGACCCTGGGGTTGATAGGAGAATGCAGCGACTCTTCCAGGAAGCGTCAACAATATCAAAATATCTATGAGCGATTGCGAAAAAATAAAACAGTGAAACAAAATCAAAAAAATACTTAGATAAAATAAGAAACACGTTATATAATCTTGTTTAAATCTGATTCTTTTCGAATTATAATTACTTTAGAATTAGCATTTTTTTTTTTGTGAATTTTACCGTGCTTTACCCATACGAACTCGTAGTGCTTCTCTTTGGCAATGATCTTAACCTTACTTAAAAGCTTCTTGTACTCCACGTTTAGGTGATCATTGTCGTACACCCGCTGAGATGTACCTTGGAACCCGATATGAGATGTGGATAGATCCTTGACGGCACGCGCAGCTGCGATAAAATCTTCTTTCACATACCGGTTTAAAAAACTCACTATTATTAGTTTTTCGCTAGAGTTAAAAATAGGAACCCTTGACACATAGTTCACCTGAGATTTAGCAGCTATAATCAACGTTTCGGCCGATCGATTCAATTATGGAGAAGAGATTTTCATCTTTTCTCGTAGGAACTCCTTTAATTTCGACATTGTTCAATCGGGATCGCTGTTCATAAGTAGCAAGATCACGCTTCACCATCGCAAAGTCAGTCTGCAGATAATTGACTGTTTCCTGAAGTTTATCGAATCCCAAAGCCTTAGCTTCCATCTCCGCGAGTCTAGTATCAAAATCATCAAGTCTACTATTCGTGCCTTCACATGTAACTTTAAGCTCCGCTAACTCCTCCTTGATTACCCGGATATCATCTACCAAGGTTGGTAAACTCAGTAATTGGCGCTTCATGTCACGAACTTCACTTAGTATTGTTTCGAGAGACGCTGGTTCAGGAGTAAGGATAGCTGGTGACGACGATCGGCAAGTGGGGCACTTCCATTGAGCCATTCTAACGGCACCAAGCTTCCTCCATCCGACTTCGGAAATGTTTGCACACTCAAAATCCAGATGTTTCCTGCAGCTCCCACATTGGACTCCATCATTGAACTTTACGTTGCAAGCTGCACACGTTTTCATAATTGAAGTACTAAGTGTAACTCAATACCGAAGCAAATTAAAAACTTAGAGCAATGTAAAAGCTAAAAAAGGTTGACGATCTATTATTCCGAGCGACGCGTACTGCACTAGTGAGTGTCCACTGACGAGTAATACACAACAAATAAAATATCTAAATGCACAATTCTACTTTAAACGCTATAAACAATAACAAACATCTTTGTTTAAAATAAGTACGCTGATATACATTATTAAACAGCAATAATGCTTTTTTTTTAATTTTATACCCATTTTCTTTCTCAAGTATTGAAAAGTAACTTGAGGAGCTTTCGTAAATATATCAGCACACTGTTCAGTTGTACACACATATTTTATATCAATATGATTACATCGCTTATGAAAGTCTACATTTTTAATCACTGATATTGCACTTTGATTGTCCACACACAAACAAACAGTATCTTGGTTATATGGATTAATATCAAGTAACAAACTTTTAATCCACAATGCTTCTTCTGTGGCATGACATGCAGCTATAAATTCAGCCTCTGTTGTAGACAATGCTATACACTTCTGATGCTGGCTGGCCCAAGTGATGGCTACACCATTTTTCATAAAAATATAGCCAGAAGTAAATCTTCTTGTGTCACTGTCTGAAGCATGGTCAGAGTCGCTAAATCCTTCTACTATATTACTCTGAACTTTAGAATAACATATTCCATATTCTTTAGATTCTTTTAAATATTTTAGTATCTTCTTAACAACTGCCCAGTGAATACTATCATAACAGTTTATAAAGCGACTTGCAAAGCTGACGGCAAACATTATATCTGATGTGCTTACTATACCTATAGTAATTGGGACACAATTTCCATTCTTCTGATGAATAAACAGGTGATTTTCTGATCTTTCTATCTGTAATCCCATATCATTATTTGGTTCCGTAGTTTTAATATTAAAGTATCCTTCAAGAACGGATAATACTTTATCAATTGAAGCTTTATATTTACTAATGATCAATTCATCAAATTGTATCATGTGTAAATTATGTTGACAAACTTCAGAGAGTAGAATACGAACTGAATCATATCTTACAGTTGGAGCAAAAGTTTATTTATAGTCAATTCCACTCCTCTGCGAACATCCTTTAGCACATAGTCTGGACTTATATATCTGACCGGATGGCTAATCTTTAATACAAAGTATAAGTTATACTTTATATCTTTGATATAAAGTATAAGTTTATTAAGGAAAAGTTTACACAAAATGAAATAGCCTCTTGGTAAGTCAATGGTATCTCTTGATGTTCCTGAGCTCCATTTATACATTAGTAAGTATTATTTTCTTGTTCTAACCTTTTAGATCTAGTAGTAATGTTACTTTTTGATACATTTTCTACTTTTCCTTTAGGTACATACAGAGAGTCCTCCTCAGAATAAAAAGAATCTTCACTATCTGAGTTCATGGTTGTTTCATTACATTGAGAACTATTTAGTGAATTACTTTCCGAACTGAGTTGCGCTGGCTCAGTATCACAATTATTATCATCAGTCTCAGTAGTAGTTAAGGGCAGAACTACATTGTCATCTTCTTTTATAGAATTTTCAAAGAATATAACATCTCTACTGATTACAACTTTATGTGTTTTTGGATTTATCAATCTATAGCCCTTAGTAGTCTCACTATAGCCAATAAATGTCATTTTACTTGCCTTGGAATCGAGTTTCTTCACTTTTTCTTTTGGAATTTTAACCATTGCTTCGCAACCAAAAACTTTTAAGTGATTCACATCAGGTTTCTTCCCTGACCACATCTCCTCAGGTGTTGCGTATGACAGTGCACGCGTAGGGCAGCGATTGGTTATATAACCAGCTGTTGCTACTGCTTCAGCCCAATACTGTTTCTGTAAATGAGAATTAATTAGCATACAGCGTGCTCTTCCCATTAAAGTGCGGTTCATACGCTCTGCCAACCCATTCTGCTGAGGAGTATATGAATTAGAAGTTTGATGTATTATACCTGTACCCTTAAGGTAATCAGTGAAATCTTTACTCAAATACTCTTTCCCATTATCAGTGCGTAGACATTTTACCTTTAAATTAAGCTGATTTTCTACTAAGGCTTTATATTCTTTAAACTTGGAAAATGCATCTGATTTATTATTTAAAAAATGAATGTGATGAAGTATCGAGCCCCTCCAAGTGACTTTACCTCCAGCGGACCACAGATGTCTGAGTGAATAACCTCTAATGGTCCTTTAGCACGGGAACCTTCAGTAGGAAACGGCAGCCTTGACTGTTTTCCTTTTTGACAGGTTTCACATATCATTTTGTTTTTTTCTGCAACTAGTTTTATTCCATTAGCACTTTCATTCAGCTTGTTTAAGTCAGAGAAATTTAAATGTGCCATTCTTAGATGCCATAGAATGAAATCTGTATCATTCAATCCACAACTGTATGCTGAAGGAACAGTGTTCAGCCGGTACATATTGTTGATAAGACTTGCTTCAGCAATTTCAATATTCATTCTATGGTATATTTTACAGCAGTTATCCTTAAACTGTACGCTGCATCCATTCTTAATCATCTGACTTACAGACAAGAGATTAGTTGCCAGATCTGGCACATACAGTACATTCTTGACTTGTATGGTTTGCTTTTTACCATTTTTCCATATATTTAAGTCAATTTTTCCACAACTTTTTACTGATAGCATTTTATCATTTGCAATTTTTATGCTATTTACTGCAGGGGGTATCTCTTCATAAAGCCAGTCTTGTCGCATTGTCATGTGCAAAGATGCTCCAGAGTCAATATACCACCCGTCATCATTCTTAGTTGTGGCAGAAAACACTGCTACATAACCAGAATCTTTACTTTTGTTTTGTTCCTTTTTCTTTAACATGCAATTTTTGCCTATGTGGCCAAAACGGTTGCAGTTAAAACATCTAGGTCCCTTCTTAAGACTAAACGGAGTCTTGACCTTAACCTTTGTGTAAAGTGCGGCAGTGTCTGCACTATCTGTTGATTTCACCTCTTGCAATAATTTGGTTTTAATCAAATCAGCACTGATCTTTACACCTGAACTCTCCAGCCCCATTATCATCGGCTTATAATTATCCGGCAAACCAGCTAACATTAAAGTTCCTAGCCATTCGTCGTCCACATGAAACTGTATGTTTCTTAACTTATGGGCTGCGGACATAATACGACTCACATAAGCTTCGACATTCTCGCTGTTTTCTAAGGTTGTATTTATTAAGTCTTTTAGCAATCCTACTTTCCTTGACAAACCACTGTCTTGAAAAGCCTTTTGTAAATTTTGCCATACCTCCTTGGCCGTTTTTGCCTCCTGAATGTGGACGTAGTTTATCGGGTCTACGAGCAAGATTATTTTACTTTTGGCCTTGGTGTCTTCGGATTTGCTAAATTTTTCACTGTCATCCACACATTTCCATAATTCCTCGTGTTCGAGATAACTACGCACGGCGAAGCTCCAAGTAGCGTAATTATCACATCCTTTTAATTTTTCAATTTGACTCATGTTCAAATTTGACGCAATGACGGATGACAACCAAAGAAAATGAGATTTTGAATCTAAGCTCGGAACTTTATAATACTTTTCCCTATTCTAAATTAATCGGGCGTCTGGGCCCATAACCTGTTGAAATAAAATATAATATGGATTTAGAATAAAGTAATATATTAGCAGAGCGTGGTTGCGTGATGGATAAAAACAAAAGGGGAAGTATATGAGAGTAAGCACCACAGATAACATTATAACAAAAAGAATACAAACTACCAAGAAGGCTGCAAATTCAAATTACTTTTAACAAAAACAGTACGATATGTTCAACACGTGGCGACTAGCAAAAGGAGCCAAAACTTTCTCAGAAAACGTTTTGCTGGCATATTTTATAGAATTATCCGAGAACAAGAAAGCAAACACTCTATGGAGTACGTATTCGATGCTAAAAGCAACAATAAAGATGAAAAAAGACATACATATCGATACCTATCCTAAATTAGTAGCATTTTAAAAAATCGCATCTGGTCATCATCCAAAAAAATCGAAGGTGTTCACAGTATCTGATATTGAAAAGTTTCTTAACGAAGCACCCGATTCCGTATATTTGGCGGCAAAAGTAAGTCAGTTGCACATTCAGTATCTACTTAAGTACATATATTAATCTCAATTAAATAGTATACTTAGTAAATGTTGATAGGCATAATTATGCGTTCATATAAATTTTATTCATTTATCTACTACAATACTCTTTACATTGCAGGTTGTTCTTATTATTGGAATAAACGGAGCATGTCGAACTAATGAACTAACACAACTTAATGTCAAAAACATTGAGAAACATTCAGATGACTTACTATTAATTAATTTACCTATTACAAAGACAAAAAGAGACCGCAACTTTGTCATTCGCAAGGAATACGTAACGATTGTTGAGAAATATCAAGCCTTACGGCCGCCTAACACTCCAATCAATCGTTTTTTTTTTCTACAGTATCGCAATGGAAAGTGTGTTAGACAGCCTATGGGTACTAATAAAATTGGCAGTATCCCACGAGAAATAGCAACATTTCTTGAACTTCCAGAACCCCTGTTCTACACGGGTCATTGTTTCCGACGAACTTCAGCCACACTTTTGGCTGATTCCGGAGCTGATCTCCTGTCCCTTAAGCGCCACGGAGGCTGGAAGACCAATGCAGTTGTAGAGGGATACATAGAGAATTCCATCCAAAATAAGTCTAAAATATGTGAAGGCATCGTAGGAGCCATTACACTGAAAGAGCCTCAATCGGAAACTTGGACTGGCCCTTCTACATCAAAAATAAGCCGTTATGAAACACCTAACCATCTCCCTCTCTCTCCAACATTCACGCCAAGGGAATCCGATGAATCGGTACAACTATTAAGTATGACAGACAGTTTACCGAAAAACAGTACACAAGTGACTAACACCAATATTACAGTACCAAACAAAAATATTACACTCAATTTAAATAACTGTTGCAACGTTACTTTAAAAATTTCTTAATTATACTTTAGTATTATTTTATTATAATTTAAAGATTATTCTGTAATACTTACCTGTCATAATGTAGTAATTAATACCTAAACTGAAATAAAAGTGTACCTATCTTGTGATTGTAAACATTTTTTTATTGCATTTAGTCATTTTCTCGCTGAGGTGGAATGAAAAGTTACGTGTTGCACTCGAGTGCAAAGATTTTTCACCTCGTGTCCTTTTGATTCCCTTGCTAACGCTCAGGATTTTAATTTTGAATCACTCGCTGCGCTCGTGATTCAATTTTAGAATCCTTCGCTTGCTCGGTCATCAAAATTGAACACGCGGTTAAAAAGCAACTTTGCACTCTTGTATAACAAATAACTATTATTAGCTTCATAAGTGGAATACTTCCTTGCCCGTATCCAAATCCATTAGTGGGGTAGTTTCAAATAAAACAATGCAATATTATTAATTCATGTTTATTTTTAGATAAGAGTTGGTACTTATCTAATTTCAAAGATTATATTACCCAACTGTTGATTACCCAATTAATTCTTACAATTATTGGAAACTCATAAAGGAAAGATATGAGTTTCTTTTCTTACACTAATTTCATAAAATACACCAGAGATTGATATATGTATGTACCTTATATTGACCGCATTAGTGAACAGATTCGTCCTTACTTAACTTACCATAAAGACATTGGATGAATGTTGCGATGCCCTCCTTTGTAATATCAGAAGTCTTATAATATCAGAAGACTTATATTAGCTTAGCAAATTTATATAGAAATAACTCAGTATAAACTCAGTATTCATATCATTATGAATTTCAGACGCGTATCCAAACCTCAGGTCAACATAGACCAAAACTCCAAAACAAAGCATTTGTTTGTTTTGGAGGGAGGGGGTACTCAGAAGCCCTCCCCTTGGATCCGCGTCTGTCATAGTTATCTATTTGCATAGACACTCATGTCATGCCCGATCATAATTTTATATCCGACTTATCCGTTATCTTATTTACCAAAGTTGGAGCTTATTAATTAATGTGGCTGAGATAACTTTTTATGCAAATAAATGCATGTTGCTCACACTGCATGTTGAAGCAATCAGTTAAGTCATTACCCGAGCGTGTCATAACTTTTGACGGGGGAATTTAGAATACAAATCCGATTCGGTATTTTCTTTTAAAACGTCACAAGAACGATTCCTTTAGCCAACTGTGGTAGTCATCTATTAGGCGTTTTTACACGGGATTGGCCCTGAGTAAAAACACCTACAAATAATAACCACAAAATTGTGTCTGAATTAAGTCATCAAGTTGGGACTTACATCGCAAACTTACTCATAGGAGCAGTTGAGTTTATCCAATTAGTCAGATGTTATCATCTGATAGACTACTATATTAGATGACATATTGTCTTGTAATACGCCTTAAAAGCAATCAGCTTTCACAGATTATTTATTTTGTGAAAATAAATAATCTGTGAAAGCTGATTCTGGCAAAAGAAGTTGGTTAGCCCGTTAGCCGGAGAGATAGAGACTTGGTCGTGAGTGAAGTTGCATCTTCATTGGTACCTGGAACAGTAAAAACAAGATATTAATATTTTAGATAGATACTTATAATACCTTAACCCTATGAGATCACAGCTTCGAAAACGAGGAAATCTAAGTAAGCTTGTATTTGTATGATGATGGTCTATAATTTTCAAATAGAGCTGTTTGTTGTAATGATGCTTGTCGTGGATTAGTAAAGGATTATTGAAGATGAGTGACACGATGAGAAAACCGTCTAAGTTGCTAATCTTTCTCTGTCGAAATGGAAGGTAAGTTTGTATATAAGTATATATCTTTATAATATATAATAGTTAATTCTTAATATTCTTAATTAATTCTTAATTCTTCTTCTTCTTCTTTAATTCTTTATAATAATTCTGCTGTACGTGTGTATGTCATTGAACTCCTCCTAAACGGATTGACCGATTTAAATGAATTTTTCTGTATGCGTTTGAGTGGCGCCCTGGATGGTTTAGATTTACAAATCAGCCCGGTAGATGGCGCTGATTGCTTGAAAAAGCATGTGATCTCGGAAACGGCCGTAACGATTTCGCTAAAATTTGATATGTGAGGGTTTTCGGGGACGAGAAATCGATCTAGCTCAGTCTTATGTCTGCGGAAGCGCATGTTTTCGATTTTTCTCTTTCGCAATATTTCACGCATAATATGGGCGCTAATTTCGCATGGCTTCACATTGCGGCTGTAGCGTAGTCGATAGTGGTATGGTTCTACTCGCGATGGCTGGTGTTCCTTGGTTCAAACCCAGGCAGACTCAAGTATTTTTTGTTTTTAGACAAGTTTATAGTTTTTTTTAGTTTTTGGAGTCACTTAAAAAGAAAATTGTACTTAAGAACTGAAAGGGGGAAAAAATAAAAATAAATATTTTAATTTTTTTTATTTAACTACAATTGTACTTAAGAACTAAAAGAAAAAAGAAATAGAAATAAATACATATTTTAATTTTTTTATTTTACTTTAAGAGACTGAAACAAGATCTCTAGGGGTAGAGAGAGGTGTGATATCTTTGTTACAAAATGTAGATGACAATGCTTTCCGTGGGTATATTCCTTAATCTGCTGTACGTGTGTATGCCACTGAAGTCCTCCTAAAGCGCTGGTCCGATTTGAATGATTTTTTATGCGTTTAGGTAACGCCCTGGATTGTTTAGATTCACAAATCAGTCCGGCAGATGGCGCTGCAGTCGGTGTCTAGGTTATTTATCCTAAACGGCTGAACTGATTTGAATGAATTTTTGTTTTTACATTCAAGTGGGGGCCTGGAAAATTAATATTCACAAATCAGCCTGGCAGATGGGGCTGCAGTTGGTATCTAGGTTATTTATCTATACCTACTGCACCTAAACGGCTGGACCGATTTGAATAAATATTTGTTTATACATTCAATTGGGGGCCTGGAAAATTTAGATTTACAAAACAGCCCAGCAGATAGCGCTGCAGTCGGTATTTAGATTATATATCTATACCTACTGTAACAAAACGGCTGGACTGATATGAATGATTTTTTTGACGCCCGGGATGGTTTAGATTCATAAATCAGTCCGGCAGATGGCACAGTAGTCGGTATCTATGTTATTTATCCCTTACGGCTGGATCGATTTAAATGAATTTTTGTTTATGCATTTAAGTGGGGGCTTGGAAAGTTTACATTCACAAAAAAACAATTCGGCAGATGGCGCTGTAGTCAGTATTTAGGTTATTTATCTATACTGCAACTAAACGGGTGGACCGATTAGAACGGTTTTTTTTTAAATTTGATTCATTTTTTTTTTATTATACCTAGACTATATTAATCACTCTGGCAACATCATCTCAGCGTTTATCCCAGTCGCTTTTTCAGCTTTTGGAGTCTGAGGCCCGCTTTTACCAGTCTAACTGCTGATATGGCTTAACTTCGACATTTTCCGTGAAGCGACTGCCGTCTGACCTCCACAACCCGAAGGCGACATCGAAGCATTGCAGCTGACCAACTAACTAATCACTCTGGCAACATATAGTAATTAATCAAACATCACAGGCGAACCCGGCTTGCTGATGATGTCTTGACTTGGCTCGCCGAACTTGACGGCGTGGCGGGAGGCCTCGGTGACTCGGACAAGTCTGGCTGAACCAGAATATTGCCGATGTTGCGCTCCTGACTTTTTTCTACCTCATACAAATCGTTTAGTTCTTCGGCAGTCAAATTAAGCTCTGAAAATGTTATTCCCTCAGAAGATGATGGTGACATTGTTGAGATGTATTTCCGTTTTAACAAGTAGTTGCTTCACTCGATTTTTTGTTCCTTAGCCCTTCTAATTCGTATTATTCGGCTCAAATTGTGACCGCATTTGATGCAAAAGTAGAAGGTTATTGTAAAACATTCGTCGCATCTTTGCAAGTTTTTTGTGCAATTATTGATTATAACGAATTGTTTTCGAAAAATTGATGTTATTTCAAAATAAAGAATCAAAATCAAAAAATCAAAATTAAAATTGTTTATTTCAAATTAACCAACAGTTGGTGCTTTTGAATAGTCAATGTCGGTCAGTCCAAGAAAAGTGAAGCTAAATTGCACGTTCCAAAGCGTAGATCTCTATGGAGAAGAACGTGCATGAAACTCCATGGACACTCTTTTAAAATCATAATATGGATTACATGTCTTCGTTACATATTTCTGTTGCTTCTATCATGTGAGCACAATGTATGATTATAAAAAATAACGAAAAGATAGAAAATTAATCAAGCCCACTGGCAGCTAAGAGATGACCAGTCTCCACTGACGGCCCCCGTTCATGAGCATGACGCGCGCATCAGCCCCACTTTTTTTTTTTACGCTGTGGGAATGCCTTTACGCACCGTACCCCGAAGGGCGTGTGTGGGACTCGCCCAGCCTAAGCCGGGAATACCCACTAAACCCACAGCGGCACTCCGGCATCGCCATAGTGGCGGGGGAGTGGGAAACTAGCGCAGCCTGAGCTACCTCTCCCCCGCTGGCGAAACCCACCTAGCAAGGCGGGCCCTCAATTGCCCCTCCTAGGGAGGGGCCGTGGCTCCCGAGTGGTGAGCGATGTAAGGCGGGCGTCGGCCTCACGCCCGCCGCTCACCTCAGGGAGGGAGAAAGCGGGCGAAATCCCGCCTTCTCCTCCCCCTACGCCGCCTGCGGAGCGCCGGAGCGAGGGGATCCTCCTCCCGCTCGCGCTCCGCAGCCTCCTTCTGCGACATCACGACCTCGCAGAAGGAGGCCATCGCCACCCAAGCCTCCTCGCTCCCCACCATTGCTCTGACGATGGCGGGCAGCGAGAGGTCGCCACCAACCGCCGTGACAAGACCGCGGCGCGGCACGGCCCACGACGGGCACACCGCGAGGGTGTGTTCCGCCGTGTCCTCCGCCGCGCCACAACCGTGGCACGACGGTGTCTCCTCTCGTCCTATCCGGTGCAGGTACCTGCCGAAGCAGCCGTGACCGGAGAGTACCTGCACCAGACGGAAGAAGAGGAACCCGTGACGCCTGTCGAGCCAGTCCTTCAGGACCGGCCCGATGGCGTCGAGGGTACGGCGGCCGAACACCGCGAAGCGAGGTGCCGCGTCCAATGCTGGACGATGGCGTCCCTCGCCTCCCGGCGGACGGCTTCCCTCACTTCTGGGGCCGGACGCTCGCCGCCCACGCGTACACTCTGGCGAGCACCCACGCCTCGAGCTCCCAAGGCGGGGTGCCCGCCAGAGCGCACGCTGCTGCGAAGCCCACCGTGCGGTAGGCCCGCGATGCCCGCTGGGCGATGGCCCTTTGGGGCGTCCGAAGGGCGGTGAGGTTCTCCCTCCTACGGATGGAGTCCGCCCAAATAGGGGCCCCATAAAGGGCCATACTCCGCAGTATGCCGGCGTATAGACGCCGGCACCGCATGCTGGGCCCCCCCAGGTTTGGCATCAGCCACGAGAGGGCTCCCGCAGCCTTCAGCAGGCGCGTCGACAGCCTGCTGAAATGCGGGCCGATGCGCCACCTGCTGTCCAACGTGAGGCCCAGATACTTCATCTGGGTCTCGACCCTGATCCTGACGCCCTCCACAAAAATGTGGGCGTTAGGTGGGAGGCGCTGCCGGGGGCCGTGAAAGAACACGGCCTCCGTTTTGTGCAGCGCCACCCTCAAGCCCAGGCGGCGGATCCTTCCCGCCACCAAGGATCCGCCCGCCGACGCCAAACTGGCCGCCTCCCGGAAGGTGCTCCCGCGGGAAGTGAGGAGAGTGTCATCCGCATAGCAGATGACACCCGTGCCTCGAAGGAGGGTTCCCCGCAGGAGCCAGTCATAACCGACGTTCCACAGAAGAGGCCCTAAAACAGACCCCTGTGGAACGCCGGCTCCAACAGCGTATCGCCGGAGCTGGCCAGCCCCGTCTACGAGGAGGACAGCACGGTCCTCCAAGTAGCTGGCCAGGAGCCCATCAGCCCCACTTAGCTCAACCATTTTGAAGGGAACCAAATGACCTAACAACACTTGCCACTGAATAATAATAATATTATTGATCTTTCCTTTCATACTTTTTAATATCCTAATCGCTTGAAATATTATATGCAGGACGACGTCTGCCGGGTCCGCTAGTATAGTATATAAAATACGATTCTGTAAGATACTGTTACGGTCTAAGGGTACTAAAATGCCGGTTAAGGGTTACGAAGTTTATTAACAACGAATGTACGTAGGCAAATGTATGTAGGCAATGACAAGTAGAATGTCGCTGACGTTGCACCGAAGTCTTCCCTTATGTCCACGAAGTCCGTGTAGTAAGCACACAATAACACCACAGATGTTACTTCACGTAGTACTCGAAGTTCTCGTTATAATTGTCGCAGTAGGTCTTCTTTAAGATCGCTTCTTAATTGTCGCTTGTTCTCGTATCGCTAGTCGAATTCAGACTGACTGTGCGCCGGCGTCACAGCGAATGTTCGATCAGCTGACCTATGTATAGACATAGGTCAGCTGGTCGAACATTCCAGATTCGTCTAGACGTAATAATAATACCGCATATCTTCGAGGACACCGACCGAGTAAGTACCTACGGCAATTCCCGGAAACGGATTTCTAGAAATTTCAATGTCGATACTTTGTTGACAAAACTGTTGAGACCTGTACTATTCGATAGGCCATCCTAAGTCTAGCAATGCGTTTTTATATTGTACCTAGAAAATGTCTAGCTCTGGGGAAATAGGGCTTAAATGTGACACACTGCATGTCACGCGATATTGAACCTTATGCCATCGACATAAGGTCCATTCGTAACAATACGATACGATAATTACGATATTGTAAGTAGGAAACTCGTTCAACGTAACACCATGAGATATGAGAGTTACGAAAAGTCGTCACTGTAACTGAAAGGACCAAAAGCAAAATTCTTACTCACAATATTTAAGTGACTCGAAGTAACAACTCTCCCCGATCCGCAAAACACGCAGCAGCAGCGACGAAGTGAGGACTCGCCGGTAGCTACCGAAAAAAGAAAAACAAAAGTTATAAGTATAGAAATACTGACGATTTTGCTCACATACGACATTGCTCAGAGGTGTCGGGGTGGCTGTAGTTATCGACTATGGACAAATCAATAATTCATTCATTCATTCTTAAAGAAAAGATGAACTAGAGCAAAGACCAAAAAAACTAGTATGGCTGAGAAGTGGAGGGGCGTCTATAATTGCAATAATTAATTATTATTTAATAAATAAATAAATAAATAATTAGTCAATAATTAAACAATTACATCCCTGGTTGATATTGGAAGAGATGAACTAAATCAACATCCACCAAAGAACAACGGTTCAGAGGTGTGAGAGGATCTAATTATTTTTAAAAGTCAACTTAATAATAAAAATAAAAACACTGAATAATTTACTATAAAACTTTTTCCCAGCTTTAAATAAAAGAGTAACTGTAAACGCTTGAAGACTGTAAACACTTACCTTATTAAAATACCATGGAAGTGCGGATGTGAGGACTAGCTGGTAAATCGTGCCGCTCAGCTCGATGGTCGGAGGCGCATTGAGGCTCGGTAGTGACGATGTTTGCCGGGCTTTGCACAGTGGTGCAACGCCCACACACCTCATGCAGCGCGCAGGTCCCGAACACTGGTCGATAATCCGCAGTGTGCTATATGAACGATGTTGTGTAATTAAAGGTTTATAAACTGATATATAGAGTGTCCCGTAAAACGTCAACGAACGAAAAATTTATATTAAAAAAAATCAAAGAAAGGGCTACCCAAAGCACCCCATTTTAATTAATAATAAGCATTTTATTCTTTTCTATGATGGACTTAACAGTTTTTAGCATTTTTTTTTTACTACTTCCATGCACCCGATATGATAAATAATAATATTTTGCACACTAATATTAAAAGAGAAAACAAAACACGATGGGGTTTTTCTTGTTTAGTCAAGGAGCACCTATTGAATTTTTTCTTTAATTATCATTTTACAGGCCACCCTGTATAGTCAAGGCTAGTGACTATCAAGTCAACTAGCGGCCGCGCACCGATGTGAACACAGCTTGCGACCCATCAATAGTTCTGCAGGTGGTATTAGAGGGCAGCACATATTGCGTACTTCACTCGATTGATGAAATGGTGCAACGCCCACCAGCCTCTTGCAACGCGCAGGTCCCAAATAACGGTCGATAATCCGCAGTATGCTATATGAACGATGTTGTGTAATTAAAGGTTTGTAGACTGGTATACAGAGTGACCCGTAAAATGTCGGCTAGAGAAAAACGAAACTTATAAAAAAAAGAAATTGCTACCCGAAGCACGCCCATCTTAATTAATAATAAGCATTCTATTCTATAATGAAACTGAAAGGTTTTTAGCATATTTTTATTACTTCTATATATCCGATAAGAATAATAATATTTTGGACACTAATATTATAAGTGTTAGGCCACACCGCCTCAGCCGATCACAGCGCGCCACTCTAGCCAGCCAAAAACAGCCAATCACAGCCAAGCCAAGCCACCGCCATAACCACCGGACACCTCTGGTGGGGGAAATGCCATAAAACGACATGCGAGCTCATTTTTACCCGACTACGGCAAAGCAAAAGGAGGGTTATGATTTTGACAGGCTATGTATGTATGTATGTATGTATGTATGTATGTATGTATGTATGTAAGTATGTATGTATGTATGTATGTTCATCTGTTCCCTCGTAACTTCTAAACTACTTATCAGAATTCGACAAATGATATATCATTAGAAGCGTCTTAATTGTCCGCTAGTTATAGGCTATATGGGGTTTCACAAAATCTACTGTGGCGCCCTCTAGCGGACAAAACATACAGAGTAAAAAAAATAAGTTAAGATAAATATGCCGTGTTTGGTATCATTTGAAAGCGCTTTACTTGTACATTTTGAATATATATATATATTGCTAGCATTTGCGTGTGACTTTACCTGTATTCATGGGCTGGTTGCATATAATTCACATCTTTTCGTTCATAGCTTCTTTACTACTTATCAGAATAAGACCACTGCAGTACCATTAGAAGGGCCTTGATATTCTGTTAGTTATGAGCTATAAAGCTTGTCACCAAATTTAGTATTGCGCCCTCTAGCGGACAAAAAGTTCTATGTTAATATAAAATTTAAATAAATATACCATGTTTGGTATCACGTGAAAGAGCTTCACGAGTGCTTTATGCTTATACATAATTACAAGAATGCTTTAATGATGTTAAATATGAGCGATAAGAGTAAAGCGCGGATCACGGGAACTGTGAATCGCTTTATGCAATGTAGAGCAGTGTGAACATTATTAGAATATGTAATGCACCAATGAAAACGACATAAGCTGGGAGTAACTCCACGCGGTGAAGGCGGAAACAGTTTGATAACTGGCTAAATCTCCCATAAAAAGGCCTCTGCACTATATGCCTTCGGGCTTATGTTGTTATATGTGCGTGTAGATGTAATATGTCAAGTACCTAGTTTTTAGTTCATCAGTTTAACTTTTGTTAATAATATGCGCCACAAATACACTTTAACACCAAAATAGTACAAATAAAAAAAAGTTAAAAAACTAAAACCCAACTACGACAAAAAACGACACTGAAAAAGTATAAAACAAGATTTTCAGAATACTGAACTGAACAAAGTTGCTAATGTAGTTGCAAGTAAATGGACACAGTAGTAATTTCATACAATACTATTCTGAAGTATGCAATATTCACAATGTAGAGATAAATTTTCATGTTTGGAAAGGCGTAGTCACACGTTGTCAAGGTGCTACGTACGTACGTTGTAGGTGTAACGTGTGACTACGCCTTTCCAAACATGAAAATTTATCTCTACATTGTGAATATTGCATACTTCAGAATAGTATTGTATGAAATTACTACTGTGTCCATTTACTTGCAACTACATTAGCAACTTTGTTCAGTTCAGTATTCTGAAAATCTTGTTTTATACTTTTTCAGTGTCGTTTTTTGTCGTAGTTGGGTTTTAGTTTTTTAACTTTTTTTTTTCGTCTCTGATTACTGCCACTACGTGACAAAGCTATGTCTGTTCGATTGCATATTAAATCAGTGTGATTATAATAGTCTGCCTTTCAATTACTTATGCCCTTCTGTTTCATAAGCGAAAACAAAACACGGTAGGGTTTTTCTTGTTTAGTTAAAGCTCCGACTGCATCATCAGACCAGCTCCAGAGAACTATATTTTTACATTGTTTGCAATTGCAACAAAGAAAACATACTGAAAACACCTAGATCCTAAACTATATGTAGCCGCTAAAGCATCCCATGTTAGTGAAGCCAGTGACACTATTGAATTTTTTCTATAATTATCATTTTACGGGCCACCTGTATAGCCAAGACTAGTAACTACCAAGCCATTTAGCGGCCGCGACAGCAGTCCAACACCGATGTGAACACAGCGCGCGACTCATTGATAGTTCTACAGGTGGCATTAGAGGGCAGCACATATTGCGTACTTCACTCGATTGCCGAAATGGTGCAACGCCCACCAGCCACTTGCAGCGCGCAGGTCCCGAACTCTGGTCGATAATCCGCAGTGTGCTATATGAACGATGTTGTGTAACTAAAGGTTTGTAAACTGGTATACAGAGTGGCCCGTTAAACGTAGCCAGGGAAAAAATAAACTTAAAAAAAGCAAGGACTACCCAAAGAACCCCATCATAATTAATAAGAGCATTCTATACTATTCTTTAATGGAACTTAAGAGTATTTAGCATTTTTTTTTTATTACTTCCGATAAAATGTAATAATATTTTGCATATTAATGTTATAAGAAAAATCGAAACACGATGGGGTTTTTCTTGGTTAGTCATGGAGCCCTTTATAGCCACATTCCGACTGCATCATCAGACCAGCTCCAGAGAACCATATTTTTAAATTGTTATCACATTGCAACAAAGGAAAAATATCGGAAACATTTAACCTAAGTGTCTTCGTTTTGCATGCCATTTTCTTGAAGCCCTTGAAGTGACGCTCTCTAATTTTTTCTTTAATTTCAGTTAGTAGTAGTTATTTTACAGGCGATCTGTGTACACAGCTTGCGACCCATCTATAGTTCTGCAGATGGTAGTAGAGGGCACCACATATTGGGTACTTTACTCGATTTTCGAAATGGTGCAACGCCCACCAGCCTCTTGCAGCGCGCAGGCCTCAAATAACGGTCGATAATCCGCAGTGTGCTATATGATCCTATGTAGGTTTAGAAATAAGAAGGGAAGCAGAACAGATACCTAGTATTAAGACACATGACCTCTTCCTTCCTTCATTTGTCTGTACGCCAGGTACCATAGTATCTGTTTCGAGCAACGAACAACCCGCGGCCCTGGCAGGCATCGGTCTCGTAGACCACGTCCGATGTGCTGACATCTTTTTGAGGCGCTCTTGGAACACAACACGCTTCCACCCGTGCCTGGTCTATACCGGGCGGCGAGTTGCTTGTCGAGGGCTGGATTCGATGCCACATACATGACTTATAAGGATGCTGGATTTGTACAAGATAAATAAAACTCTACGGAATTTCCTTAAGTCGTGTATGGGGCAAAGGAAGATAATCCTTCGCTATCCAGGAGAGTCGACAGATCCAGGGGATGATTGAACTGTATGGATTAAGCGTGGAATATTCCATGGCGATAGTCTGTATCCACTGTAGTTCTGCTTAGCTCTGAATTTTCCAAGCACACTGCTGGAGGATTCAGGAGGTGAGATATGACCTGACCACCTTTCTTAAATCGATAATCTGGGTTATCGATTTAGGAGAGGTGGTCAGGTCATGTCTCACCTCCTTTGCGTGGATGATTTGAAACTCTTTGCCCCCAATAAATTACATTTGATGAAGCTACTGAAAATAACTGAAACTTTTAGTAGTACCATCAGGATGGAATTTGGTGTGGACGGATGTGGAGTCATGCATATAAAGCGGGGGATATTATGAAATCCGAGGGAATTACACTCTCGGATTCCATACACCTTAGATTCCTCTCCTCATTCGAAAGACATGAAGCAATCGTTGAAGGAGCCCTGAAGAAGGAAATAGTCTGTTCAATCTTTGCTGTATATTGGTGGGTAAGCAAATAATAAAACACCATCAATTTTTTCTGTCTACCTGACGGTGTCGAGATTGGCCCGAGTCAGTTGGTATACGGTCCCAAGAAAGAAAATATCTGCGTTTCAGCGTTCCTTAACTTTGTAACGCAGATATTTTCCTTCTTGGTTCCTTAACCCACAACACAGCCGGCGCGCTGTGCGTGATCTAGACATCCAACAACGTACTTGGATGGATACGGTTGATGGTGCATTTTCTTACTTACTAATTGCAGCGGGAAACACATACCTCGTCATCTCACATACATCTCACAAATTTTAGAAACATACAGTCCACAAATCGTAGCACAAGCGTATCTCCGCTGAATTGTTCAAAAACCGCACAATGTTTTCTGGTCCATCGAGACGGATATACATTTATGATTTAAAAACATTTCAATTCATTATCCATTATTACCATAAATTCATTTCTCTTTGTTGGAAATTTCCAGAACACATTTATAATTTATCTACCTACTTTGTAAAAAATAAAAACGGCTTCTAAGAAATCTACAATATGTAAAGAAAACCCTGTCCGATCCATGAAAGTATTGTTAGGTATCGATAACTAATTCTACTAATGCCCACAAAGCCAGGCTAAATTTTAAAAAAACAATCCCCCTAAAAACATAAATATTATTTCGCAAAAAGAGTTAACTTAATACATATGCGGTTGGCAATCTATGCGCGGGCGACGGGGGGCAGGGCACGCGGTATGTGGTCGCATCGCTTATAATAATACTGTAAATTTGGTGTTGTCACTTTTCAAAAATTACCAAATTTCGGGGAAGTTGGAATTAATTCGCGGGTAAAAATTATTATTTCAAAATTCATTAGTATTGTTACTATGATTGTTACGTAAAAGTTTATATTATATTTAGTCATGTGTTTACCTTTATTATCCTTATGGGCCGGACATGTTTTTTCTTTACATATTGTATAGATGATTCATTTACTCAAGAACTTGATTAAACGCAAGGAACTAATTTTTGAGCAAGTTCAAAGCATTTAACAAATGACAAAATCATCTATACTAGCTGATACATAGGACTAATTTTTAATGCGTGCAGCAGTGGTCTATGATTATGAAACCACCTTCAAAAGTTTGATTAATTCAATTATAGAATTGGATTTAAAAACTCAAGAAATTCAGAGTTTCGATGATCTATTCCTTAACATTAAAATAGTTACACGCAAACTTGAGCCTTATGAAGGTTGTGATAAGGCGGAAACTTCCCTGTCGGCTAATGAGACCCGACCACATCTTCCTAAACTTGAATTTTCATAAAAAATCGCCTATCGGTCTTATTTTAGCGCACGATATTTTTCCTCATATAATTACGAAGTGAAAAAATATATTTCTCCTCCTGACACACCTGCTGCGCTGAACAGTGCTTGGTTACGTCATCTCCGATAGGCTGGTCGTGTCGTCTACTAGTGACGCGGATGTACACAGAGCGTCAAGGCGTCAATGTCAAGGCTTCAAGGCCAAGTGGTCAAGGTCAAGGCGTCTTGCGCCAAGGTGACAAGGCGTCAAAGCATCAAGGCATCAAAGCGTCAAGGCTTCACGGTAAATGTCTAAGGAGGCGTTAAGGCGTCACGGGGTCAAGGCATCAAGGCGTCAAGGCGTTAAGGCGTCACGGCAAATGTCTAAGGAGGTGTCAAGGCGCCACGGCGCCATGGCGTCACAGCCTCAAGGCGTCACGGTGTCAAGGCGTCAAGGCGTTTCAATAACGGTCTAAGGTGGCGTCAAGGCGTCACGGCGTCTAGGCGTCACGGTTTCAAGAAGTCAAGATTAAGGCATCAAGGCACTTCGTCAATGCGTCAAGACGATGACGTCTTGACGTCGAGCCTAAGGCGTCAAGGCGTCAAGGTCAAGGTCAAGACATCAAGGTCAATATCACAGTGTCAAGGCCAGGGCTTCAAGGCGTCATGGCGTCAAGGCGTCAAGGCGTCTAGGCCAAGGCAACAAGGCGTGATGGCGTCAAGGAGTCAAGGCGTTAAGGTCAAAGGAGGCGTCCAGGCGTCAAGGTGAACACAGCTTGCGACCCATCGATAGTTCTGCAGATGGTATTAGAGGGCAGCACATATTGCGTACTTCACTCGATTCATGAAATGGTGCAACGCCCACCAGCCTCCTGCAGCGCGCAGGTCCTAAATGGCGATCGATAGTCCGCAGTGTGCTATATGATGCAAGCTTATGTAGGTGTAGAAATAAGAAGGGAAGCAAAATTGATAAGTACCTATTATTAAGTTCGATCGTGGTCAGATTTTGAGAACCATATTTTTCTATCAATTTACTTTAGGTGTAATGAGAGTTCTCAGAGTGCATTATCATCATGCATTCATCTTTTGTTAACTGCGCTGTAACTACTTTTTCTTGTGGTCCCAAAATTTCTAATCAAAGGAATTATTTCATTTAGAGGTGTTATCTGGGACCACGATCCCGGTCTCAAAAGTTCTACGATCCGGATAACGGCCCACTTCTTCTCATCGAGAGGACGACAGGATCCCAATTGTGGGAACATTATATGCTGATTCTGTTATGTGTATAACATAAATTAAATAAAACCAAATAACAATATTTTAAAAGGCAAGTTTCACGTGTATTGTTAAGCTCAAAGAAATATAACTGGTGTGTAATTCCATAGACACTCTTTTAAATTGTTACCATCAATATTTATAATTTATTTATTATTTGAAAACAATGATAAAACCAGACAAGCGCTAGTCACTGTTCATGAGATAAAGCCTGATGATAGACAGACAGTGGACTGTTAGTAATAGCGTCCCGTCTTTACACTTTGGGTATGGATCCACTTCCACGTTAAAAGCCTCCAGAGGTATAGAAACAAAATGTCATCATCATCATCACAGTGTTAATCCCAGTCGCATCCGAAGCCTTTTCAGCTTTGGAATCTGGGGTCCGCTTTACCAGTCCAACTGCTGAAATGGCTAAACTTCGACATTTTTCGTGAAGCGACTGCCGTCTGACCTCCACAACCCGAAGGCGACATCGAAGCATTGCAGTTAGACCAATTGTTTGACTTTTGAGGGCTTCAACAACCCGTAACGACTGCCACTAAATGTTTGTATGGCAACCGGGTTCAACGGCTTAACGTGCTTTCCGAGGCACGACCAGACCAGTGCAAATATTCATATTTATGCATACAATTATTTGCACTGTGCGGGGATCGAACCCGCGCCACCTTGCGCAGCGGCCGCGTCCGCTACCACTACGCTACGGAGGCTGTCAAAAAATATATAGTATAGAAACAAAATGTAACAGCTCTATTCAGTTCAACCATTTTGAAGCGAGATTATTGGCCAGTGAATCAGTGTTTTCAATGACTTTCTGTTGACTGGACAATGACTTATTCACCATGATTCGTAAATCGAGATTTAAGTAAAAAAAAAGTATATTTCTGGATTATGAATTAACTAGCTTTTCACCCGCGGCTTCGCCCGCGTGGTTTCGGTTATATCGCGCAATTAGACTTCCCTCGGGAATTTCAATTTTTTCCGCGATAAAAAGTATCCTATTATTTAATCCGGACTTCTAACTTTACGTCTGCAAAATTTCAAAGCAATCGGTTCAGTGGCTGAAAGCGGGACAAACAAACAAACAAGCTCACTTTCCGGTTTATAGTAAGGTTCGGTAATATTAGTAAGGCTGAGCCATTTAACGGATACAGAAGGTTAAAAACTGCCGTAGCAGCTTTCGTAGTCAGTGCAGCACTTGTAGATTGTAGCGCGCTACGAATAGATTCGTGGGACATTCAGGGCACAACGAGTATTTTCGTAGCAAAAAAATACGTGTAACCGTAGAATATCGACTATAGCCTCCGCTGTAGAGACATAAAATTTATATAAGCTCAGCTATTGTTAAAAACCTTATTACTGAAATATTATGTAACTTTTATATACAGACAACACGTCAAGCTACTACTGGGTCAGGGTTGCGAGTTGGTTAAATAAAAACCGTGGCCCTGGCCGTCGCACAGGCAAGTGAAGAAACACGGGTGGGTTTTAGTCAGTAAAAGTCTGACACGCCCTTCCGCTCTGCCCAGAGCGGGAGAAGTCATTTGATGATTTCCCATCACAACAAAAAAAAAAAAGCTACTACAATCTATACTAATACTAGCTGACCCGCCGGAACTTCGTTCCGCCTTAAAGGCAATATCACATGACTACTTTTTAAATTAGGATAATTTTAAATAAATGAATATTATTATTCAATGATTCTTTATTTGGGAGCACAATCCTGGCGATTCTCCGGAAATCTTTAATGTGCTACAATACTCGCAAACAACATCCATTGGCCATTGCGCTATATTATATGCGTATTGAAACGCTGCCCGATTCAAATCAGTATTTGATGAATTTCTTCTTGTGTTTCGTAAATTATCTAGCGCTTGATCTCTGAGGTTTGCTCGACGATTTCGCATTGCCAACCGAGCCATTTCACGGGCTGCCTCCCTTTGCTCTGGTGAGTGAGAAGCACGAAGTCGAGCCATACTAAGGCTGCGCCTTCAAGTGCAATTTCTTGCTCTTCTTCAGTTTTTTTTTTTTGTTGTGGATGGGAAATCATCAAGTGACCTCTCCCGCTCTGGGCGGAGCGGAAGGGCGTGTCAGACTTTTATTAAGTAAAATCCACCCGTGTTCCTTCACTTGCTTGTGCAACGGTCAGTGCCATGGTTTCTTTTTTAATCAACCCGTAACCCTGTGGACCAGTCCTCGTGGACACCGTCAAGGTGTGCTGACATCTCTTTGAGGCACGTGTGAAACACAATGGGCCGTCAACCCGGGCCTGGTTCTTACAAGGAGGCGAGCTGCCTATCCCTCGCCGCCTGCAAGCCCGCGCCTACGGCGATTGGGAGTCCGATGTTGCCTCCCGACCAGGGCGCTTCCTGCGGCGGTTTGAGCCGTGAGTGTAGTGGGATTTCCGCTCCCTCACCCGCTCCGCCTCCTCCTTTGCCAGCATCACTGCTTCACAGAGGGAGGTGAAAGCTTGCCATGCACTCTTGCTCCGGACTATGGCCCGGACCAGGGTCGGACGCGAGAGATCGCCGCCGATCGCCGCCACGAGAACACGGCTGTGCTCTATCCAAGCCGGGCAGACCTCCACCTTATGCTCCACCGTGTCCTCTGGGCGATGCACACAGTGGTCACCCTGGCGTTTCCTCCCGCCTTATACGGAACAGTAACCTCCCGAAACAGCCGTGTCCGGTGAGGACCTACGTCAGTCGGAAGGTGAGGACGCCGTGGCGCCTCTCTAGCTACTCCTCAAAGAGAGGAATTACCGCCGCTATTGCGGTGTGCTCAGTGCTGGATTGCGACAATCACACTTTCCATGTCGCCATGAGACCCCGCCGGAGCTCTGTCCGCTGTACTGCGATTTTTCGCGGCAACAGAGTTATGCCTCCTCTCATCACTCCCACATGTGGGCGAGGGATAGTGTTTCTCCACAATTTAATGGATGTTATTATACATATAAACGTTTCTTTTTAATTACTCTATCTATTAAAAGAAACCTCATCAAAATCTGTTTCGCAGTTTTAAAGATTTAATCATACAAAGGAACATAGGGAAAGAGAAAGTATCTTTGTTTTATAGTATGTAGTGAAGTGGTAAATGGCACAGCAATACAATATTAGAAATTTTGAAGTTGAAGTTTGCTTTGGGGCTTTTATTAAAAAAATTAAACCGTCAGAGAGCATTTATATTCCTTGCTTTAAATAAATGCATCAACATTCAACCGGTAAGACTTTTTTTAATATGCTGAGTAGTGTAGGAGTGTTTGTACCATTTTTAACAAATGAACCGCTAACTTATATTTTGACTGAGTTGTTTTGTTATTCCATGTCAGTTGCGTTTTGTTAAACCATGTCTTATGTCACGTCACACGGGAACGAAAGGAACGGCGGGAACGGGATAAAAAGTATCCTATGTGATATGTCCTTCTCCCAGTTCTTATCTACCTCCCTACCAATTTTGAGCCATACTGGTTAAGCGGTTCTTGAGTTATAAATATAGTAACTAACACGACTTTCATTTATATACATAGACTTCATTCAAATCGGACCAGCCTAGGAGGAATTCAGTGACGTACACACGTACAGCAGATTTAGGATGGAAAGAAGAAACCCATGGAAAGCATTGTCATCTACATTTGTAACAAAGATATCATACCTGTCTCTACCCATTTCTATTTATTTTTTTCTCTTTTAGTTCATAAGTACAAATTTAGTTAAATAAAAAAAAATATCTTTTTTATTTTTTCGCCTTTTAGTTCTTATGTACAATTATATTTTTAAGTAACTAAAAAAATTAAAAAAAACTATAAACTTGTCTAAAAACAAAAAAAAAAAAACTTGTGATTGACCGGGTTTGAACCGAGGAACACCAGCCATCGCGAGTAGACCATACCAATATCGACTAAGCTACGGCCGCTACGTCAAACCGCGCGAAATTAGCGCCCATATTATGCGTGAAATATTGCGAAAGAGAAAACTCGAAAATATGCGCTTCCCCAGACATAAGACTGAGCTAGATCGATTTTTCGTCCCCGAAAACCACCACATATTAATTTTCAGCGAAATCGTTAGGGCCGTTTCCGAGATCACATGCTTCTTCAAGCGAGTAGCGCCATCTGCCGGGTTGATTTGTGAATCTAAACGATCCAGGTCGCCACTCAAACGCATACAGAAAAATTCATTAAAATCGGTCAAGCCGTTTAGGAGGAGTTCAATGACATACACACGTACAGCAGAATTATATATATAAAGATATAAAGCTGAAGAGTTTATTTGTTTGTTTGAACGCGCTAATCTCAGGAACTACTAGTCTGATTTGAAAAATTCTTTTTGCCTTGGATAACCCAGTAATCCAGGAAGGCTTTAAGCTATATAACATCACGCTGCGACCAATAGGAACGGAGCATGACTAACTCCACGTGAACGAAGTTGCTGGCGGCCGCTAGTCTGTCATATACCTACAAGCCCCCTAATCGACGAACACATTTTTGTCAAATGATTGCGACTAGTTGGGATCGTTTAGACCGAACGTACCAATACCGATTGTTTGGACCGCCCGGTCCAAACAATCCCAATTAACTAACGGGACATATACCAATAAGGATAGAAAAACGCCTGTATTTACCTGTTTTTTGGACTTATCGATGGCATTTGACCATGTCAGCTATGACGTCTTTTTTATAAATCATAAATTAGCGCTAGACCGCAATCCCGCCTGATGGTAAGCAGTGACAGAGTGATGGTAAAGCGCACTAGTTTATTAAGAGCCTATTCACTCTAGCCTTGAAGACACTCAAATTGTAGTCCGACGGAATCACCGCCGCTGGCAAATTGTTGCAGTCCCTCGATGTACGCGGTATAAAGGATGAGGCGAAACGCTTCGTCCGGATCATAGTGGTGTTAACAACGTAAGGGTGGAAACTCGCCGTACGACGGGTCGTCCGATGGTGGAACGGAGATGGGGGAATTAAATCATGCAATTCCCTCGCACACTCCCCAAAATGCATCCTATAGAACACCGAAAGGCTGGCTACTCCACGCCTGTACTCTAGGCTTTGGAGACCGTCTCGAGTTAAATCAAGGTCACCAATCAGCCTATTCGCACGCCTTTCCACTGAATCCAAAGTGGCCTGGTGACACTTAGTAGCACCAGCCCAAATGTGGCTGCAGTATTCCACACACGAACGGACTTTTGCTTTGTACATCATTAGAAGCTGCCCTGGTGTGAAGTACCGCCGGACCTTTGCGATAACGCCAAGTTTCCTCGCAGCCACCTTGGCTTTGGACTCAATGAACCGCCCAAAGTTTAGGTTCGAGGAAATCTCATCTCCCAAAAGCTGAAGGCGGTGGGTACACTCCAAGGATACATTTCAGAAAGTAGGAGCCAAGGTGAACTGGCTCCTTTTAGCGGTGAAAAGATACGCCTGTGTTTTGGCGCCATTGAATGCTACAAGATTGGCATTGCCCCATTCGGATACTGCCTGTAATGCAACATTCGTTTGCTCTACCATAGCCTCTTTTTCGGGCCGGATTGATTACCTACTAGACCGAGTATCCCAACTACTCTCCACAACTGTTCTGTCATCTGCATACCTATAGATACCAGCCATCAGCAGATCGTTAATATGCAGCAGGGACAGAGTTGTAGAGAGAACAGACCCCTGAAGAACACCGGCATTAGTCGACATGGGCTCAGACGAGCATCCGTCGACAATAACTCGGAGGGACCGTTCAGTCAGGAAGTCTTTTACCTAGCCAGTCAAGCCAGAGGAAATGCCGTACACTGGAAGCTTACTCAAAATTCCAGCGTGCCATACCCGGTCGAAGACCTTCGAGACATCAAGGGAGACGGCAATCGCTTTCCCATTTCTCTCGAGGGCCTCGCCCCATAAGTGAGTGGCATACACTAGTAGGTCCCCAGTTGAGCGATTACGGCGAAACCCATACTGTCGGTCACTGAGGAGATCGTCACCTTCCAGGTATGCCAAGAGGCGCGAGTATGGAGGTGATCGAAATCGGCCGATAGTTGGTAGGATCGGCCCGATTACCCTTTTTGGGCACAGGCTGCACGTTGGCAAGCTTCCAGGACTTGGGCACTATACCAGTCCTAAATGAGGGGCGATACAAGCGTGTCAACACAGGAGACAACTCGAGCGCACATGCCTTAAGAACAATTGCTGGTATACCATCTGGACCACTAGCCTTATTCATGTCCAAACGACACCTCAGGCATTGAAGTTCCGCAATGAGGTAAATTAGGTGGAGTAGCACTGCCAGTAACAAGACGCGAATTATGGGCAAAGAGAGGTGCAAAGAGACCTGCTTTCTCTCTCGCCGTATGAGCCAATGTTCCATCAGGCCTAACCAGCGGAGGCAGTGTGGGCCGACAGAAGTTCGCCTCGACCGATTTGGCAAGGGACCAAAAAGATCTGCTACTGGATGGCTGCGCAGATAACTTGTTGCCAATATGGGTAATGCGGTCGAAGCGAGCCTTCTTAAGCGCCTTTTTGTACGATTTGGCAGCACGGGCTCTCTTCTTTGAGCTTAGATCCGGAGCTCCGCGGTCACAAGCGTCAACCCAGGTGAGAAATGCCGTGTGCTTACGTAGTTCAGCTTGGATATAATCGGCATTGAACCATGGGCGAGCAGAGTCACCGACGGGCACGTCATTGAAGGGGATAAAATACTCCATAGCTTGACGCACCACATCGGTTATTGCGTCCGCACAGCTCTATGGATTGTCAGAAGAGAAGCAGACCTGCTGCCAAGGATAACACGCAAAGAAGTGGCGCATCTCATCCCAATCTGCTGACTTGTATCGCCACATTCGCCGTTCACCACGAGAGTCGTGATCTGGTGTATGGAATAATAATATATCATCGAGCATTCTATTATCATATTTATAAAGAATACATATACAAAATACGACATTAACTACAATACAATCTGTGTGTCTGTCTTCTGTTTGTAAGTATTTTTACTAATAATGCTTACAAACACATGCAGAAAACTTACACTTCCTTAAGTTCGATTTAAACAAATATCAACGTTATTTTAATGACTATAAAGTTGATTTCAGAGTGAGCTACCCTATTCAAATGTCAAAATTTAAACAATAAAATCAAAAGATCAGAGAGAAGTCAATCAAGTCCTGTCAAATCATACATAGGCAAAGCTTTCCGCATTGCCCCGCTGAATGACGACGGCTAGCCTTTGCACCAAGAACGAGCCGGAGGAACCTTCTTGGCCTAAGTTCCCCATCTACCCAAGGTCTCCACGGCAAAAGGTACAAAGTGTTATCGGTCTAACAACGGCGCAAACTTCACCCTCTTCCTTTCAGCGGCATCTTCAGCCACCGCCGACGGTGAAACGACGGTGCAAACAAGGTGGCTAGCGGCCACAGTGCTAACGCAAGTTGCGTTGGCGTTGTGTTTGAAATTGTAGCTTAAACTATAACTCGCCGCTCGGGAGTCCACTCCTACGGTGGCTGGGAGTTTGATGTTACCTCAAAACGCGCGACGTCCTGCGGCAACTAAGAGCGTACGGGCGCCAAGATTGCCTCTTTTCCCTCAAGCCCACCACTTCCTTTGCGAACATTACTTCTTCGCAGAAGGAGGTGATGTCCTGCCCTCTTGTTATGGACCATGGCCTGGACCAAAGCCGATCGTAATCACCGCTGTTGGCCGAATGTTGTTGAACTGGCAAATTGAAACCCATTGCTACTGATAATATGTTAGCTCAACAGTAAAGAACATAATCTATGGTCCTTAGAAAGGCCAGAAAAATTAAAGCATCTTATATGCATATGGGTTAATGTGTATATCATCATCATTAACCTTTTATCGTCCCACTGCTGGGCACAGGTCTCTTCTCATACAGAGTAGGATTATGCGTAATCACCACGCTTGCTCAATGCGGGTTGGCGATTTCAGACTTATAAAGTCCAGGTTTCCTCAAGATGTTTTCCTTCACCTTCAGTCATTGGTGTCCAAGATGTACTTAGAAATTACATATAACTTTAGAAAAGTTACATTGGTACTTGCCTGACCTGGAATCGAACCCGCACACTCATACTTGAGAGGCTGGTGTTTTAACTACTAAGCCACCACGACTTCAATGTGAAAATGCCTCTCCACAAACCTACTGCCGTACTGCCTTTCAATGATTTTATAGTTAGTTATACAGTATGTAAAGAAACACCTGTCCGATCCGTAAAGGTATTGTTAGGTATCGATAACTGATTCTACTAATGCCTACAAAGCCGGGCTAAACCAAAAAAAATCCTTCTAAAAAAATAAATATTATTTCGCAAAAAGAGGTAACTTAAAACATGTGCGGTAGGCCATACATGCGCGGGCAAAGGGGGCAGGGCACGCGGCACGCGGTCGCATCGCTATTCGCTCAGAATTATTCCGTCAAAAAAGATGTCACTTTTTAAAAATTGCCAAATTTTGGGGAAGTTGGAATTAATTCGCGGGAAAAAAAAATTACTCCAAAATTCATTAGGTTACTATGATGATTATGTAAAATTTCATATTTTATTTGGTCATGTGTTTACCTAACCTTTATTATCCTTACGGGTCAGACGGGGTTTTCTTAACATATTGTATATATTCCTAATTAATAACAACATTTTCATTATTTGCAATCAAGTAAGCTGGTAAATGATCTTTAGAGTCTTTGGAATGGGGTGTTGCAATAAAAGACTTTTACTTATTAATATTTATACCATGGTCTAATATGCCTTAATTATTTTAGGGGTAGCATAAAGTGCAGCATTTGAGGATTAATATAAATCTAGTGCAAATTTAAACAAATCAACCACAAGGTGTTCTCTTGCAGTAATGTAATATTATAGTCAAATAACCACATATCAATGAAACCCGAGGCTAATGGAGCTGTCCATCGGTTTCCATGGAGCGATACATCTAGCTTAGATATATTGCGCGAAATTGCTCTCAGTAAAGCGCCAGTGAACATGCGCTGAAGTGCTTCGGGTTTCATTACCAATTGTATAGCAGGAACACATTATGACAATTGTTAATATGTTTCTGCCTTAGCACATGAAACAAAAAATAATTTAATTTTTCTAGTTCAGTCGCGGTCCTTTAGAGGGAGAAGTCAGATACTCCCAAAGCAAAACAAAAACCATTAAGGAAGAGTTCTTGAAACCCCTTTCCGTAACTGGACTAAATTTAAAAGATCGACAAGAATATAATGCTGTGTGCTTGACAGCACTTTATTCTTAACTTAATAATACAAGAGGTATTAAATAAAGGCTGCTTGAATGTATTTTATCCCCATTGACTGCCAACAGAAATGACATGAAAATCCGAGGGCCGAATAAGGAACGGTGAGACGCCTGCAATATGTTTCGCTAAGCCCGTAAAGGTATCTGTATACAATTCGCCTAGATTCCCGAAGGCATTTCAGAAATGTATGTTCA
This sequence comes from Sesamia nonagrioides, assembly GCA_017933935.1. NCBI lineage: Eukaryota > Metazoa > Arthropoda > Insecta > Lepidoptera > Noctuidae > Sesamia > Sesamia nonagrioides. The sequence continues at coordinate 4,817,597 of JADWQK010000025.1, forward strand.
AGATCTCAACAGAAACGTATACTCCAGAATCCTGCCAAAAACATGTTAAGACCAGTTCCAGCAAATGGGGAGAAAAAACATTCTCATGGCTTTAAAATACTTCTTGTAGATTCTGACTTTTGTGTCACAGATTACTTGAAATAGTGAAAAGTAATTTGTGAGACGAGAGCTGTTTGTGGTTGTGTTTGTTCAGGGTATGGTTCTTTTGCTTCTTGCATGTTGCATGGTCGTGTTGTGTGAGTGGGTCGACGAACGCGCTGAGTAAGGTGAGCTGGTCCTTCAGCCTCTCAGAGTGGAGTAAATGATGGAAGGTTTAAGGCTTCTGTAAAAGAGAAAATTTAAGATATTATTCAAGTTGCCATGAGGCCATTTATCCCTTCTCCATAGGGAAACAAAGAATTGGAACCGTGTTAAGTAACAAAAGTCGTTTAAAAGTTTTCTACTCGAAATCTTCATTACTGAAAAGGATTTTTTTTAATCTACACCGAAGTGACATTTAAACAAAAAACAAAGCTGATTCTTTCTCCCTCTTCTTTAACTCATAGCTTATTTTATGAAATACGGACCTCAGGGGAAGTACGCCGCCTCTAGAGGCGGCATACTTCCCATGAGGTCGGAGGGTCGACAAGGGTATTGTGTCACCCCCCTTAGAACTCTCCTAATGACTTTCTTCAATTCTGCCTCTAATTAAATCAGATGTATAACAAATATGAGCAGAAAACTTACCGCCATTCTTAGGAAATGGCTGCTGATGAGCGGTGTACCGGGGTCGCGTCAAAGGATCCACAGCAGCTCCTTTTCTGCGTCTCGCCAGGTTGCGAAGTGCAGCTCTGGATACGACTCCATCTGTGACCAAAGAAAATAATTATTATGACATTATCTAACTTCTATTTGAAGAAGCAAGGGATAGCCCAAATCCCTCTCCTTGAAGGCCCCAAACCGCATGATGACTCAGCTGCACGCTCAGGTTAGGCTACTCTTGTCGCGATCTGCGATCTTCGCAGATGGGTAACCAAGATCATATCTACCTATCGAAACCTGATAGACTGGAAGCCGACTACAATACAGTACCAGAAAGGTTAGGTAGATTGCACGTATTACCTTAAGCAGGCTCAAAAACGAGAAATATCGCACCAAGAACTCAGCAGAACTTTAAGTAATTAATTCAGAAACATACCTTAGTCTCTCGCCCAGAACAGCAAGCCTCTGCTAGCTGCCAGCACCATCTGCAGACCGAAGGACCTGCACGTCTTGCTCGGTGCACGGTCGTCGACGCACTGTTGGCTGCAGTAGGCGATGCGGCACGGGTGCTAAATGACCTAAATGCAGTGCGCATGTCCCAGTGTTTTTGAGCACTGCGGCAAATGTGGGCGGTATCTAGATTCCCTATGCTATATAGGTAGTGAGTTTTGTAACTGAAACAAAGGAACTGCGTTTTTCGTAGAACTACAGGATGTTGATAAGATTTGATAGTGGAGAGTTTCTGAATAAGTTTTGGGCTTATGGGTTTCAAGAAAACCATATTATTTCGTTATTATTGGAATGCAAATATTTACATAATTCATCATCAGCAGCAGCATTTCAAGGATCTCCACGACGACCGGTCTTGCGCCTCCCGCTTATTTACATAATTATGAAAAAAAATATAAATAGGTTTGTTCCTATTTATGTTCGTGAATATTCATAGTTACTAATCAATCATTCATTCTCTCAAACACAGGTATGGTTACAGATCGTATATACAAATACATGCACTATGTTTTGGCAAATAGCAAGACCACTTGAAGTGGTTAAATATTCAAATATATATTCCGTTGCTCTCCGATATGTACAACATCGCCATATTTTTTTTCAGAAAACGATTTAAAATGAACCGTCATATCAGTTATTGCTCTAAAACCAAATTACTAATTATACTAGCTTTCCGCCCGCGGCTTCGCCCGCGTAGTATTCGGTTATATCGCGCTTTTTAGAGTTCCCTCGGGAATATATTTTTTTTTCAATAAAAGGTAGCATTTGTCCTTTCTCAGGGTCTAAAGATAGTCTGTGCCAAATTTCATCAAAATCGGTTGAGAGGTTTGAGAGGTTTTTCTCGGTGGTAGACCATAACATCGGTACGGAGGACGGGTCTGAGTAGTTGTGTTGCCATGTGTGGCGGGTACGATGCGCCAAATGTTGTTGTGTCGGGAGTTTGGTCGTGGAAAGTCTCCAGATCAATCTCCCTCTAGCGCAGCTTCGTTTGGTCATGTTGGTCTTGGGTTTAACATTGCATTACCTCGCTCAACTGCTGTCATCCTTCCTATTCCTTAGTTTTTAAGTGAATAGGCTTAATAAACCAGTGCGCTTTACAATCAACGATTGCATCACTGCTTACCATCAGGCGGGATTGCAGTCAAGCACTAGTTTATAATTAATTAAAAAAAAGCGGGAAAGCGTAACAGACAGACAGACAAAGTTACTTTCGCATTTATAATATTAGTACGGATGGATGGATTAATTTTTTACTTTTGCGTCTTAGCATAAATATAATATCTTTGGGCGTTGTTTCACGGGCCACCCTCTATATCAGTCTACAACCCCTCTATTACACATCATGCAACATATAGCACACTGCGGATTATCGACCGGTATTTGGAACCTGCGCGCTGCATCAGGTCGGTGGGCGTTGCACCACTTCCGCAGCCCCCGGCCGGCGAATGCCTCTCCTACCGAGCCGCACTGCGCCTCCGACCACCGAACTGAGCGGTACGTTTTACCAGCCAGTCCTCACATCCGCAACTTAGATAGTGACTTAAGAAGGTAAGTGTTTAAAACTTTCAAGCGTTTACAACTATTTTTCCTATTTAGTGCTAGAAAATTGTTTTACAATTAATTGTTCAGTGGTTTTATTTAAATATGACTTAGATAATGATGACGCCCACACCTCTAGCCGTTCTAATCCTTAGGTGGAAGTCTTTGATTTACTTCATCTCCTCTATTGAGTAATAAAAACAATTCCTTTTAATATCCGAATAAATTAATGATTTTTCGGGGGTCAGTAATTGCAGTTTTTCTATCTTTAGCAACCAACCCCCCAACCTTTTTTTCTTTCGTATGGGAAATTGTCTAATGAACTCTCCCGCTCTGGACGGAGCGGAAGGGCGTGTCAGACTTTTACTGACTAAAACCCACCCGTGTTCCTTCACTTGCGACTTTACACCTCTGAGGCGTCTTGGCTCTTTATCTTTCTTATTTATTTATTTATAGGTCGGAATAGGTAGAGTGATTTTTGATACTTGTGTCATAAATGTTCACAGAAAGAATAACGTGGATAAGCCATTTTCCCGGAATGTAATACCGGATCCAAGTAAATATTGTTAATGTTGGTAGTGACATTATTACTACTCAATTAATTTAAAGGAAGGTAACAAAACTAAACCCATTTATTATATACTTGTTGAAAATTAAGGAAAGTCAAATTCCGATCGAAGCATTAATACATTTCAATATTTTATTTTAAGCCTCTAATGAAGGGTATGGCAAAATCAAACAGTTTTATGACTTAATATAATTTATACATTTTTTTTTAATAATCAACCAATTCCATAAGTCCGGCGGAATGTCCATATTAATATATACGTTTCCGATTAATGAACCCAATTCACTCTACCTATTCCGACCTATGTTCATTACTAAGGAAGAATATTATATCGTTTGCTCGCAATAGCCGCAAAACCTATTTGGCCCCGTGCCCGCAAGCGATCCCCCCCTCCCCCACGCCAAAATCGCAACTTTACATTGTGTGTACGAAAATCTAGTTGCTAATCAGGTAATCCATACTAATACTATAAATGCGAAAGTATCTCTGTCTGTCTGTCTATCTGTCTGTCTTTTCCAGGACAAAATCGGTTGAGAGGTTTACTCTCAACCGATTTTGTCCTGGAAAAATTTGATATTCCCGAGGGAAATCTAAAAAGCGCGATATAACCGAACTCCACGCGAGCGAAGCCGCGGGCGGAAAGCTAGTATTTCTATAATCCTAATACTTTGTTTTCTTTCTTCAGTAGCTTCCAGGGAGTCCCCGCTTCGCCGCCGCTGCTGCGTGTCGTGCGGAGCGGGGAGTGATGGTCCTTCTAGTCACTGGAAAAATTGTAAGTTCTTTACTTTAGGTCTTTTCACTATACATATACTACACGGAGGACAGCCTCCGTGGCGTAGCGGTAGCGAACGCGGCCGCTGCGTAAAGAGGCGCGGGTGGATCCCCGCGCAGTGCAAATATTTGTATGCATGAATATGAATATTTGCACTGGTCTGGTCATGCCTCGGAAAGCACGTTACGCCGTTGGTCCCGGTTGCCATACGAACATCTAATGGCGTTACGGGTTGTTGGAGCCTTCAAAAGTCCAGCAATTGGTCTAACTGCAATGCTTCGATATCTCCTTCGGGTTGTAGAGTCGCTTCACGGAAAATATCGAAGGTTAGCCAAAATCAGCAGTTAGACTGGTAAAGCGGACCCCAGACTTCAAAGTTGAAAAAGCTTGGAATGCGACTGGGATTAACACTGAGATGATGATGATGATGACGACTATACATATACTACATACGGTGTTATATATACATATGTACATACATACATATATACACTTGACGGTTTTACCACTCATTCTCTTCAATAATCCTTTATTCATACACAACACGCATTTTTTACAAAAAAAAAACTGCTCTTTTTGGAAAGTTATCATCTATCATCATACAATCTTACGGCATTCTTACAATTCAGAACTTTCGAAGCCGTGATCTCATAGGTTTAAGTAAGGTATTTCGGTATCTATATAAAAAGTTAATATTTATTTTTTACTATTTCAGGTACCTGTGAAGATGCAGCTTCATTTCCGACTAATTCTTAACCTCTTCGGCTAATAGGCTAACCAACTTCTATGGCCTGAATCAGCTTTCACAGATTATTTATATTCACAAAATAAATAGTCTGTGAAAGCTGATTTCTTTGAAGGCGTTATTGCAAGAAAATATGTCATCCAATATAGCAGTCTATTAAAGGGAGAGTAAAATCTTAAATCTTACTAATAGGGTAAACCTACCACCCTACCACCCTACCACCCTACCTGCTCCTATTAGTAAGTTCCTGATTTTACTCCCAACTTGATGACTTAATTCAGACATAATATTCCGGTTATTATTTGTAGGTGTTTTTACTCGGGGTCAATCCCGTGTAAAAACGCTTTACAAATAACTACTACACTTGGCAAAGGAACCGTTCTTGTAACGTTTTAAAAGCAAATACCGAATCGGATTTGCTATTCATCTTTTTCAAAATCCCTCAGTCATAACTTATGACACGCTCGGGTAATGACTTTTTTTTAACATACATTACAACAATGTATGTAAAAAAAAATATTCAACAATATAATTATATTTAATTGTCAGCAATGACAATTAAAAATTGATTATTTGGTGATTTATAGAAATTTGTGGTTAAAATGTCAGGCGTGGATCCATGGGGAGGTCTTCTGAGTGCCTTCAGTCATCCGGGCTTCTCAGTCCCCCTCCCTGGAGTTTCTGGTCCTTGTTGACTTGGGGCTTGGATACGCGCCTAATATTTTAATTTAAAATAGAAAAAAAACGTTGAACTACCCTCGTAATTGAAATTTCCTCCTGTATCGTGAGTGCGTGTACAAACATAAACTCACATCCACAAACAACTATTACTTAACATTAATTTATTAACATCTAAATATAAGGTATCTCTGGTGTATTTTAAGAAATAAGTAAATAATAAATCTGTAAGTAGGTTTATACAAACATTTTTATAAGTAATTTTTTTATGAGCTAAATAAGTACGTCGTTTCCGATTCCCACCTGACTACTCTGAGACCTACTAAGGAAAGAAACTCATTTTTCCTTGGTGGGTTTCCAATATTAATTATAAGTAATTAGAAATTAAGGAAAGTATTCACATTAGATAAGCTCCTACTCTTATCTAAAGTAAATCAAAATGTAATACTGCATTGTTTTATTTGAAATTACCCCTCTATACAATATTAATCAGTGGCTTGGTACTTTCTGGCCGCGCCACAGTAGCATTTTGAATCGCAGTAAACGGTGGTAAACTTAATGGTACGACTATTGTTTGTTCTATTGATTAAAAATACTACAAAAAGTCATTATTTATATGAATATCGAAACTTCAAAATCAGTTATGTCAATAATACTTAATAACAGTGTAATTCTTGCAAAAAAAGAAATTACCGAAGCCTTCGTATAAGAACAACGATCGTAACTGACTGACAGTTCTGCCATTTGCTCCATGGTTCTGCCATAGTCGAAGTAGTGTTTTAGTTTCGGTATTATTAAATTTATCATGTAGGTAATGACTTTTACACTATTCCTCATTACCAATAGAACAAACAATTGTTGTACAATTGTTTACCATTAAGTGTGCACATAAATATCCAATTTGTTGCAGTCATTGATATAATATTAAACTAAGGTAGATATGTCACTAGCGCACTGAAAATGAAGCGTACAAAAGAAGGCAAGTCCAGTATCTCGCTTTAGTCACACTCGATACACTCGTAAAAACAAACGACAAACACTAACAGCTCAAATGACAAACACTAGCCATCTTTTTCTTCTCTATGCTTTAGATTGCGCCCCATCTCACTCACACTCTATCAACGTGTGAAACGTACGCAGAATAAAAAATTTGCATGTGTGTGCTGCTGCTCCGAACGGCACATTTATTTTGCTTAGTTTGTTAGAACATATCATATCTGTTAATATTATATCATTGGTTGCAGTGTACACGGTGGCGCACCTAGGATGCATGCTATCTGACCGTGCCACCGATTTTGTTAAATATCTCGCGAATTTCTCAAGCACTATTTTCAATTGTTTTCGTACAATAATGAACATAATATATTATGTACATTTATCCTTATTAACTGCGATTCAAACTGCGATTCACAATGCGACTGTGGCGCGGCCAGAAAATACCACGCGACCAGTGAACGGGATGCGCAATGAGCTTTTGACTTATTCGTCAACTCGCGTGCGTTCTAAGTTCAATAAGTCGGGCATTTCTGCTTTGGTTGGGAGATTAAAAGGCTCTTCGCGGGGGATGAGCGGTCCAATAGCCCTTTACGGGGTACCGGTGTGGGCAGGGTCGCTAAGGAAGCGACCAGCCCGATGCTTTACCGCGTCCCAGAGGGTCATGGCCGTTCGGCTGATACGAGGATACCGCACGGTCGTCGCTGAGGCGGCGAGCCTCCTTACCGGATTGCCGCCATGGGATCTGGAGGCCAAAGCCCTCGCCTACATGAGGGAGTGGCGAGAGGAGGCAAAAAGCCGGGGCATAACTCCGCTGCCGCGAGAAATCGCGGTGCGGAAGACAGATCTCCGGTGGGATTTCATGGCGACATGAAGAGCGCGATTGTTGCAACCGAGTGCTGGACACGCCACAATAGTTGCGGTAAGTCCCCTCTTTGAAGAGTGGCTAGAGAGGCGCCACGGCGCCGTCTAGCCACTCTTCAAAGAGGGCTACTCACAGGCCCTCACGGCCAGGGTGTCACCACTCTGTGGATCGCCCTGAGGACACGGTGGAGGTCTGACCGGCATGGGTAGAGCATCGCCGTGTCCTCGTGGCGGCGATCGGTGGCGATCTCTCGCGTCCGACACTGGTCCAGGCCATGGCCAGGAGCTAAAGTGCATGGTAGGCAGGCGCGTGCGCTTCATATAGGCTCCAGATAAGCACTGCTTAACCTAACTATTTTCTAATTCGGAGCACCTGAATCGTATTATAATCATAATATAATTTATATACTACAGTAAAAACTTTGTTACTCATTGCTAATACGCCTAATGCCATCTTTTGGGGCTAGTGCAAACTACTAACACACATTACAATGTACGCGCGACGCGGCTTCGTCGCTGGCGCCACTTCGCGTAACGACGTAGGCACGAACTAAATCTGCTTCTTTTTTAGCGTGAGTGGCGGTGTTTGTGAATAAAATTATTTGATTGTGTGCGTAAAGTTTTTTTGTGTGACCGCGCAATTTCATTGAGATTTTAGGCAGAAAAAGCAGTGCCTATATTATTAACCGAACAACTTAAGAAGTTGTCACAAATAGCATACTTGTTGTAGGGTTGTACTCCAATTTTTTGTCGCCATATTGTGACGTTTGGTTTCGTTTTATGTGCAAGTAGGGGACAAAGGGATAATGGTAGTCACTTAAGCAAGAAATTAAATAAAACACAAAATATTTGCATAAACGTTATGAAACACTTACGATAGCATTAATAATACACTATCAGTTTCAATTAATTTTATTACCTCTGGAATGATTAATTAAATTAAATAAATTAAAAAATAAAAAGCCTCTTATTTATTACTACAAAAAATAACAATTAAACTAAAAAATCATGATTAAATAGTAACTGTTAAAATATGCTATATTTTGAGTAAAAAGAGAAGTAAGAACCCCCCGTTAGTTGGAGGTGAAGGCCTCCTATAAAGAATGCCAAGTGTCCCTGTCGCCTGCCACAACCATCCATTGCTCGCCAACCACTTGCTCTATGTCGTCAGCCCATCGAGTAGTTGGTTTTCCTCTCTTTCTTGTGCCCGATGGTCCCAGCCAAGAAGTCAATCGCTTAGTCCAACGATTGTCAATAAGACGAGCTGTGGCCGGCCCAGCGCCACTTCAGTTTCTTGCTGTGACATAGCGCATCTGTGACTTTTGTCTTTTTTCTAATAATTTGATGTGGTATTTTTTTTAAACTTTTAATAAGCTTCTCTCCATACTCCTTTGACAGGTTCTGATTTTCATTTCCACTCTTTTTGTAAATTTCCAAGTTTGGCTGGCGTATGCTAACGATGGGAGAATATAGGTATCCATGACTGTCTGTTTAATCTTAGTTGGCGTTTCACTTTTAATAATTTCTTTTAAACTCCTAAATTTCTTCCATGCATTTGCAATTCTCCTTCCTATATCTCGTTCGTTTCTCTGCTTCTTAAATGACATTTGTTTGCCCAGATATTTATAAGTGTCAACATACTCTCATACGCATACGCATTTCATTTTCTAGGTAAACTAGAGTTTTGTCGTTGTTCGTCATTATATTGGTTTTACTTCGATTTATTTCCAAGCCAACCTGTTGACTCGCCGCGTGTAGAGCATTTATCATCGATTGCAACTCTGTTGTATTTTCGGACACTAAGACAATATCGTCGGCGAATCTCAAGTGATTAATGAATTGGTTATCTATATTTAAGCCGATTCCCCCCAGTCCAGATTTCCGATGACCCATTGCAGCACTGCTATAAAAATTGTTGGTGATAGAGAGTCACCCTGTCTGACTCCTCTATTAATAGCTATTGGAGATCCTGTTGTCTCTAGTCTTACTCGGCTGCTACAATTTAGATACATATTTTGTAGAACCTTAAGATATTCAATTTCAATATTTTGCGATTGTAGAGATTCCCATATTGAGTGGTGGTACATGGAATCGAAAGCTTTCTGGTAGTCGATAAACACGAGGTAGAGCGGCCTTTGGAACTCTTGATACCTTTCTATTAACATTTCTATAGAGTGGATATGATCCACAGTGGAGAAACCTCTTCTGAAACCCGCCTGTTCTATGGGTTGGTGCTGTTCAATAGTGTTTCTGATTCGTTTTTCTAAAATTGATGCAAATAATTTATATATTGAAGCCATATCAGCAGTTGGACTGGTAAAGCTGACCCCAGACTCCAAAGCTGAAAAGGCTTCGGATGCGACTGGGATTAACGCTGGGATGATGATGAATTTATATATTGAAGGTAGCAAGCAGGCTTATTGGACGATAGTTTCCTATATTATTTGGATCGCCTTTCTTGTATAATAAAATGATATCTGAGACTGGCCATTGTTTTGGTGTGGTCGCTGTTCTCAATACCAAGTCAAAGAGCTGTGTTAAAGGATTGTTAAGGTGGGATGTGCCAATTTCTGAGCTTCATTTGTTATTTTATCTACTCCTGGACTTTTATCAAACTTTAATTTACTGATTGCCCTCGCTACCTCTTCCACGTCTATGTCTTGTATTTTTGATGATATTTCTCTTGATAAGGTGAGGGCAGACTCTTGTTTTTGGACCTAAGTATATAAATCTCTATAATAACTTGTAGCTACCTGAAGTATTTCATTTCTATTGTAGGTTGTTTTATTTGATGCTTCAATTACTTGTCAACAGAGCTACACAGTTCAACAAATTCACGATGAAATCGTATCTGCAATTAATAATTATTATGAGATGATTAATCTCGATTTAAATAATATCAGATACAAGATCTATCAGATACATCTTCTCGTCGTCCAAGATACCAGTGTCTCAAGACTAAAGTCTTTGACCAGTGTGTGTTGCCAGTGATGACTTACGGAACTGAAACATGGTCGCTCACAATGGGCCTCATACGAAGGCTCAGAGTCACACAAAGCGCAATGGAAAGAGCTATGCTAGGAGTTTCTCTGCGTGATCGAATCAGAAATGAGGAGATCCGCAGAAGAACCAAAGTCACTGACATAGCTCTGCGAGTCGCTAAACTTAAGTGGCAGTGGGCAGGGCACATTGCTCGTGGAACCGATGGCCGATGAGGCAGTAGGGTTCTGGAGTGGCGGCCACGTACTGGAAGACGCAGCGTGGGGAGGCCCCCAACAAGGTGGACCGATGACCTGGTGAAGGTCGCGGGAAGCCGATGGATGCGGGCAACACAAGACCGGTCAGCGTGGAAAGCCTTGGGGGAGGCCTTTGTCCAGCAGTGGACATCTATAGGCTGAAGAAGAAGAAGAAGAATTTAATAATTACATTAAATTCTTCTTCTTCTTCTTCAGCCTATAGATGATATCATTATTAATTACAAGCAATTAAACTTTTTTTTAAATCAGCTTTGACCCCAATAGGCTATTTGGCAGAGTAATAATTTCTATCTTGAAAAATTACTTGATTGCGGTTTAGAAGTTCACCAAAAGTATATTTTTTTATTTTAAATACGTATTTCGTAAGAAACATGCAAATAAACATTCAAAATTCAACTAAGCGCCGAAACAACAAGTGCTGATACGCGTATGACGTCATCGTGACATTAGCCAATCCGGATCGTTTCACAATATGTGGCGCAAAAAGTCAAACATGTTTTTGTGTTTTTGAATATATTAATTGTTATTATTTTTATTGAAACTCATGTAAATGACATAAAGAACCCTCATTTTATGCATTTAAAGCAAGTAATCACAAAAAATCATTCATACTGTCAAATAGTCTATTGTCCGCTCATGAGGGTACATCCACATAGCCACCATTAGGACAGTAGACCACCCCTATCAAATATCACACACATATCCACGTGGTGAATCCCACCCAGTGAAGTCTTGGTATGCCCACAATCCGCAACAGGTGTACAGCTCTACCATAGTTCGTTATTGCGACCAAATTCACCGCATACAAGGCATTTATTTAAATCATCGTCTTCGTCGTCACCGCAGATCTTGATTAGACTGATGTCTGATTGCGAAGAGCTGTTTGATTCCTGCAGCATGCGCCTTTTGGCCTTATTTGCCACTTGTTTTTTCTGTTTTCCTTTAGCTTTCGGTGCTGAATTTTTGCCTTTTGATAGTTTAGAAGTTTTTACTGTTTTTGCTGCTTTTGTTGCTTTCTTATTTTCTTTTTCTATGAGACTATCTTTAACGGGTGTTGATGTTAAAATCTTTGCGAGTTGCTTCATTTGTACTTTCCTTACGGGTCTTTCAAGAGTTGTTTGGGTCGGAAATGGAAGCAGATTTGCGATGCTTGATTGTATAGTTCCGGACGAGGTGGATGGCGTTGCATTAATTACCGTGGGTGATCTAAGCAGCCTTTTATTTATTGTAGCACATGATGTCAATGGCACAGGATCTATGGGAGCAGATGATGTCGATGGCAAAAGATTTATGGTAGCTGGTGCCGCCGATGGCACAGGATCTATGGTAGCAGATGATGTCGGTGGCGCTGGAATAATTGCATCGGAAGATGTAGGTAGCTGTCATTGGGTTACACAAATGACACCCGTCACCTCACGCCATTTTGCCCAAGCTGCGGAGATACGTGCCCTGACGTCGCAATCACAGTCGCCAGACGCGTGGAGGACAGCCCCCAAGTATTTAAACTGGTCCGTGCACTCCACCATGTCTCCGCCTATGCGCACAGATATGGGGTCTGTCGTGTTGCTGGCCAAGTGTACGATCTTTGCCATGTTGAGTTTCAGACCTCCGTTCTCAAGCGAGTAAGGCCTAGGCCGCACTACGGTTAAACCGCTGCGGTTTTTAACCGCGTGAATTTGTGTCCCTAGAATACTAATGCAAGCGGCCGCACCTGCGGTTTTTTCCCGCGACTGATTTCAAAATCGTGCTTTGCTACAAAATGCTGGCGTGGTAAAAACCGCGCCAAAATTTGTAATCTATAGAACTTAGTTGACGCGCACGCACTTGCGTTAACCGCGGGCGGTTTTTTGGTCAGTTTTCGATAGACCGTCTAGCAGAGCAGAGCGTTGGCGCGCAATTTCAAACATGTCATCCCGGTGGATGACATGTTTGAAATTGCGCGCCAACGCTCACACAAAACAACAAAACAAACTCCGACAAAACAGACGACTCAAAACAGACTCCGACTCGGTAGTCGGAGTCTGTTTTAAACGAAACAGAATATGAAAGTTTATCTCAAAAAATCATCGTGAAGTCTGTACTTTCACGATGAATTTTTGATTTGTACTTAATTTTTTTCTCTCTCAGCCTCCGACAGTGTCATTTACTACGTGTTGAAACACTTCCTCCCAAAGTTTATTTTTGATATTTCTACCGCTATATTGACGCAAAGTAGTGTCGTATAAAGCTGGTCTTTTCTGTAAAAGACCAGCTTTATACGACACTACTTTGCGTTTATTTTATTAGCGTTTATTTATTTCACGATTATATGTTGTACAGACGACAGCACATCAAGCTACTACATTCTGTCAGATTTCTTTAGTCGATTTTCAACTTTATCTCTAAGGCTCAAGGTTAATTGGGAATATTTGTCATTTTCGTGTAGCTTCACCTGCTGTCGTCCGTATCTAAATAACGAAAGTGGTCTTTTTATAAAGCATTTTTGAACATTCATCACCTAAGAAAAAAAACCACCGAATGTGCGAATAATGTCATGATTGTACATAGATGAACCCGAATTAGCCTAAAGGTTTAGCGGACCCCGGGCTCCAATGCCGCAGATGCAACCGGGATAAACGCCGAGATGATGATGATGAACCTTGAGCCTTAACGTTTTAGAGATAACATTGAAAATCTAATGAAGAAATCTGACAGATAGTAGTAGCTTCATTTGCTGTCATCTGTACCTATTATGGAGATTGGTGTAGCTAGTGATTTTTCCTAGGGATGATAGCCCATGGCCCCATCAGGTGTGGATTTCAGTTTATTTATTTATCTAAGCATTTCGCACAAATAAAAGTAAAAGTACAGACTTATAAATTGCCGTTCTCTAGATACCAGAAATGTTTAGAGAAAAATTTAAAATGGATGGTTTTGGCTGTGCATTTTCTGTCTATCAGTGAATGAAGGTGATGAGAAACAAACAAAAAAATGAATTACAAACAATGTATATTATTTACACCAGTAAGTACAACAATTAACAACAAACAAAATGTGATATCATTTTGTTACATTTTAATCATTTCTTTTATATAGGGAGATTAAAATTATATATTTATTTATGCATATATATATGCATTTAATGTAAAAACATTAATTAAATATAATTATTTATTATCAGGAGATATAGTATATAATCATGAATAGTCCAAACACCAGCACATCAAACTATCTGAAACTGTCAAATGTTCCCAATCGAGTTTGAACCTTAACCTTATAGCGATAAAGTTGAAAATGAATTTGAACAATTTGGTAGCTTGTTGTGTTGGCTGGTGTACATTACAATACATGTAAGCAGGGAGGGAGCTAAACGCCGGACATAAAAAAGTACGGACGACAGCAGTTCAAGCTACCCCAAACTGTCAGACGTTCCCAATCAACCTTGAGCCTAAATGCTTTAGAGATAAAGTTGAAAATCTAATAAGGAAATACGACAGATTGTAGTAGCTTGATGTCCTGTCGTCTGTACTTAAGTCAGCCGTAACATTTATTTTTTAACACATGTAATGACAATCTACCTTGAACAACATACAGAGTGGTGCTACGACAATACATTAAACATCGTGTACCTCAACAGTCTCAACTCAACACATTCTCAGTCTACCCATAAAAGAATTATTTTTTCACATTTTCTACATGATGTACATGTGGATAAGGAAGCGCTTAGAGGTTGATGACCGCCGCATCCAGCAGTAATAAACTTTAATAATAATGGCGCGAAAAAGCAAGTCGATACAGGAACGCGCTGTCGCCCGTCCGTTGATTGGAGGTCATTGAACCAATATTTTAATGGATGTTCTATTCCGTTTACAATTCTATGCGATTTAGTTTCTTTGAAATTTTCATTTTTTTGTTTTTGATGCTAGGGGTTTTTCTATGGTTCAAGATTATTCCTATGAACCAGCATGGTCTGTGTTTTCATTTATTGTCGTATTGTCAGCACCACTCTGTATAAACAAGAATTACTTGTTTATAAAACTTATTTCACTACTCAAATTATATTATTAGTACAATGTCTATTCACATGGTAGGAGTAACTAATAGAAGTAGATATAAACTAACAAGCTATGTATTTGGGATTTAATATTTACAGAGGTAACATAAAAATTTGTGCATTGTACAGAACATTAACTAAATGTGCAATAGCCTGGTAATCAGTGCCAAACAAAAATTAACATCCTCAAAAAAATTTCGAAAATTAGTACACATCCTTTGATGTGCCTCCCTGTCCACTTTTATGCTAATCTTCATGCTCATTGAAGCTAATACAATTTGGTTTATTTTCAATTTTATTTCAATTCTTATAAGGTCAGTGTTTATTTGGCACTGACAGCTTCGCTTTGCTTCGTCAGATAATCTAAAGATCACAAGGTATTTTAGGAACTACCACATGCACTATAAAAGCATGGAAAAATGAGACAAGGACAAATTCAAAACTATAATAACAAAAAGAATTCTTAGCATTTACTTAAAAATACCAACTTATGTAAATTTAGCATAGGCATAATTTTAGTAATAAATCTTAAAATTTATTTAATTAATAAATCCACTGAGTTATAATGTACTATGTACAGTACATTATAACTCAATGAAGAATTCTTGAGTTTTCCTCTACAGAGACTTATATCGACGCTTGAAAGGCAATCACATCTAAGCGACAAAAATTCGTAAATTGAGTTATATACACCAAACGAAGCAGAAAAATCTGGCAGTTCGAATGGTGTATATAACTCAATTTATGAATTTTTGTCACTCAGACATGGGTTGGGATGGCCTTTCAAGCGTCGATATGTAGAAATGTGTGATTGATGAAGTGCAGAGAGTCATCATCATCATCTCAGCGTTTATCCCGGTTGCATCCACAGAGATCCCAGAGAGTGATTGATTTAAATGAAAATAGATGAGCGATTTAAATGTGCATTTAACTAACCCTTGTAAATTGAAAAATAATAATGCTATTAATTGAGGACAGCTTATACAGGGTGGAAGAGAAATCAACATGAAAACTGTAACCACAAATCCAACACATAATTCTAAAACCCCTTGTGTTGAAATGATTCGGATAGAAAAAAAGATGTTACATATATTTTAACCTTGTATGTATTGTTTTTAATGAGACAGGTGTTTGTTTTTAATAACAAATGAAAAATATTTACTTTAAGTGGTGACAATTATGTGCAAAATTCATTGTTACAGTTTGCGCACTAATATAATATGTGACTAGTCACAATAGTTTATAATGAAAATTGAGAGAAAACATTCTAGAAGAATCCCATGTTTTTCCGCATTAAGCTAATCCCAACTAATATTCTTTATATGTATAAGTACATACATGTGTACAAAACTAACATCAATTAAGTATTTACATAACATTCAGTTGTTAGGGCATTACAGCGTAATGGAAGCTTTCAAAGATTATTTTGATTACACACAATGTTTTCTTTGCCAGTACTAAGTTGTACCATCAAAATTAATGTATTCTGTGAACTTTTCTTTGGTTAGCACACTCAAACAATGTCACATATTGTTGGAGTGCTAGCATCCTGTTATTTACGCTTACGGTTCTCATACTCAATAGCTCTGGCTTCCGACGCAATCTGCCTCTCCCTGTTCAAAATTCCATCTAACTGGTCCGTGAATGCATCAAAGGAAAATTTTGTTTCAAATCTCTTTAGGCCGGCTTCACCAAATTTTTGACCTAGCTCAGGGTTTAATATCAACTTGCTCATAGCATTTCCAAAGGATTTGCTGTTTGGCTCGCATAAAAACCCTGTAACCTCATTTACAACTGTCTCCGTAGGCCCTCCACTGTTCACAGCTATCACAGGTTTCTTGAAATACATGGCTTCTAGGGGAACAATGCCAAAATGCTCATTTGATGGAGTATAAATCAAAGCTTGGCAGTTATACAAAAGAGTCACTTTTTCATCATCTTTGGGAGATTTCATAAATGTAACCTTATCTTCTATATCCAACTCCGCAACTAAATCAGTTAATTCAATAAAGTGCTCCATATTTTCTAGGTTTATTGGGTCAAAACCTCCAGCCATTATTAAATGCACTCTGTTCCAATCAGTCTCATTCAACAGATGTTTTAAATGCTCAAATGCTCTTAAAGCTAGTTGGAGATTCTTTTTCCTTTCATATCTATTTATTGACAAAAATATAAACTTATCAGTTCCTACTGGAACAACTTCTTTCAAAGGTTTCGGAGTAGTTGTTCTGAAAAATTCAGTGTTTATAGATGGATAGCAGATGTCAGGTGTATCTTTGATTTTCTGGAACGCATCTTGGTACACTCTGGCAGTATATTTACTATTGACAAGCACTTTATCTGCTTGTGCTGTTGTCAATTCCTCGAGCCAGTTCAATGGTGCTCTGTATATCTTTTTCAAAATGCCTCCTTCAGATGACAATAGTTTATCAGGATGGTGGCAATAAAACACAACGCGGTAAGGGCCTCTGGCCATTTTCAAAAATGGAATGCATAGAGATATAAGGTCGCAGAATATGAGCGTTGGTTCTTCAACCGGTATGACGTACCATGACATGTAAACAGCTGCGTAAACCATGCGGACGTAGGCACACGCGGCTTTGAACCTACCGAATATAGAGCGAGGTATCCAGTCCCCTACGACGGATACAGGAAAAGTACCGTCTCTAGTCTCCGCAAAGCAGTGTGAAGGATCATGATGGTTCGTGTAAAACGCTACTTCGTGTCCCTTCTTCTTGAAAGCCAATGCAGCATCCAAAACTAAACGTTCAGCGCCGCCAATACCCAAATCCGGGTGCAGAAATATTATCTTCACCATTATAACACCAGTTTTAATGTTTTACCACGTTAATAAAAATCATTGAAGCATGCAGATTAATTAATATTTTAAAAGACAATTTGTAAATACGGCAAAATTATCATTGCATCATGACATTAATGACACTGAAATCTGAATGACAATTGACCATCAATTGACTAGTGATGGTCAACTCGAGTAGCTAACTCGAGTTAACTCGAGTTGGGCGTAACTCGAATCCACTCGAGTTGAACTCCCTCTAACTCGAGTTCGAAAACCGAATAGAACCGACATGGAGCGAAGTTTGCCGATCGTTTGAGACTTTAATATAGTCTGTTATGAGCTAATGAAATGAATAAAGTCGCTATATTCATTTGTTCAGAACAAACAACATTTGAGGTTATCTCTATTAAATGCGTGTTGTGCGATATTTGTTTTTGAAAAATGCCGGGTCCCAAAAGAAAATCTTTAGTTTGGGATGTTTTTGATTCGTCTTCAGTGAGTGGACGTGTTATGTGTAAGATGTGTTCGGATACATTCAAATATAGTGGAAATACGACCACATCAAAAAGAAGCATCCTAACATTGTCGCCGTCGAGGAATTTCAGGGTTCATTATCAACAAATAAAAGTAATATGTCACCAGAATTTTGCGTTTTTTTTTTTTTTTTGACACAGCATGACGTGTTTGGGTGTACCTTAACGTTTTTTGAGGAGGCTCAGGCTCAACATTCATTGTGGTTGACGATACCAATAACTGCGATGAAGATGAATCGACCGAAGTACCTACTCATATTACTTTTATTTGTTGATAATGAACCCTTGTTGAAATTCCTCGACGGCGACAATGGTAGTATGCTTCTTTTTGATGTGGTTTAAAAGTGTGGTCGTATTTCCACTATATTTGAATGTGGAAACATTCAAATATAGTGCAACACATCTTACACGTAACACGTCCACTCACTGAAGACCAATCGAAAACATCCCAAAGTAACGATTTTCTTTTGGGTTTTGTTAAAAAAACATTTACTTGTCCATCCAGTTAACTCGAGTTACGTAACTCGAGTTCAACCCGAGTTACGTGGATTTTAACCCGGGTTAACTCGAGTTATGTTTATTCCGAGTTGGCCCATCTCTACAATTGACAATGATTGACACCTAACTTGAGACTTGAAGTTTCTTTTTTTTTATTAATATTTATTCATGACCATAGATACAAGTCTTTCAGTTGAATGCATAAATGGATTTTAACTTCGTAACTTACCTACCCGCCCGTCGGAGGACGGGAGCGGTATGTGGGACTCCCCGGGAGATAGCCTCCCGGTTTAACCACTAAAACCCCAGTGGCACTCCGGCATCGCCTTGGTTGCAGGAGGGATGGGAAGACTGGCGGAGCCTTGGCTACCATCCCCCCGCCGGCGATGCCCGCCTAATACGGCGGGCCCTCAGCGGCGAGGTCGGTAGGTCGGTCTTTTGTGCTAGTGGCCCTATTGGCCTCTTAGAGGAGGGTTATGAGGTCATCAGGGTCGGTGAGAGCGTGCCTAGGTCGGCGAAGCTTACTAATTTTAGAGGGGGTGTATTTTGCTGCCGCGACAACCAGAGGGTTGTGATGTTCAGCGGCTATGTCAAAGAAATGCTTGGAAAGGCGTTTCATGAATTGCTGGAATTGGCATGAGAGGGCGTGCGCAGCTTTCAGCAGGCGTGGCCCGCTGAAGTGCGGGCCGAAGCGCCACCTGCTGTCCAAGATGACAGGCCCAGATGAAGTATCTGGGCCTCAACCCCAATCCTGACGCCCTCCACAAAAATGTAAGCGTCAGGTGGCAGGCACTGCCGGGGGCCATGAAAGAACACGGCCTCCGTTTTGTGCCGCGTGTGTTTGGTTCCCTGCAGGAGCCAGTCATAACCGACGTTCCACAGAAGAGGCCCTAGAACGGACCCCTGTGGAACGCCGGTTTCCACGCCATACCGCCGGCCACCTGGCCAGCCCCGTCCACGAGGAGGACGGCACGGTCCTCCAAGTAGCTGGCCAGTTCATAACATATGCTTTTTTTTGTATGTCATTGTGGAAAATGACAATCACGCATCCCCGAGGAGCAGGTGGGTCTTCCCGGGAGATAGCCTCCCGGTATACCCACTAAAAACCACAGCGGCACACCGACGTCGCCTTAGTGGCGGGGTCATGGAAATCCGGCAGAGCCTGCGTTACCAACCCCCGCCGGCGAAGACCGCCTAAAAGGCAGGCCCTCATTGATCCCCCCTTAGGGAGGGGCTGGGCTGGGTGCGTCTTCTTGTGCATGAAGATGCAACAGCCAAGGGTTTTTTAGTGAGGTGTCCTTCCTCTTAGCCCCACTCGCTTGCACACATGCAAGCAGGGCCCCCATAGCATAGCCTGACTTCACCTGCTGTTAATGAAAGACCTAATTGACTCCGACACTCAATCCAAAAGGAGAAATAAAAACTACAAAGTAATACCTTCAGCAAAATATATTTGATTTTTTCTGTCATAAACATGATATAAAAGTAAAAAGAAAAAAAAAATGCAATTGACACATACAAACTGGATCAATAACAATCATCACCAAACTTACATTGCAAACTGTAAAATAAATATGCTGAAGGCTATTTTAGGTAAGTTATAGTTCATCCTTTCTTTCAATTTTGACAAGATCAACATGGAATGTTAATGTTGCAGACTTAGGAATCTTAGGCGGTGCTCCGGCCTCACCATAGGCCAAATGAGGTGGAATGACTAGTTTTCTTTGCTCTCCTTCACACATGCCTATCAATCCTTGATCCCACCCCTTTATAACTTGCCCAGAACCCAAAGTGAAGGTAAGCGGGTTGCCTCGTGGAATGGAACTATCAAATTCAGTGCCATCATCTAGGGTACCCTGAAAATTAGAAACGTTAATGTGTTAGTCCTAAAGTATCACTTAAACTGAAGAAATTACATCTTGTTTCCGAAAATTATTGGCATTAATTGAACTGAAGAAATTGCATCTTGTTTAAGAAATTATTGATAAACCAATCATGCCTGTGTGCCACATGATAACTGAAATAAGTAATAGTAGTTACCGTGTAATGCATGTGTAAAAGGTCTCCTTTTTTGCTTTTTATTGGACATTCACTGGGTCTTTTTTTAACCCCAATCTGCAATTTTTTAGGGGCGGATTCAGCTACGACATGAGAAATCGCACTCATAAAAATCAATAAAAACAGTGCAATTTTGCAAAGTAATATTATTGTTGACTTATTCATATTTCTTTTTTTTTTTATATAATCTTACTAGTCGACACAATAAACCTATTAATAAATATTTTAATAATAGGAAAGTAAATTATCCAACTACCGAGTCCACGAAGTCGAGCCAAATTATAAATGTCAATGTCAAGTTGTCATTGTCAACCAAAGACAAAAAGAATAGTTTAATAAAAGAAAAGTAATTAATTAAATGGCATTACAAGTGTACCATATTGCTTTTAATAATGCACAAATAGTATTATTATTCGAATACAACTCTACAAGTATCATTGTTTCACAGACAACTGTTACAGCTCGTCTATAGTGTCGGGAAAATGAATGCTTCTGGAACTAAAAAAATTAAAAATAGGGCAACACTAAATCTTAGTACATCGAATGTCATCCGCTGTCAACGATTTGTTTTGTGAATTGTTATTTATTGAAATCTGTATTAATTTTCAATTCTATTTAGACAAAACATCGAAGAAATATGTTAAATATCAATGTTTGATAATACACTTACGTCCGTATTACAGAACGTTACTCAAGCATTGATCTCTGCTTAAGCATTACATAAAACTAGTTTCGCTTTACGCACCCGAGGTGCGACTTAAGTAGAGCTTGAGTTTTGAGTGACATTCTGTAATACGGACCTAAGCCGGACAAATTTTATCAAAATATGGATGATATTTAAGCTTGATCAGTTGCTAAAACAGGCATGTAATCATGTTACTGTTTGTTTTACATCATGTTCGGAATTTACATTATTGCTATCCATCTTCTGATAGAAATTGCATATCATTATTTTTAAAATTTCAGGAAAATGTGAGAGTGAACCCTATACCAAGAGAGATGAGCAGGTTAATGACAGCAGTAGCAGAGACGTTGTTAGTGATTTTAGATATTTTTCATTTTGTTTTGGAATACTTTTCATTGGTAAAAACACGTTAAAACATATAATATAATGTGCTGTTATCAAAATTATTTCCATTTCATTCAAGTCAACAGTGTTGCTATATGCACGACCGCAGCGCCCTCATTTTTTTATATTTTCACGACATGAAATTGTATAAACAGTATACCAGGGTTGCCAACTGTACGAGGTTCCTCGTACAAATACGAGATTTGTGGTCTTCCGTACGAGGTACGAGGACGCTATGAACCTCGTACAATAATGTACGAGATTTTCATATTGTAGGAACTTCACACGTAAATCGCATAGATTTTCTGATTGACGGTATAGCTACATAGCTCCGGTGTACGAGCTCCTACTCTGTTAGTTCCACTTTGACGAATGACCTTTTTTTTTTTTTTTTAGAAGTTCTTTCCGGTGTCCCTGTTGACGACTACTACTCGACTAGTACTACAGTAGTACTACGAGGTTTGAAAGTCAATATACGAGATTTTGAGGTACACATGTACGAGGAATCTTTGTTTTTGGTTGGCAACCCTGCAGTATACTTGACTGACAGTGACATTTTGTCAAAATAAAATGTTAAAAATGTACCATGGCTTGTTGATAAATTATATTAATGGTGTTAGCAAATTATCACATTAATCGGCAACATTATAATATTATTTATGAATAAAACTATCGCAATGACGACTGAAAATTATGGACTAGAGAAGTACAAGAAGTTCCTACTCAATAGAGTAACAGCATCTTCAGATATTGTGGAAAACATAGAAAATTGTTTACTAACGGAAGATAAAGCTGCCAAACATTATTTCCACAAAGTTATGGTAAGTTGTTTATAATACTGCTATGAGAAGCTGCTGGGAAGAAGAAATGAAACAACAAACTTCCCATCAGCACAGCTGTCTGTTTATTTAGAAAACACTTGTCTGTATACAACATTAGGCATGTATATAAGAACCCACATGATAATTTATTCAACTGTTCTTGTTTACAGATACAAAACTGGCAAGATACATTGCATGAACTTTTTGACAGACTATCGCAATACTTTGGCACTGCCATAGTACCTGTAAAATGTTCAACACAGAGCAATATAGCTACTTTCTACACATCCAATTTATTTTTCATATCAAAGATAATAAAATTGGACTTCCTGTTTCCATATAATAGAAATATGTTCAGTGTAGACATACTTTTTAATGATAAGAGTTCAATAGATTTCTTTGGGTCAATGACTACAATCGATGAAATTGTCTCCGGTGTAGTAAGCCGAAGGTTCAGTGACAAATGTGAGCTGGACTTGTCTAATTTCTGTGACGATCCTGGTAAGTAAATACTTTGAAATAAATCATGAATAATTATGACCGCTAATCTTGAGATTAAGTATTTTTGATAATATTTTGAGGACACGGTTTGGTGCAGTGGCTGAGAGATTGACTCCTGTGCTGCATGTTTTTTTATTTTATAAATTCATACTAATATTATAAATGCGAAAGTAACTCTATCTGTCTGTGTGTCTGTCTGTCTGTTACGCTTTCCCGCTTAAACCTCTCAAAGTCTCAACCGATTTTGATGAAATTTGGTACAGACAATCTTTAGACCCTGAGAAAGGACATAGGCTACCCTTTATTGAAAAAAATGATTTTCCCGAGGGAAATCTAAAAAGCGCGATATAACCGAAGTCAACGCGGGCGAAGCCGCGGGCGGAAAGCTAGTGTACAAATAAATGCATAAAAATAACAGTCAAAACTTTAGTAGTTACCCACCTGCCATTTTACCTGTAAAAGTATTAGAAAGCGAGGGCAGACAATCAAAAGGCATCAATAACATTACCTTCAGCAGATAAAGTGCTGGCAGCATCTACACGTTGTGTTCTATAGCAATACTGATTCCTTGGCCATTAAATTGGCCATTGCCACCGGCCATGTGAAGAGTTAGTCAGTTTTGTGCTTTCTCAAAATACTAAACAGAAACTCACAAGACGATGGCCAACTTGGATGGAAAACTTCTTGAGGAAACCTGGACTTTAAATCTGAAATCGCTAACCCGCATTGAGCAAATGTGTTGATTACGCTCAATACTTCTCTATATGAGAGGACCTGTGGGCAACAGTGGGACGATAAAAAAATTGATGATGATCCACTTAAATATATAACTTGGTTGGATGAATACATTTTGGCAGTTTATCTGTAAATTACAAAAATTGAAAATTGTACATCAGAGTCATGTTATAGTATTAATATTATAATAGTTGTTGTTGAACTTTTAAAATTAAACTAATTGCTACTGATAGTGTGTCATGCCATGTTTAATAATAAAAATAAAGCAGAAATGTTCATTATAGATTTAAGTTGACTGTAGACACATAAATATTGTAATTATGTTTGTAAAAATTCTTAAAACTAAATGCCTTCAACATCTCTTTCAGAATTTACAGATAAGAACATATATTTCTACAAAATATCTCTCCTTGCCAACTTTAAAATACTGATGCTCAGAATGGGAAGAGACACAAAAAAGTTGAATTTGAGCAACAATAATTTATGGTAAAAATTCTTCTATTGTATATTATCTGTATTGTATTATATAAGCACTTTATACATAAAAGATTTGAAGTCTATGCATTTCTTGTTAATACTAATAGAAAATAGTTGATTAATTGTAAAATATAATACACCAGCGGCCCTAGCCAATGTAACATCGCTTCGTAGCGAAGCGAAATCGAATACCAAACTAACCAATGGCGGGAATGATTGACCACGTGATTTATCGCGTCGCGTGGTCCATCGTTGCCGCCATTGGTTGGTTTGATATTCGATTTCGCTTCGCTATGAAGCGATGTTACTTTGTCTACAGGCCCAGGTCCTGTAGCCAATGTAACATCGCTTCGTAGCGGAGCGATATCGAATACCAAACCAACCAATAACGAAAACGATTGACCACGCGACGCGATAAATCACGTGGTCAATCGTTCCCGCCATTGGTTAGTTTGTTATTCGATGTCGCGAAGCGATGTTACATTGGCTACAGGCCCTGATTTACTTTGACAAAAAGAAAGAAAAGTGTTTATTGGGAATAGAAATGATTCCTGGGTAAAAAAAATTGATTCTATTTAGTCCGTCATTCAGATTATAAGAAAAATTATGGATACGTATATTTTGTTATATCAAATCAATAAAAATTGACAAATATAAAAGGCATCAAAGATCAAGAGCGGTGGCTGGTGACGTCACTGGTCGCTAAAAGTGTAGCGTGCAGTGACGTCACACGAGTTCTCAACGCACTGTGTCGTCTTCATTAATCATTTTTTGTTTATATGAAAAAAGAAAAATACGTGTCTAGTATTTTTTGGAAATCTGACTGACGGACTAATTATTTTTTTTTTGTCAACTACCCTATTGCGCAGGATCACAATATCCCAAACTAAACTATGCTTACATAGTTTATTTATTATTAGAGATTAATATCCCACCCCTGGGCTAGGTGGAAAGCCTATTCTCCTTCCACCTCTCTAGCACACTTATAAAAAAATACTTATGATTTTATACTCCTGCTTTACTCAGCCTCCTACTGGACACTTGTCTACCATGAAAACAATGTCTAAACATATACACAGTAATTAATTAATGTTTTAGCCAAGTACCATTGGATGTATTGAACTTTTTCATCAAAGCCGATTTGACAGCTATGGACTTTAGCAACAATAACGTAAGTTCTATTTTTTTATTAAAAAAAAAAAAATTAACAATATTTTATTATTAATATATTTTATTTCTTAACAGTGTGTAATACTTTTTGTCTTTTGTCCCGTTTCAATACTTACTTATGTGTACTTCTAGAGCTAAAAGAATCCCTTATTCTTTTACCTTAGATACCTGCAGTTGCCGAATTATCTAGAGTTAGTAGCAAAATAGAGAAGCTCTGGTTGGAGGGCAATCCACTGTGTGAAGACTTAGATCCAGTGACGTATGTTAAAACTGTAACTGTCAAGTTTCCTAGATTAACTGAATTGGTAAGTTTAATATACTGAGTAATTAAGTTTAATTTAGTACCTAAATGATGCTGCCTTTCTTCCCTTCCTTTTTCTTCTCTTTTTTAAGTGAAACATTCTTCAGCGGCATTGTGCACTTTTTTGGAGATGGGTAAAAATGTTAAACTCGCGTCTGGCCACGTGACCAGATTGAAAATTCGTAAGATGGAGAATAGACTTTCTCTCACCTCACTTTTTACTGCGCTCCGAAAATGTATATCTATATATCCTACTGTTCTCTCTCTCTCTCACTCTCTGTACTGCGGTGCGGAGCTTCAAAAACTGTCATGTTTGTGTACGAAAGACAGACATTAAAGTTACCCTAAACTGTTCAATATTCCCAATCAATCTTGAACCTTAATACTTTAACAATAAAGTCGAATATCTAATTTAATAAACAAATATGACAGATTGTATAGTGATAAATAAATCAACTCTTGCGACATCATTCCCTAACCATTCCAAAATATTCAAAAAAGCCCAACTTTAATATTTAAGTTTTCACTTCTGCCGGGACTACCACCAATTTTTCTTTTTTTTCATGTCTTTGATTTTTTAATCTAAGACCCCGGTTTCTTCACGATATATTCCTTCACAATTAATCACGTTTTTTTTTCAGGATGGGGTAAAGTTAAACCAACATGGCATATTGTTTCCATTCGTCAGAAATTATCTATGCCAAGCAGATAGAAAAACGAAAATGGTGATTGAAAAGTTTGTGACCTTATACTTCTCCAACTACGATCAGCCTTCAACGAGGCGGTGGAAGAGGATTGCACCACTTTATGATCCAAATGCAATATTCTCATTATCCTCTGACTTCTCGGGTATGTATAGGTTTTATCTATTCTGCAAATATCATCATCATTTCAGCCGGAAAAGTCTTCAACAAGAATGAATGACAAAATACAACGTAGCTTATTATTACTACATATTATGTTTTCTTTTTCTGGTCTAACTGCAATGCTTCGATATCGCCTTCGGCTTGTGGAGGTAAGACGGCAGTCGCTTCATCGAAAATATCGAAGTATAGCCAAAATCAGCAGTTGGTCTAGTAAAGCGAACCGCAGACTCCAAAGCTGAAAAGGCTCTGGATGCGACTGGGATTAACGCTGAGATGATGGTGATGGATTATGTTTTTTTTTTTTTTGCTTGCTGCGCCCTGTGGTTTCACCCGCGTAAGTTTCGATCTCGTGAGAATATCTAATGAGAATATATAATGTATTGTGTGTATTTAACCCGGATATAAACCACACATGTGCCAAATTTAATGAAAATCCGTTCAGTAGTTTCTGCGTAGAAGAGTAACAAATATGCATCCTTCCATACGTACAGACGACAGCACATTAAGCTACTACAATCTGTCAGATTTCTTTATCCGATTTTCAACTTTATCTCTAAAGGCTCAAGGTTGATTGGGAATATCTGATAGTTTCGGGTAACTTGACCTGCTGTCGTCCGTACATCTTCTTTTTTTTTTGTTCTTGATGGAAAATCATTAAACGACCTCTCCCGCTCCGGGCGGAGCGGAAGGCCGTGTCAGACTTTTACTGACTAAAGCCCAACCGTGTTTCTTCACTTGCTTGTGCGCCAGGGCAACGGTTTCTTCTTTAACAACGTGTCGTATACTCAAGTATCAGTATAAATGTCGTATACTCAAGTCATCATCATCATCATCCCAGCGTTAATCCCAGTCGCATCCGAAGCCTTTTCACCTTTGGAGTCTGGGGTCCGCTTTTACCAGTCCAACTACTGATATGGCTAAACTTCGACATTTTCCGTGAAGCGACTGCCGTCTGACCTCCACAACCCGAAGGCGACATCGAAGCATTGCAGTTAGACCAATTATTAGACTTTTGAGGGCTCCAACAACCCGTAACGACTGCCACTAGATGTTCATATGGCAACCGGGACCAACGGCTTAACGTGCTTTCCGAGGCACGACCAGACCAGTGCAAATATTCATATTCATGCATACAAATACTTGCACTGTGCGGGGATCGAACCCGCGCCACCTTGCGCAGCGGCCGCGTCCGCTACCGCTACGCCACGGAGGCTGTCAAATGTCGTATACTCGAGTATCAGTGTAAATTTCGTATACTCAAGTAACATATACAATATACATATCGTCGAATCCAACTCGGCTGGGCTGCTTTCGGGAAGCTACGTAAAATCTTCTCGTCCGAAATACCGCAGTGTCTCAAGACAAAAGTCTTCGACCAGTGATGACTTATGGAATTGAGACGTGGTCGCTAACAATTGGGCTTATAAGAAGGCTCAAAGTCACTCAAAGGGCAATGGAGAGGGCTATGATTGGGGTTTCACTGCGCGATCGACTCAGAAATGAGGAGATCCGCAGAAGAACGAAAGTAACCCACATAGCCCGAAGAATTGCAACACTAAAGTGGCAGTGGGCTGGACACATTGCCCGTAGGACCGTTGCCCGATGGGGCCGACGGGTTCTCGAGTGGCGACATGGTGAAGGTCGCGGGAAACCGCTGGATGCGGGAGGCGCAGGGCCGGTCGTCGTGGAGAACCTTGGGGGAGGCCTATGTGCAGCAGTGGACGTCTTTCTGCTGAAATGATGATGATATACACATGACGACAGCATTCAGTATACAGTATTCAGCATTAGCGATAGGCGATTTTCGAGTTTTGAGTGACGTTCTGTAATACGCACCTAAATGTTTGCAAACCCACCCACGATTCAGGAGTAATTCCTAGACTGCCTTTATTACTGTTTTAGCGTCAAATTATAATTTTCGCAAGCCTATTCGAAAAATATGGCTGAACCTATCGATTACCAATACATTGTGATGTACTGTGCCCAAATTTGTAAAATATATGATGTTAGTTTCTTTACTATGGGCATCTCATAAAATGCCCTTGAAACCCCTGTATATTGTACTTAACGTGCATATTTATTATACAATATGTAAAGAAAACCCTGTCCGACCCATAAGGATAATAAAGGTTAGGTAAACACTTGACCAAATATAATATAAAATTTTACATAATCATCATAGTTACTATGATGATTATGTAAAATTTTATATTATATTATTTTATAAATACTAATGAATTTTGGAATAATCCTTTTTTCCCGGGAATTAATTCCAATTTCCCCGAAATTCGGTAATTTTTCAAAAAGTGACAACACCATTTGTGACGGAGCGAATAGCGATGCGACCACGTGCCGCATGCCCCGCCCCCCTTCACCCGCGCATGTATGCCTATCGGGTTGCCTGCCGCACATGCATTAAGTTACCTCGCTTTTTCGAAATAACATTTTTTTTTTGGGGGATTTTTTTTAAGTTTAGTCCGGCTTTGTAGGCATTATTAGAATCAGTTAACGATACCTAACAATACCTTCACGGATCGGACAGGGTTTTCTTTACATATTGTATAATCTATGTAAATAGTACACTGTAGACTACCTACACTATTTCTCTCTCCTTCCCCTTACTATTCCATCCAAAGCTTCTCTGTAAAAGATCGCTCTTAGTGATAAGAACGCTCATTGTGTCACCCTTTGTAAAATCTTTATATTTATGTTTTTGTAATCTACATATAAAGGGTGTCTCTGACATCGACGCACAAACGAGTACCATGGATCCAGTACATGATTCTGAACTCCCCAGTGGTGGAATTTTTCGTCGGCTATTTTATGATTTAAAAAAATATGTATGTAGTTTTTTTCACTTTAGACCATTCATAATTGCTATACTTTTTTAGCCAATAAGATTTTAAAGTAAAAATTCGCTAATTACATAAAAAAGCGCAATGAAAACAAAACTCGAAAACTCTCTTATCAGCTGATTTAATAGAGTTCATATCAGGGATCAACGCCACACCTACAAATCCGCACGGCGGCACGCTTGCAACGTTCAAAGGCAGAGCCGACACTTTTTTTTAATAGGCATGATGACAGGGTTAAAAAATAGTGATTCTAATTAGTCCGTCTTTTAGATAAGCATAAAATAATGGACACGTATTTTTTGTTTAAAAAAAAAAAGAATTGAATGAGATATAACGCATTAAAGTTCAGGAGCGGGAGTTTATGACGTCACGTTTGAGTAAAATTTGTATCCAGAAGTGACGTCACACAAAATTTTGACGTGCCGTATCTTCGTTGTTATTTGTTTCTGGGAGAAAAGAAAAAATATGTGTCCAATATTTTTGGCTAATCTAAAAGACGGACTAATTACATTTTTAGTCACCATGCCTATTCTGTAACCGTTCATTAACGACATAAATGACTCATAATTTTATTAGTGGCATGCGGTGTAGCCTTTTCGCCAAATTTGCGTTACGATGTCAGATACACCCTGTATGTACATAATAAAGAGTATTCTATTCTTATATTATTATATTGAAACCCCAAAAATTGTTTTGATTTTGTATGATTTCAGGGACAGACCCAGCTGTTTCTCACTACGTAGCGTATTCGAGCAATGCTTTGAATCCTTCAAAAAATCAACTACTTCAGCGTAAGGCTAAAACTTACACTGGAAGAAATAACATTGGTAATGTTCTGTCAAGTCTCCCAGAGACAGTGCATGATAGAAGCACATTCACTGTGGATGTACTTATACATGATGTAAGTAAAAATCTACTTATATTTGCATTTCATATAAATAAAATATTGGGACTACAAACTCAATATGATACACGTATAAGTTCAAATTTCAACGCAGCTGTAAAAAATCAACTTGATTACGTAAATCAACCCACAATCACACGAGGCAGTCTAGAATCATGTGTAGAATCAATGATGACAGGATTCGACTCCGATGTCCCTTTCACCCTGTCCATACATATCTCTGCTTTTTCCTGAGACGAAAATAGGCAAACCACGAGTGAATTTTCTATAATTTATCTTCTATCTATACATGAGGCGTATAAAATCAAAAACAGCTAAATCCATTTATGATCATTTTTAAGCTGGGTATACCATTTTATTCGTTAAGCAAAATGCTAAATATGTCCTCAATTCTTTGGCACCAAAAGCAGATAGATCCACCTTTAAAATCGTTATAAAAAATGCAGTTTGTAACAGAGGTAGCTATATCCCGCTTCTTGAGAATACGCTTTATCTTCTCGTCATCCAAGATACCAACGTGGCTAAAGTCTTTGACCAGTGTTTGTTGCCAGTGTCGACTTACGGAACTGAAACGTGGTCGCTCACAATGGGCCTCATACGAAGGCTCAGAGTCACACAAAGGGCGATGGAAAGAGCTATGCTCAGAGTTTCTCTGCGCAGAAATGAAAGTTCCGTAGAAGAACCAAAGTCCGGTGACTTTGGTTCTTCTACATAGCTCTTCGAGTCGCTAAAATTATGTGGCAGTGGACAGGGCACATTGCTCGTAGAACCGATGGCCGATGGGGCAGTAAATTCCTGGAGTGGCGGCCAGGTACCGGAAGACGTAGCGTAGAGAGGCCCCCAACAAGATGGACCGATGACCTGATGAAGGTCGCGGGAAGTCGATTGATGCGGAAAGCACAAGACCAGTCATCGTCAGCGAAAGCCTTGGGGGAGGCCTTTGTCCAGCAGTGGACATCTATAGGCAGAAGAAGAAGAAAAAGATAGATATTTTTAGGAATGTTGCTTATTTATTAGTATATACATACATATAAGCGTAGATAGGCGCTAGGTGGTAGGGCTCTTCTATAAAGATACTCTTAAAGATTTTGTAATTAGCCACAAATAGCGAACAAAAGTAAATAACGATATGGTCGATAGATAACATTCTACACAAATATAATTTTACACAAAAAACTCATTGGTAAGTGTCATCGTCCACGCGAACGCAGTCGCGGGAACGGCTAGTTTTTTAATAATACTTTTACCATAAACTATACTAAATGTTTTTACATTTTCAGAAAAAGTCTTTACATCTAATCATAGACGGACTATTTAAAGAAAAAATCAGCGGACTGTTGTTTCAGTTCAGGAGAACGTTTATATTTAGTATCTATACATTACACGACAGCTCGGGGTATCATATAACTAATGATATGTTTAACCTGACGCACGCTAACGAAGACCAAATAAGATACGGCTTTCAGGTAAACTATTTCATATCATAATGCTATTTGTACAGGTAGTCCAAATAAGGTACGCGCTCCGATATTATTTCCTAAATTAGGTCGAGACAGGTATAATCGGAAGAGCGTGCGTGGGTACGTGCGCCGGTGCGTGCGCGTTAGCGCGTGTATGTGTGTGCGTCGGCGCGCACGCATTTGCGTGTGTTTGTGGGTTTGCGTCAGCGCGTGCGCGTTTGCTTGTGTATATATGTGTACGTCTACGTAGGCGCGTGCGTGCGTTTGCGTGTATATGAGTGTGTACTTATGTTCATGTGTGTGCGTGTGGGTGTGTGTGTCAGCGCGTGCGCATGGGTTTGTGCGTGTGTTTATATGTATGTATAAGCGCGTGTGCGTGGGTGTGTGTGTCAAATTCAGCTGTGATCGATTTGGGAATCTAATTTGAATATGATTAATTATGTAGTTACAATATTTCCATAGAACCAAAGTTACTAATACTTATCTTTGTTCCAGAATCCTATAAGAAACATGAACTCTTTAATGCTTATAACGCCCTCCCCCGATGAAAGCCAGGCAATAATAAAAGCTTTCCAGCATATCACGCAGTTGAAGAAAACAGAAGTTGAATTGTAAGTACTAAAATTATACCAAAATATTATTTTTTGGTCTACTTTGGAACACTCTAAATTTTTTATGCGTTTTTTTTTTTTTTGATGAAAAACTCGCATATGCTTCACGATCTGAACACTGATTGGTTATACACTGGAGTCGTGACCAGGAACACAAAAAGCAGGACAAGAAACCATTTACTATAGGCGGGTTGTGTCACCACCACTTCACGGACGCGCATAAGTCAAAAATGCCGCTGACTACCGTCAAATCAAATCATCTGTTTTTCAAATTACAATAAAATAATTATGCCGTTGAGTCCTAGACGTATGTCAAGTAATAACGATTACGTAATCTTTATTGTTTGACGTATATCACGTCAACTAAACGTTTGAAATTACCAGTGCTTCGTCTATATAAATCAAATACAAAGTACAATTAACTAGCGACCCGCCCCGGTTTCGCACGGGTACAATGCTGATACTAAATACACTACAGTAAATCTTTAAATGTTGTAAAAAAAATATAGCGGTCCGCCACTCCCACCGCCCCGGCCGGTCGGTACCGCCGCAAACGCGGCGCCCCACAAGTTTTAAATCTGTAATATCTTCGAAAATATTCATTTAAATGTTATGCTGTAAAGTGTGATATAGATCTATATTAAATACAAAATGGGATATCCATAAGAGATATTATAGTTACTATCGTGGACTTTTCTGTAGACCTTTTCAATATTTATAATATTTGCTACATTATTTTGATAAATCTTGTAGGGCTCAGCCTGCGTTTAACTGCAAACGCGAAAAAAATAATAATTATGTACGACATTAAAAATAATAGTATTTCTCCACTATGTAACGGATGTTATTAGACATATAAACCTTCCTCTTTAATCATTCAATCTATTAAAAACAACCGCATCGCGAAATAGAGAAAGAGAAAGCGACTTTGTTTTATACTATGTAGTGATTATAGCGGCAACAAAATTCCAACATCAGTTTTTTTTTTTTTTCAACTGTCTGTCATCGACATACAGACAGTAGAGGCTTGGTAATAGAGTCCCGTTTTAGCTTTTGGGTTCAGAACCCAAAAGAACTATCAGTTTTCCTAGATTCCTGTATAATATAATTATTGTTTTGGTTTAATAATTATTATTGTTTTATTTTCAGGCGCTTGAAGTATCACAGCTGGGATATCAGAGAAGCATTGAAAACCTTCATGGAGGATGCCAGAGATAACAAAATGTCAGCAGAATTGTTTCTGGAGTCAGATTTTTCTGACTCTTCGTCAATATTGGATGAAATTGAATACTGAATTAATTATTAAAATAAATTTTATCAAGTTGTTTTATTATTTCAATAAAAAATGTATTGTTTTATACCATATATGTGATAGCAGTGCAGTGCCATCAGGAGTTAATCACTGACGTTATAATATGAAAACAAAAAAAAATGCTTGATTTTGCTAATTTTTGAACATCCTGAAAAGATTAATTTAGAATTTGATTCGATTGCTTTTGTAGCCTACATACTCTTAATTCTCAAACTTTTCTGTTTAAATTTTGTGACTGAACAATCAAAAGAGAAAACCTCAGCTAACAGAAGTGAGCTGTTGTTTGAGCGTGCTTCGCTGGCTTTTGAGTTCTAGATTCTCCATCCCATCCCCCAGTAAAGTTATAGGTGGTAGGTATTATGGCGGAAAGAGAAGCAGAGCTTCATTACTTAAAAATGAGTTGTCATTTATCATATTTATATCCCTATTGATATAAATAGCGATAGCGAGCTAGTTGACATCAATAGTGGCTTTTATTGTGTGGTTGGGGAATCATCAAATGACCTCTCGTGCTCTGGGCGAGCGGAAAGGCGTATCAGACTTTTAGACCAAAACCCACCCGTGTTCCTCCATTTGCCTGTACGCCAGTTCCACGGTTTCTCCCTCAACCAACCCGCAGCCCTAGCGGGCAAAGGTCTTCGTGGACTCCGTCACGATGTGCTGACATCTCTTTGAGGCGCATATGAAACACAACGCGCTCTTGACCCGGGCTTGGTCCTTACCGATTGGCGAGCCGCCCACTGCCCGCGAACCCGCGCCTAAGGTTGCCGGGAGTATGATGTTGTCTCTCGACAGTCTCGACCAGGGCGTCTCCCGCGGCGACTAAAGTCGTGAGGGCGCTTAGATTCCCACTCCGCCTCACGCGAGGGATCACTACCGATCGCCGCCACGAGGCCACCTAAGGCTCCGCCTAAGCCCGGCAGATCTCCAACCGTGTCCTCAGAGCTATCCCCATACGTTTTTAAGAACAATTTTGAGAGAGAGGCTAGCAGGAGAATTCAGCTAGGCTGGGCAGCGTTTGGGAAGCTTCGTTAAGTCTTCTCGTCGCATATTCCACAGAACCTAAAGACGAAGGTTTTCAATCAGTGCGTCCTGCCAATTATGACCTACGGAGTAGGGCATCCAAAATCGGAGTATTCCCGTTCGTCCCCTCGACTTCGTCCCCTGAAGGGGACGAACGGGAATTTACAAAAATAATATTTAATTGGTTCCCGATCGTCCCTATAATAATACAAGAGGGGACGAATGGGAATGTGTTCTTCGATTAGTGCCATTCGTCCCAATAAAGAGATTTGTGCTGAAATATGTTTTTTCGTTATTGTTTCGTAGTTTACTTCTAAATTGGTTACTTTGTTAGATTTAATCATTATTTTACACAATTCTTCTCTATTTTTTATGAATTATAAAACGTATCCTAAATTTATCATTGTTTCATTATGTTTACCTACACAAAATATAACAACGCTGGCGGGAAGCGCCGGCGATGCTGGTAGTTAACAAGAGTGCCGATAACATCGTGTTACTTGCGTAAATCCTATTGGTTTACTTGATATTCTGTCCCTTTCCTATCCTTAAATTAGACCGGTCGGGTTAGTGTTGACAAAACAATGAAAGTGCACGGGTTTGCTTTGTTTTCGTGATGTTTTGGGTAGGTATTTTATTTAATTTTGCTTTTGAAAATGTGCTAATTTACTAACCCTATTTATGTGTTAAAATAATGAGTAAACTTTTCTAATAACTCACATAATGTAAAACATAAAATCTTGCCACCATACAATAAGCACGCACATAAGCAACTGTGACTACAAAAATTAGTGACTTATATTTCAAAAGGAAACAACCTGAATGGTAAAAAGTCTGTTTGTAGTGTTTAATTGTAATATAATACAGACCTTTTTTATTATAAGCTCTATACACTGTTTTTTTAATCGTTATTTTTAGTTATAAGGAGAATTTTATTCTTAATCAAAAAATATTGCGAGTTATCCAAAGTTGATTCAATGATTTTTACTGTGATTTTTATTCCTTAATAAATGACTGATTTTTATTACAAATTTGTTTTTTTTTACCAATTAAAACCACCAGTCTTATATTATTTGATGGGAGTAAAAAAATAAAGAATTAATAAATTATTCCCGTTCGTCCCCACAAAAAATTTTGGGGGACCATCGGGAAAATAAATAACGAATTCCCGTTCGTCCCCTTCAGGGGACGAAGTCGAGGGGACGAACGGGAATACACGCCAAAATCGGATACTCATCAACTCCGGAGCTAGTTACGATGTTGAGCAATCAAAACCGGAACTCCGGAGTTGACAGCTTTTTTAGAGATGAATAAAAATGTCCGTAATTTTAATCAATAGAACTTTTATTTGATAATGAATCAGTGTTTTTGTTTAAAAATATACTGTCTGATAGACATAAATTATAAAAGACAACTAATACTGATTATAAAATACTAGCTTTCCGCTCGAGGCTTCGCCCGCGTGGAATTCTGTCGCGCTTTTAGATTCCTCATTTTCGGGGATTAATTATCGTATCACAAGTTTACATCTGCAATTCGTTTGCAATCCATACTAATATTATAAATGCGAAAGTAACTCTGTCTGTCTGTCTGTCTATTACGCTTTCCCGCTTAAACCTCTCAACCTATTTTGATGAAATTTGGCACAGACAATCTTTAGACCCTGAGAAAGGACATAGGCTATCTTTTATTCCGGAAAAATTTGATATTCCCGAGGGAAATCTAAAAAGCGCGATATAACCGAACTCCACGCGGGCGGTAAGCTGGTATAATAAATTGTTTTAAACGACACACAGCGCCATCTATCACTGAACTGGTATGAAGCTAAAAATATTTTTGTTTTCCCTCAGGAATATCAAATGTTCCGTTATAAAAAGTACCCTATTGAGTATTTAATCCGGACTTCTACTTTACGTTGGCAAAATTTTAAAGCAATCCGTTCAGTAGTTACGGCGTGAAAGCGGAACAAACTAACTCAATTTCCGATATACAGTATGTTAACTAACAGAGGGCGTTCCCGTTAACCCGAAATAGTATAGCATACATACATGCTAAAAAAAATATTTCCATTCGAAAACAAAATGTTTTAAAATTTTTTCCATTATGAAAATATTCAATAAAAATTTTAAATTGACATGTAAAAGAAACACACTGTACACGCGAACATGAAAGACGGCAACGTCGCAATTTATTTATACATGACGACTACTATTTAAAACAGGAGGTTTCAAATTTATTTCCAATTAGAATTTTTTTTTATTCGGATTTTTTTATGCTTATTTTTCTATGCTGACATTTTTATTTTAATCTATTAATGATATATATTAACGAGTTTAAGGGAACGCCCTCTGTTATTTAACATACTGTATAATATTAGTAAGGGACGATAAACCAAATTGTACGTCATCCCTCGGGAATTCCTCATTTTCGGGGATTAATTCTTATCGTTTGATCGCTTCTAAGTTTGCAAATGCGTTTGCAATATATTACCTTTTTTTAAACAACACACAGCGCCATGTATCACTGAAGTGGTATGAAGCTAACAATATTTTTGTTTTCCCTCGGGAATATTAAATTTTCCGGTATAAAAAGTACCTTATTAAGGATTTAATCCAGACTTTTACTTTACGTCTGCAAAATTTCAAAGCAATCGGTTCAGAAGTCACGACGTGAAAGCGGAACAAACAAACTCACTTTCCGATTTATAATATTAGCAAGGTTATGGATTAAAACAATCATAAAAAATAATCATTTGTTTAGCAAGAATCAATCTTTTTGTTTAAAAGTTTACTATCTAAATGTTAAAACAATCAATAATCATAAAAAATAAAGACTTGTTAAAGTTTACGAAAATCGGTTTCAACTCCGTTGTTCTATTTCAACTCAGGATTTGAAAATTGCTTAAAATCGCTCCGAAACTCCGGAGTTACGAAACTCCGGAACTCCGGATTGGAAGCCCTACTACGGAGCAGAAACTTTGCGAGACCTATGTCCAGCAGTGGACTGCTACAGGCTGATGATGATGATGACCGCCGCTATGGCACTCCCAGTACTGGGTTGCTGGGTAGCCATGAGATTACGACGAAGCTCTGTCTCCTGTACCACTCTCGTGGCAGCGGAGTTATGCCATTGCGTAGCTTATCCCGCCAAGACTGGCGAAAAGAAAACCAGTCATAAAGACCTTATATTCTCCACAATAAATCTTACGACCGCTAGTAGAATATTAAATGACCAAGGAGGTGGTAGACCATAGGTACTCAAATAAATTTCAGACACTTTTGAGCACTGTCAAAAGGTCGATCAGTCTTAAAAATGAAACTAGTTGCCCATTTTTAAACATATGGTGAAGACCTTGCAGAAAGCTCCACAGACACTCGTTAATTTGTGAGCTACTATTGTAGTGTGAAAGAGTAGTTGTGTAGTTACTGCGCTTAGCAGTGGCGGATTTACCAATAGGCTAAGTAGGCTGGAGCCTAGGGCGGCAAAAGCCCAAATAATAATTAAAAAAACTTGTTATTATATGCAGAAAACTTATAAAAAACTTATAATTATATGGACGAAAGCGACTTAGTGGAGCTGAGTATAAAAAGAAGGTCAAAATGAAGAAGAAGAACAAGTACAGGTTATCCGTAAAACGATAAAAATGGTCAGTTTTAGGACTAGGAACCTCAACCACATACACTGATACAATCCAATCTAAAAAATAAATAAAACGGATTTGATCTTTGTGGCCCAACTATAACTGTCACCTGTACAACAATCCGCTTTTGAAAAAACGGATAATTAAGATTTTGACAACGAGGCGGTAGAGGAATCATCAATAAGTATAACAATTGAAGATTCGTCTCCGAAGCCGACGTCAAGTACAAGTAATGACCAAGTGTTAACAACAGTAAATTTATACAAAAATCCAGCTTTATATTATTTTATTCGGTCCATTGGAGCATGTCTCAGTTCAAAAACGAAGGGTGGGCCTGCGTTTTTGCAGTCATTAAGACTGGAAAAACGCAGAACACCGATGAAAACTCTGCACGTCATAAATCTAGTATTCTTAGTTTGCCGCGAACATGTCTGGCATCATGTAGGTACTACATTGGCTTGTAGGCAAAAATTCTAAACCAAGCACCGTTTGCAGCTTACATGCCTTGTTCTGTCCATTCTTTGAATTTAGTGGCAACTGCGGCTGCTGAATAGTGTTTGTCGCTTTTTCATGATGCTACAGGATATTTCTGTTTTTTTTTTTTTTGAAAACGCGATGCAATGCAACCTTTGGGAAAGACAAAACCCTGAAGAGAGTGAATCTGACTCGTTGGTCAGCAAGGATTCTTGGCACGAAGTTTTTCAGACTTTGAAATCAATCAAAGATGATTGTACCGAAAAGCCCGTAACGCGACGAGAAGAGGCGGGAATATTTTTGAATTTGAAGAAACTGAAAACGGCGGTGATGGTTGTTGTGTGGAATGTTTTTTGGAAAGAATAAACGAACCGAGTGTTTAAATTTAGGCTTCCACCGTAGATTTCGTCACGGTTGCCGTTCTTTACGAATCACTCCGTAAGTTTTTTGTAGCTGAACGAGAGAATTTTAAGAATTTTGAAGAAAAAGTCGATGTAATGAGGAACACAAATCATAAAGTTGCAATTACAGGATAAATGTAATAAATATGATTGTGAACTAAACTGATGTAGTTATTGAATTTCAAGTCAGTAGGGGCGGTAAAAATTTAATAGTCTACTAGCGGCGAATTTGTAAATCCGCCACTGGCGCTTAGCCTCCTTCTAGAATGTCTTATTGCAGAAATTAGTCGTATGCAAAGACATTAAAATTATATTTACAATAGACAGGACATCACGAACGAAATCGTAATCCAATACTTGTGTCGACTTGGTTAAAAGTCGTTCAGTCTAGTGGACGCGATAAGACGTAATTTGTGTCCATCAAGAATAAACATTTTCTAAGGAAATATGACATGTTGCGCTTTGCTTTACTGTATATCTCGTTATGGTAAAACCACTGGACCTAACTTCGGAATGTTTTTGTATGAATTAATTTCAGGACTTTTCCACTAAACCGTAAAAATTGGGATAATATTTACGGTTAAGTGGATAAGTACATGAAAGATGTAGGTACCTACGTATATGTAGTACAATGATTGCGAGCTATTTTGTAATTTTTAGGATTCCGTACCTAAAAGGTAAAACGAACCCTATTCACGAGATTTCACTGTTCGTCTGTCCGTCTGTCACCAGGCTGTATCTCATGAACCGTAATAGCTAGAAATAGCAGTTGAAATTTCCAGAAATTATGTTAGTATTTCTGTTGCCGCTATAACAACGAGTACTAAAAATAAAATATTTAAGGGGGGCTCCCATACAACAAACGTGATTTTTTGCTCCATATAAATAAACGCTTAAAATGTTCACAGAATATTTGGTTATTTATTCAAATTAAAAATAAAGAATTAAAATAAAATAAATATTGAAGGAGGGCTCCCATACAACAACCGTGATTTTTTTGCCGTTTTTAAAGTTAATGATACGGAACTAGTTCGCCGGACCTTGCTCCAGCAGACTACCATTTTTTCGTGATTCCGACAATTATCTAGTTGACAAGAAGTTTTCTTCCCAGGAGGCAGTTCTGCTTTCATACAGTTTGTGCAGTCTAGATCCTAAAAGTTCTATCACAAAGCCATAAACGATCTTCCTATTAAAAGGCAGCAATGTATACATAATAATGGTAACTATATTGATTAAATGAATCAGTTAAAAAATAAACAATTATGTAGATTTTCAGTACTAATAAATAATACGGCAATTTTAAACTTTAACGTCTGTTATAGTACAAGAATTACATAAATAAGAAACTTGTTGGAAATAGCTGAATATATTTTATATAAACTTATTTCACTTTTACTATTTGATGTCTCCAACTGTCGTTAAAATTTTGCTCTATTGTACTAGATGGCGGAACTGAGCCATGGGATCACAGTTTTTCTATGTGACTTTGACACATGCCCTCTCTATTTATCTTAAAAAAAAAAGTAAAAAGTGCATTCAGTGAATAATTCAAAAAGAACAGTGAAATATTGTAGCATAGTGGCCTCATCATGTCTTTACGCTAAACCGCTCCTTATCGTCCAAACGCGTAAAACGAAAGGAGTTAGTTTAGGTTAAGTTATGCTAGGATAAGTTAGGATAAATTAGGATAAGTTAGGATAGATATTTAGTTAGCGACCCTGGACCGCGATCCGTGGGGGCGCCCTTATCGCGCAGTACAAGGCAAGCTGCGCCCTTGGGCACCTCCGCTCACCCAGGGTATGCGGCCCGAGTTGCTGCGAGAGGTGGTGAGTGCCCTCTTCCCAGCCAGGGCAGAGCACATCCCGCCGCCTATGGTTCCGCCTCGATCCGCTGACGCCAACGCCAACGCGGAAGATGACGACGACGACGTGCCCGACGTGACCCGGGCAGAGCTGAGAGCAGCGGTGTCCCGGCTTCAAGCCAAGAACACCGCCCCAGGGCCAGACGGCATTCCTGGCCGAGCGTGGGTCCTGGCCGCGGAGGCTCTTGAGCCTCGACTGATGGGCCTTTTTAGCGCGTGCCTGGAGCGGGGCCAGTTTCCCCGTCCATGGAAGACGGGCCAACTGGTCCTCCTGAAAAAGGTGGGGCGCCCGGCGGATTCGCCGTCTGCGTACCGGCCCATAGTGTTGCTGGACGAGGTGGGCAAGCTCTTTGAAAGAGTAATTGCAGACCGCCTCGTCCGCCATCTAAACACGATCGGGCCGGACCTAGCGGACGACCAGTTCGGCTTTCGCCAAGGGCGCTCCACAGTCGACGCCATAATGCGCGTGAAGGCCTCGGCGGAGAGTGCCGTCTCTCGGGGCGAGGTGGTGTTGGCGGTGTCATTGGATATCGCCAATGCGTTCAACACCCTGCCCTGGAGCTGCATTAGGGAGGCGCTCCGATTCCACGGGGTGCCGCCCTACCTCCGCCAAACAGTCGGGGCCTACCTTGCAGAGAGGCATGTTATTTACCCGGGTCACGGTGGTGGCTGGCATCGGCGAGACACAACGTGCGGTGTTCCACAGGGGTCGGTTCTAGGCCCACTCCTGTGGAACATCGGTTACGATTGGGTGCTGCGTGGCGCGCTCCTCCACGGCGTCGTCGACACGTGCTACGCTGACGACACGCTCGTCACTGCGCGAGGGAGGACGTATCGCGACGCAGCCATCCTAGCGACGGCAGGGGTTGCGCAAGTGGTCCAGAGGATCCGGCGTCTAGGCCTGGAGGTGGCCCTCAACAAATCCGAGGCCCTGTGTTTTCACGGGGCCCGGCGGGGTCCACCTGCGGGCTCATACATCGAGGTAGGAGGCGTTCGCATTGCCGTCGGGGCGACAATGAGATATCTCGGTCTCGTCCTCGACGGCAGGTGGAACTTCGGGCCGCACTTCCGGCAACTGGCCCCCAAACTGAGAACGGCCGC
Organism: Sesamia nonagrioides; assembly: GCA_017933935.1. Lineage (NCBI taxonomy): Eukaryota > Metazoa > Arthropoda > Insecta > Lepidoptera > Noctuidae > Sesamia > Sesamia nonagrioides. The sequence continues at coordinate 4,859,768 of JADWQK010000025.1, forward strand.
GGCCGCGCTATCACGGTTACTGCCGAACCTCGGGGGGCCCGACTCATCGTGCCGGAGGTTGTACCTAGGAGTCGTGCGGTCGATGGCCCTTTACGGGGCCCCAATGTGGGCGGATCACCTGACGCCTCGCAACTTTGCGGTCATCCACGGGCCGCAGCGAGCGACGGCAGTCAGGGTAATAAGAGGATACCGCACGATCTCCTACGAGGCGGCCTGCCTCCTAGCCGGATCGGTGCCCTGGGATCTCGAGGCCCAAGCCCTCGCGTCGCTTTACAAGTGGCGCGGGGAGGCCCGAGAGCGGGGCGAAAGATCGTTTCTGCCGAGAGTGATGGAGGCGAAGCGGTCCGAGCTCCGCCAAGTCCTGGTGGCGGAGTGGCGAGAGAGACTTGCGCAACCCAGCGCAGGGCACGCCGTCATAGCGGCGGTAAGACCCTGCATGGAGGAGTGGATCGACCGGAAACGGCATGGGGCGCTCACCTTCCGTGCGACGCAGGTGCTGACCGGACACTGGTGTTTCGGCAGTTACCTGTGTCGTATCGGTCGGGAGCCGACACCGGCGTGCCATCACTGCGGTGGCGGGGCAGAGGACACGGCGCGGCACACCCTAGAGGAGTGTCCAGCGTGGGACGAGCGCTCGTGCGCTCACCGCAGCGATCGGCGGAAATGACCTCTCGCTGCCGGCCGTGGTCAGAGCCATGATCGACAGCGAGGGGTCATGGGACGCGGTCGTCTCCTGCGAGGAGATAATCTCCGCGAAGGAGACGGCCGAACGGGAGAGGGAGGCACTGAGCACTCTCCCGTCCCGCCGACGGCGCGCTGGCCGGAGGAGGAGGGAAGCCGAGGTCGATCCGCTTCCTCCATAACGAGAGACCGACGGGCCGAGGACCGGGGGAGTCCGTCGCCCGTCGCTAGGGCCGGAGTAGGCGTGTAGTGGCTGTTCCTACACGCCTACCTGATGGAAGGAGGGGGGGAAGAGTGACCCGCCGATCTCGCGCGCGGCGGGTCAAGGCCTGCCGGGGATGCGGCGTTATAGCAAACTAGAACCCGCACCCCTGGCCATAGGCAAGAAGAGGAACGCTCCAGTGGTTTTAGCCGGTGAGAGCCCGGCACACCCTCCGTCGACCCCCAGACGGAGGACGGTCTGGTAGAGATTTCCACTGGATGAACAAAGGATAGATATTTAATGAAGAAAAAAAAATACTGAAGACTTGGCTGTATGGCGTACTATGCCTTTGCCTTTTCCATTCGCCCGAACGGAAAGAAAAGAACAAAAAAAAATGTCGATGGTTTTGACGTTTTGTTTATAGGTGCGTATTCCAGAAGGAAACTCAACCATTGATCTCTGCTTATGCATTACTTAAAACTAGTTTCAACCAATCAAAAGGCTTGAAACGAGACATAAGTAGAGCTTGAGTTTGAGTGACGTTCTGTAATACGGACCATAGTGTGCGAGTGTGGTTTTTGGCGGGAAGCCAAGATGAGTGCCACGCTCGTTTTTCATTGGACTTTAAAAATTATTTATAGTGTCGTTTACTAAATAAAAACGCGTGATTTATGTAGGAAAAAGTGCATTCAGTGAATAATTTATAAAGAACAGTGAAATATTGTAGCATAGTGTAAGTGGCCACATCATGGCTTTGTACCAATTCTTTCACCTAGTGTCTTTTTACGCGGGAAACGAAAGGAGATAGGTTTAGGTTAGATTAAGTTAGAATAAGAGATAGGATAAGTTTAGGATAAGTTACAAAAGTTGAAAATTAATTACTGAAGACATGGCAGTATGGTCTCTGACCTTAGCCTGTTCCAAACGGAACAAAAAAAACAAAAAAAAACTAAGTGCGAGTGTCACAGTGTCAGTGTGTCAGAGGTTTTGGCGGGAATGTCAAGATGAGTGTCACGCTCATTTTTCATTGGACTTTTAAAATTATTTATAGTGTCGTTTACTAAATAAAAACGCGTGATTTATGTAGTAAAAAGTGCATTCAGTGAATAATTCAAAAAGAACAGTGAAATATTGTAGCATAGTGGCCTCATCATGTCTTTACGCTAAACCGCTCCTTATCGTCCAAACGCGTAAAACGAAAGGAGTTACTTTAGGTTAAGTTATGTTAGGATAAGTTAGGATAAGTTAGGATAAATTAGGATAAGTAAGGATAGTTGTTTAATGAAAAAAAATTACTGAAGACTTGGCTGTATGGCGTACTATGCCTTTGCCTTTTCCATTCGCCCGAACGGAAAGAAACGAACCAAAAAAAAAAAAATGTCAGTGTGTCACGTCACTGTCAAATTGTGTTTTGTTACAAAAGTACAAAGCATTTTGTAAATTGACACGCTTTGGAGTTTGGAGTTAATTTTATATTTGAAAAAGTTTATAAAACGGCATCAAAATTTTTTTCGTCATGGCAAATAATTCCATGGGCCAAGGTGCCAATATGCCCACGATTGGGTCGATGAATCAAGGTGCTATACAGTACATAAACAATCCGATTCCGAGTCCTCAGTTACAATCGGCCTCGCTCCAAGGCTCTCCATCGCAGCACAGTCCGATGGGCACCCAGTCCCAAGTGGGAACTAAAGTCAATATAGCAAACCAGAGCGGCGGAGGGGATCAGATAATACAGGTGAGTTTTTTGTTAGAATAGCCATTTTTGGCGGGAACCAAGGGATACAAGAGTTATTCATAATCCAATGAGTTATCCTCATTCCAGTATGAAAAATGATGGAAAATGTGTAATGATTAAAATTTCTTTGAAAATCAACTTTCGTCATCATCATCAGCCTATAGCAGCAGTACACTGCTGGACATAGGCCTCTCCAATTTCACGCCATTCAACTCTCATCCAGTTACTAGCAGCCATCCTTCGAAGATCGTTGCTCCACGTAACCTGAGGGCATCCCACCTTACTTTTAGTGATTCACTGTCTCCACTCAAGAACACATCTACTCCAATGGTCATCGGTTCTTCAGCTAATATGGCCGGCCCATTGCCACCATTCAGTTTGCTTATTCTGTGACCTTTAATTGGACACAGTTAAACAAAAAGGACTCAAACCACAATAAATCATTTTTGAGTTATGCGGATCTTTGAAATTTCAGCTGTTACTTTTCTAACCTAAAGTTGTTTCTTTGTTATTTTTGCCTATTATCAGAAAGGAGATAGTTTATAATTTATTTCATCATTATCCGTATAGCGTTAATCCCAGTCGCATCCGAAGCCTTTTCAGCTTTGGGGTCTGGGGTCCGCTTTACCAGTCCAACTGCTGATATGGCTAAACTTCGACATTTTCCGTGAAGCGACTGCCGTCTGACCTCCACAACCCGAAGGCGACATCGAAGCATTGCAGTTAGACCAATTGTTGGACTTTTGAGGGCTCCAACAACCCGTAACAACTGCCACTAGATGTTCGTAGGGCAACCGGGACCAACGGCTTAACGTGCTTTCCGAGGCACGACTAGACCAGTGCAAATATTCATATTCATGCATACAAATATTTGCACTCCGCATTCATGCATACAAATATTTGAACCCGCACCTCCTTGCGCAGAGCTGTTAGTATAGTATAGTTTATAATTTATTTATCTATCAAATTAGTGATATATTTTGCTAAAGATTTTGAGATATCAAAACCTAAGATGTGGGTTGTGTGTCTTTTCCTTACCATTAAACTTAAGTCTGATTCATATTATTGTGTTGTGTCGTGTTGTGACCCCTTCTGACGCAGTTCTAACCAATCAAAACTTTTTCATATTTGACATAGTCCTGAAGATATTCTTTTGATGGGTTAATCCCAAATCACAACACAACATGACGCAGTAGTGTGTCTGGGCTTTGTTTTTAAAAATGGGTATTTTTACTTTTTTACAATGAACTTAAAACTACTCATCAACTAGAAAATAAGTTATATTTTTTTTATTGAAGTATGTATACAATATGTAAAGAAAACCCTGTCCGATCCGTGAAGGTATTGTTAGGTATCGATAACTGATTCTACTAATGCCTACAAAGACGGGCTAAACTTAAAAAAAAATCCCCCTAAAAAAATAAATATTATTTCGCAAAAAGAGGTAACTTAAAACATGTGCGATAGGCCATACAGGCGCGGGCGGAGAGGGGCAGGGCACGCGGCACGCGGCCGCATCGCTATTCGCTCAGAATTATACCGCCAAAAATAATGTTGTCATTTTTTAAAAATTACCAAATTTTGGGGAAGTTGCAATTTATTCGCGGGCAAAAAAAGGTTATTTCAAAATTCACTAGTATTGTTACTATGATGATTATGTAAAATTTCATATGTTATTTGGTCACCTGTTTTTCTAACCTTTACTATCCTTACGGGTCGGACAGGGTTTTCTTAACATATTGTATATATAAATATTATACATATTGACGCTTGAAAGGCAATCATATCTAAGCGACAAAAATTCATAAATTGAGTTATATACACCAAACCGCGTCGTTTGGTGTATATAACTCAATTTATGAATTTTTGTCGCTTAGATATGATTGCCTTTCAAGCCTGTCCTGGCAAATCCTGCTCCTGCACAAGTGGAAATCACTTGTCCTCCTGGATTACCCAGAATTATCAAACATACTGCCCATTAAATGCCAACCTTGCCATCTAGCACTCCAAACATTTGTATCTGCCAATAAAAAATCGAGAACATGGTTTGTTTGGCACAGCACCACCTTCCAAAAGCAATTGATATTTTCTATTACACACAGCTTTAAGAAAAGACAAACATGTGGCCCACCCTTTGGCATTTACCACATAAGTACATAATAATAATAATAATAATAAGTTTATTTCATATAAAATTGTCTTACATTACATGTCAAGGAGTCTCCATTTAGGCATAGAGATGCCTGTAGTTGAAGGCTCCGTTAATTGTAAATATGAAAGCAACAAAAATGGAAACGAGAAAAATAACAATAAATAACAAAATGCTAGTAATTATATGAGTGCGTGCGTGTGGAAGGTGTGTGTGTGTGTGTGTGTGTGTGTGTGTGTGTGAGAGAGAGAGAGAGAGTGAGTGAGTATTTGCGTGCGTGAATAAATAAAAGAAATGTTTCTGTTCAATTTAATTACACTATTAGGTCACTGGTTGCAAAAGTCCCTCTGTAGCATCGTAACTTAAATTATGTAGCCAGATTGTTAATTCTTTTTTGCATTGTAATAATTTTTTATCATAGACATATATGACTTTATTAATGTTATTATATAAAAAGGATGAGCGTTTTTTGAATTGCCTGCTAGCAAATTCGGTATTAGTTTTGGGAACCTTTAGTATGCAGTATTTATTTCTTTTTTTTAGTATTTTAGCATCGTATGGTGTCTCTTTGTGCGTTTTGAGCATAATATGTAGAATGTATAATTTTCTTACTGATAGTAGATTACATAATTCGTAAAGCTTTTTGGTAGAAAATATTCTTTTTTTGAAGTACATTACTTTAATTATCGCTCTCTGGGCACGTTCTAATTCAAGAAATCTAGATTTCACTGCTCCTCCCCATATAGATATGCAATATATCAAAACAGACTGGACCAACGATACATAAATTTCATTTAATAAATTTCTTTGATTGTCATTATTTTTATTTTGATTTATTCTCCCTGGTACAACACATCTCAACTCCCTGAATATCCAGATCAGTTTGCGTACTCTGGTTATGACCTGTTCTAGTTGAGGATGCCATGAAAGACGCTGGTCAATGATAACTCCTAGATACTTTGTTTGGTTTACTTGTTGGATAATAGGGCAATTGGTGCAAGTTTCTGTAGTAGTTTCACACATATGGATTCTTAAATTAAATTCTTTTTCTGGTTGAAATTGATTATAAATATTAAAACAAATGTAGTTGGTTTTGCTAGTGTTCAAAGTGAGAAGGTTTTTTTTTAACCAAGTTGTAATAAGAGCTAAACCTTCTTCTGCACAGTTTTTAACTTCATCCCATGTTTTACCTGAGAAGACGACAGTTGTATCATCGGCGTATGAGAATACTTTAGCATTATGAATCTTCATGTTGCAGAGGTCATTAATGTAAATTAAAAAAAGTGTGGGTCCTAGTACACTTCCTTGGGGTACGCCGTATGACACATCCACATCCTCACTGACAGTTTTATTAAGTTTCACTTTTTGCATTCTACCGGTAAGATAATCCTTAAAAAGTGCAAGTGGTATTCCACGAATTCCAATTGCTTCAAGTTTTTGTAGAATAATGGAAGTAGAGACGGTGTCAAAAGCTTTTTTTAGATCCAGAAAGGCAGCCATACATTTGTTTCCTTGGTCAAGTTGTTCGGTTACTAAAGAAGTTAATGCTATTACAGCATCTTCAGTTGACTTTTTTTTGTCTAAATCCAAATTGGGAAGGTGACAGAATATCAAATTTATTTAAATACTGCAGGAGACGGGTATTTAACAGTTTTTCTATAATTTTAGAAATTGCAGGTAAAACGGAAATAGGCCTATAATTGTTGACATCGTCTCTATCACCACTCTTATACACAGGTGTTATAATGGATTTTTTTAATGGGGCTGGAAAAACACCTTTTTGAAAGCATAAATTGGCTAGATGCGTGATAATTGGTACAATTTCATTTTTAGCTAGTTTCAAAAAACCAGTTGGTATATTGTCCCATCCGGGTGCACTGTCAGATCGTAAGCTCATTAGCGTAGTAAAAACTTCGTGTGGATCAATTTCATTTTTAGCTAGTATCTAGAAGAACCATTGAGCTTGATAGCGATGATAGCGTTTTATTAAGGAGTTTACCAGACAAGTCAGAGCCAGATGCGATGTTTTGGGCCAGATCTCTGCCTATACTCGCAAAACATTTATTTATAAAATTAGCAGACTCCATGGGAGATGATTTAACCTGTAACAATTCCAGGCACTCTTTTCGTGGTTTATTAGTATAAGTGATGTTTTTTATATTTTTCCAAAGAAGTCTATTGTTTTTGATAGCACTAGTTATTTGTTCCCTATTATACTTTCTTTTTAGCTTTTTTATGAGATTATTGCAATAGTTTCTATACCTTGTATATGTCAGTTTGGCAATTACAAACATATAAACATAACACCCAAATCTACTAAACTTACTGGTTCTAAAATATTCAGCACTATCAACCTTGTAAAAGCATACCACCAAATTCCTGTTGCATCAATTTTAAAAGTATTTATTCCTTACAAACAACTCTTGCTTGGGTTGATTTAGGTTATTTGATATTCCCCCCCTGGGACCTAGAGGCGAAAGTACTCGCGTCACTGTACCGATGGCGCGAGGAAGAGCGGAAACGGGGCTCCAGTCCGCTGCAGTGGCAGATCGAGCTGCACCGAGAGGAGCTCCGTCAGGTCCTGGTGGCGGACTGGCGGCAAAGGCTTATGCGCCCTACCGATCCGGCCAGTACTCGACGACTGGCTCGGGAGAAGGCACGGCTCCCTGTCGTTCAGGGTGACGCAGGTGCTGTCGGGGCACGGCTGCTTCGGCAAGTACCTACGTCGCTTAGGCAGGGAGCCGGACGCTCGGTGCCACCACTGCGTCTAATACGGGGAGGACACGGCGCAGCACACGCTCTCCGAGTGTGTAGCTTGGGAGGAGCAGCGCCGTGTCCTCACAAATGAAGTAGGAGGCGACCTGGCGCCTGTTATCCTACTAATATTATAAATGCGAAAGTTTCTGAGTGGATGTGTGTTAATCTTTCACAAGAGAATTTCTCAACAGGTTTGAATGAAATTTGACACACTGGTAGTTTATAAACAGGAATAATATAAATAAATATATACTGACAAATCACACAGATTGAGCTAGCCCCAAAGTAAGTTCGAGACTTGTGTTAAGGGATACTAACTGAACGATACTATATTTATAATAGATACATATATAGATAAACATCCAAGACTCAGGCCGATCAGGAAAAATCGTTTTCCATCATGACCTGGCCGGGGATCGAAGCCGGGGCCTCCACGATGCAGGCAGGCGTCTTGACCGCTGCACCACGGATGTCGTTATCCATACTAATATTATAAATGCGAAAGTAACTCTGTCTGTCTGTCTGTCTATCTGTCTGTCTGTCTGTCTGTCTGTCTGTCTGTTACGCTTTCCCGCTTTAACCTCTCAACCGATTTTGATGAAATTTGGCACAGACAATCTTTAGACCCTGAGAAAGAACATAGGCTACCTTTTATCCCGAAAAAATTTGATATTCCCGAGGGAATTCTAAATAGCGCGATATAACCGAACTCCACGCGGGCGAAGCCGCGGGCGGAAAGCTAGTAATTTAATAATGTATACTTTTTATCCCGATGTTCCAGCGGGACCGGAACTCGCGTGTTATGATATTTCTAATCTAAACTAATTTTTAGAAAGGATCCAAGCTGTTTGAATTTATTCTGGTTTATTAACCTTAAGAACATACTCGTAGAAATGTCATTAGCTCATTACTCAGGAACAATTCAACTGGACTGAGTCCATTCAGCAAATACGTTTTTGGGCTACCTAGTGGAAAAATTATTTATTCTTGTTTATCATGGACTTCAAAATATCTTTATACATATTTCAGCTGCTAAGCCGACCCCGTCTTCAAGAACTGGTTCGTGAAGTGGACCCAACTGTGCAGTTAGATGAAGAGGTAGAAGAGATGCTGCTTCAGCTGGCCGATGATTTCATAGACACAACTCTGAATGCATCCTGTGCATTAGCCAAACACAGACATGCACCCAGTGTGGAACTGAGAGATGTACAGCTGCATTTAGGTGCGAAAATATCTATTTTCTCAGTATACACTTATTGTAGGCAGATTTCACAATTTCGGTGGTTGTAGAAGCCCTTAGATAAACTTGGGAGGAGTCAAGGATTTCTATTATAACTCCTCTCATGTTTATCTAAGGGCTAACTCAAATAAGGGTTTCATTGCAAATAATAATAATAAAATTTAGTGTTATCTGACATCGTAACGCAATCTTCGCGAAAAGGCTAGACCGCGTGCCACTAATAAAATTATGATAGTCATTTATATCGTTAAAGAGCGGTTACAGAAATCACAATGTTTAAAAAAGTGTCGGCTCGGTCTTTGAACGTCGCAAGCGTGCCGCCGTGCATGTTTGCAAAAAAACTGCATATATTTTTTTTATAAACCAGGAAAAAGCCGACGAAAATGTCCACCACTGGGGGTTCAGAATCATGTACTGGATCCATAGTACCTACTCCTTTGTGCGTTGATGTCAGATACACCCCTTATATACCTTACAAACCGACATAATATAGAAAATACTAAATCAAAGTATTATTAATGTTATTATACAAATTAATTTATAAAAACCAGGTCGAGAGCGTGTCAGGGTACGCTCAGTGTAGTATTCCGCAGTTTACCGTTCGTCAACAATAGGTGTCCAAACTTTAGTTATGTAAAAGATTAAAAAAATAGGCTATTTTACATTGAGTTGACATACTAAGTACGGAATCCTAAAAACGGTCCCACAAAAGACTGATAACTAAAGAAACAGTTATAGATTCCAATAGCTCAGACCCGCCCCGACCCCATCAACTCAGGAAAAATCTTAACAGCGCGAAGTAGCTCAAAGTAAGCGGCATCACTCGGGGAATTGGAGTACTAATTTATATAACTTGGGTTGTGTATGTTGGAATTTCGGTAGTCACTTTCGATTGCGAGAACCGATTTTAATTTTTTTTTTATTTTATTTCAAAGAAAATACGTTCAGCCCCCTAATCGGCGAACACATTTTTGTAAAATGATTGCGACTAGTTGAAATCGTTTGGACCGCCCATTGGCCCGTTCGCCGATTAGGGGGCAGGATAATAGAATAAAAAAAATACGTTTAAATTACAAGTTTAGTTCAGAATTTATGATTTTGTGTAATTTTCCAAAAACTGTTCAACCCATCACACATTACAGAACCTCGCTCAAAACTCAAGCTTTACTTAAAACTAGTTTCAACCAATCAAATAGCTTCAAACGAGATTTAAGTAAAGCTTGAGTTTTGAGTGGGATTCTGTAATACGGACCTTAGAGTCTAGATAGATGATAACTTCATGAAATCTACATTAATATTCACTTGTTTCTTCCAGAGCGGCAATGGAATATGTGGATCCCAGGTTTCGGCAATGATGAAGTGCGACCATACAAACGCGCGGCCGTCACAGAAGCGCATAGACAACGCATGGCCCTCATCCGGAAGACTATCAAGAAGTACTAACACACTATAACCTACCTCATTTTTGTGTCTACGGTGCTAGTTTTACTATTTAGATTACTGTTCGAATTAAGTCGTATTGTATATTGAGCAAGTGTGGTGGCCTAGTGGTTAAAACACCAGCCTCTCAAGTATGAGTGTGCGGGTTCGATTCTAGGTCAGGCAAGTACCAATGTAAATGTTATATGTACTTTCTAAGTATATCTTAGACAACAATGACTGAAGGTGAAGGAAAACATCTTGAGGAAACCTGGACTTTGGGTCTGAAATCGCCAACCCGCATTGAGCAAGCGTGGTGATACCGCTCAATCCTTCTCTGTATGAGAGGAGACCTATGTCCAGCTGTGGGACGATAAAAATGTTGATGATGATGATGTATATTAAATTATTAAGTTAAGATTGAAATAGAGTAAATGAGTTTAAATTTTATAATAATCTAAAGCGTTTTAATACCTAAGCCTCGTGACTCGAGTTCAGATTAATGTGGTTAATAAACGAATAGCTTGCTTGGGAGGACTAAATCAATATTTAATCTCCTGTCCTTTCTTAAATTCCTTTACCGGTGTTGTCGAAGATTGTATACAGGATAACATTTTATCCAGTGCCCAAACTTTGTCAACTTATAGCTAAATAAGTTGTATAGATAAAAATATTATTACTTTGGTATGTTTTAGTAAAAAAAAAAATAGTTATTGATAACGAAAGATGTTTATTATGAAATCGATGTTATGGTCACCGCACGCGTCCGCATTCATGGTCGGCGGAGTGGGGACGGCGGGAACATCACAGGAACCCCGCACGCCCGCGCCGCCCGCATGTTCACTACGCAGCCATATGCTAATATTACGATATTGATATGAATAATTTATTGGTGTCTCTCATTTGCTGATTTTAGGGCGGACAAAAACCTGATTTTTTATTTTAAACTAATAATGCAGATTTGTTCTGTTATTGATTCTGAGCCACCCATTTGTTTTTGCGCACTCGAAAAAAGTTTCCCTGTATACCGAAGGTACAGAATATAGCACATGAAGCTACTACAATCTGCCAGATTTTCTTAATAGATTTTCAACTTTATTTCTAAAGCATTTAGGCTCAAGGTTGATTGTGAATATCTGACAGTTTGGGGTAGCATGACCTGCTGTCGTCCGTAGGTACTTGCTTAAATTCCTTTACCTGCGTTGTCTAAGACTTTAAATAGTAAAGATGTGGTCGTCTGTTGGTCTATTGTTTAAATATGAATGCTTGGCAATATCTTTCATTATATTGTCAATTTATTTGCATCACTTAAAAAAGACAAAATCAGTTTGAATAATCATTGATATACAAATTGTATTGTACCTCAATTCCGATTCCGTTGTTAGGACCGCTGTTGGTGACACTAAACCCTTCCCCGTCACCGTCGGAGTCCACCAAGGTTCCGCCCTTAGTCCGTTTCTGTTCAGCGTGACGTCTTGTCGGATAGCATCAGGTGCATGAGCACTCTCCTTGGTTGCTGATGTATGCTGACGATATCGCGCTGGCGGACGCGGACAGGGATCGGTTGGTGCGGCGTGTGAATATGTGGAAGGACTCGCTCGAGAACGGAGGTCTGAAACTCAATGTGACGAAGACCGTGTATATGGCTAGCAACACGACAGACCCCATGTCTGTGCGCATAGGCGGTGACATGGTTGAGTGCACAGACCAGTTTAAATACATCGGGTCAGTACTCCACGCGTCCGGCGACATTGATTCCGACGTCAGGGCACGTATTTCCGGGTGACATTTGTGACCCCAAAATGCCGGTTAAGCTTAAGGGGCAGGTCTATAAGACCATCATTAGACCTGTTCTCCTGTATGGCAGTGGGGCGTGGCCTGTGCTTGAGCGACATAAGCAGGAGTTGCGGGCCACGGAGATGAATATGCTGCGGTGGATGTGTGGAGTTACGCGGAAGGACCGCATCAGGAACTCCCGCATCCGTGGCGGTCTTCATGTCCGTGACATAGCGGACAAACTGCAGGAGGGTCGCCTACGTTGGTACGGTCACGTCTTACGAAAACGTTAATGTTACGTGGGTCACAAATGTCTTGCCATGGCGCCTCCGCCGCGCCGGAACAAGTGGGGTAGACCAAAGAAGTGCTGGCTTGACGTTCTAAGAGATGACATGCGTGCCAACAATCTCACACCACAGGATGCTAAAGATCGCGCGAAATGGAGGAAATTGAGTAAGAAAGCGGACCCTAGGCTCCAACGCGAAAGCCCCGGATGCAACCGGGATAAACGCTGAGATGATGATGATGGCTTAAAAAAGACAAAATCAGTTTGAATAATCATTGATATACAATTAAGCTATTTGACAGTATGCATTTTTTTTTTTTTTTTTTGCTTTATATGCATAAAATTATTTTTATTAAAACTCATGTAAATGACATAAAGAACCCTCTCTTTATGTTATTTACATGAGTTTTAATAAAAAATAATAACAATTAATAGATCCATAACACAAAAATATGTATGGCTTTTTGTTTCTCGCGCTACACATTGTGAAACGATCCGGATTGGCTAATGTCGCGATGACGTCATACGCGCATCAACTCTTGTTTTCGGCAAACTTATAAACTGTTTTTCGGGGGTTTTTATCGATTTATTTGTACAACGCGGTACAGCACACCACTTGTAAACCATTTTATTAGATAACAACAACAAATAATAAATAAAAACAAACACCACTGAGAACCGAAAACCGCTTGTGACGTCACTTACGAAGCGTGACGCCATATTGCTGAATAAATCGTTTTCGCGGGTTATTTGAATTTTTATTTGCATATTTCTTACGAAACTTATTTAAAATTTAAAAAAATACTTTCGGTGAACTTCTTAACCGCAACCAAGTAATTCAAGATAAAAATTATAAATCTGTCAAATAGCCTATTGTATTGTCTACTAAATTGGCGACATGCAAAATATTGGTTTTAGATAGCACGATTAGCGCAGTGGTTAAACTATTGACTGCTGCGCTGCGTGTCGCGGGTTTCGATCCCCACACGGAACTGATATTTGTATGACCTACAAGTAGTTGTTCCGGGTCTGGCTGTTTGTGTATGTGAACCGATGGCCGATGGTGCAGTAAGGTTCTGGAGTGGCGGCCACATACTGGAAGACGCAGCGTAGGGAGGCCCCCCAACAAGGTGGACCGATGAATGACCTGGTGGTGGTCGCGGGAAGTCGATGGATGCGGGCAGCACAAGACCGGTCAGCGTGGAAAGCCTTGGGGGAGGCCTTTGTCCAGCAGTGGACATCTATAGGCTGAAGAAGAAACGCACCCACGTTACAGGAGAAATATCTAATGTGGGGCAACTTTTAAAAAAAATGCATTTGGAAAAATGCTTGGACGTGTAGGTACACTTAATTTTCTTAAGTATACAATATGTAAAGAAAACCCTGTCCGATCCGTGAAGGCATTGTTAGGTATCGATAACTGATTCTACTAATGCCCACAAAGACAGGCAAAACTTAAAAAAAATCCCCCTAAAAAAATAAATATTATTTCGCAAAAAGAGGTAACATGTATTAAACATGTGCTGTAAGCAACCCCATTCCGCGGGCGGCGGGGGGCAGGGCACGCGGCACCTGTGACGTAGTCGCGTCGCTATTCGCTTATAATAATACCGGTGTTGTCACTTTTCAAAAAATTACTAAATTTCGGGGAAATTGGAATTAATTCCCGGGAAAAAAGGATTATTTCAAAATTCATTAGTATTGTTACTATGATGATTATGTAAAATTTTATATCATATTTGGTCAAGTGTTTACCTAACCTTTATTATCCTTATGGGTCGGACAGGGTTTTCTTTACATATTGTATAATTAAGTACGGAAATTATTGGCTTAATTCTTCTGAAATGAATTGTCAAAATGGTTTCATCAGAAAACTCACGACTCTTACAGACAGACACGCCACCGAGCCTTTTCCTAATATAGTAGGTCGGCTTCCTGTCTTACCAGATCCAGTTTAGCGCGAGGAGCAATCTAGTGGTGTAGGTTTGCAATTGGGATGTATCCAAGGTAAGAAAATCAAAAAAATAATTAGTCCGTCTTATAGGTAATAAAAAAAATTAAGACCCGTATTTTTTATTTTGTCGAAATTACCTGTCTGACTTTTATACTTACTATTTAAAGTTACGTTGACAGCTTCCGTGGAACACGGCCGCTGCCCAAGGAGGCGCGGGTTCGATCCCCGCGCAGTACAAATATTTGTATGCATGAATATGGATATTTGCACTGGTCTGGTCGTGCCTCGGAAAGCACGTTAAGCCGTTGGTCCCGGTTATCATACGAACATCTAATGGCAGTCGTTACGGGTCGTTGGAACCCTCAAAAGTCTAACAATTAGTCTAACTGCAATGCTTAGATCGCCTTCGGGTTGTGGAGGTCAGACGGCAGTCGCTTCACGGAAAATATCGAAGTTTAGCCAAAATCAGCAGTTACGCTGGTAAAGCGGAGCCCAGACTCCAAAGCTGAAAAAAGTTCGGATGCGACTGGGATTAACGCTGAGATGGTGATGATGATTTAAAGTTACATTAGAACCTAGGTACTTATTTGCATTAGTGCCAAATAATGAAGAATGTGTATAGAGATTTCAATAAAACAAAATTATAACTAAGACACGATTTATTTAAATGATTGTGATAAACCAATGAGAACGACAAAAATCACATTAAATCACATACTTATTTAAAGTATAAAACATAAAGGGTCATAAACAACTTAAAATACCTCACACAATACTGGATGAAACAAAAATAATTGATTAAAATAATCAAAGACAAAAGAAATCACAGATATTATTTATGGTGCACTAAAAAGGGCCTATGCAGACTGTAGACTTATCATTAAAGGTAACAAAAATTATGCAGACTTAATTCTGCGCCACAGATCCGACAGCAATGTCTACAATATGCTTAGGGCCTCAAAATTAAAATACTTCACACAAAATTAAGTACATAAAGTAGACAGAGATATTTTGGAATGCTTTAATACTAATATCAATACTACAAGACAACCATTTGGTTATGACAAATGTCCTAAAGTGATTACATAACCAATATTTTCACTATAAACAGGCAAACAATATGTTTTTTTTTTTCACATTCAGTTACATCTATGTCATGGCTAAGCCACATAATTTCTCCATATATTTAGAATCGGTCGAAAGCTGTAATTAATAAGCCCTAGGCAGCTTTTTTTTTTAATAAATAGACCTGAAAGCATTGAAAATACTTTTTTTTCCTTTTTTGAATTTTTTTGTTTTAAGAATGAATGCTACAGGCCTGTCCTTATTGATAAAATTAATTTGTTCTAAATACTGCACATACATATTTTTTAAATATATTATTTACTTACACATGTAACTGGTGGTAAATTGCGTAGGTAAATTAGTGACAAACAAAATAATCTTAATCTAAATATTTTGATGATGTTAAACATTGACCTTTAATTAAACACACTTTATCATTTATCGTCACATACAATCTAAAATAATCAAACATTAAAACCTAAAATTAATTTATGAAGTGTAGACATTCTCTGTCTAACCAGCCTTTAAGAAAAATATTGCTATTCTTTGAATATTCTTAATTAAATTAGGGGTTATTTGCCGCATTATAAATAAACCTGGGAACATAATTTTACCAAGACCAGGCTAATCATACATTCTTTTTGCTAGACATCACTCAAATTCATCAATAAGTTTCTTTGTTGTCTATCGGCAGAGTGCTTAATTCAAAAACAGGTGATTGGGTGCAATAAGTACTCAAGAGCTGTAAGTTGTCCTACCATATTTAGACTTTTTAGCATTATTAGGTATTTACTACCAAGCGTGCTCCATATTGAATAGGATGTGGTTTACACTTTGCATGCGGCGCTTTGCTTGTCAGGGATGTAGAGGTGGTCAGATGGGCCCACTTTCTGCCAGTGAAGAGACTTCGATTTGATTGTCACTGGTTCCTATAAAAAAGCAAAAGAAATTGTTAGCAAAACTTTTTTTATTTCTAGTTGTCTGTGGAAGGCGTGCGCGTTTTGAATATCGAGTTTCAAGCTTTGGCAAATATTCAAATACAGAATATTATTTCAATTGTGTCGGAAAAATGAGAATAATGTTGCATGAAATTAGATCGAGGTTTTAACTCTTTTCGATGTCGGTCCTGTAAAATTGTTAGTAGAGTATTTAGATATGACGTAGCGGGTCCGTGCGCGGTGTGTGAATTGAGGAATTGCATTCAGGATACCTACCTACTACGTTCATTACACGTGCATACTTTACCCGTAAACACTAACATACTTGTCATAATAACTTACTATAGCGCACTTATAGGTCAAGGGCATGAGGTTGATTGGTATACTTAATAAAATATACCTAGAGTTATTAGTAAGTAATTTATATATATTTTAAAATGTATAGCTAACAACACTTAATTTTATAGAATTACTATATGCCTAACTATCCTTTTTATAAGCATACAATGTTTAAAAAATATTCAAACAAATGTGTCATTTTATGCAAATTATTTCATTAGTAATAGAATACTAAAGTCCTTCGTTCAGCACCTTCAATTTTGCATCATTGATGGCATCAAATATATTCTGCATCCCTTCCAACAGTTCCAACTGTTTCTACTTTCTGTGGTACATTCCCATCTCGATGCTTCATTTATTTGCTTTGATTTTCGCTACATTTACGCGAATGAACGTTGTAAAGACATTCATGGTGTTTCACTAAAGAAATAAGCTTTTCATCATTATTTATCACTAATTATTTGAGAATATGTATTATTGACGTCGGCAAGATTTACAAAACCTGAAATTACTCGAACAAAATGGCGGCCAGTCTGAGGTGCGCAGGAAAAGCCGACGGCATCCGAGCGAGTACGATCGACAGCCGCGGCAGGGCCACGCCGCGCTGTAGGTCTGTACCGGCCCGCTACCTACCTACAGCCCGCTACTAACTGTAGTAGTGTAATTTTGTAACCGTGCAGTGAGAGCTCATCAGCTGACGTACCTACTAGTGCTAGGGATTAACACTATTAAAAGTCACTTTAATCTCATTTCACTCAACTTTTCACGGTGAGATTTATGCGGAATCGATCGGCTGCCATTCTAGTCTGAACTTTAAACAATGAATAGACGATTCAATTTTCATTGTTGCATAAATTTCGAGTCTGTCGGTCTGAATACATGGAAAAGTGTAGCTACACGGCTACAATAAACCTACTGATGATATAAGTTAGATTACATAGCCCGCGGTGTGGCTTGTGCTTTAGGAAATAAATATCTAAATAATATGCCACTGACCAATAAATAAAAGGGATCAAGTTGACACTACCCTTTTTGATTTGACATGAAAAGAAGAATTTAATTTATATATACAATACAACTATTTATAACTAAGCGCTTATTCATTAACAACACCTGCACCCTGATTGCGTAACACGCTATCAGTTAGAATTTTGAATGATGTTGAAGGATATTGCTGTCCTAAAAAATGTCTACTCAATAACGTAATGTATGCTGTTGATCTGTCAAAACCAAAAGCCGTTCAGGTACTATTAGTGTAACCCAGTTACCCCGCTGGTGAGGTACGAAGTCGACTCATTTTTGGCCTAACTCTAGCCACAAAACAAACAGCTTGTAAAATTTGATAATAATAGGGACATCTCTATTACATTGATAAAATATTAAACAGATACGATATATTCTAACAAGCTGACCAAAAAAATGTGCCGAACACATCAGCAGCACACATGCATATTTTTATTCGTCACAAAGTGAGTGAGATGGGGCGCAATCTAAAGCATAGAGAAGAAAAAGATGGCTAGTGTTTGTCGTTTGTTTTTACGAGTGTATCGAGAGTGACTAAAGCGAGATACAGGACTTACTTCCTTTTGTACGCTTCATTTTTAGTGCGCTAGTGACATATCTACCTTAGTTTAATATTTTATCAATGCCCTATTATTATCAAATTTTATAAGGCGGAATAATTTTTTTTTTTTTGATTTTCATACCTTGGATACATTGTATACATAATATGTACCCAAGGTATGAAAATCAAAAAAATAATTAGTCCGTCTTATAGGTACCTAATAAAAAAAAATAAGACCCATATTTTTTATTTTGTCGAAATTACCAATAACTACTACGATATAGCGTATTAAAGTTACGGAGTGGGGACTAATTACGTCACGCCGTGGTATATTTTGTACCACGGCGTGACGTCATGCGACATTTCGAATCAATATATCTTCCTAAGTATTTGAATTAAAGAAAAAATAAAAAACACGTGTTCAATATTTTTTATAAATCTATCTGATGGACATCAAATTATTTTTTATGATACAACCCAATTCTTTGAAGTTTCTATCTCTATCCGTGAAGTGAAGTATAATAATTAATAATACATAATGAAAAATGGAACTAGGCCGTCAACACGCTGCGCCCCGCAGCTTCTCCCGTAATGTATCGGTCCCATAGGAAAATTGGAGTAAAAGGTGTCCTATATCGCCTAGCCATGTACCAAATTACATTAAACCCGCCCTCAAATCGGCGAACACATTTTTGTCAAATGATTGCAACTAGCTGGGATCGTTTGCACCAAACGGACCAATAGGCGGTCCAAACGATCCCAACTGATCCCAACTAGTCGCAATCATTTGACAAAAAGGTGTTCGCCGATTAGGCCGCCGTTTAGCCGTAACAAACGCACAAAAAAGAAACAAATAATTTCTCCTTCAAAAATGTTTAAACAAATGGGTCTTGAATTATAACAACGTTTAGCTGCTAAAGTTCTTAATAATATTTTTATTATAACAACTGTTCAATTTGTAAATACATACGTCATTAGTTAGGTCAATAAACATGATAAAGCAATATTATTTGAAAGTAAGACATTTCATTTCTCGAAAGAGTCTCGAAAAATCGGAACCTCTATCGTTCGGTTCCATGGTGTAATGGTTAGCACTCTGGACTTTGAATCCAGCGATCCGAGTTCAAATCTCGGTGGAACCTGTCTCTTTTTGTAGATTGTTTTCAATGTTGTTCGACAAGCGATAACGAAGCGAGAATTCAATGAATGGTTTGTAAACAATGCTGGAGCGAATCGTTTACATACAAAGTTTCAATGTAGACAGAAGTGTGCATTGGATCTTGTCAAAACATTAATAATTCAACTAGCAATGGTTTTGAGTCATACAAGAATGCTTGACTGATTTTTAACCGACTTCAAAAAGGAGGAGGTTACTCTTATAATTATATGCTTTTTTTATTTTATGAATATTTTTAACAACTAAAAAGTGTAAAATAAAAACTTTTTACAAAAAAACAACCGACTTCCAAAAACCACTACAAAGTGAAAATTCTTTTATTTAAAAAGTTTTTATTCTATACTTACTTATTTTCGAATCGATGGTAAATATGTAAATGTATTATGTTAAATGAGTTAGGCCTTGTTTTCTATAAGTACTATAGTCTAAGTCGTATCGTATTTATACACTTATAAGACTTATACAGTAGAAAATGGGCCAACTGACATAAAATACATATTTTTATTAAACGTTGCCGCACACTAGTAATTTCTCCTGTATCGTGGGTGCGTTTACAAACATATAAACTCACATACACAAACACCCAGACCAGAACAACTAATTGTAGGCCATACAAATATATGTTCCGTGCGGGGATCGAACCCGCTACACGCGGCGCAGCAGTCGATTGCTTAGCCGCTGCACCAATTGTATCGTCACGTGATACTTAAATACATCTGCCAAGTTCAAACAGCATCTTCCGCAATCATCAAAGAAGACCAACTACATGAATTGCAAACCACATGAAATTGCAAACTGAAGTGGTCATGGGTCGGCCTTATGAACAGTAGGGCCTATGACCGTTGGTGTAGACGTGATCTTGACTGGAGACCGCAAATCGATAAAGTTAGTGTGGGATGTCCTCAGGCTAGGTGAGACGAAGGATTTCCCAGGATAGCAGCTACCAGCAGCAGGAGGATGAGAGTTGCCAAAGATAAAGTTGCATGGCGTGCAATAGGAGAGGTCTATGCCAGCCATATGCCATCGGTGGACTGTTATAGGCTGAGGTTGATGATAAAGAATTTAGACTAAACAAAAAACAAGTAGAGACTTTTAGGAACAACAAATCGATAATAAATTGTAAGTTGTGATTGTTCGACAAACGAGTCAAATTTATTGACAAAATACATATGAAATTAAATCGTTTATTATGCAAGTAGGATGACTGATCACTTTTACACGTCATATTCTTTTAAACTAGCTGGAGCCGGCATTTCCTAACTGACTACCTCTGAGAAGAAAAGCCGATACAAACTCGGGGATCATCGTCTTTTTTCAAGTCCAGACATATACATATATATCGTAATAGATTTGCAGTTCTCATCCTGTTTTCGTATACTTAAGTAAGTAATTAGTGAGAAGTTTTTCCAAGCAATAACTCTGAAATTGCACAAAAAAGGCCTATGAGTAATTTTTCTAGTAATTCCCAACTTTGTTTGCTAGAAGTCTGGGTTTTTCCAAGCAATAACGTTGAAATTGCACAAAATAGCCATGACTGGCCATGAGTAGTTTTTCTAGTAATTCTCAACTTTGTTTTATTTATTATTGTAATCATGGTCTTATAAAGCAATTGTCATTATGATAAATGGCTTCTTTGTTTACAAAAACATTTATTTAATGTTAAATTAGCTTCTGCCTGCTAATTTCGTTTGCGCAAAATTGTTTACTCTTCCGGCCCACGCCGTCGGCTTGTGTACCCATGCTTCTTCGATTTCGGTCTCCGTTCAGATTTCATCAGTGTCCATATGTACGATCGTTACTAATGTGCATTTCATGTGCTCGCACGATTAGTTGCGAGGTTCAAATTGATGAAATCTGTATGTTTGAGCTCATGTTCGTGACGATCGTGCGATCGCTCTAGTGCGATTTTTGATTTTTTGCCAATTAGGACGCCGCCTTAGGGTGGAAACTCGCTGTACGATGGGTCGTCCGATAGTGGAATGGAGATGGGAGAATAGATATAGAACAACGAAAGGCTGGTTACTCTACGCCTGTGCTATAGGCTTTGGAGACCGTTTTGGTAGCTTGACCTGCTATCATCTGTACCTACCGGTATGCGCATGTCTAGTCCACACATTCGACATTCTTTATTAGGCATTCGTTATCGATTTGTACCATTAAGTGTTACCACTCTATTATCTAGACGTGACGAGGTCTCTAAGCGTGGAGGTATTGTTTTGGTTTTCATTTCAGGTTATATTACGTATCACAAATTGTTGTAATGTTCTTGTATAATGATATCACTTTGTTTTGATCATTTTGATTGCGATTCGACCTTTGTACCCACACTTTTTTCTTGCCGTGTAAAACCACACATTATTCGTCCTTATGAGACACGGGTCGTCTGTGTTTGTACGACGCACTTTCGTCATTGTATACCATAGAACAGTGTCATTTACAAGGTCACACAAATTTCCTACGGCGCGAGTTTCACGCAGCAGGTACTGCAATAAAACAGCGCCGTATACTTTTAAAGACTTTCTTTTTGTTTGTTTTGGATTAGAAATCATCAAATGACCTCTCTCGCTCTGGGCGGAGCGGAAGGGCTTGTCAGGCTTTTACTGACTAAAATCCATCCGTGTTCCTTCACTTGCCACGGTTTATTTTTAACCAACACGCAACTCTGGCTCAGGAGGCATCAGTCCTCGTGGACCCCGTCACGATGTGCTGACATCGCTTTGAGGCGCGCGTGAAACAAAACGCGACGTCGACCCAGGCCTGCAGCCTAATCGGCGAACATATTTTTGTCAAATGATTGCGACTAGTTAGGATCGTTTGAATTTTGATCGTTCGAACACAACTACTTAGTCGCAATAATTTGACAAAATGTGTTCGCCGATTAGGCCACTGGTCTTAATCAGGCGGCCCATCGCTCGGCTTTTCTTTTTTCTGGGTGGAAATCCTCATAGGATGTCCGCCGCCCTGGGGTGGGCCCGTATCGCGTAGCGTAAGCGTTCAAGTATTACGTAACGTCATTTTTGCCCCCAAGTAACGCACCGTAACGTTTTTCAGTACCCCCCCCCCTCCCCTTCTCTAAACGTTGCGTAATACTCAAGTGACCAATTTTATCCTAAAGTCGTAAAAAGTTATGCAATAGTTTTTACACTTGCTATATTTTTAATTTACTAAATAATATTTTCTGGAAACAATGTTACGTAACGTGTTTTAAGAAAGACCCCCTCCCGCCCCTGTAACGCATCTACACGGAAGGTGGAAGATATCTATGAAGAAGAGGCACGAAACTCGTCGAACACTCTTTTAAATCATAAAAATTGTTAACAAATATTTGATTATATCATTCATATTGAAATTATCGATGTGAAAACGATATAGAAAGACGTGCCCATTAAAAGCGTCGGTTATAGAAAACAATTTGGAAGTGTGAAACAACTGGAACAATTTGCCAGCGACGGTGTTTCCGTCACATTACAATTTGAGCGTCTTCAAGGCTAGAGTGAATAGACTCTTAATAAACTAGCGCGCTTTACCATCAATGATCGCATCACTGCTTACCATCAGGCGGGATTGCGGTCAAGCGCTAGTTTATAACTCATAAAAAATATATATATAGGTATAACTACGCATTTATACAAGTATGAAAAGATTATGAATACAGATTAGCACACAAATTATATAAGTTAGATATCTAATGAAGGTAAGCAAACAAATAACGGAAATATGGTAATGACTACTAACTTTAAATCAAATACTAACAGAGCATACGATTTAAATGAACTATTGCTACTGGACAGGGTTCGTAATAACTATACTTTAATCTTTAAAACGTCTAAATCTTTAAAATAACAAATTGCTTTCAATATATTAACGGAAATATGGTAATGACTACTTACTTTAAATCAAATACTAACAGTGCATACGATTTAAATGAACTATTGATACTGGACAGGGTTCATAATAACTATACTTTAATCTTTAAAACGTCGAAATCTTTAAAATAACAAATTGCTTTCCATATATTAATGGAAATATGGTAATGACTACTTACTTTAAATCAAATACTAACAGTGCATACGATTTAAATGAATTATTGATACTTGACAGGATTCGTAATAACTATACTTTAATCTTTAAAACGTCGAAATCTTTAAAATAACAAATTGCTTTCCATATATTAATGGAAATATGGTAATGACTACTTACTTTAAATCAAATACTAACAGTGCATACGATTTAAATGAACTATTGATACTTGACAGGATTCGTAATAACTATACTTTAATCTTTAAAACGTCGAAATCTTTAAAATAACAAATTGCTTTCCATATATTAACGGAAATATGGTAATGGCTACTTACTTTAAATCAAATACTAACAGTGCATACGATTTAAATGAACTATTGATACTGGACAGGGTTCATAATAACTATTCTTTAATCTTTAAAACGTCGAAATCTTTAAAATAACAAATCCTTTTCCATACATTTTCATCGGATAGGTCATAGAAATAAGCGTAGGTAAGTAATGCACGTTTCAATGAAACAGAATATTTGAAATGAAATCTTCACTTTTTGCACGTCAATATTAGGTACTTAAGACGCCCCCAACCCCCTTAGCTGTCTCTGCCAACTGTATCAATATTGATGATCGAAGAACGTTTATTTATTGTTATCGTCTCGATTTTCATATCTAAATCAAATAAGTCAGCCAAAACTTCTCATTGATGATGATCATTAATTTCAATATGATTGGCAGTTACATATAACATGGCAATTTGCCAATTATTGCCATTCTATTGAGTCACACCCCACACACGCCTTTGTAAGTCAATTACATGACTTGTTAAGCTGACAGATCCAATAAGATTATGTATTTATCGAATAACTTAATGCCTAAACTTATTTTCATTATTGCATTAATTATTTTTTGAGATTCAATATCCGAAGTAGTTTATTTCAGCTAGGCCGAAAATATTCACCTTGTACGTCAAAATTACATAAATCATTCCCCCCAAAGCACCCGCCCTTTACTTCTTTCTTTGCTGGGAAAAAGTGACGCAACAAATTACAAGGCAGCCCAGTATTTTATTGAACCAGGTATTGCCTTGACATCATCTTCAGAGAATGAAACAGTTCTCTTTACGTATTTCAAATTTTCGGCTGTACCGGTATTTACAGGTTTATCTTAGACTTTATCTTTTTTCCAATACACAGGTTTACCACCAGGTTGAGTGATTTGCAAAGAAGCATAGTAAACTATAGTTCATTATTTGTATTTCAACAACGTGCGGTGCTGGCATGCTAGCAGCATAAAAGATCAAAATAGAACTGCAGTGAACTATAATCGGTTCACCAAACTGTAAAACGACTACTCCTTATTTTATTTGATTTGTTTGCGACGTGGCATTCAAATAAAACTAGGAAGAGTGTCCAGTCCTATTTCGTTGCGCTTAGCCAGAGAAATAAAAGGTAGATAGCTAAAAAATTGTGCAGATTTTCCAGGTCTTGATAATATAATTAATGTGGTCTTGTAGACATGGGCTGGACTGACTTTTAAGACTGCTCGTTTATTAAAGGCATCGTTATTTGCTTCTGCGCATTATCTGTTACACACATGGCACTCCCATATTATTTGGATTTTAAAAGAGATCTTTTTGAGTTTGTTTCGTCATAATAGTCTGGATTTCAGGAAATGTCTGTCTTTGCCTGTGTCTTAAAAGATCAGAGAAAAATACGAAGACATATGGCATCTATCAACCGCCCGCGTGGTGAATAACCCCTTATTAGAAGGAGGACTGTGACCTAATAGTGGGAAAATTATAGTTTGATTAAACTATATTCAGTTTCTTTCATTAAATATTCACCAGTAAATGGAATGAACTAAAGATATCACTCAAGTTAAAAAAAAAATCGTCTATGATTTATGCAGACAAATTAGCTATAAACTCCGTAGTTTCAAAAGTAAAGCAGGTGGTATATCTGCAATGACATGGGTCCGTAGTTTATAGCTAATTTGTCTGCATAAACCATAGATGAATATTTTTTCTTTTTAACTTAAATAATATCTTTACTTCACTCCATTTACTGGTGAATATTTAATGAAAGAAATAGAATATATTCTAATCAAACTATAATTTCCCCACTATTAGGACACAGTCCTCCTTCTAGTGAGGGTTTATCCATCACCCGGGCGGTTGATAGATGCCATATGTCTTCGTATTTTTGGTCCTAGTAGTAGAACGTGCCGAGTTTCTCACGATGTTTTCTCGTACTATTTGAATGCACTAGTAATGAAGTGAGTACAGAAAGTAAACTCGAAACTCAATACATTAATTTCAAGTAAATCGAGCTCCCAAGATTTTTATGTCATGACAGAATACTGGCTGGCAGCCTGCGTCTGAAAATAAAACTTATTACCAAAGAACAGAGAGCAAAGAACTCAGGGGCAAAAACACAACACGTGCAATACATCATACTGGTCTCAAGGGCAAAGCCATTAAAAAGATGAATTGTATACATGTTACGAAGCTACAGGAGAACTATGAATGAATATTGAAAGTGTGAAGAATTTATGACAGAAAAGGAATAAGGAACACGACTGCTTGTCAATGATAGCACAATAATGATTGATATTTGCATGATAGTAAATATTAGAAATCGGAGAGGGCAGCTGTCATAATTTGCGTTCATACATGGCTGATTTTCAGCCTAATGCATTAAGACTGGATAATATCTGTCTTTGCAATAGTAAATTCTGAAGAACTAAACGAAACTACAGTGCAAGAAGTTATTGATAACACATACCTACAAAATCTTACTACTTGAAATTTTCCAGAGATTAATATAGATTTCGATACTCTAAATTTAAATCTACCATGAGTTTTCACTAACCAGCTTTAGTTTCTAGTTGAGTTTTTTTAAAGTAGCTGCACATTTCCTAGTTTACTGTTGCATTGTTATCAGTAAAGTTAAATTTAACGCTAGGTCTACGTCAAAGAGAAGTTAATTAAATAATCCAGTGTTTTTGTTTTATTTGTCGTGAATATGTTATAAAAAAAATAAAAAACAGAAAATCTATTACAGATTTTGTGAATACTATTTTGTCTAAAAATCATTTGATGTTTAGACTAAATCCACACCTATTTAGGTGTGGATTTAGTCCCAGCGAAAGCAAAATGTTATACATTCTCCCCTAGTCAATAGGAGACGCATTATTTTGCAAAACTTAGGAAGTGAAGCAATTTGTTAAGGCGCTCGATACAAATTGTAACTGTTTTGAGTATGTATATTGCACATAAGTTCACTGGTCTCAGTACAGAGAAGTTAAAAGCTGGAATACTTGATGGCTCCCAATAAAAACCATGAATGAAACAGAGTCCAATGCATGGAAAGCATTGTGTACGATATGAAAATCTTTCTTGGTAATACCAAAACTCCAAATTATATCAAGACTTAGTTCAACATAATTATGTTGACTTGCTTGTAACTTCACTATTTAAACTTCCACGTAGAACATTTTCCAGAAAATCTCGGCCATTTTAATGATAAACAAGTAGAAAGGTTTCACCAAGAAATTTGTACTAAGTAAAGGAAAGATTACTACGTAAATAACGTACTTAATTTTAATGAAATGTCTAAATGAAACCTATTGCTACTGTGTACGCAATTACGCCTTACTATATTAAATAGTAAACATCCTCTTATAAATACAAAAGGCAGTTTTAAAATGTAATTATTATTTCTTTTGTAGCGGTGCCTATAACGCTACATGCGAACAACGCGTCATACTGACGTCACGCGAATTCTGCATCTCGCAAGCAGAGTTTACTGTGCAACTAGCACGCATACAAGTTCATGACATCAACCGGCGGGCACAGTAGCCGTCAGACAAATCCCAGTCGGGTCGGAGAGTCCTTTTTTCGGTCGAAGTCCCTTTTCTATGGAGGACGAGTGAGCTTTACACGCTGCTCCTCATTCCTCCACATTTTTTTTTTTCTAAAATTTTAAATTCATATCGTGGTGGTTATATTTAAAAAACTCGCATCTCAGGTCTTCACGGTATTGAAGTCCTAAGATATATCTTATGACTAAAATATCGCGAAGACCTTAGTTTTAACACCGTTACGGCGCAAACTACAGCAAAAAATTTCCAAAACATAAGGCAATTTACGACATTATAGCAATCTATACAATACACTTCCTTAACGTACAAGGAAGTCTAGCAGCCGAGAATTGTGTATTTTCGACAGTCTTGACAAATACTAAGTCAGATTAAAATGCTCAGTAAATAATAAGAGAAAAATGTATACTTTTAAATAAAACCTACTTCTTACAGCAATATAATTAGTCATCTTGGCAAGCTTCGGAATGCTAAAATGTTTGATGTCAGGTAAATTTTTACAGTTAAATCATCAACCAGTGGGCGTTATGCCAAAGATACTGACTTGGAGTTTCCAATTGAAACACAAATTAGGCTTAGACGATATGCAGAAGAGCGAAAATAAGAACATCTTGAAGTGTAACAGAATGGTAATGGAATTGTCAATAAGATCAATGTAAAAAGCAAGGATGATTCACGCAAACTTCCTAAAGGCAAAGCTAAAGTATTGAAACAAAACATCCAACAAACACTCGTAGCTAATGATACAAACGGTGCGTGACAGAGTTTTAAGGAAGGCATTTGATCAAATGAAGTACATCTCAGCTCAGTGAAACATGAATGATCTAAGATCCTCTAAAGGTAAATTGTATGCAATAACAGAAGCCTTACTAAATATGTATACTTATAATTACTTTAGTAATGTTAGCAAAGCTGGCTGCATTATGATCTCAAGAATTAAGTTTAAATCTATTCGATGAGATCAAATCCACACAATCAATAGTTAGTCAACATGAAATAACATTTTCATTCGTATTTACAACTTTATGCTTCCACACCACTTACGATTTACATTTATTCCAGGTGTATTGGTACTGATTTCTGCAAGGAAACAGACGTAAATTGAAGAGGCAATCAATCATTTTTATTATACCTTCCGTAGTGTTATTTAGAGTTAAATCATCTTTGGAGTATAGGATGCATATAACAGTATTATTGTAATGTTTATAGATCTGAAGAGATCATATGTTTAGTCGTACGTGAAACAATGCGGACTTAGAGAAATATATTGAAACAACTGCATTGAAAGAATCTACACTACCTACATACATGTAGGATATGAATTATTAGTTTTATAGAGATAACACTGAAGCGATTGTTTGAAAACTAATCGATTATGCGGAAAATCACACAATAGTCGATAGGTTAAGGTCGTTGAGCCAAGAGCAAGAATTGTATTTTTTTGTTGGAACTTCGATTGTTTTCCTGATAATGTAAAGGAAACTGCAGGAAAAGAAACAGTGGCTGCATTGCTAGACAGAACAAGACTTGGAGAAAGATACTGTAAATATTGTAAAAGTATGTCTAAGTAACATAGATAGCATGATATTAAAGTGAATGGGGTTGGTAAGAATAATGTTATATCTCTTTTCAGAGCTACGTGTCGCGGGTTCAATTCCCTCACGGAACAAATATCTGTATGAGTAGTTGTTCCGGGTCTGGATGTTTGTGTATTTGAGTTTATATGTTTGTAAACGCTACAGGAAAAAAAAAAACACGATACAGGAGAAATTCCTAGTATGGAGCAACATTTCTTTCTGAAAAAAACATGTGCTAGACAAATATAAGGACCATTTTTACACAGTAGTATCCTCAAAGGCACAGCCCGCATGGTGCCACTTATCGTATTATTTAGTTTCTGGGTCAGGTTTAACTCAGAACCATATCATGATATCGGATAACGATACGACAAAGCGGTTTCTATAGAGTTATAGACGTTTTATGACTCAATCGATTTTTTATCCGCCAACTCGATTGGGAACCTTTGAGCAACATCCCTGTGTTGCTCGAAGTTGGGAACACAACATATGTTTGTGAAAGTTACGTGGCATATTAAATACTGAACCAAATCGGACTGAACAACTAGGAACCGTGTATAAAATATACAACTACTTGCAGTGGACCAAATATAAGACCTTTAAAGACTCTGACGCTCTTATGGAGAAAACATTTCAGCTAGAATCACTGGTCACACTTCGGTTCCGTGTATCAACCAGACCGCAGTTTCAATTGATATGATTTAATAGAAAAACATCCAATGACAACATTCAATTCATGAATGTGAATTCAAAATCAGTTTTTCTCTGCCTGTAAGACAATTATTGCGCTATATTTGACTAGCTTTGTTACAAGCTAACGTACCTAACTATACAAGCGAAATTGCGGCCATAAGCGAAAATTTTTATTTTTGTGAATTGTAATATAAAAAAAGTAATACAAAAAACTATTTTTGTACCGAGAGTTGGATGTTTTCCTCGAGGCCATGCGTGGTGTTAACGTTAATGAGCTTAAAGATCACTCGCATCGTACATGATACTACTACCGATATAAAAACCACACAAGTGATAAACAAAACCAGCTCCTAAATTGTTCAACCAATTGTCAATTGATGATCAAATTGGTATAAATTGGAATCAATACTTTGGTCGAGCAGCTGTAAGTTTGAATAAATAATTTATTTAATAGAAAGTACAAGACCGACAGTGGTAGTTGACGAAGACGGATCATGATCGTATGGATTCAGTTGGGTTAGATCACTCGAGCGGGGTGCATGGCAGAAAACCTCCCCGAGTGCTCAGTGGCTGCTGGCCCTCTTGTTGTTTCCTTGAGGACGACCAGACGCTGGGCCGGTGCACCCTGGGCGTGGACAGCAATCTCTTCGTGACTATTGTGCGGGAGGAGATTGTTGTCCACGGCGAATTTCTGCCGGAGCGGAGGAGTCGCTCCCGAGGGCTCCCTATCTGCGCTCTACAGCTCTGCAGCAGAGCGTACGAATAGGGAGCGAGGAGGTGTAGACCGTGGTTTTCACAGCCGCGGTCTAGGGGTCACGACGCGTGATCAAGGTGGGGAAGACCGTAGGTTTCTCCTCAACCTGCGGTCTATAGGTATCCGTGGCGATGGAAGGTTTGCGGTCACGGTGCCCGGGTGGTGGGTAGGTTTAGGTTAGGTTAGGTGTAGGTTAGTTTTAGGAGGGTAGGATAGGTTAGGTGTAGGAGGTTAAGAGAAAAAAAAAAAAAAAAAAATTTGAAAACCAAAGAGAAAATAAACAAAAAATCAAAAACCAAAAGAAAAAACACATAAAATTTCAAAAAAACCAAAAAATATCTTTAGTTAGTTACTTAGTTTTAGATACCGAACAGCGGGCGGTATATCCGGCACCGGAGGCATCTGCAGGCCTCGGGAGGACTAATGCCCTCCCAAAAGAGCAGCCGCATCGCCTTGGGGAAGCGATGTGCGTAACACCCACTATCGTAATGGAAATGTCTGAGATAGCGAATTGTGTTTTGTCTTGCGATCCGGCTGACGCCCGGCGTTCGCAGGTATCCGGGCCTGCGAATGTTAAATTGGTGACCGAAGAACGCGCAGGGGTAGGCGACCAGGCCCCTGCTGTCGTTAATGCTACTGGCAGCGAATTCGATGCAGTCGATGTGGACGAAGGGCCGCGTGAGCCGTCTTCCGCTAGGAAGCGACCACGCGACTCTGCTCAGAAAAGAGGTGGGTTGGCGGAGCTGACCTCTGAAGAAGAAGGCCTGCCGGCCCCGAAGGTGCCGAACGCGAGGAGAGGTCGGCAAAACTTCAGAGGAGTGAATGCTTCGCGGCCGCGGAGGAACGCACAGGGTAGGTTCGTGCGTACCCCGGCGGCCAGCGAAGCAGAAAGTGACATGGGGGTCACGTCGGAGGACCCTGGTGGCGAGAGTGGCGCCTCACTAGGGAGCTCAAAGGCGGAGCTCAACGCCGCCAGGAGGGAGCAGCGCAAAGCCGTCGCGGCCGACGAAGTGTCGGAAATGGCCCGACGCGCTCGAGAGCGACGCGCTGTTCTATCGGCGGAAGGGGGGCAACCGTCGGCGATGGAACTTAGTCGGCTGGCCTTGGACGGAGTGGACCTGGTGCTTAAGGTTGCCACAAAATCTGGCAACCTGAAGAGCACCTTCATTCGCGGTCTCAAGGAGGCTGCCGCGGACATCAAGGAGGCGGTTGGCACCCTCCTCAACACGACGGCCTCAGACGAGGTCGTGAAATTGCAGGAGGAGAACAACCGCCTCCGGAATGACCTAGAGGACCTCCGGCGACAAGTCGCTGCGCTGAGCGAGCAGCAGCAGCGACACACGCCCACCGATGCCGCTTCCGAAGTGGCCCCGGCTCCCGCACCAGGACCGGCACGTACGGGGGATGAGCTGAGCGAATCGTGCCTTGAGCGCATCGTCCGTATGTGCATGCTCCAGTGCGGGAGTATGGTCAAAGCACAATTGGAGGCGCTTTCCCGGCGCCTCCCTGAGGAAAACCTCCGCCCGCCCCTAGCAGCCGACAAACGGCGAAAGGCTGGGGTGA
Organism: Sesamia nonagrioides; assembly: GCA_017933935.1. NCBI lineage: Eukaryota > Metazoa > Arthropoda > Insecta > Lepidoptera > Noctuidae > Sesamia > Sesamia nonagrioides. Next base: position 4,891,536 of record JADWQK010000025.1, read on the forward strand.
CGCCGAAAACTGCGCATCAGCGAGCTCCAGAGAGCGAACAGCCCGCGACTGCCGGGTCTAAGGGTGAGACCTGGGCGACAGTCGTGGGTCGCAAGAAGGCCCGCAAAGCCGCTAAGGCCGCCAAGGCGGCCTCAGCAGCACCAGCGCGTGCCTCCGGTCAAATCGCAAAGGCGGCTCCGGAGGCTGCGCGGCGGACTGGCAAAGGCGGTCGCAAAGGCGGTCGCAAGGGACCAGCTGTGCGTGCGCCGCGTTCCGAGGCTGTAACGTTAACGCTTCAGCGTGGCGCTACGGAGCGCGGCGTGACGTACGGCTCGGTCCTTGCTCAGGCCAAGGCCAAGATCAAGTTGTCGGATCTTGGCCTTCAGTCCGTCACTATCAAACATGCTGTCACGGGTGCGACGCTGTTTGAGGTGGCTGGTGCTGCGAGCGGCAATGCCGAGAAGGCGGACACTCTGGCCGCCAAGCTGAGGGAGGTCCTCAACCCTGAGGACGTCCGGATCTCCAGACCAGTGAAAACCGCAGAGGTGCGGATTGCTGGTCTGGACGAGTCCGTGACTCCTGAAGAGGTAGTGGCGGCCGTTGCCCGAAGCGGAGAGTGTCCGCCGGACAAGGTGCGGGCCGGCGATATTCGCACCGACGCCACCGGACTCGGCGCTGTCTGGGTTCGGTGCCCTGTGGCGTCGGTGAATAAAATCGCCACAAGTGGCAGATTGTTGGTAGGCTGGGTTGCAGCGAGGGTTAAACTCCTGCAGCCCCGGGCTTTGCGGTGCTTCCGGTGCCTGGAGAAGGGGCACGTCCGGGCCAAGTGCGCCGCTGAGGTTGACCGTAGCGATCTTTGCTATCGCTGCGGTCAGCCCGGTCACAAGGCGGCCCAGTGTTCCGCTGCGCTCAACTGCAGCTTGTGTTCGGCTGCAGGGAAGCCGGCGGGACACAGAGTGGGCGGAGGGGCCTGTGGCACGCCTGCCAGCAAGAAGGCCACAAAGAAAAAGAAGAGGAGCTCTAAGCCTGCCGGGGAAATCTCGCCTCCCCCGCAGGCTAACAGCTCCGCGGCCGACTCCCGGCCCAGGACCGTTGCTGAGGGAATGGAGTGTCAATAATGGCACAACTCCGTTTCCTCCAGGGCAACATCAATCACTGCGCCAGAGCTCAGGATCTTTTATTCCAGAGCATGGCGCAGTGGTCGATTCAAGTAGCTGTGGTCGCTGAGCCGTATTTCATCCCCGCCCGTGACGACTGGCTGGGATGCGTTGACGGTTCGGTGGCCATTATTGGCGGGACTCTGATCGACCCGTCTCGGGGCCGCGGTTGGGTAGCTGCGGTCTCGGGCGGCATCGTCATCGTGGGGGCGTATTTCTCCCCCAACAAGAGTCTCGCCGACTTCGAGGAGTTCCTTGTCGAGTTGGGCGCCGTCGTAGGCCGCTATCACCCTCGTCCCGTTCTGGTGCTCGGGGATCTCAACGCCAAGTCATCGGCGTGGGGATCTCCGGTCACTGACCCTCGGGGCGAGGTGTTAGCGGAGTGGGTAGTGACGACCGGTCTGGTCGTCCTGAATCGGGGCTCGGTATACACGTGCGTGCGGCAGCGGGGCGGGTCAATAGTAGACGTCACTTTCGCTAGCCCCTCTGTCGCCAGCCGTGTCCATGACTGGCGTGTCGCCGTGGAGGTGGAGACGCTGTCGGACCATCGGTATATCCGGTTCGACGTCTCCACCCAGACCGCGAGCGGCCGCCATCCAGGAGCCCCGATTAGCGACGGCCCGCGCTGGGCGCTTAAGCGCCTCGACAGGGAACTTCTCGAGGAAGCTGCCATAGTCCAGTCCTGGATTTGGGAGTCGGCGACGGACGGCCCCGTCGACGTCGAAGCGGAGGCGCTGCGGTTTCGCGGGGCGATGACGCAGATCTGCGACGCGTCCATGCCCCGCGTCCGCCAACAGTCCGCAAGGCGCAACGTGTACTGGTGGAACGACGACATTGCGCGGTTGCGCGTCGAGTGCGTCGCGGCTCGCCGCCAGTACACGCGCTACCGGAGACGACGTCGACGGGATCCCGTCGAGGAAGCCGCGCGGTATGGGGTGTACCGCGCGGCCCAGGAGAGTCTGTGGCTGGCCATTGGCGACTCTAAGTCGCGGGCCAGGGAAGAGCTGTTGGGGTCCCTAGATCGGGACCCGTGGGGGCGCCCCTACCGTTGGGTACGGGGCAAGTTGCGTCCCTGGGCGCCCCCACTGGTGCAAAGTATGCAACCCCAGCTGCTGGAGGCGGTAGTATTTACCCTCTTCCCTGAGCGGGCGGGACATGTTCCCCCGGCAATGGTTTCACCCTCAGCCACAGACTCTCCAGAAGAGGAGGGCACCGATGTCCCCGAGGTGACGCAAGCAGAGACGGGAGCGGCCGTGTCGCGGCTCCGGGCCAAGAATAAAGCGCCCGGACCTGACGGAGTTCCTGGCCGAGCTCTCGTCCTGGCTCTGAAGGAGCTTGAGCCCCAGCTGAGGGGGCTCTTCACGGCATGCTTCGAGCAGGGTCAGTTTCCCAGTGTGTGGAAGGAGGGGAAGCTGGTCCTGCTTAGGAAGGAGGGGCGCCCTGCGGACTCACCGTCCGCGTATCGGCCCATAGTGCTGCTCGACGAGGCGGGCAAACTTTTTGAGCGTATTATCGCAGATCGCCTCGTCGGCCACTTGTGCGGAGAGGGGCCGAACCTGAACGACAACCAGTTCGGTTTTCGTCGTGGGCGCTCCACCATAGACGCCATCATGCGCGTGAGAGCCCTGGCGGAGGATACGGTGTCCCGGGGTGGGGTGGTGTTGGCGGTGTCTTTAGACATTTCCAACGCCTTCAACACCCTACCCTGGAGCTGTATTAGGGAGGCCCTGAAATACCATCGGGTGCCTCCCTACCTCCGCCGCATAGTAGGGGCTTATCTGCAGGACAGATGCGTCATCTATCGGGGACGTGACGGTGCCGGTCAGCACCAAATGTCGTGCGGTGTTCCACAGGGATCGGTCTTGGGACCGCTCCTGTGGAACATCGGCTACGACTGGGTGCTGAGAGGCGAGCTTCCGTCGGGCGCCGACTTGACGTGTTATGCGGACGACACGCTTGTCACTGCCCGGGGGAGCTCGCACAGGGAAGCGACGTTGGTAGCCACGGCTGCGGTATCACAGGTGGTGAACCGCATCCGGCGCCTGGGCCTGGAGGTGGCCCTTGACAAGTCGGAGGCCATGGTTTTCCATGGCCCCCGGCGTGCGCCGGCGCCGGGATCGCATATCGTGGTCAGTGGGGCCCGGATAGCTGTCGAGTCCACCATGAAGTATCTGGGATTGGTGCTCGACAGCCGATGGGAATTCGGGCCCCACTTCCGGCGACTGGCGCCCAAGCTGATGGGTGCAGCAGGCGCACTATCAACGTTGCTTCCCAACATGGGGGGCCCGAGCGCCGCCTGTAGGCGGTTATACGTGGGAATCGTGCGGTCCATGGCCCTGTATGGGGCCCCTGTGTGGGCGATGGACTTGACAGCCGGAACACTCGCCATTCTGCGCAAGCCGCAGAGGGCGATGACCGTTAGGGTCGTCCGCGGGTACCGCACGATTTCCTACGAGGCGGCTTGCGTCCTGGCCGGATCCCCGCCCTGGGACCTAGAGGCGAAAGTACTCGCGTCATTGTACCGATGGCGCGAGGAAGAGCGGAAACGGGGCTCCAGTCCGGTGCAGCGGCAGATCGAGCTGCACCGAGAGGAGCTCCGTCAGGTCCTGGTGGCGGACTGGCGGCAGAGGCTTATGCGCCCTACCGCCGGCCTCGTTACCGTCGAGGCGATCCGGCCAGTACTCGACGACTGGCTCGGGAGAAGGCACGGCTCCCTGTCGTTCAGGGTGACGCAGGTGCTGTCGGGGCACGGCTGCTTCGGCAAGTACCTGTGTCGCTTAGGCAGGGAGCCGGACGCTCGGTGCCACCACTGCGTCCAATGCGGGGAGGAAACGGCGCAGCACACGCTCTCCGAGTGTGTAGCTTGGGAGGAACAGCGCCGTGTCCTCACAAATGAAGTAGGAGGCGACCTGACGCTGCCGGCAGTAGTGCGGAGGATGGTCGGTAGCGCAGAGTCGTGGGATGCAGTGGTGTCCTTCTGCGAGGACGTGATGTCGCAGAAGGAAGCTGCGGAACGGGAGAGGGAGATCTCAACTCCCTTCCCGAGCCGCAGAAGACGCACCGGGCGCCGAAGAAGGGTGGATAACGCCCTCTTCCGCCCCCCATGAATGGGTCCAGGGGCGAGGGACATGGGGAAGTCCCCGCCCCCTATGGACCCCGAGGCGGAGGCGCGCGCGAGTGTCGACGCACGCCCCTGAGGCGATGCACGGGGTAGTTTAACACCCCACTACCCCGTGCAGGAGACGGGGCCCGGACAGACCGGGCCAGCACGAGGGTGTGGGGCCGTGGAAGAATTTAGACTCCCGCGGCCTCACGCGTTTGCTCGTGATAGAAGAGACACCGGGGTGGTTTTAGTCAGTAAAAGTCTGACAGACCCCGTCGCCCAACCCAGGGCGGCGGACATCCTATGAGGATTTCCACCCCGAAAAAAAAAAAAAAAAAAAAGATCACTCGAGCTAACCTATAAAACTATAAGTGCGCTGAAAGAGTTTGTTGAAAAGGAAATATCAGAGTGTTCGGAAGTGCAGAGATTGCGTTTTAACACTTTTAACCAAAACATTATATTAGAGTAACGTTTGACGATAGCTTCCTTAAAACTTAGCACGTTCATGCTATTTATCTACGCTTATGCACGTACAAAAATATAAATCGTCAAAACACTTTCTAACCTCATACGTATCATAATCGAGTGAAGGCAGTGGAAAATTAACATAATTATCACCCCGAGCATTCATGACAATAAGACCACGTAATCACATTACCGTATTATTGGTAAATGGTTGCGATAAGGCGAGAAAATCAAACAACGTGTCATTTTCAGGTCGGTACTGCACAAAATTTTAATAGGTGGATGATTCAGACTTGTTTTCCTCGGAAATCTATGAGTTTCCAAGGATTTCTCGGTATATTGCTGTTCGCGAAGTTAAAAGGAAATAGACAATCATTTTGTGATTGTAACTTTATCAACTTTCAAGTTCTCGATAAGCTGCTGCAGTTTCGGGAAATATTAACAAAATTATATTAATCTTCTCTTCGATCAAACGTGTATCGAAAATTCTACTGATCATCCATTTAGATTGTTCTAAGTTAAAATAACCTTAATGTAATCCAAACTAGATTAAATTTGAGCTGATTGGTATACACAGATACTTCAGGATATTCAAATAAATTACAAGTTCAAGTGCCAATTAGTGTCCAGTCCTTAACACTTACTGTAATTAGTCACGCTACGACACACCAAAGAAAAGGACCAACTACAACAAGTGAACCTACTGGACAAGACAATACACTCGCTGTTCATTATTTCAAGCGAGTCTAAAAGATTTTTTAAGGAACTAGTTCCTTTATGGTGCTCGGTAGCTACGACCTTGTAGCTTTTTTACCGGCACTATTTCTTCGTGATGATACTTTCAAGAACATTTTTACAGTAAAGCACCTGCTGTTACATCTTCGTCATCTATCAAGCGAACACGGAGGGACAACACGATAAATTATAAGGCTTGTTATCAGACTTTTGGACTTCCGACTACCCGTGACGATAGTTAATTTATAGAAATACATAGCCAACAAATACTGTTGTTATTATCAGTGTTTATATCACGATTCCATGAAGGACTTTATATTGTCGACTCAACAATGCCTCTAGAGATAGCAGCAACCTTCGCGAACAACCCAAAGAAAATACACGTCATTCAAATAGTTCTTACCTTGGCAATAAGTTTTCCATCATCTCCAATGAGGAATTCTTCCAGGCCAAAGACGAGGGGCGAAGAGTTTCCAAGATGGAATATCCTGGAGGATGTCCCTCTTGTTACTCTGAACTCGATGGTCTTCGCCATCAGTACATTGGTAATCATGTATACTGATTTCTTGCCTTCCAGATCTGGAATATAGTGTTTTATTTAAATACTATAAAGAGTAAATTTTATTCAGATTATGTTTTGAGAAAGGTAAATGATGAACGATGAAATTTATGGAATAGGCAATTCTAGAAATAATTTTAAGGAAAACTGAGCATAGAATAGAATACTTTATTAAGAACTCGTTATTCTTTACAGTAAAAACAATGTGATCGGCTGTGTCGCGTATGAAACTGGTAAAAAAATAAAATAATAATAAGCAAAACTGCGTCGCCAGAGTGCTAAGCTATTTTTTTAAACAACACTTCTGATATATTGCAAAAATAAGATAATGCAATCAATAAGATTGATAAGCAATAAACGTCAATAGACACGCCCTCTAAAATTAAATCTAGTAAGAAGTATTTACTTAAACTGAGACTTTTCAATTTCCCTTAGGTGACTTACGCTAGCTCTATGGAAGACGTGACAATTAAGGTTTATTAATCTGTTATGATTTTGTTTATGGTCTTTAAATTACCCATACCTTTGTTATTTTCAACATCCAAGTAGATGTTGTTAACGAGATCCTTGTTTTTGGGTATGGTGGTTCTAGAGAAGTTCACCATGATAACTCTCACTTTGTTCTTGATGGCTTCATCTTGAAGTGTAATCTGAAAATAAAATTACTAGTTACGCATAGTTTTTGAGCAGTTAAAATAGTTTATTGGTATGATGAGCTATCGGAGAACAATGAACAACAAGGCCGCTGCTGATACGGGCAAAACGATGACATAGATTGCGTCAATCAGTCTCCCATAAAGTGTGTCCTATGTTTTTATGATCTGTGGTCGGTTACGTTAGAAGAATAGTTTAACTGCCTTTATTTTCATATATTTTACTTTCTTTACCTTTCTGTTTATGGGCGGTATTTATGTTGACAAAGTTTCCAGAAATGAGAGTACTGAATTGAAACAGACTTTTGAGGATTCCTGAAGAGTAGGTAAATCAGTTTGTGTTTATTCAGATCCACACATTCCTGTTTCTATCTGTGTATTCTCGTTTCAATTACTCAGGTGTGAATTACAATGATTCTCGCTAGTCTTAAGTATCATGTAACAGGCCATTGACCGGTGTGACAGTGTGACAATAGCAGTGCTTTTTTCATCTATTCTCGTGGGATGATGGAACGGATTATTTTTTATATCTTGGTTTATATCGCAATACGTGAGCGAATGATACAGAACGCCGAACTAAAAAACTGCTCAGTGCTAATTAAGAATTTTATAGCCATCACTTCATTGTCTAAAATTACAAATTTTTAGTTTTAGTTTATTAAAATCAGGGACAATAATCTGTTTTTGTGGACATTGGACTTATTATTCTCGTTTGAGGGACTTACCAATTATACGTCGTAAGTAAGGGATATATGTATCAAGATTGATCGATCGATGATTGATAAATTACTATTGTCACTAATTAAAGCGTTACCGATTGAAATGCAAACGCAAAGCAGATAAGATTAAAAGATATTTTCAATTAAAAGGCTTCAGGTGTGATACTCTGAGTAATGGTCAAACGTAGGTGTTCGTCACAGTCGGTAGCAACAAAAGCTAGTGGAAATTCTAATTTATTTGGAATTCAGAACCAAACCCTTCCCTGTTAAAATAATTGCAAGATTAAAGTGAACATTTGAGGATGTTCTTCTAAAAATAAATATTATTAATAGATGACGCCTTTTCCCTATCTTTTTCTACATTAACGACATGATGATTAAACTAATCAACCCACGCATTTTGCATCTATGGTGAGTAAGTAGTAACAGGCTCTACCTACCGTCCAACAGATACAAAAAGTTGTTTAAAAAAGTATTCGCATCTTTTTATTGTAACTACCGTGCTCTGACTTATCATGCTATTAAACTAAACAGCAACGTTTTTTATTTCCCTATTTCGCAAGAATTTTAAAAATATGGTATGCGTGTATATTCATGTCTTGGTAAAATTTTAGATTCATCAATATTAGGTAGCAGACCTTGGTTATGATAGCGTCATTGTTAGAACAACTACATTTACGGGATACGCAAATTATCTGCTGTGGAAATAAAGATTACGGCTGACCAAACACACGTACGCACTTGCAAAATTGCACAACTCAAGCGCTCTGCATCGGACGGAACTAGGTCAGGAACATTGAATATCCAGACCGTTTTCTGGATTATGATGTAAGAATGAATATTTTTTACCATTTTTTGTTCATCAGGTAAAAAATATTCATTCTTAAATGAACAGGTAGTGCGCTGGAATAGTGAATCCCGGGGCCCTCATTTGCTATTACAATAGTGTCAGAATGTTCGAACAGTGATCTCATTATGATCGGTTTTGACAAGTTTGGTAATCTACTAACAAAATGTCATCATTATGCCTTTCCAGTGCTCTACCACTGACGCTCCACTCCATATAAATAAATGTTCAACTTGAACAGGTAACTACCTAGTAGTTTTTAGAAAATCATATCCATTAACGGGTTTTATACATATGTAATATTGGCAATATCACTCTATCACTATTCCATTACGAGACGACTGAGATAATCTATCGATCATTATGAATGTAGCACATTACGAACTTTTAAGCATAATGGCAATGGAATCGTGTTGGAATGACAAATTTATACAAATAGCAGACTAGGTTTTTTTTTAATATGGCATCTCGTAGTTGACCTTGAGAGGTCGTGACTACTTAACCGGGTTATCCTGTGGTTGCCTTAAATGAATTTAAAGCCTCCAGCCAGGGCAACAAACAACTAAGCGACTACACGCTAAGGGCACCCCCTGTGGGGTACGAACCTCGGCTTAGGGTGTCGCTGGAGAGAACAGCAAGGGACGGCTGGATCGAAATTTTGTTTTTGTTTCGGTTTGATGACCGCGGCCTTTCCTAGTACTCACTCTCGAGAAGAAACGACCGAAACAAACTCAGAGGTCATAGTCGGGAATTTATATTAGCTGTGGCGCGAGCTGGGCTTCATCGGGCAAGGAGTAAACTAGGGGACCTGGTCAATGCTTTTATATTATTACGTCATATTATTAAGTCGTAACAAAAATGTAATCAAAACTATGGGAGCGATATGTTTACCATATCATTATGCCGCGGCAGGGATGTGTTACATTTATAATTTTATTCATCTTTTAATATGGCATTATTTTCCTACTACTTCCATGTATTCAAAATATCCTGTAACTGCTAAATAAATGCCAAGGGGTTCGGGTACATTTAAAAATTTGTTGATATCACTACAATCCGGATGAAGCGTTTCGCTTCGTCTTTTATACCGCGTATATAGAGGGACTTAAACAAATCGCCAGAGGCGGGTCTTCCTGTCTGATTAAAATTTAAGTGCCTACAAGGCTACAGTGAATAGGCTCTTAATAAACTGGTGTGCTTTACTATCAACGATTACAACACTTCTTATCATCAGAAAACCGTCAAACACTTTATAACATTAATAAAAAATGGGTGTGTTTAGATAAGTTTAGCTTTGAATTAATAATAAAAAGTTAAAAAACTAAAACCCAACTACGACAAAAAACGACACTGAAAAAGTATAAAACAAGATTTTCAGAATACTGAACTGAACAAAGTTGCTAATATAGTTGCAAGTAAATGGACACAGTAGACTCTACCAAGATGCCTTCGTTGTAAATTGACAATAATGTCTTACGATACTATTCTGAAGTATGCAATATTCACTATTTAGAGATAAATTTTCATGTTTGGAAAACCGCAGTCACACGTTATGAAAGTGCTACGGTAGGTATATGTAACGTGTGACTACGCCTTCCAAACATGAAAATTTATCTCTAAATAGTGAATATTGCATACTTCAGAATAGTATCGTAAGACATTATTGTCAATTTACAACGAAGGCATCTTGGTAGAGTCTACTGTGTCCATTTACTTGCAACTTTGCAACTTTGTTCAGTTCAGTATTCTGAAAATCTTGTTTTATACTTTTTCAGCGTCGTTTTTTGTCGTAGTTGGGTTTTAGTTTTTTAACTTTTTATTATTTGTACTATTTTGGTGTTAAAGTGTATTTGTGGCGCATAATATTAATAAAAGTTAAATTGACGAACTAAAAACTAGGTAGTTAACATACGACATCTCTTTTGACTTATGTATCGGCGTATAGTAATATGTAGAGATGTCCTATTTTACTATTTCGTAGCGCTTGAAGCGTAGCGCGTATAGCAACGGTTTCACCGTATGAAGCTCCCGGTTTTTCGTAGTAGCGACGCACATTTGCGTCGATGGCACCGAATGGGTCATGAATTAGTGGATGAGGCCGTTAGTATAAATAGATTGGATGTTTTTCTAACGGTGGTAGGCCATAACATCGGCTGCCGGCAGAAGTTACCACCCACCAGACAAAGTCGTGCCGCCAAGCGATTCGTCGTGTTCCAGCATGATATCTGGTGAAGCCGTACGGAGGACGCGTCTGAGCACTTTGTGTTGCGTTGTGTGGCGAGTACGATGCGCCAAATGTTGTTGTGTCGGGAGTTTGGTCGTGGAGAGTCTCCAGATCAATCTCCCTCTGGCGCAGCATGGTTGGTCGTGTTGCTCTTGGATTTAACATTGCATCACCTGGCTCAACGGCCGTCATCCTTGCTATTCCTAAGTTTTTTAAGTGAATAGGCTTAATAAACTAGTGCGCAGGCATCAAGGATTGCGTCACTGCTTACCATCAGGCGGGATTGCAGTCAAGCGCTAGTTTATAATTATTTAAAAAAAAATATATATATTAAGAGGACCTGGGAAGATTTCTTAATCTATCTAATTCTGCTAACGATCGACTGTCATGTGGATTTTTAAGTAATTTATTATGATCCAATGCACTTATAAATAATCCCTCTATGGTTTTAACTCTACTGAGAGCGACATAGGCCTGTCCTTTAGCAAACAATGACTTTCCTAGATCTGTAACTTTTTTATCTAGAGTACAACCTTGTAATTTATGTACAGTACAACCCCAAGAAAGAATCAGCAGGAGCATTTTACGCTGAATTTGCCCAGAACCCCTCAAGCCGTCAAATTCAGTGAGGCAAGGCTCGATTTTGATAAGTCCGTTAGTATCTGCTTTTATGGATGCGTCGTCAAATTGTATGAGAACAGCGCTTGGCTGTTCTCCTGTTCCAACTGATCGCGCCGAAGAGCAGGCCATTCGAAGGCCTTCACCACTCCCATCGCTCCGTTTACCAAACCCTGGTTTACATTCAAATTTCTACGAAGCATTACTAGGGATTATGTACAAACATAATGTACTCGTGAAGCTCTTTCAGATGATACCAAATACCTACGGTATATTTATTTTAATTTTGTTTTAACATAGAACTTTTTGTCCGCTAGAGGGCGTAATACTAATTTTGGTGACAAGCTTTATAGCTCATAACCAACAGAATATCAAGGCCCTTCTAATGGTTCTGCAGTGGTCTTATTCTGATAAGTAGTAAAGAAGCTATCTATGAACGAAAAGATGTGAATTATATGCAATTAGCCCATGAATATAGGTAAAGTCACAAGTAAATGCTAATAATATATACATATTTAAAATGTACAAGTTAAGCCCTTTCAAATGATACCAAACACGGCATATTTATCTTAACTTTTTTTTTTTACTCTGTATATTTTGACCGCTAGAGGGCGCCACGTTAGATTTTGTGAAACTCCATATAGCCTATAACCAGCAGACAATTAAGACGCTTCTAATGATATATCATTTATCCAATTCGAATAAGTAGTTTAGAAGTTACGAGGGAACAGATGAACATACATACATACATACATACATACATACATACATACATACATACATACATACATACATACATACATACATAGCCTGTCAAAATCATAACCCTCCTTTTGCTTTGCCGTAGTCGGGTAAAAATTAGGCGAGGCTTGAAGTAGGTTCATTTGATTTATTTATGGATTACCTAAACTAATCACAGTCTACAATAGATAAGGAAAGTATAAAGTGAAACTGATAATTTAAGTAATTCCCCATATTGTTTAGAACGCTATCATATCTTCATTGTTACCTGTCAATATGTGGAAGCTTGTAATTAACAAATTGTGCTGTAAATAATTATGTTTATGGTAATATTAGTCTGGAAGCTTTCTGTAATAATAAAATAAATAATATTACCTAAGCTTGCATTTGACTTGTAATCCAGTATAATAAAAATTAAAATAATTATCTTAATAAATACATAATTGTCTACTTTATACATATAGTTGTCTAGATAAACAACTCACAATTAACTACTAGAAACAGTTTTAGCTTCTTAATCCGTTTATGTGGAAGCCACAGTAATTAAAAAATATTGACCTGGGGTTTCGGGATAATAGAATAGTACTCTTTATTATATACGGTGTACACCATATTGAAGGAAAACATCTTGAGGAAACCTGGACTTTAAGTCTGAAGCCGACAACCCGCATTGAGCAAGCGTGGTGATTACGCTCAATCCTTCTCTGTATGAGAGGAGACCTGTACTCAACAGTGGGACGATAAAAGGTTGATGATGATGATGACACCATATATGTTAATTACAGAGATCAATGTAAAAAAAAAAAACACAAAGGGTGAACCATTGGGTTTTTAAAGACATCCTTTATGAATGAGAGATAATACAACAAGACTGTAGGTAATCTAGCTTGCCTTTAAAAGGACTTATTGCTAAGCAAAAAATCAAACCAATCTTAATATTCTCCAGTTTATCAGTATAAAGGATTGAAGGCAAAGACGAAAAAAGATCTTTGTAAATCCTTGGCTCCAACATTTTCCTCAATTAAATTTATTTCCCTATAACTGTTTATACTAAAACATGGCAACTAAAGAAACACACTAACAAACCTGCTAAAATAATATTAATATATTAACACCAATGAGCTAAATGCGTGCAAGTCATTTATGTCTCTATATTAGCGGACTGAGTATAATAATTACTGTAGTGTAAATTACACTACAGCTCAGTAGGATAAAGGTTTAAACAAATGCAGAATAAAGTGGCCTTCGTAATTAAACTAATGCATTATGCACAACGAGCATTTGTTGAATGAATGCTGCATAATTCAAGACTTATAATGTTGGAGTGTTCCGTGGTGGCATTATGAAGTACTCTTGGAATTTAATTTCTACTAGCCTATGCTTGCGACATCGGCCGCGTAAAGGTACATCGCCTGTGGGCGATAAGTTAAATTTTCGCGTATTTTCTTTACGGTGGTTCCTAAGAGCGCTATTTAACTTCACCATATTAAATAGTCCATAGCCTTCCTCAAAAAATGGGCTACTAAAAAGAAAAATATGTAATTGTCTTTTACAATATTTTCAAATCATTGGGTATAGGAGGACACTATAGACCTGTCAAAAAGTACCAGGTAAGTAGGTACTGAAATAAGAAATAGTCTACAGATCTAAAGTCTACAAAACCTACTACGTCCTCACATTTAAAAAATATAGATGAATCTATCATTAAGTATATACATTTAATGAAACCTATTAAAATCTAGTACTTAATTGATTACCATTACAATTATAAATGAAAAAAGATTTAGTCCTATAACTGAATAGTAGTCCCAAAGATTATCACATTCAAAAAAACAGAACCGCTTTATTTTTAATGCAGGAAGATAATAAACATGCAATTACTGTTATTATACCTAAACACTGGCCAAATTGGGAGCTGTTTTAATGTGAGGATCTAAGGCGTAGAAAACTCAATAATTGAGCAACATATCCAGAAAATGTGTAAACTCACAATGCTCATGCTGCATTAGAATGCAGCCTTTCTTATGAAGTTGGATGTTTTAATGAGGATAATAATTTAATTCCTAAATAACTTGCGCGTCGGTAATGCGCATTTTTTCTCTTTTAACAGGACATGGACACACCAAGGTCAGATATGGGTCAGATTTCGTAATCTGTGGGTGTGGAACCCTGCTCTGAAATTAAGTAAAATAAAAGAAGTTCCTTGATTTATCTACACTACTAACCTTTACGCTTTCATGCGGGAACTTAAAATCTTCCTCTTGAAAGTTACCTTCCTCCAGCCATTCTACAATTTCCGAGTTTGATTTCTCTTTATTTACATTCTTCACCAACTCGCCGAGCGGTGTAAACATTTTACCGTTTGTTTCCTTCTCATTTTGAACGAACAGAGATGTAACTTTATACAAAGCTGCTTCGGTAATATGAGGAATACACACCAACTGACTGCTGCCGATTTCAATCTCAATTTCGTCTCTGATAAACGGCCAAGCATCCTCCAACTTAAGAGACTTTAAGGAATCCAAGCTAACATCTTTACGGATCTCGTGAGAATACAACGATTTCACAACTACTTTTAGTTTTTTCGGCATTGTAAAAATTTAAATGTCTACGTAATTTTCAATAAGACAAAATTCACGTACTTACGTGATAGATGTCAAATAACGACTAACTTTTTTCTCTTTTCCTACTTGCTGGATGTGCTAGTAAATCAGAAAGAGATAGATGACATAATCAATACTAACGGATTCAGCAAGAAAGACTGAGACAGCAATATCGGTGTTACCATACACTTGTTAAAAACTTCCCTGTAAACTAATTTTCTTTTTCTTGTAATTTTCTATTTTCATAACTTTAAACTATATCTCTTGATTTAGATTCTATAATTATCATAGTCTCGACTTGTATATTTAAGTATGTTTACCCAGACTAGTCCTAGGATCAATACTTAAGACATTGCTTAGGTTACTTCTACTTTTGTTTATCTCTTCGCCAAATAGTTAGGAAGCTTCAAATCATTAGCTTAACATTTTTTTTATATTCTAGCTTAAATTCTTTAAATCTCCAGTTGAAAATCGGCTATTCCTAAACATATCTACCGATTAACGTTTCCAATTATCCTTAAATTACCAGGAAACTCGATTATGGGTAAAACGCGGCATCACTTCATACGTCACGTTGTTATCACGCGTTCCTCACGCAACCACAGCTGTGTTTCGTGTGTACTTGCATGCAGAATGCATGTTTAAAAAACGACGCTGACTCAGCCAAGTCATAGTTTCCACCCGGCTAATCCGCGATAGTTTTTACATGGTCTGACGGACAATGACGTAGTTAATTTCATAGTTGGCTAGCGCTATGGGCTAGCAACGCCACGAAACTTTCCAGAGATTTTAGTGAAATTGCTCGATTTAAGAGTCAGATTATTCCAGCTAGCTAGCTAATAATGTAACCTAAAATATCAGACGTTGCCTAATTACATGTAATTTGATCATGATGAACGCCTACCGTAATACAACAAAAATATTTTGATCCTTTTATCACAAACACGACACGAGTGGCTGAGCGATCGACTGCTGCAATGAATGTCGCGGGTTCGATTCCCGCACGGAACAAATATTTGTATGGCCTACAGGTAGTTGATCCGGGTAGTTTGGCTGTTTGTGTATGTGAGTTTAAATGTTTGTAAACGTACCCACGATACAAGAGTAATTCCTAGTGTGGGCAAAGTTTTTTTAAAAATAAGATAAAACACATCGTTTGAAAACAATATAGATACTAAATAAGGCCACACAGCCCACATAACAATATTGGATAAATAGTTCACCTGTTTTTGTATCATCTGCTTTAAGCGAATACATTACGATTACTGATGAATTTTCTTATTAGACTATACGTAGGAAACTCAAGGAAACTCAAGCATTGATCTCTGTTTAAACATTACTTAAATCTAGTTTCAACCAATCAAATGGCTTGAAACGAGATTTAAGTAATGCTTGAGTTTTGAGTGACTTTCTGTAATAAGGGCCTAAAAGCAGGACTCAACATAGATTCCGCTGTCCGTCTGTCTGTCACCGAGCTGTATCTTATTAACTGTGATAGAATAGAATACTCTTTATTACGTACACCCATTGATATAATATTAAACTAAGATATCAATGCGTACACCATATATACTTAGATATACAGAATATAAATATAATGATTTTACAAAGGGTGCCTTTTTTTTTAATGCGGCATCTCGTAGTTGACCTTGAGTTGTCGGGACTACTTAACCGGACTATCCTGTGGCTGCCTTAGGTGAATTTAAAGCCTCCAGCCAGGGCTACTAAAAGCTAAGTGACTACACGCTAAGGGCACCCACCCCCTGTGGGGTACGAACCTCTGCTTAGGGTTCCTTCATAAATTATAGTAGGTACTCTGTGGCTTAGGGTGTCGCTAGAAGAACAGCAAGGGACGGCTGGATCGAATTTTTATTTTTGTTTGGTGACCGCGGCTTTTCCTAGTACTAGCTCTGAGAAGAAACATTTTTTTTTTTTTTTTTAATATGGCATCTCGTAGTTGACCTTGAGAGGTCGGTACTACTTAACCGGACTATCCTGTGGCTGCCTTAAGTGAATTTAAAGCCTCCAGCCAGGGCTACTAAAGCTAAGCGACACACGCTAAGGGCACCCCCTGTAGGGGTACGAACCTCGGCTTAGGTGTCGCTAGAAGAACAGCAAGGGACGGCTGGATCGAATTTTTATTTTTATTTCGGTTTGATGACCGCGGCGTTTCCTAGTACTAGCTCTGAAAGAAACGTCCGAAACAAACTCAGAGGTCATAGTTGGGAATTTATATTTACTGGCTCAGCTGCGGCGCGGGCTGGCCTACATCGGACAAGGGACGGGGGGCGATTACTACGTTGAACGCGTCGCGTCGGACCTCGGCGGCGAGGTCGGTTTTTGTGTTTTGTACTAGTGGCCCTATTGGCCTCTTGGAGGAGGTAATGGGGTCATCAGGGTCGGTGAGCGTGCCTAGGTCGGCGAAGCTTGCTAATTTTGGAGGAGTAATTTACTGCCGCGACAACCAGAGGGTTATGTGTACAGCGGCTGTGTCAAAGAAACGCTTGGAGAGGCGTTTCATGAAATGCTGGATAGTGGGGATTTTGAGATCTAGACGGAGGATCTCATTTCGGACGAACCAAGGGGCGTTTGTTGCTCTGCGAAGAAAGCGGTTTTGGAGTGTCTGCATCCTATGGATATGACTGGGCTTGGCGTGTGCGAAGACTACACAGGCGTATGTCATGATGGGGCGTATGCAGGCTGTGTACAGGCGCATTTTGCACTTGAGGGACAGCTTGCTGCCCGGATTGAGGAAGAGAGTAGAAACAGCCGAGGTTCGGGAATTTATATTTACTGGCTCAGCTGCGGCGCGGGCTGGCCTTCATCGGACAAGAGACGAGGGGAGGGAACTACTACGTTGAACGCGTTGCGATGGACCTCGGCGGCGACGTCGCCGTCGGTAGGTCAGTCTTTGTGCTAGTGGCCCTATTGGCCTCTAGGAGGAGGGTTGGGGTCATCAGGGTCGGTGAGCGCAAGTGGTGCCACAATGGGCGGTCTTATCGCTAAGAGCGATCTTTACAGACAACCTTTGGATGGAATACTATGAGAAAGGAGAGATAGCTAGACAGTTGTCAATTTTGACAGATGATGTATTTCTAAAAACAGAATAAAATAAATATTATTTTTTATTGAAAATGTCACGGAACCCTTCGTGCGAGAGTTGACTCGCATTTGGCGGTTCTTTTTTTAATAAATATTATAAAAATAAAACAAATAAAATGTTAATTAGAAATTATAATACTCATAAGCTTAAAATTATATTTAGAGAGCCTGTAGAGATTTTCTCTAAGCCATAACAAATTCAAGAATAAGTATATTGGAATGTGTAAAAATAGAAATAAAACATTTGATTATTATTTTAACTGCAGTGTTTATAAATATGTCCTTGTTTATTTATAAAAAGGCAAGAGTTTATTAAATTGCATGTTTGAAAATCTTAAATCTATAGGTACAGACAACAGTACATCAAGCTACTACAATGTGTCAGATTTCATTATTTGATTTTCAACTTTATCTCTAAAGCATTAACACACTAGGTTGATTGGGTATATTTGACAGTTTCGGGTAGCTTGACCAGTTGTCGTCCGTACAATAATAGTGCTTTAACTATAATGACAGCATTGCTTTTCAAGCTAAGCCTCTATATGATACAAACTCCTTGCTTTAAAGTTGATAGCACACATTTAAAGGCAGAGTTTTTCAGTTCATGAATAATATTTTAGTTTTCCATGTTGTTATTCAAGCCTATATTGGATTGGTGGAGAAAGTAGTCCATTTGGTATACCAATACATTTCCATTGAACATGGCATAAAAATATTTAGCCCATAACGTTCACACAGCTTTGTCGCAGGCCTCCTTGGGCCGTAGTCTGCTATTACAATAATGTCAGAGTGGTCAATTAGTGATCTCATAATGATCGATTTTGACAAGTTTCAGACCTACTAACAAAATGGCGTCACTAAGACTTTCCAGTGGTCAATCACTGATATGCCATTCCATATTAATAAAATATGTACAGTTTGAGTAATGTTTACAAAATCATTTCAATGAAAAAAATTCCATTTTTTTATAAATGATAAACTCGCGCTTGACCGCAATCCCACCTGATGGTAAGCAATGATGCAATCGTTAATGGTTCAGCGCACTAGTTTATTAAGAGCCTATTCACTCTAGCCTCGACGGAAACACCGCCGCTGGCAAATTGTTCCAGTCCCTCGATGTTCGCGGTATAAAGGCGGAGGCGAAACGCTTCGTCCGGATCGTAGTGGTGCTAACAACGTAAGGGTGGAAACTCGCCGACGACGGGTCGTCCGATAGTGGAATGGATGGGGAAATAATTCATGCAATTCGCTCACACACTCACCAAAATGCATCCTATATAATTTTCACTACAATGACATTGAAATAAATGACATATTTATAAAATAGCAGACTAGGGCAGTGAACTATAATCCACCACACTGACGGTGTGGACTCTTGAGGTTGGCAGATGTTACATGTCTTTGGATTTTATGGTTTTAGAACATGAGTTTCATCTCAATGTTATTCAGCACTATTCCATGGAACATACTTTATCCTATTTACTGATACTGAGTTTTCATTATTTCTTCAGTTTGGTCACCTGGTTTAAGTATTATAGACTTTTCTTTACCAAACTAGGCTGAACATTATTAATTTTTGAGGCTGAAAGTCATTAAGCCTTTTAGTAAGATAAGAGTTTTGCATAAACATAGAGAACTTAATGAACTTTTTATCTGTTGTAATAAAGCAGCACTTTTGAGATTCTCTCAAGTCATTTTTTGTCAGATTTTTTTTTTTTTTTTTTAATTTAGTAGGTCAAAGTTTGTCTATGACTTTCAGCCGCAGTAAATTCAGATATACAATAAGTTTTCATGGTTGTTAGTGAGCAGATCACATTAGCCTTTGCATAGCTGCACTGATGCACAGTGCTCCACTGATACAAATGCTATGTGTGACATGTCCATTATGTCTTCAACAAGTAATTTTACTTCTTGACAACACTTGGAGTGGTCGACTGGAAAACTGATGATGCTGACATTAAGTTTTCTATGTACTGTCCCAGGACTTGGTTTTCTGAGCGTAGTTTCAAGTTTTCTTCTTTGACTGAATCTACCCGTTGTGACAGATCTGTAAAAAAATTGAGCTTTGTCTTATTAATTGTGAAATGAAATTGTATATCATATGGAATGAAGTAGAATGTAAAAAAACTATAATAGTAGGGGAACATCAAAGAAACATCCATGGAAGTAGTGTTTTTGAAGGTGGGCTTTTTATATCTTGTAGTACACACAAAATACACAGATGTCTTATTGAATGATATAGACTTATATCATCAGAGATATATCAAAACTATGGACAACTATTTATGGTAGAAATATGTTAATTTAATTTTATTTCAGTGCACTTTGAATTAGCACAAAAAACTATTGTCATTTCACATAGTACATATATTTAGTCCAGCATATTTGAGTAATAATAGGCCATTGGGTTTAAAGAAGTTTACTACAGGGACTATGACTAATCGAGGATATAGAAATAGACATGTTGCACTAACCCCAAATTATTTTGGTTAAGGACAGGAGAATTAATTAAGTAAAAAAAAAAAAGATTTGTGGATGGATTTTAATGAGGACAATATTGAATGATTTCTTGATAAAGAAAAAAAGAATATATAAAAGTGTGGCTGAAACCAATACATAATTAATTGTATCATTATCTGCCTAGCTTTTCTCCAAATATGGTGTCAGCTTCCAAAATTTTAATGAAAAATTAAATGATAATCTAGTGGAAGATCTATTACAGAATTTTATACTCACCATCCAAAGTGTTTTGTAGTTCTAAAACCTGTGATATTAATCGTGCTTTCTCTTCCTGTTCATCAATTCCGGAGTCTGGCTCGAAACTTGGCGGTCCATTGAGGCCAGGGCTGGAGGAACCGCCAGTGTATGAACTCGGTAATGAGTCCATTGAACGACCATGATCCAAATGATTGTTTTCTATTTCGTCATTGATTATCACCTGCGGGTCATCGTCTGCTAAGGGAATATTATCATCGTTACACTTCTGCATGATTGATGACAATAATTGGTTATCCAGCCGTTTTAAATTTAATGTACTCGTTGAAATTAGAACGACAAATCGATTTTTCGTTTTATTGTTTGACTTTGACGTGAGTGCGTGACGTTTGTTTTTGACATGAGTAAGAAATAGAGTCCGTTTAGAAAGTGCGAGGCGTTTCAAATTGTTTTATTTTAAACAAGAGAGTTGTAAGGTTAATGACATTTATATACAGCACAGTCAATATACATTCTATGAAAAAATGGTCAAAAGACACTTTTTTTCGAATGCAATTTTACAGACCCAATTTTCCTCTATGAATTATTGTGTAACATTCTCTACGAATATACGTATCTTACCCGTTTTATTAATTCCACAGGAAAGGCTATAGAAATGATTTTAAGAAAGACTGTCGATAATGTGAAAAGTCGTGATATAGTTTTCACAAAGAAGTTAATTACTTTGGGTTTTCATCACAGTGTATTAGTTTCTACACTATTTGAATGCTAAGATGAATTAAATAATCTTTCCTATTGTCGTGAATAAAAGTAAATTGTATTTAAATCGGTTGAAACGAAACGAAACCAGTGTGACCAAATGTGGCAGGATCCTGCCTTTTTGGCAGGTTTAGCCCTTCATTTTACTCTCTGGCACTTTTGTTTGACGTTTTAGAAATCTGGCAGGATTTGGCACTTTTGGCAGTATTAACAGTATAGCCGCTAGCCGCTACAGCCCACAAAAAGAGTAGGAGTCAGAATCCAATTCAATTTCAAATAATACTTTATTCAAGTCAGAGAACAGAGAAATTTGTTATTAGGAACAATACAAAATAAATAAAATAATAAAAATCCTAAGTAGAAATGTCAAAAAAAAATAATATTGATGTATCTAGAACAAAGACATTAAAATTATATTTACAATAGACAGGACATCAAGAACAAAATCGTAATCCAATACTTCTGGCAAACTGGTTAAAAGTCGCTCAGTCGTAGTCTGCGCGTCAAGACGTAATTTGTGTCCACCAAAATTAAACATTTTCTAAGGAAATATGTTATGTTGCGCTTTGTATTACTGTACATCTTGTTATGGTAAAACGACTGGACCTAACTTCAAAATGTTTTTCTATGAATTATTTATATTTCGTCTGTATTTCAAATTTAAATAAATTCTTAAATTGTTCTAGAAACTTTTCCATTATTGTAATAAGCGCCCTCTATTGTTGAGTAGTTTTACTATTTTCTTGTAGAGATGTAGTAATGTTGTTTATCGATTTAGTTATCGATAATACTTATTAAGTTGAAAACATTTTGTTATATTTTATTGACATTTCAAATATAGCTAAATAAACTTAAAATATTGCTATATTTCTAGTGTATTTATTATTAACTCTATTTAAACAAAATCATGTCATATTAATAACCAAAATTGAATGAACAATTACTATTCATTTACCTAGGTTTTTGTTATTTTAGGTTTCCGAATAAAAATAATGTTGCAGGGGAAAAGTGGATACGATTTGTCCAGATAGACCATAGAGAAGAAAATTGGCTTCCGTCCGCTTCGTCGAAATTATGCTCAATGCATTCTAAAAGAGAAGACATCTACTTTGGAAAGACTTGACGATCAAATTTAAAAAAAAGAAGAATCGTTACCTTGTATTAGAAATGAAACAGTAAGTTATTAATTTGTCTTTTCCACTTAACCGTAAAAATTGGGATAAAATTTACTGTTAAGTGGATAAGTACATAAATTATATAACTTATTTATAATGAAATATATTCATAAAATATGTAGGTACGTATACAATATGTTAAGAAAACCCTGTCCGACCCGTAAGGATAATAAAGGTTAGGTAAACACATGACCAAATAACATATGAAATTTTACATAATCATCATAGTAACAATACTAGTGAATTTTGAAATAATCTTTTTTTTTCCCGCGAGTAATTCCAACTTCCCCAAAATTTGGTACTTTTTAAAAAGTGACAACATTATTTTTGACGGTATAATTCTGAGCAAATAGCGATGCGACCGCGTGCCCTGCCCCCCTTCGCCCGCGCCTGTATGGCCTACCGCACATTTTTTAAGTTACCTCTTTTTGCGAAATAATACTTATTTTTTTAGGGGGATTTTTTTTAAGTTTTGGCCGGCTTTGTAGGCATTAGTAGAATCAGTTATCGATACCTAACAATACCTTAACGGATCGGACAGGGTTTTCTTTACATATTGTATGTAGTACAAAGATTGCGAGCTACTTTGTGATTTTTAGGATTCCGTACCTAAAAGGTAAAACGAACCCTATTCATGAGACTTCACTGTTCGTCTGTCCGTCTGTCACCAGGCTGTATCTCATGAACCGTAATAGCGAGACAGTTGAAATTTCCAGAGATTGTGTTAGTATTTCTGTTGCCGCTGTAACAACAAGTACTAAGAATAAAAATAATAAAATATTGAAGGGTCCCTTAAATATTTTATTATTTAATGGGGGCCCATACAACAAACATGATTTTTTGCCGTTTCTTTGCTCCATATTCATAACGGAAACAGATAGACGCTTAAAATGTTCACAGAATATTTGGTTTTATATTCAAATTACAAATAAATAATGAAAATAAAATAAATACTGAAGGCGGGCTCCCATACAATAACCGTGATTTTTTTTTGCCGTTTTTAAAGATAATGGCGTACCATTATCTGTCCATATTTTGTCGTGATTTGGACAATTATCTACGTGATAAGAAGTTTTCTTCCCAGGAGGCAGTTCTGCTTTCACACAGTTTGTGCAGTCTAAATCCGATCAGAGTTCTACCGCAAAGGTATAAACGACCTTCCTATAAATTGATTATAAATGAATTAGTTAAAAATTAAAAAATAAACAATTATTTAGATTTTCAGTACTAATCGATAATTTTAACCTTTAACGCCTATTATATTAAAAGAATTATATAAATAAGAAACTTGTAAACTCAAAATTACCTGTAATGTTTCTGCTTCTTAATTTTTTTGTTTCAAGCTATCATAATGCGAAAAAACATCGCCGTAGTAACTTAATTGAATATTATCGATAACTTTATATCGAATTGATACAAACCCTACCACAGTTTTTTACATTGCCATTTAAAAATATTTGCAAACAAACGTGTAAAAAGAATAATTTTGCTAAAAATGAAATGCAAACGAAAATTGCAAAACAAAATGCGCTTTATGGCGTAAAAAGTCTATTACACTCAAAAATCGTAATAAACTGATTGTTATAATAATTCGTAATCATAACACATCTAAAATGCCAATAGACGGTGTCACGGAAAATTAATAGTAGCGAATAAAATTCTAAAACAGATTTTGATGTTTGTACAAGACATGTTTCACTTAATTTGTTTACTTTTCAATATTTTTTTACCCGATTTGAACTATACTAGGGTATTAAATCGGATCTGGCAACATAGACCACACTGGCCACCTACCGGGCAATAGCTGAATATATTTTATATAAACTTTTTTCGTTTTTACTATGTGATGTCTCCAATTGTCGATCTAATTTTGCTACATTGTACTAGATGGTGGAACTGAGCCATGGGATCACAGTTTTTCTATGCGATTTTGACACATGCCCGCTCTATTTTTCTTAAATCTCTTTGATCTAGAACAAAATTCTTATGTCATATAAAATAAAAAATAATTTAGAATGTTTCTAGAAGGAAATTCTAATGCTAAAATGTAAAAAATAAATTATGGTTAAAAAATGAATACCTTAAGAGGTTCAAAAACAAGTCGAATGCAGCTTGAGAAAGGATATTCTGGAAAATCAATCTGATAAAACAAAAACGCGGACAGAATTATTAATAAACATGTCGCCTCTATTTTATTTGTTAAACAGGGCATTAGTGAATATAGTGACTGCGTTTCATTCCAGCCAAGTAACGAAATGACAAAAGCGATGTATAAAGAAAGTGATCCAGAAGAATACGATGCTAATAGGAATGTGTAATTTAATTAAGTTCACTTTTAAGATCAATTATCTATACTAATATATAAAGCTGAAGAGTTTGTTTGTTTGTTTGAACGTGCTAATCTCAGGAACTACTGGTCCGATTTGAAATGAAAAATTCTTTTTTCGTTTGATAGCCCATTCATCGAGGAAGGCTTTAGGCCATATAGCATCACGTAGCGACCAATAGGAGCTGGGCATTTAAAAAAAAAACGCGTGCGAAACCGTGTGGCGCAGCTAGTTTTAATAAACCTTCAAAAAATAATGTGTTAATTTATTTTAAACTTTTATATTATATTGGCATTATTTTGGCATTTTGTGCTTTTGATTTTGGCAGGATTTGTCAGTTTTCTTGTCTAAGTGGGGCAGGATCTCTAATTTAAGGTTGGTCACACTGAACGAAACGCTGTAGCCAAAGAGTATAGTAAGTATAACTCGCGCAGTTAAAGAAAAGATCTGAAAATGGCGGCGGCTACTTATGGTACGGTTTACAAAACAAGTTTGGTTCTATGGGTCGTTACGCCTTTTTCAAGAAACGTAACATAACCAGTTACTTGGTCGAATAAAAAGAGATATTTTTGTAGCTAGTTATTTTCATTCGACTACTGTGATTGTTTACATAATTATACCTCCACCAACTATACAGTTACTCACGAAACGAAACTAAATTAAATCACTTTCTTGAGTGTGTTGTTATACAGTTAATTATTTTTTTAGCTAATATTCTATTATATAATTGTAATATAGTTTGTCAAATATTATATAATTATATTACTAATATTAAATTATTCTTTTAGCCAATAATAGTAAAAATAATATTACTAAGTAAGGAGCAAAGGTACATAAAATACTGGATTTTAAAATTTGTCTTTATTAATTATAAAAATACCTGATAAAATATCTGAGAAAAAGGTTTTATAAACCGCTTGGCCCAGCAATATCTGGATCATCTGAACCCATTATTGGTTCAATCCCCTCCATCAATTCGTTATAATCATCCATGGACTGGTCACTTTCACAGTCTTGGTCGTCACATTCGTCACTTTCATCTTCGGTGTCGCTATTCATGCCCACACTGATAATGAAATCCTCTAGTTCACTCTCCCTGCCTACATCGCGATTCCAGTATGCTTCTTCGACTTTCTTTATGTGATTTATTTGTTTCTTCCATTCGTCTTGTGTAATTGAAGCTATGGCCTCTTTTGTCAAGTCCTCAATTTTATTTTCGTGTTGCTCCACATTTTTATCTGCGACCCGTTGTTTTATTAAATTCCAAACATGTTCTATGGGGTTCAGGTCGCAGTTGTAAGGAGGGAGTCTGAGAACTTCATGGCCATGCTCACGTAGAAGTTCGTCTACCACATACTTTTTTCGGGGCGATGGTGTTTTAGATGCACGAGCAGCTCTGCTTTAGTCCAGTCTTCTTCGAATGCCACACCGTGCTCGTGCATCCATTTCTTTATATCCGCTTTGCGGGTTGCAGTCGTTGGCGCTTTATCCAACTGCATGCTGTGGTAAGATGCATTATCCATGACGAGAATGGAGTTTTGAGGCAGATTTGGTATAAGTTTTTCGTTCAAATATTTTGTAAAGTTATTACCATCCATCTCGTCATGGTAGTCGCCTTTTTTTGATTTTGCTTTGAATAATAATCCTGCACCCTCCACAAACCCATCCTCTGAGCCGGCATGAACCATCACCCACCTTTGTCCAGGACTATCATTTTTTCGAATGCCTTCGTTGGTGGATGACTGCCAGCACTTGCTGACAGTATAATGAGCATGGATCCACGACTCATCCATGTATACAACTTTCTTTTTTTCCGCACCCATGGCATCATTTTGTCGGAGGCGGCGTAAATATTTCACTCGCCAGGCTTTTATATTATCGCGCTCTATGAGCACCATTCGGTTCTGGCGACATTTTTTAAATCGAAATCCGAGCTTTTCTTTTAAAATCTTTCTTAACGTCGTTTTGGAGCCTGTATAGTTTAAATCAGCTTTTGCTGATGCCATAATCTTGTTCAGCGTAGGTACCTCCTTTCGAACGTCATATATTGAGGCCACAATATTTCTAATGGCACATAAACTGAAGTTATCCATGGGGACACGCGTATTGTTTTTGCCTTTTCTACCCTTACTCGGCGTACGGATTTTAGTGTTGGTTTGTTTTGCAAGTTTACCTGAAATAATAGTAAAATATTATAATAGAATAGTAATATGATGGCTTTATTTTAATTAGGGTTTTTATGAACTGAAACATGCTAAAATATGCTGGACGCTCTTTTATAGCGTGAAGTCATTAAAATATACCTTTCTCTGCACGTGGGTACTATAGAGTCCAGAGATTATTAGGTTAGAAGAATAAATTACTATGATAATGCACCTTGGGTACTGAGTCGCCCAGGCTATCAATATGATGAAAGGTCGATTTTTGTTTGCGTTATCCTAAGTTTATTTAAGTTTTGATGACAATAAGCATGCTATCCGAGTTTCTTGGATACTTTTAGTATCAGTTTAATAGTATGTTTTAGTATGGAAGTTAACTTCAAAGAACTTAACACTTTATAGAAGTTAACTTAACTTTGTTACTAATAACAGCGAAGCAAAAACAAAAAATGTCACATCTGGGTGATATAGATGGTAAATTTAACTGAAAAAACATATTATAGACAGAACAGAGCTAAGCACAAACTGATAGTTTATTGGTAATTACCTTCTCTCTTAATTTTCGATATAGTAGACATCGATAAATTAGTCGCCATCGCTGCGCGTGCAGCGCTGTACTTGAGCGGATGGTAGCGCTCCAAGTTCTTCTCTTCTTCAAAGTATTTTATCACGTTGTAAACAATTTCACGCGCATCACTGTGTAGAATCTTTCCACGTTTTCGTGAAGCCATTGTTCAATCACAAACCAAATGATAAAATAATAAAATGTCAACGTTAGTACTAAAAACTTAACAAAAATAAATAACAATCAAACGTAACGCAAACAAATAACAATTAAACTCAACAAAAACAATAATATCAACAAAATAACAGAGACTTTAGCGGAACGAAAGTAACGATAACTCGGAGTGCGTCAAAGTAGCTTGGAAAGCGAATCCTGACTGATTGTTATTTTTTTGCAGCTCTTACTTCACTGTGTGAGTATAGACAGCGATAGAGAGTGAGCGAGAACGCATGCGCGCGGACGCCATTTACAGATCTTTTCTTTAAGTGCCCAAGTTATATATAATTAGCTGTAGCTGTCAAGTGTCAAAATGTCAAATTGCGTCTTGTGGTTTTAATTTTTATATTGCGGAAGGAATGTTTTATTTATATTTGAATTAAAATTTATTGATACCACTGAATTGCTGATATCAGAACTCATAGATAGAATGGCTTTAGCTATTAGAAGATCTTCGAGTGAGGTTTTTGGAGCAGCAAAATGGTTCTTGAGAAGAGGTTAGAAAATATTACTTTCCGTGATCGTAGTGTCGAAGCCCGTAGTTTCTCTACATAACATGGGTCTTGCGATAAATATTGCTTACCCTAAGGTTTCCTTACAGATTATCGTGCCTTATCAACGTTGCCGGAAAAGGCAGAAGAAGTAACTGTTGAAAAAAAACGAGAAAGACCGGCGATATCGCGAATTAGGGCGAATGCCAGTAATCCTAACTTGTCCTTAAGACATATTTACCCTGAGTTTCTGCCTGACCCCAATCCTAATTGGAGGAACAGCCTACGTGAGAAGCTTGAAAGAGCAGATATGCTGAAAAGGCGCAAACAAATTGATATACCAGAATTTTATGTTGGTGAGTACTTATGTTTTAATATTCGTTAATACCTTTATATTAAGTTGTCTGTAAACATATTGGGTTATATTAACAAATTGAAATAGTTGATACCGAATTTTTGGTTTGGTGGATTTTTTTTGTGATGGGCAATATTAAAGAAAAGGATACATTATGCATTATTAAGTTTACTTTTTACCAAATTTTCCTCAGGGTCAATTTTAGCAGTGACGGTAGCAGACCAACATGCTCAGGGCAAAACTAACAGATTTGTTGGCATTTGCATTGAAAGGAAGGGAAGTGGTTTAAGGGCCGAGTTCACTTTGAGGAATGTTGTTGATCATCAGGGTGTTGAGGTATGTTTTACCATATTTGATATTTAAACTCTTTTAGTTAATTTGGGATTTATGGGACATTATTCAGAAGATTTTAATTAAGGTTATGAGTTTTTGTTATCATAACCATGGCATTTAATAATTTTACAAATGTCTTCATCTAGATATATGGCTAATAGTAGAATAAGACAAAAGAAACAATAGATGCATTCTTTAACTGAAACAAGAAGAACAATAAAAAAAAGACTGTCAATCTTAAATAAATTTTGTTTAAGACAGGACAATGACATACACACACAGCTGAGCTATAGTGATATAGAAACAGATCAAGTTTTGTTATCTTAACCCATGTCAGAGGAACTTCTGTCTTCAGAATTATCCCAATCATAGCAAAGCTTGGTCTACAAACATAATAACTAGAACATTTAATATAGTTCTATAGAAAATCTCTAATATTCTCTAAATCAGAAAAGTGATCTTCAATCTTGACATATTATCTAACATACAGATAGATAGAAATACATTCTCTTTGATATAATCATTGCAAGGTGATACTTATTCTCAACTGCCTATATTTTTCAGGTGCGATATGACCTCTACGACCCTACAGTACACAGCATTGAAGTCCTCCGCCTTGAGAAGCGTCTGGATGATAAATTGCTGTACCTAAGGGATGCTCTGCCAGAGTACAGCACATTCCCCTTTGATATGGACCCTGAATTATTGCCTGAAGGCACTCCGGTACCTGTAAATCCTGTTCAGGTATTGTTACAATTTCTTTTTTCTTCTGAGAGTTTATTGGTGGAATGTTGAAAAACATGTACTTTTGTCATATCGCTGCCACAATGCACACCTATTTCATATCTTGCTGGGCCTTAATTTCCATTGTGTTCTTGGTGTGTAGAGGTCACCTTGACTGCAAGTTTTGGGTCACAGAGGGTAAGGGTGGCCCGGGGCAGGGTATTGGCAGTACGCCGCCGCCCCCTTACAGTGGCGGCCGAACAGGAAGAGGCGGAACTATACAACCGAGATATATAGAGAGGCGAAGAACTCCCTTCAGCTGGCCATTACCCGGCCAAGGCCGAACGAAGAACTGCTGGAGATTATGGACTGGGAGCCATGGGGATGCCCCTACCTTATTGTACCGGATCCCCGGATCTTTAAGAAAGATGATAGTAAGAATTTACGAGTGTTGACGACCTTTTTTCCCGGATTTGATTTCGAATGAGCTTTTTTTTTTTTTAGCCGTTCTTTCTCCGACTCTCCCGTTTGATTTCGAATGAGCTTTTTTTTTTTTTTATTTTTTAGCCGTTCTTTTTTCCGAGAGAGTGTCTGTCGACGACTGTCCCGGATTTTGTAACTTCCTATCTGGCAACCCTAGTTCCGCCTCGCAATCTGCCCGACACTGAAGATGACATGGATGACGACGACGTGACCGAAATGACCCGAGTATAGTTGAGAGTGGCGGTGGCTCGCATCAGGAACTTCGCCCCAGGGCCCGACGGTATTCCAGGCCGTGCATGTCCTGGCCATGAGGGATCACGGGCCCCGTTTAGGGGGGCTCTTAAGCGCATGTTTGGAGCGGGGCCAGTTTCCAATTCGGTGGAAGAGCAGGAACCTGGTCCTGCTCAAGAAGGAGACCCGCAGACTCGCCATCTGCGTAGAAGCCAATAGTGCTGCTGGACGAGGTGTGTAAGATTTTTGAGCGAATCATCGTCAGTCGCCTCGTCCGGCACATGACCAGGGTGGGGCCGGATTTGGCGGACAACCAATTTGTTTTCCGCCATGGGCGCTCCACGGTGTATGCGATTATGCGCGTGAAGGTCCTTGCGGAGGAGGCAGTCGCCCGGGGTGAGGTGGTCTTGTCGGTGTCGCTCGACATCGCCAACGCTTTTAACACCTTGCCCTCGAGTACCATCAGAGAGGCACTCCGGTACCGCGGTACCTCCAACTCATTAACGGGGCCTATTTGTCGGAAAGATCGGTGGTGTACCAGAGTCGGGAAATCTGGTGTCGCGCACATCGTGGATAGGATCCGACGGCTGGGTTTAGAGGTAGCATTACACAAATCTGAAGCCCTGAGTTTTCACGGGGCGAGGATGAAGCCTCCGGGGTCCAATGGGGCGAGCGTCTGGTGCCTCGACAGGTCGAGGCACGCAGGGAAGAGCTCCGCCAGGTCCTAGTGGAGGAGTGGCAGACGCGCCTAGCGCAACCGACGGCATGCCGCTGTAGCGGCGGTAAGGCCCTTTCTAGAGTAGTGGCTCAATAGGAGCCACGGCGCCCTCAGCTTCCGGCTGACGCAGGTGCTTACCAGGCACGGATGTTTCGGCAGCAAACGTCTCAGTGCCACCATTGTGGTGACTGCCGCGACGATACGGCACTGCGTACGTTAGTGGAGTGCCCACCTTGGGCCGAGCAGCGCTGTGACTTGAAACCTCTCGCTTCCGGCTGTCGTATCTACCACGGTCGGGAGCAAGTCAGGGTGGAGCGCCGTCGTCACCTTTTGTGAGACCGTGATGCTCGCAAAGGAGGCGGCGGAAAGGGCGAAAGAGGCTGCCTCTTCCCCCCCCTCCGGCTGCAGACGCACTGGGCTTCGCAGGGTGGCCGACTTCGGGGGTGTCTTGTCGTCCTATGCCGACAGCAGCAGGCCTCAAGGCGGCGGCGTAATGTTCTGACAATCTCCGACTCCACGAGGATTTTTCCAACTCGAGACCAAAAAAAAAATGGTATGGGCAGTGGGCTCATGAACTGGAAAGATGGTTAAATGGTTATTCAAAGGATAAAAGTAAATCTTTAAAAGTACATAATATTTTGAATAATCGCCCATTACAAGACTCGATTGTCGATATCGAATACGTTTGGCGCTCACATTGGAAAACTCATACTAGGCATATGTTACTCTAGTTAAACTTTGGCCAATGATGCATCATTTATGTTTCCATTTTCACTATTCAGGAACACAATAGCTACAAAAAAAAAATAATAGGCCTCATGCACCCTGCATTAGGCCTCTGCCATATCCATACATTAATACCCATCTTCAATCTTCTGTAATATAATCAAAGTTGTTAAGGATTCAAATTATATTTCTAGGTACAACTGAAACCAAGACCCTGGCTGGAAAGATGGGAGAGACAAGAACTGCAAGGTATTTCAAATATTGAAGAGCATCTGAAAGAGAAGGATAGAGTCAGGAGAGAGCTAAGGAAACAACCCTGGGAGAAATATGACTTGATGAAGCAGTACAGGTAAACACTTCTATGTATCAAAGAATGCTGCTCCAAATGACGAAGATGTTAAGTAATAACCGCTTCAGGGTAGTTGAAGGCTTTAGGCCGCTGCCTCGAATCTTGCGGGCAGCGGCAGGAGAGGCGCGGGAGCCGAGCGGGCATCGAAGACCCGTTCTCGAAAATAGCGGACAGATCGCGCGTCACTATAGCCGCGTAGTGTTGTGTTCACGATTGTGTCGACGAGATATTTGTTTTCATTCGCGAAAGAAATGTCTGAACAATGGCGGCAACATCTTTTTGATTCAAATTTATTCCTAACGCTTGATTACCGCTCGCTGCCCGCTCGCCGCCCGCAAGATTCGAGCGCGAGAAGTACACCGCTCGCTACCCGCCGCCGCGCCGCTGTTTTCGAGAACCAGTCCGTTTGATTATACTCCTAAGATCTTGCCGCTCGCTCGCCGCCGCCCCCCCGCTGCCCGCAAAATTCGAGGCAGTGGCCTAAATGTGCAGTTTGTTCATACTACTCACAAGCGAAATAAATTAAACCGCGTTTTTAACTAATGTTGCTTATTTTTCAGGAAAACAATACCTATAGAAGAACAGAATGACATTTGGGCGGAAGTCAACAACCAGTTGAAGCAAATGCAGCTCACACGCAAGAAGATGACAAGGAAACGCACGTTTAGCGCGCCCAAACTGCAGCTCGGATAGAAGTGTAGTTTTATACATTGTGTTAAAAAGTAGTTAATAAATGTAAAGTTATTTAAACTGGTTTTATTCAATACTAGCTTTCCGCCCGCGGCTTCGCCCGCGTTGAGTTCGGTTATATCGCTCTTTTTAGATTTCCCTCGGGAATATCAAATTTTGCCGGGATAAAAAGTATCCTATTATTTAATAATCCGGACTTCTAACTTTACGTCTGCAGTTTTTGCAAATTACAAAGCAATCGGTTCAGTAGTTACAGCCTGAAAGCGGAATAAACAAACTCACTTTCCCATTTATAATATTAGTACGGATTTTTTGTATGGTAAACGAAAATTGGACACATTTCAACAGAAAGGACTCAAACCACAATAAGTCATATTATGCATGAGTTGCTCAATAAGACCAGCACTGATTAGGTAACACACTATAACTTCAATGTCAGATAAGGTATATTTTGACATATCAAAGACTGTAAATTTTTCCTCGTGCGGTCACCCTACATAAGTGACAATTTATTTTGACTCTTTCTGCGACTCGCTTTGCAGTCCTCTGTAGCATTCTGTCATCATCTCAGCGGTAATCCCAGTCGCATTCGAAGGATTTTTTTGCTTTGGGGTCTGAGGTCCGCTTTACCAGTCTAACTGCTGATTTTGGCTAAACTTAATATTTTCCGTGAAGCGACTGCCGTCTGACCTCCACAACCCGAAGGCGGTATGGAAGCATTGTAGTTAGACCAATTGTTGGACTTTGAAGGGCTCCAAGTCCAACAACCCGTAACGACAGCCATTAGATGCTCGTATGGCAACCGGGACCAACGGCTTCACGTGCTTTCCGAGGCACGACCACACCACGCGGTACAAATATTCATATTCATGCATACAAATACATATTTGCATTGGCATAAATGGCAGGGATCGAACCCGCGCCTCCTTGTGCGTTCGTACCGCTACACCACGGAGGTTGTCTATAGCATTCTGTATCTATGGCTAAAACTTATCGAATAAGTATTTAAGATTTTCTTCTTTTCTCATTTCATCATTTTGGACACTATTCATAGTTCTATACATAATTTTCTTTATTCCAGGGTTAATTTAATGTTAACTAAACGTCGCACAGGTAAAGTAAAAAATCATATCGTCAACTACTCTGCAATAACAAAACGAATTTAGTCGTTAGGTATGCTAAGTAGTACTTTCTCAGCTGTTTATTAGATGGCGCTACTGGCATCAATTTGTAACTATTTAGCCGTAATTGTTATTCTTCATATTTATCCACAAATTTTATGAAACGATTCAAAACGTCACATTTACAAACATACTTATTTTTTTTTTGTATTGAATAACTATTGGTAAACAAAGGTTTACACAAAACTTCAAGGTGTTGCGTTTACGTCCCGAAGGTTGTATGCACACAGAACCTTCACAGAAACAAACTAAATTAGCTCTTATCTACTCTGTATTAATGGTCATAGTGATGTCAAAACTGTGATTGGTTCGAAGTGTCTCTTTACTTGCGTGCGGCGCGGGCGGTCCGCGAAGCGAAGAAGTTCGCTTATTGTTTTATGTACTTTTCTTGTATGATTCTTAGCAAATCGAATAATAAATACAAGAGAATTGAATATAGTTCGTAATGTTTGTGCTGATTCAGTGAAGTGTACAAGAGTTTTAGTGAACTTGTTGGTTACAGTGTTGAAATTGCATGTTGCATACACCTGTCGCCCGGTAAGTTATTTTGTTTATGTGCTTAATTTTGCGAAAATATGTTCCGAAGAGAGTGCTAAACCCATCGTGGTATGTAATTACGTTGGGGATACCGTTATGAGCATGTGAGAAGTTACGGTATTGCTGTCCTAAGTTACAGATTCTTGATGTCGTAAAATTGCAACTGCAGTGGGCCCAACCAGGATTTATCGATTGTGACGCATTGTAACTGGTCAGTAGCTGTAACGCCTCGATTTTACAACAAACGTTATCTTGAAAGATTTACTTTGTTCTGTAATCTTGGTTTAGTCTCAATTGTTTTGCTAAGTTGTAGTCTATGTAAACAGAAGTTTGTTGTGCAATTGTTAATATGTTGGTTGCAATTTGAACTTAGTCATTAATTATTTAAACATAACATTAGAAATACTTGAAACATTTTAGTCCCCTTTCAGAAACGTAATTATTATTTTAAATTTACCTAATTCATGTCATTATTTCTCTTCACAAATTAGCCAACATAGGTATATCATCAGGACACCCTTACATTCTAAAGTCGATTGACATATTCTTATGCGACAAAACTAAAGTTCTAATGATTTTTGTAATGAAATATAAAAAATCATTAGAACTTTAGTACCCTCATAATCAGTAGAACTAGTTTTTAGCTATGTAAAGTTTTGGTTTCCACACTTACTGGCTGTTTGTGTATGTGAGTTTATATGTTTGTAAACGCACCCACAATACAGGAGAAATTCCCAGCATGGGTCAACAATTAAAAAAGAAAATAAAAATTACTTGCCTCAAACAAATTAGAAGGCCACTTATCAATGTAAAACATTAAAAAGTGGAGTCACAGTCTTATTACAGAGACCAGCAAATATCAAAAATAAAATAATACATATTTTTGGCAGATTGAGACTGTGAACATTCTTAAAATTTTGAGAATTATCCCTCAGCTATCAGATTTTAAGGGGTCATCCATAAAGTACGTCACACATAAAGGGGGGAGGGGGGTGTCGATAAAGTGTGACATGGTGTGACAAGGGATGGGTGGGGTACTAAGTTTCGTGACATCACATTTCAAAATCTAATATACCTAGAGGTAGTAATCGCGTAATTTGAAATATTAATTATAAACTAAAAAATATATCCAACTCTATCTTTGGGACAATACGGTTTAAATTGTTTTGTTTACGATGTTTTAATTTTAAAAATTTTTCGATGTGCAATTGCAAAACATGTGACGTCACACTAGGAAGGGGGGGGGGGGGTCTCAGAAATGTGAACACCTGTGACAAGGACGGGGGAGGGCTCAAAAAATCATGAAATTCGTGTGACGTACTTTATGGATGGCCCCTTTGGCTACATTTAGTTTAACTAAATGTACCCAATTTTCAAAAAGTTCTCTCTAGAGGTAACTAGATTAGTTACCTCTAGAGAGAACTAGCTAATGCCGGCAACTTCATTTATAATCCAGGATGAAAAGCAACCTATGTACATAGACGACAGCACATCAAAGTACTACAATCTGTCAGATTTCTTTATTAGATTTTCAACTTTGTCCCTAAAGCATTAACGCTCAAGGTTGATTGGGAATATTTGGCAGTTTGGGGTATCTTGACCTGCTGTTGTCCGTACTTCTCCTAAGCCATAGTCTATCCATGTGCCAAATTATATTCAAATCCGTTCAGTTGTTCTAGCATAAAAATGCAACAGACACAAACAAATCATCAGATCATAGTTTAGATTTGTACCTGGACACTTAAATAGTTTTTTTTTGAATAGTTTAGAACTCATACTAACTAGTTTATTAATACAATAAACTGTAGATTCTAAATTCTTTAATTAAATAAAAACTTTTGATTATGTGTCAGAAAAAAAAAGTTAAGTTTACAATGTATCCTGCTACATCCACACAAAGAAATTTGTATTGCTATAAACTTACAATCTGAAATAAAAGTTAATAAATTAAAAGTCTGAAATGAATTTATCAATTCTGTTGATCAACAATATTCAAATGCTGAATATTTTCATTTACATTAAATTGTCTTCAAGTTGAATTATTTCAACTGTTACCACATTAAATTGTCTTCAAGTTGAATTATTTCAACTTGAAGACAATTTAATGTGGTAACAGATTTCTATACAGAAGGACACATAATAAGCCAGAACAACGCTGATCTAAATTATTATAAATTACTAGCTGCGCCTCGCGATTGCACCCGCCTAGGTTTGGATATGTATGTTTTACTAGCGGCCGCCAGCGACTTCATTCGCGTGGAGTCAGTTATGCTCTGCTCCTATTAGTCGCAGCGTGATGTTATATAACCTAAAGCCTTTTTGGATTAATGGGCTATCCAACGCAAAAACAATTTTTCAAATCGGACTCGTAGTTCCTTGAGAATAGCGCGTTCAAACAAACAAACTCTTCAGCTTTATAATATACTAGCTTTCCGCCCGCGGCTTCGCCCGCGTGGAGTTCGGTTATATCGCGCTTTTTAGGTTTCCCTCGGGAACATCAAAATTTTCCGGGATAAAAGGTAGCCTATGTTCTTTCTCGGGGTCTAAAGATTATCTGTGCCAAATTTCATCAAAATCGGTTGAGAGGTTTAAGCGGGAAAGCGTAACAGACAGACAGACAGAGTTACTTTCGCATTTATAATATTAGTATGGATTAGTATAGATATGCTCCGCTCCTATTGGTTGTAGCGTGATGTTATATAGCCTAAAGCCTTCCGGGATTAATGGGCTATCCATGCAAAAAGATTTTTTAAAATTGGACTAGCAGTTCCTGAGATTCAAACGAACTATCAAACAAACTCTTCAGCTTTATAGGTATATTAGTATGGATTAGTAGATTTTTAGTTTACTAATAAAATAATCAGGGTTCGAAGGATATATATCAATTGATATATATCATGATATATATCCGATATATATCTGATATATATCAAACCATTTTTTGTGATATATATCAAAATTTATGGTATGTTGCATTTAAGTACTTTTAACGACGCGCTGCTTCGTCGTTTTTTTTTGTCTTCAGACCGTAATTCTTTGCCGGAGGCTCTACGCGGGGGCCGTGCGGTCCATGGCCCTTTACGGGGCATCTGTGTGGGCGCGGTCGTTAAGGAAGCGACCAGCCCGATGCCTGACCGCGTCCCAGAGGGTCATGGCCGTTCGGCTGATCCGGGGATACCGCACGGTATCCGCTGAGGCGGCGAGCCTCCTTGCCTTATTACCGCCATAGGATCTGGAGGCCAAAGTCCTCGCCCACATGAGGGAGTGGCGAGAGGAGGCAAAACGCCGGGGTATAACTCCGCTGCCGCGAGAAATCGCGGTACGGCGGACAGAGCTCCGGCGGGATCTCATGGCGACATGGAGAGTGCGATTGTCGCAACCCAGTGCTGGGCACGCCACAATAGCGGCGGTAAGTCCGTTCTTTGAGGCGTGGCTAGAGAGGCGCCACGGTGCCCTCACCTTCCGCCTGGCGCAGGTCCTCACCGGACACGGTTGTTTCGGGAGGTTCCTGTTCCGTATAAGGCGGGAGGAAACGCCAGGGTGTCACCATTGTGTGGATCGCCCTGAGGACACGGTGGAGCATACGGTGGAAGTCTGCCCGGCTTGGGTAGAGCACCGCCGTGTCCTCATAGCGGCGATCGGCGGCGATCTCTCGCGTCCGACCCTGGTCCAGGCCATGGTCCGGAGCGAGAGTGCATGGCAGGCCGTCACCTCCTGCTGCGAAGCAGTGATGCTGGCAAAGGAGGAG
Organism: Sesamia nonagrioides; assembly: GCA_017933935.1. Taxonomy (NCBI): domain Eukaryota; kingdom Metazoa; phylum Arthropoda; class Insecta; order Lepidoptera; family Noctuidae; genus Sesamia; species Sesamia nonagrioides. Next base: position 4,929,522 of record JADWQK010000025.1, read on the forward strand.
GCGGAGCGCGTGAGGCAACGGGAATCCCAGCGACCTCACGCCACTAGCCGCCGCAGGAGACGCCCTGGTCGGGAGATGACACTAAACTCCCAGCCATCGTAGGCGCGGGCCTGCGGGCGGTGAGCAGGGGGCAGCTCGCCGCTCGGTAAGGACCAGGCCCGAGTCGACGGCGCGTCGTGTTTCACGCGCGCCTCAAAGAGATGTCAGCACGTCGTGACGGGGTCCACGAAGACCGATGCCTCCTGGGTCAGGGTTGCGGGTTGGCTAAACAAGAAACCGTGGCCCTGGCCGTCGCACAGGCAAGTGAAGAAACACGGGTGGGTTTTAGTCAGTAAAAGTCTGACACGCCCTTCCGCTCTGCCCAGAGCGGGAGAAGTCATTTGATGACTTCCCATCCCAAAAAAAAAAAACAAAAAAGAAAAAAAAAGACCGTAATTCTTCGAATTTACTAAGTAGGTACTGCCATCAATAATAATAGTGCAACGTATAAGAGCCTAAATAATTTTCAATTCTATCATCGTGAAGTGTAGTGTTAATCCTTTAAGAATGTCAACAGGCGCTTTGACAGTTTTAGCTGACTAGAAAAAGACTAATTTGTTATTTGATTATAACTCGACTAAGTACAAATATCAGGAATTTTAAGATATTTTAATTTTGTTTCCCTAATATTTATAGACTTTGTTTTCTCAGAAAAAGATGGTTATTTTTAGTTGATTTTTGTAAACTATAAGATTTTATGTTTATTTTGTTAAATAAAAACTAAATATATGTTGTTTATATATTGTAATCAATTCATAATAATAAACTATCATGTACAGTCAAGACCAAAAGTCGAGTTGCAATCTCACAAAACTATGGCCAAGCAATACTAGTTGTAGTTACGACCTTCTTCTATAATAAAGTTTGATACACACTCATACACTTTGCTGCCCGCTTATGATTGTTAGGTACTACTTACTAATTTCAACGTCCACAGTAAGTGTTACAATGGCCTAACGGTTTTCGCCTTGATAGGCGTTCAAGGTGGTTCGAGTTCAAATCTTGATAACTTACAAAATATTTTTTAAATGTTTATTGGTGAGTTATGAATGCTGACAACAAAAATATCTAAAAATACCGATCCGCAACTTAAAGATGATACTTTCTTTTAAGATTTTTTCTATATTAGAGTCATTATAAAAAGATGACGGTAGACTTGAAAGTATATGAATCACTCCTTCACAAAAAATATTCCGCTATCTACAATAACTATGTATTATTAGCTACAATAAGTCAAATAATATTACTTAGCTGTTGTTAGTTGGTGAACATATAGTTACCAGTTTGTGTTATTAGTTTTACTTTTTTAATCAATATGCAGACATATGCAGCAATATATCTCAAATATCATATGAAACCGGTTTTTGTGTCAGTTGTTTTTATTATTATTTGTGTTAAGGTGCAAACTAAACGCTTGTTGCAAGTCTGTAATAAAATTGTTATTGTTTTAGAGAAATACTGTAAGCCGTTGGAGGTCAAGGTCAAGAGGTTGGAGGACGAAGGTAGCTGTCGAGACAAGTGAAACGAAATGACAATATTTACCGTTGAATAAACTTTTAAATCTTGCGAAGAAGGGAGGTTGCATTTGTGGTTTAAAAATAAACTGGCGCGAATGGTGGAGTCTTATCGAGCTAAACAAAAAAAAAAAAAAAACTATTTATAACAATCACAGTGCAGAAGTGTCCTACAGAGTGTTTTAAATATATACCATTATATATCTTAATAACGGACTCTAAACCATCTCAAAAGTAATTTAGCTAAGTGACAGTAATATGTTCGGTTGGCTTAATGGCTAACAGATGTCGCCTTTTGCAATTTCAATACAAATTACTTTTGGTAAATTATAAAAACAATAATTTTGGAATTCGATTAGAAATAAGTTCGTTTACTTTTGAACTAAGAAAGCGCTTGAAGATTATAATCTCATGTCATCAAACTCCGAAAAAAGTCACTGCAGGATGACAGCACTAGTACCATGCTATACACGCAAAAAAATTGTAAATGTAATAAGCACTATTTTGTGTTTTAGTATAGATTATTTTATGATTGCAATAATATTCAGGTTAAGCTTCAATCCTCTTTTCTTTAAGAAAATGATTAATTAAGCTATAACCTCTTCAATCATAATATATGTATAATATTATAATTTTCATATCTAACAACCAAAAATGTTTTTTGTATTTTTTACCATAACAATATCATAAGTTTGTCAAGGATTACTTTTATATAAAATATTACAATGCTGCCGTTTCAACGTTTGTTTCATTTGTTAGTATAAGTATATCTATACCGAGTAATATATAACTTTATAATATATTGCATTATAATATGCTTATTGTTTTATTTTTATATATTTTTTTATTATATTACCTCTATAGTAAACTAAAACATATAATATAAACCTTTTTTGGGATAAATATTCAATAAATTTTCCTATTCGTTTAAATATTATTTGCAAACATTTTTACTTTAAAATACAAATCAATTATCATAATTTTAAATTATATGAAACAACAAAAAGATTTGTCTTTATTAAGGATCGAACCCACAATCGCTCGCTTATGATAGCACCATTGTTAAGTGCGGCCGCTAACTTAACTTCAAATGAAGTAACGAAATTTCGCATTACTTTAAAGAAAGACGGAGACTGCGATAAAAAAATAATGCGGTAGTGTGCGTGGCCGGTTTAGCGCAGGCGACAGTAGTCTTTAAGGTGGAAATGGACTTCTACAGCTGATAGTACCTGTGGAAATCGTATAGGTAGTAATAAGATAATAAAATGACAGTCCTAAGAAATGGATATAAATATCTGATATATATCCGATTTTGGATATATATCGGATATATATCATAAATATCCGATATTTTGATATTTATTATAAATATCGGATATTTTCGAACCCTGAAAATAATTTCCGGTTTCTGATCATTGTATGTATACTGCTTTTACTACAAATAGGGGTGAAATAACACCCTATCAGCAATAAAACAGTGATAAATTCGTACTAGCAGGATAGTAAAACACACGTGTCGTGTCTCGTTGACATATTTTAGAACACCTTGGGCGATACCATTCACGTGCCTAGGGGTCGTTGACCGATAATCCAATCACTAATGACAGCTTACTACTCTGTTACGACTTACAGGGAATGTTACACCATTGGGTTGATGGAATTTGTTTTATAATACTTTTCATGTCCTACTTCTGTATTTGTGTATGCTTACTTTAATGAGTAAGCTGATTCGTGTTTTTTTCTAAGCTGAAAATTTTACCGTAAAATTTATCTACTCACTATTTAGGTAGGTATTTTATCTTTTAAGAGTTGTATTATTTATTTAAAAATTAGAATCATGTTTCGATTCTCAGAGAAACCAACCAGCAGTTTTTTTAAAGTAGGTAGGTAGTAGGTGCCAGGAATCTCAGATGAAAAAATAGGCCTATACCCAGAAGTGGTTGATGCCATGATGATGATGATGATGAGCTAAGTAATATAAATAACCGAAATCGAATATACTTCGTGTTCGTGGTCCGCTTTTCTTAGAACTTCACATTTACGTAGTCCCTACCGAAATACAATTTTATTACCCTAATTAAGATTTAAGAATATATGGTGCTCTAAATGAACAAGACACTAAAATTCTCAGATTTATGTAGTGAGTACTTGTCACTTAGTTTGATGTAATACACAAACACGTGTGTTACGAAAGCGGAAGGTGACAATAAAAACAATATGGCGTCGTTCAATCAGGTGTACGATGTACTCCGGCGCATCAGCCGGAGTACATCGTACACCTGATTGAAGTGACACTAAACTTTACTAAACATTCAGTGTTTTTTTAGTTGCGTAACGATGTTGTACAGAGCTTGTTAGCGCTCCGTCTTCACCTTACTTAGTTAATTTTTAATGCAGGCAGTCATTCTGTGTTTTTGAACATTTTGATCTCATCTCCGCTAGGTTAATATTCCCAGGCCAGGCCCAGTGTTATTGGTTTTGTTCCATCAATTTCTCAGTAGCAGCTCAGAGTTTGGATTTGCGCCCGATTGATAATGTAGGCTTGTCAAACTCAAAGATAAAAGGCAAAATATGGGTCAACTAAGGTACACCTCTAACCTTTTGGAGATGATGAGCAAGAATATATCGCCTGATTTGCAGAAATTCGGCTACGATTAGATCCAAAAAATATAAATATTCCAGAGTACTTTCAAAATCAAAATCAGCAGTTAGACTGGTAAAGCGGACCCCAGACTCCAAAGCTGAAAAGCTTCGGATGCGACTGGGATTAACGCTGAGATGATGATGATGATTCCAGAGTACTTTACATAATGATACATGGTACAAAACAGACCTACTATTGATAATTACTTGAAACAATCCGGTATACCTTTTGCCGCCGCCACAAACTTATCTGACAAGCTATTTCTAGCTGGACGTGATTGAATTAATAAATCTCATTTACGAGGCGTTAGACCAGAAATTGACATAAACCAATTTTAGAACGCCTGATTGAATTTCGTGCTCAATAAGGACAGGGCAGACTAATATGGATGAAATATCGTTAGTCTAAGAAAATAGCTACTTTATCAGTTAAAGACAAGATTTCATAAGTGAAGTATTTAGGTCAGAGTAGTTTACAGATGCAGTACTTCTTGATATCAGGTCAGCGACCTTCCGTCTGCCGGTCAATTTAGAAACTAACCGATCCTGTGCTCTACCAGTTTCTGTACCACTTTCTAAGCTTAATTACTCGCCCTTTCCAGCTCTTGTTTGGTACTACACATTGTCAACGTTCTTCCGCGTCATTATCGCGATTCAAAAACCATTTAAACGTTGCCCGTTCCATGGGAATGAGAAATTGTTCCGGTTTCCGTGCTTTCCTACTGTTAAGCCAGTTTACAGATGTCTTTCTGTGAAGAAAAATGCAAAAAGGAACTGTTTCCGCCCGGGATCGAACCGGGGACCTTGTGCGTGTGAAGCACACGTGATAACCGCTACACTACGGAAACCACATGGTCACTGCACGAAACTAAGTACTTGTTTACGTTACCAACATTGCAAACACTGTAATCATACAAAACTTGTTCAGGGTAAAGGAAGTTCTACATGTACCATTCAAAATAATTGTTGATCATTTAGCTGCATAAGGAATTCTTTCAACCACTTTCCTAATTAAAAACAAACCAATAATTAGTCCCTGCACACTTTTCAATTAAAGCCGACGTATTGTGGACATATTATAATGAAGAGCTAATTACAACAAAGGGCGCTAAACAAAAGACTCCTCTCAATACTATACAATACAATACAAAGTGTTGATTCATTCCGTGCATGCACAGGGCTACACGCGGGGCTGAAGATGCTGTAAGGTTAAAATTTAAAGTACTCTATACCGGCTATACTTACCTATTGAAGTATAGTAGTTTTAGTACACAGGTATAATATGGTCAACATTTTCAGGTATTTGATTAATGTTTAATCTTAATCAGCCAAAGTGTGTTAATAAATCAATTCTATAAATGGCCCTTTGCTGTTAGTTGCCACTCCTTTAGACTTATTTTATTATTTCCGCTGCGCACAACAGCTCCCCATTCTTCACACAATGTAACGCTGAACATAGAAAATTACATTGATTTATGAATGTGTAAAATTCATAACAGAGCTGACTTCCGATTCAATACACGGTTAGAGCTCTTAGATTCTAGATAATGCTTTAGACTAGAGACAAATCGTATAGGGTCAAAACACAAACTTAAACACTTGTTTAACGCGTGTCTAGTGTCAGTATTACTTCAAAGTCCATATAATAATGTCGTGTTTAGCGCAAAAAATTGATAAGCACGGTTTTGCGGTAGTAAGGGTAATATTTTTAACTACATAGTTGATTTTTCTACGTCTTTCTGAGCAGAGCTGACTACAGTTGATGAAACTTACCTAACCCATGTACTTTCTAAATATATCTTGGACACCAATGACTAGATTATAAGGTGAAGGAAAACATCTTGAGGAAACCTGGACTTTAAGTTTCAAATCGCCAACCCGCATTGAGCCAGCGTGGTGATTACGCTCAATTCTTCTCTGTATGAGAGGAGACCTGTGCCCAGCAGTGGGACGATAAAAGGTTGACGATGATGATGATGACCCAATCTTACGAACTAGGGACAGCAATAGATAATTGAAAACACTATGTAATGATAGCTTTTACTATCTTAGGCTTGATCTGGAATTTAGAATATTGATCAATAAATACCATCTAAGTCTAAAGTTAAATAATTTATGACCAAAGTATGCTGACCACATTTTAAGGCCTGTCAAAGGCAGTGTAATTGAATTGTATAGGCATTGGCTCGATAATGACGCTTGATCCGATAATGCTTGCGCAAGCATCGACCAACCATGCTATAATTATGTGCACAATGCAGATACTGCACATAGCAACGTCAAGGCCGATGTTCTTTACACGAGCGATTTATATTATATACTTTTTAATCCTAATTTATTTAAAATAAAAGGGCTGAAAGAGTCACGACAGCCTCCGTGGCTTAGCGGTAGCGAACGCGTTGCGCAAGGAGGCGCGGGTTTGATCCCCGCACAGTGCCAATATTTGTATGCATGAATATGAATATTTGCACTGGTCTGGTCGTGCCTCGGAAAGAACGTTAAGCCGTTGGTCCCGGTTGCCATACGAACATCTAGTGGCAGTCGTTACGGGTTGTTGGAGCCCTCAAAAATCCAACAATTGGTCTAACTGCAATGCTTCGATGTCGCCTTCGGGTTGTGGAGGTCAGACGGCAGTCGCTTCACGGAAAATGTCGAAGTTTAGCCATATCAGCAGTTGGACTGGTAAAGCGGACCACAGACTCCAAAGCTGAAAAGGCTTCGGATGCGACTGGGATTAACGCTGGGATGATGATGATGAAAAGGGCTGAAAGAGTAGTTTTGGACGATTTTTTTTTATTATCTACTACAAATTTAGGGGCTTTTGGTCACAATACGACCATACCAGCCCCATCATAACCTAATACAAGATTTACACTATTCCGACTTCAAAACCTTCTAAACTATTTTGTAAAGTAAAATAGCTGCATTAATTCAGTATGAAACACGATAGGTACTTGTGTCTTTATAGAATGATGAGTGATAATTGCTACACCACCGTATGAGTCGCACCTGTCTCTTCTAAATATATTATAACCACTAATGTGGCTGTGACATTCCGGCTCAATACATGTTTCACTAACAATAGCAACATGGGCATTTTCTTGAAGTAGGTAGTAGGCATTCAAATTGTACTAATTTTGGCAGTATGTTTAAAGTTGACTCGTGCTGGGGACTATCCATTCCATTGAATAGCTTATTTAACCATTCTCCACCTTGTTTATACTAAGTTTTGGACGATAGGGTGTGTACTTTCGCTCCTTTCTTGGCCCTATCGTGGTCAGAATATTTCATTTCATTAGAAGTTTCATGCACCATTTCGTAGGTTGCTGTGATTCAAATTGATAATTACTTTGATCATGAGATTAGTTGCCCAAAAGCGAACGGAATCCCAAAAGTAACTCACGGAAAGATCTTATCTACATGCTCCTCTTCGTATAATTTCTTTTAATAAGGTCTTTTCCAAGTAACATATGGAGCTTCTCTGTCTAATCATTATTATGATCAAGCCGTAAAAGTATTTCAAAGAGGCATTTCTACAAATAATGAAAACACATCGCACATCTTTAACCGCTTACATCGAAGGACTGGAAAAAGCCTCGGATGCGACTGGGATTAACGCTGAGATAATGATGATGACATCGAAGTACTGGAACAATTTTCTTGCGGCGGTCTTCCCGTGTGATAACAATTTAAGTGTATTCTAGGATAGCCTGAATAGGTTTTTATAAACTAGACAGTGCGCTTTACATCAACGATTGTACCACTGCTTACCATCAGGCGGGATCGCGGTCAAACACTAGTTTATAACGTTAAAAAAACAAACCAACTCTTGGTGGTTCATCCATCAAGAGTTGATTGCTTGTTTTAATCCATCTTTATTCCCAACTATATCAGGTTCCGCATCCAGTCTAACAGCACACAGCTGTATACCAGTATTTTATATGGAGCAATCTATCGATTATCTACATATCTTACACCGCCGATACTGAGTAATAATGGTTATCGTACTTTAGGGTTTGTGAAGACTAGTAACGAATGCAAGAATGATAGCCGAGAAAAACTGCTTCACGGCCTTTCCGGGCACACGGGGTCTCGGATATGTGAAGATGATCGACACGTGAGGCTGTTGCTACTTAGCTGGGAGCATTAAAAAAATATAGGATATGTTTTTGAAATAAGCTTATTAATATTCCGTCTTACAAAAATAGAAAACGTGAGATTAAACTTGGACTTATTGTTCTGATCTGACTGTTTAATATTCTGCGTCCAAGTACGGAGATATCTCCTGTTATGAATACAATACTAGGAGTGGTTTACATTTGATATTCAAAATAAACAAGCCCGCTGTCCACACTTACACGGTATTTGTAATTCGTTACAATAATGTTTAAGTGGATTGAGTTTCAAATTACATTCAGTGTACCTTAATCTTCAGCCACTGGGACATAACGGTTTCCTCACGATATCCTACAATCAAAAATTCGAAGTCATGCGAACTAGGTCCGCGTGGATTATGGTCCACTTCTTCTCACTAAAAGAGGTAGCCTTGCTGTCAGACACTGCATGCTTTGACGGATTTTTTTAAGAAGACTGTATCAATATCTAGATACTATGGTGATCTGATTCAGATATCGTAAACAGTGTCTGCTTATTGTACAGTGTAACATATACCCCAGCAACCTATATATGCGATTCTGACAGCTCATTATCGACGTTCCTTGTCCACAACATACAAAATGCTGTATTCAAACATGTCAGTATTACGCACTTTATAAAAACAAAAGAACGTGCTCAAATGCTCTCACCTTAATTAGGAAATGCTTAAGAGACTTGTTATGATTTCAGTTTTGTTGACGTTGCGTGCACGTGTGAAATGTCGCATGTTTGAACCTCGTAAATATTTCGTGTCGTGGGTAAAGATGGGCGGGTGGGTAAAAAATGGGTGGGTAAAAATTGGTAAAAAAGGGTAGAATAGGTAAAAATTAAAAAATACCCATTTTTACCGGGTATTTATAATAAATACCTGGTATAAAATAAATTGTTATTTAATTGGCTTCGTCATCAATACTACGATCAGGTACTGGAGTGCTTTGGGGTCCTACCACCATCTTTGGGACCCAAGTTAACCCCACCTGCCTGACGGTGCACCCGCTGACTTACGGATGGGGTGCTGACGCCAGTTTTCCCTTCGGAGCTGAGTGGTCTGACAACAGTCGCACTTGTAAAAGCAAAACAAGCCAAACTATTATGAATAAGAAAGGAAGAAATGCACGTGACACAGTTAGGGCGCCGCCGCAAACGGCGCGCAGGAGCTACGCCCGACTCCTGTGACCTGTGGGCAAGGTCTAACGTGTCAGAGGCGGATACGGCTGAAGAAGCGAGCCAAAACCAGGAAAATCCGTTGTGCTTTTCCTAATGTGGTGACGCCGAAAGTATGTTGGTCTGGATCCAGCTCGAAGGACAGTTTCACGGGATACCGTTATCCCAGCGAGTGGTTCTGGGTGGTGATTTGAACAGTCATGTGGGTGAGAAGAGTGTCGGGCTTGAGCGTGTTCACGGTGGGTTTGGGTACGGCGGCCGCACCGCAGAAGGAAACAACATTCTCCAAACGTGTGCAGCCGCTAACCTTGCAATCGTGAACACCTACTTCAAAAAGAAGCAGGGGCACATTGTCACCTTTCGCAGCGGGCAAAGCGCTACCCGAATAGACTTTCTACCGACTAGGAGACACCACATCGGCAAAGCAGCCAACTGCAAAGTCATAGCCGGTGAGAGTCTCACTGGACAATACCGCCTCCTTGTACTAGATCTCTGCGTAACGGCCCATCGTAGACGTGTAGAGCACTGCCGGCACCAGATTTGGTGGCGGCTGCTTGATGAAATAAGTCCTAGGAGTTCGCATCGGTTGTTAGAGACAAGTGCGCTGGACCGATGAAGAATATGTCCAAGACCATTGGGGCAGGATCCAGGCAGCTATTATTGGGGCGGCGCGGGTGGTGCTCAGAGTCTCTAAGGGCGGCCGCAAACGTGAAAAGGAGACCTGGTGGTGGGACGACACAGTCCAGAGGAAGACTAGGGTGAAGAAAGCCCTCTTTAAAACGTGGCATCCAGATCGCGACGCATATAAGGTTGTCAAACGTGCCACTAAAAGAGTTGTAGCCAGAGCCAGACCACTTTCAAACGCTTTACGAGAAGTAGGAATCATTTGAGGGGCAAAAGATCTTTTCCAAATTGGCATGTTCCAGGGTCAAAGCGGCATAGGATATATCCAAGTGCCGTTGTGTAAAAGACCCTACTGGCAACCTGCTATGCAAAGATCTCACGGTGAAGGAGAGATGGCGCTTGTACTTCCACGAGCTGCTGAATAAGCAGCACCAAGAGGTGCAGACACCGAAATTCATTCCAAATCTTGAATTAGTACCCCCGATAACGCCCGAGGAAGTCCAAACGACTTTTCGGCAAATCGGAAAGCTGTCGGAACTAACGGAGTCCCCATTGAGGCCTGGAAGGCGATGGGTCCTCGCGATGCGGGCATGCTAACTAACCTTCTGAACCGCGTGTTCCTGATCGGCAAAATTTCAAGCCAATGGGGACTAAGTATTATTACTCCAGTCTTCAAAGGCGACAGCCTCCGTGGCGTAGCGGTAGCGGACGCGGCCGCTGCGCAAGGTGGCGCGGGTTCGATCCCCGCACGGTGCAAATATTTGTATGCATGAATATGAATATTTGCACTGGTCTGGTCGTGCCTCGGAAAGCACGTTAAGCCGTTGGTCCCGGTTGCCATACGAACATCTATCTAGTGGCAGTCGTTACGGGTTGTTGGAGCCCTCAAAAGTCCAACAATTGGTCTAACTGCAATGCTTCGATGTCGCCTTCGGGTTGTGGAGGTCAGACGGCAGTCGCTTCACAGAAAATGTCGAAGTTTAGCCATATCAGCAGTTTGACTGGTAAAGCGGACCCCAGACTCCAAAGCTGAAAAGGCTTCGGATGCGACTGGGATTAACGCTGGGATGATGATGACTCCAGTCTTCAAAGGCAAGGGCTCGGTACACACCCTGAAGAATTTTGAGAGGATTATAGACTCTCAGATTCGGCAGGAGTATGCTGTCTTGGGAGTGTCAATATGGGTTTCTTCCATGGTACGGAACCATGGATTCTATATTAAAACTAAGGTTCACCATGGAGAGATACAGATTGAAGAACACGCCTCTAAATAATGCTCTTTCTATGTAGAAAGAGCATATGCAGTCCCCATACAGGCCTCAGCATCCATGATCCACCTCCCTGGTTGCTCATGTGTGCTGAGGCGATATCCTCACTGTGACTGTCCCCTGTCCGCATCGCGCTGGCTGACCCGGACAGTTGGAGCGGCGTGTGAATTAGGCGGCTGACCTGTCCCACCAGACCGGACCCACAGTGGCGGGCCAGCATCAATGGAGGATTGCGGAAGCAGTTTTCGTTCTCGCAACCCCCGGTGTAGGTGTGAGATGAAACACTTTTCAATCATTAAGAGTCCGACAGACCCGTCGCCCGCCCCAGGGCGACGGACATCACATGAGGATGTTCCACCCCGGAAACAAAAAAAAAGGATTTCGGGGCAGCGCCGGCAGCGGCGCGGGAGCCGGGCGGGCATCGAAGACCCGTTCTCGAAACTAGCGGGCAGATCGCGCGTCACTATAGCCGCGTAGTATTGTGTTCACGATTGTGTCGACGAGATATTTGTTTTTATTCGCGAAAGAAATGTTTGAACAATGGCGGCAACAACTTTTTGATTCAAATTTATTCCTAACGCTCGATCACCGCTTGACTTTAAGTTTACCGCTCGCTGCCCGCCCGCTGCCCGCAAGATTCGAGCGCGAGAAGTACACCGCTCGCTGCCCGCCACCGCCCCGTTGTGCCGCGCCGCTGTTTTCGAGAACCGGTCCGTTTGATTTAACGCATAAGATCTTGCCGCTCACTCGGTGCCGCCGCCGCCGCAACGCTGCCCGCAAGATTCGAGGCAGAGGCCTAAAAAGAAACCGTGGCCCTGGCGCACAGGCACACACAGGCACAGGCCTAGACGGGAGAGGTCATTGGACGATTTCTCATCCAGAACAAAAAAATGGTAGTAGGCTATTTTGACAGTATTCATTTTTTTGGGATTTTTTGCTTTAATTGCATAAAATGAGGGTTCTTTACGTCATTTACACGAGTTTTAATAAAAAATGCAATAAATGAGTTTGAGTTTGAAAATAATAACAATTAATACATACAAAACACAAAAATATGTTTAGCTTTTTGTTTCTCGCGCCACACATTGTGAAACGATCCGGATTGGCTAATGTCGCGATGACGTCAAACGCGCATCAACGCTTGTTTTCGGACTTTTTTCAAACCTAAATACTGTTTTTTGGGGGTTTTTATCGATTTATTTGTACAACCCGGTACAGCACACCACTTGTAAACCATTTTATTAGATAACAACAACAAATAATAAATAAAAACAAACACCACTGAGAACCGAAAACCGCTTGTGACGTCAATTACAAAGCTCGACGCCATATTGCTGAATAAATCGTTTTCGCGGCTTATTTGAATTTTGAATTTTTATTTGCATATTTCTTACGAAATACGTATTTAAAATTAAAAAAAATACTTTCAGTGAACTTCTTAACCGCAACCAAGTAATTCGAGATAAAAATTATAAATCTGTCAAATAGCCTGTTCCGTAGTGGCAGCCCGTGTAAGTCAGATTTTGTCGAGTTTTGCAATTTACTGGTCAGTGTCAGGTTGTAACATGATCAAAATATGATCTGCGATAATAATAACGATGTAACTGCGGATCTACCCTAAATTAAACTGATTATAATTATTACCCGGTAAAAATTAAAATTGGGTGGGTAAAAATAGGTATAAATGGGTATTTACCCATAGTTCGGGTTTTTACCGGGTAAATGCCCATCTCTAGTCGTGGGGGTTTATAATCTTCGCGTGGGGCAATATTTTGTAAGGGGTGTTTTGGGTATCATTGACCTTTTTAGACCCGTTTGCTTCCTAGTTAAAGATCCATTAAGGATTCTATTATTTTTGAAACAATTGTAGAGTGAATGATCATGTTTCGTTGTTGTCGACGTAAATGGCGACTCAGAAATTTCTTTAAAAGTCAAATTTTAAATAATTTAACTTCAGTGAACTAGACGTCGATTTGAACACAGATTGTTATGTGCATCTTAAGATTTAGAAGCTTTTTGGTAAGTATATTTTTTATCTCTGGCCCCTTATGCTACCCAAAACCACGCAACTTTTGGAGAAAGTATGTTCAAATCGTGGCTTAGTAGTATGAATTTTGATAACAACCATTTTGGGAAGATCTTTTGATAATGTAATACCTTTATTGGGCATTGATCATATCAGCTGTATATCTAGCAGTTCTTGCTACGCTGGTTTATTTTAAGATATAATATGCGAACTTAATCGGATTATTTTGGGTCCAATTATTTCGCAAGAACCATTGTTATTTTGTTCAAATCATGATTTTGATATTCTGCGTCTGTGGTCTATGGGATCATGGGATGGGCGTCTATTGCAAAATTTAGGCATTGTTGCAGAGAATCGTGTAAAGTACTTAGTAAAGTCGTGCACTAAATTACAGACAACGCACTTTGAATAACAAGTACCTTTCATGATGTTTGAGGGTAACCATCAATATCATATTTGAAAGTGATTGCCGTGACTGCCTTGTGATATTTTGAAGTTCCTGTGTAAGTAAAGAACAAATTCTTGTCATTAATAAAAACGTTATAAAGGCTAAGAATAATTTAAAGGTATAGCTAGTCTATAAAGTCGTGAAAATTGATGTTTCTTGAACTAACAATTTTAAAAGGAAGGCAACACAAAATCTTGATAAGTACAAGTACATCGAATGTCATCGGCAGTCATCGATTTGTTTTGTGATTTGTTGTTTATTGAAATTTGTATTAATTTTCAATTCTATTTCTAAGACAAAACATGTGATGACAAACTGTAGTGGAGCTCAGGAAATTACTTTTAAAGTTTATCATCAATGTTTGTTAGTGCACCAAGCTGGACAAATTTTATCAAACATGGATGATATTCATCATCCATATTTGATAAGATGATGGTCAAAGTGGTCTAACTTGATGTGCTGCCGGCCTGCCGCCTGTACATCGAATGTCATCGACTGTCGTATATTTATTTTGTAACTCGATATCTATTGCATTTATTATTGCTTTTCAAATCTACATGGATAAAACGTATTAAAAATGAGCAAAACAAATAAAAGTGAAGCTCGGGAAATAATTTTTAAAGTATATCGGCGATGTTTGTTAGAACGCGAAGCTGGACAAATTTTATCAAATATGGATCATATTTATGCTTGATCATTTGGTAAAACAGATATGTAATCAACTTTACTAAGTAAACGATTTTAAGACTAAAATGCAGATTGTTTACATTGCGCATTAATAGGTTAGATAGCAAATATAAGTAGACCATATTGTTGTGCTACTAGCACAGTTTTGATACTTTAGGTGATTTAATTTACCACTGATTTTAAAAATGAATTATATCATCATTTAAACGCCAGAGACCACTGATTTGTGTTTTCATTAAAACCAGTTGTGCTTCTAGTACAAAAATGTGCTAGTATCAAAATGGTTTCAGTCAAATCAAAAGGGTTGCTATATGCACGACCGCAGCGCCCTCATTTATTTTCACGACTTTATAGACGTAAACCACCGGTTAGTCAGCTCAGTCAAGAAGGGAAGGAAGTACGCCACAGATATGGAAGCAGCTTAGTGGTCGCAGTACCAGACATTTCCCACAGAATGAAGAACCTGGCTATGTCTGGGAAAAGTAAAGAAAAAGTGCTACTTAGCGGCTTAGTTAATTAATTAACTTGTCCTACATGACTAGATTCACGTTCTAGAATTAATTAATGAGAACTAACCGTCTTTATCTAGGAATTCAAGAACCAAACTCGATTTGGTCAAAAGATGAGCGGATTTGTGCGCTTCAAATAAATCTTTAGCTATTTCCCACCACTTGTTTACAATGTTTGCACACGGTACGTTTTGATGTCTTATCCGACATCTCACGACTTTCCGCCTTTCTACGTACGAGTACGCTAAAGGTCCGCTCTGCTGTCTCTATGGTACACTTATCAAGTGGTGATTAGAATACCGTTTTGTTTTGTGAATTTTGTAGATATGCTGTGGTTCAGCCTTGGTTCCAATTTAATTCAAACAGACCTTCACTCCTTAGCAGCGCAAATTACACTGCAGTCCCAGAATACGAAAATGATAATACCCTCCCCATGTCATAAATCTCGCGTTACTTCGATCCAGTTTTGTTTCCATGAAAAAAAAAAATGGTATCTTTGAGTGCCGAAGGTCAGTAGTACTGCAGTGTACTTCATTCTCTATGCATGAAATGGAATGCTTGAGTCAAGGACAAACGAAAAATCAATATAAATAACAGTTCTGGGAAATAAAACACGTGTTTTAGTATATCTACGGAAGTCGTAGTACTGAATTATTTATGGTATTTTGGTCGATGGAAATGGAGACCTAGGTATAGGTTATTTAACAGTGGGTGGATACAGCCTGTAAAATTAATGAAGTTTTTTTACCGCTTTGTGTTTCAAACAATTTAAGAACTAAGATTGTTGTTTTGGATTCGAGTTTGCTGTCCTGTTAATGCTAAATAAAGGTCGAATGAATAAAAATCTTTTCTAAAATATAAAAAAAGAAACACAAAGTACATTTCCAAGAACACGATTTGAGGTACTACTTAAATGTAAACTAAACATTACTAGTGTTGCATGTAAACAAAACGTATATCCAATTTTTTAAATTACAGACCCTGGCTTACCGACAAAAAGCAATAAAAAAACTGTAATGTACCAAGTGAAAGAACCTCAATTCTCACGATTAGGTATTTGGGACCAAAAACCAGTCTACCATGACCTTTCAAATAGACCAGATATTGGAGCCGATTCCCTTGTTCACAAACTAAATTTAAGTTCAGCGTATCTTGGAAAAGGGCAGAAGATAAAATATTTATTTGATTCTGTCAAATAAAGTCCATAGATAATTTAAACGCGATTGAAAATATGTATTTCTAATTATAAATCACCAATTTAAGTTAGGTGGTGACTAATTTGGGAACGGACATTGATATAATACTAAACAGATATGATATATGCTAAGAAACTAACCGAAAAAAATGTGTCCGGACGCAGCAGAGGCACACATGCATATTTTTTATACTGCGCACATTTAACTACACACATCAAAAGTGTCTAGGGATCAACATATATTTTTGCAATAACTTTTCTCCTGATTGATATTAATTAAAATTTTCTTTAAGGATTCATCAAATAAAGTGTTTTCGTTTGTCACAGTAACGATAAACCAAGTCACCTTTGCATTAATAAAGAAATTTGCCATTTTCCTAATAAAGGGATATTTGACATTTGAACCACTAACACAAAAGTTCGAAAAAAAGACTGAAATAACAGTTTTCTCTAAAATTTTATTGGGTAACTTAAACAATTAATAATCCGTGTTTCTACCGCGAACACTAACAACACAAGAACATCGGTTTGGCATACTCAAAATGAGTTCATCCAAATCACGCTGTGGAATGGCCGCCCATGTTCGTTGCAACAACAAAAAAGGTCTTCTTGCGACTGGATACCCTCCATATTCGGCAGAGCTCTTCTCTGTAGCATATCCCATGCATGCTCAATCGGGTTCAAGTCTGGCGACTGAGCAGGCCAGGGCAGGACATTGATGTTAGCTGCGGCGAGAGTCTGTCTTACAACTCTTGCGGTGTGCGGTCGTGCATTATCATGCATTAACTGAAATAAGGGACCGATTTGCACTTGTAGAGGAACGATGACGTCTGATACAATCGTTTCAGCATAAATTTGAGCGTTGAGGTTGCCTCTGATCCAAATCAACTCAGTTCTTCCGCCGATCCAAATACCCGCCCATACCATGATGGTTCCACCACTATAAGGATGGACTTCCTGGCAGGATTTTAATCGCTGTTGGCGTCCAGGGGTTCTCCAGTGTCGTATACGTCTTGTATCCGGTCTCATACCAAAACGAGACTCATCAGAAAAGCACACGAAACGCCATTGTTCTTCTGCCCAATTTCTGTGTTCAAGAGCCCATTGATATCGAATCCTACGATTGTGCATTGCTATAGGTGGTACCCGTAGCGGTCTTCGGGAATGAAGGTTCACTTCATGCAAGCGGTTTCTGACTGTTTGGTCGCTAATTAAGTTCCCTGAAGAGTGATGAAGCCTCACGGTTAACATCATGGCGGTTATTGTTGGAGCTCTTCGAGTTAAGATTTGAATGTATCGGTCTTGTCTCCGTGTGGTGCAGCGATACCGTCCTCCATGGCGCTCAGCCACGGTACCAGTGCTTCGGTAACGTGTCCAAAGTCGACTGATAACACTCTGACTTGTATTCAGAGCTAAAGCCACAGTACGTTGCCGGGAACCAGCTTCTATCATTCCCACGGCTCTGAGCATTTCTTCCCTGCTTAAATGACGTCGCCGCTCCATAATAACGTTGGTTTTAATCAGTAGTAGGGAAACAGTAGCACTAATAATGTCTTCAATGCGTTGTATGTTTTTATAGGGAAAATATTGACAGCTGATTTTCATCTTTTACTCGAATTTGATTCACAGTTCCTGATTCAAATTATGAAATGCACCAAAAAGGATCCATATAAATTTATAAAATCATAAATTTATTACAAAGCCACATCTCAATCTCAAGAAATCCGCATAAAAATGCTTGATCCCTAGACACTTTTGATGTGTGTACATTGGTACAGTGTGAATGAGATGGGGCGCAACTAAAGCATAAAAAAGAAAAAGATGGCTAGTGATTGTCGTTTGCGCTTAAATGGAAAAAAAGACGATTGCCAACCAATCACTGACACTTTGCACACACTGCCACTGACTGATTGCCAAAGAATAACAAGAATGCAGATAGGAAATATAACAGAGTAGTAGGTAATTTGGTAGGTGGTAGAAGGTGCTCAATTTGGTGAATATATATTTTTTTAACATTTTTACACTTCAATCAAGTATTACAAAACTTTAATGTTTGTCATTGAAGTTTTGTAATACTTGATTAAAGTATACCTATTTAATATTTTGTGACTGTGATTAAAGGAAACCTAATGCAATAAAATAAACAATTACAAAACATAATAATTAGTGAAATTAATTCGGTGTAATCTATATTTACTATATTTCAAATCCTATTCTAATTTTTGAAATGTAAATCATTATGCAAACATTCTGTATATATTTTTATATACTAGGCTAATTGTTGTGAGCGTAGGTAATACTTATTTATATTTTTGTATACTTCATGTTCATTTAATATCGACTCACACTGTCCCATTTAATAATTTCATGTCATTTGACTCTATTACTTAGCAACGCAAAAGAAACTCGTAATTTTATCAATGTTTTACTTAACTGTTGCAATAAGATGTTAATAAATTGTAACTAAGGACACAGGCGCGAAAATAAAGTGAAACAGAACTATAATTGTAGGTATAAAAGTCACCATAAACATTATCGCTTCTGTGCAACTAATCTATGTCATATGCGTTCCCGTCTTTGTTACACTCGCAAGAAATCCAATTAGCTCTCTCTTTCTTTACTTACAATGGCCGCCTAAGCAGTAGCAGTAAGAATGTTTGACAAAATAATTGAAACTATAGTATTTATCTAAATATTTTGGAATACTTACTTATGATATGTGATTCCATGACTTTTGTTGGCTTTTCTACCATAATTCGCATAATTTACGCAGTACACAAAACGCCATTTTGAATATGAAAAAGATTTTCTTAGCCACCAAGGACACACGCGCGTACGGAACGAGAGTATCGGGAGTGACTAACCTTTTGAACGCCCATCTATATAATACGCGATGTGTCCTCCTGCGCCACACTACAAATGTATAACGTATGTATAGTAAAACGTAGGGATGAGATTAGTGTCCTATCGACAAATAATATTATACATTTAAAATAATGTTTATTCACCAATTTACGAAGCTAAATAAAAACTGTAATCGTAATTTCATATTTTATTTTATTTCATAAAAAAACAATATGAAAACCTGGATATATTCCCCACAATAAAGAAAAGAATTTTAAATTTATTAGACGTGTGTTCTACAAGGCACATCCCTATTTGTCTCCAAATGTAATCCTTCTACTTCATATCAAGTAGTTGGCGCTCGAGGCACGTCAAAATCCTTTCTGTTCTAGGGATGTCTAGATTTCTATGGTATATATTTTATATTCACTGTGGTCGAGTTACACGTGCATAAACTCAACCGATTCCTGCATAATTTATTTCGTTTACTTACAACAAATACAATTAATAGAAGCTAAATACGTGGTTTTCTACGTTTTAAAAAATAAAATAAAATGGAGGGTAAGTGTCTGTTTTACACAAGACCTTTTTTTTTAATGGTGTCGCTGAATACTCGCAATGATTTTTCTGGTTTGTAGAAACTAATAGAAAACTGAAGAAAATTCCTGAAACGGAAGTTGACGACTTAACGGAATGTCAAGACGACGAACTATTTCAAAATTCTGATTCAGACTTGAACAACTCGCAATAATTCGTCACATTCACAGTCACAATTTTTTTTTAAGGACACGTGCGCCAACTCGAGATGTAAACATTGCACTACACTAAAATGCACAAGGTCACTATGACCTTGAAACCCGTCCGCTTATGACGTCACAGATTTCCTTCTATACACGTCGGTGGCGTGTACGGAGCGCTAACTAACTAACTTTGTAGGGATGGGTTTTTCAAACGGGGTTTCACTATCGACAATGATTAGAAAACCTATTAATTCTTGATTAAGGTGAATAAAACCTAGTTTAAAGTGTGCAATATTTATAAAATATTATATATTTACGTCATTTTCTTGCAATAATAGTATTTATGATCATTTCGACGAGATGAAATATAGCGAGGTCTTCGTCGTGTCCCATCACTGGCTTACTTGATATCAAGTAATTGGCGCTGGGGGCATTAAAATATTTTCTGGCGTTTTTGTTTCTATTGAAAATTAAACAAATAAGAACTTATTATGCGTGAAAAAGTTAAAAATATGGTTGATAACAGGGCAAATTTCCATAAAAACAAAATAAAAGGTCTTGTAAAAGTCGTAAATTTATTTTATACTGTGATTACTTCTAATCAAGTAGTGGCGCTGAGGGCACGAAAATCTCGAACTTGTATAGAAGTGATTGGCGTTCAAAAGGCTAAAGCGACTTGCAGTATTTACGTTCCTTTGTACGCTTCATTTTCAGTGCGCTAGTGACGTATCTATTTAATATTTTATCAATGGGAACGGATCAAAGTAACATTTAATTTCTACCCTTTTTTTATTGAAATAGAGAGAAAAAGATGCACTAAATTTAAAGTTTAGTGTTGTTTTTTTTGGCGGAAAAGTTAAGCTGAGTGTCACGCTCAGTTTTTATTGGACCTTTTAAATTATATATAGTCTTGTTTACTAAACAAAAGTGCGTGATTTGTGTAGTAAAAAATGTGCAGTAAATAATTCATAAAGAACATTGAGATATCGCAGCATAGTGGCCTCATCATGACTTTGCCTAAAACCTCCCTCGGAGACGGTTCACGTGGTCGTCTTTTTCGACATGAATAATTCATTACGTGACATTGGCTAAATGTATAAACCGCGCGAAGCCAAAAAAGAAACTCTTGATTCCTTCAGAAAAAAATCTTTACCTTTTACTTGAAATTGGCACAAAGTCTAACTAGTGCCACACGATAAAAAAAAAAGTTTAGTGTGTGGACAAGAGAATCAGCGCCATTGGCTAGATTTGTGTAATTAATTGCAGTAACTCACATGTTTGTAAGTTTTTATGCTTAATTGCACTACGTTGCGGGAGCCAGCCCAGCTGGACTACTGTTTACAGACCAAGGTGCTCCTGTTTAAAAATAATACTTGATGTAAACGAACATGAGTGGGGCAAGGAGCTAAAATGAGTAATGCCGTTAAGTTTCTAAATTAAGACAACTATTGATTGTCTGTGCTGACTTAAAAACATCATAACCAAACGATGGCCGATTAGGTCATCCTTTCTTTTCATGTTATCATGATTCCGATTAGATAAAAAAAAAATACAACACAAACTGACCTTACGATTGAGTAAAAGTTTTTTTACGTAATCTTAGAAATGATAAATGCACACTAATTTTTCACCATTATCTATGGTTGTGTAAACTTTCAAGTTATTTGAACTACGCATTGTATGCTCTATACATAGTATGGATAACGTAACCAAAATAAATATCAACTGCAGAGCACCTTGAGATAAAAATCAAGAGGTTCCTATTTCGAAACCGTATTAAAGCAAGCCCATACATCATTACCATGTTTCTGTGTTTCGATATTGTACCTATTAAGTGTAACCAAGGAGATTGACAGAAGAAAGCAACAGTACAGTACAGGGGAGTCGGGAATGACGGCGAAAGTGGAATGTTCGCTTGGTCCGTTTGTATACAATATCGGATTAATGGTCATTGCTTGTTATTTCCCCGCCCTAATGTCAAGCGTGTCACTGTTAGTAGTTATTGGCATCTAATATGTTGACATCATTGTGATATGTTGATTTTGATCAAATTGATGTCTATTACCAATATGATTGTAGCTGTCCATTTAAGTGGGATAATATATGGATTGTTGATTACCTATATTTACGTAATTATTATTGTATTATTCATGAATGTTGTATTCAACTATTTGTATCAATAGCTTGATATTTTAGTCCATGGAGTTTCTTGCCCTTTCTTCTCCATAGGTACCTACTCTTTGGAATGGCCTAGCTTCATCTTACTGACTGACCGACCTTCTGACAATTCAAAAGTGCTTGTAAGTAGTTTATTTGAAATAAATGCTTTGATTTTAATATTTTTTTTTAAATCGCGGCATTTGGTTAGAGTCTTTTTGTTCTCGTACAGGTCTTGTAGGGTTCCGTACCCCAAAAGGGTAAAAACGGAGCCCTATTACTAAGGTTCCACTGTTCATGTGACTGTCTGTCTGTCACCATGCTGTATCTCATGAACCGTAATAGCTGGACAGTAGAAATTTTCATAGATTACGTATTTCTGTTGCCGTTATAACAACAAAAAACCGGCCAAATGCGAGTCGGACTCGCACACCGAGGGTTCCGCCGTACAAACGTAGCGGTTTACAATTTATGACGTACTAGCTTTCCGCCAGCGGCTTCGCCGCGTGGAGTTCGGTTATATCGCGCTGTTTAAATTCCCCTCGGGAACATCAAATTTTTCCGGGATAAAAGGTAGCCTATGTTCTTTCTCAGGGTCTAAAGATTGTCTGTGCCAAACTTCATCAAAATCGGTTAAGAGGTTTAGGCGGGAAAGCGTAACAGACAGACAGAGTTACTTTCGCATTTATAATACTAGCATTGATTTAGAATTTTTCACAGTTTAGAGGCAATTAGATTTAAGAAGTGTTTGATATGAATTTCAACTTTAATATCTTTACGCGTTCATGTGAAAAAGGGTAGGTAGTAAGTTTATAATTATTAAAAAAATATTTTATGTCATGTAAGCAAAAATAATATTAAAATATTATTTTGAGTTCACGGGAAGTACCTTGTAGGCAAAGAGATTTAAGATATATAGAGAGGGCGGGCATGTGTCAAAATGGCATAGAAAAACTGTGATCCCATGGCTCAGTTCCGCCATCTAGTACAATATAGCAAAATTAGATCGACAATTGGAGACATCAAATAGTTAAAATGAAATAAGTTTATATAAAATATATTCAGCTATTGCCCGGTAGGTGGCCAGTGTGGTCTATGTTGCCAGATCCGATTTAATACCCTAGTATAGTTCAAATCGGGTAAATAAATATTGAAAAGTAAATAAATTAAGTGAAACTTGTCTTGTACAAACAATAACTGTTTTAGAATTTTATTCGCTACTATTCATTTACCGTGACACCGTCTATTGGCATTTTAGATGTTTTATGCTTACGAATTATTTTAACGCTCAGTTTATTGCGATTTTTGAGTGTAATAGACCTTTTAGGCCATAAAGCGCATTTTGTTTTGCAATTTTCGTTTGCATTTCATTTTTAGCAAAATTATTCATTTTACACGTTTGTTTGCAAATATTTTTAAATGGCAATGCAAAAAACTGTGGTAGGGTTTGTATCATTTCGATATAAAGTTATCGATAATATTCAAAGAAGTTACTACGACGATGTTTTTTCGCATTATGATAACTTGAAACAAAAAATTAGGAAGCAGAATAATTATGGGTAATTTCAAGTTTACAAGGTTCTTATTTATATAATTATTTTAATATAATAGGCGTTAAAGTTTAAAATTGCCGATTAGTACTGAAAATCTAAATAATTGCTTATTTTTTAATTTTTAAATAATTCATTTATAATCAATATATAGGAAGGTCGTTTATGCCTTTGTGATTGAACTCTGAGGATCTAGACTGCACAAACTGTGTGAAAGCAGAACTGCCTCCTGGAAGGAAAACTTCTGGTCACGTAGATAATTGTCCAAATCACGACAAAAATGGTAGTCTGCTGGAGCAAGACCTTTACAAGATTCGTACGCCATTATCTTTAAAAACGGCAAAAAAATCACGGTTATTGTGTGGGAGCCCGCCTTCAGGATTTATTTTATTTTAATTATTTATTTGTAATTTGAATATATAACCAAATATTCTGTGAACATTTTAAGCGTCTATCTGTTTCCGTTATTAATATGGAGCAAAAAACGGCAAAAATTCACGTTTGTTGTATGGGAGCCCCCTTAAATATTTTATTATTTTATTCTTAGTACTTGTTGTTATAGCGGCAACAGAAATACTAACACAATCTCTGGAAATTACAACTGTCTCGCTATTACGGTTTATGAGATACAGCCTGGTGACAGACGGACAGACGAACAGAGAAGTCTCATGAATAGGGTTCGTTTTACCTTTTAGGTACAGAATCCTCAAAATCACAAAGTAGCTCGCAATCATTGTACTACATATACGTACCTACATATTTTATGAATATATTTCATTATAAATAAGTTATGTAATCTATGTACTTATCCACTTAACCGTAAATTTTATTCCAATTTTTAAGGTTAAGTAAAAATGTACTGAAATTAATAACTTACTATTTCATTTCTAATACAAGGTACCGATTCTTTTTTTTTTTTAATTTGATCGACAAGTCTTTCCAAAGTAGATAACTTCTCTTTTAAAATGCATTGAGCATAATTTCGACGAATGAGACGGAAGCCAATTTTCTTCTCTACGGTCTATCTGGACAAATCGTATCCACTTTTCCCTACGACATTATTTTTATTCGGAAACCAAAAATAACAAAAACCTAGATAAATGAATTTATAGTAATTGTTCATTCAATTTTGTTTATTAATATGATATGATTATGTTTAAATAGAGTTAATAATAAATAAACTTGAAATATAGTAATATTTTAAGTTTATTTAGTTATATTTTAAATGTCAATAAAATACAACAAAATGTATTCATCTTAATAAGTATTATCGATAACTAAATCGATAAACAACATTACTACATCTCTACAAGAAAATAGTAAAACTACTCAACTATAGAGGGCGCTTTTAGAATAATGGAAAATTTTCTAGAACTAAGATTTTTTTTAAAATTTGAATTGCAGACGAAATATAAATAATTCATAGAAAAACATTCCGAAGTTAGGTCCAGTCGTTTTACTATAACGAGATGTACAGTAACACAAAGCGCAACATGGCATATTTCCTTAGAAAATGTTTATTCTTGGTGGACACAAATTACGTCCTGACGCGCAGACTAGACGGAGCGACTTTTAACCAAGTCGATAAAAGTATTGGCTTACGATTTTGTTCGTGATGTCCTGTCTATTGTAAATATAATTTTAATGTCTTTGCTTGTAGGTTTTGATTCCCTAGCGTGTGACGAAAATTCGTCTAAGGTGTCGGTATAAACTGCTGTATCTTTTGATCGCTTTAACTTAGAAGTTTGATTTTTTCACTGCATAAAGGGACAATAGACCTAGGTATTTGGTATAAATTTCAATTTGATACCTTTATTAGTTCGTGAGAAATAAGGTAGTAAGTTTAATTTTATTAAAATATATTTATTATATTATATAACTAAAAAATTGTGATTTTCGCAATTTTTCCTATATTTGCATTATATGACAATCCTTCATGCCAAATTTCAAGATTCTGAGTTTACGGGAAGTATCCTGTAGGTTTTGATTCCTTTGCGAGTATCGAAAATTTGTTGAAAATATCGACATATCGGCTGTATCTTTGATTGGCTTGGCTTAGAAGTTTGATATTTTCACAGCTTAAAGGGACAATAGACCTAGGTATTTGGTATAAATTTCAATTTGATAACTTTATTCGTTCGTGAGAAATAAGGTAGTAAGTTCCATTTTATTAAAATATGTTTATTATATTATATAACTGAAAAATGTGATTTTCGCAATTTTTCCTATATTTGCATTATATGACAATCCTTCATGCCAAATTTCAAGATTCTGAGTTTACGGGAAGTATCCTGTAGGTTTTGATTCCTTTGCGACTGTCGAAAATTTGTTGAAAATATCGACATATCGGCTGTATCTTTTGATTGGCTTGGCGTAGAAGTTTGATATTTTCACAGCTTAAAGGGACAATAGACCTAGGTATTTGGTATAAATTTCAATTTGATAACTTTATTCGTTCGTGAGAAATAAGGTAGTAAGTTCCATTTTATTAAAATATGTTTATTATATTATATAACTAAAAAAATGTGATTTTCGTAATTTTTCCTATATTTGCATTATATGGCAATGCTTCATGCCAATTTTCAAGATTCTGAGTTTATGGGAAGTATCCTGTAGGTTTTGATTCCTTTGCGAGTGTCGAAAATTTGTTGAAAATATCGACATAATCGGCTGTATCTTTTGATTGGCTTGGCTTAGAAGTTTGATATTTTCACAGCATAAAGGGGCAATAGACCCGAGTATTTCGTGTGAATTTCAGCTTGATACGTCCACGCGTTCTTGAGATAAAGGGTGGTGACAGACAGACAGACAGACAGACAGACAGACAGACAGACAGACAGACAGACAGACAGACGGACAACAAAGTGATCCTATAAGGGTTCCGTTTTTTCCTTTTGAGGTACGGAACCCTAAAAATGTGTAAAACAGTATCTTTTTTTAATTTTACTATTATTATAGCTAATAGTACCTACGGAACCCTTAGTGCGCGAATGCGTATCGCAATTGGCTGTTTTTTTTTTTAACTAAGTATTTATTTGTATTTTTAGCGACACAAATTCAACATATTTCTTTTCATTAAAATTGTTTTGTCTGTCTGTTTGTTGCATTCTTATTGCAGGGTAATACAAATAATTTGGCCCGGAAGTGATGTAGTTGACTTCAATTCTGGAAATTTTAGACGTCATCATCATCAACCTTTTTATCGTCCCACTGCTGAGCACAGGTCTCCTCCGATACAGAGAAGGATTGAGCATTGATTGATTTTAGACGTACTTAATAAAAATTACAAATTTCCTGAATTATCAACACTTAGTTACATAAAGCAGAATTTCTATAATAAAATCATTTTACACTAAGCACTAACTCCTTACAACACAATAGTGTTCAGAATAAATACAATGCATTATTTAGATTTCTATTATCTATCCTTTTACGGGAAAACGGCGGGTCTATTAAAAACAATACAGTATATCGTGCTTTCGAAAGAAAGTCAAGCTTACGGGAAGGCGTTCGTTACCTTACGACCATTAATGGCTTAATTTTTAATCAAACCGTGACCATAGCCCCTTCTGCGCACGACAACACGCTATTAACTTGCAGTGCTAACGAGTGTTGGATCGAGGGACTTAATAAACATAATACATTTAAATGAACCATTACCCGCATAGGCGTGAACGCACGCCTTTTCTTCGTGGTACGCATGTGTGGTCGTTTTGGGTCGAAACTTAGATAAGGTTTTTATCGGAAACAGTTCAGGCGGTTTAGAATTTGTTTTTGTTTGATGGGTTCCTTGAAAATTTAAACATACTATAAACATAGAGTAAATACTAATACATAGTTTTAATCTCATTTTCGGATGTTTTGCATGGGTTTTCGTAAGTTACTTACATGTTGTAAATTATTGTACGTATAAAATTAAATTTCAACCAATTATAAAATCAAACGGATCGCTACCAAGATTTCGCACATGGTTGACACAGCGGCTGAGTAATTGACTGCTGTGCTGCGTGTCGCGGGTTCGATTCCCGCACAGAACAAATATTTGTATGTCCTACAGGGGAGTTGTTCCGGGTGTGGCAGTTTTTGTATGTGAGTTTATATGTTTGTAAACGTACCCACGATACAGAAGAAATTCCTAGTGTGGAACCATCTCTTGAAGCAGCAGAGTAATTGCGTAACACATTATCAGTACATCAGCATTTTGACAACACAACAACATTCATTATGTTATTTACGTTGATGGACAGGGACACTTTTAGAACATCAACAGCAATGGATTAGCAATATTCTTCAAATTGATTCCCATTGATAGTAATACATAGTAGATATGTTACGCGATTAGGGTGCTGGTTTGATCGTATCTGAAGCAATAAAAGCGAAGTAGCTTTACATAATACCAGAATTAGATTGATGGTAAAGGGCGCTTACAACCGAAATACCATAATGGCGGTGCTGATCTATCAACATCATCATCCTCGTATTCTGAACCCAATTTATTTAGGCTGATAGATGTGCACATATATTCTAAGATCAACCACATAGATTATTGAGTGGTACCTACTAACATCCTAAGGATTACGTAAACTTGATTACATCCGACAAATGTGGGTAGTGCAGCAGGAATTCTAATAAAGGTACCTACCTAATCATTACATGTCATTATGATGATCCAAAAAAACTAATGGTTCCCACCAAATTATCGTGACAAGATAAAAAATAGTTAAAAACGTAATTAGGAATGTAATGCCCTTTGAAGAATTTTATTGTGCTCGTCATTTTTTAAAGTTCATAGGAATCGAGTTGAGTTGAGATTAGATAAATTGAATTAATTACATGGTATAAGGTTTTAACCAAATGTTAAGATGAATTTAATTGGGTAACTAACATTAATTAAAATGATTAATTTAACGAGGTCGAATGCTAAGTTCAGATTTGAAAAATCAAAACAGGGATCGAGTCCTATTGGAAGATTAGGATCCCTCCAAAGCACTCTGTCGATGTATATAATTATAAGAACGGTAATTTTTTTAAATAAAGAACGAAGACATCCCAATAACGCTTAGGAAACAACCTCAATTAAATAAGAACAGGTTCAAGAGGATGACTATCGTTGCTTTTATGAATGCGAAAAGTCAGGAAATAAATTAAATTTTTCATAACTTTATATAAAACTAATTACTGTCATGTTATTCCGGTGTCAACGCCCGTATTGTCAAAACAATGTTATTCAATAAGGCAGTTCAACCTTCAGTAGATTATCGCCGACGAGATCTCGAGGGGTTGTTTTTTGCCCCGTTTTGTCCCCGAAGGGCGTAATTTGTTGCTGTAATAACAATTTTTTGGAATTGAGACGCGTGTGGCTTGGTATGTCTCTACGTGAGGTGATTATATTGTTTTGTTTATCTTATTATTTTCGGGAATGTTTTCGGTTTATTTATGTGGAAGGCGAATGGATTTGCGTGAAGGAGTGTTTTAAAGATATATTTATGCAAAATCCTTAGAAAAGCAGCCAAAATACCAAATATTATCTATGTTTCGCATTACTTGGGAAATTCATACATTTGGACACATTTTTACCGTTACTTTGAAGTAAACTTCGAGAAAATGTCCTAAAGGTATTTGTATCCGTTTCATGTTGATTCAGTTGTTAAGGTTTTTAATTTCAGAATTGAAAAACAGCTCAGTTTGTTTGATGTTGCCCTCTTTTGGATCGTAAACCTGCTGCTGAACGTTAGAAGAAAACAGGTGTTCAAACATCAATTCTTATGAAGGAATGTTTCACAATTGAACTGAAAAGGGACGTATTCATTTTTTTTTGTATTTCAAATGATTCATTTTAGCTAGACCTACTTTAAATGAGTTTAGTTGGCAGAACATTTAACAGCTGAAGAATTAGTTTCAAAATTACTGTTAAGTCAAAACATTTAATCTAAATACGTTACTTGCAATTTAGATCTGCATAAAACGGGTTACATCAGACGAAACGGTTCTGGTGCCTCAAGCGGACCACAAAAGGCCTTATAAAACGGTAGTTCTAATGTAAATGACGTTTCGCTTTATTGTTTTCGTCGTGGCAGCTGCGCTTTCCCGCCATGCTTCAACATTCGTGTATCTGGGATAACGTTTGTTTTATAAGCCTCGTTTGTTCGTACCTGAATTGCTGAGCGACGTTCAATGAGGATAGTTTGCTGTTTATGGTATATGCCGTTGTTTTTGACACAACTTCATTCAAGCATAGGTAATGGTATAATGAAATGAAGTGTTGGCTAACTCTTAACGGGTTAGTCCTCATGTTTTGTACTCTAATATATTTACTTTGCTCATAAGAAGGTAATTGTAGCGGCCAACTGAAAATGAAACAGTTCGATTCGACGAACAATACCCAAAAAAGCAAATTAGGGTAGGCCACATAAGTTGCCCAAACTGCCAGACCGTGACAAAAACTAATAGAACAGAGTAAATGAAAATACCCACATTCCCAATGATTAAAATAATAGATATCCATCGCCACCTCAGAAACTCGTACTTACTCCTTTACATCATAAACATAAAATAGTATAGCAGTTAGCAGTATCTTCCTTTTAAGAAAATGGTGAAAGAAAAAGAAATAATTGAATATCTTACCCAAGATCTGAAGACAACACCCTACTTAAGGCGCTGTGCTCAGTAAAAATAGGCTTCTTAAAACAATTTTTTAGCCAAATGTATACATTTCAGAGCAGCCAAAAATTTATATGTTAATCTTGATTATATATATGTAGCAGGAAACCATTGTTTTCAAAACACGTTTTGAATTAATTTTCTCGATAGAAAAAAATCCTAAAGTAACCCCTAAAATTGAATTTATAACAGTTGTAACTGTATTATTAATCATCAAATCTTGATAAAATTGAGAAGAGCGATGTAAAATACACACATCAAAAGTGTCTAGGGATCAACATATATTTTTGCAATAACTTTTCTCCTGATTGATATTAATTAAAATTTTCTTTAAGGATTCATCAAATAAAGTGTTTTCGTTTGTCATAGTAACGATAAACCAAGTCACCGTTGCATTAATAAAGAAATTTGCCATTTTCCTAATAAAGGGATATTTGACATTTGAACCACTAACACAAAAGTTCGAAAAAAAGACTGAAATAACAGTTTTCTCTAAAATTTTATTGGGTAACTTAAACAATTAATAATCCGTGTTTCTACCGCGAACACTAACAACACAAGAACATCGGTTTGGCATACTCAAAATGAGTTCATCCAAATCACGCTGTGGAATAGCCGCCCATGTTCGTTGCAACAACAAAAAAAGGTCTTCTTGCGACTGGATACCCTCCATATTCGGCAGAGCTCTTCTCTGTAGCATATCCCATGCATGCTCAATCGGGTTCAAGTCTGGCGACTGAGCAGGCCAGGGCAGGACATTGATGTTAGCTGCGGCGAGAGTCTGTCTTACAACTCTTGCGTTGTGCGGTCGTGCATTATCATGCATTAACTGAAATAAGGGACCGATTTGCACTTGTAGAGGAACGATGACGTCTGATACAATCGTTTCAGCATAAATTTGAGCGTTGAGGTTGCCTCTGATCCAAATCAACTCGGTTCTTCCGCCGATCCAAATACCCGCCCATACCATGATGGTTCCACCACTATAAGGATGGACTTCCTGGCAGGATTTTAATCGCTGTTGGCGTCCAGGGGTTCTCCCGTGTCGTATACGTCTTGTATCCGGTCTCATACCAAAACGAGACTCATCAGAAAAGCACACGAAACGCCATTGTTCTTCTGCCCAATTTCTGTGTTCAAGAGCCCATTGATATCGAATCCTACGATTGTGCATTGCTATAGGTGGTACCCGTAGCGGTCTTCGGGAATGAAGGTTCACTTCATGCAAGCGGTTTCTGACTGTTTGGTCGCTAATTAAGTTCCCTGAAGAGTGATGAAGCCTCACGACTAACATCATGGCGGTTATTGTTGGAGCTCTTCGAGTTAAGATTTGAATGTATCGGTCTTGTCTCCGTGTGGTGCAGCGATACCGTCCTCCATGGCGCTCAGCCACGGTACCAGTGCTTCGGTAACGTGTCCAAAGTCGACTGATAACACTCTGGCTTGTATTCAGAGCTAAAGCCACAGTACGTTGCCGGGAACCAGCTTCTATCATTCCCACGGCTCTGAGCATTTCTTCCCTGCTTAAATGACGTCGCCGCTCCATAATAACGTTGGTTTTAATCAGTAGTAGGGAAACAGTAGCACTAATAATGTCTTCAATGCGTTGTATGTTTTTATAAGGAAAATATTGACAGCTGATTTTCATCTTTTACTCGAATTTGATTCACAGTTCCTGATTCAAATTATGAAATGCACCAAAAAGGATCCATATAAATTTATAAAATCATAAATTTATTACAAAGCCACATCTCAATCTCAAGAAATCCGCATAAAAATGCTTGATCCCTAGACACTTTTGATGTGTGTATAATAGTAAATGAAACCATTGTTTTTGTTTATCGATTTAACTAAGATATTCTAAAATAAATAATGTTTTTAATGATAAATAACGTGAACGAAACGTCGCTCCATCGCGGCGTCCATTGCCTTCTCTTTCACTTCTATGCTTAGCGACAGTGACCGCTGAGGCGCGGTGCTTGTCGGACCTATGTCACTTTTTGCTTTACCCCGCACAGAAAATAATTATATTTACGTGTCTGTTTGTTGATGAATAATCATATTTCGTTTTTGCCCGGTTTCAAACCCCAGGTTTACATTATATGCTTTTTGTAGATTTTAATTGAAATAAATGCTTTTTAATTTACTGTTGTATTTTTGCCGATATTTTATTTGATTTTTTTCTGTAATTATTCTTTTTACTTTTTCGCGGCAAATTGTTCTTCACCTGTATGTGTTCGGGTTCAAACCCCAGCTTTACGTTGTATGCTTTTTGTTGGATTTCTTATTTGCAATTGTTTTTTTTTTTAATTATCATTAATTTATCCGATTTTCTGTATTTTTTGTAGTAATTGTTCCATCTTTTTAAATATATTCTTTTTGTAACAATTATAATGCAAACTAATATTTAAAATCAATTCGTTATAATTTTCTTTCTACAAATTTATAGAAATTAATAATAAATAATAATAATAAGCCTTTATTTAACCATGAATTTCTTAGTTCATAATATAATTTAACAAAAGAAAAACAATAAAAATAACAGTTAATTTGATAATACACACATCAAAAGTGTCTAGGGATCAAGCATTTTTATGCGGATTTCTTGAGATTGAGATGTGGCTTTGTAATAAATTTCTGATTTTATAAATTTATATGGATCCTTTTTGGTGCATTTCATAATTTGAATCAGGAACTGTGAATCAAATTCGAGTAAAAGATGAAAATCAGCTGTCAATATTTTCCCTATAAAACATACAACGCATTGAAGACATTATTAGTGCTACTGTTTCCCTACTACTGATTAAAACCAACGTTATTATGGAGCGGCGACGTCATTTAAGCAGGGAAGAAATGCTCAGAGCCGTGGGAATGATAGAAGCTGGTTCCCGGCAACGTATTGTGGCTTTAGCTCTGAATACAAGTCAGAGTGTTATCAGTCGACTTTGGACACGTTACCGAAGCACTGGTACCGTGGCTGAGCGCCATGGAGGACGGTATCGCTGCACCACACGGAGACAAGACCGATACATTCAAATCTTAACTCGAAGAGCTTCAACAATAACCGCCATGATGTTAGCCGTGAGGCTTCATCACTCTTCAGGGAACTTAATTAGCGACCAAACAGTCAGAAACCGCTTGCATGAAGTGAACCTTCATTCCCGAAGACCGCTACGGGTACCACCTATAGCAGTGCACAATCGTAGGATTCGATATCAATGGGCTCTTGAACACAGAAATTGGGCAGAAGAACAATGGCGTTTCGTGTGTTTTTCTGATGAGTCTCGTTTTGGTATGAGACCGGATACAAGACGTATACGACACTGGAGAACCCCTGGACGCCAACAGCGATTAAAATCCTGCCAGGAAGTCCATCCTTATAGTGGTGGAACTCAACGCTCAAATTTATGCTGAAACGATTGTATCAGACGTCATCGTTCCTCTACAAGTGCAAATCGGTCCCTTATTTCAGTTAATGCATGATTATGCACGACCGCACACCGCAAGAGTTGTAAGACAGACTCTCGCCGCAGCTAACATCAATGTCCTGCCCTGGCCTGCTCAGTCGCCAGACTTGAACCCGATTGAGCATGCATGGGATATGCTACAGAGAAGAGCTCTGCCGAATATGGAGAATATCCAGTCGCAAGAAGACCTTTTTTTGTTGTTGCAACGAACATGGGCGGCCATTCCACAGCGTGATTTGGATGAACTCATTTTGAGTATGCCAAACCGATGTTCTTGTGTTGTTAGTGTTCGCAGTAGAAACACGGATTATTAATTGTTTAAGTTACCCAATAAAATTTTAGAGAAAACTGTTATTTCAGTCTTTTTTTTTTTTTTTTGTGTTAGTGGTTCAAATGTCAAATATCCCTTTATTAGGAAAATGGCAAATTTCTTTATTAATGCCAAGGTGACTTGGTTTATCGTTACTGTGACAAACGAAAACACTTTATTTGATGAATCCTTAAAGAAAATTTTAATTAATATCAATCAGGAGAAAAGTTATTGCAAAAATATATGTTGATCCCTAGACACTTTTGATGTGTGTAGTTCAAAACAGTAAATTTAGATTTCATTTTGTTGCATTATTCATGGCCCCTTTCAGTATAGGCCTCCTCCAAGTGCCTCCATCTATTTCACTCGTACAAACCCGATTTCGATAAGAGTTGCAGTTTTGAAGAAAAATCTTTTATTTTTTTAAATATCCGAAAATGCATTTTTTTTTAATAGTTACTCTAAACAGCTGTTTATAAATAATAATTTCTAGAAATGATATATTTCTAACAGTTTCATGAAAAAAGGACATAACACAAAAAAATTAAGCAGAACGGACAAAGCGCATTATAAAAATAAAAAAGAAAACAAAAAAAAATAATAAATGAAAATATGTATAAAATATACATTTTCGAAAATCGCAAGGTAAAGTAAACGGATGATGGGATTCGAACCTGGGACTCGTCTAATGCGAACCGGGACTGTGACGAACAGAGCCAGCCATGCTCCGCGGTTGGGTTGTGAAATTACGCTTCTAAATGTAGATGGAATAGAGAATGGTTGGTATGGATTTAATAGAACGTGCGTATTTCTCGATGCACGACGCCTCACGCATCGATGTACTCGCGCGGAGCGCCCCGCGCCCCGCAGTGGCCGGGGCTAGTCGTGTCCCACTTCGTCTGCTTCACCCCCTCAAATACCTAAAAGTTTGCTATTCACAGCGTCTTAACATTTACCGTATTTGCAATAAATGCTTTGTATCTTCAGCTGGTAAGGCCAGAACCACAATGATGATCAATTATTTGTTATCATTTTACTACCTACCGAAGATAGAAGAAACATAAAATTTATTGTTTATCTTTTTGGAAAAGCAGTAAATGTCAATTGAGAATATTGGTTACCCAATTAGGGTAGAATAAGTAAGTGCATGTAGCGGTAAAATAGGCTACCCTCTTGGCCCGAGGGTGTCGTAGAATGCGAATAGGAAATTTTATCGCGTAGACTGGCATGGTGCGGTGGATCACGTCCGCTTATTGAATTGTTTATAGGATAATTCCCCTGAAAGTGGCACCGGTAGCTGAAAAGTTGTGTGGAAATCGGTTGTCATGGTACGGGCATGTGTTACGGAGAACTGAGGAGAATGTCGTGAGGAGAGTCTTAATTATGAATGTTGATGGCTATAAGAGTAGAGGAAGACCAAAGAAACGATGGATGGAATGTGTGAAGGATGATATGGCTAAGAAGGGGGTGACTGCCGAGATGGCTTCTGATAGGGATGCATGGAAGAAAAAGACATGTTGCGCCGACCCCAAATAAATTGGGATAAGGGCAGGAGAATGATGATGATAGGATAATTCCCCAAGATCAATACTTTGGTTGGATTCCTTCATGAATTCGGAGGACGGGTCTGAGTAGTTGTGTTGCGATGTGTGCCGGGTACGATGCGCCAAATGTTATTGTGTCGGGAGTTTGGTCGTGGAGAGTCTCCAGATCAATCTCCCTCTAGCACAGCATTGTTTGGTCGTCTTGGGTTTAATATTGCATCACCTCGCTCAACTGCCGTTATCCTTCCTATTCCTTAGTGTTTTAAGTGAATAGGCTTAATAAACTAGTATATAATAACTACATCTCACCATGAGCTATTAAACGTGTGAAAAATTCATAACTCGAACACCTCTTAAGACCACCATGGTTAACGGTACGTTTTCTTAAATATAATTTGTCTTAGGGCCACGGTTTCATGCAATAACTTTAAAACTTCACAGTACTGAATTATGTATTTGGCCCAACAGTTATTTCTCGATTCTCATGTTAATTGTCTGTATATATACACTTACTTCCAATTTATGTAGGCCTATGAAACCAATACCCAAGTTTTATATTAGAAAATTATGCGGAAACTTATGGGAGATTAATGAATTCTATTTCCTCTTTTACAGTTAAGTAGTAAAATGGTTATTGAGTCAGTATGTGACACAGTGAACCGTTTCTTCGTTTGTGATCAAGCACTACTGACCTCAAACAAGTCGTCATTTATTTTTATTAAAATGTGTAGGCACTGTTAGAACATTTGAATGCAGGTGGAAATTTGACTGCATTTTTTGTTGTTATGAGTACCTACCTAAATCTTATTTAAATTTTTATTGGCGTGAAATGTTGCATGGATTTCAAGAACAGAAGCTATAGAGAGTTTGCTCTCTATAGTTTCTGTTTATACCGTCTTTATTTTAGGTAGTACACCAAAATTGTAACAGAGCTCTTCTACAATATTTCTAATTTTATTGGTAAAATCTTTTTTACATAGTCAAAAAATGTTTAAACTCTAAAAGCAGGAAGTATTTGGCGAAAAAACAATATAGCGTATTTTAATATTAGGATCAAGTTTGATATTATAACAACGATGACTTATCCATCTATTACACCATAAACAATGAAGTAGGAAGAATGTTACCTGCAATAAACCTTTGTGGTAGTTATTTCCTAACACGAATTAGGTGTGGAAACTACACGGTTTACGGGTATTGGGGGCTTATTAAAGGTTATGGTCAATATGATGTACAGTTATCTGTTACGGGCCGTTGTCGACGTAAAAGCCCTTTCGTACAGCCGCCATGTTGGAAAATTAAACGCAGTTTAGTGATGACCGTTTTGTAAGATATTGTTTTGTTTTTGTTGTTACATTTGAGGATGAGGTTGAATTATTAGAAGGTTCTTTGGTTTAATTATATGGTAAGTTATATGTATATTTTATTGATTGACTAGCTTTCCGCCTGCGGCTTCGCCCGCGTGGAGTTCGGTTATATCGCGCTTTTTAGATTTCCCTCGGGAACATCTAAATTTTCTGGGATAAAAGGTAGCCTATGTTCTTTCTCAGGGTCTAAAGATTGTCTGTGCTAAATTTCATCAAAATCGGTTGAGAGGTTTAAGCGGGAAAGCGTAACAGACAGACAGACAGACTGACAGACAGACAGAGTTACTTTCGCATTTATCATATTAGTATGGATTTAAAATGAAATCATATGTCTGAGGAAAATTGATATACAAAGCAAATCTTTGTAAAGCTAAAAAGGAAACATTCTTCGGATGATCATAATTTTATAGCTCACTAGCTTTCCGCCCGCGGCTTCGCCCGCGTGGAGTTCGGTTATATCGCGCTTTTTAGATTTCCCTCGGGAACTTCTATTTTTTCCGGGATAAAAGGTAGCCTATGTTCTTTCTCAGGGTCTAAAGATTGTCTGTGCCAAATTTCATCAAAATCGGTTGAGAGGTTTAAGCGGGAAAGCGTAACAGACAGACAGACAGACAGACCGACAGACAGACAGACAGAGTTACTTTCGCATTTATAATATTAGTATGGATTATACTTTGTTAAGGGTTAAGATAATTTAATGTGGTCGTATTAAATATACTAACGAGAATATATTCCGCTTCCTAAATGTTGCGAATATTATAGTTAAATAGAACCTTGTAAGTATTAGAAGTGGGTTTCGGTACAATAAATAGTTCATTGGAGTGATATACATAGTGTAAAGAGTAGTTCAGCGAAATATAAGTACTTACTGTGTAATTATAATTATTAATGGTATTCGATCAGCATATGCTTCATACTTAGGAAGTGATGAGGAAAACACCGCCGGTGATAGGCTACTATCCTACCATAGTAGCCTATCACCGGCGGTGTTTTTCCTCATAACTTCCTAACATAAAGAGATAGGATTAAAAAACCCTTCCAATATCTTTTGATATCATGTAAAGATGCCATGCCTTTCTTATGTATATACCCTTTATGTTACACGTTGTATAAGTATTTACTGTGTAATTATAAATAAAATGTTTACGTCTGTCGTCGTCACAGTTAGTGCTAGGTTCCAAGAACACTAATCGAATATCTGTATAGATTTCTAAAATGGTTTCTATACCTACATGTAAGAAGTTGGTATATTAAACTTCAGAATGATTCATCCATTTCTAGTATGCGGCATATATTATTTCGATTTCCAAAGTAAATGTGAGATTGCATCGTGACTGCTGCTCTGAGCGATTTGTGTGAATTTTCACACTGACCGATCGCCAAGGGGAAGTAAATTCTGTGTCAACCTGTATCCCAGCATTGAAGAATTAGACCCTAGCAATAA
This sequence comes from Sesamia nonagrioides, assembly GCA_017933935.1. Classification (NCBI taxonomy): domain Eukaryota; kingdom Metazoa; phylum Arthropoda; class Insecta; order Lepidoptera; family Noctuidae; genus Sesamia; species Sesamia nonagrioides. The sequence goes on from JADWQK010000025.1 coordinate 4,967,877, forward strand.
AGGCTAAGAGATTGTGGGTATTAGCAAATGGAAACACATTGCGGAAATGGAGCGGCACGGCAATTGAAATATTTCTAAATTATGTATTATTGTACAGTAATTTACGGTTATTGGAAAGCCTCGAAGGATAAGAATTTATTGTTAGGATGGAAATCCTTTTCAGCTTTGGACAGAGAGAGAGAGTCGAAAGAGATTGGGGACGCTTTTGCCTAGGAATGGGACATTAATGACGTCTTTTTCTTTTCGTGTTCTGTTCATATTGTTCGAGCCTAGCTTGGCTACATTGATTGCGGAATTTATGGTATTCTTCAGATCAACTAAGGTGCATTAAAAACTAATAATAATGGATGAAGTATATTTCTAACTTTAATTAAAAAAAAAAGAAAGCTTTGTAGATACTATAGTTCAATAAAATGAAGCTTTTGATCTTCTTTCCATCCTACCTTGTTTTCAGCTTCCAGTTTCAATTCGTTTGTTTCACCAACCCTACTTATCATAATCCGTCTCCTTGCATTCCTATTATAATATCGTGCTAAACCATCGACACTTAATTTATCCCGATCTGACCTTCTCTCGCCACACAGGCCCTGATCAGCGATTTGTTACGCGTTTCCTCCTATAACCTCCACTTTATGCTTAGTGGAACATTTCCTGTTACTGCAGCTTACCATAATATATCATCTTGTCGTGTGACCCCGATAGCTTGGGCCCCTTCTGTAGCGGTTTATGAATAATATGCCTGTTTGTGAAAAGCCCTTTAGACATTCTTCATTCGGTTTTTGGGATCTTTATAGAAGGCGGTTATTAGTGCGATTTTTTTAAATAAATTTTCATCCTTAGACAGTGTGAGAGGTAATTTTGTTATGTTGTAGCCGTTCAATCTGACTCTCTATCTGTATCGTATTTAACTTAGGCCACTGTTGTGCGTGATTACTAAATCTTTCACTATAATCAGTTTCGAAACACCACCATGCTTCTAGTACCGATTTACCTTAAAAGGGCTACATGTTGACAGGCCACATTGACACTAATAACAAGTCACATTATCTTAGATCTCGGCGTGGTTTCTTGAACACATGGCTTCGGAGTCAAGAGGTGTGTTGATACCACTCGTGATAAAGTCTCCGGGAGTCTCACGATTATGGGTAGCGAGATGTGGTTTACTATCTTTACCGTAGTTGCGCGTGGCCATTTCGATTTTCGATAATTGTAAAGAAAGGTTTACCATATTATCATCTGCGTCCATCGTTTCTGGATTTAGTACTATATTTAGTTAAGTATCTAGATTAGATTTGTAACATGAGTTCTCAATTATTCTTCTAGTTATGTCACACGCCATTATAAAACTTGGATACTATTAATTGTTCTTTGCATTACATGTTGTCAACTAAGAATGTTACGTATTATTGCACCCTCATCATCATCATCATCATCTCAGCCACATGAAGTCCATTGCTGGACATAGGATTTCCAAAAAGAACTGTTGGACGCGGCCTGCATCCAGCGCTTCCCTGCGATTTTGGTCAGATCATCCGACTACCTAGTCGGTGGGCGTCCGACGCTGCGCTTGCCGGTACGTGGTCGCCATTAAAGAGCCTGTCTGCCCCATCGGCCATCGGCTCTACGAGCTATGTGCCCCGCCCTCTGCCACTTCAGAGAGCTAATCCGCTGGGATATGCTATCTATGATTGCACTAGGCAATTTGCTGAAACCTGTCCCAAACAGCACAGATACTTAACGATAAAACTTTACAACTTAAATCATCAATTACTCGTTAAATGATTTTTTTGTTAAGAGACCAATAAGAGACTGTGAAGTTCACTTTATTAAACATGGTGCACTTGACGACCGGAGACAGGTGGACGATTAAGTAGAAAGCGGCCATTACATATTTTGGCCTAATACTGAATACAGGATGTTTCTTGTAGCTTCGATCAAACAGAATGATAAATCATTAAAACTACCTTGAAAAGATACTAATATATTTAAGGTGGTAAACCGCTGATAAAAGTACTATCGTTAGAATCTTAATTAGCATCTAAAATGTGGATACGACGTAGTTTTCATTGTAGGTATTTATTGGTTTACTAGATGCGCCCTGCGGTTTCAACCGCATAAGATTAGATTCCGTGGCAATACCGGGATAAAAAGTCAAATATATTATGAATCTGATGTACGAAATTTCATCCAAATTGATCACTAGTTTTTACATAAGAGAAGTAAGAAACACAGACACACTGTTACAATATTTCGTCTTTTTTAATATTGGTATGATTGTTGTCTCCATCAGCAAATGTAGAATCCTTACTAATATTAAAAATCGGAAAGTGAGTTTGTTTGTTCCGCTTTCACGCTGTAACTACTGAACCTATTGCTTTGAAATTTTGCAGACCTAAAGTTAGAAGTCTGGATTAAATAATAGGGCACCTTTTACCCCGGAAAAAATTATATTTCCGAGGGAAATGTAAAAAGTGCGATATGACCGAAGTTCACGCGTACGAAGCCGCGGGCGGAAAGCTAGTAACTAATAATTGATCTCTTTCAATTTTATTAGTGAAATATTCAATCTAGGTATCCTCTGAAATATTTTATCTTCCGAGTCTGTCACTCGCAAACTTCAGCCCATATTTCGTCGTCCTGTATTGCGTGGTAAAATAATTGTGATATGATGAATGTGTGCCCTACATAATAAAGCTTTGTGGAAACAGTTGTTTGTCAAGGACGTAGGTTTGGTGAATGTAGAATACTTACTACAATAGTAACCTCAATATTTCGTTCCCTTTCTTCATTTGTTTTGGTTGACGTAATGTAAATATAAACGACAATTTATTATTCCTCACTTAAATGGTTTCAAGAAAATTGTGGGTGGGTGGTAGAATTTTCCCAACTGTGTATGTTTATATGGAGGGCGTCCTGACCTCCACGTTCCAGTTACTGAGTAGTAATGCGTTACCTTTAGTACGTCTGATTTTCAGACTAGATTTTTTGACTACCCGTAATGACTGTTAAAGATTTAAGAATGACAGCTGGGACCATGCTTAACGTGCTTTTTGAGACAAGGAGCTATCTGAGCGTTCAGCAGGTATGTAAAAAATATTCACCTATCTACGCATGGATGGTAGCAAGCGTAGCTTTGCCTTCAATAGACCCTTGCGTCGTGGCTGTTATCATTTAGTCCCGAGGTCGAATTTAATTCTTAATCTTATTAATCTTAATAACTACGTACAAGCATCAGAGAACTTCAATTTGTCAAATTTCTTTCTTCTTTCCTCAAGTATTAGGTTCAACAATGATTTGGAAAATTATACAGCTTTGGGCAGCTTGATAATGTGTCTTGTGTTATCAGAAAATTGATTTAGAATTTTTTAGATTGGTTGGTTTTGACATTTATGGGTCGTTCTTAAAAGGTTAACTCACCATTCCAAAAAACAACAATTTCGACTTCTATTCCAAAGTCTGAAAGAAATCCATCTTGGTAAGGAATTTCGCGATAAGTAATGTTCCAGCGATGGTTCACTTAGATACTATTGTCGTTTAACTTTAGATAATAACCTAGCAGTGACTCGTGAATAATGGAGTGGGGGTTTAGCAAACATGTCTTTATAATTAGTAGAGGTTCTCGTTTGAGAATCGAGGGTAATATACCTAATTAGTTAGAACGATGAAAGGTATTACGGGGCAATGTAGCGATCAATATTACCGTTTTATGGTAGAAATTGGACGCCTCGTCAAATCAGAACTGTATTATTCTCACAGGTAGGTATTGTCACAGTTTATCGAAAGTATAGCTTTGAATGTTTTACGAAGGGGCTCTAGTAGAATTTGTGTCAAAAATATAGGTTTTACCTTAAAAAATATAAAAGAAAATTACTTTTCCGTTTATGAATAGTGCTTAGCAGTGGGGCTTTTGGTTCGTCAAAATGTTCACAAGTCATATATTACAAAACACCGATTACACAAAATCCACATTCCAAAATATTTCTTAGCTTGATAGAATTAATTTGTAATTAAAGTGTTAATTGCTTGCCATATTAATTAGTGCAGCTGTGTCGCTTTACAAGCAGCCAATTGGAGCTTGCTGCGACAACTATCGTCGATAAACTGACCAGCGTAGTTAAACACTTCGTGGGTTTATAAACTTGGACGTGGGGAATGCTGGTGTAGACAGAATTCGCGTAATTAGAGTAAGTTATGAGTGATATTATGTTTGTTTTGTACTCAGCGAGATACTTTTAGAATTACTATTGCAAGCCATCAAAGATTTGCACGCGTTTGTAGGTCCTCTGCATATTTACTTCAATCTGGATAATATGGAATCTTATAGGATAAACTTTCAGTACCTACAAGTTTATAAATTACCATTCTCCAGTTCGCCAGCGTCTGCATTCTCTTCGACCTTATAACACGTATTCCTTGAAGGAAAACAAGAGTGAACAGGCATCTTCTGTGCTATCTCATCTTACCTCATAAACCGCTTTTCATCACATGAGACCAATGTCAACTGCAAGTGATCTAATCTCTAAAGTTTCGACCGGAGTTTCGTGCTTATGATCCATGTCATTTAAGTCTGTCAGTAGTCCTTTTTTTGACAGGCCAACTACCCCCGTATTTTAGTTGACGGACTAAGCGAGTAGACACTTTCGATTAGAAAATTTGAAAAAAGAACTGGTGACATTTTAAGCGAATGCGATCCTATCAAATTTGATAATTCTTGTAATAAAATTCGTTTGCCAAGTGTTCATAGAGCCTAGTGAATATTTCTTGCACGTTCGATCAGAACATAAATTTTAAGTATTGCCGATTCACGATTACTGCACTTCTCTTAAAACCTACGTTATTACACCCAAGTTGGGCATCGAACAGGTATTCACGAAAACGCTTCATACCATTGACGATATTACGGTACATAACAACTTTTAATGTGAATGTTTAATTGAAGAAGCTCCGTCAATACATATTGTTGTTGATGACTAACGGAAGTGAGATATAGTCGAGAACTGATGCACTACTAAATGCGGCGCGAAATGTCACAGGTTACGTAACCAACAAACTTGCAGCTATGAGACGAGCTACTAAGAGGTTGTCAAATTCTTACTCCAACTTTTTTTTTATCCTTTTCCCACACTAGTAATTTCTCCTGTATCGTGGGTGCCTTTACAAACATATAAACTCACATACACAAACAGTCAGAAGCGGAACAACTACTTGTAGTTCATACAAATATTGGTTCCGTGCGGGAATATGACCCGCGACACGCGGTGCAGTAGTCAATAGTTTAACCCCTGCGCTAACCGCTCAGTCAGCATTAAAGTTTGCATAATATTTTTTCTTCAGATCTGGTTTTATGAAGCACTGGCGACCACTGCCGACGACTTCGTCCGCATAAAATTTCTTAAACCTTCAACACACCCCATCGCAACGCATCACCTGCTGTATCACTCCGTTTTCACTTAGCAAATTTCCAGAATTTTTTTTTGTTCGGTTCCTAAGATTCGTATATAAATCCTATTATAGTCCCTATTATAGCCTTCTTCAAGAATTGGGCTATCGAATGTAAAAATGATGTTTGAATCCGACCGATAGGGAATAGTACACTTATAAGGACGTAGTAAACTCTGAAAATACGTATAAATAAGTATCGCAAAGTTTGCAGATTTAATCACCACCACCATCAACCTTTTTATCGTCCCACTGCTGGGCACAGGTCTCCTCTCATACAGAGAAGGATTGAGCGTAATCACCACGCTTGCTCAATGCGGGTTGGCGATTTGAGACTTAAAGTCCAGGTTTTCTCAAGATGTTTTCCTTCTCCTTTTAATCAGTCTCCTTTTAGTCAGTACCCATGTACTTTCTAAATATATCTTGGACACCAATTGTCCAAGATATATTTAGAAAGTACATGGGTTGGTTAGGTACTTAGAAAGTACATATAAGGGCAATTCTCTGTAACCTCGTAATCGGCTGTCCCGACCAATTTTTTCAAAAAGTAAGTAAATTATGAAAAAAGAAACCACATCTAATGAAACTTTTATCCCTAAACTTAAAGGACCCAAGTTTTCATAACCATAACTATTTTAAGTTTTTTTCTAGACTTGATAGAAGCTCTAAAAATACAGTCCCCTGGCTGTCCCCATCACTGTTTTTCCACATAGAAATGGGATATACTATGAAATTATTGAAATTATATACATTTGGCAGTTAATATTATAAAGAAATATTATTTCATTATATTATTTTCGTTAAAAAAGGTCCGTTTATAAATTTTATTTATTTATTAAACACCTGTAAACTCTGTCCCCAAAATTTTCAGACAGTCCCCTGCCAAAAATTTAAGTCCATAATACTGAAACATTACAATATTTAGGAATATTTTTTTTTAAGTGAAACGAAACGCAGTTGCTGTGTAGTTGGCAACCTTGCTGAATGCGCCGTTAAGACGCCATTTTATTTAGAGTCAGAGCGTCGTTTGTACGGAGAACACGCGCTTGGATTGCTACACTACACAGTCCTCTGGTAAGTCATAATTTTATATGTTAATTACTTTAATAATTTATATATAATGTTTATTGTATATTATTTATGTCTCAATTGATCGGTACATTGTTAATAAACTCTTTTACCTCATTTCTCTAAATATTGTTAAATCTAACCAAAATACACAGTCCCCTGGCAACAGTCCTCTGCCGAAAATTGCAGCAGGGGACTGTTTTACTTAACAGGGGACTGTGTATTTTGCGTATAGTTAATTGTTTTTGTGTACTATTTGGGTACATTTATCCGCTCGTCTGTTTTATTAGTGCATGAATTTACCTCGCATCAGTAATCGCTTCATAATATCATTATATTAACTTAGCATTAGTAATTAACTTAAATTATTTTACACAGGTTGATCAACGCACGAGATATGGTTCCTAAAAAGAAAAAGTTATCCCGTGAGGAACAACTATTGAAAAAGAGAGAAGCAGAGCGATTACGTTACCAAAGAAGAAAAAATGACCCTGAAAAGAGAGAAGAAATGAGAGAAAAGGAGAAGTTGAAGTACCAAAAGAAAAAAGAAAAAGGTTTGCGAAAGTTTGTAAAGGATATGACACCTCGTGAGCACAGAGCTGCCTTAAAGAAGTGGAAAGAACACTGTACTGTATACCGAGCCAAAAGACTAAGACTGAAGAGCATCACAAATACTTTTGCACGAGAAAATACGCCGTTATCAGAGCCAGAAGTGGATACTCCGCCTTCAAGATCCGCCAGTCCAATATTTCAAGCTCCAAGTCCTGCAGTTTCCAGTACTAGTCTTTTGCAAAGAAAAAAAGAAGGCAAAAAGCGACGACAGAAGTTTAACAGGGAAAGAAATGAAAAGATCGCACGATTAGAGAAAAGACTTGACAAGTATAAAAAAAGATTAGCGAGATTCGAAAGAAAAGGTTGAAGATACGCCTAAGAAAAAGATATTAAAAATGTTAGATGACCCTGATCAAAGAAAAGAAGTAGTCACGAAAGCGTTGTTTGGCGACGTCATTAGTAAGCAGTTGAGTGAAAATTATTCTACATTGAAACGTACCAAAGATAGACAAATCTTTAAAAAAGTTGTTACTGGTAGTGTTCTTCAAAAGTACAAGCACTGGATACCTAAGGAAATGAAGTCATTGTCTAGATCCGGTAAAAAAATTAATCTAATTGACTTAGAAGTACCTGTAGCTAAACGGCGTAAAATACCTGATAGTTATAGAAGAGCTGTTCAGGATTTTTTTGAAGAAGATAGTAACAGTCGTATGGCAGCCGGGAAAAAAGAATTTATTACTAGAAACACTATAAAGAAGCAGAAGAGATATCTTGTAGACACAATTTTGAATCTTTACAAAAAGTTTATAACTGGGAACTTAAAAATTAGCTACCAAACTTTTTGTCGGCTGCGTCCATTTTGGGTTGTGAAACCAAACATTCAAAACCGCGATACATGTCTTTGCATAGTACACAGCAACATGGACATGAAGCTCAGCGCACTTAATACTGCTAACATATTGACTTACAACAATCACCAGAAGTTGCTGGAGGATTTATGTTGCGACCGTTATGATCTGGATTGTTTAGCCAGGTCATGTCACTCTTGTCTGAATAAAAATCCGAAATATAAAGAATTTGATAATAGAAATTTTATAAAATATAAAATGTGGATTTCTGAAAGGCAACAAATCCAAGATTTTAAGACTAAAAAGCTTCGACTGGTAACTAAATATGTGAAAAGGACACTTGAAGTACGTCCAAAACAGCTCATAACAATTTTGCAGAAAGATTTACAGAAATTTTTAGATCACCAGCGAAATATTGTTCACCAATATAAAGCGATGAAAGATTTGAAGTCACGCCTACAAGATGATGAAGTTTTGATCCACGTAGATTTTAGTGAGAATTATTGCACTAAGTATGCAGAAGAAATACAGGCCTTTCATTTCGGCGGATCTCGAGCACAACTGAGTATGCATACCGTAGTAGTCTACCTACGAAATTGCATTAATTCTTTTTGCACAGTCTCCGAAAATATATCCCATTCACCTGCTGCAATTTGGACACATATGCGACCAATCTTCAAGACTCTTCCACGTGGCATCAAACGAGTGCATTTCTTGAGCGATGGTCCTGTCACGCAGTATCGTAACAAAACAATGTTTTTCATAATGGCCACCAAACTCTCTGAAGAAATTGCACATATTGAAACCTTGACATGGAACTACACTGAAAGCGGCCATGGAAAAGGTACACCGGATGGAATCGGAGCAACTTGTAAAAGGACAGCTGATTTTGTTGTTAGTTCTGGAGGTGACATCAACAATATTGATCAGTTTGTTAAAGTAATACAAGAGCGATGTCCTGGAATCACATGTGTCGCAATCCACGGCGAAGACATTCAGGCAATGATCGATAAAATTGAAGAAGAATCGGTCAATTAGAAGGGTTTTAAAGGCACTTTAAATGTGCATCAGGTCGCAGGCGTTTATTCCAGCTCTATCCTCGGCTGTGCAAGTAAATGTAAAACACTTACAATGAAAAGTCTCAGCTGCTTTTGCAACGGCGGCTCTTGTGAGCATTATAAGATTGGTTCTATCAACTTTGCTCTAAACCTTAGATGGACAGTAGAAGAAGTATTTACAGACTCCGAACCGGATGATCTTGCACCTGCTGAACCTGAGCTGACACCTATACTAAATAACTCCACAGAAATATTGGATACTGTAGCAGGCCCGAGTAGCATTCGGGATTCATGTTATTGTACTGGAGACTACGTTCTAGTGAAATTTCCGACAAAAAATGTAGAATACCGTTATGCTGCCGTAATTAATGAGGTTGATGATGATGAAAACGACATACGTGTTACTTTCCTCAAGATTTGCGACCAGAAAGTGCAAACCTTTAGAATTGATGATAAGGATATTTCAGACGGTCCGGCGGTCTTTGACCAGTGTGTGTTGCCAGTGACGACTTACGGAACTGAAACGTGGTCGCTCACAATGGGCCTCATACGAAGGCTCAGAGTCACACAAAGGGCAATGGAAAGAGCTTTGCTAGGAGTTTCTCTGCGTGATCGAATCAGAAATGAGGAGATCCGCAGAAGAACCAAAGTCACCGACATAGCTCTGCGAGTCGCTAAACTCAAGTGGCAGTGGGCAGGGCACATTGCTCGTAGAACCGATGGCCGATGGGGCAGCAAGGTTCTGGAGTGGCGGCCACGTACTGGAAGACGCAGCGTAGGGAGACCCCCAACAAGGTGGACCGATGACCTGGTGAAGGTCGCGGGAAGCCGATGGATGCGGGCAGCACAAGACCGGTCATCGTGGAAAGCCTTGGGGGAGGCCTTTGTCCAGCAGTGGACATCTATAGGCTGAGGAAGAAGAAGAAGAAGATATTTCAGACGTGTCATTTGATCAAATTATCCAAAAGTTGGATAACCCTAACTTGATTGTAAAGGGAAAGAGAAATATTTTATCAGTTTTCTACTCATGTTAACGTTTTTGAACGCTACATTTTTTTAAATGTCATTAAATTTCATTATGTGTCTTACTAGATTTAAAAAAATCTTTAGGATTTTATAGGAGATCCCAGTTCAAATATCTAAATAGTTTAAAGAAAAGACTGTTCCCTAATAATTACCTAGTTTGTAAGTTTTTCAATTAATAGTTGGTAGTTAATTGTTGATTAGGTGTTAATACTCTGACCTTGTTGATCTCAGTGAGTACAAATTGTTTCTAGCACTTAAGGTTAATTTTTGTTATGAATATTTAAAGAAAGTTGCAGTATTTGTTCATTTTTATTTTAGAAATTTTGTTTACTATTAATACTAAAATTTTATATATAAAAGTAATAAATAATTGAATAATGTAAAATGTCTTTTTTTAAAGTACAACAGTCCTCTGCCTCACCCAACAGTCCCCTGTCACGTTCAAAACAGTCCCCTGATGTGTCAAACAGTCCCCTGCCATGATATTTTTTTAAATCGCTAATAACTCGAAAAATAACAGTAGTTTCAGTGGGCCTCCTTTTCTATCTTAATTAATAGTCAATTTTCTTGGAAATAGACTAGGGTGTCATGGAAAATGTTAAAAAAAAACTGCCAGGACAGCATTTCTATGGGACCTGTACGAGCTTACAGAGAAATGCCCATAACTTAAAAAAGTTAAATTGGTACTTGTCTGACCTGGAATTGAACCTGCATACTCAGACTTGAGAGGCTGGTGTTTTAACCACTAGGTCACCACGCCACGGCACGCTAGCTGCCACCAAGTCGTGGTGGATGCTTTAATATCAATGATTTATTGTAGGTTCATAATTGTTGCTTCTGGAAACTTCTGGCGGATAAGATAATTTCTTGTTAATATGCCATTTAGAAGACCAAACAAAACAGAATTGAAGTGGCAACGTTCCATACTCTTTTGTGCTTTTTTGTACTGGGACCTCACTCATATTTAGCCTTCTCTAAGTAACAAATGCAATTTCTTAATTTATGTTTATCATGGTGCTTTGTTCCGCTACCTTCGAAGCCCAACCCTAAACGGCTATTCAATGAGGCGTAATTAGAGCAGTTTCCAGGAGTATCGGCAGACATATCACGATCTTTGCGGGTGTTAACTAGTCGTAATCGCTGATCTTTTATCAGAATTGCTTTAACTTTTACTTTTATGTTCATATCTTTTGATACATGACTTTTGAACTTACAGTTCTTTTTTTACATTTTCTAAACACCAAGTTTTTTAATACCTCGTACATAATCAGCTTATTATGTGCCCACAATTGCGGGACAGGCTTCCTTTCGGTGAGAGGGAGTGGACCACAGAAATCGTAATATGTTCTTACGATTTCTGTGGAGTGGACCTTAATCTACTACGCCTGGTGCGTTGGTACATGTCACATGTCTTTGAAGTTTTTGACTCTAGGACAGCCGGTTTCCTCACGATGCTTACCTTCACCGTTTCGAGAGCAGCGGTGATGAAACAATTTACAGAAAGTAAAGCGCCCAATGGGGTTCGAACCTACGACCCACAACTTGTAAATTGCGGTCGATACCACTAGGCCACCGCTGCTCTGCTGCTGCAATACCTCGTAAAGAGTACTAATATTTTATTACCAAGGAATTTGGTGACAATATTTCGACTTTGAACTGATCATTTTTTTGATGGAAAATTATCGAATGGGCTGGCAAATCGCGACATTAGTGGGGTTTTAGGTCCTTTCCTTAGAAGTGCGAGTGTATGGAATTAGGACACACCGATTTTGAATGAATAAATCCATCTCCAGCCTTAAGTGCTATAACATAATTCCCCTCGTGACCATTTGTTATGACTTATGAGCTTTGGTTACTAAAATAGTCGATGTTCACTTGTCTATTATTGAACGTTAATTTTCAGTCAATTGTTTCCACGCCTCATTTGTTTTTATTGCTATACCGTCATAACTTGTAGTGAAATTCCTTTAAAGTTTATTTATGACGTGATATATTCGATGACTGACGACGCGGCTAACTACACGTCATCTCAACTAACTATGAAAAGTACTGCCTCGTTAACGGTAGTGGACATAGTTTTAAATACATCGCTGCTTTTCATTTGTTGATGAACATCCTCCGTCATAATAGTTTAGCAGTGTAGATGAAATAAGTCGTTTGTTTTCATTAGTCTCTCAGTCTTTAGTGCCGGCATTCTCGTAGTACGGTCTCAGCTTAGAATAACCTTAAGGCAAATTAATAAAACACTTTAAAGGGATGGCCTGAAATACTCTAGCATCTGGCAAGCCGCCAGGGCTTCGGTCATCTCTTATATTAGAGTGAAAACGGTGGTAAATTTAACACCTTATGGTATGTTTTATGCAGTTTATATGCGGCCTGGATTGAGGGTTCTTTTTTTGAAAAAATATGTAAGACATTTGAAAATATGCAGTGTTCTATACCATAGTGTAGTTTTATAATTTATTTCAAGAATTACGTTTTTTTTTTTAATAAGGTCTTGTATGATAATTATAATGATTATTTTTTTTTATTTACAGGTAACACCAGTCCTCAAACATATAAAATGGATACGTTTGCTTAGGTATGTAAATATGAGTTTGGTTTATAATTTATATCTACAGGAATTTTCACAATTTCATTTGGACACGGAATTGGTTACCTGTTATTATCTGATTCGCCTAATGAAACAGTATAGCTATCCATTACGATCAGATTTACTTTTACTATTGGGACTTCACCAGTTATTTCATAAAGAGTAATTATATTCCCGACTTTCACTTCCATATAAGAATCAGAACCCACATCACAAACCCATCTTTTCCCATGAAGAGTCAGACCTGCAGTGAAACAATAAAGTCATCTCGGGCCATAAGGCTATGGTTCACCGGGCTCCCTGTCGGGGTCCGATCGGGCCTCATTTTACGGTCGGCTCGGCTCGGTCCGACTCGACATTACCTCAGATACACTTTCGTATTATTATCGCGATTACGGTGTTAAATGACTAGCTGCAGTGGGAATTTATTTGAATAGTATGATTGTCTATTTAATCTGTGGTAGACACCATGTTGGATGAAGCAATTGGGAGTGTTCTTTATTTGAAATAGGAACACCTACTTCTACATTCAATTAAGGCAACGCATCTTTATAACATGTCTATTTAAATGGTTTTAGTTAAAAAAAGCTGATAAAATTGATTTATGTTTATGAATGTTACTTTACTTTTGAACTAAGCTGTAGTTCAAAGCTTCAGCTGGAGCACTTTTCGATGGCAAACGACATAGAAAAGCTTTTAAAGTTCTTATTTATGCGTGCTAAAACTGCCCGTTAACTGGACTTAATGGGTACAAAAATAAGACGTTCCAAGAAAATCTTGAAATCATCAAGATGCTTTTCGGATAAACGGCGCGTTGATTATCGAAATTCGTCAAGCCTTACGCGCTGTAAAATTGAAACGGATCTGTTAACCGAAAAAATGTAGAAATACTGTGACATAATTACTTTTTATCGACAAATTTTATCATTCGCTACGTTATTTGTTTAGAAAGATTCAACAAAGACGTCAAAATATTTTTTCTTTTAATTGACTTAAATTTGGCTTATTTTATTTTTACATTTTAAGGAAACTTACAGCTAGCATATATACAGGTAGAAGATAATTAGTGAAAGAAGGCCAATTAAAAGTTTCCACAGACAATATTAGAGACAGTAATAGGTACAACACAGGACAGGAAAGTGAAATTAAGAACAAGTAAGCACTCGGAGAGTATTTAGTAAACACTGAAAATGTTTTAGTGATTAACAAAGAAGTTATCAGATTTTTTTTTAGTTTGGGAACCCTGGTGGAAAATAAATCGAGATCATTAACCCTCTGACACAACAAATTATATGCCCTGCTAGTTGGTAATTTATTAATGTTTTAAGCTTACCTTAGTGCTTCTATGATTAAGATTTTACTAGTAGGCTAAAATTAGGAATATTTATATTTTATTTCATTTCTTCACGGTTTACTTAGATTGAACAAAATTTTTCCACAAACATTTTACAGCACACATTTGCGAAGTTTTTGTCTGTGGTTTTCTTATTTCAAACGTGCACAGATTATTAACATGGTGTTTCCATAAATTAGAGAATTCATAGAGGCAGCCAATCTGTTGCCAGGAGGACAATACCGATGGCCTTGTAAGACTATTTGAGTCGGTTCACCGACCCGCGTTCCAAATAAAGATTTAATTCTAACTGCTTCGACTAAAGATGGATTAAGTGTAGAATAACGAGCGAGTTTACTCATATAGTTACTTTTACAAGTGTTTATAACTGACATAATTATAACTTAGTTTTATTCCGCTAGCGTACCTAGCTTGTAGCTATGTATTTATTACTATATTAGTAATTTGTATTAAACTATTGTCATTGCACTGTTGACCGTAGGTAATTGCTTGTTGTATCATGGACATCATGGTCAGTTGTATCAGTGAAGGAAAACATCTTGAGGAAACCTGGACTTTAAGTCTGAAATCGCCAACCCGCATTGAGCAAGCGTGGTGATTACGCTTAATCCTTCTCTGTATGAGAGGAGACCTCTGCCCAGCAGTAGGATGATAAAAAATGTTGATCATCCCAGCGTTCATAATAAAATTTTAGTAACTATATCGTCGTTTTATAATAGACTAGCTTTCCGCCCGCGGCTTCGCCCGCGTGGAGTTCGGTTTTATCGCGCTTTTTAGATTTCTCAGTGTTTCTCTACTATATTATGCATTTATTATACATACAAACCTTCCTTAAGAATCACTCTATCTATTAAAAAAAACCGCGTCAAAATCCGTTGCGTAGTTTTAAAGATCTAAGCATACATACGGACATACAGCGAAAGCGACTTTGTTTTATACTATGTATTGATATAATTATAAAGTATACCTATTTCTACATAATATTATATAAACTAAATGATATAACCTTTTATTTGGGTACCTGGTTTTGTGTTATAAGTAATCACATAAAATCTTTAACATTCAATTAATAGCTTAGTCTCATAGACTGACCATAGGTACATAGGTACATACTGTTCTCTCTCTGTAAACAAACCATTGGCAACATTTCCACATCTAACAACAGTCATACAACTTCATGCAAGCCATGCAATCCATTCAACCATACAAAGGGCAATTAATTACATTGCCTACCGGTTATCCAAACTGGGCAATGAATATGGATGGCCCGCTTCCGAGCCGTAGGTGTCCGATTATGATGTAACCGTGCCCAAGATACCGTGGAGACGGCTGTGATTATGATGTAGATGTGCCAGATCTTTTCGGCTTTGTTTGGTAAGGGTTAGGTAAGCTTGTAAAATAATAGTTTGATGTCCTCAAACTACCCACGATATCCTATTTGCGTAACACTTTCAGTCACAATCTTATTCATTTTGAAGAATATTTCTAATCCACTGCTTCATATATTTGAAAAATTTTTGCACAATGATGTAAATGACGCAATGAATGTTGTTGAACTGTCAAACTGAAAGTCATTGTTGCTGCCTGTGGGTTACGCAATTAACCAGCGGGTTAGTGATGCAAAACGAAGTCATAAGGCTTTTTCGATATGAAAGTTTGCCATCCTGTGGTCAGTAGTAGGATAATGACAAGAGCTGTTAGTGAAAACATAAGTACGGAAGACAACTCAAGCTACCCGAAACTTTCAAATATTCGCAATTAACCTTGAGCCTTAATATTTTATCTATAAAATTGAAAATGTAATAAGGAAATTTGATAGATTGAAGAAGTGTAGGTTGTTCTGCTGTCGTCTGTACCTTCATTTGCGGTAAGACATGAAGCATAGAAATAACAAAATACAAAAAAGTGTAAGTATAGGATAGCACAAAAAATTCATAAAAAAATTAGAAATTGAGTTCTTGAAGACAAATTGAACCAGGATTCAGGAAACCATTATTTTTATGTTCCTGCAATATATACTGAAGTCACATTATACTATACAGCTAGTTTATAATGTGCCCATGATTTCGTCTGCGATCCGGGATGAACTAGCCTACTTCCTAACCCAGATCATGGTCTATCTGTGCCAGATTGAGTGCCAAATTTCATCCAAATCCGATCAGCCGTTTTAGCGTGAAAGCGTAACAAACAAAAAAAATAATTTTCGCATTTATAATATTACTAGCTGTGCCCCGCGGTTTCACCCGCGTAAGCTTCGAACCGAAAGAACTCAGTTGATATAAAATAATCGCCTGTTAAAATAATGGGGGCAATATGTACGTCCGCGTTTGTTCCCGTTTTCGCAACATTTTTTGTTCCTGCTCTGCTCCTATTGGTTGTAGCGGGATGTTTTATAGTCTATGTCCTTTCTCAGGCTCTAGACTATCTGTGTACTAAATTTCATTACAATCGGTTTAGTAGTTTTGTCGTGAAAGCCGGACAGACAGACAGACAGAGATACTTTTGCATTTATAATATTAGTATGGATTAAGTTGTGCTGTAAAACATTTTAAAGGCGATAATTATAGTGCAAGGTACATATCTTAATCAAAAAATGTTTGTACAGGTATAATTATAGCATAGATTATAGCGTTCACAGTCTCACACCATGAGAATTTCTTGACCTCAAAGTTAGTTTTCTTATGAGATGAGATCTTTGACACCTCTTAAAGTAAGGTGTGAAGAGTGACAGGTCGTTAGCTTGTCACCTGTCACCTTTAGTTGCGTGCACTAAAATAACACAGCAGTTGGCATTTACAACTATGAGATGGGAAACAGCTGATAAATTCTGTTTATTTAGAATGGAATTTAATTTTTGTTGGCGTCATTTATCAAAAATTACGTTGCACAACATCGCTTTTTCTGGGATTATATAATTATATTATGTATAGTTTATTCATTTTTAACCTAGCCTTTCCATCTGGATTGTACGCAATGATCTACATTTATCCCATCTCTTTAATGTGTTCTATGTGACTCGTGAATGATTCGAAATTCAAATGTTTGACTTGATGCAAAAGTCTGCATTTATCCAACCTCTTTGCTTTGTTCCAGGTGAATCGATATTCAAAATCAAGAGTTTGGCTGTAGGTACACAAAGCTCAAACCTCCTTGCAGGCTGTATTCCACAGGTCATTCCTAAGTAGCTCAAAATTAAAAAGTTCATTTATGTCGCATCTACTATTTTACATCGTTGTATTCCATCTCTATGCTCAACAGTGTTGAACTCAACACACATGTGTGGGTGAGCCTGCGGGCCTGCATTCGACTGTAACTGTCATCTTTAGTAGGCGATGCTTGTGATGCACATTATCGCCTCTTCAGCCACAAAAGTGCGTGTAAAAGGGTCTTTTAGAACGAAGTGGATTTATTATTATTGTATCGACCTCATTATTATCTAGATTTGAAGTGTATGTGTAATTTAAAAGTCGAGAAAGTATAATAAATGTTTACTTGATGTTGATGTATAGGCTGTGTGTAACTGTTATTGAATTATCAGATGTGGTTTTGTCGTTTTTAACTTTGCTTGTGGCTATATTTTGTCATAACTTTGGTTGATTATAATCAAGATTCCATTAAAACACAACAACAAAACTGTTAAAAATTGTCCTGAGTTGGGTGAATACATCTTCTTTAGGGTTCCGTACCAAAGAGTAGAGGCCGTACCCTATAGCTAAGTGTCCGCTGTCTCTGTTTCTAGCATCAGGCTCTCAGCTGTATCGCTATAAATATAGCAGAATAAATTAAATATCTATCATCTAACAGGGATGGTTTTTTATAGAAAATGGTGGTGGTTTTTATAATCTGAAGTGTCGTCAGAATCATTTCGGCATTTTAGTGTCCGACCGTATGTTCGGTTTCGTTTTCGGTTGAGTTTCGGCAAAAACACGAGTTTCGGTTTAGTTTCGTTTTCAGCGGCAAACATGCTGTAACTAAACCAAACCGAATGTATATTCGGGAGCTTTCGCGCTGTGATCGGTCATGTCCGGCGTGTTGAATAAATGAATGAATCCCAATGTCGTGATTCGCTTGTTTGTTTGCTGTTCGTTTTGTTTTGTTGTGGTGGCAAGTTTCCGAGTGATTGAGGGTCTATTCACTCAATTATATTCATCTATTGTGAGTATTTTTAAGGCGCAACTAATATTTTCTTCTTAAATAAAGGTTTCTATAATGATTATTAATAAATAAAAAAATGCCGATTATTGCTTCTGTATGTGATTTAAAGAGAAAACAGTAAAGACTAACTGATTGACAGCCTCCGTGGCGTAGCGGTAGCGGACGCGGCCGCTGCGCAAGGTGGCGCGGGTTCGATCCCCGCACAGTGCAAATATTTGTATGCATGAATATGAATATTTGCACTGGTCTGGTCGTGCCTCGGAAAGCACGTTAAGCCGTTGGTCCCGGTTGCCATACGAACATCTAGTGGCAGTCGTTACGCATTGTTGGAGCCCTCAAAAGTCCAACAATTGATCTAACTGCAATGCTTCGATGTCGCCTTCGGGTTGTGGAGGTCAGACGGCAGTCGCTTCACGGAAAATGTCGAAGTTTAGCCATATCAGCAGTTGGACTGGTCAAGCGGACCCCAGACTCTAAAGCTGAAAAGGCTTCGGATGCGACTGGGATTAACGCTGGGATGATGATGAGTAACGAGTGTAACGACTAATTGATTTTTACAACGTTTTCTTTATTTTTCCTTCAATATATGATCCTTGTAAGGAAGTTTCAGTTTTGGATTCGGCCGAAACACAGACCGTTGCCGAAATTAGATTTCGATTTCACTTAAAATTACTTATTTTCATAAGAATATTGAGACTTTTGTGTTTCACAAGGAGTGAACTTATATCTTTATAATAATTATTTTCATAAGAATATTGAGACTTTTGTGTTTCACAAGGAGTGAACTTATATCTTTATAATAATTATTTTCATAAGAATATTGAGACTTTTGTGTTTCACAAGGAGTGAACTTATATCTTTATAATAATTATTTTCATAAGAATATTGAGACTTTTGTGTTTCACAAGGAGTGAACTTATATCTTTATAATAATTATTTTCATAAGAATATTGAGACTTTTGTGTTTCACAAGGAGTGAACTTATATCTTTATAATAATTATTTTCATAAGAATATTGAGACTTTTGTGTTTCACAAGGAGTGAACTTATATCTTTATAATAATTATTTTCATAAGAATATTGAGACTTTTGTGTTTCACAAGGAGTGAACTTATATCTTTATAATAATTATTTTCATAAGAATATTGAGACTTTTGTGTTTCACAAGGAGTGAACTTATATCTTTATAATAATTACGTTAAGTACATACATGCTCGATTTGAGACCCAAACGGGACGTGTCAGGAATGAACTAAGAATATGATACGCAGATATAGCTTCTTTAAAATCAACATTACTATGTAAATATAAATATTTTGATCATGCAGCTTTACCAAATTATTATTAACGGCCCATAAACTTTTTATGACTGACGTAAAAGCCATAATATCCGCGCATTTTTTACATATTACGTAATAATAACTAAAACAAATCGAGTCTAAATTAAGAAGTTCATCAATAGTATCGGAAAGACGTGTATTGTGAAGTGTTTAGAATGGTGTTTATTTATTCAAAAAGTACTGCCACCTCCAAAACAAACATTTAACATTAAAAAAAAAACTATTCAATTTATGGCCTAATGCATGTGGCAATAACGGCGTAATGTACATAAAGATTGGCAGTTCATCGACTCCAAAATGGAATACAATATTTAATTAAAAAGAAAAAAGAATACATAGTTCGAAATTCAAATTTAGCAAATAATACAGTTAAATCAGTAATATACTTGATGGAGTTTTGGCGGGAAAGTCAAGCTGAGTGTCACGCTCGTTTTTCATTGGACTTTTAAAATTATTTATTGTGTTGTTTACTAAATAAAAGTGCGTGATTTATGTAGTAAAAAGTGCATTTTTAGTAAATAATTCATAAAGAACAGTGAAATATCGCAGCATATTGGCCACATCATGACTTTGTCTCAAACCTCCCTCGTAAGACGGGTCATGCGGCCGTCATTTCCGATAGGCAAATATTATATACACATAACATCATGCCTGCATTTCCCAAAGGAATAGGCAGAGTTGTCCCTATACTACAAACACGTATCGCCAAATTAAAATGTTGTAAGTTCTAATATAACGTATTCTCTTTACTTACATTTTTAATGTAATCTGAAATATTATAAATCCTGTGTTTTGCTTATAGATATTCTAATAACCTTAATAAATTGTTAGCCTTTTATTGTGAATGCTATTTATGCTTGCAAGTGACGTATTTACACAGAACTGAAGACTTGTGATTGCTTATTGTTATTTTCCTTGTACATAATTATATCGGTGGTGTGCTATACTTAATAAATAAATGAACTTTGGGAGAGGGGGGCGGGGGGGTTAGTATGATTCTGTAACCATACAACCGTGAAAACTTATGAGCTGTCATTCCAACATTTAATTTGACTTACATCTACAGAATCCCTTAACAATTACTTACCTTCGACCGGGTACAAATCTAGCTGCAGTTTCTTGTTTTACTTAGTTTGCTACATATATGATTAACTACTACGCCGAACGCCAGACATAGCCGCCACGAGGACACGGCGGTGCTCTACCCAAGCCGGGCATACCTCCACCGTGTCCTCAGGGCGATCCCCACAAGATGACACCCTGGCGTTTCCTCCCGCCTTATACGGAACAGGAACTTCCCTAAACAGCCGTGTCCGGTGAGGACCTGCGTCAGGTGGAAGGTGAGGGCGCAGTGGCGCCTCTCTAGCCACTCCTCAAAGAGGGGACTTACCGCCGCTATTGGGGCGTGTCCAGTCAAAAGAAATACCATGGCGCAGATAAATGAAGGAACACTGGTCCGCTCTGCCTGAGGTCATTTGATGATATCCCATTCAAAAAAATTAAATCATCATTTTCATAGCCCAGAATGCACAAGTCCAGTTCCACTTCCTTGAGCAACTCGAAGATATTGAATTACTCCGTCCAACAGCAAGTTATGTTATATTACAGCTCATTTGAAGCAACTATTTGCTCCCTGGATCGTAACTAATGCATATTTAATGCTCGTGTACCCGCATTCCTCATTTAAATTGCAATGCGTAAGATTCATGGACACTCAGTTAGCGACGTGTATACCTCGACGAAGAAATTGACCATTACGTCTGCCGAAACTACGCAATTTGGAATGAACTTCCATTCCAAAATGCGTAGTTTCGCCGAAGTTACGACGCTCCTTATTACCTACGGACTAGGTTAGGTAGTTTAGGGCCCGACCAAAAAATGCATGACACGACGATTTGTTACTACCCTACTCCTCCGAAAAACTTAACGAGTGATATCAGCCGAGACTTAGAGTTGTAAGTCGTAGATTCGAACCCAGTCAGGCGGAACGATGCGCGAAATGTTGTTGTGTCGGGAGTTTGGTTGTGGAGGGCCTCCAGATCAATCTCCCTCTGGCGCAGCATCGTTGGTCGCGTTATTGGGTTTAACATTGCATCACCGCGCTCTACTGCCGTCTTCCTTCCTATTTACTCAGTTCCTTTGAGTAAGTAGGTTTAATAAACTAGCGCGCCTTACCATCAACGATTGCATCACTGCTTACCATCAGGCGGGATTGCAGTCAAGCGCTAGTTTGTGATTTATAAAAAAAAAAAATCACCATTGTTCTCATATACAAATCGTGAGAAAACCAGATGCAAATCTTCGAAGACATGCAACATCTAGCAACACGCACTGGGCCCGCGTGGTAGATTACGGCCCACTCTCTCTCAACGAGAGGAGGCTTGTGTCCCAGGAGTGAGACCATTATAGGCAGACTGCAAATAAGAACATTTTTAATTGCAGGAGTTGGACATTTGTTGTTGCTAAGTGGCGCATGGTGGTCATGCTGTAATTATCCTTTAATCAACAATCGCTTTCATAAACCAACAAGAGCTGATTATTCTTGACCAGAAATGCGAGTTCCTTGTTCTAGTTCAAAATCAGCTGATTCGTGTTAACAATTAGACTTAACCATGCTTGCAGTACATTTAAATGTAGTCTTTTAAACACGTCTGGTTTGTTGTTAACAAGTTTGTAAGGTGGTTCGTTAGTTGGTGTTATCTTGTCGCATAGCTAACAGCTGAGTGAAACACCTCGGAACTTGCTGCTCCTAACTTATCTATACTAATATATAAAGCTGAAGAGTTTGTTTGTTTGAACGCACTAATCTCAGGAACTGCTGTTCCGAATTGGAAAATTCTTTCTGCGTTGGCCTATTAATCCAGGAAGGCTTTAGGCTATATAACATCAGGCTGCGCCCAATAGGAGCGGAGCATATAAAAAAAAACATATCGAAATCTACGCAGGTGAAACCGCAGGGGCAGCTAGTTTACTAGGTAATAAGTTAAGTGCAGCTGATGTAAAAGTGTCTCAGTTACTAACTTCAGTGCGCTCATGTTTCTCATATTGTCGATGAAGTATTCAAAACTGCTGCTTTAAAATAAAACATTGTTTAATGCACTGATTTGTAAATATTGAATCAAGTACTGTTGACACGAAAAGAAGATTTTAGTTTGTAATTGTAATTTCAAGTCAGTTTGAATGTTTTCCAAAGAAGAAAGAAGATAATACTAGAAGCAGTCTGCAGCGGAGAGTGAGAACAACGGTAGCCTAGTGGTATCTGACGTCTATCAACCCGCCGAACTGGGCCGACGTGGTAGATTACGGCCCACTCCATCTCACAAGAGGAGGCCAATGTCCCAACTGTGAACTTTATAGACTGACTAGCTTTCCGCCCGCGGCTTCGCTCACGTGGAGATCGGTTATATCGCGCTTTATAGATTTCCCTCGGAAATATCATTTTTTTGCGCGATAACAAGTACACAACACAAGACAAGTACCCTATTATTTAACCCGGACTTTTAACATTACGTTTGAAAATTTTCAAAGCAATCGGTTCAGTAGTTACGGCGTGAAAACGGAACAAGTTTTTTGACATTTGTTTGTCGCCATGATGAGACTGCAATAAGATTGTAGTGTTTTAGATTACGAGAATTTGCCTTCTGAAGCGCAGGCCACACCGCCAGCTGACGGACGGAGCGCGCGAAGCGAACGGAGGAAACTACGCGAAATATTGGCGAGCCATAGCTTAGCTCGTTAGTTGTCGGTGTGAACCCAAGTATGAAAAGAGGTGAAACGATGTCGTCCGGTTCGCCCGCTCCGTCCGTCAGCTGGCAGTGTGGCCTGCGCTTGAATCGCGACATATTATTATAGAGAAGAATAGCGGCCGCCAGCGACTTCGTTCGCGTGGAGTTAGTTATGCCCGCTCCTATTTGTCGCAGCGTGATGTTATATAGCCTAAAGCCTTCCTGGATTAATGGACTATCCAATGCAAAAAGAATTTTTCAAATCGGACCTGTAGTTACCGAGATTAGCGCGGTCAAACAAACAAACTCTTCAGCTTTATATATTAGTATAGATATTTCACTCCATTAAAACATCACCTATCAAACTCGAAACTTTTCAAGAATCCTTTCTTAATCTGAAAACAAAATCTACAGCCTCTATAACATGTTTACAAATAGCCATTACTATGGTAATGCATCCTTACTTGTATTTTCTCCTGTAAATAAGCTTGCCTCAATGAAACCACTTATTTCGCCTCGCCGCATACCTACAAAAAGCCTTAGGATTTCAACGCGTGTTGTCATTCAAGTTATACAAGCTTCATACACAAGATAAAAAGGGTAGACGGGAAATTATCTAGATATGATCGTAGGCTGTGTAAAAAGTCACATTTATCTTTAGTTTTTCTTGTATCTGGTTGAAATTAAAAATAAATTAACGCTTCACACTTGTGATCCCACATTAGAATTATGTTTTCCTGTGCTGCCTTTACATCCGCTTAGAAAAACTTAATCGCAATTATAAAGCAGAAAATTGACACTTTAATGTAAGAATTTCCAACACGTTACGCTATAGGCATGAGTTTAAAGCTTACATTTATAAAATACGACTGGCCTTGCCAAGATCAGAACGGTGTTAAAATTGATTCTGAAGTAGCCGATCTCTCTGCTAGAGAGTTTGCATAAACACTGCAGCTTCAATGTTAATCCCACAAATAAACGTCACTACGGCAAATGAATACTTGAAAATTATCGGCCATTACCACAAATTCAGCATAAAGTGCGTTGAAACGGCTGCTAGCTGGAACCGGCATGGCGTGATTAATGAATGGTACATTATGCTAATGCAACCTAGTTAAGCTGCATTCCATCCAGGACTGGATAAATACACCATTGCAGATGCCCGGAGAATGTGGTAACCAATTATCGGGAGCAGAAGGATTACTTCTTCATCAACGATAGTAGACGTAAGCGTCGTTACGTTGATCCATTTGTCCATTCATCTCTATTATTTTTCCTTAATTAAAACACTAGTCGAAGAAGATTTGGTATTGGTTTACAAAATTCCGCCAGCGTACTGTGCATTCCAGCCAGACATGTCCAATATTTTGTAAAATTTGGAAGTTAGGATGTTCTATCTCCTCCTCAGGGCACCACTGTATTATCTATCTTCTCGGTGGTAGGCCATAACATCGGCTGTCGGCAGAAGTTACCACCCACCAGACAAAGCCTTGCCGCCAAGCGATTTGACGTGTTCCGGCCTGATGACTGGTGAAGCCGTGCGAAGGACGGGTTTGAGCAGTTGTGTTGCGATGTGTGCCAGGTACGGTGCGCCAAATGTTGTTGTGTCGGGAGATTGGTGATGGAGGGTCTTCAGATCAATCACCATCTGGCGCGGCATCGTTGGTCGTGTTTTGGGTTTAACATTGCATCACCTCGCTCAAATGCCGCCTTCCTTCCTATTCACTCAGTTTTTTTTGTGAATAGGTATTTAATAAACTAGCGCGATTTATCATCAACGATTGCATCACTGCTTACCATCAGGTGGGATCAAGCACTAGTACATAATTATTTTAATCTATATCATCATTAACGTCTATCGATGAGCGGATCAAAATTTAATTTGCGAACCATTGCGAGCTGAGTTGTTCAGTTGTTTTGGTCTGGGTTGACATGTGCGGTGTATTATGCTCTTAAGCGGAGTATGCCTTCTGTACCAAGAAGTTGCAATGTTCCTAAGTGCACCAATGCAGATAAAAATTAATATTGCAGTTTTATTTTTAGAACCCCCAGCAAACGCTGCTGATGTCGATAGCTAGCATGTGTTCATTTCTTTTTTTTTAACTGTACGCATAGTTATGCAACTTGCATTTTATCCTTTACTTTGAAAAGTAACACACGAATTACAAGTGTACATATATGACTTAATCACACTTTTGAGGCATTGATTTAGTGGTCAAGAAGTCTTATAATAGACATAAAAAAGATTGTTTGTAAAGCTCGTAACGTTCATAATGGTAGTAACATTTATTATTTTAATGGCCATAGTAATGTTTGTATAATATCTGCCCCTATTGATTCGAATCAAACTAAATTTCGAAGAGAAAGCGGTATTGAATGGTTGTCGGAAATCGTTCACATGTTCGACGAAGGTATAGCTTTACCGTGTCTGGATACGCTATAATTCGATCAAGCCTAGCGAAGGTTACACGAGCCACGATTCTGGGCTTTCGTTACAGTTTCGGTAGTTATTTTAAGGTGTGTGATTGTAATTGACTCGATGATGTTGTCTCTTTTGCACATACTCGTGTATATCTGTAGATAAATGAAACAAAGGATGTACAAAAAATGGTAGTAATCAACTGGGAAGATTTAATTTCGAGCAAACATTTTTGATCAATGCCAAAAATAAGTTTTTGCCAAATCTTTATCGAGTTGTATTGCAAACGGTTCTGGATTAGGAATTTATACTTATATATAAAGCTGAAGAGTTTGTTTGTTTGTTTGAACGCGCTAATCTCAGGAACTACGGGTCCGATTTGTAAAATTATTTTGCGTTGGATAGCCCATTAATTCAGGAAGGCTTTAGGCTATATAACATCACGCTGCGACTAGACTGCAATAGGAGCGGAGCATATAAAAAAATACATATCGAAAGCTACGCGGGTAAAACCGCAGGGCGCAGCTAGTGAGAATATAAGAAAGAGAGCAGCATTTATTTGCACGAAATTAAAGTTTATTAACATTACTTTGTCTACAGCATTCGTACATCCTAACTTCACCGTTTCTTATTCTCCAGACTTTCCAGTAGCACCATTAATACTGCCTCCATTTATTCTGTGGCAGAATCTATTACTGGATTTGTTGGCTTGCATTGAATCGCAAATATTTTCTATCGGGCATGCGCGACTACAAACAAAGTGGACAGGGAAATGCTAATAGGATTTGTGAGCATGGCTACATGTATAATGTTGTTTATAGTGAGATTATTAATGAACGGTACTATCAAGAATTAAATGGATATTCTCTATGTAATTGATGAGAGACATTTGGCTTAGTACTACGTACTTAGTTGTGGATGTTCACGAATTATATGAGGCCAGGTTTAGTTAAAGTAGAACAGAAGTACAATTTCTGAAATTACAAACCTTTAAAACCTAGTCACAACGTTTGGTAACAATAAATGCCAATTTTTTAGGGAAAATAGAGGTATTTTTGGCAGATTGAGACTAAGATCAAACTCTGAAACTGACGAAGGAGAAGTTTTGGCTACTAATGTACAATAGAACATTCAAAAGAAGCCTAAGTCTACTACGGTAGAGTTCACTGGACTACAAAATAGTTTCGACGTTGATTGATTGATGAAGGGCCGGAAGATCTCATAAATAACACCTCGTCAACCAGGTCAACTAACTAGAATACAGTCGAAATAAGGAAGCTTGAACAAATATCTACCATGCAGATAAGGAAGGAGACCACTGGAGCAAGTACTAGCAGAGTAATCAAATATTCACTTTCGTTCACCCACGCATATTGTCTTCGGAGACTTATTAACTAACTATCGCCCTGATCACTTGTCTCGCAAACACTTTCACGTTTGCTGTGATTGGCAAATTACCAATTGGTATTGAGAAAGCAGTCTTATTAGTGTCTGTTTTGTTAAACGATTTGTCTTAAACAAATATACATACTCATATAGACTTATACAATATGTAAAGAAAACCCCGTCCGACCTATAAAGATAATAAAGGTAAGGTAAACACAGTCATGCATTACCAAATAAAATTTGGAACTATTACATAATCATCTTAGTAACGAAAGACTTTTGAAATAATCTTGGAATTTTTTTCCGCGAATTAATTCCAACTTCCCCAAAATTTGGTAAATTAATAAATAATTACCACAATTTTCGAAGGTATTATTATGAGCGATGCGAACGCGTGCCGCGGTCCCTGTCCCTCTTCGCCCGCGCATGTATTGCCTACCGCACATGTATTAAGTTACCTCGCTTTTGCGAAATAATCTTTATTTTTTAGGGGGATTTTTTAAGTTTAACCCGGCTTTGTAGGCAGTAGTAGTATCAGTTATCGATACCTAACAATACCTTCACGGATTGGATAGGGTTTTCATTACATATTGTATACATAGTTACTTTAAAGTTTAACCAGCATGAGTTCGGCGATGCTTGATAATTTTTTAGCCTTACTGATATGATTTCTACTGCAGTTTACATTTTGTGTTGACCATTTTCTGTTTTGTCAAGCTGGTAGGTACATGTTGACATTCCTGTCATATTTTGAAATATTCTATTAAACATTTTTTTTAAAGCATCCATGAAGTTTCTTGCTGGCTCTTCTCCATGCACCTAGCCTCTGACTTCTCATAAGTGCTCATTTAGGTTTATATAAAATATTTTTTTTTTTAACCATTGAAATATTATAGTTGAAAAAGGTTGTCTTTTAGGCTACACTTGTAACGAGTTGTTGAAACAACTTTTTGTCTCTGCTTTTATGAATCTCGTTGTCTAACGCGAATAGAATACCGTGATTTAATTAAACAAAATTAGTATAAGATTTACTTAATTATTGTTATTTGCTTGATAAAAGCACGAGTAATGAAACGGCATCGATCGAGCGTCAAGTTTATTGTGTTACTCGAGTAGTAAAAGCTGCAGAAAGTGCATTTGGAAGGCTAGGGCAATTATTCTAAAAGTGAGTTACGAGTGTGTTTTATGGCACTGGTTTGTTTCATGTATGTGTTTTGTGGACTGAAAGGGAGGGTGTATTAAGGTACGATTTACGATTTGCAAATTCGACTCAGGTTATGCTCGAATCGAAAAGCATCGTGGAGTCGTTGACTTGAGGTGCACAGTTACAGACAAATGCTTGCATTGACGTCATTGGCTGGATAATCTACATGGTCTACACATAATTTAACTAAGATTGTATCTGGGGGGCAATCGCCCTAAATAAAACAATAGAAGTTAAACTCTTCATCATCGTCTCAGCGTTAATCCCAGTCGCATCGGAAGCTTTTTCAGCTTTGGAGTCTGGGGTCCGCTTTACCGGTCTAACTGCTGATTTTGGCTAAACTTCGATATTTTCCGTGAAGCGACTGCCATCTGACCTCCACAACCCGAAGGCGATATCGAAGCATTGCAGCTAGACCAATTGTTGGACTTTTGAGGGCTCCAATAACCCGTAACAACTACCATTAGATGTTCGTATGGCAACCGGGACCAACGGCTTAACGTGCTTTCCGAGGCACGACCAGACCAGTGCAAATATTCATATTCATGCATACAAATATTTGCACTCCGCATTCATGCATACAAATATTTGAACCCTCGCCTCTTTGCGCAGAGCTGCGTTCGCTACCGCTACGCCACGGAGGCTGTCAATAGAAGTTATTCTAGGTATTCATAAAAGTAGAACTCGGCTTTATGAATTGTACAATGAGAGGATTTATATTAACACTGTTGAATTCAATTTATATGTTAGAAAATATTCAAAATTATTCAAACAAGTTTGTTATATGGCCAAGTCACGTTACTTGAGTTCAAAGATAAAGAACAGTGGCAATGTAATTAAAACGACTTGGAAAATTATTAATAGTGAAACGGGAAGGTCCAGTGATAGAAATACTGACTATAGCCTGTCTATTAATGACAACATAATTAAATCAGACTCGCAAGTCTCTGAGGCATTTGAAAATTTCTTTTCGGATATTCCTGTTTCAACTACTAAATCCCTAAACTCATCACCTTCTGTTGCGGAGTCTTTGCTTAAAGAAAATGTTAATGTTTGTGTTCGGAGTTTCATTTTGAACATGTTATCAGTAGAGATATAATTAAAATCTTTCACACTCTGAATGTAAAAAAGACTGCTGACCTATGGGGTCATTCGGTGGAAGTTGCTAAGTCTATTATTGATATTGTGGCACCCACTCTAGCTGTTATCTTTAATGCTTGTATTGACTGTGGAGAGTTTCCTGATCTCATGAAAAATAGTAAAATAATACCTTTGTTTAAATCTGGTAGTACATCAGACCCCACAAATTATAGACCTATTTCTGTACTACCTACCTTTAGTAAAATTTTTGAGAAATTAATTTTAAACCAAATGCTAAATTTTTTTAATAAACATAAATTATTACATAGCAAACAGTTCGGTTTTACAAGGGGTCGTTCAACTACTGATGCCGGTGTTGAACTTCTAGGTCATATACAACGTGTAACAAAAAGGGTATATACATACCAAGGGCACGGCATCTTTAGATGATATCAAACGATATCGGAAGGGTTTCAACTCAAAATAAAATACTCAAAAAATTGGTACCAAATTTTCGGTTTAGTGTGTTTCTTAAAATAAAATCATAACAAACGTGGCAGCACACTACATATGTTAATAACTACTCGTTACCCGTCACGTTACTTGCCAAAATCCGATAAATGTTTTCAATATCTCAGTGAGACTAGTATGATAGTAGCCTATCGCAGGCGGTGTTTTTCCTCATAACTTCCTAACATAAAGAGATAGAATTAAAAGACCCTTCCAATATCGTTTGATATCATGCAAAGATGCCATGCCTTTGTTATGTATATACCCTTTATGTTACACGTTGTATATAATGCATGGGAGGATAAATGCGATGCCTTGGGAATCTTTTGTGATTTGTCCAAGGCGTTCGATTGCGTTCTTCACGATACGTTAATCAGGAAACTCCGCCACTACGGGATCCGGAACTCTGCACTGGATCTTATTACATCTTACTTGAGTGTTAGGATTCAAAGCGTTGACGTTAATGGAAAAAGATCCTCTGGATCTTTAGTAACAATGGGAGTCCCACAGGGGTCAATTCTTGGTCCTTTTTTGTTTCTTATTTACATCAATGACCTGCCGTACCTAATAAAGGATAACCACGATATAGTGTTGTTTGCAGATGACACTTCACTTTTATTTAAACTGAAACGTCAGCAGCAAGTTACTGATGATGTAAATAGCGCGATCTCCAAAGTAGTCCATTGGTTTAATGTTAATAATTTACTCTTAAACGAGAAAAAAACCAAATGCATTAAGTTTACTCTACCTCACGTGAGGCAGGTGGAAACTAAAGTGTTGATAAAGGGCGAAGAATTGAAATCTGACGACAGCACAGTGTTCTTGGGTATAACTCTGGATGCTAAGCTTCAATGGGGTTCACATATAGAAAAATTGTCAAAAAAGCTAAGTTCTGCTGCATACGCAGTTAGAACAATTCGTAATTTGACTGATGTTGAGACGGCCCGTTTAGTGTACTTTGGCTATTTCCACAGCGTAATGTCGTACGGCATTCTGTTGTGGGGAAATGCCGCCGATATTCAAACAATATTTGTTTTGCAGAAACGAGCTGTTCGTGCAATTTATAAATTAAGTCCGAGACACTCTCTCAGAGAAAAATTTAAAGAGATTAATGTACTGACCGTGCCGTCTCAATATATTTATGAAAATCTTTTGTATGCTCATAAAAAAAAAAGTAAAAAAACTAAAACCCAACTACGACAAAAACGACGCTGAAAAAGTATAAAACAAGATTTTCAGAATACTGAACTGAACAAAGTTGCTAATATAGTTGCAAGTAAATGGACACAGTAGACTCTACCAAGATGCCTTCGTTGTAAATTGACAATAATGTCTTACGATACTATTCTGAAGTATGCAATATTCACTATTTAGAGATAAATTTTCATGTTTGGAAAACCGCAGTCACACGTTATCAAAGTGCTACGGTAGGTATATATGTAACGTGTGACAACGAAGGCATCTTGGTAGAGTCTACTGTCTCCATTTACTTGCAACTACATTAGCAACTTTGTTCAGTTCAGTATTCTGAAAATCTTGTTTTATACTTTTTCAGCGTCGTTTTTGTCGTAGTTGGGTTTTAGTTTTTTTTACTTTTTTTTATTTGTACTATTTTGGTGTTAAAGTGTATTTGTGGCGCATAATATTAATAAAAGTTAAATTGACGAACTAAAAACTAGGTAGTTAAACATACGACATCTCTTTTGACTTATGTATCGGCGTATAGTAATATGTAGAGATGTCCTATTTTACTATTTCGTAGCGCTTGGAGCGTAGCGCGTATAGCAATGGTTTCCCCGTATGAAGCTCCCGGTTTTTCGTAGTAGCGACGCACATTTGCGTCGATGGCACCGAATGGGTCATGAATTAGTGGATGAGGCCGTTAGTATAAATAGATTGGATGTTTTTCTAACGGTGGTAGGCCATAACATCGGCTGCCGGCAGAAGTTACCACCCACCAGACAAAGTCTTGCCGCCAAGCGATTCGTCGTGTTCCAGCATGATGTCTGGTGAAGCCGTACGGAGGACGCGTCTGAGCACTTTGTGTTGCGTTGTGTGGCGAGTACGATGCGCCAAATGTTGTTGTGTCGGGAGTTTGGTCGTGGAGAGTCTCCAGATTAATCTCCCTCTGTCGCAGCATGGTTGGTCGTGTTGGTCTTGGATTTAACATTGCATCACCTGGCTCAACTGCCGTCATCCTTGCTATTCCTAAGTTTTTTAAGTGAATAGGCTTAATAAACTAGTGCGCAGGCATCAAGGATTGCGTCACTGCTTACCATCAGGCGGGATTGCAGTCAAGCGCCAGTTTATAATTATTAAAAAAAAAAAACTTATATTAAGAGGACCTGGGAAGATTTCTTAATCTACCTAATTCTGCTAACGATCGACTGTCATGTGGATTTTTAAGTAATTTATTATGACCCAAGGCACTTATAAATAATCCCTCTATGGTTTTAACTCTACTGAGAGCGACATAGGCCTGTCCTTTAGCAAAAAATGACTTTCAGTAACTTTTTTATCTAGAGAACCTTGTAATTTATGTACAGTACAACCCCAAGAAAGAATCAGCGGGAGCATTTTACGCTAAATTTTCCCAGAACCCCTCAAGCCGTCAAATTCAGTGAGGCAAGGCTCGATTTT
This sequence comes from Sesamia nonagrioides, assembly GCA_017933935.1. Taxonomy (NCBI): domain Eukaryota; kingdom Metazoa; phylum Arthropoda; class Insecta; order Lepidoptera; family Noctuidae; genus Sesamia; species Sesamia nonagrioides. The sequence continues at coordinate 5,000,273 of JADWQK010000025.1, forward strand.
GATAAGTCCGTTAGTATCTGCTTTTATGGATGCGTCGTCAAATTGTATGAGAACAGCGCTTGGCTGTTCTCCTGTTCACAACTGATCGCGCCGAAGAGCAGGCCATTCGAAGGCCTTCACCACTCCCATCGCTCCGTTTACCAAACCCTGGTTTACATTCAAATTTCTACGAAGCATTACTAGGGATTATGTACAAACATAAAGTACTCGTGAAGCTCTTTCAGATGATACCAAATACGGTATATTTATTTTAATGTTATATTAACATAGAAATTTTTGTCCGCTAGAGGGCGTAATACTAAATTTGGTGACAAGCTTTATAGCTCATAACCAACAGAATATCAAGGCCCTTCTAATGGTTCTGCAGTGGTCTTATTCTGATAAGTAGTAAAGAAGCTATCTATGAACGAAAAGATGTGAATTATTTGCAATCAGCCCATGAATACAGGTAAAGTCACAAACAAATGCTAGTAATATATATATATTCAAAATGTACAAGTTAAGCCCTTTCAAATGATACCAAACACGGCATATTTATCTTAACTTTATATTTTTACTCTGTATATTTTGTCCGCTAGAGGGCGCCACGTTAGATTTTGTGAAACTCCATATAGCCTATAACCAGCAGACAATTAAGACGCTTCTAATGATATGTCATTTATCGAATTCGAATAAGTAGTTTAGAAGTTACGAGGGAACAGATGAACATACATACATACATACATACATACATACATACATACATACATACATACATACATACATACATAGCCTGTCAAAATCATAACCCTCCTTTTGCTTTGCCGTAGTCGGGTAAAAATATAAAATTGTTTAAAAAATACAGTGATGTCCATGATATAAATACTAGGAACAGGCACAAATTTATTGTACCTACAACAAGGCTCAAGAAAATAGGTGGCTCTTTCAGATGCCAATGTATACATTTTTACAATGGACTTCCAGAGGTGGTTCAAGATCTGAGCCTGAATAAATTCAAATCCTTCATTAAACGTAAGTTGTGTCAGAAAGCATTTTATAGTGTGAAGGATTATATTGAGGACAAAAAGGCTTGGGCTTGAGCTGCGTCCGATTTCTATACAATGATTGTTCTTTGATTTTTCCTCTTGTAGTTTTAATATGTAATTGTTTATGTTATTTATTCAAAGCCTGTATTACACACTATGTAGCCAAGCATATTGTACGTTACGGAATTGTATCGCTGACAGAGGAGTTCGGCACTTGTGCAGCTGCAGCTGCACAGGAGTTAAACTTTCCACAGATTCAGGAACACTGTTGGAGCTGCTGAACCTTGGACAAAACTATCTTAGCATTGTGTAGATTCAATTTCTTAGTATTGTATAATTGCATGGCAAACGTGTGAGCACAATGTACGAATGTGCTGTAAGGCATTTATTTGTTGGGTTAGTCTTTTTTATTGACTTAATTGTGCTCTGGCTGTTGAGAGTATGTTATGCTCACTCAAATGTCTCGCTGATGGTGGCGTGTGTTTTGGGTCATTGGGTTCCCTTCGATATGGTTGAGCTGAATGATGCTGATCCATACGTCATGTTCGTGAACGGACGCCGTCGGAGGGGACTGGTCATCTCTTAGCTGCCACGGCGTATTTTAATTTCTGAATTGATTTTTGTATGTTTTCCATAATGGACGCTCTCAGCGTACAATATATTTCTGCATCGTTCTCACATGGTTGATTTCAACATGAATGATGTAATCAAATATTTGTAACAATAGCTTAAAAATTTAAAAGAGTGTCCATGGAGTTTCTTGCCCGTTCTTCTCCATAGGTACCTACTCTTTGGAATGGGCGACTAGCTTCATCTTATTGACTGACCGACCTTCTGACAATTCAAAAGTGCCTGTAACTGGTTTATTTGAAATAAATGATTTGATTTGATTGATTTGATTTGATTTGAAACTCTTGTTCGTATCTAATCCAGTTAAAGTTGTGGTTTTGTTCGATCCCATTTCGTATCGCGCTAAAGTTTTAATTTCGATTCAAGTATAATCGATGTATGAGTAATACACATCTTCAGATATAATAATTAAAACTAAATAAATTATAAGTAAATCCAATCGTTTAGAGGTAAGTTTGACAAATGGCACAGAAAAAGTTAGCTTTGTTTCAACTTTTACATTTGACAGCGATTACGTTCCAATTGTGATCCAGTTATGGTTAAACTTTCTGTCAAAAGGTTAGCGGAATACGAAACATAAATAAGGTTTTGGTTTGGTTACGATGCAATTATGTTTTGGTTGAATTATTGTAGCGCGGTTCTGGTCTTTGAAGAGACAATCCTTGAATTTGTTTCGCCAGTTCTTCTCAGGGGCAGTCAGATAAGATATATCGGTTCCATCTAGCTTAATAAAATTAAAATAAATAAATGTTTACGGGCAAATCACACAGATTGAGCTAGCCCCAAAGGAAGTACGAGACTTCGACAAAAGACAGAAGGGATTTCGACATCCCATTTACAGAATAAACAATTCCAACCCAGCTTTTCCTCTGCATCATCAATCAGCGCTGTGTTAACTCTGTATTTTTCCTGTGACACAGCAAAGAAAACAATGTATTTATCGCCATTGATATATAAATTGCCTAACACAGAAAACAACAATATTTTTTCGCAACCCCATTAAATTTTGACAATTCGACTAAGTTCATTGCGTTTTTTACGTTGTTAAGCAGAAGAATTTTTCAAACCAATGAAGCAATCGACTAGCAGTATCCTTCAAAACCTTTGAATTGTGATTCAAAATGTGTCAGGCAATTTGGGTGAAGATTCTATCTTGTATCAGAATGCCATCTGTTTGATCAACCTCCATCACCGTTTCGCAACGGAGATTGATTTAAGTTCTTCAAATAACGAGTCAGTAGGAGGAAGAATAGCGTCACACCGTATCATCAATCGTTTAACCTTCAGTTTTGTGCTTTCTCAATACATAAATATTTTAGGTCAAGGGGAAATGACAATAAGTACTGAAGTTGTATGGCTTGTAAAATAATGTAAGCTCTTTGACTGATGGCTTTCGATTCAAGACTTATAAGGCGTTTATGTTTGTGTTTTGATTCTGAATGCCTGTCAAGCTTTGTTCCTTTTTGACAGCGTTTATAGAATGTATCACTTAGTTTCTACTAGAAAAAGGTCTTTCCAACTTTATTAGGTTCGGCTTCCAGACTAGCCTGCAGCTTGAATTCTTGTAATTTACGTCAAGTTTATCTGACTATCACAACCCAGTTATTAGGTAAACATGATACCTCTTGGTGAGACTGATTGTAAGACTTGGGCTTCTGGCTACCTATCTTCTATCTGGCTATCATCTATCTTTTAGCTACTCTCCTGCACTTAGGTATAGGCGTTGTAATTGAAAGATTCTTTGTTTTTGCTACGCTGAAGTATATTGAGCTTATAGTGTAAGCGACACGCGCTTTACTTGTGGTTATCGGGTGCTGAATCAGGTTGGGAATATATGCATGAAGACGAACAGCACTTAACACACACACGCGTATACTCACATTTCCGACTTCGCCATTGTCTCGAACGGTACTGAGTGCTCCTGCGCCTACACAAACACAATCATGCACAGTGAGTTTGTATTCTTGTAAGTTTTAACTAACAAACAAAGCGTGTGTCGCTTGGTGAGATATACAATATGTAAAGAAAACCCTGTCCGATCAGTGAAGGTATTGTTAGGTATCTACAATATGTAAAGAAAACCCTGGGGCTTTTTTTTTGTTTAGCTTGTCTTTGTGGGCATTAGTAGAGTCAGAACAATACCTTCACGGATCGGACAGGGTTTTCTTTACATATTGTATACGTGATTCTACTAATGGGTACAAAGCCAGACTAAACTTAAAAAAAATCCCCTTAAAAAAATAAATATTATTTCGCAAAAAGAGGTAACTTAATACATGTGCGGTATGCAACCCTGAAGCGGGCGGCGGGGGGCAGGGCTCGCGGCACGTGGTTGCGTCGCTATTCGCTCATAATAATACCGGTGATGTCACTTTTTTAAAAATTACCAAATTTCCGGGAAATTGGAATTAATTCCCGGGAAAAAAAGATTATTTCAAAATTCATTAGTATTGTTACTATGATGATTATGTAAAATTTTATATTATATTTGTTCCAAGTGTTTACCTAACCTTTATTATCCTTATGGGTCGGACCGGGTTTTCATTACATATTGTATATAAAATACTGTGCCTACTGAAAGACGTAACAGTACTACATAGTTCTTACTGCATTTTTAAACCAACGACAAACGCATTTTCCTAATCACCAATAATGACTCCATGCGTCGAACTTTACGAGCGCTTCTCGTAAACGAAGGGTTGTTCCCATAAATATCGCTTTCGATTTCGTTTCAAGCCCCAACTAGCACAGTCTCGCTATTGTTTAGATGACAGTTATTGCTAGTAAATAGTTTAATGATAGCGTGAATAAGAATTACGGCCTGAGACTTAAACATGTAAATTTTGTAAATTATGCCAATGGAAGACAGATTGTTAAGAAGAGGCTCTGTGGAATTGAGTAGAGGTTTTCCAGCCGCTACGATATTTGTTTACTTTCTTTAAAAACTTAACTTTTCTTTATTCCAATAGAGAAACACCTGAAAGATATCAAAACATATTTGACACAACCGTTAGAATGTTAGTTTTTCAGTCTATTCAAAAATGGAATGCAAGAGATTTAGCCCTTAATATAATATTATTAAATTTAGTTCAAAAGACTGATATACTAAGTTTTCAAAGCTTCATCTCTGCTTTCTTGTTGGTCTCGACAGTGTCGCATAAAAATACTTTTAGGTTACCACTACTCTATGTACGTAGGTACATAATTACATATTGTAATCCACCTCTATGTGCGGATGGTGGTCACTGGGGTGGTTTTAGTGAGATAAAATATCCCACTCTCCTCGACCTCGGTTCCCGGAAATCAGATGGTTTTTGAAGGTCCTTCTTCCCCTCCCCCCTCCCCAAAAGAGAAAAAAGGCACATATTGTGGAATCCTTACTAATATTATAGCCGGGAAAGTGAGTTTGTTTGTTACGCTTTCACGCATTAACTACTGAACCAATTGCTTTGAAATTTTGCAGACGTAAAGTTAGAAGTCCGGATAAAATAATAGGATACTTTTTATCCCGGAAAAATTTAATATTATAAAAAGCGCGATATAACCGAACACCACGCGGGCGAAGCCGCGGGCGGAAAGCTAGTACATAATAAACTACTGAACCCTCGTGACAACCACTTTCTTTACTGCATCACTAACTGTCCCCTTATTTATAAACTCTGCTTAAAGTTAACTAGTGATTAGCGATTCTTTAACGATACTTTAAGACCTTTTAACGTTACTTAACTTTAATCATCCTTTATAAATAAACATCACAGTGTTTAAGGGGTTTATTAATAAATGATGATTAAAGTAAAGTGACGTGCAAAAGGCTAAAACGTATGTTGAAACAATCGCTAATCACTAGTTAACTTTAAGTAGCGTTTATGAATAAGGGGGCATATGTGCAAATTCCCGTCAATCTGTACGTCTAAATCTGAAAGTAAGTAGCGTTTATGAATAAGGGGGCATATGTGCAAATTCCCGTCAATCTGTACGTCTAAATCTGAAAGTATAATTTCCTACGTGTTCCTTTCCATTTTTATCGCTGTCTCTGTCATCCAATCAGCGCATGATTAGCAGCGTCTCCCATAAACGCTTATCCGATAATCGTGTACCAAACATCACGCACTTGAGCGCTCCCAAGCTGCACTCATCAGGAAAATGGCGATACTGACGTGGGAATGATATGACAAAACTGTTGGTACTGGCGCTTTGGAGCTTTAGATAAACAGATAGAATAATCTTTATTATGTATGCACCCCATATAAATTATAGAAGATAAAAATGAAAATTTTATAAATGGTGACATACCTAATGGATGCCCTCAGGATAATGGTTTAAAAATATCAATAGGGACTTACATTTCTTATGTCCTCCCTGTTAAACCCGAGCTGGCACGCGACGCAAAATCTATCAACCTTCATTTGGACAGTATAGTTGGACAAGATCCTTCTTTTTTACTAGCTGCGCGGTTTCACCCGCGTAGGTTATGTTTTTTTTTTTTTTATATGATCAGCTCCTATTGGTCGCAGCGTGATGTTATATATCCTAAAGCCTTCCTGAATGAATGGGCTACCTAACGCAAAAAGTTTTTTTTTTTTAAATCGGGCTAGTAGTTCCTGAGATTAGCGTGTTCAAACAAACTCTTCAGCTTTATATATTAGTCTACAAAGTATACATTTAAACATTAACATAAACCACACTAGCAATTACTCCTTTTGCCGTGGGTGCGTTTAGAACCATTTAAACTCACATACACAAACAGTCAGACCCGGATTAATTACCTGTCATCATCATCCCAAGCGTTAATTCCAGTCGCATCCGAAGCTTTTTCAGAATTGGAGTCTGGGGTCCGCTTTGCCAGTCTAACTGCTGATTATGGCTAAACTTCAATATTTTCTGTGAAGCGACTGCCGTCTGATTTCCACAACTCGAAGGCGATATCGAAGCATTGAACTTGGACTTTTGAGGGTTCCAACAACCCGTAACGACTGCCACTAGATATTCGTATGGCAACCGGGACCAACAGCTTAGCTTTCCGAGGCACGACCACTAGACCAGTGCAAATATTCATATTCATGCGCGCGCCTCCTTGTGCAGCGGCCGCGTTCGCTACCGCTACGCCACGGAGGCTGCAGGCGGATGAATTACCTGTAGGCCATATAATTATTTGTTCCGTGTGGGTATCGAGCCCGCGGCACGCAGTGAAGCAGTCGATGGCTCAGCCACTGCACCAACCGTGTTGTTGTTTAAGAGGGCACTCTAGTGGTGCTTTTTCTATACAAACGTATTCCGCTGTTTTCTTCGTGGATAATGCTTTTAGAGCAATATTTTTTTCTACAATGTTAAACCGTGATTATACGTGCCCCTATCATTTGCTTTTTTCCGAAATTTAATTAATAAAAGAAATATGATACTTCAAAATCGCGAAAAATAACCCATTATTACGGTGATGTTCAGATGACTATTAGACAAATATGATAAGTTTTTACCAAAAAAGAAAATAATAGAAGCATAGGTATACTTTTCCTCCAAATTTTGACATAAATATAATTGAGATCTGTCGTGTTTTGAAAAATGAAAACAGCGGAATACGAAACGCTTTTTGGTCAACGTTTTTGTAGGTAAAATCAGCCTGAACTCCAACTGTCCTTTTTGTACTTTACCGGGAGAGGTTGGAAGCAGCGCGACGGCAATAGTTTCTTCAAATACCTATTTTCCAAATTCATCGGCACTAGAGTCCTCTCTTAAGCCACAATTTCTAGTATCTATTCCAATCGGTCTTATTTCTTTTGGGTGGTCCATTCAGCTGGAGGGACCACGTCCATTCTGACTAATATTAGTGAATGTCTCAATAAAAGCCAAACGTTTAACATTTATTGATCCCATCGGCGATCTATTACGAACAAATAACTTAAGTCCTTTACTCCGGTCTAGACATGAGAAAGTCATTGTGTTAGGGCGTGATCACGTGTCGCTTTTAGCATTGTCACGCCATTTTGTCGTTATCGACATAATACATAATATTATCTCGCGGTTTCACTTTGATTTGGCATGTCATACTGGTTCATATTGTCTCGTAAGTCGTAGAGTATACGACTTGCGAAATTGACAACACCTCTAATATTATCGATTACATTAAAGTGGAAGGGTGGAAGGGAGGAAGTGTTAGAAATCTTCAATACATTTTCAATATCTGCATCGTAATTGAGTAACAAACACACTATCAGTAACAATTGCTTTCATTTAGACAGTTCAACAATATTCATTGCGTTAAAATTACGGTTTCATTTTTTGAACATATGGAGCAATCTTCTTCTTCAGCCTATAGAGGTCCCCTGCTGGACAAAGGCCTCCGCCAAGGCTTTTCACGATGACCGGTCTTGTCATCCATCGGCTTCCCGTGACATTCACCAGGTCATCGGTCGACGGTCTATCTTGTTGGGGGCGTCCCTACGCTGCGTCAGCGTCTATGGAGCAATGGATTAACAATATTCTTCAAACTGATTCCAATTTATGGTTATAGTGTGTTACGCACCGTCCCTCTCTCCCAGAGGAGGCCTGAGTCCCAATAGGAGGGGAACATTATAGGCTGATTATGTAATGTGTTATGTTACGTAGGTAATTAGGTTGCGGATTGTAGCCATAGATGGCTAGGGCTGGCTTTGGGCCAATCTAGAAAATGACGTATCAGGGGTAATTTTATCAATGTTACAATCGATATAATAAAATATGTTGTCAAGTATATGCTTATTCACTATAGTTATGATTAACGTGCATCTAACCATTGTTTAACTCTGGTTATTTATCCGCAGCGATTAATTTGTTTTCAGACAGGTTTATATTGCGTCCGATCACGTCGTCTAACCGTCAAATGTGTTTGCCGCCTTGGGTGCTTCACGACTTAGTGGATGTGTGCCTTTCTCGCTAAATTGCGATTTGTACAGATATGATGGTTATCTGAGCGTTTACGGGATAAACGTTCTCTATTCTAGATTATTTGGGCTTTCTTCTGGTGAATTTCTACGACATGACTCAGGTTCTTAGCTATTTGTTCTATACATCTATAAAAAAAACTTTATCTTGATATTACACCTTATTCATTGGATACCAATTTTTTTTTATTTAATAAATGCATAGGTATGTAAGTATATAGTTGTTTATACATATATATAAAGTGTTTCTATCTGTTCGTCCATCTGTTTTGTTTTATCTGGTTAACCTCCGAAACGGTTGGACCAATTTGACGGGACTTTCATTGGCAGATAGCTGATATTGAAATTTTGTCTTTTTTTTTTTTTTTTTTTTTTTTTTAATTCAATTCAATATGCACGCGAATGAAGTTGCGGGCGTAATGATGATGATGTTCCCGACCGATTTCGGCCACGGCGACCACTTCAACTCCTAGCCGATGATTTGGTGCTCAGGCGTCATGCATGGCGTAATGAATTACCTACCCATTGAAACTATTAAACACTACTTGCATTATAGATGATGGATACTTTTTAAAATGTCTTAACAACCCAATCAAAAAGTTAATGACGGGCAGCCACAAGAATCATGTTTACAGGGCAGTTTCCACAAACAATAACAATGTAACATGTCCTAGTTAACGAAGAACGTTCGTGACGCTATATAGCAAAATTACACCTCAATGTGGAGAAAAGGCCATATTGTAATGAATAATTGGTACTGCGTATAAATATTAATGGCAAAGCACTGCGCCGGCGCAGGATCGTGACATTTCAACCCGCCAGCACCTGCGCTCAAATGTCAAACATGACAGATGTCGATGAAAGTTAGAATCGTCCAGACGTGGGTAATGAGACTGCATTACCCACAGGTTTAAAAAATGTAATCATCAAGATTAATTACACTTGTTGAATAATTGCATCCTGTTGTGCTGTTTATCTTGTGTATTTTCTTTTGCAATTATTTCTGCTGTCAATACTTGTTTTTATCGCGGGAAATGAACATGTTCTTGGTGTTCATTCATCTGCCAAAACAAAACAATTAAATTACGATAAACCAACGTTAATTGCAATCGTAGGAAGTAATATTAGAAAGATTTTGCATTATATCGATGAGGCGATGAAGAATATAAAACGAAATATTTATGAAAATGTTTCGTGCTTTACAATTATCGTGGTAGGCACGTGTTGCCGATAACGCCTTGGGCCACCATGAAATAAAAACAAAACTTTCGCTAACATAGTTACTATCAGATCATCTACATTTATTACTACGTTATATAAGATAGACCAATAGATGAGATAGATTTATCATATTTATTGATAGACTAGCTCAGTCGCGGTTTCTCCCGCCCAAGTCCAGGTACAATGGTGTTCAACCATGTGCCAAATAGAATAACAAATCAGTCAACCGTTTAAGCGTAACAAACAGACATATAAAAATCAAATCTCTTTATAATATTAGTTTCGATATTTGCCTTTACAATGATTGGTTTTGATAAATTGATCGAGTCGGCAAATGTATGTATCATGCGTAATTGCTGTCAAAATTGTTCTTGTCAAATTGGTTCGGGTGTTTGCCTCGTCGTAGTTATTGCGGTGAAAGACAGCAAAATTATCTTTGTTCTAGGCGAAGCTATACGCGCGGTCCTTGGTTAAATTTCCAGGCCAGGCAATGAGTTATTGGGTATTTCTCACAGAAACTTCTCAGTGACAACTCGGCGTACAGACATTACGCACGATTTTGGGTACTAGATTCCTCTAATACAAAAGTATGCAGACCAACTGCATACTTTTGTGCGCCTATCATTCAAGCATTTTCCGCGACATTGCTCTATTTACCTTTTATAATTATAATTAATATTGCATAGGCTGTGTAATGATTGTTAGGATGAATTATAATAATCCCGACATAGATAATCTAAATATGTAGTGGTCTGGTGTAGCTACTTCTAAAAATTCTCGTCTAAACGATGTACAACGTTTTGGCTAAAAAGAAAGGTACTGCAGTTGGCGAAATAGTATCCTGTTAAATAGATACTACACATCTGCATCGGTCAGTGATCCACATTTTCGCATATGTTGTGTGAAAATTTTCAAATTGTAGGGAACATCTATGTATAGTCACAATAGACAGAGAACAGTAAAACATCTTCATATTGTTACGAATGGACCTTATGTCGATGGCATAAGGTTCAATATCGCGTGACATGCAGTGTGTCACTTTTAAGTCCTATTCCTCCAGATCTAGACATTTTCTAGGTACAATAATAAAACGCATTACTAGACTTAGGACGGCCTATCGAATGGTACAGGTCTCAACAGTTTTGTCAACAAAGTGTCGACATCGAAATTTCTAGAAACCCGTTTCCGGGAATTACCGTAGGTACTTCCGAGTGACCTCGAAGTTATGTGCTATTATTATTACGCCTAGAGGATTCTGGAATGTTCGATCAGCTGGCCTATATAAGCGCCGCGACGCCGACGCAGAGTCAGTCTACACTCGACTAGCGATACGAAAACAGCGACAGTTAAGAAGCGATCTTCGAGAATACCTACTGCGACAACTGCAACAAGAACTGTGAGTACTACGTGGAGTAACATCTGTACTGTTATTGTGTGTTTACAACACGGACTTCGTGGACGTAAGAGAAGACTTCGGTACGACATCAGCTACGTTCTACTTGTCATTGCCTACAATCGACTGTACCTTCGTTGCCAATAAACTTCGTAACCCTTAACCGGCGTTTAAGTACCCCTAGCCCGTAACAATTGGTGTCAGAAGCGGCATGCCGGTCACGCCAAGGGAAGACGAAAGAGTTCGCACGCGACGACAAGCAGCGATGGATTTGGCGCGTCAAGAGGAAGTATCACTTGGTGTCCCTGCACCCGTAGAAGATGCGGCCGTCGTAACACCGACGAATGTGAGTGCGCCTACTACCACCACCACTGCCGGAGCCAGCGAACCCGATTTTTCGGCGTTACTGGCTCACTTGACGGCGCAAATAAAGCTGAGTATAGAACAATCCCAGGCAGCAACCCAGGCTCAAATAAAACAATCCCAGGTGGAAACCCAAGCAAAAATAGATGAATCCCAGGCAAAATCCCAGCAACTAGTATTAGAACTAAATAAACAGTGGAAAGAAACCAAAGAAGAGGTTAATGAGCTTAAAATAAAAACAGCACAACAAGATGCCCGTATGGACCAGCAAGACATGCGTATAGACAAACAAGATGCGCGTATGGAGAAACTAGACAATACCATCATGGAGTGTGAGAAAGAAATACAGTTTCTCCATAAAACGGTGCAGAAAGGAGGCATTAAAGGTGTGGTACCTGTACCCAGTGCTTTGCCGACCTTCAAGGTACCTCATTTTGACGGAACAACATCATGGGTGGCCTTCCGTCTTCAATTTGAAAAGGTCGCAAAAGGCAACAATTGGGACGACGATCAAGCTGTAACCGCCCTTACGCTTGCTCTGCGTGGTGAGGCGGTACAAATCCTCGAAAATATTTCCGGCGACTGCAATACCCTAGCCTGTCTGTTAGAAGCGTTGGAGTCTAGATATGGAGAGAAACACCTGGAACATGTCTACAGGGCTCAACTCCGCGACCGCACACAGAAAAGCAGTGAGGGTTTGCAACAATGGGCATCGGAAATAGAACGTATTGTTCGGAGGGCGTATGCTTCAACGCCGGGAGTAATTGATGCTAGTACGGTGCAAGCTTTTACTGATGGAATTCGAGATGCGGAAGTCAGGGCTGCGGTTCGTCTGGGGCACCATCAGACTCTGAAGGCAGCCTTGACACACGCTCTGGAGGTGGAAGCAGTACGTCAAGACGGCCGACCACACCACCGTATTCGTGAGGTAACCGCACAAATGAAAGCCCGACAAGGGCCAACATGCTATGAGTGCGGTGAAAAAGGGCATATTCGGATCAATTGTCCCAGGAAGGCTAAGGGAAGAAGCACTTCTGGGACACAGGTGGAAGCCGAGGATTTAAACTAGGAACAGCCAGGGCTATGGGGCGAGTACTGGCTGGTCGACATGTAGCCCCCATTATAACAGTATCACAAGTGGGTGACGGAAACAGTCTCATTATAGAAGGAGAACTGAATGGTAAATCCTGCAGTTTCACATTGGATACTGGTGCATCAAGAACCATTGCACGACCGGAGCTATTTCCTCGGACCATAGTATGGAAAAGAGGATCTTCACAATGCCGATTACAAACCGCCACTGGCCAACCAGTACTCGTCCTTGGTGAAACGAACGTGACTTTGAAAATGGGTGATAAGACATTCACGCACCCTGTTTTAGTAGCGAATATTACAGATGATTGCATAATAGGACTGGACTTTTTGAAGAAACAGCAGTGCGTCCTTAATGTAGCAAAAGGAGTATTGAGTTTTCCAGAACAAGAAGTATTTCTTCAAGGTGGAAAACAGGGGTCAGTGTACTGTGTAAAGAGAACGATATTACCACCAAGATCAGAAACCTTAGTAGATATTAGATTATCACCAATAGGATGCCGTAAACGTTGCATTTTAATAGAAGATTCTGGAGATCACCCAGACTGGATAACAGCAAGGACACTGATGATGATTTCCGATAAACCAAAAGTACGCATTATCAACGTTAGTAACAAGGAAATAATTCTTGAAAAGAATTGCATCGTGGGTGTGTGCGACCATGTAGCATCATTGCGAAAAACAGAGGCGCACGAAAAGGAACGTGATAAGAAGTGGCAGGAACATGTATCGACACTACTCGAAAATTGTAAGGGCAATTTAAACAAGTTCGAAAGTCACAAAGTTAAGCAACTGTTGCATAACTTCCATGACATCTTCTCTAAGACCGACAGTGACGTGGGAAGGACCGGGCTCGTCAAACACCATATAGATACGGGCGATACACAGCCGATAAGACAGAGACCACGTCGTATCCCCTTTGCAAGAGAACAGGAAGTGTCGGAAATGTTAAGAAATATGGAGAAAAATCGGATTATCGAAGCGTCTACCAGCCCTTGGTCATCTCCAGTTGTCCTAGTCAAGAAAAAGGATGGCAGTACAAGGTTTTGCGTTGACTACAGGATGTTGAATGATGCCACGAAAAAGGACAGTTATCCCCTGCCACGTATAGATGACACTTTGGACTTGCTAAGTGGCATGAAATGGTTCTCCACAGTTGACCTCAAAAGTGGATACTGGCAGGTGGAAATCTGTCAGCAGGATAAAGAAAAGACCGCCTTCTCCACTGGTCCTGGGAACGGTCTCTGGCAATTCAATGTCATGCCTTTTGGACTGTGCAACGCTCCAGCTACATTTGAGCGCCTAATGGAGCGCATCTTGGTGGGGTTGCTTGGTGATGCATGCCTGGTCTATTTGGATGACATCATCATTATGGGACGAAACTTCGCAGAACACCTACGCAATTTGGAGAAAGTGTTCCAGAAACTGCGTGAAGCGAATTTAAAACTCAGTCCTAGTAAGTGTACACTATTCCAGAAAGAAGTTGGATACTTGGGACACATTATTTCGGCGCAAGGAATTCGAACAGACCCTGAAAAAATAAAAGCCGTGTCGAAGTGGCCTACCCCTCGTAATAAAACTGAGGTACGCTCTTTCTTGGGTCTATGTGCATATTACCGTCGGTTTGTGAAGAACTTCTCCGAGTTAGCGAAACCGTTGCATCGTTTAACAGAGGAAAAGTGTCTATTTGAATGGAACTCTGATTGCGAACAGGCATTTGCTCTACTGAAAACTCACTTGTGTGAGGCTCCTGTACTAGGTTACCCTAGTAGGGAAGGCCGATTTTTGGTAGACACAGATGCCAGTAATGTGGGTATTGGAGGAGTTCTCTCTCAAACACAAGGAGATAGGCAGGTCGTTATCGCATATTTCAGCAAATGACTTTCCAAGCCAGAAAGAAATTATTGTGTTACCCGCCGAGAACTTCTAGCCGTTGTTAAGACCTTACAACACTTCAAGAAATATTTGATTGGGAGGCAGTTTACACTTCGTACCGATCACGCTGCCTTACAGTGGCTCCTCCAGTTCAAAGACCCAGAAGGACAAGTAGCAAGGTGGATAGAGCAGCTGCAAGAATTTGACTTTGTCACTGAACATCGGAAAGGCAAGTCACACAATAATGCTGATGCTTTGTCTAGACGACCTTGCGAAGAGTCTTGCCGACATTGTGCCAAACAGGAAAAGAAAGAGAACGTAAGGATTATCCAGGTGAACGCTTTGGACGAAGACTGGGATAATCAATCATTGGAAGACGCACAAAAAGAAGATAGTGACTTGAAGACAGTAATCGAATGGAAACAACGTGGCCAGAGGCCCGCTTGGAGTGAAATATCAGCGCTTAGCCCAACAGTAAAAAGTTACTGGGCTCAGTGGGACAGCCTGATAATTGATAATGGAGTTCTCAAGAGGAAATGGGAATCACCCAGTGGACAGGAGGTCACCTTACAGATAGTTGTCCCCTGCGATAAAGTCGCGTCAGTGCTAAGACAGGTGCACGACGGAGTATCCGGAGGACATCTAGGAGTAAAGAAAACCCTGGAGAAGGTGAGGAAAAGATTCTATTGGGTGCATTGCCGCGAAGACGTAGAGGACTGGTGTAGAAAATGCGTAGCTTGCTCCTCAGTAAAGGGACCGCAAACGAGAGCCAGAGGTCGGCTGAAAGTGTACAATGTTGGTGCACCATGGGAAAGAGTTGCTGTCGATATAGCTGGGCCATTCCCTGTTACTGAAGAAGGGAATAGGTATATCATCGTCATGCAAGACTATTTCAGCAAATGGCCAGAAGCTTTTGCAGTACCTAACCAGGAAGCTCATACAGTCGCCAAAAAGCTAGTTCACGAGGTGTTCTGTCGATTTGGCGTTCCCTTGGAGTTACACTCTGACCAGGGTAGAAACTTCGAGTCTTCACTATTTCAAGAGGTTTGCCAACTACTCGGGATACATAAGACTCGTACAACACCGTATCACCCACAGTCAGATGGAATGGTCGAAAGATTCAATCAGACGTTGGAGAATCATTTGGCCAAAGTAGTGGAAGAACACCAGAGGGATTGGGACCAATACATTCCACTCTTCTTAATGTCATACCGCTCTGCAACACATGATAGCACAAATTGCACACCGGCGAAAGTCAACTTCGGCCGAGAAATTAGACTACCCATAGATGCACTAACCGGAACACCTCCCGATACTCCTAACCTAGCCGTCGACTATGTGGCCGACCTACGGCGTAAATTAGATGGAATACATGAGCTAGTGAGAAAGAATGGTCTGAAAACCAGTGAGAAAATGAAAATCCGATACGACCGCAAAGCTAACGTGCCCGGATTTGAAGAGGGAACTTTGGTATGGTTACATAATCCCATAAGGAGAAAAGGAAAGAGTCCGAAATTTCAAGCCAAATGGGAGGGTCCGTACACGATAGTAACCAGAATAAACGATGTCACCTACAGGATTAAGAAAGGGCCTAGAGGGAAGCTGAAGATCGTACACGCAGACCGCCTAGCTCTCTATTATGGATCAAATCATGCTCGGGACGAGCATGACTAAGAAGGGGGCAATGTTACGAATGGACCTTATGTCGATGGCATAAGGTTCAATATCGCGTGACATGCAGTGTGTCACTTTTAAGTCCTATTCCTCCAGATCTAGACATTTTCTAGGTACAATAATAAAACGCATTACTAGACTTAGGACGGCCTATCGAATGGTACAGGTCTCAACAGTTTTGTCAACAAAGTGTCGACATCGAAATTTCTAGAAACCCGTTTCCGGGAATTACCGTAGATACTTCCGAGTGACCTCGAAGTTATGTGCTATTATTATTACGCCTAGAGGATTCTGGAATGTTCGATCAGCTGGCCTATATAAGCGCCGCGACGCCGACGCAGAGTCAGTCTACACTCGACTAGCGATACGAAAACAGCGACAGTTAAGAAGCGATCTTCGAGAATACCTACCGCGACAACTGCAACAAGAACTGTGAGTACTACGTGGAGTAACATCTGTACTGTTATTGTGTGTTTACAACACGGACTTCGTGGACGTAAGAGAAGACTTCGGTACGACATCAGCTACGTTCTACTTGTCATTGCCTACAATCGACTGTACCTTCGTTGCCAATAAACTTCGTAACCCTTAACCGGCGTTTAAGTACCCCTAGCCCGTAACAATATAAACGAGCGGCTCTCGGTTTGAATGTTTGCGTGCGCGCCGAGCGCCGTGTCGGTACGCGATTTCACGCACACGCTGGCATAATATAGGATGGTGGCAATACGGGATTACGCCCGTTACGGGCTGTGCCGCGTGACTGTGAGCACGCGCGTAAATTACATGACCGCTCGCGTTCGTCAATTCTCGCCGGCCACTTACCAAAATATTAATTATTACGAGTATCATGACTTCAAAAGGGGGAAAAAAATATTGTAGTGTTTTCGGGTGCCTCAATAATGATTTCGCAAATCCGGACTTATCATTCTTCATACTTCCTACTGAACCAGAAATGTAAGTACAACTTAAATCTTATTAGAAAATGTGATATATATTATGTATTGTTTGTTTCACAGTTTATTTGCTTTATTAAGAGCGTACCCAAGTCGCATTTTTCCATATAATTGTATTCCCAGATTTACTTCCTGACTACTATGTTTAAAGTTAAGTTTATTTTAAGAAGCCCAGTTTTACTATAAAACAGAGGATTGAGTACGAAATATCGTTTAAGTAAACGTATTTGTCGAGTATAGTGTAATAAGGACAATTTCATAATAATCAATATTGCAAATTACTATTATTTTTTTTCTATTGTCTTATGTGTTGTTTGATCCAAATATGGCGTCTTAATCATAATATTAAGTTAATAAAATTATAGTAAAATGTGACCGACTAACGCTTAGGGTTGCGTAGAATTTTATTTATAACATTATAACCTTTAATCCCTCCGACGGCGCCTTTGTTGCATTTGAGCTAGCTGTTGCTATCCGATTATATAAACAAACATTACACAGTACCCATATAAACAATCATTATAATTGTACCTCAGAAACTAATGAGGCTAAAAAGGTTTTGCGGTTTTATTAAAGTAAGGTATCATTTGTTAAATATTCGCTACACATACATAATCTTAGCTTTACAAATGTCTACTTTTTCATAAGAACTACATATTTATTGTTTACGTTCTCATGTTTTATATCATTTAAGCATTAGTTATTAGCTTGTGAATATTATTGTGTTAGTGTTACATTTAAGTACTCATCACTTACAATCTTCTCTGATAAGAACCAGTTATATCGATTTCCCATATCACACATCACTTAAAATTTATCATTATTTACGAGCTTTAGAATATAATTTAGTGTTACACTTAAGTAGTCTTAAAAATTTTGTCGGTATCAAATTTGTAACTTAATATAATAAATTTTATGTGAATAAAGGCTTTTTATTTTTACTAAATTTATAAATTGGTAAAATATTCAATCATAATATGCTTTTTATTCTATAAATTTAGATCAAAGTGACAACCCTAGGGTTCAACGCAAGAGTAGGCAAATAACTCTGCGGGCGGCCTTAGATAATCTACTGTTCTCTGTCTACTGTGGTATAGTTGTGTTACGGTTCTATGTCGATCCAAACATTCAATTATGTTCTGTTAAGTAAAAGCTTATTTACGTAACATTACACATGTACTTTCTTAAACTACCGTATCGCATATCATCTCATCTTAAATTATCTACGCTACAAACTTATAAATGCGTTTGTCAAGCTATACAGTGTTCGCAAAAAGTACAGGCTATATAGAAACGAGGTGTATAAAACAAGTTTGTCAATGCTCAACTGTCAAATTAAGCAGTTTGTATTGTCACTTTCAAACGTAACGTTCTATCAAAAAAAGAAAATGGCCGCTGAACATGATCATAGAAAGTAATTACTGTCACATGTTGTAATGTTTGATTGCATCTGTTTATGTAAATTGAGTGTACAATGATGACCTGTGTACTGTCAGTGATGGCAGCTTATTACGAGATCTTAATAGTCTTTTAAACGCTTTCTTTTTACTAAGACTTAGTAGACGTAGAGACGCTATGAAGGAATAGAGACCAGGGCCTGTAGCCAAAGTAACATCGCTTCATAGCGAAGCGAAATCGAATACTAAACCAACCAATGGCGGGAACGATTGACCGCGTGATTTATCGCGTCGCGTGGTCAATCGTTCCCGCCATTGGTTGGTTTGGTATTCGATTTCGCTTCGCTAGGAAGCGATGTTACATTGGCTACAGGCCCTGTTGTGGCCAAGTGAAAATGGCGGCGATCCACATACCTATTGTACGTAGTAAATTAGGTTTGCAACCTTTCAGGCGATGTCATCATCATCAACCTTTTTATCGTCCCACTGCTAGGTACAGGTCTCCTCTCATACAAACAAGGATTGAGCGTAATCACCACGCTTGCTCAATGTGGGTTGGCGATTTCAGACTTTATAGTCCAGGTTTCAGGCGATATACTTCGCGTAAATTATTTCATCGCTTAATACTTTCAAGACCGGTGATTGAAAATATTGTGAGGAAACCGGCATGCCTTCTACAACTAAAGAATCATCTATTAACCGGTACTGGCCTACTAAGGCCCGGTCCTTCTCTTTGAGAAGAAGCCTATGTCCCAACGGTATGAACATTATATGCTGATTATGCTAACAGAGATACAGCTACAGCTTACAGCCTTCGATTTCCTTTGTATTGGTACCAAACATGTACCATTCGTGTACCCTCTCCCTTTCATAGTACTTACCATTTCGCGCCATGTTCTGAATTCATGATATTAAATCGAATAATTTAGTATCACCCACGACTTGCAGAACATTTTCTCTCACGTAACTTTTGTCACAAGATGTGGCTTTGGTATTAATTTCAGCCATATTATTGTATAACGGTTCATTTCCTTCTAAGTAAACTAAAGTAAACCAAGATTATACTATACAGAGAGAAGGGAGTGAGCGTACTATAATTTAATATCTTAATTTCTGCTCTTCCTGATACTCTTAATATTGTTTCTTATTGAGGAAGTCTCTAGGAAGTCATTAGACCTCATTCTGTTAGTAGTTTTCACTAGTTTACTAATGGATTGGTTAATCCGCGCAAGACGCATCCCCCATCTCTTTATTCCTATCACGAATATTATCGCAATGAAGAATTTATAATGTCAATTATACTAATGGAGGTCGTTGACACTTCGGGAACATTCTTGCAAAATTTATAAGATTCAGATTAGACACGATTTTAGTACAGACATTTATATTCTAACAAGCGATTTATGTTTATACGATAGTAAATTATTTAGAGAAATTGTGCTAACGAATCCTAATTGGAGCAGTAGTGTTATTAGAAATCAAATGTCTAAAGTTGACAGATTTAAAGGTTTTGTCTACGTAATAATCCATTTGAAGCTGGAATAGTAACTGATGAAATAGTTACATAAAACAATACCTTGGTAGCGCCAGCTTTTGTGCAACATTCTTCCAAAATTCTTCACACTAGTAAAATTCGAATTCCCATAAATTCCTGCATAATGAGTATTTCTTCTGAACATAAGTCAAAGCTCAAGCTGTAACTTAGCGGGTCATTACCGTCGTACATTTGTAACTGTGTCGTTATTTTGGGATCGGAATGTCAAAGTTAGCGTGCTCTCTGCAGTCTCGCCGATGTCAAGTATTTGTTGTGGCTTTGGAGTTAGTATGCATCTGGCGATTTGAAAGTACTGTTGCCGTTTCTCTAAGAGTATCGATTCTACTGGTCCTTTAGATACTATTTCTAAATTAAATGTTTTGTAGGATCTAAGATTATTGAAGTACTTATGTGGTGAATAGTATCAAACACCTATCTTAGACCAGAGTTGAATATATTTTCTTTATACATAGGAAGTATTTTTTGTACTTATTACGTAGGTAATTTAAGCTGTTTGAATTAAACTGCACGCACGATGGTCCACTGGAAGGACTAAGTGCGGAAAACAAAACCCGTAACAAAGAACATAGAACTGAACGTAGCAAAAATTAGAATTTATAAGTTTTTTTTTAATTTTTTGAATAATATTTTTTAAACATAAATTAATTTGAGAAATAAAAAATAACCTGTTGTCAAATGAATCATTTTGGTTCATTAAAATGGTAAAAGAATTTAAATAACTGCGATGTTATCAAAGCAAATATTCAGTCTGTATTCGGCCACAAAAAAATTAGCCGTCACCGTTTTTAGCTTTGTTTTCCTTGTTAATATCAAGGAAACGGGATGTGTGCGTTCTTTTTTAGCTTATTCTATAATTTGACAGGCCGAAATCTTTTTTAAACGCGGAAGTTTCTACTAATTGGCGATGATAAATTCTGTGCACGTTACGTCACCAAAATATGTGCTGCCCATGATTAATTACCTAGAGAGTCTATTTTCGATTATATGGACAGTTACCATTTATGTCTCTCCTGGTCGCTAGTAATTGATTTTACCACAAGAATTTATTAATGGTCAATGCTGACATCAATGCAATAGAAGTCAGTCTATTTATTCGGTCCTATATCTTTGGCAATATTTAAACAAAATTTGTCTTCAACGACCTTATGTAAGCTAATGTTATAATGATTGATACATTCGACACGTCCATTGCAATTGCCTTCGCAATATTAAATCACATTCAAGCAATAACATTCATAAATTATCCGAACTAATAAAGGAATGTATGTTCCATCATGAATAGGTTAATCGAATTTTATAGTTTGACCCCATCAGGAGATGGTACGCTATTTATTAGAGTGAATGTTAACGTCAATCAACTCAGAAGGAAATTTGGACGGACGCATTAGATCGTGTTTCGTTAGGGAAACATTTTATCGGATACATTTGTTACGACGACGCAAAATGTTCCATGTTTATTTATTGACTACACTAATATCTCTGGAAGCAGATTTATTTAAATGCTATTGCTGGATTATGTAACCCGACTTTGTAGGCCTCCAGAATTAGATATTTGGTCGTGCAGTCGCGGATGCAGGTTTCCTGTTTCATCTTTTACGAAATTATGCACATTTTGGGTGAATATCTTCAAAAAACTCGAAGAGATTTATGTTAAAACATGTTAGAGAAATGTACAAGGTGGATTTATAGGCGCCGTGTCTAGCCACATGGTCTGCGACGTGTTAACTAGTGTTACAGCAGGAGCATATTCGGTAGTCTGTTTTATATCTTCCGCATTCTTTAATTGATTCTATTTCTGTATTACTTTCATTTATGGTACGTTGTGATTAGATGTTTTGATAAACACTAGGTTTATTGCTTCCTGCAAGTATAACCATGATTTTTACACGATATCCTCATTAGATTTTAATAGGATTACGTGCTGTGTTTGTCTGTATGACATAGTGTTTATGAAAGGAGTAAAAGGATTACAATTGATGCCCCTCTTTTGTTAATTGATGTTTTGATGTTTCATTCCGAATCGAGATCGTAAATTTTATGGAAAACTAGCTTTCCGCCCGCGGCTTCGCCCGCGTGGAATTCGGTTGTATTGCGCTTTTTACATTTCCATCGGGAACATCATTTTTTTCGGGATAAAAAATACCCTATTATTTTATCCGGACTTCTAACTTTACGTCTGCAAAAATTCAAAGCAATCGGTTCAGTAGTTACGGCGTGAAAGCGGATCAAACAAACAAACTCATTTTCCGATTTATAATTAGTAAGGATTACTTAAAGTGCATGTTCTTCAATTACGTGTCGCTAGCACGAGTGTATTTCAGATCTTGTTGGTCCAAAATTTCGCCACTTTTTACGGAGTCATTGAGGGCTGCACAGACTTCTCTTTCTCTGCATGTTTTAGGATATAAAAGACAGGGATAGGATAGGAGGTGGAGCATAGTTTGCGAAATAGGTCTACATCAACATACTGTACTGTTACATAAATGATTTGTATCATTATGTGGTGAGTTTAATATCACTCTTGACCATATAGCTTAGATTAGGTATTTGTTGGCATCATTTCTAAATTCCTAAGTGACAATTTTTACGACTTACGGACCTATTCAGATCTAGTGTGACCTAAAGATAAAAAATAACCGAGTAAGGAGTTAAAATATATTGTGGCGATGATAGAGTTAGATTTATTACAAACAGATGCTTACTTGTGAATACTAAACAACTTTTCTTTTTATGTCCGTCATAAAAGTTAGGTTGTTGAGCGGTGGGCGTTGACACTTCAATGGTTTTTGAAAGTATCGTCTGAAAGTTGAAAACAAAAGTTATATTTGGTGTGACTTCTTTATGGTTTAAGACCAGTGGTGCCCAGTGGAAACCGCTGTGACTTCCGAGTAGGTTCGTAGACATTTTGTGTAAATTATTTCATCATCTCTGCTCTCAACACGGTGAAGGAAAACATCTTGAGGAACTAAAAACAAAAGATCGAAGTCTTGTGACTACAAACGCGCTCTTGTCCCAGTGGGAATATTGTAGGCTATTAATGATTGAGTAATCGAGATACATATTGCAAATACAATATATTCTCGATTACTTAATCGTGAACTGATCACTGGGTATTATAATTTCTCATAGTTTGTTTCAGCTGTCATTAGAGGCCTTACAATATTAGTATCGATTGCATCATGTCACCAACAAATTATATTGAACTTGCCTTTCAAATCAGTTTTGATTAGATAACCAAATTATTAAACGAAAAATCCGTATCACACGCTGTATTTTTTAGTAAATATGTTTTATTACTATTAATAAATCCTTGGTCACATCAACTGCCAAAATGGACTATTCTCTAGCTATTTTAGATATATATTTTTCGTGTGATTGCTTTCTACAGATAACCTTCTTCTTTGAAATTTCCCGCAGATTTCTAAGCTGATAAAGATGGGTAGTCCAAAGCGGACATATCAACTGTTACAAATCTTTCTTCAACGTAAAGTGGTACAGTCATAATCGATATATTCAGACAGGCTCGAGACAAGATCTCGGTACAAGGCGTCCGCTGTACGCTCGACTGCGCATTGAACATTAATCTTCTTCGATTTTAGATAATTCTCAAGTTCTCGGGAAAGCTGGCTTAATGTTAGCCCGAGGTCATAAGACGATAGCTACTGATACGAGCTATTGTTCTGTATTTGGGTCTTTATCAAGCACTCCTATATTTTCCTTTGTCACACTTTGTATCATATGGGTAATTGACGTTGGAAGGACCAGTTCGTCCTTATCGAAACCTTTCTCCATAGGAATGTTTGGCTACTCCTTCACTGTTATTGCTGCATTAAGATTTATTGTCACAGCCTTTCGTGATGGTCTATTTACGAGTAATGTATTTCCATGTTTTATTCTTTTGTTGCCTATCCGAGTTATTTTTAGCTTGGTTCTAACTGTTGAAAGGGTTCCCTTTGGTGCCCGTTTGAATACCGCAGTGCTATATGTACAATATGTACTTTCTAAGTATATCTTGGATACCAATGACTGAAGGTGAAGGAAAGCATCTTGAGGAAACCTGGACTTTAAAGTCTGAAATCGCCAACCCGCATTGAGCAAGCGTGGTGATTACGCTCAATCCAGTACAGAGAACTGTACGAGAGGAGACCTGTGCCCAGCCGTGGGACGATAAAAAAGCTGATAATGATGATGATGATATGTACAATATGTACATAATGTACATAAAATTATGTGGTGTATTTTTTTTCAAGTGATATAATTACTAAGACGGACATTTGTGTGACTTCTAAAGAGTCTGTATTTTCGATCCTTTGCCTTATTACTGCAGTATCTGACATTATTATGCATATTTTTTTATGTGTTTTAAATTATTTTTTCAATCGCTTTGTGCTAGATAAATTTTAATATTTGCTCACCATATTTCATAATAATAGAATTATTCTCGGTGGTAGACATCGACTGCCGGCAGAAGTTACCACCCACCAGACAAAGTCTTGCCGCCAAGCAATTGTCGTGTTCCGGCATGATGTCTGGTGAAGCTGTACGGAGGACGGGTCTGAGCAGTTGTGTTGCGATGTGTGGCGGGTACGATGTGCCAAATGTTGTTGTGTCGGGAATTTGTGCGTGGAGAGTCTCCAGATCAATCTCCCTCTAGCGCAGCTTCGTTTGGTCGTATTGGTCTTGGGTTTAACATTGCATCACCTCGCTCAACTGCCGTCATCCCTCCTATTCCTTAGTTTTTTAAGTGAATAGGCTTAATAAACTAGTGCGCTTTACCATCAACGCACTCAAGCACTAGTTTATAATTATTAAAAAAAAATGTAAGGAGGGCCCATAATAGTTTTAAGTTTGTTGTTGTCTAGATAATAAATGAATTTAAACTTGAGTAACAAGAAAATAAATCCCTCTTTCAAATATTGACTTTCTTCATTGAACAAAGGACTAGATTGAGACAGATTTATGTCTAGCTATTAGGCGATAAAAGATTTCAGACTGATTGTTATGTAAGTCTACTACATTATGTACTACGTGTTATGTATGCGGGTTGAAACGTTTGAGGTAACAATGTTTAATGTACTTACTATCTATTTCATTCTTTGTGTCGTATTTTTGACTTTCATTTTGGGTATCTTGATTTATTAAGAATTATGTATCATTAATGAGACGGATGTGCTGTCTCGACATCCAATTTCTTTTATAAATTTGAAAGGTGTCAGTTTAGCTTTGTTATCGTGCATAATTAAACCAGTTTTCTGAACAATCTCTGTCTGATTTTAAATTCTATTGATTTCAGAATATTTTTTTTATCATACTAGGTTCAACTTTCTGGTTGACTCCTCTTTTACATCTCAAAAGTAGTGTAAATGGTTTAAATGCATTGAGTTTCACTTCCAAGCAAGAATCATGATACACTTGAGCATACCTACGACATTTAATGTCAAAATGTCAAGTTGTCACTCCCTTTAAAACGTTTCATAATAGTGTCACCATAATTTATCAATACCATAGTTGTCACTTATGTCATGTGATGTAGCCATATCGACCATTCAATTCAGACTTAGCGACATGTCCCCAATAGATTGTGTAGTACAAATTAGCATAACTGGTTCTTTGATCATTGAAGCTCTGAGCTAATCAATCGGCTGCTTCTAGCGCTTCATGTTTTAATTTAGTCGGTATAGGGTTTATTGTAGGGTTTGTGGTCATTCATTGCTTTATGGTGATTGTTTATGTACAATTGACTGGTTGTGTGATTCAGAAGTCTGTTCTTAAGTCGTTACTCTTTGCACTTATAACTTCATTTTTCTAGTGGTTGTGATCGCTACTACTGATCTTGTGGTCTTAGTTTCTATTTCGAAGTCGAGCAAAATGTTATTAGGCTGTTCATCTAGAATTTTTCAGTCGCACCCCGAATGCTGGATTTGTGCCCGGTTGATGGTTATAGGCTATTCCACTTTGATTTGGGACTTCATCGTAACTGGTAAAATTTGGATGTTCTGTGACTCTGACAATCCCCCTTATTCATAAACACTGCTTAAAGTTAACTACTGATTATATAATCACCAGTGTTTAAGGGGTTTAATCATAAACGATTATTAAAGTTAATTGACGTGCAAATGTCTAAAATGTACGGTTAAAGATTCGCTAATCAGTAGTTAACTTTAAGCAGCGTTTATGAATAAGGGGGTTAATGTTATGTTTATAAGTGGAAAATTTTAAAAGTTCAGTCACAATATTTACTAAGTCTAAGTATACATAAGTTAACACTGGCAGTTTTCTGGGTATCAACCGTGATTTTGATTTTGGTGTGAAGTATCGTGTTCTTTACACGGTCCGAAAGCCGAGCCCCTGATATTGCGCTTCATGGGATTTGCTGGGGGGTTTGTTCAGCCACCTCTTCTCAGCGAAAGCACTAGGAAGTGTTGATGGGTGGGCGTTTTGGGGGACTGTCTTACCTAATATTGACGTTTAAAAAGTGCTGATTCTCAGCCTAATTTGAATAAATGACTTTTGATTTTGATTCATGACATGCTGGCAAACCTCCAGCAATTTGAAAATTTGTAACTGGCCTGTTGTACCTGGTCAACAGGCCAGTTACAAGTTTTCACATATAAATATAGTTTTAATCATCAGCCTATAGAGGTCCACTGCTGGGCAAAGGCCTTCTCCAAAGCTTACATTGTTTTTAATCAACATTATATATTATAATATCTGTTAAACGGGGATCTATATGATCCCCTTTTCTCCACTTATACGCAACTAAACTTGACAAACCAGGTATCAAAATGCTCAGAATTTATCGAAGATTCTGCCTTGCGTAGTTTACATTCATGAATATCAATATTTTCTTTCCAAAGAGTTACTTTGTAAAAGTTCCGCCGCCCTGAGAGCAGGGACATATCGTAAAGTTATTACTTTTACTATTTTATTAATACCCACGCCAAAGTTCTAAAACAGTTATTCAAAGAGAGCCTAAGGACAGAATGAAAGCCATGTGATTTTTCACACTTAGGTCACTCATTCAAATTAAGGTGTAGTACCTCGTATATTGGAAAGTGAATTTCCATTAAATTCAATAAAGGTTCACACTATTGTGTTTAATCAACAACGTAACTGAAATGAATGAAATGACGTATATTTGTGACATTTTCACTGCCAAAATAGCTCTCTAGTAGATACATACGACGACATATCGCTATACTTTTCCAGTATAAGCTGATATCTCATTCTACGAAAAGCCAGCCAGCTAGCTATATGTCAATGCAAGCTCAGCTAAAAGTGGAAATGTGTAGATTGGCATGCCGTCGTGTGTATTTGAAACTAGAATGCATGGTCTCCATGATGTCGTCAAACAATACGCAAGATTCGTCTCGGTTTGCAACACATTACCATTGTGCAACTAATATGAGATAGAAATGTTAGCTTGCATGTTTGGTTTGATCTGTAAAAATGAGAACAGGAGATAAGGTTACAAATGCGCATATGACATCATTTTTATAGCTTTATTTGAGTACTGGATTTGCTTTCGTGTTGGGCTTTCTTAAACATTGCATCATTGAGGTCTTGTTACAAATTGTGTGATTTTTTAATTGCTTGCGCAAATATATAAGAAGATCATCTTATAAGAGCAATTGAAACATTCCATCTATAAGCTACTTTAATACCGCTGAGTAATAGAACAGGACAGATGGCAATGCCAGTAAAAAAACCTAGACCTGCGCGAGCGCAGAACAAGTGGATAACCTTGCCGCTTTGCGGTCTTGCGCACAAGTCATTCTTATGATACATAGACATATTTTACCTTTTAATACTACAGAATTTAACTTTTTGTTTCTAACCGGTCTTCTTCTCATTAATATGCAACTTCGTAACGATAGAATGAATTTATTATTAATAATAAATGCTATTTACATTCTTGTTATCCTTTTTACGAGGCAGTTAATAATAATGAACTGCAAAAATATTAAACTTATTTACACAGTTCATAAATTCAGCGTTATTGCGGATGGCGCATATAATATAAAATTTTCATTAATATTTTTTTATGCTCTGTGTTGGAATCTAAATATAGTCCTCAAACTATAACCGGATATCGATATCATGCTTGAATATTGCATTCCTAATGCCACCGAGACTAATTTCGCCCGAAACGATAAAGTTGATTTTGACAAACTAAGGTCCGTATTACAGAACGTTACTCAAGCATTGATCTCTGCTTAAGCATTACTTAAAACTAGTTTCAACCAATCAAATGGCTTGAAACGATTCTTAAGTAGAGTTTGAGTTTTGAGTGACATTCTGTAATACGGACCTGAGACATAAAAAATTAAACGACGCACCTTAGGCCGTCTGTTGGTATAAGAGCCAAAAATAGATGCACCTGGACTGTCATTATCTCCTTAGGTGATAATAACACCTGCTATAGAAGTATTTTATTTTGCAGATGAGACAATAACATCAAATGTCAGACATGTGCATTCTGAAGAATTTGCTACTTTAAGGCATGCTGCAGCCTTTAGTAAATAAAAAGAAATGTGCCTATATCTTATTGAGTGTTCCTTTAACGAAGTGAAAAAAAATATCTAAAGAACATTCTGAAATTATAATCGACATAAAAGGAAATTTTAATGGTTGTGCTAGATGTGACAATAAAAACATAATAGAATAAAAAACAAAATGTATGTAACTACAAAAGGAAAAAACTGAAGCGGTATTGAATGCGGTTTTACTAAAACCTACTTGCTTATTGAATATTGCATCACAGACCATTACTGGTAAAAAGTTAACGAGAAAGTCCAATAGAAGAAGATATTTTATTACGATAAAGATCAAGTAATTGACCCGTAACTGAAGAACTCGCAAAAAGTTTAAAGTAATTGTTGGGAATTAGAATTGAATCAAGATCAACCATTTCTGGTAAAACTAGTGAAACTTATAACTTTCGAACAAGGGCAATCGTGTGAATATCTGAAACAGAACTAGTAATTTCGGCAATCATTAGCAACAACGATAAAACAGTAATTAGTAATAGAAGAGTAATTATTGCTTAAGAAAAGAAAGATGGCAAGAATCGTCAAAGAAAGCTGATGAGACAATGAAAGACCCAATTTGTTTGAAAATTGACAATAAGAAGCACTTCATTGTTAGAACTATAATATATTAAAGAAAGCTGTTTAATCTACTTTGTTATTAGTAAATAATTAATCAAGACCACCGTCACGGGTAATGAAACAAACAATAGAATATTCAAATTGATTCTTAGTTCAGTTACTTTTGATTGGAGACGATGATAATAATTTTACTGAACGCTCGCAGATAATTCAATAACAATTTGCTCGCTGAGTTTTTGAGATTGAATAGTTTTTTTTATTTAGCATTCAGCGGGATATCAATCTTCAAAATGATAGGCGTGTAAGAAACCATTAGCTGAATTCCTTGCAACATAGGTAAGGACAGACAGACATTATGAGTGATTTGCCGAAGACAGGCATTTTGAAGATATTCAATTGAAGTAATCTATATACTTATAATAAAACTGAAGAGTTTGTTTTTTTAAACGCACTTATTTCGCACAAAGAAATGTACAGAGGCGGCCTTAATACCTTAGGCATTCTCTACCAGTCAAACACGGGTGGTGAAGAGATTAGATGGCAGGTGCTTTAGTTAAAAACAACGATAGGGAAAAAAACCTCGTAACACTATTTATACAAATACTTACAAAAACTACATATATATACACATACATACTCTCACCAAAATATCTGTGAACTATATGCATTTGATGGTCCAAAAATAAAGATAAGGATTGTTAAAAGCCGAGCATATATAAAAAGCAAAGAGAACGTATATCAAAAACTAAACAATATATCGAGCAGGCAGGTCGGAGACAAGAAATTTCATGTCGAAGTCTTCGCTAAGTTACTATTATTTAACAGATACTCAATCAAGTTACTAGAATAGGCCACAAGGAAGGATCCAGGTGAAGTGGGTGCGAATGTGAAGAGTTAATGCTATCATTTAGAGCCAGTCAATCCGATCAGCTGCCGGCGTGGTAATGATATGGTGAGGGCTTTCTCAGGGAAGGGCAGGCGGCAAACAACGCTTTAGATGTGTAGTTTAGACTTTTAGAGTGATGGATTGTTTGATTTGAATGGAGTGGGTGGGGAGAAAAACAAACAAAAAGATTTGCTGTTAGTGATTTATTAAATAAATTGTTTTATTATCCTAATAACACTATTGATGCAATTGAACTTGATAGCTAATTAGATAACTTCCTTGTTAATCACGGCAAAATTTATTAAATTGTTAAGGAAATGAAAAAATCTATTATGTTTTCTACAATAATTTCAATGACCGGAAACATACAAATAAAACGTTATAATCTCGTGGAATCTTAGTCAAATATGTTAGAATTTTATTCTTCCAACCAACGGTAACATTCAGGAAGCATATATCTCATGTGAATTTAACGGCGTTTTCGATCACGACGCTGTTTTGCTGTATTGTTTGACGTAACATCAGGTAAGGCTTGCTACACACTTATTCGGGTCGGTATTACTCGGTTAAGATGGGCGGTAAATAAATCAAAAATACTGGAATAGGTGATGGCGCCGATTCTCTTGTTCACAAACTAAACTAATTTTAAATTAAGTACTTTCTATTTCGTTAAGAAAAGGATAGCAAACAACATTTTTAGTTTAATCCTGTCAAATTAGATAGATATTCCATTGACAGTTTAGACGCGATTATAAACATGGCGACCAAAGATACGTCAACCTCAGGCGCGGACTAATTTGACAGGTCAAAACTGACATTTTATCTTCTGTCCTTTTCTTAATTAAATAGAAAGAAAAAGGTGCACTGTACTTAAATGTAGTTTACTTTATAAATAAGGAAATCGGGGCCATTAGCTTGTACCCGCGTCTCAACTCGCTTGAAATTTTCGCCCCTAATCAACCACGTCGCATCCTATCGCTCACTCTCTATTACTTCGTTTTCTGGTTAAGTATTATATCTCGGCTCCTAAGAGCCTTAGTATGATGTTAAATATCCTAAAGCCTTTCTCAAGAATTGGACTATCAAATACAAAAAAAATATCCGGTGCTTTCTATTACTTCGGAGATTCCTACTACATCCTATTCTTCCCTTCCTGTCCTATTTTATCCTTCTTTCTACTAATGCTACTTAATACTATAAATGCGAAAGTGAAGAAGTATATATAGATGTCTGTTACTCTTTCACGCAAAAAGAGAGTATATCACTGGAAATTAACAAACAGGATACTTGTTATCCCAATATTCCTATATCATCGTAACTTACGTGGGTAAAACAAATGCGCCGTATGTTTTGTTTTGTAAGTTAGTAAAACATTGACGTTTAAAAGTGCTGATTCTCAGCCTAATTTGAATAAATGATTTGATTTTGAAAGCCACACACATGCACATGTCATGTTACATGTCTGTTGATTGCTTCGGGTCGGCTTTCTTCAAGAAGTAAGTACAACCTATTCAAACAAGTGTATGTATCACTCCTAATGTTGCATGCGTTTGAACTTGTATCAGTTATGTCGATGTTACCCACTTCTTGTCGATTACGTATTGTTAAGTTCCGTTGATATCGGAACCGTTTATTCTGATTTATAAAATGTCAACACATGCAAAAATTAAGGTAACAGAAATATTCGTAATGTCAAAATCGCGAAGATTTTTGGTACCTTAATTTTTGCTTCTTTGGGCTT
Organism: Sesamia nonagrioides; assembly: GCA_017933935.1. NCBI lineage: Eukaryota > Metazoa > Arthropoda > Insecta > Lepidoptera > Noctuidae > Sesamia > Sesamia nonagrioides. The sequence continues at coordinate 5,032,105 of JADWQK010000025.1, forward strand.
GTCTGTCTCTGAAGCAGTTTTACCTGCATGAGTTGTTCTACTGTTACTTGTAACTTCTAAATGTTGTCTATTTGTTGGTTAATAAGGATTGATTATAGTCGAATTCGGTTCATGAACACTGGAAAGAAAGACCTTGCTAAAAGTTCTCATGTGCAATAAATCTGAAGATGCGTTAAATCTGAGAATGAAACGGAACCAGTTTCTCAAATATTCACTCTGACAGGAATAAGTGAATTAATTTAGCCCAATTAGGAAGTTTAATGCTCCTAAATCGTAATATTTATTATCATTCGTCAGTAAAAATAATTAAAAACACATTTTTCCAAAAATGTATTAATATGTTGCTATATTCAAATATTGGTTAATTTTAACTACAGTTCAAAAACCCGGCTCTCAGTCCTAATAATAAATAGCCTTTACTGTTTCATACATATTTGACAATGTACAAGTATATATATCTCGGCCACAGCCAGACGGAGGGTATCCATGAGGATTTCCCCACGACAACAAAAAACGTATGTATCTTCATTTAGTTCCGCTATCATTTAAAATTACATTACTTTATTCATACATTTTTTTATTTTTTTTTATTCGTACATTTCTTTACCCATATTGGCAACAAGCTATCTGCGCAGCCATCCGGTAGCAGATCTTTTTGGTCCCTTGCCAAATCGGTCGAGGCGAACTTCTGTCGAACCACACTGCCTCCGCTGGTGAGGCCTGATGGAACACTGGCCCATACGGCGAGAGAGAAAGCAGGTCTCTTTGCATCTCTCTTTGCCCATAGTTCGCGTCTTGATACTGGCAGTGCTACTCCACCTAATTTACCTCATTGCGGAGCTTCAATGCCGGAGGTTCGCATTAGGAACAAGGAGGTCCTGAGAGCACTGTGTCGTCTGGACGTGAATAAGGCTAGTGGTCCAGATGGTATACCAGCGATTGTTCTTAAGGCATGTGCACCCGAGTTGTCTCCTGTATTGACGCGCCTGTATCGCCTCTCATTTGGGACTGGTATAGTACCCAAGTCCTGGAAGTTTGCCAACGTGCAGCCCGTGCCCAAAAAGGGTAGTCGTGCCGATCCTACCAACTATCGGCCGATTTCGGTAACCTCCATACTCTGCAAGATTATGGAGCGTGTATTGAATTCGCGCCTCTTGGCTTACCTGGAAGGTAACGATCTCCTCAGTGACCGACAGTACGGTTTTCGGCGCAATCGGTCAACTGGGGACCTACTAGTGTATGCCACTCACTTGTGGGGCGAGGCCCTCGAGAAAAATGGGGAAGCGATTGCCGTCTCCCTTGATGTCTCGAAGGCCTTCGACCGGGTATGGCACGCTGGCCTTTTGAGTAAGCTTCCAGCGTACGGCGTTTCCGCTGGCCTGACTGGCTGGGTTAAAGACTTCCTGACTGAACGGTCCCTCCGAGTTGTTGTCGACGGATGCTCATCGGAGCCCATGTCGACCAATGCCGGTGTTCCTCAGAGGTCTGTTCTCTCTGCAACTCTGTTCCTGCTGCATATTAATGATCTGCTGATGCCCGGTATCTATGGGTATGCAGATGACAGCACAGTTGTGGAGAGATATCTGCCGGAAGCTCGGGCTAGTAAGGAAGCAATCTGGTCCGAAAGAGAGGCTATGGTAGAGCGTACGAGTGCTGCACTACAGGCAGTCTCCGAATGGGGCAAAGCCAATCTTGTAGCATTCAATGCCGCCAAAACACAGGCGTGTCTTTTCACCGCCAAAAGGAGCCCGTTCACCTTGGCTCCTACTTTTCAGAATGTATCCTTGGAGTGCACCAACCGCCTTCAGCTTTTGGGAGTAGAGATTTCCTCGAACCTTAACTTTGGGCGGTTCATTGAGTCCAAGGCCAGGGTGGCTGCTAGAAAACTTGGCGTTATCGCAAAGGTCCGGCGGTACTTCACACCGGGGCAGCTTCTAATGTTGTACAAAGCACAGGTCCGCTCGTGTGTGGAGTACTGCAGCCACATTTGGGCTGGTGCTGCGAAATGTCACCTGGATACTTTGGATTCAGTGGAGAGGCGTGCGAAGAGGCTGATTGGCGACCCAGACTTAACTCGAAACGGTCTCCAAAGCCTGGAGCACAGGCGTAGAGTAGCCAGCCTTTCGGTCTTCTATAGGTTGCATTCTGGTGAGTGTGCAAGGGAATTGCATGATTTAATTCCCCCATCACCGTTCCACCATCGGACGACCCGTCGTACGGCGAGTTTCCACCCTCACGTTGTTGATACCACTGCGACCCGGACGAAGCGTTTCGCTTCCTCTTTTATACCACGTACATCGAGGGACTGGAACAATTTGCCAGCGACGGTGTTTCCGTCACATTACAATTTGAGTGTCTTCAAGGCTAGAGTGAATAGGTTCTTAATAAACTAGCGCGCTTTACCATCAATGATCGCATCACTGCTTACCATCAGGCGGGATTGCGGTCAAGCGCTTGTTTATAACTTATAAAAAAAAAAAATAAAAAAAAAAAAATTAAAATCAATGCTCAATATAATCTTCATCGATTTCATTCAAATACTGGCCTGGCCACCTAGCACATAGCCTTGACCCCTAGGTGCGCGGGCGCAGCGGACGACCGAGCTTTGAGCAATGTTCACACAGCTAGCGATGGAGTAAAGTTGGTGTTAATTAACTGATTATTATCGCCCCCTGCTTACCAATTAGTATTTGTTTTTGTGGAACCTTTGAAGGTATTAGTGAAGAAATATCAATAGTCTTGGAATTGCATAACGACATTTATGTAGAAATCATTTTGTATTATGCATTCTTAGAGATTTAAGCACACTCATTTTAACAAATTCGATAGACAGAAATCGTTATGTTATTATGTAACATAAGACTTATTTAAATGAGTTCTACTTAATATTACAAACGTCAAAGTTTGTGTGCATCTATGGAATGTATGTTTGTTACTTTTTTATGCATAATTTGGTTTGAATTCAATGTAGAACACAGATGACTTATAACCAAGTCCAGAAGCAACATATAGGATGGTCTTTATCAGAATATTCCTCCGGGATCAAAACTTATGCTGGTAAAACCGCGAGACGCAGATAGTTATACCTACATATATATTTCTACTAACTAAGAAAACAAAACTCATAAAAATATGTCGTAGTATGTACCTAGTTATGTTTTCTACAAAAAGAGACAGAATTAAACAAAAATCCAAATCAAAAGTCATTTATTCGAATTAGGCTGAGAATCAGCACTTTTTGAACGCCAATATTACTTAAGACAGTCTCCCAAAACGCCTGCCCTTCGCCACTTCCTAGCTGTTCACTGGGAACAAGAAGTAGTATAACCAACTCCACAGCTGTCTGTACTGATTTTATACAATACTATGTATGTAGAATAACTAAAACAAGACAACACAGGACCTTGAATCAAATTAGTTACTATAAGTCAGCTAACCACGCCAATCCATACTATCCATACTAGTATTATAAATGCGAAAGTAACTCTGTCTGTCTGTCTGTTACGCTTTCCCGCTTAAACCTCTCAACCAATTTTGATTAAATTTGGCACAGACAATCTTTAGACTCTGAGAAAGGACATAGGCTACCTTTTATCCCGGAAAAAATTGATGTTCCCGAGGGAAATCTAAAAAGCGCGATATAACCGAACTCCACGCGGGCGGAAAGCTAGTATACCATAAAGCAAAAAACTAGTCATTAAAAATCAAAATCGTTGTTAACACCACTACGATCCGGACGAAGCGTTTCGCCTCCTCCTTTATACCGCGTACATCGAGGGACTGGAATAGTTTGCCAGCGGCGGTGTTTCCGTCGGACTACAATTTGAGTGTCTTCAAGGCTAGAGTGAATAGGCTCTTAATAAACTAGTGCGCTTTACCATCAACGACTGCGTCGCTGCTTACCATCAGGCAGGATTGCGGTCAAGCGCTAGTTTATAATATAATAAAAAAAAAATGGAAAATGTAACTAAATTCGATTACCTAAATAAAAACCTCCAGGCATAAAGGGCGTGACAAACCACATTTTTATGCATTGTAAAAAAAAAATAGATAATTTCATGAACTCATATAACCTGTCAGTAAGCTAATTCTGAAGAAAGAACACAAACATTCATCTGAGTTAATCAGAGCGACCAGCTTTATTATTTATTCTTATCATATATATATATGTATAGTCGTTGACACCATGCATTTGAACAGAGCTTGGATTTTAATTGTGCATTGGACTTTAATCGTTCATGATAATCTATCAACAATGAAGATCTTTGATTACCGCGGTCCGCATTTCTAATTACAGATATTCTCATGTCAGTCAGTGCATCTACTTCAACTACACTGAGGGCCTGATTGCATAATAATATGGTATTAATGACCTTCGTGTTCACTGAGAATATCACTCTTAGTAAAAGCCTTGACTTAGAAAAAACATCGTTGATTATACAAAGTTCAATGTTGTTATTGATCATTTTATTATCTTTATTACTTATTACTGTGCTATCATGTACACTTAAACTTAATTTTATTTATTTATTTACTCTGAACATTCAAATGCCTTTACAGGCTAAGCTCAAGGTTTTTTAATTCAATAGCATGGTAAATACTTCACCTTTATTTGTATCATCCTTAATAGTCTTGTATTGCTATATTGGTACTAAAGTGTCAAGCTTATCTACTATTATTTACATATTATATCAAGTTATGTAAACCTTTTAAGTTATCAAGTTAGCTGTAATCAAATATCTAGCAGTTCTTAGAAAACAAATAATATTGTTTGAATAACCAAATTCATGGGAATAGTATCTTTTTTTAATTTAGTTTGATTATTTGTGTGTTTTTAGGGCACTGTGTTTAAAGGTTGAAAACGGGACCCTATCACTAAGACCTCGTTGTCTATCTCTATGTCTTTTTTTTTTTGTTCATCATCATCGTCAACCTTTTTTTTTATCGTCCAACTTGCGGGCGCAGGCCTCCTCTCATACAGAGAAAGATTGAGCGTAATTAACACGCTTGCTCAGTTGGCGATTCCAGGTTTCCTCAAGATGTTTTCCTTCACCTTGTAATTAGTTTTTTGTTCACCAAGCTTTATCCTAAGAACTGTGGTATCTAAACAATTGAACTGATGGTGTATTTATGTTCATCATCCCAGCGTTAATCCCAGTCGCATCCGAAGCCTTTTCAGCTTTGGAGTCTGGGGTTCGTCTTACCAGTCCAACTGCTGATATGGCTAAACTTCGACATTTTCTATGAAGCGACTGCCGTCTGACCTCCACAACCCGAAGGCGACATCGAAGCATTGCAGTTAGATCAATTGTTGGACTTTTGAGGGCTCCAACAACCCGTAACGACTGCCACTAGATGTTCGTATGGCAACCGGGACCAACGGCTTAACGTGCTTTCCGAGGCACGACCAGACCAGTACAAATATTCGTATTCATGCATACAAATACTTGCACTGTGCGGGGATCGAACCCGCGCCACCTTGCGCAGCGGCCGCGTCCGCTACCGCTACGCCACGGAGGCTGTCATGATGGTGTATTTATGTTGTCAGTATAAAAATAAATTTTAAAAAGAGGTGACTATAGAAAAATACGTACGGGTCGACGACACTTTGAGGCGACTCATTGAACGACATAAATTATCACCTCATAGTTAGGGTTCGTCTATTGCTTTTCATATTATGCCACCTGGTTATCACCTTGTTGGAATTACATCCATACGTTTACTCTTTGATATTTAAGATTCGCTTAGCGTCAAACTTCGGGCTGAAAATATTATTCCTAGTTACGCCACGCGGTTTCACCTGCATAAATTTCGATGCCATAGGAACATGTGATAAAAAGCTATGTTAATCCCGGTTATAAACTAATTTTGTGCCAAATATCATCCAAATCCATTCAGTAGTTTTTGTGTGAAAGAGTAACAAACATACGAGGATGGACATCTAGGGACTGGAACAATTTGTCAGCGGCGGTGTTTCCGTCTGACTACAATTTAAGTATCTTCGAAGTTACTGTGAACAGGCCTTTAATAAACTAGCGCGCTTTACTATCAATGATTGCATCAGAGTCAGGTGGAAACACCGCCGCTAGCAAATTGTTCCAGTTCCTCGATATATGCGGTATAAAAGACGAGGCGAAACGCTTCGTCCTGATCGTAGTAGTGTCAACAACATAAGGGTGGATACTCGCCGTACGACGGGTCGTTCGATGATGGAACGGAGATGGGGGAGTTAAGTAACACACTCTCCAAAATGCGTCCTATAGAGCACAGACCGGCTGGCTACTCTTCGCCTGTGCTCCAGTATAACAAATATGTATAGGGCTCCCATACAACAGATGCGATACGAATTCCTGGATAAAAATAATCATAGATGTGACTGTGGTGTTCAAGTTATGTACCTACAGTTTTATTTACATCTCGGCGTTTCTTTATAACTTTACGACTAGGTGATTATAGGTTTTCGCAAATCCCTAGAAACCAGTCGAACCTATTTTAGCCCCGATTCCCATGGTTATGAGCCAAGAATCTAGTTGGTGCAGCCTGATCTGCATACACTTCAATTAGAGTTGTTACCACTGCGATATGCAAGTGTAGGAACCAGCTCCAAGGGAGGAGCATTAGCGGGAAATTGAAATGCCTCATCATTATTTAAATTGAAGGCAATTTTGTTATACAATTTCAGGTTTTCAACATGTTTTCCCTGCAGCGTTTACCTTCTTCGACTTTCTATATTTATTTCAAATCGCAATACCCGCTTTTTTATTTAATCATCATCATCATCTCAGCGTTTATCCCAGTCGCATCCGAAACTTTTTCAGCTTTGGAGTCTGGGGTCCGCTTTAACAGTCTAACTGTTGATTTTGGCTAAACTTCGATATTTTCCGTGAAGCGACTGCCGTCTAACCTCCACAACCCGAAGGCGATATCGAAGCATTGCAGTTAGACCAATTGTTGGACTTTTGAGGGCTCCAACAACCCGTAACGACTGCCACTAGATGTTCGTTTGGCAACCGAAACCAAAGGCTTAACGTGCTTTCCGAGGCACGACCAGACTAGTGCAAACAACATTACCTGCTTTTTTATTGAATCTCTGGCTCATTAGTCATAGATTTGATTTTAAAATCGCTGAACTGTGTTTTTATTAATTATTCAGTATTATTCAGAATTCAGGGCACTCGCCCAAATTGAAAAACACCTCATACAATCCTCTAAAATTCCTCTGACCTCTAGTAAATTGATCCACATTGTTTCTCGAATTGTGTCGTTCCCAATTCAGCTTTTAGCCTTTTATAGGATCAAACATTTCGACACTAATGTGAAACCTATTATGATCACGATTATGCTGTACTCTAAACTCCGTTCATTAGACCACAGATATTTTTGAGATCATTAAACAGTACGACATGCAAATTTTATCGAAGAACTTGCAACGGATACACTTTACTGCTTTCGATGGTGATTACTAGCAATTATTGTTTTATTTTTAGTTTATACATACCTACTGTGTATAAGCAACTTTTTTATTTTATTAAATGTGAAAAATTGTTGACTATATCCCTTTATCTAGATGCATTAATTAGTTTTCGCTGTATTCATAAGTCTTAAGTTTCGATAAACATCGTGTTTTGCTTATCATTTCTCCATAATTTCTAAAGTGTTCGCAGTTCAAAATTGATTTGAATATAATTATAATCCAGTCCGTTAGCAGTCTGATTTCTAAATTTTCAGCTTTGTAAGTATTTTTATTCCTCGACTACATGCTTTGAATAAAATTCATCTGTAAATAAATAAAGTTTCGTTCCTGCTTCTTCCACAAACTGCTGCTTGGCTTAATTTGTATAAACATTGTCTTAAATCAAGATCTTAAGATCAAATTCCGTGCTCTTCTTTAGGAATGTAACGTTCTCTGTTATTTGAACAGTTACTGTATCCGCATTCGGTTCAAAAGAATTCAGGTTGATTTTCTTAATTTATGTTTCATACCGTTAAAAATACAATGCAATAGCATTTCCATTTCCGTTCTGTGTTATTATCATTTAAATCGTAACTATCATTATCAAACCCGAAATCGGTATCCATTAATTTGGTTATCTTTGAGTATCTACTTCAAGAGCTCACATTGATGGATTATATCAGTTCGATTAAATGTTTGGTGCGTAATCGTTGCGTGCGTTCACGAATGTCATATCTTGAGAGCCTTGTCCGGTTAAGTTGTCCATGTATGTAACTTGCAAGTTTATTTGCAACTTAGTAAGCCTTCGGATTTTAAAATTATCGAGAAGTTGAGGCTGTTGTATACTGTGGCGTGCGGTTTCGATTCGGTCGGGTAAAAGTTTGAAGTCCATTCGGTTCGGTTAGACGCGTCGCGTGGTTGCGCACGGCGGCGCCTCAGTTTGCTCGCGCTGCCCGCGCAGCTCACTCGTGTGTTCAAATTATCGCTGTTTTAAACGTAAACGGACTTTCCGATACGAATTTGGAACGTTTCCGACCGGTAAGTCGGTTTAACTGTCGCTTTTAGGCGAACAATTTTGCGACCGCCTAAATTTCGCATTGCGATTGGCAGTGCTATTGCTTCACTCTGTTACGCTACCGTCTTAACAGATAACTGTGAAGAAACGTGTGCAAGCTCTGTGTGTTGCGAAGTCGGCAGAAGTCGGCAGATTGTGCTTTATCAGTGCTGTGGAATGGATGTGTTTTGTGGAAAGTGCTAATTTTGTTTGGTTCGAGACTTACGATACGTTTCACTGAACGCGGTACAAAAAGTGGTTGTGTTATCGAGTTCATGTGACTACCGGAGTATTGATTGATACGCAGTGCTTTCCCCCTGTCTAGAGCTTGATTTATGGTAAGTCATTCGGTTCACTTATTTTAGTGTTAGGATTTATAGTTGACAGATATCATTCAGTTGTTAGTTGTTTGGCCTTGTTTCTCTAATATAGATTTATCCGAGATAAGTAGAAGATTTAAACTTTTGACAACACATCGATTCATAAGTGTAAAGGTTAAACACGTGAGGATATAAAAATGTGATTAATTCAATGACACTTCACGTAGACTTCCGTAAAAGGCTGGGCAAGGCGGTACGCGTTGATTGTCGAGTCTGAGTCGTAATCGTCATCGCTAAACGGAAACTTAACAATTTCGTCTGTGACATTGAAGCCGTGAAGAAGAAAGCGACATTAATAAGTTTATTAACGAACTGGCACGCATATTCATCACGCCGAAACACTTACTTACCGGCAAGCTTACCGAAGATTTGATATTAATTAATACGAGAATGATTGGACACTTTGAAACGTCGATAGTGGGTCATGCTATTTATTAATTGCGAATCAGTGCGAACAAGTGGCACCGGCATTGTACGCGAAAAAAACTGGAACTTGAGAAATCCGTTCACTTTTAATGTTACTCTGATAATATATATTGTTCTCACAAAGAAATTACAGAGTTGATGTAGACAGTAGATTGATCAATTTCTAAGTTATAATAACGTTTTCAAAGTCTGCCATTAATACTTGATGTTTCCAAACGATCTCTGATCTAACTCCTGTATCTGATCAATTATTGACGAAACTGATGGTGACGAAATTGGAATGAATCCTCTACAGACGTCACAAATTAAGAATCGATCGATGTACAATTGATCTGTTAAGCGTTGGAGACTTTTCATTTCAGCAATATAAGTAGGTTAAATACCTACGTAAATTATTGGAATGAAAAGTAATCAAAGCAGTGCATTTAAAGTTGTTAAACTTGAATTTGCAAATGTAGTGTCTGCTAGTATGGTCGAAATAAACCGTTAAATTCCTAGAAAGTTTAGATAACACTGTACGACATAAGTAACAACATTCCGATTGCTAACATTGAACCTAATAACAGTTGGGGTAATAGAGTATGAACGTAACGAAATGTATTATTTGAGAAACAGACTAAAATGACATATGTCATCTTAGTCTGTTTCTCAAATAATGCATGTTGTAAATAGTACCTACATTAAGTCCAGTTCAGGTGTAAGTTTTTTGTACTAATGTTTCTGCTGCCTTGAACTCTTTCTGAGCGACAATGAAAAGTAAAAAAAATTGGGTACAATAATTATAATATTAACGTTAAACTGTTTTCGATAGTAATCATCATAGAAATGGCGTGGGAGCAGGACTAATTGTTTTAAATCAAATTATAGAAGAAGTAGTAATAATGTTAATAAAAGCTTACAAATTTATCACAAAAAATAGTATTGATGTACTTATCTGATTTTAAGACGAAAGACCTTCATACATAAAAGTGCTATGATTAGGTGCTAGACTAGGAGACAATGTTTAATTAAAGCAAAAAAAAAAACATATCTCCTAAGTCATGTTACAGACGAAATATTCCAACAAGAATTTCAAATTTCGTAACGTACCATTAAGATATATTAGTTTACCAAAATTGCTAGGTTTCCTATCCCACAATTTGCATTCAACACTTAAATCCAAGTTCTAACAGTCTTTTGTCTGCGCTAATCAGACTGTAAAGCTAGAATGATTAGTTAAATGCCCTAGACGAGAGAGTTTGACCTAGGCACAGTTAGAATGTGGAGTCTTATAAGTCTTTGGACCCACAGCGTGACCTCAGTGTCACGATCACTACAAATATTGTGGTCGTGATGTTAGCTTGTGTTTTTAATTGAAGTATTAGTGTTTGTGGGGTTCTTGTTAACACATATGGATGTTATTGATATATCGATACATTTTCTTAAATGTATAAACTTACCACATGTTTTAACGATATACTTAATATGTTAATAGGCGCTTCGAATTCGATACTGCTAATTTTCAAAAAAGTTTTAAAGCGAGATATCACAATGACATTGTTTATATTCGTTTTCCTTTTTCCAAGCATATAAGCGTTTTTTGCTTTAACGAAAACGTGTAAAGTTAGTTGACCTGGCTGGTAGACCTTATTGGTCAATATAATATTAATATTTTTAATAATAGTTTTAATTCTCATATCTAAAACATTACTATTAATGGCATTGCGATTATAGACCATGGTTTATAAAAATTTAATTGTTTTTCTTACACCGCTTTACCCGTTAATACCATTGTCAGAACTTTGGAAAAAAGAGTACTTAAATACTAATTCCTGTGAAATTACCAGTCGGTTATTTCGTAATTATGTTTAGAACTTCAATCTTCAGTATTACCCCCCGTCGTTCGATGCAACGGATGATACCGGGTGGTAATACTATAATCACCACGCTTGGCAGACAGTCAGGTTGTCTTCGATGATATTATGAGAAGACAAGTCAAGTTGGCTTTCATTATGGTCTTATTATACAGTGACCTTACCTTTTTTTGACAGCTGAAAAGTTTGAGAATTGAGAAGGACGATGGCCAGTTACACAGGGAATCGTATAACATAATTGGTCATAAAAAAGAAAAAAAAATTACATTAGCAAATGCAGTGTCCAACAAGGAGCTATACTTTTCAGCGGTTTACTTATATTCAAATTCGAAAAACGAACTCTTGTTAGAATCGGTTCTATTCAGCCATAATTATGTTATAAAATTACTACAAAAACTGCCTGCTTATGTCCGTTCCCAAGCTTCATGGGAACTTCAACACGTCAACAACAAACTTTTATTTCCAATCAATCTTTTCTATTGAAGTTTGTTACGTATCATTTCCTCCATAATTGCTTTAGTCACGATAGCCTTTTATTTCCTTAGATAGATGAATGCAAATTGCTGTGTCCTTGATACGCCGCGGTCATCAATCCTTTTGTTGATCATCGTTACAAGTTTCAATTAGCAACCGTTGCATATCGTAATTGTAGTTGTGAAATTTACAACGCCTGTTACGTTGTGTCCACTAAGCTGGCTTTTATGACTTTCAAGTGTATTTTATTTCAATTAATTCACCACTTTTACAGTATCTTCTTTTTCTGTATTAGATTTTTATTACCTACTAGTCATCACACTTCTAGGCCTTCGGAGATGACAGGAAATATCATACGAGAACGTACTGCCGGGATTCAGCCGTTTTTTGCTCCAACCCAGAAAATACAACCAGATATTCGAAAAAAATTCTTAAAATTATATTTTCGGGTTACGATTTCTTTCTACATCTCGTAGCCGTTACTTGTTTCAATAATATTCAGTATACAGTTTTACCTTTGTTATTAAATAACTATATTCACAGGTGTATTATGTAGACTACAAATTATGTTTTCCTACTCTTACGTCGTCTAAGTCTCCATATTTTGTGAAAGCTGTCATCATAATGTCGTAAAATATAAAGAAAAGGTAAAACTTAGACTATAATGTATTTGAGATTTGCAAACGTTTTGAAGTCTTATTTATTACGTCCAACATCGTAAAATATGGATGGCCTTTGTGTCATGATGTCATCTAATACAAAGTTTAAGAGAAAGTGTTGTTTCATACAAATGTCTTTACTGTAAATTATTTGTTATTGTCATAGGTGCAGTACAAGTGTAATTGTAAGACACTGTTTTCACTCGCACAACCGTTGTATTACATTTTAATGTTTTATCGTCTTTGGCCTTAACAGCTAATGACAGCAACATTTAACTATAATAGCCTTGTATAAACGTATTGTCACTAAACTTGATTACGTCATTCTCTTGTTTATTTAGTTCACATTTAAGAAACTCTTTAAACTGCTTGCACTCCTCTTCTGTTGTATTAAAACCTTCTAAATATTTGTAACCACCATCACTTAGCTCTTCAAACTATCTGACAATAGATCTCTTAAACAGATTCTAACTTAATGTAAATTTGAAACAGTTCAGTAACTCCATTCTATGCGTAGGAGTTCGCTACCGGCCTGTCACTCCGTATGTAATGTAGTCATAAATGTACTTCTAATTCTAAAGCCTTTTTTGTGACACATAAGGGAGTTCACACATTGGCCAGAGCGTTCTATTGATTCACTTGTGTTTGATTTTGTGTGTAGCGCTCCGGGGGATGAATGCTTAACTCATGCTGATTATAATGCGTGTTTATTTCGTGCATGGCTGATGTGATTTTTGCATGAGTGTTCTGGTTCTATATGTCAACACAATACGTGTATTGTTCACCTAAGCTTTTGTATTACACATTAAAAAGTTGACTGTTTTGACTCAGCACTCCCGCGCAGTTGCCTGCGTTTGCGCACCAATGTGTACGCGCTCTCACAGCGTTAATAGAGCTTTGTGTCGCTTGAGGTTTTGCTTTGAAACTCAAAAAGGAAAGACGCGTGGGTGATGTAATACGTATTATTACGCGGTTTTACCTTGAAGGGCGAAATTAATACTATTACATACCAAGCGGCTTTAGTACGAGATACCTATATTAATAACGTTACGTTGATAATATAAAACAATATTGGATGTTGGATATTTTTATGTAATCGATATAGCGGAAGAGATGTAATTTAAAAACTTGTTGCATAAATATAAATATATACATAGTTTTTAGAAGAACCCTTACCTCTTATTGCAAAACATAAATTTTATTTAAATCAGGTTTCATCATCATCACCAACCTTTTATCGTCCCACTGCTGGGCACAGGTCGCCTCTCATATAGAGAAGGATTGAGAGTAATCGCCACGTTTGCTCAATGCGGGTTGGCGATTTCAGACTTCTAAAGTCCAGGTTTCCTTAAGATGTTTTCCTTCACCTTCAGTCATTGGTGTCCTTAGAAAGTACATATAACTTTTAGAAAAGTTACATTGGTACTTGCCTGACCTGGAATCGAACCCGCACACTCATACTTGAGAGGCTAGTGTTTTAACCACTAGGCCACCACGACGTTCAGAGCGGGGTTAAACCATCTAAGTGGTTATTAAATTATACACCTAACCGTTACAGAAATGCAGTTCTCTATATCAAAATGACAGATCAGTTCGGTACTAAGTTGTCACTTTAGTATAAAGAACTTTGACTTCACCACAATAAAGTTCGAAATACAAATATGGATGTATTGACTCAAAGGTTATGTCTGGAAATAAATTTTGTTTTTTAATAAGGGGTCAGTATTTTTGAAAACAGCTTTACTAACAACGCATATAGATAAGTTTTTTGAAATTTGTAAATGAACCTAAAATTAATTTATCAATGAATAATCCGATAAAGGAAAATTTATTAATTGTGGGCACATTAACCAGTGTAGACCAACTGTTACTTAATCTTAATTGATTGATTAATTGCGCCGTGGATTGGACAATAATCAAAAATTTCTTAATTCACTTAATTATTTCACAAGTTACACCTGATATTTCCACCACTGATTGGCTCCGATATTACTCCAGAAGTACCAAATCTTGTACCCGCAGCCATTTTAAATCAATATCGCAACTTAATAGAAATAATTCAATAGAAACCAATCATCTATCACCGAGGTGCGAATGGAAACATGGAACTGTGATCTTTGGAGGCTGTAAATCAAACTTATCTCCACCACTAACTTGTTTATGGTTATTGTTCTTAAATAAATTTTAACCGCTTTCTGCACCTTCGTGACCTATTTGGAAGTGTTCTTTGTTATTCAATGTGGAAGGTTTTAGTTAAATTTTATGGCTTGGAGATAGTTTCCTTTAATTGGATTTGACTACAGGTGTATTGTTGCGAGTCATGGTGTTATTAATAATGACAGACTTGTCTAAACTTTATCTAAAGGACGGATTAACTGTTAGAGCTTCTATATACAACGTTATATTTTGTTTATGCGAAACCTGAATATAGTTTGTTCAGTATAAGCAACTGAATCGAATCCAATCAATTTTACACCATGTTATATTTTTTCCCAAATACATTTAGGAAATGTTGCAGAGTGGTTACCGAGCGGTTACAATAGATCATAGTACTTGCGCGCGCGCCACAGCTGACGCCAGGGGCCAACGCACCGCGCTCGCCCGCCCGAGCGGAGCTCTTTTTTGGACAACCAAGTAAAATAATGAGCTTATAACTTTGTGGCTTTTCATTATCTTTTTGAAATTACTTAAAAATACTGGACACGTATTTCGGGTTTCGCATAAACAAAAAATATTACATATAGGTACGTAGTAGGGATTAAGTTTTAGTTTAGAATTAGTTTCAGATCCCACAAATGTGTGTAAGATTAATATAAATTTAGTTGATATAGATAGTAGTAAGTAGTAACTTACTACTATCTATATCAACTAAATTTATATTAATCTTACGTCCTTTTCTTTTAGAACTTCCATTTAGTTTAGTTTGTGAACAAGGAAATCGGCACCATCGTTAAACTCAAAATCCTTAAAAATAAGATTCTCAACTTTCGTGTTTTTAAAATATCCACAGACTTTTTCTTAATCATCGACAATGACATCGACATTTCGACAATCATTAATACAGTTCATCCCGATGCTACACTTAAATATGACTTCCCACGAAAAAATATTCACTGCACAGACGCCCCTAGTAATGGTGCCCTGAAACCAAATTACAAGTGAATACTATAATAAATGAAACACATTCATTAGGTACTATTTGTAGCATTATTATGGGTAATTTGAATAATATATTAACTTATAATAGGCTCTTATGTTATTACATCTCCATTGATATACTACATAATAATGTCAATGAAAGGAATTGCTGATTATAAAAATTAAAATTGATCATTAATGAAATTACTGTTTATATAAGTTTACATGTTTAAAATTGACCGATTACCTGTACAGTTTAGCTATATTCTCCGTTACTCTGTATGATTGATATGTTACGGATTATGATGTGGGCTTCGTCATCATTTAGATCAATTATTCCAAATGTATTTATGTACATATGTGTCTTTAACAATAATACTAAACTTACATTAAATAATTTCTATACGAAGCAGGGGGCTGGGTCGCTTCTTCTTTCTTCTTCTTAGCCTATAGAGGTACACTGCTGGACAAAAGGTTCCACCAAGGCTTTCCACAATGACCGGTCTTGTGCTGCCCGCATTCATCTGTTTCCCAAGATCTTCGGTTTCTGCGTTTTCCGGTACGCCGGCCGCCAATCCAAAACCTTACTGCCGGGTCGCTAATAGAATATATAATATATACGATGGCTTCAAAACTGTAGACGCATAACACAAAACAGTAAACTGATTATGGCTGTACAGTATTCGAACCACGTTTAACTTTAATTTGTCTATTAAAGTTTTGTAATCACCCTTTAAAATAGAATACGGAAACAGTAAATCTCGTAAGAAATACATTAACACAAAGCAAACAATGAGGAGATTAAAATATTTTATTGTTTCATGAAATATAAGGTCTTATTTTTTTATACCTTATATGAATTGTGTTGGTACTAGCCTACTGCCTTAGTAGAACGTTAGATATCGCAGTATGATCTGTGGTATGATTCTGTGTTGCTTTAATAACAATAGAAGTAGATTTAGTATTATTGTAGAGCCCGTACTAGTATTGAATGGGCTAAATTATTGATAAGCAATTGAAACAGATAAATTACGAAATTTTATGAACCGTGACATGGATTTTCAAAACAATGTACTTACCTATATATGTTTTAAATTTATTAGAGGTTATATCAACCATTTTTCTGCGCTTACTGATATACTTGCTTTAATTTCAATACTAATCAAATCATTTTTTGTATTTCAGAATTATCCAGTAGACAGTCATACCTTCGTATGTTTGTATATGAAGTCCATATTTTTTCTCTCTCAAAATTGAAATCCATCTAAGCTAACTTCACTATGCTATAGAGTATAGATCAATGGCCATCTTGAAATATATATTATACCCCGCAATATATTCAACAAGGAGGATGTGGCAATATATATTCCTGTCGCGGGGTCACGCCTGCGTTGTATCCCGGTCCGCCCCAGCGCTTGCGCGTGAGTCGCGACATAATTACAGGATCCACTGTGAATCATGGCTCGTTGTATTTTAATGGTATTTTGGATTATGTTTAAATAAGCTTTTGTTTTAATAGATATTATGTCAAGTTTTAAATGTCTCTTCTTTCACAATAATTAATCTTCTATTTTATTGTCTTCGTCTTTCGTATCTACATAAGTATACTGGTCGTTAGCTGGATTGCCAAGGGCACTTCGGCGTTGTCCTAACTCGGTGGTGGCCTTTCCATCATTCCAGTCTGGTGGTTGAATAATCAATCTTGCCTTACGTTTGATTCTTTTTTGATATTGCTTATTGATTTCAAATGAAATGTAGCTTTCAAAATAGAAAAGCCGGCTACTAATGCATTATATTGCTGTATGCTTATTGGATTATGATACAAGCTAGGATCAAATGACACTAAGTTGACACTGATGTTGACAAAGTTTCTGTAACCAATAAAAATAATCATATTTCTGCTTATTTTGCGTAGATACATAATCTGGCATACAGCAGTCTACTTGGGATTTCTAAGCTGATGAATTATTGAGGAAAATTTATATAAGCAAAGACTGGTTTAACTGTCGCCACCACCACCGTTTCCCTTTTACCAAGAGGATATACTTGAAATAATTATTATTTTGAATACTGTTAAAGCACGTTTGCAAATCACTGGAGACCATTTTGAAGGCAGTAATAATTTGAATGCAATGACTATTTCATTTAAGCATTCGTATTGATTGGTTGGTCTAGAATCTAGAATTCTGTTTATATTATATAATACCTGGAGCCAAACCTGTTCTCGCTCTAGCTCTATTAGAGCCTATTGGGTTTTCTATTAAATAACCCACAATGTTAAACTTTGGCGTAGAGATTGAAAATTAATATCCGTCCGGCTAGAAGTGTTTAGCGATGCAAATAATTGTAATTTATATTATAAGTAATTGGCTATTACAGTAGACAGCTTTCAGCTACCTTACTTATTTAAGTATGCGAGGATTTAAGTATCGTAATTTTTAATGGCCGATTCTGATCTTTCTGATGCTGAATAGAACGAAGAAGAAAGAGAAGATTCATTGGTCTTCGCCTTCGTATGTTTAAATTTTTCCATATTTTGAATAACTTTATGTCTACCAACGTGTATATCAAGTTAAGTGAAGCATATGACATAGCTCTCCCACATAGCTCTGCGAGTCGCTAAACTTAAGTGGCAGTGGGCAGGGCACATTGCTCGTAGAACCGATGGCCGATGGGGCAGTAAGGTTCTGGAGTGGCGGCCACGTACTGGAAGACGCAGCGTAGGGAGGCCCCCAACAAGGTGGACCGATAACCTGGTGAAGGTCGCGGGAAGCCGATGGATGCGGGCAGCACAAGACCGGTCAGCGTGGAAGGCCTTGGGGGACGCCTTTGTCCAGCAGTGGCCATCTATAGGCTGAAGAAGAAGAAGCATATGCATTACAACAAATAAATTTTCTGATGCAGCAAGCTAGCAATTTTTTTTGTACCCAGAAAAACTAAGAAGCGTAATTTCCATCTAATTAAATACGCAAAGTGTGTTACACAATGTAAATTATCATATTAATTGTTTTTATTTTCACGCGTTATACAGGATGGTGCGAGTTAATCTACTTCCCTAGTTTTTTTAAACAGATTATGGTAAGTTATGTTAAATATTCGGTAACTGACATTGATTTTTATGGCGTCACACTGGTTGGTATTCAAATAATGCATGCAGTATAAATAGGTTGTTTTTTGTGAACTTATGTAACTTATTATGTCATTGGTTAATGATTCCAAAAAATACTAGACACGTATTTTTCTTTTTTCATATAAACAAAAAATGAAGACGACACAGTGCGTTGAAAAATCGTGTGACGTCACTGCACGCTACACTTTTTAGCGAGCAGTGACGTCACCAGCCGCCACTCCTGATCTTTGACGCCTTTTATATTTGTCA
Organism: Sesamia nonagrioides; assembly: GCA_017933935.1. Taxonomy (NCBI): domain Eukaryota; kingdom Metazoa; phylum Arthropoda; class Insecta; order Lepidoptera; family Noctuidae; genus Sesamia; species Sesamia nonagrioides. The sequence goes on from JADWQK010000025.1 coordinate 5,050,921, forward strand.
ATTTTTATTGATTTGATAAAAGAAAATATACGTGTCCAATATTTTTCTATAATCTGAAAGACGGACTAAAAAGAATCTTTTTTTTTTTTACCCAGAAAACATCCCTATTTGTGCTGTCCCTTTGCAGAACAAAGGCTTCTCTTCCTCTTTTCACTTTTGCCGGTCTACTGCGACTACGGTTCAGCTTATTCTGTCTAGGCCTGCCGAGCTGTGGTTTCCTGCTATTAGGGAACTCATCAGTGGTGGTTTGCGTTTTGCTGCTTCAAAATGCAAAAGATGTGGCCCATACTCCATTGGTTGTGGTTTCACTTTAAACTGATCAAATTGGAAATTAAAAAAAACTTCTGGGTGTTCAGAAGCGTAATGAGTCAATCGTTCCAAAAATACCTGAAATGAACAAGGAAGTCTATATGGTACTAAATGTTATTGGACATTAAATATGACATTTTCTCTCTGTGAATGTCACACATTGCCCTTACGCTCAAAAAATATTGTTTAAATAAAAAACGCGTTTTTAAAACGCATCTCCTTCGCAACAAACATAATAAAAGGAAGCATGCTTTATCATTACTATCTTGTTTGTTGTGCATAATCCGTGTGCAAAACGCGTTCAATCGCTATCATCGCAGTCCCCTGAGTCACGCACGTCCGCTCGCATTGAATGCATCGATGCGAATGAGACATACCTACTCTATTGGCCGAAAGTTCTACTGTCGCGCCCTTTTCCGGTGCATATGCGCGTACGCTGCCCCGAGTGCAATTTAAATTATGGTTTATGTTGCTTAATTACGTCATCACTTGCAATATGAGCCCTCTGTTTAGAATTCTCATTGCTTCTCTCACTTTTCATAGGCAAAATAACTTTTATGACATTGAATTGTTTTCTACCTGATGCAATGCTTGATGTTTTATGATCTAAAGTGCATAAATATCGTGTTGGATGGTATTTTATGTGATGGAAGTGTGTGTATAAGTAGGTTTTTTTTTTTATACCTAGCTGTCGTTCCTTGTGCAGATAAATGTCTTGTGTTATTACATCATTATGATGACTATCATATCTTTTATCTTTCGAATTATGTTTCTGAGTAAGTGCATTTATCTTTATTTGCAAGACTTGGCTAGTAATTATTTCAACCGGCCAGTATTCCATGAAAAAGAAAGTAATCTATACTTTATTTTTACTTCCAATCTATATTTTCCAATACCTGCGTTCATTTCACATATTAAAGAAGTTGGTGTCAATAGAAAATCTACGATACGTCATTTTATATTCGCGTTGGATTTCTTTATGGCAACGGACATCCGCTAATTAGATGAATATTAAAAGCTAAGTGTGACTGCTGCCCCGGTCGTTGTGCCCGAAGCCTTTTGCATATTATCAAGTATGAATCATGATTCATTGGCGCTGATTGGCTGATCATAGAAACCTTGTCAGGTATGTGGTTTGTCTGCAGCTGCACTACTTTACGTGTTCTCTATCATTATCAGGGGAGGCTTGTTTATTCGACCTAATCTCGGAAATTACTGTGCAATCAAAATAAGAATACGGCATTGACCGTCTAACTACAGTTTGATAAGGAAGCCCATTTCCTGTAAGTCTTACTTAACTCTAACTTAACTGAATTTTGGTTGACAGCTAAAATGTCACAATATGGCGAGTGACATGAGTTCAATTCTTACTTCCAGCTTTTGAAAATGGTGATTGTTTCCCAAATTAAGTAGTTTCCGAGCTTGTTGGCTACTCGAAATACAACTTAACTATGATAATTTAATCCTGCTGGTTAAGGCAACACCATCATAATTATGTATTTACAAGTTTTACCTAAATTATTATACCGGTAACCAGCTATGTTTTTAATGTTCACTTCACAGCTTTGAAGTGTACCCCAATTAATTGTATAGGCGATGTAATGAGTAATAAATAACACAGTGGGTCTAGTGGCTTGGGCTGAGGGAGGGATATTTGTGAGTTACGACGTATGTGTTAATATGGAATTTTAATTCGTCATTTACCTAATATTCAAAACTGTATGCCCTGTCGTTTTTTTGTTGAAACACCACCCTCTCAAGTATGAGTGCGCGGGTTCGATTCCAGGTCAGGCAAGTACCAATGTTACTTTTGTAACGTTATATGTACTTTCTAAGTATATCTTGGACACCAATTACTGAACGTGCAGGAAAACATCTTGAGGAAACCTGGACTTTATAAGTCTGGAATCGCCAACCCGCATTGAGCAAGCGTGGTGATTACGCTCCGTTCTCCTCTGTATGAGACCTGTGCCCAGCAGTGGGACGATAAAAAGGTTGATGATGATGATGTATGCCCTTGATACTACTAATCATTTGTATATCAATGTGTGTCATGTTTAAGAATAATAAATTAAATGAGTAGATTAAAACAAAAATATTCTTGATCGGTGATCAAGACGTATTTGTAGCAATAAGCAATATATAGCGCACACATAATACATACTTATGTATAACTAGATACTTAAATAAGTTATTTTGTTGAAGAATTAGTTACACAATGATATTTGACGGGTAGCCAGTTCGCAGCAGGTCCGTTCAAATGAATTATTATTGCCTTTTTTCAATTTTGCTCGTGTCTAGAATGTTTAAACCCCAATAGACGATGTTTTTGTGAATATAGCATTTTTATTCGACAACTAACGGCCTTGTTAGTCCGTGTGCCAGTGTGTGTATGTTTACTAATAATGAATTTAATGTGCTGATACAAACAAAATATTATGTGTTCTCTTGTTCAAGCATTGAAAGTATTTGTAGCATTGTGCAATAGGGTACACATAGAAAAAAATATTTTAATATCCATCAGATAGATTTATAAAAAATATTGAAATAAAATATTGAAAATTGAAATACTTAGGAAGATATATTGATTTGAAATGTCCCATGACGTCACGCCGTGGTATATTTTGTACCATGACGTGACGTCAATTAACCCTACTCCGTAACTTTAATACGCTATATCTCAGTAGTTTTTGATAATTTCGGCAAAATAAAAAATACGGATCTTTAATTTTTCTATTATCTATAAGACGGACTAATTATTTTTTTGATTTTCATACCTTGGATACATTCCAATTACCGATCGAAGGTTAAGCTACGCTTGCCGCAGTCGATTTGTGGATCGGTGACAGTCTATTACATACCCAACACGTCCAATGGTTGATTCCGGATATCATTACTAAATCCTGAACTTCAACAGTCGTTAAAGGAAGCCAGAAGCCCAAAAGTCTAACAATCAGTCTCACCAAGAGGTATCATGTTTACCTAAGGACTGGGTTGTGAAAGTCAGATAGGTAGTCGCTTGATGTAAAATACAAGAATTCAAGCTGCAGGCTAGTCTGGTAGCCGACCCTAATAATGTTAGGAAGACCTTTTTCTAGCAGAAACAATAGAAACCAATTATTAAGTTATACGATGTCGGCAGAAGTTACCACCCACCAGACAAAGTCTTGCCGCCCGCGCCAAGCGATTCGTCGTGTTCCGGCATGATGTCTGGTGAAGCCGTACGAAGGACGGGTTTGAGCAGTTGTGTTGCGATGTGTGCCGGGTACGATGCGTCAAATGTTGTTGTGTCGGGAGATTGGTGATGGAGGGTCTCCAGATCAATCTCCCTCTAGCGCAGCTTCGTTTGGTCGTGTTGGTCTTGGGTTTAACATTCCATCACCTCACTCAACTGCCGTCATCCTTCCTATTCCTTAGTTTTTTAAGTGAATAGGCTTAATAAACTAGTGCGCTTTACCATCAGCGATTGCATCACTGCTTACCATCAGGCGGGATTGCAGTCAAGCACTAGTTTATAATTATTAAAAAAATATATATATGTAGGTATGTATACGACAGCGTTGGATTCACACACACATCTATTCAAAAAAATATTTTTTGCCTATTTTGCTACATACTTTCGCCTGAAATGCTTACACTACAAAACTTAGTAGGGCCAATAGGTTGTGCTGTTACTCTGATGTTTGTAAATTACAATGTATGCGTGAATATACAACATGTTTTATTGGTCACGTAACTGCCAGTAGTATGAACTTTACGTGTACAAGTAATGAATGAATTGTGTACGAATGTTTTTCATTGAATATTGGAAGTAAGATAACATCACGCACTTGTAATCCCTGAAGGGTTAGGCAGAGCCCTTGCTTATGAAGACATAAGCCCAATGTAATTGGAGGGAAGCCTATTGGCATGATCCAGGCTCTGTTACTCCGGGAAATACCAGATGGAAAAAGCCAAAAATAACATGATGACGTGAGGTAGAGGTATTTGTATTTAAATACTTTTGTGCAATAGAGCGTCAAATAACTAGTTATCTGATTGATTAATTAGTTTGGCAATGTTGTTTAGCAGGAGTGTTTAATTAATTAATAGGCCTTTTAGCACGTTTGTTGAACGAATATTTATTGCTTTTTTTCTGCCTACTCATCCATACTAATATTATAAATGCGAAAGTAACTCTGTCTGTTTGTCTGTCTGAAATTTGGCACAATCTTTAAACCCTGAGAAAGAACATCTAAGGCTACCTTTTATCCCGGAAAAAATTGATGTTCCCGAGGAAAATCTAAAAAGCGCGATATAACCGAATTCCACGCGGGCGAAGCCGCGGGCGGAAAGCTAGTAATACATAATACCTACTAAGTACCTATTTACTTTTAAGTTAGTTTCTAGTGTTGGTATCATTTAATCTGGCTGTGGGATTAGCAAGCGGTTATGTCTATTTAGATTATATGTATCATCATCATCATCAAACTTTTTATCGTCCCACTGCTGGGGCACAGGTCTCCTCTCATACAGAGAAGGATTGAGCGTGATTACCTATATGTATGAAGACTGAATATTGATAGGAAGTACTTCAAACCTTTTTTGAAAACTTTGGTCCCAATTTCCCAAAGCCTGTTATGTGGCAGACTGCCTAACCTCATTTCAGTTGAACGGACTTTTCAGCCAAGTCGGCTATCATAGTTTGGAGCCTAGTATACTTATGTATTTATTGACATATCTACTATTGTTACACAGTAACTTACATGCGTCGTGGTGGCCTAGTGCTTAAAACACCAGCCTCTCAAGTATGAGTGCGCGGGTTCGATTCCATGTCAGGCAAGTACCAATGTAACTTTTCTAAGCTATATGTACTTTCTAAGTATACCTTAGACACGAATAACTGATTACAAGGCGAAGGAAAACTTCTCGAGGAAACCTGGACTTTAAATCTGAAATTGCCAACCCGCATTGAGCAAGTGTGGTGATTATGCTCAATCCTTCTCTGTATGAGAGGAGACCTGTGCCCAGCAGTGAGACGATAAAAAAGGATGATGATGATGATGAACTTACAAGCAATATACAAGTACAGTGTACAATCTAGAGCAGCGGTGACCCAGTGGTATCCGCTGCGACTTACATGTTGTAGGTCGTAGGTTCGAACTACATCAGACGCTTTACTTTGTGTAAATTATTTCATCACCAATACTATCAAAAAACGGTGAAGCAAAACATCGTCGTGAGGAAACCGGCATGTCCTAAAAGCAAAACATCGAAGACATGTGACATCTACCAACCTGCACTGGGCCCGCGTGGTAGATGACGGCCCACTCCCTCTCATCGAGTAGTGTGAAAATTATAGGCTGATTATGTAAAATATGATGCGATAGGCACAGTATATGAGGAGATCCACAGAAGAACCAAAGTCACCGACATAGCTCTTTGAATCGCTAAACTTAAGTGGCAGTGGGCAGGGCACATTGCTCGTAGAACCGATGGCCGATGGGGCAGTAAGGTTCTGGAGTGGCGGCCACGTACCGGAAGATGAAGTGATGTTCGCGGGAAGCCGATGTATGCGGGCAGCACAAGACCGGCCATTGCGAAAGCCTTGGGGGAGGCCTTTGTCCTGCATTGGACCTCTATAGGCTGAAGAGGCACAGTATGCAACGGCAACATGGTTTTATCGTCATACAAATCCAATAAAACTACACAACCCACTCAACTAGGCGCAATATAAAGCAGCAGTAATTATTCAAGTACACGGAAAACAACAACAAAGTCAAACAAAGCCATAAAGCACAACAGGTGATTGTTCTACAACATCCACTTACCCAACCCTACTAGCTACTAATTACAGGGAAACTAGTGGTAATTACTTGCTCAGTAGTGAGCAACGACACACTTGACTATAACACATTATTCACTGAAGAAAGTGAGACCGAACTGACCCCTACGGGTTTTGATTGATTTAATCACACAGATTAAGTGGTTATGTACAAGTTCATAGAGCCAATGTAATTTTATGAAGAAAGTGTGTTAAGTATAGAATTATTTTGATTATCTGTGTTGTTGTAGAATAATGAAGATTTTGACCTACTGGGTCTCTTAATTTTTAATACCAACAGAGAGAAATTAACTTACAAGGGCCAGCCCTTGTAAATTAATTTTCTAAAAGAAAAATATAAAGGATTTTCAGATGGTAAATTCTGTTTAGCCGTAAATCTTTCAGTGTACAGTAAATTGGAAGTCTGACTACAGTTTCCTATTTCCTAGGCCAAGTGCCAGTCGGACTCGCGCACGAAGGGTTCCGTACCATTATCTTTAAAAACGGCAAAAAACCACGATGTTCTATGGGAGCCCCCCTTTATATTTTGTAGTTGTTGGAGCCCTCAAAAAAGTCCAACAATTGGTCAGCTGCAATGCATCGATGTCGCCTTCGGGTTGTGGAGGTCAGACGTCAGTCGCTTCACGGAAAATGTCGAAGTTTAGCGATATCAGCAGTTAGACTGGTAAAAGCGGACCTCAGACTCCAAACCTGAAAAAGCTTCGGATGCGACTGGGATAAACGCTGAGATGATGATGATGATGATGATGATAGATTTTTAGTATGTATTTGTTGTTATAGCGGCAACAGAAATACATAATCTCTGAAAATTTCAACTGTCTAGCTGTTACGGTTCATGAGTTACAGCTTAGTGACAGACGGACAGTGAAGTCTCATGAATAGGGGGGTTTTACCTTTTAGGTACGGAACCCTAAAAATATCTTATTAATTTGCCTTATCACTTTCTGCGATCTCTTTCAGGTATCTAACCTTGGAATGAGATGTAATTGTGTGCATATTAGAGTATTTAGGTCATGTATATTAACTGTGATATAGTAGTTTATAGAATTGTAGATACTACGTTATTACAATATCTGCAGTAGCTGTAGTTTATGTGCCATAACAGTAACTTTGACGTAGCTCTAACAGCATGTCATGTCGTGCAATATTTATGAGGCGGACTAACAATGCAAGTTTAGAGATAATGCTCTCCGTGCGACATTATAATAAAGACAAGATGACGGTGTTTGTAAATTAACTGACAATATGGCGCTTGTCACACTGTGTACTTACAACAGCCGCATGGGTGTATAGATTAGGTTAAGCAACGCCTACCGTGATTGGTGGGTGGTGATATGGTTATCCATCATCATCATTACTTATCAAGAGTTTGTTCCGGCATTTCTTCTCCTAGTAATTAGATAGGAAACGCCGAACTCATATACATATATGTCGTGGATAACGATATCATTTTAATAAAAGTTGCTCACTTGATTTATGTAGTAGTGAGGAAAACGCTCTGACGTTATTTTGTAATGGCGGCACGTGACAGAGTCGTTTTGGAAAGTGGGGATTGTCGAACGGCCACTTAACTTGGAGGCGCGGTCTAGGGCACTTCTCCGGGGCGAAACTGTCGGTTTTTTTTTAATCATTATAAACTAGTGCTTGACTGCAATCCCGCCTGATGGTAAGCAGTAATGCAATCGTTGATGGTAAAGCGCGCTAGTTAATTAAGCCTATTCACTTAAAAAATCTTAGTGAATAGGAAGGAAGACGGCAGTTGAGCAAGGTGATGCAATGTATCCAACAACATGACCAACGATGCTGCGCCAGAGGGAGACTAATCTGGAGACCCTCCACGACCAAACTCCCGACACAATAACATTTGGTGCATCGTACCCGGCACACATCGCAATACAATCCCTCAGACGGGTCTGAAGGACGGGTCCTTCGTACGGCTTCACCAGGTATCATGCCGGAACACGACGAATCGCTTGGCGGCAAGACTTTGTCTGATGGGTGGTAACATCAGCTTCTAGTACCTAGGTTGTTGTCTGAAAAATTAATAAACTTCTGCTACTTGATTTATTTCAGCGCTCGAGCCAATGTAATAACAACTTGCTGCTTGCTTTTCATACTAACTCTGTCTATATTGCATAGTTTTGACAGCTTAAATTCAAATTCTGTCTTGATATTAAAATTTAAAGCGGATGTGGGCACTTAACAGATATGGTAGAATTGAATTTTGAACAAGATTTGTGAGTCTCTGGTATTGACATTGATCGAAAAACACTTTAAACTCGAATCTACATATTTAGCTGTGCCCAATTAAATTCAGCTTTGTGGTTTCCGACAGTGCAAGACAGTTAAGACGGATATTGCAGCTAGATGATAAGTTGCTCTTTGGGTTTCGATGAATAGAGATATATGGTATATCTCCGTTTCACTATCGTACGACCCGTCGTCGTACGGCGATTTTTCACCCTTATGTTGTTAACACCACTACGATGCGGACAAAGCATTTCGCCTCCTCTTTTATACCACGTACATTGAGGGACTGGAACAATTTGCCAGCGGCGGTGTTTCCGTCGAATTTGAGCGTCTTCAAGGCTAGAGCGAATAGGCTAGTTAATTAACAATAACTAACAATAAACATTTAATTAGATATTATTTTGTATCCTACCAATCCTGCTTCGTACTTTAAAATCATAAATGCTGTAGCTTGTGAGGATGTATGGAACGGATTTGAATGACGTTTGGCACTCAGATAGCTTATAACCAGGAAATAACACAGAGAATTAGTTTTTATCCTGAGCTTTTCACTGATATCGAAACATACGCGGGTGAAAACGCGGGACGCAGCTAGTACAATATATATTACTAAGGCGATTAACACACGGCACCGCGTACTGCCGCGGAGGCGGTAACGCAGTGGTAAAACACTGCTGGATATAAACCTGCGCCCCCCGCATCCAGCGGTTTCCCGCGGCCTTTACCAGATCTTCGCGTCTTCCAGTGCGTGGTCGCTACTCGAGAACCCGCCGGCCCCATCGGTCATCGATCCTACGGGCAATGTTCCCGGCCCACTGCCACTTATTAAGCTTTGTAAGTCTTCGGGCTATATCGGCTACCCTCGGTCGTTAAAGACTGGTATTCAACAGAATCCGATAAGACTGGCACCATTATTGGGGGGTACCCAATATTAATTAGACTTTTGAAGAGAAATCTGAGAATGTTTTAAAAGTTTATCAAGGCGAAGGACAATTCTTATCACATTATCCAGTGATTAGGACTTTATCCTTAACAAGATGCTACTCCAATGTCAAATGAAGAAGTGCTATCTCTCAATGTCGGATTTTAATATGTTAATCAGTTAGATAAAGTTCATGTCTAGATTAGTATGATGACTTCATTTCCATTTTTTGTTATATTCTATCTATCTGATGTGTTGGTTTATCAATATTTTGTCGTTGATATTGGTTTTGTCCGATTACGATACTTGTCTGACTACGAATTATTTCATAATAAAATCGATTACCTACCTATACTAACAATAATTATCGATCGATATGAAATCATCGATTTTGATAAATGGACCTTTCTCAAATCGAGGTTAGTAATGCGCAAGACATTCATCAGGCGACTATTAGACTTTTATGTGGGCAAAGTTAAACCGTTTTTTGGATGGAAAATTTTAAACGACTTCTGCCGCTCTGAGAGGAGCGGAAATGTCTGACTAATACTCACCCGTGTCTAAGGTTCCCAGATTGAAAAATCAAAATTCCGGACATCGGATGAAAATTCCGGATTTCTTCGCAATAAATCGTGCATGTGTAAAGCGAAACAAATTTTTGAATTTTGAAGCGGGTGCGCCAACCTTGATTCATAAGTTTGATTTATAATTTGTTAAGGTTTTTATTTTGGTTTTACTTAAATTGTAGAATGGATTCCCCCCGCATTCCGGCCAAAGCACTATATTACCGATTTGCCTGACCTAGGGGCCATGGTAACTCTTAGCTCATCATCGGCCCTTGCGAACCCCATCGCAATGTACTGACATCTCTTTAAGGAGTGCGTGAAACAGAAAGCGCCGCCGACCCGGGCCTGGTCCTTACGGGCGGCGAGTTCACGAGATCGAAACCTATGCGAGAGAAACCTAGGCGCAGCTAATCTAATCTATAAAGCGGAAGAGTTTGTTTGTTTGATCGCGCTAATCTCAGGAACTACAGGTTCGATTTGAAAAATAATTTTTGCGTTGGATGGCCCATTAATCCAGGAAGGCTTTAGGCTATATAACATCACGCTGCGACCAATAGGAGCGGAGCATGACGAACTTCACGCGAACTCAGTGGCTGGCGGAATAATTTAATTAATGAATTGAACTTGTTTGGTGTATATAAATTGACAAACGTATACACGGAAAAACCGGTTTCGACATAAATATCTTGCATAATAAAACTTATGTTTACCTCTTTCGTCAGCTACTAAATTAATTAAATATAGGTAATTGAACTAAATGGTCTAACTGCAATGCTTCGATGTCGCCTTCGGGTTGTGGAGGTCAGACGGCAGTCGCTTCACGGAAAATGTCGAAGTTTAGCCATATCAGCAGTTGGACTGGTAAAGCGGACCCCAGACTAAAAAGCTGAAAAGGCTTCGGATGCGACTGGCATTAACGCTGGGATGATGATGATGATGGGTTGAACTAAATAGGTACTGTTTATTTATAATACTGCTATCCGCTTACTCTAAACTGTGGCAATAAACGATTATTGGCCCACTTATGTTTATGCTACCAATAAGAAAATATCGCCATCAACTTGACTTGATCAAATAATAATCAATACCACCTACGTTATCTATTACCTACATTAAAATAGTTACATTTCCGTATTTAAAATGTGCCAAAGGGATCCTATTTCGAAGACTCCGCCCGCTCTGCTGACGACCTCCGTGGCGCAGCGGTCAACACGCCTGCCTGCGACGTGGAGGCCCCGGGTTCGAACCCCGGCCAGGTCATGATGGAAAACGATCTTTTCCTGATTGGTCTGGGTCTTGGATGTTTATCTATACATGTATCTATTATAAAATATAGTATCGTTGAGTTAGTATCCCATAACACAAGTCTCGAACTTACTTTGGGGCTAGCTCAATCTGTGTGATTTGTCCGTACTTAAACATTTATTTTATTTATTTAAACATCTATTGGAGTATGGGTCCCTAGTAACCGTAACTGATTGACTGTTGAAATTTTCAGAATGTGTAGGTTAACGCTATTGCAGCTAACAGTAGATCAAAAATAAACAAAACAAGACATGTTAAGGGATAAAATTAATAATACAATGAACGTGCGTTTTGCCGTTATTGACTCGATATTAATAACGGCCACAGTGCTCTTTCGCCCAAGTCTCACCAGGCCCTCTTCTATAGTATATGGCTACAAATCTAGCGCTGATTTACTGAATTAATTTTTTTATGTATGATAATCATCATCATCATTTTAACCGAAAGATGTCCACTGCTGGACATAGGCCTCTCCCAAGGATCTCAATTGATGACCGGTACTGTGCCTCCTGCATACAGCGGTTTCCCGCGACCTTCACCAGGTCGTCGGTCCACCTTGTCGGGGGTCTACCTACGTTGCGTCTTCCGGTGCGTGGTCGCCACTCGAGAACCCATCGGCCCCAACGGGCGTCGATCCTACGGGCAATGTGCCCTTAGTTCCGATGCCCGATGTATCGATGTATTTGTATTTATTGGTGTATTTTGTGTTTTTTTTTGAGCTATTTATCCCATATATTGCACCTGCCGCGTTTCTTCTCTGCATCGCCCTTTCTTTGACTGGTCGAAAATACCTTTTTAATGTTAAAGTGCACTGCTTCTTAATTTAATCACTGATGCAATCGTTGATGGTAAAGTACCTGTTTTCTCTATCCTGAAAGACCACGGGCCACCGATTCTCTTGTTGCTAATGGCACAGTTTCTCAGCATAAAGTTTTACTATATAGAGCAATCAATATCACCATAGGATCTATTTAAGATTATTTTTTGAGACAGTTTTATATGATTTACAACGTAAATCAAAATCGCTCTTGGCCTTGCTATAATTTAAAAAAGAACAAATATTGCTGTATTATGTAACTCATAACAGTATTCTCTTGTAAAGACATTTCCGTCTTCAAAGTTATTGCTACGTTAAACTGTTATTAATTGCCACTTGATCTTGTTTTGTGAGGTTTTAGCTTCAGACTTGCTTTGAATTTGTTAGCTATTAATGTAGGTAATAAGGATATGATATAGTGCAGAATAAGTTATGATATAAAACGATTCTAATCTGCACAATTAAGTATATTGTACATAGTACAGTAATTTATTGTTTATTATTAATAGCCTCTTGCTTTTGCCGACTTCGATTCCAACTTCGCCCGCGTCATGTTTCTTGCTCCGACCTACCCTGTCGCATCGCATCGTCTACCCGCGCGATTACTTCGTTTTGGATTAATGTTCTTTCTGCTTTATTCTTGTTCTTTTAGCTCAGTTATTTTAACCCCTAGACTGTGTAGCCTCGTTGATGAATTAGTCTATAAAATGCCAAAATAATTCTCGACCATAGAAGCATTAGGTTATATGTATAGCTCCGAGGACCCACACATACGGCCTACTGCTTCTATGATCGAGCTATACATACGACCTACTGCTTCTATGATCGAGCTATACATACGACCTACTGTTTCTATGATCAAGCTATACATAAGACCTACTGCTTCTGTGATCGAGCTATACATACAATCTACTGCTTCTATGATCGAGTTATACATACGATACGACCTACTGCTTCTATGATCGAGCTATACATACGATCTACTGCTTCTATGATCGAGCTATAGATACGACCTACTGCTTCTATAATCGAGCTATACATACGACCTACTGCTTCTATGATCGAGCTATACATACGACCTACTGCTTCTATGATCGAGCTATACATACGACCTAATGCTTCTAAATTCGAGAATTGTCTAAATCAAATAATAAAATAATAATTACATCTAAGAACGGAAGTTTCAAACATTATCTCGTTCAAACAAACAGAATTATTAATGCAGATGACGATGATTAAAGAATTCCCACTCTCATTCCACCTCTTGCTGTACAGCTACCAACGACCATTCTTTAAAAGATTCCAGCTCATACCGCCACTCTATAATGCCAGCTATTTACTGCAGCTATCACTTGTCTTACCACCAACGCTATAGAGGTCAAAATGGGTGGAACTGACGGTTGACGGACCCCAAAATAGTAGGGAAAAGCCTGGCAGATGTTTGGAGGAATGAGGAACAGAGTGTAAAGTTCACTCATCCTCTATTGAATAGGGAGAATCCTTTGACCCGAAGGGTATAGTGTCTGACAGGCACTTGCCCGATTCGCGACGGTTGTATCGGGAAGTTGTATGTATGCAATTTCTTTTTTTAAAGTAATTTATAAGCTAGTGCTTAATCGCAATCCCTCCTGATGGTAAGCAGTGATGCAATCGTTGATGGTAAAGCGCGCTAGTTTATTAAGAGCCTATTCACTCTAGCCTTGAAGACATTTAAATGTAGTCCGACGGAGACAACGCCGCTGACAAATTGTTCTATGTATGCGATATAAAAAACGAGGAGAAACGCTTCATTCGGATCGTTGTGGTGTCAAAAACGTAAGGATGGAAACTCGCCGTACGACGGGTCGTCCGATGGTGGAACGGAGATGGGGGAATTAAATCATGCAATTCCCTCGCACACTCTCCAAAATGCATTAGGCAGGTCGTTGATGTTGACCTACTGACCAAATTATTAATGTTTGGACGGCATTTAATCTTATCTCATTTACTTACCTGTTATCTCTTTCACGATACTCTCATAGAGTAAATGTGTAGAAGTTAATGGCGTATTACCATTTATCTGCTGAGTTTGTAAACAGTTGCAACATAAAGGATATTGTATCAATATGACATTAAATAAACATATACACTGATATTTTGTAAAATTCTAAAAATTAAATTGAAGGAAAAAAAAATACATAGTAGTGGTGGGCCGACTGTGGTTTAGGTCGATGATTATTTAAACTGAAACGAGCATAATTGGACCGCTTTCTGCAAAAATGATCCAACCCACGAACTCCACATTTTAGATATTTTGTGACGTATGGACTATTAGATAAGGTATATTTTGACATATCAAAGACACTGTCTTTGATATGTCAATGTCATGTGTCATTTTTGAAGAAAGCGGTCGAATTATGTAGGTAGTCACTAAATTAATGAATATAATTATTGTGTGCATACTGAGAACATCATGAACCAACTTAAATTGTTGTCGTACTATCTTCCCACATTGTAAGAGGAAATACAACAAACGAATAAATCAAAAGTAAAAATAAACCCACCTTATTTCCCGTTATTACTAGCTATTTGTGTGAAAAAACCGCTACGTTTACTGTGCTTTAACACCTTGATTCATTCTCACACATAATTCTTGGGTGCACACCCATAACGATATAATTAATACGTTTCTCATGGCTCATAAGTTTGCCTTTACCGTCACTGCGGCGGCGCGAGCGCAGCATCGATGTTCTGTCAAATGCGTTTAATTAACGAGAGTTTACACTAAACGGTATATAACCGGCCAGTTGCATCGGTAAATGTGTCAATAGTGATGTCACGATAACTTGTTTGGATCTTGTAACATAGTATTTGTACCGGTTCATCGACATCATAGGGATGGGACTGATTGATTGCGCTTAGAAGAAATTGGAAATTAAGTTGGCGAATTTGAATTTCAAGGCTACAGTGAATACGCTTATAATAAACTAGTGTGCTTTACCATTATCGATTACTGCTTACCATCAGGCGGGATCGCAGTCAAGCAATAGTTTGTAGCATTAAAAAAAAAATGTTTTACGTTGGAATATATGATCATCACCGTAGCGTAGGGTGCCCTTGGGCGAGATGGAGCGACGACACCAAAAAGGTGGCTGGTAGTAGCTGGTGTAGAACAGCCCAGGATCGAGTTTGTTGGCGTGCCATGGAAGAGGCATATGTCCAGCAGTGGACGAGTAGGGGCTGATGATGATGATATGATCATTGTCAACGTTTTCATTTTCTAGGAATCTAAAGAGCTTCTGCTACATATCAGCAAAAATGGCAATATGTTTGGAAAAACTCAGACAAGAACAACAATCATATGTACGCAAATGACTACTTCTAACCTAAGAAATGCACTGAATTAACAAGCTCCAAACTTAAAATAACTGATTGCAATTATTTAGGTCTAAGATAAAAAACTGTCCCGTATTGAAACGAGCGAACATTTTAATGATCTCGAACAAATCGGGAAACAGAAACGGGAAACAATGCACAAAGTCGCACGTCGAATTCGCAGCCGACTCGAATCGCATCCCTATTCTGTATTGGATCGCGTGAAATCTCTAATTAAATTCGATTGTGAGTCTGTTGACCATTTAAGGCTTGTAACAGATGCACCGGCGGGCCGTTAATACTGGAATTTCTTTCATTAGAGCCTAAGTTAGCGGTTCTTGTAAGTTGTGATATAATTGGACTCCGCGTGCCTTTCCTTAGGCCGGCGGTCGCTAAATCACACTTATCCAGTAATAGTGTACTGTTTGATGTAGAGCTAAGATTGATTGTATGATTGCTGGGCATGTTGGTTTATTGCTTTAAATAATGGGCTCGGGATTGATGATGAATTTAATTCTTCTTAACAGATTGGTACAATTAATTTTAACAAGTTATTGCGCCTTTAAAAATGTATATTAGAAGCTATGACTTGAAACAGAGCCTGTGTAGTGTGTAGTGTGGATGGGAAATCATCAAATGCTCTGTGCCGAGCGGAAGGGCAGGCCAACTTTTACTGAATAAATCTAAAGTCAAGGTCAAGGAACACGGGTGGTGATCCTTGACTTGCCTATGCGCCAAGGCCACGGTTTTTCTTTCATCCTAAGGGTTCGGTCTTCGAGGATCTCGTCAATGACTAGTTCATCATGGGCCAAAATTTCGCCACATCCACAACGTCGTCGGTGGCTGCAACCATTTTTGGATCACAGGCTAAGCATGAAGCTGAAGCATGAGTTGCGACATAGCTTCACAGTCGCATCCTAGTACGGTTCTCACTTTATCAGATTGATCATGGCGATGAAGCTAGATGAAAGTCGGATTGAGCTGCTGAAGGCTGGATTTGAGGAAACCTGTATTTCATAGAACAAAAACTTTGCACACATGTGATAGATCATCATCATCATCATCATCTCAGCGTATAATCCCGGTCGCACCCGCGGCTTTCGCGTTGGAGCCCAGGGTCTGCGTTCCTACACTTCACCTCCATTTCGCACGATCTCTAGCATCCCGTGGTGTGAGATTGTTGGTACGCATTTCATCTCTTACAACGTCAAGCCAGCACCACTTTGGTCTACCTCGCTTGTTCCGGCCCGGCGGAGGCGCCATGGCAAGACATTTGTTACCCACGTAACATGCCGGTTTTCGTAAGGCGTCACCGTACCAGCGTAAGCGACCCTCTTGCCGTTTGTCTGCTATGTCACGGATACGTAGACTGCCACGGTTGCGGGAGTTCCTGATACGGTCTATCCGCGTAATTCCACATATCCACCGCAGCATATTCATCTCCGTGACACGCAGCTCCTGCTTGTGTCGCTCAAGCACAGGGCACGCCTCACTGCCATACAGAAGAACAGGTCTAATGATGGTCTTATAGACCTGTCCCTTAATCTTAACCGGCATTTGATAGGTGCCTACCAATATCTATTAGTAGAGTGTTCGCGGGAATTGCATGACTTAATTCCCCCATCTCCGTTCCATCATCGGACGACCCGTTGTACGGCGACTATCCCTTATGTTGTTGACATCGCTACGATCCGGACGAAGCGTTTCTCCCCGTCTTTTATACCTCGTACCTCGAGAGACTGGAACAATTTGCCAGCGGCGGTCTTCCTGTCTGATTACAATTTAGGAGTCTTCAAAGCTAGAGTGAAAAGGCCCTTAATCAAATCAAAATAAAATAATCAAATTTAAATCAGGTGGGATCGCGGTCAAGCGCTAGTTTATTTTAAATACGCACCAAGACTGCAAGGTGCATTACGGCCCACTACCTTCTAATATTCTTTTTGTCCTAAAAACAAGAAGGATGCTCAACAGTGGAAATACTGTAAGCTGAGTATGTAACGTGACTGAAGTCACCGTAACACTAAATCTAGCTTAAAACATTCGTTCCTTTTTTTTTTGGGGTGGAAATCCTCATAAAATGTCCGCCGCCCTGGGGTGGTCGACGGGGTCTGTCAGACTTTTACTGACTAAAACCACCCCGGTGTCTCTTCTATCACGCGCGCGTGGAGCCGCGGGAGTCTAAATTCTTCCACGGCCCCACCCTCTCGTGGCCCGGTCTGTCCGGGCCTCGTCTCCTGCACGGGGTAATGGGGTGTTAAACTACCCCGTGCATCGCCTCAGAGTCGCGCGCCGACACTCGCGCGCGCCTCCGCCTCGGGGTCCATCGAATAGGGGACGGGGACTTCCCCACGTCCCTCGCCCCTGGACCCATTCATGGGGGACGGTGCGTCTTCTGCGGCCCAGGAAGGGAGTTAAGATCTCCCTCTCCCGTTCCGCAGCTTCCTTCTGCGACATCACGTCCTCGCAGAAGGACACCACCGCGTCCCACGACACTGCGCTACCGACTATCCTCCGCACTACTGCCGGCAGCGTCAGGTCGCCTCCTACTTCATTTGTGAGGACACGGCGCTGCTCCTCCCAAGCTACACACTCGGCGAGCGTGTGCTGCGCCGTGTCCTCCCCGCATTGGACACAGTGGTGGCACCGAGAGTCCGGCTCCGAAAACATTCGTTCCTAATCTAACAAAAAAATCAAAGCACTACTTACGAGTGCAAACAGTTAACGGAATTCGAAAGTAAATGCGCAAGTCACTAAACAATTAACACACCAACAATGACTCATAGATTACCCAACTAAAAACACAAGCACTGATTGACATTTCTCAGTAGAAAATCTTAAATTACAGAATACGTACATGGCTACTGCCCTACATTGAACATTCCATAAATAGAGAAGTCGATTTTTTTCTCGATATCTGTATCGATATCAAGATCGATAGAATAAATAATCGAGAACCGCTCGGGAAAGCCTGGGAAATATCACGGGAAATTGGGGAAACTTATCTCGTAATGATTTTGTCACGATTATGACTGATGATTGGTCGTTATGGAGTGAAAACATCACGGACGGTCGTGTTGCGAATCTTGATTAGATTGCTTAATTACTTTAATGTTTCCATTCGCTGACATTTTTAAAACACCTTTATGGAGTAAACTTGGTAGTGAACTGCATTCTTAATACGTTCACTATTCATATAATTGCACAACGTAGGTATTCATATAATTTCAATGTTTGGCTGGTGATAATAACAAATAAAAGCCGTCGATCAGGTTAAACTACGTCGGTCCGGGGATGGGTGACCATGTTTACACACCATTACCCTGAAAGCCTCAAAAAGCATGTTAAGCCGCTGTTCTCGACATTCGTGGTGAATCTTTGATAGTCGTTGGTAGGCCATAATATCGGCTGCCGGCAGAAGTACATAAAAAAAATTATTATTATTATTTTTTTGGTTTATTTGAAATAAATGCTTTGATTTTGTTTTATCAAAGCATTTATTTCAAATAAACCAGTTACAGGTACTTTTCAATTGTCAGAAGGTCGGTCAGTCAGTAAGATGAAGCTAGTCGCCCATTCCAAAGAGTAGGTACATATGGAGAAGAAAGGGCAAGAAACTCCATGGACACTCTTTTCTGCCGCCAATTCGTCGTGTTCTGATGAAGCCGTACGGAGGTCGGCAGGGTAATTGCGTCAACACAAACACACACTATCAATAGCAATGGGTTTAATTTTGACAGTTTAACGACATTCATTTAGTTATTTATGTTGTTGAACTGACATATTTCTGAACATACAGTGGAAACAAGAATGGACTAGCAATAAGTTTAATAATTATTCAAATGGACTGTAATTTGTTACGCAATTAGGGGGCGGATCTGAGCAGTTGAGTTGCGATGTGTGCGGGGTACGATGCGGCAAATGTTGTTGTGTCGTTGAGGGTCTCCAGATCAATCTTCCTCTGGCGCTGCATCGTTGGTTTAACATTGCAACACCTCGCTCAACTGCTGTCTTCCTTCCTATTCACTAAGTTCTTTAAGTGAATAGGCTTAATAAACTAGCGTGCTTTACCATCAACGATTGCAGTTGCACCACTGCTTGCCATCAAGCGGGATTGCGATCAAGCAAAAACGTTACTGGTCGTCAGAGGCCTGAAACTCTGTCAACTAGTCTTAACCCAAAGGAATAGTAATACCCAGTATAGTAAAGTGAGCTGTGCTGCACACCTCTACCTTATTAGAATATCAACTTTATTTCAATGGGCATTAAGTTGATTTCAGAGTGACAAACACTATCGAAAAAGTTTTTATAAATGAAATTCTAGAGTAAAGCGCAAAAGTTTCGAGAGATGTAAACAAATGTGACACAACACTTTTATTTGTGACAGGTTATTTGTGGGAGAAAGCTTTTTCTTTTTTGTTCATTTTTGTAAGACGTTTTTAATTTTGATTTTGTTATTAGAAACAGACACGTCGATATTTGATTAACTCAACTTTTCGTTGTGTCATAAATGCAGGGTTTGGCTTTGATGTAAATGTAAAAAAAAATCTTAATTTAATATGCGGTCATTTTGTTTATACAGTCCGGAAATGTATGAAAAAGCAAGCGGTCTGTTTATTTTATCATGGTCTGTTATCCAGAGACCACAAAGTTGAACTCATAAAATATAACACCTCCTTGTGGTTTATTCGATAGACAGTTTAAACGATAAATTTCTTTTAATGATCCATTAAGAAGATTTATCTAAAAAGTTAAAAATATTGGTCTACAGAACACAGTACAACGCCTGTATTACCCGAACGATTAGACAGAGGTATGTACATATAGTACAGCTACATGTTATAACTCATTGATAAAATATTAAACAGATACGATATTATTCTAACAAACTGACCAAAAAAAATGTGCCGAACACTGCAGCAGCACACATGCATATTTTTATTCGGCATACATTGGGTACAGTGTGAGTGAGATGGGGCGCAATCTAAAACATTGAGAAGAAAAAGATGGCTAGTGTTTGTCGTTTGCGCTGTTAGTGTTTGTCGTTTGTTTTTACGAGTGTATCGAGAGTGACTAAGGCGAGATGCAGGACTTTCCTTCCTTTTGTACGCTTCATTTTCAGTGCGCTAATGACATATCTACCTTAGTTTAATATTTCATCAATGTTATAACTCATCATCATCATCATTTCACCCGAAAGACGTCCACTGCTGGACATAGGCCTCCCCCAAGTACAAAAACAAACACAAAGTAATTGTCATTAACCAGTCACATTTCAGACTTCGGACTGCTATTAAAAATCCAGAAGGAAAAATCTTATAATTAGGGTCGTATTCATCTGTGTGTACCTACATAAAAAAAAACATTTTGCCCGGTCCGCGAATCGTACTATTATCTCATGCTCAAGTAGGTATAGCGATTGCGATCACTACACTAACGAGGAAAGTTGTTTATAAAACCGTCTATTATCAAAAACACAGTCCTATTCCTATAAATTCAACGCCAGTCTATCACCAAATAGATTTCTTCACGCTTCAATGACCACCGGTTTTTTCTCCGAGGCCGTTGAATTCGTGGCTGACTTGCTCTCCATTCAAAATTCGAACAGCTGTCGCCGCCATGTTTTGTCTCCGATGATGTTTCTGGAAGCGACCAATGAGGTTCTTTTGTTTTGTCGTTCTGTAATTAAACTTTGTCGGGAGCGGTTGCAAAATCTTTTAGTAAAACAATTGCCTTTGTTTTTATTGATTCGATCGAAACCAAGAAGAGGTCATCTGTTTGTTACAGTTTTATGTGTAGATACTATGCGATAAGATGTTTTATGGAGGCTTTATTTTTCTTTTTTTATATTCTTAATAAAAAATTTGTAGATCGCTCGAACTTCTCTTTTTTCCAATCGCAAACCAAAACACGTTTCTCCCAGCCTCTTCCAGTAGCTATTCTAAGTTGTAAAACAGAACAGGTGATTGACAAGTGTACTGCGCAGACGCATCGATCCGACTCCCACGCACGTGTGAGGTGCGCTGTGATGTCATTGCTCCGAACTGTACTTAATGACGGTGATACTACCCGCATAATTTTAGAGATTCCGTTAAACTAAATATGTACTATGATTGTAGTTATGTAAGCCTGAGTTACTGACCTACAAGTACTTTGTGCTGTTATTAAAGATTTATTTCGTATGATTCATTACGGCTACTACTTATAAGTTAGCTTTTAGACTTTGCATATTCATATCTACAGACACATACAGATAAATATATAACACGACTGTTATTTTATTTATAGTATAACATAACATTTCAGATTATCCCAAAATGTATTTAAATAAATGTGTGGTGGTTTTTATATGATTGAAAAAGATTTCTTCTATTTATAATGTCAAAGTTGCAACTAGTTTAATAATTAGTAGGAAGGGTTTATAGTTACATAAATAACCACTTAATAAATTTAATGTAACACTTACCTGTTAAATAACTTGATTAATAACTCAATGTATTTTCTGTTTCAGGTAAGGCGCACTACGATTAATTAATCATACTCAATGCTGGCACAACTTAATTACTTATGTAAGTTTCTGCGACTTACTTCGATGTAAGTAATAGCATATAAATACTGGATACTATTTTGTTATTTTAATTAAGTTTTTTGTTCATCGTAAATGCAAACGATGTATGTATATTACATAAAATACAGAAACTTCTAATTGCGAGAAGATACTGGCTCCTGAAACACAGATGTTGCTACCTTGCGCAAAAGTTTAAAGTCGGGGGTCTTCACTTTGTACCCATTTTTCATAGTTTTCTATGTCGTCATGTGTACTAAAATATACAGAAACTATTTTTTTTTACAATATTCTGCTTAGTAATCATCATCATCTCCGCGTTAATCCCAGTCGCAACCGAAGCTTTTTCAGCTTAGGAGTCTGGGATCCGCTTTACTAGTTTAACTGCTGATTTTGGCTAAACTTCAATATTTTCTGCTTTAATATTCTGCTTAGTAATGTTCGTCACTAACCTCTGCTGGTTCATATTTTTCATCGTCATAGTGAAATATTGCACGAAAGATAGAAAAGTCTATGCCATAATACAAAGCCTGCAACGAAGTGCAAGTCATTTGTCATCGTATTATGTCATTACCTCACAAAAAAGAAAGATATCTAAGAAAGTTGAACGCTATCCGCAGCGGGTGTATCGCTTGCGTGTGCACTGGCCGCAGAGCGCTCCGTTCACGTGTTCATTAGTGCACATTAATTATTTCTAGTACACCCGACTAGAATATCTTGATATTTACACTAACTCACTCGTATGGAAAGATCATTTCCGACATTTTACACAACACAGAAAATAACTTCACACCAGGGCAGCTTCTAACCTTGTACAAAGCACAGGTCCGTTCGTGTGTAGAATACTGCAGCCACATTTGGGCTGGAGCTGCTAAGAGTCACCTGGCCACTTTGGATTCAGTGGAGAGGCGTGCGAAGAGGCTGATTGGTGACCCTGACTTACCTCGAGACGGTCTCCAAAGCCTAGAGCACAGGTGTAGAGTAGCCAGCCTTTCGGTGTTCTATAGGATGCATTTTGGGAGTGTGCGAGGAAATTGCATGATTTAATTCCCCCATCTCCGTTCCACCATCGGACGACCCGTCGTACGGCGAGATTCCAACCTTACGTTGTTAACACCACTGCGATGGACAAAGCGTTTCGCTTCCTCCTTTATACCGCGTACATCGAGGGACTGGAACAATTTGCCAGCGGCGGTATTTCCGTCGGACTACAATTTGAGTGTCTTCAAGGCTAGAGTGAATCAGCTCTTAATAAACTAGTGCGCTTTACCATCAACGATTGCGTCACTGCTTACCATCAGGCGGGATTGCAGTCAATCGCTAGTTTATAAATTATAAAAAAAAAAACTACTATGAATAGAAAAAAAATATATTTATTGGTGTTTATTGTATCTAAAGGAAGTTGTGAAGAGCAGTTGGCGACTTGCAAAAGCAAAATCAAAAGTCGTTTACCCAAATTAGGCAGAGGATCACCACTTTTTGAACGTCAATATTACATAAGACAGTCCCCTAAAACCCGAACCCATCGACACCTCCTAATGCTTTCCCTGGGAAGAAGAAGTGGCGGGACAAACTCCCCAGCAGCACAGATGTCTGTTAATTAAAAAAAAAAACACATGTATTTATACAATACTATGTATTATTTACTATGTATTCATTGTAGGTACAATGAACATAAGAAAACACAACAGCTATGAAATTATTTACGATACGGCAGCTAGCCACGCTAAAATACCAGCAAACCAAAAAAAAAGAACATTAAAATGGATATGTGAAAAAATGCTTTTATTTAGGTTATAAGTAAAAACTTATAACCTAAATAAAAGCCGCAGGTACAAAGGGCGTGACAGCTCACATATTTATGCATTGTAAATATAGACAATTATATGAACTCGTATATTATTAGGTCTATAGGTCTTTGCGGGTTTGTAGCTCATAGGTTAGAAGAACCCCGACAGGATTAACATCATCATCATCATCATCTCAGCGTTAACCCCAGTCGCATCCGTAGCTTTTTCCGTAGATTTTTTTTTTGTTTTGGCTAAACTTAAATATTGTTATGAATGGACCTTATGTCGATGGCATAAGGTTCAATATCGCGTGACATGCAGTGTGTCACTTTTAAGCCCTATTTCCCCAGATCTAGACATTTTCTAGGTACAATAATAAAACGCATTGCTAGACTTAGGAAGGCCTATCGAATGGTACAGGTCTCAACAGTTTTGTCAACAAAGTGTCGACATCGAAATTTCTAGAAACCTGTTTCCGGGAATTACCGTAGGTACTTCCGAGTGACCTCGAAGTTATGTGCTATTATTATTACGTCTAGAGGAATCTGGAATGTTCGATCAGCTGGCCTATAAATAGCGCCGTGACGCCGGCGCAGAATCAGCCTGAATTCGACTAGCGATACGAGAACAAGCGACAGTTAAGAAGCGATCTTAAAGAAGACCTACTGCGACAATTATAACGAGAACTTCGAGTACTACGTGAAGTAACATCTGTAGTGTTATTCTGTGTTTACAACACGGATTTCGTGGACATAGTGGAAGGCTTCGGTGCAACGTCAGCGACATTCTACTTGTCATTGCCTACAATCGACTGTACCTTCGTTGCCAATAAACTTCGTAACCCTTAACCGGCATTTTAGTACCCCTAGCCCGTAACAATATTTTCCGTGAAGCGACTGCCGTCTGACCTCCACAACCCGAAGGCGATATCGAAGTATTGCAGTTAGACCAATTATTAGATTTTTGAGGGCCCCAACAACCCGTAACGACTGCCACTAGATGTTCGTATGGCAACCGGGACCAACGGCTTAACGTGCTTTCCGAGGCACGACCAGACCAGTGCAAATATTCATATTCATGCATACAAATATTTGCACTGTGCGAGGATCGAACTCGCGCCTCGTTGCGCAACGGCCGCGTTCGCTACCGCTACGCCAAGGAGGCTGTCACCCGACAGGATTAACATTTGTGTTAATTATTTCATCGTCATTAGTCACTACTAAAAATAAACCATCATGAGGAAACCGGTTTGCCTTAAAATTGCGATGATACATAGTTATGTGACATCTGCGAATTCACACTGGGCTCGCGTGTTGAAATGAAATCGTTTATTAAGCAAGTAGGATCACTAATCACTTTTACACGTCATAATTTTTTTTTATACTAGATGGAGCCGGCATTTCCTAACTGACTACCTCTGAGAAGAAATAGCCGAAACAAACTCAGGGATCATCGTCTTTTTTCAAGTCCAGACATTAAAAATGAAAACGTTTACAATAATTTCCGTGATTAAAAAAAAAAAGAACGATGGTGATGTTGTTGATTGTTGAATTATGACTCAATCAAATCAAATCAAAAGTCATTTATTCAAACTAGGCTGAGAATCAGCACTTTTTGAACGTCAATATTACATAAGACAGTCCCCCAAAACACCCACCCATCGACACTACCTAATTGCTTTCGCTGGGAAGAAGAAGTGGCGGAAGAAACTCCCCAGCAGCACAGCTGTCTGTTCATTTAGAAAAAAACATAATAGTTTATACAATACTATGTAGATATAGTAATACAAGAAAAAAAATAATAAAAATATACAAATATGGCAGATAGCCACGCCAAAATACCAGATAAGCAAATCAAAAAATAAAATATCACTGACATGTAAAAAAGTAAAAAACTTATTACAAACCTAAATAAAAGCCCCTGGCATAGAGGGCGTGACAGCTCACATATTTGTGCATTGAAAAAGGAAATTATATGAACTCATATAATATGTTAGTAAGCAAATTCTGGAGAAGGAACACACACATTGTCCTGAGTTAATCAGAGCGACCAGCTATTCTTATCATTCAAATAGTCATTCACAGAATAATATGCCTTTGAACAAAGCTTGGATTTTATGTGTGCTTTAAATGCAACTCACTTGTTCTCATTGAGAGCAGGCCTATGTCCCAATGGTGGGCAAATTATTGGCTAATTATAATTGTATGAAGAGGAAGATCTCTGGTTATGATTAATTACATGCCGGAATAAAAACAGATCGAATCAACATCTCATCATTGGTCAATTTCTCGCCGAGTTTAATCTACGTCCGCCATCTTCGGTCGACATTATGATAGCGAAAGTGAATCCGGCTTTGAATAATATTCGCGAGGATATTGTTCACAGCGTGAGCTAGCCGCCATGCTGGCCTCTTGTACCACGAACGAAATAATTTAGATAGTCTTTGTAAAAAAAACTTACTCTCGATTTTTGACCTTAAAAGGCGAAAGTGTCAGGGTAGCCCATAAAGTTAAAATTTTCTTACGCTTTTATGCAATTTGCAGGTATCAGATTTTATCCAAACATGATTTGTGATCTTAACAAATGTGTCTTGTATGTAGGTATAATATTTGCACCAACGACAGTCCCATTAAAACCTTTAAGGTTGCCTGGAAGAGATTGCATTAGCGATATGACCGCCCATTGTATATTTTGTAGTGTTGATTGTAATTTTTAAGTAATGTATGTTTTTGGTGTACAATAAAGTATATGCAAATAGATAAATAAAACAATATTTATTAATAGAGTCATACATAAAAATCATGTATAATTACAACTCTCAAGTTCATATTACCCTATTGAATGATTAGATTATTTACAATAAATCCTAACGATTATAATTCTGTAAAGCCATAATTTTTGCTGTCGCGAATCATATTTTAATCAACATACAATCTGACACTAGCCTGGAAATTGCAAAAATCGGTAGTAAAGAATTTCGCGCGCTAACTTTGCTCACCCTGAGATCAGAGGACATGAATTATAATTTATTTATCCGTGCAAACGCGTCAGAAATATCAATATGTTCGGATTTCAAATTATTTTACTAATAAATAATCGTTTGAAACCCGAACATATTTCTATCATAATATTGATTATGCTGTTATTCGAGTTGAGCAACTGAGGGACGCGAGTGAAGCCGCAAAACAGGAAAACACGTTATTTGACCGTCAGTAGGTCAAATATTCGTAAATGAGTAAATTAATAAACAAGAATAACGACTTCATCGATTCAAAATGAGTTTTAAATCACTTTTTTTGCTCAAATAATTTCGTATAATCCTTACTAATAGGTATTATAAAAATCGGAAAGTGAGTTTGTTTGTTTGTTTGGTCCGCTTTCACGCGGTAACTACTGAACCGATTGCTTTGAAATTTTGCAGACGCAAAGTTAGAAGTCCGGATTAAATAATAGGGTACTTTTTATCCCGGAAAAAATGATATTCCCGAGGGAATCTAAAAAGCGCGATATAACCGAATTCCACGCGGGCGAAGCCGCGGGCGCAAAGCTAGTAATTTATACCTGACCTCCACAAGCCAGTTACTGAATAATTCGATACCCCTTGGTAGTTAATCAACTGGTCGTTGGTAGTTGACCAACTGCCGCCATGGCTCACGTGCACTGGTCCACTTGAAGGTTGCAAACCCGTAACATAGAACTCCTTGATAAGACTCGTTGTCTGATTTTCGGCCCGTAACAACTGTAAATAAAATAAAATAATTGAATCTAAATAAAATACAATAATTAAATCTAAATAATATACAATCATCATCAACATTATTGGTCGTTCCACTACTGGGAACAGGTCTCCTCTCATACAGAGAGGGATTGAACGTAACCACCACGCATGCTCAATGCTGGTTGGCGATTTCAGACTTAAAGTCCAGGTTTCCTCAAGATGTTATCCTTCACCTTGTAATCAGTTAATGGTGTCCGAGATATACTTACTTAGAAAGTATGTACATATAAATTAGAAACGTTAAAAAATACACTAATAAATTAATCTAAATAAAATACGGTTTAAGCAAAACTTAAGTGTCTAAAATAAAAAGTTAAATTATGTTTAATATACAATATGTAAAGAAAACCCTGTCCGATCCGTGAAGGTATTGTTAGATATCGATAACTGATTCTAATAATGGATACAAAGCCAGGCAAAACTTACAAAATATTCTCCCTAAAAAAATAAATATTATTTCGCAAAAAGAGGTAACTTAATATATGGTAAGCAACTCTTCCGCGGGCGACGGGGGGCAGGGCACGCGGTGACGCGGCACGTGGTCGCATCGCTTATATTATAATAATGTCGTCAAAATGGGGTTGTCACTTTTTTAAAAATTACCAAATTTCGGGGAAGTTGGAATTAATTCACGGGAAAGAAACCTTATTTCAAAATTCATTAGTATTGTTACTATGATGATTACGTAAAATTTTATACTATATTTGGTCATGTATTTACCTAACCTTTATTATCCTTATGGGTCGGACAGGGTTTTCTTTACATATTGTATAAGCCCTTAAGCCTTTTTCATTGTTAGCGTACTTGTTCACTCATGTAAAACAATATTAGTAAATCAAAACAGCCGAGGCTTACTATCACGTTGAATACATTACCGACGTAAATGTATACAAACAATAAACACGATACTGTATTCATTCTACGATTATCTTGGAAACCAAATACGGCTTGATTAGAACTATTGTTTACCATGTATTTGTAGGACGCCAACTTACTCTGCGTAATCTCTATGAGGAATCATGTATCTCGGCATTTATAGTCTTACCTATTTGTTTAGGTCTGACCTATTAATAGGTTCTAGAACATCAATTCATCATCATCATCAACCTATTTGTCGTCCCACTGCTGGGCACAGGTCTCCTTTCATGCAGAGAAGGATTCAGCTTAATCACTACGCTTGCTCAATGCAGGTTGGCAATTTTAGACTTAAAGTCCAGGGTTCCTCAAGATGCTTTCCTTCATCTTTTAATCAGTCATTGGTGTCAACCCGCACACTCATACTTGAGAGGCTGGTGTTTTAACCACTAGGCCACCGGGACTCAACATCAATTACCCTTGATAAATACTCTTCAAACCAATTGCATAATAGTGTCCTAACAAAAGAAAACGCTTGTAAATTCATAATCCATTGAATTTGGCTCGCTCGTACTAAAAGTATTAAATATTGGAGCATTCGCCTGAAAGGCTGAAACACATGTTTTTATTAATCTAACTCAGATAGGTCGCCACAAACTATGATGTCAGTACCAATGCACCACATAATAGAGATTTTAAAATTGTGTATATTAAATTAGTGTTTATTATAAATATTTAAGACTATCGTTTAAAAATATGGTACTACTAAGTATTTATTAGGCTGCAAATGTACTACATTGTAAAAGGAACGAAATAAATTATTATAATTATTAATTATTATTACTGTTACAATGATAGGACTATTGTAAGCGTTTAACAAATAACCCGCAAATCTCTAGGGGAAATGTGATTTTGCTGTTATATTTGCTTTTGGAATCTTCAGTGATAAGGTAGGTGTGTGTATGTGTCACTGGCGGGAATAGTCTAAGAAGTCGTGGTCCCTACGTTAGAAGAATGGCCCACAGAATCGTTGCCTTGAATTATCAAGGCGCCAAAGCCACGGTTCCGCGGTTTCGGTTAGCCCTGGCGCACAGGGCGGCTCCACCCAGAGCGGGAAAGGTCCCCCCAATCCCATCCCAAAACAGAAAAAAAAAACTCTGTGATCATTTCATCAACTCTGTGAGCATCAAATGCTGACATAGACATGCCTTTCAGCGAGTTTAGAATCTACAGCCTTGTAGTATCTTTTAGCCAATAATAACCACATAATATTAGTAACATAAACATTGACAGCCTCTGTGGCGTAGCAGTAGCGATCACCGCCGTTGCGCAAGGAGGCGCGGATTCGATCCCCGCACATTGCAAATATTTGTATGCATGAATATTTGCACTGGTCTGGTCGTGCCTCGGAAAGCACGTTAAGCCGTTGGTCCCGGTTGTCATACTAACATCTAATGGCAGTCGTTACGGGTTGTTGGAGCCTTCAAAATTCCATCAATTGGTCTAACTGCAATGCTTCGATATCGCCTTCGGGTTGTGGAAGTCAGACGGGAGGCGCTTCACGGAAAATATCGAAGTTTAGCCAAAATCAGCAGTTAGACTGGTAAAGCGGACCCCAGACTCCAAAAAAGAAAAGCTTCGGATGCGACTGGGATTAACGCTGAGATGATGATGATGATGATGAATATTAGTAACATTAACATTATCACTACTGCGGCACAGATTTCCTCCCGGTGAGAGACCATTAATTCACCACACTGTCCCAGTACAAATCTAATATTAATATACATATAAAGCTGAAGAGTTTGTTTGTTTTTTTGAACGCGCTAATCTCAGGAACTACTGGTCCGATTTTAAAAATTGTTTTTGCGTTGGATAGCCCATTAATCCAGGAAATTCTTTAGTCTATATAACATCACGCTGCGCCCAATAGGAGCGGAGCATAACTAACTCCACGCGAACGAAGTCGCTGACGGCCGCTAGTTGGAGAATATTTTGAGATAATAGTTACACGATTTCAACATAACAAATACCTTTGGATTTAGTAACCTGCCAACTAATTCTGAATAATCTCTGCGTAAAATCAATTAGGTATGTCAGTGTTTCCGCGAAGATAATCCTGTTATTTTCAGCGACAGAGAAACAGTCCTTAATCTTACGACAGATTTAGGACTGTTTCTACATAGTTTGCTGATGACAACATCCAACTGTGTTTTAATAATGTCATAGTCAGGCTGCCGTTCTGTTCGATAGAAGCTTATTATATGGTTTTTATGTTTTCAAAATGCGACACGGGACCGATTCTTGCTTGTATCTTTTGTGAATGTTAGCTGTTATAACAGTTTTTTTTTTTAAATCACACAGATTGAGCTAGCCCCAAACCAAGTTCGAGACTTGTGTTATGGGATACTAACTCAACGATACTATATTTATAATATATACATATATAGATAAACAAAATAACCTAGCACTACTCAATTCAATGTACAGGAATAAGGCAAAAAACAAATGGTCCTGGATATCCCCAGACGGAAAAAAACAAAAATGAAATTGATTTCATAATTACTAACAAAGCCAAACACTTCAACGACACTCACATCATACAAAATTTAAACTTTAATACTGATCATCGTATGGTACGCAGCTGCCTTAAGATGCAGCCCGCAAAAAACTCAAGAAAGACTATAACCAACGCCAAAACAATGCCACCAGAAGAGTACACAAAAATAATCAACCCATCTGACATCAAACCGCTTCTTGAAATTGTAAACTCTGATTTAAATGTCCGCAAAAAATATGATTTCCTAGATAAAAAATTGTCAGAACTGAAAAAAACAGATACGAGAAAAGACAACAATAAATTTAGTGACAGAACAATAACGCTACTAGAGGAAAGAAAAACACTAATATTAAACAAAAATAAAGATAGGAAATATATTGCCACACTTAGTAAACTTATACGGGAAAGTATGAGAAAAGATAGAAAGCTAAAAAGAATAAAAAAATTAGAAGACTCAATCGAAAAAACTGGTGGTACCAAAAAGGCTTTAAGAGAGTTAAGAGACCAAGGAGTGGAATGGGTTCCCAAGCTGAAAAGCAATAAATCAGGCGTTGAGACAAAACGTAAAGAAATCCAAAGAATAGCTACGGAGTTCTACAGACATCTCTATTCAAAGACAGACAAAAAAGAAGAATCAGAAACCAACTTTAAGACAAGAAATATAAATAATGACACACCACCCCTACTCCAGGCAGAAATACAGAGAGCCATATATTCACAAAAAATGGAAAAAGCTTCTGGACCTGACAACATACCAAA
The DNA here is from genome assembly GCA_017933935.1 of Sesamia nonagrioides. NCBI lineage: Eukaryota > Metazoa > Arthropoda > Insecta > Lepidoptera > Noctuidae > Sesamia > Sesamia nonagrioides. The sequence goes on from JADWQK010000025.1 coordinate 5,082,572, forward strand.
CGAAATTATAAGAGGCACAGTTAAAGAACTGTGTCCTATCTTAACAAAACTTTTCAACAACATTCTTAATACAGGCATAATTCCAGACCAGTGGGGAAAGTCTAACATTATACTTTTGCACAAGAAAGGACCTAAGGAAGACATTAACAACTACAGGCCAATAAGTTTAATTTCAAACATCTACAAAGTTTTCGCAAAAGTTATACTGGGAAGAATTACTCAGCAATTAGACGAGAATCAGTCTATAGAGCAGGCAGGATTTAGAAAAAACTATAGTACAATCGACCACATTCATACCATCAAGCAAATCTTAGAAAAAAGCAGCGAATACCAAAAACCAGTCTATATGATCTTTATCGACTATTCAAAGGCATTCGACAGCCTGAATCACAACTACATCTGGTCAACCCTGGAACAGCAAGGAGTGAATAGCAGTTACATAAATATCATTAAGAACATCTATAATGTAAGCGAAGGCTGCATAAAACTCGAAACGACTGGAGACCCCTTCCCCATAAACAGAGGCGTCAGACAGGGAGACCCACTGTCACCTAACTTGTTTACTGCAGTGTTGGAGAATATCTTCAGAAGTCTAGACTGGGAGGAATATGGTCTCAACATCAATGGCTGCCGTCTCAACCATCTGAGATTCGCAGACGATCTTATCCTGCTTGAAGAGGATCCAAGTAAAATCCAAAAAATGATAATCTCTCTAGCCAATAAGAGTAATGATGTCGGGCTTCAAATTAATAAAATGAAAACAAAACTAATGACCAACTCAACAGAGATCGACATAGTACTGGATGGAAATAAGCTTGAGTACGTACAAGAGTATGTGTATTTGGGCCAGATAATCGCCCCTACAGACCAAATGTCAAAGGAAATAAACAAGAGGATTGCTAGTGGCTGGCGAAAATACTGGTCACTAAAGGAAATAATGAAAAGTAAAGAACTCAGCATGTCCATTAAAAGAAAAACTTTTAATACCTGTATCCTCCCCTGTATTACATACGGAAGCGAGACCTGGTCCCTCACTCAGAACCACAGAGAAAAACTAGTAAAGTGTCAGCGGGCAATGGAGAGAAGCATGCTCAAAATAAAACTAAATGACAGAATTACCTCAGCAGAAATAAGGAACAAAACCAAAGTTACCGATATCCTTACCCGAACGGACCAATTGAAATGGCGTTGGACAGGTCACATGCTACGTTGTAAGGCAGAAAAATGGAGTAGACAGGTAACACTCTGGTACCCAAGAGACGGAAGCAGACAACGGGGACGTCCAACAAGAAGATGGGAAGATGACTTTCGTTTAGCCTTGGGACCTTTATGGACCAGAGTAGCAACAGATAGAGTGCAATGGAAGCAGTTGGAGGAGGCCTATGTCAAAAGACACACCGAACTGAGGGACATTTTATAAAAGCAACACAAACACTAAATGTTCGGAATAAAGGGCTATATTATTATTATTATTATTATTATTATTATATAGATAAACATCCAAGACCCAGGCCAATCAGGAAAAGATCGTTTTCCACCATGACCTAGCCGGGGATCGAACCCGGGACCTCCACGTCGCAGGCAGGCGTGTTGACCGCTGCGTCACGGAAGACGAGGAGGAGTTAAAACCATTTACATGTTAATCAAATTAGATTATTCTCGGTTTCTTCGATTATTTCTCGGTGGTAGGCCATAACATCGGCTGCCGGCAGAAGTTACCACCCACCAGACAAAGCCTTGCCGCCAAGCGATTCGTCGTGTTCCGGCATGATGTCTGGTGAAGCCGTACGGAGGACGGGTCTGAGCAGTTGTGTTGCGATGTGTGCCGGGTACGATGCGTCAAATGTTGTTGTGTCGGGAGTTTGGTCGTGGAGGGTCTCCACATCTATCTCTCTCTGGCGCAGCATCGTTGGTCGTGTTGTTGGGTTTAACGTTGCACCACCTCGCTCAACTGCCGTCTTCCTTTCCATTCACTAAGTTTTTTTAAGTGATTGGGTTTAATAAACTGCGGGATTGCAGTCAAGCACTAGTTTATAACTATTAAAAAAAAAAATTAATTCCAATTTCCCCGAAATTTGGTAATTTTTTAAAAAGTGACAACACCTGTATTATTATGAGCGAATAGCGACCACGTCACAGGTGCCGCGTGCCCTGCCCCCCGCCGCCCGCCTTAAGGGTCGCCTACCGCACATGTATTAAGTTACCTCTTTATGCGAAACAATATTTGTTATTTTTAGGGGGATTTTTTTTTAAGTTTAGCCCGTTTTTGTGTCCATTGGTAGAATCAGTTATCGATACCTAACAATACCTTCACGGATCGGACAGGGTTTTCTTTACATATTGTATCTATTGTCAATGTTAGCTGTTATAACAGTTACAACCACATGGTACAATTACATGTTAATCAAATTAGATTATGTTCTTAATAATGCGCCAAGGTAGCCTACGCAATTAGAATTTTCTTAGGTTTTTTTTGCGATTTGCTGGCCACTATTGCTATGATGATCAAAGTATTATTCGCGACCGCAACAAATATGACTCAAAATTATATCTAATCATTAGTGTATCATGAATTGAATGTTATATCATAAAATAAAATAGTCATTCGATAGGATTCAGATAGGATGATTATAATTCTGAATATATATATAAGTAGTACTAGCGATAGCAGGTCAAGCTACCCGAAACTGTCAAGTATTCCCAATCAACCTTGAGCCTTTAATACTGTAGCAATAAGGTTAAAAATCTAATAAAGAAATTTGATATAGCAGCTTGATGTACTATCGTCTATACTAGGTTGGACCACGAATCATATTTCGTTCAAAATCTGTAAATACGTATCTCGCGGGCGTCTAAAGCAGAGTATAATTCATCTTTATATTGCGTCTAAAGCCTTGTGCAAACAAGTCGTGTTTGTTCCCGGTGTGGTAGAGGATTATTTAGATAAATGTGGAGACAAATAGAGCTGTTAAAATAAAACTTTCGTGTGGTAATTTAAACAAAATAATAACGCCAATTCTTCGGGCTGTGTCGGCTACTCTCGGCCTTTTGCGAATCTCCTCATTTCTGATTTGATCACCCAGTGAAACCCCAAGGATAGCCCTCTCCATTGCCCTTTCAGTGACCATGAGCTTTCTTATAAGGCTCAATGTTAGCATAAGAGTCACCGACATAGCCCGAAGAATTACAACACTTAAGTGCCAGTGGGCCGGGGACATTGCCCATAAGACCGATGCCGATGCCGGATGGGGCCGATAGCTTCTCTAGTGGCGTCCACTCACCGGAAGCCACAGCGTGGGTAGGCCCCCGACAAGGTGGACTTACGACCTGGTGAAGGTCGGGAGAAACCGCTGGATGCGAGAGGTGTAGGACCGGTTGTCGTGGAGATCCTTGGGGGAGGCCAATGTCCAGTAGTAGACGGTTTTTCAGCTGAAATGATGATGAACAATAACGCCAAAATTGAAAGTGTTACCAAATTATCTAGTTAAAGAGACCGGTTCATTCAATTCAATTAAACAATTTATCGTTAGGTCTATTTCGGTCGCTAGTATGAAAGTGAATTAGCAACAGTATTTTGGTCAGCCACGCCTTGTCGAGAGAACTTGTTAATGAGTGCTTAAAAGCTTCTAATACAGAACTTTGTTTATAAAACTTTGTACTATTACGTGGAATGAGCTGTTTTTGGTATGAAGGCGTAAAAATGAAGACTTTTTACGGCGTGAGTTTTCTTTGAACAACGCTTAATGAAATGGTGAGAAGCCTTTTAACATAAAAGTACTGAAATATTGAACTGGCTGTTCTGGCATTTGCTTTTTTTATTGCAAAATGGTAAACTTTCTTATTTAAACTCTGTGATATTAGATATATAAGCTCCTAAATAATAGTTGTATCTCCAAAATAATAATAGTTGTATCTGTTTATTCCTGTATATTTTCTGTGTATTATTATTTTTTTTCATATGTACTTCTCTATTAGACATCATCTCCTTAGACACCTCACTCTTCTTCTTAACAATATCATCATTCACACATTACATCCATCGTTTCTTTAGTCTTCCCCTACTCTTATAGCTATGGACTAATTATTTTTACTATTAATTTTTCACATATGGAACATTAATGGTTTAACTTCCAATTTGTAAACAGTTTAAACAAAACTAACCATTACCTATTGCACTGTACTGCATTACATATAGATTGATTGGTTACCGCTGCACCAACTGTTAATGTAATGAGAAATTGTAGGGTTAATGTTAGCACTTAACCTGTATCTGCTGCTATCGATAACACAATGTTCTTATACAGGTTGTTCTAATGGGATTGGACTATAAAGGCTGATGGTTTAAATGTAGGAAGGTTTACAGCTGATTTCTAGTCGAGGCTATAAAGTTTACGGCTACAGGTTTGCTATAGCCGCGTTTGAAGTGCGATGAAACTTTTCCTGAACATGGAATGCAGAAAGTTTAAGCATTTTTGGATTAGGATTGAAATTTTGCCATGCAGTGGCTGAAGGCTTGATTACTGCGTTGCGTGTCGCACTTATTTGTGTACCCACGATATAGCAGTAATTCGAAGTGTCTCCATCTTGAAGAAAAAAAAACTTGCTTTAATTGGTTTATATAAAAATAGGTTTTATTTAGTGCCCGGGATTCGGCCGCGATAAATTTGTTCCCCTGACTCTGATGCATCGCATCGCCTGGCGGCACTATTTCTTTCTTTTCAAACTGCTTTTTTTCCATTTGCTCGGCTCCTAATAGTTTCAGCGTGATGTTAATTATTGTTCCTAAAGAATTGGGCCATGAAATCAAAATAGATTTCTTGAAATCCAGCTTTTTCTAGGGGATAAAAGAGTTTAAAATAACAAACTCTTCAGCTTTATTATTAGTATAAATACATATGTATGTGCATATATTTATATCTACATACATACAACCCATTACTTGTTGTGCTTGTGTGAGCCTTTTAGAAAAGAAAATTGATAATTTTCGCCTTGATTCCTAAAATTACTTTTTTATTAGCCGTTATTGTCCCACTGCTGGGCAAAGGCCTCCCTAGTCTCCTTTCACCTCTCTCTGTGCAGAGCTGCCAACGACCGATCTTTATAAAAGTAGTACAGTTAATTCCTCCATAGCATACCATTTGCCTGCCGGGGCCGCTGGTTTTTAGCAAAAGATACTGTGGCCCCTGGCACAGGTAACTGAAAGAACATGGGCAGGTTTTTGTCAGTAAAAGTCTGATACGCCCGCGCTCTGCCCAGAACGAGAGACATTTGAAGATTTCTCATACGACAAAAGCTCATCCCGTCATCTCCGGCAAGGCCTAAAATACTAACCCAAGATATTTCAATAACCAATTATAAACCATGAAATGTAACAAACAGGCTATTAAACTAAAATAAATAAAAAAAAACCTTCAAACAAAAAGATTTAATAAAGTGATAGCACCATTTTACGCTACCCATTCATCACAATTTAAACTAAGTACGATTTGAACAAAGTTTTTTGCACCTGTACTTATTATATTACTGAATCATATTCTTTAATTTCAATAAAAAGCCGTTAGTAATTTACAGAATAATCGACCATAATGATTGCGTATTTTATTACAGTCTAATATGCTTAACTTAAGATGGCGACCTCGATTCAACTTTCTAGCAATGAGGATAAGAACTAAAGCAATCTAAAGAGAATGAGTAATACAATCAAGAAATGTGAAGATTGGCGTAAGTGGGACACCAAAGTAAGGCAAAAGCCATTGTTTGATGGTGTACACTTGCCGATTCGATTCTCGATTCCTTTGAATCGATTCCATGTTCATTTGTTGGAGACGAAAGTTTTTGGCGCGGATTTGTATGAATTCTCAAACTCGAAGCTTTTATGTACAGGCACTTTTCAAAGCGAATCTAAGAAATATGATGCTTAGTGGCCTATTCCAATGCATAGCAGGTAACCATGAAAAACGGTTACCCGCTGCAATTTACTCACCACACCATGGACACTCTCCATGGACTAAATAAAAAAAGGAATATATATCATTTGTTTTTTAGGGTTCCGTATCTAAAAGGTAAAAACGACACCAAAATTGCGTAACGCGGTATTACTATTAGTGGGAATCATTCCGAAACTAAAATTGTTTACTTATATGTTCGAAAATGGGTTTGCTCAAAAACGTAAATAACGTAATAGGCTAATTGCGTAACTTATCTACGGACACATGAAGCTACTAAAGATTCAAATTTCTTTTTGGTTTATATTCGTTAGTTTCAGGTAGCTTGACATGCTGTCGTCCGTACTATCAGTAGCAATGGATTTAATTGTGACAGGTTAACATTCATTACATTATCTACGTTGTTGAGGAGACACATTTTTGGAACACATGGAGCAATATGCTTCGAAATTATTCCAACTGATATTAGTGTTTCACGCAATTAGGGGTCAGGCTGTCATGAACCATGATAGCTAAATAGTTGAAAAATTCACAAATAACTTTGCCTGTTACCGCTATACAAATATGTACTTACATAAAAAAAGATTACAATTTTTTAAAATATAAAGGTTCCTTCGTGCAGAAATACGACTCTCGCAGACATGGCAGATTTTTTTAAATTCCTGTGGGATTTAATTTTATTGCGACTTTGTCATTTAATACGAGTTATTTCATTAGTTATTCTAATTAAAAACCGTTACAAAAACATGGGAAACAAACTTAATGAGTTTTTGTCATTACCACGACATTGATATCAAGTTATGTACTATTAATCATTACAATAGTTTATTGTCCTCAATTTTAAACTACCGAAGTCAAACAGGCACCTGAAGGTTCTTTTAAAGCCTTCGAGCACGATGTATGATAATAGATATCAGATACCATTGTCACCATTGTGTGAATCGCCCTGAGGACACGGTGGAGCATACGGTGGAGGTCTGCCCAGCTTGGGTAGAGCACCGCCGTGTCCTCGTAGCGGCGATCGGCGGCGATCTTTCGCGTCCGACCCTGGTCCAGGCCATGGTCCGGAGCGAGAGTGCATGGCAGGCCGTCACCTCCTTCTGCGAAGCAGTGATGCTGGCAAAGGAGGAGGCGGAGCGCGCGAGGCAGCGGGAATCCCAGCGCCCTCACGCCACTAGCTGCCGCAGGACACGCCTTGGTCGGGAGACGACACCGCCCGCCGGCTCGCCGGCCCGAGTTGACGGCGCGTCGTGTTTGACACGCGCCTCAAAGAGATGTCAGCACATCGTGACGGGGTTCACGAAGACCGACGCCTTCTGGGTCAGGGTTGCGGGTTGGTTAAACAAGAAACCGTGGCCCTGGCCGTCACACAGGCAAGTGAAAACACACGGGTGAGTTTTAGTCAGTAACAGTCAGACACGCTCTTCCGCTCTGCCCAGAGCGGTAGAAGTCATTTGATGGTTTCCCATTAAAAAAAAAAGTTAAAGCTAGACCTAAGATTCCGTTTTTTAATAAGACGGTTAATGATAGTGACACACTATCGGTAGCAATGGATTTCATTTTGACAGTTCGACAAAATTCATTGCATACGTTGTTGAGCAGATAACATTGTTGAACACATGGAGCAATGATTCTGACGTCCAAAGTCAGTTAGTTCAATTATTGTGATAAAACTAAATAGTAAATAACTCCTGTGTGGTTACCATGAGTTTTAATTACGAAGACTGGATCATCGGTATCGACTGCGTTTGACTCATTGATGGGCCCTCTTCAAGGTTGTAAGAACTCTCAACCAATGGGAGCGCCAAACGCGGTCGATGCGTATGATCGAGTCTCGTAATGAAAACTCATGGTAGCCACACTGGTACGACTTCACAAAACAATGGCTACGGCATTACAATTTAACTACTTACCATAACGCTAACCTATATTTGTTATCGAGTAACCGTGTCGTAATATTTTCAGTCGAATGTTCTCACAGCGAATGGAATCGATTTCGTTAATAGTTTACAAGTTCGTACGGTTAGACACGGAGTTTTTTGTTGTTTAGTTGTTCACTTAAATTTTGTAATGGATTTAAAGGAGCTTTATTTGTTTCGAAGAGGCTGATTGGGGACCCAGGTTTAACTCGAAACGGTCTCCAAAACGGAGCAAAAGAGTAGCCAGCCTTTCGGTCTTCTATAGGATGCTTTCTGGTGAGTGTGCAAAGGAATTGAATGATTTAATTCCCCCATCTCCGTTGCCGCCACTCCTGAACCTTACTGTCCCATCGGTCATCAGTTCTACGAGCAATGTGTCCCGCCCACTCCCACTTAATTTTAGCGACTAGAAGAGCTATGTGGGCGGCGAATTTGGTTCTTCTGCCTGCTTAATTATAATTATTTATCCACATTTCCATTTATACAATACTAGCTTTCCGCCCGCGGCTTCGCCCGCGTGGAGTTCGGTTATATCGCGCTTTTTAGATTTCGCTCGGGAACATCAAATTTTTCCGGGATAAAAAGGTAGCCTATGTTCTTTCTCAGGGTCTAAAGATTGTCTGTGCCAAATTTCATCAAAATCGGTTGAGAGGTTTAAGCGGGAAAGCATAACAGACAGACAGACTGACAGACAGACAGAGTTACTTTCGCATTTATAATATTAGTACGGATGTAAAGAAAACCCTGTCCGATCCGTCAAGATATTGTTAGGTATCGGTAACTGATTGTAATAATGCCTACAAAGCCGGGCTTAACTATAAAAAAAATCCCTAAAAAAATAAATATTATTTAGAAAATGCGAGGTAACTTATTACATGTGCGGTAGGCAACACCTTAGGCATACATGCGCGGGTCAAGGGGGGCAGGGCAGGCGGCACGTGGTCGCATCGCTATTCGCTCCGTCACAAATGGTGTTATTACTTTTTTAAAAATTACCAATTTTTGGGGAAGTTGGAATTAATTCGCGGAAAACAAAGATTATGTCAAAATTCATTAGTATCGTCACTATGATGATTACGTAAAATTTCAATTTTTATTTGGTCATGTGTATACCTAACATTTATTATCCTTTTGGGTCGAACGGGGTTTTCTTTACATATTGTCATATATTTCGTAAAACATAGTTAGCTAGTTATTTAATGAAAGTAATTAAATTTTATATACAAAACAAAGCCATAAATTCAAGTTATTTCTTTAAGGAATTTTCTCATTGAAGGCTAAATATCTACATCTAATGAACAATTAAACTTCAATCAATCTTTAATTTAAATTCCTATTTCAATGAAATCTTTTATAGATGTCGTAAAGTTTGAAAACTACTCGTAAGCACTATCAACTTGTCGACGGATTAGTCGATTAACTACGATACTCTGTATTGATGTTATTTGGAACTTTCAAGAGGATTCTCTAATTAATTTCTACTTTTAATTTAATTGCTGTGTAGACTGTAAAGTGTCGCAACACTGAAGTTTAATGCAATGGGCAATGAAGAGGAATGGAGATGGCTATGCTTGGGGTACCACTGCGCGATCGAATCAGGAATGAGGAGATCCGCAGAAGAACGAGAGTAACCGACATACCCGAAGAATTGCAACACTAAAGTGGCAGTGAGCTGGGTCATTGCCCGTAGGATCGATGCCCGATGGGGCTGACGGGTTCTGGAGTGGCGACTACGTACCGGAAGACGCAGGGTGGGTAGGTCCCCGATAAGGTGGACCGACGACCTGGTGGACGACGGGAAACTGCTGGATGCGGGAGTCGCAGGACTGGTCGTCGTGGAGAACCTTGGGGGAGGTCTATGTCCAGCAGTGGACGTCGACTGAGGGTGCTGTTGGGGCTGCCGTGGCGTTGTAGTGCGTCAGGGATGTTTGCGGATAATATGCGCATCCCTGATGACGCGTGTTCGCCGCAGTAACAACAGTATTCTCAGTGTGTTCGCGGATCGGTGGGATTCTCCCATTTGGCAAAGGTGGATGCAGTTCCACGCTAAGTTTTAAGTTAATTTTATGTATGTATACCTATCTGTGTCCTACCTACCTACCCTGTCCTACCTAGTACCTACTACTAACACTAGAAGTTAAGTAAGATTGTTACTAACCTTATGGACTCCGGTCTGAAATAAAAGTATTCTATTCTATTCTTTCGGCTGAAATGGTGATGATAATGACAGAAGTTTTACTTGATGGCTTAGGTAACTCAGGTAACTTATTTCACGTTTGATTTAAGTTTTTACTTTGTCGGTACAGGATGTGTATTTTCTTCAAATTTCAAACCGTGTTGTTGGCTATCTACATGATCTTACCTCAGATTTCGGCACCGCGTTTGGCGCCATTACCAGTGTCCATCAGTTCCTGTAACTTCGCCATTTTCTGTGTCCAAACAATTCAATGCAAATAGTAATTATGATTGTTTCTGCAGAATTACACTTAATTTAAATTAGAAATAAAGAAGTTATCTAATCTGACCACAAATTGAGTGAAATCGGACTTATTTGTTATTATTACCGGTTTTGTACGTGAGTCAGTGTTTAAATTGTAAGTATCCAAGCGTGTTTATGACTTTATTTTTATTGACTGATTAAAAAGGAAAACATCTTGAGGAAACACTAGACTTTAAGTCTGAAATCGCCAACCTACATTGAGCAAGCGTGGTGGTTACGCTCAATCCTTCCCTGTATGAGAGGAGACCTGTGCCCAGCAGTGGGACGATAAAAAGGTTGATGATGATGATGATGATGTTTATTGTTAGCACACTAACAATTAAATTCTAGACGGATAAAGTCAAAACTATAAATGGTGTTGAGATTTTGTGAAGTCTGAAACTTTGAATTATCGTGGTGAATACGTGATTTTCAAAATGTCCGTAATCTATTTGATTGGCTTTAGGGGTTTCTTAAGCGAGTACTAATTTTGTTACTCTTGTCTTTTGTTGCCCTTCATTAATTTATACATCTCATTAATTTTAGGGCTGGTTTTTCAGTCGGCCCATAAGTTTAATTGCGGTATAAATTGATGGCCGAAAGTTCTTGTATTAAAGAACTGTCAATAATTCTAAATTATCCATCCGATAAAGTTATCTATTCATATTCTTCTTCTTCTTCAGCACAAGAGGTCCACTGTTGAACAAAAGCCTCCCCTAAGGCTTTCCAAAATGACCGGTGTTGTGCTGCCCGCATCCATGGGCTTCCCGCGATCTTCACCAGGTCATCGGTCCACCTTGTTGGGTGCTTGTTGGGTCTATTCGATTGTATAAATCAGCCTGTATTGAAGTAATTAACATGGTTCCAATTTTACTTTTCGGTTATAAACAGCTTCTGTCTAATTGAAAGACAAAAAAAAACTCGAATTTCAAATATTCCACGTTCGTGTATACAACTTGCCGCTACATTGTGACATTAATTTGACATACTGGTAGGACTAATCATAAAAAATAACAACAAAAATTATTGTTCCTAATTTGAAAACTTACCGCCTACGCTGCCCTTCCTAAATTCTAATGAATGAAGTTGGAGTTATTAATTAAGTAATTTGATTTAAATTGCGTCTAAGCAATGTAAGTTTAAATTTTCTTTATCCAAATATTCTTTGAACTTTCCTTTTGCGCTATTTTTGTATATACACGCTACAAATGTTACATGTATAAGTGAAGCAGTAGCCGGAAAGTCGAAGTCCAAACTAGTTAGCGTCCTACCGGTCGGTGACTGACTGAACATGGCATAATGACGCCTGTCGCCTGATAAAGATACTCTTTGGTGCGGGATGAAAACGGACATCCTTCGAACTAGTGATTAGGTACTTCCTTCCATTTTCTTTTGAGGATAATTTGAACAAAGGACTTTTAAATACATTTGACGACACGCTTGGTGTAGTGGCTGAGCGATCAACTGCTGCTCCGCGTGACGCGGGTTCCATTACAACAAGAACAAATATTTGTATGGTCTACAGGTACTTGTTCCGGGTCTGGTTTGCTTATTTATTGACTTTAGATGTTTGTGAACGTACCGACGATACAGAGTAATTCCTAGAGTAAGGCAACGTTATGAATAATGCAACATGAAATCAAGGTCAACAAGGTCTTGCCGCCAAGTTTCAAGGTCTTGCCGCCAAGTGATTTGTCGTATTCCGGCATAATGTCTGGTGAAGCCGTACGGAGGACGGGTCTGAGCAGTTGTGTTGCTATGTGTGCCGATGCGCCAAATGTTGTTGTGTTGGGACTTCGGTAATTTGGTCGTGGAGAGTCTTCAGATCAATCTCCCTCTGGCGCAGCATCGTTGGTCGTGTTGGTCTTGAGTTTAATATTGATCACCACGCTCAACTGCCGTCATCCTTCCTATTCCTATTTTTTTAAGTGAATAGGCTTAATAAACTAGTGCGCTTTGCCATCAACGATTGCATCACTGCTTATCATCAGGCGGAATCCCGCAAGCACTAGATTGTAATTATTAAAAAAAAATAGTTTGATGCTGATGAAGAAAAAAATTAAGTAAAGCAAGGCGTTTAACTTTAATACTTTATATACATTACTAGCTTTCCGCCCGCGGCTTCGCCCGCGTGGAGTTATAAAATATCTTTAGCAGTGTAATAAATCCATACTAATATTATAAATGCGAAAGTAACTGTCTGTGTATTACGCTTTCCCGCTTAAACCTCTCAACCGATTTTGATGAAATTTGGCACAGACAATCTTTAGACACTGAGAAAGGACATAGGCTACCTTTTATCCCGGAAAAATTTGATGTTCCCGAGGGAAATCTAAAAATCGCGATATAACCGAACTCCATGCGGGCGAAGCAGCGGGCGGAAAGCTAGTACCAATTTGAATTCAATAAACTACAAAAAATAAAACGAGACCATCTCTTGTAGGTCAAGTGACATCATATTGTAACATTTTACATTAGTGAAAGTAATTCAGATGTAAAACTTTGCGTAAGAGACCATTAAAATTGATTTTATTACCCTTACTCGTACAAACCAAGAAATGAAAATGTTTAATATAAATATAATCGAAAATTTTATGATATAAAAATTTGTAAGTAAGTACCACAATTATTTTTTCATACTTTTTTTTTTGCCAGATCGTCGAGTAATTTGCAAACAGTGGTTTTCAATTTTCTTGAGGGTTTAAACCCCTTTGTGCTTCTTATAAAAGAGCTTGATTTCTTTTTTTATTTTAATTTAATAACTTTGTCCTTTGCCCCACACTAGGAATAGGGATGATTCCTGGGTAAAAAAAAATGATTCCATTTAGTCCGTCATTCAGATTATAGTAAAATATTGGATACGTATATTCTGCTTTATCAAATCAATAAAAATTGACAAATATGAAAGGCATCAAAGATCAGGAGTGGTGGCTAGTGACGTCACTCCTCGCTAAAAAGTGTAGCGTGCAGTGACGTCACACGAGTTTTCAACACACTCTGCCTTCATTTTTTGTTTATATGAAAAAAGAAAAAATAGGTATCTAGTATTTTTTGGAAATCTGACTGACGGACTAATTAGTTCTTTTTTAGTCAACTACCCTATTTCTCCTGTATTGTAGGTGCGTTTACAACCATCTAAACTCACATACATAATCATCTAGACACGGAACAACTACTTGTTGGTCATATAAATATTTGTTCCGTGCGGTAATCGAACCCGCGACACGCAGCGCAGCAGTCAATAGCTTGACCACTGCGCTAACTGTGCAGTCAGTCAGAAACAATTTCTAATACTAATAATCCATACTAATATTATAAATGCGAAAGTAACTCTGTCTGTCTCTCTGTCTGTTACGCTTTCCCGCTTAAACCTCTCAACCGATTTTGATGAAATATTGCACAGACAATCTTTAGACCCTGAGAAAGAGCATAGGCTACCTTTTATCCCGAAAAAAAATGATATTCCCGAGGGAAATCTAAAAAGCGCGATATAACCGAACTCCACGCGGTCGAAGCCGCGGGCGGAAATCTAGTAATATAGAATATGTAAAGAAAACCCTGTCCGATCCGTGAAGGTATTGTTCGGTATCGATAACTGATTCTACTAATGCCTACAAAGCCGGGATAAACTTAAAAAAAAATCCCCCTAAAACAATAAATATTATTTCGCAAAAAGAGGTAACATAAAACATGTGCCGTAGGCCATACAGGCGCGAGCGAAGAGGGGCAGGGCACGCGGCACGCGGTCGCATCGCTATTCGCTCAGAATTACACAGTCAAAAATAATGTTGTCACTTTTCAAAAATTACCAAATTTTGAGGAAGTTGGAATTAATTCGCGGGAAAAAAAGATAATTTCAAAATTCACTAGTATTGTTACTATGATTATGTAAAATTTCATATGTTATTTGGTCATGTGTTTACCTAACCTTTACTATCCTTACGGGTCGGACAGGGTTTTCTTAACATATTGTATAATACTATCTTTAAGATTCAGGTACTTTTTCTATTACGGAAATTGAACTAATAAAATGCTATCGAGTCGAGTCAAGTTGGTTAGAGCTGTTTTAACAAGTATTTTCGAAACCCCAGGTCAGAGTAACATTCGATTGCCTCAGTTTCATTACTCCTAGACCACGACTAACAGTTTCCTTATGAGTTTTATATCACAAGCTTGTAACTAACTCGTTAACAGCCACGCCTATTAAAATGTTCCAAGAACCACGTCTGTTACATTTATATTTTCCTTCAAGGGAAATACTAGTTAAAAATCAGATAAGTACAAGTCAGAATTGCAAACGAAAGGTTCTGTAGGAGTTTTGGCGGAAAAGTCAAGCTGAGTGTCACGCTCATTTTTCATTGGACTTTTAAAATTATTTATTTACTAAACAAAAGTGCGTGATTTATGTAGTAAAAAGTGCATTCAATAAATAATTCATAAAGAACAGTGAAATATCGCAGCATAGTGGCCACATCATGACTTTGCCTCAAACCTCCTTCGTAAGATGGTACACGCGGCCGTGTATTCGTAAATGCAAAAACTGTGTGAAGCCAAAAAAGAAAGAAAGAAAGGTTCTGTAGCACCGTTCGATATTTAAATAATAATTTGTGTTGTATTGTTTCTTTTTTTTTTTTTATTAAGTCTTGTCATAGCGGCCTATTCTCTAAATCCGCCATTGAAGTTACCGAAGTAGTTCAATTCTTAGTGACGAACCCTGTTCCCTATTGAATATTAACTTTTTAGGAAGGGTAAAAACTCATCCAGTGGTTTACCGCGACCTTCACCAGGTCGTCGGTCTACCTTGTCGGGGGCCTACCCACACTGCGTCTTCCGGTGCGTGGTCGCCACTCGAGAACCCGTCGGCTCCATCGGGCATCGATCGTCGTGGAGATCCTTGGGGGAGGCCTATGTCCAGCAATGGACGTCTTTCGGCTGAAATGATGATGGTGATGAATGAAAAACTCATCAGGGAGGTATTTTTCGTAATTTTAACAGTCTCAGTCCGTTAAAAATCCTTGTAACTTCCCTATATTTTGATAAATGTTGACATTTATTTGTCGCCGAAATGCGACTATATTTTGAATATTTTAAATTATGGGAAGTAGCCTTCTGGAGTAAGAACCACTCAATTCGTGTTATCCATTCTTAGTTCTGCTTCCAAATCAATCATAATTATGTCCATTGGTGACACTGTGTAGGAAACGCCCGTAACTGCAGCTACAGACTCCATTATGATTAATTACAACTACCCTGTGACGTAGCGGACTGACGAACAGCTGAGTAAAGGGTCCCATTGGCGTCCTTTGGGTACGGAACCCTAAACATTGATAAGATATAAAACTTAGTTTTGCCGGTTTATCAGCGAAAGTGTTGTTAATATTTATTTTTAGTCTGTTGCGAGATATATTTACTTTAAGTATTAATTGATTGCTGATATAAAGTTTTCCCAACATACATCTTATCTCAAATAAGCGTGTATCGTTTTTTATAGTAATAACGAGTGTTAGTTAAATTACTTATTTTTGATTCTTATGGTGAACTAGTCTTGGCCTTAGCTCTGCCCGCATTGATGTTTTTTTTTTTTAATTAATTCACCTTATCCAGTCTGTCACTATCTGTGTTCCAAATTTTCATTGAAATCCATTCTGCCATATTTGCGTGATTTACTAAAAAACATCGGTTTAGTAACATCGGATTTAAAAAAAAAAAAATCCTTGCTGCACAGTAGGATTACTACTGTGTCGTGGGTGCGTTTACAAACATATAAACTCGCATAAACAAACTGCCAAATCAGAAACAACTATCTGTAAAGTGTAAACCATACATAGTTTTACCTACCTGTTAAAATGTTTTTCTACTAATGATAAGATAATATATGCATGTACAAAATTATTTTTGATGCCGTCACGAATGATATATGTTTAATGGGGTGTGAGCCTGGAGATGTGTATAACAGGTTCCGAACCTATTTCAGACTCCAGCTCTCACAAAGGTTCGAGCATACGGCATATTGTATCTACACAAGAATGTATCAATGTTCCTTAGTGAGAGAAATTAACAGTATTTATTATTATTATACAAATATTTGTTCCGTGCACGAATTTAACCAGCCACTACGACAACCGTGTAGTCTAAAATGAAAGGAGATGTTTCAGAAATGTATGGAGCCTGGGCAAGCACATTGTACACTTAATGATAGGTATAGTTACGCTATAGTTAACTGTTTTTAATGTTAATTTCCTATATTTTGGCTTAGTTTTTATACAGATTCAATTTAACTCCGCCAAGGAGTGCAACACAACTACTAATAAATATGATGGTCAGCAATAAGCAAAATAAAATTTTGACAGTGACATTTGATTGGCGTGTCATGTATCTAAGGCTATCGTATCTATATTATCTACCATATGACTGCGAAAAAAAAAACATGAATTCCGAACATACGGTCCATTAAATAAACACAAACAACTCAAATCAACACTCGACACGAACATAACGGGAAAATAGAACTGTCAAAGTCGCCAATCAAACGTCATAACCACTGTCATGGCTACCTTAATAAAGGTTTATTTCACTAAAAACGTTTCAAATAATTAATTATGTATAGGTACTTGTATTTTATTCAAATTAATTTAGTAGTATTTTTATGAAAATCTTCTATTTTTTTCCTTTTTAACTATATAGCGTACATAGTGGTGGCCCAAAATGAAACATCTCCTTTGAAATTAACTTTTTTCGAAAAATGCATTACCTACAATTACAAGTGACACATACTGCATGAAAACTTGATTGGAATGCCAGATAAGAATGTGAAAAGTAAAATCGTAATTCGATTCTTCATTCCTTGTGATCGATAAACTCGTCACAGTACCAATTTACCTCCCCATGTCCATTTAAAATCGATTTATCTGTCAAAATTGTTGCGTTTCGGTTACTTTCTTTCTACGTGAGTTCTTTTTGATCAATAATATATTTTTAACTGTATCGCTTTCGTTCTAACAGGGCTATGCGAGAGTTATGTAAATCCATACTAATAAAATAAGGTTAAAGAGTTTGTTTGTTTTAAGGCACTAATCTCTGAAAATGCCAGTCGGGTTTGAATCTTTTTCTTTTGATAGATCATAGATCGTAAAACACTTTTGCTATTTAAATCATTTTGAAGCATATTGCTACTCCATTACTTCACATGTTTGAATAATGTGTCGGCTTAACAACGGAAATAACGTAATGAATGTTGATGAACTGTCAAAAGGAAACCCTTTGCTATTGATAGTGTGTTACGAAGTTACCCTGCTGTTATTGAGGAAGGCTAAATAAGGCTATTTAACAAAACGCTACAAACATTAGAAGCCGAGTAAAAGAAAAACACGTAAGGAAGAATGATAATCGAAAACGATGGGATGCGCGGCCAGGATAGGTACAAGAAATTTTACACAGATGAATCCCGGGTAGAAACAAGTAACCGTTTATAAAATAAACTTTTTTTGTATTCAAAAGTCTGAAACTATGGCGACTAGAGCACCCGGTCATCAACCAACAGTCCAACACCGTCGCATTGCGTGAACGGTCAACATAAGGCTGACATTCTCTGCGAGCATATTTAAAGCGAGCGTGTATGACACGCTGCTGACACATTCTAGTGCACATATTGGCCTCTCTCATGACTCATGATGACTTCCGCTCCTGATACCTTCATTAGCACGCTCATGGTACGGTGTAGCGGACAGACTTCTTTACAAAAAGGTCGTATCAATGTTACTAAAACAATTGCCAATATTTAAACCCATTGTTCCATTTCACAAATCAAATGAGATCGAATTCGCCTCCAGTACCTTACCTTAAGCTGAGGCTACATTAAGCAACGATTTGACATAATTTGATTTGGCTTTAGTCATGTGAATTAAATCTGATGAACATAGCATAGTTAAGTTACCGATATGCGAATATCCGACAAAATCATCATTTAAATGAAGTAAAAACTCTCAGGTCTAAAGAGTCAAGTTTAACATGCAAGTAAAATAAATTTGTCCCCACCTATTTCGGTGATATAGTTCATGTAGACGATGATGTAGTTAATTTGTAACCAAAATCCTTGTATTTAAACTAGGCTGCGAATCAGAATTTTCGAGCGTCAAAATGACATAAACGCACCAAATCACTTCCCAGTGCACTAGGTGGCAATGTGCAATATTATTCCAATCGTATAAATACTAAAACATAGTTAGCGAAATTTAATGTACAGCAGTAAATCATTTTAATGCGTCTATTTAATCGCTAAAAAGTATGTACAGAACGCATCTCGTCTCATGTAGTCCCGGCCTAAAGGCGTGTTCTTAGATACCCAGTGATATTTCGCAAGCGGTCGCCTGTGCAGGGAACCGAGTGAACTTTAGCTGGTAAAGTAATAAAGATCGTAGCGACAGGTTGGCGGGGTCAACCGCGACGGTAGGTACTCGAGATACTTGGCCAGTTAGGTGACGCAAACTGTTTTAGAAATTCGTAAGTGAAAATCAATGGAGAATTTGTTATAGCATTTGTTTGTGGTAGAAGAGGATTTGAAGTTACTTGTTTATGTGGAACGATCTTTTGTCTCTTGCGTGATGCCCTTGCCAGCATGGTTGTTCATATTTTTTGTATTAGATTTTCAATTTATCGCTAAAACTTTAGTCTCAAGGTTGATTGAGAAGAGTTATGTAAAAATCTGGTAGCTGCTAGGTCAATCGTTTGAACCTAGAATTTATCAACATTATTTAATGAATAACTCTTCTTAATTGAATAAACAATTTCAAGGAATACACACACAAGGAAAACGGATGGGTTTTAGTCAGTAAAAGTATGACACGCTTTCCGAATACCTACAAAAAAAGAAAAAGATACACATATTCCATTGCCCATAACTAAAGATAGACACAGCTTAAATTATTTTAATTTTACAACCTTACTTTATCGATTCTGGTTAATCTTGTTTGGTACGATTTATTTATCCTATCGGGGGAGTTAGAATACTTGTCGGGTCATCTCCGAGTCTCATCGCCATTGCTTGCGAGCTAAAACGTGCTGTAGACTGGTTATAAAATTAACTTTTGTCTAAGTCTAGACTTGGATGGAACAATTTAAATGTTATGGTTTGGATTGAGGCAATTCAGAGATCTTTGAAGTACTAGCTAGGAATTCAATGAAAGCTTTTTCATATTAAGAGACAAAATGATGATCGTGCACAAGAGATCCCAAAACATTAAGACAATATTTTCGAGTCCTGCTCCCTAATTGCGTAAAACACTATCAATCATAATCTGAACCATTTTCAAGAATATTGCTAATCCAACAACTTACAGTAAATAACGCAATAAATGTTACTGATCTGTCAAAAGAAAACCATTGCTATAGAGTATGCATAATACGCAAATACCCCGCGATTTTCAACAATGCTAATAACAAACAAATTGTAATAAAACTGCTAGATGATATCCTTCATCCAAAAGAAGTTATTATTCAATTCGACAAATTAATTGCTAGTGTGATACACAATTACTCTGCGATTCTCAACAATGCTAATAACAAACAAAATGTAATGAAAAAACTGCTAGGTGATATTCTCCATCCAAAAGAAGTTATTGTTCAGTCCGACACATTAATTGCTAGTGTGATATAAAATTACCCCGCGATTCTCAACAATGCTAATAATAAACAAAATGTAATAAATAAACTGCTAGGTGATATCTTCCGTTCAAAAGAAGTTATTGATCAATCCGACACATTAATTGCTAGTGTGATGCGGAATTACCCGCGACTCTCAACAATGCTAATAACAACCAAAATGTAATAAATAAACTGCTAAGTGATATCCTCCATCCAAAAGAAGGAATTGGTCAGTCCCACACGTTAATACTGATTTAATTTGTGAATAACCCTAATAAATAAAAACTCCCGAAAGTAACTAACTAAGATTTACGACATAAAATAATTACTCAGAACACAACATTCATTTAAATGTAACTCCTTAGGCATATTCGTAAATGATAGTGTCCGACCATAAATTATAAGGCAACAGTAGAACTAAAACCATAGACCATACAGTACTTGATCACAGGAAAAGGTGTCAAACTAAAATTAATTTGATTGCCTCAAGATTACCGAGCAATAAGGCCGGAGGACACGAGCGGCAATTCCTGCTAGTTCCACAGCAGGTGATAATTGTGGGTACTTGGACTTTCACCCGTGTGTATAGCCCCGGGTTTATTGCGATTGCAGTCTACTTCAATTGAAATTGTTCTGCAGTTAGATTTAGTTTGTTTAACTGATCACGATAAACTGTGCTTTGTTAGGTTAAGTCTCTGTTTATTTTATGATTGGTGTTAAGATTAAGAAGTGTTAATAGAACAACATTAATTGGATATTGATTAGTTGTAAAATAAGAGATGCTTTTTTGCGGGTTCTTGACCTTGATGATGGTTAGCGATGGATGACCAGTTAGCAAGTGATGAATTATGACTGTTGATGAAAGGATTATGTAAAGAATGATATGAAACAGAAGGGAGTGTACGATAGCATGACGGTTGATCGGGGAGATTAGATGAAGAAAATATTGTGCCAACCCCAACTAAGATAGACCAAGGTTAAGAAGATGATGATAAAGTAATTTCTATTTAATCTGTTCAGCCGAAACGGAAATATTTAGATAATTATAAGAAATGACCAAACGAACTAAGCTATGAATGTTCCAAATAGCCGTCACTGTATCTGAAGGCGTGGTAAACGTCCATAAAATTCCCAATACACGTTGTCTGATGTTAACTTCTGAACAGATAGAGAGAGCAATTAACACAATGAAAATAAACTAATGAACGATGATATTGAAAAAAACGTTTCTGCTTCTAAGTGGGCGGACACAAGCTGTCAATGATGAAGAACACGACGCTAACATTAAAGATAAAGATCAAAAGATGTCTGTCATTAAGCAAGCACTATATTACAATTTGTAGCTAAAGGTTAGCTCCATATATAACATAATTACTTATAAGTTGGTATCGATTGTTCTTGTTGCACGATTAGTATTTAATAATGATACATTTGCATTTGTAGTACTTAAATGTCGACACCAGGAAATCAATCAGTTCTATCGATTTTACCTACTACATCTTATAGCAGTAACTGTAATTGTTATTGTATGAGCATGTAGAAATCTACTTGCAGTTTCAATACGGCTAGCGCGCCCTATAAGGGGGGCATTAAGCACATGACTCCAGATCCCATAACAAAGAAACTTGACATGGTATCACAAAAAAAAAAAAATAGCTGTTTAATAGAAACGTGTAAAAATGTATGAAGCAGCAATATTTATAATCAATTTTTTTTTACGCAGGAAACATCCCTATTGTATGCAGTTTTTCTAAAATGTACCATGTCATTGCTGGGCAACTTATTAATTTCTATCAGACAATATATTGCTATATATTTCATATAACGTCCCCTTTCTCTGTATTTCTTTTTCATATCAGTTCTATCATGTCCAAGTCATTCCTCTAGCGCTTTTTCTCTTTAAATTTCCTAAGATTCATGACCAATAGTTCGATATCTGTGCCACATAGTAGTTCAATTACTCTTATACCGTTATCGATCATAGCTGTGACCCTGTGTTTGAACTCTGTAATTCAATTCAACATAAATTCACTCGTTTATGAATTACACAGATCGTCTATCGAGATCATCAGGATGATTACATTACAACATGAACGTTCATTCATTATGATTATTCGTAATTATTCGATATTCATTTTAGTTATAACAATATTGGACATATTGTTAAAATTAAAATGAATATAACATTATTATTCGTCTTTCATTTATTTTAAGAATCATCTATCACCAATTGAAGTTGTTGTTCTTCTAAGGTAGGCAATTGGGCGCTTTTATGAGGTTTCCAACCTCATTTAGATAATTGACCCTGGAAGAGCATAAACATTAATATTACTAGTTGCGCCCGGCGGTTTTACCTGCGTAAGTTCCAATCCCGTAGGAATATCGGGATAATAAGTATTTTACGTTGTGGCGGCAATGTGCCTTACCACGAAAGATTGTAAACAAGATTCAGTGGACTGTATTTGGGGTCACAATATATGTATTAGGAATTATAAGTAAATATGTGATAGAATGACGCTTTCTGAGTATAAGCATCACACTGATTAAGGTGCTAACAGCGGCAAACCACTTACCTCCAACCTTCAGATGCGGAGTTCGTAGACCACCAGACCAAATCACGAGAAGCACGTGGACTCACACGTGTAATTCCTGGTTATAAACTATCTGTATGACAATTTCACTTAAGACCGTTCAGTAGCTTTTGCGTGAAAGTAACAAACATCCATGCAACCAAACATACATCCTCACAAACTTTCGCATTAATGATATTAATAGGAGAAGTCCTTGTATTGAAATACGTGATAACCGTGCGAAGAAAGAGCTGCACCCTAATTGAGTAGCACACTATTACTACAGTTGGAATCATTTTGAAGCTTATTGTTATTCCATTGCTCGCTATTTTCGTAAATGTGTCTGTTCGACAACGTAAATAACGCAATGGATGTTGTTGAACTGTCAAAATGATACCCATTGCTACTGATAATGTGTTGCATAATTACTCTGCGGATCCTTAATATTTACAATGAATAGTATATGTACGAGTAGCTATATACTATTTATTCTTATAAATTTTGCTCTGTTGCTCTAGTTACATAAAAGGGGTTGATTCTAAATATAGAAACTAGGTTTATGTACGATATTGTGATTTTCAATGGCTTCTCCACGCTTGAGTGGAAATTACTGAACATGTACATCAGATTTAAAATGATTACCAGTTACAAAATGTTAGAGGAAATGAAATATTACTTCTCGAGTCGAAAACAGATCATGTTATACTTTCGAAAAATTTAGCATTCGTTACACATTAGTGTTTACTTCCGTTTCTCACTGAATATTTAAATACTGAGAGAGTAACGCGTGAGATGAAATGAGAGCAATTAATTAAAGATATAATTATGTGGATTATAATTACATCTACTTAATGATGTATGGTGATAGCTGCCCATGTGAGTTTTAATTAAAAACACAGTCTTTATGTTTTTAACAACACCGTTTTACTCGGAATTAGGTTATAAAAAGGTCATACATAATTATGTAAATATGGGAATAAATCGCAGAGTACAAACTTTATTGCACATTTACATAATCTTGAAGTCGTGGTGGCCTAGTGCTTAAAACACCACCCTCTCAAGTATGAGAGCGCGGCTTCGATTCCAGGTCAGGCAAGTACCAATGTAACTTTTCTAAAAGTTAAATGTACTTTCTAAGTATATCTTGGACACCAATGACTGAAGGTGAAGGAAAACATCTTGAGGAAACCTGGGCTTTAAGTCTGAAGTCGCCAACCCGCATTGAGCAAGCTTGGTGATTACGCTCATTCCTTCTCTGTATGAGAGGAGACCTGTGCCCAGCAGTGGGACGATAAAAAGGTTGATGAAGATGATGAACATAATGTTGAGAGTATAGACATAATGCGTAAAATAGAACGTATTTCATGCAATATTGGTACATTTATACATATCGACGCTGGAAAGTGATTTAGTCGTATAAAAAAGGCAATTTTGTTTTATTGCATAATTGAATTCAGAAAAAAATACTGCGTCGGACTGTCTGGTCAGCGTATTCCTAGATACGACATGGACTTTTTCTAACCTTTTTTCTGAATTCAGTTATGCAATAAAAAAATTGGTTTTTTTCCAGATACGACAAAATCGCTTTCTAGCGTCGATATGTATATAGAAATGACAAATTTTTTTTAGGCATTTAATCATCATCATCGTCGTAATTCTGCTGCCCTTATCCCAATTGTGGACGCAGTAACATATCTTTTTTCTTCCATACTATGTTCTCTATTACTTTTCATCTCAATGGTGACCCACTTTCTGACCATATCAGCAAAAACTTGTATTTGACTATAAAAGTAGACCAAAGAAATCGTGCCCCTGGCTGGAGGCTTTAATTTTAATTAAGGCATCCACAGGAAAGTCCGGTTAAGTAGTTACGGCCTCTGATGGCCACCTACGAGATGCCATATAAAAAAAAAAGACCAAAGAAACTATGGATGAAGAACTATAACCAACTTGTTTATTAAAGATCGCATTCATGCATTAGTACTCCGGCTAAACATATAAAATACATTTTTCATCTTATTATCTTATTTCAAACTAGCAGCGCCACACGGTTTCACCCGTGTTTTTTATATCCACCTCACTCATTGGACGCAGCGTGATGTTATAAAGCCTTCCTGGATTAATAGGCTATCCAACACAAAAAAAAAATTCAAATCGGACCAGTAGTTCCTGAGATTAGCGCGTTCAAACAAAAAAACTCTTCAGCTTTATATATTAGTAAAGATATAGATTTAAATTTAAAGGATGTGCAAATCACCCACTGACCTGGTAATATAGTTACATACTTAATATTTTCCAATGAATGTTAAATAGCTCTTCTAATGTCGATTAACCAAATAACACGGGTTATTATTAATTATCGGTAATTAATTCATATTTAAATGCGAGAGATGGCTTATTTCTTAGGTCACGAAGAGGATGTGAAATTAGAAAAAGCAGGATGCTGTGTATGATAAGAGAAAGATGAGTGATATGTTTAGACATTTACAGACACCCGGCTTTAACAAATCAGAGTGTAACGGTGATTGATGAGATGCAGGCGAACTGGGGCCCTAACCTGCTATTGCAATAGTATCAGATTTCTGATATTTGATCAGTTGATTGTCAGAATGGTCGATCAGTGATGTCATAATGATCGATTTTGATAAGTTTCGAATAAGACTTTTCAGTGGTCAATCACTGACACTCCATATTAATAAATGTTCAAATTGAGTAGTTTTCAGGAAATAATTTCTACTCACGGGTTTTATAATAATGGAAATACGGCATTTTCTTGACATTGCATGATCGATCATTATGAATTTAGCAAATTACGAACTTTTAGCACATAACAATGGAATCGTGTTGGAGTGAAAAAAAATATAAATATAGCAGAGTAGGGCCACTGAATGCAACTACAATTGGCATTGAACATACGATGCAACCTGCATCAATTGGACTTAAAACAAACATAGCTAATGTTCACTTTGATAACGGTTATCAAAACAATCGGAAGTTAGGTACTTAATATACAAGTAGATAAAGCGGGGTAATTGCGTATCATAAGTTGAAATGGCTTTCATTTTGACAGGTCGACAGCATTCATTGCGTTATTTACTCAACATTGTAAATTTTTGAAACATATAATGCAATGTATTTGCAATTTCCTTCAAAATGATTTCGGTTGTGATTGGAGTAGGATGCAGGCCATATTTCTCAATGAAGATGTGTAGTTATTATAACAGAACGACAATAGGAAGCCATCTAAAATTAGCGTGAAAGAATGTAGTTTTAAGTAAGCATAAGAAATATTTCACAAGACAATTCTTTGTAAACATTTCAAAAGCTTTGGTGGAAACCAAGGCTGTGTTTAGATAAATATAGTTTAAAAAACTAAAAAAACATTCTTTTAAAGAATATCAAACTAAAAATATAAAAAAATATTTTTCAAAAAGCATGAGGCGCTTAATATACAAAAAATTATGGCACAAAACCATAGAATAAAGAGAGGGAAGTACGTTATCTTCATACAAACGGACCGCGCGCGGCTTGTATGTGTGCGCCATAGTATCTATGCGTCGCCGCACGCACACCTAAACACAATATTAGAGTGCCTATGACTGCGCTAGTCGCGGCTAGCACGGAACGAGGTTCGCGCGTCACGGCTTTTCGGCACATTAGCTTTTAAAAAATGATCACATAAACTGCAAAGTTGGTATGTCTATTTATGAACAAATAAAAGACTTATATTTTTCAAATTATATTTCTAAAAGTTATTTACAAGGATACGGATATATTACACATTAAAGTTTAATAACAACGCGTTTCGTAATAGTCGAAACCGAAGAAAGTAGGTATTTTTCTGTAGCTAATTTGTAATTTTGTATTAAATGTGTGATTCAATAGATGTTATGTTTGTATTATTTATATTTGTATTAATTAAAAATTAAAAATAAATATGGTTCTTTATGTGTACAAAACTAAAAATAAAAATTAAAAAAAAAAAACTGACTAGTATATGTAAACTAAATACTAAGCAAATAATTTAAACATAAGCTCTTAGTCTATAAATATTTGTTAGCGGTTTGGGCGACAACCGTAACCGACGAAGCGCGGACAGTCGTCAACCCTAAGACAGTAGGCAATTAAATCGCGGATTGGGTCGCAGATAACCTACTTCCCCTCTTTATTCTATGACAAAACGCCTCACGCTTTAGTTTTTTAAACTATATTTATTTTCAACTTTTTAGTTCGATATTCTTAAAAAAAAAAACGAACGAACGAACGTATTGAAAACGGTGTTAGTGGGACATTTTAGAGTAATGAGCCGCTCACTCGTAGTCCAAAGAGTTAGAGACGGACAAACAAACAAGCAAGCAAGCAAACATACAAAAGCTAATAAAAAACATGTAAAATGGAGCCTTACATGTAATCAGCATATAATGTTCCTTCTGCTGAGAAATAGGCCAGCTTTTTGAGAAGGAGTGGACCGTAATCCGTAAGGCGTGGTGTATATTCATAGATGTCATATACCATTGAAATTTTACTTCTAAAATTTGCCGCTTTCCTTTCGATCTTTTCTTCTCCGGAAGCGGAGCGTTTCATTCTTTGAATATAAAGTACTACATATTTCTTGTGTTAGATTTATTTCTCCTTCCTCTAGTCGAAGGCCATAAAACTGAGTCAGGGAGGAATCTTAAAATCTAACCTATATTGTTGTTGAGCCACTTCAATACACATAACACGCGATACTAATTTCTCACGATACATTCAGTCGTTACACTTGCTTGTGTATCAATCATTGCGTGCTGTGATTGATCCGACCGATTGATTGACCGATATCTTCATTACGTTTTATTTATTTATTTATTTATTTAAGGTTCGCCAACAGTTGCTACAGATATTTCACACATTATAAATACATACAAATTATTAACTTAAATCTAACTGCACAACCAATTACAGGCAAACACCACATGCTAAGTGCTCTTTGTAAGTTTTTTAACTAACACACTAATAACGGCTGACAAATGTGGATATTGAGTCAGTGCGGACGTCAACCAGGTCGCTGCGTTCGTTTATCAGTTTGCACATGCGAGGTACAGGTGAATTAGCACCAGACACTGTATGGCGAAGAGGTGGAGTTAAGGGTGTTATGGGTTTACGAGGTGGTCTACGTGGTACTCTAAAGTTGAACCTACATACCAATTGTGGGCAGTCAATGGCGTTATTAAGCAGTTTATATGCGAATCTCAAATCCAAGACTTTCCTTCGAGCTTCCAGAGTACTCATTTTGTAGCAACCCAACTTGTCAAGGTAGGGGAGATATTTGAATTGCCTTCCTTTAGAGTACCCAAGGTATCGGATAAACCTTTTTTGGACTCTTTCTATTCGCAGCGAATGGGTTGCGTAGTGGGGTCTCCATATCACACTGCAATATTCTAGAATGCTTCTTACTAGGCTATTGTAGAGAACTAATTTAGTATGTGGACGTTGAAATACCTTCCCATTACGAATGACAAATCCAAGCATTCGTTGGGATCGACTAATTATGTTCTCAATATGTGGTACAAATGTTAACTTAGAATCCATGATAACTCCCAGATCTCGCACTACATCCACCTCAAATAAGTTTACTCCATTTATTTGATATACCGAATTCACTGTATCTACTTTCCTGGTGAATTTTATGTGCCTACATTTGGAACTGTTCAACAAGATTTCATTGTGATAACACCATGCAGACAATCGACCGATGTCTTCTTGCATTAGGTTTACGTCCTGTTGAGACCTAATGGCTCTTAAAATTTTCAAGTCGTCTGCAAAAAGAAATATGCTAGTATTGCGAAAGCATGATATCACGTCATTAATATATACTATAAACAATACTGGGCCCAGATGAGAACCTTGGGGGACCCCCGAAGCAATTGCATACCTGCCTGACCGGAACCCATTGACAACCACATAAAACTCCCGATCAGCCAGATAAGAACCAAACCACTTTAGTAGACTACCGGTGACGCCGTACGTAGCTAGTTTGTTAATAAGCAGTTTATGCGAAACTTTATCAAATGCTTTGCTAAAATCCGTGTAAACGGCGTCAACCTGTATACCTCCATCCATGGCTTCGTATGTTTCCTCAACAAAAGAAACTAAATTTGTGCTTGTGGATCTGTTCTTCACAAAGCCGTGCTGATGGTCGCTTAAAAACTTGGAAAAATAGTGTTGAAGATGTGGACAAATCAACGACTCCAATATTTTCCCAAATATCGAGAGGATGGATATTGGCCTATAGTTCTTTACATCACAAGGGTCTTCACTTTTGTATACCGGTACTACTTTCGCCTGTTTCCACTCTTTAGGGAAACGACCAGACCTTAATGATGCGTTATATATCCTTGTCAAGGGAACAGCCAGGTTAGGTGCACATCGTACAATAAACACTGGTGGTATATCATCTGGCCCTGCCCCCTTAGAAATATCAAGGCTTTTTAGTTTTTTCTCAACCATTTCATATTTGATCTCTACGGAAGCTATATTATCTGACTGTGTGGCTATCGCTTCCAGGTATTCGGAGGCTACATAGTTTTGATCTAAAACCGATGTTGTTTCTTCATTATAAATGCTACTATAATTTAAAGCAAATAGCTCACATATTCCTACTCCATCAGAAGACGTTATCGGACCATTAGTCATTGATGCTGGGTATGAACTTTCTCCACCACGTTTATTCTTGACATATGACCAAAACATTTTAGGACATCTAGCAATAGATTCTTCTGTGCTGTCAATGTAACTTTTGTAACACTTTTTAGCGTAATTATCACACCGTTTGGAAATTAACCCGAGTGACAACTTGTCTAGGGGATTCTTATACGTTTTATATTTCATTCGAAGTTTATTTTTCTCTTTTAATAAATTAAGAAGTTTCTTATCAAACCATATTGGGATATTACCGTTATGCTTTCGGACAATGGGCACAAAATTATTAATAGTTGACGCAATAACACCGTAGAAAACGTCCACCATTGCATCAACATTACTGCAACATCTCAGACATTCTTCCCAGTCTTTATCCTTCAAATGCTTGTTTATTGCTTCATAGTCGGCTTTATGAAAGTTTCTTTTTCCAACGGTATTAGATTTTAGTTTTAAAGACTCCGTGAATGTTACTTGTATATTCAATGGAGGATGGTGAGGGTCCACATTACTTAAAGCATCCGCTTCACTAACGCAACAACCTGGGACGTCGACCAATACAACATCCAGTAGTCTACTATTTTTGTTGGTTACATTATTGCATTGTCGGAGATTAGTAACTGATGTGAAATCCATAAAAAGTTGTTGAAGTCCACTAATGTGCTGATTTTTGAAAGGATTGTGTAGGTCATTCCATTTTATAGTTCCCAAGTTAAAATCTCCCACGATGCATGTGTACGCATTATGGCTATCTAGGTAAGAATTACAATTAGAAATAAAATGTTCCAACAATAATTTTGAGACCGGAGGTGGCAAGTAGACTCCACAAAGATCAAGACGGCGGAGCTGCCCCGACCGCACGCACGGTACTTCTACAGACACCCATAGATCCTCACAATTACTTTGTCTATGCATTAATCTTTTTGAATTTAGTTTTTTAGATACTGCGATCAAGACACCTCCGCCATCCCTATCCCAGTGGTAGCCCGAGCTTTCCCTGTCTCTTCTATAGACCAAGTACCTACCATCAAATAATTCTTTATTTCCTATACTATTATTAAGCCAAGTTTCTGTCAGAATTATGATATCGTACTTAGAAGTTGCTACTTTGCATAAAAAATCGTGCGTTTTAGTACGCAGGCCTCTTACATTTTGGTAGTAAATCTCAATATTAAACAAGTTGAATTTTATCTGCACAATACAATTAACATGCGTAATGAGGTTCTGCAAAATTAAATTTATTTCAATTTATCTAAAGTAGCTAGGTCTTTTATCAGTATACATTCTGATGTAACGTCTTTACGCATTAAAATACGACCGCTTCGGATCCACACAAATTGGAATCCTAATTCTCTAGCTTTGATTCTTGCTGCGGCGTGAATTTCCTTGTTGGTCGCTGACAGATGCTCCACTACGTAGATAGGCTTTTTAGGACCCCCCATTCCGATTTTGCAATCGTTGTGTTTATCTAGCACAATTTTGTAGTCGACAGTTTTGCAAAACTGGCTTTGCGACTTCTTTCTGGCCTTCCGGATTGAATTCGTCCCTGGACATGGATTTTTCTTACTATTTACACATCGTAACGTGTTCCACGAAAACCGGTGCCTCCCAGGGCCGCGCACACTGGCAAGTGAAGGAAGACGGATGATTTTTAGTCAGTAAAAGTCTGACACGCCCAAAGCGGGAGAGATGCTGCCCTTCCTAATAAAAATAAATCTTTTATGGTTGAGAGAAGATTTTAAACCGGTGTAAGTGTGTTGTGAACTATTTGTTGTTTTATGGCATTGGCACTATTATTATTGTCATTATTTATCTTTTCTTTCTTCTTTACTTTGAATTCCGTAAATTAGTTACTATCTTCCCTAATATCTGTTGTGATAGCAAATGTTATATTCAATGCATTTAAAACATGAATACGAATGTGAAACATTAATTATTATTTTTTACATTCTACATAGTCATAAATATAAAGGAAATAATGGCAAAAATATACAGGACTTGAATATGAAACTAATTAATTTACTGTTTCTAATTAGTAAAATTGCGGATGCATGACCTTGCGCTGAAATCAGACTCTCAATCTTGCAAACGGAAAGATGCAATTTGATGTAGATGCAATATTAACTGCCGGAACTGGTAATACTCGATCATAATTAAAATGGGGTAATAAATACATTACAGATGATTATGATAGGTACCTAATTAGAAGTAAATCTATACATATCTTTATATATATAATTCTGCTGTACGTGTGTATGTCATTGAACTCTTCCTAAACGGATTGACCGATTTAAATGATTTTTTCTGTATGCGTTTGAGTGGCGCCCTGGATGGTTTAGATTAACAAATCAGCCCAATAGATGGCGCTGATTGCTTGAAATAGCATGTGATCTCGGAAACGGCTCTAACGATTTTGCTAAAATTTGATATGTGGGGGTTTTCGGGGACGAGAAATCGATCTAGCTCAGTCTTATGTCTGCGGAAGCGCATGTTTTCGATTTTTCTCTTTCGCAATATTTCACGCATAATATGGGCGCTAATTTCGCGCGGCTTGACATTGCGGCTGTGGCGTAGTCGATAGTGGTATGGTTCTACTCGCGATGGCTGGTGTTCAAGTTTTGGTTCAAACCCAGGCAGACTCAAGTATTTTTTGTTTTTGTTTTTAGACAAGTTTATAGTTTTTTTTAGTTTTTGGAGTCACTTAAAAAGAAAATTGTACATAAGAACTGAAAGGGGGAAAAAATAAATAAATATATTTTTTTTTTTATTTAACTACAATACATAAGAACTAAAAGAAATAGAAATAAATACATATTTAATTTTTTTTTATTTTACTTTAAGAGACTGAAACAAGAGCTCTAGGGGTAGAGAGAGGTGTGATATCTTTGTTACAAAATGTAGATGACAATGCTTTCCGTGGGTATATTCCTTAATCTGCTGTACGTGTGTACGCCACTGAAGTCCTCCTAAAGCGCTGGTCCGATTTGAATGATTTTTTTATGCGTTTAGGTGACGCCCTGGATTGTTTAGATTCACAAATCAGTCCGGCAGATGGCGCTGCAGTCGGTGTCTAGGTTATTAATCCTAAACGGCTGAACTGATTTGAATGAATTTTTGTTTTTACATTCAAGTGGGGGCCTGGAAAAATAACATTCACAAATCAGCCCGGCAGATGGCGCTGCAGTTGGTATCTAGGTTATTTATCTATACCTACTGCACCTAAACGGCTGGACTGATTTGAATGATTTTTTTTGTTTGCGTTTGGGTGACGCCCCGGATGGTTTAGATTCACAAATCAGCCCGGCAGATGGCGCTGCAGTCGGTGTCTAGGTTATTTATCCTAAACGGCTGAACTGATTTGAATGAATTTTTGTTTTTACATTCAAGTGGGGGCCTGGAAAATTAACATTCACAAATCAGCCCCAGATGGCGCTGCAGTCGGTATCTAGGTTATTTATCTATACCTACTGCAACTAAACGGCTGGACTGATTTGAATGATTTTTTTTGTTTGCGTTTGGGTGACGCCCTGGATGGTTTAGATTCACAAATCAGCCCGGCAGATGGCGCTGCAGTCGGTGTCTAGGTTATTTATCCTAAACGGCTGAACTGATTTGAATAAATATTTGTTTATACATTCAAGTGGGGGCCTGGAAAATTTACATTTACAAATCTGCCCAGCAGATGGCGCTGCAGTCGGTATCTAGGTTATTTATCTATACCTACTGCAACTAAACGGCTGGACTGATTTGAATGATTTTTTTTGTTTGCGTTTGGGTGACGCCCCGGATGGTTTAGATTCACAAATCAGCCCGGCAGATGGCACTGCAGTCGGTATCTATGTTATTTATCCCTTACGGCTGGATCGATTTGAATGAATTTTTGTTTATGCATTTAAGTGGGGGCCTGGAAAATTTACATTCACAAAAAAACAATTCGGCAGATGGCGCTGTAGTCGGTATTTAGGTTATTTATCTATACTGCAACTGTACGGGTGGACCGATTTGTACGATTTTTTTTTAATTTGATACAATTTTTTTTATTATACCTAGACTATATTAATCACTCTGGCAACATATAGTAATTAATCAAACATCACAGGCGAACCCGGCTTGCTGATGATGTCTTGACTTGGCTCGCCGAACTTGACGGCGTGGCGGGAGGCCTCGGTGACTCGGACAAGTCTGGCTGAACCAGAATATTGCCGATGTTGCACTCCTGACTTTCTTCTACCTCATACAAATCGTTTAGTTCTTCGGCAGTTAAATTAAGCTCTGAAAATGTTGTCATGCCCTCAGAAGATGATGTTGACATTGTTGAGATGTATTTCCGTTTTAACAAGTAGTTGCTTCACTCGATTTTTTTGTTCCTTAGCCCTACTAATTCGTATTATTCGGCTCAAATTGTGACCGCATTTGATGCAAAAGTTGAAGGTTTCAGCGGTTATTGCAAAACATTCGTCGCATCTTTACAAGTTTTTTGTGCAATTATTGATTATAACGAATTGTTTTCGAAAAATTGGTGTTATTTCAAAATAAAGAGTCAAAATCAAAAAATTAAAATTGTTTATTTCAAATTAACCAACAGTTGGTGCTTTTGAATAGTCAATGTCGGTCAGTCCAAGAAAAGTGAAGCTAAATTGCACCTTCCAAAGCGTAGATATCTATGGAGAAGAACGTGCAAGAAACTCCATGGACACTCTTTTAAAATCATAATATGGATTACATGTCTTCGTTACATATTTCTGTTGCTTCTATCATGTGAGCACAATGAATAATTATAAAAATTAATGAAAAGATAGAATATTAATTAAGCCCACTGGCAGCTAAGAGATGACCAGTCTCCAGTGACGGCCCCCGTTCACGAGCATGACGCGCGAGTTAAGGAACCCCAACCCTCCAATATTAGCTTCATCAGCTAATACTTATATTATTTAGCATGTTAAGTATAATTCAGCAGACGTTCTCTAGGACATGCGTCACTAACTTAGATGCTTAGTTAACAATAAGATTAGTATATAAGATCAATATTTTGTAGAACTAATTAATTACTGTTACGCTGTTACTGGATAGAAATAAAGTTATTTTTAAACTCCTTCGTAGTTGTTAACTTAATTGGCGCAGCCGGTAGGATCTCTGTAGTCAGGCCGTCACGTATTAGTATCTACGGGAAGCAGCCGACGTCCGTCTCTACGGTTTAGCAGAGATCGCCGAGCAAACAACAGGACATACAGACAAGGATGGAGAAAATCGATTTAAGAAACGTGGACTTTAGTGATGTGAAAGAAGTATTACAAAGTGCCAAATTCAGTGAAAGTGACAATAGAAATTAGTGTATGGACCATTTTAAAATATGTCATTATTATAATAATAGTCGTCATATTATACAAATTGTACATTTGTCGTCTTTGCCGAAATTCTCCGAAGTCACCTACAACACCTTCGGATAATTTATCTCTTAGGGAGGGAGGAGTTAAGGAACCCCAACCCTCCAATATTAGCTTCATCAGCTAATACTTATATTATTTAGCATTTTAAGTATAATTCAGCAGACGTTATCTAGGCCATGCGTCACTAACTTAGATGCTTAGTTAACAATAAGATTAGTATATAAGATCAATATTTTGTAGAACTAATTAATTACTGTTACGCTGTTACTGGATAGAAACAAAGTTATTTTTAAACTCCTTCGTAGTTGTTAACTTAATTCGCGCATCAGCCCCACTTAGCTCAACCATTTTGAAGGGAACCAAATGACCTAACAACACTTGCCACTGAATAATAATAATATTATTGATCTTTCCTTTCATACTTTTTAATATCCTAATCGCTTCAAATATTATATGCAGGACAACGTCTGCCGGGTCCGCTAGTGTATAAATAAAATTGGATTGTCTGTTTTTAATATTGAAATAACCGTTTTTACTATATGCATATGAATATAAATACGGTACATACACCAAAATATTTTTTTTTTTCCTTTTTGTCTGTCTACTTGTTCCGGCTAATCTCTGAAATGTGCGGACCGATTTTGACGGAATTTTGTTGGTAGCTGATGTACTAGGATAGGAGTAACTTAGGCTACTTTACTATGAGTTTCTTATAACGATATTCGCACGCTATCGAAACTTACTCGGATGAATCCGCGGGGCGCAGTTAGTGATAAATAAAAATGTAGCTAAGACATTTGAAAAAGTTGGCTTTTTCAAATGTCTTAGCTGCGTTTTCATTATAGTAGTTTTTATTACAGAATAGTTGTTGAAACTGTAAGTTGATTACTTCATTTTTATGTCCACGTAAACATTGTCCATCATTTTTAGGTTGCCTGGAAATGATCGACCGTTAATTATGTGTTTTCTGGGGTAAAATAAAGTATGTATAAATAAATAAGAGTAAACTAAGAAATACAGTCAAAAATGCCAGCTATGTCCCTTTGAGAGTGGCTTAAAAATGTCGGGTAGGTCAAGATTTTTTCCGCAAAGCCAAACAGGCTGTAGAATACCGGTCTCCAACTTGTTGAATATCTGACGTCATATTGTAATGTCGTATTGAGGAAAATAATGTCCAGTCAATCGGAACAGGGCTATAACATACTCGAAGGTATGGCCCAAGATTTACACAATCAAGGCTTATAAAAACGTTCAATGTCTTTATGTCAGAACACTTTATTATTTTTTTGTTAGAATGTTGTTAGAAACCTTCTCTGTATGAGAGGAGACCTGTGCCGAGCAGTGAGTCGATAAAAAGGTTGATTATGATGATGTTACAATGTTAAGACTCTTCCGTGCCTCGGAACAAACGTTAAGCCGTTGGTCCCGGCTGAAATTTGTAGATCTTGAGCCTCCCTACGCACCGTCTTCCGGTACGTGGCCGCCGCTCCAGAACCTTACTGCCGCATCGGCCATCGGTTCCAAGAGCAATGTGCCTTGCCCACTGCCACTTAATTTTGACGACTCGAAGAGCTATGTCGGTGACTTGGTTCTTCTGCGGATCTCCTATAGGCAGTTGCTCTATGTAAAATACTGATATATAGCTGGATCCGATTATATTGGAAGCCGACCCGAACAGATGATGATGTTAGAATGTTATGCAAGGGCTTGTACAACACGTTACTAACTAAATATACATATAACTATACTATACTCATACACACATGCCTTTCAACTGATGACTAATACTCACAACACGTCCTGACATACAAATATAACACCTCACAGTAAAGCGTGCTTCAGTATTTCTTTTTTTTTTTAATATTTATAAACTATTGCTTAATCACAATCCCGCCTGATGATAAGCAGAGATGCAATCGTTGATGGTAAAGCGCGGTAGTTAATTAAGCCTATTCACTCAAAAAACTGATTAAATACGAAGGAAGACGGCAGTTGAACGAGGTGATGCAATGTTAAACCCAACAACACTACCTACATACGACGATAATTGCGCCAGAGGGAGATTGATCTGGAGATCCTCCACGACCAAACTCCCGACACAACAACATTTGGTACACCGTACCCGGCACACATCGCAACACAACTGCTCAGACCCGTCCTCCGTACGGCTTCACAAGACATCATGCCGGAACACGACGTATCGTTTGGCGGCAAGACTTTGTGTGGTGGTAACTTCTACCGACAGCCAATGTATAGCCTACTAGCGAGAAAAGTATAATCAGATAATTCAATAAACTGTTTATTCACATGAGCTTTGACCATGAAACGCACATACTTGCATTGGGCACATTTTGCCAGAAAGTAACAGTATTTTTGCAACTTATGGTTTATGACGTCATCGGCGTACACATACGGTAGGTGTAGACCACACACCTATCACAAAAAATGCAGTAGTGTAATTCAAATCAAGATACTTCTCTGAATCATGTCCTTCAAAATCGTAGTAAGCCTAGTTATTATTATAGTTTTGTTTTGTTTTAATATCATTCTATTAAGCTTTTTTTCTATGGCAAGACCAAAGTTGATTTGAGAGAAGGCTTATTCATTCCTGTATTGCTCCCCATCTTCGGACAGCCTCCGTGGCGTAGCGGCGGCGAACGCGGCCGCTGCGCAAGGAGGCGCGGTTTCGATTCCCGCGCAGTGCAAATATTTGTATGCATGAATATGAATATTTTCTCTGGTCTGGTCGTGCCTCGGAAAGCACGTTAAGCCGTTAGTCCCGGTTGCCATAGGAACATCTAATGGCAGTCGTTACGGGTGGTTGGAGCCCTCAAAAGTTCAACAATTGGTCTCACTGCAATGCTTCGATATCGCCTTCTGGCTGTGGAGGTCAGACGGCAGTCGCTTCACGGAAAATATCGAAGTTTAGCCAAAATCAGCAGTTAGACTAATGAGGCGGACACCAGACTCCAAAGCTGAAAAAAGCTTTAGATGCGACTGGGATTAACGCTGAGATGATGATAATTGCTCCCCATCTTCGATTAGAATCCTTGTGTTCGGGTTACCAGTTACTAAAAGGAACTTTAAATGGAACTAATTGACTACGAATCTATTGACAGTCTTCGTGCGTGGGCCTTTTGTACCACTTTGTATTGTTTCACAACATGACAGAGTGACGGATGAACTGCGCAGACGCTGGTCG
This sequence comes from Sesamia nonagrioides, assembly GCA_017933935.1. NCBI lineage: Eukaryota > Metazoa > Arthropoda > Insecta > Lepidoptera > Noctuidae > Sesamia > Sesamia nonagrioides. The sequence goes on from JADWQK010000025.1 coordinate 5,120,391, forward strand.
ACCTTTGCAATGAAAATTTCAATTAAAAATTAATTAAGTATGACCAAAAACTTTTTATCTTTAAGTCTTTAAGCTTAAGTGTAAATCAGTAATCAATCAATCAAATCAGTAAGTGTAAATAAGTTATTTTTGGACTACTGGACTTTGGAAGTCTGAAATCGCCCGCATTGAGCAAGCGTGGCGATTACTCCCAATCCTTCTCTGTTTGAGAGGAGACCTGTGCCCAGCAGTGGGACGATGAAAAGGTTATTTATGATAATGAAAGACTTTTTATTGGTCCAGATTCCCTTGATCATAAACTAAACTAAAATCATTTTAGTTCAGTGCATCTTTTTCTTTCTATTTCATGTGTCAGTAATGTCAAATTCGTCAGCGGCTGGCGTAAATTGACGTATTTTTGGTCTTTATGTTTTATAATTGAAACTAAACAAAAATCTAAACTGTCTATGGAATATCTTATTTTGACAGGACTAAAGTATAATATTTTATCTTCTGTCCTTTTCATAATTAAATAGTTAGAAAAGGATGCACTGGGCCTAATTTAGTTTAGTGTGTGATCAATTAAGTTATCGGGGCCAATACTCAGTCCATATCAAGTTAGGGCTCGGTACTAGAGATGATTTTATCACAATTTATATATCGTAATATAGTATAGGTAGATTGTAGAACTTATCTATAGAGTTTCGAATTATAGTACTAACTAAAAAAAAATATAAGAAAAAACCAGGAATTAACTAAAGGGCATGTGTCCTACAAAATATATACGTAATATGTAAAACAAAGTCTTGTTAAATCCAGACCGATTATGCTAATTCGTTGGAAATAAAAATGATTTGTGTGCCTAGACATTCAGTGAACAAGAAAACCTCGCTTGGACGTATATTATGTACCAACACTCGGTAAGGTACAGTAATCGCTTTAATGCTGTTTAATGTTTAATCTATTCGTTCCACGGAAGAGTGAGTCAGCAAGCCTTGTCGTTTACACGTGGAGTTCGAAAATAACTCGAAATATAACTGATAAAATACTTCTTTAATATCCAATGTCGGACGCTGGCCGAAAATTGTGCAGAAATCTTAAAAAAATATTTAAATAAAGAATTGTAAGCACATTGTTATTTTTTTTTTAATTATAGTCTCATAGATCGGTCTTGTCGATCCATATATTAACACTTTTGACATCAGCCTTTTTGGTACCAAGGAGGTTTGCATATTTGGTTGGAAACCATTTCACGTGGCATAAACATGTTTTGAGTGTAAACATATTACCCTAGCGAAGACAAAGGAAAATTTTTGTTTGGGTTGCATGTATCCGGAAACGACATTTGTACGGTTGATTTCTTGTTGCCGTTTATAATACAGACAGCTGAAAACGAATGTGTTGTTTGACTCCCACGTGATTGAATAATTTTACATTGTGAAGCATTATTTTTGTTGATAATTCATGTTTAGACAGTACGTAATATAACTTGGCTGCTTCTCCGCAAAAGCTCAAAAAAGTGATTAAATAAAAATATCTGAAGAATATACATTAGGCTGTAGCAGTGTTCTTAATCCCAGATAATTTACATTCCATTAAATCTGTTATCTACTTTAGTGAAATGTATACTAAGTTGATTTTTGAGTAACCATTGCAACAAGAATGTCCTAAGTAAAAACATTATAGGCTGGTTATCTAATATTATCTTTGAAATCTGTGTCACATTTAATAATCAATTTTTCCCAGCTTACGGGAACATAAAAAAATAAAACATTCATGTTAAAAAGATCATGAAAAATGGGCATCATAAAGTTTACTTATTAAGCATATGTATGGTCAAACGGATTTTTTTATTGGGACAAATCCCGCCACACATTATCCCACCCACTGCAACTCCTGAAAGCCAGAATTAACAGTGGAGACCGCCAGAAAAACCAGCAATGAAGCTCGACGAGTCCCGGAGAAACGATTCAACTGTCTTGGGTCCCGCAACGAAATTAATCAGAAAACAATAGCGGAGGAGTAAGCAAAAAGATATTTTTTCCACTTCCCTCCATAACAAGCAGGAGACAGAACAGAACTAGGCTAAACGGCACAAAGGGACGTTATTGCAACTGGGAGAAGCCCAGATTGCCATGGTCAAACGGATGTCGATACTAAAACCCGAGAAAATCCAAACATGATTTAATCACTATTATAAGCAGATCTAGTTTATTTGTATCTGTAGGCAATCGCCCACACGGTCTTAAATTATCATAAGATTCAGAGCAAATACTCGGTTGTTGGACAAACAATTGTCAAACATTTAGCCATAGATGGCATCAGTTTCCAGGTGCAGTAATTACATATTATATTGTTGTAACTAATGATAAATGGACGGCTTTATGTATACCCGTTTGGTAGAAAGTAACCGGAAGCTACGTATGGCCTGGAGGAAGACAAAGACAATTATAGTATTTTATACTGTAGTGTTGTTCATCATTTGATTTGAATGTCATTGCATAGAGTTGTCTATGGTTTTTCAACTTCAATTTTTGTTATAAACATCATTATTTCTTGTTCCCATGTTTCTTCTCTTTTTTTGGTTATTAGTTATTCACTTTTAATTAATGTTTTACTGTCTTTTGTTTCAGGTAATTAATTGGATTGGCGCCTTCTTTTTCATTTACATTTTACATATACCGACCAAAAGTTCTTGTAAGTTAATCCGCACTACTATTTTCATTATTTTTTGATCATCTGTAGTTTTCTTTATGATACATAGTTATAAAAATAATTCCATACAAACAGTAATACCTAAACAAAAGCACGAACTAAGACATACAACCTACATATTTTCGCGACATACAACGAGCGACCTTCGTAATCCAGCGCGGATGAGGTAATCAACCGAGATGCAACCGACTTGTTAGGTAATCGAGAAATAGCGAGCTAGACTCATTCGAGTAACTAATCGAGTGGTATTAGCAACACGTTTCTTCATTTAAAAATCGAACGTGCTCTAAATATCGAGCCATTGATTGGATACGATACGCTATTAAGCTAAATTGAGACCAAGTAATTATGAATTTGGAACTTTTGTTTTTTTTATTTATCTGTCATTTCGTAACTTGGCATTTTAATCTTCTTTAGAATTTGTTTGTTTTGAATGGTTACTTGATTCTTACAATGATGATGACATCAGTAATCATCATTAAAGCTGCAATAAAGTACATGCGATATAAAAAGCCCATCTATTAGCTTGTTAATAACATAATCAGGTTTTTAGTAACCAGATAGATATAACTTTGTTTTGTCTACAGACCTTGCATGTCTCGTCCATAGGATATAAAAAACGCATTAGAGTATATTATTTACAATTTATTATGCTCGTTATCTTCGTTAATGGATCTTCATTTCTAAATCAGAATGTGATTCCTTTCCATGTCCTGTTCAGTGAGAACTATTTCTTATTTAAAATTAAAACCGACACAATTTGTTTATTAAACTACGCAGTTTATTTGTTTTTGTGAATACTAAGCTGTACAGTTATCACTTTTGCCTTTTATAATCCAAATAGTGTACTGACACGTTGGCGTTACAAAGCCCGGTAACCCAATTTTCGTGATACAAACTTTTTGCGCCTCACCAACTTTTTGCACATCTGACAACAAGAGATAACTATCTTATTATTCTTCTATCCGGTTTCTTATAACGATACGGATAAAGACATTATATTGGAGCATTGTGCTTGACACGTGCATATTGTGCTTTACTTTCTCAGCATTCAACCTATACCGTGACACATAACTAATTTTTCGCACCGCGGCGTTTCTCGGAACCGTGTGAAAACTAAACTGCATCACAATGTGAAATTAGAGCAAGAGCGATGTGGGGCGATACTTAATCATATCTTTGTCATTGGACACAATCACTTCCTGAACGAACACCTTTGTTTTAAGTGTGGTTTTTCTTGAGTGTGAATTAACATGCTTCTGTTAGAAGGTGAAAACGCTGTAGAAAATTTGTTGTAGGAACAATAGCATCACTTATGTTGACAATGTAGTTCTTAATACAAATTTGCTAATGGTAGTTGAAGGTGGATAACGATTTTTTTTTGAGAACCGGTTGCATTTAAGTAATAACACGCGAGTCACGCATTCCCTACCCTACATCGAAATTTGAAATTCGAACACGCTTCCATTGCAATATTCTTGGGAAACCAAAAATGGCGGTACGCGTTCGAATTCTCACATGCATGACACAAGAGATACGATATTTTGAATACTCATTAATATTCTGCTTAGTTCGGTAACGGCACTGTTCAATAAGTAGGCAGAGAACGTATGTAGTATGGACATTGTTACGGTGGTTTCAAAACGGTCATCGATTGTACGATCGTAAACGTTATTTGAGAAAACGGTGCATCGTATTCATGGTCTGTTTCCCTTACAATAACCAAACGTTATGTTGATAAAGCAAAACACTCTGTTCTGTAAGTCTGGATTTTGATGAACATTTCGTATATTTCCATTGTTGGAATTGGGATTGACTACAATCCCATCTTGCTGTTTCTCAAAAAGCGCTTCCATGACATAATCTTTAATCATCATCAAATCCTTCATAATCAGTAAAATGTCTCGAATATTGTATATAAAAGGTGTATCTGACATCGACGCACAAACGAGTACCATGGATCCAGTACATGATTCTGAACCCCCAGTGGTGGAACTTTTCGTCGGTTTTTTCATGATTTAAAAAAATACATATGTAGTTTTTTCACTTTAGACAGTTCATAATTGCTATAGTTTTATAACCCAATAAGATTTTAAAGTAAAAATTAATTAATTCGCTAATTACACAAAATGCGCAATGAAAACAAAACACGAAAAACTATCTTATCAGCTGATTTAATACAGTCCACATCACGGATCAACGTCATACCTACAAACCTGCACGGCGGCACGCTTGCAACGTTCAAAGGCCGAGCCGACACTTTTTTTTTAATCACCGTGAATTCTGTAACCGTTCATTAACGACATAAATGACTATCATAATTTTATTAGTGGCATGCGGTCTAGCCTTTTCGCAAAGTTTGCGTTACGATGTCAGATACAGCCTGTATAATTCGGGCCTCCCGGCTCGCGAGGTTATGGCTGTAACCTATCATGCGGGCCCAGTACGGGAGCCTCAATTTTAGGAAGCACACAACTGAAGGCTTTACTAATGTAATGTACATAATATATAAAATGATTTGTTCGATCTAAAACCTTGCAATCGTATGTAGGTGTTCAAAATACTACCAGGACTGATTGACGTCATTCCGGAAACCCAGACTCTTCGACCAATGTAGTAGGAGCGCCCGTCACAATAGACTGAACTTATAGCGTTGAATTGTGAATATGACGAGAACAATGAGCTACAGTACTTAAACATATGCTGAAATTACCTTATGGTTATGTTTGACGGGTTAAATGGAGCTTTGATTGGTGCTATACAAACTTTATTGGAACATTATAATTGTAAATCTGTTCAACAGCTTCGAAAGTGCAATACAACTCTCATCTCCTTATTGTTGCATCTAAAACGGCGTTTTGTCGGTATCGTCATTAGCTGTTTTTTCTTCATTCATGCCAGTACTAGATAGTGTATGAGATATACCTACTATTTTTCTTCTTTTCCTTGACTAAAGGGGATGACTTAAGTTAGCCCGTAAAATTCATTTACTTCCGTTATTATCCAATATTCAAGCCAGTATCGGGTTGTATGTTGATTAAAATTAAGATTCGCGACCGTAAAAAATTTTGGGTTTGCAGAATTATAATCATTAGATACAATAATGCTACTGATTTAAATTGGCCACGAATATTATGATTCACAAAATATATATGTATGCATTATAATTATAATCTAGTGTTTGACCGCAATCCCGCTTGATGGTAAGCAGTGATGCAATTGTTAAAGCGCGCTATATTATTAAGAGACTATTCACTCTAGCCTTTTATTAATATACAGCACTGACTAGCTTTGCTAAAACCAAGTAAGATAAAATGAATTAATTTCGCGGGCCCCTCTGAGGCTTTCGCCCCAAGATATGTTACACACAATAGTAGAATCATATGGTATCATAGCAACTCGTTTAATGAAAAAGTGTTATGTTCTTTGAGTGTTCGTATCGCTACTCGCTCTAGAAATTTTTTGACGGCCCGTCTCTGTTTACTGAGTTTGTCAGTATCAAGTGTCTTTTGTGTCACACGTTTGACATCACGGCTTGTTGCTATTTGATGTGGACCATCTTTTATGTCGTTTTTCTTTTGTTTATTTAGCTTAGTATTGAGCTGCAGAAGAAGTACTTAACGGAAATGAAATAGGTTTATCTCCTAAGGCAGTTCTGATAGAGGTGAGTTCTGAGGTGTGCTTGACAAATGTAAAAAAAAAACAACTTCTTTTCTTTGTTTTTTAGGGTTAAAATCAACAAATAGTAGTGTATAATTTAAGTGTACTTATTTATGGAGTTACAACAATGAAAAGAATTGTTGAATCACCAGACCAACTCTGTTGGGCATAGATCTCTCTAACTGCACTCCAACCAACTCGATACTCGGTATTCTTCCTTATGTGTGCCAATTTGCAGTTCCCACACAAGAAGACTTAACCGTTATAAATTTTAACAATACCGGTTAAGGCACGGCCTATGCCGTGCCTTGTAAAAAAGAAAAAATACGTGTCTAGTATTTTTACGGACGGACTAATTAGTTTTTTTTAGTCAAATACCCTATTGAGTGTTCTTGAGAGGAGACTGAAAATTTTCATTCTTATTTGATAAGTCACGTAACATAACCTTAATAAGAGTTGCATCAGATGCATTTAAAATAACGTCATATACCATCACTTCAATAGAACTTACTCACAGCTGTTATTCATTATATTCTTTTATAAACGTTTCTGTTCATCGCAACCGCTTTGTTGTAATTTGCCGACAGTCAAGATCAAGACCTTGAATTCCGCAACAATACTGTTGATGAAATATTTCGACATCGTGCTCAAATTCTTTATGGACGGTGAGATTGTTATTTATTTATTAAGTTCTTGTTTGTTTTAATGTCTTTTACTATGAAAATATATTTTGGTGTTGTTCAGTTCCACCAAATGACATAGATATACTTACTTAGTTGATCACAATTATGTCGTACAGAAAAGGCTATGCAGCCATATACGCCGTTTTCAGCTACATAAATAATTCTTCAGCAGATTCTAGAATGTGAAAATATGCAATATAAAACTTTATTATACGTTCATTATCCTTGAAAGTAATGCTAAAAGGTGGTGTTCATCTGTCAATTATGCTACATGTGTGGCTCAAAACCACCGTACAAATATTTCAAGTCAACAGTACACTTGTACCGTGTTCAATGCAAGGTGTGAAAAATAGATGACCCTAATATCCGACTGCTCTACTTTCTACAAGAGAAGATAAAATAGGAAGACAAAGAAATGAAGCTAAAACAGCGCTCTTTACCACAATATAAATCGCATAAAGCGCACAACTATGCAGTATCCGTAATATCTTAGCCTCATAATGTTGTCATCAGCTGGCCGTTGCAAAACCGCGGTCAGTGGTGATTCATTCTATTATGAATGGGAAGCCGCAGAAAATCCAGTCCTAACAAGGCTAGGTTAGTATCTAATAAGTAATAGTGGTTACTGTACGTGCATTGCAGTTAACGATATATTTTATCTCGTGGAGAACACTTCTTCAAGTTGAAAACCACACCATATTCAAACACAACATGAATATACATACAATTCTTACCTTTTCAATCTTAAATAACTTAAAATCAAGATGGTGGTAGATTGCAGTTTTTCGTTGCATTCTACAGTTTTGTCAATAATCAAATCCTGTAATAGATTGTTTTAGATCCTGTGTTATTAATAAAAACTACTAGTTTTGCTTTCCAATTCACTTTATTGTTGCCAGATCTGGCAACTTAAGTTATCTGTGGTAGCTACTTCTACATGGTAGGGTCTAGTATGCAGATCTATGAGGTATTTGCTTCATTATTGGTAAAGATACATGTCTTAATTTTTACCAATATCGTTTCGGCAATTATGAAAACAATATAACGAATCTGCCATATGCGTTTGTATCTGTGGGGTCAATTGCATGTAGTGAATTCTCTATAGCCATCGTTTGTGTGAAGTTCAATCCGCACCTCAGCATCGCGTATTCTCTGTGTGTTTTACCGACATATGTTTTTACCTAACTGGGTAGACTTGTAAATTAAAGTGCACTTTATGACTCGTTCTCGACAAATCTTCGTGTAATTGTCACATTTCCTTAGTTGCTGTTATTTGTAATACAAGACTTGTTACACAACTCTTTATTTCTACGGTACTTTTGTGTTCTTTCATAGGTAGGTACTACTTTTCCCCGAATTTGGGAACTTGCTTTTATAAAGTTACGTCTACAGTGTAAATTGAGCCAAGAACTGGGTACAAGTTAAAAGTGGTACAGTACAGCACGTAGAATAGTTGTCTTGTGTACATGTAATGGGCTGCATCTTTGAAGTTAACCTTTAGAACCTTGTTGCTAACATCTTTTTTCAACTATGTATTCTCTAAATATATTTCATTTTTATTTTTTAGCCTATAGAGGTCCACTGCTGGACATAGGCCTCCCCTAAGGATTTCATTGCATTGGTGGGGTTTGCCATAATCCCCACGCTTGGCAGGCGGTTGGGGATAGCAGTAATTTGACATTCCTAAGGAGAAGCGTTGCTTTCCGCTTCCCTGGTGAGTGTTCCCTTAGTCGCCTCTTATGACACCTACGGGAGGATATGGGTTGATACTATTCTAAGCCCGGTACCGCGTTTCATTAATAATATTTATTTTAATCTTTTCATTATAAGTTCCTAGACCTTGTTATAGGTGTATATCTTTTTCTCAGGTTTCTCAAGTTCGTATTAGTTAAGATCATCTCGATTTATTGTCCTCATAATGTATATAAATAAAAATAAAATGGTGTTCGTTGGTAAGGGCATCCATTGAGAACAATTGGACCGATTTGGTTATTATAAGTTTTAAAATGTTCATAATAAGCCGAATAAGGTTAAATAATTTAGGCAGTTATCTAAAACAAAGACTTTCAATTCGAGTAAAACTGAACGTCATTTTCTCAGTGGGATAACCGAATCAAACCGATCAAACCGAATAACGCCTGTCTGTAGTCAGCTAGTGGTGAATATTATGCAACACTCCAAGTGGAAAATTCGCCGGTTATTATAACAACACACTAACTGAATATAAATGCAAATGAATTTTATAAGCATGACGAACCCATTGTTACGTGTAAATATTTGGGTAATAAAATGCAAACATTGTAGCGTTCAGTAGGATTGCTTTAGGGCGCTTTTGTGCCTTGTGTATTTCTACAAAACACATGAAAAATTAAGTGGATGAAGCGTCTCAATTATACAGACTTTATTTTGCCTTATTACCTTCAATATAGATTATGAAGATAAATATGATAAATTTAATTTTCCCTTTGCGTGGATGTGACGCATGTTTCCCTCAACTATTTCTTATTTTTTATGTTTTTGTAAACTCTCGCGTCATGTTTACTGCAAATAAACGATTTTTGTTTCTTTCTTTCCTTTGTATTGTGTCGTGTGAAGTAGCAAACAGCACATTTAGAAATAAAATCACGCCACAGCAATAAAACACTGACAGTGACTAATCAGTACCCATCGATTCTTATGGAAATGTCGATGTACGAATTACATCTTCATGGTTAGTTTGGTTAACGTTAAGAAACGCACTGACATAATAATTATAATCTTACATAGTAGCCAGTATATCTTGACTGTTCATGGTGGCGCCACTTTTTTTGTAAACAAACAACGGTCTGTCAAATTCAGTACTAAAATTATTTTGTTCTTCTTTTCTCCATATGCCAAGAGTTAAAGATATTAAAACTGGTCACGGTGCTCTTACATAATGTATCGTTTTCAGTGTAATAACAGTATTGTTTGAATATGACACGAATTTTATGGAGGTACAAGGCTATTGTGTAATTCTTTTGAATTTATTCAAATGACTCTTTAATTACGACGTCTTGTTCGAAGAAAGGAGTGAATGGTGGACCTTGATGTTACCTTTTGGGTTGAACATCTCTATTGGAAATAAAATCTTTGAATGTGAATGGTGTGGCGAATCCGTTATTAAAAAAATATTTAAGCATCAGAGTTATGTTATATGAATTTTGCTTTACTGAGAAAATTAAAAACTCACGGGTCCTGTCTATTTCAAATGCCTATATTTCATTGAATGGGACATTTGTTTTTCTCTGGATCAGATATATTCTATGTCGATGTACGATGTAATGTAACGAGATTATGTAATGTAGACCTTTATTAATTTCTCATTGACTACAATTTGTAATATGGACGAGTATTAGTACTAATATTTGTACGCCGTTAATGCCAAAACATAGAGATCACCATATTTATTAGAACACCTATTTTTATACTTACCTATATTTTGCAATTAATATAAAATTTTGACAACAAATTTTACAATAACTTTCGATCTTTCAAGATCAGTTATTTGCTCTTTTGTATCTTCTCAATTTAATACATAATTCCAGACATGGTGACACATCTACAGTCTACATACAACGACAACCGACCTATGAACAAGTGACCTGAATTTTCACACTCAACTTCCATTTATGATGTAGATAAGGATAGAAACACCGGGTTATTCGAAATTCCCACTGGATAATACGGCAGACAAAGTTATTGACAGGTGGATGAGAGTTATCGAGACCCGCGTTGAATGGTTATCATCATCACCTTTGCGTTTAACCCGGTTGCATCCGAGGCTTTTGCGTTGGAGCCCGGAGTCCGCTTTCCTGCACATCTCCATTTCGTGCGATCTTAAGCCTCGCGTTGAATGGCGTGCAATTGAAAAGCTTATGTCCAACTGTAGGCTGCTGCAGGCTAAAGATGAAATTTCTGGCACAATTCTAGTTGCTAAATAAATATCAGCTATAGCAAAGTGTTAGTTTTAAATTAATGAATTAACAAAATAAGGTCAAGAGTTCACTAGATTCTTTATTAACGATTTAGAAGCATGTCTGTCAGTGTTATCACCACGTTCCTGGTATTTGATCAGATTACCATATAAAAGCGATTGTAACGCCACCACTAACTTAATTTACGATTCGTCAGTTGTCATCGCGTGTTTGTCGATCGTCACGCAAATCCTTGCCGAATTGTACGTGACTAAGGTCTTCTAGGAAGCAGCTTTTGAGGCTATGCAAATAAAAATTGGTAGACGAATTTCTGGGTAAAGCTGTCGTTTAAATTATGGAGGTAAGAAGCCTGAAGACAATACGTCATCTAAGTTAGATGTAAAATTTTCTAACGCGGTTTGGAAAATAATAATGGCATTTGGACAGTAGTCTCATAATAATATGTCAACCGTAATATACTACTTGCACAACTTTAGTTCAACTTAAAGATTCTTTACTTCTTAATCACATTAATCCCTCTAATTTCGCGCGGTTTTGTTCATCGTGTCTTGTCATAGATACACTACAGCTCAGATCAACTGATCAATGATACCAACTGTTCCTACAACCGTTTGTGAAGATCTGATTATCTATTGAGTCTTGTTATTGTTATACCTTGTGATGACTCGCAATCTTGAAGTAATTGAACTAAATACAAAATTTGTAGCATATGCAGCCTATATTTTTCCTATTGCTAACCACAGACATAGGTCTCCTCTTTCAGGAGGGAGTGGGCTAATTCAAAACACGTTCCCAGTTGCTGCTACCAGCCTGCACTGGGAACTTGTTTTGAATTAGCCGAAAATTAGAAGAAACATTTTTGTACATGTTTTTTCTAATTTTCGGTTTTGCAACAAAGTTCTTATCATCGTCATTTAGTTTACCACAGTGTTACTTATCTGGACCTGATAAACACGTGTTTCTTAATTATAATTCATCTCTATACCACACAGTCTCGTCGGAGGATGTTATCACAGCATCCTTTAAAGATAATCTTTGTTTGATTTACTACGCAATCCTTTTTACATACATAGTTCTTGAGATATACATAAATACTGCAATATGCATACGACGAAAACTTTTTGATTTTACTTTTTTGTCAGTCTTCTTTTAGTATTGCCAATTGGGACAGCTGTCAGTCATCTCTCTTGATATTTTATGTAACGTTATTCTAAGGTCCAATGTAGCATCCTAATTTTATGGTTTTATTACTATTATTGTTTGTACACTCTTGCTTCTCCAATGCACAGTTGACATTGGCAGAATTGTCGACATCGACTTCATTTGCCATATATAAAAATAGAATAGAACGTTGTTCTATACAAGAATTAAATTGTTTTATTCAGTGATGCACATTCTATGTCAAGTGCATGTTAAATTAAGCATTCTCCCGGGCCTAGCGCCTTTAGAATGCATAGCATGGTTTATATCTAGAAATAAATTCCATTATTACCCATAAAGTTCCACGTTTAATTAATTCAGTCATAGGCCGCATCTACGCATGTATAATTTTGTTTTTTGTATCATATCTTTCTGTCCACGTACTGTTGTTAATTATTTCTGCCATAGAGAACACGTCTTCACCTGTTTCTATTTCTGTCTCCCCAATCTTTTCATTCACTTCACGTTTGTCTAGAACGAGCTCGTTGAAATGCCTAAGTTTGTTCTCTTAATTAATTCGTGGTTAGTAATCAGGCCACAGCTAGGCTGTTTAACTTTAATGGAGAATTTGTACTTTCAACAAGAGTTTTGTATGCAAGCAGGTTGTATTTTCGAAAATGGCTGTGTTTGCCTAAGAAAAGTTTCTTTGTCCACTACACTGTGAACAGGCAAACTTGCTTAAAATGTTTACAGATTGTAAATGTTTAGAGCCATCATCCGCTTAGTTTTTTTACATGCTTTTTATTACCTTCACTTGTATGTTTGCTTGCTTGCTTGCCTGTTTGTTTGTTTGTCAGTTTCTAACTCTTTGGACTACGAGTAAGCGGCTCATTACTGTAAAATGTCCCACCGTTTTCAATACGTTCGTTCGTTCGTTTTTTTTTTAAAAAAGAGATTATCGAACTAAAAAGTTAAAAAACTAAAATAATCTTGCTTTTAAAAATATCAAACTAAAAAGTTAAAAATAATTTTAAAAAAAGCGTGAGGCGATTAATATTCCAAAATTATGGCACAAAGCGCCTCACGCTTTTTTAAAAAATATTTTTAACTTTTAGTTTGATATTTTTTAAAGCATGTTTTTTTAGTTTTTTATACTATATTTATTTTTCAACTAAGTTGGGGTCATGCGGATTTAGCTGAATACCAGTATTTCATATGACTGCCTGTCTGACTTTCACAACCCAGTAACTGGTTAATACGATAGCTCTTGCTAAGAATGGCTGTCGGTCGACTGTCAAAGATCCACACATGACAATCCGGATCAACGGTTTAACTTGAAGATGCACACCCATCCACGGACTAACATCGGCAAGTGTGAATAAAGGGAGCGTTCAAGTATTACGTAACGCAATCTGGGGGCGGGAGGGGGTCTCGTTAAACGTGACGATGCGTTACAGGGGCAGGAGGGAGTCTTTCTTAAAACACGTTACGTAACATTGTTTCTAAAAATACGTTATTTCTTCTTCTTCCTCAGCCTATAGATGTCCACTGCTGGACAAAGGCCTCCCCCAAGGCTTTCCACGATGACCGGTCTTGTGCTGCCCGCATCCATCGGCTTCCCGCGACTTTCACCAGGTCATCGGTTCACCTTGTTGGGGGTCTCCCTACGCTGCGTCTTCCAGTACGTGGCCGCCACTCCAGAACCTTGCTGCCCCATCGGCCATCGGTTCTACGAGCAATGTGCCCTGCCCACTGCCACTTGAGTTTAGCGACTCGCAGAGCTATGTCGGTGACTTTGGTTCTTCTGCGGATCTCCTCATTTCTGATTCGATCACGCAGAGAAACTCCTAGCATAGCTCTTTCCATTGCCCTTTGTGTGACTCTGAGCCTTCGTATGAGGCCCATTGTGAGCGACCACGTTTCAGTTCCGTAAGTCATCACTGGCAACACACACTGGTCAAAGACTTTCGTCTTGAGACACTGTGGTATCTTGGACGACGAGAAGATGTAGCGTAGCTTCCCGAACGCTGCCCAACCGAGCTGGATTCGCCGAGACACCTCTTTCTCGAAGTTGGACCTACCTAGTTGGACTTTCTGTCCCAGGTATATATACTCGTCAACAACTTCGAGTGCAGAGCAACCAACTACAATTGGAGTGGGTGCGACATGAGAGTTCGACATGATCTTCGTCTTATCCATGTTCATTTTTAGACCCACTTGTTGGGAAGCTCTGCTGAGGTCATTGAGCATTTTGCCCAAGTCTTCCAGGGTCTCAGCCATGACCACGATATCATCTGCGAAACGGAGATTAGTGATGTACTCGCCGTTGATGTTGATGCCAAGTCCTTTCCAGTCCAGGAGCTTGAAGACATCTTCCAACGCAGCAGTGAACAATTTAGGAGATATGACATCTCCTTGTCTCACTCCACGCTGCAGTTGGATCGGTTTCGAGTCCTGATCCTGGAGACGGACTGACATGGTGGCGTTTTTGTACAAACACTTTATCACCTCAATGTATCGATGGTCAATTTGGCACCGCTGGAGAGACTGTAGCACCGCCCAAGTCTCAATCGAATCGAAGGCCTTCTCATAGTCCACAAACGCCAAGCATAGTGGTTTGTTATACTCCTCGGACTTCTGTATAACTTGCCGCAGCGTATGAATGTGGTCTATGGTGCTAAAGCCTTTCGGAAGCCTGCTTGTTCGGGAGGCTGGAAGTCGTCAAACCTGCGAGCGAGACGATTCGTGATGACCCTAGAAAACAGCTTGTAGACATGGCTCAGGAGGGATATCGGTCTGTAGTTTTTCAGGAGGGTATTGTCACCTTTTTTGAAAAACAAAACCACCACGCTCCTGTGCCACGCCTTAGGCGTTTCGCCTTTAAGAATGACGGAATTAAATAGCTTCTGAAGCGCTTTAAGAACCGGTTTGCCACCCGCTTTCAGAAGCTCAGCCGTAATTCCATCATCTCCAGCCGCCTTATCGTTCTTGAGCTGTTTCAGGGCCATACCAATCTCGTACAGGCTGACGTCCGGGATATCGTCGGTGTAGTGTCGGGTTAGTCTGGCTCTAGGATCATTAGCCAGGCTTACAACAGGTGCGTGTGTTGATGTGTATAACTCTCCGTAGAATTTCTCGATCTCACCCAAAAGCTCGGGCTTGGAAGTGACGATCCTACCATCCCCAGTCTTCAGCTTCGCAAGTAGACTCTGTCCAACAGACAATTCTCGTGCGAACACTTTGGAACCTTTGTTCCGCTCGATAGCCTCTTTAATACAATTTGTATTAAATTGGCGTATATCGCGAGTCAGAGACTTTGAGATCTGTCTGTTAAGGCGATGCGCGAAGCGTCATCAGGGGATTTTAAGATCACCTCCCGTCTTTCTTCCATTAGCCGGCGGGTGGGACCGGAGATCTTCTTCTGTCTTTTTGAACGGAGGGTTTTGTAGAACTTAGACCCTTCCGTTTGGAGAGTTTCCACAAACCTGTTGTTGTAGTCGTCCACATCTACGCATTCACCGAGGCATTCGAAGCGGTTTTGTAGTCCGATCTGAAAGCTCTCGGGGTTTTGGAGTTGTGTTGACGCTGGACGGAGCGTAGACTTCATAAGTCGAGAGCGTTCGAGCCTAATGTTGAGGTTCAAGATGCCTCTAACAATACGGTGATCACTCCCGGTTTTTACCGCATGGATCACGGAGACATCGTTGAACACTTGCCTTCTCGTTGACATTATGAAGTCTATCTCGTTTTTGGTCTGACCATCGGGGCTGAGCCAGGTCCACTTGCGGTGCAATGGTTTCCTGAAAAAAGAATTCATCGCAAAGAGTCCTTCCCTTTCCATGAAATCCATTAGCATCTGACCTCTGGGATTCCGATTTCCAACTCCAAATTGCCCCACTTTCGTCTCGTCCGCCTCTCGCATGCCCAGTTTTGCGTTAAAGTCCCCCATGACAACGGTGTAGTGGGTTTTGGAGGAATGTATGGCTCTACTGACGTCCTCATACATGGCCTCCACCTCATCGTCAGAGTGTTTAGACGTCGGGGCGTAGACCTGTATAACCTTTAACGAATATCGTTTTGTTATTTTCAGTACAAGGTACGCCACCCGAGTCGAAAGGCTCCCGACTTTAACCACGTTGTTCAGGAGGGACTTGTGGACAATAAACCCGACACCACCCTGGGACAGCTGGTCGCCTTCCCGGAAATAGAGCAGGTTGCCAGACTTCAGGATTATCGAGTCCTCTCCCTCTCTTCGGACTTCAGATAACCCCACAATGTCCCAGCGCAACCGGCTCAGTTCTTCCTGCAGTTCGACAATCTTCTCATCGGTCCGTAGTGTGCGCGTGTTAAATGTTGCCAGGGCCAAAGGTCGTCGTTTGTGATGGTAGCCGGACCTCTGCCGGAGATTCTTAGCACCCCTTGCTCCGCCGTAACTGAGTCCGCTACCGTAGACTGGAATAGCGGAGCTGCCGGGGACTAGGGGCCTGGGCTGTATCGTGTGCATCATTGGGGGGGTTTGCCATAATCCCCACGCTTGGCAGGCGGGTTGGGGATCGCAGTGATTTGATATTACACAGGAGAAGCGCTGCTGCCCGCTTCCCTGGTGATTTCCCTTAGTCGCCTCTTACGACACCCACGGGAGGATATGGGTTGGTACAATTCTAGGCCCGGTACCACACGGGGAAAATACGTTATTTAGTAAATTAAAACTATACCAAGTGTAAAACTATTACATAACTTTTTACGACTAGGATAAAGTTGATCACTTGAGTGTTACGTAACATTTAGAGAAGGGGAGGTGGTACAGAAAAACGTTACGATGCGTTACGAGGAGGAGAAGGGGGGTTAAAAAACTTCAAAAATTGCGTTACGTAATACTTGAACGCTCTCAAACATACCCACAAGCTGTGAACGTCAGCAGCCCTTTAAATATAATGTAGCACAGACGAACAAAGAGTCCATTTTTTCAGCAATTTATCTAATCATTGGTTCAAGAAGATGTTTTAAGTTTTAACCCTGTGTACTAATCAGTTTTGTTGACTATACTTATGTTCTACTAGCGGCGTCTCACGGTTTCACCCGCGTAAACTTCGATCCCGTTCGAATATCGGGATAAGATCAATACTGTGTGTTATTCCTGTGTATTAACTATCTGTGTGATAAATTTCATCCAAATCCGTTCAGCAGTTTTTGAATGAAAGAGTCATTATCATCTCAGCGTTAATCCCAGTCACATCTGAAGCTTTTTCAGCTTTGAAGTCTGGGGTCCGCTTTACCAGTCTAACTGCTGATTTTGGCTAAACTTCGATATTTTTCGTGAAGCCACTGCCGTCTGACCTCCACAACCCGAAGGCGATATCGAAGCATTGCAGCTAGACCAATTGTTGGACTTTTGAGGGCTCCAACAACCCGTAACGACTGCCATTAGATGTTCGTAAGCAACCGGGACCAACGGCTTAACCTGCTTTGGAAATATTTATATTCATGCATAGAAATATTTGCATTGCGCGGGGATCGAAACCGCGCCTCCTTGCGCGCTTTTTGTGTTAAAGAGTAACAAACATCAATCCAAACATATAAACTTTCGAATTTATAATATTAGTTTCCACTTTCCACCTTCAAGTGGATTATTGTGCGTGGGCCATGGCGATCGTTAGCGGTAATTCCAACCAGCCTACTAATCATTATTTTTTATTGATTGTACTTATAAACTATATTGAATTTTTGAAAGCTCGTGTGTCTTTCTGTTATTGTACAGCTAATCGCAGTAAAACTGTATCCATATTTCATAATTTCCTGTTGAGATGTCGAGGGGGTTCGTTCACCCTTCATGTTTGGACAGGGTGTGTTGTAAAGGGCTTTCAATTTCTTTTGGGGTGGTATAAAAATTACTTTCGTTGGTAAGGGAACTTTTATTGATACTATATCATTATGTCTTGTTAAAAGCCGGTCAAGTACGATTTGGTGGAATCGCGCACGAGGGACACCAGGGACGACTGACTCTACATAATATGTATATTCTTGTTACCGGTTTGGTTTCCGCATTAAGTCCTTCAAATGGACCATTCTCGACCTTAGACACAATTAGGTCGTATGTATAGCTTGACCTTAGAAACAGTAGGGCGTGTGTATAGGTCATCGGAGCTATACATACGACCCAATGCTTCTAAGGTCCAGCTATATGTACCTACGATCCAAAGCTTCTAAGGTCGAGCTATACTTATGACCCAATCAATGCTTCTAAGGTCGAGCTATACATACGACCCAATGCTTCTAAGGTCGAGCTATATATACGACCCAAAGCTTCTAAGGTCGAGCTATACTTACGACCCAATCCTTTTAAGGTCGAGCTATACATACGACCCAATGCTTCTAAGGTCGAGCTATACATACGACCCAATGCTTCTAAGGTCGAGCTATACATACGACCCAATGAAATAATGAGGACAAAAAAGCTTGGGCTTGAGCTGCGTCCGATTTCTATACACTGATTGTTCTTTGATTTTTCCTCTTGTAGTTTTAATATGTAATTATTTATGTTATTAATTCAAAGCCTATATTACACACTATGTAGCCAAGCACTTGTACAGCCACACAGGAGCTAAACTTTCCACAGATTCGGGAACACTGTTGGAGCTGCTGAACCTTGGACAAAACTATCTTAGCATTGTGTAGATTCAATTTCTTAGTATTGTATAATTGCATGGCAAATGTGTGAGCACAATGTACGAATGTGCTGTAAGGCATTTATTTGTTGGGTTAGTCTTTTTTATTGACTTGATTGTGCTCTGGTTGTTGAGAGTATGTCATGCTCACTCAAATGTCTCGCTGATGGTGGTGTGTGTGTTGGGTCATTAGGTTCCCTTTAATATGTTTGAGCTGAATGATGCTGAACCATACGTCATGTTCGTGAACGGACGCCGTCGGAGGGGACTGGTCATCTCTTAGCTACCACGCGTATTTAAATTTCTGAATTGGATTTTTGTGTGTTTTCCATAATGGACGCTCTCAGCGTACAATATATTTCTGCATCGTTCTCACACGGTTGATTTCAATATGAATGATGTAATCAAATATTTGTAACAGTAGCTTGAAATTTTAAAAGAGTGTCCATGGAGTTTCTTGCCCGTTCTTCTCCATAGGTACCTACTCTTTGGAATGGGCGACTAGCTTCATCTTATTGACTGACCGACCTTCTGACAATTCAAAAGTGCCTGTAACTGGTTTATTTGAAATAAATGCTTTGATTTTGATTTTGAATGCTTCTAAGGTCGAGCATTATGCGAGGCACGAAGGATCTATAAAAATCACGTCTATTGTATGAGAGCCCCACTTAAATATTTAATTAAGTACTTAATATTTTATTAAGTATGTCTCGTTTTAGCGGCAACATAAATACACCATTTTTATATTCATTATCATTTATTACCAAAATTTCAGCTGTGTAGCTGTAAATGTTTATGCGATATAACCTGGTGACAGACAGATGCACAGTAGGTAGTGTCTTAGTAATAAGGTCTCGGTTGTATCTATGGATACAGAACCCTAAAACTGAATCCAATTTAATTTCAATTCAGTCTAATATCGATAGTATTATGGGACTTTGTGTGCGTTAAAGATCGTAATGTGTTATATTATAATAAACGCAAAATATTTTTCTTTGCGTTTTTTTATTATCCACGAAAGTCTTGAGTCAACAATCTAGTGGCAGTCATTGCTTTCCGAGAGTACTTATTGACCATCGCAAACAAAAATTAATTTAAGTATCTATTCAGTATGTTCAAACACAATATTAGATGCCGGCTTTTGTAAAACACCAAAATGCAACTCAAAACCAATTACATTTACTCTAAAAGAATCACTCGACATTCTTATGCCTTAACGTTCAAGGTTTAAAATCGTGTGTCAGAACCATTTTTAATAGCAATCATAATTTTGTGCATTAGATGGTGTCTATAGGGAAGCGTGACCCTTCAATTGAACGCTGATAGACAAATATTGTGATTACACTTTCGCTCTCAGTACTGACCTCTACCATGTACAGACGAAAAGAAAAGTGTGTGTATCTCATGCCGTTATGGGACCGTACAATACTGTCAAGTTTTTTGTCAATTAAATCGGTTTTTGTGCATTTTTTATTCGGTCGATGGTTGACGAACAATTCTTCATACTGTCGATCGTACTGTAAAATTCTCACTGTCAATAATTGGGTGAAGTGCACTGTCATTTTAATGCGAGGGATTGACACTATTGACGACATATCGAAAGAACAGGGATATTGAGGGGAGGATTTTAACGGGAAAGCTAAAATGAGTGTCACGCGCATTTTTCATTGGACTTTTAAAATTATTTATAGTGTCGTTTACTAAATAAAAGCGCGTGATTTATGTAGTAAAAAGTGCATTCAGTAAATAATTCATAAAGAACATTGAAATATCGCAGCATAGTGGCCACATCATGACGTTGCCTCTAACCTCCCTCGTAGACGGTTCACGCGGCCGTCTTTTTGAACTGTTATTGGCAATATTCGCCATTATTGTGAAATAAAATTTTCAAAGAATTCCTACATATAATTTGTTACACGTGTTATTGACAAAATTGTGGTACCTATTCCACAGAGGCCATTGAGCAAGATTTGTACTTGACACTATTGACAGCTTTTAGAGGCATGAGGAACAGGGTGTAAAGTTTACTCATCCTGCGTAGAAAATGTAGGATCCTCCGACCAGACTTACCAGTCTGGTAACAATACCTTTGTAAAGAATACCTTTTCTGATGGGCACTTGCCCACCGGTTGATGTCGTGAACTTGTATGCGTGCTAGTTGCGTCGTAAACTCTGCTTGTGAGATACAGGATTTGCGTGACGTCAGTATGACGCGATGTTCGTATGTAACGTTAGGTTTCGTATGTAACTTTGTGTGAGATCTTTACAGAATCAATCGGCTGTGCCTGTTTCAAGATGTGGGTCTTATATTGCACTAGCGGTCGCCAGCGATTTCGTTCGCGTGGAGTTAGTTATGCTCCACTCCTATTGGTCGCAGCGTGATGTTATATAGCCTAAAGCCTTCCTGGGTTAATGGGCTATCAAACGCAAAAGGAATTTTTAAAATCGGACCAGTGGTTCTTTATATATTAGTATAGATATTTTTAATTTTTTAATTTGGTTTATTCGGCACTTTGTTCTGTATAGATATTGATTCTACTCGAGTTATACGATCTTCCTTTGATTTCCTAACGTGCGTAGGTAATAAATGAAAAAGGAGGATAGAACCGCACCACCCAAAGCGGGAGTAGTCATTTGATGACTTTACACTCCAAAAAAAAAAAAAAGATGTATGTATTCAAATTAGAGGCTGTATAAAATGAGGTGTGTTCTACCGTAGATTATATCACCGCTTACCATCAGTTGGATTTGTAATTATGTTATGAACTGATCCTATAAAATATGGACTTAAGTCACTGCTACAGTATACCTAATAACGTTATTGACAATATGCGATGCGTTATTCATACACTTATAGGTATGGTACAACATCTTTCACAAAATAAAGTCTATCAAAGTCATGCCAATGGATGATGTGGGATGTACTGCCCTAGTTGGTTAATGTTTAAAGCTAATTTATTACATGCTTTTTATTAGCTTCACTTGTATGTTTGCTTGCTTGCTTGTTTGTTTGTTTGTTTGTCCGTCTCTAACTCTTTGGACTACGCGTGAGCGAAAACGGTGGGACATTTTACAGTAATGAGCCATTACTGTAAAATGTCCCACCGTTTTCAATACGTTCGTTCGTTCGTTTTTTTTTAAGAATATCGATCTAAGAAGTTGAAAATATAGTTTAAAAAACAAAAAAACTTTGCGTGCTTTTAAAGCATATTAACCTAAAAAGATAAAAATAATTTTTAAAAAAGCGTGAGGCGCTTAATATACAAAAATTATGGCACAAAGCGCCTCACGCTTTTTTAAAAAATATTTTTAATTTTTTAGTTTGATATTTTTTAAAAGCATGTTTTTTAACCTATATTTAATTTCATTTCTATATTAATTTTCATTGCCATAGATTGGATAGTGTTATGTAAGAGTCGTTTAGATGAATGTTTTATGGTTAAGAAAGAAAAAAAAGAAAATATTGTTTTTTTTATTAAACATGTGTGTGCACATATACAATATGTAAAGAAAACCCTGTCCGACCCATAAGGATAATAAAGGTTAGGTAAACACATGACCAAATAAATATAAAATTTTACATAATCATCATAGTAAAAATACTAATGTATTTTGAAATAATCCTTTTTTCCCGGGAATTAATTTCAATTTCCCCGAAATTTGGTAATTTTTAAAAAAGTGACAACACCGGTAGGTATTATTATAAGCGAATAGCGACGCGACCACGTCGCAGGTGCCGCGTGCCCTGCTCCCCGCCGCCCGCGGAAGGGGTTGCTTATCGCACATGTATTAAAGTAACCTTTTTTTTGCGAAATAATATTTATTTTTATAGGGGGATTTTTTTTTTAAAGTTTAGCCTGTCTTTGTGGGCATTAGTAGAATCAGTTATCGATACCTAACAATACCTTCACGGATTGGACAGGGTTTTCTTTACATATTGTATAGAAAGTGCATTCAAGATGATACAGTAAATTATATAAATTGAGACTAAAAAAAAAACTAACAAAGTATTATGTATTTATACTTTCGCACAAAGAAATGTACAGAGGCGCACTTAATGCCTTAGGCATTCTCTACCAGTCAACCACTGGTGGTGAAGAGATTAGATGGTAGGTGCTTTAGTTCAAGCAATGACAAGGAAACGAAAAAAAAAACACTTTACACAATACTTAAACAAGGCATACATACATAATACACATTACAAGTTGTCGTAGTATTATTAAAAAGTCATAAAAATTATATAATGAATCAACATTTTGATATGTATAAATAGCTCCAAATGAAAATCAAAATCAAAGCATTTATTTCAAATAAACCAGTAGGTACAGGCACTTTTGAATTGTCAGAAGGTCCGTCAGTCAGTAAGATGAAACTAGTCGCCCATTCCAAAGAGTAGGTACCTATGGAGAAGAACGGGCAAGAAACTCCATGGAAAGGTAGTCTTCATTTGAGGTGGGTATATGGAAAAATAAATTTAATTCCAAAACAATATTGAATACGCTACAACTTCAATTTTTTTTTTCAATAGTACTACTCATTTTAAAATTAACTTAATTGCATTTAAAATAAAGTTGATACTTGTTTAACTTGCTGGCTTGTAATAACCTCAATTTGAAACATAGATAAAATTTGCACAGTATATGCAGATACAACAATAAAACAAAAGATAATCAAACCTCATTGTACTTTAACCCGAGGAATAACTGTTATTACCATGTACTCTGCAAATCTAGGTTAAAATCGCCGGGCACTTAGCAATTAATCAAACACACCACCCACTAAACGGCTTCTTAATGTCTTGGCCTATTATGTTAAAGCCTTAAATCGCCTACGACACGCCAGTCTACTACAACTTTATTAGGTCAAACTATGTGTTAGATTTTCGGCCAATCTAATCTTTTTAATTTGGCCAAGAATTCCCAGCTACATCGAGAAATAGAACTAAGCCTTTGGCCATAAAAAGAAAAGAAAAATTAGCTTTATTGTGAATTGTGATAGAAACACGTCCATGCTAAAGTATAATTTATTCTAATCAATTCTATGTAATTATAAAGATACCAACTAGCTGTTAGAGGCTGACAAGAAATAATTACTTTATTGCTAATGTCCTGTAATTAGCCTCATCATTCTGACTGACCGAATCTTTGAATAAAAATGCTTGACATTTGCCTAATTAAAATAAATGCTTAGTTTTGTAAAAGCACATGGTCTAATGTAAAAAAAAGGAGATACTTTAGATCTTGCCGCATTACGCCGACGTGGATGGCTATCAAAATGGGTAAAAATAGTGCACAAACTTAAAACAGCAGTTTTATTTCTTTTATCTTAGTGTGCACACGAGCGGAACGCATTAACGGCAGAGGCAAATGCAGCAGTGCAATTCTGTAACCATATCACCGTAAAGACTTAGGTGAAGTCAGCGTGGAGTGGCGGTCATCCCAATTCATCCATCCATATTGCTACGAATATTAACACTTTTGACAGCTCTTCTTCTTCAGCCTATAGAGGTCCACTGCTTGACAAAGGCCTCTTCCAGGCTGCAGGCTGGTTGGGGATCGTAGTAATTTGATATTACACAGGAAAAGCGCTGCTGCCCGCTTCCCACCCTTAGTCGCCTCTTACGACACCCACGGGAGTATATAGGTTGGTACCACACGGGCCAGCAGACAGTTCAGTTCACCTAAATTTCCTCAGTGAGGTTTTTACATAATCGATCTGGTAGGTAATACATTTGCGGCTCCCGTCAACAGGATTTTGCCTGCCAGTGGTAGCATTTTTATTGTCAAACTGGATATGAAAATGGATCGTAAGCTAATTTTAGTTATTATACCTACTTCAGTATGGGAGGAGGGAAAGTTATGAGCTAATAATGGTCCAAAAATTATAGGAATCTGCCGTTATTGCAAAACTACTGATAAAGTGACCGTTAAGAAGATAACTTTCCCATGCTTTTTCACTAAGTGTTTTAACTGTTTACTCTTTTTTTTAATCAAGCCCTATTTAAGGAGTATGGTAAAGTAAATTAGCATTGGTACAACATAAATTTTACTTTTAATGGCCAAGGTACTAAGCCAATAAAAACCTGTATTTGTGATGATGTTACAGCTAATGTCGTAGACGCATATTACCATGCATGTAGTATTTTATACCACTTAATATGACAACGTGTGGGAGGTCTAGGGAAATCGATGAAGAAAAATTTGTAGAAAGCTTTTTATGAATGGATGTTGTGAAATTGATTAAGATGGTTATTTACGTGTATGAATTTAATATTATTTAAATTTGTTAGCTTTCGTGTGATGCAGTGTTATCTAATGCAGAAACGCATCTTCTTTTTTTTCGCAAGCAAGAAGCACGGTTATGAATGATGTAAGAGCGGGAGAGGTCATTTGATGATTTCCTATTCCCAATCACACCAAAAAACTAAAAAAAAAGAGACGATTCTTGCCGCCTTATCCTAACGGTGTTATCCATACTATTATTATAAATGCAAAAGTAACTCTGTCTGTCTGTCTGTTAGGTACGCTTTCCCGCTTAACCTTCTCAACCGATTTTGATGAAATTTGGCACTGATAATCTTTAGACCCTGAGAAAGAACATAGGCTACCTTTTACTGAAAACAAATTGATATTCCCGAGGAAAAACTAAAAAGCGCGATATAACCGAACTCCACGCGGGGGAAACCGCGGGCGGAAAGCTAGTTGATAATAAGTTTTCCAAACCGGTTGGTTTATATTCTTTTTGGGCATGGAACCTAATTACAACCTAGGAGGTGCCTTAATGAATTAAAGCTATGAGCTAGGGGGTATAAACTTATAAACTAAGAGACTATAAGCTTGGGGGATCTCTTGTAGGTACGGTCATCGACTGAGGGCATCGCTGGGGGAAGGCAGCTAGGAACGGACACAGATCGGTAGTCGGTATTTGTTTGTTATGGGAGGCAAGCGGCGCAGACTGGTTTGAGCAATAGTCAAGGTGGAGATAATCGCGGTGGCCAAGGCCGGTAAGTACGGAAGGAAAATAGATTAGTGCAACGGATGGTGCCCTTTGCACTGATAAGAAATTCCATAATAATCGTAATGAATAGCTAATAATGAATGGCTTATTAAGTCGTGGCGGCCTAGTGGTTAAAACATCAGGTTCACCAGGGTCAGGGTTGCGGGTTGGTTAAACAAGAAACCGTGGCCCTGGCCGTCCCACAGGCAAGTGAAGAAACAGGGGTGGGTTTTAGTCAGTAAAAGTCTGACACGCCCTTCCGCTCCGCCCAGAGCGGGAGAAGTCATTTGATGATGTCCCATCCCAACAAAAAAAAAGGAAAACATCTTGAGGAAACCTGGACTTTATAAGTCTGAAATCGCCAACCCGCATTGAGCAGGCGTGGTGATTACGCTCAATCCTTCTCTACTAGACTCTAGAGGAGACCTGTGCCCAGCAGTGGGATGATAAAAAGGTTGATGATGAATGGCTTATTCATGCTTTGTTAAAAAATACTACCCTGATCTCGTAATGATTTTTTCAATGGTACTGCTACAATTAAATCTCTATACAAGGGAACAATTAACTTTTTCGATCCAATTTACTGTCGTCGTAATTAAAATTGAATAATAACAATTTTAACGATATGATGACTAATATTACGTGTCTTATTGTATAACTCGCTTGAATCTGGCATCGTATCGAAGCATCAGCTTTACCGTAGCCGATGATTACTACATATCGAATTAGTAATTAAAGTTCCGTACTGTCTTACTGCGAACAAACTACAAAATAAATCGAAGGTAGGTAGGTACTCACTGGCGGTAAATTTTTCAACCTTAATTCTAGAGACATAAGGGTGATAACTTGATCACCGCTAGTATCCGCGGTTTTACTTTAGCAAATACATTTAATTAACTTCTAATGATATACTAACTGCAGTCATTTGGACCCATTGAAATTGGATTAAATAATAAATTGGTTCATTATGACGTTAATTGATGTTTGTATGTAATTATGTGTTCGTACGGTGGTACAATTAGTGGGTGACCCGCTGCGGTTCGATGTTTGAAGACAAATGGGGGCTTTCTGTTACTGGGTTTAAGTTAGTAAGCGTTGCCGCCCGGATACATGGGCTTTGTTTTGTACACGTGGGTAGACAATTGGTCTGGTAACTGTTTTATTAGTGAATAGCTTAATTAGATGTGACACGTGTCGGTGCGATGTGAGTTATGCAACCAGGTTTCTTGAGATAGAAATATTAGTTATTTTTAGAGTACGCTTCATGTAGTGTATTTTCAGCTGAAAAAGTGCTTTTATATCGACGCTTGAAAGGCAATCATATCGATGCTTGAAAGGCAATCATATCTAAGCGACAAAAAATTGTAAATTGAGTTATATACATCAAACAACGCAGAAAAATCTGGCGTTCGAATGCTGTATATAACTCAATTTACGAATTTTTGTCGCTTAGATATGATTGCCTTTCAAGCGTCGATATGTAAGCGACAAAAATTCGTAAATTGAGTTATATACACCATTCGAACCACCGGATTTTTCTGCGTCGTTTGGTGTATATAACTCAATTTATGAATTTTTGTCGCTTAGATATGATTTCCTTTCAAGCGTCGATATATTCATTGTCGGATAGAAGCTTTTTACTTTGTTTAAGCAACTCTAAATTTGAACTGTATCTGTAAAATATGAAAAATGAAATATTATCTTCAATAAGAAAACATACGTAGCTGTACTTGGGCCAAATTCGATAAAGAATAGAGGTAAACAAAATGTTGCTAGGCAACGAGTAGTTTACGCTTAAAAGACAGATGTTAACAACCTTTTCTACATAGATGATTTTCATAAAAGTAATAATCCTACTTCCTACTAATGTAAACTATTTATGTTTAGATATTTACGATTTGCATAGAACGCTTAACCGATTTCAATGAAATATGACACACATGTAAGCTAATTTAATGGGTAAAATTTTTTGATACATATAATATTATACTTAGTCCATACTTGAAAGTATTAAAATGCATGTATTATGCAGTTGATTTGAAAGTAATTAAAATACGCAAAATTGTATTGATAAATGCCTCATCTTTATTCATTGGTTGAATTCCACAAAATGTGTTTAATACCTGGATTTCATCCATCTTTCTTTTTTGTCATCACGTAAAATTAATGTCTACTTTTTAATGGTTTTTCGAAATACCAAGTTATTATGCATGCTATTTTAGTGATTCTATTGAAATATGCTGCAATAGGTATTGTTATTAATATAGCATGTAAAAGTCGATAATCAAACAGATAACAGAAGATTTGTAAAACGTGAGTTGTGATAACCCTAAATTGGTTTGTTTACCTCTATTCTTTATGGAGCTTGGCGTAGGTATAGAGCATTGTTAAAATAATATTGTCGTTGCTAATTCTTACCTCCGCTGAATGAAATTAGAAAAAGTTTGAAGAGTTCTGGCCTACGCGAAATTCACGAAAACAATGTATGAATATATTAAATATTTTACAGTTCAGGTTATTTCCATAACGTATCTTAACTTTTCCGCTTATATAACATCCGTTGTTTTAACCCACGTTTTTAACAATATGTACATTCGTAACCTATATGCAAATAAGTTGTAGAACTTTAGTCATCGATTGTACCGTAAATGGACATAAGAGGTAACTATGGTGATTGGTGACTATGGCACAGTAGAGACAGAATAGAGATTTGCCTACTCTTGCGTTGAACCACAGCCCGTACTGGCCCTATGTTATTCCAAGCTATATCATGCCAGCGTGTGCGTGAAATTGCGTACCGACACGGCGCACGGTGCGCACGCAATCATTCAAACCGAAAGCGGCTCGTTTCTATGAAGATGTTTTACTGTCTGTCTACTGTGACTATGGTTTGTGAAAGTCATTTTGACTTAATGATTTTCGACTGATTGTGTTTGTAACTACTAACTTGATTGATTGGCTATGTCATATAATGTCCGTTGTTGTTTTAAACGGTGGTCATGTTTTTTAATTTTTTGTCTATTATAGATTCATATATTTGCTCTCATGGGACGTCTGACAGGTTGGGATGAAAAAATTATAACAAATTCAAAAGTATTCCTCCGAATACATTATTTGGCTTACAAAAAGTCCGCCCTTAGTCATCGAACAAACACTAATATTCTAATAAAGTAATTGTTTGCAGTGCATTTACTTTAACGTGTGTTACGTTACCTTTAACCTATTTTTATCGTGGAAATTAAAATGCGCTTCGACATTGTCACGGTTATAATGATTTTTAAGAACTTAAATGCTTTTCAAATGATGTAGATTCGCATAGCAATGAAAATAATAATAATAATGTCTCGGCGTTGGTATTCTGATAGGGCCTGGTGCAATGTCACGGGCAATCAGAGCAACTGCAACACAATATAATCATAATTATGTATTCAAGACATCCTATTCTTATGACGACCTCCGTGGTGCAGTGGTCAACATGCTTGCCTGCGACGTGGAGGCCCCGGGTTCGATCCCCGGCCAGGTCATGATGGAAAACGACCTTTTTCTGAATGGCCTGGGTCTTGGATGTTTATTTATATATGTATTTATTATAAAAATATAGTATCGTTGAGTTAGTATCCCATAACACAAGTCTCGAACTTACTTTGGCGCTAGCTTAATCTGTGTGATTTGTCCGAATATATTTATTTATTTAATTTATATTTATTTATTTATTCTTGTTGACGAAAAAAATCATCACATAGCGTAACATTATCCAGGCTTTTTGTAATCAAGTAATATTACATGATAATAATTTCTGAAAACATTTATATGTGAAATATCACAGTATACGGTAACGCTCACAAAACATTGTTACAGGAGTTGTATATGAAGTAAATAACATTTAAACCTTGTTTTCGGGGTATTTCTTTTTTTTAAGTTTCAAGTTCGACCTTCATTATCTTCGTAATCATAAGCTTCCCGGGTATAGTCCATCATCATCAACCTTTTGTTTTTATCGTCCCACTGCTGGGCACAGGCCTCCTCTCATACAGAGAAGGATTTATAGGTATAGTCCGATAAAAAAAAAAAATAGAATGACAAGAAAAACAAGTGACAGTCGGCTTCGTTAGGCGTCTTTTTATACCTGTCAATGGTTACTTTATTCATTGAAACAGTTTCGTTCACTAATTCCGAGATGACAAGTGGCAACATTTTTGTTCCGATTTTAATTTTAATTGCGCAATGTTTTCAATAAGAGAATTTTAATTTTATTGTTGTAAAACTTTAATGGCGTGTTGAGTTTTTGCGTAATACCGGACATCTTGCGTAATTTCAGATTTTGGGAAAGGCTTGTTATCAAACTTTATTTTTTAATATTCTACAGTTAACTCGCACATGTGAACTGGGAAAAACTGACTCGCAAGAGTTAGTGCTTTTGGAGTCTGAGCTAATATTTTGTACGGATTTCCGTTACTCGATTAGTATGCGAAGGCACGATGTCAATTCGATTTAATAAGTTTCTAATTTGCATTATTAACACAGTGTATTGATTAGCACGAGGAGTTGAAATTAATCATATTATAAATTATCATGCTAATAAACACACTGTGTTAATGGCGGAAATGATTTTTTGACGGAGTGAGACTGAATGTTCTTAAAATTTTGAGGATTAACCCATTGTTGCTTCCATGACTTCAGTACCTGATCCTAATCTCGCCCAACGCATGTTGAAACTTTTTTCACAACTGCAATATATACACCGTCAGAATGTATATGTATAATAGAATAACCCATGTACGAAAATCGGTATATTCGATAAAATTTTGGCTCATTACAAAAATATATCGATCACAGCACTGCACTAATTATCACTCAACTGTGACGACGGAGTTGCATTCAAAGAAAAAGTGTTCTAAATCAATTCCTTTTTCAAAAATCCAACTATAATAACGTGTAGCAACTCCAATTTCAAAATTTTAGTCTCGGTGCGTTCGGATTAGAAGCAGAGCGAGTCATTGCATTCCTTTCTATGAGGAATATTGTTTTTTGTTTTTTACTTTTTTGGGCCATCGTCGACCAGGATTCGTCTTGGTGTACAAGTGTTTCTGAAGATGCGTTGATTGCGTTATCGATACAGGATGTTTCTAACTGGTCGGTATTAAGTTTCTTCTGTTCACCTATGACCTTTTTGTATAGAGGAATTTATCGATTAAGATAACGTCATATTCTTGGTAGTATTATTATAGGATAAGCTTGATTTTGTGTCGGGTTCGCTGCTGTTCGAGGGGGAAAATGAGATTTAGTCAAGAACATGTGGGTATCATAAAATAGGTTTCTTTAAAAACGTTGAGCGATTTCTAAGACAAGTATTTTATTCAGGTATCAGTTTGCGAGCCGATCAATGATTGTAATCCATGCAATTGCAGAACTTTAAAGGAAAACTAAAACGTTTTATGTTCGGAACTGTTCGTCGGGTTTATTTTTTATAGCGCTACAAGCTTCGCATGGCGCGTGGTGAAAATTGGAACTAATGTAGCCATTTTCTATTGTCTTAAAGTCAAAGAGTTATGTAAACCATAACTCCTGTCACTTTCAAAATTATACAAGTCTACTACATCTGTTTTCAAATCACTTTAATTCATGTAGGTAACCCATAACGTTCTTTTTTTCTACTAGTTATACTAAATTGTTATAATTAAGTTTCCCGCCCATTACAGCTATAAATTATCAATTAGACATTCTGGCCGTAATGTTGGTCCTGTACCTTATCTAGATGAGCATCTTAATCGATTGGCCGTATTCGTTGGAACACTCGACTTAGAAGAAAGTT
This sequence comes from Sesamia nonagrioides, assembly GCA_017933935.1. NCBI lineage: Eukaryota > Metazoa > Arthropoda > Insecta > Lepidoptera > Noctuidae > Sesamia > Sesamia nonagrioides. Next base: position 5,151,997 of record JADWQK010000025.1, read on the forward strand.
TAGTTACTGGTGTTTTGTTCTGCACGAGGGGTTTTGTGTACCTAGAACATTTTCTAATGTTATATGGGTACTTTTGTTTTTGCTATACTTAGAAAACATATCTTTGGAACGAACAATCCCAATCATGCAAAGGAGAAGAAATAGGAATTGTTACTAGCTCTTTATGTTTTGAAGTGGGGTTCAGGGCTAATTGATAAACAGCCGTTGAGTTCGATCGATCTGCAGGGTAATTGCGTACCATATTACCAGTAGCAATGGATTTTAGTATGACAACAATATTCATTGCGTTATTTACGTTGTTGAGCAGACATATTGGAGCCGATTCTATTGTTCACAAACTAAACAAATTTTAAGTTCTAATTTTAAATTTTAACATCTTTTTCTTTGCATTTCTTTACACTGCTACGCTTCGTCATACTGCTATTTAGCTACATTCGGTTAGACTGGCGACATGAACATATTTTTTTTTTTCTTCCTCAGCCTATAGATGTCCACTGCTGGACAAAGGCCTCCCCCAAGGCTTTCCACGCTGACCGGTCTTGTGCTGCCCGCATCCATCGGCTTCCCGCGACCTTCACCAGGTTATCGTTCCACCTTGTTGGGGGCCTCCCTACGCTGCGTCTTCCAGTACATGGCCGCCACTCCAGAACCTTACTGCCCCATCGGCCATCGCACAGTGTGGTATTTGGACTCAAAACTTGGTCAAAATTATTTTTTGCTTCTAGTGAGTAGATACGTACTTTTCGATATGGTTTAACATTAAAGTGTAGTAAAACAATGCTTAATTTAAATAGAAAATCATTTATTCATTATTACTAGAATCAGCCATAATATTAATATTGTTAACGTAACTTTCGTGAAGTAAATTTAAAACAGCTGCCGATATTTCTTTCATTTTTCTATTTAAGGTTTCCCTCATGCCGGTAATCAGTGGATATGAGGTCAATAAAAGTCGATTTAAAACATCCATTATTGCAGGCCACTCGCGAAAACTTTCTTGTTAAGTTCAGTCTGAAGGATCTTATGTTCTTGTTCCGTGCTTCTGCCGCTTCTGACTGAATCTCCTCTAAAGACCTCGCGACAAAGCAACCTCTTTTATCTATCTAACTTTATCATTATGCCCAAAACTAGAACCTCCTGTATACGGCCTTACATCCTGGCTGCAATCCTTTGATCTGTTAGATAATTACACCATTGTGATATGATCCGCTGTGCCGGAGTTTCGTTCGAGCAGTCCTTATTATCGGCCGTGATGGTGGAGAACATTCTTGATTATATCTGGTGTTTTATGATGGTTCAACACGAAGCAGTTGGTGTCGGAAGTTTTATGGAGTTGGACAATCTTTTGTTAGAACGCTTTGTTTGGGTTGTTGAGAAACTATTGACTTTTTGTTGAATTGAATCCATTGGTTCATCATTGTTACTAATTAGGTTTTAAGTCTCGTATGCCGTTCGACTTTTTGAGACGAAAGAATTTTTATATTTAATAGACTCATAAGGCCTAACTAAATAGGTCATAGGAAGTCGTGGTGGGTCGGGTCGATTCCATGTCAGGCAAGTACCAATGTAACTATGTTCTAAGTTATAATTATGTACTTTCAAAGTATATCTTGGACACCAATGACTGATTACAAGGTGAAGGAAAACTTCTTGAGGAAACTTGGACTTATAATCTGAAATCGCCAACCCGCATTGTGCAAGCGTGGTGATTACGCTCTGTATGAGAGGAGACCTGTGCCCAGTAATGGGACGATAAAAAGGTGGTTGCGGGTCTAGTGTCAGTGTTATATCAAAGTCCATATACCTAATAATGTCGTGTTTAAAAAGTGTCTTGATGGTAAGGACAGAATTCACTGTGGTAGAAGCTTCTGTGCAGGGAAGAAAGAGCTAATGAAGATGAAACCTTCAATAGTAATCTGTTAGCTATACATTTATGGAAATGCTAAATGAAATACCGAGATCAACGTCTAAAAGATCTCCATTAATTGTTTTATCTATATCGGCACCACCACAGTAAATTTTATGCGTATATTTACGCTCTTAAAAATGGGACGAAATATCTTAGGCTCAGCTCCCATCACTTGCACCAAAACCCTTTTCTCGATGCAAATATTGAACTTTACCAAAACCTTTGTAAATATAAATCCTCTACGCATATTCCACAATGCAAGCAACGTATTATTCCTACGTAAAACAAATAACTTTGGAGACATAACTCTGCCGTGTCACGCCGTGTGGTCGCCGTCCTATCCGTTGCGCTCGCGTCGCTTTTTATTTGCTCTGTCCTTTTAGGGAACCCATTCAACGAGAACTGGATTTAAGAATGAATTGCTTTTTGTTGTTACGGTAACAGATATTTTTTTGTTTAGATTTTTGTGTGATTATTTTTTGATTTGGAATAAAAAAGTGTGATTACATTTTGTTGTTATTAATTTGAAAGAATCAATGTTTGAAGACACAAAAATTTTGAAAAAAAAAAATTAAAATAAAAGAATTTGTCTAACTATCCGATGTAGGTTACAATGTGTTTATATTATTATACGAGCTTCAGGGCGCGGTTTCACCGGCCCGGTACGTTATTAAAAAGTGTGTAATTTCCCAGGGTCCAAAGTATACCAAACATCATCAAAACCGGTCTAGCTGTTTCGAAGATTAGTCGGCATAAACAAACGTACACGAAAAAAGAATAGTAAAAGTACATATTGCGTTTAGTAAAATGCTGTTATTTTGACATTACAAAATCTTCAATTTTACTTACATATTTGTATAGGGCAAGAAACTTCACAAATATTGTTTTTTTTTATTATTATTATTTCGGCTTCTGAAATCTCGGCTGCCATTTGTCATTCATGGTATTTGACAGATAACCATCAGTTTCAACATCCTTATTTGCTGATGTCAACAGTTGACCCAAATTTTGCCATATTTTTAGATCCATATCGTTCACTTCAGTTTAATTTTGACATATATTTATGAGCAGGCGATGAGAAACACATTGCAGCACGTTTTCTATCATCCAAGAAGTCTACTTTCACATTTTGTTAGAAAAACAGGAGAAGAATCCTTTTCTAAAGAAATGCTAACATCATATAAGAAAAATATTTTTATTTTCTGCCATATCATTGGTATAAAACAGCATTGACAGCCTCCGTGGCGTAGCGCAAGCGAACGCGGCCGTTGCGCAAGGAGGCGCGGCTTCGATCCCCGCGCAGTGCAAATATTTGTATGCATGAAAATGAATACATATTTGCACTGGTCTGGTCGTGCCTCGGAAAGCACGTTAAGCCGTTGGTCCTGGTTGCCATCAAACATCTGATAGTAGTCGTTACGGGCTGTTGGAGCCCTCAAAAGTCCAACAAATGGTCTAACTGCAATGCTTTGATATCGCCTTCGGGTTGTGGAAGTCAGACGGCAGTCGCTTCACGGAAAATATCGAAGGTTAGTCAAAATCAGCGGTTGAAGATGCGGACCCCAGACTCCATAGCTGAAAAAAAAGCTTCGGATGCGACTCGGATTAACGCTGAAGTGAGATGATCATTGGTATAAAGAAAAATGTTTCCACAAAATTTATACTTAATATATAAAGCTGAAGAGTTTGTATGCTTATTTGTTTGTTCGCGCTAATCTCAGGCACTACGGGTCCGATTTGAAAAATTCTTTTGCGTTGGATAGCCCATTAATCCAGGAAGGCTTTAGGCTATATAACATCACGCTGCGACCAATAGAAGCGGAGAATAACTAACTTCACGCGAACGAAGTCGCTGGCGGCCGCTAGTCAAATATAAAATAAACCTTTCAAACATGCGAAAATTCAAGCACGCGAATAAATAAATATCATCGTAACTTTGTTAAAGGAATGTTATTTCAAGTCAGTAAGATTTCTATTAATTCTAATATCTCACTCACCATACCGCTACCTCAAATGATTGATATCTCAAACTATTCAATTTACTTCAAAATAATTACCGTTAATATTCTCTTGTTATAATTTAGGCGAATTTCACTTTACATCGACAAGCATTATATCACATCCCTTTCCCCTGTCAGTACAACACTATTGTTAGAGCGTTTTTGCCAAAACTTTTATCGAATAACAAGTTCCTCATTAGCTTATCTATGGTATTGGATGAAAGTAACACCGTAACACTATGGTGATCTGGTCTCCCGTAACCTTTAGTTAAACAGTCTGTAAGTTAAACCTTTAGTAAAACAGTCTGTAAGTTAGGAGCTAAAGCGTAAGCAATTTATTGCCACTAAAAAAATAAAGTAGAATAGAAAACAAAACTGCTAACTCATCAGGAAAACTAAGAAGGTATTGAATAAAATTACCGACATTTCGTTTTTTCTTTACGCCATCTTCATCTGCCCAGATATTTTGGTATCTTCTTCCAATTTAACCAGACGCAGCTAAATCCCAGTATTCTACATATAGTGATTCTCTATCTGACCTTTCGTTACCAGAAAAGTGAATAATGATGTGGTCTGGATTAAAAAAAAAAGATGGTAGACCATAGCTGGCTACGAATCAATTGCCATATTAAAGCACAAGCAGATCTTGGGTTATGACCCGTAACCTTTGATCCAAAACCAACAAAGAGTAAACAATAAAATTCCATACTTTCCTCTTCATAACTTGAACCTACAAAGTAATACCAGAGGCCACGCTTAACAAAACACGCTTTATAAAATCACCGTTCATTGTCTATGCCCATAAGAACTCTTGATCACTGACTAGGGTTGTCAACCCTACTATGTAATAAAGGCCTAAACTATACTATGAAATATGTTTAGGCTTTTATTACATTAGGCCTAATTGCTAAGAAATGGTATTTATTGTGATATGTATATCATTTTCCTATCTATGTTAGGGTCGGCTTGTAGTCTAGCCTGATAGAGCTGCATACCAGTATTTTACATGGACCGGCTGCCTATCTGACCTCCACAACCCAGAAACTTAGTAATACGATGCGCCTTGGTAGTCTTCTTCTCGCTTCTTCTTGTCGCTCTTGATTGTCGGGTTTCTAACGGCCCGTAACCATTGTAAAAGTCACTACATACATATTATAAAACAGTGACTTTTTCTTTCCCTATGTCCCTTTGTATGATTTAATCTTTAAAACAACTCAACGGATTTTGATTCGTTTTTTTTAATAGATAGAGTGATTAAAGAGGAAGTTTTATATGTATAATAACATTCATTAAATTATGGAGAAATATTATTATTAAAAAAAAAATGGAATTATTTACGACGTCACATTTGACGTCGTAAATATATCAGGCTGAACCCTACGAGATTTATCAAAATAATGTACTAAATATTGTACACATTGAAAAGGTCTACAAAAAAGTCCGCGATGGTATATGTCTTATCTCTTATGGATATACCATAATAATATTTTTTTGTCATTTACTTCTTACGACAAACACCGGCTAATGTTTGAAGCGATTTTAACTAATACAGCATTAATCCTTCTGCAATTTAATACGTTAAATACATTGTTAATTCATTCTAGATCTATATTTCCCTTTACAGCATATGATTTAAATGAATATTTTCAAAGATATTACATATTTAAAAATTGCGGGGTGCCGCGTGTTTCAGCGGTACATGGCGCGGCGTTTGCGGCGGTTTTTTATACAACGTTCACAGTTTTTCTGTAGTGTATTTTGTATCAGCATTGCACCCGTGCGAAGCCGGGGCGGGTCGCTAGTAAACTATAACTTTCAGAGCTAGGACTAAAGGCTTGACGTTAGTACTAATCCCGATGGTATTTTGCAACATAAATTTATAGTATAATAAAGTAATTAATGATGTTTATAATCATTAAAAAGAATGATGTACTGGTAATACAAGCTTGCAATAGCAAAAATAAAGCATTGAAAAAAAAAAATTCATATTTTAATCGGTAATGGCTTAGAAAACTCTTAATATGGAAAAGCTGACAACCCTATCACCAACAAAATATGACGTATCACTACTTTTAACACTGACATTTTACATTTAAGTAAACATATTATAATATAATTAAGTGTAATTGTACTTGATAGCTCACTTAGATGGAAGAAACAAAATTGAACAAAGCATTGTAATAATGATAGATGTGGTTTGGATGTTTATCTAATGATGACCATCCGTGTGAAGAAAGTAGCTAGATTGTGCTTCGACTTTTTCTCAAGAGCTTAAGACGTTTAAAAGAGATTTACAGGAAGCCTTTTCTAATTCCTTAGGCTAATGACCATACAGCATGTTACAGAAAAATTAGGTTAAATTTAAGGGTGTTGGTACCTACTGATCATCATAATTTCATGCCTCATAAAACAAAACGAAATCCTATTTTAGTGAAAGAGTTAACCTTTAAGTCTTTGTATTTTAAACTTTAATGGGGTTAAGTCAAAGTTCTTAATACAAAAGTGATAACTTACTACCGAACTAAGCTGTAATTTTTTTAAATAAAGAACTGCATTTCTATAATGGGTAGGTGCATAATTCAATAACGATTTAGGTGGTTTAAACATGCCCTAGCAAGTAGCATTGCGGCTAGTTGGGATCGTTTGGACCGCCCATTGGTCCGTTCGGTCCAAACGATCCCAACTAGTCGCAATCATTTGACAAAAAAGTGTTCGCCGATTAGTTGGCTGATCTTAATAAAATCCATGCTTTGTATCCAGTACCGTAATTGCGAAAAAAATATCACCCGCCTTATACGAAATGTCAGTAGTTCAACCCAAAGGTTTAGCATGAATTTGTTTTACCTACTGCAGGGCAAAGACCTCCATCCTCTCCTTCCACTTCTCCTGTTCTTACTTTTCGCAATTTATTGGAGATCAATGCAGCGTCATCTGGGAATCATTTCTTTCCTGGTTAAAATCAACCAGCTACTTTTCCTGTATCATCGTCTTAATATGATTCTCGAATGTGTACTTTCAGGCTTATACACGAAAAAATAATGGTAAAAGAATGTGAATGTCATCTTTGGTAATGTACCCTGATAATTAATGAATCTTCTAACCTTTAAGAGAATCCACCTGCCCCAGGCATTAATTACATTAATAGAATTTACGAGTATTTCAATCTCATTCACTGTGTTCCACCAGGTAACAATGATTGATACGTCTATCATTACCACCTTAATTTCATTCCCAAGTATACATCTAATTACGTCTGCTTCCTCGATGAACGAGAAAAAGCCTGTCTACTTCTGACTTTCATTGAGCAAATAATTTCCTATACAGTTATTAATATTACTCTACATATCAATCTATGCTTTAATTACTTACAGCGAAAGTAATGAGTTTGTTTTTCCATATTGTTTAAAATAATTAGAATATGTTTCGCACGAAGCGATCGTGATAAAATATTTACTTTCGTTTCGTTTAAATTAAATAACTCATTCATCTTTAATCTGTCAGAACCCATCTTTACTTTTACCCGCTTGTTAATCATATAACCATTAGAAATTTCGTGTAACGTTGATTACTTGAAAGTGTGTGCAAAGTTTATAGGCATGTGGTCCCAGGCTGGGAATGGACCACCCAGTGTGAAACGACAATGAAGCTTCTGTATCTGCAGAAGTTATACATAGAATTATACATATAATAATTAGTAACATAGGCGGCTGTAGAAAACAGCTGTTCTTTCAGCAATGAGAGTTAGTGACGATATCATCAGCTAAAAAAGATTTTAAAATGTTCCTTTCATGCTCTGCTCAATCTAGTCTGTTGTATCAAACGCTTTAGAAAAAACTTTCACGGATGATGGCACATGCTTTCCTTTTTGGGTAGCAGATGCAATTGAAACCAAATCAAAACTTATACTTCAGATACCTATAGCTGGTATGTTTTACTGCTTGCTTTAATTTAGGTGCAGCAAATTGGATTAATATGAGTCTCCTTTACCTATTTTAGCTTCTTGCGTCATGTTTCGAAGTTGATTTATTATACTCACTTAGATAATCAAAACAAAAACTTAATTTTCATTTTGTCTTAGATCTAACTACGTCAGATGTCAAACGTCACTTACTCTTATTAATCCATAGCTGCTGCTCATCTTCCTGATGAAATCTTTCTTCAGATGTCAAAGTGCAGCTAATTAGTTGACCTATCACGTGCTTGTATTATGTTAGCTTTAACCATTTCCTTTGTTGACCTTTGGGGGTAATGAGCAAGACTCTTTTCTTGAGATCTGACATCTGTTGAGGAAGAACTTTAAAGCTTTGAAAGTAAGAACAATGCTATCTTTAGATTGTCTAGACTAAGGTTGTAAGGGTCAAGATAGTTATTATATCCTACCCTTTCTTCGTATAACCTGTCTTATTAGCTTTGTTTGACTGTTTAGTATCCCACATTTGAAAGTCTCATTTTTGTAGTGATTTTTTGTTTCTTATATTCATTTTTGGATTATTTTAGGATCCTGATATTAACTAAGAATACGCATAGGAGTGTCGTTACGGGTTGTTGGAGCCCTCAAAAGTCTAACAATTGGTCTAACTGCAATGCTTAGATATCGCCTTCGGGTTGTGGAGGTCAGACAGCAGTCGCTTCACTGAATATATCAAAGTTTAGCCAAAATCAGCAGTCAGACTGGTAAAGCGGACCCTAGACTCCAAAGCTGAAAAAGGTGCGGATGCGACTGGGATTAACGCTGAGATGATGATGATGACGCATAGGAGTGTCCATTGTGTAATGGATTCTAATAAAACCTTACGTATAGATTAGAAGAAAACAGAATATGTCAATTGAGATCAAAATGTTCTTCTTATTGAATTGATAACTGTCAGTGAACCAAATTCTATTTACTTGGAATACCAACCAACTGCCAAGCATTTTGTATACTATCATTAGTTTTACTAGATCTTTCTCTATAATCTAGGACGCTAAACAATATACTGACTGTCGATAGAAACATGGTAAATTCAACAAAATTAATATTTGCAGTACATGAGACAGCTCAGGGTATTATCTTAGAGCCATAAATTTGAGCTATAATGCGTTTACCGTTAGAACAGTAGACGGATCAAATTGGTGTACATTGTGGAGGTCAGTTTGACCCATAGCATGCGGTTTATAGGTTAGCAGTAGAAAGTAAACGCCATGTTTACCTACAATACCTATTGGAAAAGGTTTTCGACAAATATTCTTTTTCACAACATGTTAGTATTTCGTCAATAATCTTTTTAAGTGGTTGTATATCCGTAAATAAGTGTTGATTCTATTTTACTGTTACTTGCGTTGCTTTAGCAGACATCCGGTAATTAATTGGCATTCAAACATTTAATATAACCAGGCTATTAGGTAAGGCATCTGTTCGAGGTTCAAGTTCATTGCCACAATTTATGGCATCAAACAGCTATTGTGCAACAGTTTATTAACATCTCATCTATGGTGGTTTTTGGGAGTGTTAAACTCGATTCCCATGGAAAAACACAACCAACCAAAGGTGATATTATATAAGTGATAACATTAATGGATACGTCAAAATGTGTATGATAACTGTCAAAACCTACAATGCCATCTGCCCTTTTTTCGTGGATGTGAAACATATTCCCTAATATGGTTTGTTTTATTATCGTGTTCTTTTTCTGCGTCATTTTAATTGTAAATGAGAACATTTTCTTTTTTTTTCTGAGGATATATGTTGCGATCCTGTTTAAGTTGCTTTGCCAAATGTTTAAGCCCTCTGGGTCAGACGATTCAGGCGCACATGTTAAAGGTCTTATGATGGGTACCCATCCTTTTTTGTCTGAGTTCCTCTTCCTCTATATCCTCCGACCTTTTACGTAGTTTGTTAGAGTCGAAACTCGGCAGCTGTCTGTCCTCCAATATAGAGAACTGACAGCAACCCCAAAACTGTTCATAACGAACCATTTTAGAACAACAGCTAAATCGCCTACAGGCCCGTGTCGCAGCGATTTGTCGTGTAAATCCGCAAATTGGTGTGAAACTGTCAAGGAAAATTGCGACTTTCCAATCGTGCCGTTCTCGGGCGCCCTTGGTGACGTACAGTGGAAACAATCGATCGTTTGGAGAAAGTATTTAGGTTATGTTATGTGATAAGGGCTCGGCGCAAGACATGGACTTTTTCGTGTACACAGTTGTTTATATTGAGCGCTACCGGTATACAGTTTAGTGTTTTCACTTTCGTATTTGAGTCTGTCCGTTTGCTTAAAGTGTTTTGCTAATTCGGTATGGGTTATAATTAAGGAGTTTGTTTTGAAAGTCTCGTGGACAAGTAAATATGAAATGCTTTCTTGAGATATGCAAAGCTTCTGTTCACTTTAAGTGGGAATTTTCTCTGACAAATGGATGGAGTGTGCATATTTTTTATTAAGTTCGTCAAAAATATGTTGGCTAAATTAATTATACATACACATGAGCGACTCGCGCCTATAACTTCAAGTCATCGTTTCAACTGTAAGTGCACGACGTCCACTGCTGGACTTAGGCCTCTTCCAAACACCCGACTTATGCACAGATCCAATGGGTTCCTGCGGCCTTCACAAGGTAATCACTGAAAACTGGACCTGGCAACATACAACATTTATTGAGTACAGCGACTTATACAGTGCTTTTTTTTTTGTTCTGGATGAGAATTCATCAAATGACCTCCCCTCGCGCTGGGCGGAGCGGAAGGGTGTGTCAGACTGTTACTGACTAAAACCCACCCGTGTTTCTTCACTTGCCTGTGCGCCAGGGCCACGGTTTCTTTTTTAACCAACCCGCAACCCTGACCCAGGAGGCATCGGTCTTCGTGGACCCCGTCACGATGTGCTGACATCTTATTGATGCGCGCGTGAAACACAACGCGCCCTCGACCCGGGCCTGGTCCTTACCGGGCGGACATATCATCATCATCAACTCCAGGTCTCCTCTCATGCACAGAAGGATTGAGCGTAATCACCAAGCTTGCTCAATATGGATTGGCGACATCAGACTTATAGTCCAGGTTTCCTCAAGATGTTTTCCTTCACCCTGTAATCAGTCATTGGTGTCCAAGATATACTTACAAAGAAAGGGCGAAAGTATACAGTGCTCAAAACACTTGCAATTGCTTTTATTGTCGACGTGTATCGGTCGTGTCTCCACGCTAATAGGTGAATCAATAATAATTCTGTCAGCAGAATTGCCAACGTACATAATGACGGTTATTAAACCAATTTCACGGCTAAACCCAATAACATGAACAGACACGGTAGCACCGATTATCTGCAGTAAGTTTTAATTAAAATCTTTCATAACATACGAGTTTTAAGTAAATTACCTTCCGTATTGCTTATTATGTAAGAAGCTCATCGGAGATATCAAATTGGATGCATATGCGCAATTCTACGGCCCTAGATGGTGATGGCGATATTAACTTAGTTTTTGCGTGCGATGTATTTTGATTTGCTTGTTTTTAATGATTTTGGCAAATGTGTGTCGATAGAAGGCATTGTTAAGTCGTGGTGGCCTAGTGGTTAAAACACCAGCCTCTCAATTATGAGTGTGCGGGTTCGATTCCAAGTGAAGAAACACGGGTAGGTTTTAGTCAGTTAAAGTCTGACAAACCCTTCCGCTCCGCCCAGAGCGGGAGATTTCATTTGATGATTTCCCGTTCCAAAAAAAAAAAAAAAAAGGTCAGGCGAGTACCAATGTAACTTTTCTAAGTTACCTATATGTACTTTCTAAGTATATCTAGGTCACCAATGACTGATTATAAGGTGAAGAAAAACATCTTGAGGAAATCTGGACTTGTAAGTCTGAAATCGCCAACCCGCATTGAGCAAGCGTGGTGATTACGCTCAATCCTTCTCTGTATGAGAGGAGACCTGTGCCCGGCAGTGGGACAATAAAAAGGTTGATGATGATGAGACGGCATTTTGTATAAGTAATAGGACTGAGTTATGGAACAAACAACTAAATGTCTTACTTAAAAAAGATCAATTTCCATTGCAACCCGAAACTTGTAGGAACTTTTTTCACAAATGGACCTTTTTGCCAATAATTAACTTAGAATACATTTCACTAAAGTAGAGAACTGATCAATTAGTGATGAAACACTGCTTTGGTGGCCAGGATATGTAAAAATGAATGTTGGATTTGCTTATGAAAGCTTCGGTTTAAGCTGCCACGAGGTTCTTTGGAGAAATTGATCATCATCATTATTAGAACAGTTTTTCCACCCAGATTAGCCGTGACCGTACATAATCAGCCTATACATATATAATGTTACCACTCCTAGGACACGGGCCTCCTCTCAGTGACGTAGATGACACATGTCTTCGATGCTTTGCCTCTAGAACATGCCTGTTTCCTCACATTCCTTACTATTTTGTTCCTTTTTCGTGTTGATCAATCGTAACCTGTTATACGTGTTTTTTGCAAAGTTTTTTTTTAAATGTTCATTCTATACATCTGTACTGGTAAACATTTATGTTGCGGCGATCGATTTAGCCGCGACCGTACATAATCAGTCTTTATAATGTTACCTACCACTCCTAGGACACGGGCCCCCTCTCGATGAGGGGGAGTGGGCCGTAATCTACCACGCGGGCCCAGTGCGGTTTGTTAGATGTCACATGTCTTCGATGTATTGCCTATAGAACATGCCGGTTTCCCCACGATGTTATTTTCCTTCGTCGTTTTGAGAGCAGTGGTGGGGTTAGAACCTACGACCTACAACTTTTAAGTCTCGGCCGACACTACTAGAGCACCGCTGCACTTAAATCTTAAGTAATAACCAAGTCTCACAAAAAATCTAAATCAAATGACAAAATACATCTCAAGATCACATTTTTAACACAATGTAATTAATAGTACTTTACCAATTGAAGAAGGTGGTAATCTAGCCACGCGGACACAAACCCAGCGACTAGCCAAACCGAGCAGGAAATTTTGCCTCCGTTGTCAATAGGGAAGAAAACTAACAAATTTCGCCACTAGTGACGAGATACAGACGATATAAGCGCCTCTAGAGGCGCAGATATCGTTTAACCCAAATGGTCTGTAAAAACGCATTTTAATTTGTTCGAGTTTACGTTGTTTATAAAAATGTAAAAAATGTGCCGCGTTGTGTAGCAATTTGTTGCAATAACAATGGAAATCACTCTCCCTAAAGATATGCATTTCAATTTAGAACAGAATATATAAATAGTTTTCAATAAAGATTATATTGATGTCTCTATAGCTTTCTGGGGGCGCTAAATCAATTTTTTTCTCTTGAATTTCTTTTTCTTGAGGAACCCCGAAGTTAAAATTCCGGTCACACGATGCAAGTCTGGAAAATAATTGTAGGTTAGTAGGGTTGAAAAATTTCAAAATATGCCAATAATAAGTACATTAATATTAACTTAAATATAACTAAATTAACATTAGGTAAACCTAACACAATATTAATTTAACTTAAAACACTAATAAGTCTGCATTCAGTTCAAAGTCTGGACATTGTTACTCGCCCGGTAATTAGATCAGCTTTTCGTCCTTTTACTGAAGCTGCTCTAGACTTTTAACTCCTGTTTTAATTTAGAAACAGTCCATGTACAATACATTGCTCTGCTTTACCTAAAAAAACTCGTCAAACACAAAAAAAAATTCAACATAAAATGTGATACGACTGACAGCTAATTGTTATGAGTCAAACGCCATCAGCGACATCTGCAAATAGGTTTGCGTTTTCTTCCCTATTGAACCCGGAAGACTGGGTCTGAGACAGGTGGTCTTACCATTACACCACAGAGACCGTTAGTTCTCGTGAGAAATCCTGTCATTATTGTCACTGCAATTTGTAGTTCCTAATTGAAACATGTAACGTTCTGACCGGTACTTAAACTGATCATATCTGTTTCCTTTGTAATACATATCAAGTCTTGACGCGTCCGGTGAAAGGGAACATTTAAATTCCCTTACTAAAGTAACCTGCGCGTTAGGGTTCCCAAAAAAAAAAACTTGCGATGCGACCCACTAACGTAAAATAATTGCCATTAAGTCTTCATAGACATAGTTTTTCTACTAGAGTCGCGTCGTCTCGTTCCTGGCTGCCCCTCATCATCATCATCATCAACAACAACCCAGCGTTAATCCCAGTCGCATCCGAAGCCTTTTCAGCTTTGGAGTCTGGAGTCCGTTTTACCAGCCCAACTGCTGATATGGCTAAACTTCGACATTTTCCGTGAAGCGACTGCCGTCTGACCTCCACAACCTGAAGGCGACATCGAAGGATTGCAGTTAGACCAATTGTTGGACTTTTGAGGGCTCCGACAACCCATAACGACTGCCACTAGATGTTCGTATGACAACCGGGACCAACGGCTTAACGTGCTTTCCGAGGCATGACCAGACCAGTGCAAATATTCATATTCATGCATACAAATACTTGCACTGTGCGGGGATCGAACCCGCGCCACCTTGCGGAGCGGCCGTGTCCGCTACCGCTACGCCACGGAGGCTGCCCCTACTAAGGATTTTATCACAACGTAAATAACGCAATGAATGTTGTTGAATTGTCAACATGAAAGCCATTGCTACTGTAAGTGAGCTACGCAATTACCCTGTAGTGTTAGTGGTAATCTTTCATTTACATTACGAACCTAAATGTTGAAATTACATCATTTAATTACCCCATCTCCTTTTGCACAAAGTCAAATTAAATTACATACCGTAACTGCAGACGTAACGGATTTACTGATATTTAAACACGATAAATTAAAAATGATTTGATATTTTTTTTAAGGTTCAACAATTACTGCTGTTAGTTTTGTTACTAGAAGAGTTACAAACAAGTCAAAACATCTTTATCGTATTTATTCACCGCTCCATCTCGTCTCTAGATTGCGTGAGGACGTAGTAGCGTGAGTACGACGATGACGTGTTAGCGTGAAGACGTGTTTAACGTGAAGACGTTTTAGCGTGATGGCATGTGGTGATAGAGTCAAATTAAATTATCGCTTAGAACGTACTCTAACTTTTAGTTCCCATCAGTCTTTTAGTTCAGTTCGGTTCTGAAAGTAGTATTTTTCTCTGTTATTATTTAGTTAGGTAAGTAGATTTTTTTTTTCTAATTATGTATTTTTTCTTTGATTCCAGGACCGACCGGCAAAGATCAACGCGGCAAACGAAAACAAAACGGCCAACCAAAATGTGACCACCGAAAAAGTAACCAAAACAGCAAGAAACCTTCAAACTCATGAGTCCCTCAAGATTACATGATCCAACATATTTATTGTACTTATTAACTTTAGAAAACGAATCTAGTCGCCATAGCACTATTTAAACGAAGCAATTTTAGACTTTATTACTTAGACAATACGGTTGAAGATCGTATTGAAGTACAAAGATTAAGGAATTGATGAGACAGTACAAACGACTCTGGGACCCTAATGTTGATTTATCAGTAAATTGATTTTATTAGAAGTTCCCTGAGATAAAACGATCAAGATGTCCACAAGTAAGTAGCTTACTTATATTTTATTCATAAGATTGATATTTATGTGATTTCGATGTGTTGTGTTGGTATTATAATAATCCTGCTATAAACAAACTGAAATGTAGCTCACAGCATATAACTGGGTATACGAACCACCTAGAGAAAAATTGCTACATAATCGCTAAAAAATTTAAACAAATATGAAGTATCTTTTCCTAATTGTCCTGGGTCTTGGATGTTTATCTATACATATATGTATCTATTATAAAATATAGTATCGTTGAGTTAGTATCCCATAACACAAGTCTCGAACTTACTTTGGGGCTAGCTCAATCTGTGTGATTTGTCTGTATATATTTAGATTAGGGTTGTAACGGAGGCTTGTTAGCGGAGGCGGAGGCGGATGCGGAGGCGACGAGTCTCACTTCCGCGGATGCGGAGGTTAACGGAGGCGGAGGCGGAGGTGAAAGTACATATAGATAAAATTGAAATTTATGGTTAATTAAAACAACATTTTTATTTTAAATACGTACATTAATAGTAGTATACTTGGTAAAAAAAATATTACCTTCTTGTAATGAAAATTAAGGAGAAACAAATTGTGCTTGCCGCATTCCCGCCTCGCACTAGTTGATTCTTGACCATTTCGCGCTCAAACGCGGCCGGACTATTTATTTATTGCATAAATACGTAAATAAACCTCCGTTATAACTCCGCTAAAAATTGTGCGGAGGCGGAGGCGGAAGCGAAGATACGATTTCTTGCGGAACTTCCGCAATAACGGAAGCGGAGGCGAAGCTCCGTTACAACCCTAATTTAGATTTAGATTTAGAAATGGAAAAATTGGTACTTTATGTTCTACATATTTTTTGTTTACTTATTTATTTATTTTTTAAACCATTCCCCACATAGGAATTTCTCCTGTATCATGGGTCCGTTTACAAATATACATGCTTTTTGGTTATGTGAAACCCGAAATACGTACACAGTATTTTTAAGTAAATCTATGTAAAAATTTCAAAAAGATATAATGAAAAACCATGTTATCCTACTTGGCCGTCCCAACAAAAATATGGCCCACGCTCCGCTCAGATGGGCGAGCGGGGCATTGACCTCTGGCGTTAACTGTTGCGCGGACGATGATCGACCTAAGCTGCATACCGCGCTCGGTTGCCATATTGCAACAGGTTCTAGAAGTATTTTTGAAAAAACATAACATGGTGTAAAAATTATTTGAAACTATTCAGTTGCTTATTCTGAACAAACTATATTCAGGTTTCGCACACACAAAAAATAAAGTTGTATAAACTCGTATGTACAAACACATGCCACATGCTTCACAATTACCCTGCCGGAACTATTAATTGTAGGTCATACAAATATTTGTTCCGCGCGGGAATCGCACCCGTGAGACGCAGACATTTTTATAACTATTTAAATAGTCACTTTGTCATAAACATAATGATCATTGAAATAAAGTTGATATTTGTTAAAATACAGGCCACCTCGATTTCAAATGTGACATATCAGTCTCAACCAATGGCAATGGGCCGATTCTTCATTTCCTGGTACCATTACCAAAAAACATAGCAGCCAATTACGGCTGACTAACTCAATAACAGCTTTTATTCTCAAACACTAAGGTAGATTTCATTACCAACGTCATCAATATGTAAGATTATATATTATAATCAAAGTTGTGTTTCCCTTTCCAGGTTTCGAACACTCTTCAATGAAGAGTAGCTTCTCGTTGTCATCGTTGAGGAGCGCGCCCGCGCCGCCTGGCGGCCGCTGCGAACAACTAGAGCGGCCATACCATAGTCTTACTAAAAAGAGGTAAGATCGTTACTACCATAGAAAAAATATTTCAGGATGCCTTTGAACAATAAAGAATTCTACTTAAAACATAGTCCGTATCTCCACGCAATAGGCATAACGGACAGCCCTCTGTGCAGAGCCTGCATAGAGGCTGACGAGACAGTTGCGCATGTACTCTTCGAATGTACAGGCGTTATCCAAATTAGAAACGAAACCATAGGGGCACCAAGATCTTACACAGATGTTCTCAACAGGCTGGGAGACCTGATGGCCTTCTGGAGGGAGGTGGGCTGGCTGGAATAACCGGCAAAGGCCGCCATGGTCCACGCACAATGGTCCGCTGGAGGGACTGAGTGCGGAAACCAAACCAATAACATAGAACATAGTCCGTCCTTTACAGGACACAATAATGTCTTTTCAACTATATTGGGTCTTGAGATCGGTCTCCTGTAGGAACCGGCAGGGTAATTGTGTTTAATTTGTTTAATTTGACAGCCTCCGTGGCGTAGCGGTAGCGGACGCGGCCGCTGCGCAAGGTGGCGCGGGTTCGATCTCCGCACAGTGCAAGTATTTGTATGCATGTATATGAATATTTGCACTGGTTTGGTCGTGCCTCGGAAAGCACGTTAAGCCGTTGGTCCCGGTTGCCATACGAACATCTAGTGGCAGTCGTTAAGGGTTGTTGGAGCCCTCAAAAGTCCAACAATTGGTCTAACTGCAATGCTTCGATGTCGCCTTCGGGTTGTGGAGGTCAGACGGCAGTCGCTTCACGGAAAATGTCGAAGTTTAGCCATATCAGCAGTTAGACTGGTAAAGCGGACCCCAGACTCCAAAGCTGAAAAGGCTTCGGATGCGACTGTGATTAACGCTGGGATGATGATGATGATGATGATAGAACATAGTCCGTCCAAAAGCCTCCGTGGCGTAGCGGTAGCGAACGCTGCCGCTGCGCAAGAAGGCGCGGTTTCGATCACCGCGCCGTGCAAATATTTGTATCCATGAATATGAATATTTACACTGGTTTGGTCGTGCCTCGGAAAGCCGTTGGTCCCGGTTGCCATAGGAACATCTTGGTAATGGTAGTCGTTACGGGTTGTTGGATCCCTCAAAATTCCAACAATTGGTCTAACTGCAATGTTTCGATATCGCCTTCGGGTTGTGGAACTCAGACGGCAGTTGCTTCGCGGAGAGTATCGAAGTTTAGCCAAAATCAGCAGTTAGGCTGGTAAAGCCGACCCCAGGCTACAAAGCAGCTTCGGATACGACTGGGATGAACGCTGAGATGATGATGATGACTTAAAACATAGTCCGTCATTAAATTGAAAACGTCATGAAACTTGCTTCTGACCATCCCTGAGTAAAAAGGGTTCATCAGCACGAATGCTTCCAATATTGGGCTTCACAACACATATGTATGGAATTAAAAACGGACGGGTGGGTGCATTACTTCTTTCAAAAATGTAAGAATGGCAATTAATCCAACAATCAGTCTGTACATTTCTGATACAAAGCACATTAAAACAACATGCGCGAGGGCATGGATCCAATGACTACCACAACAAAAAGCTATGTTAAAGTCTGTTGCGTTCCTGTTTACGGAGCTTGTTGCGCATGACCTAACAAGAATTAATTATTACAGCTCCGTTCAAAATAAACATTACAGATTTTAGAAAACCAATATTGCTGCCCGGTCAACCGATTTTGAGTTTTATTACGTTGGAGATATGACACATAGCGGCTGTAGTAAATAGTTGCCTTTATAACGACGTTTTTTTTTTCTTTAATGTCATGCTTATGCCTGAGGAATAGGAGTTAAAATGGGTTGGACAAACCCATAGATAGTGTGTTACGCAATGAGCCTACTGGTTGGTTTAATGGAGGAAAAAGGCGTGTTGTTTAAAAGAAGTTACATTGATTTCATATTCTGCTTTCCAGGAAGGAGCCATGTCGCGAGGCCTGGCGTCGCAGCTGGGGCTCTGCAGCGAGCGGCGGCAGCGCCGGCGACGACCTGTGGCCCTTGCTGCAACACCACTATGACTATATCATGGATAACCAGATCATCGATAGTTGCAAGGTAATTAATCGTAGCTTCACCCTTACAGTACACACTATTACTACAGTCTAAAACTCATACAGTCGCCCAACGAAGACGTCTAGACAGGGAAATCGTGCGGGGTGTGAGGGACGAGACGCGGGTAAGCGGCACCCGAGCTGCGAACAAAACTATGTTCGTAGCTCGGTATCTATCATTAAGGGCTAACGCGTGTTTGTTTTTTTTATTTGTTTGTTGTATAATTTGATATGAGTGTCAATTTTGAGTATAATTGGGGTGCTTGTTACGAAAAAGCCATCCTTTTTGACATCCAAAATGGCGGGCGTCATTTTTTTATAATTTGATATGAATGTCAATTTTGAATATAATTGGGGTGCTTGTTACGAAAAAGCCACCATTTTTGAAATCCGAGATTCCGGACGCCAATTTAAATGTATATTAATATGATATGGGTGTTAATTCCGAGGTGGATTGGGGTGCTGGTTACGAAAATACCATCTAAATAACTTAAATCTGTCTCGAGTTGTTCCCTTAGTAAAAATAGCAAATTAACTAATAAACTAATCGACCTACTGTATGATTTTTATACTGTGCTATTACTATTATTACTATGGTTTGCTCCATATGTTCGAAAAATGTGTCTTCTCAACAATGTAAACACTGCAATGAATGTTGTTGTACTGTCCAAATTAAACCTATTGTTACTGGTAATGTCGCCGATTCTCTTGAACACAAACTAAACCATTTTTAAGTTAAGTTTATCTTTTTTTCTTTCTATTTAATTAAGAAAAGGATAGATGATAACATTTTAGTTTAATCGGGACCAATATGTTAAGCAGTTACCCTGCTGTTGAGATTTTTTTTTTTTTTTTAAATTACAAACTAGCGCTTGACTGCGATCCCGCCTGATGGTAAGCAGTGATGCAATCGTTGATGGTAAAGCGCGCTAGTTTGTTAAGCCTACTCACTCAAAAGAGCTGAGTAAATAGGAAGGGAGACGGCAGTTGAGCGCGGTGATGCAATGTTAAACCACACAACACGACCAACGATGCTGCACCAGAGGGATATTGATCTGGAGGCCCTCCACAACCAAACACCCGACACAACAACATTTCGCGCATCGTACCCGGCACGTACATCGCAACACAACTGCTCAGACCTGTCCTCCGTACGGCTTCACCAGACATCATGCCGGAACACGATGAATCGCTTGGCGGCATGACTTTGTCTGGTGGGTGGTAACTTACGCCGGCGGCTGATGTTGTGGCCTACCACCGAGAAAAATCTTTTGACTCATTTCGTTGACAGTGTGCTGATTCTACAAATCATTGTTCACAAACTAAACTAAACCCTACATTCCGTTCGTCTTCGCCACTCACTTGTTTCTTAATCGCTTCCCCATTTTTCTCGAGGGCCTCGCTCGCCCTCGAGAAAAATGGGGAAACTATTGCCGTCTCCTTAGGTGTATCGAAGGCCTTCGACCGGGTATGGCAGTCTGGCCTTTTGAGTAAGCTTCTAGCGTCTCGCATTTCTCCTGGCTGGGTAAAAGACTTCCTGACTGAACGGTCTGTCCGAGTTGTCACGTTTGATGCTTATCGGAGCCCATATCTAGTAATGCTGGCTTTTCTCAGCGGTCTGGTCTCTTTGCTGGCTTCATTCTTAAATTTTTTCATGTGACTTTACCAGCTTACCATAATTGTTCCATTCCTCGCTTCCAGGAAGCGAACGGTGAGCTCCTCCTCCACAGTTCTTCCCTCCACGGCTGTCCCCGCCTGCTGAACCCGACCTCCGGCTTCAACCGCCAGTGGTCGCTCAGCCAGCTGGTCGCGGAGTTTAACGAGCTGTGCCAGTGGCTCACACACGTGCAGGAGGAAATTTATTCTAGTCCCGAGAATTTGTCCAGTAGGAAATTGAGGATGGTGAGTTATATATAATATGCATTAGTAATTAAACTATCTTCATATAATATGGTCCACAAAAATCGGTTACTTTATGTACATAATTGATATAACTTAAAACCTTTTACGGGGTCATTGTACGGACGGCAGCGGGTCAAGCTACCCGAAACTGACAAATATTCCCAATCAACCTTGAGCCTGGGATAAAGTTGAAAATCCAATAAAGAAATCTGACAGATGGTAGTAGCTTGATGTGCTGTCATCTGTACCTACTTATCATCACAAAGAGCTTTATTATGTTAACAAACTAAAAATCCTAGGAAAAAACTACTGTTCCCGTACATTTACCTCAATCACATGCGTCCTATTTTTTGGCGAAATCTAAGGGGCTGTTCACGAACGCCAGATGTTGTAAAATCAGTCTTCAAAAACTTTCTCAATTTTCTTATTTCTGTACTCAACACAGAACAGCCTCCTAATCGGCGAACACATTTTTGTCAAATGATTGCGACTATTTGGGATCAGTTGGTATCGTTCGGGTCGCCCATTGGTCCGTTCGGTCCAAACGATACCAACTAGTCGCAATCATTTGACAAAAATGTGTTCGCCGATTAGGGGGGAGACATCTATTCCATGGTACCTATTAAAGGTTGGACAGACGAATTCGAATTTGACTAGTAGTAGAAGTAGATTACTATAATTAAACTTTTTTTTTTATTAAGTAATAAACTAGCGCTTGACCGCAATCCCGCCTGATGGTAAGCAGTGACGGATGGTAAAGCGTACTAGTTTATTAAGAGCCTATTCACTCTAGCCTTGAAGACACTTAAATTGTAGTCCGACGGAAACACCGCCGCTGGCATTCTGTTCCAGTCCCTCGATGTACGCTGTATAAAGGAGGAGGCGAAACGCTTCGTCCGGATCGTAGTGTTGTTAACAACATAAGGGTGGAAACTTGCCGTACGACGGGTCGTCCGATGGTGGAACGGAGATGGGGGAATTAAATCATGCAATTCCCTCGCACACTTCCCAAAATGCATCCTATAGAAGACCGAAAGGCTGGCTACTCAACGCCTGTGCTCCAGACTTTGGAGACCGTTTCGAGTTAAATCTGGGTCACCAATCAGCCTCTTCGCCTGCCTCTCCACTGAATCCAAAGTGGCCAGGTGACACTTAGCAGCACCAGCCCAAACTAATACCGTTTGTGCTGTTTACAGAGTCGAATGTCGGAGTTGGTGTCAGTAGAACCGCGCCGCGCCAAGTTCATCGAGCAGGCCACCGCTATACTCGAACGTATACCTGAAGCCAGTGCTGAAGTAAGTAACGTACTCACAAGGTTAAGCAGACAGCTGGTGGTGATCGCTCACAGACTGCGATCTGGGCACACGCTGCGCAATAAGTTTGGATTTTTGGTGAAAAAGATTAATTTACCAAACTGAGGTGTAGCATACGGAACTGAAACCTGGTCGCTCACAATGGGCCTCATACGAAGGCTCAAAGTCACAGAAAGGGCGATGGAAGAAGCTATGCTTGGAGTTTCTCGGCGTGATCGAATCAGAAATGAGGAGATCCGCAAAAAGAACCAAAGTCACCGACATAGCTCTTGTTCTTGTTCCAGTGCCTCTTCAATCCTGAAGGTTGGCCGTCAGCTTCTTGTAGGTAGTCAGGTCTTGTCAACCGCGAGTCCGAAGAGTTTTTCGACGGAAGTAATGCTGGTCCACTCCCTGATGTTTGGCAGCCATGAGTTTCTCTTTCGTCCAGCGCACTTCTTCCCTTCTACCTTGCCCATCATAATCAGAGAACGTGGCCGAGATATTCTATTTTGCGTTCTTTTATGTTGGGCAACAACTTTCGATGTATTTGAACGCGCTGAAGGGCGGTCTCATTTCTGACCTTTTTACCTTAGTTTAATTTGTGAACAGAGAGTCGGGGCTATTGTGGAGCACAAGTTATACAGGATAAGTTTTCAAGGACCAGCCAAATTTAAGGGCGTAGTAAAGACCATCAGACTGAACATTTTTTTATTTTTATTTTTTATTATAAAATTATTTTTAAATTATAAACCAGCGCTTGGCCGCAATCCCGCCTGCTGGTGAGCAGTGACGCAATCGATGATGGTCACTCTAGCCTTGAATTTGTAGTCCGATGGAAACACCGGCGCTGGCAAATTGTTCCAGTCACTCGAACCCAGTTCTCCTTGGAACTAACACCGTACTCGCGAATCTTTATTCAGCCCTCCTATACGTTTAGGTCTAGAAGGCATTGAAGTATTCTATGGGTCAGTTGATACATGTTTCGTATATGAGATGTTAGTCAAATATCTGTATCCCACCACCCTTCGGCTGGTGTTTGAAATAAAACCCTTTACATAGTGGAGTTGTAATTTGTTGCGATGGGTGGGCGTTTTGGGGGACTGTCTTATGTAAAATTGACGTTCAAAAAGTGATGATTCTCAGCCTAATTTGAATAAATGATTTTTGATTTTGTGAAGCTAACATAATCTAAGTGGGCGGTATGTCTGAATGTAGGTATAAACAATCTTGCTCCATTTAGGCAACTCTGGGCTGTATATCATGCGTGTTTGAACTAAGAGTTGTCACTTATAATGCAGTTGTCGGTTGCCATACGACTTTCAACACTATTACTTATGAACTTTAATGTTTAATTTGTAATATTTTATAAGATTTTTTGATTATTTTCTCAGGTGACGTGGCGAATAGAACATTTGAATGTGAAATGGGAAGGTCTCCGGCTGCTACTTAGTCCTGAGCAGCAGCATCGCGAGGGAGACAGTTCTGACACAGTTGGTTAGTATCCCCACATAAAACCTTATTTAGCATTAAGCTTGGTAATAGTGGAATAAAATGTAATAGTCTTCTAATTCCAGAATAATAGTTTGTGAAGTCGTGAACAGCTCCATCTATGAGTAAGGTATCCTACTACAATCAATATAAATTACCTGGCTGTCCGCTAGATGGCGTTGTTACTTCGAAAATTGGCTGTAAACAAAACATAGATGGCGTTTTAACATTTTCATGATTTGTAACGTTTGTAACAATGTTATTTAAATATATATTGTAAAGAAAACCCTGTCCGATCCATGAAGGTATTGTTAGGTATCGACAACTGATTCTACTAATGGATGCAAAGCCGGGTTAAACTTGAAAAAAGATCCCCCTAAAAAAATAATTATTATTTCGCAAAAAGAGATTACTTAATACATGTGCGGTAGGCAACGCTTTCGCGGGCGACGGAGGGCAGGGCACGCGGCACGTGGTCGCATCGCTTATAATGATACCGTCAAAATAGTGTTGTCACTTTTAAAAATTATCAAATTTCGGGGAAGTTGAATTTAATTCGCGGAAAAAAAAGATTATTTTAAAATTCATTAGTATTGTTTGGACAGGATTTTCTTTACATATTGTATATATGTATATTTTATATAACCATCCGGTTTCAACTTGCAAGTTAGAATTCGCTTGAGATTTTTTCTTCAAGTGAAGTTTTTCAAATTCTTGAAACTGCTAAGTTTAGTAAATCCTACTAGCTTTCATTCATGTTCTTTTCTATCAGACACCGCTCATGAGTTAAGATGCCTCCGTCGTTGGCTACACTGCATGGAGGGCCGCCTTCCACCGCCGTCGCTAGCAGCTGCAAGAGTAGCTCCCTACCACGAACTGTTAAGGAAACTCAGTGAACATAAGGTATGAATAGTTTTAAGCCATATTGTTTGGTACCTTTATGATAAATTGCCTGGATAATTCTATAAAGATTCCAGTGGGAAGATTCTGTGACCGTACCACAAGTTTATAAACGCTCTTGCATTTGAGTACCGTATTCATATTTGACAGCCTCCGTGGCGTAGCGGTAGCGGACGCGGCCGCTGCGCAAGGAGGCGCGGGTTCAATCCCCACACAGTGCAAATATTTGTATGCATGAATATGAATATTTGTACTGGTCTGGTCGTGCCTCGGAAAGCACGTTAAGCCGTTGGTCCCGGTTGCCATACGAATATCTAGTGGCAGTCGTTACAGGTTGTTGGAGCCCTCAAAAATCCAACCATTGGTCTAGCTGCAATGCTTCGATGTCGCCTTCGGGTAGTGGAGGTCAGACGGCAGTCGCTTCACGGAAAATGTGGAAGTTTAGCCATATCAGCAGTTAGACTGGTAAAGCGGACCCCAGACTCCAAACTGAAAAAGCTTCGGATGCGACTGGGATTAACGCTGCGATGATGATGATTTGAGTACCGTATTCAAAGACATTGTCGTTGGCATTTTAGACGGCTGTAAATGCCTGTGCCGTTAACCTGTGAGGTCATTATTTACGTTTTTTTTTTATAATTATAAATTAGCGCATAACTGCAATCCCGCCTGATGGTAAGCAGTATTGCATACGTTGATGGTAAAGCGCGCTAGTTTATTAAGCCCATACACTTAAAAAATCTTAGTGACTAGGAAGGAAGACGGTAGTTGAGCGAGGTGGTGCAATGTTAAACCCAACAACACGAACAACGATGTTGCGCCAGAGGGAGATTGATATGGAGGATCTTCATTTTACTGTGGTGTAAAACTACCTAGGTACTGTAAACGTGAATCTTAACTTATCAGGTAAGATATTGGTGCGAAATGAGCCTTTTGATAACAGAAAAAGTGAGATATGCTGCCAATATTTATTTCTGTCGTCATCTAGCAAAACCTTAAGATCTGCTAAATGTATGTATTATGTATCACACTATTAAAAGCAACAGGTTCCATTTTGACAGTTCAACCACATTCATTGCGTCATTTACGTTGTTAAGCAGACAGATTTTTCAAACATTTAAGACAATGGATTAGCAATATACCTAAAAATTATTCTGTTTGAAATTGATTGTTATACGATTAGGGTGCTGATCTGAGAATCGATCACCAAATGAAATGGGGCGAATACAAATAAACTTTTTTTTGTTTGTTTTATAAATACAAACTAATGTTTGACTGCAATTCCGCCTGATGGTAAGCAGTGACACAATCTTTGATGTTAAAGCGCACTAATTTATTAAGAGCCTATTCACTCTAGCCTTGAAAGCACTTAAATTGTAGTCAGGCGGAAAAATCTCCGGTGGCAAATTGTTCCAGTCCCTCGATGTACGGTATAAAAGACGAGGCTAAACGGTTTCGTCCGGATTTTGTTTTGAAAATATTTTTTTATGAATACATAAGAACTGCCCCCTAATCGGCGAACACATTTTTGTCAAATGATTGCGACTAGTTGGGATCGTTTGGACCGAACGGACCAATGGTCGGTCCGAACGATCCCAACTGATACCAACTAGTCGCAATCATTTGACAAAAATGTGTTCGCCGATTAGGGGGCTGGTTACGATAATTCAACATGATTTAACCCTCGTGAAAGCTGAGAAAGAGAAACTGATGAAATAACTCGATCAAGTTAGTGATACAGGAATGAGGAGATCCGCAGAAGAACGAGAGGAACCGATATAGCCCGAAGAATTGTAACACTAAAGTGGTGGTAAGTGGGCCGGGCACATTGCCCGTAGGACCGATGCCCGATGGGGCCGACGGGTTTTCGAGTGACGACCACGCACTGGAAGACGCAGCGTGGGTAGGCCCCCGACAAGGTGGACCGACAACCTAGTGAAGGTCGCTGGAAACCGTTGGATGCGGGAGTTTGTTGTACTATGCTCGGCAGTGGACGTCTTTCGGCTGATGATGATGATGATTTGGAATGTGAGTGAAATTGTCATTATACCGATTGTCGTATCGGCCAATGGCCTAAAAGCCAATTATCGTAATCTAAAACGTTCAAAGTCTATTCACAGTCATATCTCTGCGACAAAAAAAAATCGAAATTTTATCACAATATAAAAAAAAAATAACAGCTGGAGGCTGAGATCAGTGAACGATATTAAACTTACAAGAATCACCCCTCAGATGGCTGAACGCGTCGATCAACATCTCTCGTTAAGCGGTAGGATCCAAAGGCCTAATTCATAAGGCAGTACTCCATGATAAGGTTACTGTCTATGGCGCCATAACAAAAGGTAGCGTCCAAGCTATCGGTTATTAGAGCTGCTACCGTCACCTGAGGATGTTTGAAATATAATTATGTCGACGTCAGCGACGGCGGAGCTATAGGGTCGTCAGCATCTTGGTATGGTGGTAAGGGCTCAGTTGCACAGGTGAAGATTTCAATTAAAGCACGAAGTGTAAATGTACCCTCCAATCTTGGCAATCACAATTTAATTAGGCAAACCGACATTTTCGCCCCGGAGAAGTGCTCTGCTCCGCGCCTTGTTTTTTTTGTTCTTTTTTTTTTTTGGTACGGGACATCATCAAATGACCTCTCCCGCTCTGGGCGGAGCGGAATGGTGTGTCAGACTTTAGGGACCAGGCCTTGGTCCGCGCCTCAAAGTGAAGTGACCGTTTGATAATCCCTACTTTCCAAAACGACTCTGGCTACGTGCCGCCATTACAAAATAACGTCACTGCGTTTGCCCCCAACTACATAAATCAAATGAGCAACTTTTATTAAAATGATATCATTATCTACGACTTAATTATTATTATTTTTTTTTACTTATATTAGGATAAATAACAAACTGCATATAAGCATGAAATTATAAAATCGGGTTAAACAAGGATATAAATGCAGCACAGCGCCCTAATTGGCGAACACATTTTTGGACGTTGGACATGGACGTCGTAACGTTTAAATCTTAAAAATGACTGTATGACATTTTAAACTTACAGGTAGTCTCGCCACTATACCCTGTAAAGATACGTTCACTTTTATAATCAGGTTTTGAAATGTATGGAAAGTGGCCACTGGTCATAGCCATTGGTCATTGTTTAGTATATCTGCCCCCTAATCGGCGAACACATTTTTTTCAAATGATTGCGACTAGTTGGGATCAGTTGGGATCGTTCGGACCTCCCATTGGTCCGATCGGTTTAAAATGTCATACTTACAGTAATTTTTACGACTTAAACTTACGACGTCCATAAAACGTTGATGTTACTTTTTAGGTTAGGTTTCGCATTAACGAAATAAATGTGCTAGAACTTTATCGGTTGTTCTTGAAGTTTATAATTAAATTATCAATGAAGATGTTTTGTGTGCAACTTTTTCACAAATATTCGGCACCTAATGAGAATATCTTGCCAACCGCAGGCGGACGAGCATGTAAATAAAATGAGTTTATTTTATATCATTTGGGCTTACGTTGTATATGTTAGCATTATATGCCTGTAATGTTCTCATGCACTGCTGTTATGCAGGCTTCCTATCTTTAATCTACCACGCGGGCCCAGTTGGAGGGTTGTTAGATGTCCCATGTCTTCAAATGTGTGGTCCTAAGATATGGCGGTTTCCTCACGACTTTTCCTTTACCGCTTTGAGAGCAGTGGTGATGAAATAATTAACACAAAGTAAAGCGCTTAACGGAGACCCGCAGAAGAACGAGAGTAACCGACATAGCCCGAAGAATTGCAGCACTAAAGTGGCTGTGGCCTGGGCACGTTGCCCGTAGGACCGGTGCCGATGGGGCCGACGGGTTCTCGAGTGACGACCACGCACCGGAAGGCGCAGCGTGGGTAGGCCCCCGACAATGTGGACCGACGACCTGGTGAAGGTCACAGGAAACCGCTGGAGGCGCAGAACCGGTCGTCAAGGAGAAACTTGGGGGTGGCCTATGTCCAGCAGTGGACGTCTTTCGGCTGAAATGATGAATGATGATGATGAAAGCGCTTGACAGGATTCGGACCTATTACCTACCTACAACTTGTAAGTCGTGGCAATTACCACTAGACCACCGCTGCTCTCAGAGCACCGCTGTTCTCCTCAAACTTACCTTCTTCTTAAGAGGAAAACAGTTTCTATACATAAAACACTTAAAAATGAAGAAATAAGCAAATAATTTTCTATTCTGGAAAAGAACTAACCCATTTGTCTAACCGCATAACTTTCCAGTTATTTTCCTTACAAAACCGATATCTCACAGAACGGCAAACGAACTATTAACTCTGATCGATGTAAACAAATAATGGATGATCATGTTACAACTTGACTTGAAGAGGTTAATTGTGACAGCGACCCCTGGTGGTGGAAAGTTGCGCGAAGCTGACTGCACATAACTCATTGTAGTCAAACGGTTTGAACGACACCGTATGCTAAGGCTTTATTATGGGAAGATTTATGTATGTAATAATAGTTGATAATGTTGTTGTGTATATTATTCTCCTGCATATTGTGTTTTTTCTTTATTAATAACTACCTGTGCCCCGCGGTTTCGCGGCGGAAAGAACTCAGTTGATATAAAATAAGCGCCTGTTAAAATAACGGGAGCAATATGTACGTCCGCCTTTGCTCCAGTTTTCGCAACATTTTTTGTTACTGCTCTGCTCCTAGTGGCCATAGCGGGATGATCTATAGCCTATGTCCTTTCTCAGGCTCTAGACTATCTGTGTACCAAATTTCATTACAATCGCTTCAGTAGTTTTGGTGTGAAAGCCGGACAGATAGGCAGACAGACATACAGACAGAGATACTTTCGCATTTATAATATTAGTATGGATTGTTGCAGGGCCGCGCCGCCCCTGTGTGCGAAGTGTGCGGCGCACACAGGCGCCAAGTCAATAGGGGCGCCCGCCGCCTTTGCCACCTAAATTATTTTTGTTTCCTAAATTATTGTTTTTTGTAGTAGAGTATCGATAAGTAAGTAGGTACAATAGGCGCAACATAGGTCTTGTAAACAACAAGACATACTTATATTACGTTTATTGAACAAGTCTCTCAATGTTTATAATATTTATTAATATTTACGTTTATGGTTTCATTTCACGCTTAGGGTTTTAGTTTACATTACATACGATCTCAACTTTATAAGGGCGGCAGTTCTTTTGAACCTCAAACAATTCTCTGTCTATTGTGGTATTAGTTATTTCAAACCGTAGGCGTTGAGCCGATTCTCCGATTTTAACGAACGGGATAGCCAAAATAAAACAATTGATTGAACAATCATTTGAATTTTGATTGAAAGTGTGTGTAAGGTGCGCATTGAATTTTTATAATAAAATAATAGTTTGTGTGTTACTTATTGTTTTAACGTGTTTTCACGATGAGTGATAGTAATCATGATAAAAAAATGAAATTATTTGGTCACCAGAATCTAATAAGGAAAAGAAAACAAGAAGAAGAACGTAATAAAATGCAACTAAAATAAGTAAATATTTTACGGCTCTACCATCGACTACCACACAATCATTAGAGACAGAAACCAGTCATCTTATCGATGAAAGTGTTATTAAATCTGATTCAAAAAACGCTTCATGCAGTGGTATGTGCCTTTTATGTGATTTTCTATACAAATAAATATAACTTCGGTTTGGGATATTTTTAAAAAATTATATTTTTTTTCAATTTTGAATAGAAAATTGCCTTTTTTCCGACCGGTTTAGAGCTTAGACGCAAGGAACACATACAAAAATTGTTCACGTACGAATGATAGGTAGGAACCGATTTCAAAAATATGCCGACTTATCTTGGAGATAAAATTTAAAATGAAATAATTTGCATACTCGGTAACCAAATTCAACATGTTATTCTAAATTTATGTCGAATTAATAAATATTTTTCAATAATACTAGATTGTTGGTACTCCTGACGTTTCACACGTAGAACAAATTAGTACTTATGAGATTTGTCTTTTTTAACACATAAACTAGAAAGTTAGAAACAAGAGAGCATTTCCTAGCTTTCTGTCCAATTATCGATACAACTGGCGCTGGTTAACGTCTTTTATTATAGAAAAACACTTTTTTTTTGCAAAAAAAAACAAACGACTACCACAAGAAAAAACAAACACTACAAAGTGAAAAATAACTAATTTCGGAAGTCGGTGGCAGAAATGAATATACAAAAACCAAAAACACCATGACAATGAACAGGTATACCTATTAATATTTGCGACCGACTTCGGAAATTAGTTATTTTTCACTTTATAGTGTTTTTTTCTTGTGAAAGTCGGTTGTTTTTTTTTTTTTTTTGTTTTTTTGTAAAAAAGTTTTTATTTTACACTTTTTAGTTGTGAAAAGCACTGTTCAGCTGCATCCGGTTAGATTGGATGCTGACACAACGAGCAAACGACGTGATGTTGTTTACTTTATTTTTACCCGTAATTTTAGTTTAAAAATGGACCCGCCATTGAACCGATTTCTATAAAATTCGTATGAAACCAAAATGAAAGGATGAACAATGCTAGACATGACGCGATTACGGAACTTAAATTCAGTCTCTTGATTATAATTGATTGTTCATAAGCGTGACGAGTAGTTAGAGGTTGTCCTATGTTAAATTTCTTCTTCTTCTTCTTCTTCCTCAGCCTATAGATGTCCACTGCTGGACAAAGGCCTCCCCCAAGGCTTTCCACGATGACCGGTCTTGTGCTGCCCGCATCCATCGGCTTCCCGCGACCTTCACCAGGTCATCGGTCCACCTTGTTGGGGACACCTTGCCCACTGCCACTTGAGTCGCTAAACTCAAGTGGCAGTGGGCAGGGCACATTGCTCGTAGAACCGATGGCCGATGGGGCAGCAAGGTTCTGGAGTGGCGGCCACGTACTGGAAGACGCAGCGTAGGGAGACCCCCAACATGTTAAATTTCAATGCTGTAAAATTTTGAGGAATTGCCTCCACTGCCTATATAGTCTTCATCATAAGATTTATTGAAAACCATCATTTTAACCCATATAGGTGCAAAGTTCTCATCAATATAAGTGAATTAATTCCAAGCACAATGTTGCTACTGTAAACCGTTGAGGAGTTCCCTTAATTGTTCTTTGTCTTCATCATAAAACCCGTAATGACAATCACAATATATCTAGGTGTAAAGCTCATAACAATACAAATTAATCAAGCACAGATACTAACTAGGTAGCTGCTGTGAATCGTTGAGGAGTTCCTTCGACTGTCGCCCGGCTCCATCATCACATCTCATCACCATCATCGTAGTGCTTTAAAATACTTAATGAAAATACTTAGAAATGCACTAGTCACCCATACGATTTTTGAAAGTTCCCCTTGATTTCTCTGGTCTTCCATCATCAGATCCTGACCTGGTGACTATGGGACCAACTGGAAAGTATACCCATTCAAACAAAAAAAGAATTTTGCAAGTCGGTCCAGGCGTCATCGAGTAATCGGGGAACATATATAAAAAATTAAATATTTCGACGAATTGATAACCTCCTCCTTTTTTAGAAGTCGGTTAAGAAGAGGCGCTTCATAGGTTCCGCACACAGGCGCAGAAGGGGATCGGCGCGGCCCTGGATTGTTGGTTAATATTTCATGTGTGGCCGACACCACTAGGCCACTACTGCTCACACATACTATCAATCATTGTCATTCATCATCAACTTTTTTACCGCCCCATTGCTGGGCACAGGTCTCCTCTCATACAAGGACTGAGCGTAATCACCACGCTTGCTCAATGCGGGTTGGCGATTTCAGACTTACAAGTCCAGGTTTCGTCAAGGCTCGTCGTCAGGTTTCGTAATGACTGATTATAAGGTGAAGGAAAACATTCCTTCACCTTATAATCAGTCATTGGTGTCCAAAATATACTTCGAAAGTACATATAACTTTAGAAAAGTTACATTGGTACTTGCTTGACCTGGAATCGAACCCGCACTCCCATGCTTGAGAGGCTGGTGTTTTAACCACTAGGCTACCACGACTTACATCGTCATTATCCAGTCTTTATCGCAATTTATTTGTGGTCGACGCATTACGTCTTTTCTTTCCATACTTCTCTAATAGACGTCATCTCCTTACTCACTCCCTTCTTAACCATATCATCATGCATACATTCCATCCATAGTTTCTTTGGTCTTCCCCTATTCTTATTGCTATCGACATTCATACTCAAAATTATCCTCACAACATTTTCCTCATTCCTCCGTAAGACATGCCCATACCATAGTAGCACCGATAATTGAAAAATTGTTTGAAAATTGGTTGTCATGGTATGGGCATACTGTTTTTTGTTTTATAATTATAAACTAATGCTTGACCGCAATCGCGCCTGATGGTAAGCAGTGACGCAATCGTTGAAGGTAAAGCGCGATAGTTTATTAAGAGCCTATTACTCTAGCCTTGAAGACACTTCGATTGTAGTCAGACGGAAACACCGCCGCTGACAAATTGTTCCAGTCCATCGATGTGCGCGGTATAAAAGAGGAGGGGAAACGCTTCGTCCGGATCGTAGTGGTATTAACAACATAAGGCTGGTGGTGAGGTCCTCCTGTGTTCATATTTTTACAAATTTTCAACGCGTTACAAATCACTTTCAGCAAGCTAAAACACTCCATCTACTTACTTTCAATATTGCATAATAAAACATCTGCATACAAATACATCACGAGCGATTTATTCTCGTTGTAACTTATCCATTGCTCAGTATCGCGGCGTCTTCGTGACATCTCGAACACGCTCTAATGACGATAATAAATCAGCCAGCGATGGAAAGATGCCCTTAATTAGGTTCGACGGTTCGTGAGCGAGAGTTCTCGAGTTCTTTGTGATCGTGTGCTCGTATGCCCTATGGATTTATGGTGGTAGAGGGTTATAGATAAGTGTGATCATGTGTATGTGTGTTGTTTTGAGATCGTTGTTTTATTGTTAAAGTAGAGGTTTGTGAGTACTTTAGTCTTGATAAGTTACATAATCGTCGAAAACAAATATCGTGAGGAAATTTAAACAAAGATTCTAAGTTCTAACAGAAACTTCCAAGATGTGTGGCATCTACCAACCTTCTCTGGGCCAGCAGTTCGGTAAATTATAGACCAATTATCAGCCGCCCGCGACTTCGTTTGCGTTCTTCTATATGCTCCGCTCCTATTGGTCACAGAAGTTATAAAGCCTAAAGCCTTCCTGGATTAATAGGCTATCTAACGCAAAAAGAATTTTTCAAATCAGACTAGTAGTTCCTAAGATTAACGCGTTCAAACCATTGATAAAATATTAAACACATACGATATATTCTAACAAACTGACCAAAAAAAAAAAAATGTGCCGAACACAGCAACAGCACACATGCATATTTTTATTCGGCATACATTGGTACAGTGTGAGTGAGATGGGGCGCAATCTAAAGCATAGAGAAGAAAAAGATGGCTAGTGTTTGTCGTTTGCGCTGTTAGTGTTTGTCGTTTGTTTTTACGAGTGTATCGAGTGTGACTAAAGCGAGATACAGGACTTACTTCCTTTTGTACGCTTCATTTTTAGTGCGCTAGTGACATATCTACCTTAGTTTAATATTTTATCAATGGTTCAAACAAACAAACTCTTTAGCTTTATTATTAGTACCTATAGATTAGAGGTGTGTGAGTACTTTAGTGTTGATAAGTTAAATCATCGTCGAAAACAAATATAGTGAACTAGCGGCCGCAAGCGACATCGTTCGCGTGGAATTAGTCATGCTCAACTCCTATTGGCAATATGTACGGCTGCGTAAGCTCCCGTTTCGCAACATTTTTTGTTACTGCTCTGCTCCTATTGGTCAGAGCGGGATGTTATATAGCCTAAAGTCTTCCTGGATTAATAGGCTATCCAACGCAAAAAGAATTTTTCAAATCGGACCAGTAGTTCCTGAGATTAGCGCGCACAAACAAACAAACAAACTCTTCAGCTTTATATATTAGTATATAGATTTAACATTTTTCAAACATTCAAGTTGTAAATAAACATTGAAATTCTAAGATGTGTGGCATCTACTAACCTTCATTTGGCCAGCAGTGCGATAAATTATAGGCCAATTATAATTGGGTTGTTTCCTTAAAAATAATTTATTGTCTATCAGATAGCTTTATAAAAAATATTGAACACGTATTTTTTATTTTTTCTTTCATTCAAATACTTAGGAACATATATTGATTTGAAATGTCGCATGACGTCACGCCGCGGTATAAAATATACCACGGCGTGACGTAATTAGCCCCCACTCCGTAATTATAATACGCTATATCTCAGTAGGTTTTGGTAATTTCGACAAAATAAAAAATACGGGTCTTAATTTTTTTTTTTATCTATAAGACGGATTAATTATTTTTCTGATTTTCATACCTTTGATACATCCCAATTATGCTTTTATCATTATCCTACGACTATATTTGTGTGGTCTCATTGTGTTTGTTTTCCTCAAAGAGATTTATATAATTTTAATGTCTTTGGTTTTCCTTCATTCAGCCGTCAAATCAGACAACTCAGTTTTCACGTCATTTCTAAAACTCTAAACGCTTTATTAAAACCAATTGTGACCTACTGTTATCTATTATGCTTGGGAAAACCTGTGACCAAGTGTCTTCAGTACTATGCCGTGTTAAAACCATCATTGTTATCTTGTGAAAAAGGGATTGCAAAATTCATCCTGTATGGCTCCATTTTTGTCTATCATTGGAATAATTATGATTTCAACATGTTCTAGTAGTTCTCCCCCATTAGGTAATACTGACGCATAATGATCT
Organism: Sesamia nonagrioides; assembly: GCA_017933935.1. NCBI lineage: Eukaryota > Metazoa > Arthropoda > Insecta > Lepidoptera > Noctuidae > Sesamia > Sesamia nonagrioides. The sequence continues at coordinate 5,187,684 of JADWQK010000025.1, forward strand.
TGTTTACTTTTGGACGCAAAAAAGCTCTGCAAGATCCCCTATACATTTAGGTTCGTATTCCAGAAGGAAACTCAAGCATTGATCTCTGCTTAAGCATTACTTAAAACTACTTTCAACCAATCACATGGCTTGAAACGAGACTTAAGACTGGCAACTAAATAACGTTGTATGAGTTTCAGAAGTCACAACTTCACAAGTAACCAACCCCTCCAATTTTCTCCAGCGCTTTAAAAACCTGTAGGTATGTATGTATCATTCAAGTGCGTTAGCAAATTCTGATGTTGTTGTATAAGTTCGTGTAAAAGGCAGAATATAAACGTCAGGGCTAAGGTCAAAGACTTGCATGGATGATGAATGGTTAACCTCTGCCCTAGAACCACCTTGAACAATTCCTGTTTGTGGAGATAAGTTGGAGATAAACCCTTTGGATTTTCTTCGTTATCTTGATAATATTGAACGGATATATGAGGTTTTAATGATGTGAGACTTCTTAAAGACTTCTTAGACTTCTTCTTCTTCTTTATTATCTTTGAAGTCGTTACATGATTGATGATTTTTTCGAGCATATTCGTCACCCGACATGAAAGACTATTTTCTATTGGTTTCAATAGTTTTCTAAGTTTTTGTGACGAATTTTGCTATATTATGACCCATATGGACGAGTTTATTGCCATTAAACCAGGTGAAAAGCAAGATCATAGGCTTTTTCGGAATAATTTCTAATGAAATAACAACCACACGGGTGTTTCGATCCCGTTAAGCTATGCCCGCTGCGTTAGCTCAGTAGATGGGTGGGCCCATACGTGTCATAAAGTTCGCTAAACCGATCTAAAATCGTTGGTTCTGGCTCTCATTAGTAGACTTTGACAGTTGTTACAGAGTCTTAAGAAGGTCAAAAATTTGGCAGCCAGTCTTACGAAGGGGTATAGTATAATGTTACCCAGTATCTGGGTTGTGGAGCTCATAGACAGTCACTTCATGAAAAATACTGATATTCAACAGCATGGTGTTAGAATGGACGCTGACCTCAATATAGTTGGGAATAGCCTTGGCAGATAATGATGACGTGGAAATCTTTCCCAGGACTGAAGAATGACTGGATGAACCGTCGCACTTTCTTCTTCGAGTTAGATCAAAGAGGCAGTTAGTTATTCTGTGGACAGGTCAGAGTTCAGGGGTGCTTTCTTCGAGGCATTCCACGAAGCGCAGCCAAACGAAGCGCAGCTAGAGGAAGCGCATCTAACGTATTCCACTAAGCACACCCGTAGCTGGGCTTCAAATAATAATAATAAAATTATTAATTTTCTATTCCACGAAGCGCACCTATGAAATATCACTCGCATAGTGCGGGGACAATGAAATAAAATATCGATAGAAGAAAATATTTATTATTTAAAAGACGAACTTAAATTTCTAACATCATTCAGTTTCGTTATAATAATGTGTGGTGTATGTGTGTGTGTGTGTGTGTGTGTGTCTGTGTGTGGTCATATTGACATTCTTACTATTTAAAATCACAGATTGTTTCCTAATTTCAATAAAAAGTTGGAAAAATATCAAAAACATTTTAAATATTGTTTTACATAGAGATCTATGTTGAAAATTTCTTAAAACTACCTATTAATGAATAATAAAAATACTCTAACATAAAAAAAAATCACAGATTGTTTACTAATTTCAATAAAAACTTGGAAAAATATAAAAAACATTTTAAATATTGTTTTACATAGAGATCTATGTTGAAAATTTCTTAGAACTACCTATTAATGAATAATAAAAATACTCTACTTTAACATTAAAAATCACAGTTTGTTTTATAATTACAATATAAACTTGGAGAAATATAAAAAAAAACATTGTAAATATTCTTTTACATAGAGATTAATGTTGAAGTTTTCTTATAACATTACAACTTAACATAAAAAATCACAGATTGTTTCATAATTACAATAAAAACTGACAAATACCTATAAACATTGTAAATATAGTTTCCTATAGAGATGAGATCTATGTTGATTTCCTTAGCTTTTAAATAATAATAAAAATATCATAGTTTTATGTAGAATCACAGATTGTTAAATCACAAATCACAATATTTTCTTCGATTCTTAAATAATCTTGAAGAAATGGACAATTTAGTATCTATACTTATTAATTAAATAAATTATTATTAATCAGAATCTTAATTTCTCTAGACAATGTCCAACTGAAATTGAGCCATTTTTATAATCGTTCACTGTGTTTTCGATTATTTTATTTTTGATTTCAGCGTGTTTTTGATGCTTTGAATTAGGCATTTTTACTCTAATTTCAGAATAATTATTGCAATTTTTGACAAACAATAAAAAATTTTTTTTTTTTTGAAATAATGATTATTTATTATAGATAGAGAATGGTGAAACAATCTGTGATTTTAAATAGTAAGAATGTCAATATGACCACACACACACACACACACACACACACACAAATAACACACACACACACACACACACACACACACACACATACACCACACATTATTGTAACGAAACTGAATGATGTTAGAAATTTAATTTCGTCTTTTAAATAATAAATATTTTCTTCTATCGATATTTTATTTCATTGTCCCCGCACTATGCGAGTGATATTTCATAGGTGCGCTTCGTGGAATAGAAAATTAATAATTTTAATATTATTATTTGAAGCCCAGCTACGGGTGTGCTTAGTGGAATACGTTAGATGCGCTTCCTCTAGCTGCGCTTCGTTTGGCTGCGCTTCGTGGAATGCCTCCTTTCTTCAGAATTTAAACTATGTGTTGTAATCAAGACAGCGAATCGGTTGTCACTCACATTGTCATCAAAGACAGTTTAACACGTCACGATTTCTTCACCCTTCGGAACTTGATAGCTATTGATAAAACGTAAGATTGCGATCTGATAGAAATCGCAAGTATAGTTTAACTAAAGCGACGCAGGCGCAGGTCATCAGATCATCGCAAATCATGTCTTTATTGCTGCACAAATCACCCTTATCTGATGGGACTAAGATATGCTCCAGATATAGGAATAGACCATATTATATTAAATTAAGACAAAGTTTAATTAATTACTCAATATTAAAAAAAAATTGTTAATGAAATACTGTTTTACGGTTTTTCAAACTTTTTGGCCGATCCACACATTTTGACCGCGTAGTTATTGCATTTGGTTTTTTACCCGACTGCCAGGAGGGTTATGTTTTTAGCGCGTATCTTGTACGTATTATTCTTTATTACCTAGTATCTCCAGAACCGCGGAACGGATTTTCACATGAGGTATCGTTAGAATTGCCTTAATCGCCCAACTGCTACTAGAAAGGTGCCATTTAAAAAAACCCAAAATGGCGGATCGCCATATTGTGAGGTATAAAGAAATAAATTTCTAGCAAGCATATCAAGTGGAATATCAAAATAAAGGATTTTATAAAAATCGCAGTTGGGGGACTTTTTAGCTAGATAAACAAGTATTCCATAGAACAGTCCCCCAACTGCGACTGTTCAATTTGTTCCTACCTTTTCAGTTCGTTAGGGTTTTTTGTTTTTAAATAATATTTTTTTATTATACATTACGATTTACAATAGCTTCTGTTAATGTGTCAAAGTTCTTATAATAATTATTATTGGTTTGGTGAAAATGTGAAGGAAAACATCTTGAGGAAACCTGGACTTTAAGTCTGAAATCGCCAACCCGCATTGAGCAAGCGTGGTGATTACGCTCAATCCTTCTCTGTATGAGAGGAGACCTGTGTCCAGCAGTGGGACGGTAAAAGGTTGATAATGATGATTGGTTTGGCAGCATAGTTAGCCTGTAATATTCCTGTTGCTGGGAAAAGTCTCATCTTTATGAGGGATGTGGGCCGAAATCCCCCGCTTGGCAGCGGAAATTTTAAAGCGTGACATCTACCAACCCATACTAGACAGATCGGTAGATGTTACGCCTATAAATATTTGGTTCTAGGACATGCCGGTTTCCTCTCCGTATAGTGTACATAATAAAGAATATTCTATTCTATTCCAAACTCAAACGTTTTAAGTCTGAAGCCTTAATTGTAGTTAAAGGAAGCAAAAGGAACCTATTACATCTTATCTCCCAGTAACTCGTGGTCAAGTGTCTAGATAATTGATAAATCTCTGTAATGATAGTAAAATCACGCATTACGCTAAACGAGAGCGCCGTAAGCAAAGGTCATCAGATCATCTGCGATCATGTATCTATAGCAGTACAAATTGGTCTTATCTGATTAACATAAAGGTGTGTTCAGAATATTGAGGCTGTAGCGGTTTCCTATGCCTTGTTCTAACTATGGTGGAAGAAGGTTTTGCTTGTTGACTCCAAAGAGTATAACAATGTAATAAGGTAGAATCTTTGATGCATTATGTATGACATTTAACCTGTCTGCTTTCAAAGCAATAGTAAACTGGCTTCTTCTGGGCACGCTCGTTGCATCATAGACTGCACTGGACGATTTTCACTGCTTTCCATCAGGCGTGATCGAAGTCAAGAAGAGGCCGATGTATATAAGATAAATAAATATATAGTCATAAGTAAACAGTCACATGTTCAGTCTTGTTTTTGTTTGGGATGGGAAATCATCAAATGACCTCTCCCGCTCTGGGCGGAGCGGAAGGGCGTGTCAGACTTTTACTGAATAAAACCCACCCGTGTTTCTTCACTTGCCTGTGCGCCAGGGCCATGGTTTCTTTTAAAAACAACCTGCAACCCTGACATGTTCAGCCTTTCATTCAGTATCTTATACATGGCGTGAAACTTTTGTAGACAAAGGGAATCTAAAGTCAAAAATATATTTATTTGAGAACCAATCTATCCGTGCTGGACATTGTCATCTATTACTAACGCTCCGTGTGATGAGAAGAAATTAAAAATTTAATTATCCAAGTTGTGTGTTTGCACGTGGCAGGAACAAACAATACAATAAAAGGGCCAGTAGTGTGATTCTTTAAATCCCACGGTGATTTTTATAATTTTAAACTAGTGCTTGACCGCAATGGCAAGCGGTGATGCAATCGTTGATGGTAAATCGCGCTAATTTATTAAAAGCCTATTCACTCAAAAAGCTGAGTGAAGTAAGACGGCAGTTGCGCGAGGTGATGTAACAACATGATCAACGATGCTGCGCTAGAGGGAGATTGATCTTTAGACCCTCCAAGATCAAACTCCCGACACAACAACATTTGGCGCATTGTATCCGGCACACAACGCAACAACTGATCAGACCTGTCCTGTTCTATTTTTAAATAAAGATAGAAAATAACGCAAAACATACTTTCAAATCAAGGTGTCGTATAAGTGCATAGTTAGTTAACAAATCAAGGTGTCGTATAAGTGCATAGTTAGTTAACAAATCAAGGTGTCGTATAAGTGCATAGTTAGTTAACAAATCAAGGTGTCGTATAAGTGCATAGTTAGTTAACAAATCAAGGTGTCGTATAAGTGCATAGTTAGTTAACAAATCAAGGTGTCGTATAAGTGCATAGTTAGTTAATAAATTAAGTCTCGATTAACCGCCAACAGTGGGTTAGTAATACCTAATTGGAATCGGATATTAGGATCGAAACTTTACAATACCTAGTATCTCATCATCATCATCATCTCAGCGTTTATCCCGGTTGCACCCGCGGCTTTCGCGTTGGAGCCCGGGATCCGCTTTCCTGCACATTCTCCTCCATTTCGCACGATCTTTAGCATCCTGGTAAAAGCTTGTTGGCACGCATGTCTTCTCTTACAACATCAAGCCAGCACGTCTTTGGTCTACCTCGCTTGTTCCGGCCCGGCGGAGGCGCCATGGCAAGACATTTGTTACCCATGTAACATGCCGGTTTGCGTAAGACGTGGCCATACCAGCGTAGGCGACCCTCCTGCAGTTTCGAAGACACACGAACGACACAAGACACGAAGGCTGCCCCGGATGCGGGAGTTCCTGATGCGGTCTTTTCGCGTAACTCCATACATCCACCGCAGCATATTCATCTCCGTGACACGCAGCTCCTGCTTGAGTCGCTCAAGCACAGGCCACGCCTCACTGCCATACAGAAGGACAGGTCTAATGATGGTCTTATAGACCTGTCCCTTAAGCTTAACCGGCATTTTGGGGTCACAAATGACACCTGTCACCAGTATAACAGAATAATATGTATTATGCTTATCATGATATTAATTTATCATCTCATCATTATAATTATCATCAATGTATTTACAATACCTAGTATCTAATATAATATAAATATTGATTGAGCTGCCGAAACAGTGTTTCGTTTTAATTATAACGGTGTTTTACGGTTATTATTTATTACAATGCTTATATCTTGAAACTATGTGTATAATAAAATTTGCTATTAATATTTAACTATTTGCTGTTCTATTTGCTGTTACTGCCTCATTTATAGTAGTTGAGAAAATATCATCATCATCATCATCAGCCTTTACTCGTCCACTGCTGGACATAGGCCTCTTTCATGGCACGCCAACAAGCGCCAACGAGAAAATATCAGTAATTAGTAATTACAATAAAGTAACAAGGGTCTTAAGTAAGTAACGATTATTGTTAATTAATTTAGCTTTATTTTTTATAATTATAAACTAGTGCTTGACTCCATCCCGCCTGATGGTAAGCAGTGATGATTGATGGTAAAGCGCGCTAGTTTATAAAGAGCATATTCATTCTCGCCTAGAAGACACTTAAATTGTAGTCAGACGGAAACACCGCCGCTGGCAAATTTTTCCAGTCCCTCGATGTACACGGTATAAAAGGCGAGGTGAAACGCTTCGTCTGGATTGTAGTGGTGTTAACAACATATGGGTGGATACTTGCCGTACGACGGGTCGTTCGACGGAGGAATTACGTCATGCAATTCCCTCGCTCACTCTCCAAAATGCATCCTATCCTTTTATTAATGAAACAAAGAAAAAGATGCACGTAATTTAAAATTTGTTTTATTTGTAAACAAGAGAATCGGCGCCATTTTTTATTGTTAAATTATATGAAATATTAACTAATAATAATTTGTCAAAAAATATAATAATTATGCATGTAAATAATACAATATGTAAAGAAAACCCTGTTCGATCCGTGAAGGTATTGTTAGGTATCGATAACTGATTAAAATAATGCCTACAAAGCCGGTCTAAACTTAAAAAAAAATCCCCCAAAAAAAAAAAAATATTATTTCAAAAAAGCGAGATAACTTAATGCATGTGCGGTAGACAACACGTTAGGCATACATCCGCGGGTGACGGGGGGCGGGGCACGCGGCACGTGGTCGCATCGCTATTCGTTCCGTCACTTAATGTCTGTCACGATTGTCACTTTTTAAAAATTACCATATTTTGGGGAAGTTGGAATTAATTCGCGACAAAAAAAGATTATTTCAAAATTCATTAGTATTGTTACTATGATGATTATGTAAAATTTAATATTTTATTTGGCCATGTGTTTACCTAACCTTTATTATCCTTACAGGTCGGACAGGGTTTTCTTTACATATTGTATACACAACAATATTATCAACCATTCGGCCGCCAGCGCCTTCGTTTGCGTGGAGATAGTAATGCTACGCTGCTATTGGTCGCAGCGTGATGTTATATAGCCTAAAGCTTTCCTAGATTAATGGGCTATCCAACGTAAAAAGAATTTTTCAAATCGGACCAGTAGTTCTCGAGATTAGCGCGTTCAAACAAACAAACTCTTCAGCTTTATATATTAGTATAGAAGTATAGATTACATATATAAATCTTCCCATAACAAAGCCTTAAGCATACGGTGTCGTTTAAACCGTTTGACTTCATTGAGTTATGTGCAGTCAGCTTCGCGCAACTTTCCACCACCAGGGGTCGCTGTCACAATTAACCTCTTCAAGTCAATTTGTGACATGACCATCCATTATTTGGAAACATCGATCTGAGTTAATAGTTCGTTTGCCGTTCTGTGAGATATCGGTTTTGTAAGGAAAACAACTGGAAAGTTATGGGGTTAGACAAATAGGTTAGTTCTTTTAGAAAATTATTTGCATATTTCTTAATGTTCAACAGTTTTATGTATAAAAACTCTTTTCCTATTAAGAAGAGGGTAAGTTTGGGGAGAGCAACGTGAAAACAACGTGAAAGTTATGGAGTAGACAAATGGGTTAGTTCTTTTCCTGAATAGAAAAATATTTTTTTTATTTAATTTTTTTTTTTTTGAGTGTTTTAAGAATCGTAGCTGTTTTCTTATTATGAAGAGAGTAAGTTTGCTTTTGTACCTAACAGGTTTTAAAAAAAAACCTATTAGGTACTGAAGGAAAGCTACGGTATTGCCGAATGCCATGGGATACCTATAGTTTTTAGTAAAATTGACCTCCACGCAGACAAAGCCGCATGTTGACGTTTGCTTTAAGGGACAGGCAGACTTAAAACAAAGAGTTACAATCTCATTCATCAGTACTTCTTTTATACAATATGTAAAGAAAACCCCGTCCTACTCACAAGGATAATAAAGGTTAGGTAAACACATGACCAAATAAAATAGGAAATTTTATATAATCATCTTAGTAACAATACTAATGAATTTTGAAATAATCTTTTCGTTCCGCGAATTAATTCCAACCTCCACAAAATTTTTTTTTTAAAAAAAAGTGACGACTCCATTTTTGACGATACTATTATGAGCGAATAGCGATGCGACCGCGACCCGCGTGCCCTGCCCCCCTTCGCCCGCGCATGTATTGTCTACCGCACACGTATTATGTTACCTCCTTTTGCGAAATAATATTTATTTTTTTAGGGGGATTTTTTTTTTAAGTTTAGCTCAGCTTTGAAGGCATTAGTAGAATCAGTTATCGATACCTAACAATACCTTCACGGATCGGATAGGGTTTTCTTTACATATTGTATAAACGAGTTCTCTGCGAAGTTACAAAGCTTATACACGTGTCTTCAGTTTTACCCCAATTTTCTGTGAATGAAGTCTTCATCAAAGAAACAAAAATAAAACGACAGCAATGTGTATTTTTGACGACTTCCTTATAAGACGAATATTATGGTACAAGTTTATTTACATAATTTTAACGGCCGCCATATTTGGTTAGTGATGGGTCTGTTTTAATTTTAAAACATGGGTTTATTATGCTGTGAATAAAAATCTTGTTCCACTGCTTGCACTCCATCGATAGGGAACAACTAAACGTCAAAGCTAGCGACGGGTTTAGTCTGTATGTTTGTTAACATTGACATCACACTAGATGTAAAAAAAAATGTTTTGGATAAAGTAAACATAATAGGAGTAGAACTATCCGTCCATGGAGTTTCTTGCACGTTCTTCTCCATAGAGATCTACGCTTTGGAACGTGCAATTTAGCTTCACTTTTCTTGGACTGACCGACATTGACTATTCAAAAGTACCAAGTGATGGTTGATTTGAAATAAACGATTTTGATTTGATTTGATTTGACTAATCTTATGGCTGTACGTAATACGAACTAATATATGCTTGGCCGAAACTACATAATTGGTGCTTAGGCACTTAGGCAGTAGTCTTCCTTTCTCGGACAGTATGAGGAAGCGAAATGACATGAAACTGGGTATCAAATCCCGAAACATTAGGCGTCCTATTCACACTTTTCATGACCATGTCTTCATGTTTAGTACTGTGTGAAGTAAATGCGTTCTGCAGCAGCAATGTAAAGTGTGCCCTTGACTTTTTGCGACATAAAATGACGCAATATCAGCCGATTCCAATGTTATCAAGATACTAAAGTGCCACTGACATTGATTTCCGTCATCTTTTGTTTCATTCAATTCCTATAGTAAGCGTTTTTTAGCGAAATGTTAAGCGATGTGCTGCCAAGCGATTTGTCTTTTAGGTTGCTATGTAGTGATACCCTATCGAAACGGTATTTTGTAAACATCCGTTGATGATCACCAATTAAAAATATTGCCCGAAAACGTTAAACGGTAAATATTTATCATACAGAGAGTTTTGACAAGATTATTGAAGATCATTGCAGCTTACTGGAAAGTTTAATCGATCTTTGCAACGGGAATTTTCAGTTTCATTCGTTCCACTTTTGTCTTGGTGGTCTGAACTAAAAAGTGAATGAAAGGTTGAATGAAGATTGAACTAGATGTGATGATTAAGTTGACCCTTGCGTTATGATTGATGCTCATCCGCAATTGGACGTAGTTGTACAAAAAGGAGCCAGTCAGCAAACTTGCTTTTGAGAAAATGGAGTTTGAAGTAAAAGTTATAAGTATATTAAAATAACATGATAGTAGATTTAAATTTCCTTTTAAATAATGGGTATTTTAATGTACTTTTTTGTGGCTTTGATATTTTTTGCATATACTAAAATTGATGTTTAGATTTTAGACATTTATGACAGGAACTCAATTAACGGTTTTTGGCGATTTGACATAATCAATACTAATAATATAAATGCGAAAGTAACTCTGCTGTCCGTCTGTCTGTCTGTCTGTCTATCTGTCTGTCTGTTACGCTTTCCCGCTTAAACCTTTCAACCGATTTTGATGAAATTTGGCACAGACAATCTTTAGACCCTGAGAAAGAACATAGGCTACCTTTTATCCCGGAAAAATTTGATGTTCCCGAGGGAAATATAAAAAGCGCGATATAACCGAACTCCACGCGGGCGAAGCCGCGGGCGAAGCCGCGGGCGGAAAGCTAGTATTTAATATTTTTATTTGCAGTTTTTTTCGTCATGTTTTCGACGTTTTTCTTTCTTTCTTTCGTTCAAATTATAGGCAAAGGAAGAAGTGAAATACCAGAGAACTACCGTTACTCCTTAGGTATTTACAGGAATTAAATTTAAAATAATTACGTGTAATCTGTCTAACTGTTCTATGTATGTAATGATAAGTTTAGTGGAATACTAATTTTAGACTGTTTGCGTCTAAAATCATAACTAAATAGTGTGTAATGATTGGGAACTAAGGAATACTAATAGGCAAGTAGGTACTACCTACGCGGCGATTAGAACAAATGACGAGTGTTCAAATTGTCCGTACTATATTTAAACTAAGAGCTAAAACTTCGCAGATTACACTGCAGTGCAGAGGAAATTACCAACGGTAAAATGC